>JAUIMM010000182.1:7382500-9911149 GCA_031769625.1 Taudactylus pleione | reverse complement strand
TCAAAATTCTACACACAATACCCATAATGACAATGTGTAAAAAGGTGCCAATTTAATAAAAAAAAAACAACTAAGAAATCACATGTACTTAAGTATTCACAGCCTTTGCCATGAAGCTCAAAATTGAGCTCAGGTGCATCCTGTTTCCACTGATCATCCTTGAGATGTTCCTACAGCTTAATTGGATTCCACTCTGTCAGAGCTTACAGCATTCCTCTGTGGAGAGAGGAGAACCTTCCAGAAGGACAACCATCTCTGCAGCAATCCACCAATCAGGCCGGTATGGTAAAGTGGCAAGACTGAAGCCACTCCTTAGTAAAAAGCACATGGCAGCCCACCTGGAGTTTGCCCAAATCACCTGAAGGACTCTGACCATGAGAAACAAAATTCTCTGGTCGGTTGAGACAAAGATTGAACTGTTTGGCGTGAATGCCAGGTGTTATGTTTGGAGGAAACCAGGCACCGCTCATCACCAGGCCAATACCATTCCTACAGTGAAGCATGGTGATGGCAGCGTCATGCTGCGGGGATGTTTTTCAGCGGCAGGATCTGGGAGACTAGTCAGGATAGAGGGAAAGATGAATGCAGCAATGTACAGAGACATCCTGGATGAAAACCTGCTGCAGAGCGCTCTTGACCTCAGACTAGGGCAACGGTACATTTTCCAGCAGGACAATGACCCTAAACACACAGTCAAGATATCAAAGGAGTGGCTTAAGGACAACTCTGTGAATATCCTTGAGTGGCCCAGCCAGAGCCCAGACTTTAATCCGAATGAACATCTCTGGAGAGATCTGAAAATGGCTGTGCACTGACACTTCCCATCAACCTGATGGAGCTTGAGAGGTGCTACAAAGAGGAATGGGCGAAACTGCCCAAAGATAGAAGTGCCAAGTTTGTGGCATCATATTCAAAAAGACGAGGCTGTAATTGCTGCCAAAGGTGCATCAACAAAGTATTGAGTAAAGGCTGTGAATACTTATGTACATGTGATTTCTTAGTTTTATTTATTTATTTATTTTTTTATAAGTTTGCAAAAATCTCAAAAAAAAACTTTACACGTTGTCATTATGGGGTATTGTGTGTAGAATTTTGAGGACAAACAGCCTTATTCTAAAATGGAATAAATTCATTTAACATAAAATGTGAAAAAAGTGAAGCATTGTGAATACTTTCCGGATGCACTGTAGGTCCGGGGAAGAGTGGTATATTTCTGTATTGTCACCACAGATGTGATAGCGAGTCTAATTGAACAAATAAGCTCACCAAGGGAAGATATCTGGAAGATTAATAGAAAGGGGCAGGACAGAACCTGGGGGGGCTCCAACGGGAAGGGGAAGCCTAGGGGAGATAGAGGTGAGTGGCAGATACAGGAGCAGTGGTTTGACGAACAGAAGAGTAGGATAGAGAACTGGTCTTTGGATTTGGCCATAAGAATGTCACCTTGTTTAGGGCACTTCAGCAGAATGAAGAGACTAAATGCCAGATTGGAGAGGATCTAGAAGGGATTGGGAGGAAAGAGGTGAGGTGGTTGCCTCCCATATTCCTCACGCTTGTGTACAAAGCGGATACGGTAGAAGAGATGGTAGTTGGCAAGGGAAGAGGGGTCAAGAGAGGGTTTTTAAGAATGGGGTAGACCAAGACAGGTTTGACAGATGAAGGAATGCTAGATATTGATTAGTTGATGAGGTGGGCAATATGAGAACAAACTTAGGTGGGTGGGATTGAAGTAGATCAGGGGGAATGGGGTCAAGGTAGCAGATGAAGAGAACACTGACCTGCCTTGGAAACAGGATTGAAGAAGGACCAGATTGGCAGTCTTGGTAGGAGGGAGAGGGAAGGGGGGCGTAAGGTGGCATGGCGGATGGAATCTATTTTTGAATATTAAGTGTGTGGTAAAATTAAGCGCAATGAGGGAGGAGGATATGGTAGCAATTAAAGGTAGCAAAAGTTGATGTGAGGAGATGAGTGCATTGAAGTAGGATTTGTTTTTTAAAAAAATGCTTTTTCTACCGCAGGGTCCTTAGGGATCCACAGGGATACCTTGGGGCATAGGGCTTGGCTCTAGCCATGGGCACCACATAGTTAAAGATGTCCATCCCAGGATGCACCAGGCCCCCTCCTATACCCCGCCCCCAGGCCAAGGCACCTCAGTTTCAGTAGGTGCCCGGCCGGGAGCTGGGTCATCACAAAGGGGGGCTGTGTGTAACAGCCCCTGAAGATCTTCAAAGAGCGGTAGCATTGGATAGTCCAGTGGACGTCCATGCTACCGCTCCGACACCCCCGCAGGCGCCTATTCGGGGAGCTCGGTGGGCTCTTGGGGGTTCTAGCTAGCGGAACCCCCGGGGACCGCGGACTATAGCCGGTTGTACGGGGGTCTGCATAAGGTAAGCAGCGGGCGTCTGCGGTAGGCGCCCACTGGCTCACAGTCCGGCATCCCCAGGGCTGGGGGCTCCCTGGGGACTGCAGTATAGTGGAGCCAGGCTAATGCCTGCGCTCTCCACTAGACCGCCAGGGATGCGGGGCTGGAGCATTGTGGAACACGCTCCAGCATCCCGGGGGTTAATGGCCTTCCAGGGGAGGACGCCTTCCCTGTAGCGCACAGGAGGCTCCTCCCCATCACTGCTCTCCGGCGCCTTACTTGTGGTTTTGGCTGAGGCAGTGATCCTCCCCAGGCCCTCCTCCCTTCATCCTCCAGCGGCCATTTTATGAGACAGACGCTGTGGTGCAGGGTGTGGAGCCTGGGTGCCCCTTACATACCTCTCCTCCAGTAAGGTCAGCGTATGTAGCACTGTCACTGCCAGGCTGTAAGTCTGTGTATGTGATCGTGCACTTAGTGCAGGAATTTCTGCATTGTATGTGACTGTGTGTCTGAATATATTCTCCTGTCAGCCATTTTAGCTAACCCTATTTCTTCCTCCTGACCAGCCCTCTCAGTGCCAGTACTGTGAGGGTGGGATTCTGCCTCACAGTTTAAGAAGTTATTACTGTGAGAGAGTGTCACATACCACTATGTCCAGTGAGGACTCTGTTAGCGGAGCACCTCTCCTATTTTCCTGCTCCAGATGTAAAGGGGAGGGGGCGGTACTTCAGGCCGGGTTATGTGCTGCATGTTTGGCTATTCCTGGTACCTCTCGGGAACCACCTTGGGCTTGTTTTGTGCAAGCCTTGACTGTCCTTGTAAATAGTCTGGCAGCCCCTCCTGCTTTTCCACAATTGGAGTTCACACAGCAGGCGGTAGTCCCACCTCCAGTTCTAGGGGTTCAGGGGCCGATAGTAATGACAAAGTGCCCCCCGCAACAGGTCCTTACTCCGGCAGACCCAGGTCTGTCTAATTCTGGGGTGCGGAGCACTCAGCAGGATCAGTCTAGACCTGCTAAAAGACCATTATTGTCTCATCCATCTGATGGGTCATCTGATAAGGGCGAAATTCTAGATCTGTCGGACACGAATACTCCTCAAGCAGGGGCAGAGGCTAAGTCTAGTATTTACATTCCAGGGCTCATACGGGCAGTCCGTGCGGCCATGGTAATTATGGACGACAACTTATCTGCAGCGCCTACTCATGCTTATTTTAAGGAGGTTAAAGGAGCTGCAGCAGTTTTTCCTCTATCTGGTCAGCTAGTTGATCACATGGAGGAGGCATGGAAATCTCCGGGAAAAAGATTTCAACCTTGCGGAAGATTATTTCACTAAATAGGAGTCTCCTCCTCAGGTGGATTCTCATGTGACGCGCTTAGTAAAGACCGCAACTTTGCCTATGCCGTCTCCTTCTTCTCTGACGGATGCTACAGACCGTAAGGTGTGCCTTAAGTCTATCTATTCTCTAGCTGGAGGAGGATCTAGACCAGCTATGACTGTCTGCTGGGTGGCTCAGGCTATGGAAAGATGGGCGGACACTTTGGAAGCATCATTTGCTTCTGAGGGTACCAGCGAACAGGTGGTGTTAGTGGGTAACCTTCGGGATTCTGCTCTGTACATTAACGAAGCAGCTTTGGATTTCAGCCTGCTTACTTCTAGGATTTCCGCAGCGGCTGTGGCCGCTCGACGCTCCTTGTGGTTACGTTCTTTGAGGGCGGATGCTGAATCCAAGAAAGGCTTGGAATGCTTACCCTACAATGGGCAGGTCCTGTTTGGGCCAGCTGTGGACAAATCTGCATGTCTACCTTCAGCCCCGACTCCATCTGGGTCTAAAAATTCGTCCTTTTGGCCCTATCGCCCTTCGGGAAAACCTAAGGTTCAGTCCTTTCCGAGACCTTCAGGCCGCAAAAAGACCACTAAAACCAAGAGACAAGCTTGGAGTACCAGACGTCCAGCTGCCAAGCCGGACGACAAACCCTCAGCCTGACTGGTTGGGCCTCCCCTTGGGGGACCCCAAGGTGGGAGGCCGACTTCTGCGATACGCCCAGTGTTGGTACAAAACCACCACAGACACTTGGGTAAGGGAGGTGGTATCTCAGTGATATGCCCTCTCCTTCCGCAGAAGGCCTCCTCATCAGTTGTTTGTAACAGCACGACCTTCAGATCCAACGAAGGCTCTAGCGATCCAAGAGGCGGTGCGTTCTATGCTTCAGATGGGAGTAATAGAACCTGTTCCGTTATTCCCTGAGAGGGACCGGATATTACTCCAACCTTTTTCTGGTTCAAAAGCCAAATGGATCATTCCGACCTATACTCAACCTCAAGTCCCTGAACAGGTTTTTAAGGGTCCCTCGGTTCCGAATGGAGACTCTGCGTTCTATTGTTTTAGCTATGCAGCCTGGGGATTTTATGGTGTCCCTGGATATTCAGGATGCTTACCTGCATATCCCCATTGCCAGGGTTCATCAACGTTACCTCAGATTTGCAGTGTCGGACCTCCATTACCAGTTTCAGGCTCTACCGTTTGGCCTCTCCACGGCTCCTCGGGTGTTCACAAAAGTAATGGCGGTCATGGCGGCACACCTGCGGTTGCAGGGAGTTCGCCTGTTACCTTAATAGGACTACTTCTGTTGTTGGCATGGTCACCACAGGTCCTTTGCAGCCATCTACAACTGACAATATCAGTATTGCAGGCTCACGGCTGGATAGTGAACTGGAAGAAGTCTTCTCTAATTTCTTTTCAGAGAATGGTCCATCTCGGGGCATTGTTGGACTCTCAGCAACAGAGGATCTTCTTGATGGAGGAAAAGATAGCCCTGTTGCAGTCCAAGATACGCAATGTTCTAAGCAATCGCCGAGTGTCTCTTCTCTCAGCGATAAAGTTACTGGGTTCCATGGTGTCAACGTTCGACATGGTGGAGTATGCCCAGTTCCACTCCAGGCTTCTGTAGATGTTGATCCTGTCCAGATGGGACAGAAATCCCTGTCGAATAAAGACGCAGATGATCAGGCTCGCTCCGGAAGTGCGCCTGTCTTTGACTTGGTGGTTACAAAAGTCCCATCTCAGCAGGGGACGTCCGTTTTGGATTTCGGATTGGGTCCTTCTAATAACGGATGCCTGCCTTCGGGGCTGGGGCGCTTTGACAGGCCCACACGTCTTTCAGGGCCGATGGACATCAGATGAATCGGACCTGCTGATCAATATATTGGAAATTCGAGCAGTGTTCAAGGCGCTGCAGCATGCAAGACCGTTCCTGCTGGGGAAACCTGTGCAGGTTCAGTCAGACAACGCCACCACGGTGGCTTACCTAAATCGTCAGGGAGGAACTCGAAGCCAAGCGGCTCTAAGGGAGGTGTCCCGCATCCTGACTTGGGCAGAAGGCAATCTTCCAGCGATTTCGGCCGTCTTCATTCCGGGTGTGCTCAACTGGGAAGTGGACTTCCTCAGCCGCCACGATGTACACCCGGGGGAATGGTCTCTTCACCAGGTGGTGTTCCAACTCCTGGTGGACAAGTGGGGTCTTCCTGAAATAGACCTCATGGCCTCCAGACACAATCGCAAGCTGTGGGCGTACAGATCCCGAACAAGACACGCAGGCGCTCTCCTGGTCGACACTCTGTCGGCACGATTGAAATTCCAATTTGCGTACCTGTTTCCTCCCTTCTCCCTGCTGCCTCGAGAAAGTTCAGGCAGGAAGGAGGTAAGATCCTGCTGGTGTCCCCTGCGTGGCCCAGACAGAGTTGGTACTCTGATCTTCAGTGTCTGTCCATCGACACTCCATTGCTGTTACGTCAGCAGCCAGACCTGTTGTCTCAGGGCCCTTGCCTCTACCCGGACCTGAGTCGGCTATCTTTGACGGCGTGGCTCTTGAGACTTCCCTCTTGAGGTCCAAGGGATTCTCTAGAGCAGTGGTGAATACCATGCTACATGCTCGGAAGCCGGCTTCAGCTAGAATTTACCACAGGGTGTGGCATACCTATTTTGAGTGATGTTGCTCCCTAAAGCGTATGATCCTCACGAGTTTCGGATATCAAGAGTGTTGGCTTTACTACAGGCGGGCTTGGATTTAGGTCTACGCCTCGCCTCACTGAAGGTGCATGTTTCTGCCCTGTCTGTTTGGTTTCAACGTAGGATTGCTATGCAGCCTGATATCCGTACCTTTATGCAGGGTGTCCTTCGCATCCAGCCTCCCTATGTCCATCCGGTAGCTCCATGGGATCTGGCTGTGGTCCTGAAGGCGCTCCAGGGTCCTCCATTTGAACTTTTGGGTTCCGTGGATTTTAAATGGCTTACGGCAAAGACAGTGTTCCTTTTGGCTATTGCTTCAGCCAGAAGGGTGTCTGATTTGGGGGCTCTTTCGTGTCGTCCCCCATTTCTAATTTTTCATTTGGATAGGGCGCTACTTCGTACCCGTTCCGACTTCCTTCCTAAAGTAGTCTAGTTTCCACATTAACAAGGAAATTGTGGTCCCAGGCTTTAATTCATCTGATCTCTCGGCTGATGAGGCTTCTTTGGATGTGGTACGGGCTCTGCAAATTCACGTGGACCGTACCAGTTCTTTAAGAAAATCGGACTCTTTGTTTGTCCTATATGGATTTCATAAGAGGGGTTGGCCTGTCAATACACAGACTTTGGAACGCTGGATCTGCATGGTGATCTCTGAGGCATACACTCATGAGTGGCTTCCAGTGCCACCCTCTGTGAAGGCTCCTTCTACAAGGTCTGTGGGGCCTTCGTGGGCAGCTCGACGTGGATCCTCGGCTGTTCAGCTTTGCTAGGCGGCCACGTGGTCCTCTGTCCATACTTTCATCAGGCATTACGCCTTTGACACATTTGCTTCTCAGAATGCTTCCTTTGGGCGGGGGGGTCCTCCTCTCGGCACAGGAGCATTCCCTCCCTTGAAGGATACTACTTTGGGACATCCCCAAGGTATCCCTGTGCATCCCTAAGGACCCTGAGGTAGAAAACAGACGATATGGTAAGAACTTACCTTTGTTATTTCTGTTTCTACGAAGTCCTTAGGGTCCACAGGGTGCCCGCCCTGATGCCCTGTGCTTCTGTAGGGTGTTGTTCTGGTTGCCAGTTTCTGTCTCCTTTGTCTGTGAGAATGTGAATCTTGTGCGTTTCAGACTTTCTTCTTCCTTTTTCCTCTCTCCCGGCCTATGGCTGGATACTAAAACTGAGGTGCTTTGGCCTGGGGGCGGGGTATAGGAGGGGGGGTCGGTGCATCCTGGGATGGACATCTTTAACTATGTGGTGCCCATGGCTGGAGCCAAGCCCTATACCCCAAGGTATCCCTGTGGACCCTAAGGACTTTGTAGAAACTGAGATAACATGGTAAGAACTCACCTATATCTCCTGTTATTTTCAAAGTTATTTTTGTATGTTTTTCAATAAACATATGATAGCAGAACAGAGAAAAATAAATACTGTACAAACAATGTCATTCAATATAATAAACAAGATACACAAAAAGACACCAGTGCGACATCCAAATTGTATATAGCCATAAAACTGCAAAAAATAATAATAATACAATCAAAAACATAATACAAGACAAACTACAGGGATACACAAAGGAAAAAAGGAGGGGGGAGGGGGGGGGGGGGGGGGCATAAAGAATGATCTATAACAGAACACTGATATCTAATATATAATAAAAATAAAAGTATGTGGCCATTCAAGATCTAGTTGGCAACCAAAGCTACATATTATAGCCCAGGAAAAGTTACTTATACTTGATCTCGGGGTATCAAATCCTTATAGGAAGAAGATGATTTGAAGTCCATCCAACCAAACCAGAGTGTCACATAATCAGAATGCTTTTCAGCGGTCGAATAAAAAATTTCGTCCATTGTCAAAGAAATCTATGCGTTGGAACCATTCCCAGGGTGAGTGAAGTACAGAAGAACGCCAACGGACTGGTATCACCGCTCTGGCTGCATTATTCAGATGTTTAAGTAAAGATTTTTTTATATTTAGAAATGTGTATATCTGAGTGCGATAAGAGCCAAAAATCAGGCCCAGTCGGGAAAGGTGAACCCAGAATCTCTGATGCCAAGGCTATAATCTTTCTCCAAAACAGGACAATCAATGGGCAGTCCCACCATATATGGAATAACGAACCCCTGTCCTGATGACATCGCCAGCAGAGCGTAGACACTCCTGGAGAAAATTTATGTAATGTAACCGGGCAACGATATCACCTCGACAGTACTTTATATTGCGTTTCCACAACTTCCATACTTGAAGAACAGGTACTAGCAGTCTGATACACCTCCCAATTAATTTGTATACCCCTAGAATGAAATTCCCATTCCCAAACATCTTGGAATCCTGGACTATCAGGTAAATGGGATGTCAAAAGTATTTGATATATGCCGGAAATTACATGAACAGGACCATTAAGATGAGAACACAGTCTCAAAAGGAGTCATGTCTATTGAATTTAGCAAGACCTCCCAGAGAAGAAGCAAAGTGGCGGATCTGTAGGTAGAACAAGTAGTTGTGAGTGTATAGATTTGATTCAGCTGACAAATCTCTAGAAGTAGGATTGTTTAGGAAAAGAATTGGAGAATGAACCTGAAATTGAAAAAGTTGGCAAGAGAGCGACTTCCTTTAGAGGTGCTCAGCAATTGAGAGCACTTTTGGAGAAAGCAGGTCAGAGAAGAGTACCAGGGTGCGTGGACCGACAAAGGTTTATGGTAGCAGTTGGGGCACAAGAGTCAAGGGCAGTAGTGAAGGACAACGTAGTTTGGGCAGGTGAGTGTAATAATACAGGAGAGTCTTGAGGAGGAGAGACTAGTAGGTTTAGAAGCGGAGATGTTGCCCATAGCAACCAATCAGATTCTAGCTATCTTCTATAAGGTGCTAGATAAATGTTAAATGTAATCATTGGTTGCTATGGGCAACATCTCCATTTCTAAAAACCCACACTTTAGTAAATATAGGGAGGGGGGGGAGTTGTTGAAGTCAGAAAAAGTACAGAGACAAGACTATACAAAGTTAAAGGAGTGACCATTGATACGAGAGGGAGAGAAGGTCTATTGAGAGAGACCAACCAAAGGATAGAAGTTAGGAGGGTTGGAGAGCATCTTCATCAGGATATTAAAGTCCTCCAGGATGGAGGAGGGTAGGTTAGATGAGAGAAAGTAGCAGCTACGTTATTAAGATATTGAGAGACCAGACCAGCAGAGGAAAGATTGGTCCAGGGGAATGTCACAGAAGGTGCAATTGGGTGATGTCTCTACCATGATGGCCTTCTGGTGTGGGAGGATAGGTCACCTGGAGCGGTGGTGTTAGTAGGAGATAGTCAGATGTCAATGGAAGGAAGGAGGATGAGGGAGTTAGAATTTAAGTCATGGATGGGGGTAAGCATATTGCAAACTGACCTGGAAGCAAAAAGAATGCATGAGAAGGGATGAGAGATGATGGAGAAGTATTACACTGGGGAAGGTTGGGTTTGGTGTGAGGGAAATGATAAAGGAATAGGATGAGATCTGGGAGTGAGGGAATGGAAAGGAGAGAGAGAAGGCTAGTCACCATGAGGCCAAGATGAGATGGTGCTGTATGTTGAATCATAAATGTTACATAAAAATAAATATAATACAAATACACAGAAATGTAACTGCTAATGTTTCAGCAATAAATTACATGGAATAGTCTAAATACTAATATATTTTATACAAAAAAATAGAAATATAAAAATACCAATATCCAAGGGAGCAAACTCTTATGGTGCATACACACGGTCAGATCAGACGATAACGATATCATTGTCTGATCGTCCTGTGCTGGATGATCAATATCGATCATCCAGCACACCACCAACCCCCAAACCACTATAACAACCCGCAATCAACGATCGCGGGTCCCTATAGTAACCTGGTCGATATCGACCAGGTTGGACTGCATGCACGGGCGATGGTCGTTATCGTTATCAACCATCCGTGCCCGCGCATCGTCCGTTGTTTGGGGGTTGGAAGGGGCCAAAAAAATGGACAATATAACGATAAACAATATAGTGTATATCGTCCTACAAAATCTGACCGTGTGTATGCACCATAAGCAAATGAGTAAAAAAAAATAAAAAATTACCAAACACGCAAAACTTCGGATGTTTGTACTTACTGTTAAATCCTTTTCTCTGAATCCATCTCGGGGACACTTGACCATGGGGTTGCTTGTGGGGACCAAAGGGAGCTGGCACTTAAGTTAGACTAGTATAACTTTAAGGGAGTAGCTGCTCCCCACTGCAACCCGTGGTCTTCAGTACAACTTCAAAAGTAGCCCTAAACCAAGGGTAAACCACCTAGTGTAACTTACAGATCAACCACAACCCACAAACGAACAAAGAATTGAGCCTAAGGGTGGGAACGCAGTGTCCCCCAGATGGATTCAGAGAAAAGGATTTAACGGTAAGTACAAAAATTCGAATTTCTCTTTCATCCCCTCTGGGGAACACTGGACTATGGGGACGTTCAAAAGCCGCCCCTAGGGGAGGGTACGCTCAGAAAACCTGAACGTAAGACTTTCCGACCGAAACTAGTATTCTAAGATGCGAACTTCGGAAAGCAAGAAAAACCTGGTGAACCTGTTGGTGAACAGTTGACTTCACCATCACTGACAGAATGGCTTCTACAGAAAGCCACAGCACGCATGGAGGGAGCCTTACAGAATAGGAAAACAGTCCCTGTGAGTTTAGTAGGGAGCCGCCCCGTCAGGGCTGCGTGGATACCAGACCCCGAAGGACTCTCCCCAGAGGAAGGAAAGAAGCTTAAATCGCATTCACAAAATAAAAAAGACAGCGTCCTGATTTGATATCAAGACTGTAGAATACTGGCCCTGTCTAGGCGTAAACCCACGTATGATCCACCCCTTGGCCCAGACATGCCCTGTGGACAACCTGGGCCAGGAAACCTGTCTTACTTAACCTGGTGAACCTGAGGTCAACCAGAGCCACCAGGCTGATGCTGACTTCAATGTGGATACCTGATCTGCAGAGGCAATGACTGCAAGACAAGTACGGTAACAAGTTGAGACTCCCTCTGATCACAGAGTACCAACCCATACAACAATGTCGGGCCACCTAGACAATATGAGCAAAAAGTGCAAGTATCTGACAGAAGCAGCTTCAACGACCAAATTAATCTGGGAGAAAACAATTTGGAGAAGCCAGAATGCAACCGGATTCGGCCCACCCTATATAGTCGCCACTGCAATGGCAAGTCCGCTACCGCCTCAAGGACGAGAGAATGAAAAGGAACAGACTTTAATCAGACCACTGCGAAGACTAAACTAAGGAGTCGAGAAACTGCAGCCGATATTCACTTCGAATAAGCGTCTGAGAGGACGTCAGGGAGTCCTAAAACATAAGACTTGTAAGCAGCACTCACGTCCAATAAGAGAAATTGGAAATAGGATCCAGGGATTCAGACCCACTCTTTGTACCCCAAAAGAAGAGGATACATACTCTAAGCCATCCAGGCAGCAATGTTGAAACAAAAGGCAGTCTGACACATTCTACTTATAAAACACAGAGGAAAAAAACAACCTCCCCCCACCCCCCCCCCCGCCACAGGATAGAGACCTGTACGCTCCAATGATGACGACATGTAGAGCAGCCCAGAACTAGTGCGTAAGTCCACGTGGGACAGACTCTGCACCAAGGCAATGTAGAATCCAGCGGAGATTCCAACTCCCGGATCAGAAATCAACTTTTGGTAACAATCGACCCCAGTGGCTAGTGCTAGCCATATTGTGGGCCCTAGACCAGCTTTATAGCCGCAGGACCTCCGGGCTCTGGAGCGGAGACCCGATCAACAGCAGGCCGGGAGTGAAAGCAGTTCACATCCCCAGTAGTCCGGCAGCAGTGCTGATTAAAACAGCTGCCGGATCTCTTGATGTGTGCTGCGGATACAGCACACATTGCAGACTAAGTAGAAATAAAAATAAAGTTAAGAAATAAAATAAAAACTAAAGTACAGGGCTGAACAAACTGAAGACCACGGGTTGCAGTGGGGAGGATCTCAGAGGGGATGAGCTACTCCCTTAAAGTTATAGTTGTCTAAATTAAGTGCCAGCTCCCTTCGATCCCCACAAAGAACCCCATGGCAGCACAGGCGGTGTAATGGTTAGCATTACTGCCTCACAGCACTGAGGTCATGGGTTCAATTCCCACCACTGCCCTAACTGTGTGGAGTTTGTATATTCTCCCTGTGCTTGCGTGGGTTTCCGCCGGGTACTCCGGTTTCCTCCCACACGCCAAAAATATACTGGTAGGTTAATTGGCTCTCAACAAAAATTAACCCTAGTGTGTATGTGTGTGAGCATGTGATAGGGAACATAGGCCCTGATTCAGAGTCGGATGCTCTGACAGAGCTCTCGGTCTGAATCAGGGCCGGGCTATTTTTTTTTAGAACGGCCTCCTGGCCGCTCGCACAGCTGTGGGTGACCACCCACAGCTATAGCGAGCGGCCAGGAAGATGGTTGCGATGGTCACGACCATCGCGACCATCGGGCTTGCTACGAGACCCTTGTGGTAGAGTCTCGTTGCCGCAAGCCCCAGAGAGATTTCGGCTCTAACAGAGCCGAATTCTCTCCCACTGACATCACTCGTGATGTCAGTGGGGCCGCCCCCAAAACGGAGGCGTTCTTTTGGGAACGCCTCCGTTTGGGCAGCCACTCCCCCGGCCTGCCCACCAAAGGGGGCATGCTGTCACTCAACATCGACAGCACGCCCCCCGTGGTACGAGCGCCCGGAGCGACGGATTGCCCGTCGCTATCCGGGTCTCGCGCATGCGCACGACGGAGCCGGCTCCATCGTGCGCATGCGCTCTGAGCCACCATCGACCCGGTTGCGAGCGTTCAGCGCTTGCGACCATGTCTGAATCAGGCTCATAGATTGTAAGCTCCACTGGGGCAGGGACTGATGTGAATGGCCAAATGTTCTCTGTAAAGCGCTGCGGAATATGTGTGCGCTATATAAATAACTGGTAATAAAGTTGAAAGAGAAAGTAACATTTTAAATGTTAGTGTGACTTCATGAGGAAATATTCAAACAAACAACACAAACATTGCGCTGTGATCACAGCCCAATGTTTGTGTTGTTTGAATATATCTATTTTAGGGAGTTCACACTAAACTCACAACATTTGCCGCAGATCACTATTGACGATTCATTTACAATTTAATACTAGCGCTGGGAGTTGGGTAGATTTCTACTATTGTTTTGAATGACTTCTTGAGGAAACCAGAAACCATAACATTCACAAGTCAGAAAACCTTTCATCATCAAGCAAAAACTGTAAACTTGGTTAGTAGAAGTCTTGTGAAAGTAAATTAGTGATCCATCCAGTGGTTGTTATAAATATCCACAACAAGATATTCGTAAACATGGAATGTTATTAACCAGTTTGTCTTCTGAGGCAAATTATTATTATTATTATCATAATTTATTTATATGGTGCCACAAGTGTTCCGCAGCGCCTTACAAAGTATATAAACAAAGACATGACCAAAGACTTACAGTACAATACAATGCAATGCAGGACAAGGACATTGCTCCATTAGCGACCATAACTCCCACATAAGCAGCAGAGCTTAAGCAACTAAGGGGTCTATGTACTAAGCAGTGATAAGAGACAGAGTGAAAAGTGATAAGTCTGTGATAAGGTGCCAGCCAGTCAGCTCCCAACTGTCATTTTTCAAACACAGCCTGTGAGATGACAGTTGGGAGCTGACTAGCTGGCACCTTATCACTTTTCACTCTGTCTCTTATCACTGCTTAGAACATAGACCCCTTAAGCTGGCCACACATCTACAGATTATCTGTCCAACCAGCCAACTGACCAACCGTCCAACTTGTCTGTCCAACTAAAATGCTTCCCCACACATCTAACCAACTTTTCATCCAACCAGGCAACCTGCCAACTTTTTCAACAGTAATAACGTAAGGGAAGGGGAACACACGGGAATGATGACGCACAGGCAAATAAACAGATTAAATAGTAATACAAAATATTAACCACTGTTCCTAAGAAAGAAAAAAAGAAAGAACTCTGTTTGGTGAGCACTCTTTTTTTTAGGATGAATAGTCAAATAATTAAATCTTAACTTTTAATAAATATCTTAAAATAATAATAAGAATTCATATATAAACAGACACAACATTGAGTAGAGATCCACAAATACTATAATGTACAAAATAAGACAAAAATTAATAAATAAATTAGCACATATAGCAATAAACAGGAAAGTGTCACTATGATGACATCAATGTTTATTAATCCATCTAATTTGGGGCAAAATATTAAGAACCTTAAGTGTATAACTGTCTGGCATCAAAATTGATAAGACATGCGGTATAAATACTTAAAGTGTCCTTGAAATCATATATTCAAACATATCAAGTGTTGAATCGGAACCCCCATTTTTTAAAACTCCAAAAAGAATCTAATCAATTCAACACAATAGTAACATATAGAAAATATCCGAGTTTATCCCTCTAACATATCATTTCGTGAGGGCATAAAGAACATGAAGTATCAGAAAAGTCTGGGTATAGTGCTACTATTCCTCATTCTGCTGCTCCCCACCTATGCAAATTGCTATTTGTGAGGAGTGAGAGATTACCGGATAATAGTTTACCCTTGGAAACAACAGAATAACAGGGACGTTACTCAGGTTTCATTTCTGCTTTTGGGTGTCATACTAATGCATTGGACACTCAATGAGAGAACTATTGACTAGAGATTGTCCTCAGTTAATAGAGATAAAGAAAAGTAACACACTAAGAATAAATGGCATATGATTAGAACGTATGAAGGTTTGATAAGTGTGTTTATAAACTCCTGTTGTCACGTTCAAAAATTACATTATTCATACATTTAAGCATTAAACCATGTTACATAGTATTTAGCAACTTATGATAAGTCATATAATAAAAGAAAAAAAAGGGAAAAAAAATTTATATCATGAAAATACCGCTGTATACAAAGTGTTCAGTATCCATCATAATACATGCATAGATATTATACTGATAGGGTCTATATTTATCCAAACCCAACACCACACAGGCAAGGTTAAAATACTCAGCCAAAAGATGGTATGAAATCAAAGACTCACTTGCTGTGTTTGGGTTCGACACTTATGCATATATGAAAAAAATCCCTTGTTGCAGATTTGGGAATGTGTTAACAATAATATAAATACATATATTGCATATTAAACTCCCCACAGTGCATAAGTCAAATGCCTATTTATTAATTTTTGTCTTATTTTGTGTCTGTTTATATATGAATTATTCTTCTTATTTTAAGATATTTATTAAAAGTTAAGATTTAATTATTTGACTATTCATCCTAAAAAAAGAGTGCTCACCAAACAGAGTTCTTTCTTTTTTTCTTTTTGACAATCTGTATCTAACTGTAGTGAGCACCACCACTGCCAACATATACTTTTGAATTTTTTCCCCTCATTATTCTTAGGAACGGTGGTTAATACTTTGTATTACTATTTAATCTGTTTATTTGTCTGTGCGTCATCATTCCTGTGTGTTCCCCTTCCCTTACGTTATATCTGACTATACTGAGGTCTTCTCAGTCTAACCACGACGACAGCACGGCATAGTGTTACTGTTACACAATTTTGAGTTATAGTACTAGGGGATAATAGTGCAACATCCTTTAGGAATACTACTTAGAATATGGCTGGATTTAGCCTAAAAGATGAGCTGACCACGAAGCGAAGAACGCATGAGGATTTGGACAGTATTTTTTCATCTACAGGACTGGATGATAATTTCAATATAAATTGGGAGGAGGACTTTGCGCAGTTGAAATACCTCTTACATAAACAACTTAGGGTCAATTGGGATCTTACGACACTGGAAAACTATCAGAAAAACAAAATCTCCCCCCGTGGTCTTAGACCTAAAATTTTCCCCTCTTTCAACTTGATTACCAATAACCTCCAGAAAGAGTGGGAATCTAGCCTATTAAAATGCTCACAGGATTTAATGACTATACTCATTAAACATAACCATCTAGTACTGGAAGAACTTGAGAAAGAAATAGAGAGCCAAGGTAAAAAACTGATACAGTGGGAACAAGATCAGCAATTTCAGAGATGTTTTGAGAAACAAAAAAGATCTGGAGAATTTTGAAAAAACGATCATAGAACGTAAACGTCACAAGTTCTCAAGGGACAAGAAAGACTTCTCGTCTGGGAAAATATTCAAATGGAATCAACAACCCAAACAGATATTCCAGAATAGAGATAAGTACAACTATTCCTCATCTGAAGCCGAATCATCAGGCACAGAGGAATACCCGGATTTGAGAAGAGATTCTAGGTTAGATTCCCCACTAGCTGCGGTCCCTTTTTTAGAGGAGGCAAGGGATATCAGAGGCAGATATCATATAGGAGGGCAACGCGGAGGGGGAAGAAGAGGAAGAGGTACCCCAAATTGGGACCCACCCCTACCACCACGACAATCAGCAAGAATCAACAGGCGGAGATAGGGGATAATATACAAGAGGACGGACTTAAAGTAATTCATTTATCGGACGAGACCCTCTCATCAGTACAACTCTCTCTACTAAAGAAGGGACTTACCTTCTCCCCAACCACCAATTTTAACCGTTTCCTATGGGAAAAAGATTTACAGCTTTTCGGGAGGAAGCTCCTCCTAATCAAATTTTTTCAGAACCAAAGACGAAATATGGAACTATCTTGTTCCATTTCACAGGAAACAGGAGATAATAGGATGGTTAGTAAAACATCGACATTGGATACCATACAAGATCAAGAAGCACTTAAAATTCTGGAAGAATTAGCAGAAGAGTCTTCTTCTTTTTCAACCATGCCTAGGATTGGAAGAAAGAGACCTACATGTAAAAAGAAATCTACTTTCTTTCCACCAGATAATACATGTGCACAAGTACAAGTCTTTATGGAATTGGTCTCCAAAGATATGGATAGATTACAGGAAAAACAACAACAATTCCGTACAATGAGCCATAATATCACAAAAGCTGAGAAATTAGCATTGAAAACCATGCAAGAATGGAAACATATAGTTATAAAACCATCAGACAAAGGAGGCAATGTGGTATTGTGGCCTAAGGAAATGTACATGAGAGAGGTACTCAGACAATTAAATGACACTTCGTGCTATACTAAACTGCTGTTTAATCCAACTGAGAATTTTCACTCACTTTACAATAAGTTGATTCAGGGAGCTCTTAGAGAAGGCATTATTACGAAAAGTGAATTTGACTTTTTACAAGTCAAATCCCCCAAGGTACCTACATTTTATGCACTCCCAAAGGTACATAAAAATCTGGAGAACCCCCCTGGCAGGCCGATAGTGTCAGGCATAGGCAGCCTGTCAGAACAAGGAAGCAAGTTTGTGGATATCCATCTGAGGGAATATGTCCTTACTCTCCCATCATATCTGAGGGACACCAGAGATGTATTACAGAAAATACATGGGATCAAACTGGAAGATCACTATATACTTGCCTCCATAGATGTAGAATCTCTCTATACATCCATACAGCATCTAGATGGCTTAAAAGCGGTGAGTTATTTTCTGGAAATGGACAGTAAAAGTGACTTTAACGATTTTTTGATCAAATTACTGTCATTTATTCTCAACAGAAATTATTTCACCTTCCTCAATAGTTTCTATCTTCAAACGAGAGGAACTGCCATGGGGACCACTTGCGCTCCCACTTACGCCAATCTTTTTTTGGGGTGGTGGGAGCGGGAGGTGGTCTTCTCAGAAACCAATGACAGATATACCCAGCATGTAATACAATGGCTGAGGTATATTGATGACATATTTGTCATCTGGGGGGGAGGTGAATCAGCATTCTCTGAATTTATGGGAGTGTTGAATACCAATAACCTTAATTTAAAATTTACATGGGAAATCAGTGCACAAAAAATTACGTTTTTGGATCTAACCATCAGTAAGGAGATTGATGGGGAAATCACTACTAACTTGTTTAGAAAATCTACAGCTACGAACAGCCTGTTACATGAACAAAGTTGCCACTTTCCTCCTACAATCTCCAATATCCCTAAAGGAGAATTCCTTCGTCTAAAACGAAATTGCTCCAATGAAGTGGAGTATTCTGAACAATGTGAGGCCCTCACTGTGAGATTAAAAAACAGAGGCTATAGTAACAGGATCATCAAAAAAGCCAAATATCAAGTCTCTCAGACTAATAGGGAAACATTGGTGTTTCCAGAACTAAAGGAGAAAGGAGAGGACAAGGAACTAAGATTTGTAGGAGATTTCTGTAGGGAGTGGAAAGAATTGAAGGGGATTTTACAGAAACACTGGGCAATTCTCTTATTAGATGCGGACTTGAGGACACACCTTAAAACAAACGTCTCACTAAGTTGGAGGCGAGCTAAAAATTTAGGAGATTACTTAACTCACAGCCACTTTGAACAGAATCCTAGGAAGAAACCCATATTGGAGGGCACCTATCCCTGTGGGGGTTGCAGAGCCTGCAGCTATGTCAAATTGACTCCTAGTATCCAAGACAGGTATGGCAATCATATTTCTCTATGAGGCTTCTACAACTGTAATACAGTTGGAGTCATTTATTGCCTAACATGTGAATGTGGCTACAAGTATATAGGCATGACAACAAGAGCCCTAAAAATTTGTGTATTGGAACATTTGGGCAATATCAGGAATGCACTAACTGATATGAGCAAGATGAAGAAGATCACTTCAGTGGCTAGGCATTTTGCACGACAACATAACAGTGACACTAAGAGTCTCAAAGTCTTCTGTTTAGAACAGGTGAAAATGGGCATAAGAGGTGGAGATTTGAGTACAACCCTACTTAAAAAAGAAACAGAATGGATATTCAAACTGGGCACTCTTACACCTGGCGGTCTGAATGAGTTTAACAGCTATCAGGCATTCTTGTAAATAGTATTATGGCACCTTTTTATTATTGTTCTAATCCCTATTTTTGATTGTTAAACAACTTAAATAACCCTGAGTGGGGCATCAATTCTATCTATAGGTTTATTCACCGCAAACTTAGGTGTTATTTTACATGAGTATGGATATTTATTTAATAAAAAATTAAAAAAATTTCTCACCCAATAATTTTTTTCTTTTGGTCCAGAATTGTTTTTTAGTCTTATTACGAGCACATCATCAGTTAGGCTAGCATGCAACATTTTTCAACAGTAACACTTGTCCTCATAACTACACCAACAGTAATGTTCACAGTCTGATTAATTATTTTCTCTGCACTCACATCTATATAATCCCCCCCCTTTTTTATTATTATTTTTATATTTATATTTATTTTATTTTTGGTTTTATATTTATTTTTATATTTATTATTTTTATTTTCCATTCGACACACATATTATTACAAAATCTAGGTTATTTGCACTTGTCACTTTTATTCACTTTTGATAAGTATTCACAATTATGGACTCACTAATAGTTTGTTCATCCATTAATTACCAATATGCAACTCCAGGATGCCTTACTCAATCAAGTATGAGTATGATAAACCCTGAGTGATTTAGACTATATTAGATGTAGAGCATCAGTACCAGTTTCTGGTATATGAGAACACATACTAAGGTGGGAGTGAACTATTATTGTTACCTCGTTCATTTATATATGAGGTAATGGCTATTAGAAAACAGTGACACCATGGAATGCAAATTTGCAACTCAAATGTCAAATTTTCTCAGTACCTAGAATGGTCAGTAGTGCAACTGACCCTCACATGTATTAGTGTCCGCTTAATAACATGAGTATAAGTAATTCCTCTTATTGATATTTTACATAATTTTCACCCATATATCACGTAATACTTAATTATTTTTATTCTATCCTAAACAGCTGAATATAGTATCAAGTATTCTTTACTGATATCCTTCTTGATCCCCTTGATGTTAAACCTCTTATAATGTAATGGATAATATATACTATCGAGTATGAATTTCTGTAGTCACATCAATGGTAAGAAAGCCCGGTATTAATAAGGGTTAATTTCTGACGAGCTGTCCTCATACTCTATCTCTCTTGAACCGGCACATCGATAGGCTGGACGAGAGTCAGTCTAAACTTAGGGAATTGATTGGTTAGCCTAACATACACACCTGTACTTAACAGGAACACTGTCACATGTGATCACCCTCGTGATCAAGCTCTAGCGGCGAAACGCGCGTCGAGGACGTACGGGACGGGGAAGGACGGGACGGATGGATGCCTGTGGCTGCACGGCGCAGCATCTTTACCACAAGTTTGTACCCGAATCAGGATCTTATTGATTGTGGTCTATATCTATTTACATTTTTGGACTATGTGCGCCCATATTATGATGGACGCGTACGTCTCAAGTCTGTTCCAATCCCGGTAACTATATCCGAGTAATTACTCTCATAGAGGCTATACCATTTGGACAGTAGCAGGGTATTATTCCTTGAATTAACTATATCCGAGTAATTACTCTCATAGAGGCTATACCATTTGGACAGTAGCAGGGTATTATTCCTTGATGATCAGCATATAGTCTATTCATTTTTCTAAGGAATCACGTTCATCTTTATATTTGTTGTTTGCTATGGTAGCCATGTTACTGGTAATTTAGTACTGTCATTTGCATATTGTGACAGTAATGTTAAACATTGCTTGTAATCTACCCCTTAATTATGTTATAATCAGGCATTTGACTTATGCACTGTGGGGAGTTTAATATGCAATATATGTATTTATATTATTGTTAACACATTCCCAAATCTGCAACAAGGGATTTTTTTCATATATGCATAAGTGTCGAACCCAAACACAGCAAGTGAATCTTTGATTTCATACCATCTTTTGGCTGAGTATTTTAACCTTGCCTGTGTGGTGTTGGGTTTGGATAAATATAGACCCTATCAGTATAATATCTATGCATGTATTATGATGGATACTGAACACTTTGTATACAGCGGTATTTTCATGATATAAATTTTTTTCCCCTTTTTTTTCTTTTATTATATGACTTATCATAAGTTGCTAAATACTATGTAACATGGTTTAATGCTTAAATGTATGAATAATGTAATTTTTGAACGTGACAACAGGAGTTTATAAACACACTTATCAAACCTTCATACGTTCTAATCATATGCCATTTATTCTTAGTGTGTTACTTTTCTTTATCTCTATTAACTGAGGACAATCTCTAGTCAATAGTTCTCTCATTGAGTGTCCAATGCATTAGTATGACACCCAAAAGCAGAAATGAAACCTGAGTAACGTCCCTGTTATTCTGTTGTTTCCAAGGGTAAACTATTATCCGGTAATCTCTCACTCCTCACAAATAGCAATTTGCATAGGTGGGGAGCAGCAGAATGAGGAATAGTAGCACTATACCCAGACTTTTCTGATACTTCATGTTCTTTATGCCCTCACGAAATGATATGTTAGAGGGATAAACTCGGATATTTTCTATATGTTACTATTGTGTTGAATTGATTAGATTCTTTTTGGAGTTTTAAAAAATGGGGGTTCCGATTCAACACTTGATATGTTTGAATATATGATTTCAAGGACACTTTAAGTATTTATACCGCATGTCTTATCAATTTTGATGCCAGACAATTATACACTTAAGGTTCTTAATATTTCGCCCCAAATTAGATGGATTAATAAACATTGATGTCATCATAGTGACACTTTCCTGTTTATTGCTATATGTGCTAATTTATTTATTAATTTTTGTCTTATTTTGTACATTATAGTATTTGTGGATCTCTACTCAATGTTGTGTCTGTTTATATATGAATTATTCTTCTTATTTTAAGATATTTATTAAAAGTTAAGATTTAATTATTTGACTATTCATCCTAAAAAAAGAGTGCTCACCAAACAGAGTTCTTTCTTTTTTTCTTTGACAACTTTTTCAACAGACCAGCCAACTTCTGTTCAACTGGTGATGTCACAGAAGTAGGCGGAGAGTGCCTGCCTACTTCTGCATGATTTAAATAAATATATTGAATACATATATATCTGTGTATATGTATATGTGTGTGTATATATATATATATGTGTGTGTGTGTATGTATATATACATACACACACTGAATGTACTGGAAATATACTAATATATATATATATATATATATATATATATATATATACTACACATCACAAATCTGTATGGGAGAGGATTCCATAGGCTGCGCATGCGCAGGATCCCTGGCTCAGGTGTGAAGTGATTGTGGTTTCTGTGAGTGCAAATTCATACATCCGGGTGGTATGATCATGAGTGTTAACATGGCGCTTAGATCGCATTGCAAATGCGATCATTGATAAATGGGCCACACACACACACACACACACACACACACACTCTCACTCACACTCTCTCACTCACTGTCTCCAAACACTTAAAACAAACAATGGCAGCACTCAGCGTCTTAGATAAATGCAAGAAGGTGTCCTTTGTTCCTCCTACGTTTCGGGCCTGTAACCCGTCATCAGGAATAAAGGACACCTTTCTGCATTTATCTAAGACGCTGAGTGCCGCCATTGTTTGTGTATATATATATATAATTATCCATAAGGTGGCACTCCGTAGTAAAAAAAAGACATAAGTCACCTTAGCTCATAATGCAACATTTCAGCGCTGTAATGCGCGCTTTTGTCAAATTAAAGAGCGCATTAAAGCGCTGAAACGTTGCAATATGAGCTAAGGTGACATGTCTTTTTTTTATTACGGAGTGCCACCTTATGGATACAATTTACAGATCACCTGTGGAGGGCACCCAGCTGGTTTATGCTTACACCTCATGAGTATATATATTGCAGCCATGACACCAGAGGGAGCGGGGCAGCAGGAGGATCCCCCCCCAATCACACGCCGGAGATAGAGCTGGTGGGTACTGGGAAGACAGTCCTGTAGTGGTAAGCTCTTGAGCTCAGTGGGTATTCAATCGGGAAACTGGCTGACGTAAGCCCGACAGCTGGCTTCCCGATTGCTTTATCCCGGCGAGGGTAAAATGACAGGCATCTAAATCTAGACGCCTGTCATTTTTCTGACGCCGGGAGACAGGCATACCGATCGAAGTGATGCAGAGCACCGCAAGCAGAAAGCCGCAGGGGGGGGGTTAGGTTTAGGGCACCCGGGGGGGACTTAGTATTAGGCACCCCCCCCGGGAGGGTAAGGCTAGGGGAAGGGGGACTTAGGGTTAGGCACCCCGGGGGGGGGAGGTTAGGGTTAGGCACCCCCCGGGTTTTAGGCACTTAGAGGGGGGATTAGGGTTAGGCACAAGAGGCACCCCTAAGGAGGGTTAGGGGGATTAGGTTAGTTTGTACTTACCTAGGGCCGATCGGGATTTCCAGCGCTGTCGTGCTGCCGCTGTCGGGATCTCTGCATCTGTCGGACTGACGCTGCCGAGAATCGAACTGCCGGCCATGCGTCAGCTGGTATTTCATACCGATTCTGGCTCTGTGACCCTCCTGAGCCTGCTGTACTGGCAGAGGGGGGTGCACAGTGCCAGCTGTACTTAGTGAGGTGGGGGAAATGTGCTCAGCGCCAGCTTCAGGGGGGGTTCTACTCATTTGCCAGCTGAACTGGGTGGAGGGGGGTTCACAGTGCCAACCTTACTTAATGGGGGGGGGAAGAGTAACATGTGCAGAGCAGCTTGTCTTGATAGGGGGGTCTGAGGTGCAGTGCCCCCTGTACTGGGGCGGTAGGGGGGAACAGAAGGAGAGGTGCTGCTTGTGGGGATCAGAGGAGAGTCGCCGTTTTTAGAAGGTGGGAGGCGGGGGGATCATATGAGGAGAGGTGCCGCTTGTACCATATGGGGGGGAGGATCGGAGCTCTGTCTGCACCGGAGAGACACATCAGTGAAGAGGTGCCGCTTGTACCAGAAGGGGGGAGGATCAGAGTTCCGCCTGCACGGGGGGGGGGGGGGGGGACACTGTGTTCCGAGCACATGAAGGAGAGGTGCTGCTGGTGGGGGGCGATCGACGCTGAGATGCCGCCTGCACGGGGGGGGGTTGAGGTTTAGTGGTACCGCTTGTATATCTACTGGGGGAGTATAGGAGCGCTGAAGTGGCGCTTCCTCTGCAGGGCCGGCTAATGGCAGCACACAGCTCCCGGATGTCTCCCCCCAGCAGAGAGACAGCGGTGGCAGCGGTACCGGCGGATCTCCGAGGGGCAGTCATCAGAGGTGAGTGACAGCAGTAGGCGGACACTCCCGGCAGTGTCCGCCTACTTATCGCTCAGTCGGGGGGAACTATCCCCCTACACTAGAACGATAGTTGGGGAAAATCAAACATGTTTGATTTTCCCCAACTAGTTGGAACGACCGTTTTTGGCCGTTTTTCATCGTGTGGGAGCAAACGGCTGACTATCGTTTGCTCCCACACACTAGACGATTATCATTCCAACCAGCCAGCTGGTTGGAACGATATCGTTCTGATGTGTGGGGGCCTTTAGCGTTAGATGCCCTAGTGGGGAGTAAGAAGTAGATGAAAGTAAAGTAGGGAGAAGCACAAGAGGGTAGAGGGCCCTGCTCATAAGGGGAAGGGCCAGGGCCATAGAGAGCCGGGCCCAGGCAAAGGAGGGGGCATGGCCTAATCACGGGAGGCGTGACCACGCCCCCTTGAAAGAAAAAAAAAAGATCACTTTTGCAGCGCGCCGGGGAGGGGGGCGCTGTAGCCCCCCAGCCCAGCGCTAAGCAGGGGGTGGGCACAATCAGTGTGATCGCTCTCCCCCACAGCCATAGGGGACTGCTCCGGCTGCTGCAGCAGCCGTGAGCAGTCTCACACAGCAGCCCAGCACAAGCTGTGTGCTGAGCTGCTGTAAGGGGAGGGGGGCGACACCGGGCCCCTCTAGCAAGCCCGGGCCCGGGTAAACTGTACCCGCTCCCCCCCCCTCTCTCGGCGCCCATGGGAAGGGCAGACAAACAGGTGTGACACAGATGGGGTAGACGCGGAGGAAGGAGTATGTAGCAGCAAGTTAGGATGAGAGCTGGAAGGCTTTAATGAAATAGTGGGTCTTGAGAGCCCTTTTGAATGATTGTGGAGAGTCTGACGGGGAGAGGGAGAGAGTTCAATAAAGTATAGGTTGCTTTGAATGTCTTGCAGGCGTCGGCCACAGTGTTTCTTGACCTATAAATGATTACCTTGCTGCCCAATGGAACATTGGTAGTTAGTGAAGCCGAGGATGTGACTGCATTACAGTCTCCAATGAATCTGTGCTCTGTAAGGTTCCCAGGATGCCAGTAAGCTGGCTGTGACTGTTTCAGTATTTCTTTTTTTCTCCTTCATCCACTAGGGGACACTAGAGTTACATTGGGGTATACTGTAGATGGGTGATGAGTGGAGTCTGGCACTTTAAAAATTCTTTAGAATAAAAGTTGGCTACTCCCCCTCTATACCCCACTGGCCTCAGTTTTAGATTAGTGTCGGGTGCTTGTAAGGCGGTCTCCAGACTTTTTTAGTTTATTTACAGTTTTAATTTATTTTCGTCCAGAGGGGACCAGTCACAGCTAATTGAGACTAGTGTCCGACTCCCTAGCCACTGGACCCTAGGTGCCCCCGCGCACCAGTCGACCGGGCAGTGGAGAGTGTATACCACCACCCTTGATTAGCAAGGGGTATAGGTATTGCACAGTCGCAGGTGCTCCCAGTACTAGATAGCGGCTAGCGCAGCAGCGCCATTTTCATATTCAATTAGACAGCACTGTACTGTTCTCCTCTACCGGAGGCTATTCACATTTTAATACAGGGGGAAGAGGTCTTCCCACTTTTACTGCCATCTGCTTGCAGAGGCCATTATAATAATGCTGAGCCGCGGCTGGGTGGCAGGGCTTAACGTCGGCACCCACCACAGGGTTGCCCTCGTTCAGGAGCTGCGTTGGGAGCCTTTCCCGTTTCGGGAGGGCTCCCATTGTTTCCCAGTTTTGTCGGTTAGCCTGCAGGAGGAAGAGATCTAGCCCTCCCCCTGGAGCACACATAGGCTGCCTGACACTATGAGCAGCTGCAATGCTGCACTGACTTCTGCCTCCTGTCACGCAGTAGGGGTCTGAGCTTTTCTGATGAATAACAACAGTCTTTAGCATGAATTTTGTGTGCGCGCTTAATCCTTTCGGTGTCTGAAATGAGGTTAATTGCTGTTGCTATGTAGTCTGCTACTGTGCCTTCCCCTGTCTAAACAGGGCTGGGAAAAGCTGGCAGGGAAGAGTTTCACAAGCTTGTCTTTATAAATGAAACTACTGTGATAGTGAGTGGTACAGTGATTACCATTTTATACAATCTATAACACTGTTAAGCTGGGTACACACTAGACGATATTTTCAACAATTTGACGATTTCCGATGGATTGGAACGGCAATAAGTCCTGAATAATGCATTAGATGAGGGACTTATCTCAAAAACAGTGACAACAGCTTTAACAGTGGACTCTCCTCGTATACCACTCTTTTACACTTTACCGAAAGTCCATAAAGACCTAAATAGTCCCCCGTGTAGACCTATTATTTCTGCCTGGGGCTCTCTCTTTTATGAGGCATCAAGATATCTGGATCACTATTTACAACTGTCATTCAGACTGAATCAACGTTTTTAAAATATACTACTACCTTCCTTTGTAAACTACAGACTCTCAACTAACCTTAGACACAATCGACGTCATATCCCTGTATACTAGTATGCCTCATCAAAGGGGTATTCAAGCAACAAAGGAATTGCTGACAATTCCAGGGTCCAGATATATCTTTCTTTTTGGAACTCTTGAATCTAGTTTTAACTAGAAATGACTTCCTATTTGATGATACGATTTACCTGCAACTATTGGGATGTACGATGGGGTCCTGTGTGGCCCCTGTTTACGTGAACTCCTTTATGTTTAAAGTTGAAAGAGACTTGTTCTTGAGTAATGAGAGGTATGCAAGACACATTGCCTTTTCCATTCTCACCATTCTCACCACCTACCCTGATTTGGATTCATCTTACTGCTACTACTGAGTTCTTGGGACCATAAAAATTGAGCCACGGAGGAGCTATATATCATCTAAAGCCAGTTGCTTGTTGATGGACACCGCACTATTTGAGGACATACTCTACTGATCCACCACCTTAAGGGATTTTCCTCTAGCGGATGCCTACATAAGCGCATTAATTTGTCCCAACTGAGCTCTTTGTAGCTAAAGTTATCAGCCATAAAGGAGGTACATTATATCAGATTCCAGCGTGTTGCCCATGGATACCGCATTACTGAGGATCCAGTAATCTGATCAAGGGACATCCCTCTAGCGGATACCAGGAGGACTATGCTGCTATAAATATCTGTATTCTCCATTTGGCAGACTTTATAAGAACTTACCAATCGGTCCGTTACCATCAGGACATTCTAACCTAAAGTTGTGGGTGAGATTGTATGTTATTATTGTATATGACGCTTTTATATCCCAGCTAATATGGTGAATACCATGCAATTTTAACTATTAAATTATTGTTTATTTTATTTGGCACTGAATTGAATTTCATTACCTGCTTATATAACTTTATTTAATAGCGCTGCTATCTGTGTTGGTGTTTTCTATTGTATAGGGAGTGACGATCCCATATCATAGTAACTGCTAGATTAACAGCTCATTCCAGTGCCTGTGTATACCTATTTGGGTATTCTCTCTTTTTTTTTTGTTCCCATGAGAACACCTACCGTCTAGGGGCGGCCCCACTGACATCACAAGTGATGTCAGTGGGAGAGCTTTCGGCTCTGTTTGAGCTGAAAGCTCTCAGGGCCTTGCGGCCATGAGACCCTACCACAGTGTTGGCTAACCTTGACACTCCAGCTGTTATGGAACTACATAACCCAGCATGCACAGCTACAGTTTTGCTATTAGGGCATGCTAAAACTGTGGCAGGGCATGCTGGGATATATAGTTCCACAACAGATGGAGTGTCAAGATTAGCCAACACTGCCCTACCACAAGGGTCTCGTCGCTAGCCCTATGGTCGTGATGGTCTTGACCATCGCGACCATCATCCTGGCCGCTCGCATTAGCTGTGGGTTGCAATGCACAGTAATGCGAGGGGCCAGGAGGCTGCTCTATAAAAAAAAAAAAAAAAAGAAAAGACGCCCTGATTCAGAGCGAGCGCTCTGTCAGAGCGTCCGGCTCTGAATCAGGGCCTAAGTGTTAGTATAACAATGCTCACGCTAAGCTTTCTTGTTTGTACTTTAATGATGGGCCTTTCGATCTCACAACAAATAGATTGGTCAGTGTAGATCGCCTTGTTGTGTATATGTATATTTCTATGTATAGGTACACCCCTAATGGAGCACTCTCAGGTTATGCGGGTGTTAGTAGTATCTCTCCCCTGACCCAGTTCCTTTCTCCTCCCATGTTGAGTACATATAGATTTTCTAGTGTGTGCACAGTTGTGATTCTGTGAGTCAGAGAGTGGTCTCTTAGTGTGACCATACCTGTCTCCACTAACTACTATGGAAAATATGATACGCTACCTTGCTGAGGGTGCTGGTATCTGCGACGTTGGACAGGGGTCAGTAAAACTGTACAATGTACAATCAGGGGGCTCCTGGTCGCTCGCAGGTAAGGGCCTTGCTCCACCCATTTCTAGGCAGACACTCTTGACACAGTTCCCTTTAGAAGGGTAACAAGTTCACTGTACGACAGTGCACACCTAACATCTTAGGACCTTAGCACCTATACTAAGCAGATATATGTCCCTATAGGATAAGCAGTTTCTCATCAGTTTGGCCGCCCACCCTAGGAGACTTCCTACATCAATATTTCCTCATACATCAATGTTTCACCCTGACCAGGGGTACAGCAACTATTACATCTGATACTATGGTGCATATTCAATTGGCGAGAATAGCAAAAATCCCGCACCTGCAAGGTTTTTCCTGCAGGTGCAGAATTTTAGCTATTCAATTAGGTGCATGGGTTTTTCTATAATGAGCGCCGGGAATTTTTTTTTCTCGTACCTCCAGAGCAAGTCTGATTTTTCCTAAAATCGTTAATTAAGCAATTGGAAGTTTCCAATTAGCTTAATTAGTCCTTAATTACTTACCTTCTGCAGCACTGTCTTCTGCATACAGAGTCAGGTCTGCAGCAGCAGTGAGTATGCAGTGTTTGTATGAGTGTCTGTGACCGCTGGTGTGTAGTCGTCGCTCCCCCCCAAGTGTATGTATGCTTCCCCCATAATGGACACTGGGTTCACTGTATCTCTCAGCAGCCCCATCCCTAGTGAGAAGATGGAGCGGAGACCCCGGGGTAGGTAAGTGTAATTTTTTTTTCTTTTTACGCGGCATGTGGTGTTCAGTGCTGAAAACCCTGTGACTTTTTTTTTTTTTAATTGCATACCGCGGGTATTGGGAGCACACATATCCGCAGTAATCCGAAATTGGCCGCAAGGTTTTTTCCTCGCTAAACCTCACGCTCAATTGAATATGCCCCTCTATGTTAGTTGTTCCACTAGTTCTCCATTCCCCTATGTTAGATATACCTGGTCAGACAATTGGGATTTTTCAGTTTCCTGTATCTACCCTATCTCCTTATGAAGTTACATCCATTATTGGGTACAGCATAATTTTCCATATTGCCTTAAGACTATCACTTCTTAGCACATCTCTCGGCGTGTGTGTGTGTGTGTATATATTATATATATATAATTTCCGTAGTTCTACTCCAGCCATTATCCCTCCTTCCTGGAGCGATATGCATTGTCTGACAGACACTTTGTTTTGTATCATGCTATCAGCATTACCAGTGATAAGCTCACTGATAGGTGTGCATGTTGTGTCAGTCATGCTGGAGGTGGCTGCAGCTTGTTTTGATGTGAAACCTGCAGCAGGTTTTAAAGCTAGTATCAGATTATTACAATCTTATCAATTATAGAATACTGTAACATCATCAGAGCCATTCACACAAGCAAGACTGTTTGTACCAGTCCACTTTTCAGGGGGAGCTCTACGTGCCTTTGTCAGCCATATTGTGACAGGGTAAAGACCAGTAGGTTTAGAATTTAGCAGACAGACAATCTAGCAGCCATGCCATAAGGACCTTGCTAAGCAGCAAATTAATCTAACTTCAGACACTGAAGACAGTGCTGAACAGGATTAAACCAGCACAATATTCAGCCAAGCAGAAGTGAACTTTAACACATTCCTGCTGAATGTGACCCAAGGCTGGCCATAAGCTACATAAGTACAAAATTAAGTGCATCTACTGTATAGTGCAATATCAAAGTAACTCAGACCCCCACAGATGAGCCCATTTCCCAGGCAGGCAGCATACAGAAGCCTGCTCGAAGAGAGGAAGGGCTGGGTTAGACACAGTAGTCAGCTATAGAGAGGAGGCCAGTGAGCTGTTGCTGTGCCACTCTTGCTGTGTAAAATGGCGGGGTTCACATGAGGAACGTGCACCAAACAGGAGAGACTTCTTCCCAGGCTTGCAGAATGGCCGGGCCAATAAGGAGCTCCAGCAGGAGGCTCCCAGCACAGCTATTTGAGTGGAGGTACGGGAATGGCTGTGCCACCACTAAAACGCAACCCCAGCCTGCTAACTATGGCGGTTTTGTAACAGTGGCTGTTATGTGATCTGGGGTAGTACACTGACATCAACAGTTTTCCTCAGGATAGTGTATAGTTTAGTGTGCACTAGTAGATGTAGGAGAAGTAAGCACTGATGCATGGCAGTCGCTTCTGATTGGCTGACTGCCTTTTTGATCCCTCCCACCGTTATTATTACTATTTTTAGTGTGGCTGGTATTCTCATTGTTTTGATATTTGCAATTGGTTTACAGCACAAAAGAATGCACATTTGGTTGTTTTAAAGGGAAAGACCACTGATGTTTGTATTTAAAGTTAATTAACACTTTTGTATTTAGCTTTAATTAATATGGTAAATGCAACTGAACATTTATTAATAAGACTGTTCAGACTCAAACACTGTCTTATGGATATACTTAAATTACTATATTGTACACAATTTGGTTGCTGAAACTTTATGAAACCCCACCAATGTCATAAACCAAGCACATATACTACTGTTCTACATAAAACTGCCCTATAAACTACCCTTACAGAACTCAATGCATCTTGAGCCATAATTGTTGGTGAAGAATGAATCCAATTCTTCACCAGTCTCTGTATGTGGCTGCCTTTACCACATCTGGATCTTCCGGTGTCTTTTTCTACCCACAAACATCAATATAAAAACAAACTAGTGGGGGAAAAAAAGATTTATCCAAACAGGGAAATCCAGCACATGAAGGTCTGAACACACATAGGGGGCAATTCAATTCATAAATTCCCAGGAAGAAATTCCCAGAGCTATTCAATTGGCCGCGCTGTTAAGTCCGACAAGGACTCCTGCTAGCACCCTCCTGAGGTGCGAGCAGAAATTTGACTTAAGTGTTGGCTGCAATGCTGTTTTCCGGCTTAGCGGAGCGCTAACAACATCCCACCTAGCACTTTAGTCACGGTAACCTGCATTCTCCAACTAAACACTCAGCTTAAGGCACAGTAACAGCAACTTAGTGGTTCTAGTCAGGCTTAACAGCACTGTCAATTGAATAACTCCGGGAACTCCTTCCCAAGGCTATTTAACATTGCACTGAATTGAATTGCCTTCTATGTCACAGGATGTAGAGGTGAAGTGGTGCACAGAAGGTGAAAATAATAGGTGACATGTCATCTTTGTTGATCACGATATAGATTTATTTACAGTCACAATATATACAGTTTTTTGTCACATCACTTCAGAATACATTTCACATGGTTAGCTGACTTTATGGTATAAAATAGCATCTCATCCATCCATCCTTAGACATGTCAAATAATATGTTCATAGAATTGTGGCGGAACCATCACTCCGTCCTCAGTGGCTTTACAGCAAGTCATCTTTGTTTCCCCTGCCGGATAACCTGGGTACTTCTGGCATACCCTTATTCTGCAGGCATACTCTAGCATTGTTTCCATCTCTGTTTCATTGCTCTCAGCCACTCGGATCTGAAGCACATACAAACACACTGATTTGTTCCTACCCCTTTAGACTCCTTACGCCACGTCATTTGTTCGATGCAGAATGCGCAAACATCCCACATCACATCCTCTTACGCCTCCATCTATGATATCCTGTATTTGAGTAGTTAAGATAAACAGTCCTAGTGAATTCTGAAGTGCAGACATAAACCCATTTTTAGATTTGGACATATTAACAGCTGTCTGATGTCAACAATGACATCTATGACAACAAAACAGACTTTTATATACATCAGTGGATTTCCTTATGTGTCATAATAGATAATGCTAGCTTGTCTACTGTAATAATGTGCACCACAATCTATCATTCTTATTTTCCATCTTAATGCTGAGCTCATCCCTTTACTATATCAATGTCTATGGCTACACACAATCTTCTGAAGCTGCTGTTCCATTCTGTTACCATCTAGTATCTGGCTCTATTTGTGCAGGATGATAGAGGAAACCATATTGTCACCTCTAATACTGTGGGGGATGTCTTTGCTACATCACAAGATGTTCATGTCTAATGAGGAAGTGTAAAGAGCTCTGCACTATAAATAGTGTTCTTTTCATTGCTGTGGTCATGGGACCAAGAATCAAATCGAGCTTGAGGGTCTAGTCTTTGGACCAGAAAGCATTCTGTTTGAAAACAGGGACCCAGGTACAGCAGCTTTTTTAGTAAAGTGCAATCACAAATTTGAATTGTGGTTTATAAACATGCACTCTCACATATAGGTGTCCAGCATAGTTGATTATATAAGCACATCAGTAAGCTGTTATAAAATTCTCCTTCACATTATTAAAATTAAAAAAGTAAGCCACACGTAGCCAAAGTATACGTACAGATCTGGACATTTAAGCACTTGGGCTAAGTTTCCGGATAACATGTAGAACTCCGCGTCCTAGACCTACTCGCAAGAGATCATCCGGGGAAATCTTGCTCGCTCAAGGCCACACAAGGAATTTTGAAACAATGCAACCAGCATTAGATACCTAAAGAGAGTGTAAATTCATTTATCAAATACTTGTGTCTCTCTCCATTCTTAGGTGCATTTAATTTATTAGCAAAGTATTAATTGGTTACGCAGGACCAATGCTTCAGCAGTTTGTAAAGCTGGGCATCCACTATACAGTTTTCTGTCAGGTATCTGTCCAATTTGGCTGGTTGGAATGAAAACCTGGTAATGTATGGGAGCAAATAAGTCGATCATATGGTTTTAAACACTGAAAAAGAGGGAAAAAAATAAATAAAATTGGTTAAATTTGTGTTTTAAACAATTTGTCTGAATGACCATTTTTGGCTATCTTCCAGTGTTTGTGAGCAAATGGACGATTGTCATTTGCTCCCATACATTACCAGGTTTTCATTCCAACCAGCCAGATTGGACAGACATCTGACAGATAATTGTATAGTGGATGGCCAGCTTTAGGTTGTAACTGGACTCATGTCTGTACAGACAGAACACACTTATGTTGGTGTAAGATTGCAGGGAGCATGCCGCAGACATAAGGACAGTACCTCTATACAGCATGTGTTCATGAGATTCTATTTTCCCATTAGCCACCCAGAGCACATATTATATACTTGTCTTATGCTTAGTTCTGTGTAGTTTAGCAAGTACCTTACAATTGTCACTCTCCAGTCATTATACTGTACATTACCAGGACACTGCACCATTAAAACTTTACAATGATAGAAAAGGACTAATTTGGTTTAATGTACATGCTTTATTAAAATGGTACCCATATTTACAGTTTCCTCAGAAAACACAGCTCACACCTCTCATATCCACACATTCTCCCAGACATACAAACTATTCCACATAAACATGTAGACTGAACTTCTCTTCTGAGCAAAATAAAGCAGTGTCGGGGTATGAGGGGGGTGCTTCTGCCAATTACTATGCTACCTTTATGTAATCTAACATGTATATATATGGCAGTAATACTGAAGATTCCTTTTTTTCCCATTCTATTTACACAGAATGACATCAAGGTTTTCCAGTCAATACACAACATCAACTTCAGTATCAAAGCTGCTTGCAGTGACCTTGAACTAATACATCATGGGTTTTCTTTTTCCCTTAAAGCAATTCAAGTCTTTAGAAGAAGTAAGGCACGTAGAGAACAGCTGTGCTGTTGCAGAAGACAAATGCATTTCATCCATGTGGTAGAGCCCTCTGCAGCAGCAAAGTAGTTCCAATTGATTTCATGAGGAGTGCAGATTAAACATTATCCTACCATTTGCTGGAAAGGCTGCCTTTAATACAAGTGGATTTATACTCCCTCTCCCCCTAAATCTAACCAGGCCAACAGCTGCTGTTATTGAAGTGTTGAACATTTAGTCAGTGGAAAAAAAAAAATTAACCCCTTCCCTCAAAGAAAAAAAAAAAGGAAGTAACATCAATATGTTACTTTCACCTGCAGTTCTTTCAGAAAAATGAGATGGCAACCTGACTTTGCTAGTGAATAAGTACGTACAAAACAACTTGTGGACTTCACATGGAAACATTGGGTTCAGTAGTGCAGTCTGAAGAAGGTCTAAACAGGGAATTCAACGTTTCTACTTCGCTTGGGAAGAGCGCACACACTGTGGCATCCTGGTTCCTCTGTTGCATTTCTAAAGCTCTGCCTGCATGGACCATGCCCGGCTAGTTATCGGCCAACAAGCAATTGAAGGAGCTACTGACAGTTTTCTAATACATGTCCGAAATTACTGACAAAACACAGGTATAGCTATACACACGTTTTTCACAAAACTGTATTCCTGGACTATGGTTCATTATACTGAATCAGCAACTCCTGGATGGGGAAGGGAGTTGTGGGGAGCAAAATGGTTGGCAGTAAGGATCACGATGCCTATTAAAAATCTTCTTTTGAAATATTATGCATTATGCTTATTTCTTTGTACAAAATCTGGACAATAGTGTTGAGCACATGTTCCCCCCAAAAGACCCATGTTTGTTTGTTGTTGGGAAATAACAGGTTGCAGTTTCTGAAAGGCCCCTGACTTTGGTTACTAACAACGTTCATTCCTGTTTTGAATGATCCCGTGCATCTTCCTCATCTGTATACTCAGATGGCTCTTCTCCTGGTTTCAGTAATCGGCCAACGTAGTCGTACTTTTCTGTTAAGAGAAATGTCTCAATAAGTAACAATTTGCAGATCCCGCACTGTCAAAGAACATCTGTGGCACATGGACATTAAAGTCTGAAGATACTTTGGACTGTTCCTTGAAAATGTCAACTGACCAAAATGAAGAAACCTTTACTACATTCTCCCTCTTACGTATCTCTGGAAAGTAATAAAACTGCTTAAGGATAGAGAGTTACAGGGATGGAAGCCACATTACAGCTACTTGGGAATCGACCATCTAAAAACATGCAGCTGTGCTTTCATATCTCCTTCCAAACACACTGCTCCAACAGCTATAATAAAGAAATCCATGCCCAAAATACGTGTTGCCTTAAATAAAATATCTATGAATATTATTCAGAGATCTATATGGAACATTTCCTGTAATGTTCCAAAGCATAGAACATAACTAGTATACTGCATGGTATATTGGTCCCATACTGAAACAGTTTTATTCATTGAGGATTTATACATTTTTTTTTTTTACTTATTTTTTTATATTTGTATAATTTCTAAATTGTTTCAATAAAGTTAAAATAAAGAGAGGGTGCTGAAACACTATGGGGCATATTCAATTAGGTGCGGAAAGCTACTTTCTGCAAAAAAGTTTCGCCGGTGACATCTTTTCGCCAGACAAAAACTTATCCCCGTATTCATTTGTGTCGACTTTTCGCAGGTGCGGAAACTCAATGTATAGGTGAAAAAGATTCGCCTATGAAACCAGGCAGAAAAAAAAGTGCAGAATTGCGGTTTTGGGGTGCAAAGGTGGGGAAACCACCCTGCACCCTTGGGACAGGTCCCCAAAGGTGAACTGTGTCAAACTTTTGTGATTTTTAACCATGCTTGCACCCATTCTCATGTACCCCAAATTTGCTGGGACTAGTTAATAAAAACCTGCTAAATGCTATTCTTCACCACTTGTGCAAAGACGCTATTTAGCAGCTAATGAGAGCATTAAAGTACCCCAAATAGCTTCAGCAGGGCTATTCAGGGGCATCTACTATGTTCCCCAATGTTAGTGCATCTATTAGGGGTGTCAGGCTGATTTCCCAAAATCTGACGGCACTTTGCCTGTTTGCGTTTCACCGGGTGCTGTTTTCACCAATATCTAATTGAATAAGGGGATAAACGGGGACACGCGTGATACTTTTCTCCATGAAAAACCAGTGATGACGGCGAAAAATTTTACTTTTCGCACCTAATTGAAAATAGTGTGAGTATAATGTATGTGTAATATATATATATATATATATATATATATATATATATATAAAATTTATATTTATATATTTCCAGATACCCACACTCTCCTTCCAAACGTTTGTATGCCGCGGCGCCCGCTACCACATCAATGTATAATCGCAAAAGTGCGGCACTCGGCGGACTAATAACATGCAATGCAAGGTTCCTTGGCAAGCTTTCGGGCTTTAATGGCCCGTCCTCAGGCTACAGACATCATGTCTGTAGCCTGAGGACGGGCCATTAAAGCCCGAAAGCTTGCCAAGGAACCTTGCATTGCATGTTATTAGTCCGCCGAGTGCCGCACTTTTGCGAATATATATATATATATATATATATATATATATATATATATACATATATACACACACACACACATACATACATACATACATACACACACACACACACACACACAGTACTGTCAAAAGTTTGGACACCTTATCATTCAATGGTTTTTGTTTATTTAAATTATTTTCAAAATAGTAGATTAATACTGAAGACATCAAAACTATGAAAGAACCCATATGGAATTATGTTGTAAGCAAAATAGTGTTAAACAAATCAAAATATGTTCTATATTTTAGATTCCTTATAGTAGCCCCCTTTTGCTTGGATGACAGCTTTGCACACTCTTGGCATTCTCTCAATCAGCTTCATGAGGTAGTCTCCTGGAATGGTTTTGAATTAACAGGTGTGCCTTGTCAAGAGTCAATCTGTGGAATTACTTGCCTTCATAATGCATTTGAGACCATCACTTGTGTTGTAAAGAGGTAGGGTTAAGTACACAGTCGACACCACTATTTGACCACTGTTGTAATCCATATTATGGCACCAACCACTCAACCCAGTAAAGAGAAACGACAGTCCATCATTACTTTAACACATGATGGTCAGTCGATACAGAAAATTTCAAGAACTTTGAATGTATCCTCAAGTATAGTTGCAAAAACCATCAAACGCTATGATGAAACTGGCTCTCATGATGACCGCCTCAGGCAAGGAAGACCAAGAGTTAACTCAGCTGCAGAGGATAAGTTCTAGAGAGTTACCAGCCTCAGAAACAGCTACTTAACAGCACCTCAGATTAGAGACCACATAAAGTCTTCAGAGTTCAAGTAGCAGACAAATCTCAACATCAACTGTTCAGAGGAGACTGCGTGAATCAGGCCTTCATGGTCGTATTGCTGCAAAGAATCCACTAATGAGGATGAACAACAAGAAAAAGAGAATTGTTTGGGCCAAGAAACACAAGGAATGGACATTAGACTAGTGGAAATCTATACTTTGGTCTGGTGAGTCCAAATTTGAGATATTTGGTTCCAACCTCCGTGTCTTTGTGAGACACAGAAGGTAAGCTGATGGTTTCTGCATGTGTGGTTCCCACTGTGAAGCATGGAGGAGAAGGTGTGATGGTGCTTTGCTGGTGACACTGTTGGTGATTTATTCAAAATTCAAGGCACACTTAACCAGCATGGCTACCACAGCATTCTGCAGCGCCATGCCATCCCATCTGGTTTGCACTTACTGGGACCATCATTTGTTTTTCAACAAGACAATGACCCTAAACACACCTCCAGGCTATGTAAGGGCTACTTTACCAAGAAGGAAAGTGATGGAGTGCTGCGTCAGATGACCTGGCCTCTACAATCACCCGATCTAAACCCAATTGAGCTGGTTTGGGATGAGTTGGACCGCAGTGAAGGAAAAGCAGCCAACAAGTGCTCAGCACCTCTGGGAACTCCTTCAAGACTGTTGGAAAACCATTCCAGGAGACTACCTCATGAAGCTGATTGAGAGAATGCCACGAGTGTGCAAAGCTGTCATCCAAGCAAAAGGGAGTTACTTTGAGGAATCTAAAATATAAAACATTTTGATTTGTTTTGTTTACAACATAATGCCATGTGTGTTCTTTCACAGTTTTGAGATCTTCAGTATTAATCTATGCTGAAGATAATTTAAATAAACAAAAACCATTGAATGAGAAGGTGTCCCCAAGTGTATGTGTATAATACATATATATTATTAGCAACTGTTATACAAGGCACAATTGTACATTTAGTAACTCTAAATAAACAGTGTTTAATGAAACAGAACTGTTCAAAACACTAATAACCGCACAGAGATATGGTGCAAGATCTGTGACTGCCTCCTTTATCAGAAGATAGGATGGTTATGTACTCAGTCAGCCCTTAGGTACTAATGTGCCCTGTCACCTACACAGTGGTGGCAGGTTTCATTCTCATGGATAATGGTTTAGCTATCAATTATTTTTCATGAAAAGACTGTCATGTCAACCGAGAATTGTATTCTCTCTAAGCTAACAAGCACGTCACCTTGAGGAAAATGCAGTGAATTTGGCCAGTCTTTATCTGTGCTCAAGACAGGGGACAGCTAAAATATATAATGTATTAAGAAAAAAAAAAATCAATTGGATTATGGCTACATACATCATCACTGCTAGAGCAGTGTTATTACATGAACATCATACAGTTTACAGCTTGTTCATACCTTTAAACTGCATCTCCCACTCTCGAACACTTTCCATTTGCACAGCATTCAGATCTGACAGGTCATCATATTCATCTCGAAGTGCCTCTCTATCGAGGCAAAATGTGGCAAGTCCCCTGGAAGCATCCCTGCCAGCAAAGATTCCATATGGTCCATCTGCAAAGAATAGAATGCCATACTGACGCACAAGCTACTAAATGTACACATTCAACACAGCACTAAAGGCCTGCAACTGGTATAGATGTGCTTGAAATTGGTTATGTTACAGAAATAAAGGAGAATATTGCTAGAACAGCTCACAAGTTCTATTTGTTAGATATTTAAGCTAGTATCCCGCTGTGACATGAGACTTTCAGTCATAAGTGCAGCCTCACACTTCCTGTTACCCACTGCAGGTGTCTGACCACATCATCAACTGAAGATTTCTACTGGCAAAAGAGGAAATGCCTTTAAAAAAAATGGGATTTGTATGCCTATTCATTTCGTATTTTGTAATGGGTTGAAAAATATAAACCCCTTAAGGCGGGTATCCACTACAAGATCTGAAAACGACTGCACGATTACGACATTGTAATCGTTCAGTCATTTGTCAGTCGTGTGATGAGCCGGCACTGAACAAGCAGTCATTCAGTGCAGGGTCAATCAATCATCTGGAAACATGCTGAACCTGACGATATCGTCAGGTTGACCAGCATGTTGGAAAGATGATAGATGTCTATACGACCAGCGGGCTCGCGCATCGCTGGTCGTTTCAGACACTTTTGCAAACTATCGTTATCGTTCAACTTAATCGTCTAGTGGATACCCCCTTTACACTATATAAAAATTATAGGTAAAAAAAATACACTTCTACATAACAAAATATTAACATCTTATACCAGACACAAGGATTTCCTTTATATCCATAAACATGAAAATAAACTGTGTTTAACCATGTTTGATATGCTCTAAACTGTACTTCCAACATATGATCGTAGTCCTGCCACTGACAAAGATGAGCAATTTGTACACTATAGCAATAACTGATCATGTAGACTCAGAGTCATTCTCTAGAATATTTTTTTTAACTGTCTCCACACAGTAAATGTAACTGAAGATAAGTCTACTCTCTCCTCACTGAGGAAGATTTCCACTAGCAATCAGGTAAGAGTCTCCCCCAAGTTATCACACTCTTACCTCAAAACTGCAGCTGGAACTTCTCTATATTTCTGAGCCCTTGATATTGCTATCCAATCTAGGCATACAACACCCGTGGTACTGACAGCTAGAACAGCATTCAGGCACTTGCTGCCCATCTAGGCATACAACACCCGTGGTACTGACAGCTAGAACAGCATTCAGGTACTTGCTGCCCAATGCTTAGACCTCAATATGTATTCCACATGAAAACTCTGGGGCCGACACAAAAATAAGCGTACACTACACAAACAAATTGGCTTAAGAAAAAATGTAATATTGCACATATGCATCTCAAGTTATGCATGGCTCTGCATTGGCAGCTTATACATCTGGTCTACTATTAGTCATTAGTGTGCACCTGCCCTGTACTAGATGTAAAATATATGCATCCAAACAGGTATATATAGGCTTACGTGCTTGTCTAAATGGGTGTGATCACACCCTTACTTAACGCCCTGTCACACCCTCATTCCGCAAACCTTATTGTAAGTGTACATACATTCGGAATGTGTTTGAGCCTGCAGTTTTGTAGTTCTGAGCAGTCATCTTCAGTGTGCTGATCAGGAAGAAGGAGGAATATAGGAGTGCTGACCACAGATATTATTCACAGTTTATTGGATGGTGTGGTTACATATAATATGGAAAAACCCCACATGTAATTGACATATGCCTATAAAAATAGACAACATACAATGAATTTAAAAATTGGCAATACTAAATAAAGGTTGCCTAAAATACAGAACCAGCTGTATATATTGAGAGCAGATACTAAATACGATGGTTAGATCACGGGTATAACCAATGAAATTGGAAATAAATTGCACAGTGGACAGAGAATAATGCAATATACCAATAAAAATAGAGCTGTATCCTTATTAACCCTTATACTCTCAGTTGTCGTCGTGAGATGACTGAGTTATATATAAAGATAAGTCTTAATGAGTGTCAGTACACAATTTTCCAACGTCTGAGAGAATTTTTGAACAATAAAAATTGATGTACCAGTGTAAAGAAACCTTTAGTAGTATCCTTGCTCTGTCAGAGTATTGGAAAATCACAGCCTCCTGCTTCCCAATCAGATAGAACTAAACAGTCTAATCCACAATCCAGCAGTGTAATCAGAGGTTAGTATTGGTAGTTTTGCCGTGCACGGCTAGTAGTGATAACGTCCTCTCACTTTCCATAAACTAACCTCACATGGGAATAATAGATGTCCGGGTACAAAGGGGGGCCCTTATATTGGTATCAAATCCCAACACTGCTATATGAAAAAGGCACTTATCTGTTCTGTTCATTTATCTGTACGGGTCCGGTCACTGGCTCCGGCAGCACAGTGTGAGCTGGTATCCCAGACAGTGTTTGCACCTGCTGCTCGTCTCTCACGCTAGCGTCTGTGTGTAGACACGTGGAGTGGCGTCCCAAATAGGGGAAGACTTCTGAGGAAACAGCCGTTCGATTAAGGCTGAGAAACGTGTCAAGTCCAACCCCCAGTGGGATAACCAGCCCGGAGATACCCTACCCAATCAGAGAATCCACACCTATTTGGGACATGTGGGGTTTTTCCATATTATATGTACCCACACCATCCAATAAACCGTGAATAATATCGGTGGTCAGTGCTCCTATATTCCTTCTTTTTCCTGATCAATGTGTCTGTTGGCGGGGTTTAGCATCCCACAGTAGGTAGCTGCAGTCCACATTATCATCTACGGTATTTAATATATATTTTATTTTACGTTATTGGTCATATTTAGCGCCGTTAGTTTGTGTTTTGTCATCTTCAGTGTGTGCAGTGCACATTTATAAAAGATATATTATGCAAACAGGCATACCTTAATCTCTACACCAGGTCTTCAGGCGCGTACTCTGTCATAGAGAACAGTTTGCATTATTTGATGTGCCTTTCATCAAGTATCAAATGCTACTTAAACTTACCATACCTCAAAGTGCAGGCCAAGTCCATGCGTCCCCCCAGCAATGGAGAGCGAAGTGTGAGAACCCTGTATGCGCGCTGGTCGATGTTAATTCACTGATAACAGAGGTTTAAGTATGGAAGATGGCTTCCACTTTACTGCTATTGCTCTTTCCAGATGTAGTTTGTTCTGCATTATCTACTTATTATATGCAGTTTTTCTGCATTGATAGTATTATAGTAACCAAAAAAATTTAAGAAAGCAAACAAAAATAAACAAATACACAAGTGTGTACTGCCAGATATGCTAAAGTGACATTGGCACTTTGTGCATTATTTAGAACTTTCTGTGGCAAAGAAGAAAATTGGTAGGATAACAGCTTGTATGTCTCAGCCAGTTGTGGACAGCAGCCAATCAGGTGCTTGGTGAGACATCACTTATGGCAATCAGCTCTGTGCCCCACTCGCTTATTCTGTTTTTTTGTAGGTAGGTGATGTAGCACAACCAATAAAGTCACACACTCGCATTCCTTCTTTTGCAGACTGTGGGCTCCATACTAAAAGTATTTATTCTAAAGTTTAACAGATAGAGAGTGGGACCAGGTGGGGAAGTTTAAGTGGAGATCCAAGTGTCATGTTGCGGTGTTACAAGTACATATGAGATCTGAGAGGATGGGGGGGCGGGGGGATGTGGCCCTTGTCTAGGCCTTTATGAGGAAGATCATTTCTTTAGTGAGGTTCTGGTTTAAGAAGTAAAAATAGAACAGCATAATTGAGATTACTACGTTATATATTAAAAGGTTGTATGAAGGTCAACGAATAAGAAGAGAGAATTCAAGTCTGTAAGGTCACATTGTCAATATCTGAATGAGATGAGACTATTTTAAGAGTGTGGCTACTTAAGTCATTTTTAAACAAAGTTCATTTTTTTAATAATAAGATATAGGCCAACTATTGTACCATAGCTTGTACGTATTTCCTTATGGGTAAAACAATGACCAAGATCTTGCAGATAAGGTCCACCACGACTGCTGCTTAAACTAATTTGTTCATGCTTTCTTTCATAATGAAAAATTCTGATCAAAAATCAACTTTCCGTAAGGTCGAGGGCTTGATCTCTCTGATCTGGGTGGATAAACGTGCTCAAATCAGTTATATTAATTACCCTTACTAGAGCCAAAGCCGACAGTGGTCTGGCATTGCCTCATTTTCGGTTCTACTATTATGCAGCTCAACTTTCACATTTAAGGCTTTGGCTGCAGGACACCTCAGTTAGTGCTCTGCATAATTTGCCAGTAACTCTGGCATCCCTGAGACATACGCCCTTGCAGGCCCTTTTGGCTGACAAGGAATACAGAATGGGCCTGGTTACTTATGCAAGCTATTAAAATATGGATGGAGGTCCACAAACTTCTTGGTTGTATGGATATTGACGCTAATAGTCTCTTATTAAATGCTAAGGTGCCAACAGAATTACTATCCTTAGAGGCTGGGAAAGTATGAGGTAGCAGGGGAAGTGTCACTGAGTAAGGTCTATGATGGTACAGTGTTAAAATCATTTGTCCAATTGTGTAGTGAATTTAATCTTACTTCCATGCTATTCTATAGATATTTACAACTTAGGCACACTTTAAAATGTTCAGTTTGCAGTTGCACCCCTGACAGGACTCTGCACTCAAGCTATTTTTGTTGTCCTTAGGTCCTCGTAAATCTCTCTCGTGTCTTTATACACAAATGGAATGCTTTTCATTCATCTAATCTACCTGGTCTTTAAAAAAAATGGACGGTGGAGGTTGGGCCAATACGTGATGAATACTGGACTATATCCCTTGGTAGTCCAAGAGAACATACGGCAGCTATCAGGTTCTAGCAAATTCAATTATTCATACTTAATAGGAACCATCTTACCCCTGTGCGCCTTTAATTTGGGGTCGGGCTGACGATATTTGCACCAAATGCATGAGTTCCCAAGGTAACTTTTGGCACCTGGGGTCAGGTGACTGGAGTGATTGCTTCGTTAGATATACCTGAGTCTGTATTAACCACAGTGGGTTGTACTCTTGATACCTTGGCTGAGGATGTTTTTGACAGGTCCACCAGACAAAACATTCTTAAGCTGCAAACACACAACGATTTTGTTACCAAAGATTTTATGAACGATTTTCTGTCAGATTATCTGTCAGATTTTTTTTAAAGTGTAATGAACGATTTTTTTGAACTACAAACGATTTTTGCATATTCCCTTAATGAAAATCGTTGAGTTGACAAGTCTGACTGAACTACAAACGTGAACGCGCATGAACGAAAATCGTTCATCGTTTGAGTCAGAAAGTGAACGATTTTTTCAAACAATTATCGTTCAACGATAATCGTTCAAAAAATCGGTGTGTGTATATGCAGCTTCAATCTTTGCACGTTGGCCAAGGTCTGTATTGCACGAGTTTGGATGGCTACTACAGGTCCTGAGTTTCAAATATGGGTTGCTCTGGTACAGTGGTTCTCAAACTCGGTCCTCAGGACCCCACACAGTTCACGTTTTGCATGTCACCCAGCAGGTGCACAGGTGTAATCATTACTCAATGACACATTTCAAAAGGTCCACAGGTGGAGCTAATTATTTCACTTGATTCAGTGTGGAGACATGGAAAACATGCACTGTTTGGGGGTCCTGAGGACCGAGTTTGAGAACCTGTGCTCTAGTAGTAAATACAACAATATCCCATGAAAAAACATTTATATATTAATTGTAAAGCTGAATCCAAGTACGACCGGATTTAGCAGAGATGGCTACAATCTAAATACGCCTAAATGCTGTTGAATCAGTCCAAGCTGTCTGGAGTAAAGTTTACGGGGTTGTATATGGATTTGGAGTTATACTACAGCTGATATTTTTCTACTGTAGTGTTTTACCGCATTTGGTAAATGGAGGATAGTACATTCTCGTGTTCTGCTGTGTGTCTCCTTGTTTTTTGGGGGAAACTGTATTCTATACTCTGTAAAGATTATACTTTTCTCAATCTGCACCAGTTACTATTGTTTTGTATGTTTGTATAGTATATCTAATACCATTGTATGTGTTCTGCAAATTACATATGTGGTAAACCTAAGTATTTTTAATATGATGGCTACATTCTATGAACTGCAAGATGCTTTGTATTTAATCTCATCTTGTATGTTTAGTACCTTAGTTTGTTGTTTATTGAAATTTTAATTAAAAAAAAAGTACTCATGTTCAACCCTACTCGCTACCCGAGTCGAAATGCCAGGTAGCTCGACCCGGGTTATTTCAACTGGTCCCTTTCACACTGCACAGCAACCCGGGTTGCTGCGCGCTCATGTGCAGTAACCGGGTTATTTGATGGCAATGTGAAAGGAGTATTATTCTGTTGCCTGGATTTGACACTGACTGCTCCAGTGACATACCTTTAACAATTAATCTTAGTGACATATTATTAAAATGCCTAAGGTATAGGACAGGAGAAATGTGCAGTATTTTATACAGCATCTTTTAACAATCCTTTATTTAACTATCATTTTAGACTGCTATCTTTTCATTCAAAAGTATATGATCTCACAGCAAATATAATGTATATTAAGTTTGGTGTATATACAAAAGTGGTCGGTTTAAGCTACATTTTTTATTATGTTAATATATGACATATCTTGTATGGTCTATGAATAAGAATAGCAGGCTGTTTGTTGATATAAACAGCTCATTTCAGTAATAAACACCAAGGCCAGAGTCACATGATCGGGACCTCGGACACTATTTGGATTAGTATTAATAATCTATCCTATAGAGTATAAATCTTTGTCAAAATGGGTTTGCCTCCACTATATTGTTTTAGATGCTCTAAGTGTATGTGTATAGGTATTTAATATTTTTTCTTATGCTAAATAGGTTTCCTATGATGAATTGGAACTAGCTGCTAATTTGCAGCCATATTGTTAGTGGTATATAAAGTGTCTTTGTGGAACCCACATACACCAATGACAAAGTTGGGGTACCAGCAACACGCGTTAAGTGGGCAATTCAAACATCCCCTAAATATTTCAAGGAAGCCGACAGGACCCCTGTGGAGTTGGATTGGCCGGTCATATCCGTGAGAGGTGATATTAATCAGCGAAGTCCTTGTGCAGCCTATATATCGAAATTAAGCTGCTATTACAAACAAGTCCAGCATTTATCCATGAAACAGAGGGGACTATTTCTGCAAAGCGGCAAGCCATCGCCGAATTAACCCTGCATGGTAACAACTGCATCTTCAGGACGTAACATTTTTTTCCCCTCCTTTGAACACATGCTAAAAGACTGCAATTAATTCACAATCCAAAGGAGTTTCTCACATTTGTGATCCACAGAGAGACCCTTTCACTAAAGGTGCATACACACACAAAGATTTTTTTGTCCAACCATCCAACTACTTGATTGGTTGGAATGAAAAGCTGGTAAGGAATGAAAGCAAATGACAATCAGCAATTTGCTCCCAAATGCTGGAATATGGACAGAAACTGTTTGAACAAATTGTTTAGATCAAACATTTAACAAACTTGTCTGACGACCATTTTCATCTGTTTTCTGGCATTTAGGAGCAAATTGCTGATCATCAGTTACTCCCATACGTTACCAGATTTTCATTCCAACCAATCAACTAGTTGGATGGTTGGACAGAAAATCTTTACGTGTACACCCATAGTGTTCACTCTAGCTCCGGCGGCAGGCAGGGCGCCGGAGCTAGAGAAGGCACTTCTGCGAGCGCACCCGAAAAGGGGGCGTGGCCATTGAAAAGGGGGCGTGTCTATAACACGCATCACCCTTTTCGTTACTCTTGGGGGCATGCCCAGCACTTACAGACACGCTGGGCAGCCCCCAAGCGCTGCTGACAGGGAGAATAGATGCCGGGCGCATGCGCAGTTCCCCACCCGCGGGACACTGCGACCCGTGGTTGAAGACGGCACCCGCAGGCTGTGAGGGCAGGGCGCTTTTTGCCCTCCAGAAGGAGGGAAGGGTGCCGCGTGGGAACGCTACACCCAGACTTATGCTTTAACATGTTTTATTCGGTGTAAGAATTTCATGGATATTTGCATATATTTTTTTATCTTACTCATGTCTGAATTTTGTTCAGTTTATTAAATGCACTTTAAATTTTACTTATTTGAATGTGTAGAGAGCATCTATTCGTAACAATTTACGAAGCACTGTTATTTACTAATAAAATTAAAAATGCACCTGCAACTCCAAAAACACTTGTCCCATCCATACAGTCCCCGAAATGACCTACCACACTACTTAAAACCCATTTTCCAACACTTTTTACATTTTGACCCCAAAAATTAAATACTACTAGGAGGAATTGAGTTAATTAAAAGAAATGTTTTGCCTTATTAGTCATTGGGGGGGGATGTCCAAGGGGTTCTGAACAAGTCCCCGCATTTTTAGCCAAAAAGTGGGGTTTACACATTTTTCACATGCTTTGAGATAGTGAAAGCTATTCGATGCGCAAAATTCACAGCTTATTGGATACGCCCGAGTCTGGTCTGAATCTGTAAACAAAGTGCTGCGATGAAGCAGCTGCAACTTTTTTCCACGTCAAGGAGATAAGCTACAAATGTACCCCGTCTTCTAAAAAGTGATAAACTTTGATCCTCTGGGGCAGTTATGGACCATTAAAGGGAAACTCAGCATTAAAAGTCCATTCGTATCTGCTTGGAATTTAGAGACACCATGTGCATATGTTTTGAATGGAAGCCCTGATATACGATCCACAACTTTTCAAGTACATTTCACCAAGGTCAGAAGCATATAACCTTCCATACAGAGTGTTGGCTGCAGAATGGAATGTTGAACAGCCATTGTTGCTAAATAACTGGTACAAGGGAAGAGAAAAAAAAAAGAAAAGAAATGTATATATATTTTTCCCCATCTCGTCCCCGGCATTCCAGCAGGCCCTTTGTGAGTACTTGCTCTGATGCCTTCCTAGAGGGTCAGCTCCCCTAAATACATCCAAAAAGACAGGCGGGACTCATACCTATGCCCAGAGGAAGGGGATAAGTTTTTCAAAACATTGAGTGGGATTTTTTTTTCACGAATGTACAGTCTGAGTGCCACCTGTCGCATACATGCATACATACATATATATATATATATATATATATATATATATATATTCATGCCAAACCCACCTTCTGCTTTTAATAACCAGGTTGCTTTATTTCCAATAATTAAACAGTTCAAGATAATAAAACACCACTAGAGCCCTGTTTCAAGGTGTTTACCAATATGCACAAGAAACAAAACATCACGTAGTAGCATATACATAGGTGGGACACTAGTTAGGATCAAACCCATGGCCCCATAAGTACTGTATGAGGCGCAAGGCCAGACACTACGCCACCGTGCTCCCCATCACTAGTGTTACCGGTCTATAGTCATTGCATGCTGCCTGCCAGATTTGTCTGTATCTGAATAATGACATATCACACTGCTGCAGCCGCCCCCACCGCTGCTGTAGAACACATGGCCAAGACGCACACTGCTGCACCCTTACCCCCTCCCCCCTATGCCCTCCCGGTGCCCATCCCACCTTCCTCAGATACCCCGATGCCCTCCCCTCACCTGGGCCATAAAACTTGCTGCCCTCCGTCACGTCAAACACCTTCCCGTTCACAGCCAGCAGGATGTGGGGGTCCTTGGTCCCGTCGTAGCCCCGCAGCTGCTGCAGGCTGAAGTCTCTGCGCTTCATGCGGGGTACGGGGGCGGCAGCCCGGCTCCCGGTGACCCGCCAGCGCCCATACACCCGCCAGGCCCCGTAAGCCAACAGCGTTAACAGCCCCGCGTTCAGCAGCAGCGTCCAGCAACATCCCCAGCCCAGCCATGAGGGCTCCTGCTCCCGGCCTAACGAGGCGCCGGCCGGCTGCTGCTCCTCCACACCCTCCGACATCACCCGAATCGGGTAACCCCCGGGTCACCACTACACGACACGCGCCGGGAAGAGAACACGCGAAGCAGAACGTGCAGCTCCTCGAGACTAGTATGACGGCGGCCGGGAAGGGAAGCAGGCACAGACCGGGCGTAGCGGCGGGACCCGGTGACCGGGTAGGGGGCGGGACAGGACGGACAGCTGATACACGCCGCGTTTACCAGGTGACGGTTACGACTAGGCGACAGGGCGCGCGCTTCGATGACGTAGTTGAAGCGCGCTGGTGGCGGCTGCTGGGAGTCAGGGAAGGCGGAAGTGGCCATGCGCGGGTTTATTTGTTTAACAATACGTATGCACTACATCGACAGAACACATTGGAAGTACCGATGTTTTTAACATTGAATAGAAAACATGTAGATATAAACATTGGTTCTCTGAAACCGATGTTTTTTTAAAGCAAACGCTGTACTTAAAAACATATAAAAGACTAATAAACTTTTTAAATAATGCTTATACTATGTGTATCTTCATGGAAGCAAACTATATATATATATATATATAATTGAAAATATACATTCTTTTGCATACAAATGCAGCATAATAAACAGATGGGGACATTTGATATATATTACAAATGTTAGTCTGATTTGGAGCACATTGCTCTGTCATTTCATAAATATTTATACCCAAATGCATACAATTCAAAATGTGTATAATTTCTATGATAAATATCAGAGCCGTAACTAGACTTTTTGGTGCCCTGTGACAGAGAGAGCATTGGCGCCTCCTCATTTTTCAAAGGGACATAATGCACCCAAAAAAGGGCCATGGCTTCATGGGGAAGGGCCAGGGAAGAGATAGGGGAGGCCAGGAGATGCTGGGGATGAAATAAGAGGAAGCTACAAGCAAGAATGATGATAAACAGAAATTTGACAGGCCCAAACAGCCGCCCCCTGACCTGTGGTGCCCTGTGCGATGGCACCGGCCCCACAACCCTGCCCTACGGCCCTGATAAATATATATGTACACACACAAATGGTGCAAAAATAAGGATGTGTGCGTTTTTTAGAAACGTTTTGTGGTAAATCAAACTTGTTTTAAAAAACTTCAATGAAACAGCTCACTGCTTCTCACACAGTGCTATTTAAATGTATTTTGTAACAATAGCAACAGGCTAATAAGTAGCAATAACAAAAATTGTACATACAGTACAACATATGCTCAGTTACCAAGAGCTGCAGCAGCCAGACACCCCAGCAGCACCAGTGACAGTGAGCCAGGGGTGGGACTGTCCTATGTGCTGCAGCTGATTGGCTGTCCAGAGTGCCTTTCACTCTGTCAGCCACCACCCCCAGCAGCAGCATGCACGCAGCAGTAGTAGCCCAGTCAGTGTGTTCTGTACTCTCTTCTTAAGTTGTGATTGAATATAAAACAAGAAGAGAGCCAGCTGGCAGCCCAAAGCAGTGACAGCACCACACAGTGTCACAAACAATAAAAAAAAAAACATTGGAAAAGCAGGGAAAAACATTGGGGAAGAAATCTAGTGATGGTGATGAAACATTGGATTCTAAACATTGCAGGGTTAAACATAGGAACCATCTGACTGATGTTTCGATGAAACATCATATGATTCCCATCCCTATGCATTAGTAGTACTAGTAGTAGGCCTGGGCTGCTGCCTAGCGCCCTACTGGTTTATGCTGCAGCGGTGTTATCATCAACTCAAGTATAACCAACAAGCATGCTATGTATTCTGTTCTGACATTACTGCTGCAATATATGACATTAAACGAGGCTGAAGTTAGCTTCTTATTCATGCTCCAGATTCTTATATCTGACCCACTTGCAATATGCCTTGACCAACAAGTATTTGGACATAAAATAGGGTGGTAAAACAGGCACCAGATTTTGTCATTTTGCATAAGTAGCTGTAGTTGTGCGAGGGCATACTTACCGACTTTTCTGCCCCTTCCTATGGGACAGAGAGGGGGCGTGACGGCAGGGAAAGTGGGCAGTACAGGGGGCCTGGTATCACGATCGTGGCCCCACCCCTGCTATACAGTGCCGGGAAAACACATTGTATAGTGGGGGCGGGGCTATGATGATGCGATTCACCACGAATTGCGTCATTGGCCCCCATTTGTGCTCTGTGAGTGGGCAGCCGCGGGGAGGAGGGGTGAGAGGGTGGACAGTGAGCCATGGGGGGTTGCGGGCTGTGGAGGAGGGTACGGGAAACTTGCCTGCCTACCACCCGATTTTCAGGAGTCTCCCGGCCATTCCGGGAGTGTAGGCAAGTATGTGCAAGGGTTAAATAGCCTTGGTCAACAAATTTGCTATAGTTATGCTATAGTAGAGAGACACACGGTGTGATGTCCCCATGCTGTAACATTAACCAGCTCCTAACTGGTTAGCGCAGGACTAGAATACCTCAGAAAATAGACTTTTACTCAAGGCTCTTTCCTGCACCCCCTGGGCTTTGGGTGCGGGGGTAATAGTGAACAAAATAGTACATAATATTGTTTTTTACAGATGGACTACAGATCTCAGCAAGCATGCTCCATCACAAGTGCCAGCATGCACGAACATTAAGGGCCTGCTGGTACCTGTAGTCCTCTTGTAAAATATTATTTAAAATAAAAAAATAACACAAGACACACACACCTATTGTTGTAGAATTTTAATAAATACTCCACCCACTCATCCCTCATTCTCCAATTTAATACTCACAAAATTGTTGGATCAGGTCCTCTTCGATCCATGTAGGTGGGATCTTACCTTGCGCCACTCGCTCTTAACCTTAGTCCATTGATGAAACACCGGTCAACGGCCCTTTAATGCAGGTCGAACACAAGGATGCTACCACTCTTGTGCCCTGTAAAGGAAGACAACGTGCTGAGTCTGTGTGACCTCCACTGAGGTCTGTGGATCGTCATCATTGGCACTTTTGGCCTCAGACCATACTTACCAACTTTTTCTTCTTCCTCCCCGGGTGAAGCCCGGGAAGGTGAAGCAGGTGGGCATGATTGGGACAGGTCTGACTTTTTTGCATCATTAAGTCCCGCCCCTCACTGTAAATTGCCACAAATACCGCATATTTAAATGGGTGGGGCCAAATGACGCAATTCTTATAGAATTGCGTAATTAAGCTCCGCACCCTACTCGTGGACCACCGAAAATTCTCCCCATTCTACACACTACACTAGGAAGTGTCGCAATTCTCGGGTAGATTTAGCCTGAGGCGCGGACTCTTGATATGCCCGCGGTATTCACCAGGGACCCTCGCAAGAAGGTATGGGCTTGGCTGCGTCTGAAACACAGGTTGCGGCCCTCAGGATAGGTTCCCTTATACAGGTGCTGGAAAACTCTGGATGGAGTGTAGCGGATATTCAGCGTAGTCGACAAGCCGGCTCAGGACCAAACAGACAATACGGTACCAGGGAGCAGACAAGGAGCAGGTCGCAGGGAATAGCCGAGGTCAGAACCAGATATAACGCAGTACCAAGGATCAGGCAGAATCTGAGTCAAAGGCAAGCCAAAGGTCAGGAACGTTTTCAGAGGATATACACAGGAACACTGGAGTAAGGTAATAGAGCCTATACTCTGGCACTGGATCAATCCCAGGAACTTCCTTAAATAGGTAAGGGTCCAACCAGCCTCAATTAGCACCACCTACTTCCTGTGCCTGCCCCTTTAAATCTAAAGCAGAGCAGCGCGCGTGTCCCTATGGGAGTCGCGTCTGCCTGCACACAAAGCCACCAGGCGAGAGAGAGCGGCGAGTCGCCGGGGAGGAGACAGCAGAGGACAGTGGACGCCGGGAATACACACTGCCCGCTGCCCGCACTCCAGCGCCGCCAGACCCGGTGGGTGACAGCCGGTGTCCGGCGCGCTGTGACAGGAAGTGGACGGGCTGCGGGAGAAGTGTCTAATCGGGGGGTTACCTGAAAAATCGTGAGTCTCCCGCAGGTTCCGGGAGGGTAGACAAGTATGCCTCAGACTCAGTAGGCTATTTAACCCTTGCACAACTACATTTACTTTTTCAAATCAATAAGTGTATTACCTGTGCCCACCTTATTTCATGCCCAAAACCTTGTTGGGCATATGTAAGTGACCACCCTCTATGATTTCCAAGTGTGAAATGTGTTGAACAAAGCTATTTAACCTTTGCACAACTACAGCTACATATTCAAAATGAAATCTGGTGCCTTTGCTAGCTTTACCAATCTATTTAAGGCCAAAACCTTGTTGGTATAGACAATGTAAGTAGGTCAAATATAAGTAACCATCCTCAGTGTTATGCCCTAAACCTTGTTGGTCAAGGCAAATTGCAAGAGTGACACATGTAAATGACCACACTCTGTGGGTTCCATGTGTGAAATTTGTTGACCAAGACTATTTAAGGCTTCCACAATTACAGCTACTTATTCAAATTGACAAAATCTGGTGCCTGTGTCCACTTTAATGATCTATTTATACCCAAATCCTTATTGGTCAAGGCAAATGGCAAGTGGGTCATATGTAAGGGACCACCCTCTGTGGGTTCCAAGTGTCAAATTTGTTGACCAAGGCTATTTAACCCCTACACAACTACAGCTACTTATTCAAAATGACAAACTTTGGTGCCTGTGCTCGCTTTACCACCCTATTTCATGCCCAAAACTTTGTTGAACAAGGAAAAGCACAAGTGGGTCATATGTACGTGACCACCCTCTGTTGTCTAGAAGTGTCAAATGTGTTGACCGAGGCTATTTAACCCTTGCACAACTCCTACAAAATCTGTTGCCCGCGATCTGGTGCCCGCGATAACACCTATGCCTAAAACCTTGTTTTGCCAAGTAAAATACAATTGAAATTTGTGTAAGAGACTATGGGGTATATTTACTAAAGTGAGAATTTTTGTACATAGAGTTGTTGCCCATAGCAACAAATCAGATTTTACTTAACATTTATCTATCACCTTCTAGAAGATAATAGATAGAATCTGATTGGTTACTATAGGCAAAATCTCCACTTTTAAAGACTCTGGCCCTGATTCAGAGCCGGACGCAAGTCGCTGCTCGTTCGCTCCGAGCGATGTTTGCCCAACTGCGCATGCGTACGGATCGTTATACGCATGCGCGAACAACTCGGTGCGGCCGAAATTCATGTGCTCGCAAAATAGCGAATGCCTGATAATTTGAGTGACAGAAAGAGGCATATGTGGGTGGTAACAGGGGAAGGTGCTTGAAAACGGGGAGTGGAGATCCGATCGCAGGCGTGCTTAAAGGTCCTAACGGGCGTTTTATGGGTGTGCATATTTAAAACAGCAGCGTCATTGACCACGTCACTGGGTTATTTTAGAGCCAGAACTGCTCGCAAAATTGTGGTAGCAAACACCAGCCCCAAGAAAAGCGAGCAGTTCATACCCTGGTCGATGTACTCGATTAATCTAATAAATAGCGGACATGACGTAGGATGCGAGCGGCCAGGGGGCGTATTTTTTCAAAAAACGAACGCAAGTTTTGTTCGCTCGTTCAGACATAGAGGCGTGAACAGACCGCAAACAGCGAACGGTTCATTTGAATAGCCACCCCTTGTTTTAGAACGAACGACCGCAAATAGCGAGTGGCTCTGAATGAGGGCCTCTGACTTTAGTAAAAAAAATTACTAAATATCCCATGATTTTTTGTTTATACAATGTTAACTTGATTTAATTGTATTAATATAACATGTTCTGAATATGAAACTGAAGCATGAATAAGAAGTGAATTGAAGCTGGCCGAATAAGAAGCTAACTAGCCTCGTAGACATTTATAGTATATGAAGGAATTAAATGTGCTGTCAGACATTTTATGGTGGAGTTCCTACTACCTCAAATGTTAATGTACAAATCTTGTTCTCAGCACTTATAAGTGGTAGTGCATACTTGCCTACTTTTGAAAAAGCATTTCAGGGAGATTGTGAAAGCAGCACCTATGAGCGCGTGTTACAGTGGGCGTGTACTGATAAATCTGAGAGGCCTGTCCTAAACCTGACTTACATCCAAATGTAAACCAGCCCAACAGCAGTTAGTAAGATCTGTTTGTTGATGAAAACACACTAATACTTTTCAGAAATTCATAGGGATTATTGGGCCTAATTCAGACCCACTCGTGAGCGCTGAGCGCTCGCAAGCGGGTCGATGTTGCTCAAGTGCGCATGCGCACGACGGAGGCGGCTACATCGTGCGCATGCGCGAGACCCGAATGACGACGGCCAAGCCGTCGTTATGGGTCTCGCACCAAAGGGGGTGTGCTGTCGATGGTGATTGACAGCACGTCCCCTTTGGTGGGCGTGCCGGGGGTGTGGTTGCCCAGACGGAGGCGTTCCCATGGGAACGCCTACCGTCTGGGGCCGGCCCCACTGACATCACTAGTGATGTCAGTGGTAGTGCTTTTGGCTCTGATAGAGCCAAAAGCACTCCAGGGCTTGCGGCAGCGAGACCCTACCGCAAGGGTCTCGTCACAAGCCCGATGGTCGCGATGGTCTTGACCATGAGCGATGGTCTTGACCATCGCGACCATCATTTTGGCCGCTCGCTATAGCTGTGGGTGGTCACCCACAGCTATGCGAGCGGCCAGGAGGCCGCTCCAAAAAGTAGCATGGACGGCCCTGATTCAGAGCGAGCGCTCTGTCAGAGCGTCCGGCTCTGAATCAGGGCCATTGTGCCTTATAATAACCAATGCAAGGAAATGACACTAATGATCCCATTTGAATGTATTTATCTCTGTTTTTTAATACAACAGCTTCATAATGGGGGTAAGGATGAAATGAGGGAGATTGCTAGACTCTTCAGGGAGACAGGGAGATTGCTACTATTTCAGGGAGTCTCCCTGACAATGAGGGAGAGTTGGCGAGTATGGTGTAAAAAGCAAATCAGCTACATAAAGCGGCACGTAAAACTAAGAATGGCCACAGAGGCCAAACACCAGAGGCAGATTGATGCCGGCCCCTCACTTCCAGCAGGAATGGCTTGAATATAAAGAGCCATTGCACTCCATCATCCCACAAGAAGTGGTTCAGGCTGTGCATGTCCATGACACAAACAGAGTGAGTAATATTCTAATCATTACCTTTGTCGTGTCATTTTAATGTGTTTACGGTAAAATTTTTATTCTTATCAATGAAATTTGAACCAATTACCATAGTACTTAGCACACAATGGGCCTGATTCAGCAGGTCGGGAATCTGCGCAGGTGCCTGACCCATACTGTGCATGTGCAGTACTGGTCCTGCGTGTTCGCACGCAGAGTACCAGGAGACTGTCAGTGGGTGGGAGGGGGCGACAACGGCCTCTGTTTCCCAAAATGGAGACATGTTGCCATCGTTGGGAGGGGTAGGGAAGAGGCCAGGATCTTTGTCGGCCGACAGAGATTTCCTGGCCTCTTTCTCTCATCGGCTTGTGTGACCCCATGGCTCTCTTAGACGATTATGCGATGCTGCGTTGGACAACGCAGCTTGGATAAGTAATGCTTGCAGGAGGTGTGATGCCTACTGCTGCATTACCGTAATTACAAGGACTGCTTGTGTGCAGCTTTTCAATTCCGTCCTAAGCTGAATCAGGCCCAATGTCCATTGTTTTGTGCATACCTGTATATGTGAATTATTGAAGTTAGCTAATATATGTTGCCACACAGCCATTTTATTCTGCTTGCGCATGTTGTGTGGTAAAAAAAAATCAAAACATGAACTTTAGTAGTTACAAAGTAAAAGGCAGGTTTATGTGTTTATGCCATTTATAAATGCATTACAACTGGGTTGACATGTGCAGCTGCTTGTCTGCTCTAGTAATGTTTTGTACACTGTACAATTGTTGTCTTTTTTTTTTTGGGTTCAAATGTACACACACACACATATTTCAAGAAATAAAAAAAAAGTTTTTCCATGAATGCAATTTGCTTAATATCACAATATTACATTAAAGGCAAAAGCGGTAGTGGGATTAAAAAAACTGTCCGACCACCCTTAAGGAAGAATGACGTACGGCCAGGTAAATAAATTTTTCAGATTGTGGGCTGTATTCAATTAGCGGCGAAAACGGCAATATTTTCGCCAAAAAACTGGATAAAAAAAACTGGAGAAAAGTTTTCTCCATCCCAGATCAGGCGAAAAAAATGCAAAATCGCTATTTTTGGCTCTAAACGTGGGGATTTCTTTCAGAACCCTTTGGACAGCCCCCCTAATGATACTTTATAGAGAAAAAGAATCGTAATTTGCGCACTTTGGCAAAAAACGACCGCTGAAACTTCGGTCAAATTTTTTTTTTTTTCGTGAAAAATCCGTTTAACGTGTATTGGGGCTGGTATTTCGGAGTGCCATTGGGATGCGTCAATGTTTAAAACAATTGGCGCATCCTTATGGCCCTCTGAAATACCAGCCCCAATATGTTAAACGCATTTTTCGTGGAAAAAAACAATTTGAACCGAAGTTTCAGCGGTCGTTTTTCGCAAAAGTGTGCAACTTATGATTTTTTTTCTGCTAAAGTATCATTAGGGGGGCTGTCTAAAGTGTTCTGTAAGAAATCCCCACATTTTTACCCAAAAATAGAGATTCTGCAAATGTTTTCACCTGCCCTAGGCTGGAGAAAAGTTTTCTCCAGGCCATCGTTGGCGAAATCGGCCGCAAAATCGGCCGATATCGGCTGCAATATTGGGCGATCGGACGGCCGATTTCACCAACGACGGCGAAAACGTCCGATTTCGCCTGTACTTGAATACCCCCTGTGCCTTGGTAAATGAATAAACACATTGTTGGCTTGCATTTTACACATGCTTTATTTCTTTAAGGTCCATCTTCAGTAGGCAAATCTGCCAGACAGCTACCATCGCTGCTGCCTTCTCTTGGCAGTAGGAAGACCCAACACTCCCAAATACCACCCACACCACAGACACTTCCCTGTGTGCAGCCATTTGGTGAGTACCTGTAATGAAAAACAACATGCATTATCATTTTGAATTTCAGGCAAATATCTTCTTAAGTACTTTAAAAAAAGTAAACTTAGGGTTTCATGTCTGAAACTGCTCTAAAAAGTGGCGAAGCACCAAGTTTAACATAAGGAAATTTCTGCTTGTACTTCAAAAATGACAAACACTTCATGAGAAATGCTTGTGTACAGCTAAATGTTTACTATCCACAAATGATCATATGTTCGACTTTGTAATAAGCATCATACTGTACATCAACCGTCCTTTCCATCGCTAAATGAAACATCTGCATATTGGAATGGCAAGCTGATTTTTTATAGTGCCCCTGCCTGCCAATTGGTTATTCTGTTGTGTGTAGACTTGTGTTTAATCTACGAACTCATACTTATGTATTATTTTCCTTTTAATCCACAGACTGAAGGTCCTTGGTCACCAACCTTAGAGCCACTTGGTTATCCTGAGAAGAAGAAGAAATGGTGACATTAAACATGTTCCCAGTCACACCACAACGGCCACAAACAACAAGCCCACCTTGCTGATGCTGCCTTTGCTTTTTTATCCTCCGTGGCAGCATTCCATGACCGTCATGTGGCCCTAATGGACACACAAATGAGACATTTGTCTCAAATTACCAGGCATTTGTGTAGGTGTGACAGCAGACTTTCTGCCATAAATGTAAGTTTTTTGTGTCTAAATGAAAATGTCAGTAGGCTTAATAGCAATTTAACAGGGAATATAGAAATGTTAACCAGAACACAAACTAGTGCTAACACCAGTTTTAATGAGTTTTTTATGCATGTTCCAAACTAAAGACAATGGGCCTGATTCAGACCCTCTCGCAAGCGCTATGTGCTCGCAAGCGGGTCAATGGTGGCTCCGTCGTGCGCATGCGCGAGCCCCGGATAGCGACGGGCAAACCGTCACTCTAGATCTCGTACCAAAGGGGGCATGCTGTCGATGTTGAGTGACAGCACACCCCCTTTGGTGGGCGGGCCGGGGGCATGGCTGCCCAGACGGAGGTGTTCCCATGGGAACGCCTACCGTCTGGGGCCGGCCCCACTGACATCACAAGTGATGTCAGTGGGAGTGCTTTCGGCCCTACCACAAGGGTCTCGTCGCAAGCCTGTGGGTGGTGACCCACAGCTATGCGAGCACCCAGGAGGCCGCTCTAAAAAACCAGAGGGGCGGCCCTGATTCAGAGCGAGCGCTCTGTCAGAGCGTCCGGCTCTGAATCAGGCCCAATGTTCTAACACGAATCAAAACATGATGAGTTTTAGTTCCATATTTTCCTGAGGTTACAAGTAGTACCAGTAGCAGTTTAAACCCCTCACCTGCACAAACACCACCTAGGTGTAGGGCCTGGACAACAGATGGAGCTGCATGTCCAAGGCTCATCACCCTCCCCTAGTCAGCCACCTAAAAGGAGATATTCACAAAAATGTTGATTAATATGTTTTCCAGTTGGTTTTGTATGCTGAAAAAAATACAAATATGGTGCAATTATATTTCTATGCTGAAAACAAAAGAAGTTATATTTGTATGTAGAAAAATAACAGAGCTCTTTATATTTATGTTTGTTCCCTTTTTAAGGCATTTTTATAACAAGACGACTTTCACAAAAAACCTGTAACAACATTATATGCAGGTGTTGACATACTTGTTAGTTAAAAGTTAATTGTTTTATTATTTTTCTATTAGACTTTAAAACATGTTATCATGTACTAATTTGTATTTTGTATATAACACACCTTAAAATAATGGCTAAATGAATAGGAAAACTTTTTATGTCAAAAATATGTAAACACACTGACATCTTATTTAAAAAGTGTGTGTGCTAAATAGTTACATACTTCACCACAAAGTAAAGTTTTTATCGATGTTACTAATTAGCACTCCAGTTATATGCTGCTGAAAAATACAGAGGCACCCTAATAGTGTGTTTTTCAGAGATGTATTTTATCAAATACATTGTATGTAATGTGTTTTTGAAATTTAAAGTGACAGACGGTAGTAACGTTTCAAGAGACATTGGACCACATTCAGATCTGCTCGCAAGCGCTGAGCGCTCGCAAGCGGGTCGATGTTTAGGCCCTGCGCACGCACAGCGGCCGCACTGCGCGTGTGCAAGCCCCAGAGCGACAGAGAAATTCTCTCGCTCCGGAGCTCACTACAAAAGGGGCGGCTGTCGATGGTGATCGACAGCTCGCCCCGTTTTGTAGGCGTGGCGGGTGGGTGGTTTCACAAACGGAGGCGTTCCTTAAGGAACGCATGCCGTTTTGTGGGCGGCCGCACTGACATCAGCAGTGATGTCAGTGGGGTGCTTTCTGCTTGATCAGAGCAGGAAGCCCCCTGAGGCTTGTGGTTGCCGAGACCCAACCTCAAGGTCTCGTTGCAAGCCCCGATGGTCGCGGTGGTCTTGACCATCGCGACCATCAACCTGGTAGGTCACTAAAGCTGTGGGTGGTAACCCACAGCTTAGCTAGCGACCAGGAGGCCGCACTTCAAAAGAGAAGCGGCCGCCCACATTCAGAACGAGCGCTCGCATTTTGCGAGCACCTCTGAATGAGGGCCATTGACCTTACTTAGTTGATTTTACTTTAGCACGGTTACAAATGCAGAAGTGAAACACTTTTTGAGAAAAGGCAATAGGATACATTACAGGAGTTGCTACAAGATTTGCAAGTATTCTTACACATTTCACGTTGCAAGACATCACCTGAGTTTTAAAACCTTGGATAAGTAGTTCACCACAGGTGAGGTAATAAATTCATTTAGAGGGAAACCAAGACACATACATAATTAAACATTTGCTGCAATGGTTAAACTGTGGTGTATGAACACTATTTTATTATATTTTATCTAAAAAATTGGTATTGAAGGTAAAAATAACAATGTTGTGTAATATACTTACATTGAAATAGTTGGTAATCACCAAAACCCTAACCTGCCTCCCACTTTCTGTGTTCACAGAGTTGCCAGATGAAACCAGTAACCAAGCCTGCTGACTGTGCATTGCATAATGTGGTGGGGGAGGTTGATTAAGGTACAGATTATTAAAAATATAGCAGCAGGGCACAATGTCGGAGATCTTACCAAAAGAATACAATATAGTCCCTCCAGAATTAGCAAGAGTGCAGAACCTAGATTTTAATAGCCCAAATGTACGTTCTAACACTGATGTAGTGGACTTATGTACTTCATTATACTTGCACTCAGCGGGACTTTCAGGAAGCGACAATGGAGTCAGAAGCCAGGAGAAACATCCGTATCCTGAATCCCCTGTGAAGCAAATAAATAAAGGTATTTGAAGGTTAACATGCCAACATTTGTAGGTGAATAGTGAGTAAGTAACCAGAGGAATGTGTACTTACCAACCAACCAACCCTCTGGCATTTGGCCCGCCTCAAACTTAGCACACAGGGATGACTAACTGAGGATAAAGGAATCATGGCATGAGCCAGGTTAGCCGACCACAACACTCATGATTCTTAGGTTTGCATTACAAACCACCTGGACGTTGGTGTAATGGCTGTGGTGCCTGTTTAAGTACACATGGGCACACGCACTAGGTGGTCTCAGTTCAATGTGTGCAGTCTATAGCACCCAGGACATTGGGCATTCCTCCCGATTCTATAAAAAATCTAACCTGACATCATGCCACTGTGACTCCTGTCTAGGGAAGCAAATATAAGTGTAAGAGAGGGTACTCAGTGCAGTAAGGACTTGGCCCAGGTAACAGAAGAAGGTGGCTTGCGATATGGCTACCATCCTACCCATCACTGACTGAAAGTTCCCAAAGATGTGCAGAACAGCGAGCAGTTTGTGTAGGCCTGATAAGGCTTGATACAGTGCAGTGTCTGGCTTAAGCTGAGCCTTGACGAGGTCATACAGGTTCATTAAGTTGTTGTGGTTGAGGCAGAACATCTGTTTGACATCGTCATCAGACACTGCACTGAGGTTCAGCCGCCCACGAAAGAACGTAGGCCTACATATGCTTTGCGACACCCCTACCTGCTGGGTCCTGTGTTCTGTTTCTTGCTACTAGGCCCTTGCAGTCAGCTGGTGCAGCCCACATGAAATAAGCATCTATGTAGACAGAACATAGTATCCTACCTTGACCATGCTTGCAAGTAGAAGGAGAGTGTTGCTGTTGAATTTGTGGGCATTTGTAAGCATCCTCACTGAGTTGGGGCTAATTAAAATGATTTCTACATGATAAGATGATTTTTAAAACAAGTGCATTGATTTTGTGCATTGAGGTGCGATTTGGGGGCGAATTTTGTTGTTTTGGTAAACACAATTCTCAGTAAGAGAATAATCATGGTGCGCTGATTAGCCAGATTGTATGCCCCTGAAGAAACAGGCTGCTCACACAGCAGGATCTGCACCTGCTATACCAGTTTAGACAGAAAGAAAAGTGGAGCGCTAGTTTGATCAAGTGACCACAATGTTTCCAATGTAGAAAGACAAAATAACAATAAGTCAATAAAAATGCATTAGCATTACACAGATAAATGTTTACCACACAAGATGAGTACAATGTATAAAGGGATGTGGATAAGAAGGAGCACATTTGGGGCACGCTGAGATAGAATACAGAACCTCTGAATAAGTCTCTCTCTTTTATGTGTCCACAATAACAGGCTCTACTAGATCATCCACTCCTTAAAATCGAAATCCTCTGGTCAGGAAATTGTGTCCTCTATCGGAGGAATAAAAGTTCCATATTGAAAGCAAAGATAGTCAGAGATATTTAGAGTATATGTTCAATAATAATTGATAATGGATAATAGAGTATAGTACAGTCACCGTTTACCCTCTACGCTCCTCACGAGATCCCGGGTATCTGCCGCTGGTAGTAGTCCTGGCAGTGTGCCGGGTGCTGCTCCCGTGTATCCGTGTGGCTGGGGGCTGAGGCACCGTCCGGTGTGTATAGACTGCAGTAACTCTATGTAGGGCCGCACTGCTTTTAAAAGGTGAAAGTCCTTAGTGCTCCGTCTCCTTTTTTGGCTGTCAGATGATTAGATGGAAGTCTTTAACCTTGATGCATTTCTCTGGGCATAAGCACTCACGGTTTCATCAGAAGGTATTGTGGACACATAAAGGAGAGAGACTTATTCGGAGGTTCCGTATTCTTTCTCATCATGCCCCGAATATGCTCCTTCCTATCCACATACCCTTTATACATTGTACTCATCTTGTGTGTTAAAAGTGTATCCATGTAATGCTAATGCATTTTTATTGACTTATTGCTATTTTAATAAATTTTCTACATTGGAAACATTGTGGTCAGTTGATCAAACTAGCGCTCCACAATTCTCAGTAAATTTGTGATTTACATTGGTTCCAATGTTATTTTAACGATGTTTGTTTCGATGGTGAATTGACACAATTTGGTTTGCGAAGTCGTGTTTGACATACGAAATCCATGCGGTTTGACCAATAGAAATTACCGATTTGCAAAATTGCATCTTTATTATGGAATTTGCCAAATTGACCAAAATGATTATTAGTACATTTCCCCCTAGGAGTTGATATTTGATAGAAAAGAATATTTAAAATAAAAGATCCATTTTTATTGAATTCAACAAGCACATCTAAATGTAATTGCTCATGGGTTGCCGAAAATTTTGGCAATTTAGCAGCAAGATTTAAATTGGCATTTGTTTTTGGGTGAAACCAGGCTGGTTTCATCAGTTTTTTTATATAAAGGTTGAGTCTCCCATATCCAAAATGCTTGGGACCAGGGGTATTTTGGATATCGGAATATTCCATATTTTGGAATAATTGCATACCATAATTGCATACCCAGCCAGAACACTAATGTAAGTGTCGGTCTGGTTGTATTAAAAGAGAAAGATCTAAGGAGAAATAGAAATCTTACTCTGCATGGAACCAGGGTTCATCACACAGACTTGCGTTTTTGAAACATTGTATTTCCTAAGTAGAATACATAGTAATACTATTATACTATGCAGCGCTGGTTTCTTTTGTTTATATATATCTATTCTGCATCAGGCCATACTTGCCTAGTTTTTATTCTTCCTCCCTGGGAAGTCCTGCTTCCTCACTGTAAATTGCCGCGAATAGCATATTTAAATAGGGGACAGATTCTTGAAGAATCGCATCATTAAGCTCCGCCTCCTACTCGGGGACTGCCGATCTGCGTGAAAGTTCTCTGCATTCTGCACTATGATGCAGGATGCGGGAGAAGTGCCTACTGTCACAATCCTGGCTAGTGTTTACCTTTTGTGACTAACCTCTGCCAGCTGCTCCATGGATCTGTGTTTGTAATTCTCCTGGGACATCTGCTCTGGCTGAATCATGCTGGCTGTAACATCTCTGTGTGTGTAGACTGCTCTTCCCCCACACTGATTAAACACCTGGACCCTGCTCTGTCTGTGAGCATTGCTAGTCTTAATTGGAATCACAGGTGTAGTCCTGATTCTCAAGGGATGCAGAGATGAATACTCCCTCTGCATGTTGTGCCTTGCTCCACTCAGAATGCCACTGCCAGACCACCTGTCTGTATCCACCAATCGCTGCCAGACTCTAGGTATATAGATCCTCCTCTAATAGCACTCAGTGCTTGAACATCTTGTTACATTCCGTGGTGTACAACTTATGCTATAGCTGTACCTCTGAGTACCAGTATGTCCCAGGCTCCTGCTGGTTCCTAGACCAGTGCTATCCGTAAACCTGCTGCGTTCAGCTATCCACGCTACCAGCCTCTCACCTACGGCTCCCAGGCCGCTCCAAGTAGCTTCCACGCTACCAGCTTCTCCACACGGCTCCAAGGCCGCACCAAGTAGCTTCCATGCTACCATCTTTCACCTACGGCTCCCAGGCCGCTCCAAGTAGCTTCCACGCTACCAGCTTCTCCACACGGCTCCCAGGCCACACCAACTTAAATAAATAAGAAGATGCTTTGTTTTGACAACACCTGTCCCTACATATGATGCATCTGTCTGCACAACAAATTCATATTTAAAGTCAGTGTCATCAAAACCTTTTCTGACTCAGGATTCCACTTAACCATAACTTACTATTTACCCTTGGAAAGGGATTGCAATGGTGGCAATATTGGGTATAAATCATCTATAATTCCCTGAATTCCTAAGAAAGATCTCACATGCTTCACATTTAGGGGTCATTACCAATTTTGTATTTCCTCAGTTTTTCACGTTAGCACTTTATCAAACCTCTGCCTATAGTGTATCCAAGACACTTCACCTCTTCCATCCCTAACACTTTATTGGTTTGGATCATGTTAATTCCACCTTACAGATGGCGTCCACACTGCTTGTACCCTGAGTAAATGAGACTGCCACTCAGGACTATAGATTACTACATCAGTGACATAAGCAGCAGCATACTGTCTATGGGGCCTTAGAATTCTGTCCATCATACTCTGAGAGGTGGCTGTGCATGTAACCCAAATGGCAACATCGTATTTATTGGTAGTCAAAAAAGGGGAGAAGTGTCTCCGCACAAGTTTGGAAACAATTGTATACAGCCAATGTCTGAAGTTGTATGACAAGAGAGCAAAAAATTATTACATTCAGAAGAAATAATTATATAATCAGAAATGCCATCAACAAATAAAGTTGGCGGTGCTCCCCTAGAGTAAGATATAGTATCAATGAAGGGAAAGGAAAGAAAACTCTTTTTGTTGGGGGCACAAACTTATCAAAAAATATATATAAAAAACAGTCTTTAATGTTATCAATAGAAAAAATATGACAATACATGGACGTTACACACACATAACATAAATCACATGTTTCTGGATGTAAAATAATCTTCAAAACCTTGATATGTCAAAATGGGTTCCATCCAGTAATGTCTCAATGTCTAAACTCTGTAAATACACCGTAATGAAGGGCGAACATATATAGAGTATTTATTCAGGCATAATCTTCTAAACTGCAAATGACCTATAATATATGGTGGTATAAGTGTCAAAAAATGACAAAAGAAATAGTATGGTTAAAAGAACTGCTCAGATCGCGGAATGAGATACTGCTGTTAATTCATCTGCTAAATAGCATCAAATGATCTTAATGAGTGTTCCCCTCCTTGGTGGCAGTTATAACAGTGAGACAAAATATAGATGAGTAGCAGGTATTGTGAAAAGAGAGAATAAATAAAGTCATGCATCTGCTTTCAAATCTCATTGCTTCTAATCATCGTGCAGAGGAGAATTTGATGAGAGTACATATAAACGACAGTAGTTAATTCTCTTGTAATAGTGTATCTGCTTTCGGTCAGACTGTCCTGGCTCCTGCAGGTCAGTACCGATGAGAGTACGAAGAAAGAAAATTCACAACACCACAGGTCTGATGCAGTTACGAATGATCATACAAAAAATTAAGTGGTAATCCAAAATATTATTTCAAGAGAGGGGCTATTACATATGAAATATCCGGTGCCTCAAGTGAAGGGACTTTACAATATGTCTATATGTATACAAGTCACATTTCTCATACAATAAAACAATTGTCCTTCTGCACTCCAATGGATACCCTTGATGGAAAATATAAAATATCAGGTGTTTAAAGTGAAAGGACTTTGCAGCATGTGTAAAGTCCTTTCATGCAGGTATGTATGCAAACAAATCACAATTTACATACAATTTACATACAATAATATTGTTGTCCTTTTACACTCAAAATAAAAACCCTTAAAAGGTTGATGTATTTCAGTCAATGATCTGTCTCCTAGAACAATTGATATGTTTCATACACGACAATGATATCACTTGTTAAGATAATAATCCTACTCAATAGTGCAGTTCAATCTCCACTCTGAACTCTGCACAAACTGAAAGTTGCTGCTACACCTGAGTCATATATAAATTACTCAAGCATATAGGCAGACAAATGACATCACAGAACAGTATTCCTAATGTATCAATGGTAACCAGCTGACATTAAATAGGTTGATGAAGTGCAGATTGTAAGCATTGCAATAATGGTTCCTATATTCAATGTATAGATAACAAAACAGGATTCCTAATGTGTTAATGGGAACCAGCTGACATTAATTGGTTAATGGAATGTAGATTGTCAGCATTTCAGTAATGGTTCCTATATAGAATCCAAAGACTGAGGAAGCATTCACATTGATACAGGGAAATGCAATAAAACAATTAAACTAATAGCCAGCCAGAATTGGTTCTGTGTCTGTATATAGAAACGTTCTGTGCACACCCCAGTTTAAACTAAATAGAAAAACATGGTCTGTGGCTGCTTGTTTAAATCGTAAAAGTGTATGACCTGCAGCAGTTAGTCATGGCTGCACATCGTGGAACAGTCAGAGACAGGGGCGCCAAGAGGGGGGGGAGCGGGTACAGATTACCCGGGCCCGGGCTTCCTGAGGGGCCCGGCGGGGCCCCGCCGGGGGCCCAGGTCCGTCGCCACCCCCCCTCCCTCACAGCAGCCCAGCACACAGCGTGTGCTGAGCTGCAGTTGGAGACTGCTCGTGGCTGCTGAGCAGCAGCCACAGCAGTCACCTATGCCTGTGCGGGGGAGCGATCATATTGATCGCGCCCCCCCTGGCTTTGCGCTGGGATGAGGGGGCTCAGAGCGCCCCCGCTTCGCGGCGCTGCAAATATTTTTTATTTATTTATTTTTCGCCAAGGGGGCGTGGTAACGCCTCCCAAGATTAGGCCACGCCCCCTATTACCGGGGCCTGCCTTGGCTCTTGGCGGCCCTGGTCAGAGATACGACCTGATAAAACCAAAGGGTATACGAGTCACCTGGATAAATGCTGCCCGCTGTGCGCACAGCGGGGAGAACACAGCGCCCACCTCCAACACCGACGATATTGTTTCGCCTTGTCCGGCTTGTTCACGGTTCATACTTGGGTTAGTAGATTAGACCCTCCTTTATTCAGAAAGCCGACCAATCAGTGGTCGTCCCATCAGCTGCGCCCCTCCTCTCAAAAGTCTGGTCACATGAGCAAGTATAGGGCTCTGTATCAGACTTGCATAGAATGCAGATGATGTTTTCGTTTATAACTGCACATGTATTAATAACTGTCAGTTGCAATGTATTGAAACTGAGAGCAGTTTCTGATATCCTTTATAGGTACAGGGAACTTTAATAATATAATCACGACCATTAAGAATATATCATGCTAGAACATAAATGTATTTAATAATAAATTATGTATACCAGTATTAACCCATAAGGTGAATCCCATAAGTTAACCAATGTAATTGAATAGAAATATTGCTGCAGCTGGTAAAAATCAAATGTATTCTATAATTAATATGGTTATTTTAATGTTTGCAAATTATTACATATTTTCTGAAATACCAGAAGGGAAAAATATATGGTGCAGTTACACCCTCTGCCCATATAAATACTAATAGGCAACAGGGTGCCTTCTTGTCTGGATAGAAACATCAAAATTCAAACAAGGAAGCAAAAAACAAAACTAAAAATGGGAATGAATAATCATAGAAAACCCTATTCATATAGTATTCATAGAGAGAAAAAACAGCATAACTAAGATCAAGGACTACAATGTAGTACAGGTCATATTGCTGAAAAGGGATAAAATAACTGTCAGTCCCAAAAGAAAAAGGAGGACTACAGATCTCATATATAGATTTAACATACGGAGAAAGGAGTGAAACACCAGTAAAAAGGGGGAGAAGACAATCATTGCCATGACCAGATCTAAAATTATATACAGAGATCCATCCTTGGCTGCAAAAAATGATTAATGTAACTAATTAAGGAAAGCTCCATAACTTTTGTACTCGTTCAGGCCATTTGGTGTCAAGGTGCCAAGTTTAAAAATCCAGCAGCTTTCTTTTCTTAATAAGGCCTTAGAAAGATCTCCACCCCGAATACCGAGTCTAATCCTTTCCAATCCAAAAGCTTTAATCCCTGAATATTCTCCATTATGGGTCATATGAACATGTCTTGCAACTGACGTCAGTTTTTTCAGCCTTTGTATGTCCTTTGTGGCATTACGTATGTTACCAATATGTTCTAAAATGCGGGTCTTCAAAGGTCTTGTTGTCATGCCCACATATCATTTACCACATCTACACTCCAAGCAATAGATAGTACCTGTTGTATTACAATTGATATAATCATTAAGTTTAATGATTTTACCGTACCGGTCTTCTGTTGTCTCTCTTCTTGCCATGTAAGTACATGCCTTGCATGAACCGCAGGCATGTGATCCTATCAGCTTAGGTTGACATTTATTACTCCCCTCAAAATTACTTCTCACCAACATATCCTTTAGGTTGGTCGATCTTCTCATCCCATCAGTATATTGGGTTGCAATTTCTGGCCTACATCCACATCCCTAAGAACTATAGGCCACTTGTCATGGATAATTCTACTGATAGCTTGCCATTCTTGGCAAAAATTGCCAATGAATCTTACCATTCCCTGACCCTTGTCCTTTGTTTTATTTTGTGGGTATATAAGGGTATCCCTGTTGATGTTCTTAGTATGATACATTGCTGTTTTAATGCTTCTGTGACTATATCCTCTTTCAAGAAGTCTAGTTGCTAGTTCTTCACACCTAACCTTAAAATCTGCATTATTGGAGCAATTCCGTCTAAGGTGGAGAAATTCCCCTTTGGGAATATTACGAATGGTAGGGGGAAAATGAGAGCTATCACAATGTAAGAGACTGTTGGTCACTGTCTTTTTTCTATGAAGATCTGTACTGAGTTCACAGTTCACATCTTTTGAGATTGTAAGGTCCAAGAATGTCATCTGATGGTTATCCATATCCATGGTTAATCTCAAATTGAACTCATTGTGATTAAGTGTGTTGACAAACATCTCAAGCTGTCTCTCCATTCCAGTCCATATCATGAATATATCATCTATATATCGTAGCCACAAGCTGACATATTGTGTATGTTCTACATTGCTTTCACTGAAAACAATTTCCCGTTCCCACCACCCTAAATAGATGTTAGCATAGGTGGGGGCACAGGATGAGCCCATCGCTGTGCCCTGCATTTGTAAAAAGAACTGACCTGCAAAAGTGAAATAGTTATTCCTAAGGACAAAATCCAAAAGGTCAAGCAAAAAAGTTTGAAAGTCACCAGTATCCTCCATCCTCAAAAAGTAATGCACTGCTTGAATACCTTTATCATGATTTATACTGGTGTATAAAGACTCAACATCAATTGAGACAAGGAGGTCATCCTTCCCTACTCTGATACCCATTATTTTCCGAAACACATCCGCCGTGTCTGGTAAATAGGAAGGTAGGCTTGTGACATGTTTGCGGAGATGAAGGTCCAGAAATTTGCTGGCCTGCTCCGAAAGACCTTCCATACCTGAGACTATTGGTCTTCCTGGGGGTTTGTCCTTATTCTTGTGCACTTTAGGTAGCATGTAAAAAGTTGGAGTTTTAGGATGAAGTTACCCCCAGGAAGCCATGTTCTCATTTATTAATGGTCCCACTTTTAAAAGCCTGATCAGTCTCCTGTATTTGGTAAGAAAGTTCTCTGTTGGGTTAAAGAGAAGACGTTTATAACATCTATTATCAGATAATTGTCTTTCTGCTTTTTCCAAATACATCTCTTTTGGCCTTAGGACCACATTACCACCCTTGTCTGAGATTTAAAAGCAGATGCATGACTTTATTTATTCTCTCTTTTCACAATACCTGCTACTCATCTATATTTTGTCTCACTGTTATAACTGCCACCAAGGAGGGGAACACTCATTAAGATCATTTGATGCTATTTAGCAGATGAATTAACAGCAGTATCTCATTCCGCGATCTGAGCAGTTCATACCATACTATTTCTTTTGTAATTTTTTGACACTTATACCACCATATATTACAGGTCATTTGCAGTTTAGAAGATTATGCCTGAATAAATACTCTATATATGTTCGCCCTTCATTACGGTGTCTTTACAGAGTTTAGACACTGAGATATTACTGGATGGATTCCATTTTGACATATCAAGGTTTTGAAGATTATTTTACATCCAGAAACATGTGATTTATGTTATGTGTGTGTAACGTCCATGTATTGTCATATTTTTTCTATTGATAACATTAAAGACTGTTTTTTTATATATATTTTTTGATAAGTTTGTGCCCCCAACAAAAAGAGTTTTCTTTAGTTTCCCTTCATTGATCGTATATATTGGAACAGACCCTCTGGTGCAGAAAAGTTGTCTTTTCTTTTGCCTTGTCAATCAATGGCACTTGCCAGTACCATTTGGTTAAGTCTAGAGTGGTTACGTACAGTCTGTCTGGTTTCCAGCTTTTACAATGAGTTCTTCCACATGGATAGCATCAAACTTAGACACATTATTCAATTTAAAGAAAAAATTGCAGAAGCTAAGCTCTTGTCGGTTTTCAGAATGTGTATAATGGAACTTGAACACTCACTATGTGACTTTTCAATTATATCCAATTTCAACATTTTTTTTACATGTCTTTTGACACTGATTCCCATTGGGCTTCTGATATTCTATAGGGCTTTAGGCTAAACCTAACTCCTGGTTCAATGATTATGTTATGTTTTATAACTGTCGTTTTACCAGGTATGTCAAAAATCTCTATTTCTTATGAGAAATTCTTTAGGCTCATGTTGTTGAATACTTGAGAGGGTTTTTGCTATGGTTACGTCAGGAACCAAAGGTACTGCGGTTACCAGAGGGACTGGAGTGGCTGATAGAGCTACTCCAGCTTTCCAAGGTTTTATAAGATTTACATGGTAGGTCTGTTCTGACTTTTTTACACCTTATAATTGACCTCACCTACTTTTTCAATTATTTTGAATAATTGTAGCCATTTGGCTAAAAATGTACTTTCTACCATGGGAATAAAAATAAGCACTCTGAGGCTGATTCAGAGCCGCACGCAAGCACACAGCACTCGCAAGCGGCTCGATGTTACCCCACTGCGCATGCGCCGCCTTCAGTGTGCGCATGCGCGAGACCCATCCAGCGACTGCAGCTCAGTCATTATGGGTCTCGCTACAAGACAGGGTAGCTGTCGATGGTGAGTGACAGCTCAACCCGTTTTGTAGGCGGTGAGGGGGGGTGGCTGCACAAACGCAGATGTTCCCTTAGGAACGCCTGGCATTTGTGGGCGGCCCTACTGATATCACTAGTGATGTCAGTAGTGGACTTACTGCTCTATTAGAGCAGGAAGGCCACTCGGACTTGCGGGACCTAAGACCCTACCACAGGGTCTTGTCGCAAGCCCGATGGTCGCGATACTCACCCACAGCTTTGCGAGTGGGCTGGAGAAGAAAAAAACAAAAACAAAAAATGCCCTGATTCAGAGCGAGCACTCGCCAACAGCGAGCGGCTCTGAATCAGGCCCTCTGTCCCCAGGAGCAAAACAGTACAATTGCGCATCCTTTGTTTTACCTGTTAGGCCTGTTCCAAGTGCTCTCTCACTATCGGCACCACTGCTGCTATTCTGTCCTGCATTTGAAAAACATGCTCAATAACCATCTTATAAAGGACTGAGGACCTCATTCAGAGTCGCTCGGTCGTACGCATCCGATGTTTCCAAACTACGCATGCGTACGGTTAGTTGTGCGCATGTGCATACGAGACCTTGCGATCCAAAATGCTGTTGATTGTACGGCTTACGAGCAGGAAGTGGCTTCCAAGAGTTGATTGACATGAAAGGCCGTTTGTGGGTGTTGACGGGGGTAGTGGTCTAAAAACGCAGGCGTTTCTCACCGTTTTCAGGGCGTTTTAGGGACGTACATAAATTACCTGCTACAACCGACATAGAAGGCCGGAAGTAGTAAAACGTCACTCTGCAAGCAGATTAGAGGCCTGGCTGATCGTACAGCTTGAGGTTGGGTATGTGCTCTCTCAAGCACCAGAGTACAATCGATACTATCGAATGTGACTGATGTTATGTTTGATGTTTCTATTTTGTGCCACACAATGCAAGCAGCTAATAAATATTTGTTGTTGCTAATAACACTGCTAATTGGCTTGTAATTGATTCAGTTGCGTTTGCATTAGAGAATAATAAGAATAAATATATTTCATGGGGATGGCTTATTCTATGTGGTTTTTTGTTAATTTTTTTATTTAATTTGCACACAACACAAGCGGCCGCAACCATCAGAAGAAAATTAACATACAGCGACTGACAACGATTGACTCAACCGCTAGCTGCTATCACTCACTAGCTAGAGGAGGTGCATTGTTCACGTATGGGCGTCACTTTGGTTGCGACCGATCGGCCATATGATTGCTTCCTTTTTCAGTTTTGCGGTTGTTAGGCGTACCACCGAGCGGCCGCTTACGACCGACTCTGATTGAGGTCCTGTCTTTTTGCAATATCTAGCAATCCCCTTCGATGTCTTCCATACAGCAAGTCAAAAGACGAGAACCTCATGGAAGATTGCGGAACCTCTCTAATTGCCAGCAATAAATAGGGTAACAAATAATTCCAATCTTTCCCATCTTTATCCACCACTTTGTTTAGTATATTCTTTCAAATGTTGTTAAACCTCTCCACTAAACCATCAGTCTGAGGGTAATACACAGAGGTCCTTAGAAGAGTAACATTAAACAGGCAGCACAATTCTTTCACGATTCTTGAAATAAATTGAGTACTCTAGTGAGTTAGGGTTTCCTTAGGTACTCTCAGTCTGCTAAAGACATGTACTAGTTCCCTAGAAATTGTGTTTGTTGATGTATTGTGCAATGGTATTGCTTTTGAGTATCTGGTAGCGTAATCAATTACCACCAAAATATTCTGATGATCCAGGCAGACTTTATTAGTGGTCCTACCAAAGCCATAGCTATTCTCTGAAATGGGACCTCAATAATGGGTAATGGGATATGCAGACTTCTATTATGTGGCCTGGTAGCATGGTACTGACAGTCAGATCAGGATGCACAGTAGTCAGATACATCATTATAAACCCCAGGCCAAAAAAATGCTGTAAAATTCTCTCAGAAGTTTTTTCTACCCCTATATGTCCTGTAGTTATGTTGAGCATGAGCCATGCCTTAAGAACTGTCAATTGTTCCACAATATCTTCTGTTTTGAACATTTGATCTCGATGTACTACCATGTGAGGGCATGACAACCTACTATTAGGTGCTACGGGGTTTCCATGAACCACTTTTACATTCTCTCTAGCCTTTACAAGAGTAGGGTCTTCTAACTGTTCTGAGGCACTTCAAAATCAGGCATATAGTCAACGGGATGGGTATGGGATGCTGGCGCTCAGGATCCCGGTGGTCAAAATCCCAACACTGGCATTCCGACAGGTGTTGGGATTCTGGCGCCGTTATTCAAAGTGTCGGCATCCCCTGTGCTGGGATACTGTACGTATCCCCAGTCAACTGCTTCAACAAAATTTTATACTCCAGAAGGGGGTATATCATTGTGGGATCCACTGCTACTCTCATTATTTTCTGACTCCCCAATTCACACTTCAGACCTGGGGCCACATTCTTACTGCAACTCTATCAGTAATGTTATCAATTGGGACTGGGTTATTGTCTTCTGTAACCAATTGGGTTTCCCATAGTTTCCAGAAGTGGGAAAAACCTCTCCCCAATATAGAATGAAACATCAAATAAAGAACTAATCCCACAGTGACTACCATGGGACAGCACTGTGTTGCTATGTTCACTTCAACAGTATCATAATGCTGTGTAACCCCATGTATATAGGTTATACCAAAAGTTTTCCCTGATATTTTAAGTGGCTCACCAACTCGGCTTTTACAAGAGTAACCAGGCTACCAGAAGCTTCTACCATTCTAAATTAGTTATACACATTTGTTAATCTGGCTTAGCCTGTCAGTCTGTAGTGCAGGTTAGCTGAGCAAAGAAGGGTCTTACTGCAATTTACATTAGCAGTATTACATTGCATAGGTTCAGAGGTAAGTGGACAATTAGCAGCAACATGGCCCAAGCCACCACATCTAAAATATCTGATATTATTGTTATCAAGTCTTATATGAGGCGGGAACCTTCCTGTCACAGATGACCAATCTCCAAGACTACAGTGTGGATGTTTAAGTTTTCCACTGCCCAGCACCCTTTTCCCTGGAACAGTCTTACCAGAAGTCACTGGAGATCACCGTTGCAGGACTAGGGGTAATTTTTGCTACACTCAACAGTTCATTGGCCACCACATAGCTCTCCACTGTTTCCACATGCTGATCTGCTGTTTAAGGGTCCTCACGGTTCACCCAAATGAGCAAAACTACAGACAGCGACCATAGATATTAGTCCACAAAGACCATTTTCCACAATCTGTGGCCCTGTCTCTGGCTGTAGCCATTTCTTGGTCAGGTGGATGAGGTCATCCATTTGAGAACATGGAGGTTCATGCGCTTGATATCCCCAGCATGAACTTGTTGTGCTCGAACAGACGTCGTTCCACCCAAGCAAGATAGAATTTCAGTATTTAGTTTGTCATAGTCCTTGGCATCAGTAAGGCTCAAGTCAAAATATGCCATTTGCGATTCCCCTAACAGAAATGGTGCCAAGAGGCCTGCCCACTGATTTTTAGGACGACTTTCCCTCTTAGCTATTCTTTCAAAAGTTGTTAAATCAGCTTCAACAGCATCATCACTCTTTGCCATCTTTTGCAGAAAATGACTAGCCAGTATGGAGCTGGAGCCATTTGTGACATCCATGGAAGCATTACCAGACAGGGCTGCTAGATGCTACACCACCTTTCTTAAGGTCTCATGGTCTTGGTGCTGTCACCCCTGGATCTCCTCAATATCCAACTACTGTTGCCTCTGGGCCTCCTTAATGGCCAATTTCTGCACCCTGGTGGCTTTCTGCTGAGCCTTGATAGCTTCCTGCTTCACTGATGTACCCTGTAACAAGACTTTAAATATGTCCTCCACATAGGACATTCTCCTCTATAAATTTCCTTACATCTCCCTCATTTTTATGAATATACTTGCAACTTAACAGAGGCCCCTTCCCCTCTCTTTCTGAAGTGAATACCGAGCAAAAATAATTTTTAAGATGATCTGATATTGCCTTGTCTCCCTCAACAAAACTCTCATTCTCTGTCTTTAGTCTTATTATTCCTCCTTTACTTTTTCTCCTTTCACTTATATGCCTAGAAAAAGTTTTGCCTTCTTTATCTACTGACTGGGTCATTTTCTCTTTAGCTTTTGCCTTTGTACATCTGATTTCCTTCTGTCTAACAAGATACATCTCTTTGTCGTCATTATTCTGAGTCTGCTTATATTTCCTAAAGGCAATCTTTTTTCACAATACTAGCTACTTCTTTTGCAAACCACACTGGCTTCCTTTTCCTTGTGCTTTTCCTAACCCTTTTGATTCAAATATCTGTTGCTTTTAATATTGCACTTTTTAATTTTCCCCACCTCTCCTGCACTCCTATTAAGTTCCTCCACTCTGCCAAAGAATCACTTACACATTTTCCCATCTCTGCAAAGTACACCCACCCTATTTGGGCCCAGGGAATTTACTTGACTTTCCAGAGAGTCAGGGAGTTCACCCACTAATTCAAGTAGCCTCCTTGACATTCAGGGAGAGTTGGCAAGTTTGCTGTTGAAGGACTAAGAGGATCAGCAAGTTTTTCTTCATTTAGATTTGCTGTGTGACCACCAGAAGTGGGGTGACAGTGAGACAGGACTGCTGCCTTGCCAGCACCATCAGGAGAGAAGTTGCTGTAGCATTAAAGCAAGCCTGAAGATGATATCCTCTGAGTGGCAACTAATAGACTGGTATAGTTCTATACCCCTTATATGTTATATTCCACTGTAGTGTGATGTTTAACCAATACCTGGAAGTGCTACATTCACTTTTGGTGCTTTGATAAACGTAAAACATACTTTTATCATACATTTTCCTGGGTATGTTAAAAATGTTCTGACATCCATGATACTAAAGGCGGCTACTAGATGAAAGGTAGCCTAGCAAGTACCAATCTGGACAGGTTTCTTTACTGGGTTATCCCAGGTACACACTCTGCTAGATGACAGATGACTGTGGGTTGTACGGATCATGGCAATATTTGTTAATGTTTTTTCATGTTGGTATTAAAGATTGCATAAAAATGACTTTCCTCTATGCTACAGATCTAACTACTGATAGATCAGCTTTTAATTAAGGTTCTGTAATAGTATAATCTAGGTAATTCACATAATTAAACATCACAGCAAGTACTTAGGGAATATGTATTAGTATTTACAGTACAATATATAATGTCAGAGGGAACAAGGAATTTAGACTATAGAGCAGGATTTCTCAACTATTCTTTATTTTTTATTCTTTTAATATGATACTTCTTGGTAAAATTGTTTGAAAACCTTTTGAAATGTATTGGTTTATACTAAGTACCAACAAAAGTAAACCATTTCTGGAGTTAAGTTTAGCAAACTGATGTACCCCTGGAATATATCTGACATATCATAGGATTATATAAATCCTTACAGATCAGGGGACTCCATTTATGTCCCAAGTAATGGCAGAACTGTGTAAGAAGTTGGGAATAGTACAAGTGCATACCTCAGTATACCACCCACAGACGGATGGGTTGGTGGAAAGATTTAGCAGGACCGTAAAGTCTATGATACGCCAGACTGTCCTGAATAATAAATGGGGTTGGGATGAAGTACTCCCTTACCTCATGTTTGCCATATGTGACGTACCCCAATCCTCAACCGGGTTTAGCCCTTTTGAGCTCGTCTTTGGAAGGCAGCCAAGAGGCAATTCTAGACATCTTGAAGGAAGACTGGGAACAACAGAAAATAGAGAAACTGAAAGTTGTGGAGTTCATTAGAAAATGATATGAACAGCTGTATAAAATAGGGCCCATTGTTTGAAAAAACCTTATAAAGGCCCAAGCTCATCAGAAATGAGCCTATGACCACACAGCTCAGGCCATAAAGTTTCATCCAGGGGACAAAGTTCTAGTGTTGGTGCCAACACAAGACAGTAAGTTGTTTGCCCAATGGCATGGACCCTACAAAGTGGTAGAATCTGTAGGACCGGTAAATTACTATGTCAGGTAGCCAGGAAGGAGACATGCAGAGCAGATATACCATGTCAACTTGCTCAAACCTTGGAAGAAAGTCCGGACCCTGTACTTCTCGCTAGACCGTTTGGATGTCGCACTGGCTCTTTGAGAGGTAAGAGTACAACCCAGCATCCGCAAGAAGAAGACTGAAGGGTGTCAGCCATCGCCAAGGAATACGTGCGCTTCCCCAAGCATGGAAAAGTGAAAGGTAGGGATGTTTGGTGAGAGGGATTATCTATCACCTGAATTACCCACATTCTGGTGGAATCAGCTCCCTCCAAGGGAGGCTGGTGTGAAACCTGTGTGTTCTGCATTAGCAGTGGAGGTGTGGAACATTTACACAGACCCAGCTGAAATAATCACTGGAGCACAGGAAGGGTTTAAAACTCCCACACACCTGATGCTCCTTGCTCCTGATGCTGGATAAGCTAGACAGGCAATAGGCTGGGGGTGGAGGTTAGTATTATGGTGCCAGGACCTGGAGGGTCCACAGACATTAGCACAAGGAGTGCTGAGACATTTACTTTTATGTTTTTTGCTTATTTTCTGTTATGTGCCTGTGTGTGTCCAGGCCTAACCTCACATATGCTGAGGTGCAGTGTCTGCTACCATTTAAAAGACACTGCTTTACCAAGTACCTGTCTGGAGTCCTCATTTCAAGTACCTGTTTTACAATATATACTAATATATATAAGTACTGGTTTAAATCTTCAAGTTATAAAGTTTTATTATGTGATGTTGTCCAAATCCATCCAGTGGAAGGCCCAGAAAAGGCTCCCTGGGTCAAAGTTCTGCCCGGCTCACTGAAGTCCAATAAGGACCCCAACCACTCCATCAGACATCCCAGACCAATTGCCACCCCTCTGTGAAGTTTCCATCCAAATCCTTCCAGTGGAAGGCCCAGAACAGGTTCCCCAGGTTAAAGTTCTGGCCAGCGTACACCAACTGGAGGTCTGACCAGAACCTCAACCCCCTAGTATGTCTTCTTGGATCCAATGTTACGACTCTGAAGTTTTTGTTCAAATCCATCCAGTAGAAGGGTAAGAACAGGCTCCCAGGTCAAAGTTCTGCCCAGCATACACCAACGGGTGGTCCGACCATGACCCTAACTCCCCTAAAACCTGGCCAGGATCCAACTGGACCAACTTGTGTTGGCTTCATTATAATCGGAGCAGGGGTGTGTGTGTGTATATATATATATATATATATATTCGTTTTTTTTTCCTTATCTGCAAGGCTCAAATATTAATGGCAAGACTCAGCTGCAAGACTAGTTCCAGCTCCCTGATGAAATGCAAATAAATGTGTACATTTCTCAGTGGTGAATTAAAAGCTTTGCAAACTTAACTTGTGAAAGATTAAATTTTCAAAGTATATGCTATCAGTGTAATTAAATATGTGATAAATGATAGAAATGTATTTAGCAAATCGCCTCTAATGAAAAAGATTAAATAGCCAAAGATACAGTTAATGTCATGATAACTGCAAAACTGCAATTGCATTAAGTGATTCATGTGTCCGGCACAATATTGCTGTGGTTATTGGATAGTTTAAAAGTGAGACTTTCTTATTTATGGTCTCCCCAAGGTCCATTTAAATGTGCATTAAATTTGAACAGTTAAATTGCAATGTACAATAAATGATAGAATTAACTTTTTCCTTCAATTGATTTCCCACATCTCATAGGTTGGCCAAAGGAAATGGTGTTTGCAATCACTTTAGCAAAATCTGCTCAGAGCTTATTTACCCAGTATTTCAAATAAATTCATAGAACATTACATGCAAAGGATGTAATAAATGTAAAAGAAGAAGCAACAAAGTGACTAGAACATCCAATGAGAATGATTTATAGAAATGAAAGCATCACTTAATACCATAAACTTAGAGATAAACTGGCAGTTTTGTTTATTGCAAACATTACCTACAGACATCTCTCACTGGTAAAAATCACACTTAGAAACATATTTACTTAATTACAATATTATTTAATATTCTTCCTAGGACCTAAACTTGACCAAATCAAAGGAGCATGTCATCTGTTTTTAGCTACTGTATGGCAATTTTTTGTTATGTGTTGGTCATAGTCAGGGGCTGGCTGGCAACTTTCAGCCTGGGGGGCTGACTCAAGCAAGTGGCTAAGTTTTTCTACTCGCGAATGCAATGTAAAAATGGTCGTGACAACAATGCTGGCGGCATGGTTCCCGTAATGTGCGTGTGGTTTAAATAGCTAATGAAATATATGAGGGTAAAATTGTTATGACAAAGCTGTAAATAAACACCGTTCAGAAAAAGGGGCTGGCTATTTAAATTGAGCGCTCGCTCTTTGCGGTCTGTTGACACCTCTATGTCTGAGCGAGCGAACAAAACATGCGCTCGCTATTTTGTAAAGACGCCCCCTGGCCGCTTGCATCCTACATCATCTCCGCTATTTATTTGATTAATCAAGTACATCGAAAGGCATCTGGACTGCTAGCAGTGCTTGTGGTAGGATTTTCCTACCGCAATCATGCGAGCAGTTCAAGCTAAGAGACAACCAAGTGATGTGGTCGATGACGCTGCTTTGTTAATTATGCACACCCTTAAAATGCCCGTTTTGACCATTTGGCATGCCTGCGTTCGGATCTCCACTTCCCGTTTTCAAGCACCTTCCCCTGTTACCACCCACAAACGCCTCATCCTGTCATTCAAATTAGCAGGCACTAGCTATTTAGCGAGCACTCGATTTCCAATCGCACTGACTGGTTGGCGCATGCGCATTACAACCCATATGCATGCGCAGTTGTGCGAACATCGCTCGGAGCGAACGAGCGGCCACTTACGAGTGGCTCTGAATCAGGCCCATAGAGTGCTTGAATATATACCCTACAGAGTGTGAACAGTACAATAGAAACGAGTTGACATAATCCCATTGGTTCTTGCTCTTGGTTCTTCTGTTACGATACAGTTCATAGGTCAGTTTGTACACTGGTAGTTTAGCCCTCCAATTGCTCTTTGTGTGTGTTTTAACTAATCAATAGACATTACATACAAGTACATTCTAACACCTAATTCTCTATAATCCATAACTTGCAGACGCATGTTGCGATCTCCTTGCCGATGGAACCGGAGATCTGCAAATAGATAGTGGTTTAGAATGGTACCAAACATGGTCTGCTTATCATGTACTAAACCTTAGATATCAAATACATACATTTTACATAATAATTAATAACTTTAATATAAACCATAATGTGCAGGAACCTTTTATGAGTGCGTGTATATTTATGATTATATGTAAGTATGCGTTGTGTGTCTTTATGCAGCGTAAAAGGTATGCTGTATGCAGGGGTTGTGTACAGCGCAAAACATGCGCTGTGTGTGTTTTTGTTTTTATTTACAATAGCAACTGTGTATATGTGTGCACGCATTGTGGATACACATGTGGTCGTTTATATATATATATATATATATATATACATACATACATACAGTCAGGTCCATAAATATTGGGACATTGACAGAATTTTCATATTTTGGCGTCTATTCGCCACCACAATGGCTTGGAAATGAAACAAACAAGATGTGCTTTAACTGCAGACTTTCAGATTTAATTTGAGGGTAATTACATCCAAATCGGGTGAACGGTGTAGGAATTACAACAATTTCAATATGTGCCTCCCACTTTTTAAGGTGCCAAAGTAATGGGACTATCAACTCAAAAGCTATTTCATGGACAGGTGTGGGCTATTCCCTCATTATTTCATTATCAATTAAACAGGTAAAAGGTTTGGAGTTGATTCTAGGTGTGACATTTGCATTTGGAATCAATTGCTGTCAACTCTCAATATGAGATCCAAAGAGCTGTCACTATCAGTGAAGCAAGCCATCATTAGGCTGAAAAATCAAAACAAACCCATCAGAGAGCTCAGCAACACCAAAAGACCCGGAAGACCACGGAAAACAACTGTGGTGGATGACAAAAGAGTTATTTCCCTGGTGAAGAAAAACCCCTTCATGACAGTTGGCCAAATCAAGAACACTCTCCAGGAGGTAGATGTATATGTGTCAAAGTCAACAATCAAGAGAAGACTTCACAAGAGTGAATATAGAGGGTTCACCACAAGATGCAAACCATTGGTGAGCCACAAAAACAGGAAGACCAGATTAGAGTTTGCCAAACAACATCTAAAAAAGCCATTACAGTTCTGGAACAACATCCTATTAACAGATGAGACAAAGATCAACTTGTACCAGAGTGATGGGAAGAGAAGAGAAGGAAAGGAACTGCTCATGATTCAAAACATACCACCTCATCAGTGAAGCATGGTGGTGGTAGTGTCATGGCGTGGGCATGTATGGCTGCCAATGGAACTGGTTCCCTTGTATTTATTGATGATGTGACTGCTGACAAAAGCAACAGAATTAATTCTGAAGTGTTTCGGGCAATATTATATGCTCATATTCAGTCAAATGCTTCAGAACTCATTGGACGGCGCTTCACAGTGCAGATGGACGATGACCCAAAGCATACTGCAAAAGCAACCAAAGAGTTTTTTAAGGCTAAAAAGTGGAATGTTATGCAATGGCCAAGTCAATCCCCTGACCTGAATCCGATTGAGCATGCATTTCACTTGATGAAGACAAAACTGAAGGGAAAATTCCCCAAGGACAAGCAGGAACTGAAGACATTTGCAGTAGAGGCCTGGCAGAGCATCACCAGGGATGAAACCCAGCATCTGGTGATGTCTATGAGTTCCAGACTTCAGGCTGTAATTGCCTGCAAAGGATTTGCAACAAAGTATTAAAAAGTGAAAAGTTAGATTTAGCATTGTTTAGTTTTTCCCATTACTTTTGGCCCCTTAAAAAGTGGGAGGCACATATAGAAACCATTGTGATTCCTACACCGTTCACCTGATTTGGATGTAATTACCCTCAAATTAAATCTGAAAGTCTGCAGTTAAATCACATCTTGTTTGTTTCATTTCAAAGCCATTGTGGTGATGATTAGAGGCCAAAATATGAAAATTCTGTCAATGTCCCAATATTTATGCACCTAACTGTATGTGTATTCGTGTGAATTTATTATGTAAAGACTTTAACAGTGTGCAGTAACAGGGCAGATGTACACAACGCTAAAATAGCGCAGTGCACAATGATATTATACTGACTATGCCAGATGGCGTCGTGCAGATAACGCAAACATGGCGTCTTCAGATATTTTCAAAGATCTGATCTCAGCCAGTCATCCAGCTTCGACACCATCTATTGTGTGCGTCTCCTGGGGACTCGGTTGAGCAGATGCGCCCGGCCCTTTGTTCTGCCATCCCCTAAAGCTAAGTCCCACAGTGTGTGTGTCTGACGTGGAGAAGGCGTGGCTTAATTCATCAATCACAAAACGGGCAGGGTGGATTTCAAAGTTAGCAAAACGGGCAGGGCGTAATGCCCTGCTAAAAGTACCTAGTGGGAACACTAATATGTACATACATACAGACACATTAAGTCTACACACATGCACGGGAATTCAATTCAAAGCGATGTTGAATAGCCCTGTGAGGGAGCTCCCGCGGTTATGCAATTCAACGCGATATTTGGTCAGGCTAAAGGCTTTCTTCTCGCACAGCCCTGGGGATGTGAGGAGAAATCCCCCAAAAAGTGCCAGCTGGGCGGATGTTTGCCAGTATAGCGCAGCACTTACAGCTGTGCGGCTGGCAATTTAGTCAGAGAATGCCAGTTCTCGTGACTGAACACCCAAGCTAAGTCATGAGAACCGGCATTCTCCGACTTAACAGCACGCTGAATTGAATAACTCTGGGAGCTCCCTCCTGGGGCTATTCGGCATCACTCTTAATTGAATTCCGACAATGGATATTATAAAGAACAAAGCAACCCACTCCCTTGCAAAGTTTATGCCACACTGACACATACACTTTGTATAAAAGATATAATAGATAGATATAAGAGAGATAGATATTAGATAGATATATAGATAGATACATAGATAGATAGAGATGAGCGATAGATAGATAGATAGATAGATAGATAGATAGATAGATAGATAGATAGATAGATAGATAGATAGATAGATAGAGATGAGTGATAGATGGATAGATAGATAGAGATGAGCGATAGATAGATATGAGATAGATAGATAGATAGATAGATGGATAGATAGATAGAGATGAGCGATAGATATTTAGATAGATAGATATGATAGATATGAGATAGATGAATAGATAGATAGATATGAGCGATAGATAGATATGAGATAGATAGATAGATAGAGATGAGCGATAGATAGATAGATAGATAGATAGATAGATAGATAGATAGAGATGAGAGATAGATAGATAGAGATCAGCGATAGATAGATAGATATCAGCGATAGATAGATAGACAGACACACACTGTATATAAGCTCACCTGTCCACTTACCTGGTTTCTAAAAGGGTAGAGAAGACAGGAAGCAGGCTCTCCTGCACTCTGGATTACTCATCACCTCTGCCCTCTCTGTCCCTCTCCTCCCTGAGTGCCATCAAACTTCTTTTTCAGCTCCTCTTCCCTGACAGACTCCCCAACAAACCCGCCCTCTTTTTCCACTTTCCAGCCTCTAGGGTTCCTGGGAAAGGAAACCTGGCTCCCATTGGTCGACAGCGTCCATTTCTTTGTAGCTTGGTATGGGGGCAGCCATTTTTTATTAGCTTCTGTAACTAGTCTCAGATTTCTCTTGCAGCATAGCTGGGCAGCCGCCTGTCAGAGCTGAAGCATCATCTGCGACTGCCTGACAAGTACTCCCACAGCCAGGAAGCCGTGGAATACTAACATTGTACCGGTCCGGGGGGCAGATGGCACCCTGCCCCCAGGCCCAATCCGCCACTGGTCATAGTTAACTACTCGCCAGGGGTGTCCGGGAGACTCACAAATTTCAGGGAGCTTTCCCGATCTCCCAAAACACTAGACCAGCCTTCCTAGAGAAGTTGGTGGTCCACAGTCTCAGTGATTCGATTTTCTGTAAATGGCAATGATGTGATTCATAGTGCCATGTTACCCACACCTGGCCTTCACTTGGCATCCTCTTGGGAGCCTGGGTAAGAGGTCAGTAAGTATGGTGTTGGTAGAATCACAAATGTTTTTTTTTTTTTTTTTTTATTCTAACTGCCAGTGCTTGTCTACATACCATGAAAGATGGAAAAGAGTTAAACAGATTCTTGCCCCAATTGCTAATCCGGGAAGTTTTTACATATTAACAGCTGTATTGTTATGTTGTGCTGTGGAGATTAGCAGGTTGCTTTCATTTGCATACTCCCTGCGACATTATAACAATTGTGGCAAAGTAAGAGACTTACCACATATGTGTTGAAGAGTTCCTGCTCTCACCGTTGTTGTCATATTTCAGGATGAATTCTAGCAGATCTGCATTCTAACTAGGGGTGAGCGGGTTCGGATTTCTGAAATCCGAACCCCCCCGAGCCCCCCCAATCCGAGGCCGATCCGAGTCAGGCTTGACTTTTCCCGCCTGACTCTGATCTGAAATCGAGGCAAAACGTCATCATCCCTCCTTCCGGGTCTCGCGGGTTTTGGATCCTATATAAGGTACCCGCGTCGGCGCCATTTTCTCACTCGGCTGTGGACAGTGAAGAGGGAGGGTGGGAGTTAGGGCTGGCTGTGTAGTGTAGTGTAGTGCAGAGTAGTGTTGTGCTGTGCTGTGCTGCTGTTGTCAATAGGGGCTGTGTCCACTACTTCAAAGTCCATAGGGGCTGGCTGTGTTGTGCTGTGCTGCTGTTGTCCATAGGGGCTGTGTCCACTACTTCAAAGTCCATAGGGGCTGGCTGGACTGTGTTGTGCAGTCAATTGTCCACAGGAGCTGTGTCCACTCCAAAGTCCTGTGCAGTGTCCCAGTCCTAAAGGGGTGCTGTAGTGTTGTCCATCAGGGGTGCTCCCCCCAAGTGCTAAAAAAAAAAATATTTTTTCTGTGTTTGTGAATTGTGTGCGCAGTAGCTGCACGTGCATCAACAAAGTAGTGCCAAGCGTGCGCCTGTGTCATAAGTAAAGGGCCGGCTGGCTTGACTGTTAAAGGGTGCTGTAACCCCCAAAGTACACTCCAAACCAAATAAAAAAATATTTTCTGTGTTTGTGAATTGTGTGCGCAGTAGCGGCACGTGCATCAACAAAGTAGTGCCAAGCGTGCGCCTGTGTCATAAGTAAAGGGCCGGCTTGACCGTTAAAGGGTGCTGTAACCCCCAAAGTACACTCCAAACCAAATAAAAATATATTTTTTCTGTGTTTGTGAATTGTGTGCGCAGTAGCGGCACGTGCATCAACAAAGTAGTGCCAAGCGTGCGCCTGTGTCATAAATAAAGGGCCGGCTGGATTGACCGCTAAAGGGTGCTGTAACCCCCAAAGGGCACTCCAAACAAAATAAAAAAATATTTTCTGCGTTTGTGAATTGTGTGGGCTGCAGCTGCACGTGCATCAACAAAGGAGCAGCGCCAAGCGTGCGCCTGTGTCCCATAAGTAAAGGGCCGGCTGGCCCATTTCTTAAAGGGTGGTGTAACCCAAAAAGTGCACTACTCTCCAGCAAAAATAAAAAAATATTTTCTGTGTTTGTGTGCGCCTTAGCCGCACGTATATATCAATATAACATAAATGGAGGACCAAACTTTCTCAGATGAAAATAAAATAGGGAAAGATCAAGAACCACTTCCTCCTAGTGCTGTTGCTGCTGCTGGGAGTTGTTTATCATCCCAGAGAGGAAGTAGGAACACCACTACTTTTACTAACAATTGACCCTCCAACAGTCTCTAGCGAGGAGGATGAAGTACGACAGCAGTCATCCTGAAGCAAAACATATAACTGAGGCCTTGACTGCTATGTTGGTGTTAGACGTGCGTCCGGTATCCGCCATTAGTGCAGTGGGATTTAGACAATTGATGGAGGTAGTGTGTCCCTGGTTCCAAATCCCGTCTAGATTCCACCTGCATCCTCAAAGCAGCAGTGACAAGCGTGCGTCTGTCTGTTAAAGGGTGGTGTAACCCTCAAAGTGCGCTCCACAAACAATAAAAAAATTCTTCTTTTTTTTCCTGTCTTTGTGAATTGTGTGGGCTGTAGCTGCACTTGCATCCTAAAAGCAGCAGCGACAAGCGTGCGTCTGTCTGTTAAAGGGTAGTGTAACCCTCAAAGTGCTCCAAAAAATAAAAAACTATTTTTTTTCTGTCTTTGTGACTTGTGTGCGATGTAGCCGCACGTCCATCAACACAGTAGCAGCGCCAAGCGTGCGCCTGTGTCATAAGTCAAGGGCCGGTTTGGACATCTGGTCCAGACTGAAGGACGTGCCAACAATTTCTGACAAGTCTACTGTCACTGCATATGATACTGTCCTCAAAGCAGCAGCGACAAGCGTGCGTCTGTCTGTTAAAGGGTGGTGACACCCTCAAAGTGTGCTCCACAAACAATAAAAATATTCTTTTTTTTCTGTCTTTGTGAAATGTGTGGGCTGTAGCCGCACCTGCATCCTTAAAGCAGCAGCGACAAGCGTGCGTCTGTCTGTTAAAGGCTGGTGTAACCCTCAAAGTGCGCTCCACAAACAATAAAAATATTCTTCTTTTTTTCCTGTCTTTGTGAATTGTGTGGGCTGTAGCCGCACTTGCATCCTCAAAGCAGCAGCGACGACAAGCGTGCGTCTGTCTGTTAAAGGATTACATCGGTGACAGCCTCCAAGTAGGCATGTCAGACAGTCCGTACTTGTACTGGCAGGAAAAAGAAGCAATTTGGAGGTCCCTGTACAAACTGGCTCTATTTTACCTGAGTTGCCCCCCCTCCAGTGTGCACTCCGAAAGAGTGTTTAGTGCAGCCGGGAACCATGTCAGCGAAAGGCGTAGGAGGTTGCTTCCACAAAATGTGGAGAAGATGATGTTCATAAAATGAATTATCAACTCTTCCAGGGAGACCAGCCTCCAGAACGTACAGAGGGACCTGTGGTTGTGGATTCCAGTGGGGACGAATTAATACTCTGTGAGGATGAGGATGTACACAACACTGAAGAGGGTGAGGAATCGGTGGATGAGGAGGATGAGGACGACATCTTGCCTCCGTAGAGCCAGTTTGTGCAGGGACAGATTAATTGCCAGCTTGTTTTGTGGAGGCCCAAACGAACCAATCATTTCAGCCACAGTCGTGTGGCAGACCCTGGCGCTGAAATGTTTGGTTTGTTAAAGTGTGCATGTCCTGTTTATACAACATAAGGGTGGGTGGGAGGGCCCAAGGACAATTCCATCTTGCACCTCTTTTTTTTCTTTGAATTATGTACTGTCTTTCAAACTGCCATCCTGTCTGCCACTGCTGTGTCACTCCTAGATGGACCACGTGTTTGTGCCGCCCACTTGTGTTGCTTTGCATAGTCATCCAGCTACCTTGGTGCAACCTTTTTGGCTATAAACAATATTGTGAGGTGTGAGGTATTCGGAATAGACTGGAAATGAGTGGAAATGAATGTTAGAGGTTAATATGAATATAGGAACAAAAAGAAAACCAAATTCTGTGATTTTAGCGTTTTTTATGCTTTTTTTCCCAGAATCCAAAACACGGAAGGGTGGTTTTGGCAAAACCAATCCAGATCCAAAACACGAAAAAAAGATCCAGATGGACAGAGCACACCCTGGACACACTACAGCACTCCTTTAGGGGCCCAGCCAGCCCCTATGGACTTTGGAGTGGACACAGCCCCTATGGACAAAAGACTGCACAACACAGCCCAGCCAGCCCCTATAGACTTTGGAGGGGGCACAACTCCTATGGACGACAACAACATCACAACTCCCACCCTCCCCTCTTCACTGTCCCCTGCCGGAGTGAAAAATGGCGCTGACCTTTTATAGATTCCAAAACCCACGAGAATCCGACAGCGGGATGATGACGTTTTGCCTCAAATTCAGATCAGAGTCAGGCGGGAAAACTCGAACCTGACTTGGATCCGGCCCGGATCGGGGGGGCTCGGATTTCAGAAATCCGAACACGCTCATCCCTAGTTTATTGCATAGGGAGGAATATAGAAGAACTTGTTTAGTACATATTCTGCTACTACTAAAAATGTCACATGAGCTGGAATCTATGTGGCCTGTTTTGTCCTTTCTGTCAGAAAACCTGCTTAGACCTACTTACAGGGCCCCCTTGATATCCATACCTATTATGCAGGTCCCTTTGGACCATATTGGTATGGACCTTGTTGGTTCACTACAGCAGTTGACATCAGCATAGTTTGGTAATTGTAGACTATGCCACCTAATATCTAAGAAACATACATTTGAGGACAATAGTTAAGGAGTTGGTACTGATGTGTAATCACTTGGGAAAACTCAAGGTACAGTAGCCTCATAGATCAGGAATTCCTTTTTATGTCTAAACTGATGAAGTTTACCAGCTTTTAGGGGTAAAGGCTGCTCATATTTTGGTATATTATCCTATGCACATTTTGTGAATAGTTCTTCTATGGGCTAAAAACAGTTTGCTGACAGTTGCAATGGGTTTGGTATATAGTTGACATCCATAATGTCAATATAGTTCTTAATGTCGACACATTGACATTCATCATGGTGACACTGATGAAATGTTGACATAATTAGAATGTTGACAAAACATTCCTGGTGGTCCGGTGGTGACCTAACTGGTTCGGCAGGTCCTGCGGCTCCAGCATTGTTTTCCTGGTCTGGCAGTCAGCTGATGGTGACTCCTGGCTGTTCCTGCAGCAGTTCCATCTGTGAGTATGGCTAACTTCTAATCATAACCCTTCTCCTAGTACCTTACACTAATCTCCTCTCCTGTAGCCTAAACCTAACCCTCCATTGCTGCAGCCTAACCCTAACCTGCAGATGCCATAGCCTAACCCTGTCTGCATTCTGACACTGATTTTGATTTTATTTTATATTTACACAATTATTTTCTCTTCATATACACACATTATCTACACTATCTTTTAATATTTCACATTTACTGTAGGATTATTTAGACTCAGCAATGTTAATTAATATTAGGTTTAATTTTTTCATCCTTGAAATAGATACTTTTCACATTGTCAATATTAGGTAGTGGTACAGACGTGTCCTCATACACTATTGCCACGTTTGTGCCAAACAGCCCTTCCCATGCTACTTGGCTTGCACTGAGCTACTTTTTCACTCAAATTTGCATTTTAGTCGCAATGTGATGAGACAAAACCGCTTCACGAGACTGCACTAATTTATTTGATATGTGACACTTGTCTATCTGTGTGCGACTGAGTCTGAATCTGTATACGAAGTGCTATGATGCAGCTGCTGCGGCTTTTTCTCATCCTAAATTTTCAGATTCCCAGATTCGGACACAGTTGAACATAGTATACAAGTGTCGCATATCAAATGAATCAGTGCTTAAGATACACATTCGGTGAAAAATATGCTTTATCACTCGGCGCAACTCACTTGTGTCAGATGTCTCGTGATGCATGGCGTACTCAGGCTAGGTGTATGAGGACACATCTGTATTTAGAGTGCTCCCTTCCTAACAATTAGAGATATCATTTTTATGTATAATACTTACCCCTTCCTCAGATTTGTAAAAAATAAGATCAATATAATGAGTAATTTAGTATTTAATTGTTTGTAATAATTCCAGTGCAGACAAAATCTTTTTTTTTTTTGTAGGAAGAGAATTTACGCTGGCCAATAACCATTATATTGGATGCAGACCAATTGGGTTAAACAAGAAGGTAACTCACTGGTTCTTGGTGCTATAACCTATGAGAGTGTCACTCGTGGACCTTTTATAGCAATGAATGGGGTCACTCTGATTGGTCCAAACATGGGAGCTGTCATGCTCTGACCAATAAGCGCAGCCCCATTCATTCCTAAGAGAGTCTCCATGATAAATCACTCATTTGTTATGAGCTCTCGTAGTGGGATGTTGCAGCATTTTTTATTTTTCCAAGTCCCATTGTGGTTCTCCAAGTGCCAGCATGCCCTACATGAAATGGATTGCTGGGACCTGTAGTGCACCAACAAAGGACAATATTATCAATATTATTAGTCACTTATTAACCCCACACCTGCCGTCCTAGTGTTATTGCCAGTAGTGCTGGTTATACCCAGGACGGGGTGCGACACATTTTTTGTGGGCCCGACCCCCCTGAGGAAGCTGGCTTTGGTGCAACTGGCCTCTGGCTGGTGGAATAATGGTGACAGTATGCAATGCCGACCGCCGGCTTCCCAACTGCTGAATCCCGGCAAGGGTTAAATGACAGGCATTGAAATCTCGACGCCTGTAATTTTACCAACGCCGGGAGACCGGCGCCCGACATCCCGATTGAAGGGATGCTGGACGCCGGGCGTGGACAGCCGTTTTAGGTTTATGGCTCCCGGGGGGACTTAGGGTAAGGCACCCCCCGGGAGGTTAGGGTCAGGCACCCCCGGGGGGAGGTTAGGGTTAGGCACCCACCCCAGGGATTTAGGTTTAGGCGGCGGGGAAGGGGGGGTTGGGTTTAGGAACTTAGAGGAGGGATTAGGGTTAGGCACTTGGGGGAGAGGTAGGGTTAGGCACCCCTAAGGGAGGGTTAGGGTGTAGAATAGGGTAGTTTATACTTACCTTCCGACGTTCAGGATTTCCACCTGTGTCGGGCTGCCGCTGCCGGTATGTGAACCACCAGCCATGCGGCCAGCGGTAAATTATACTGATTCCCTCCATACTGCTGGTCTACCCTCTATGGTTCCACCAGCCTGGCTGTTCAAGCCCAGTGCTGGTTAGTGAAAAATCAAAGACACCCCACGCTCTTTGTTTGTTTTTTCATTACCAAACTGGGCTTATAGCACTAGGGCTGATTATCAAATTGGAGGGATATAAAGCTTTTTTTTTTTTTTCTTTTTTTTTGTAATTTCGCATTATTTTGCAATATTTAACTCAAAAGCATGCACAAATCTTAGGGAGAATGTGGATCCAGATATTCTGGTCCCAAGAGAATATACTGGGGACAATGAGATGGAAATATGAACCTAAACTGAGAGGGCAAGATTGCCTATGATGAGGAAAAAAATAAGGAACGCCAAGATAACGCCATGAGCTTCACACAACAACCGAATCCCAGGTTAAGATAATTGTTTGTTTCAGATCACACCGAAACAAAATCAGCCAATGTAAAAATGTTATAATTTGCAGGGTCCTCTAAGGGCTAGTCTGACACAATAATAATAATAATAATAATAATAAAATATTTTAGTAATAATAATCATAATAATAGGAAAAGAAAGAAAAAAACTTTAAAACAAACTCATTTATTTCTATCCTCAAAAACTTTCTCTAAATGTTGACATTATACATATACAGTAGGTGTCACAGACGTGGGATTTAGAGGCTGTGTTCCCAGACTGGGCTTAGGACCTGTACTAGTTGGCGCAGACGCTCGCTGGAGGAGACTTGACTTAATAAAGTTCCTCCACATGAGAGGGAGCAGTGAACTGATGGGGAGTTTGAGTAGTGTAGAAGTAGCGTGGTAGCTTGGAAGCCACTTGGAAAGACTGGATAGCCTTGAGTGGACGTTAGGAGCTGGGAAGCTATGTGGAGTGGCTGGATAGCCGTGGGTAGACGTTAGTAGCTGGGTGGCTACGTGGAGCGGCTGGATAGCCGTGGGTAGATGTTGGTAGCTGAGTGGCTACGTGGAGCGGCTGGAGAGCCGTGGGTAGACGTTGGTAGCTGAGTGGCTACGTGGAGAGGCTGGATAGCCATGAGTAGATGTTGGTAGCTGGGTGGCTACGTGGAGCGGCTGGACAGCCATGGGTAGACATTGGTAGCTGGGTGGCTACGCAGAGTGGCTGGATAGCCGTGGGTAGACGTTGGTAGCTGGTGGCTACGTGGAGCGGCTAGATAGCCGTGGGTAGACGTTGGTAGCTGGGTGGCTATGTGGAGCGGCTGGATAGCCGTGAGTAGATGTTGGTAGCTGAGTGGCTACGTGGAGCGGCTGGAGAGCTGTGGGTAGACGTTGGTAGCTGGGTGGCTACGTGGAGCGGCTGGATAGCCGTGGGTAGACGTTAGTAGCTGGGTGGCCATGGGTAGACGTTGGTAGCTGGGACGCTACGTGGAGCGGCTGGATAGCCATGGGTAGACATTGGTAGCTGGGACGCTACGTGGAGCGGCTGGGTAGCCGAAACACCTTTGGAGCACAGTGAGAAGGCTCACTTAGTAAAACTAAGAGACTAGTTGCACTGGCAACTTGTGTCAGCATTGGGGATCCTTTTATAGTAGACGCTGAGAGCTGACAGGCTGAGAAAGAAGCACAAGATTCCTCATTGGTGGAATGGAGTCACATGGGCAATCCAAGATGGCCGCGCCCATGGACCGGAGGACAGCGCTTCTTGGATGTAACCAGTGGAGACCAGCGACCAGCAGGAGCCAGCGTGGAAGCAGCACAGCAGCGGGACCCTCCAGAGGACAACAGAGGAGACCGCCCTGAGAGAGGAGTACGACGCGGGAGCCGGAAGACAGCGCGGGTCAGCACCCGCAAATGTAAGCGGCGGGGTCTGATTCTGGGGTCTCCAGGGCAGCGTGTGACAGTAGGTAACAAAATAAATGGGAGAAATCGGGAAACACATTTAAGGACATATTTGTTGGCATGCACTAATTGCTTGTAAATAAGCCTAAATGAAAACCCTTAGGTAACAAGGTTAGTAAAAGTCTGAAAGATAATACATTATAAATAAAATTACAGTATCTCACACTTTCTAGAGTGTTTGACACAATGAGATCTATTAGTAGGCAGGTGAAGACCCCTGATGAGTCAGTGAAGTGGAAATCCAGATCATCCAAGCATTGTTTCTAGACAGCATCTGCAAGTGGGAATAGTCGCAGGCAACTTTACAGCATAAAAAGACCATATCCTGTATTGTGCTTTAGTGTATAGGTTTTAATATTTAAGTACTGTATTTCCATTTCTTGTGTGAGACTAATAAAGCCCTTTAATAACGCTTTCTGTAGTCTTTAAAGCTTTTCTACATTTCTTTTGTGCACCAGGAGTTGGACAGAAGGGAAGCTTAAGGTAATGAAATGTTCCTTAATATCATTGGGTTCCAAATATCACTGTAATGTGTTCTAAAAATATTTCTGAGAACATTATAGCTTGTCTTGTGCAGCATTTGGGTGGCTTGCTATTGTTCAGTTAGGCCGTATAAAGTTTCACTTTGTTAGACATTACATACAGTACAGTATGTAAAGTTATGTTAATCAGTGTCTATCTGTTTTACCTCTTCTCCTGAAAGCAGCTGTTTGTATCATGTTTTAAACCATCTACCAAACTTTTTCTTTTCTGATCTTTAACGCTGTCACATTAACAGAACAAAGTTCCTTTCATTTGTATGCAGAGTATATGTGTTTTTGTAACAGAATCTTCCAATGGCATCATTAAATATATTGCACATGCTGCATCTTGCACTGGTAATGTATGCCTGAAAGTTTAGTAACAGCTTCAGTGTTAAAATTTAATCAGCCAGTTCCTTGTTGATACTGGATACACTGATAATGATGCTGTTGAGCATAACACATTCACTTAGAAGTCAAATGTGTTTCTTCTTATGCCAAAAGATTAAAGTACTGTAATACCCTTTGTACAGCAGCTTGCAAAACTAAGTGTGAGTGATGAGCACTGTGTCTGACTTCTAAAGAGGTAAATCTAGTGGAATATGAAGATGGTACATTGTGATTTGATGTAATGACAGCTGGTATCCCAATTATAGAGCCAATGGTATGCTATTGCATCGCTGAGGTCATCCTAAGACCATAAGCTAGTTCTGTTTTACTTTTTATTTGCAGCTTGTTACTATTATGACTAAACTCATTTCCTCAGGCAAAACTTTTTATTATGTCTCTCTTTTGCGAATTTAGGCAATTGTATAGTTATAGTTATAAACCACTTGAGTGCTACCACTACCACACATCTATATAATAATATCCTGATGTCTGTCCAGTCTACAACATGCATGTACAGTAGTAGCCAGGTAGCGTCTCTTCCCCAATGGCATAAACTGTTAGAGCAACCGAACAGACCCTAGCCATTGAGGGCGGAGGCCCACTCTGCACTGGGAATGGGCCAGGGTAAGTATGCAGTGGGGACAAGGAGTGACGGGACAGTGAAAAGGTGGATTTTGGGCTGGGAGGGGGCAGGAGACTACAGCCCCCACAATCCTCTGGGATGCAAAGAACAGAGAGTTGGAGAGAGGACAGATGAGTGTCAGTAACTGTCAGCAGGTTGAGGAGAAGCTCCCTTATGATGAAGCATCAGTTTAAACCAGAGGCGTATGTAATCTTGTAAAAAGCGTATGTGGATGGAGAAGCAGCTCCAGAGTGAGTGACAGCATGAGGACAGTAGCAGAGAACATGGGTGCCAAGAAGGGGGAGGACAGATACTGATTACCTGGGCCCGATATTGTCTGCAGGGCCCTGCAAGCTGTGGATGAGGATTCCACTAAGAGACAGCTGTCGCAATCTGTGAGAGATCCCAAGTGAGAGAGCAGCTGACGGACAAGTTTCAGGGGAGTGATAAGCTTCAGAAGTTTGGAGACCCACCAGTTTTTCTGCTGAGGCTGAAATTAGGGAGGAAGCTGTCCCTGTGACACACTGTTTGGTGAGAAAGTTCCAGTTGTTATATTACACAAGGCCAAGCTTCACAGTCACCTACATTTCACAGATGCTAACTCTGACCCTAACCAAGGGTCACACTACTAAGTGACATATTACTAAGAGTGATGCTGATACCTGCTACTGCAGCCATACCATGAGAACCTTATACCAAAGGGGAGTTAATATTGTTAATATTGAAGAAACCTTTCACCATTATTTCAGACTGGTGCAAGGTGGATTTATTTATGTTCTGTTACTGTGCAGGACTTTAAGCTTTATTTTTACTGTTATGCTAGACAGTGTCTACTGTGCACTAACTGGCCAAACTGAGTTCTCTAATGCTTTATAGGGATAGGATATTTCTTGCATAAGTCAAGTATTGCTAATTTACTATTTTCATGTAGGATTTCATTGCTATTTAATTGATACAGTTTAGTATGAACTGCTGTCCTTGCAGAGATTTGAGATAGCTTGCAATTCAGTATACTGTAGCATGTGCTGTAGGTGCAGAATCTCTAATCAATTGTATTACTTTGTTATGGATAGTTTTAAAATGTATATTGTGCATTTTTCAGAAACTTAACTTTGTTAAACCGAAGTTTTGCTTATTGTAATTCTATGCAAACTCCTTACAGATACAATATATATATATAATATATATTGCAAGTGTGAGATTTAACTTTCATTATTTCTACTGTGATTGGTTTAGAGACCTTATACCAGATCACAGAATAAACCACCTTATTCTTTTACATCTTATCTCTGTTCCTATCTCTGTTAACCTGGTTGTAAACCTTGTCTCTCTGCTGGGGCCAGATACAGAAGGAAAGTATTTCTTGAAGAGGATGATCTCACATCAGGGTACCTCTTCTGTACACATAACACTAGCTACACCCATAAGTTACCAGGGTATCATACACTCCTGAGAAATCGTAACACCAATGTGCAAATGATCATAGAACATGTAATAGATTTGTTCTAAAGACGTTTTCACAAGACATAACAAATAAACTACTCCTTTTCCACACAAATGACATATGGATAAATATAAGAGTATGTTATGACATCATTTTATCCTTCAGTTTCTCAGATATTAAAATGGTTAGGGTCTGTAGGGCAGGGGCGGATCTAGACTTTTCTTTTAGGGGGGGCGGTTTAAGAATAAATCATGACTCCTCCCCTCATTCCTCCCACTTCCAAACCTGGCTCCTCCCATTTTCAGGCAATAACCTTACGTATTGTGTATCCATTCCTGTCTATATCTATTTTTCTTTTTGCTTCTTCTATTCCTTTTTTCCCCCCTTTCATTTTAAATTTCACTCTTCTCCTTTGTCATTAAGCCGTGTCCTAAGCACATAAACCCTACATATGTACCCAGGGCCATATTAATAGCAGTGAAGGTCCTGGGCAAAGCAATGCACTGGGCCACTACCCACCCATTCATTGACTATGTTCATGTCTGCTGTCCCCCCCCCCTGCCCCCGACATGTGCATGGCTTCTGCAAGAAGGCCACCACAAGAGAAAAAAAAAAAAACATACATATAGGCTACCACATGAGAAAAAAAACATATACATATAGGCTACCGCATGAGAAAAAAACATACATATAGGCTACCACATGAGAATAAAACATACATATAGGCTACCACATGAGAAAAAAAACATACATATAGGCTACCACATGAGAAAAAAACATACATATAGGCTACCACATGAGAAAAAACCATACATATGGGCTATCACATGAAAAAAAAAAACCCATGCATATAGGCTACCACGTGAGAAAAAAACATACATATAGGCTACCACATGAGAAAAAACATACATATTGGCTACCACATGAGAAAAAAACATACATATAGGCTACCAAGTGAGAATAAAACCTACATATAGGCTACCACATGAGGAAAAACATACATATAGGCTACCACATGAGAATAAAACATACATATAGGCTACCACATGAGAAAAAAACATACATATAGGCTACCACATGAGAAAAAAAACATACATATAGGCTACCACATGAGAAAAAAACATACATATAGGCTACCACATGAGAAAAAAAACATACATATAGGCTACCACATGAGAAAAAAACATACATATAGGCTACCACATGAGAAAAAAAACATACATATAGGCTACCACATGAGGAAAAAACATACATATAGGCTACCACATGAGAAAAAAAACATACATATAGGCTACCACATGAGGAAAAAACATACATATAGGCTACCACATGATAAAAAAAAACATACATATAGGCTACCACATGAGAAAAAAAACCATATACATATAGGCTACCACATGAGAAAAAAAACCATATACATATAGGCTACCACATGAGAAAAAAAACATATAAAAAATGTTAATATCAATGTCAATCGCACTTACTGTCAGCCTGATGATGTGAGCTTGTGGTGGGCTGCTGTGGTGTCCTCCATGTGGCTGTTTGGCGTTGGTGGCTAGTGCAGACTCAGAGGGAAGCAGTGACAACAGGCCTCTCCTTGAATGTAATGCACTCACTGCCGCAGTGCTGCCTCTGCCTTTCTCTACTCCAGAAAGTGCCAGGCTTTTGACAGTGAGTCAGGCTGTCACTGTGTACGCGCGCATGCGGCTGAAGCTTGTGCCTGCCCCCTTAGTCCTGTCCGCCTCTGAACAGTCACAGCGGCAGGCTGTCAGACATAGAGGCCGGCATAGGCACAGGCAATAAGCGCCGTGGATCAGCCAGTGCCGCCAGCGGGTAGGGAGCGGCAATGGCGCGTGACTCGTGCTCACCCCGGCCTCTGTACCCTGAGCTGCTGCTGCACTACAGGGGGAGAGGGGCGGGGCTGGGACTGTGTGTTACGGGGGGCGATCGCCCTTATCGCCCACCCCTGGATCCGCCAGTGCTGTAGGGTCTACATGGGGTTATTTACTAACAAAAACAAATATACAGTAAACCATAGCACTAATAGGCTTTGACCAGTCAAATTATAGTGATTAAAATACTGTGATTTTGATGACCAATTAGGTAATTTTGAACATTATTGGTAATAAGTTTCTGCATCATTCAATCCCAATCAAGATCACCATGGGACCTGTAAGAGTGTGATGGACAGTAAATCCATGTATGAGTATCATTGTCCTACACCTGGCAATCGCAAAAAAAAAAAAAAAAGGGATAGGGAAATACGCCACCGGATACTTGACACTGATAAAAAGGAGGAAGAGGCTGTAGCATGCACAGAAATTGAATTCCATTGCAGCATACCTGACATGGCCGAAAGGATGTGGCCATCCGAAAATCACACCCACATGTGGTTATTGAACATCTCATTAAAAAACCATGGCCATTAATACGGAGTTGGTTCCCCCCTTTGCTGCTATAACAGCCTTCCCTCTTCTGTAAAAGGTTTCCACTAGATTTTGTGACATGGCTGGCAGGATTTGCATCCATTCAACCACAGCATAAGTGAGGTCAGCCAATGATGCTGAGAGATGCTGTGGGGTCAGTTACTGATGCTGAGAGGTAAGGCCCGGCTCACACTGGCGTTCCGACTTTCAATTCAGTGAAACTGTAAAGCTGCAATCGGAAAGTGCGCTATGGAAAATATTTCCACAATGCTCTAGAAAGTCACAGTATGCTGTACATTAAGATTTCCCTTCACTGGAACCAAGGGGCCCAGACAACATCATTGAAAACAGCTCAACTCCATTATTCCTCCTCCACCATACAGAATGCATTTGACAAGGATGTGTTCTCCTAGCATCTGACAAACCCAGTAAAGGCCACCAGAGGCCACTGCAATAGATTGGTCATGTGTAGTTAGTAAGAGTTCTGTGTCCTGTTGCTTCATGGCTGTGCTGTTGTTATTCTAAAGCTGGGTATACACTTGTCCATTTCTCATCCAATCCAACTTCAGACCAACTATTTTGTCAGACATTCGTAGAGTGTGTATGCTCACAAGACCTCTGGTTTCATACACTCTTGGTCTTCTGGTCTTGTGAAAAGATTTTTAAACCTATTGAAAAACCAGGAGACCAGATCGCCAATCACCAGACCAATTTAGAAGTGTGTACGCTCCTGAGACTGTTTTGTCTAATTATTCTCCCAATTCATCCCAGTGAGTGGCAGTCGGTCTGGCAAAGATTGGAAGAGTGTGTATGGTGACGGAATACTTTCTGATTCAGCAGATGCAGATTGGAGGTCCGCTGAAAAATTGTACAAGTGTGTATGCATATATTGGATGTAGAATCTGCCACCAGGTCTGCAGAAGGATTGTATAAACAGTCTGATCTGGGGTCTGATCTCCTGAAGATTGGACAAGTGTGTGCCCAGCTTTAGACATTTTCACTTCACAAACAGAACGTATAGATGACTGGGGAAGCTTTAGCAGGGCAGAAATTTCATGAACTGACAGTGCCACATTAAAAGTCACTAAGCTCTTCAGTACAACCTCTTTTACTGCTGATGTTTGCCTGTGGAAATGACATGACTTTATGCTTGATTTTTTGAACCTGTTAGCAGTGGGTGTGGTTGAAAGGTCATACACACTAATCAGAAGGGTGGTCCGATACTTTTGTCCACGTAGTGTACTTACATCAGTCAGTGGTGCCGAGAGGGGGGGAGGTTACTATTTACCCGGGCCTGTTGGAGGAGCCCAGGTGCTGCAGCCCACCCCTCTCGTCGCCGTTGATACTTACTGTAGTTCGGACAGGGAGAGAGAGGACTGGCTGCTGCTGCAGCAGCCTCTCTCCCCAGCCCAGCATACATGCTACTGTCACACAGTGCTGTGTGCTGTGCTAGGGAGGAAGGCTGCAGCAGCAGTGTTCTCTCCTGGCATTATATGCGGAGGGGGGAGCGATTGCGCCCCTACCCCCGGACACCGGCGCCCCTTTGTGAAGATGTTATTTATTTTATCTTTTGTCAGAAGGGGGTCTGGCCACACCTCCTTGGTTTGACCATGTCCCCTCCCTGTACCTGGGCCTGGCAAAGCTGTCTGCAGCCTTGCCGTCAGTTACCCACTGGTGTTGCATCTAAAAACATTTCCACTTTATGGGATATATGTAGTAGCCTGTGAATTGATGCAGCCACATCATGTCATCGATTTAACGTTTAGTTATTGGGCGGGATGCATGACACATCGCATTCAGGATGCAATGCATCCTGCCACCCTTCGCATGCATTCCGAAGTTAGCAATGCCGGTGTGCATGAAGAGCACCACAAAGAACTGCTCTATCGGTAAGAGTGGGCCTTTGTGATGGAGGGACTTCCGGGTCTATGACTCAGAAGCCCCTCTGGCATCCTTCTGCACTCGCCGCGGGGGGTGCTGGGAGGGATCCGATTGGATCCCGGTCAAAGCACTCTCCCGATAGAAGCCCATAGGCTTCTATAGAGTAACACCATCTGAAAATGGCGTAACCCACTGCATCCAAGCCTGGTCAAACCCACATTTCCGGGGTTTGACCGCATTTCTCCCTTTGCTGCATCCTGCCCATAAAGTGGTATTTCTTCAAGGCAGAAAAAATTGCCAACATCTCTTGACTATTACATATACCCCTATGTCTTTGATATACCTCTTACATCTAGTATTCAAGCAGTTGGTATGCAATTGACATGGTAATTTTGACTTTATCCAGCAGATGGCAGAAGAACCATATCAAATATATATAAAATATATAAAACATAAGAAGATATATAAAGGTCATAAGGTCTTTGTTTCATAAATTATAATGGCTACAAAAAGAGAGGAAATGAGAAAAAAATTTAGCTTTCAATTTATAATGGCTTCTATCAGCCAATAAGCAACACTTGCAGCGGGCTGATGTCTCAAAAAATAAATAAATTAATAATTATTTGTATATGAGAATCTGTTTATTAGAAACATATTATAGCCGTTGTTAAGAGAAAGAAGGAGTTTGAAATATATAAATACATATGTATACGTATGACTTTCATCAAAATAATAATAAATATAAATATGAAAAGTTCCTTACAATGGGGTGGATTCACACAGTTTTGCGGATGGATCTTGTAATTTTTCACATTGTGCATGCAGAACACACGCAACACTGATCAACTACAGGTGATTCATATACACCTCAGTCATATCTCCACTTACAGCTGAGCATGTGTAGCTGGGCATTGGCACGTTGGATTAAGTGTTCTAGGGATGTCATGGACTATTCAGAAGTGACCTTATATTCCTGCATCCATCTGAATTCAGATGGATCAGTTGCACCAAGGATATGGCTGATGCAAGTGCGCATTGATAGAAGAGATAAGCGGGTCCGGTTCTCAGAGAACCTTACCCACCCGAACTTCGAGGGCCGGGATCCGTGTCCGGCTTGGGTTTTCCCACCTGACTTGGATCCCAAAATGAGGCAAAATGTCATCATCCCGCTGTCGGATTCTCGAGTTTTGGATCATATATAAGTCCCTACCCGTTGTGATCAGCACCATTTGCTTGCAGAGTCTTCGTGCTTCGTCCAAGTGGGGCTGTGTTGTCAAATACAGGGGTGTGCTGGGCTGTGTTGTCCAATACAGGGGTGTGCTGTGCTGGGCTGTGTTGTCCAATACCGGGGTGTGCTGGGCTGTGTTGTCCAATACAGGGGTGTGCTGTGCTGGGCTGTGTTGTCCAATACCGGGGTTTGCAGGGGTGTGCTGTGCTGGGCTGTATTGTCCAATCCAGGCAGGGTGTGCTGTGCTCCGTCTAGGGTGCTGTGTTGCCGATCAAGGGGTTTGCTGTGTTGTCCAATCCAGGCAGGGTGTGCTGTGCTCTGTCCATGAGGATGTTTTATTTATCATTGCTTTTCTAATCCAGGGGTGTGCTGTGCTGTCCATCAATGGGTGTGCTGTCCAGGGTTGTGCTATCCATCTAGTGTGCTGTCCGTCCATGGGCTGTAAAAAAAAAAAGTAACAAAGTTTTTAAAAAAAGTAAAAAATATTTTTTTTGTGCTGTACGCCACACTGTGACGCTGTATGCTGTACCACCCCACCAGTGTATCCAAAACATTGTGATGCAGCTGGCCATATTGTTTGTGACACTGTAGATTCATCATACTTTAGTATATAATATGTAAAGTATTGTGAGTGACGCTGTCGGTCAGTAATACCGCAGTGTATTATACATTATTCATATAAGTATTGTGACACTTTTGGTCAGTAATACAGCAGTGTAATATATTCAAAAAAATATTGTGACACTGTAAGGGATAGCGCAATGTATTCATAAAAAATATTGTGACACTGTAAGTGGTAGCACAGTGTTTTATTCATAAAAAATATTGTGACACTGTAAGTGGAAATGCAGTGTAATATTCAACATGTATTGTGACACTGTTGGTCAGTAATACAGCAGTATAATATATTCATAAAAAATATTGTGACACTGTAAGGGATAACGCAGTGTATTCATAAAAAATATTGTGACAATGTACAGTAAGTGGTAGTGCAGTGTTTTATACATAAAAAATATTGTGACACTGTAAGTGGTAGTGCAGTGTATTATTCATAAAAAATAGTGTGACATTCTAGGTAATTGATACCGCAGTGCAATATTTAAAATTGGTACAAATTGACGTGCTGTACCACACTTTGTTCGTGTTTGTTGATATGGAGAACGATCAGTTGAGAGGAGAGCTGGAACCACATACTAGTGCTGGAGATGCTGCCAGTGCCACCAGTCATGGCGATACTAGTCCATCTACGTCATCTTCTAAAGCCGATGCTAAAGGCATACAGGGCTTAAGTCAGGGCATCTAAAATCAAAGAAGCAATCTTTTACAGTGGTAAAGAAAAAAATATCAAAGGGAAAGTTAGCTGCAGAAAGACATAAAATTGACAATATGCCTTTCACCACATGAAGTGTAAAGGAAAGACTAAGGCCTTGGCCTTTATTTATGACTGGTGGTTCTGACTCTTATGATGATGTAAGCCCGTCTCCATGGAGATGTTTAAAAAAAATTCAAAATGTTAAGGTACAGGAACCAACTGTGCATTCAGAAATGTCACAAGTCCCTGAGGAGAGTCTAAGATTGTCAGCGGGTGCCATGTGTGAGCCTGACCTTTCCAAAACTGAGCCTCCTTCCACCACTTGTACGTCCTCTGCAAATGTGGGGATGAGCAGCACAAGTCAACATGCTAACATAGAAATCGAGGATGCTTCTGTGGAAGTGCACCAGAATACGGAGGATATTTGTGTAGCTGACGCTAATAAGGATGTTGATGATGAGGATGCTGATGATGAGGATGTTGTTGATGAGGATGTTGTTTGTGTAAGTAAGGCCCCAGTGGAAACAGCTGTTGCCCATGATAAGGAAAGCCCATTGTCATGCTTGACCATAAAACAAAAAAATCCACTTCTTATGTGTGGAATCATTTCTACCCAAATCCAGACAACAATTGTCAAGCCATCTGTACCCATTGTAATGCCAGAGTAATTAGAGGTAGAGACCTTAACCATCTGGGAACCTCCTCCCTGTTACGTCATCTACAGCGCATCCATCCAAAGTGTTTGCAGAATTCAGAAACTTTGGCTGAAAAAGTAACAACAAACAGTCCAGCGTCAGCTAGCTCCCTTCTCTCTGCTAGATCCAAGCACCTGGCATCTTCACCACCAACACCTTCATCAATAATATCCTCAATCATGATCGGAATTTGATAAGGTTAACTCAGTCCTATCCTATCATGGATTCCTCAGAAGAATCCTTTAGCACTATGCCTGCTGCTGCTGCTGGGAGTGGATCTTCATCCCATAAGGGGACCAGAAAGACTACTAGTAGTAGTTCAAAAAACAATTGACTGTTAAACAATCCTTTCTGCAATCTATTTGTGTATCAGACCCAGCTTGATGATCATTCTTTGTCCCTGCATCAGCATGCCACATCTGCTAAGCCCAAATCCCCATGCAGGGTTCACTGGTGAAGATAAGACATTCACCAAGGAAGCACCAGCCTTCATAAACATATACTGATGTTATAGAACTGTGGTGTCAGGACTGAGGACTGTGGATTGTTCAGGAGAGACCTAGATACCTGCTCAAAGGTGTTACAGGAGGTTTGGAATAGAGATGGTCATAAAGAACTCTTCTTTATAAATGTAATAATAGTTTTACGAATGCAACAGGACAATGTTACTAAGAAGGTGCATTAGAGCAAACAATGGGCTAGTACTGTAGTAGACACTGGAGCTGAACTAGGACTAGACAGAACAGGCACTAGAGCTGGATTGGGACCAAACTTGGAGCACAGACTGGAGCCAGAGTGGGACCGGAATAGGAGCACAGACTGGAGCCGGAGAGGGACTGGACTTGGAGTACAGACTGGAGCCGGAGTGGGACCGGAGTCGGAGTATACACAGGAGCTGGAGTGGGACTGGACTAGAAGCACAGAGTTACTGCAACTGTAGGCAGTGCTGTGCATGCGCTGCTTTTACGGATGTAACAGAGCATGCGCAGCACTGATTACAGCTGCAGTAACTTAGTGTAGAGAGGGAAAAGTACCTATTTCCTGAAAAGCTGTCATCGCTAAAATGACAGCTTTTCGAAATAGATAGTTATGGAGAGGAGGAATGATGAATTCCTCTGGTGATTAGGTAGAACTCCATGTGAGTTCTAAACCTAATTACCTCCAGAGAATTTTTAGTTATGATGAATAAGCCCCTTCTTATATGCCACGTTATATTATAAACAATATACTATATTATTTAAAAAATATATATACTTTTCCATTTATAATACTTACTATTACTATATGCTAATCACCATTCATTTAATCCTGCATGTGAACTAAGCAGACAGATACTGCAAGTATTAGATCATTTACAATCAAAATGGATAAACTGCAAAATAATTTGCACTGGTGGGGGGAGGGGGAGCAGGCCTGTGTAAATTTTGCTATGAGTCCCCATAGGTCTTGCTACGCTCCTGCTCACAGGGATGAATTGGGAGAATTATTGATAACACAGGGATGAATTGGGAGACAAAATTGATAACATCAAGATAATCCTACATGATAATGTAAAATCAAACATAAGAAATTACTGGAGACAATAAGCAAGAAAATTGTTGCTAAACTTTTACTTTTTGTGTTTATCAACTTGCAAATTCTCCTATTGAAAAGTATATATATATATATATATATATATATACACAATGTTTGTGTATTAATCTAAAATATGACATACTGCAAATTAAACACAATGAATAATAAACACAATAACAATGGACAATTTTCTAAAAAGCATATAAGGAAGTTCAATATTAAAATACAGTAGGTGCAAATATTACACCAGCTCTTAGCTCATAGTTGTAAGGATTACTTTTGCCAATAGGATGATGACTCAATGAATGGACAAACTTGTCAGTAGTTGAAAAGTCCTGAAATAAATGTAGTGTTTCACAATAATGCAGGTGATGGTGCAAGGGTTTATAAACTCAGTCAGTATAGGAAATCACTGACCCAGAGCAATCGCCATCGGGCATGTAAACAGGGCCGTAGAGAGCCCGGGCGGGCCCGGGTAACGGAGGGGGTGTGGCCTAATAGTGGGAGGCGTGGCCACGCCCACTTGACCAAATTAATAAATAAATTAATAAAACACTTTGCGGCGCTGCGCGCTGGGGAGGGGGGCGCTCTTAGCCCCCCAGCCCAGCGCTAAGCGGGGGGGGGCACGATCAGTGTGATCGCTCCCCCCCGCAGCTGCAGCAGCTGCGAGCAGTCTCGCACTGCAGCCCAGCACAAGCTGTGTGCTGAGCTGCTGTGAGGGGGGGCGACGCTGGACCGGGCCCCGCCGGGCCCCTCTAGCAAGCCTGGGCCCGGGTAAACTGTACCTGCTCCCCCCCCTCTCGGCGCCCATGCATGTAAATACTGACTGGTTAATTGATGATTGAGGGCCAAAGTATATATAAATTATTGAAACTCCATAATACAGAGACCTTGATACAGAGTACTGAACAATACGCTCTGTTGATACCTGCTGCCACCGACAATTACCTCAGTGTCATCCCGACACGGTGGTGGTGTGAGGTAACCTTGTTAGAAGCTTTAGCTGTATCGTGCGGATCCTCAAGTGACAAGTGGTCGCAGTGGGAACAGTGGTTGATCCAAAGATGAGGATCAGAATCATCAGAAAGATTCAATAATGGTAATCCAAACAATGTCTTTTGAAAATCTCAGTGCTGGTAGCAATCCTGTAACCTAACACGTTTCTCTGTCTGTCGACAGCTTCATCGGAGGCAGTATAGTTTTTTCCCTCTCATACGGGAATATAAACCCTCTCTCATTAACTCTAGATTCAAATCACCTGCTGGGGGAGCCTTGTTGGAACAGGATGCACAGTCTTACTGCAGGGATGACCTGATTGCAAATGTCAATTGAATTCTTTTAATTATTGGGGTGACACCTGACAGCGCCTATCTTTTGTTTTATGTATATATACAATGTTTACACACCCTTATTGACATTGTAGGTTTTTGTGATTTAAATGCTAAATTCAAGATAAATCATGTAACTTCAAGAGAAACACAAATAGACATTTAAGAACAATAAGTGAATTGCACAAACCTACAATAAACTGGTTGCATAAGTGTTTATTAAGTTATTTGTAGTTTTTATTATCATTTTCTTCTGACAAAAATAGTGTTTTATACTTGAATTTAGTTGATTGCAAGATCACATTAATGGGGGAAACTCATGTCATGATGTATCTCATTTTCAGGCTTTAGTGCCTGATTCACAGTTGTAGGCAAACCTGATGGGTTTACCCTATTGACCACTTTCTAATAAAAAGCTCCAGTCCCTAGGTCTTCAGCACACTGGACCTCATTCAGAGTCGGTCGTAAGCGGCCGCTCAGTCGTACGCATCCGATGTTTCCAAACCACACATGCGTATGGTTAGTTGTGCGCATGTGCGTACGAGACCTTGCGATCCAAAATGCTGTCGATCGTACGGTTTACGAGCAGGAAGTGGCTTCCGAGAGTTGATTGACATGAAAGGCCGTTTGTGGATGTTGACGAGGGTGGTGGTCTAAAAACGCAGGCGTTCCTCACCGTTTTCATGGCGTTTCAGGGGCGTACTTAAATTTCCTGCTACGACCGACATAGAAGGCCGGAAGTAGTAAAACGTCACTCTGCAAGCAGGTTAGAGGCCTGGCTGATCATACAGCTTGAGGTTGGGTATGTGCTCTCTCAAGCCCCAGAGTACAATCGATATTATCGAATGTGACTGATGTTATGTTTGATGTTTCTATTTTGTGCCACACAATGCAAGCAGCTAATAATCGATTGTTGAAGCTAATAACACTGCTAATTGGCTTGTAATTGATTCAGTTGCGTTAGCATTAACAAATAATAAGAATAAATATATTTCATGGGGATGGCTTATTCTATGTGGTTTTTTGTTAATTTTTGGTGTCATTTGCACCCAACACAAGCAGCCGCAACCATAAGAAGAAAATTAACATACAGCGACTGACAATGACTGACAATGATTGACTTGATCGCTAACTGCTATCACTCACTAGCTAGATGAGGTGCTTTGTTCATGTATGGGCATCACTTTGGTTGCGATCGCCCGGCCGTGCAATTGTTTTTTTTCTGATTCTCGTTTGTTAGGCATACGACCGAGCTGCCACTTACGACTGACTCTGATTGAGGTCCACTGTCTTATCTTGATTCTCATCCTACTGTACTTATCAGATCACTCTTTCAGAGTTCGCTTCACGTGATCCACAACCTTCCAGCTTCCTCTACCATTTGGAGTAATATAAAGGCTCAGTTCTAGGGACTCTGCTTTTTTCCTATCTATATCACCTCTCTTGGGAAACTAATAAGCACTTTCAGAATTCAGTATTATCTGTATGTGGCTTGTCTTGATTTTCCTTTCTGCAATCCATTTGTGTATCAGACCCAGCTTGATGATCATTCTTTGTCCCTGCATCAGCATGCCACATCTGTTAAGCCCAAATCCCCATGCAGGGTTCACTGGTAAAGGTCAGACATTCACCAAGGCAGCACCAGCCTTCATAAACATGTACTGATGTTATAGAAGTGTGGCAGGTAGGGCCCAGAGCTGATCTAAGCTACAGCCATCTGTAGCTGCTGCCTGCATGCGTTGTGATGTCACAATGCAGGTCACAGCGTTGTATATGGGATGCCCAGTTACTGGCAGAAATGTTGTGGTGACATTTTCTCCTACATGGATACTCTCTGAGTAGTTCCTGCTTTATTTAAGCAACTTTGGATACTGACTACTGATAAGAAATTTGGCTTACATCTTCCAATAAGGTCCTAAACAGCAACATCTTCAGAAAATAATCAGAATAACATCTTCAGGTAAGGACTAAATGTTGGCCTGTCACCCTTATCCCTTCAGACACCTCTCTCCATTTTCTCTGCAGTTTTTAATTTAGAAACAATGGATTAAGCAAATTATTCTCTGATATGAGGCTGCGTAATATAATATGGGTACACTAGGCTGTTGGCACAATCCTACTGGAGACCGAGACACAGCCAATATATGCCTACACAGCTGTTCAATTTTGCAGCAGATCTGCACATCTTATATAATCTGCTAAAAGGATTGTGTAACTGTACATACTCTTTCAATCTTTGGCAGACCAGCTGCCACTCACAGGCAAGGGTGTAGCTATAGTAACTGCAGGGAGTGCGGCGACTACCGAAGTAGGGCCACCTCTGGGGCCCAGCCCACTGCGGCACCGGGCTACACAGCCTTCTCCTAAGCCTCTGCTTTTCTATTCTCACCAAAATGCTGCTGCAGGACATCGGCTGTCACTGGCCGGCCGGCTCCAGCTCTGTCTCTCCTCACCGACTGATTTATTAGTGAATCATAGTCTTCTTATATGCCACGTTACATTATAAACAGTATACTATATTATTTAAAAAATATACTGTATATACTTTTCCATTTATAATACTTACTATATGCTAATCACCACTCATTTAATCCTGCATGTGAACTAAGCAGACAGATACTGCAAGTATTAGATCATTTGCAATCAAAATGGATAAACTGCAAAATAATTTGCACTGGGGGAGGGGGAGCAAGCCTGTGTAAATTTTGCTATGGGTCCCCATAGGTCTTGCTATGCCCCTGCTCACAGGTTGTAAGACAGAGACACCTGAACCAATGGGTAGTTTGAAACTGGATGGTTTAATTGAGTTTCTGCTCATACAGTAATAGAGGAGACTGTGATATAAGATGTTATAATATAGTCCTCTGTGAGGAGATAACGTAACTAGAAGATGCTGAATAAAACTGTAGAACAAAAGTCTCTGAATAGTCACTGGACTTTGGAAAATTAACTGTAGGAAGAAACTGTAGACTTGGAACTGAATGAACTTGAAGAATTAGAATTTGACTCCGGACTGGAGCAACGAGGATTGAACTTGTAGAACTTGGAAACTTGGAATTTGACTCTGGACTGGAGTAATGAGGATTGAACTTGTAGAACTTGGAATTTGACTCCGGACTGGAGTAACGAGGATTGAACTTGTAGAACTTGGAATTTGACTCCAGACTGGAGTAACAAGGATTGAACTTGTAGAACTTGGAATATGACTCCGGGCTGGAGTAACGTGGAATGAACTCGAAGAACTTGGAATATGACTCCAGGCTGGAGTAACACTGGTAACACACAGGGAACTCAGGAACATAGGTAAGATCTGAGAATCAGCCTTGCCATGCTAGGAAGCATAGGTATCAGAATGGGAGCACAGGAACATAGGTCATGCAGCAGTAATGCACATTGTTGCACTGGCAACCAGCATGAAAGGTCTTTTATACCATCCGGCTGAAACGGATTGGCTGAAGCAACTTGAGACAGCTGCTGACTGGATCCACAAGTATCACCTGACCTGGCCCAAGATGGCTGTGTCCATGTTCTGGGAAACTTGTATATTGGCACACCGTGCGCGCATGGATCTGCGGCAAAGGGACACAGGCAACAGCGGGGATGCTGCAGACGATCCACAAGTGGAGGCCCCGCATCGGAGACCACCGGAACAGCAGGCCGATGGCTCAGCGGGCAGCGATGGCACAGACATATGGGAAGATGCAGGGGTCTAGGACGGATGTCTCTAGCATGGTTTGTGACAGTACCCTCCTTTTTAAAAGTTGACTCCAGACACTTTCTTGGTTTATGGGGAAATTTGGAATGGAAGATTTTAATGAGATGAGGAGCATGAACATCGGTGGCGAATATCCAAGTCCTCTCTTCTGGGCCACAGCCCTTCCAATCAATTAGATATTGGAGTCGTCCGCAACGACAGTGGGAATTCAGGATCTTTTGTACTTTGAATTCTTGTCCACATTGAGTATGGACACTAGGAGGCTTGGGGAGAACGCTCTGAAATTTGTTCAAGATTAACGGCTTCAAAAGTGACACATGGAAGGAATGAGGAAGTCGCAAAACAGAAGGTAATTTCAATTTGACAGCCACAGGATTGATCATTCTTTCTACAGGAAACGGGCCAATAAATCACGGAGCAAACTTCATGGATGGAATCCGAAGTCTGAGATTCCGAGTAGATAACTATACTCTGTCTCCAGGCTGGAACTTTGGAGCGGCCCATCTCTTTCGATCTGCAAATTTCTTGTAGTGCACAGAAGCCTTCAGCAGCGAAGAATGCACCTTACCCCAGATAGCTGTTAGATGTTGAAGAGTATCTTTAACAGCTGGTACATCAATAGTCGGTAGCAGTGGAAAACCAGGTAAACGAGGATGACGACCGTACACAGTATAGAATGGGGTATTCTCAGTGGAAGAGTGGTAACAGTCATTATGGGCAAACTCAGCCCATGGCAGAAGCTCCAGCCAATTGTCTTGAGAGGATGAGGTGAACAAATGAAGGAACTGTTCAAGATCTTGGTTCACCATCTCCGTTTGCCCATTAGTCTGGGGATGATAGGCCATGAAGTACTTGAGTTTCACTTGAAGGGTTGAGCATAGGGATCTCCAGAACTTAGCCACAAACTGAACTCCTCTGTCAGAGATAATTTCTTGGGGAAAGCCATGTAAACAGAAAATCTCTTTAATAAAAAGTTGTGCAAGCTAGGATGCAGATGGCAGACCTGTAAGGGGAACAAAGTGAGACATTTTAGAGAACCTGTCAACAATGATCCATATGGTATTATGACCCTGAGATGGAGGTAATTCCGTGATGAAGTCCATAGATAAGTGGGACCAGGGCTGCTGAGGAACAGCCAGCGAATGCAGCAGACCAGGAGACGTTCATCTATAAATCTTGTGTTGGGCACATTTGATACAGGAAGCAACAAAGTCTTGAACGTCTGCTTTCAGGGTAGGCCACGAATAGGACCGTTGAATAAACTTGACAGTTTTCTCCACCCCAGTGTGTCCAGAAAATCGAGAAGCAATGAACTTCTTATGTAGATCTGGTGCAATGAAGGTTTTTCCCCGAGGAGGGTCAGGAGTGAGCTTAGTGGAAGCAAATGACGTAGGATCTAGGATTGGAGGAGAGAGTTCCTGGACTTGATCTTGTTCTGAGTTCAAAGAACAAGATAAGGTATCAGCCTTAGTATTCTGAGGACCAGGACGATAGGAGAGTTTAAAATCAAAGCGAGAGAAAAACAGCACCCATCTGACCTATCTGGGATTCAAACAGCGAGCTGTTTGCAAATAGAGCAAATTTTTATGAATGGTGAAGACTGAAATGGGGTACTGAGCCCCTTCCAACAGATAACGCCATTCCTCTAGGGCCAGTTTAATCGCGAGAAGCTCTTGGTCTCCGATGGAGTAGTTCCTCTCTGCAGGTAGGAATCTTCGGGAGAATAAACAACAGGGGTGTAATTCCCATCGTCAAATCGTTGGGAGAGAACAGCTCCTACCCCTTCCGTAGAGGCATCTACTTCCAGAATTAAGGGGCGAGTCAAATCAGCTTGCTTCAACACTGGTGCTGTGATGAAGGCTTGTTTCAACTGATGGAAAGCAGAGGTAGCTTCTGGAGACCAAATACTGGGGTTCGCTCCTTTCTGGGTAAGAACTGTAATAGGACCAACCTTTGAAGAGAGGGCCTGATTCAGAGCCGGACGCTATTTGCGCTCGCTCGTTCAGAAAAAGGGGCCGGCTATATAAATTGAGCACTCGCTCTTTGCGATCTGTTGACGCCTCTATGTCTGAGCGAGCGAACGAAACATGCGCTCGCTATTTTGTAAAGACGCCCCCTGGCCGCTCGCATCCTAAGTCATCTCCGCTATTTATTAGATTAATCGAGTACATCGAAAGGCGTCTGAACTGCTCGCAGTGCTTGTGGTTGGATTTTCCTACCGCAATCATGCGAACAGTTCAGGCTAAGAAACAACCAAGTGACGTGGTCGATGACGCTGCTTTGTTAATTATGCACACCCTTAAAACGCCCATTTTGACCATTTGGCACGCCTGCGTTCGTATCACCACTCCCTGTTTTCAAGCACCTTCCCTTGTTACCACCCACAAATGCCTCATTTTGTTACTCAAATTAGCAGGCACTTGCTATTTTGCAAGTGCTTGATTTCCGACCGCACTGACTGGTTGGCGCATGCGCATTATGACCCATACACATGCGCAGTTGTGCGAACATCACTCGGAGCGAATGAGCGGCCGCTTACGAGCGGCTCTGAATCAGGCCCAGAATCCTTTGATAACTTGCGATAGTAGTTGGCGAAGCCTTAAAATTGCTGAATGCACTTTAACGTGGTAGGCAATGACCAATCGAGAATGGCCTGTAGTTTCTGTGGATCCATTTGAAGTCCAGTTCCTGAAATAATGTATCCAAGGAATGGAATGGTTGGGGTCTCAAACGTGCATTTCTTCAACAGAAAAGCAAATTCCTTCTTAACCGTAGAAGAACTTCCTAGACTTTGGAGCGATGAGACTGGAGATCTTGAGAGAAGAATAAAATATCATCTAGGTAGACTACGACTGATTTATAGAGAAGGTCTCTAAAGACCTCATTAACAAAGTGCTCGAAGACTGCCGGGGCGAAGGACAAAACCAGATATTCATAGTGCCCGTCCCTGGTGTTAAAAGCAGTCTTCCATTAATCTCCATCACTTATGCGGATCAAGTTATATGCACCCCTTAGATCAAGCTTGGTAAAGATGAGGGCAGCTTTCACCCTGTCAAACAGCTTGGTTATGAGCGGGAGTGGATACCGATTTTTGACAGTGATATCATTAAGTCCACGGTAGTCAATGCAGGGGCGAAGCCCACCAACTTTTTTTTTTTAACAAAAAAGAACCTCGCTCCGGCTGGTGAAGTGGAAGGACGAATAGACCCTTTCTCCAGGTTTTCTTTAATATACTCAGACATGGCTTGAGTCTCCGGCAATGAAAGAGGGTAGGTTTGTCCTCAAGGTGGAGTTTTCCCTGGTACTTGGTTGATGGGACAGTCCCATTCACGAAGAGCGTCGGATCCCTGCTTACTAAACACATCACAAAAGTCTTGGTAAGCTTCGGGGAGACCTTCTAAGGATTTCACAGGAGAGTTTCGTAAAGGAACCACTTGATGAAGGCATTCTGAAAGCAAAATGGACTCCAGGCAGTAATCTGCAAGGAAGCCCAATCAATACGGGGATTATGTCTTTCAAGCCAAGGGAGGCCCAGGATTAATTCATGAGAGGCTTTAGGAATCACAAGGTAAGACAAACTTTCTACATGGAGCGCCCCAACTTTGAGCTTCAAAGGTTGGGTGCGATGCATAATTCTCCAACCGGCGATTTGACTACAATCTGTAGCCATTAATGATACTGGATGTGGCAGCCATTCGGTGAGTATGCGATCTCTGTGAACGAAGTCCGCAGTGAGGAAATTCCCGGCAGCTTCTGAGTCGAGCAGAGCAGGAACACTTGGATAGACTTGGTTCACCTCCAACAATGCATTGAGGGTAGGATCAGTTTCTTTATGTGATTCCATGGATACTCCTAACTTTACCCCTCTATCATAAGTTAGGAGGGCGTGTTTCCCGGATGGGAAGGACAAGACTTGAGATGATGCTGCGGAGAAACGCAGTACAAACAGAGATTTCCTAGATGTCTTCTTTGACGTTCTTTAGTAGTCAGCCGGGAGCGGTTCACTTGCATGGGTTCATCAGGAGGAGAAGAAAAAGAAGTAACACGTGGGACAGAATGACCCTTGGCTCGGTCGAACCGACTTCTCTCTATAACTCACTCCCTATGTCATAGGTCAACTTTATTACATAGGGATATCAGTCCACCCAATGAAGAGGGCAACTCACGGGAAGCTAGATCATCTTTGATTCTCTCAGATAATCCATTCCAAAAGGCTGCTGTTAAGGTGTCTTCATTCCAGCGACCATCCAGCGACCATCGCGACCATCGGGGCTTGCGACACTTGTGGTAGGGTCTCATCTGCCGCAAGCCCCAGTGAGCTTTCAGCTCTAATAGTGGGGCCGCCCCCAAATGACAGGCGTTCCTTCGGAAATGCCTCCGTAAGGCCAGCCATCCCCCGCCCTGCCTACAAAACGGGGTGAGCTGTCGATCACCATCGACAGCCGCCCCTTTTGTAGTATGCCCCAGAGCGAGAGAATTTTTATCTTGCTCCGCGGCTTGTGCACGCGCAGTGCGGCCGCTGTGCGTGCGCAGGGCCTCAACAGCGACCCGCTTGTGAGCGGGTCTGAATGAGACCCTCAGTATAGTTGGAGAGAACTGGGTCAGCCTTCTCCCAGAGTGGAGAAACCCAGTCCAGGGCTTGACCGGTTAATAACGATATTATATATGCCACTCAAGTTCTGGCAGTGGGAAAGCTTGCTGCCTGCAATACAAAGTGGATCTCGCACTGGTTCAAAAAACCTCGGCAAAACTTTGGATTCCCATTGAACCTGCTAGAAGGGGAAAGCTGAAGATGGGGTACTGGGGGAGAGACTACTGAAGGAGCGGAGAGGAGAGCTTGAATATTGTCCAGACGAGTACAGACATCTTGAATGTATTGCATCAACTGCACCTGAGCAGACTCCTGTCTACCCAGTCGATTCAACATATCCTGGGTGGAACCAGATTCAGGGCTCTGAGTACCAGATGGGTCCATGAGGCCAGTGCAAACTGTCATGGACTGGGGAACTTGGAGCTGTGTACCCGAACTGGGTTGTAAGGCAGAGACACCTGAACCAATGGGTAGTTTGAAACTGGATAGTTTAATGTAGTTTCTGCTCATACAGTAATAGAGGAGACTGTGATATAAGATGTTATAATATAGTACTCTGTGCAGAGATAACGCAACTAGAAGATGCTGAATAAAACTGTAAAACAAAAGTCTCTGAATAGTCACTGGACTTTGGAAAATTAACTGTAGGAAGAAACTGTAGACTTGGAACTGAATGAACTACTTCATCAATGCTTTCCAGCTCTCATCCTAACTTGCTACTACATGCTCCCTCCTCCCTGTCTTCCCCATCTGTATCATGCCCATATGTCTGCCCCTCCCCTTGAGAATGTAAGCTCTTGTGAGCAGGGCCCTCTACCCTCTTGTGCTTCTCCTTACTTTATGTAACACTTGGTGCCTATGCTTATGTGGGTGTTATGGCCACCTATGTATCAATGTATATTATCCATGTCCTTGTCATTCATTGTATTTTACTGTAAGTCACTTTTTGGTTATGTACCTTGTAAGGCGCTGTGGAACACTTGTGGTGCCATATAAATAAACGATAATAATAATAATAATAATAACTTGAAGAAAAAGAATTTAACTATGGACTGGAGCAACGAGGATTGACCTTGTAGAACTTGGAATTTGACTCCAGATTGGAGTAACGAGGATTGAACTTGTAGAATTTGGAATTTGGCTCCGGATTGGAGTAATGAGGATTGAACTTGTAGAACTTGGAATATGACTCCGGGCTGGAGTAACGTGGAAGGAACTTTAAGAACCTGGAATATGACTCCGGGCTGGAGTAATGTGGAATGAACTTGAAGAACTTGGAATATGACTCTGGGCTGGAGTATTTTGGAATGAACTCGAAGAACTTGGAATATGACTCCAGGCTGGAGTAACACTGGTAACACACAGGGAACTCAGGAACTAAGATCTGAGAATCAGTCTTGCTATGCTAGGAAGCATAGGTATCACAATGGGAGCTCAGGAACATAGGTCATGCAGCAGCAATGGACATTGTTGCACTGGCAACCAGCATGTGTTACAGGAAGGTCTTTTATACCATCAGACTGAAGCGGATTGGCTGAAGAAACTTGAGACGGCTGCTGACTGGATGCATGAGTATCACCTGACCTGGTCCAAGATGGCTGCGCCCATGTTCTGTAAAACTTGTATACTGGAGCGAGACACAGGCAACAGCGGGGATGCTGCAGACGATCCACAAGCGGAGGCCCCACATCGCAGACCACCGGAACAGCAGGCCAATGGCTCAGCAGGCAGCGATGGCACAGATTTATGGGAAGATGCAGAGGTCTAGGTCGGAGGTCTCTAGCATGGTTTGTGATACCTTCATCCTTACTACTTCTGTCTGCCATGCCCCGGCCCCACCGCTCTTCACGTCTCCCCTCCTGACTGGCTGCATACCTTCTGGATGGAAGCTCTGCGGAAGCAGGCTCTCCTCCAGTTCCCCTTCGCGGCAGCCGAGTCTCAGTTCATGCTGTTTCTGATGCGGCGGCTGTGCGTGGTGCCTTCAGCAGGGCCGTGGCTGTGGCCGACGGCCCTGCTTGTGTCTCCAGGTTAAGGAGCCAGGTGGCAACTCCTGATGCTCCTGCCTCCCACCCTGCTGCCCAGTGTAACCGCCACGTCCGGGCCTGTACTAGGCCTGGGGTCACGGCTAATGCATCCTTGGGCGGAGCCACGGCTGAGCAGCTTGCTGCTGACTCCACCCCCATGTCTGTGGATCAGCGGCAGGCAGCAGGCGCTGCTGCCGCTGGTCCAGGTCACATGGCAGGCCTAGCGTTGCGGTCGGTGGCATGATGGTAGGTGGGGCCACGGTCAGGTGTCTTGCCGCTGGCTTCACCTCTGTCTTGGTAGATCAGGGTCACTATGAGCCCAGTCGCGGGTGCAGGCGCTCCCATTGTGCCCTCGGGGTGGGCGTGGCCTAGCCGTGATGCGCAGCCAGCATATAGATAACAGGGGGATTGCTGCTGCTCGCTCTAGGTGAGGTAGACAGCCCTCCTTAGTGCCCCCCACTACCCCAATGTTGTCCATGGCCTCAAAAACTGCAGCTCCTGTGTCCGTAGCTGTTCCTGCGATTTTTGCGGTAACGCGTGATGCTGCACAGGCAGAGAGCAGGGTTAGGTCCCCAAGGTCTGTACGCATTGCGGTGTTAGGCTGAGGGGTTGGTCATTCAGCACCTGTGTTGGCGATTGGGCTTTCCACCTTGCGTAGAGCACGGCGGTCCTGTTTACAGAGGGCTCGGTTGCTCCCTAGTCGTCTGTCCAACCAGGCTGTTTTGGCTACACCTGCGCCTTCGGTAGCCCCTGACTCGTTGTCCTGTCCCTCGGACTCTAGTGAGGCCATGTCTGTGATATGTACACTGTTGTGTTTGGCGGGCACACTGGCTCCTTTTTTGTCAGCCATGTCGGTCTCTCCTGGTGCTCCTGTGACACTGTCCTATTCTCCGCCCTCTCTGCGCAACTGGCCCCTTTGGCTGCCCAGCTCCTCTCTGCTTTGGGCATACAGACCTCCATTATCTCACCTCCTGGTTTCTCCTCCACCTGTACCTATTATATCTCTTGCAGCACCTGTGTCTGCTGGTGTTGCTGCTATTCCCGCAGGTACCACCTCCATATCCATGATGGACATGCCTGCTGCGGTGAATGCTGGATCGTCTGCTGTTGCTTGTTCCAGTCCTCCTGGTGAGTCAGTTGCGCCTGATAATAAGGGTGGTAAGCGGGCGTATTCTTCAGATTCTTCGTCCAGCTCAGACACTGATAGCTCAAGGGATAGGGGTAGGAAGTGGTCGCTTAGACGCCATCGCCATTCCCGTTATAGGTCTAGGAGGGCACACTCCACTGGCGAGGTTGGTTCAGTTTCTCCAGGGGCATCTAAGGCTGGCATTGTGCACTGTGATAATACGGCTGTGCTTAGAGGGCTGCGTCGGAAGATCTGTGACAAGATTAAGAGGGGAAAATATGTCAATGTTTTTACCCTTACAGCAAAAGCTAGGAAAGAATTCAAGGTGGCAAAATGCCGCGGGGGGTATGGTGGAAGAGGCATATTGCTCGTACTTGAATTGGCAGGTGGGTTTCTTTATATTTGCTGCATTCTATCTGGAATCCCACCCGCAGTAACACTTGAATGTCATTAGGTATCTTCACTTGATGCATACAATGTTCCATTCTGTAAGTAACTCCTCCTGGAGGACATATGATGAGGAATTTCGACCTAAGCAGTCGGGATCCTCGATCATTGATTTTGGTTGCAAGGACGCAGGGCCATCTCTTCCATTGGGCTTGTTGGGCAGTTGCCCAAGACCCTTGAGCTTGTAGGGGCCCACCAACCCACCCCCTTGCAGTTGGTAAATTTGTGATATTTTTATAAGCCGGACGCCGGTGCACTGTATTCTGATCTAACCTCCCCCACCCCATCCCCCCCTCGGTGATGAGTACTCACCTCAGTACCAGTTTCACTTCATCCGCCGGCTTCAGACCAGTCTCTCTGCATGTGTGGGACATCTGATGGGCATGCAGGGTGTTTACTTTTATTGACCATTTAAATTTTTTCCTGTGAATGGGTGGGTAGGGTCCCCAGTACATTGCTTTGCCCAGGGCCCACACTGCTGTTAAGACAACCCTGCAAGGACGTTGAGGTCTGGCTGGAAGTGACTGCCCCTTCAGTGACCCCCCTAGGCGTTCGCAAGTTCCCTTTCAAGGGACCCCCCGTCACTTAGCACCAGACGGTGCTATGCCTTCAATAGTTCCATTTGCGTGGCGGGAGCCCGTTGCAGGTTCCGGCATACCTGTCTTCGATGTGGGGGGCCCCACCTTGCAAGGGATTGCTTCCCTGCCAAGACTGATACCTCCCCTGGGCGTCTAGATGCAGGTGTTGGGTCTAAATAAGGCAACATCCCCTGTACACCTGAGTCGCATGCTGCGCTGGCTGTGGCTTTATCCCCATAGAGAGGTGGCTGAGCTTTTGTTTGGGGTTCCCCCAAGAATTTAAAGTCTGCGTCTGAGTTGCCGTAAGTTGTGCTCGCTAAAGTCATGAAGGAGGTAGAGCTGGGATGAATGGCTGGTCCTTTCCCAACCCCCCTTTGTTGGGCCTGGTTCTCTCGCCTGTGGGTGTCGTCCCCAAGAAGAAGCCAGGCAAATTTAGGCTCATTCAGCACCTGTCTTACCCACACGGATCCTCGGTCAATGACGCTATTCCTTCGGAATTGTGTCACGTGCAGTATCGGTCCTTTGACCAGGTTCTGGAGCTTGTTCAGGAAACTAGCACTGGGACCTTGTTGGCTAAGACTAATGTTGAATCGGCATTCTGCCTGTTGCCTCTACACCCGGATTCTTTTAGATTCATAGGTTTTCGCCTGCAGAATGGTTTCTACTTAGACAAATGCTTGGCTATGGGCTGTTCCATTTCATGCGCCTTTTTTGAGCATTTCAGCACATTCCTGCATTTGTGTGTTGTTGTTGGCACAGGAGAAGTCGGGGTGGCTCATTACCTTGACGATTTCCTGTGTATTGGTCCAGCTGAATCCCCTCGCTGCGGTAAGCTACTTTTTTCAATGCAGTCATTGTTTCTGTTTTCTAGTGGTCCCAGTCGCGAGGGTCCAGTGACGCAGCTCTCCTTCCTGGGTATTGAGATCGATACCTTGGCGGGTTGCTGCCGTCTCCCCCAGGACAAATTGGATAGGTTGCGAGGGTCTATTGTGGTTGCATTAGGCATGGGTAAACTCACCCTGCGTCAGGTGCAGTCCATGCTTGGACTTTTCCACTTTGCCTGCAGGGTCATTCCTATGGGGAGGATCTTTTGCCGGAAATTGGAAAGGTCTATTGCTGGTGTCCTTTGCCCTCATTATTTTGTCCGTTTATCAGCCGAGATCAAGCGAGATTTGCGTGTTTGCAATGTGTTCCTTGCCCAGTTCAACGGTGTAAGTATATGGCCTGTCCCACTGCGCAGTAAAACTCAGCTGCAACTATTTACTGATGCTGCTGGCGCAACTGGCTTTGGTGCTTACCTCAATGGTCCGTGGTGCACTGTACCTTGGCCGTTGATGTGGGCTGCGGAAGGGTTCACTAAGAACATGCTGTTGCTTGAGCTGTTCTCCATTGTAGTTACTCTAGAACTCTGGGGGGACCGCTTGAGGAAAGCTAGCATCAATTTTTGGTGCGACAACCTGGGTGTAGCGCATGCAATCAATCGTCAGAGTTCATCATCTCTTCTGGTTGTTCATCTGCTAGCGATTTTGCTGCTTGACATGTGCGGAGTGTTAAAAATGCGATAGTGAATGCATTATCACGATTTGACTGGCGCCGGTTAGGGAGTTGACTCCCCAGGCCGAGTTGTCAGGTGACCCGTGTCCTCCTTATGTTTGGCAGATCATCAGGCCATCATGGAGGAACTTACTTTGAGGGCCATTGCCCCAAGGACTTTGCGCTGTTATCAGGTGGGTTGGCTGGAATGGGAGTGTTTCCGTGTCTCGGTGGCCCAGGCAGGTAAAAGCTTGCACCAAGTCATGCTGGCTTTTATTTGGGATCTGTACTCACAAGGGCGCTCGCTCAGTGTGGTGCAGCGTATTTTAGCAGGCGTGTCATTTTTCTCTGGGTTATATGACAGGCCCGATCCCTCAAGGTCCCTTCTTGGTCTCGAGGGCTTTGAGGGGTTGGTCCAGGTCAACCTCTCCAGCTGTCGACTCCAGGCGTCCCATTGACATTTTCCTGTTGCTTCGCTTGCTGGCTGCAGTCCCTGCAGTTTGTTTTTCACAGTTCGAATGCCTGTTATTTCAGTTGAGTTTTGCCATGGCGTTTCATGGAGCATTTCGGGTCTGTGAATTAGTTGCCCCCTCTAAGAGGGCTGACCCACCACTCACTGTTGCAGATGTGATTGTACGCCCTGACGCAGTACTTTGCCTCATACGGCGCTCCAAGACGGACCATGCTGGTAGAGGGTGCTGACTTTTCCTTCAACCATGTTCCATTCCTGCGGTATGTCCAGTGGCGCTGGCGTGCGCCTTCGTGCATGTGCGTGGAGAACAGGATGGGGCATGGTTGTTGCATGAGGATGGGTCCCCGGTTACGAAATACCAGTTTTTCATGTCTTGAAGCATTGCTTGGCATCTTTAGGGAGATGGCTTGTCTTTGTGCCGGGAGACAGTATTATTCTGTCGGAGCTCTCTGTACGTGATAACTGCTGGAGCAGTGCTACATACAGGAGGACAGTGACTACCCTGGATTAATATCATATCCCATTCTATATCAGCTCATTCCAGTGACAAGTGAGAGCTGTACCGGATTATTGTGGGACATTAGAATTATACTACATTGGGCTATTTACCACCACCATCACCGTTTGCCACACTTGTTGCCTTTTAATATTGACATCTTTACCAACAAGAGGCCAGTTACCATATATATCTGGCCCTTTGTGACTGTGTTAGCCGCACATTTATTTGGCTATATCATTGAGTCTTTTCATTGGTTTTCTGTGTTTTTTTTGTTGTTTCTTTGCATTTTTTATTTTTATTGCTATTTTTATTTTATCATTATTGAAAAAAATGTTTATGTCTTATTCTCATTTTTCTTCTTCATTTTTATGTTTCAGTATGTTACACAACGCAAAGTGTGATTTTATGTATCCATATGTCAGTCTATTTCCCACTCCTGGGAGTTTTACATGTTTGTTATATATTGATATTTATTAATGGTATTAACTTCCTTAATAAAAGTATACATTATTACTCCTTGTTGTACGTGCTAAGCGCGACCCACTTTTTTACATTTCCACGTGTCGCCTAGATGACACAAACGGCAGAAACAGGGAAGCAGGCTAGGTACTGGGAACTCAACTGTGAAACAGGAGACCAAAACGACAACCGGAAACATGTGAACACTATCACCGGCATGGAGTGAAGGGCTGGCTGGAATTTAACAGAAACAGGGCCCAACCAGAGCAAGTCTCCCTAATGACAGACCAGTGAGCACCTGGGCTGTGCACAGACAGGAGAATCAATCAGTGTGCACCTGATAGTGCACACTGACAGGCAGTAATTAATGCAGAGGCTCAGCAGCAACCAAGACTGGAACTCAACCACAGATCCAAACAGGAGGAAGGAGGAGACTACAGCAAACGCTTTCCCGGCGTTCACCCCACACAGCATTGGCAGTGTGGCGGCTTGTAACAGGTAGGGTGGTGTCTGCTGTGCGGTTTTATGCATTGCCTAAGGTGTTAGTGTTGCATCTGGGTGGGAATGACTTAGGTCAGCGCACTGCTCTAGATTTGCGCTCTGTTATCATTAGGGACTTTCATTTGATTGCGGAAGCTTTGCTTGACTGTAAGTGTGGTCCTTCATTGTCCTTAGGCATGTGTGGAGGAATGCTGAGTCTTCTGCGTGACTTGATGTGGCTAGAAAGTCAATACTGCAGTGGCTAGGTATGTGCTGGAGACTGGTGGTGGTGTGCTGGAGCATGTATTGATTCAATTTCACGATATTCATTTGTATCGGGGAGATGGTGTGCACCATAGTCCTGCAGGTATGGCTATTTTTCTGGAAGGTATTTTCCGCTGGTTACGGTGTTTCTGGGTGTAGGTTTAAGTTATGGTGGTGGCGCATCGGTTTAGGCCTCGCTTGGCGGAAAAGAACGGCACTTGGTTAGTTATGTTAATAGTTATGCTTAGTGGGTGCGCTCTCCTTGAAAGCGGAGTCAGGTACTAGCCAATTGTCTTGGATGGGAAATGGCTATACCACCCGGTGCTGAGAAGAAAGAAGAGATGATCACCAATGCTTGGCTTGTGTGTGTGTGTGTTTGTTTGATATGTTTGTTGTTATTGTCATGTGCGTTCTTTTTGTGCCGTCACCAATATTAGTTTAACTTATAATCAGAAATTCTAGTGTTTGTCAAAAATAAAATTTGACACAGATTTTAAACGCCAACACTGTTGTCTGTGTATTTATTTTTAGCAGTTAAGTTGCATTATTTATAAGGTATTATAAGGATACACAAAAAATACATGTTAGTAAGTTTATAGGTTGTTGTGATTTAAATGATAAATTCAAGATAAATCATGTAAATTCAAGAGAAACACAAATAGACATTTAAGAACAATAAGTGAACTGCACAAACCTACAATAAACTGGTTGCATAAGTGTTTATTAAGTTATTTGTAGTTTTTATTATCATATTCTTCTGACAAAAAAGTGTTTTATACTTCAATTTAGTTGATTGCAAGATCACATTAATCAGATGCCTCTCTGATGGTATTGCATGATGGATGAAGCACATGCCTGTATTTCTCAGCATTGAGGACATATATATAAAGTATAAACATATACAAATGTGTATATTAGAAATGTGTGCCGACCCCCGTATTTTGGTTCTAACTTGTTGACAGTTTTGGTTTTGGTTGTGGTTTTGCCAGAACTGCCCTCAGGTGTTTTGGTTTTAGACCTGTATTTTCTTCAAAGATTTATTAAAACAAGTAAAATCACATAATTTGGGCCTGTTTTTGTTCCTACAATATTAGTAACCTCAATAACATTAATTTCCAGTCATTTTCAGTCAAGTTTGACCACATCACAGCTCACAATATCATCCAGTTTAAGCCAAAAAGGTTGCACAGAGCTAGCTGGCTGACTAAGCTAAGCGACAGCAATGGGCGGCACAAACACGTGGCAGTTCAACATGGCACATTTAAGAAACAAAGTGGCACAGCAGTGGCAGACAGGATGGCAGTTTAATATAAACTATATGATGCTATAGAATGTTTTCATTAATCAAGAACAAGATCAGAGGCCCGAGGGCAGTAATGGGAAATGGAGGTGGAGTATGTAGTGGAAGAAAGATTGACTGATTAAGTTATTGATTGATTAATTATTCATTATTTTATTACTGCTACAAAAAAACAAAGCAGAGAAGTGGAAAATTCTATAAATAAATCAAGCACCCTAATGGATGAAAGTGGTGCATTAATTAATTGATTTATTTAATTAATTTTAATTGATTTGATTAAGAAATTGAAATTTAAGGCCATAAAAGATTACATTGTCAATAGCCAAGGATTCCTTACAAAGATCGAAAGAGAAGCCAAGATAGATAGTAATTGCACTGCAGAGCAGCTAACCTCAAATCAGCCTATTGCATACTAACAAATATTAGGGGTGGCTGACCTGCTGGCCATATTACCCCCCCTCCCCTAATTGTGTAACACATCCCTGTAGTAAATTCATGAGGTGCACCAGAAAGTCTGAGTATACTTTTCGTGTTTTGTGGATCTGGATCTTTCTTTGTGTTTTGGATCTGGATTTGTTTTGCCAAAACCACACTTCCGGGTTTTGTGTTTTGGATCTGTATTTTTTTGAAAAAAAGCATAAACACAGCTAAAATCACAGAATTTGTGGGGTTTTTTGTTCCTATGGTATTATTAACCTCAATAACATTCATTTCCACTCGTTTCCAGTCTATTCTGAACACCTCACACTACACAATATTGTTTTTAGGCCAAAAGGTTTCACAAGGTAGCTGGATGACTATGCTAAGCGACACAAGTGGGCGGCACAAGCACGTGGCCCATCTAGGAGTGGCACTGCAGTGGCAGACAGGATGGCAGTTTGAAAAACTAGGCCCCAAAAGGCGCTGCACGGTGACTTATCGTGTCACCCATTGACTGCTGCTGTTGGGCACACAGGACGGGACTCAGGAGAGAGATGGGTGCCGTCGAGGCTGATAGGACGCTGTTCGTGGAGAACTTAGATCCCAGGGCCACCGAGGTGATCCTGTTCGTAAGAGCGTACCCCTACAGCAGACAGGGCAGCCCATCATGGACAACACAGCACTACAGCCAGCCAGCCCCTATGGACAGGACAACAGTAGTCAGCCATCCCCTATGTATATATGGACAACAGTAGCCAGCCAGCCCAGCTTTTAACACTGGGGGTGGGTGAAGAGAGCACCCCTGAAGAACAGAGCACCCCCTTGACAACACAGCACTACAGCCAGCTTATATATATATATATATACTTGCAACTCCCAGAATTGGGGTGCAGACCTGCACTCGCCATTCCCAGGACTGTGGTGCAAGTGGCTTGTGACCACATTGCTTAACTAAACAAAAACAGAAAACTCAGCACTCACCATTGTTAAATCACTCACATTAGTACATAAATAATGGGGTTTTGGTTCATGGATTACCAAAAAGGCAGCTGACACAGGTTAATATAAATGAGCTTGCACAGGGGTGCATGAGAAAGCTGTGATCACAAAAAGGCTAATTAAAATGTAACCAAATAAACAAAGTCAGAAATCCACTGCACTCGTCATGCACCCCTGTGCAAGCTCATTTATATTAACATGTGTCGGCTGCCTTTTTGGTAATCCATGAACCAAAACCCCATAGGAGCTGTGTGGTGACTGTCTTGCCTTTAAAAGCCATAAGTTAGTTGGCAGATAAGCTTTCTTTCAGTTTAAACTAGGGGTGAGCGGGTTCGGATTTCTGAAATCCGAACCCCCCCGAGCCCCCCCGATCCGAGTCCGATCCGAGTCAGGCTCGACTTTTCCCGCCTGACTCGGATCTGACATCGAGGCAAAACGTCATCATCCCGCCTTCCGAGTCTCGCGGGTTTTGGATCCTATATAAGGTACCCGCGTCGGCGCCATTTTCTCACTCGGCTGTGGACAGTGAAGAGGGAGGGTGGGAGTTAGTGCTGTGTAGTGTAGTGTAGTGTAGTGCTGCTGTTGTCCACTACTTCAAAGTCCATAGGGGCTGGCTGTGTTGTGCTGTGCTGCTGTTGTTAATAGGGGCTGTGTCCACTACTTCAAAGTCCATAGGGGCTGGCTGGACTGTGTTGTGCAGTCAGTTCCAAAGTCCTGTGCAGTGTCCCAGTCCTAAAGGGGTGCTGTAGTGTTGTCCAGGGGGTGCTCTGTCCATCAGGGGTGCTCCCCCCAAGTGCTAAAAAAATAATATATTTTCTGTGTTTGTGAATTGTGTGCGCAGTAGCCGCACGTGCATCAACAAAGTAGTGCCAAGCGTGCGCCTGTGTCATAAGTAAAGGGCCGGCTGGCTTGACCGTTAAGGGTGCTGTAACCCCCGAAAGTACACTCCAGTCCAAACCAAAAAAAAAATTATTTTCTGTGTTTGTGAATTGTGTGCGCAGTAGCCGCACGTGCATCAACAAAGTAGTGCCAAGCGTGCGCCTGTGTCATAAGTAAAGGGCCGGCTGGCTTGACCGTTAAGGGTGCTGTAACCCCCGAAAGTACACTCCAGTCCAAACCTAAAAAAAAATTATTTTCTGTGTTTGTGAATTGTGTGCGCAGTAGCCGCACGTGCATCAACAAAGTAGTGCCAAGCGTGCGCCTGTGTCATAAGTAAAGGGCCGGCTGGCTTGACCGTTAAAGGGTGCTGTAACCCCCGAAAGTACACTCCAGTCCAAACCAAAAAAAAATTATTTTCTGTGTTTGTGAATTGTGTGCGCAGTAGCCGCACGTGCATCAACAAAGTAGTGCCAAGCGTGCGCCTGTGTCATAAGTAAAGGGCCGGCTGGCTTGACCGTTAAGGGTGCTGTAACCCCCGAAAGTACACTCCAGTCCAAACCTAAAAAAAATTTATTTTCTGTGTTTGTGAATTGTGTGCGCAGTAGCCGCACGTGCATCAACAAAGTAGTGCCAAGAGTGCCCCTGTGTCATAAGTAAAGGGCCGGCTGGCTTGACCGTTAAAGGGTGCTGTAACCCCCGAAAGTACACTCCAGTCCAAACCAAAAAAAAATTATTTTCTGTGTTTGTGAATTGTGTGCGCAGTAGCCGCACGTGCATCAACAAAGTAGTGCCAAGCGTGCGCCTGTGTCATAAGTAAAGGGCCGGCTGGCTTGACCGTTAAAGGGTGCTGTAACCCCTGAAAGTACACTCCAGTCCAAACCAAAAAAAAATTATTTTCTGTGTTTGTGAATTGTGTGCGCAGTAGCCGCACGTGCATCAACAAAGTAGTGTCAAGCGTTCGCCTGTGTCATAAGTAAAGGGCCGGCTGGCTTGACCGTTAAGGGTGCTGTAACCCCCGAAAGTACACTCCAGTCCAAACCAAAAAAAAAATTATTTTCTGTGTTTGTGAATTGTGTGCGCAGTAGCCGCACGTGCATCAACAAAGTAGTGCCAAGCGTGCGCCTGTGTCATAAGTAAAGGGCCGGCTGGCTTGACCATTAAGGGTGCTGTAACCCCCGAAAGTACACTCCAGTCCAAACCAAAAAAAAAATTATTTTCTGTGTTTGTGAATTGTGTGCGCAGTAGCCGCACGTGCATCAACAAAGTAGTGCCAAGCGTGCGCCTGTGTCATAAGTAAAGGGCCGGCTGGCTTGACCGTTAAGGGTGCTGTAACCCCCGAAAGTACACTCCAGTCCAAACCTAAAAAAAAATTATTTTCTGTGTTTGTGAATTGTGTGCGCAGTAGCCGCACGTGCATCAACAAAGTAGTGCCAAGCGTGCGCCTGTGTCATAAGTAAAGGGCCGGCTGGCTTGACCGTTAAAGGGTGCTGTAACCCCCGAAAGTACACTCCAGTCCAAACCAAAAAAAAATTATTTTCTGTGTTTGTGAATTGTGTGCGCAGTAGCCGCACGTGCATCAACAAAGTAGTGCCAAGCGTGCGCCTGTGTCATAAGTAAAGGGCCGGCTGGCTTGACCGTTAAGGGTGCTGTAACCCCCGAAAGTACACTCCAGTCCAAACCTAAAAAAAAATTATTTTCTGTGTTTGTGAATTGTGTGCGCAGTAGCCGCACGTGCATCAACAAAGTAGTGCCAAGAGTGCGCCTGTGTCATAAGTAAAGGGCCGGCTGGCTTGACCGTTAAAGGGTGCTGTAACCCCCGAAAGTACACTCCAGTCCAAACCAAAAAAAAATTATTTTCTGTGTTTGTGAATTGTGTGCGCAGTAGCCGCACGTGCATCAACAAAGTAGTGCCAAGCGTGCGCCTGTGTCATAAGTAAAGGGCCGGCTGGCTTGACCGTTAAAGGGTGCTGTAACCCCTGAAAGTACACTCCAGTCCAAACCAAAAAAAATTATTTTCTGTGTTTGTGAATTGTGTGCGCAGTAGCCGCACGTGCATCAACAAAGTAGTGCCAAGCGTGCGCCTGTGTCATAAGTAAAGGGCCGGCTGGCTTGACCGTTAAAGGGTGCTGTAACCCCTGAAAGTACACTCCAGTCCAAACCAAAAAAAAATTATTTTCTGTGTTTGTGAATTGTGTGCGCAGTAGCCGCACGTGCATCAACAAAGTAGTGCCAAGCGTGCGCCTGTGTCATAAGTAAAGGGCCGGCTGGCTTGACCGTTAAGGGTGCTGTAACTCCCGAAAGTACACTCCAGTCCAAACCAAAAAAAAAATTATTTTCTGTGTTTGTGAATTGTGTGCGCAGTAGCCGCACGTGCATCAACAAAGTAGTGCCAAGCGTGCGCCTGTGTCATAAGTAAAGGGCCGGCTGGCTTGACCGTTAAAGGGTGCTGTAACCCCCGAAAGTACACTCCAGTCCAAACCAAAAAAAAATTATTTTCTGTGTTTGTGAATTGTGTGCGCAGTAGCCGCACGTGCATCAACAAAGTAGTGCCAAGCGTGCGCCTGTGTCATAAGTAAAGGGCCGGCTGGCTTGACCGTTAAAGGGTGCTGTAACCCCTGAAAGTACACTCCAGTCCAAACCAAAAAAAAATTATTTTCTGTGTTTGTGAATTGTGTGCGCAGTAGCCGCACGTGCATCAACAAAGTAGTGCCAAGCGTGCGCCTGTGTCATAAGTAAAGGGCCGGCTGGCTTGACCGTTAAAGGGTGCTGTAACCCCTGAAAGTACACTCCAGTCCAAACCAAAAAAAAATTATTTTCTGTGTTTGTGAATTGTGTGCGCAGTAGCCGCACGTGCATCAACAAAGTAGTGCCAAGCGTGCGCCTGTGTCATAAGTAAAGGGCCGGCTGGCTTGACCGTTAAGGGTGCTGTAACTCCCGAAAGTACACTCCAGTCCAAACCAAAAAAAAAATTATTTTCTGTGTTTGTGAATTGTGTGCGCAGTAGCCGCACGTGCATCAACAAAGTAGTGCCAAGCGTGCGCCTGTGTCATAAGTAAAGGGCCGGCTGGCTTGACCGTTAAAGGGTGCTGTAACCCCCGAAAGTACACTCCAGTCCAAACCAAAAAAAAATTATTTTCTGTGTTTGTGAATTGTGTGCGCAGTAGCCGCACGTGCATCAACAAAGTAGTGCCAAGCGTGCGCCTGTGTCATAAGTAAAGGGCCGGCTGGCTTGACCGTTAAAGGGTGCTGTAACCCCCAAAGTACACTCCAGTCCAAACCAAAAAAAAATTATTTTCTGTGTTTGTGAATTGTGTGCGCAGTAGCCGCACGTGCATCAACAAAGTAGTGCCAAGAGTGCGCCTGTGTCATAAGTAAAGGGCCGGCTGGCTTGACCGTTAAAGGGTGCTGTAACCCACAAAGTACACTCCAGTCCGAACCAAAAAAAAATTTATTTTCTGTGTTTAGCCGCACGTATATATCAAATCGATATAACATAAATGGAGGACCAAACTTTCTCCGATAAAAATAAAATAGAGAAAGATCAAGAACCACTTCCTCCTAGTGCTGAAGCTGCTGCCACTAGTCATGACATAGACGATAACATGCCATCAACGTCGTCTGCCAAGGCCGATGCCCAATGTCATAGTAGAGGGCACATACAATCCCAAATGGCAAAGTTCAGGAAAATGACCTTGAAAAAGACATTTAAATCAGCTGAAGAGAAACGTAAACTTGCCAATATGCCATTTACGACACGGAGTGGCAAGGAACGGCTAAGGTCGATCCCTAGTATGTTCATGACTAGTGGTTCAGCTTCACATGACGATGGAAGCACTCCTCCCACTAAAAAAATCAAAAGAGTTAAGCTGGCAAAAGCACAGCGAAGAACTGTGCTTTCTAAGAAGATATCACAAATCCCCAAAGAGAGTCCAAGTGTGGTGGTGGTTGCGATGCCTGACCTTCCCAGCACTGGACGGGAAGAGGTGGCTCTTTCCACCATTTGCACGCCCCCTGCAAGTGCTGAAAGGAGCACCCACAGTCCACTTGCTGATATGCAAATTGAAGATGTCACTGTTGAAGTACAACAGGATGAGGATACTGGTGTAGCTGGCGCTGAGGAGGAAGTTGGCGAGGAGGATTCTGATGGTGATGTGGTTTGTTTAAATCAGGCTCCGGGGGAGACAGTTGTTGTCCGTGGGATGAAAAAGCCCATCACGGTCATGCCTGGGCAGAAGACCAAACATTCCACCTCTTTGGTCTGGCAATATTTCTATCCAAATCCGGACAACAACTGTCTTGCCATATGTACCATATGTAAAGGTGAAATAAGTAGGGGTAGGGACGTCAACCACCTAGGAACATCCTCCCTTATACGGCACCTGCAGCGCGTTCATAAAAAGTTACTGTCAAGTTCAGAAACTTTGGCTCAGACCGTAAGCAGTCCAGGGACACCTAAATCCCGTTGTCCTGTTGTATCCAAGCGCCTGCAAACCACACCGTCAACTCCCTCCTCGTCAATTTCCTCCTTAGTCAGGATCGGAAGTAGTCCTGCAGGCCATATCACTGGCATGACTGACTCTCCTATCCGGGATTCCTCCGGAGGATCCTGCATTGCTACGCCTACTGCTGCCGCTGCTGCTGTTGCTGCTGCTGCTGGGAGTCGTTCATCATCCCAGAGAGGAAGTAGGAACACCACTACTTTTACTAAACAATTGACCCTCCAACAGTCCTTAGCGAGGAGGATGAAGTACGACAGCAGTCATCCTGAAGCAAAACGTATAACTGAGGCCTTGACTGCTATGTTGGTGTTAGACGTGCGTCCGGTATCCGCCATTAGTGCAGTGGGATTTAGACAATTGATGGAGGTAGTGTGTCCCCGGTTCCAAATCCCGTCTAGATTCCACTTCACTAGGCAGGCGATACCGAGACTGTACAGAAACGTCAGAAAAAGTGTCCTCAGTGTCCTGAAAAATGCCATTGTACACAATGTCCACTTAACCACGGACATGTGGACAAGTGGAACAGGGCAGACTAAGGACTATATGACTGTGACAGCCCACTGGGTAGATGTATCACCTTATGCAGCAACAGCAGCAGCGTCACCAGTAGCAGCATCTCAGAAACGCCAGCTCGTTACAAGGCAGGCTACGCTGTGTATCACCGGTTTCAGTAAGAGGCACACCGCCGACAACCTCTTAGAGAAACTGAGGGAAATCATCGCCCAGTGGCTTACCCCACTTAGACTCTCCTGGGGATTTGTGATATCTGACAACGCCACCAATATTGTGCGGGCATTACATCTGGGCAAATTCCAGCACGTCCCATGTTTTGCTCACACAATAAACTTGGTGGTGCAGAATTTTCTGAAAAGCGACAGGGGCGTGCAGGAGACGCTTTGGGTGGCCCGAAAAATTTCTGGCCACTTTCGCCATTCAGCGACTGCGTGCCGAAGACTGGAGCGCCAGCAAACACTCTTGAACCTGCCCCGCCATCACCTGAAGCAAGAGGTTGTGACGCGGTGGAACTCAACCCTCTATATGCTTCAGAGGATGGAGGAGCAGCAAAAGGCCATACAAGCCTATACATCCACCTATGACATAGGCAAAGGAGGGGGTATGCACCTGACTCAAGCGCAGTGGAGAATGATTTCCGTGTTGTGCAAGGTTCTTCAGCCCTTCGAACTTGCCACACGTGAAGTCAGTTCAGACACTGCCAGCTTGAGTCAGGTCATTCCCCTCATCAGGCTTTTGCAGAAGCAGCTGGAGAAAGTGAAGGAGGAGCTAAGACGGAGCGATTCCGCTCGGCATGTGGGACTTGTGGATGAAGCCCTTCATTCGCTTTGCCAGGATTCCAGGGTGGTCAATCTGTTGAAATCAGACCACTACATTTTGGCCACCGTGCTCGATCCTAGGTTTAAAGCCTATGTGGTGTCTCTCTTTCCGGCCGACACAAGCCTGCAGAGGTGCAAAGACCTGCTGGTGAACACACTGTCAGCTGAAGCGGAACGTGACACGTCAACGGCTCCTTCTTCATTTTCTCCCGCAACTGGGGCTGCCAGGAAAAAACTTAGGTATCCTAAGCAACCCGCTGGCGGTGATGCAGGGCAGGCAGGACCAAGTTTGGACATCTGGTCCGGACTGAAGGACCTGGCAACAATTTCTGACATGTCTACTGTCACTGCATATGATACTGTCACCATTGACAGAATGGTGGAGGATTACATCGGTGACAGCATCCAAGTAGGCATGTCAGACAGTCCATACCTGTACTGGCAGGAAAAAGAGGCAATTTGGAGGCCCCTGTACAAACTGGCTCTATTTTACCTGAGTTGCCCCCCCTCCAGTGTGTACTCCGAAAGAGTGTTTAGTGCAGCCGGGAACCTTGTCAGCGAAAGGCGTAGGAGGTTGCTTCCACAGAATGTGGAGAAGATGATGTTCATCAAAATGAATTATCAGCTCTTCCAGGGAGACCAGCCTCCAGAAGGTACAGAGGGACCTGTGGTGGTGGATTCAAGTGGGGACGAGTTAATACTTTGTGAGGATGAGGATGTACACACTGAAGAGGGTGAGGAATCGGTGGATGAGGAGGATGAGGATGACATCTTGCCTCCGTAGAGCCAGTTTGTGCAGGGACACATTAATTGCCAGCTTGTTTTGTGGGGGCCCAAACGAACCAATCATTTCAGCCACAGTTGTGTGGCAGACCCTGGCGCTGAAATGATTGATTTGTTAAAGTGTGCATGTCCTGTTTATACAACATAAGGGTGGGTGGGAGGGCCCAAGGACAATTCCATCTTGCACCTCTTTTTTTCTTTGCATTATGTACAGTTTGGGGCCTAGTTTTTCTAACTGCCATCCTGCCTGCCACTGCAGTGTCACTCCTAGATGGGTCACGTGTTTGTGCCGCCCACTCGTGTCGCTTAGCATAGTCATCCAGCTACCTCGGTGCAACCTTTTGGACATAAAAACACTATTGTGAGGTGTGAGGTGTTCAGAATAGACTGGAAATGAGTGGAAATTAAGGTTATTGAGGTTAATAATAGCATAGGAGCAGAAAAACCTACAAATTCTGTGATTTTAGCTGTTTTTATGCTTTTTTTCCAAAAAATACAGATCCAAAACACAAAACCCAGAACCCAAAACACGGAAGGGTGGTTTTGGCAAAACCAATCCAGATCCAAAACACGAAGAAAGATCCAGATCCAAAACCAAAACACAAAACACGAAAAGTGGCCGGTGCACACCCCTAGTTTAAACTCTGTGATAGCAGCTAACAGGTTTCCATAAGTATGACAGATTGTGTAGCACCTCCAGATCAATCATTGATCAATCCATGAACCAAAACCCCATTATTTCTGCATTATTGTGAGTGATTTAACAATGGTGATTGCTGAGTTTTCTGTATATATATATATATATATATATATATATATATATATATATATATACGTGAACAAAATCAGTGGGGTACAGCGCACACAGGTTGTAGAAACTTTTTTAACAACTTTTTATTAACCTTTTTCTTTACTTTTTTCGTGACTGACACTGCGTTGTCACACTGCTTATATGTGAACGCATTGGGGTATGGCCTGGGGAGTCAGTGCAGCACCACTGTGTGACTAAACAATTATACTAAAGGTGGGTACACACTGGAAATATGTACACACTTGTGTAAAAAAAAGATGTACACAGTCACTTGTGGATGGACACTGGAACAGGGAGTGGATGGGCACAGCATAGCCAGTTGTGGTTGGACACAGGGACAGGCAGTGGATGGATACTGCACAGCCACTTGTAAATGGACACTGCACAGCCATTTGTGGATGGACACAGCACAGCCACTTGTGGACAGTAGCGGATTTACCGCTAGGCAACCCAAGCGACCGCTTAGGGCCCGGCGGGTCCCTGGGGGCCCGCAGACAGGGCTGTAGAACGGAGGCATGTTATATTATTGTTTTGCCCGGCAGACTGTCAGCACATTGATTCTACAGCTGCCGGGTGCTGCTCTGTTTCTCTGCACTCCTCTAGTCTCCCCTGCTCTGCTGTGCTGCAGGTGACCAGTAACGTCACACGCAGAGAGAGGAGCGGAGCCTAGAAGAGGCTGAGGTGCCCTCCATGCTGACATGTGGAGAGAGTGTATTAGGAGGTGAGTGCCATTGCCTGTTGGGCCACATACTATGGTGCTGTGGATTGGGGGGGGAAGGGAATTGTCCACCTGCACCTGCTATAGTCCACAGGGGAGAGGGGGTGTTTGATTCTTCTATCACCCTCCTGCTATAATCTCTGCAGGATGTGGGGGAGGGGTGTTTGCTGCAAGCAAATAAAGACTGCCTTGTGCTGTGTGAATGTATAATAAATGAATGTCAGTGTCAGCAAGTGTGTGTCAGCCACTTGGTGGTGTCAGTAAGTGTGTGTCAGTACATGTATGTGTATATATGCGGCTATGGGGGCAGTGTGTATTTGTATGAGAGCAGTGTGTGTGTGTGTGTGCGGCTATGGGGCAGTGTGTGTGTGTGTGCGGCTATGGGGGCAGTATGTGTGTGCGGCTATGAGAGCAGTGTGTGTGTGCGGCTATGGGGGCAGTGTGTGTGTGTGCGCGGCTATGGGGGCAGTATGTGTGTGCGGCTACAATAGCAGTATGTGCAGCTATGGGGGCCGTGTGTGTGCGCGGCTATAAGAGCAGTGTGTCTGTGTGCGGCTGTGGTGGCAGTGTGTGTGTGCGGCTATGGGGGCAGTGTGTGTGCGGATATGGGGGCAGTGTGTGCGTGTGCGGCTATGGGGCAGTGTGTGTGCGGCTATGAGGGGTGTGTGTGTGTGCAGCTATAAGGGCAGTGTGTGTTTGTGCGGCTATGGGGCAGTGTGTGTGTGTGCGGCTATGAGGGCAGTGTGTGTGTGTGTGTGTGTGCGGCTATGGGGCAGTGTGTGCGGCTATGAGGGCAGTGCGTGTGTGTGTGTGTGGCTATGGGGGCAGTGCGTGTGTGTGCGGCTATGGGGCAGTGTGTGTGTGTGTGCGGCTATGGGGCAGTGTGTGTGCGGCTATGAGGGCAGTGCGTGTGTGTGTGTGGCTATGGGGGCAATGCGTGTGTGTGTGCGGCTATGGGGGCAGTGTGTGTGTGTGGCTATGGGGCAGTGTGTGTGTGCGGCTATGGGCGCAGTGTGTGTGCATGTGGGGCTGTGAGGGCAGTGCGTGTGTGTGCGGCTATGAGGGCAGTGTGTGTGTGCGGCTATGAGGGCAGTGTGTGTGTGTGTGTGCGACTATGGGGCAGTGTGTGTGTGTGTGCGGCTATGGGGCAGTGTGTGTGTATGACGATGGGGCAGTGTGTGTGTGTGTGTGCGGCTATGAGGGCAGTGTGTGTGTGTGCAGCTATGGGGCAATGTGTGTGTAAAATTGCATGCTGTTGAGGGAGTAGGGCCCCAAACTGATATCTTGCTTAGGGCCCCATGAGGTCTAAATCCGCCTCTGCTTGTGGATGGACACAGCACAGCCACTTGTGGATGGACACAGCACAGCCACTTGTGGATGGACACAGCACAGCCACTTGTTGGATAGACACTGCACAGCCACTTCTGGTTAGATACAGCACAGCCACTTGATGGACACCGCACAGCCATTTGTGGATGGATACAGCACAGCCACTTGTAGATAGACACTGCACAGCTACTTGTGGTTAGATACAGCACAGCCACTTGATGGACACTGCACAGCCATTTGTGGATGGATACAGCACAGCCACTTGTGGATGGCCACAGCACAGCCACTTGTGGATGGACACAGCACAGTCATTTGATGAACACAGCACAGCCACTTGTGGATGGACACAATAGAGCACAGCACAGCACACAGCAGCTGTCAAATGGCGCTCAAATCACAGAGGCAGGGCCTTATATAGAATCCAAAACCCACGAGAATCTGATGCCGGGATGATGAAGTTTTGCCTTGATTTGGAATCTGAGCATGGCGGGAAAACCTGAGCCAGGGCTCGGATTTACTCGAAAAGTCTATTCTTGTTCTTAGAAATGAAGGCTATTCCATGCGAGAAATTGGCAAGAAACTGAACATTTCCTACAATGGTGTGTACTACTCCCTTCACAGAACAGCACCAACAGGCTCTAACCAGAGTAGAAAGAGAAGTGGGAGGCCCCAATGCACAACTGTGCAAGACGACAAGTACACTAGAATCTCTAGTTTGAGAAATAGACGCCTCACAAGTCCTCAACTGGCAGCTTCATTAAATGGTACCAGTAAAACGCCAGTGTCAACATCTACAGTGAAGAGGCGACTCCAGGATGCTGGCCTTCTAGGCAGAGTGGCAAAGAAAAAGCCATATCTAAGACTGGCCAATAAAAGGTAAAGATTAATATGGGCAAAAGAACACAGACATTGGACAGAGGAAGATTGGAAAAAAGTGTTATGGACAGACAAATCGAACTTTGAGGTGTATGGATCACACAGAAGAACATTTGTGAGACGCAGAACAAGTGAAAAAATGCTGGAAGAGTGCCTGATGCCATCTGTCAAGCATGGTGGAGGTAATGTGATGGTCTGGGGCTGCTTTGGTGCTGGCAGTGTAATGTCAGTGCTGGTGATGCAGTGCTGGTGGTGCAGTGGGTGCTGGCAGTGTAATGTCAGTGCTGGTGGTGCAGTGTTTGCTGGCAGTGTAATGTCAGTGCTGGTGGTGCAGTGTGTTCTGGCAGTGTAATGTCAGTGCTGGTGATGCAGTGGGTGCTGGCAGTGTAATGTCAGTGCTGGTGGTGCAGTGTGTGCTGGCAGTGTAATGTCAGTGCTGGTGGTGCAGTGTTTGCTGGCAGTGTAATGTCAGTGCTGGTGGTGCAGTGTGTGCTGGCAGTGTAATGTCAGTGCTGGTGGTGCAGTGTGTGCCGGTAGTGTAATGTCAGTGCTGGTGGTGCAGTGTTCGCTGGCAGTGTAATGTCAGTGCTGGTGGTGCAGTGTGTGCTGGCAGTGTATTGTCAGTGCTGGTGATGCAGTGCTGGTGGTGCAGTGGGTGCTGGCAGTGTAATGTCAGTGCTGGTGATGCAGTGTTTGCTGGCAGTGTAATGTCAGTGCTGGTGGTGCAGTGTGTGCTGGCAGTGTATGTAATGTCAGTGCTGGTGGTGCAGTGTTTGCTGGCAGTGTAATGTCAGTGCTGGTGGTGCAGTGTGTGCTGGCAGTGTAATGTCAGTGCTGGTGGTGCAGTGGGTGCTGGCAGTGTAATGTCAGTGCTGGTGGTGCAGTGTTTGCTGGCAGTGTAATGTCAGTGCTGGTGGTGAAGTGTGTGCTGGCAGTGTAATGTCAGTGCTGGTGGTGCGGTGTGTGCTGGCAGTGTAATGTCAGTGCTGGTGGTGCGGTGTGTGCTGGCAGTGTAATGTAAGTGCTGGTGGTGCAGTGGGTGCTGGCAGTATAATGTCAGTGCTGGTGCTGCAGTGTGTGCTGATAGTGTAATGTTAGTAGGGATGTGCGCCTGACCATTTTTGCTGGATTTGTCTATGATTCATCGTCCGGCTTTGGATTTGGATTTGCCAAACCTGCAGTGACTGGTTTTGGATTTGGATTTTTTACAAAAATTGCCAAATAAAGCTAGAATCACATAATTTTGACTTTTTTTGTTCCAATAGTATTATTAACCTCAATAACATTAATTTCCAGTCATTTACAGTCAATTTAGACCTCCTCACAGCTCACAATATTGTTTTCACCATTATTGGCCAAAGGCTGCAGTGAACTGGCTGGTTAGTAAGCGACAGAGCAGCGGCACAGACACCGCAGTTTAAAGGACATTTATGAAACATTGCCACACAGCAGTAGCAGAAATAAAAGGTAGTGCAAGATGGAATTGTCCTTAGGTCCTTATGTTAGATATTAAAAAGGACATGCACACTTTTTAAATTGCGTTTATTTATAAAGTTTGTCATTTTATAACAAAAACATCAAATTACAACCCAGAAAGAGAAAACCCTCCCTCCTATAAGCCCCATCCCCACAGAAATAAAATAGCTACCCATTAAAATAATACAATTACATATTCAAAAACAGTATATAAATAAAACAGAGCACATTATCAGCACAGAAAAATATCTCAACCTTGCGGTATAAGAGAAAATTTACTACAAACATCTCAGAATAATAAAACATTATTGCACAGTCTCGCCGGTCTCCAGCCCCCCACCATCCGAAGTCTCCTCACCTCCATTAACATAATAAGTTGAAGAAATCCACGGACCCCAAATACGTTCATACTTCAGGATAGAGTTACGTTTGGTGTATATAAAACGTTCATGCCCCACTACTTCATTCATTAACCCAGACCATTCAGCAAAAGTAGGGCCCCTAGCTGCCATCCAAGTACGGGCAATACAAACCTTAGCCAAAGTCATCGCATTAATCACATATTGGGCCGTCAATCGATTAACCCTGTTCGAAAGACCCAGTCCAAAGATGCAGATTTTAGGTGACAAAATGGGAATACTACTCTCTGTGTTGGTAACACAGGTGGTGACCCGGGACCAAAACACTCGAACAGCAGGGCACTCCCAGAGGAGATGCCAAAATGAGCACTGGGAAACAGAACACTTAGGACACCTATCCGACACTCCAGATCCAAATCGATTCATCAACAAAGGAGTAAGATACACCCTGTGTAATAAAAAGAACTGTATCTGTTGGAATCTCACTGCAGAAGTGGCGATCACATGACTATTCAACATTAAAGACCATTCATCATCATCTAATGGACCCAAATCATCCACCCATTTAAGCCTAAGTGATAATAGGGTATCATCGGAATTAGCAGTAAGGAGGTAGGAGTAAAGTCTGGAAATTAATCGCCTACCACTAGTTGCTTGCAGCATAACCCTAACTGGATCAGGAGTAAATTGCGGAGGGCCTGCAGAAAACTGGACAGCTAGAGCGTGTCGGAGCTGTAGGTAACGGAAAAACATAGTATTCGGGACCCCAAATTCAGTTCTAATAGTGTCAAAACTTTTTAATACCCCGTCACTATACAACTGTCCAATGGAGAGAACCCCCCTCCCAGTCCACAAGGAGCTACTATCTAATAGGGCCAGTTCTCTTAGAGCAGAAGAATTCCACAAAGACAAATCAGGATCAATACCCTCCGCCCCCACTAAAGCACGGGCCTGTTTCCACAGCTTATGAGCCTGCGTGACCAATGGAGCTCCCCCTGTAGGGCATTTGTCATCTAATAATAACTGCAAAGGGGAACATCCTCTAGTAACAGTGTGTACCAATAAGGTAGGTAGATCCTGGCTCTCCCCACCCAAAACCCACCCCTGTAAATGAACCAATTGTGAAGCCAAATAATAGAGGCGGAAATTTGGCAATGCCAGACCACCCAGTGCTCTAGGCCTACATAAAGTTTTAAGTTTGATTCGAGGACGTTTTTCAGCCCAAACTAAAGAGGAGATATAACTATCTATCAATTTAAATATACGTGGAGAAATATAGATAGGGGCCTGCTGAAAAACATATAAAAATTTGGGGAGAACAATCATTTTTACCAAATTAACCCTACCCGTGGCGGTCAAGGGAAGTTTATTCCAAACATGCAGCTTGGATTTCAGGAAATCAATTTGTGGTTGGACATTAAGTGGGACAAAGTCCAACATAGATGACATTACCCAAATTCCCAGATATTTAAACTTAGTGGTCCACACCAAGGGAGTATTTACCGTACTAACAGGAGTAGAAGGACCATGTAGAGGAAGAATGCAAGATTTGTCCCAATTAATGCGCAGTCCAGAAAATCGTCCAAAAGAGTCTACCACCGAGAGAAGGGCAATTAAAGACTCTGATGCATCTTACAAGAATAACAACATGTCATCCGCATAGAGAGCCACCTTGTCGACCCTTTGTCGTATCTGAATTCCCCGTATTCTGGGATCAGTTCTTATAAGACACGCCAAAGGCTCGATGGCTAGGGCAAAGAGAGCTGGGGAAAGAGGGCAGCCCTGTCTAGTACCCCTAGAGAGGTGAAAAGAAGGGGAAACATATCCATTAATACAAACCCGCCCTAAAGGGGAGGAGTATAACAATTTAACACAAGCTATAAATCTAGGTCCCATCCCAATATGAAACAGGATCTCCCAAAGATAGTGCCACTCTACAGAGTCAAAGGCCCTGGCGGCATCCAAAGACACCACCACTGCCCCATCCTCCACCGAATCCGCCAGCTGTAAAATTGAATATAATCTCCTAAGATTTTGTGAGGTAGACTTTCCTGGCATAAAACCAGTCTGGTCAGGATGTACTACCTCACTAATTATCCTATTGAGCCTGAGTGCAAGCATTTTGGCCAATATTTTAATATCCGTAGAGAGGAGGGAAATCGGACGGTAAGAGCCAGGATCAAGGGGATCTTTTCCAATTTTAGGGATCATGATAATAATGGCCTCAGACATAGAACAGGGGAGAGTACCCAGGTCACACAGTTCATTAAAAAGATTAAGTAATCTGGGAAAAAAGAAAAGGGCATGCTTCTTATAAACCTCAATGGGAATCCCATCTACTCCTGGGGCCTTACCTCCCGGAAACGAAGAAACAGCCACCCCGACTTCCTCTACAGTAAATGGGGAGTCTAGAAATGCTCTGCTATCCTGAGAAATGGAGGGGAGGGATATATGTCCCAAATATTCAAGCATCTCGTCTAGGGAATAATGGGCTTGAGAGCTGTAAAGGTTAGCAAAGTATTCATAAAACACCTTCGTGATAGCTGGTGTAGAAGAGTGCAAGTTACCACAGGAGTCACGAATTTGAGCTACAACTGTAACAGGTCGGACCTCTCTAGAAAGATATGCCAGAAAAGCCCCAGATTTATCCGAGTCTGAATATTGACTATGCCTAACAAATAGTAGACGTCTTCTAGATTTATCTAAAAGGAAATCAGATAAAACTTTAGTGGCCTCCATATATGCGGATCTAGCAACAATAGAACCCGAAGATAGATATCTCTGTTCCAGCAATGTACAACGATTTTCCAGCTCAGTCTCCCTTTTCTTATGAAAAGTTTTAATATTTATCACCCTACCAATTAAGGAACCTCTCAGAACAGCCTTGAAGGCATCCCATAATATGTTATAGGAAACAGAGCCAGTATTCACAGTAAAAAAATTAGCCCATTGGGATTCCAATTCCGAGCCCGCATCCATTAAAGTAAGCCAGAAGGGATTACATTTCCAAAAGGAATGGCCTCACGGAGCAGCAACATCAATAGTCAGTGCTAAGGGGGCATGATCCGATACACCCCGGGATCGGTACTCCACCTCCACAACCTGCGGGACCAGCCTCCCGGATATCAGCGCGAGATCAATCCTAGAAAAGGAATGATGAGAGGCCGAGAAGCAAGAGTACCGAGCCAAGGAAGGATGCCGAGCCCGCCATACATCCACCAGCCCAAGCTCATCCACTAAATTAGCAAAAGAATGAGGGGAGGGGCCAGACACATTCAAACTTTCACGCCACCTATCTAGGGCAGGGTTTAGCACGTTATTAAAATCCCCGACACAAATAACCGGGGTATCAGGTGATAAAGAAATAAATTCAGCAGATTTCCTTAAAACCTCACTGGTATAAGGTGGGGGAATATAAATTGCAAGAATGTAAAATGGAGAGGAGTGAATAGAAGCCCGTATGAAGACATATCTACCCATGGGGTCCACTCTAACATCATCCAGCACAAAATTCAGGGATTTTCGAACCAAGACTGACACACCTCTGGAATATGAGGAGTGTGTAGAATGGTAAGCCCAGCCTATCCAAGGTTTGCGCAAGGCCAAAACTTTCCCGCCCACCAAGTGCGTCTCCATCAAACAGATAATATCGGCCTGGGCCTTTTTTACCTGATTCAATACTAAAGAACGCTTGACCTTATCATTGGGGCCCCGGACATTCCAGGAGAGAACCCGGAGAGTGGAACCTAAACTAGTAGCCATCATGGGGTAAGCCATACATCAGGAGAACGAGGAGACATTAATAACGGAGACAAGACAACAGGGAGAGGAGACCAGCGAGACACAGCAGCTCTGTACAACAAAGAAAACAGCAAAGGCCGAGAATAGCTTAAATACCAGCATATTAGTTTGGTAGATGACATAGCAATGGCATGAAATAAAAACATAAAAAAGTAAATTCCCACACAATATCCCTTAAGAAAAACCCACATCCCACCCTGTATATCCACCCCAACAAGATATACCCAAATCCCTAACCAAACAACTATTAACCCCAAGCCAAAATATCCGATAAACCCCTTATTCTTGTTGAATTATACTAAAGAGTAAAATAGAAAAAAGAAGAGGGGGGAGGAGCAACTCTTACCTCAGCCGTAAGGTGGAGTATCGGCTAGGCCCAGAAAAGAATTACCCTCCCAGCACCCAAAATAACCATATAAATGAATACCACAATAATAATGCCAGTTGAGAAGCATCAAAAAAAAATAAAAAAAATAAATAATAATAATCAGCAGACTATGTAAAGAACAAACACATCTGGAATATTAAGTCCAAGTCAGTCCGGAGGAGCATCGTCCCCACGACCTCTAAGATCCAGCCACGATGAAGCCTCCCGTGGGGAATCGAAGAAGTGAGATCGACCATCAGCCACCACACGGAGTCGAGCAGGAAACAACATGGCGTATGAGAGGCCCAGATCACGTAAACGACGTTTAATTTGTTGAAATTGGGACCTAGACTTCTGAACATCCATAGAAAAGTCCGGGAACACAGCCACCCGACTTCCATTGTATTCCAAAGGGCCCCGTAGGCGAGCCAAGCGAAGTATCGAGTCTCTGTCCTTGAAATGCTGGAATTTAGCAATAAATGTGCGGGGGGGGGGCACCAGGAGGCAGAGCCCTGCCAGGGATACGGTGCGCTCTCACCACTGCAAAGTGAGCAGTGAAATCACCTCGGCCAAATTTATCCACTAACCATTTTTCTAGGAACTCCTCTGGTTGAGACCCTTCCGACTTCTCTGGAAGGCCCACAAAATGGATGTTATTCCTATGAAGACGGCCTTCTATATCAGAGATTTTCGTACGACAGGCCACCATCTGGGACTCCAAGGTTGTAAGCCGTCCCGCAACCGGTGCAGTGATATCCTCTAATGTGGAAATACGAGTCTCGGCCTCCCCGACACGTTCTCGCATCGTCTGCATATCATGACGGATAAGAGAAAGTTCCCCATAAACCTCAGAAATCTTGCCAGACAACGTTTTCTCTGAAGAAGTAATTGCCTGCATTAAATTTTGCATAGTGATCTCAGGCCCCGGGGGAAACTCCCCAGGAGCAGGCAGGGAGGAGGGCTGAGAAATAGACGGTGTTTCTGAAGAGCCGGATCCCGTAGCCCCACCCGTTCCAGAACGGGAGAACCTTTCCAGCCGCGCAGCAGCCGACTGTTGGGAATTTTTCCCCATCTTCACTGGGTCTCGGGGGCCGATGCAGGAGGGTGAAACCAATACTGGGTATTGATTAGCAACTGGACACAATGCAGGGCAATGATCAGCAGCCAGGCACAGCACGGGGTGGTGATCGACAACCGGATACAGAGCAGGGTGGTAATCTGCAGCCGGGCACTGTACAGGATGGGGACCAGCAGCTGGGCACAGTCTAGGGTGATAATTAGCAGCTGGGTACAATACAGGGTGGCACTCAGCAGATGGGGAGAGTGTAAAATGATAAGCAGCTGCTAAGCTCAGTGCAGGATGGTGATGTGCAGCTGGACACAGGGGGAGCAGAGTATGCAGTGTCTCAAATGACCCAGGGAGCCAAAGAAAGGGCCAGCCACCTTTCCAACCCATCAGGACACTAACCAGAGGTGTGCTGCACCCAGCACTGTAGACAGGAGGTCCAAATCAGCCTGTTTCCGGATCCAAGATGGCGGCCGCGATCGAGAATCTCGGGTCCACAGCCGCAATTAATGTGCAATCTGCACACTATATAAGGATTCCTCTCCTCCGCAGCACCTCAGGGACCCCTCCAACTGCCAGAAAACACCAGCACCGGAGCCAGGAGCAGCCACAGAGACCAGGATCCGGATCCAAGATGGCGCCCGCGACGAGGAAACGCTGCAGGGAGAGACTTTCAACTCCCACAGCACAGCGGCCAGCGTGTCCAGACCAGCCTGATGACTCTTGGAGCAAGCAGTGGTAAGTATCCTGCAGCAAGGTAGGTGCCAGGGACCAGGCAGGGGACTCAGAATGGGTTAAAAAGGATATTAGGGCCCAGGAGCTCCGGAGTCAGCAGCCTATCTCCAGCCCACCCAGGCCACGCCCCCCGGACATGCACACTTTAACAAACCAAGCATTTCAGCGACAGGGACTGCCACTTTTGTGGCTGAAGTGCTTGGTTTGTTTGGGCCCCCCCCAAAAAAGCTACCAATTGGCTTATGGCAACAGCTCTATAGTGGCAAGATGTCACCGTCATTGCCTTCCTCACCCTCATCAGTGTGTACATCATCCTCACACAATATTAATTCATCCCTGCTGAAATCCACCATTACAAAAGACTCTGTACTGTGACGTAGTTGCCGGGAAAGGTCTTCCTCGTGGAATTTCCAGTTCATTTTGATGAACATCATCTTTTCCACATTTTGAGGAAGTAGCCTCCTACGCCATTCGCTCACAAGGTTCCCGCCTGTGCTGAAAACTCTCTCCGAGAACACACTGGAGGGTGGGCAGCTTAAGTAATGCAAAGCCAGTTCATACAAGGGCCTCCAAATTGCCTTTTTTTCCTTCCAGTATTCGAAGGGATTCTGTAACATGTCTATTTGGAAGCGGTATGAAATACCGCTGTCCGCATGGCCGGCAGTTCAAATCCCGGCAGCGTCAGGCAGACAAATGAAGAGATCCCGGCAGCAGCAGCCCGACAGCACTGGAAATCCCGATCGTCCGTAGGTGAGTACTTACTAACCTAACGTAACCCCCCTAACCCTAACCCTCCTTAGGGGTGCCTAACCCTAACCTCCCCCCAGGGGGTGCCTAACCCTAACCCTCCCTCCCCCTAGCCTAACCCTAACCCTCCTGGGGGGTGCCTAACCCTAAGTCCCCCCCAGGAGCCCTAAACCTAACCCTCCCCCTGTGGCTGTCCGCTCGTGGCACCCGGCATCCCTTCGATCGGGATGCTGTGCGCCGGTCTCCCAGCGTAGGAAAAATGACAGGCGTCTAGACTTAGACGCCTGTCATTTATCCTTCGCAGGGATAAAGCAGTCGGGAAGCCGGCTGTCGGGCTTATGTCTTTTCTTTTCTGTTTTCTTTTCTGTCAGCCGGCTTCCCGATTGCATCCTGTCTATTTGTATGGTGTCATGAAAATAATCCTCCACCATTCTTTCGATGGTGATCGTATCAGATGGAGTTACAGTAGAGGTGTCACTAATGTTGGGCAATTCTTTTACACCCGACCAGATGTCAAAATGTTGGGTTGACTTATCTGCAACCCTACTGGGAAGCTGATTTTTTTTCTGGCTGCTGCTGAAGAAATTGAAGGAGGAAAAGTAGTGCTTGTGATACTTGCCAACTTGCTCACCAGTAGCTCTTTGCATCTTTTAAGAGCTGGGTCAGTTGGAAAGAAAGACACAGCATACAACTTAAACCAGGGATCAAGCATGGTTGCTAAAACGTAGTGATCAGATTTCAAGATCATGGCCACCTGTGGATCCTGGCAAAGCGAATAAAGGACTTGATCTACAAGTCCGGCATTCTTTGCGGATTCGCTTTGTTTAATATCCTCCTTCAATTTCTCCATCTGATTTTCCAAAAGCCTAATTAGGGGAATCACCTAACTCAAGCTAGCAGTGTCAGCACTCACTTCACATGTGGCTACGTCAAATGGTTTGAGCACCTTGCACAAGACAGAAAGTACTCTCCACTGTGTTGGGCTAAGGTACATTCCCTCTCCTCTCCCAATGTCATGGCTTGTTGTATAGCTATGGATGGTTTGTTACTGTTCCTCCATCCGCTGAAGCATATAAAGGGTGGCGTTCCACCTTGTTACCACCTCTTGCTTCAGTTGATGGCAGGGAAAATTAAACTGCTCTTGCAGGTGCTGCAATCTCCTGCATGCTGTTGCTGAATGTCGAAAATGTCCCGAAATATTTCTGGCCACAGACATCTACTGCACGCTGCTGTTATTTTTAATAAAACTCTGCACCACTAAGTTGATGATGTGAGCAAAACAGGGGATGTGTTGAAATTCACCCAGCTGTAATGCTTTTACAATATATGTGGCGTTATCAGAAATCACAAATCCTGAGGAGAGTCCAAGTGGGGTAAGCCATGTTTCTATGACAGGTTGCCAGTGGTATGCCTCTTATTGAATCCAGTGATACACAGAGTAGCCTGCCTCTGAATGAGCTGGCATTGTTTGTTAGATACTACTTCTGCTGCTGCTGAAGGTGATTCACCCATCCAGTGGGCTGTCACAGTAATGTAATCTTTAGTTTGCCCACTACCGCTTGTCCACATATCTGTGGTTAAGTTTTCACAATGGCATTTTGTAGGGCAATAATTAGGTTCTTTTTAACGTCCTGGTACAGCCGATGATTGGCTTTTTGGGTAAAATAAAACCGAGATGGAATTTTGTGCCGGGGACACAGGACCCCAATTAACTTGGTAAAACCCACTGCATTAATTGAGGATATTGGACGCAGATCTAATACTAGCATAGCTGTCATGGGGTCAGTGATCCGTTGTGCGACTAGGTGAGAGCTGTCATACTTGCTTCTCCTTGCAAGAGATCCTTTAACAGTCAATTGTTTTGTTAAACTACAGTACTACTAGTAGTCTTCTTGGTCCACTTCTGGGATGAAGATCCACCCCCAGCAGCATCAGCAGCAGGCCTAGCACTCAAGGATTCTTCTGAGGAGTCCTGGAAAGGGGATGAGTCACCTAGCAAATTGGATGCCGGACTACCTCTGATCATTACTGAGGATATTGAGGATGAAGGTGTTGGCAGTGGAGATTGCAGATGCTGGGATCTAGTAGAGAGAAGGGAGCTAGCTGGTGCTGGACTGCTTGTTGTTATTTTTTTAGCACCAGTTTCTGATGTTATAAAATACTTGTCATGAGCTCGCTGTAGATGATGTAATAGCGTGGAGGTTCCTAGATGCTTAATATCCCTACCTCTACTTACTGTGGTTCTACAATGGCTACAAATGGTTTGACAAATGTTGTCAGGATTTGGGTAAAAATAATTCCAGACATAAGAGGTGGATTTGTTGGTCCTATGCCCAGACATGACAATGGTCTTCTTCTTATCATGGACAAGAGCTGCGTCCACCGGTTCCTGACTTACACAAATAACATCCTCATCCTCAATATCCTCATTAGTGCCAGTGTCAGCTACAGAAATATCCCCCTCATCCTCTTGCAATTCCACATTGTCATCCTCAATTTCTATCTCATCAGCAATACTTATACTGCTCAAACTACAAATACAGAGTGAGCAAAAACTGTGGAAGGCTCACACATAGCACTCGTGGACACATTTAGATTCTCCTCAGGGATTTCTGACATTTGTGTTTCTGAACGCACAGTTTGAGCTACTGCCTTAGTTGTTTTCAGTTTTTTTACACTTCCTCTATAGTCAGAGTGAAAAGGTATTCCATTGTCATGAGAGGCAGCAGATGCCTCACTGACAGTTACAGAACCACCACTAAGAAATAAAGGCCAAGGCCTGAGCCTTTCCTTGCCACTGCGTGTGGTGAATGGTATGTTGCCAATTTTTTTTTTTCTCCATTAACATTTAGAGGTTTTTTTGTCTTTACCCCTGTGAAATCTCGATTTTTTTATTTTTATTTCAGATACCCTAATTTTTTAAAGCCTCTACGCCCTTGAGCATCGGCTTTAGATGATAGTGAGTGACTAGTATCGTCATCATGACTGGTTCCAGCAGCTGCACTGCTAGCATTTTCTTGCTGCTTCTGCTCTACACTCGGTTGGTTGTCGTGATCCATACTGATGAAAACACTCAAGTTGTACAAAGCTACTAAGTTTATGTATTTATTTACTAATCAACACTCACTGTGAGTCACAGTACTTGTGTGTTATGGAGTCACGGTGCTTATACACACAGATGGCTATTGCCCAAGGAGTCATGGTGCTTATACACGCAGATGGCTATTGCTCAAGGAGTCACGGGTCTTATACACACAAATGGCTATCGCCCAAGGATTCACAGTGCTTATACACACAGAGGGCTACAGCCCAAGGAGTCAAGGTGCTTATATACACAGATGGCTACTGCCCAAGGAGTCACGGTGCTTATACACATAGATGGCTATTCCCCAAAGAGTCACAGTACTTATAGCCTTATACACACAGAGGGATACTGCCCAAAGAGTCACGGTGCTTATACACACAGATGGCTATTGCCCAAGGAGTCATGGTGCTTATACATATAGAGGGCTTTTGCTCAAGGGGGTCACGGTGCTTATACACACAGAGGGCTATTATTCAAGGAGTCACGGTGCTTATACACACAGAGGGCTATTGTTCAAGGAGTCACAGTGCTTATACACACAGGTGGCTATTGCCCAAGGAGTCATGGTGCTTATACACACAGAGGGCTATTGCCCAAAGAGTCATGGTGCTTATAGCCTTATACACACAGAGGGCTACTGCCCAAGGAGTCACAGTGCTTATACACACAGATGGCTATTGCCCAAGGAGTCACGGTGCTTATACACACAGAGGGCTATTGCTCAAGGAATCACCATGCTTATAGCCTTATACACACAGATGGCTATTGCCCAAGGAGTCACGGTGCTTATACACATAGAGGGCTATTGCTCAAGGAGTCACGGTGCTTATAGCCTTAAACACTCAGAGGGCTACTGCCCATGGAGTCACAGTGCTTATACACACAGAGGGCTACTGCTCAAAGAGTCATGGTGCTTATACACACAGAGAGCTACTCCCCAATGAGTCACTGTGCTTATACACACAGAGGGCTATTGCACAAAGAGTCACGGTGCTTATACACACAGAGGGCTATTGCTCAAGAAGTCACGGTTCTTATACACACAGTGGGCTACTGCCTAAGGAGTCACAGTGCTTATACACACAGATGGCTATTGCCCAAAAAGTCACGGTGCTTATACACACAGATGGCTATTGCCCAAGTAAGTCACCATGCTTATACACACAGAGGGCTATTGCTCAAGGAGTCACAGTGCTTATACACACAGAGGGCTACTGCCCAAGGAGTCACGATGCTTATACACACAGATGGCTATTGCCCAAGAAGTCAGGGTGCTTATACACACAGATGGCTATTGCACAAGGAATCACAGCGCTTTTACACACAAAGGGCTTCTGCCCAAGGAGTCACAGTGCTTATACACACAGATGGCTATTGCCCAAGGAGTCACAGTGCTTATACACACAGAGGGCTACTGCCCAAGGAGTCACGATGCTTATACACACAGATGGCTATTGCCCAAGGAGTCAGGGTGCTTATACACACAGAGGACTATTGCTCAAGGAATCACAGCGCTTATACACACAAAGGGCTACTGCCCAAGGAGTCACGGTTCTTATACACATAGAGGGCTATTGCTCAAGGAGTCACGGTGCTTATAGCCTTAAACACTCAGAGGGCTACTGCCCATGGAGTCACAGGCCTTCATTCAGAGGCGGCCGTACGGTCTACGACCGCACGGCCGCCTCGATGTTTGTCAAGTGCGCATGCGCACGAGGGAGCCGGCTCCTTCGTGCGCATGCGTGAGACCCGCTACGACCGACAGCGCCAGTCGTAGCGGGTCTCTTTCCAAAGGGGGTGAGCTGTCGATTTTGATTGAGAGCTCGCAGGTGCTGCAATCTCCTGCATGCTGTTGCTGAATGTCGAAAATGTCCCGAAATATTTCTGGCCACAGACATCTACTGCACGCTGCTGTTATTTTTAATAAAACTCTGCACCACTAAGTTGATGATGTGAGCAAAACAGGGGATGTGTTGAAATTCACCCAGCTGTAATGCTTTTACAATATATGTGGCGTTATCAGAAATCACAAATCCTGAGGAGAGTCCAAGTGGGGTAAGCCATGTTTCTATGACAGGTTACCAGTGGTATGCCTCTTATTGAATCCAGTGATACACAGAGTAGCCTGCCTCTGAATGAGCTGGCATTGTTTGTTAGATACTACTTCTGCTGCTGCTGAAGGTGATTCACCCATCCAGTGGGCTGTCACAGTAATGTAATCCTTAGTTTGCCCACTACCGCTTGTCCACATATCTGTGGTTAAGTTTTCACAATGGCATTTTGTAGGGCAATAATTAGGTTCTTTTTAACGTCCTGGTACAGCCGATGATTGGCTTTTTGGGTAAAATAAAACCGAGATGGAATTTTGTGCCCGGGACACAGGACCTCAATTAACTTGGTAAAACCCACTGCATTAATTGAGGATATTGGACGCAGATCTAATACTAGCATAGCTGTCATGGGGTCAGTGATCCGTTGTGCGACTAGGTGAGAGCTGTCATACTTGCTTCTCCTTGCAAGAGATCCTTTAACAGTCAATTGTTTTGTTAAACTACAGTACTACTAGTAGTCTTCTTGGTCCACTTCTGGGATGAAGATCCACCCCCAGCAGCATCAGCAGCAGGCCTAGCACTCAAGGATTCTTCTGAGGAGTCCTGGAAAGGGGATGAGTCACCTAGCAAATTGGATGCCGGACTACCTCTGATCATTACTGAGGATATTGAGGATGAAGGTGTTGGCAGTGGAGATTGCAGATGCTGGGATCTAGTAGAGAGAAGGGAGCTAGCTGGTGCTGGACTGCTTGTTGTTATTTTTTTAGCACCAGTTTCTGATGTTATAAAATACTTGTCATGAGCTCGCTGTAGATGATGTAATAGCGTGGAGGTTCCTAGATGCTTAATATCCCTTCCTCTACTTACTGTGGTTCTACAATGGCTACAAATGGTTTGACAAATGTTGTCAGGATTTGGGTAAAAATAATTCCAGACATAAGAAGTGGATTTGTTGGTCCTATGCCCAGACATGACAATGGTCTTCTTCTTATCATGGACAAGAGCTGCGTCCACCGGTTCCTGACTTACACAAATAACATCCTCATCCTCAATATCCTCATTAGTGCCAGTGTCAGCTACAGAAATATCCCCCTCATCCTCTTGCAATTCCACATTGTCATCCTCAATTTCTATCTCATCAGCAATACTTATACTGCTCAAACTACAAATACAGAGTGAGCAAAAACTGTGGAAGGCTCACACATAGCACTCGTGGACACATTTAGATTCTCCTCAGGGATTTCTGACATTTGTGTTTCTGAACGCACAGTTTGAGCTACTGCCTTAGTTGTTTTCAGTTTTTTTACACTTCTTCTATAGTCAGAGTGAAAAGGTATTCCATTGTCATGAGAGGCAGCAGATGCCTCACTGACAGTTACAGAACCACCACTAAGAAATAAAGGCCAAGGCCTGAGCCTTTCCTTGCCACTGCGTGTGGTGAATGGTATGTTGACAATTTTTTTTTTCTCCATTAACATTTAGAGGTTTTTTTGTCTTTACCCCTGTGAAATCTCGATTTTTTTATTTTTATTTCAGATACCCTAATTTTTTAAAGCCTCTACGCCCTTGAGCATCGGCTTTAGATGATAGTGAGTGACTAGTATCGTCATCATGACTGGTTCCAGCAGCTGCACTGCTAGCATTTTCTTGCTGCTTCTGCTCTACACTCGGTTGGTTGTCGTGATCCATACTGATGAAAACACTCAAGTTGTACAAAGCTACTAAGTTTATGTATTTATTTACTAATCAACACTCACTGTGAGTCACAGTACTTGTGTGTTATGGAGTCACGGTGCTTATACACACAGATGGCTATTGCCCAAGGAGTCATGGTGCTTATACACGCAGATGGCTATTGCTCAAGGAGTCACGGGTCTTATACACACAAATGGCTATCGCCCAAGGATTCACAGTGCTTATACACACAGAGGGCTACAGCCCAAGGAGTCAAGGTGCTTATACACACAGATGGCTACTGCCCAAGGAGTCACGGTGCTTATACACACAGATGGCTATTGCCCAAAGAGTCACAGTACTTATAGCCTTATACACACAGAGGGATACTGCCCAAAGAGTCACGGTGCTTATACACACAGATGGCTATTGCCCAAGGAGTCATGGTGCTTATACATATAGAGGGCTTTTGCTCAAGGGGGTCACGGTGCTTATACACACAGAGGGCTATTATTCAAGGAGTCACGGTGCTTATACACACAGAGGGCTATTGTTCAAGGAGTCACAGTGCTTATACACACAGGTGGCTATTGCCCAAGGAGTCATGGTGCTTATACACACAGAGGGCTATTGCCCAAGGAGTCACGGTGCTTATACACACAGAGGGCTATTGCTCAAGGAATCACCGTGCTTATAGCCTTATACACACAGATGGCTATTGCCCAAGGAGTCACGGTGCTTATACACATAGAGGGCTATTGCTCAAGGAGTCACGGTGCTTATAGCCTTAAACACTCAGAGGGCTACTGCCCATGGAGTCACAGTGCTTATACACACAGAGGGCTACTGCTCAAAGAGTCATGGTGCTTATACACACAGAGAGCTACTGCCCAATGAGTCACTGTGCTTATACACACAGAGGGCTATTGCACAAAGAGTCACGGTGCTTATACACACAGAGGGCTATTGCTCAAGAAGTCACGGTTCTTATACACACAGTGGGCTACTGCCTAAGGAGTCACAGTGCTTATACACACAGATGGCTATTGCCCAAAAAGTCACAGTGCTTATACACACAGAGGGCTATTGCCCAAGTAAGTCACCATGCTTATACACACAGAGGGCTATTGCTCAAGGAGTCACAGTGCTTATACACACAGAGGGCTACTGCCCAAGGAGTCACGATGCTTTTACACACAGATGGCTATTGCCCAAGAAGTCAGGGTGCTTATACACACAGAGGGCTATTGCACAAGGAATCACAGCGCTTTTACACACAAAGGGCTTCTGCCCAAGGAGTCACAGTGCTTATACACACAGATGGCTATTGCCCAAGGAGTCACAGTGCTTATACACACAGAGGGCTACTGCCCAAGGAGTCACGATGCTTATACACACAGATGGCTATAGCCCAAGGAGTCAGGGTGCTTATACACACAGAGGACTATTGCTCAAGGAATCACAGCGCTTATACACACAAAGGGCTACTGCCCAAGGAGTCACGGTTCTTATACACATAGAGGGCTATTGCTCAAGGAGTCACGGTGCTTATAGCCTTAAACACTCAGAGGGCTACTGCCCATGGAGTCACAGGCCTTCGTTCAGAGGCGGTCGTACGGTCTACGACCGCACGGCCGCCTCGATGTTTGTCAAGTGCGCATGCGCACGAGGGAGCCGGCTCCTTCGTGCGCATGCGTGAGACCCGCTACGACCGACAGCACCAGTCGTAGCGGGTCTCTTTCCAAAGGGGGTGAGCTGTCGATTTTGATTGAGAGCTCACCCCGCTTGGAAGGCGGGCCGGGGGGGGGGGTGGCAGCCCAAACGGAGGCGTTCCCATGGGAACGCCTACCCTTTGGGGGAGGCCCCACTGACATCACTAGTGATGTCAGTGGAGAGCTTCCGGCTCTGACAGAGCCAGAAGCTCTCCGGGGCTTACGACAAGTGAGACCCTACCCTAGGGTCTCATCGTAAGCCCCGATGGTCGCGATGGTCTCTGACCATCGCAACCATCACCCTAGCGGTCATTAGAGCTGTGGGTGTAAACCCACAGCCTAGCGACCGAAACAGAGGCGGGCTGTCAGGATGCAAGCGGCCGCCCAGTTTCTGAGCGACCGCTTGCATCCTCCGACCGCCTCTGAATGAGGCCCACAGTGCTTATACACACAGAGGGCTACTGCCCAAAGAGTCATGGTGTTTATACACACAGAGAGCTACTGCCCAAAGAGTCACTGTGCTTATACACACAGAGGGCTATTGCACAAGGAGTCACGGTGCTTATACACACAGAGGGCTATTGCTCAAGGAGTCAAGATGCTTATAAACACAGAGGGCTACTGCACAAGGAGTCACAGTGCTTATACACACAGATGGCTATTGCCCAAGGAGTCACTGTGCTTATACACACAGAGGGCAATTGCCCAATGAGTCACGGTGCTTATAGCCTTATACACACAGATGGCAATTGCCCAAGGAGTCACGGTACTTATACACACAGTGGGCTACTGCCTAAAGAGTCACAGTGCTTATACACACAGATGGCTATTGCCCAAGGAGTCACAGTGCTTATACACACAGATGGCTATTGCCCAAGGAGTCACAGTGCTTATACACACAGATGGCTATTGCAAAAGGAGTCAGGGTGCTTATACCCACAGAGGGCTACTGCCCAAGGAGTCACGGTGCTTATGCACACAGCGGGCTACTACCTAAGGAGTCACGGTGCTATACACACAGATGGCTATTGCCCAAGGAGTCACAGTGCTTATACACACAGATGGCTATTGCCCAAGTAAGTCACCATGTTTTTACACACAGAGGGCTATTTCACAGGGAGTCACGGTGCTTTTACACACAGAGGGCTATTGCTCAAGGAGTCAAGATGCTTATAAACACTGAGGGCTAGTGCCAAAGGAGTCACGGTGCTTATACACACAGATGGCTATTGCCCAAGGAGTCACGGTGCTTATACACACAGAGGGCTACAGCCCAAAGAGTCATGGTGCTTATAGCCTTATACACACAGATGGCTATTGCCCAAAAAGTCACGGTGCTTATACACACAGATGGCTATTGCCCAAGTAAGTCACCATGCTTATACACACAGAGGGCTATTGCTCAAGGAGTCACAGTGCTTATACACACAGAGGGCTACTGCCCAAGGAGTCACGATGCTTATACACACAGATGGCTATTGCCCAAGAAGTCAGGGTGCTTATACACACAGAGGGCTATTGCACAAGGAATCACAGCGCTTTTACACACAAAGGGCTTCTGCCCAAGGAGTCACAGTGCTTATACACACAGATGGCTATTGCCCAAGGAGTCACAGTGCTTATACACACAGATGGCTATTGCCCAAGGATTCAGGGTGCTTATACACACAGAGGACTATTGCTCAAGGAATCACAGCGCTTATACACACAAAGGGCTACTGCCCAAGGAGTCACGGTTCTTATACACATAGAGGGCTATTGCTCAAGGAGTCACGGTGCTTATAGCCTTAAACACTCAGAGGGCTACTGCCCATGGAGTCACAGGCCTTCATTCAGAGGCGGCCGTACGGTCTACGACCGCACGGCCGACTCGATGTTTGTCAAGTGCGCATGCGCACGAGGGAGCCGGCTCCTTCGTGCGCATGCGTGAGGCCCGCTACGACCGACAGCGCCAGTCGTAGCGGGTCTATTTCCAAACGGTGTGAGCTGTCGATTTTGATTGAGAGCTCGCAGGTGCTGCAATCTCCTGCATGCTGTTGCTGAATGTCGAAAATGTCCCGAAATATTTCTGGCCACAGACATCTACTGCACGCTGCTGTTATTTTTAATAAAACTCTGCACCACTAAGTTGATGATGTGAGCAAAACAGGGGATGTGTTGAAATTCACCCAGCTGTAATGCTTTTACAATATATGTGGCGTTATCAGAAATCACAAATCCTGAGGAGAGTCCAAGTGGGGTAAGCCATGTTTCTATGACAGGTTGCCAGTGGTATGCCTCTTATTGAATCCAGTGATACACAGAGTAGCCTGCCTCTGAATGAGCTGGCATTGTTTGTTAGATACTACTTCTGCTGCTGCTGAAGGTGATTCACCCATCCAGTGGGCTGTCACAGTAATGTAATCTTTAGTTTGCCCACTACCGCTTGTCCACATATCTGTGGTTAAGTTTTCACAATGGCATATTGTAGGGCAATAATTAGGTTCTTTTTAACGTCCTAGTACAGCCGATGATTGGCTTTTTGGGTAAAATAAAACCGAGATGGAATTTTGTGCCGGGGACACAGGACCTCAATTAACTTGGTAAAACCCACTGCATTAATTGAGGATATTGGACGCAGATCTAATACTAGCATAGCTGTCATGGGGTCAGTGATCCGCTGTGCGACTAGGTGAGAGCTGTCATACTTGCTTCTCCTTGCAAGAGATCCTTTAACAGTCAATTGTTTTGTTAAACTACAGTACTACTAGTAGTCTTCTTGGTCCACTTCTGGGATGAAGATCCACTCCCAGCAGCATCAGCAGCAGGCCTAGCACTCAAGGATTCTTCTGAGGAGTCCTGGAAAGGGGATGAGTCACCTAGCAAATTGGATGCCGGACTACCTCTGATCACTACTGAGGATATTGAGGATGAAGGTGTTGGCAGTGGAGATTGCAGATGCTGGGATCTAGTAGAGAGAAGGGAGCTAGCTGGTGCTGGACTGCTTGTTGTTATTTTTTTAGCACCAGTTTCTGATGTTATAAAATACTTGTCATGAGCTCGCTGTAGATGATGTAATAGCGTGGAGGTTCCTAGATGCTTAATATCCCTACCTCTACTTACTGTGGTTCTACAATGGCTACAAATGGTTTGACAAATGTTGTCAGGATTTGGGTAAAAATAATTCCAGACATAAGAGGTGGATTTGTTGGTCCTATGCCCAGACATGACAATGGTCTTCTTATCATGGACAAGAGCTGCGTCCACCGGTTCCTGACTTACACAAATAACATCCTCATCCTCAATATCCTCATTAGTGCCAGTGTAAGCTACAGAAATATCCCCCTCATCCTCTTGCAATTCCACATTGTCATCCTCAATTTCTATCTCATCAGCAATACTTATACTGCTCAAACTACAAATACAGAGTGAGCAAAAACTGTGGAAGGCTCACACATAGCACTCGTGGACACATTTAGATTCTCCTCAGGGATTTCTGACATTTGTGTTTCTGAACGCACAGTTTGAGCTACTGCCTTAGTTGTTTTCAGTTTTTTTACACTTCTTCTATAGTCAGAGTGAAAAGGTATTCCATTGTCATGAGAGGCAGCAGATGCCTCACTGACAGTTACAGAACCACCACTAAGAAATAAAGGCCAAGGCCTGAGCCTTTCCTTGCCACTGCGTGTGGTGAATGGTATGTTGCCAATTTTTTTTTTTTTCTCCATTAACATTTAGAGGTTTTTTTTGTCTTTACCCCTGTGAAATCTCGATTTTTTTATTTTTATTTCAGATACCCTAATTTTTTAAAGCCTCTACGCCCTTGAGCATCAGCTTTAGATGATAGTGAGTGACTAGTATCGTCATCATGACTGGTTCCAGCAGCTGCACTGCTAGCATTTTCTTGCTGCTTCTGCTCTACACTCGGTTGGTTGTCGTGATCCATACTGATGAAAACACTCAAGTTGTACAAAGCTACTAAGTTTATGTATTTATTTACTAATCAACACTCACTATGAGTCACAGTACTTGTGTGTTATGGAGTCACGGTGCTTATACACACAGATGGCTATTGCCCAAGGAGTCACGGTGCTTATACACACAGAGGGCTGTTGGTCAAGGAGTCACAATGCTTATACACACAGAGGACTACTGCCCAAGGAGTCATGGTGCTTATACACACAGATGGCTATTGCCCAAGGAGTCACAGTGCTTATACACTACAGAGGGCTATTGCCCAAAGAGACACAGTGCTTATAGCCTTATACACACAGAGGGATACTGCCTAAGGAGTCAAGGTGCTTATACACACAGAGGACTATTGCTCAAGGAGTGACTCTGCTTATAACCTTATACACACAGAGGACTACTGCCCAAAGAGTCATGGTGCTATACAAACAGATGGCTATTGCCCAAGGAGTGATGGTGCTATACACACAGATGGCTATGGCCCAAGGAGTCACGGTGCTTATACACACAGATGGCTATTGCCCAAGGAGTCACGATGCTTATACACACAGATGGCTATTGCCCAAGGAGTCACGATGCTTATACACAGAGGGGGCTACTGCCCAAGGAGTCACAGTGCTTATACACTATCGCTCAAGGAGTTACTGTGCTTATAGCCTTACACACACAGATGGCTACTGCACAAGGAGTCACGGTGCTTATAAACATAGAGGGCTATTGCTCAAGGAGTCACGGTGCTTATACACACAGAGGGCTACTGCCCAAGGAGTCACGGTGCTACTGCTTATACACACAGAGGGCTATTGCCCAAGGAGTCACTGTGCTTGTATACAGTAACAGTACACAGTGGGATACAGCACAAAGAAAAACTTAACTTATATTATTTTTTTTTCCTTTTTTATATTTATATTAATTAATATATTTTTTGCACTGGAGCATATAGGCAGTACTTTAATCGGCAGCATACATCAGGACAGCCAATGGAGTCTGGACACAGGCTACTACAGCCACTTTAATTAGCACTACTCTGTGCAGCATAAGTCAGTGTGCAGTGTGACCAGCATTGCAAGGGTTACTGGGTGGCTCACCACTACTTCTCTGACTCCTTCGTGCTTACTACTACCTCCCTGACCCTTCCATACTCACCACTACCTATCTGCACTCCCGCCCTGACCTCTCCGTACTCACCACTACCTATCTGCACTATCCCTCTGACCCCTGCTCACCAAACACTATCTCTATGCACTATTTCCCTGACCTCTCCATACTCACCACTACCTATCTGCACTATCTCCTGACCCCTCCTTACCAAACACTATCTCTCTGCACTACCTCACTGACCTCTCCATACTCACCACTACCTATCTTCACCATCGGCACAGCGGGGGGGGGGGCTTGTTGTGATTTTGAGGGCGGAGCTGGGGGCATGACCGCACAATCACGTCATCGCTGCCCCACCCCCACTACAAAGTGCAGAGTTTACCGGCATTGTGTAGCTGGGGGCGGCACCACTATGACGCGATTCAGAGCAAATCGCGTCATCGACTTCCCCCGGATTGGCCACTGATGTAAGGAGGGAGCAGACGCTGGCAGGGGGGGCTGGGTGGTGGTGCCGGCTAGGAGACTTGCCCACTCTTCAAGGGGGCCGGGAGCGACACCCGATTTATGGGAGGCTCCCGGAAATTTCAAGAGAGTAGGCAAATATGATCTGCACTATCCCCCAGAACCCTCCATACCAAACACTATCTCGCTGCACTACTCCCCTGATCCATCCATACTCACCACTACCTATCTGCACTACCATCCTGATCCATCCATACTCACCATTACCTATCTGCACTACCACCCTGATCCATCCATACTCACCACTACCTATCTGCACTACCGCCCTGATCCATCCATACTCACCACTACCTATCTGCACTACCACCCTGATCCATCCATACTCACCATTACCTATCTGCACTACTCCCCTGATCCATCCATACTCACCACTACCTATCTGCACTACCGCCCTGATCCATCCATACTCACCACTACCTATCTGCACTACCGCTCTGATCCATCCATACTCACCACTACCTATCTACACTACCACTCTGATCCATCCATACTCACCACTACCTATCTGCACTAATCCCCTGATCCATTCATACTCACCACTACCTATCTGCACTACCGCCCTGATCCATCCATACTCACCACTACCTATCTGCACTACCGTCCTGATCCATCCATACTCACCATTACCTATCTGCACTACTCCCCTGATCCATCCATACTCACCACTACCTATCTGCACTACCACCCTGATCCATCCATACTCACCATTACCTATCTGCACTACTCCCCTGATCCATCCATACTCACCATTACCTATCTACACTACTCCCCTGATCCATCCATACTCACCACTACCTATCTGCACTACCGCCCTGATCCATCCATACTCACCACTATCTATCTGCACTACCGCCCTGATCCATCCATACTCACCACTACCTATCTACACTACCGCCCTGATCCATCCATACTCACCACTACCTATCTGCACTACTCCCCTGATCCATTCATACTCACCATTACCTATCTGCACTACTCCCCTGATCCATCCATACTCACCACTACCTATCTGCACTACCGCCCTGATCCATCCATACTCACCGCTAGCTATCTGCACTACCGCCCTGATCCATCCATACTCACCACTACCTATGTGCACTACCGCCATGATCCATCTATACTCACCACTACCTATCAGTACTACCGCCCTGATCCATCCATACTCACCACTACCTATCTACACTACCGCCCTGATCCATCCATACTCACCACTACCTATCTGCACTACTCCCCTGATCCATTCATACTTACCACTACCTTTCTGCACTACTCCCATGATCCATCCATACTCACCACTACCTATCTGCACTACCACCCTGATCCATCCATACTCACCACTACCTATCTGCACTACCACCCTGATCAATCCATACTCACCACTAGCTATCTGCACTACCGCCCTGATCCATCCGTACTCACCACTACCTATCAGTACTACCCCCCTGATCCATCCATACTCACCACTAAATATCTGCACTACCGTCCTGATCCATCCATACTCACCACTACCTATCTGCACTTCCGTCCTGATCCATCCATACTCACCACTACCTATCTGCACTACCGTCCTGATCCATCCATACTGACCACTACCTATCTGCACTGCTCCCCTGATCCATCCATACTCACCACTACCTATCTGCACTACCGTCCTGATCCATCCATACTCACCACTACCTATCAGTACTACCCCCCTGATCCATCCATACTCACCACTACCTATCTGCACTACCGTCCTGATCCATCCATACTCACCACTACCTATCTGCACTACCGCCCTGACCCCTCCTTGCCAAACACTGTCTCTCTGCACTACATCCCTGAACCCTCCATACTCACCACTACCTATTGGCACTACCTCCATGACCCCTGCACAGTCAGGCCCGCTGAGAGCAGCGGCAGGTCCAGGTAATAGGGGGCATGGCCTAATCACGGGAGGCGTGGCCACGCCCCCTTCCCGCAAAAAAAAAGATTTGCAGCGCCGGCCATCCATACTCACCACTACCTATCTACACTACCGCCCTGATCCATCCATACTCACCACTACCTATCTGCACTACTCCCCTGATCCATCCATACTCACCACTACCTATCTGCACTACCGCCCTGATCCATCCATACTCACCACTACCTATCTGCAATACCGTCCTGATCCATCCATACTCACCACTACCTATCTGCACTACCGCCCTGATCCATCCATACTCACCACTACCTATCTGCACTACCGTCCTGATCCATCCATACTCACCACTACCTATCTGCACTACCGCCCTGATCCCTCCATACTCACCACTACCTATCTGCACTACTCCCCTGATCCATCCATACTCACCATTACCTATCTGCACTACTCCCCTGATCCATCCATACTCACCACTACCTATCTGCACTACCACCCTGATCCATCCATACTCACCATTACCTATCTGCACTACTCCCCTGATCCATCCATACTCACCATTACCTATCTACACTACTCCCCTGATCCATCCATACTCACCACTACCTATCTGCACTACCGCCCTGATCCATCCATACTCACCACTACCTATCTGCACTTCTGCCCTGATCCATCCATACTCACCACTACCTATCTGCACTACCACCCTGATCCATCCATACTCACCACTACCTATCTACACTACCGCCCTGATCCATCCATACTCACCATTACCTATCTACACTACTCCCCTGATCCATCCATACTCACCACTACCTATCTGCACTACTCCCCTGATCCATCCATACTCACCATTACCTATCTGCACTACTCCCCTGATCCATCCATACTCACCACTACCTATCTGCACTACTCCCCTGATCCATCCATACTCACCACTACCTATCTGCACTACCACCCTGATCCATCCATACTCACCACTACCTATCTACACTACCGCCCTGATCCATCCACACTCACCATTACCTATCTGCACTACTCCCCTGATCCATCCATACTCACCATTACCTATCTGCACTACTCCCCTGATCCATCCATACTCACCACTACCTATCTGCACTACTCCCCTGATCCATCCATACTCACCACTACCTATCTGCACTACCGCCCTGATCCATCCCTACTCACCACTACCTATCTGCACTACCGCACTGATCCATCCATACTCACCACTACCTATCTACATTACCGCCCTGATCCATCCATACTCACCACTACCTATCAGTACTACCTCCCTGATCCATCCATACTCACCACTACCTATCTACACTACCGCCCTGATCCATCCATACTCACCACTACCTATCAGTACTACCCCCCTGATCCATCCATACTCACCACTACTTATCTGCACTACCGTCCTGATCCATCCATACTCACCCCTACCTATCTGCACTTCCGTCCTGATCCATCCATACTCACCACTACCTATCTGCACTACCGCCCTGATCCATCCATACTGACCACTACCTATCTGCACTGCTCCCCTGATCCATCCATACTCACCACTACCTATCTGCACTACCGTCCTGATCCATCCATACTCACCACTACCTATCAGTACTACCCCCCTGTTCCATCCATACTCACCACTACCTATCTGCACTACCGTCCTGATCCATCCATACTCACCACTACCTATCTGCACTACCGCCCTGACCCCTCCTTGCCAAACACTGTCTCTCTGCACTACATCCCTGAACCCTCCATACTCACCACTACCTATTGGCACTACCTCCATGACCCCTGCACAGTCAGGCCCGCTGAGAGCAGCGGCAGGTCCAGGTAATAGGGGGCATGGCCTAATCACGGGAGGCATGGCCACGTCCCCTTCCCGCAAAAAAAAAAAGATTTGCAGCGCCGTGCGCTGGGGAGGGGAGGCGCTCTGGGTCCCCTCAGCCCTGCTCAAAGCCAGGGGGGGCGCGATCAGTGTGATCGCTCCCCCCACAGGCATAGGTGACTGCTGTGGCTGCAGTCTCCACTGCAGCTCAGCACACGCTGTGTGCTGGGCTGCTGTGAGGGAGGGGGAGCGGCGCCGGACCCGGGCTCCCGCCGGGCCCCTCAGGAAGCCCGGCCCCCGGTAATCTGTACCCGCTCCCCCCCCTCTCGGCGCCCCTGTGCACAGTCACCTACCACTCTACACTATTCCCTTTACCTTTCCATAACAAACACTACCTGTCTGCAGTTTGTACTATCCCCCTGTCCCTGCTGCCTCTATGACCCCTCCATGTCCACCACAGCAAATTAAAAGTTATACCACTACCTTTTCCCAGTATAGTTGGCCACGCCCCTTAGTGGGCCTCTATTATTACATACCCCTGTGAGCCCTTCATGCTCCAGTCCGTCACTGCCAGACCCTGTTTATTTTAGGTTGGTAATTCGGCATACTAAAATAAAAGCATTGTCAGTATTAGTTCTGATTGCCACACTTGACGAATGTAAGTCAATGTCTATGATATAACAGGTTCATCAGTCTTCTAGCCTTCAGTAAATTTTTACTGACAATTTGAAAACAATAGTCAGCAATTCCCTAAAATTACTTTTTGTTGTGGTCCAGAAAATGTCCAAATCTCACTAGCATTGACCACGGAAAGATGACAACTCTGTTATAGTCACAGACAAGAGAAATATTGTCCTCACAACTAATAGACCATTCATCTCATGTAAATGAGAGATTTGACATATACTAAAATACTTATGCTGACTGGTCAAAGAACACAGAAAGGATGTCATTTATCAAGATGCACATAAATAACTTCAGAACATAAGTGGGAAACAGAAAGGAGATTAATTATTTTGTTGGAAGAAAAGAAAACTGTCAAGTAAGGCATTTAAACATTGTATTGTTAGCGCTTGTATTCAGCAGCCTGACAGTTATACATCAGGCTGTCTGACATGCAAACAATACATTCCTGTTAATATGGAAAGTTAATGCATTGTATACAGAGTATTTCACTGTCACATTCCTGTCACAGGTTATAGTATATAAATATTTTTAACGATAAGCTACAATTATCACACATCTGGAGAACTATATCAAATGTAATATTTTTGAACTGCTCTCTTCACCTTACTGTGGAATTTGTATTTCTCCCTACACTTCCAAATGGATAGAGGTACATGTAAGGGTTGTTCTAAAATGTACATACAAATCTTCATAAAGTACCAGGACACTTTGCAAACACCCTGTATATTATCTCATATACAGTAGAGGCCTATTCATCATGACATAATTATCACTAGTAATAATAATGTTTTAAACTCATTGCGAGTTTAAAAATTGTATTGGAGGCATTCATCATGCCTTTCTCACATTCATCATCATGCCTCTCTCACATTCATCATCATGCCTCTCTCACATTCATCATCATGCCTCTCTCACATTCATCATCATGCCTCTCTCACATTCATCATCATGCCTCTCTCACATTCATCATCATGCCTCTCTCACATTCATCATCATGCCTCTCTCACATTCATCATCATGCCTCTCTCATATTCATCATCATGCCTCTCTCACATTCATAATCATGCCTCCCTAACAAAAGTACCACTTCCGAAAAGCTGCTCTTTTGCGGAGTGAGCTTTTCGGAAAAGTGATACTTTTCCCCTGCAGCTGAGGTGTCCACAAGGATTTCCTCACTGCTGCATGTCTTTTCCCTCTCTATTTACCGCTGTCTTTCACCGCCTAAGCCCCCCGCCCCCTTGGATCTGGCCACCGCTGGTGTCCGTTTCTGCTAGCCCCCCTGCACGGCTATCTGATCCCCCCCCCGTGGGTGTCTGATGAATGACCCTGGCACTTAATTTTTACAAGAGTATGTTAATTTTCACCTGCTTTTGTAACAAATAAGTGATGATGAATAGGCCCCATAATATTCAAGTGATGTTCATAGGCATGTAAACTCATGCATATAATATCTACAGTGAGTTCTGCTTCTGCTGTCATACATTATAATTACTGAGTTCTTAATGTCATTACTGTGTTCATTTGGAAAACTTGTATATTATATAAGTAACAATACACCTCCTACTTTAAATCGTTACATATAGTAGAAGTCACCATAGATATCTGTGGCCCATTCCTCTTTGCAGCACCACTCAAGCTCCATCATGTTGGATGGGAATGGTCGGTGCACTCCCATTTTCAGATCTCTCCAAAGATGTTCAATCAGATTCAAGTCTGGGCTCTTGCTAGGCCACTCAAAGACATTCACAGAGTTGTCCTGAAGCCACTCCTTTGATATCTTGGCTGCGTGCTTGGGGTCGTTATACTGCTGAAATATGAACCGTCGCCCCAGTCTGAGGTCAAGAGCGCTCTGGAGCAGGTTTTCATCCAGGATGTCTCTGTACATTGCTGCATTCATCTTTCCCTCTATCCTGACTAGTCTCCCAGTTCCTGCCGCTGAAAAACATCCCCACAGCATGATGCTGCCCCCACCATACTTCACTGTAGGGATGGTATTGGCCTGGTGATGAGCAGTGCCTGGTTTCCTCCAAACATAATGCCTGGCATTGACGCCAAAGAGTTCAATCTTTGTCTCTCATGGTCTGAGAGTCCTTCAGGTGCATTTTGGCAAATTCCAGGCAGGCTGCCATGTGCTTTTTACTAAGGAGTGGCTTCCGTCTGGCCACTCTAATATACAGACCTGATTGGTGGATTGCTGCAGAGATGGTTGTCCTTCTGGAAGGTTCTCCTCTCTCCACAGAGGAATGCTGTAGCTCTGACAGAGTGACCATCGGGTTCTTGGTCACCTCTCTGACTAGGGCCCTTCACCCACTATCGCTCAGTTTAGACGGCCGGCCAACTCTAGGAAGAGTCCCGGTGGTCTGAATTCTTCCATTTACGGATGATGGAGGCCACTGTGCTCATCGGGACCTTCAAAGCAGCAGATATTTTTCTCTAACCTTCCCCAGATTTGTGCCTTGAGACAATCCTGTTTCGAAGGTCTACAGACAATTCCTTGGACTTCATGCTTGGTTTGTGCTCTGACACGCACTGTCAAGTGTGGGACCTTATATAGACAGGTGTATGCCTTTCAAAATCATGTCCAATCAACTGAATTTACCACAGGTTGACTCCAATTAAGCTGTAGGAACATCTCATGGATGATCAGTGGAAACAGGATGCACCTTAGCTCAATTTTGAGCATCATGGCTGTGAATACTTATGTACATGTGATTTCTTAGTTGGTTTTTTTTTAACATTTTTTAAGCAGGAAAAATGGCTGCTTTAAATGTCTTGGATGCGTGACCTGCAATTACCTTATCACAGGGAACGAGATCAGTCACCCTTATTCAGGGATGAATTTTGTTTTTAACAAGTTTATTTGTAGCTTTTACAGAAGTAAAATAATACAACTATACATAATCCAATAAAGAGCTATATGAAATATTTAGATCGACAAAACAATATGATATCATGTTAGCACATATATCAACAATCCAATCTAATTAGAATAGATCATATAGAGCAATACAAAATATTGGAAAAATATACATGGAAAGCAGAACTACGTAGGGGGTAGAGAGAGGAAAAAGAAAAAGAAAGAGAAGGAAAGAAGAGAAAGAAGGGGAAAAATATGTTGGGAGGGACATGGGAGTTAAAGAGGAGACCGAGTCCAGAATTAAACAGATAATAGGTGGACTATGATCATGAAAGTATTCAGGGAAGAAATTTGACATCAGATGGCCCCTTACATGCACGTATGATATGTTCATATTTATATTTATGAGCTATTTATATGTATTTATTGAGCTATAATGCTTGTTACTGATAGGATGGATGTGATATTTCCGGGTTTCCATTTTTTTTATTTGATTTTTTCTGAAATTACGAGTGAGAGCTGTCATGTCATGTTTTGGTTGAACATACCAAATGTAGATATGTGAGTATCCATTTTTTTTATTTGATTTTTTCTGAAATTACGAGTGAGAGCTGTCATGTCATGTTTTGGTTGAACATACCAAACGTAGATATGTGAGTATTCACTTTTTCTCTGTTCAATTTTGTCTAGTTTGCCATATATGGCATGATGATCCTTTGGTCGTCATGAGTTCTCAACAGTGTAACATATCACTCCACATATTTAGTTGGTTTTATTTGCATTTTTGTGTAGTTGTAGTATTTACATTTATATCTTTACATTTATACTATTTTTATAGATAATTCTTCTCATCACACATTGTTTGGGTCTTTGAACCTATACTATTATTGTTTCACTCTCACTTACATATTATTCTTTTCACATTTTTTTCACATTTTTGTACACTTTTCATGACAATAATCTTTTTGACGTCTTCATTTTTTATCTGCATTATTACACTCTTTTTCACTTTGTTTATGATTAACAATCTCAACACATACACACGGCGTTTTGTTCATTTGATTTGCTTTGTACACCAATCACTTTTTGGTGCACCTTTTATTGTTTTTGTTTAGCGTTACCATGGCTGCAGCCTGCGTCCTGGGATGACCACTTCTGGTTGACAGAAAGTTGCTGGTGCCGGAAGTGCACACGCCGGAAGTCAGGATGACGCGATTACAGCTCTCACTCGGGGGAAGCATGGAGGTAAGTCTATTTAAATGTTTGGTTTTGGTGTGTTTGTTTATCCTGATGAAGGGGACGTGTTCCCCGAAACGTTGATTTCTCTGCACTATGTTTGATTAAAACATCTTCACGATTTTGGAAGTCTCTGAGTGCCGCCTGAATATTTGCTGCAGATGTACATGGAGGCGCTACCCTCTTTAAGGATGGCACCAGAGCAGTTATAGCCCTTGGAAGGCTTTCCTGAGTGCCGGGCTGAGTGGTCTGTATATATATATATATATATATATATATATAAAATATGTATATTTTTTTTATCAATGCTGAAAGTCACATATTTAGGCCAAGGGCATTTTGACAACTCACCAAAGCAATTGTCACAATACTGAAGTGCATCGAGTGCACTGGGAAATAAAGTTATTTATTCTTTACTCTAACAAGTGAATGTGAATGTTTATACCCCAAGAAATGGATGAGCTTTCTATTATAGTAACTAAAGATGAGCAAATATAGCTCCATCTCAACTACTGTATGAACATCTGTATGAGGTGTGGCTGTTAAATAACAAGACTGTACTTAGAAAACATAAATCATAGTGCATGTGTTTAAAGGAAGCGGGAAAACATTGTCCTTGGACTATCCTAAAACGGTTCTGTAAGTTTCACCCCTCTCACACAGGTAGTTTTCTGTCACACAGCGTTCAAAGAAGTTATGTTTTCCTGTGTGTCATAAAAATGTTTAGTTCAAAAGTAGAGCAACGTGTAAAATTAATATTTTTAGTTAAATAGAACAAAACACCCTCCAAATCTCTCAGGGCAGTTTGTATGTCACGTGCACATGTGTTTGAGTGATTTATTGGGAGATGTACTAAGCTCTGGAAAGTGACAAATTGGAAAGTGATAAACTCCCAATCACTCAGCTCCTGTCATCTTACAGGCTGTTTGAAAAATTACAGTTGGGAGCTGATTGGTTGGTAGTTTATCACTCTCCAATGTATACAATTTATCACTTTCAAGAGCTTAGTACATCTGCCCCTTAGTGACGGTCGTGAGGCCTTGCACATAAAATACAAATAAAAGTGTGGAAACAATGAGAACATTTTTCAAATTGACCATCTGAATGGTAGCAGAAGTGGTAAACATCGACAAAGAAACTCTTAGCCAAGTTTTGCATCAAGATCTTAACATATGGAATATACTGACACAAAGTTCCAAACTTGTTGCAATGAAGGGGAATAATATACAATAAGCAACAATGTCTCCACTAATGTGCGATTATAGTGGTCACATAAGTTCCAGTAGAATAATTGCCAAAGCCGGCTTTGTAGTATAAAGCTGCTTAGCAATGCAGCCTGTATAGATGAATCTCAAAACCGTTCCAATACTGCTGTGGCTAGCTCCCAGGTCCATGCTGGTTGCCGATGACTCCGATCACACTGCCTGATGAGACCGGCGTCTCTACCCAGTGGGGAGCGGTGAATGCCAGACACGTGTGTCAGCCGGAACTCCCGTATCTCCTATAGATTCTGTAGTAGGGCGGGTGCGTAGCATATGCTGATGAGCTCTATGTCCACCTGATGTTAGCGCAGTGGAGCGGGATGGTTGTAACCACCAGAAAGGGTGCAAGGTAGAATCTGCAGGCTTCCTTTCTGGGTCCCTGTGATCAGTGGCAATAATTGATGTAGAGAATAGAGCAGTCTTCCTAACGTGTTTCTTTACACCCTGGTAATTTCGTCAGACGAAATTACCAGGGTGTAAAGAAACACGTTAGGAAGACTGCTCTGTCCTAACCTAATCCTAAAATGCCTAACCCTAACAGTAAAAACAAAATGTGTCAATTATGTTTGTGTCAATCTCTTGACACAGTTGACCTCCATCCATGTCAACCTTTTCTGTATCAACATTTTGCCCCTGTCAATCTATTGCCTGTCTAACATCTGTTGTCTATCTAGACATTGTCAACCTTTTTTAATGTCTATCTATTGACTGGAACCCCTCTGTACCAGGGTCGGGAACTGAGACCTGGGAAATTCACAGGTTGGTCTGAAAGCGGTATGTGAAGCAGTCTTTGGTCAAGAAACAGATTGCAGTGCACCCTCCATAATCACCAAACCTTGCACTGTGTGACTACTTTCTTATCCCTAAAGTCAAATCTGTACTCAAGGGAACCAGTTTTGCATCATTTACTGAGGTAAAGAGAAAATGACAGATAATCAGCTGACATATAATCAGCTACAGCACGACTTTGACCAATGAAAAATAAGAATGAAGTGGTGTGTTAATGCAGAAGGCGAGTGCATAGAAGGGGAATGGAGTTAAAATGTACTTAATACTTAAATATAAATTATAGCCAGGGCAATGTGGTAAGCATTGCAGGGGGGCACCGGGCTGGAGAGCTGGCTATTCTTTCATGTAGCTTCCTGCTCTCTGAGTCCCGTCATCTCCCCTCTGCATCTGATCACATCGCCTACATTCCCCAGTCCCCACTGCTGCCAGGTCTCCTCTCCTTCTGACCACTAAGCACCTACAGTCATAGTCTCCTTAACTTAACACATTTCAAAATACAGTCATAGCTGTTTTGCAGTCAAATAGCTTACCAATAGAGCCATTTGCTCCTATAATGAGCACCTGTGAATTATAACTATACTGTATGAAGCTACTTCACATTCTTATTCATTTAAAATACTATCCTGCTTGGGATTCAAACCTATCACCTCATACTTTGCAACCAGACACATTACATATGGAGCCATTTGCTCCTGCATTAGAAATCTGTAAATGTTAACTATATGAGGGTGCAAATTTATAGTTTGCAGAGGCTGCCGAACACCTTAGCACCGGCCCTGATTATAGCATCAGTCTCGTTATTTAATAGCCACACCTCGAATAATGGATAACCACCCGGATTTTGATGGTTATAAAATGTGCTGTCTCACATTCCTCAGATCTCACTGTGGCTGCTGTGGCAGAGACATCTCCAGACACCACCTAATTACGCAGCTGCAGTGATACCTGACCATTCATCACTGAGGTTGGGCATTCTCGCAGTGGATTACACTGAATAAGCTGAACTCTGATTCGTTGTCAGAATGTCACTGTACTGCATGATTAAAGTTTCATCTTGTCTAAGTTTAGCTGGTGTTGCCTGGGAGCCTCCACATAGATAACATAGGACCTTCTCTGTACATCTATGGACTCCTATGTGAAGGATTGAGTGTCTTTGTACGTAACCACTTTCACTTACATGCCTGAAACACTCCATATAACACGCCCATAAGACGGATCATCTCCATGCATGTGCTAAGACACCTCCCTGTCACTGCCCAGGAATGCCCAATACACTTCGCCTGAGTGCACCTGAGATTGCAACTGCGACTGAGCCTGATTCAGATCCGGACATAATTATTGTATTAATGCAGGTTTTTTATTATGGGAAAACTGCGCATGTGCAGGACCAAATGATGAAACAAGCATTATTTGGTTAGAGATTACATTTAATCCTGTCTGAGGCTGTGGAACTGTATTATGACAACAATTACATCAGGTTACTGCTTACTACTACTACTATTTAATAATCACTAGATGGTGATGTTTTGGCTCAGGCAAACCTACAGAGTTGCTGGAGGAGGCTAGTACACAATACATCAGAATCCAATCAGAATGTCAGCTCTCGTGAGCAGGGTCCCCCATATCCTTTGTATTCACATACTGTGCCTCCCAACATTTGGAGACATCATTGCGTGTAACGGTGGGGACATGGTTGTGCATTTTGCCCCTGTTCTGCATCTTATTGGGTGTGCCTGTTATTTCCCAAGCTGCTGGGCTGCCATCAGCCTTTCCAGTATTTATATGCTGTATGCGTGCTTGTGGCATCCATTCACCACCACTCTGCAAGGCAGTGGTGAGAAAGTGCCCTCCTGACCTTTTCTCCATGATCTGCGGGAGGGATGGTGTGACAGCCTGACTATCCCACCAAAATCGGGATGGTTGGGAGGTGTGTTTTGATTGTTGTATTTATTTCAGGAAATAGATCGTTTTCCCTATCTACTCTACCTTACCGCAGCTGTAATCAGTGCTGTGCATGCGCTGTTACATCTGTAAAAGCAACGCATGTGCAGCACTGCCTACAGCTGCGGTAATTCTGTGTGCCGCCCCAACCCCACCCCTCCACCCTCCACTCACCTCCCCGAGCCCCGACTTACCTGCCCGCTGCAGCTGCCTCCGGCTCCATCTGCTGTTCTGATACTGTGTTCTCCAGGCAGAACACCAGTAAAGTTTAGAAAAAAAACAAATACGTTTTTTATTTTTTCTAAACTTTACTGTGTTCTGCCTGGAGAACACGTGTCAGAACAGCCACCGGAGTCAGAGAAGAGACCAGGGAGCGCCGGAGGGAGAGGAGGAGGACCTGCCCACACTGACACAGGTAAGTTCACCTACTATACGCCACCTCACTGTGGTGGACAGTAACTCCATCAAATTCTGAAAATACATAATTTTCGGAATTTGATGAATAGCACAATTTCCATATCCCCATACTAACGTATGGGGAGTGTGGAAATGAACACATACGGACTTAACCAGGAGATATCAGTGATATCTCCTGTGTTAAGTATCTTCATGAATACTAAAATAATGGTAATTAAGGAAAATGTCCTTAAAAACTTTATTTTAGTGTTGATGAATAGGCCCCTTAGGCACCATTCAAATCAACAGTACCAAGAAACAATAAGTACTAAGAAACACTATATTTTTCTAGATTTCAGATGCAACACAAACACATGGTGTTATAATCAGAGCCGTAACAGGGTGGCAGTGCGCCCTATGCCGGCCTCGCTCCATAAACCCGTTATATCATGATGTCACGCCTAAGGGGCGGGGCCAATGGCTCTGGGATGTAGAGCACTACCCAGAGCGTCCTAACAACACTCTTGGGAACCTCTATGGTCTGCAAAGTGCCTGCGCAAGGTGGCCCTTGGACGCTCCGGGCAGCTCCGCAGTAGCGCCGCTGGCTGCAGGGCGCGTTCCAGCACCTTGCAAGCCACATGCAGGTGCTGTGGGGCAGCGACTGTAATAAGGCCTTGGTAATAATATAAATTAAAATTAATAAGATACCTCCTTCATCACTCTCTCGCTGGGATAACCACTAAATGAAATCTCTTCTCCCCACAACTGTCACTCGAGCAATAGAGAAAGTAGATCACAAGCCTACACTTCTGTGTCCTCTTATGCAAACTCCCCGACACAGAGCTTTAGGTGGCCAGGATCTAATGTACTGTTTACCCAGGCATGCTGACCAGATGCTTCCCTGATAGGAACTACAGTACTGTATATTTGCTATAGGATAATCTATGTAATCATCCACCCTGAATCCTTAATTGACAACAAGGGACCAGCTATAAACTAATTTCCTCAAACTAATGACACGCAGTCTAATTCTACCCGGACCTTAAATTTACCAAAGCACATCCATGCACTGCTTCCTTTCTTCAGGTCCTCTCCTACAAGTAACCAGTCTTAAATAAGTGGATTGTTAAAGACACAAAAAACCACTTAATTTGATTTATCATTTACAGCCGTACACACCTGCCTCAAAAATGCTGTTATGTGGTTTCATGTACCTACTGTTTTGCAAATATACCCTTTTTTGGTATTCAAAATTATTTGTATGTCAATATAGTGACAACTCAGAGAGGACATTTGCAGCAGAGACCAGATGGAAGAACAAGCCACAGCTCGCCTGCTTTCTGAGAGATTTGTTGTACTCCATTAAAGACAAGCTGACATACTGACAGTTCAGTGCTTCTAGGAGCTTATGCAGGTTTTGATTTATTTTTTTTCCTTCGGATGAGAGACATCGCAGCCAATAGATGGGATGATATCTTAGTACCCAGAATTGGAAAGATCTGAGTTATCAGAAATCAGTTTTGCTCACAGAAAAGCAGGAGGTAAGTCTGGTGAGCATTGAGGGAATTCTTTCTCCACATTACTTTCTGCAATGTAACTAAGCCTTCCATCTTTCTCTCCTGGGGGTCTTGCTTCATCGACATTGTGGCTTTTTATAACTGGTACCATGGAGAATTTCATAGATTTGGACTTCACAACATGGTACTACTCTTGGCTCTTGGTTCTGAAGATCAGACCTTTCTCTGTAGAAACTATAGACAGATGACTCCTAACACCAGCATTGGTAATCAACAAGACTATCCAGGTGCTGCTGTATGTTGATACATTGGGAGCTGATCTCAATCAGCTCTACCCACACACAGAAGATTCCATTCATTCTGGTTTACCCCTGGTTACACATGCCCAACTCAGTGATCGTTTGGAAGGCCTAAAATATACAGGAGTGCCAGACCGTTTGTTTACAACCAGTGAAAGCAGCAGTTGTATGTGTTATTACCTAAAAAGGGAAGACCAGAAGGGTATGTCGCAGGAGTACTAGAGGTAGCATCTTTGACAAAAAAGCATGGAGAGACACTACCATCACACAGAGAATAGGACTACACATTCGGCCTGCCCCCAGGGTGAGAGGAAATAATTCTTGTCTGAGACTGAAAAGAGGGAAATTACCATTTGCTTGCAGGTGAAATTGAACCATGGGTTAATCACAGAGCTTACATACCTGGCCTGTGCAGGTTTCTGTTTTGTGGTGATGAAATAATGATCTCTAAAACCTTGCATTGAGTGTCAGGGGTATATTTACTTAAGTGAGAGTTATTAGAAGTGGAGATGTTGCTCATAACAACCAATCAGATTCTAGCTATTATCTTCTAGAAGGTGCTAGATAAATGTTAAGTAGAATCTGATTCTACAAACTCTCCACTTTTAAAAACTCTCATTTTAGTAAATATACCTCTCAGTGTCTCACCAAAATCATTATAAATAATTGATACTCTCTACTTCTTATCTCTAACATATTTGATGAGCTCTGTAAGGCTATTGTCTTCACCAAATTGGACCTATGAGGGGCATATAAACTAATTTGTATCAGGCAGGGTAATACTGTTCAACCTGTGCATTGTCACAGCCATCTATTATACAAATGTGAACTTTCTCTAACTTCAGTCTCCAACTGTCTGGATGGTATACTCATTTTCTCCAACATGATTGAAGAACATCACAACGATGTGAATGAGATATTGCAGAAGCTCATGGATAATCATCTATTTGCCAAGATTTTTGTGAATGATCTTCCTAGTTCAGATGATTTCAGATATTGAAACAGGTAAGCTCTCTGCTGAGCTTGATTGGCCACTCCCCAGAGAGGTCAGGACAATTTATAGCAGGCCTGGACAACCTGTGGGTCTCCAGCTGTTGTGAAACTACAACTCCTAGCATGCCCTCCCTCTGATCAGCTGGTAGAGCATGCTGAGATTTGTAGTTTCACAATAGCTGGAGAGCTACAGGTTGCTCAGGCCTGATCTAGAGGTCTTCTGACAGTTGTTAGCCCCATAACTGCCTAAGGGAACACGGCACAACAGGTTTTTGACACCTTGAAACACCGTCCATCCTCTGGTATTCAGACCCCAGTAGGGCCTACACACTTGAGGGTGATGAATCTGGGAGTGGAAGAGGAGCGGTGCTCTCCCATACTGATGACAAGGTTCTCCTCCAAGCCTGGACCTTTTTTCAAGAAGGTTAACCTTTGCTGAGGTCAACTGCAATGCAGGAATCAAGGAGTTGCTGGCCATAATCATCTTCACTGAGTGGATGCACCAGCAGTTTCCCTCTCTGTATCATCGCTGACTAAAAGCACATACAGTATACATTATTCAGGGGTAAGGAGGTTTAACTTATGGCAGGCACGGTGGTTGCTGTTCCCAACTAGATTTGAATTGATCATAATACTGATCTGGATCCAGCAACATCATGGCTAATGCACTCTCCTGGCATTTGTCTCCCGAAAGATCGATCACAGAGGGTGAAGCCATTAAACTTCCAGGCTCTTTTCTGGGATCACACAACTCTTAAGAATTGCTGGACAGGATCCAGGTCGAAAAGGCACAACTCGCCAAGATGGCCCGAGTACCTGAACGCAAAAGGTTCAATCCAACTACAGAGGATAAATCAATTAACGGCAATGTGCTGTGCTGATATCATGGAGCCCCCAACATTGCAAGTTTTTCTGCTCACCTCTATGGGGTATGAGGCAAACTTGCAATGGACGTGGTGTTCCATTCTGTAACAGCCAATCACAGCCATCACATTGAATTCAGACGCTCTCTAAGAATGATGAAGCTTCCTTCATCCCATCTTGTATTAGTAGTATTTGTGCATTCATCAAGGTGGCATGAAACCTGTCCTCTGAGCTCGATGCTCCTGTCCATTCCTGGTGGTAGTAGATTTCTTCTCCATGCAAAACCACTTCACATGCTTCAAAAGAAAAAAAAAAGAAACCGTGGTTGGCACTCTAACTTTTCCAGATCTTCAACCAGGAGTTATTTCTTTCTTTTTGTTTTCCCATACCAATTCTAGAGTTCTTTCTACAGCCAAACATGTGCAGGACTCTAATGACTGTGGAAGAGGCTGCAGGAGTGGCTGATGTTTGTGTTAGCTAATCTTTAAAAAATATTTATTGATCAGAGGACACAGGATTGGCAAGTGTTTTGATTAAGCAATGAAGTCTGGTTCTCCACATGAAACATCGTGCTAAGATGTCATCATTCAAACTGGAACACTATTGACTTCAGCTTTGTTTCTCATGATCAGTCCTTTCAGGAATAAGTGGCTTGGCTGTATATGGTGTTTCTTATATCTACCCCAAGTGGTTCTTTCCAGGAAGCAGCCAGCACTGTGTCACAATGGGGAAATAAATAATTTAAAGCTTTCCCATTCACTCCTTATTCACTTGCTTTATTATACAGATACTCAGCATCAGCATTTTTTATGGAGCTTCCCCTTTGACCCCTTCACTGTGAAGGATGATTGGGGCTCACCCTCCAGATATACAGCTATACTGCGGAGGGCAAACCCCAGTAGTCTTCTGCAGTGACTGGCTGAATTATCTTTCTCCTACTGTCCTAATGAACTGTGGTGACTCCTGTCAGGAACTGGAAGTGCAATCGCCGTGCACATGTATGCTCACATCACATTTGTAAAGAAATATAAAATGAAAAAAAAAAAGAATATAAACTGTATGGGAGAAGGGGATTTAAATCACTCTATCTTTTAAATGATGTGCCCCCATAAAGATGATTGCCTCGTGATCAGTGTGATCACTAGGCAATACCCCCTGCGCTACAGAAAAAGCATAGAGTGCAGGAATTAGGGAATGTCTCCCCTCAATATGACATCCATACAATCAAAGGCATCAATTTTAGAGAGAGGGGGTCCCCACTTTCAAATGATGGGAACTTAGTTCTTATTGACTGGTGATCAATGTAACCTTGCGCTATGGAAAACGTGGTGTACCCTCTCACCCACATAAAGACACCAGCAACTTTGTGGGCACCCATATATGAAAGAGGGGAGTCCACTCTTTCTAATTATGAGGCTCACTAGTAGCGATTGTCAGGTGGTCACCTGTGATCACTAGACAATATCACCCTGCACTATGGAAAATAGTCATTTTCCATATATGGGTGGGTGAGCACTACGAGCCTTATCATACCCTTAATTGCACCTAATAATAATGTGGGGTTACCCACATATGAAAATATGAGAGTTTCTTCTTTCAAATTATGTGGCCTCCTTAGCAGTTATTGTATGATCATCACCTGTGATCTTCAGACAATATTGCCCAGCAATACAGACAGTAGTTGGAAGAGCACATTGTGCCCTATCTCCCCCATACTTTACTGCACACACATAGGGCACCCAGTCTTGAAACAGTGGAGTCTCCTCTTCCATATGGTGTGTTCCATTAGCAGTTATTGTCTGGTCATCACAAGACAATACCTGTACAGTACCCAAAATTATTTTTACAACAGACGGGGGGGATCTAAAGCCCATATTTTCCCCATCTTGTGTCAAATAAAAAAACAATCCTTCATTTAATGCGGTAGGTTGTCTTGTTTATAAATTGTTAGGCCTTGTTGGGTTACCATATTCTTCCTACATATAGGAAGCATTTAAATCGAAACAGCAAAAATTAAAAAAAAAAATCATTTTAATTTCAAGTGCTGATTTTTTTATCAAAACTTACATACAGGGGTACATGTTGCTATTGGCAACATGTCCACTTCTAAAAACCCACACTTTAGTACCCCATAGAATGCTGCTTGTCACTATTTTTTTCATATTAGAATGAGTAAAAAGACCAATGTTTATTCTGAAAATAAAAAAAAAGTCTTAAAAATAATTTCCAGGTATAATTAAATTTGTGTGGATACCACATAAAAAAAAATCAGTGATCTTGAATGAGACGAGCACTAACATTGGAAAATAGCCTCAGCACAAGGGTGAGAAAACCTTTAGCAGCGAAGAGGTTAACAAAGTACTCGCCAGTATGTTACTTTAATAACAATAGTAATCTATCATGCTGTTAGCGCTACAAAGAGAATAGCATGATATCAGTCCCAGGAGACTAGTGTAACTAAGCCCAAGCTTTCCCAGCCCTTCCCTAGATGTGTTTGTTTTATCTCACTGTTATACTATACTTATAGTCACATGCTTGGGGAGCTCCAATATATCAGAGATATAGTAGTGTTGCATGTAGCTCTGTCAGGTACATGAGGATGAGACCGAAGTTTGACATGGAGAGAGTATTTTGATGAAAAAGTAAACGTAAAAGTCAAGTGACATAGCCAATAAGAGACAATGATAATCCAAGGTCAATTCCAAATCCTGCAACAAATAAATAAATTACTACCAGAAATAAAACACTGACATTGATTACACTGTCCGTGTATAAAGATTAGGCAGCACAGGTTTGTGTCTACAATTACAAATGTGTAAGATCATAGTTGCATGTACTCCAATAGCGCTTGCTACAAAACTAGTATGATTCTGCACATGCTATTAAAGAAACAAGTCTACATCAGCAGCACCTACAGTAGTTACATCCAACCATTAGCCATCTTCCATGATAATTATACAGCACTATAGCCTGTTTTTATACTAATTATTTGCCATGGGTCATTTATTGTTTACAGGGTCAGATTTATGTTTTTGGAAGCTATACAGTTCTGCATTACAAAGAGTAATACATTCTAAACTGGATTAATAGATATGTATTTAGTAAGGTTTACTATTTGTGCATATTATTTTTTTCACCATTTGCTAGTTCCTTATAGATCTCTGGGTAAAAGGTAGATTTTGAGAAGGCTAGCTACTGCCCAATGCAGATACCTAAATATAGTAGGCATAAAAAATGAATGGGAAGGAATCATTTTCCTGAATGTAATAAAATGTAATGGGATAATTGTCAGGTAGCATTTTCTTACATCTGGACTTTTGCAATAAATGAGACAGTTACTGTCTGCATGAAAGGCTGGGACACCTATACTGTAGTGCACGCTAGTGCTACCTTTGTACATTTCTTACACCTTAGTATAGGACTATATTACTTTCTACCCTTAAATGTGATTTATGCCTAACGTGTTGCATTTTCTCTACATGTGCAATTATATGATGATAAATTGAGCTGTGTAATAACTCTAATCCTTTTTTAATCTTTGCAACTCTGTAGCCAATAATTTCCATCACAAAAGCTCTGGTAGTGCCCATTACTAAAGGGAAAAAAAAGCTGCCTTATTTGTTGCATGCATTTACAGAAAGCAACCTAAAGATGGCACTGCTGGCTTCATAATAGAATTTGTATCTTCCAACCTATACCTATTCTTGCATTTCATAGAATCTAGAATCAATCTGCTCTAATTGATTATCATAAATTAATCCACGTAGATCTGATTGAAAAGAATTTGGTGAACCTTAGAACTGCATGGCCTTTACACCACTAAGAATGCATGAACAATTCATCAAGGGTTTACATGCTGTGTTCTATATTCTGCAGTATGGTAAAAGCTCATTGTATCTCTGCATGTATCAGTTATTTAATAAATGGTTACAGCAGCAGTGTTTTAAAATGTTAAAAACAAAGTCTGATTTCCATGCAGAGGCACATTTTGCTTCTATAACCGCATTCAAATTTAGACATACCGCTTTCTCAAACAGCAATTTACATTTGTATGTGTGAGTTGTTTCATTACAGCTCCCATAGTGACACTGGGGGCCAGTTGCAGATTGTAAAAGCGATATAATATGCAACATATATTTATGTCTATGAAAACATTAAATCTATAGTTTATTAAAATGGATAAAAGCCAAAGTGAAAAGACCAGCAAGAAAGAAAGATCAGCCACAGAGGAAGAGACCATCCTGAGAAAGATACTGGCCACAGAGGAAGAAACAGTTTGCGGAGGAGAGAACAGCTGGAGAAGAGAGACCATCCAGAGGAAGAGACCAGCCTCAAAGAAGATACCTGTCAGACCAGCTACACAGGTACAGACCAGCTGCAGGCGTAGAGACCAGTCACAGGGCAAGAGGTCAGTCACAAGAGAAGATCAGACACAGTGGAGAGATCACCTACAAGAGAAGAGACCAGCCACAGAGGAGAGACCAGCCAGAAGTAGGGACCAGCCACAGAAATACCAGATTCAGGACAGAGTCCCACTGGATGACCAGCTAAAGTAAAGAGAGCAACCATGAAGAAATAGACTAGCTGCAGAAGAAGAGACTATTTACCTAGAAAGACACCAGCTGCAGAGAAAGACACTAGCCACAGAAGTACCAGATTCAGAGCAGAGTCCCGTTGGATGAAAAGACGAGTTGCAGAGGAAGAAACCACTTGATTGAAAAAATAGTTACAGAGAACAGACCAGCCTGAGTGAGAAACCAGCAACGAAGGAGAGTCCTGCCAGAGGTACCGACCAGCTGATGAAGAGAGAGCAACCATGAACGAATAGACCAGCTGCAGAAGAGGAGACCCTCTACAGAGGAAGACACCAGCCACAGACTAAGAGACCAATATGAAGAAAATATCAAGTAAAGTAAAGTAATAAGCTGGAAGGAGAGGTCAGAGGAAGAGCCCAGCTACAGAAGAAGAGACCAACCCAAAGAAAGCAAACCGGAAGAAGAGACCGGCCACAGAGGAAGAAACCAGATAAAATCAAGATGGCAAGAGTGAATCAGAGACAGTTCCCCCCATATATAACATCCTAAAGAGGATAAGCAAAGAATACTATAATAGATATATTTTATAAGTATGTTCTATAGAATGATAGGTACAACTGGATTCATTGCTATCTGCAGCATCCCCACTTGTCCTCTTGAGATTTAGAAGGTTTGATACATCTCTCCTTATGACTTTTTGGTGTGCAATGCAAGTTATCTTATTAAAAATATTTTTAGAGGTAAATGTTGACATTTAAAAGTCTGTTTCTGTATTTATCCTTGTTGATTTGCACGTTGGCAACTGCATTTGTATTTGACATTTGAACAAAGCCTGGGGAGGCAGCAAGTTGGTCTAAATATCGTAAATTAAGGGCGGCGACAGGAGTAGTCGTCCCGGGGCCCCCACGCACAGAGGGACCCCCACACAGGTGTGACTCTGCCGAGAACAGGTGTCCAGTGGCACCTGTTCCCGAATGGGAGCTCAGCTGCCGCAGCTCTGAGTTCTAATGCACAGTCAGTGCTGCTGAATACAGAGCAGTGTAGAGCGGCTCCCGAGTCCCCTCATCGGCATCCCGTGACACATGATGTCAGCGACGCTGATGAGGGGACTAGGGAGCAGCTCTGCCGGAATCGGAAGGTGAGTAATCAGGGGCGGGGATGGAGGCACCGGTTGGCTTGGGGGTGGTGGAGGGGGAGGGGGGTTAGGCACCGTATGGCGAAGGCCCCCACAAGCCTTAATTCGGCCCTGTACATTGATTACTACTGACGTGTTTGGTCACGTGACATTAATTTACATAATGATACATTTCATACATTTTGTAATAAAGGTGGATTTACACCAAGATCATGTGTAACAAAATACACCGACTGTACAAAAGATAATTCATGTGGTATAAACCTATGGATACCCCTTGTGTACAGTTTATGCTGGACTGTGATCAATACAACTCCAACAGAAATGACCAGTGCAGTACCTGTGCAGCAAAATATATGTGTACATAAGCTAATGCAAACATGCTTTAATAGGTTTTTAAAGCATTTGATATTGTTTAATTTATTATCTTCTGACCCCCTACACCCAAACACCTGTAAACTCCTCAAAACAAGAATGATATAAAAACATCTTAAACTTTTATAGATGCCCTGTAATGTGAACTGATCATATAAAGGCCATATGTCTTCCTGTCTTCCTATTATAGTAACATTAACATAGTCCACGTTTCTTATTACCAGCAGGTATTAAAAATCATGCTCTTATATGCCAGCAAAAGCATGTTAAATTGGTATGGGGACAGAACATATTGATTACAATGATGACATACTGTACTTCCACTTACACTAATGGTCAGGAGTGGCGTGACAGCCGTTTTCCTGTGCCATAAATGGCATCAGATTAATATTTATTGCTGGATACCATTTTTGTGAGAAAATCACTTTAAATCCATTTATTAAATTGGCCATCACCCCTCCGTTGGTGAAGCTTACCTTAGTCTAACTACCCTTACAGTGAAGAATGTTTTTATGCTGCTGATAAACTGTTTTTCATGTATTATAAATGGGTAAATCTCCTACACAATCCAAAGTATGAAAAGCTCATTAGAAAACTTACATATAAAATTCATTGGTCTGTATGTTTGTTTGTTTCCTGTTCCGGGTTGCGGTCCAAGCCTCACTCATGGAAGCCGGTTTGCATCAATTCCGCCTTACTCTGATTCCCAAATGCGTTGTGTCCCTTGTGGGCCTTCGCCAGTGGGTGTGCCTAGAATTTATTTAGGGTTCATATACACCTTATACATGCAGCCTGAAGATGATGTTATACAATATTTGTAATAATTTTGTGTATTAAACAAAGTATATATATATACAGTCAGGTCCATAAATATTGGGACATTGACAGAATTTTCAGATTTTGGCCTCTATTCACCACCACAATGGTTTTGAAATGAAACAAACAAGATGTGCTTTAACTGCAGACTTTCAGATTTAATTTGAGGGTAATTACATTCAAATCGGGTGAACAGTGTAGGAATTACAACAGTTTCAATATGTGCCTCCCACTTTTTAAGGGGCCAAAAGTAATGGGACTATCAACTCAAAAGCTATTTCATGGACAGGTGTGGGCTATTCCCTCGTTATTTCATTATCAATTAAGCAGGTAAAAGGTCTGGAGTTGATTCTAGGTGTTACATTTGCATTTGGAATCAGTTGCTGTCAACTCTCAATATGAGATCCAAAGAGCTGTCACTATCAGTGAAGCAAGCCATCATTAGGCTGAAAAATCAAAACAAACCCATCAGAGAGATAGCAAAAACATTAGGTGTGGCCAAATCAACTGTTTGGAACATTCTTAAAAAGAAAGAACGCACCGGAGAGCTCAGCAACACCAAAAGACCCAGAAGACCACGGAAAACAACTGTGGTGGATGACAAAATAATTATTTCCCTGGTGAAGAAAAACCCCTTCACAACAGTTGGCCAAATCAAGAACACTCTCCAGGAGGTAGATGTATATGTGTCGAAGTCAACAATCAATAGAAGACTTCACAAGAGTGAATATAAAGGGTTCACCACAAGATGCAAACCATTGGTGAGCCACAAAAACAGGAAGACCAGATTAGAGTTTGCCAAACAACATCTAAAAAAGCCATTACAGTTCTGGAACAACATCCTATTAACAGTTGAGACAAAGATCAACTTGTACCAGAGTGATGGGAAGAGAAGAGAAGGAAAGGAACTGCTCATGATTCAAAACATACCACCTCATCAGTGAAGCATGGTGGTGGTAGTGTCATGGTGTGGGCATGCATGGCTGCCAATGGAACTGGTTCCCTTGTATTTATTGATGATGTGACTGCTGACAAAAGCAGCAGAATTAATTCTGAAGTGTTTCGGGCAATATTATATGTTCATATTCAGTCAAATGCTTCGGAACTCATTGGACAGCGCTTCACAGTGCAGATGGACAATGACCCGAAGCATACTGCAAAAGCAACCAAAGAGTTTTTTAAGGCTAAAAAGTGGAATGTTATGCAATGGCCAAGTCAATCCCCCGACCTGAATCCGATTGAGCATGCATTTCACTTGATGAAGACAAAACTGAAGGGAAAATGCCCAAGAACAAGCAGGAACTGAAGACATTTGCAGTAGAGGCCTGGCAGAGCATCACCAGGGATGAAACCCAGCGTCTGGTGATGTCTATGCGTTCCTGACTTCAGGCTGTAATTGCCTGCAAAGGATTTGCAACAAAGTATTAAAAAGTGAAAGTTAGATTTAGGATTGTTTAGTTTGTCCCATTACTTTTGGCCCCTTAAAAAGTGGGAGGCACATATAGAAACCGTTGTAATTCCTACACTGTTCACCTGATTTGGATGTAATTACCCTCAAATTAAATCTGAAAGTCTGCAGTTAAATCACATCTTGTTTGTTTCATTTCAAAGCCATTGTGGTGGTGAATAGAGGACAAAATATGAAAATTCTGTCAATGTCCCAATATTTATGGACCTGACTGTATATATAACATATCCTGCACACTCATCTTCTTATTTTATTCTTATATATAAAACTCATTGGTCTGTTTGTCTGTGCGGTTATGCATTCGGACACCCCTGCACCGATTGAGATGAAACCAAAGCGAGGTAGTCCAGTTGGATCCTGGCCAGGTTTTAGGAGGGTTAGCGTCCTGGTCGGACCTCCCGTTTGTGTACGCTGAGCAGAACTTTTACCCGGGGATCGTATTCTGATCCTTCCACTAGATGGATTTGGATGAAAACTTCACAGAGTGGTAACATTGGATCCCAGATGACATAATAGGGGGTTGAGGTCCCTGTCAGACCTCCCATTGGTGTACTCTGGGCAGAACTTTGACCCAGGAACGCTGGGCAGAACTTTGACCCCGGGAGCCTGTATTGGGCTTTCCACTGGATGGAATGGCAATTGGTCTGGGATGCCTAATGGAGTGGTTGGGGTCACGGTCGGACCTCACGGCGAAGTGCGTCAGCCTCGACTTTGGCCCAGGGAGCCTGTTCTGGGCCATCCACTTGATGGATTTGGATGACATCACATAATTTGGATGAAAACTTCATAGAGTGGTAACAGTGGATCCCACTACTAGGGGCTGGACCTCCCGTTGGTTTATGCTGGGCAGGACTTTAACCCGGGGACGCTGGGCAATTTGGATGAAAACTTCTCAGAGGGATGGTAATTGGTCTGGGTCTGGAATGCCTAATGTAGTGGTTGGGGTCCCGATCAGATCTCATGGTGGAGTACATAAGAAAGCAATAATTAACAGCTCATACCCTGTTAGTCACCTCATAAACCAAACTAACAATAAATAGTAAAAAATCACTTTCTTATATTAATATCTCATAAAAACACAGTGCACAAATTATAAATTACAAAACAGTACAGACTACAGAAAAACAACAAACATAAGGGGGATAGATCAATAGTCCTTATTCCAAAAGGAGAGTGTCTGTAATTACTCAAAGTCTCCCATCCATTCAGGGGTTAAAATTAATGGGGAGTGAAACACACAGAGGCGAATTACTCACTCTTCTGAAACTGTAGCAATGAGGTCTTTATGCATATTAATAGTCTCTTAAATGTACGCACGTGATAGGTAGCTTGTACCTTATAATCTGCTGTGCGCTGACAGGTGTTGTCCCAATTGTTTAAACAAATCTCTCCACTTAGATGGTTTTGTGTGGTACATAAAGCTGCTCCTGTGTGGTCTCTGTTCAGCACGCTGAGGGTCTGCCGGCAGTCTGAAGTCCAGTATGTCTGCCCTGTATGGGGATCTTCCGGACTCTATGCACTCAGTATCAATGCGTTTTTGGTGCAATTTGGCCGTATTGCCCTTATGTAGATGCAGCGGCCATCTTACTTGATGGTAACAAACGGGATACATAAAAGAAGGGTGTGCAAATGACATCGATAGGCATAGGTGTTATGAAGGGTGCAGATCTTCATAAATTAGAAGAGAATAAAGGGATACTTATAATAAAAAGTGATATAAGGATGATCTTGCTTATTAAAAAACTATAAGAACTAAAAACTATAATTTATAAAACTAATGGAAATATAAATAGTATTTAATAATGGTAAATTGTAATATGACAACTTATTGTGATGATTCAATCTTAAAGAAATGGGGTAATCTCGAAATCTATATTTAATCCCTTTGGTGTTCGTGTTTCCAATTCGAAGATCATCCTTGCTTCTTCCTTGGCTAGCTGTCTTTCAAAATTTCCCCCTCGCCATTTTGGGGTTATTTTCTAGATGCCCATGAATTCCAATTTTGATGGGTCACCATTGTTTTTTTCTGTAAAGTGTATTGGTATACTGTGAGTGTCGCATTTATTTTTTAATGTTACAGAGATGTTCTTGTACTCTTACATGTAGTTTTCTTTTTGCCATGCCTATATATTGAAGGCCGCATGGGCATGTTAAAAGGTAGATTACCCCCTTTGCGTGGCAACTGATTTCCTCTCTTATTTTGAATTCCTTGTTGTTTTGGTGGGAGGTATATGTTTAAATGGATCTTTCTTTTGTTCCTTGGCTTGTTTTTCTACATGCGGTACATGTACTGCATGTAAAAAATCCTGTTGTTTTTGGGTTCAGCAATGTAGTAACTAAGGGTTTTTTGTTTTCTTTTTGGCATCCTGTGACTACGGATAATCAAAAAGTTGGTGCTCTTCTATATATCACTTTTGGATGTTTTGGTAGTGATTTTTGGAGTTCCTCGTCAGCTACCAGGATATGCCAATGTTTTCTAAGATCTCTTCTAGCAGGAGGCTTTGGGATGAATAAGTTGAAATGAAAAGGTTAAAGTCTTGTTCTTATTTAGATTATTTTTTTTATTCCAAAAGATCTTTTTGTTCCATATTCTCTGTATTAACTTTCTCCTTTTTAATTTCTTCTATTTTAAAAGAAAATTCTGCAAATTGTTGGAGCAATGCTTCTGACTGTGTTTGGAAATCATAATTTTATGAGAAATTTATTATCAAGCGTCTCAATTGTCCCCCCCCCAGTATATTTGATATCCAGGCTCTGTGGTGATTGCTCTTAGCGTCGAAAAAGCTATTGCAATCAGTAGGTTTCAAATACGTTTTTGTCTCCAGTCTATTTTTTCCACAAAAATTGATAAATCCAAAAAGTTGTTGTTTTTTTTAACTGATTTCACTGGTGAATTCTAGGTTGATAGAATTATTGTTTAGTTCTGTGATTAATGTTTCTAAACCTTCTCTGTTTCCTTTCCATATGATAATTACGTCATCTATATACAGATGTATCCACATACACCTTTCTTAAAATCTAGTAGTCATATGGCCAAAAATGCCATGCCTTAAATCTGCAAACTGGCCATGAGTTGTGATTTTTCTTAAAATGTTTTACTTTAATCTGATACTTAATACAATGCTTTTGCAGGAAAAAAAATTGCTACTCGTGGTGCTGGCATCTCATGCCAAATGAAGCAAAAAAGGAAAGGTATATGAGGACACATCTGTATCTGGCCCAAAATCTAACATTTTTCCTTATAGTTGACATTCGACCAGACATTTTCTCGTTCCCACTTCGCCAGGAATAGGTTTGCGTAAGAAGGTGCAAATTTTGTCCCCATTGCCATTCCGCATTGTTATAGGTAGAATTTGTTTCTGAACCAGAAATAATTGTGTCTGAGAATTAACATGGTGGCCTCCATAATCAATTCTATCTGATCTTGGTTCATATTGGAGTCACTTTCTAGCTTCCTATTTACATTGAAACATCCAATGTCATGAGCTATATATGTGTATAATGTTTTGATGTCACATGTCGCTACACTTCTTCATAGTGTATCTCTTTCAACATATTGAGGATATGAATAGTGTCCTTAATGTATCCTTTATGTTTGGTGACTATAGGAACTTGTCAAAATAGCCAGATAGATTTGTGGTCAAAGATCCTATTCCTGATATGATTGGTATTCCTGGGGGGTATTTCAAATTCTTGTGGAGTTTCAGCAATAAGTATAGTATGAGTAGGATGGGATCTTTGGGATAGAGAAACTCATACTCTTTTTTTCTGTAGATTACCTCTTTCTAGACCCTTTCTTAGGAGCTGTAGAACTGTAGAAATTGTTCAGTGAATTCCTTTGTGGGTCCCCTCTAAGTGTACAGTAGGTTTCTTTATCTTCCAGCTGTGTCAGTGCCTCCTTATTGTATGCTGATGTGTTCATGATGACAATTCCACCTCCCTTGTCAGCAGGTTTGATGGTGATGTTTTAATTTTTTTAAGGGATTCTAAGGCCTCTTTTTCCTTTTTTGTTATATTCCAATTCTTCTTCTCATGCGCCGGGCAGAACTTTGACCCAGGGAGCCTGTTCTGGGCCACTGGATGGATTTGGACAACATCACATCATTTGGATGAAAACTTAATAGAGTGGTTACATTGGATCCCAGAAGACATACTAGGGGGTTGAGGTCCCGGTCGGACAGAACTCTGACCCGGGGAGCCTGTTCTGGGCCTTCCACTGGATGGATTTGTAAAACATCTCATAATTATACTTAATAACTCAAAGATTTAAACCCAGGCAATGCTGGGTACTCCAGCTAGTACAGTATATTTGTATTGACATTGATGCACAGTTTAGCATATGCCTTTTTGCGGAGTGTACCTGTGAATTTGCACAACATATGCCCTGAAAATTGTCGCATATAAGGATGAATATACAATTTTTTTCTGTGTAGCAAAGCACAGTGCACCCAATTTCTTTGGTGCTCTACATCTGCTCTTTAATTTTGTCAGATTCCTGAGTTTGTCATGGGCACAGGACTGGGACTACGTCTGGACTGAGTTAGAGACCAAGGTAAGTAACTGACTTGGGCCAGAGTAGGACTGGAATGGAGTATGTAGGCTGGCCAGACTGGAACAAGTCTGGGCTGGAATCGGTATATCTGGACTGAGATTGGAATAATGGCCGTTTACAACCGACTAGTATTGCTGGGCTGGAACCCACTTGGAGGCTGGACTGGGACTGGTAATGCATAACTCTGGCACCGGGCAGGGACCAGTAATGCATAACTCTGAAACCGGACTGGCCCGGTATTGCATAAATCTGAAACCAGCATGGAAGCGGCAGTGCATAACTCTGAAACCGGGCTAGGACCGGTAATGCATAACACTGGAACGGGATTGGGATCGGTAAGGCTATTGACCAAACTGGGACCAGTGGTGCTGGTGACCAGTGGTGACAGGGGCCTGCAATGAGCAGGCGAGATGATGGATGAGTTGTAGCTGGAACATTTGAATGTGAGTAGTGCTTTAATAACTGTATGATAGTTCAAAGGAACAAGATATACTCTATGACAAGTATGATCTGTAATGGAAGCTGGATGTCTGTATACAGTACAGGTGCTGAGAAGGGAGTTGCAGTTTTAGTTGAAGTACTGAAATGCTATTTTGGAAGTTGCACTGGTTTAGCAGATGAGGGCAGCTGATTACAGAAATATATTTGTGCACAGAGAACTGGTAAGTCCGCAGGTTAAATGGGTGCAAGTCAGGGATGTATCTATAATGGGTGCAGGGTGTGCAGTGTACTCGGGCCCACACCGCACACCCTGCACCCATTTATTAGATATTTACCTCTCCAGAGCCCCTCGTCAGCGGTACCATTGCTCTACAAGTCCCCTGGAAAATGGGCGCCTTGGCCATTTTCCCAGTGTTTTGCACAGGCGCAGTGAGGAGATCACCGGGAAAATGGCGCACATACACAATAGACTCCGTCAGAGCACTAGAGTTTACTCTGGTGCCCGGAGTATGCTGTGCTCAGTGCGCTGCCGGCACCCGAGCGAAAAGGAGGAGGCCTAGGACGGAGACTGCACATGGGCCCTCTCCTCTGTTAATATGCCCCTGATGCATATAGTTTCCAAGATTTATATAAATATGCTGTAACACAGACAACAGAACAAGACTTCCAACAGGTCTTCAGGCAATGCAGGCAAAACAACACTGGTGTATGGAAGGCTGCACACCACAGGAGAGCCCTAGCACAATGCAAATAGGAATCAGGAAGGCTGGATACAGAAGTGAGACTGTAGGTAATCACAGAGTTATACTCTGTAGTAGAAATGTACAGTTTGCTTTTCCTGAAATATGAACACACACGAAACTTAAGGGTTCTGAGATGAATTGAGTCCTAGTTCAGAATCACTTCGGGGTTCTGCGTCGAACCGAGTCCCGATTCGGTTCTGCAAGTAGTTCGGAACTTGGGTTTTAAAACTGAACTCGTGTCTTGGATTGCATGTAAACAGGTCCACATTACATGATTTTAACTGTTTTATTGATTTTCATCGATTTTTGAGGTATCCAAAACCGAATCCAAACCAAAACACTTGAGGGTGGTTTTGGCAAAAAAAACCACAATGATGAATTAGAACCAAAACACAGGGGTCGGCGCACATCTCTATTCTGCAGTGTGGGAACAGCAGGCTGAAGACAGCCTGCTGAAGCTGTAAACTGGAGCTGATATGCAGAACTTATTGCAGGAGACAGTGCTCGCAAACGGGTCGATGGTGGCCCACAGCGCATGTGTACGACGGAGCTGTGTCCGTCGTGCGCATGCGCGAGACCCGGCTAGCGACGGGCACTCCGTCGCTCCGGGTCTCGCAACAAAGGGGGCGAGCTGTCGATGTTGAGTGACAGCTCGCACTCTTTGGTGTGCGGGCTGGGGGGGTGGCTGCCCAAATGGAGGCGTTCCCATGAGAACGCCTGTCGTTTGGGGGCGGCCCCACTGACATCACGAGTGATGTCAGTGGAGAGATTCCGGCTGTCAGAGCCGAAATCTCTCCGGGGCTTGCGGCCACGAGATCCTACCACAAGGGTCTCGTCGCAAGCCTGATGGTCGCGATGGTCTTGACCATCGTGACCATCATCATGGCAGCTCGCTGTAGCTGTGGGTGGTCACCCACAGCTACGCGAGCGGCCAGGAGGCCGTTCTGAAAACAAAAAAAAAACGGCCCTGATTCAGAGCGAGCGGGTCTGAATCAGGCCCAGACAGCACACAGGTGTAATGATTGAGAGTTGATTGCAGCAGGGAAGTTTAGAGAATGATGCAGCTGAGAAGTGATTAGGTGCTGAAACAGGGTAAAACAGCAATATGGGAATTGCTCTTATTTACAGGGTGGAGCTGCAATTGATTTAACAGTGTAGGAAGCTGCTCAGGATGATGCAGAAACTGGATCCAGTAATCTACACAGAAGACTAGCTGAACTGGCAAAGCACTAAGGATCAGTGGCGTAACTAGGGCAGGGTGAGCATGGTACGTGCCCTGGGCGCCGTGGTTCCGGCGGCGCGGTGGGGGGGCGATGCTGGCTACAGTACCGGACCGCCCTAGTTAGCCAGTGTAGTGCCGACCACAGTGAGTGCGGTCAGCACTACACATTTACACAGGACCGGCGCTAGGCTTCCCAGCGCCGGTCCTGTGCTGCACAGCTGAGCCCCTCCCCCCCCCTGAGTGCTTGCCCAATAGTGCCAGGAGGAGGGTACAGGCGGGCTCAGGCTGTGCATAACACACACATCGCCGCCAGCACTGGCAGCGATGTGTGTGTTAATCAGCAGCCAATGAGAGTCAGACAGACTCTCATTGGCTGCTGCTGCTGCACACACATCACCGCCGAGCGGCAGCGATGTGTGTGTGAATCAGCAGCCAATGAGAGTCAGATAGACTCTCATTGACTGCTGCGCGCCCACTGCAAGATCCGGGCTTTCGTCCGGCTCCTGCAGGGGGTAATGGGAGAGACGTCATGACATGATGACGTCTCTCCCATAATGCAGGCCCGGGAGGATGGATGTGCGGACGGCGGCGGGAGCAGGAGCGTGGATACAGCTAAGTATTTTTCTTTTGTTTCATTCAGTGTGTATTTCCGGGGGGGGGGCGCGCTCTATTACAAAGGAGGGGACTACTACTGGGGGGGATACTACTGGGGGCACTGCTTCAGGTGGGTGGGGACCACTACTGGGGACTACTACTGGGGGCATTGCTTCGGGGGGGACCACTACTGGGGACTACTACTGGGGGGGATACTACTGTGGGCACTGCTTCGGGGGGGGGCCACTACTGAGGACAACTACTGGGGGGATACTACTGGGGCACTGCATCAGGGGGAGGACCACTACTGGGGGGATACTATGGGGGGGACCACTACTGGGGGGGATACTACGGGGGGCACTGCTTCAGTGGGGGACCACTACTGGGGGGGATACTACTGGGGGAGGATACTACTGGGGGCAATGCTTTGGGGGGGGACCACTACTGGGGACTACTTCTGTCACACAGCAGCGTGTGCTGGGCTGCTGTGACTTACGAGGGAGGGGGTGAGGAGCCAGACCTGGGCCCTGCAGTAAGCCCGGGCCCGAGTAATTTGTACCCGCTCCCCCCCTCTCGGTGCCCCTGTGGATAGATGGCTAGACAGACCTTATCTGCCCACAACACTCACAGTGCTGCCACTGTGTGCTGACAGACAGTCTTCTTGAGATGAGTTCAGGGCAGCACAGAGCCAGCGGCAGCAGACATGCTCAGGGCTGTCAGTTAGCATTCAGCAGCCCCACCCCACCACGCTCCTCCCGGCCTACTGTACATCCATAGACAGGGAAGGTGGCTACTTGTGTCTTCCCCTGCCTATGTGGGCATGTGTGGTCAGCCTTTCAGGGAGCAGTCACTGACTCTGGGCCTGATTCAGACCCGGACGCTATTTGCGGACGGTCGTTCAAAAAAAGGGGCCGGCTATTTAAATTGTGCGCTCTCTCATTGCGGCTTGTTGATGCCTCTGTTTCTGAGCGAGCGAACGAAAAATGCGCTCGCTATTTTGTAAAGACACCCCTTTGCCATTCGCATCACACGTCATCTCCGGTATTTATTTGATTAATCGGGTACATCGAAAGGCATCTGAACTGCTCGCAGTGCTTGTGGTAGCTTTTTCCTACCACAATCACTGCGAGCAGTTCAGGCTAAAAGACAACCAAGTGACGTGGTCGATGACGCTCCTTTACTAATTATGCACTCCCATTAAATGCCCTTTTTACCGTTAGGCACGCCTGCGTTCGGATCTCCACTCCCCCGTTTTCAAGCACCTTCCCCTGTTACCACCCACAAACGGTACATTCTGTCAATCAAATTAGCAGTCCCTCACTGTTTTGCGAGTGCTCGATTTCCGACCGCAATGACTGGTTTGCGCATGTGCATTATGACCCATACGCATGCGCAGTTGTGCGAACATCGCTCGGAGCGAACAAGCGGCCGCTTACGAGCGGCTCTGAATCAGGCCCTCTTTCTCCTCCCTTAGCTGCTCAGTGACTGTCTGACACTGAGGGCCTGAATCAGAGCCGCTCGTAAGCGGCCGATCGTTCGCTCCAAGCGATGTTCGCACAACAGCGCATGCATATGGGTTGTAATACGCATGCGCGAACCAGTCATTGCGGTCAGAAATTGTGTGCTTGCAAAATAGCGAATGCCTGCTAATTTGAGTGACAGAATGAGGCGTTTGTGGGTGGTAACAGGGGAAGGTGCTTGAAAACGGGGAGTGGAGATCCGAACGCAGGCGTGCCAAAAGGTCAAAACGGGTGTTTTAAGGGTGTGCATAATTAACAAAGCAGCGTCATCGACCACGTCACTTGGTTGTTTCTTAGCCTGAACTGGTCGCATGATTGCTGTAGGAAAATCCAACCACAAGCACTGCGAGCAGTTCAGACGCCTTTCGATGTACTCGATTAATCAAATAAATAGCGGAGATGACGTAGGATGCGAGTGGCCAGGGGGCGTCTTTACAAAATAGCGAGCGCATATTTCGTTCGCTCGCTCAGACATAGAAGCGTCAACAGACCGCAAAGAGCGAGCGCTCAATTTAAATAGCCGGCCCCTTTTTCTAAACGAGCGAGCACAAATAGCGTCCGGCTCTGAATAAGGCCCTGAGTCTAGTAGTAGTCAGTAGGAGCTATGCAATTCAGAGCGCTGTTTATTTTGTCGGGAAGCAGTTAAGTTGGAGAATGCTGGTTCTCGTGACTAAACACCCAGGTTAATTCATGAGAACCGGCATTCTCCGACTAAAGTGGCAGCAGCGAGGCTGTTAGCACTGAGCTAAGCTACAAACAACCTTGCGGCTGGCACTTTAGTCAGATTTCTTCTCGGACCCTCAGGAGGGTGCGAGAAGAAATCCTTTAGTCGGACCTGTTAAGTATATAAATAATATTTCAACCAAGGTTTATACCACAGGATTAAACAGCGCGCTGAATTGAATAGCTCTGGGAGCTCCCCCAGTGACATTATGCAAACATGTTCTTCTGCTGCTCTCTGCACTACAGTACTTCTGCTCTGCTCATCAGCTGTGGCTCCACTGTGGCTGTGCAGAATACAGTGTGTGACTTGTGCTCTGCTGTGCGATGCTCGGACAAGTGAGATCAGTCAGCTAACCTGAGGCGCATGCACAGCACAAGCCAAGTTCCATCCTGTCCTCCTCGGCATTGCACAGTCAGCAACAACAGCCAGTCGCCAGGAGAGCCACGCCACACATGCGCAGAGGAAACTTTTGCCTGCTTACTCTTTCTCCAGCAAAGACTCTTCTGCGCATGTGTGGCTATTCGATAGCGGGAACCATCGATGGTAGCATAGTTTCTAACCATCCATGCTTCCAGCAAAAACATCCATCGATGGGGAAGGTACCGATGGCCATCCCTATAAAGCACTGGTGTCTGGGAAAGATTTATATAGACTAGCTGCACTGGGATTGGACACAGGAGTCACGTGAGAAGTAAGTCTTCGTGAGTGGCTGCAATGGTGTCACCTGACCTCAAGTAAGGTGAAGCAGGAACATATTTCTGAAGTGGAATAAACAGGAACATCCTGAGATGACTGATCTGTGAGGACAGACCATCAGTGAAACAACAAATGTGGCTGAGGTAAAAGGGTCTGAAATCCCAGAGTGTGACAAATCTCCTCTTAAGATGACTATTCACAGGGCGGAACATAGCTAGACACAAAGACGAAATGACTGGCAGTTACCTAGACTGCCCTACAGTCACCTCCCATCCACTTCATTACCGTGTACATGTACAGTATATGTATAGCAATTAGTAATGGGCCATTAGGCTGGCAGACAGTCCAACACTGAACAAGGCACCACCTGTCCTTACAAACTCACAGATTCCACTACACAACTCCTTACTGTGTTTGCCACACCTGTATTTACTACCACGCTAGTGTGTTACTTTCTTATAAAAGAAAAACACAGCTCTGGCTACTGTTTTGTAGTGAATGTGTTATACAAAGGGTCTGTATTCAGACAAAGGAATATTACATTTCATGTTCCCTGCAAATTAAATACAAATAAGGTGTCTATAAGAATACTGGATGAAAAGGAAAACTTGATTAACTCAATTTTCCATTGTTGATTGAAATATTGATATCCATTTGTCTAGTGGAGTAATCTTCAATTAAATCTAATAGGCAGAATAAGTGTTATGTTACTGGCGGCTTAATGGTAGATTTAGATATTGACTTCAGTCTATAACAATTAAGCCAGATAAAGGTTTCTTCCCTCCTATGGCTAAGAATGCAAATTATTATGCGGGGAATAAATAAACACTATGGGCCAAATGAAATAGGGTGAAAGTTTAGACAATGTGAGAGTTTAGCAGTATACTCATATTATCTCGCATGTTTTTAGACTCAAAAACCTCTCCCGATTTAAACTCTCATCCAGATGTTTCAGGAATCATCAAGCCCTAAGGGTAAGCTTGATGGGTATGATATACATGGAGGATGTGATTTTCCATATAATGGTAAAACACTCACAATCATTCACATGCCAGACATGTGATTGTTTAATTCAAGTGCCGATTAGTCTCTGTTTAAATAATGATGATGGATGTACATAGGCATCTGCCATACTTGCCGACTTTCTGGCTGCCCCTCTGGGAGGGAGTAGCCAGGTTGGCGCAGCAGGGGGCGTAGCAGCGGCATAAGTTGACGGTATGAGGACTTGGCAGCATGATCACTTCATCGTGGCCCCGCTATACAATGCCAAGATTACAGGCATTGTAAAGCAGGGGGTGGGGTTACAATAACGCAATTCAGTGCAATCGAGTCATTGGTCCCCTTCGCACCACCCACTTTTGCCAGGTAAGTGGGGGAAGTGCATGGGGGGGTGGCCAACCTGGAGGACTTGCCCTCCCTTGCAGGCGGCTGGGAGTGCCACATGATTTTTTGGGAGCCTCCAAAGCATAGACAAGTATGGCATCTGCAAATGTTCCAGATCTGTGCTGAGATTCGTATTGCGGGACAAGATATTCTGATATAAGGTGGTGCTTCTCAAATCCAGTCCTCGGGATACACTGACAGTGCATCTTTTCTAGATCTCCTCGTAGACTCAGTGAAATAATTAGAACCTGTGTACAATTTAAAAAGTGTCAGTCAGTAATGACACCATACTTGCCTACTATCCCCAGCAGATGCGGGAGGTTTTTTGGGTAGTCCCCTGCACCCCCAGGAGAGTAGGTGGGTCCCCTATATTCCGCCCACTTCCTAGAGAAGTGGGCAGGATGGGGAGATAATACAGGGAATCTCGTACGTACATACATAGGTGCGGGGGGCTAAAAATTACACAAATGGTGTCATTTGGCTCCTCTCCCTCCACACGGACCCTGGAATTGCAGCATTTTGATGGGATGGGGGTGGGACCTAATGATATGGGGAGCCCGCCCCTGCCCCTTGAAACTGTCAGCTGCATCTCTTCTCTAGGCTTGTCCCGGAGAGGACATAATTAAAGCAGCAAGTATGAATAATACAAATATGCTCCACCAAGGAGGTATGGAAAACATGATGCAATGATGTCCTGGCTTTAAGAAACACTGCCTGATTCAGAGGTGTATGCAAACCAATGGTTTGTGTACATCCCCAATGTTTTCTGTTCTGTGCACATGTGCAGAACTGGTCCTGCGTTGTTGGATGCAGTGCCCCCTAAGCATTGCGGGGGAGGGAAGGAGGCGGTGATGTGGTCAGTATCCGCATCTTCCCACACAGATTTACCTGCCTCTGCACCGTGAAATCCCCAGTCATCCAGAGTAACCTGAGGGTTACTCAGATGGCTGATAGTCGCGCAGATGATCCAATGTTGCGTTCTCGGATGCAGCATTGTATTACACAAGCATGCAGGGGGCGTCTATTTGTACAAGATGCCTCCTGCAGCATTAGCACATTAGCACTGCAGCTGCTTCCAAAGACTCAGCTACTGTGCTTACTGTCTCCATCTACTGAGTGGGGCCCTTTATCTGCATAAAACAGGTGACTTCATAACCAGAGAAGCATTCTTAAAGCACTGCACATGAATATCAAGTAGATGTAGAATGGAAAGAGCTATAATGTGTGTGCATAGCAGAAATAATAGGGAAATAGAAATTAATGAAGAATAAACTATAATTAAATATAAATATATTATTATAGGCTTTACATACAGTAGATATAACATTGGGCCTGATTCAGACCCACTCGCGAGCGGCTGTCCGCTTGCAAGTGGGTCGATGTTATGGACTGAGCATGCGCACGACGGAGGGAGCTCCGTCGTGCGCATGCGCCAGACGCGACGAGCGAAGGAAAGTCCTTCGCTCGTTGTGTCCGATCAAAGGGGGCGTGCTGTCAATGTTGATTGACAGCACGCCCCCTTTGGTGGGCGTGCCGGGGGCGTGCCTCCCTGCCGGGGGCGTTCCCACGGGAACGCCTCCCGTCAGAAGCCGGCCCACTGACATCACTAGTGATGTCAGTTGGAGTGATTTTGGCTCTGATAGAGCCAAAATCACTCCGGAGCTTGCGGTTGAAAACCTCAACCGCAGGCTCCGGCTCGCAAATTCGATGGTCGCGATGGTCTCGACCATCGCGACCATCACAATGCACGCTCGTATAGCCTGTGGGTGGTGACCCACAGCTATACGAGCATCCAGGAGGACGCTCCATGAAAATGGAGCCCGGCCCTCATTCAGAGCGTGCGCTCTGCTCAGAGCGTACGGCTCTGAATGAGGGCCATTGTCAGGTATAGCAACTTCTCTCTACCTTTTCCTGTAATGTCCTAACTGCTCCTGGGATACTAGTGTTGTAAGTCAAATATAAAAGAGAACCTGCAACCAGGTACTACATAGGTTTGTATGTGTATACTATATATACTGTATGTGCCTTTTGTACTATATAAAAAAAAGGAAAACAGGGCTCCTTTATGCCTCCATATGTGTCTAATGACATCATAGGGCCTGATTCAGAGATGAACGCAGATCACACAGCAGCTGTGTATGCAGCAGTGTGCGATAATATGCTGATGCCGCAGGAGGCATCTTATGTAAATAGACGCCAGATTCTCTGATCCACTGCAGCATCCGATCATCTGTGCGAACATCAGTCATCTGAGTAACCCTCAGGTTACTCAGTATGGCCGAGAAATTAAACGCTGCTGAAGCCATTGCGTCCAAGGACACAGCTGCTGACTTCAACACACCCAGAAAATGGGGTCGACAAGCCTCGGTTTTCTATAAAGCTGCAGGATCTGCAGTTCTGCACATGCGCAGTGCAGATGTTAAAACATCGGAGATGTACGTAAACTCATACGTACTGCACGTCTCTGAATTAGTCCCTTAGGCTGTCAAGTTATCAGATGAGCTAGCCCAGGGTGTAATATGCACCCTACAGAGTGTTCTTACTAAATGCTCCTTCTCCTGCAAACAGGTCCATGGAGGATCCCCATTTTTTTATTATTGCATAGTGTACAAAGCACTATACACACCTTCCTATACCTTCTGATATCCTGCCTATACCTTCTAAGGATGACGCTAATTTGCGTGCGCAGTCATACAGTAAATAAAGACTTAGACCTGGAATCTGTGGTTCCAAAGCTCAAAGTATTATTCAAGTAAAAGTACAGTCAGTTACACGCTATAATCTGTGTACAATTTAGCGCAAAGGAATTATACAGACCCAAGTACAGTATACATACGCGGCGCCTCTGGTCCAGATGTTAGGTATCAGCAAGAAACTCCTCGTCCGTCAGCATTCAGCATGAAGACTAAAGACCCAGTGTTGGAGCACACATTTATACCCCCCAGGATTAGGCAAAACAATAGAGAAGTTTGTTGCTGATGCTATTGGTTCCCAAGGGGAATCCATCTGTTACGGAGCATTTAACAGGCTGGTTCAAATAGACTCACCCAGCCTCTAACAACTGGGGGTCTCTCCCTTCCCGCCCCCTGTAACATCCTAACAGTTAAAACATTTTGTTGCTTGAAGTTTCTGCGGTCCATAACTCGAGAATGCATGATGCGATCTCCCCACCGATTACACCGGAATACTGTGGAAAGAGTACGTATCAGTACAAAACCAAACACGGCTTGTTTAGCATGTATAAAACCTTAGTTACCAAATATCTTTATTTCACAGCATTTATATTAACTGAACAAACTTAAATCTTATACCTTAACGCTAATGGAACCTTGTAAGTGAATATGTAATGTGTGAGAGTACGGGGTTTGATATGAAGACGCTAGTTAACTGGGGACAGATTTAGCTACTAAACGGTGTTTTCATTCGGGGTCTTAAGCATAATGTGTGTATGTGAAATGCTGAAAGATGCAATCGCATGATGCTAATAATTGTGCATTCGCTACTGGGCGTCATGTTAGCAGCTCAATTGTGCGTAATGTGCGGTGTTTATGCATGAGATTCCATCTATGATGGACTTAACATATTTATATATATATATATATATACACATATACATACATACACACACACATATCATTCCTCACTCACAGTTTCAGACTGCAATGCAAATGTGTTACCTCCAGCTGTGAAGCTATGGCCATTCTGTCTGAGTGTGAAACTAAAACCTGTTTAGGATTCAGACACATTCAATTGTGTAGATCAATGTCTGGATTATATTACAATTGCCACAACTATACTTGTCTGCATTCAGGGATTCCCAATTTGTATGTAAAACACTCACAGTTTCTGGTGCATTGTCTATTCTATTTACTTTTTCGCATGAGGCTGTTCTTCTAGTTGCCCTTGGTAGATTATCAAAAACATTGCCATCTGTTCTTAGCTCGTGAGTTGTAACTTAAAGTGACGCTGGTCGCAAAATGGCATCTTGCAGATTCTTGTTTCTAAAATGGAGTCTAGCTGCCATTCGCAAGATGGCATCGCGCACGCTTCAATTTAAAACTGATCTTGTCTCAGCCAATTATCCAGCTTTGACAGTCCACCCTTTGATAGCGAACAACATGCTATCACAATCTGCTATTAGAATTTAATTTATGCTTACATTTACATATTATTTAGTGTTATTGTGGGATGGCACAAGGTTGTTCTTAATACATCAATAATGTGTCTCTGGGTGGGGACATAAAACTATTATTATACGCACACCACGGATCTTGGAAGATCATGTGAAAGGTGTGGGGATGCACCAGTCTTATAAAAGCAGTCTTGAAGGGGAATTTAGACTTTACATTATCTGAGGTGTTTTAAAAATAACATTTCAATAATACATTCTATGCATGGGTAAATATGATACATTAAATGATGGTGTTTCCTAGCTCAGGGTTGTAATGCAGTTCTGTATTTACCTCAGTATTCATACTGGCCACCATCATGATTTCATTCTTTCGTTTTACTCTATTTTTTAATTTTTTGCACACTTCAACACAATAGGAACACACCGGACACATATGCCAATTATTATGATGACAATCAGTATAAGGATCAAGAATTTGCCTATGCTGGCGATCACTTCCTGGACCCATTCCCCTAGACCTGAGAACCATTTCACTGGGTTCAGCCATGACACCCATCCTTCTATCTTTTCCCCTACTTCAGCCACTGAAGCATTATGGTTCTTATGAAATTCTCATTTTAGCTGCAGAATTTCATCCATCTTCCGGTCTATCACCTCCTTGGGATCGCTGGTATCATTGGTGACATAGGTGCAACATTTTACTCCAAATTGGGTGGCTAACGTTACGCAATACCCTCCAGTAACAGCAGTTAAATAATTCAACACTAGCCTGTGTTGCACCAGTTCTTTCTTGTACGCTTGCAATTCTCTCCCTGTATAACTGAATGTGTCATCGTACATCTCGGTGATATTATCTATCAATTTAGCAAGTTCCTGAATATATCTAAAATTTAATGTACCCCGAGCAATCCTGGTGGGATCCAATGCGACTAAAACTTGAAAGTCAGTTGTCTTACTGATTAACTGAGTGGCTTTATGTATGTCACCAGGTATCATATTTCTTTTGCCTCTGTGTTCATATTGCGTGTGAAGATATGGTGATGGTTTGTTTTTATGTATACTAAGCATTTCAACATGTGTGAGGGTCATAACTTCTGGAAGTATTCTTCCCAAATAACATAACAATTACAATACTAAAATTAGGCAGACACTCCCCTGATTGGCATTGTACTCCTCCTGACTCCACTCCATCAGCACTGCCATCAGCTCCCATTTCCTCAATCGGTCCTCCATCACAGACACTGAGTATTCCCAAACAGATCATCACGATAAAAACTCTGGAAAGAAAAAGAACTAGGATGACCACAGCAGACCACTCCATTGCTGGAAGCACTGATCTACACATTTCTTTAGCTCAGATATCTCACCGTCACCTTTTTAATCCTTCCGGCACAAGCTCGCTATCGACAGGTCCACATTATCGGCCTTGTCTCCGCCTTGTATCTCCACCGGTTGGTTAACCTCCCTATAGTGAGTGGAATGGACCCACGTATCTTCCTCGGCCACCCTTTGAGGATGTTGTATCGTCAGATACAGACCTTTCCACCGATCAGTCAAACAACCTGAGCTAAAAAAATTTGGATCATAACAAATTGTCCAGATTTGACATCATGACAGTTTGCATTAGACATGTTAGTTAATAACACTTTCAATTTCAGTTATTCTCATTCATCTTCGTGAGACCCTGCACAGTAACCTCATTATCATATTTTCACATGAGACTGCCTGTTTGAACAGTATCTCCAAGGGGGGCAAATATAGGAAAAGACAGTCTGGGATAATCCTAGTGTTGTTACCCATCACCTTACACATGTTCTTGGAAACGTCACCTGTAAAATAAGTCTCCCTATCATTTTTAATAATTCTAGGGATATAGTATCTGCATAGAGGTTCCTGCAATTAAATCTTGTTATTAATAGCTACTGCTCTAAATAATGTCTGGGCCACTGGGTTGGATAGTATTCCGAGTAGTCGACCTCAGCCTGGCATGGCTGCCGTTTATCCTTAGCAACCTTGTGTCCTATGAGTGGGAGATAAAGCACAACAGTTTAATACCATTTAAACATGACCTAAAATACAACAATAAATCGTCCACATTTTACATTAGAACAGATCCATTGATAGGTTGAAAAGTTTGTAAACAGTCATATAAGGCCTGGGAGAAGATACCTATGAACCCATGGGAAACTCGTGTTCCTGTGTGGTGTGCTTCACTTTGCAGTTCTTACTTACGTGTCCCACTTGGTGACAGTTAAAACATATTTTTGAACGGGTTGGATGAAAGGATTGTTGTGGGAGCTGAGCAAGAGGAAAAAATGGTGGGTATGGGTAAGGATGTGAAGGATAAGGATATTGTGGGAGGTATGAAGTTTGTGGGTAATATGAGGCCTGTGGTTGTGTATGATATGTGGGGTAAGGATGTGTTTGCTGTGGTGTGGGATTGGTGAGGACGTGTAATTGTTCAGGTGCAGGTGTGTGTGTGGGTGCAGGTGTGTCGGTTGGCTGTGATGTTATTGTCATTCCTTCCAGAGCTTGGATACTGACAGCCATTAGTTTTTTGCTCTGGGTCTCTCTATTCTTTGTGATATTTTTATCATGTTCTATGGCAGACTCTATGAGGTTATCTATTGTGAGTCCCCTCCAACCAGGTTGTGAGGTCTGAACCCAAGTCTTTAAGTCGTCTTTCAGACCGTCCATGAGTACCGTGACTATCATTCCCCTGTGGTGAGTGCTATCTTTAATATCTTCTAACCCAGTGTACTGGGTGATAGCCTGCAGAGCCCGGTCGCAATAATATTCTGCAGTTTCACTCTCCTTTTGCTTAATTGTGAAAATTTTGTTCCAGTTAACTACTACTGGAAAATATACACCCAATTGAGTTACAATGCGGGAAATGTTACCTTGGTTAATTTCATCTGTTAAGGGAACGACACCATCCGATACACAATCCATGATAAATTTTGTCACGTCGGTATTACGTGGCAGACAGGCCCTTAACACCACACGCCAATCTTTATTAGTTGGCTCATGAGAACTGCCCAAATTTCTCAAAAATCTTTGACATTTGGCTAGTTCCTTTTTGGGATCGGGGAGATCATTTATGATGGAATTTAGTTGTGCTCTTGTCCAGGGACAATGCATTACTACTTCCCTCGTGGGCACTACACCGTTCGCATCTGCATTTCCATTCGGAACAGTTATCGTCCGAATGGGATGCAGACCGTTAGCGTTGCTACCTCTGACCTGGTTACCTAGCTGGGGGTTTAATCTGCTGCCGCTACGTATGGTATTAACAACTTCCTCTACGGGTGCAGAGTGTGTTAACACTTCCCTTGCTGTCACCGATGGAGATGGCGGCACCACCCGTGATTGTGGTGATGCAGCATCGATCATTTGCACAGCATGGGAAATGGCAGACATTACAATAGGCTCATCATCCACATCATAAACATTTTCCTTATGGTTGCTTTGGAGAGGGTACAAATTGCTTGTTACATTTTTATGGGTATTTTTGGTAACTGTACTTGCACCTCCATCCACATAAGGTGGGGGAGGTGAGCGTGAACTGCTGACAATACTCTCCACAACGCTACCTTGCCGCACTGGCGCACCATTTTGTGGCTCGCCCATATTGCAATTCAGCGTTGCGGATGTATTTTCTGGCAATGTGCTCACAACGCTAGTTTGCTTCGTTTGCACATTCTTAAGCCACGCATCCCCTTCATGCTGCCACAGTTTTAAATATTCAAAATATTTAACCTTTTTCTCTCGGGAGCGTATCAGACTGATGTGGTCCCGGACATTATCTGACACATTTTTATCAAAACTACCAATTCTGGGAAACGGTCTAACACTCTTCATCATCATTTTAAACCATACATCACAATACCTTATTGCATAAGTACCGTACTTAGTATGCATAATACGATGAGCCAATCCAATCGGAGCTTTCATTAGCAGCACATCATTGTCTAACATCTCTACTGTTTGCATGGCTCCCATTCTGAGATAAAATCCTACGCTTTTCAATAAAGATTTAAACTGGTGAAAGACAATCAAGATACTTTCACTTACCTGTGGACGATTTAAGTCGGCGGCGCCCAAACACCTGGATAAGATTTGAAAAAGGCAACTTCCACACCCGAATAAGATTTAGTAAGGCAACTTCCACACCTATGGGAGTTTATATGTCGGTCACTCCCCCGCACCTCTCTACAACAAAGACAACATGTACACCTGCTACTGTGTATAGAACGGTAAAGCTACTTACCAAGCGGCTAGACTAACCCTTGCACCTTGCCCTTAAGGATCATATGATACCCTTAACTTTGTCCAACAAATATTCACTGTCACACACTTTTTTCCTGCGCAGAAAAATACACGTTAACCCAGATATTGGTAATAATTAAAAAATGTAAACCTCAACGGCTTTGTTCAAACACGTGGCAGCACAACCAGAAGTACGTATACGCTATTGTGCGACCAGTCACATACACAATAATGCGACTACTACACAACCGTATGACAACTTTTTAGCTGCGTATGCAAAAGTGCGTCTTTACTGTGCGCAAAACTGCGACTCAGCCACATACTCAATACTGCGGCACCCCTTTAAACGCTAGGTTCTATCAACAGAGGAAAACAAACTTTTTCCTTTCTTGTTCCTGGATTCTTTGCTCACACGAAAATGGATAGCGATTTTTCAGCACAAAGCAGTTGCAGGAAAACCCTGCATGTGGCCACTCCACCCTTTGCTGAGATATCGATAGCCGTATGTGCTGTGTGAGTAGGTAAGTGACTTCACTCGATGAGCCCCCAACTGACGATATTGGATCAGAACCTCTATACACACCTTCCTATACCTTCTAATATCCTGCCTATACCTTCTAAGGATGACGCTAATTTGCGTACGCAGTCATACAGTAAATAAAGACTTAGACCTGGAATCTGTGGTTCCAAAGCACAAAGTATTATTCAAGTAAAAGTACAGTCAGTTACACGCTATGATCTGTGTACAATTTAGCGCAAAGGAATTATACAGACCCAAGTACAGTATACATACGCGGCGCCTCTGGTCCAGATGTTAGGTATCAGCAAGAAACCCCTCGTCTGTCAGCATTCAGCATGAAGACTAAAGACCAAGTGTTGGAGCACACATATTTATACCCCCCAGGAATAGGCAAAACATTAGAGATGTTTGTTGCTGATGCTATTGGTTCCCAAGGGGAATCCATCTGTTACGGAGCATTTAACAGGCTGGTTCAAATAGACTCACCAAGCCTCTAACAACTGGGGGTCTCTCCCTTCCCGCCCCCTGTAACATCCTAACAGTTAATACATTTTGTTGCTTGAAGTTTCTGCGGTCCATAACTCGAGAATGCATGATGCGATCTCCCCACCGATTACACCGGAATACTGTGGAAAGAGTACGCATCAGCACTAAACCAAACACGGCTTGTTTAGCATGTATAAAACCTTAGTTACCAAATATCTTTATTTCACAGCATTTATATTAACTGAACAAACTTAAATCTTATACCTTAACGCTAATGGAACCTTGTAAGTGAATATGTAATGTGTGAGAGTACAGGGTTTGATATGAAGATGCTAGTTAACTGGGGACAGATGCGTGCGCATTTAGCTACTAAATGGTGTTTTCATTCGGGCTCTTAAGCATAATGTGTGTATGTGAAATGGTGAAAGATTCAATCGCATGATGCTAATAATTGTGCATTCGCTACTGGGCGTCATGTTAGCAGCTCAATTGTGCGTAATGTGCGGTGTTTATGCATGAGATTCCATCTATGATGGACTTAACATATTTATATATATATACATATACATACATACACACACACATATCATTCCTCACTCACAGTTTCAGACTGCAATGCAAATGTGTTACCTCCAGCTGTGAAGCTAGGGCCATTCTGTCTGGGTGTGAAACTAAAACCTGTTTAGGATTCAGACACATTCAATTGTGTAGATCAATGCCTGGATTATATTACAATTACCACAACTATACTTGTCTGCATTCAGGGATTCCCAATTTGTATGTAAAACACTCACAGTTTCTGGTGCATTGTCTATTCTATTTACTTTTTCGCATGAGGCTGTTCTTCTAGTTGCCCTTGGTAGATTATCAAAAACATTGCCATCTGTTCTTAGCTCGTGAGTTGTAACTTAAAGTGACGCTGGTCGCAAAATGGCGTCTTGCAGATTCTTGTTTCTAAAATGGAGTCTAGCTGCCATTCGCAAGATGGCGTTGCGCACACTACAATTTTAAACTGATCTTGTCTCAGCCAATTATCCAGCTTTGACATATGCATATAAAATTCTAATGTAGAACATAATAACTGCTAGGTTTATGATTTTTCTATGTCTCTTTTCTCTTCCTCCACAGAAGTTATACTATAAGGCAGGGGCGGCCAGACTTATGGATTCGTCATTCTTCACCAAAGGCCAAAAATCATTTGCGATTTACTAAGTAGTGACATTTACGTGTTCCATAGGTGCGCGCCCAAAGAAAGGGGGTGTGGTACATCCTAAAAGGAGGAGTGATCTCACAGCAAGGGGTGTGGAGACTGTCCCACCAAAATCGGGATGGTTGGAAGGTATGCAGGGAATGGGTGCTAGCTACCCAGCCAGGGCAGACAGGAAATGGGTTTTTTTTACCACCCAGCCAGGGCAGAAATGGAAGAAGCCAGACATGAACAGCTACATTAAGATACACTATAAGAGTCATCAAGAGTGGTGTGCCAGTGGGCACACAACACAGAGACTGACACTGAGCTGTGGGGTAGGGAGGAGGCTGGGAGCCGGGGACAGTTATAAACATACATACCTACATACATACATACATACATACATATATTAGGGGTGTGCACCGGCCACTTTTCGTGTTTTGTGTTTTGGTTTTGGATCTGGATCTTTCTTCGTGTTTTGGATCTGGATTGGTTTTGCCAAAACCACCCTTCCGTGTTTTGGGTTCTGGGTTTTGTGTTTTGGATCTGTATTTTTTTGAAAAAAAGCATAAAAACAGCTAAAATCACAAAATTTGTAGGTTTTTCTGCTCCTATGCTATTATTAACCTCAATAACCTTAATTTCCACTAATTTCCAGTCTATTCTGAACACCTCACACCTCACAATAGTGTTTTTATGTCCAAAAGGTTGCACCGAGGTAGCTGGATGACTATGCTAAGCGACACGAGTGGGCGGCACAAACACGTGACCCATCTAGGCGTGAAACTGCAGTGGCAGACAGGATGGCAGTTTGAAAAACTAGGCCCCAAACTGTACATAATGCAAAGAAAAAAAAGAGGTGCAAGATGGAATTGTCCATGGGCCCTCCCACCCACCCTTATGTTGTATAAACAGGACATGCACACTTTAACAAACCAATCATTTCAGCGCCAGGGTCTGCCACACAACTGTGGCTGAAATGATTGGTTCGTTTGGGCCCCCACAAAACAAGCTGGCAATTAATCTGTCCCTGCACAAACTGGCTCTACGGAGGCAAGATGTCATCCCCATCCTCCTCATCCACCGATTCCTCACCCTCTTCAGTGTGTACATCCTCATCCTCACAGAGTATTAATTAGTCCCCGCTGGAATCCACAACCACAGGTCCCTCTGTACGTTCTGGAGGCTGGTCTCCCTGGAAGAGTTGATAATTCATTTTATGAACATCATCTTCTCCACATTTTGTGGAAGCAACCTCCTACGCCTTTTGCTGACAAGGTTCCCGGCTGCACTAAACACTCTTTCGGAGTACACACTGGAGGGGGGGCAACTCAGGTAAAATAGAGCCAGTTTGTACAGGGACCTCCAAATTGCTTCTTTTTCCTGCCAGTACAGGTACGGACTGTCTGACATGCCTACTTGGATGCTGTCACCGATGTAATCCTTTAACAGACAGACGCACGCTTGTCGCTGCTGCTTTGAGGATGCAAGTGTGGCTACAGCCCACACAATTCACAAAGACAGAAAAAAAAGAAGAATATTTTTATTGTTTGTGGAGCGCACTTTGAGGGTTACACCACCCTTTAACAGACAGACGCACGCTTGTCGCTGCTGCTTTGAGGATGCAAGTGCGGCTACAGCCCACACAATTCACAAAGACAGAAAAAAGAAGAAGAATATTTTTATTGTTTGTGTAGCACACTTTGAGGGTGTCACCACCCTTTAACAGACAGACGCACGCTTGTCGCTGCTGCTTTGAAGATGCAAGTGCGGCTACATCGCACACAAGTCACAAACACATTAAAAAATAGTTTTTTATTTTTTGGAGCACTTTGAGAGTTACACCACCCTTTAACAGACAGACGCACGCTTGTCGCTGCTGCTTTGAGGATGCAAGTGCGGCTACAGCCCACACAATTCACAAAGACAGAAAAAAAAGAACAATATTTTTATTGTTTGTGTAGCACACTTTGAGGGTGTCACCACCCTTTAACAGACAGACGCACGCTTGTCGCTGCTGCTTTGAAGATGCAAGTGCGGCTACATCGCACACAAGTCACAAACACATTAAAAAAATAGTTTTTTATTTTTTGGAGCACTTTGAGAGTTACACCACCCTTTAACAGACAGACGCACGCTTGTCGCTGCTGCTTTGAGGATGCAAGTGCGGCTACAGCCCACACAATTCACAAAGACAGAAAAAAAAGAACAATATTTTTATTGTTTGTGTAGCACACTTTGAGGGTGTCACCACCCTTTAACAGACAGACGCACGCTTGTCGCTGCTGCTTTAAGGATGCAGGTGCGGCTACAGCCCACACATTTCACAAAGACCGAAAAAAAAAAGAACAATAATTTTATTGTTTGTGTAGCACACTTTGAGGGTGTCACCACCCTTTAACAGACAGACGCACGCTTGTCGCTGCTGCTTTGAGGATGCAGGTGGAATCTAGACGGGATTTGGAACCGGGGACACACTACCTCCATCAATTGTCTAAATCCCACTGCACTAATGGCGGATACTGGACGCACGTCTAACACCAACATAGCAGTCAAGGCCTCAGTTATACGTTTTGCTTCAGGATGACTGCTGTTGTACTTCATCCCCATCGCTAGGGACTGTTGGAGGGTCAATTGTTTAGTAAAAGTAATGATGTTCCTACTTCCTCTCTGGGATGATGAACAACTCCCAGCAGCAGCAACAGCATTAGGAGGAAGTGGTTCTTGATCTTTCCCTATTTTATTTTTATCGGATAAAGTTTGGTCCTCCATTTATGTTATATTGATATATACGTGCGGCTAAGGCGCACACAAACACAGAAAATATTTTTTTATTTTTGCTGGAGAGTAGTGCACTTTGTGGGTTACACCACCCTTTAAGAAATGAGCCAGCCGGCTCTTTACTTATGGGACACAGGCGCACGCTTCGCGCTGCTCCTTTGTTGATGCACGTGCAGCCACAGTGCACACAAGTCACAAACACAGAAAATATATATTTTTTTGGTTTGGACTGGAGTGTACTTTGGGGGTTACAGCACCCTTTAATGGTCAAGCCAGCCGGCCCTTTACTTATGACACAGGCGCACGCTTGGCACTACTTTGTTGATGCACGTGCGGCTACTGCACACACAATTCACAAACACAGAAAATATATATTTTTTTGGTTTGGAGTGTACTTTGGGGGTTACAGCACCCTTTAACAGTCAAGCCAGCCGGCCCTTTACTTATGACACAGGCGCACGCTTGGCACTACTTTGTTGATGCACGTGCGGCTACTGCGCACACAATTCACAAACACAGAAAATAATTTTTTGGGGGGTTTGGACTGGAGTGTACTTTGGGGGTTACAGCACCCTTTAACGGTCAAGCCAGCCGGCCCTTTACTTATGACACAGGCGCACGCTTGGCACTACTTTGTTGATGCACGTGCGGCTACTGCGCACACAATTCACAAACACAGAAAATAATTTTTTTTTGGTTTGGACTGGAGTGTACTTTGGGGGTTACAGCACCCTTTAACGGTCAAGCCAGCCGGCCCTTTACTTATGACACAGGCGCACGCTTGGCACTACTTTGTTGATGCACGTGCGGCTACTGCGCACACAATTCACAAACACAGAAAATTATTTTTTTTTTGGTTTGGACTGGAGTGTACTTAGGGGGTTACAGCACTCTTTAATTGTCAAGCCAGCCGGCCCTTTACTTATGACACAGGCGCACGCTTGGCACTACTTTGTTGATGCACGTGCGGCTACTGCGCACACAATTCACAAACACAGAATATATATATTTTTTTGGTTTGGACTGGAGTGTACTTTGGGGGTTACAGCACCCTTCAACGATCAAGCCAGCCGGCCCTTTACTTATGACACAGGCGCACGCTTGGCACTACTTTGTTGATGCACGTGCGGCTACTGCGCACACAATTCACAAACACAGAAAATAATTTTTTTTTTGGTTTGGACTGGAGTGTACTTTGGGGGTTACAGCACCCTTTAACGGTCAAGCCAGCCGGCCCTTTACTTATGACACAGGCGCATGCTTGGCACTACTTTGTTGATGCACGTGCGGCTACTGCGCACACAATTCACAAACACAGAAAATAATTTTTTTTTTGGTTTGGACTGGAGTGTACTTTGGGGGTTACAGCACCCTTTAATGGTCAAGCCAGCCGGCCCTTTACTTATGACACAGGCGCACGCTTGGCACTACTTTGTTGATGCACGTGCGGCTACTGCGCACACAATTCACAAACACAGAAAATATATAATTTTTTTAACACTTGGGGGGAGCACCCCTGATGGACAGAGCACCCCCTGGACAACACTACAGCACCCCTTTAGGACTGGGACACTGCACAGGACTATGGAGTGGACACAGCCCCTATGGAGAACTGACTGCACAACACAGTCCAGCCAGCCCCTATGGACTTTGAAGTAGTGGACACAGCCCCTATTAACAACAGCAGCACAGCACAACACAGCCAGCCCCTATGGACTTTGAAGGAGTGGACAACAGCAGCACTACACTACACTACACTAAACAGCCCTAACTCCCACCCTCCCTCTTCACTGTCCAAATCCGAGTGAGAAAATGGCGCCGACGCGGGTACCTTATATAGGATCCAAAACCCGCGAGACTCGGAAGGCGGGATGATGACGTTTTGCCTCGATTTCAGATCCGAGTCAGGCGGGAAAAGTCGAGCCTGACTCGGATCGGACTCGGATCGGGGGGGCTCGGGGGGGTTCGGATTTCAGAAATCCGAACCCGCTCACCCCTAACATATATACATACATACACTCACTCTCACCTTGAACTCGGTGCTCTGGTGTTAGCGTCTCTCCCGCCCATACCAGTCTCTGTAATGCAGCATATACAAGCCGCGACTTCATTGCACAGCAAGCCAATAAGAATCCAACTGATTCTCATTGGCTGAGGCTGTTACAAATGACAGTTGATGGAGACATGATAGCTGCAGCTTTAGCTAGCCACGGCTTCGGCATAGCTAGCCAATAAGAATCAGCCTCATTCTTATTGCTGCTGCTGGACGTCCACTGCGATCTACTGTTCGATTGTCCACTGTCGACTGGTTGGTCACGATCGACCCTTTGACCAACATTATATAAGGAATACAGTGCAAAGACAAATAATTCTGCATAATATAACCATCTGTAGTGTTCACTCTAGGTCGAACACATCTGACCGCGCTGAAGGGGGCGTGACCAATGAAAAGGGGGCATGTCTTTATGACGCGTCCCCTTTTTGTCACTCTTGGGGGCATGCCTGGCACTTCCGGACATGTCGGGCAGCTCCCAAGCTCTGCGGTCACTGTGAATGGATCCCGGGCGCCTGCATTCACTGGCGGTGACCCCTGCACTGCCGTTTTCCCCACCCATGGGACACTGCGGCCCGCGGGTGGAGGACACAGCCCACAGGCTGTTTCAGCGGGGCGCCGTGCTGGAGGGCAGGGTGCTTTCTGCCCTTCAGAAATAACCTAGCGGGAACGCTAATCTGTGACAATATAAAATGGCTCAAAAATTCTTATAATTTCACCCTCCTTCTCTTACATTTTGACATATAGCCAAATGATATATACAGGACAATGTGCTACTTACTATAATTTATATGGATATTGGAAGTCAAAACAGTTACGTATAGGTCATGGAAATTTAAGTTGACTTCTAATAGCTGTTATAATATACAGTAATGGGTACATTATTCAGAATACACAAGTTTTACTACTACCAAATGCTGAATATATTTCTAAAGTAGTTTATGATTGGGATAATATATTCCCTACTGTAAATTACATGGATATTAGAAGTCATTGAGGAGTCTCAGGGGTAGGCAATGTGGCAGTCCAGCTACTATGGTCAACGCTGTAACAGGGCATATCTGTGACCTGACCAGCCACTCCCCCTGAGGGAATGATGTCATGACAGGGCTCTGCGCTATGTACGACGGCATCGCTCACACACCCATAGCTATGGAACCACCCATCCCAGCATGTACTGTCAGAGTTTTTCAGCTAGAGCATGCTGAAACTGTAACAGGGCATGCTGAGATGTGTAGTTCCACAACACCTGGAGTGCTTACCCCTGGTCTATGATAAAGTATGGCTATTTAGAATGAGGGGTTTGGGTATGGGATGCCGGCCCTTGGGATCTCGGCGGTCAAAATCCCGACACCGGCATACCGACACCTGTTGGTAGGTATCCTAATCCATCTCCTACCCCTCCCTCACTGCACCCTGAAACTAATCTCCCCCTAGTGCCTAACACTAACCCTCCACCTAGTGCTTAACTTTAACCCTTAACTCTCCCCCTAACCCCACTACTTACCTTCGGGTTGCCGGCGGTCGGGATGCCGGTGCTGGAATTCTGCACCAGCATCCCACTTGCCTGGATATTGACTTTTATACAGGTCACAGAAATCCAACATGACTTCGAATACACTAGTGCAGAGGTTCCCAACAGGTTTTAAGGATATCCATGCTTAAGTCCAGATGGTTAAATCAAATTGATTGAGGTACTAATTAAGTCACCTATGCTCAAGCATGGATATCCTTAAAACGTGGAGTGTAATGGCGGAGTTTGGGAACCTCTGCATTATTGGGTACATTAGTCCTTACAATGATCAAGTTTTCCTAATGAACATTGAATTGATGTCATCTGAGTGCACAGTATTTATACTGTATATAATATACAGTATATGATTTTATAGATATTTTAACATTACTTTTGTTTTATATAACAATAATGATATTAAACAAGGCATTCATTTGGTTTAATACACTGACACACAGTTTCAGTATTTTTAAGCTTTTAGAAAACATATGGTCAAAAGGCCATAATCTATTTTAGGCCACAGTTAGTGCGTAAAAATATCACTGAGAAAGATGCCAGCTGGGAATAGAATTCTAGACACCTGGATTTTCTTTTAGATAAAAATAAACATTTATATTTAAGCATGCGGCTAATCTGATTGATTTTTGAAGCTGTGAAATAACACACTGGGAATGCTATTCTAATAAGATTTAGGACTCTTCAAATTATTGATTTTGTCTTTTATCTGTACTGATACATTTAGGCTTGATTCTTTTTTGTTACTTAAAAGCGAATATAAAGCCAAACAGCAGGAATGGGCACATCTAAAGGAAAATGACCGCATAAAAACCGTGCAAGTATAGAAAATCAGGCTGACAATGTATTATATGTGACATATTACTCTATCATCATTATTACAATTATGCATGTGCATTATTTATTAGTTAACATTTACATAAATAGTTTGTCTTTAGAAGAATGCATAATTTTGTTAAGACATTAATAAGGCTGGTTAAAGATCAATCAATGTGTGAGGTGTATTTTTTCTGTGTTGGTAAGTTGTGAATACAGAGTACTAATATATTTTAAAGTGTTTAAAATACATTTATTATTTGCATTTTCCCTTCGCAATATAGTCACAAATAGCAATGCGATTAACATTATGGAAAATTCAAAAAAGAAGCACTGAACACGGCATAATAAAAATGTCAAGATAAAGTAGCATCATTCGAAAAGAGGAAATAAGCAATCGGAATATCTAGCAGCTTCTAAACCTGTTGTTGCTGAATTGTGCGAGCTGCTAAGAGCATGAACATGCTTTTCCGTTGTCTTATTGCTTAAGCAATTCTTATTTTTGGTATTGCTGTCAATCAAGAGATACTATATAAGGTCTACATTTACCAATGTGCCTTACCTTTTTTTTACTTTTATCAAGTGCTGTAAGTAGAAAAACAATTATGACCATCTAAATCTGTTTATTGTCCCAAAGCAATAAAAGTTGATGCAGAAGATACAATTTACCTATTTACTGTTGATATGTCCTATTGGTGTAGAATAAAAGGCCCCCACAAAATGTGATAAGGACGTAATGCTGGGTACACACTGGCAGATATATTGGCCGATCAATTGATCGGCCAATATATCATGTGTGCGTCAGGCAAGTGTGTACCAGTGATATGTTTGTGAACAATGTCGTTCACAGACATATCGCTTGGGCTGTGCTGCACAGCCGATGGCAGATATATCTGTAGACATATCTGCTCAATCATGCTGTATGTACATGCAGATACACACGCAGTTGCACATAGAATATAGGCATTCCGCATATGCTTTGCGAATAAACACACGGCATTACAGAGTTGCTTGGCGCTTGGAGGTAAGATGTATGTGGACACATCTGAGTTTCATACATGTACAAAGACCTCTCTCTATCTCAGAGACAGCATGGGGCATACTCAGTAAGGGCTTATTTGACGGCCATCTTGCTAAAAGTAACTGTCTGTACAGGAGCAGGAGATAGTGCTGGAGCGCACTTCTCTCTAACACCCCACCTTGATACAGACTGTCTCCAGCTACTGTAAACATATTTACCTCATCACATAGACATATGGTAAATTTCCTGTAACTCAAAAGGAGAGTTATGGTAAACTTACCCTTGTTAACTCTCTTTCTTCGAAGTCCATAGGGTCCACAGGGAGATAATGGAGTGTAGATGGTACTTGGAGGACCGGACACCAACAGCAAAGATTTATTTCAATCCCAGGATGCTCCAGTCCTTCCCCTTATACCCCGCCCACAGCCTGAAGGCAACTCAGTTTTGTTAACAAGCTCAAGGCAGGAGCAGGATAGGAGAGAAGGAAGACTGGTACACTGAGGAATCACACTCTCACACAGAGAGGGAAACAAGTTACCAATAAAAGAAACCCATAGAAGCCAGGTGCATCAGGACGGATGCCCTGTGGACCCTAAGGACTTCAAAGAAAGAGAGTTAACAAGGGTATGTTTTACCATAACTCTCATTTTCTTTTTCAGGGTCCATAGGGCTCCACAGGGAGACAATGGAGATGTCCCAAAGCAGTAGTTCAAGGGCAGGGACGCCCCTGAGCTGAGAGGAGAACCCGGTGCCCGAAGGAAGCATCCTGAGAGTCAAATGTATCAAAGGCACAGAACCTAAGAAATGTGTGGACAGAAGACCACGTGGCCATATTGCATAGTTGTTCAGCAAATGCACCACGGCGGGCTGCCCTTGAGGGACCCACAGAGCGAGTAGAATGAGCAGATACTGTAGCCGGCACAGAAAGGCCAGTCTGTGTGTAAGCCTGTGAGATAGTCATGCGAAGCCATCTGGCCAGAGTCTATTTGTTAGCTGGCCATCCCTTCTTGTGGAATCCATAAAGGACAAAGATGGAGTCCGATTTCCTGATGGCACTAGTACGGTCCATGTAGATCCTCAGAGCACAGACCACATCTAAAGAGGTCTCACCTGCCGAAAGGTCTGGCGATTGAAAGGCCGGAACCACAATTTCCTCATTGTGGTGGAAATGATAGACCACCTTGGGAAGAAATCCAGGGTGCATTTGAAGAACAGCCCTGTCCGGATGAAAGATTAGAAATGGGGAGAATCAGGAAAGCGCCCCTAAATCTGATACCCTATAGCCAGAAGAAACAGTATTCGCAGTGTGCCATTTGACATCTACTGAATCCAGGGGTTCGAATGGAGGTTCCTGAAGTGCGTGGAGAACCACTGACAAATCTCACGGAGCCACTGGAGGGACAAAGGGAGGTTGTATTTGTAGAACAACTTGCAAGAAGGTGTGAACATCTTGTAGAGGAACAATTCTGTGATGAAACCAGATGGACAGAGCAGAGACGTGCACATTCAGAGAGGCTAGGCAGAGTCTGAGATCCAATCCAGCTTGAAGAAAGGCAAGGATTCTAGAAACCCTAAAAACCTGAGGGTCATAGTTTCTAGTAGCATACCACTGAAAATATGTATGCCACACCCTGTGATAAATCCTGACACAGGCTGGTTTACACGCTCTGAGCATATTCTGGACCACGGAGCTAGAAAACCCTTTAGATCTTAGGAGGCATGTCTCAAGAGCCAAGCCATTAAAGACATATGGGCAGGTCCGGATATAGACAGTGACAGGTCTGGTCATAGACCAGACAACAGGTCTGGTCATAGAGGAAGTTGGAGAGGAACATCTATGACTTTGAAGATCAGAGTACCAATGGCATCTGGGCCAAGCCGGAGCTACCAACAGGACCATGCTCCCTTCCTGCTTCAACTTCCGAAGAACTCGAGTCAGAAGGGAGACTGGAGGAAAGAGGTACACCAAATGGAATGTCCACTTCACAGATAATGCATCCATGAAGGGTGCGTCAGGATCCCTCATCCTGACCCTGTACAATGGAAGCTTGTGGTTGTGTCATGAGGCCATGAGGTCCACATCTGGTAGACCCCAATTTTCCACCAGGAGCTGAAAGACTTCTGGATTGAGAGACCACTCCCCTGCATGCACGTCGTTATGGCTTAGGAAATCCGCCTCCCAATTGAGAATCCTCAGGATGAACACTGCGGAGATGGCTGGGAGATGGCGTTCGGCCCATGTGAGAATGTGGGACACTTCTGCCATTGCTGACCGACTTTGAGTGTCTCCTTGGTGATTGAGATAGGCTACTGCCATGGCATTGTCAGACTGTACTTGTACTGGCTTGCCCGGAAGAATATCCTGAGCCAGAGTGAGGGATTAGGGCTTTGTAAATGGCTCAGAGTTCCAGGATGTTGCTTGGTAAGATCGCATTGGCTGGAGTCCAGCATCCCTTGAAGGAGTGCTGGTCAGTCACTGATCCCCACCCACGGAGGCTTGTGTCCATGGTGAGGAGTGTCCAGTCTGGGATCCAAAAGGGGTGACCCTTGTTTAAGTAGGACGTCTGTAGCCAAAAGGATAGGGACAGGCGAACCTCCTGAGAGAAGCCCATCATCTGGGATTTTAGCAGATGAGGCAACCCATTCCACCTGGAGAGGATCAGGTGTTGTAGGGGCCTGGAGTGAAACTGAGCGAACTCCACCATGCCGAAGGTGGACACCATGGATCCCAAGGTCTACATTGCAGAGTGAATTGACACTCGGCAACTGTGGAGTAATCTGCGCACTCAATGCTGTAATACAGAGATTTTGTCTGCTGTCAGGAAGATTTTCTGAGCTTGAGAATCCAAAGGCTCCCAGATCTACCATTCTTTGAGAAGGGATCAGAGAAGACTTTTTCCAGTTGATTAGCAACTGTGCATTTGTAGAAAGGCAATGGTTACTTGTAGATGGCGGTGAAGAATTTCTGGGAGCCCCCAGGGAGAGGCCTACCCCATCATGCTGAGGTGGGAGGTGGACGTCTTGTAGCCCAGGTCTGTTTGGTCCTAGGCTTGGAGGTCTTAGTGGATGCCGACTGCCGTGGAAAGGACTGACCTTTAGCTTTTCTCTGGGGATGAAAGGACCGAAAGGATGACATCCTAAGCTTTGTAGCAGATGCAGAGGGTAAGAATGCCGTCTTGGAAGCTGCCAAGGTAGTCACAATCTTGTCCAATTCTGGGCTAAACAGAATCTCGAAATACAATGGGGGTTGTTCCGCACACAATTTACATTTCTCTTGATGTATATAGCTACTTGTTTACAAGAAAAAAGGTTCCCTTGTCTCTTTCATGTCCACTATTGTTAATAGGATTTATTGATTTACGTCCTAAGGTACAAAATCTTTTAGTATATATTATTTCATATGAGATACTTGGGTGCTACCTATCTCACTGTATACTTACGTATACCTCTAATGAAAAAGGCAAAAAAATCAAAAGCAGAGATTCTTTGATTTAGAAGAAAGGTGAAAATAAATGGTGCACACCGGGAATCATTAATGTAAGGCTATGATAATAATGTTTATAAAACTTAACTTTTATTGACTATATATAAATAAAAAAAATGTTTTTTAAAATTCAATAGAGTAGTGAAAAGATTGGAAATAAAGTGGTATAAAAATAATAGCTTCTGTGTCTCTTATTTGTGTCTTAATTCATATTGGTTATGTGTTATATATCAATATGTTGTGCTTCAACTTAGATGAGGAGAACCCCGTTAATGATTGTATTTCCTTTAGAATAATATTATTATCATATTTAACTGGAGTAACAACCTGTACTCCCTTCACAAATGTAGCAGTTGCCCCAAGATTATTATGCTGCTTATAAAATCTCAGCTGTCTCAGGTAACAATGTTGCAATCATCTCATTCATGGGGATATCTCCTATTTACTCAATGCTGTTTGTACATTCTTCAGACAAATTTTATAGCGTGTAAAATATGACTATAATGTATAATTTATAATAAAGCCTCCTGTTATGCACGGATGGCTAATATAAGGCACAGTGTGTGGGTGTATCACTAGCTGCCGTTTATTCAAGCGGCTATGGGAGCACCTAATTAGCGGGACCGCGTCCTCCTATCTATGCTGTGCCATCGCAGTAGTATCGAGCACTACGCATAGATCTCACTCGGGACTCCCGCTAGTATATAGCGTGTCCCTCTGCTGCCTCTCTCTGCTGTTACTGCAGTGAGAATAGTTCTGCAGTCTGCATACGGATGCTCACGTGGGACTGAGACTCGCATATGAAGCCGGTTAGTACTCCACACTGTGCCAGTACATTACATTCACCATATGATATTTGTAACATATACTGACATTAAACTAACACATTCATTTTTCAATTTTCACATAGAGAGACACAGTAAGTGCAGTTGCCTATGCACATTTCACCGGATGTCCGGTTTCATCAGGGCAAAACAGCAGAGAGAGGCAGCAGAGGTACACGCTACTGTATATACTAGCGGGAGTCCCGAGTGAGATCTATGCGTAGTGCTCGATACTACTGCGATGGCACAGCATAGATAGGAGGACGCGGTCCCGCTAATTAGGTGCTCCCATAGACCTTGGGGCCTGATTCAGAGCTGAATGCTCTGACCAGAGCGCTCGCTCTGAATCAGGGCCCTCCTCCATGAAAATGGAGTGTCCTCCTGGACGCTCTTATAGCTGTGGGTGACCACCCACATCTATAGCGAGCGTCCATGATGATGGTCGCGATGGTCTTGACCATCGCGACCATCGGGCTTGCGACGAGACCCTGCGGTACGGTCTCGCTGCCGCAAGCCCTGGAGTGATTTTGGCTCTATCAGAGCCAAAATAACTTCCACTGACATCACTAGTGATGTCAGTGGGGCCGGCTTCAGATGGTAGGCATTCCCATGGGAACGCCTCCATCTGGCAGCCACCAAAGGGGGCGTGCTGTCAATCAACATCGACAGCACGCCCCCTTTGGTGTGAGACCTGGAGTGATGGAGAGCCCGTCGCTCGCTGGGTCTCGCGCATGCGCACGACGGAGCTCCCTCCATCGTGCGCATGCGCAGTGGGGGAACATTGACCCGCTTGCGAGTGTACTGCCGCTCACGAGTGGGTCTGAATGACCCCCTTAGACCCGTTGTGAACATATCGGCAGGAGTATCTTCACTTGCTACAAAGGTAACACTAATAGCTCCACTCCACTAGCTCACGGATGAAGTGGTGTCTAATAACATTGTGCTTGGTGTGGCTGTGATGCTGCAGTACAGATCAATTGCAATTGCACCTTTGTGGTCACATTCCATGTTGATAGTTTCTTCTTGATCCAAGAGAGTTAATTCGCACAAAGGGCCTGATTCAGACCCATTCACTAGGCTGCGTTCGCATGTAGCCTGTCGATGTTAGCAATCTGCACATGCATATAGGACGCAGTGCGCGTGCATGAACCAATCCATGCGATTGCGAAGTGTTCGCACCCTGTACATAGACGTTGCACTAGAATGAGTGACAGGACGTGCCGTTTGTGGGTGGTGACAGGGGGTGGTTGATGGAAACGGGGGGGGGAGGTGTTGGTGCGAATGCAGGCGTGTCTGTGCATCTGAACACCGGTTCAGGGGTGTGCATAATTAAGACACAGCATCAGCATACATGTCACATGGCTGAATTACACACAGCAGCACTCGCAGTGCTTGCAGTAGGGTACGGTCAGCCACAAGTGCTGTGTATGGGTCCGATGTTACTCAGTGTTACCGATTGTTTAATACACTTCATGGAGATGACGTATGTTACTAAGGGAAAGTGGGCATCTTGTGTCAGGCTGGTGGGCGTCTAAATACATACCGCAATCGCACGGCAAGACATAGTGGGCTTACTAATGTCTGGCTATTGATCGCGGGATTTGTATACTTTGGCTGCTGACGGCTGCATGCAATCGCATCCTAGCGAACGGGTCTTAATCAGGCCCAAAGGCTCATAATGCTTCCTTAGCTGCTTCTGTAAGTGCCATGTACTCCGCTTAGTGAATGGGGCTACATTGGGTTGCTTTCTACTTGTCCAACTGATGGCTGCATATGCTAACACACATTGGGGCCTATTCATCATCACTTAATTTATGCATAAGCAGGTGAAAATTAGAGATGTGCGCTGACCCCCATGTTTTGCTTTTGGATCTGTATCTCCTCTGGTTTTGGATCTGGATTGGTTTTGCCAAAACCGCCCCTTCCATGTTTTGTTTTTTTGCTTTTGTATTTCTTCTAAAAAAATCTAAAATAGCTAAAATCACATAATTTGGGCCTGTTTTTGTTCCTACAGTATTATTAACCTCAACAACATTTATATCCACTCGTTTCCAGTCAATTTCGACCACTTCACAGCTCACTATATTGTTTTCATCCAGTTTAGGCCTAAAATTTGCACCAAGCTAGCTGGCTGACTAAGCTAAGCGGCAGCAGTGGGCAGCACAAACGTGGCTGTTCAACTTCCAACACGGCACATCAGGAAACAAATGTTTTTATTATTCAAGAGAGGCCTGAGGGAGTTGGAGTACAGTATGTATGTAGCTGAAGGCAGGGACAGGAAGGGTTGATTGGTAGTTAATTTAATTTAATTTTTTTATTCCGTAGTAAATTTATGAGGGGGAAGGGGAGGAGGGTTGGCATTTACAAAAAAAATTTTACTCTTTCACATTCACATCAGTCCTTGCCCCACAAGAATCCTTGAGCGCCATGCCTGCTGCTGCTGCTGGGAGTGGACTTTTTTCATCCCAGAAGGGGACCAGGAAGACTTCTAGTAGTTATTTCCATAACAATTGACTGTTAAATAATCCTTTGCAAAGTTTCCACATGAAAAGCATATCCCAACCTGTACAGGGACATTAAAAAAAACATAGTTAATGGCCTCCAAACTTCCACTTAACCAGCACAGATATGTGGACAAGCGGAACAGAGCAAATGCAAGATTTAAGATTTAAGGTCTTACGTTGTGTCTTTCTTGAGAATCCTGCGCCTGCTTCTGCTGCTAGCAGTGAATTTTCATCCAAGAAGGGGGCCAGGAAGAGTGCTTTCCAAAACAATTGACTGTTAAATAATCCTTTGCAAAGATTCCACTTGAAACTTTTTCCCAACCTGTACAGGGACATTAAAAAAAACATAGTTAGTTAGTGGCCTTCAAACTGCCATTGTACCCACTGTCCACTTAACCAGCACAGAATCTGTGACAGATATGTGGACAAGCGGAACAGATCAAATGCAATATTCAGAATTAGGGCCATATTCAATTAGCAGTGAAAAGCCATTTTCGGTGAAAAAGTTTCACTGGTGACATCATTTCGCCAGCGGTAATTTATCCCCAAATTCAATTGTGGCGACTTTTCGCCGGTACGGAAACGCAATGCAATGTACCCGGCGGAAAAGTGTTGCCTATGAATAGCTGTCGAAAAAAAGTGCAGAATTGCGGTTTTGGAGTGCAAAGGTAGGGAAACCACCCTGCACCCTTAGGACAGGTCCCCAAAGTTGGGGTACAAACTTAAAAACTAACAAAATAGACTTTGGGGTGGTCTGCAAGTATGAGGAGGTTTATGTTTTATTGCAGGTGCTTGCTGGAGGTGCGTTTTTCACGTTTTTTTAAAACCTCACCTTTGCGATTTTTAACCATGCCGGCACCCATTTTCATGTACCCCAAATTTGCTGGAACTAGTTATTTCACCAAAAAACCTGCTAAATGCTATTCTTCACCACTTGTGCAAAGACGCTAATTAGCAGCTATTGAGAGCATTTAAGTACCCCAAATTCCTTCAGCAGGCCTATTCGGGGGTATCTATAGTGATCCCCAATGTCTGTGCATCTTTTCGAGGGTGTCAGGCTAATTTTCCCAAATCTGACAGCACTTTTTGCCTGTTTGCGTTTTGCCGGGTGCTGTTTTTGCCGATTTCTAATTGAATACGCGGATAAGCGATACTTTTTCGCATGGAAAACCAGCGATGTTGGCAAAAAGTCTTTTCGCGTCTGATTGATATTCCTTAAGCCCCTTAAGGTTTAAGTCTTACATTGTGTCTTTCTTGAGAATTCTTGAGCACCATGCCTGCTGCTGTGAGTGGATTTTCATCCCAGAAGGGATGAAGACATTGTTTTGTCTTCCCAACGGACACAGGAGCTGATTCAGACCCGCTCGCTAGGATGCGTTTGCTCGTAGCTGGACGATTGTTGCTTTCTGCACATTCGTACGCATCGCAATGCGCATGCGAGAACCACTGCGAGACATCAGGAAATGTTCGCTTGCACAGCGTAGACAGCCCAGCTGAATGAGTGACAGGTCAAGTCATTTGTGGGTGGTACCAGGGGCAGGCCACTAGAAACGGGGGAGTGGAGGTGCAAACACAGGAATGCCTGAGTGTCTCAAAGCCGTTTCAGAGGCATGCATAATTAACAGGTAGTGTCATTGTAAATGTCACCTGGTTGAAATACACACTGAAGTCATCACAGTGTTTGTGGCAGGGTATAGTCAACCTCAAGTGCTGCGATCGCATCCGATGGTGCTTGACATGCACTTCCAGGTGATGACGTGTGCAAGTGGGCGTCTTATGAATGGCTGGTGGACGTCTGCATACACAAAGTGATCGCATGCCAAGACATAATGGCCATGCTAATGCCTTGCCGTGCGATCGCCTGAATTGCTGGGCGTGCGCAGGATTTGCATACGCTGGGTGCGAGCAAACACATCTAGCGAGTGGGTCTGAATGAGCTCCAGAGATCTGAAGAGATGTAAAGAACTATTGGCAGGAAAAAGAGGCAATTTGGAGGCCCTTACATAAAACAGCCAGGAATCTTGTCAGTGATTGGCCTGAGACTACTTCCCCAAAATGTGGAAAGATGATGACTATCAAAATGAACTACAAATTCTACAGGAAAGACCTTTACTGTCAATTACATGCAAAAATTACAGAGGCACCTGTAATGGTGGAGTCCAGCAAGGACAAATTATTATAGTGTGAAGAAGATGATGTATACATCACCCCAGACTATACCATCCCCCAAGCCTATATCGGCATCCCATCCTGTGTTGTGTATAAATTACAGCTGCGCTCCCTGTTAGATTGGGGATTCATTGTCCACTTTAGTGGATGTGAGCTCCATTTTAGTCCATATCATCACCACACCCCCTACACATCTTCTGACCTGGGCTACAGGAGGAGCAGCTGCACTCTGGAATACGGTTGCATGGAGTTGCCCCTTAGCCTCACTGAAATTCACTATAATCAGAGAATGCAGTTTTAGCTGCTTTATTCCATTTTTTAAACCATATCCTATAATTTTACCTTTTGAAAATGTTTATGTGAATCTCAGCTGAGGTGTTTGTGATGTCATTATGTTTAATATATAATGCACGTTATTTAGCACTTTGTTGTGGTCTTGTAGTCGGCGTGTAGAGTAGACTAATCATTTATTCATAATTGAGGAATGAAGTGAAAAGTTGCATTGTTTTATTGCTGTGTTATTAAATTGCAAAATTGTGAAGTTTCCACTTACAAGATTTTTTTATGAATAAGAAAAGAATAATACACTGCGCTACCACTTACAGTGTGACAATATTTTTTACGAATACACCCCTGCAGCCACAGGCCCTGGATGGACACAGCAGCCCCTGGATGGACACAGCAGCCCCTGCATGGACACAACAACCCGTGGATGGACACAGCAGCCCCTGGATGGACACAGCAGCCCCTGGATGGACACAGCAGCTCCTGGATGGACACAGCAGCCCCTTGATAAACGACACAGGCAGCACCCCTGCGCAGCTACGTTGCTGATAAGTGTGGCTAATGCGCGCACACATACACAGAAAAAAAAACACTTTTATAAATTTATTTTTTTTACACTGGGGGGAGAGCACCCCCGAATGAGGCAACAGCCTTTTGATAAATGACACAGGCAGCACCCCTGTGCAGCTACATTGTTAATAAGTGTGGCTACCAAGCACACACACAGAAAAAAAACACTTTTATTATTATTTTTTTATTATTTTACACTGGGGGGGGGAGAGCACCCTGAACGAGGCAGCCACCCCTTGATAGACGACATGGGCAGCACCCCTGCGCAGCTACATTTTTGATAAGTGCAGCTAACGCGCACATACACACACACACACAGAAAAAATATCACTTTTATTCTTTTTTTTTTGCATTGGGGGGAGAGCACCCCTGATGGTCAGAGCACCCCCTGGACAACAGAGCAGCACACCTTTATGGACTGCAGTGACACAGGTGCCACTGAAGCCCCCCTCCTCTGAATGCAGCACAGCTCCTATAGAGTATAGACAACAACACAGCCCTTATGGACAACAGCACAACCCAGCCAGCCCCTATGGAATACAGCCAGCCATCCCCTATGGACAACAGCCAGCCAGCCCCTATGGACAACAGCCAGCCTCTATGGACAACAGCCAGCCTGCCCCTATGGACATTAAGCAGCCAGCCCCTATGACAAGTGACAACAGCAGCCAGGCCCTATGCACAGCAACAGCACAGACGCTATGGACAACAAGAGCACAGCCCCTCCCTTGCTTCCTCTTCACTCTCCACAGCCGGAATGAAAATGGCAGCGAGCGCAGGGAACCTTAGAGAATCCGATAGCGGGATGATGAAGTTTTGCCTCACTTTGAGATCTGAGTCAGGTGGGAAAATCCGAGCTAGTCTTGGATCCGACTCGGATCTGCAAAATTCAGGTGGGTTCGGTTCTCTGAGATCCGAACCCGCTCATCTCTAGTGAAAATTAAAATTTTCACCTAATTTTGTATTTAGGTGTTAGGGCCATTCATCAATCATGTAATGCAGGAGATATCATAGATGGGATGTAGTTAGGATACCGACAACTGCAGGTAAGTATCCTAACCCTAACCCTTCCCCTACCTCTAAACCTAACCCTCCCAGCAGCCTAAAGCTAACCCTTCCCCCCTGTAGCCTAACCCTAACCCTCCCCCTAGTGCCTAATGCCTAACTTTCCCCCTAACCCCAATACTTATCAGAGGGATTTTGACTGGTGTCAGGATTCTGGCACCGGTATTCTGAGCGCTGGCATCCCGGCAGCCAGGATATGAACTACATCCCCACATAATACTACAATGATGAACAAATTCTGCTCTATGTACTTGTGGTAGAGACAATGATCAGTCTTTGAACGTACAAAGTCAATTTCAAGTAGTACAGCATTTAGCTTAATGTACCAACAATGATTACTTTGCTTTAAGCCATACAAAGCTTTTTTTAGTAAACACACTTCTCCCTTTGGAACATATTTTCACAGTAGTGTTTGGGAGGTTTCATGTAAATCTCTTCTAGCAATTCTCCATTCAAGAATGCTGAGTCAAAGTTTAATTGTTGTAGCAATAAAATATGATATGACAATGACTAAGCGCAAAGTGTACTGTTCCTCGCCACAGGACAGAAAATCTCACGGTAATCAGTCCATTTCTGTGTATATCCCTTTGCGATGACACGGGCTTTAAAACGGGCAATGGTTCTGTCTGCATTCAGATTTTCACAGAAGATCTATATATTATTGACTGTTTTGCTGTGGTTTGGCCTGTTGACTATAGTCCATGTAATGTTGTAATTCCGGAATGCCAACTCCTATTTCTATTGCTGATTTCCAATCTTCCCAATAGTTGCTTGACTTTGCTTCATGGATATTTTGTGGTTTGCAGCATGTGATATTTGCTAACTCTTCGGAATATCACTTGGGTGGTTTTCCCTTGTTGTTTTTTCTCTTAGATCTTCTACTTTGTTGTTGAATGTAGATATCTGTATTGTCAGCCTCTAACTCAGACAAGCATTCAGCTACTGGCATATACTGTACAACGTAAAAAGTTTGTTCTGGTGATCATTTCAGCTTTATTTTAGGTGGTGCTGTTTCTTAGAACAAAACATCTCTTGATTTTATGAGCTTTCTTTGTGGTGTCCCAAAGTTTGCATTCCTTACTGTCTTGACAATATCCAGGCATGATAAATTGTACTGATTTGGGATCCAGCTTGTGCCTTTTTTTTTTAGGTATGTGAGGATATGCTTTGCATTCAAATACTGAGTTATTGATGTTTGGCTTACATTAGACCACACCTCAAATGGTTTTGCCTTGTACTGCAACTGTGGGTGCATAAATCTTTAGGTAGACTGCTGTTGACACTGCTTCTGCCAAAAAGCCTTTTTTTAGGTTGAGTCATGCAGCATAGACCTTGCTCTTTCCACAATTATGCAATTGATAATGAGGTTTGCCCCCTTATCTGGTACGAATAAAACATCTTGAATATATGTGACTGTCTCACCTCTTATTCTCAGACAAACTGTGATTGTCTTGACTTTTGTGGCTGTAAGGACCTTGTCTTCAATCCCTCTGTTCTTTAAAGAATCACATGTTGATAGGGATGTAAATCACTCTTGGTTACAACTGAAGTGCCCTGTAGCTCCAGAGTCTATGCACCAACGGTCTCTTTTGCAAATGCCTGTGACACTTAGAGCTGACTCAAATTTGTGACATATGAAACATCTGTATCTGGACCTTTCGAACTTGGTATTCCTTGTGTGTAATGCAGTATTCTCAGCACTTGCTTCAACTGGATTGCATTCCTGGAACTGCAACAGTTTAATCCTCATGATCTCTGTTGATAGTTTAGCTGTGTTGAATTATAAAGCTACTACTAGGAAATCAAATTCATATGGTAGGTTCTGTAACATTTCCATTGCCACTATTTCATCATTGACTTGGACTCCTACAAATGTTAGCTGCTAAACTCATCATCTTATCAATACAGTCATTCATGTCTCTGCATTCACTAATTTGGTATGTACAGTGTAAAGCCTTAAATTTATCCTCCTTATGAGACCTTTGTCTTTTTATTTTGTCTGCAGGGATATCCACATGCCATATGCTGACATTTTGCCATGAATTATGGAGTAAAGGTGTTGCTCCACACTTAAGCCTATGATCCTCATGGCTCTATCTACTTCTTCAGGAGTAGGATTGTCACCTGGGTTACTTGTAGCCTTCCACAGCTTCTGACATTTTAGCATCATCTAAATAGCGAACTTCCTTATGGTGTAGTTCTCTGCGCCTCTCAGTTTCATGAAGTTAATGCTGGCTACTGCTACTGCACAGTGTATGCTGATCCAAATGCAGGATTCACTGTATGCTTCATATGCAGGATACTTTGGCACCTGTGGTGCTTGAGCCCATAACCTGTTGATATGTCCTATTGGTGTAGAACCTGTGAGGTTAACAATTGGCACCAGCAGAATTGTGAAATTGAGTTTAAGCCAGATGGCTTGTCTTTAACCAGGTTTGTGGGTTTATTTAGGACAACAACTGTAACATATGAATATGTTTAGAATAATTTATCTTTGCATTTTATTTACTAATTTTTGGAGACTTAAAATCAGGATAGAGAAGTAGGCTTGGCCAAGCTACACTGGTGCATGGCCATATGGCAATAGGTAGTCCCTAGCCCCATTCCTTTTCCCTAAATGCACCCTTTCAATGTCATGAACAATTACAGCAGGTGTTCACGGCACACATTAGCGTAACATGGGCCTGATTCATTACGGATCATAATTGCAACAGCATATGCAGAACGGCCAATGGTGCGTGAGATAGCATTGCAATCACGCAGATACAAAGCCATGGCAGAGTGAGTGACGGGAGGTCAGTGTTTGGGGGTGGTGACATGAGAGTGGTCGGAGAAATGCAGACGTGCCTGTCCGTTTGAATGCTGTTATTTGGGCATGCATAAATTAGCCACTGCCATGGCATATGCAGCTTGTGTACTCACTGCGCCTGACAAGGTTAGCAATTTCTGAGTAAGGTCAGACCTGCTGTAATTGTGCGTGAGGGGCTGATGTTACTCGATGTTACCAACGTATACGCAGAATTGCAAGGTATTACAGATGTGAGATAGTGGTAGTGGGCATCTCTATGCTGGTTGTGCAACGGCTTTGCAATTGCATTCATTAGCATATTTTCACAGAAGACCTGCATGCGTAATCACAGCTGCAATCGCAATAGCAATCCATAGTGAATCAGGCCCCATATAATCTAACTGTCCTGGAATCCAGACAAAGTCCTGATCAGTACTGTCCCGCCATTACCATCACTGGTATGCTCTTGTTTCCGAAATGTAAGTAATAATGTAATTAAGTAATCATGCTCATAAAATAAAAATAGGTACTAGGAATTGCATTTAATATACAGAATCATACAACCTTGTTAGAAAATTTTGAAAACTGTGATATTTCTAATCAAAATAAAATGCTAGCGGACATTAAAAATACTTATATTACTTTTTTATTTTATCATTAGTATTTATTGAGTTTTAAACACAAAGAACAAAAAAAGAAATCATGGGATGGAGGATATAGACAAGAAGGAGGGGGTATACATTGAAGGTTGCATAATACATAACTCATGATGCTGTTTGGTCACGAAATTTAAGCAACCGTGGTCAGCCAGTGTACTGTCCATGGTGGGTGGTATTGCCTTCCATGAAGTATTCACGGTACACATGTGACATTGTAGATCGAAGAATGTTGTATGTCCGCACAACTACGGAAATGGAATGTCCCATTCGTCGGGCACCCACTATCATGCCCCATTTGAACTCCGATAATTCACGCCGCCCTACCATGAGCTGCCTAACCAATGTTAAAAGTTACTCACAAGATGTCATATTAAAACTGATGCAGGTATGAGTAAGCCGTCACCTGCCATTCATTACCTTTACATTCTACTATCCCATGACTTTTGGCACTTCAGTGTATGAATAAATCAGTAATAACATTACATAGAATGGCAAACATGTAACCAATTAGTTAAATGCACAACCATCACTGTGGCAGTGGCATCACAAGGGAGGTGTGGGGGGTGCAGGCCGCACCCTGGTGTCACCCGCTGAGGAGTGACACCAAAGTGCCAACTCCTACTCAGTGACAGGAGCCGGGTGCTGCACTATACCATTACGTGCAGCACTCGGCACCTGACACAGTGAGGGAGCTGGCACTGCACACAAACTGGTCCCCGGGGGCAGTGCGCATCCCCGGGGCCCCTGGAGTGACTAAAACGTGGGTTTGGCTACTAGCACACTTAGGGGGCTTTCTAGGTACCAAGAGACCTCCATGTGCTAGAGTAGCCACCTCCTAATGCCGGCTGCAGCATGCATAGTGCCAGCCATACAAAAAGACAGCTACTTCACTTGAGTGCAGACTACACCCCCGAGCTCTACCTGGGTGATAGGTACGCCTTGCTGCTCAATCTGATTTCAATAGTACTTGCTGCTCAATCTGATTTCAGTACACAGACTGTGACAATATAACAGTGAACAACGGATTTTTTGATTCAGGTGCAGGGTGATGTATTCAGCAGAATAGGAGAGAGCAGGCGACAGGTTGACGCTAGATCCGAGTGGGTAGAAGGACCTGTGACATCAGGGGGAGGGGCAAGGCCAGTAAGCATGCAGTTTTACTATACACGTGGACATAGAGTGGCAATAGTAACCTACCCGAAGCGTGGAGAGTGAAGCAAGCCTGTGAGGGTCCCAATCTGAACCTTTTTCCTCCCCCTATTCTCGCGGGTCACATAGTTGTGATGTCAAAGGTCCCTCAGCATCATTCGCTTCAGACCTAACCATACACCTATGCAGTGGAGTAGTAGGGAGAGTCAGATGGCTGAGTCTAACATGGCTGCGCCCATACTGAGGTCTTGGAGGGAACTCTAGTGTGCAGCCTTAGTACCTGCAATACAATGCAATCAGATCCCTCCCAGCACCCCCGTCGGTGTGTGTCCTTCTGTGCATGTACGACAGAGCAGTCCTTTGTGGGGATCGTCATGCTTACCAGCGCCAGCATGCATCCCGCCCATTGACTTCCAGTCTCCATTTGTACAACAGGGGCAAACAAAGCGGCTTCCAGTTTCCCAGATCCCCTCCTAACCCTACAATAACCCTGTTTCTGGGTCCACAAACACACCAATAACTGAATAAATCAGTTTAAAGAATTCCTGCCACAATGTAGAAGTGCCTGGTGCCAACAGCAGCACAATTATGATAGCAATATTTGGAGCAGTGAGGCCACATTATATACAGTTTAGTAGAATTAAGAAACAATCTACAGGTAAGCAGTAATTTCATCTGCATTTTTCAGTGCAGTTCAAGCACTTTGACATCACATAGGTGATCTTATATACTGTATACTCTCATATTGAGGTATTTAGAGTCTCCTATGAATATCTGACTTCAGCTGCTGCTGACACTTTTGGATCATATTGGAGAGTGAAATATAACTATAAAAGAATGAAATTGTGTCTCTGGAACTCTCTTTAGTTAGCCTGGACCAAAGATGTGAGGGTGGTGAGAGTATTTTAGTTACAGACAGTTCCCTTTGCCTGACCCAGGCTGCAAATAAAAATGGTCACATAATACATCAAAGGTCACATAATACATCAAAGATGTCGAAGAGAGAAGCTGCTCTAAAGTCAATTTACCTTTTTGAGACCATAAGGAAAGAGATATATTAGAATTGGTTTCAATAAAGCCTCCAAGGAGATGTTAATAGTTGAGAGGACCAGGTCCGCATTAAGGTGAACCACCTGATCTCACACCCGTAATGTATCCATAATGGACTTCAACTAAGTAGCTGAGGGGGCCCTTATTTGTTTAGGGAACCAAATAAAATCATTAAATGAATATGTCAACATTGAGCCTTCTCCAAATCGACCCAAGAATTCTGATAGAGGGAGAGACCAGTTCTGCAGTTGGCAGGCAGACTTACCGATATTTATTTAGGGTACTCAACTTAAGAAGTAAGAACCCCTCATAATTTTGAAAGAGTAGCCATGGCCATTGGTTGGCTAACATCTATGGTAATTACCATTGATAGCATTAAACCATTGACAGTGAACCATTGATGGTTTAATGCAATGGTCATTTTAAGAAAGGATGGCGCCCGTGTGCAGTCTCTCCATCAGGGCCCCCTCCTCTCTATCCTCCAATACACTGCAACCTCATGCAGCGCAGTTATGAGCACTAATAGACTCTGTCACTGTGCCAAAGTCACACCCATTTCTTCAATACTTACCCCTCTGGAGTCCCACATTGGCAGTGTCAGTGCTGCAAAATCACTGGATATAGGGTGCGGTGGCCATTTTCCCAGCGATTGTTTTACTGCTCATGCGCAATATGAAGAGAAAATGGCCGCAGCTCCATATATCTGGTCATTTCTGCAGCTCTGGCACTGCCAATGCGGGACTCCGGAGAGGGAAGTATTGAAGAAATGGATGCAGTACCCTATTACACATTAAATAAATACACCCCCACCATCACTAAGTACTTGATCAGGAGAGATTGATTACTGTGTGAGGCAGTGACCTTTGCATACTGCAGGATCATGCGCTAATAATGTGTTACCAGGGCAGACCCATGCAAAGGGAGGGAGGGAATGGACCAGAGGGGAAGGTGGAAAAGTAATGTAAGAAACAGGACTGGAGGATGAGGAGAAGAACAGGAGTGGAGTCTGCTGGATCATCAGGGAGGAGTTGTTTAGCCTAAATAGCTGTGCACCCTGTCAGGCTAGACATCCTGTCCTAGCCTGAAAGCCAGGGATCTGAGCCAGTCAGGACACGGTGCTGATGTCTACAGGAAGGACATGTAATACAGTGACTGATCCTTGACAGGGGCCAACCACTAGGTAGGGCCCCATACCTGATTCCTATAGGCCTGGGCTGGCCTTGGATCTCAGACTCTCCTCACCCATGTCAGTACAACTGTGGATATCGGATGGTCCAATAAATGACTAAATGACTCATGGGCCTTTATGCACAATACACCTTGCTACCACAGTCAATACGCCACTATGTTTACCTTAGTGAAAACTGTATATACAGTACACTACATGAATCACATAATGCTGGATATTTGGGAGGCATAGACTAAGTATTATTTCTTCTTAGTTTTAAATTCTAAATGAAGAAATAAAAAATCATAAGAAAACCTATGTGATAAAACACAAACAGATGTGCTTTATTTGCTGTGGTGTCGTTCCCAGAGGTCACTAGAGTCAAAAATGAATGAGGAATAAAACTGCTCCAAGCCATTTCCCCATTACCTCAGCAAGATTTCTGGTTTTTATCTCATCAACACAATTTTTCTTTCTGCTGAACATGTCCATGGTTGACACAATTTGGAACTCTCATTGTCGTCTGTCTGGATCAATAGTTATACCTGGACTGATATTTGACAAACAACATATATTAGAAGCATGTCCTAATTCTGTCAGTAATGCCACTGTGGGATTAGTATTTAATAGCTATTAAAGTTGATTTTATGGTGTGTCTAATGTGAACAGTTATAACTGGAACATAGAGGACAATGCACAATCTTTATGGTTTGTTGCTATTATTTTATTCCCTCAAGCATGGCAAACCTCAGGTGCAGAAATTCGGTAATATGAATTTCACACTTCATTCCTGAGCAGGCTACGAACAGAAAAAAGAAATATATACCTCTTTTTTCCATTTTTGTTTTGTGTGTTTGTATATGTTATAACGAAATGGATAAAAAAACATCTGGAATTTTCCAGTTATAATTAAACACAAATAATTAGGCTGACGTTATTTAATACAGATGCTATACAGCTTAAGGTGCATTGTTTTTTAAACTTTATTTTTGTTAGGAATTAGTGCACTTCTTAAATAACTAAAAACAGTTTTCCAACAAACAACTGTATATTTTTCATTTTATTTATTCCAAAATAAGACTAGATAGGAAGGTTGGTAAAGAAAGGAGGTTGGGGAGGGGGGTTGGGTACAGGTAAATAACTAACAAAAACAAAAATACTCGAATGCTTGTATAAGCTTGAGAAGATATAAGCACCCTGTTTTTTATTGAAGCAAAACTGGTTAGGGCTGGTTTGATGTTGATAGTTTGGAATTGGTGTTTATTGGCTGTCAATCAAAATGGCTATCCTATTAGGCCTCCTTTTAGGCAGGGTTTAGTATTGCTATATAAAGGCTGGAGGAGGAGTCTAGCTTCCTCTTTCCAGATTGTGATCCAGTCGGATAAGTAAACTGTATCTGCTGATACTGTAGTTGCAGCCATTTTGTGTGGTTTTTCTGTCCCTATTTTCTTTCTTACATTCTTTTTCTGTACTACTTATATCTTTCCCTTCATAATCTACTCTATTTTCTCTTTTTGCCTGTATCCTTTTTACCCATTTTTCAATCCTCCCTAACCCACTCACCTTCTTTACCTCACTCTCTTCAACACCCCCCCACCCTTTATTCTATTTGCGTTTGTCTCTGTTTTTTTGTTTGTTTGACATTTATAATGCCCCGTCCACGTCGCAGCGCTCCCCCCCCCGCCGCTTAGTTGAGGCAGCGAGACCATTAACGGTACTTCAGCCACCCGCGGCGCGCGCCTGTCTGCAGCGCACGCCGGAGCCCGCCTTCTGCCAGCCGCCGCGGCTGTGGTGGCTGCGCATGGTTCTGGTCACCCCCCGCCGTCTCCCTCTCCTTCCAGCCTGCAAGTGTGGCTGGCGAGGGGAGTGGCGGGTGTTACAGGCACTCCCCGGTCGCAGGCAAGCATTGCCAGCGACGGAGAAGACTCTCACTCGGCTTCGTCAATAAGCCCCGCCCACCAGGGCGCGGGCGCCATTTTGATGAGTGAGGAGGTTTTAACCTTTTCATGTTCCCCCCCCACGGCTCTAAGAGCTGGGGGCCTGAGTGCACTTTCTGGTAGCAGTGGGCATTCCTCTCCCAAGGGCCAGTTAGGGGATCAGATAGGTAGTGGTCAGGCTTCACCGGCTGCAGGCTCACTCCGCAGGCTGGTTAACCCATTTGGTGGGACACAGATCCCTAACATTGTCCCACCTATAATGCCTTCTCCACTAGCTTCAGTGGGTAATCAAAGTGGGATGCAGGCATTAACTTCCGCCCAAGGGGGGATGCCTGTGCAGGGTTTCTACTGGCCCCCTTATTTTTATCCAGGTTTGGGGCATCAGCCAGTACAGCCTCAATTTACAGGGCCCATGCAACAGTTGTGCCCCCCTCAATTTTTTCAAGGAGCCGGTCAATTTCATCAAAATTATGTTGCGCTCCTTTGCAATTTAATCCATATGCACAGCAGGTGCATTACATGCATGGGCAACAGGGTAGTCAGCAGCAGAGGTTGCAACCTCCCCTTCCGCTTGCTCCCCCGCCAGCTTTACCCCCCATTCCTAGGCAGGCACCACCAGTGCAGCCCCCCGTTTCTGCATCACCTCGGATTATGTCAGTGCCATTAGTTGATACAAATGTTTTAGATGTTATAGACTCTAATACTGTTGTCTTGAGTTCGCAGGCTCCTTCTGTTCATTCAGCACTAGCGGTGTCGGCATCGACTTCTACGGGCGCTGAGGATCAGTCATCGGCATGTCAAAGTGCGGTCGTGCAACAAGGATCAGGCCTCTTCATCTGCGGTCGAGTCGCTGGCCCCTTCCACATCGGGAGCAGGTGAGAAAAATATTATGCCCAATGTTAGCGCTTTGTTGTCGCGATCGGAGGAATCTTCTGATTCATCCAGCTCCGCAGAAAAACCACGCAAGCTGATGAAGTATTTCGTGCAGCAGTTGAAGGGAAAAGGCAAGACCCCTAAAAGGGCAGGTAGCGTAGCCAGTTCTGCTCCGGATGCGTCGGGTGATGCGGTCCATTGCTCAAATACAGCAATATTAAGGGGGGTTAGGTCTAAAGTTAGAGAGAGGATTAGAAAGGGTCGTTATGTGGATATGTTTTCAATAACCCACGATGCTAAAAAAGCTTTAGACTTAGCTAAGGCTGGGGGTCCAGCAGCGGAGGAGGCTAGAAGGAGTTACCAGAATTGGCTTTCTGGTGTTTATGTTTTTGCGGCCTGTTACATAGAAACTCGGCCAGCGGAGTGCTTAAATATATTAAAATATCTGCTTTTAGTACAGGGCATGTATGTTTCCGCCAGGGTCAATGTATGGAGGCAATATGACGAGCTCTTTAGGAAAAAGCAAGATGGCCAGAAAATTTGTAATTTTGGTTTTAAGGATGTTGAAGTGTGGTTGGAGGTCACGCAACATACGCGACCTACTAACGAGGCTCCAGTGGGGCGTAAACAGCCCTTTGTGTCGCGACCAGGTTTGAACACTGTGGGTAGAGGGAAGTGCTATGCATTTAACAACTCGCAGTGCACTAGGGGGACAAGTTGTCGTTACAGGCATGTCTGCATCCTCTGCGGGGGTAATCACCCGTCAAAGGAATGCAGTCGCCCAGGTGCAGGGGGGAAGGGAGAACCGCGTCCTAACCCTAAGTAAAGCTGTGTCGCCAATTAATGTCAGAGTTTTAGAGCGTTGGGCAAATCATTATCCTCTTAAGGAGGAAGCAAAATTTTTAATCCAAGGTTTTAAGGAAGGTTTTAGGCTGCCGTTAGTTTGTCCAGTTTTAGTAGTGGCTAAAAGGAACTTGAAGTCAGCTACGGACTTTCCAGACGTGTTAGCAGAAAAGATTAACTTAGAGGTTAGTTTGGGTAGGATGTGTGGCCCTTTCACCCTACCTCCAATAGATAATCTTTGTATCTCACCTCTTGGTATCGTGCCAAAAAAGGAACCTGGGAAATTCAGGTTAATTCAACACCTGTCTTACCCGGAAGGTGTTCTGTGAATGACGCTTTAGATCCAGCGGATTGCAGCGTCACTTACCAGTCATTCGAGGATGCCCTTAGTATAGTGCAGGGTTTTGGAAAGGGGGCTTTGTTAGCCAAAATAGATATTGAGTCTGCATTTAGGTTGCTTCCCCTTCATCCTTATTCCTTTCGTTATATGGGTTTTAAAGTGGGCGGTTTATTCTATGTAGACAAATATTTACCTATGGGCTGCTCGATTTCATGTTCCTTTTTGAATGTTTTAGTTCCTTTTTACAGTGGTGTATTCAGGCTGGTACAAATCAGGCAGGTGTCACGCATTACTTGGATGATTTTTTGTTAGTAGGTCCGGGTTATAGTGATGTGTGCGCTGAACTTCTCTTTTCGGTCCAAGCTTGGGAGTACCCATAGCTGAGAAAAAGACGGAAGGGCCGATTAACAGATTGTCTTATCTGGGTATTGAGGTCGATACTGATTTGGGCCTCTGCAGATTGCCAGCTGATAAGGTGCAAAAACTTAATGATTTGTTGTTCGGTTTAGTTTCAGTTAAAAAAGTTTCTTTGAAGCAATTGCAATCTTTGCTAGGTTTACTTAACTTCGCGTGTAGAGTCATCCCAATGGGTAAGGTTTTTTGCAGGAGATTAGAGCGGGCTTCAGCAGGTGTTAAAAAGGCCCATTACATGATTCGCTTGTCTGAAGAAATGAAAGATGACTTTAAGGTTTGGTTAAAATTTTTGCGCAAATTCAATGGGATAAGAATTTGGCTGCTGCCGCCAGTATCTAATAATGATTTGCAGCTTTATACGGATGCGTCAGGTTCTATAGGTTTTGGAGCTTTCCTTGAGGGAGAATGGTGCGCGGAAGCTTGGCCAGAATCGTGGCGCGCTGAGGGCTTGACAGGTAATTTTCTCCTACTGGAACTTTTTCCCATTGTAGTGGCGGTGGAGATTTGGGCTTTAAATAGGGATGTGCAGGCTCGGATAGGTTCGAGTTTGCACGTGGAGTTCGGATTTTTCCCTCCAAAAAAACGGAACTCAGAAAGAGGCAAAACGTCATCTTACATGGACCAACATCATCATTCCTGGACATTCCTGGATGATGTTCAAAGTCATCCATGTTGAGCGCATTAGCAGGAATTTCATATTTTTCTCGCTTAAATGGTTTGGTGGACCCCACCAAGTCTTTTGTAATCTCTAAAGCATTAAAGGGATGGGCAAAGGAAAAATTGAAGACGAGTGATTCTCGTAGGCCTATTGACACGGGAATGCTAAAGGACTTGGTGGTGGCTGTACCGGGTATAGCAAAAGATGATTTTGAGGCCTGTTTGTTTAGTTTGGCTTTTGCATTAGCATTTTTTGGGGCGTTAAGGGTTGGGGAGTTAACAGCTGTTAATAAGAAATCCGTTGCTTCAGGTATTATGTTAGTTAATGTGGTAATTAAACCAGAATTGCTTCTTATTAAAATACAGAGGTCAAAGACAGATCAATTAGGGAGGGGGCGTTGGATCTCTGTCCCGTCGCATCCGGAGCCGAGCATATGCCCGGTAGTGTTGGTTAATAGTTACAACCAGCGCAGGCCTAAGGGAGGGGTACAATGGTTAGCGCATGCAGATCTTTCCCCGCTTTCGAAGTTTCAGTTTACGAGTGTTTTTAGTGATTGCCTTGTGGCTCTGGGTTTGCCAGTTGAGCTATATGGCACTCATTCATTCAGAATAGGGGCAGCAACCTGCGCGGCAGAGTCAGGCTGCTCTGCTGAGTCGATAAAGCGCTTGGGAAGGTGGAAGTCTTCTGCATTTAAAAGCTATATAAGAAGCGATAAGCTGCAAAAGTAATTGCGCTCCCTACGAGTTTGTTATTTGGGAAACCCAGGACCTTATGTCACCCGCCGCTAGGGGGGATTTGGAGTTCTTTTCACCTTTGCCCTCAAAAGTAAAAAGAGGTTTGGTGTTGTTCACCTCCATCTGGGTCACCCAATTTAACTCAGTTTTCCCCTGCCTTGGTTTTTCATATTAATGAATTTCAGTTACTAATGCTTTGTTATATACTTCACACTTACAGGTTTTTTGGGAAGAGATTGTCGGGTGTGGATTGTAGGACACTCTTTTGTTTTCTGGGCAAGTAGACACCCTTGTGCCAGGTCAGGTCCTTGCGGAATCCGCTGGATCAGCTTGAGAGGTTTTAAGTGGAATGGTCTGTTGGACCTTCTTTGGCAATCAGAGAGTAAGTGGGGTGTTCCGGATTGTTTAGTGGTGCACCTAGGCGGTAATGATCTTGGTACCGGTAAAGGAGTGGAATTGATCATTGCCATTAAGAGGGATATGAAGGTGATTGCAGAGCGTTGGCCTCAAGTTAAGCTCTGTTGGTCAGAGGTCATTCCACGGAGGTTTTGGCGTGGTACGCACACAGGGCCTGCTATAAACCGGATTAGGAGAAAGTTGAATGCTGCAGTATCCAGGTATATGGTTGGTTTAAATGGGATTGTAGTGAGGCATCCACGCATACGTTACGAGGAGGAGCATCTGTATAGGCTAGATGGGGTTCACCTGACAGACGAGGGTTTAGAGTTATTTGTCGCAGCCATTTTGTCATGTTTGGCATAGTTTAGAGGCGTCCTAGAGGTTATTGGTGGCGTGACGTGGTCAGGGTCCACATTGTGTGGCGGAAAGCAGTGCTCATCGGTGGCTCAATTTAGCGCAACAGATCTTGGCTAGCATTTCCCCTTTGAGAAAGGCGAGTCGGTCATTACTTTATGAGAGGACCAGGTCATCATCCTAAGGAGGGACCAGCACTGTGCTAGTTAAGGGGAGGTGGTACTACCCAGGATGGTTTGCGCATGGGGTGGAAACTCCACCCCAATTTTGGTAAATAATACTTATATGGGCTGTAGACCGATTGAGCACTGCTTTTTTCACCACCAGGCTTAATTCTGATTCTAATTCTAATTCGTATTAATAAATTTGGCTGTGACCTCTTTTTTGCAATTTATACAGTTGTCGCGTCTTTATTTATTATTTAGTTATAGTTTAAGAGTGGTGTGAAAATAATAAAACTATGGGTGACTTAATGATAAATGCATCTTTGCAAGTTCTAAAATGGTTGTAAAATGTAGCAAGTATAACTTATCTGCCATAACAAAAGGCAGCTTTAAGCCTGTACAATTGTGGCCTTATAAAGGGCACTGTGCTGTCTGAAACGTCACAGATTTATAATACTTAATATAAACACATGGGTGTTTAATCTCTCATCTGATTTATGACATTCAATAAACACATGGGTGTTTAATATTTCATCTGGATATGTGTGAGTGTAAAAATAGAGACAACAAGAGATTTTTCAAGTATATTTTCATAAGTACAACATATTCTGGAACAATACTACCAGAGACAACCAAAAGGACTTTATTCTGTGAACGGACGAAACACCATCCATCAAACCCAGCATAACAGCTAGAGTGATTTTATGTTTTTTTATGTGAAGGAATCCACGGAGAGTCTGACTAACTCTTAGAAGAAGCTACAGAGCTCACAGGCTGAGACTGGACTGAAGGTGCACCATTCAATCATACCATATAAAGAGCTCTGGGCCTGATTCAGAGCCGGACGCTATTTGCGCTCGCTCGTTCAGAAAAAGGGGCCAGCTATTTCAATTGAGCGCTCGCTCTTTGCGGTCTGTTGACGCCTCTATGTCTGAGCGAGCGAATGAAACATGCGCTCGCTATTTTGTAAAGACGTCCCCTGGCCGCTCGCATCCTACGTCATCTCCGCTATTTATTTGATTAATCGAGTACATCGAAAGGCGTCTGAACTGCTCGCAGTGCTTGTGGTTGGATTTTCCTACCGCAATCATGCGAACAGTTCAGGCTAAGAAACAACCAAGTGACGTGGTCGATGACGCTGCTTTGTTAATTATGCACACCCTTAAAACGCCCATTTTGACCGTTTGGCACGCCTGTGTTCGGATCTCCACTCCCCATTTTCAAGCACCTTCCCCTGTTACCACCCACAAACGCCTCATCCTGTCACTCAAATTAGCAGGCATTCGCTATTTAGCGAGCGCTCGATTTCCGACCGCAATGACTGGTTGGTGCATGCACATTACGACCCATACGCATGCGCAGTTGTGTGAACATCGCTCGGAGCGAACGAGCGGCCGCTTACGAGCGGCTCTGAATCAGGCCCTCTGTGTACAATTGACCTACATGGGAGAATGGCTAGAAAGAAGCATTACTGAAGAAAAAACACATAAAAGCATGTTTGGAGTTTGTAAAAAAAAAAAAAAACCCATCAGACTAACCCACCTAAAATGTGGGATAAGGTTTAGTGGTCAGATGAGACAAATATTGAGCTTTTTGGCCGCAGTTCAAATGCTATGTGTAGTGAAAAGTTGCAATCCCCATTCATCAGTGAAGTATTGAGTTGGCAGTATCATGTTGGGATGCTTTTCCTCAGCAGGGACTGAGGGGGTCATTCAGACCCTCTCGCGAGCGAAGGACGCTCGCAAGCGGGTCGATGTTACCCCAATGCGCATGCGCTCTGGGTCTCGCACCAAAGAGGGCGTGCTGTCGATGGTGACTGACAGCACGCCCCCTTTGGTGGGCGTGCCGGGGGCGTGGCTGCCAGACGGAGGCGTTCCCATGGGAACGCCTACCGTCTGGGTCCGGCCCCACTGACATCACTAGTGATGTCAGTGGGAGTGATTTTGGCTCTGATAGAGCCAAAATCACTCCAGGGCTTGTGGTCACCGAGACTCTACCGCAGGGTCTCGTCGCAAGCCCGATGGTCACCCACAGCTATGCGAGCGGCCAGGAGGCCGCTCCATTTTCATGTAGGAGGGCACTGATTCAGATCGAGCGCTCTGGTCAGAGTGTCCGGCTCTGAATCAGGCCCTGAACATCTTATTTAAATTGAAAGACTGATGTATGATGCAAAATATAAGGAGATATTGGAATACAACCTGCTTCAGTCTGCTAGAAAACTGAAGCTTGGAAGGAAGTTTCCCTTTCAGCAGAACAGTGGGCCTGATTCAGACCCGTTCACTAGGCTGCGTTTGCACGTAGCCTGCCGAGGTGTGCAATCTACACATGCGTATAAGACGCAGTGAGCGAACCAGTTCATGTGATTGCGAAGCAATCGCCCCTTGTACATAGACGCCCGCTAGAGTGAGTGACAGGATGAGCCGTTTGTGGGTGGTGACAGGGGACGGTCGATGGAAACGGGGTGTGTGGTGGTGCGAACGCAGGCATGTCTGAGTGTCTTAACGCCGTTTCAGAGGCGTGCATAATTACAGCATTGTAATACACGTCACATAGCTGAAATCCACACTGAAGCACCCGCAGTGCTTGCGGTAGGGTATGGTCAGCCACAAGCGCTGCGTATGGTTCCGATGTTATTCGATTTTACCGATTGTTGCATACACTTCCTGGAGATGACGTGTATCACTAAGGGAAAGTTGGCATCTTAAGACAGGCTGGTGGGCGTCTAAATACACACCGCTATCGCACGCCAAGACATAGTGGGCGTGCTAATGCCTTGCTGTGCGATCGCGGGATTTGCAAACTTTGGCAGCTGACAGCTGCGTGCGAATGCATCTAGCGAACGGGTCTGAATCAGGCCCAGTGATCCCAATCACAGGGCCAAAACAACACTGCCATGGTTGAGCAACAAAAAGGTGAATGTCCTACAATTGTCAAGTTAAAGTGCAGATCTCAATCCAGTTGAGAATCTGTGGCATTATTTGAAAATTGCAGTCCATAAGCATCATCCCGCTATTAATAATTGACAAAAATTGGGCACACCTGGTAGAAATTTACCCCAGTAGAATTAAAGCTATTACTGCAGCAAAAAGTAGCACTAGCCTGCAGGGTTGAAACCTATGCATACAACATTTTTCAGTTTGAGAGGGAGATTTAATAAAGCTTGGAGAGAGATAACATTGTGAGAGATAAAGCACCAACCAATCAGCTCCTAACTGTCACTTTACAGGCTGGTGGCCCGGCAAATGATGTAACCCATGTGGGCTCCGTCATTTACCGGGGTAGAGATGTATGTGGAAACACATACATCAATACAGTGTCCGTGCTCGGGTAACTTTTTTTTTGCTATGGCCGGGACTCTACTGGAGAAGAGGACCGACATGCACCAGGAGGTAGGGGGAGTATTTCATTTTTTTTTTTTTTTAGGAAAACCCTAGATTTCTACTGGACAAGGGGACCGATCGCAGGGGAGAACGCAAGTATGTGCGTGTTTAATATATAATAAAATTATACTTTCTACGGTGTGTGTACTGTCATTTTTTTAATATATTTTTTACAGTGGGGGTGCGGGTGCTGGCCGTCTGCTGGCACTTGTAGTTCCACTAGTGCAAAAGGGAAGACACGCTGGCACCTGTAGTCCCACTGTAAAAAACAATAGTAGACATCTATTATTCAAACTATTACCCCTGCACCTACCTGCAAGGGTTGCAGGGAAGAGCCGCATTCTTCAGCCTAGGCCTGGGGTGCTTAGGAGAGGGGGACCCCTTGATTGGGGGGTCCACCACCTCACCTAAGATCCCCGACCTGAGCTGACTAGCTTAGGTTGTTAATGCTTTGGCTGGGGTGACCCGGTAAATGGGTCCTTTGGGTGTGGCATTACACCCCGACTAGTTTGAGTCCGGTGCTGGTTTTAAAAATACTATGAACCCTGCGACATTTTTTTTGCCATATTTTTAAAACCAGGACTGGCTCACAGAGCCCAGTGCTGATTCATAAAATACGGAGGAACCCTACACGTTTTGCCCCCGTGTTTTTAGAACCAGAACTGGCTCAGGCTGGTTATGCTTATTTTTTTTTTTTTTGGGGGGGGGGGGGAACCACACGTCATCTTTTTTTTTTATTTAATCCATTTTTTTTTAATTACAGGCAGAAACGTACACAGATCACACTGATCTGTATATTTTTCTGACAACCTAGAAGCTCAGGAGGTAGTATATTTGAAACTTCTATTTAGGGCCCAGTTTGCTAAAATTACACTCGTGGTTATAATCACGATTCTTGGTAAATTCCCAAGATGTATTCCTGGCTATGGAAAGTACCATAGAATCTCGACCAGACACGGAGCTTAGTAAATTTCCTTATGTTCCTATGCAGCCTTTGTGCATCGGGCCTATTTCAGATCCGCACACAAATGCCATTGCAGCTGTGATCTCTCATGGAGTGCATTTGCAAAAATATGCTATTGACCCACTCGCCATCTACAATGACCACTGAAGGCATCTCACATCTGCCACTCACGCACAAAAACGAAAATAACAGAAATATTGAACGCAGTTCCAACAGCCACCAGCCTTCTGAGTAAGCCTAAGGTGCCGAAGACATGCAGAGGACTCTCCTGCTGTGAGAAAGGATGTAGTAGCTAATTTATTCATACCCTTGATACTAGAGAGTTACATAGGCACACACCAGCAGATGACTCAAACTGTGAATAACCCAGTTACTTACCCAGTGGCCGTACTCACTGTTACATGTACACTGGTAATGAAGTGGAGATTTAGCAAGTGGGGTCCTATACAGCTCACCAGCCAGTAAGTGTATGCTGCTTGCAGATAGTGGTGTAGGATGCTGGAACAGATATTTGCTGGCATACACATGGAGCTAAGCAGGAGACTTGGCTCATACCTTGTCTTTCTACACAGAACATACAAAACTAGGGATCAACCCAAGTAGGTGCAAATCCTGTCGTAACATAAGTCGGCGTGGCAGCAGCCGCACTTTATGGCAGCCTAAATTCACTCAAAAATGGGCACATGTGGGCTGGGGTGGGCCATAAAGGGTGTGAAATGTGGTGCTGTTGGCTGCGTTTTAACGCAGTGACAATGGCAGCTTGCACCCTCTCACCTAGTACCTTCCTGCAGACTCTGGGTCCTAGTGCCCAGCATGTTCTGGTTCGAAGACATAGACAGCCCAGACTGCCTGTCATTCAACAACAGGAAGATGGAGTGTGCGCAGTATGCATTCCTCTTTCAACAGTACAGTTGATGGGGGAATGTTTGATCTTCTAGCTATACCAATGGGGGAATGGGATAGAAGACAAAACAAGGGGAAGAGACCTATCCAAGCAGTCATAATTAAAATAAGATCAAAAGAAAGAAACAAATGTGAGGGAGAGGAGAGAAAATAGGGGCTTGATTTTCTTCTTTAGTAGTCTTAAGGTACCCACACACTAGGTTATATTTTTACACGGTCAGCCTGATTCCGACGCATCGGGACGACAGATCGTGTAAAATATGTTCTAATCGTGAGTGTACACTCACGATTACGATACCGAAGCACGTCCGCGCCGGTCTTACATCGTATCTTCAGATCTTGCCTCAGATCCCGCATCTTCAGATCTCGGACTCGATGTGGTGTGGATCGTACATGTGTTTGTACTCACGATCCAACGCACAATCTATCGTCCATTGCGTCACTTGACTGACTTCCCCTGTACACGCCCAATCTCCAATTTGTGGGGCATCATGACTTCAAGTAGACGGACTTGATCGTGGAAGCAGGGATTTGGTGAGTATATTTTTTGTACAGAGCATCAATGTATATGCAGACCCTGTTCAACAATGAATATATGTGACCCACTGACCACCAATGTTTAATGCATCCAGTGACGGTTCTAGGGGCGGCCTAACAGGGCCGTCACCCGGAGCCACTGAGTCCCCCCCCCACAAAAAAAAACCCTGAAAAAAAAAACCTGCGCCGGACCTCCCCCCGCTAGCCGCCGCAGGCAGGCTCCATTTGCCGGGCACCTACTGAGATTTGTTGCCAGCGGGCACCCAGCTTCCTCCCTGCAGTGGCAGCCGAAAGCCGGAGCTCACTCCTGAGCTCCGGCTTCAGGCAGAGAGCACCATGGGAGGGATGTCATGACGCCTCTCCCATAGACCCGAGAAGCCTCGGTTGGAACGGACAGCAGCGGAAGCAGGAGCGAGGCTTAAGGTAAGTATTGTGTTTCTTTTTTTTTTTCAGAAGCACCAGCACTGGGGGCACGACTATAGGGGCAATACTACTGGGGGGATTACTATAGGGGGCATTACTACTGGGAAGCATGACAACAGGGGGCATTACTAATGGGGCATTACTACTGGGGGGGTACTACTAATGGGGGCATTACTAATGGGGGCACTACTAATGGGAGCACTAGTAATGGGGGCACTAGTAATTGGAGCATTACTACTGTGGGCACTAGTATAGGGGGCATTACTACTGGGGGCATTACTACTGGGCAACTACTATAGGGCGCATTACTAATGGGGCAAAACTACAGTGGGCACTACTATAGGGGCAATGAGGATGTGTTTGCCATCAATTGCTCTCCCGCAGTTAGGGAAATTCAAACAGTCTTCAGCTCTAGTTTGCCACTCCTCAATTGTATTAGGAAACTAGAGAAAAATGACAACAAAAACAAATGTTAAAACATTTAAATTTTTTTTCTTTTTTCTTTCAATACAGACTTAAACACAAGATCTACATTTGGGGTCTACGCCCGATTTAAGCTGCATTGTGGACAGTGAGGGGGATGTGTGTTTATCCCTATTCACACCAACAACCACAACACCCCCAGCACCTACCCAGCAAAAAAGAAAACATCCTGCGAAAAAGACACAAAACAAAGATAATGTGGACACATTTCTACAACAAGCAGAAGAGCTGTTAAGAAGGCCCCCAGACCATCTTGACAATTTTACCACTCATATTAATAGCACCATGCGGAATATGAGTGATGAAACGCAAAATCAATTCCAGCGGCTCATGTTTGAGTTGCTCATCAGGGCTTTGGGTAACAACTAGGGGTGAGCGGGTTCGGATTTCTGAAATCCGAACCCCCCCCGAGCCCCCCCGATCCGAGGCCGATCCGAGTCAGGCTCGACTTTTCCCGCCTGACTCGGATCTGAAATCGAGGCAAAACGCCATCATCCCGCCTTCCGGGTCTCGCGGGTTTTGGATACTATATAAGGTACCCCCGTCAGCGCCATTTTCTCACTCGGTTGTGGACAGTGAAGAGGGAGGGTGGGAGTTAGGGCTGGCTGGGCTGTGTAGTGTAGTGTAGTGTAGTGCAGTGTAGTGCTGTGCTGTGCTGCGCTGTGCTGCTGTTGTCCATAGGGGCTGTGTCCACTCCTCCAAAGTCCATAGGGGCTGGCTGGACTGTGTTGTGCAGTCAGTTGTCCATAGGGGCTGTGTCCACTCCAAAGTCCTGTGCAGTGTCCCAGTCCTAATGGGGTACTGTAGTGTTGTCCAGGGGGTGCTCTGTCCATCAGGGGTGCTCCTCCCAAGTGCAAAAAAAATAATATATTTTTTCTGTGTTTGTGAATTGTGTGCACAGGAGCCGCATGTGCATCAACAATGTAGCGCCAAGCGTGCGCCTGTGTCATAAGTAAAGGGCCGGCTGGCTTGACCGTTAAAGGGTGCTGTAACCCCCAAAGTGCACTCCAAACAAAATAAAAGAATATTTTCTGTGTTTGTGAATTGTGTGCACTGTGGCTGCACGTGCATCAACAAAGGAGCAGCGCCAAGCGTGCGCCTGTGTCCCATTAGTAAAGGGCCGGCTGGCTTTTCCATTAAAGGGTGCTGTAACCCCCAAAGTACACTCCAAACAAAATAAAAAAATATTTTCTGTGTTTGTGAATTGTGTGCACTGTGGCTGCATGTGCATCAACAAAGGAGCAGCGCCAAGTGTGCGCCTGTGTCCCATTAGTAAAGGGCCGGCTTGCTTCTCCATTAAAGGGTGCTGTAACCCCCAAAGTACACTCCAAACAAAATAAAAAAATATTTTCTGTGTTTGTGAATTGTGTGCACTGTGGCTGCACGTGCACCAACAAAGGAGCAGCGCCAAGCGTGCGCCTGTGTCCCATAAGTAAAGAGCCGGCTGGCTCATTTCTTAAAGGGTGGTGTAACCCACAAAGTGCACTACTCTCCAGCAAAAATAAAAAAATATTTTCTGTGTTTGTGTGCGCCTTAGCCGCACGTATATATCAATATAAGATAAATGGAGGACCAAACTTTCTCCGATAAAAATAAAATAGGGAAAGATCAAGAACCACTTCCTCCTAGTGCTGTTGCTGCTGCTAGGAGTTGTTCATCATCCCAGAGAGGAAGTAGGAACACCACTACTTTTACTAAACAATTGACTCTCCAACAGTCCCTAGCGAGGAGGATGCAGTACGACAGCAGTCATCCTGAAGCAAAACGTATAACTGAGGCCTTGACTGCTATGTTGGTGTTAGATGTGCGTCCGGTATCTGCCATTAGTGCAGTGGGATTTAGACAATTGATGGAGGTAGTGTGTCCCCGGTTCCAAACCCCGTCTAGATTCCACCTGCATCCTCACAGCAGCAGCGACAAGTGTGCGTCTGTCTGTTAAAGGGTGGTGTAACCCTCAAAGTGCGCTCCACAAAAAATAAAAAATTCTTTTTTTTCCTCTTTGTGAATTGTGTGGGCTGTAGCCACACCTGCATCCTCAAAGCAGCAGCGACAAGCGTGCGTCTGTCTGTTAAAGGGTGGTGTAACCCTCAAAGTGCGCTCCACGAACAATAAAAAAATTCTTTTTTTTCCTGTCTTTGTGAAATGTGTGGGCTGTAGCCGCACCTGCATCCTTAAAGCAGCAGCGACAAGCCTGCGTCTGTCTGTTAAAGGGTGGTGTAACCCTCAAAGTGCGCTCCACAAACAATAAAAAAATTCTTTTTTTTCCTGTCTTTGTGAAATGTGTGGGCTGTAGCCGCACCTGCATCCTTAAAGCAGCAGCGACAAGCGTGCGTCTGTCTGTTAAAGGGTGGTGTAACCCTCAAAGTGCGCTCCACAAACAATAAAAAAATTCTTTTTTTTTCTGTCTTTGTGAAATGTGTGGGCTGTAGCCGCACCTGCATCCTTAAAGCAGCAGCGACAAGCCTGCGTCTGTCTGTTAAAGGGTGGTGTAACCCTCAAAGTGCGCTCCACAAACAATAAAAAAATTCTTCTTTTTTTTCTGTCTTTGTGAAATGTGTGGGCTGTAGCCGCACCTGCATCCTTAAAGCAGCAGCGACAAGCGTGTGTCTGTCTGTTAAAGGATTACATCGGTAACAGCAACCAAGTAGGCATGTCAGACAGTCCGTACATGTACTGGCAGGAAAAAGAGGCAATTTGGAGGCCCCTGTACAAACTGGCTCTATTTTACCTGAGTTGCCCCCCCTCCAGTGTGCACTCCGAAAGAGTGTTTAGTACAGCCGGGAACCTTGTCGGCAAAAGGCGTAGGAGGTTGCTTCCACAAAATGTGGAGAAGATGATGTTCATAAAAATGAATTATCAACTCTTCCAGGGAGACCAGCCTCCAGAACGTACAGAGGGACCTGTGGTGGTGGATTCCAGTGGGGACAAATTAATACTCTGTGAGGATGAGGATGTACACAACACTGAAGAGGGTGAGGAATCGGTGAATGAGGAGGATGAGGACGACATCTTGCCTCCGTAGAGCCAGTTTGTGCAGGGACAGATTAATTGCCAGCTTGTTTTGTGGGGGCCCAAACGAACCAATCATTTCAGCCACAGTCGTGTGGCAGACCCTGGCGCTGAAATGATTGGTTTGTTAAAGTGTGCATGTCCTGTTTATACAACATAAGGGTGGGTGGGAGGGCCCAAGGACAATTCCATCTTGCACTTCTTTTTTTTCTTTGCATTATGTACAGTTTGGGGCCTAGTTTTTCTAACTGCCATCCTGTCTGCCACTGCAGTGTCACTCCTAGATGGGTCACGTGTTTGTGCCGCCCACTCGTGTCGCTTAGCATAGTCATCCAGCTACCTCGGTGCAACCTTTTGGACATAAAAATACTATTGTGAGGTGTGAGGTGTTCAGAATAGACTGGAAATGAGTGGAAATTAAGGTTTTTGAGGTTAATAATAGCATAGGAGCAGAAAAATCAACACATTCTGTGATTTTAGCTGTTTAGCTTTTTTAAAAAAAAATACAGATCCAAAACACAAAACCCAGAACCCAAAACACCGAAGGGTGGTTTTGGCAAACCAATCCAGATCCAAAACACGAAGAAAGATCCAGATCCAAAACCAAAACACAAAACACGAAAAGTGGCCGGTGCACACCCCTAGTAACAACGACCTATATTGACGACTCTGTACCCTACCCACCTACCCCAGCTGCCTCTGAGATGCCTCCATCCCAGGCGCAGCCTACTCTACCGTCCGCTAACCCTCCCAACACAAGACAGGCTATATATAGTGCCCTTTTAGAGGTGGATGATGACAATACAGGGTTTTACCAAATGTAATCTTTGATTTTTGTTGTTGGTGTTGCCTGCATTCTCCCCAAATTTTAACACTCCCAATACCTGCCCTATGGTATACGGTGGGGATTATACAGATTGGACACGGTCAATACCCACATGGTGCAAGGACAGACTGTTGGGAGCCGGGGCCACAATCTGTCCTTGCGCCATGTGGGTATTGGACTATTCAATCCGGCATCTGAGCCACCGTATATGATAGAACAGGCTAGGTATTGGGACTGTTAAAAATTGGGGATAATGCAGTTTTGACATTATAAATGCTATTACATTTTAAATTCATATAGCGACTTGCTTCAAAACCACAATTGCGATGTTATGTATTCCATGTTTGGAATGGCAAGGTTTATACTGCTGTCATTAAGACAGGTGCTTGCAGCCATAATTGCTGAAATTTTGACCCAGTTTTACACTGATTATAAAGTTAAATAAATAAATAAAGTTTATTTTTTCTTTCACAAAAAAACAAATGTGTAGTGTTATTTTTCCTTACCTTGCAAAACTGGTACTGCAGCACTTTCACTATAGCCTTGCAGGTCTCCGGAATGATGACGCCCAAAGCCTGAGGGGATATGAGGGTCCCAAACTTCAGATCTTCCAGTGACAGTCCTGTAGCCAGGTACCTCAGGGTAGCCACCAGCCTCTCCTCAGCAGGGATAGCCCTCCGCAGCCTTGTGTCCTGCTTCTGGATAAACGGGGTCACCAGACACAACAACTCCTGGAATGTGGCGTCATCCATGCGCAGGTAGTTGCGATAGTCATCCGTATTGTTCTCCCGAATCTCCATAAGCCGGGACATGTGAGAGTGACTCTCCCTCTGCAGCAGCCACTCCTTGGTCCAGGATGCTCTCCTCCTATGCTGGGCCCTCTCCTTCATCGCCTTCAACCCAGCATAAGCAACCATCACTCTATACCGATAGGGATCCATCAGCACAGAATACAGGATAGAATAGATAGAATGCAGCAAAGAAAACACTTTGTAGAGCAAAGCAAAACAAAGTATAGCACAATAGCACTGTACAGTAGCCGGTATACACCAAGCCTAGTCACAGAGCAGAAATGCTGACCTAAAATGGTGCCTGCATTATACTTAAGCACGTCCACTATTTAAATTTTTGAGCAATCTGACCATTCATCATGGTGTGCACACGATTGATCGTGTACGATCTCACGATTTCGTAATCGGACACAATGCATGATAGATCGTGAGATCGTGTGACAATTTGGAGAGTTTTTGAACAAAATCGGGTCCACGACTGCCGGGGAGGGTTCAAGGGAAATCGGACACGATATCGGATCACCACCAGATCTCCCTAGTGTGTGGGCACCTTTAATCAGATGAAGGTCAATAGATGCACATGGGAAAATGTCAATGCAAATGCTCAATTTGTTCCTTTGCCTAGTTGGCAATACACTAGCTGAACTAAAAAGAGAAAAAAGATAATCCACAATAATGCAACATATTTAATTGTACATTAACTAGTGAGTCTCAAGTCATTCAAGGAAAATAGCAGGTCTCTTTCAAATGGGTAGGGACTAAGGGCCTGATTCAGACCCTCTCGCTGCCGGAGGCAGCTCGCAGGTCTGATGGGCGTGTTTTTTTTTTTCTTTTCTTCTTCCAGCCCACTCGCAAAGCTGTGGGTGACCACCCACAGCTTGTGCGAGCGGCCTGGAGATGGTCACAATTATCGCGACCATCAGGCTTGCGACGATACCCTGTGGGTCTCGGCTCCCGCAGGCCCGAGTGGACTTCCTGCTCTAATAGAACAGGAAGTCCACTACTGACATCACAGGCTCACGCATGCGCACACCGGAGGCAGCGATTGCGCAGGGGGCAAACATCGACCCACTTACGAGCGCTGTGCGCTTGTGAGCAAGTCTGAATCAGGCCCTAAGTTTGCACCTTTTTCAGGTTGCAGAATGAACAGGGGTCCTTTTCACATTTCTAGAAACCAACTTCTTTGGTAGGAAGACTATGAGACAATGGAGATATTCTTTTGGCGAACAAAGATATAGGGTCAGCAAAAAGAGTTGGTGGTGAAATTCCCAGCACTAACATAGCCTCCTGTCAGGACTGCGACTATTTCAGTACATAAAGATAGATTACATTTTCCAAAGTTCCTTTGTGGCCATTGGAGGAGCTATCTTGCTTGCTGGTGTTCTTCACATACAGGGAATAGAGAGTTAAAGTGATCATCTGTTTCCAAGGTGTTGTCAGGTTGTGGGATTCCTAGATTGCTCATTATTTCAAACCTGATTCCATTTGGGTCACATGTTCTGAACTTCCTATGGATCACAGACCTCTAGTATAGAGCCTGTTACTAACTGTGTCTCAGTGTCTGTGCAACGTTACTTTCATGTCTTTCTTGGACTCCTGCCAGATCACTGCTGTGCCTGTGGGTTGCTGTGGACTTTGCTATATCTCCGCTCATATTCCAGCTAAACTTCTGGTGGCAGTTACCAGCCACACTACAGAGCTCAGCATAGCCATTGCCTAAGTATTGCTTTTGCTCCATTGCTGTGGTTTCACCTTTTGCTGCACTATTTACTTTGCCTGTAGCCTCTCACTCCTGTGGACATCAAACACATCTTCATTACAGTTGTCAACTGCACCGTTACAGTTATCATCACCGTATCACGGGGCTCAACCCCATTCTGGATTCTAGTCACACTGCAGGGCTCAACCCTGTTCCGGAACCACACCGCTTCACAGGGCTCAACCCTGCTTCAACCCTCATTGCATCACGGGGCTCAACCCCGCTCCGGATCTTAGTTACACCACAGGACTCAACCTTGTTCCGGAACCACACCGCTTCACAGGGCTCAACCCTGCTTCAACCTCCGCATCACAGGGCTCAACCCTGCTCCGCCCTCATCGCATCACAGGGCTCAACCCTCCTCCGACCTCATCGCATCACAGGGCTCAACCCTGTTTCAACCTCACAGCATCACAGGGCTCAACCCTGCTCCATCTTTCACCGCATCACAGGGCTCAAACCTGATCCGTCTTTCACTGCATCACAGGGCTCAACCCTGCTCCGTCTTTCACAGCATCACAGGGCTCACTCTGCTCTGGATCTCAATCATTAGAGGGTTCCACCTAGGTGAAGCTCCTCTATACCATCCTGAGGTGTTAGCCTCATACTGGACTCGGGGTTCCCTACCATATTAATGTTTCTGTGTCAAAGACTATATGGAGGGTTTTCTCCTAAACTCATTATTGCTTATGTGAACCTCACTGTTGTTGAGACTTTATGTGCGACGTTGCTATTATATTTCTCCTGTGAATAAATTCTATTTACTTTTATTCCGTGCTATCGAGATTTCATGAAAAGGTCATTCCTAAAACCACCAGAGTTTATTGTGCCTAGTACGCCTGCCTCCTCCCAGGAGTCTCAAGTGTTGGCAGCCGTGACACCTCCTTAAGGGTTTTGGCAGAATGGAGTTCGTTCCGGTGCCCCAAGTAAAGTGGTGAAGGGCTAAAGTTGCTTCCTTTTCAGAAAAGTCATTGGTGCATAGTCCTCAAAGCAGACATACTGTTGTTTCCTGGTTTCATGCAAGACCACTTCCATGGTGGAATAGTAATTGCATTGTAGAATGACATCTCAGGCTGTGACATGCCCTGGGATCACCTAAGAGCATAGTCGTCTCTATCCAAAAGAAGTTGGTCTTCAGGGGTCCATGGGCAGATGGAGAAGAATAATCTATTCAGATAATGAACCAAGGAGAATGGCTGTATCTCCTTTGGGGTGTCTTTTACGCAGAAATTATTGTTTGTCACTCTATTCTCTTGGTCTTCTTGGCCTTGAAGATGTTGCATATCTTGTTTGAGTTGTTGGACCACTCAATCTGTAGCTTGCTGAGATCACATATACTTTGGATTCTATTGCCAATGTCATTGATATCGGAATTAAGAGAATTGATTGTGGTATTAACTTCTGCTTGAAGCACATGAACTGACACCAGAGTAAATGGGTAGTGGTAAGACTCCTTCAATTCAGAGAAAAACATCTGTGACCACTCTAAAGACAGACTAAGCAAATTAATATGTCAGTTGCTGCTGAATTTTTTGGTTTAGGCCAGAGGTTCCCAACCACGGTCCTCAAGGCACACTAACAGTCCAGGTTTTAAGGATAGCCCCACTTAAACACAGGTGTCTTAATTAGTACCTCAGATATTTTGATTTAACCATCTGTGCACAAGCATGGAAATCACTAAAACCAGGACTGTTAGTGTGCCTTGAGGATCGAGGTTGGGATCCTCTGGTTTAGGCATTGTTTACAACAAATTGATGTTGGAATAATATCTGTTGGTTTCAGTAGTGAATTATCAACAAAACTATAGGATAGGAAAAGAAGAAACTTTCAAAGTAGCATTGGCACATGGGTTTTAAGTCTTTAATCCAGGGAAGGAAGACAGAGGGGGCTGGTTACATTATTTACAAATTGCTCTGCCCATAATCCCAAAGATTTGATGGATGCAGTCATTGGTAAAGCATTTGTTCTCACCAGCAGGTGGTGCTGTTGCTCAAGAAATAAAGAAGATACTTTTTGAAACCACAGTAGAATTCAATTGAGTTTTAAGGACAGCCAGTATGCAGGGAACATGGATAAAAGAGGTACTCTGTGACTGATTCAGATTTGGTAATAGAGTAAAGTAGAGCAAGTAACTGTGGACCTGGACAAACCATGCTAATACATATTTTTTTTTGCATGTGGGATAAATACTGGCTGCTTTTGCATGTAGCCCACAAATGCTGGACAGCTTTATTTTTACACTGGAATCTAAATCTCTCTGCACATTTTACAACTGTCCCTCATGTAGTGTAACATGGTTTTACCGAGATGCACAGTTACTTGCTCTATCTCAGTGGTTCTCAACTCTGTCCTGAGAACCCCACACAGGTCACATTTTCCAGGTCACCCAGCAGGTGCACAGGTGAATTTCTCTCTCGCTCCGGGGCATGCACATGTGCGCGGTGCATGCCGTGCGTGCGCAGTACCCCACCATCGACCCGCTTGCGAGCGCTATGAGCTCGCGAGCGGGTCTGAATCAGGCCTATACACTATACATTCAGGTGATTTCAATGTATGTATATACTGTATGTATTCCTGTAATAATATCTGTAAAGTCCACAATTGATGCTACAAAAAAAAGGATGTCTGATGTTATTGCTTATAGTTAGTCTGTTCTGATGAAATCCTTGAGGGGTTCAGTATTGAGGAATAATTCTCACTACTGAAAAATATTCTGATATTGAGCAGGAGGTAACAACCAATATGATTGCAATTGGGTTATAATCAATAAAATGATGTAGCAATGTGTAAGTGAGAATTGAGCTGTCAAAATCTTTGCTTAGTGGACAAGTCGCAGTCTCTTTTGTAATCAGGTCAACAAGAGACCTGAGCGCTGTATCTGGCACTAATTAGACCAGTGATAATATGGAGATATAACTGATGTTACTGCTAATCTATTGCAATTCATATTTCTATATAGTCATAAATATTCTTTCAATAGCAGAATCTTTACATGCCATGTAACGTGACCTCAAGGATAGCTCCAAAAAAGCATAATCTTGGCAATTAAAAATAATCATGTATTTCATTCCTGCAAAATGTGGTCACTTATACCTTTTTTCCACTAAAAACCTGGGTTTGACCTGGGTTTTCAGACATGGTTCCAACCCAGGTCAGACACCGTTTACATAGCACCATCGATCTGGGTTGTTCTCAGGTCAGCCCTGCTGAACTTGTGAGGTCATAAAAAGTGTGAGGTGCTTCTCCACAACCACCAATCAGCTCATTTTAGGCATGACCAAGGCCGGATAACCCGGTTTGCGCAGTTTACACTGCACCATTACCCAGGTCCATCCTGGGTCCGACCCTGGTAGCTATCTGGGTAGGATTGTCAGGTCACTTGACTCGGGTTATTTTTCAGGGACCCTTTTACACTGAGCTGCCACCCGGGTAGACCCATCAATAACCCAGGTTTCTGCTCTGGTGTAAAAGGGGTATTGGTGATAAACCATATTAAATGTATATGTGTAATACCTCTTTTCCACCAAAAACCCGGGTCCAACCTGGGTTTTCAGACATGGTTCCAACCCAGGTCAGACACCGTTTACACAGCACCATCGATCTGGGTTGTTCTCAGGTCAGCCCTGTTCATACCGAACCCGTGTCTGCCCTGCTGAACTTGTGAGGTCATAAAAAGTGTGAGGTGACTGCTCCACAACCACCAATCAGCTCATTTTAGGCATGACCCAGGTCGGATAACCCGGGTTGTGACGTTTACACTGCACCATTACCCAGGTCCATCCTGGGTTCGACCCTGGTGGCTACCTGGGTTGGATTGCCAGGTCAATTGACCTGGGTTTTTTTTCAGGGACCCTTTTACACTGAGTTGCGACCTGGGTAGACCCAGTAAAAACCCAGTTTTTTTGCTCTGGTGTAAAAGGGATATAAGTTATAAATCGATACCAGATTAATACATAGTATACATGCCAATAAAAGCAATAGCAATACACGTGAAAGCTTCTGGTTGAGGCTGTGTTGTTACTGTGATTCATTAGTGACATTGACTGATCGTCCAGCAGGGGAAAGGAATATTAACTTTGTTTCTCCTTTTATCCTATTTAAGGTGTTTTCTCTCCTGTCAGGCAGCTTCCCCTCATCACACTGCTCCTATAGTTATGTCGTTCACCTGACAGGAGATTACTTCCAGTAACTGAAGAGAGGCTTAATGTCAGAGTACAAGCTGCTGCAAGTCTCTGGAGTTTGTGAACTGCGTCTGTTTCTACGCATAGTTACATGCTATAGCACCTGCTGTCAGTCATCCCTTTATCCATAGTCATTATAGGAAATCGCACATGTCAGCATAAAGGATCAGAGCCTTCTGCTCCTGTTTATAGAAACATAGAATTTGACGGCAGATAAGAACCACTTGGCCCACCTAGTCTGCCCGTTAGGTAATATCACATTGACCTATAATGAATGAGAAGAAAGCAAAATAAAGAAAATAAAAAAATAAGCTTATTTATTGCAATGATCCCTGAGAATCCATAGGAAATGTATACATGCAGGTATTTTAGAAATCATAGAAATGTAAATATTTTACAAAATGATTTGGATGGTATAATCTTCTGTATATGATAATGTTCTGATGCAGAGATAGACTACTACATGCATTCATTATGACATGGTTGCTACTTGCCACCATTTAAATAGAATGTCCAAAAATGTGTGGCTACTATGCATGCACCATTGACATCACGTAACCAAAGGACATGTTTAGCATAAAAAGATGGGTATTAAAATAGTTACCAACAACAACTATTAACTAAAACAATATGGGGTCAATCCAATTATGTGCGAGATGTCAGGTGCGAATTGCTGTGCTCTTTGAATTTGCATTGCGGATTAATTTTGCAATCCAATTAGCAATTTGCATTGATCCAGTCAGAGTAGACTTGCATATTTCTGTTCGCACCTCCCTGAGTGCGTGAGATGGGGGGGAAAATCTTTATTTTAATGTTAAAATGTCAGGACACCATGCATAATCCCTTGGATACCCCTCCCCCCTAATGACTAATTAGGTAATTGGAATTTACCTATTAGCTGAATTAGTGAAATAAGTACATGCAGGTAATTCATGGCTGAGGACCTAATTCAGCAAGTGCACTGCTGAACGTAGATTCTTGATGATCAAGAATCTGTGCAGGCGCATGACCCATTCTACGCATGTGCAGAACAGGTCTGCGATCCTGTGCGCAGATTGCCAACAGACTGTCAGTGATTGACAGTCTGCTGTCGTTTGTGGACGGGGGGGGGGGTGGCGATGGCCTCTATTTCCCGAAACGGGCATGTCGCCGCCATTGGGGGGGGAGGGAAGACAGAGATTTCCTGGCCTCTTACTCTAATCTGTGGCGGCCAGCTGCGAGACCCCATGGGTCAGACAGCCGGCCAAAGGTCCGCAGAGTATCCGATGCTGCGTTGGACAACGCAGTTCAGATACGTAATGCAGCAGAAGGCGTGATGCCTCCTGCTGCATTACCATAACTGCAAGGATCACAATTGCAAAGTTGGAAGCGTGTAGCTTTGCAATTGCGGTCCTTGCTGAATTAGGCCCTGAGTCAGATGCAGAATGCACTTGTGAATACGGGTAGCTGAGGACTGAGGGCCTGATTCAGCAAGGAACGCACGGATGCAGACGCACGCACCCGTCTGCTGTGAGAATATGCTAATCAATGCATACGCATGGAGACCGCAGTACAAGATGCAGACGCCCAGCCCCATACTAAGCCGCCCATTTCCCTTTACTCACAGCCTGATCAGCATGCAAGATAGCATGAACATCGGTAACATAGAGAACCATTAGCATAATAGTGGTTGACCTGACATGCTGCAGGATTTTCCCTGCTTCCTGTGTACAGCTTACAGTATGGCTGCATATGCCGTCGCACTACCTTAATTATGCATGCCCCTACAATGGCGTTATAATGCCGGCGTTCGCCTGACCACCCCCCAACACCACCCACAAACGGCACTTCCTGTCAATCAATTTTGGAAGGGTCTGTGTACACACTCCATGTAGTCTGCGTACCACTGGCTAGTTCGCGCACGCGTATTGCAATGCATACGCATGCGCAGTGCGAAACCATCGGCCAAGTGCGTGCATTCTCTCCTCTGCATTCCTTGCTGAATCAGGCCTTGAGTCAATAGCAGAATGCACGTATGAATGCAGGTAGCTGGTAACTGAGTCAGATGCAGAATGCACTTACACATACAGGTACAGAAGACTGGAACAGAACCTGGAAGCTCCTTCAGCCAGAAGCCAGGATACTGTTTTCAGAGAGAAGAATGTTCTTCTGGCAATGAGCATAGCACTGGAGAGGGTTTTAATAGGGCACTTCTAAGGGTAAATTTACTAAAGGGTGATTTTAGATAAAAATTGTTCAAAATTGATCTACATCAACGGGATTTACACATACTGAGGGAGTGAAGGATTTGCAGGAGCAGAGAGTGGTCCACAGTGTCAAAAGCAGCAGAGAGGTCGAGGAGAATGAGCAGAGTAGTGGCCAATGGATTTGGTAGAATTTGCTGAATTAGTGAGGGCAGTTTCTGTGGAGTGGATAGGACAAAAGCCAGACTGAAATGGGTCGAACAGGGAGAGGGAGGAAAGAAAGGCGATAAGGAAGTTGTAGACAATACGCTCAAGGAGTTAGGAGGCAAAGAGGAGGTAAGAGATGGGACAGTAGTTGGACAGAGTGTCAAGATCAAGGGTCGGTTTTTTAAGAATGGGGAAACAAGAGCATGCTTAAATTTAGAAGGGCAATATATGATGAAAGGGAAAGATTGGAGAGATGCGCAAAGTGGTAAAAGGCAACAAGAGAGATGGAGCATAGGAGTTGGGAGGGCATAGGGTCAAGGGGGGAGGACCGGATTTGGGCTGTGACTTCATCTTCAGATACTGGGAGGGAGGGGGGAGAAGTCAGAGTTGGTAAAATGGATGGGGAGAGGCAGACTGGGAAAAAAGGGCCAGGGTGCTAATGCTAAAGCTGTGGGTCTGCTGGTATATGCATATGTACCTTCACAGGTCTCAGGTATGCTAGACTTTACCAGGAGGGGTACAGATGGTAGTGACATGACACTGCCAGACCCAGTAAGACCCTAAGGTGTGACAGTACGCCTCTCTTTAAATTAAACCGTTGGCCCAAACCTGGAGCATGTACATCAGAGCCCTCTCTTCTGGGCCATAGCCCTTCTAATCAATAAGATACTGGAGATGGCCTTGTCTGAAACAGGAGTCCAAGATGTCTTTGACCTCAATTTGTACTCCGTCTGGACTTTTCGAGAGCCTTGGTTAGGAAAATAAAACCGATTCAGAACCTGAGATTTCAGAAGATAAATGTGAAATGAATTGGGTACTCAGAGATATGGAGGCAACTGCAACTTATAGGAAACTGGATTAAAATTTTGTGGCAGCTTGAAAAAATCCACAGGATGGGTGAAACACGTCGCTGTCTGCTATACTGCATTTCCAGACCGGTACTGTGTCCAGCTGCTGCTTTGTGATTGCTCCTGTCTATTGGCAAGATGCCTACAGAGACCAGTATTCAAGCCGCACTATTACTCGAAGCCGGCGGTCCTGCAGCTTGAGCACGCTGCACAGAGACCGAGGACCAGCGCACCTTAAATTATGACAGTAGCTGATTTACTGCCCTGAAGTCTGAACTCAGTGCAGCAGTTTTACAACTTAACACAGTGCATGATCAAAGAGCTCAACTGGCTCCTCACTCTTGGACATCTCAGTTTGGGAAAAATTAAGGAGCAGGTAAACGTGCAATTTGTGCTAAGACATAATTCCTGACATTTCAAAAAGACTTTTAATGTATGTGATTAATTTACAAGCTGACAATTTATTGTTCTGGATATATATTCTCCATGTCTTACGCCTTAATTAATGTGGTACCTATTTTATCAACATTGATATTATTGAATATTGTGTTTATGAGCAGGTTGTAACAAACTGTTCCACATCATGAGAAAGATTGTTTCACATCTTCAGAAAGAGTGGAAAACAAATTGTTTCACATATGGAGAATTTATTTTTGTGTCTTACCATCTCCCGAATACCCAGCAAATCACTGATCCCACAAAAGTAATTTTTTGCACATATTCTTGGAAATTAATGTTTTCACCTAAGGAGGGGTGATGGTCGGAGTAGTACATGCTGTACACAGAGGATTGATGATGTGATGTTTCTAGAAGGCTGCTGTACCTTCTTTCTCCATCATAGATTGTAATAAGCATCAGCTTTTTGATTCTTGGAACCCGGACGGAATGTCACTTGGATGTCAAATTGAGAAAAGAAGAATTGCTTGGAATTTGTCTGGAACCAGCCCGGACCAAGAGATGATGTTCCCAAGGAAAGGAATGGAGTTCACCTCAAAGACACACTTTTCCAATTTGCAAAACAACTGCAAAATTTGTCTTCTTGTCTTACCAATAAATTAGCTAACATTTGGAAATTGTCCGTCTTTGGGGTTTGTTCGCCTGCTAAATCTATTGGGCCAGAACAAACTGTCACATCTCTGGGGTTTTGTAGATTTGGATCGGGACCCTTGGGATTAGCTTGATAATTAGGAAAGTAGGTAAAGCTTTAGGCCTTGATAAAGCTCATTCTTATCTAGGCCGATGCTACTAGTAGATATATGGGTGCTTGTGAACGAACACATATGGATAGTCTGTAGAATATACTGACTGCAGAGCCAGAAGCACAATAGTTAAAGTCACTGGATAATGCTGCTCTCAAGACTGTAGTACAACAGTGACTGGCGTGTAGTGGGACACCTACTGGAATAGGTGCGAAGTGCAGTACAGCCATGAACGGAGATGACTGTGGATGAATAGGATGCATACTAGGGTTGGATAATCTAAGGGTTAGCAAATATAATGTGCATTGATGTAGTGGTGACACCTGCTCATTAATGACAAAATAAAACCTCATCAGTATTTTGACAAACTGACAAGTTGTGCATGTGCACAGCAGCCCTGCCGTTCACAGAAATCCGCACTTCTGGTGAGGGGTTACCACCAGCTTAAATAGTGGCGGCACTTATAGATTGTGATAAAAACCGTCATTATTTGCCCAGTGAGTCAAACTGTTTTTTTTTTATCATAAAATACAGGTGTACGTGCATTCAAATATCGTCATTTAGCAGGGATTACACAAAATTTCCTTTATAAAAATAGATATATTGTAAATCAATAAGTATTGCTAAAAAGATAAATACATTTAATTCTTGTTCCCATAGTAAACTTGTGTTTTAAGTGGCTATGGCTGATAAAAGTCATTCTCAGGTCCTACTAACCGCCTATTTCTAAAAAAAACATTTTAATTTTTATGTTACAAGTAAATGCCATTTTTTTTAAACAATTGTGTTTATTGGTAAATATGAAACTTTGTGACAGTGAATGTCAGTGTGGATAGGTACTTTAAGACAGAGATTTTCTTTCTTAATTAAAACAAATATTATGAGGAATAAAGTAGTTCCTATTATTATGGATATTAGATTTGGGCTTTCAGAATGACATGGGAATAGCTTTTTTTGACAATGTAAAAAAAGTCAGAATGGATCTCCAATGATTATTTTGTTCTTTCTATTCTAAATTTCAACTGTGGGTTTTATTGCTCTGAAAGGTTTTGTCCCTTTCTTTCTTGCCCTTGAATTTACTGGCAGATCTGCCTTCAGATATACTCTTGAAGGAGCTGCAAAATGACTCCTCCTTCACAAATATAGTATGTTCACATCTTATTTTGTTTATGCTCTGTACAAACTGTCTTCAAGGAGTATACAATTTAAAATATAGATAGTGTTCTTAGAGCGCTTGTAACATGAATATACTTAGAAAAGTCCTTTTTAGCTTGTCACTTTCTTAAGACGTTTCTTCTTCAGACAGTGCGTTTACATAAAATAGCAGAAGGGACAAAAAGGCACATCTGTGTAGAAATGTTTCCAAAATTCATATATATTTTTCATACACACAAACTCTTTGTGGAAAATGAATCTTTTCTTTTTATGATTTGATAGGATACAGCAACATACCACACTCACATGTAGTCAGTAGGTAGAAATCTTAAAAAGGTATCTTTAAAAATCTTCTCAGACACAGGGCCGTATTCGATTTGAAGCGAAAAGCCATTTTCGCATGTTTTTGGCGAAAACTTTTCGCCGATGATGTCATTTTCGCCTGTTTTGCTTTTACCCCATATTCAACTTGAAAGACTTTCCGCCTAGGTAGAAAGTCAATGTAATGTCATAGACGAAAAAATTTCGCCTATGAGTGGGAAACGGAAAAAAGTGCAGAATTGGGGTTTTGGGGTGCAACATTGCGGGAACCCCCCTGCAGCCTTCAGACAGTCCCCCAAAGGTAAACTGTGTCAAAATTAAAAAAAAAAAAACACTTAAGGACACCCCAAAAATGACTTTGAATTTTGGGGCGAAAAAAAAAAATGTTGGGGGACAAAGTAAAAAACTAGCAAACTTGACTCTGTGGGGGTCCCCAAGTATGCCCCAAGTGTTTTTTTGATTGCAGGTGCTTGTGGCAGGTGGATTTTTCACGATTTTTTTCAACTTTACTTAAGGAACTTTTAAATATGCTGGCCCCCATTTTCAAGTACCCCAAATTTGCTAGGATAACTAATTTTCTGGAAAAAATACTCCTGAATACTATTCTTCACCACGTATACAAAAACGCTATTTAGCAGCTTGTGAGCCCATTTAAAAACACCAAATACCTTCAGCAAGCCAAATCAGGGGGTATCATAGTGAAGTTCCATGTCAGAGCATCTTTTGGGGGGTGTTAGGCTGATTTACCCAAAATTGAGAGTGTATTTTGGAATAAATATGTTTCACCGGCGGCCGGCGGTTCAAATACCTGCAGCGCCAGCCCGACGTGGATGGAAATCCCGATAGTCTATAAGGTAAGTATGATCTAACCTAATCCACTCCCTAACCCTAACCCACCCTTAGGGGGGCCTAACCCTAACCTCCCCCCTATGTGCCTAACCCTAATCCCCCCTCTAAGTGCCTAAACCTAACCCCTCCTTTCCCCGCCATCTAAACCTAAGTCCCCCGGGGGGGTGCCTTTCTCTTCCTCCCGGGAGTGCCTAACCCTAAGCCTACCTCCCCCTAGCCTAAACCTAACCTCCGGGGGGGTGCCTAACCCTAAGTCTCCCCCCCCGGAACCCTAAACCTAACCCTCCCCCCCCCCGCGGCTGCCGCGCTCGGCACCCAGCATCCTTTTGATCGGGAAGCCGGGCACCTTTCTCCCGGCATAGGTTAATTAACCCTCGCCAGGATTCTGTAGTGGAGATGCCGGCGGTCGGCATAGCGACCGCCGGCATCATAAACGCATCCCGTGCTTTCCGCCTGTTCAAGTTATGCCGGGTCCCGTTTTCGTGTACTTCCATATTGAATACAGGGTTAATCGGGGACGGCCACGATACTTTTCCGCCTACAAAAGACGCAATGTAGGCTAAAAGTCTGGGAGGCGAAGAAGTATCGCGGATCCGCTCTAATTAAATACGGCTCACAGTATAAAACTTCAATATGGGGCCAGAACGATGTTAAACCTACCCTACTCATTTCAAATACAATGGGGAGAAATGTATAAAGGTATCTTTTCCAATCTAAATAAACACGCACCCAACTCACTTGTAACATGTGCAAATAAAGCACATCAAGGTTTCTTTTGGAGGCTGTTCCAGATGGTTCTTCTTAAGATCATATCCTTGACAATAGCTGTACCTGGAAAATGTGATTTTTTTTCCCCTCACTCTGGACTATGTGCATATAATGTTTGTTTTTACTCCTTGATCGTGTGTGTAATTTGTGTATTTACATTATTAAATACTGGAAATCAGTTGCTGGCTTATATTGGATACACACTGAGGATCTTTGGATGAAAGAAACCTTGATGTGCTTTATTTGCATTTGTTACAAGTGAGTTGAGTGCGTGTTTATTTAGATTGGAAAAGATACCTTTGTACATTTCTCCCCATTGTATTTGAAGTGAGAAGGGTACGTTTAACATCGTTTCTGGCCCCATATTGAAATTTTAGACTGTGTCTGAGAAGATTTAAGATACCTTTTTGAGATACCTACTGACTATATGTGAGTGTGGTACGTTGCTGTAACCTATGAAATCATAAAAAGAAAAGATTCATTTTCCACAAAGAGCTTGTGTGTATGTAAATATATAGTGTATATGAATTTTGGAAACAATTCTACACAGATGTGCCTTTTTGTCCCTTCTTCTATTTTATGTAAACGCACTGTCTGAATAAGAAACGTCTTAAGAAAGTGACAAGCTAAAAGGACTTTTATAAGTATATTCATGTTACAAGCGCTCTAAGACCACTATCTATATTTTAAATTGTATATGTCTCATTTTCTTGTATTTGGGCAAGACAAGGTAGAGTTTTGGAGCTGCTAGTATTAGATTTGCGCCTCATTTGTTCCAATAACTTCATTCTTTTGTCTTCAAGGAGTGTCTTTGCTTTATAACTTTTGTTAGTTAGTTTTATAACATTTTGTAGTATTAAACAAAAAAGTAAATCCCTTGCAAGGTCTTCTGCTTTGCTTTTGTGATAGGAGACCTTATATGAATTGCTCATCCTGCCCAAGGTGCCTGTTCACTAGGTACTTTCATGGGCAGGATGAACAACACATGGAACTATTCATGCAGAGGGCATTTGGTTAGTCACTTTTAATTTTTACCCTTGCATGTTTTATTTGCTTATATTGCATGTTGTACCCTATATAGTGCACCCAAAAATGTTGCCTTGTCTGGAACTTGTGTGTAGGATGAAAAATGCATGGTTGTGATGATTTGTTAAGGATATATCTGGTGGTATTGTTTGGAATGTATATTCTACTGCTGATAGGAATATATCTATTTTTTTTTGTAATGTGTGTATGCAATGACCTTGAAAGTTGAATTTGTCAATGAATTTGATGATGCTGTAGTACTCTAAATAAATTTATAAATATTGCAATGGATGGTAATATAGATATAATGTTACCTTGGTTGTAGCAGGATATGAGGGTTTGTTTTCTTGCTCTGGGACCAATTTTCAGCAGCGAACTCACTTTCCATCTTTTCCACTTCACAACAGAGAGGCAAGGACTCCCACCCCCAGACACAGTAATTGCACAACAAAGGAATTTAAAAGGTTCACTTTTGCTTCATGAAGTAATAGGAAAGATTTTATTTGCAGGATTATATTGAAAATACAGGATAATAACAATTTATCACAATAATTCTAGCACATGACTCAATAACAAACTCAGCAGCCAGCAGTATGTAAATATATTGTTCAAACCTTGTTCCTACTATATCAATAATACTTTATTATGGTTACAGTATCTTCTACACCATATGGGAAAATAACTTTTACTTAAATGTAGTAATAATAAGGATAAGGATGGGAGTACCAAATAGTGCACTGTACTAATTCAGATCCTAAGCCTACAACACTATTACAATGACATTCAATGGTGCAATGACCCCCTAGTGTAGCAGTCCTGGACACTAGTGTAGGTGACTTAAATGCTGCTCTACTTGAATGTTGGCAACCTTGGCTACATTTGTATAAATAATAAAGTTGAGTGGACTGTTGGGGCCCATCAATGATTAATAAACACAGTCTTAGGGGTCAATCGAATTAGCCGCGATGATTTCACGGGTGCAAGCTATCGCGGCAACAGCCACAATTCACAGCAGCCTTTACTCGCATAAAAGTGTTTGCAGACCCATAGGGCTGCAAACATAATTTGTGCGAATTCTGGCACAGAGCAGATCGCAAGAGGCGCAAGATGTGGTGCCATTGCTGGCATTTTAATGCCATGGAAACGGCAACTCACACCCTTCTCTGACAATTTTATTGACCCCTTAATGTTGCAGTGCTATTACTTTAATTATCTGCAGGCTATGTGTATGGACTATAGCTTGCTAGCAATTACAGGTATTGTAAACTGGTATTAACTCGCTAAGTCTGCTGACAGAAACCTGAACTCAGAGCTCAATTCAGACCCGCTTGCTAGATGCATACGCTCGTTCCCAGCGTATGCAAATTCGACCAAGTGACGACATGGCAGGCGATCGCACGGCAAGGCATAAGCACGCCTACTATGTCTTGGCGTGCGATTACTTTGTGTATGTAGATGCCCACCAGCCTGTCTTAAGATGCCCACTTGCGCACGTCATCTCAAGAAAGTGTATGCAACCATTGGTACATCTGCATCTGGTACCATCGGAAGTGAACGCAGCTCTTGAGGTTGACTATACCCTACCGCAAGCACTGGAAGCACTTCAGTGTAAAATTCAACCAGGTGACGTGTACTATGACGCTGCCTGTTAATTATGCACGCCTCTGAAATGACGTTAAGACGCTCAGGCACGCCTGCGTTCGCACCTTCACTCCCCCATTTCTAGTGGCCTGCCCCTGTTACCACCTACAAACGGCTTATCCTGTCACTCATTCAGTTGGGCTGTCTATGCTCGGCGAGCGTACACTTCCCGATCGCTCGGACTAGTTTGCGCATGAGCACTGCGATGCATACGCATGTGCACATTGCAAACCATTGCCAGCTACGAGTGAACGCTTCTCAGCGAGCGGGTCTGAATCAGGTCCTCAGTTCTCTCTCCCAGATGTAGGACAGCAATGCTGCCTCTAAATGTCTTCCTCTCAAGGGTAATGCAGCAGATGGAACAGTTGTAGAACCACAAGTCTCAAAGTAACCAGCTCTTCAATCATGGAGCACTTGTACAAAATTTTAACAATTGGTTTCTGTGACAGGCATCCATATATAAAGTCTGTCGATAGCATACACTGCTCTCAAGCTCACTATAGCACTGCAAGTCCCAGTGATTCCTTTGGGAATGCAACTTGTCTCTGGTCTTCTCTTGCTCGTAGACCTCAGCACTGCGAGCTTCAATCAGCCTCCTACCTGAAAATGGAGTGGCCTCCTGGCCGCTCGCATAGCTGTGGGTGACCACCCACAGCATATGCGAGCGGCCAAAAAGATGGTCGCGATGGTCAAGACCATCGCGACCATCGGGCTTGCGACGAGACCCTGCGGTAGGGTCTCGCTGCCGCAAGCCCAGGAGTGATTTTGTCTCTATCAGAGCCAAAATCACTCCCACTGACATCATTACTGATGTCAGTGGGGCCGACTTCAGACGGTAGGCGTTCCCATGGGAACGCCTCCGCCTGGCAGCCACGCCCCCGGCACGCCCACCAAAGGGGGCGTGCTGTCAGTCACCATCGACAGCACGCCCCCTTCGATGATGAATAGGCCCCATAGAGAGATTTTTCCTCTAATGATTAACTCGAAATAAGTAATTATCTTACTGATATGTGATTGTGAACTTTCCACATACTGTATATATAATACATGAGTCTGCATACTCACTTATGCATTTGTGTATTGTTTATATGTACGTTAAATGTTTTGTGACATCTTCTCCCCTTTTTTCTACAGGTATAGGAATAAAAGTTACATTTTAATATACTTTAGAATCCTTCACCTTCTGATAAGAGTGCCCCCAGCAAAGAATCTTCTTTCTCTTTACCGTAATTGTACCTTTTTCTGACTCTGGGGAGCACCACCAACCTGCTATATGTATGCAAAATCTGGCGTCAACACTTGGCTAAGTTGGTCTCTGAACATTTTAACCGTCCCCATTCCAGTCACTGTAGATAACTCAGGGATGGAACACCTTCTGCTTATCCTGAGCAAGCTCTAAAACCATGTGCTTACTAATACTACCTCACTCTCCCTCCTCTCTATTTCCCCTTGTCTTTCTTTCCTTCTCTTCTTTCCTGATAGTGATATTTCTTATCACATACAAAATAAATAGGGTTTTGTTTCGATTTATATTTGCGAAGCCTATCTGTGTTCGTGCTCTTTTTTTTTTAGTGACATTGAATACTATGCCATGTTGTGTCTTTTGAATTTACTATGTTATTTTATATGCAGTTGTGCTTTGCTTATGATACCCTGAAAAATCCAATAAAATTATAAAAAAAAAAAAAAAATCATGTGCTTTCTACATCTACTGGATAGTCAGATTCTTTTCTTGTTGTCCATGTCATACCCTCGTGGTTTCTCAGACCTCATTTTCTCTTTCCTAGAGAGAGTTTTGTGACCTGCGCTCCAGGATTGGTTGCAACACCTCAGCAGCCTGAAGAAGAGAGCGGGTGGAGAAAGGTAAGTGCATAACTACATCGCACCCTCCTCCACCTCTCACAAATGCATCAGGGCCAAATGAGATTTATTTTTTGGGAAAAATAATTTCACCATTAGTAGTGAGAGATGCACTTCCTGAGTTTATCAACAGATACCGGGGTGTAAATGTACTATTCTGGGTGTTAGAAGTCATACAAACACACCTGAACCTTCTGCGGATTGAAAGCAGGCTCTATTGAGAAAAGGTTATATTTACTAAAGGTCATTTTCCCAACAGTTTCTAAAGGTCTATCCCATCCAGATCCCACTACGCTATGCAGTCGGGAAGCGGGCGGACTTAATCCCGACAGCCGGCTTCCTGACTGCTTTATACTGATGAGAATTAAATGACAGACATCTAAATCTAGACGCCTGTCATTTTACAGACGCCGGAAGACCGGCGCCCAGCATCCCGATCGAAGTGATGCCGGGCGCTGAGCGCGGACAGTCGCGCGGGGGGGAGGGTTAGGTTTAGGGCTCCCAGGGGGGACTTAGGGTTAGGCACCCCCCAGGAGGTTAGGGTTAGGCTAGGGGGAGGGAGGGTTAGGGTTAGGCACCCCTGGGGGGAGGTTAGGGTTAGGCACACCCCCGGGGGACTTAGGTTTAGGCGGCAGGGAAGGGGGTGGTTAGGTTTAGGGACTTAGAGGGGGAATTAGGGTTAGGCACTGGGGGGAAGGTTAGGGTTAGGCACCCCTAAGGAGGGTTAGGGTTAGGGGGGGAAGGTTAGGTTAGTGAATACTTAGCTTAGGGACGATCAGGATTTTCACCCATGTCGGGCAGCCGCTGTCGGGATTCCAACCGCCGGATAAGCGTCCGGCGGTAAATCGTAACGATTCCCCCACTACAAACCTGCCGCTATCCCACTGTGGTTTACAAGCCATTTACAGATCTTTAAGATCTGTGCAGGCTTGTATAGTGTAAAAAAATTGTAAAATAAATGTATGGGCATCCTCCCTTATTTCATTACTAGCCTAGACTGGTGGATAAACATAAAGGGAAAAACAATGTAGGGTCCATCATATTTTTCACCAACTAGCCTAGGCTTAATAACCATGGGCTGGTTATGAAATAGGGAAGGAACCCCATGCATGTTTTACAGTTTGTTGCTATTTTTAACACTATGCAAGCCTGCACAGATCTTAGGGATCTGCAGAGTGCTTGCAACTCCTCCTATCAGAAGCAGGTAATTTATCTTAACGGGATTGAGGCAGCTTTACAGCAGGATCTAAACCCACTGCTTAGTAAATCTGGGGTTTCTATTCCTCTAATGGTTTTAACATCAATAGTCTTTCGATGTTCTATTCCCACCAGCAAACCACCACAAAACTGTGGTGTATATTGTTCTCATTGCTGTGTATGTATTCTGGTGGAAGGTTACAATGGATCTTATTATTTGTTTGTATTAGTTGGCGTATGAATCTCTAATTTTTGTCTTTGGTTTTCTGCAGTGTTTCAGTAAAGAAGCATGCTCACTCACTGTGTCTAAGTTGTAAGAAACCCTTATTAAAATATAAGTCACAGACTTAACACTGGCGACGAGGATTTAAATCTTCTTCAGCATTGCTTCAGTGATCAGTGAGCACCAGTGGACTGACACAGCACAATTGGAAGTGCAAGAGGAGCAGCACATGCAGACTGCCAGCATCACCTAGCCTGAATAAAGGGGCACGTGAGTTATATAATTCTTTCTCTAAGGAAGGGGGGAAAAAGGACATAAAGGCAAAATGTCAGGATATATTGGCACAATAGCTGCTTTTGATAGTACTATAGAGGATTGGGCTACATATATTGAGAGAGTGGAATTATACTGTCATGCTAATTCTGTGCAAGAAGACAAGAAAGTAGTCTTACTCAGTGTAATGGGTGTCAAAACATACAGGACCTCATTCAGAGTCGGTCGTAAGCGGCCGCTCGGTCATACGCCTAACGACCGAGAAACTGAAAAAGGAAGCAATCGCACGGCCGCTCGGTCACAACCAAAGTGACGCCCATACGTGAACAATGCACCTCCTCTAGCTAGCGAGTGATAGCAGCTAGCGATCGAGTCAATCGTTGTCAGTCGTTGTCAGTTGCTGTATGTTAATTTTCTTCTGATGGTTGCGGCCGCTTGTGTTGTATTGTTCAAATGTCATTTAGGTCATGCTGATGTTTTACTGGTAGTGCGTTTGTAAATAAAAAAGATTTTAAACCCGGATTTTGGAATAATAATGTTGTGTTATTGTTAAATGCATGTTAAAATTAACAAAAAAACGCATAGAATAAGCCATCCCCATGAAATTTATTTATTCTTATTATTTGCTAATGCTAACGCAGCTGAATCAATTACAAGCCAATTAGCAGTGTTATTAGCTTCAACAAACGATTATTAGCTGCTTGCATTGTGTGGCTCAAAATAGAAACATCAATCCTAATATCAAATACATTCAATAGTATCGATTGTACTCTGGGGCTTGCGAGAGCACGTACCCAACCTCAAGCTGTACGATCAGCCAGGCCTCGAACCTGCTCGCAGAGTGACGTTTTACTACTTCTGGCCATCTATGTCAGTCGTAGCAGGCAAATTATGTACGCCCCTAAAATGCTGAGGCACGCCACCACCCTCGTCAACACCCACAAATGGCCTTTCATGTCAATCAACTCTCGGAACCACTTCCTGCTCATAAGCCATATGATCTACAGCATTTTGGATCGCAAAGCCTCGTACACACATGTTCACAACTAACCGTGCACATGCGTGGTTTGGAAACATCGGATGCGTGCGACCAAGTGGCCGCTTACGACCGACTCTGAATGAGGTCCACAGTTTGCTAAGGAGTTTAATAACATCTGAAAAGCCAGCTAGCAAGTCATTCATTGACATAGTGGATATTTTAAAAAAGCATTTAAATTCTAAACCATTATTGATTGCTGAAAGATTCAGGTTTCACAGAAGGGATCAAACTAAAAGTGAAAGTATATCTGAGTACATTGCTGAATTGAGAAAGTTATCTGAAAACTGTCAGTTTGGAGCAGGGTTACTAGGGGCTCTATTTACTACAATCCGCATATTGAATGCAGATTGTAGTGTGATATTAACGACTGAATTCGCATTGCGAATTCAGGCAATATCACAGGGATTTATTACAAATCCCTTGCAGGGACAGAGCTTGCGAGAAAGCTCTGTCCCTGCGAATCACCTCCGCACACTAGTCACGGTATGTGCGGAAAAAATACCGACCGCCGCTGCTATCTCCCGATGCTAAGCCCCGCCCTGGCACTAAGCCCCGCCCCCCACAATCGCAGACCCCCCGCAACCCCCCCCTGCCACCCACCCTCCCTTAATTACACTTATCTGCATGATCCGGGCCTCTGGTGATGTCCTCCATGCCTCTGGTGATATCCCATACTGCACTGGGACCCGATCACCTGATGACCGGCTGCAGTACACTATGGGAGACCAGCTCACTGGAGGGAGGACATCACCCGGAGCCCCGACCACCGGTCCCTGGAGTCAGGTAAGTGAATTTTTTTTTTACTATTTCTTTTTTTGCAGTGAATCAACTTGCGGTCTGTTTTAGACCACACAGCTGATTATTGGGACCGACTCCCAGCTCTGCTCTCACCGTAAGAGCAGAGTAGGAGTCCGGTAACCGGGGAGACCCTGGATAACGCCACCTCCAGGTGGCGTTATTATCACAGGGCTTTCCCCGGTATTTTTTTCACAATTTATTTTTAGTAACTACCAGACAGATCACATTTCCCATTACAATCATGGGAAATGCAATCTGATTACTAAAAATAAGTGATACTTAGGGGTTGGAGTAGAATTTTACGAATTCTACTCCAATTGCCCTGTAATAAATATAGGTGATACTAAAATAATGTGAAAAGGGTATGAAAACACCCCTTTTCACTTTATTTTAGTGAAAATAATGTTAATAAATAGAGCCCTAGATGCCCTAAGAGACCGTTTAGTTTGTGGGATGACAAATGCTAGTGTACAAAAGAAATTGCTAGCTGAGCCTGAACTGACCTTAGAGCGAGCACTATCCATAGCTATTTCAATGGAAACTGCAACCAGGGATGCATCCGAATTATAACAAAAGGGACCCGAATGTACCGCTAATCAAATTCATTGGAATCAGAGACAGTCCTGTGTCTGCTGCGGCAAGTCCTCACATGATGCCAGTCAGTGCTGGTTTAATACAAAGTGTGTAGAAAATGTAAGTAAAGAGGCCATATTGAAAGGGTGTGCCAGTCGGGAAGAACACCCAACCACCCGCAAGTATCCAAAGCCTATGGGAGAAAATATACAACACACCAGGTGTATAAGGTAGCTGATAATGAGTCAGACTCTACTGATAGTACTGGGACAGACAAATGTTTAGGCAGCCTAGAGGTGCACTCTATAAGAGCAAATGAGCGCCAAGTGATTTGGGTCATCTTGGAAGTAGCAGGAATTGACTTAAAAATGGAATTAGATACAGGCTCTGCTTGTCACAGTTGGTACCTGTATCAGGTGATGAACTGGAATCACTGGAGGCCGACTGGACTGGAACTATGGTTAACATGAATAGCTCTTTATTATAAGAAGTGGGTAGCAGTGAGAACTGCCTTTGGTGATGAGTGAATGGAACTGGAAACTGGAGACGTTGGAATGAGACCAGAAGGAACTTGGAGGGATTGGACTGGGACCGGCAGGTAGGCTGACTGAGCTGGTCGGGGTACCAGTAGATGAGCTTGCAGATGGATGGTAGCACGGAAGCTACTTGGTGCAGCTAATGAGCCGTGAGGTGAGTGGACTTGGAGGAACCGGACTGGGACCAGCAGGAAGGCTGGTATCTGGGTGGCTATGTGGAGCGGCCGGTTAGCCGTGGGTAGACGCTGGTAGCTGGGTGGCTACGTGGAGTGGCTGGATAGCCGTGGGTAGACGCTGGTAGCTGGGTAGCTACTTGGAGTGGCTGGGTAGCCGTGGGTAGACGCTGGTAGCTGGGTGGCTACGTGGAGCGGCTGGATAGCCGTGGGTAGATGCTGGTAGCTGGGTAGCTACGTGGAGTGGCTGGATAGCCGTGGGTAGATGTTGGTAGCTGGGTGGCTATGTGGAGCGGCTGGATAGCCGTGGGTAGATGCTGGTAGCTGGGTAGCTACGTGGAGCGGCTGGATAGCCGTGGGAGATGTTGGTAGCTGGGTGGCTATGTGGAGCAGCTGGATAGCCGTGGGTAGACGCTGGTAGCTGGGTAGCTACGTGGAGCGGGTGGATAGCCGTGGGTAGACGTTGGTAGCTGGGTAGCTACGTGGGGCGGCTGGATAGCCGTGGGTAGACGCTGGTAGCTGGATGGCTTCATGGAGCGGCTGGATAGCCGTGGGTAGACGCTGGTAGCTGGGTGGCTACGTGGGTAGACGCTGGTAGCTGGGTAGCTATGTGGAGCGGCTGGATAGCCGTGGGTAGACGCTGGTAGCTGGGTATCTACGTGGAGTGGCTGGATAGCCGTGGGTAGACGTTGGTAGCTGGGTAGCTACATGGAGCGGCTGGATAGCCGTGGGTAGACGCTGGTCGCTGGGTGGCTACGTGGAGCGGCTGGATAGCCGTGGGTAGATGCTGGTAGCTGGGTGGCTACGTGGAGCGGCTGGATAGCCGTGGGTAGACCTTGGTAGCTGGGTGGCTATGTGGAGCAGCTGGATAGCCGTGGGTAGACGCTGGTAGCTGGGTAGCTACGTGGAGCGGGTGGATAGCCGTGGGTAGACGTTGGTAGCTGGGTAGCTACGTGGGGGGGCTGGATAGCCGTGGGTAGACGCTGGTAGCTGGATGGCTTCATGGAGCGGCTGGATAGCCGTGGGTAGACGCTGGTAGCTGGGTGGCTATGTGGAGTGGCTGGATAGCCGTGGGTAGACGCTGGTAGCTGGGTAGCTATGTGGAGCGGCTGGATAGCCGTGGGTAGACGCTGGTAGCTGGGTATCTACGTGGAGTGGCTGGATAGCCATGGGTAGACGTTGGTAGCTGGGTAGCTACATGGAGCGGCTGGATAGCTGTGGGTAGACGCTGGTCGCTGGGTGGCTACGTGGAGTGGCTGGATAGCCGTGGATAGACGCTGGTCGCTGGGTGGCTACGTGGAGTGGCTAGATAGCCGTGGGTAGACGCTGGTAGTTGGGTGGCTACGTGGAGTGGCTGGATAGCCGTGGGTAGACCTTGGTAGCTGGGTAGCTACGTGGAGCAGCTGGATAGCAGTGGGTAGACGCTGGTAGCTGGGTGGCTACGTGGAGCGGCTGGATAGCCGTGGGTAGACCTTGGTAGCTGGGTAGCTACGTGGAGCGGCTGGATAGCCGTGGGTAGACGCTGGTAGCGTGGAAGCTACTTGGTGTGGCCTGGGAGCCGTGTGGAGAAGCTGGTAGCGTGGAAGCTACTTGGAGCGGCCTGGGAGCCGTAGGTGAGAGGCTGGTAGCATGGATAGCTGAACGCAGCAGGCTTACAGATAGCACTGGTCTAGGAACCAGCAGGAGCCTGGGACATACTGGCACACAGAAGTACAGCTATAGCACAAGCAGTACACCACAGAACGTAACAAGATGTTCAAGCACTGAATGCTATTAGAGGAGGATCTATATACCTAGAGTCTGGCAGCGATTGGTGGATACAGACAGGTGGTCTGGCAGTGGCATTCAGAGTGGAGCAAGGCACAGCATGCAGAGGGAGTATTCATCTCTGCAGCCCTTGAGAATCAGGACCACACCTGTGATTCCAATTAAGACTAGCAATGCTCACAGACAGAGCAGGGTCCAGGTGTTTAATCAGTGTGGGGAGGTGAGAGCTCTGCACACACAGAGATGTAACAGCCAGCATGATTCAGCCAGAGCAGATGTCCCAGGAAAATTACAAACACAGATCCATGGAGCAGCTGGCAGAGGTTAGTCACAAAAGGTAAAAACTAGCCTGGATTGTGACAGTACCCCCCTCTTCAAGGGTGGACTCCGAACACCCAGGCAAAACTTCCTTCAGAAATACAAGAAAGCTTCCAAAAGTCTCGAAACACCAGGACAACTTGGAAAACTTCTAAAAACTTGGCTGAGCCTGTCCGATATCTTCAAGAACTTGAAACTTTGAGAACTCTAGAAGGTGTTTGGAAAATTGTTTCCTGAGGTAGTTTGCTCAAAAAATCTTTCCTTGGAGAGCATAATGTCAATCAACTTAAACAAGCCATCTTCCTTAATAACCTTGACCCCAAGACTCTTTGCTTTCTCTCGCTTGGTTTTTCCACCGAAACGACCCATAATGAGATAATCGATTTTACTGCATATCTTCTCAGAAACTTTACCTCCATAACTCTCAATTAACAACTTGGCTTCCTCCTTTTCTATGGACTCAAAATATCCCACGATCACAAAGCTTAATCCCTTCAAGCATCTCTCTGTCCCTAGAGGAATTTTCATAGTGTTAAGAAGAGTAGCTGAAGAATTTTCGTTTTTCAGTAAAGTAGTTTTTACTGGTAATTCTTGGGAGAACGTATGACTAGGAAGAACATGGTCTGATACCAAATGGTTGTTGAGGAAAGGAGTATTGTCATGCACAGGATCAAATTCAGAATCAGAATCCATGTCCAAAGGAAGATCAGAGGAGTTAACATGACTTGAAAACCTAGAGGACTCCGGAGATGGGCAGACGGAAACACAACAAACTCTCATGGTATCATGTTGTTGGTCTCTAAAAGTTCTTTGAGTCTTCTTCTTTTGGACTGATTGATCCTGTACCATATGATTTTGAGAAGGGAGAACAGCGGTGTATGCGAGTTTAATATCTGAAGGTGCTGAAATAACTCCAGAATATTTATCAGAACGGGTATCTGGAGACGGACACATAGGAGCAAATTCTTTAAGCAGAGCTGTACTGAAGGCTATCATGTCTTGTAGAATTGGATCCTTCGACTCAATGAGTGGGTTGGCCCACTCCAAGGCTTTACCTCTAAAGTGCATAAAAAGAAACAGGACGATGTTGGTGGGAGTAATACCACAGGTTGGATTGGTTCTCATTAGGGCATCATAATGCTTAAGCAATATGGTGTACTGGGACACATCATCATCGAAGGTCATGGACACTATATCATCTTGAGCTACCGCATTCTTTTCAGGAACTGAGAAGGAACCACTTAGAAATTCTTTAACATGATGATTAGATGATTCAGCCAAACTTAATAGATGTTCTTCCATAGACAGGACATCGGAAATCTCCACCAAGAGTGTGGAACTTGAAATCTGCTCCTGGAGGACGGGACTTGAACCCCCCTCTTGGGGCATGAGACTTGGGACCTCCTCTTGTGGTGTGAGACTTGGGACCCCCTCTTGGGGTGCGAGACTTGGGACCCCCTCTTGGGGTGAGAGACTTGGGACCCCCTCTTGGGGTGAGAGACTTGGGACCCCCTCTTGGGGTGAGAGACTTGGGACCCCCTCTTGGGGTGAGAGACTTGGGACCCCCTCTTGGGGTGAGAGACTTGGGACCCCTCTTGGGGTGAGAGACTTGGGTCCCCCTCTTGGGGTGAGAGACTTGGGACCCCCTCTTGGGGAGTGAGACTTGGGACCTACTCCTGGGGCACGAGACTTGAGACCCCCTCCTGGGGTGCGAGACCTGAGACCCCCTCCTGGGGTGCGAGACCTGAGACACCCTCCTGGGATGTGAGACCTGAGACCCCCTCCTGGGGTGCGAGACTTGAGACCCCTTCCTGGGGTGAGAGACTTGGGACCCCCTCTTGGAGTGAGAGACTTGGGACCCCCTCTTGGGGTGAGAGACTTGGGACCCCCTCTTGGGGTGCAAAACTTGGGACCCCCTCTTGTGGTGTGAGACTTGGGACCCCCTCTTGTGGTGTGAGACTTGGGACCCCCTCTTGGGGTGCGAAACTTGGGACCCCCTCCTGGGGCATGAGACTTGTAACCCTCTCCTGGGGTGAGAGACTTAAGGTCCCCTCCTGGAGTACAGAACTTGACACTCCCTGTTGGAGTATGGGACCCAAAATCCCCTTCTGGGGAAGCTGACTCGACTTTTCCTTTTGGGGTATGGAACATGAACCCCCCTTTTGGGATGCGAGGACAGAGACTTCCTCCTGGGGTGAGTGACTCAAAACTCCTTCTTGGGTTACGAGACTTAAGGACCCTCCTGGGGTAGCCAACTGAAGTCCCCTACCAGAGCAGGCAGAAACCGGGTTGGGACCGGAACAGGCAGAATCCGGGATGGGACCGGAACAGGCAGAGTCCGGGCTGGGACCGGAACAGGCAGAATCCGGGCTGGGACCGGAACAGGCAGAATCCGGGACAGGACCGGAACAGGCAGAATCCGGGCTGGGACCAGAACAGGCAGAATCCGGGCTGGGACCGGAACAGGCAGAATCCGGGACGGGACCGGAACAGGCGGAATCCGGGCTGGGACCGGAACAGGCAGAATCCAGGACAGGACCGGAACAGGCACTGAGACGTTGACACATAGTTATATTTCCAACAAGGGATGGGCATGCTAAAGGGCATTAATGCCAGTATAGAGTTGGATCCACATGCCGTTCCCAAGTTTCATAAAGCTCGTACATTTCCATATGCAATCCGACCAGGGGTTGAGGAGGAATTACTGAAACTGGAAGACTCTGGTATACTCTCCCCTGTAGAATGGAGTGAATGGGCTACGCCTATAGTTCTGGTAGTCAAAAAGGTCAAAGCAGGAAGTATCCGAATTTGTGGAGATTTCAAAATGACAATAAATCCAATACTACACACTGTACAGTAGCCTTTGCCTAAAATAGAGGACATCTTTGCAGCTCTCTCAGGGGGCGATCGCTTCTCCAAAATTGATCTAGCTCAAGCGTACTTACAGATGGAAATAGAGAACTCATCCAAGAAATATCTAACCATCAATACATGCAAAGGATTATTGCAATATAATCGTCTTGTGTTTGGACTATCTTCTGCCCCAGCACTATGGCAGAGAGCAATGGACCAAGTCCTACAAGGAATACCAGGTACACAATGTTACCTGGATGACATAATTGTAACAGGCAAAGATGACATGGAACATTTAAGTAATTTGGAAGAGTATTAACCCGACTACAAAAATACGGACTCAGAGTAATAAAGACAAATGTGCATTTTCCAAGAAAGCATTTTCTATTGTGGACATGTAATTGATAGAGAGGGCCTGCACAAGTCAAATGATAAAATTGAGGTAGTACTGCAAGCACCCCGGCCCCAGTCTGTGTCACAACTGAGATCTTACTTGGGCCTAGTGAATTATTACCACAAGTTCTTACCAGGCATCTCCACAGTACTACACCCACTAAATGCCCTACTACAGAAAAATGCACGTTGGAAATGGATAAAAGACTGTGAGAAAGCATTTTCAGAAACTAAAAAAATCATTACATCTGACAAAGTCCTTACTCATTTTAATCCAAATTTGCACATCAGACTGGCATGTGATGCCTCACCATATGGCATTGGAGCAGTGTTGTCACATCAACTGAGAGATCGAAGCAAGAAACCAATAGCATTTGCTTCACGGTCCTTGACAGTGGCAGAGAAGAATTATGCTCAAATTGATCAAGAGGCCTTAAGTCTAGTATGGGGAGTAAAGAAATGTCATCAATATTTGTATGGACAAAGGTTTACGTTAATAACTGATCATGAGCCACTGGTATCGATTTTTAACCCCCAAAAGGGAGTTCCAGCCATGACTGCTGCTCGTCTTCAACGTTGGTCATTATTTCTGGGTGCACACAAATATGATATTGAGTTTAATGGAACAAAACTGCATGGCAATGCTGATGGTCTATTGTGTTCCCACCTGCCCCAAAGTGAGGAGGACAATGGTAGAGACCCACTGGAAGTGTATCACAATATGTTAATAGAACAGCTACCTATTACCAATGACATGATCAATCGGAAAACAAGGAAAGACCCGGTGCTATCTAAAGTAATAGACTTAACTATCAAAGGTTGGCCTAAACAGGGCAATGCTCAATATTACGGATTTTCGGCCAGGAGAGATCAACTTTCTGTATATCAAGGAACTCTAATGTGTGGGTCCAGAGTGGTAATACCATCTAAACTGCGAAATAGAGTTTTGGAAAATTTACATGAGGGTCACCTGGGCACAGTGAAAATTAAGAGTCTTGCTAGAAGCTACATGTGGTGGCCAGGAATTGATGGTCAAATTGAAACATTGACAAAAGGATGTGAAGGATGCCAAAGAGTTCAAAATTCACCGCCCTTAGCCCAGTTACACCCCTGGGAATGGCCATCATCTCCATAGCAACGGGTACATATTGACTTTGCTTTTCCATTCATGGATTGTATGTTTCTTATTGCAGTGGACGCTCATTCAAAATGGCGAGAGGTAATAAAGATGAAATCCACTACATCTGAGAAAACAATTGCTGTTCTGCGAACCATCTTTGCCAGAAATGGTCTACCGGAGCAAGTATGCAGTGACAATGGGCCACAATTTGTGTCCACGGAATTCAAAAAGTTCATGCGAGACAATGGCATTAAACATTTTACATCAGCTCCACATCATCCAGCTACTAACGGTTTGGCTGAGAGATTTGTACAAGCATTCAAAAAGCTATCAAGTCCATGTACAATGAACATCTGCCTTTGCAACACAAGATTGACAACTTCCTGTACATTTATCGTAGAACTGAGCACTCCACTACCAGTCAGCCACCTGCTGTGCTCTTTATGCAACGGAACTTGCGGTCTCAGTGGGACTTGATAAAACCAGATGTAAGACGAAAGGTACACGACAGTTTCAAACTATTTATCAGAAACCTACTCGGACCTTCGACATTGGCCAGCAGGTGCTTGTCCATAATTACAGAGGAGACAAATGGCAACCGGGAATAGTTTCTTCCAGATCCGGCCCTCTGATATACGTGATTAAAGTGGGAGGAGAATTGTGGCAACTCCACATTGATCAAATAATTGAGACCAGGAGGCAAACGGACTGTACGTCCACACCTGGACATAGCCAAGCAAGTGATTTGGGAATTTATGTATACCCCTCTGGGTCTGTTACAGAGACTGGTCCTGACATTGTAGAGAATGTGAGAGGGGCTGGGCTGCACATCCTAATATTAAACATGATAATAGGTGCTACCATGCTGAGACCAGTAGTTCTACAGCAAAAAGGAGAGGGGGGAGGAGCAGGTGCACACTATAAGCACTAAGAATACAAATGATCAAAATATTTGTATTCTTAAAATATTTGTATGCCCCAGGTGATTTTAACTGGTATGGGTCCTTGCATTGCAGTACACACATCTAATGGGCTCTATGATTGGTAAGACCTAGATAAATTAATTAGTGTGTTAGTATTAGAGATGTTAGGGACCCACCTGTATAAGGTTCACCGTGACGTGGTAGGTGGGCAAACATCTTTGGCCAAACATGTACTAAGAAACCTTACATTTAAAACCATTTTAATTATTGCAGTCTATTATAGATATTTTGATCATTTGTATTCTTCTTAGTGCTTATAGTGTGCACCTGCTCCTCCCCCCCTCTCCTTTTTGCTGTAGAACTACTGGTCTCAGCATGGTAGCACCTATTATCATGTTTAATATTAGGATGTGCAGCCCAGCCCCTCCCATTTCCTGTGTGTGTGTATTTAAGGTACATTCTGAAGGTGAGACCCGTTCTTTGTACTGGCACTCTTCCTGCCTGCCCCAGGTGATTTTAACTGGTATGGGTCCTTGCATTGCAGTACACACATCTAATGGGCTCTATGATAGGTAAGACCTAGATAAATTAATTAGTGTGTTAGTATTAGAGATGTTAGGGACCCACCTGTATAAGGTTCACCGTGACGTGGTAGGTGGGCAAACATCTTTGGCCAAACATGTACTAAGAAACCTTACATTTAAAACCATGTTAATTATTGCAGTCTATTATAGATATTTTGATCATTTGTATTCTTAGTGCTTATAGTGTGCACCTGCTCCTCCCCCCCTCTCCTTTTTACTGTAGAGAATGTATACCCCTCTGGGTCTGCTACAGAGAATGTTCCCAAGCCTGTTACGGAGTCACCTGAGCATGAGGTTCCCTTAGTGACAACAACTGATCCTGAACATTCTAGTGTGATTTCTGTGGAGCAGCCTGTCACTCTGGAACCTAAACATCGTTACCCAGACAGAGTTCCTAAGGCACCCCAATGGCTTATCTTTTAATCGCCTGCTAAAATTGTGTAGTGGATGCCCCCCTTAAGTTGGGAGGAGTGTGGTGTATATTGTTCTCATTGCTTTGTATGTAATCTGGTGGAAGGTTACAACAGATCTTATTATTTGTTTGTATTAGGGGTGTGCACCGGCCACTTTTCGTGTTTTGTGTTTTGGTTTTGGATCTGGATCTTTCTTCGTGTTTACGATCTGGATTGGTTTTGCCAAAACCACCCTTCCGTGTTTTGGGTTCTGGGTTTTGTGTTTTGGATCTGTATTTTTTTTAAAAAAAGCATAAAAACAGCTAAAATCACAGAATTTGTGTGTTTTTCTGCTCCTATGCTATTATTAACCTCAATAACCTTAATTTCCACTCATTTCCAGTCTATTCTGAACACCTCACACCTCACAATAGTGTTTTTATGTCCAAAAGGTTGCACCGAGGTAGCTGGATGACTATGCTAAGTGACACAAGTGGGCGGCACAAACACGTGGCCCATCTAGGAGTGACACTGCAGTGGTAGACAGGATGGCAGTTTGAAAAACTAGGCCCCAAACAGTACATAATTCAAAGAAAAAAAAGAGGTGCAAGATGGAATTGTCCTTGGGCCCTCCCACCCACCCTTATGTTGTATAAACAGGACATGCACACTTTAACAAACCAAACATTTCAGCGCCAGGGTCTGCCACACGACTGTGGCTGAAATGATTGGTTCGTTTGGGCCCCCACAAAACAAGCTGGCAATGAATCTGTCCCTGCACAAACTGGCTCTACGGAGGCAAGATGTCATCCTCATCCTCCTCATCCACCGATTCCTCACCCTCTTCAGTGTTGTGTACATCCTCATCCTCACAGAGTATTAATTCTTCCCCGCTGGAATCCACAACCACAGGTCCCTCTGTACGTTCTGGAGGCTGATCTCCCTGGAAGAGTTGATAATTCATTTTCTGAACATCATCTTCTCCACATTTTGTGGAAGCAACCTCCTACGCCTTTCGCTGACAAGGTTCCCGGCTGCACTAAACACTCTTTCGGAGTACACACTGGAGGGGGGGCAACTCAGGTAAAATAGAGCCAGTTTGTACAGGGACCTCCAAATTGCCTCTTTTTCCTGCCAGTACAGGTACGGACTGTCTGACATGCCTACTTGGATGCTGTCACCGATGTAATCCTTTAACAGACAGACACATGCATGTCGCTGCTGCTTTGAGGATGCAGGTGCGGCTACAGCCCACACAATTCACAAAGACAGAAAAAAAAGAAGAATTTTTTATTTTTTGTGGAGCACACTTTGAAGGTTACACCACCCTTTAACAAACAGACGCACGCTTGTAGCTGCTGCTTTAAGGATGCAGGTGCGGCTACAGCCCACAAATTTCACAAAGACAGAAAAAAAGGAAGAATTTTTTTATTGTTTGTGGAACGCACTTTGAGGGTTACACCACCCTTTAACAGACAGACGCACGCTTGTCGCTGCTGCTTTAAGGATGCAGGTGCGGCTACAGACCACACATTTCACAAAAACAGAAAAAAAAAGAAGAATTTTTTTATTGTTTGTGGAGCGCACTTTGAGGGTTACACCACCCTTTAACAGACAGACGCACGCTTGTCGCTGCTGCTTTAAGGATGCAGGTGCAGCTACAGCCCACACATTTCACAAAGACAGAAAAAAAAAGAAGAATTTTTTTATTGTTTGTGGAGCGCACTTTGAGGGTTACACCACCCTTTGACAGACAGACGCACGCTTGTCGCTGCTGCTTTGAGGATGCAGGTGGAATCTAGACGGGATTTGGAACCGGGGACACACTACCTCCATCAATTGTCTAAATCCCACTGCACTAATGGTGGATACCGGACGCACGTCTAACACCAACATAGCAGTCAAGGCCTCAGTTATACGTTTTGCTTCAGGATGACTGCTGTCGTACTTCATCCTCCTCGCTAGGGACTGTTGGAGGGTCAATTGTTTAGTAAAAGTAGTGGTGTTCCTACTTCCTCTCTGGGATGATGAACAACTCCCAGCAGCAGCAACAGCACTAGGAGGAAGTGGTTCTTGTTCTTTCCCTATTTTATTTTTATCGGAGAAAGTTTGGTCTTCCATTTATGTTATATTGATATATACGTGCGGCTAAGGCGCACACAAACGCAGAAAATATTTTTTTTATTTTTGCTGGAAAGTAGTGCACTTTGTGGGTTACACCACCCTTTAAGAAATGAGCCAGCCGGCCCTTTACTTATGACACAGGCGCACGCTTGGCACTACTTTGTTGATGCACGTGCGGCTACTGCGCACACAATTCACAAACACAGAAAATATATTTTTATTTTGTTTGGAGTGTACTTTGGGGGTTACAGCACCCTTTAACGGTCAAGCCAGCCGGACCTTTACTTATGACACAGGTGCACGCTTGGCACTACTTTGTTGATGCACGCGCGGCTACTGCGCACACAATTCACAAACAAAGAAAATATTTTTTTATTTTGTTTGGAGTGTACTATGGGGGTTACAGCACCCTTTAACGGTCAAGCCAGCCGGCCCTTTACTTATGTCACAGGTGCACGCTTGGCACTACTTTGTTGATGCACGTGCGGCTACTGCGCACACAATTCACAAACACAGAAAATATATATTTTTTTTGTTTGGAGTGTACTTTGGGGGTTACAGCACCCTTTAACGGACAAGCCAGCCGGCCCTTTACTAATGGGACACAGGCGCACGCTTGGCGCTGCTCCTTTGTTGATGCACGTGCAGCCACAGTGCACACAATTCACAAACACAGAAAAAATATATTTTTTTTAGCACTTGGGGGGAGCACCCCTGATGGACAGAGCACCCCCTGGACAACACTACAGCACCCCTTTAGGACTGGTACACTGCACAGGACTTTGGAGTGGACACAGCCCCTATGGACAACTGACTGCACACAGGGGCGCCGAGAGGGGGGGGGGGCAGGTACAAATTACCCGGGCCCAGGCTTGCTGGAGGGGCCCGGCGGGGCCCTGGTCCGGCCACGCCCCCCCCTCCCTCCTACATCACAGCAGCCCAGCACACGCTGGGCTGGGCTGCAGTGGGAAACTGCTCGCAGCAGCTAGAGCAGTCTCCTATGCCTATGGGGGGAGCGATCATGCTGATCATGAACCCCATTGGCTGTGCGCCAGGCTGAGTGGCTCACAGTGCCCCCCTCCCAGTGAAGCGGCGCTGCTAAAATGTTTTTTTTTATTATGTGTTTTTTTCCTAAGGGGACGTGGCCACGCCTCCCCTGATTAGGCCACGCCCCCTATCACCCGGGCCCGCCGCGGCTCTTGGCTGCCCTGACTGCACAACACAGTCCAGCCAGCCCCTATGGACTTTGAAGTAGTGGACACAGCCCCTATGGACAACAGCAGCACAGCGCAGCACAGCACAACACTACTCTGCACTACACTACACTACATTACACAGCCCAGCCAGCCCTAACTCCCACCCTCCCTCTTCACAGTCCACAGCCGAGTGAGAAAATGGCGCCGACGCGGGTACCTTATATAGGATCCAAAACCCGCGAGACCCGGATGGCGGGATGATGACGTTTTGCCTCGATTTCAGATCCGAGTCAGGCGGGAAAAGTCGAGCCTGACTCGGATCGGCCTCGGATCGGGGGGGCTCGGTGGGGTTCAGATTTCAGAAATCCGAACCCGCTCACCCCTAGTTTGTATTAGTTGGCGTATGAATCTCTAGTTTTTCGTCTTTGGTTTTCTGCAGTGTTTCACACTCACTGTGTCTAAGTTGTTAAGAAATCCTTATTAAAATATGTCACAGACTTAACCACCACTGATTAGTAAATTTATCCCCATCATCAAAAGCAAACTACAGCAGTCACTAATCGTACTAACTACAGCAGTCACTAATCACACTAGTGAAAATCATTCAAACCAACATAGATAAACAAAGTGAAAAAGGAGGCTTCTGTCAGTGTGCTAGATAGTTTGCAATATCACTCAAGCTCTAAACCAACTACAGAATTTTAATCCACCATTACAGGCACAACCATAAAATAAAACAGACTCTAACATGCAATACAAAACGAGGTATATACATCTTCTCCTGCCCCTGTGGACTACCCTATGTTGGATGGACAACAAGGTAATTCAAAACACAAATGAAAGAACATTTAAGGATTATACACATTGGATACAAAGACCACAGCATTTCAAAGCCCTTAAAACGATAATCACAACCAAAATTAAGATTCTTAGCCATACAAGTAGTTACCCATAGCTGGAGACTGGAGAACTACAGTGCACAGGTAAAATAAAAAATTCAAGTTGGATTTCTGAAGTTAAAACCATGACCCCCTCAAGGCTCTAAAATAGACAATAACGTTCAATCCCGAATTTGCAAAAAGTAATAATTTAGCTAAATTTAACAAAATCACAAGAGTTTGCCTCCAATGTATAAGCACACTCAGGGCTGCCATCAGAAATTGTGGGGCCCAGTGCTGACAAAATAGACAGGCCCCCCCGTTTATGTAAATGTGGGATGAGCTGTGGATAATGTGGGTGGAGCTACAGCAGAGGTTGGGCATCAATTGGTGACCAGTTTAAAAATTCACAAAGTTTAGGCTGTTGGGGTGGGTGTTGTTGTAACATGTCAATCTATCATATAATATAGGAAGCTATACAAATATATAGGAGAAAACTGCTGTAATATGACACACACAGAAAACCAGACTCTATAATAAATATACTGTATATCAAAAGCCACTTCGACTCTACATACATACATAAATAAGAGAAAACCTGGATTAAAATATATTGAAATAGCCAGGGCTTGACCTATTAGGAGAACAGGGATGGCTAGACATGGTGCGGGGTGGCACAGGGCAGGGAAGGCTAGGCCTTAATGGGGGCAATAGTGCAGGGAAGGCTAGACTAGTAGGGGATACAGGACTGGGTCAGGAACTATGCCATAATCCATGTACCTGGATCAGGGGTGGATCTAGATGTTTGTTATAGGGGGGTGGTGTGTATATATATATATATATATATATATATATATATATAGTGTATGTAGAAAGGGAAAGGCGGCACTCACAGGTCTGATGAAATGAAAGAATCAAACTTGACAACTGTTTCTGCCTTGTTCAACGTTTCAGTCTCACATGACTTTTATCAAGAACACAATGAAAAAAACAAATACACATACCTTTATAGTGGAATGTCCAAGGTGATTGGTGCAGTGTAATGCTCCATGCTGCCGGGGGCCAGAGTCTGACATCACTGTGCATCAGACACTCAGGCATCACACAGGATAAAGCAGTCTGACGCCCCCAGTGGATAGGAGGAAAAATGACCACTGTATATCGTGGATATGTGTGAATAGATAGTGAGGGCACTGACATGCAGTGCTAAAGATGATGAAATGTCAACATCGTGTCACTATATATAATGCAATTTGCAAGGTGTGGGTCAATGCCCACACATCAAAAAATTGAAGAAACAAAGTAACAAAATACAAATCGCTCCTATAAAAAGAAGGAACATAAAAACTCCACACCACTATGTTCCTCAATAGTGAATGTGAATAAAGTGAAAATGTAAAACTATTTTTCCAAGTGGAAAACAAATAAGAATAATAATACATACAAAAGATAATAAAAAATGAAGAAGATATAGATAAAAAAACTAAGTATCTAACCATACCGTTATATATAAACGGCAAGTGTACCATCGAAAGGATCCTAAACAGAATATATTGGTGAATACATCTACCAAAACATGTGCATCAGAATAGGTATATGAGATAAAACGACAAAAATATATACATGTGTGCCACAGAAATGTAAGGAAATGAATGACTGTAGAATACATCCTGATAAAGAAATGTAGCAAAAGAATCACAAAAGAAGACTTAAAGCAATATAGGGCCTGATTCAGACCCACTCGCGAGCGGCTGTCCACTCGCAAGTGGGTCGATGTTCTGGACTGAGCATGCGCACGACGGAGGGAGCTCCGTCGTGCGCATGCGCCAGACGCGACGAGCGAAGGAAAGTCCTTCGCTCATTGTGTCCGATCAAAGGGGGCGTGCTGTCAATGTTGATTGACAGCACGCCCCCTTTGGTAGGCGTGCCGGGGGCGTGCCTCCCTGACGGGGGCGTTCCCACGGGAACGCCTCCCATCTGAAGCCGGCCCACTGACATCACTAGTGATGTCAGTGGGAGTGATTTTGGCTCTGATAGAGCCAAAATCACTCCGGAGCTTGCGGTTGAAAACCTCAACCGCAGGCTCCGGCTCGCAGTTTCGATGGTCGCGATGGTCAAGACCATCGCGGCCATCAAACTGCACGCTCGTATAGCCTGTGGGTGGTGACCCACAGCTATACGAGCGTCCAGGAGGACGCTCCATTTTCATGGAGGCCGGCCCTCATTCAGAGCATGCGCTCTGCTCAGAGCGTGCGCTCTGCTCAGAGCATACGGCTCTGAATGAGGGCCATAGTCTGTGGTGAAGACTAATCCATGATATACAAATATGACAACCGTGAGGCTATGAGAAAAAAAGCACATGGAACACAGGAAGACCCAGCAGAGCTAAACCCGAAAAGGTGCTCAGGTAATCTCAAATATGACAAAACATAAACATGTGCATAAATGCAAAGATAACTTGGACCACCAAGAGAACATACAGATGACTCAACAGTATTGGAAAAACATGATAGAAAAAATCATGATAGAAAAAATCAATAGAAAAAATCAATTAGAAAAAAAATGTTTACAAAAAAATATTGTACACAAAATGTTATTAAAAAGCTCCAAAAAATTAAAAAAGTTGAATATTCTTATAACTCCAGATGTGCACAAATGTCCAAACAAGGAAATGGCCTAACCAGGAGATAAGCCAGAATTCAAAGGGAACATCTGTGACATATCATATCACTCTCCTGTGTGCTACCTGGGTATATAGGAGACTTCTAAGTAGTACTTACAACAACGGATCTTCCCTGAAGGTCTCCCATTCAAGTCCTAGTCAGGCCCAACACTGCTTGGCTTCCAAGTTCAGCTGAGATTGGGCAAGACCAGTGTGGTATGGTTGTAACAAAATACAACATCTCCCCCAGGGCTACACAGTGATAGACAAGAGGATATTATGTTTTTGTATCCGTCCCTGTACGTGTCCTGGAATAATCTAACTGGTAAAAAAATATATAATTGCATACATATGTGCACATTATGAAATAGAACTGAACGGTCACATGAAGACACGAATCTAGAAGATAATATGGAGCTCACAAAAAACAAGAAAAAGATAGAGTCTCGTTTAGTCCAAAAGGAGTAACCGTATTCAATCTATGAATCCCCTGAGTTTCTAATTGTAACAACCGCTTCTCACGGTCTCCTCCTCTCTTGTCCATAGGCACAAAGTCAATGATTTTACAGGATAAGGTTGCTAAAGAATGTCTATTCTGCTTGAAATGACGAGCGACCGGCTGGTCCACTTCTTTTCCCGACAAAGCTTGTCGTATGGCTGTACGATGTTGAGCCATTCTTTCAATTCTATTCATTCTTTCTATTCACACATATCCACGATGTACAGTGGTCATTTTTCCTCCTATCCACCGGGGGCGTCAGACTGCTTTATCCTGTGTGATGCCTGAGTGTCTGACGCACAGTGATGATGTCAGACTCTGGCCCCCGTCAGCATGGAGCATTACACTGCACCAATCACCTTGGACATTCCACTTTAAAGGTATGTGTATTTGTTTTTTTCATTGTGTTCTTGATAAAAGTCATGTGAGACTGAAACGTTGAACAAGGCAGACACAGTTGTCAAGTTTGATTCTTTCATTTCATCAGATCTGTGAGTGCCGCCTTTCCCTTTCTACATATGTAAGTAGGTGTTCTATTGAACTTCCAGGAAGGCACCAAGGCAAGCAATTTATTTTGCATCTATGTGGAGTACCAGCCATTTGACTATATATATATATATATATATATACATCCAACAGTGTGAACGGCCCTGGGACACCAATATCGTATATAGAAATTTGTATTGAAAAATCAACAGTTTCGGAGCTGTTGCCTCGTCATCAGGATCATACAAACATATAATGACAACAAACAACCATATATACATACCCACACCCAGAGCATCTCCTCCCCGTGCAATGCTGAAATCACATATCCGCTTCCGGCATCCGGAGGTGGTGACCGGTACGTCATGAGGGGAATGACCTGACTCAAGCTGGCAGTGTCTGAACTGACTTCACGTGTGGCAAGTTCGAAGGGCTGGAGAACCTTGCACAACACGGAAATCATTCTCCACTGCGCTTGAGTCAGGTGCATAGCCCCTCCTTTGTCTATGTCATAGGTGGATGTATAGGCTTGAATGACCTTTTGCTGCTCTTCCATCCTCTGAAGCATATAGAGGGTTGAGTTCCAGTGCGTCACAACCTCTTGCTTCAGGTGATGGCAGGGTAGGTTCAAGACTGCTGGCACTCCAGTTTTCGGCACGCAGTCACTGAATGGCGAAAGTGGCCAGAAATTTTTCGGGCCACCCAAAGCGTCTCCTGCATGTCTTTGTTATGTTTCAGAAAATTCTGCACCACCAAATTTATTGTGTGAGCAAAACATCGGAAGTGCTGGAATTTGCCCAGATGTAATGCCCGCACAATATTGGTGGCGTTGTCAGATATCACAAATCCCCAGGAGAGTCTAAGTGGGGTAAGCCATTGGGCGATGATTTCCCTCAGTTTCTTTAAGAGGTTGTCGGCGGTGTGCCTCTTACTGAAACCGGTAATGAGCTGGTGTTTCTGAGCTGCTGCTACTGGTGACACTGCTGTTGTTGCTGCATAAGGTGATACAGTGGGCTGTCACAGTCATATAGTCCTTAGCCTGCCCTGTTCCACTTGTCCACATGTCTGTGGAAGTGGACATTGCGTACAACCGCATTTTTTAGGACACTGTGGACACTTTTTCTGACGTCTCTGTACATTCTCGGTATCACCTGCCTAGTGAAGTGGAATCTAGATGGGATTTTGTACCGGGGACACACCACCTCCATCATGTGTCTAAATCCCACTGCACCAATGGCGGATACCGGACGCACGTCTAACACCAACATAGCAGTCAAGGCCTCAGTTATCCGCTTTGCTTCAGGATGACTGCTGTCATATTTTATCCTCCTCGCTAAGGACTGTTGGAGGGTCAATTGCTTTGTAAAAGTGTTAATACTTCCTCTCTGGGATGATGAACGACTCCCAGCAACAACAGCAGCAGTAGGCGTAGCAATGCAGGAATCTCCGGAGGAATCCCAGATAGGAGAGTCAGTCATGCCAGTGACATGGCCTGCAGGACTACTTCTGACTACTTCCTGACTAAGGATGAAATTGACGAGGAGGGAGTTGATGGTGTGGTTTGCAGGCGCATGGATACAACAGGACACAGGGATTCAGGTCTGCTTAAGGTCTTAGCCAAAGTTTCTGAACTTGACAGTAACTTTTTATGAACACGCTGCAGGTGACGTATAAGGGAGGATGTTCCTAGCCGGTTAATGTCCCTACCCCTACTTATTTTACCTTTACATATGGTACATATGGAAAGACAGTTGTTGTCCGGATTTGGATAGAAATATTGCCAGACCAAAGAGGTGGAATGTTTGGTCTTCTGCCCAGGCATGACCGTGACAGGCTTTTTCATCCCACGGACAACAACTGTCTCCTCTGGAGCCTGATTTAAACAAACCAAATCACCATCAGAATCCTCCTCATCAACTTTCTTCTCAGCGCTAGCTACACCAATATCCTCATCCTGTTGTACTTCAACAGTGACATCTTCAATTTGAATATCAGCAAGTGGACTGTGGGTGCTCTTCCCAGCACTTGCAGAGGGCGTGTAAATGGTGGAAAGAGCCACCTCTTCCAGTCCAGTGTTTGGAAGGTCAAGCATCGCAACCGCCACCACACTTGGACTCTCCTTGGGGATTTGTGATATCTTCTTAGAATGCACAGTTCTTTGCTGTGCTTTTGCCAGCTTAACTCGTTTGATTTTTGTAGCGGGAGGAGGACTTCTATCGTCATGTGAAGTTGAACCACTAGTCATGAACATAGGGAATGACCTTAGCCGTTCCTTGCCACTCCGTATCGTAAATGGCATATTGGCAAGTTTACGTTTCTCCTCAGATGATTTAAATGTTTTTTTTTAAGGTCATATTTCTGAACTTTGTCATTTGGGATTTTATATGCCCTCTACTATGAAATTGGGCACCGGCCTAGGCAGATGACGTTGATGGCATTTTATCGTCTATGTCATGACTAAAGGCAGCAGCTTCAGCACTAGGAGGAAGTGGTTCTTGATCTTTCCCTATTTTATTTTTATCGGACAAAGTTTGGTCCTTCATTTATGTGATATTGATATATACGTGCGGCTAAGGCGCACACAAACACAGAAAAGAAGATTTTTTTATTTTTTTGGAGTGCACTTTGGTTGGTTACACCACCCTTTAACAGACGAGCCAGCCGGCCCTTTATTTATGACACAGGCGCACGCCTGGCACTGCTACTTTGTTGATGCACGTGCGGCTACAGCGCACACAATTCACAAACACAGAAAAGAAGATTTTTTTATTTTTTTGGGGAGTGCACATTGGAGTGTTACACCACCCTTTAACAGACGAGCCAGCCGGCCCTTAACTTATTACACAGGCACACGCTTGGCGCTGCTACTTTGTTGATGCACATGTGGCTACAGCGCACACAATTCACAAACAGAAAAGAAGAATCTTTTATTTTTTGGGGGAGTGCACTTTGGGGGTTACACCATCCTTTAACAGACGAGCCAGCCGGCCCTTTACTTATGACACAGGCGCATGCTTGGCTCTACTTTGTTGATTCACGTGCGGCTACAGCGCACACAATTCACACAGAAAAAAAGAAATGTTTTTTTTTGCACTTGGGGGGAGCACCCCTGATGGACAGATCAACCCCAGGACAACACTACAACACCCCTTTAGGACTACAGCCTTTATGGGACACTGCACGACACAGCCCAGCCAGCCCCTATAGAATTTGGAGTGGACACAGCCCCTATGGACAACTGACTGCACAAAACAGCCCAGCCAGCCCCTATGGACAACAGCAGCACAACACAGCCCAGCCAGCCCTAACTCCCACCCTCCCTCTTCACTGTCCACAGCTGGTGTTATAAATGGCGCCGATGCGGGGACCTTTTATAGAATCCAAAAGCCGCAAGATCTGACAGCGGGATGATGACGTTTTGCCTCGATTTCAGATCCGAGTCAGGCGGGAAAACCCGAGCCTGACTCGGATCCAACTCGGATCGGGGGGGGCTCGGGGGGTTCGGATTCCATAAATCCGAACCTGCTAATCCCTTGTTTGATCTAATGTATTTTGGTTGTATATGTATGTACTTATAGTGTAATATCTATTTATTGTTATTGGAGGCAGAGGGGTCTGCTTATAAGCTGTTGCACCCCTCAGCACCCATTGTTTTATGTAATGGCTGTCAGTGGACACTGGTACAGGTCGCTTGCTTGGGTTGCCTTAGCAATGTCTGCATGTGTTGCCGGATGTTGCTGGGTGGGCCGCAAATGCAGCAGTGCCCATGACTACATTGTGTGCGGACGCAGGTGGTGACGTACTGGTCACCACCTCCGGATGCCGGAAGCGGATATGTGATTTCAGCATTGCACGGGGAGGAGATGCTCTGGGTGTGGGTATGTATATATGGTTGTCATTATATGTTTGTATGATCCTGATGATGGGGCGACAGCTCCGAAACTGTTGATTTTTCAATACAAATTTCTATATATGATATTGGTGTCCTAGGGCCGTTCATACTGTTGGAGGTATACGAATATTTTGGATTCTGGCACAGGACCACGTTGTCAGTAAGTTGCACAGAGTGCCGGCAGAACTGTGGAGATAGATATATATATATATATATATATCTACAGTAACCTTTCCACCAGACAGATTATATGCAAATTGCGCACCTGCCCTATCCACTCACCAGTCACAGAGTCCAGCCTGCCCCAAGGTCAGTGCTCCGAGCAGAACTCACTGTGTAACCCAATTACACCTAGCCTCTGCTGATCCTGCCAGGCAGGGGGCGGGTTCGTGCTCGGAGACTCCAGAGCTGAGCAGCTGCTGAAAAACATCATCTTTAGCCACTGCTGTGACACCTGCCCGGCCGAAGCTGCACTGCTCCAGCATCAGTACATTAGTGGCTGAGACAGCGGCCGCATTTGGAATATGACGCTGGCCGCGAGCCAATCACAGCACGCGGACCAGCAGCCATCAGGTGTGCTCCAATTGGCTAGCGTCCAGCCCCATATTTATAATGCCACCGCCTCAGCCACTCTTCGCCGTTTCTGACTGTCCGCGCGCCACCAGCTGGCGGACTGACATAAATGCGCACTGCTGCTACCCGGGCCCCCCTCTCTGTCGGGCCCGGGACCCCAGTGCCAGCAGTGCCCCCCTGATGGCAGCCCTGAGCACACTACAGTGACAAGATTGTGTCCACCCATATAAAGAGTAAGGGACATTACCAGGCCACCAGGGCTGCCACCCCCTTCCCTCGCTGCCACCAAGTCTCATGAGTCATGATTTACCTTACTTCCTTGAAGAATGCTCCCTCCTTCTGGCTTCTTCTCCTCCAGGTCTGGCTGGTACTGCTCGTCGCGTGCCACGGCTCCTCTGACCTCTTCCTTCCAGCAGCTGGGCATGATGTCATGAAGTCATGCGCACGGGCAAACGCAGGATTTTCTTGGGGGAAGGGGTTCTTGTGTGTGTGTGTGTGTGTGTGTGTATATATATATATATGTGTGTGTTTATTAAACACACACAAATATAATATATACAGTATATAGCAGACGTATATATTATATATAACACATATATACACATTAACACATACATACACGCTAACGCATAGAAAATATACACACAAACGCATATATACACATTGCCATACTTACACATATATACACACTAACACATACATACACACTAACATACATACACAGGTTCGGTATGAATGGCAGCCAGGTCAAATCCCGACGCTGTAAGCCTGATTGTCTACAACCCGGCAGGGGCGGTAAGTACCCTAACCCTCTCTCCCCCTAACCCTAACCCTCCCTGGGGGTGCCTAACCCTAATCTCCCCCAGGGGTACCTAGTATTCACTCTAGCTCCAGCGGCAGGCAGGGCGCCGGAGCTAGAGAAGGCACCTTTGTGCGCACGCGTGTCCTAAAAGGGGGTGTGGCCATCAAAAAGGGGGCATGTCTATAAGACGCTTCCCCTTTTTGTAACGCTTGGGGGTGTGCCCGGCACTTACGGACACGCCGGGCAGCCCCCAAGCGCTGCAGACAGGGAGAATAGATGCTGGGCGCATGCACCCGGCGTCTATTCTCCGCCGGTGACCGAGTCACCTCACACTTCTCCACCCGTGGGACACTGCGACCCAGGGGTGAAGACGGCACCCGCAGGCTGTGAGGGCAGGGCACTTTTTGCCCTCCTTCTGGAGGGCAGGATGCTTTTTGCCCTCCAGAAGGAGGGCAGGGCGCCGCGCCCTGCTAAAACAGCCTATCGGGAACGTTAGGTACCTAAACCTAACCACCCCATCCCCAGGCTAAGTATAATATTTACCCGTATACTTAATTTCGGGATCGTGAGGTTCGGGATGCCGACATCTGTATCCTGATGTCTTCGAGATATCGTCGTTGGCATTTTGCCGGGCATCGGGATTCCAGCTTCAGTATATCGATGTACGGGATCCGCCACTGCTGTGCGGGAGACCTACTCAGCTAAACTGCTGCCGGAGACTTGGCCCACCCCTCGTCACACCAGCTGCTCGCTATAGGACCCCCGCCGCCACTGACCCGCTGGCCGCTGCTGCTGTGCTGCGCCCTCTCCTGGCCCCGTCTCACAGAAGGACTGCTCTGGAGGGAGCTGCTGGAAGGTAAGTGGACACAGCAAGGAGGGATCTATTCAGATCCCTCTGCTGTATCGGTGGAGTACAGCTTCACTGTCAAGTTCCAAAAAAAAAGATTTTTCGGAACTTGATGAATTTCATAATTTCTTCATCCTCATCCCCATTCTATAGTGTGGGGACTGTGGAAATTATCGATGCACAATTGTAGCCAGGAGATAGCTGTGATATCTCCTGCGTTACATGAATGATGAATAGCCCTGACACTTAAATTATACAAAATTAGATGAAAATTGTATTTTTCACCTGCTTTTGTATAAATTAAGTGATGATGAATAGACCCCTTAGACACATACATACAGATGCTAAAACACATACAGTACATACCTAATGGCGGCCCTGCAGGCCACATCCACTCATAACATAACGCATTATACAGTATATAACCACACTAGTCTATATTACTTACATCCACTTAGCAAAAAACACAGGTATAATCAGATTCATAACCATAGAATGGAAATGTGGATGACTGGCACCAGGTTCCTTTTGAGGAACAAATGATAAATACAAAGATATGCAGCCAGGAACAACAGGAGCTTTTCCACCGGGCCCCTCAGGAGTAGTTTATGATGTAGAGGGAATGGGTCCGGCACTCTCTTTAGTCTATGGATAATCGATTACTCTGATTGATACTTCCAGTAATGTTATCAAATCCCCAGATATATGTGGATGACAAAAGTGCAATAACAGTGTGCAACATACTAGTGCATTGGCTCACAAGAGAATACATACAAACCCACCATTTTTGAACTGATGGTAGTTGTTGGACAAACTCTCACCACTGTCCTACAGTGGTTGCGTAAGCAATGTAGATGTCACCTGGGTTGCTGATGGTTCTTCTTATGATGGAGGAGTTCCAAGGGAAGAAAATAAAGTGCCAGCATAGTGCAGATCAGTGTATCCAATGATACTGTGCTGTAGATCTTTTATAGTATACTCACCATCAATAGGATGGAAGAATGCTTTGGACAGTCATTTAAAACCCTGATAGCCGTCAGCCTGGGAAAGCAGACATAGACTCTGTAAAACGCGTTGCTACAACCACTGACTGTTATCACTTATTTATTCATCTCTATTTGATACTTTCTTTTGGTTTTATCCATTATTTTATTCAATTGTTTTTGGTATATTTATTGTGCATTGCCATATATCATTAAATTAGTTTTAAGAAATTTAACCCATTGGCATTGAATCTTTGGGCTATTGGATCCTTTTATTAGTAATACTGATGGACATCTGGTTTATTCTTTATCCATAGACTAAAGACAGCGCTGGAACCATTCCATCTACTCCATTACTGTAATAATGGCACATTGAGATACAGTGCATTCCACATTTTGTTATGTTACAGCCTTATGTCAAAATGGAATTAATTCTTTTTTGTCTTCAAAATTATAAACACAATACCCCATAATGACAATGTGTAAAAAGTTTTTTTGAGATTTTTGCAAATTTAATTAAAAAAAAAAAGAAATCACATGTACATAAGTATTCACAGCCTTTGCTCAATACTTTGTTGATGCACCTTTGGCAGCTATTAAAGCCTCAAGTCTTTTGAATATGATGCCACAAGCTTGGCACGCCTATCTTTGGGCAGTTTTGCCCATTCCTCTTTGCAGCACCTCTCAAGCTCCATGAGGTTGGATGGGAAGCATCGATGCACAGCCATTTTCAGATCTCTCCAGAGATGTTCAATTGGATTCAAGTCAGGGCTCTGGCTGGGCCACTCAAGGACATTCACAGAGTTGTCCTGAAGCCACTCCTTTGATATCTTGGCTGTGTGCTTAGGGTCGTTGTCTGCTGAAAGATGAACCGTCGCCCCAGTCTGAGATCAAGAGCGCTCTGGAGCAGGTTTTCATACAGGATGTCTCTGCACATTGCTACATTCATCTTTCCCTCTATCCTGAATAGTCTCCCAGTTCCTACCGCTGAAAAACATCCCCACAGCATGATGCTGCCACCACCATGCTTCACTGTAGGGATGGTATTGGCGTGGTGATGAGCGGTGCCTGATTTCCTCCAAACATAACACCTGGCATTGACACCAAATAGTAGAATCTTGTTTCTCATGGTCTGAGAGTCCTTCAGGTGCATTTTGGCAAACTCCAGGCAGGCTGCCATGTGCTTATTACTAAGGAGTGGCTTCTGTCTGGCCACTCTACCATACAGGCCTGATTGGTGGATTGCTGCAGAGATGGTTGATTTTCTGGAAGGTTCTCCTCTCTCCAGAGAGGAATGCTGTAGCTCTGACAGAGTGACTATACGGTTCTTGGTCACCTCCCTGACTAGGTCCCTTCTCCCACGATCACTCAGTTTAGATGGCTGGCCAACTCTAGGAAGAGTCCAGGTGGTTCCGAACTCCTTCCATTTACGGATGATAGAGGCCACTGGGCCTGATTCAGAGCCGGACACTCTGACCAGAGCGCTCGCTCTGAATCAGTGCCCTCCTACCTAAAAATGGAGCGGCCTCTTGGACGCTCGCATAGCTGTGGGTTACCACCCACAGTTATAGCGAGCGTCCATGATGATGGTCGCGATGGTCAAGACCATCGCGACCATCGGGCTTGCGATGAGACCCTGCGGTAGGGTCTCGCTGCCGCAAGCCCTGGAGTGATTTTGGCTCTATCAGAGCCAAAATCACTCCCACTGACATCACTACTGATGTCAGTGGGGCTGGACTCAGACGGTAGGCATTCCCATGGGAACGCCTGCGTCTGGCAGCCACGCCCCCGGCACGCCCACCAAAGGGGGCGTGCTGTCACTCAACATTGACAGCACGCCCCCTTTGGTGCGAGACCCTGAGCGGCGGATTCCTCGTCGCTCGCCGGGTCTCACGCATGCGCACGACGGAGCTCCCTCCATCCTGCGCATGCGCATTCGGGCACCATTGACCCGCTTGCGAGCATCCTGCGCTCGCGAGAGGGTCTGAAGCAGCCCCACTGTGCTTACTGGAACCTTCAAAGCAGCAGATATTTTTCTGTACCCTTCCCCAGATTTGTGCCTCGAGACAATCCTGTCTCTGAGGTCTTCAGACAATTCCTTGGACTTCATGCTTGGTTTGTGCTCTCACATGCACTGTCATGTGTGGGCCCTTATATAGACAGGTGCATGCCTGTCTACAGGTAGACTCCAATTAAGCTGTATGAATATCTCAAGGATGATCAGTGGAAACAGGATGCACCTGAGCTCAATTTTGAGCTTCATGGAAAAGGCTGTGAATGAATACTTATGTACATGTGATTTCTTTGTTTTTTTTTTAATTAAATTAGCAAAAATCTCAAAAAAACTTTTTACACGTCATCATTATGGGGTATTGTGTGTAAAATTTTGAGGATAGAAATGAATTTATTCCATTTTGGAAAAAGGCTGTAACATAACTAAATGTGGAAAAAGTGAAGCGCTGTGAATACTTTCCGGATGCACTGTACATATTTCATACAACCTCATTTATTATCACATATTATGATATTTAAAAATAAAATCATACTGGATCAACTGTAACTATAATATTAACATATATTAAATATGAACATCATAGAAATCCACACACATCACACATTGGGCCTGATTCTGAGTTGGAAGCAGCTGCGTCTGTATGTACATGATTTGCCGAAATCACGCCTGCAACTTTATGTAAATGCCACTTCATTGCCCTTCCCGGACTGAGATGCCAACCTTGAGCGTCTTTAGATGCTGTAATACCGATTGGTACGTCTTTATATGCCACCATCTGTGGCACCATCAAAACTTGCCCCAGCCTATGCTAGGTGCAGATTCTCCATCTAAAGATGTCCTGGAATGGGTGTAAAAATGGAGGAAAACATTTCATATAGTGAAACTTGATCATATAGAATACACAATAACTAATTTATGGCGCATTTCAATAACTGGGTTTGATGCAGCATTAGAAACAAATTGGGAATATGTTTCTCCAAAGAAGTGTGCATAGAAAGAAAATGCATGTTTTCGCCAATATGCAGAGTTGTATACATATTGCAATGCAACCGCGTCTACTTGTGCACCTGGTTTCCTACTAGTCATCATCATCAGGGCATACTAGCACTTACTCTATACTAGGCACAAAAGATAAACATCCAATCAGATGTTTTTCTCTAATATCCAATGTCTGCATGGCACACAGTAGGGTTAACGATCCCTCAATGAAGCAGTCAGTTCCTAACTGTCATTTTTCAAACATGGTCTGTAAAATGACAGTTAGCTGATTGGTTGGTACCATGTCTCTCTCCACTTCAGAGGTGTAGCATGTAACCAAGGCGCCTGGAGTATGCCTCTGTAACCCTCCCCTTTGAACTGAATTTCATCAAAGAGCATATGACTGGCATGTTAGGCTAATTTGAGGTGGAAGAATAAATTATAAATAGTCTACCCTCTTCTGCTGTATAATACACAAACAAATGATTGTTTAATCAGTTTTATATGAGTATTGTCATGGCCAGGGTTTCTCGGCATGGTGGTCACCGAGTATTACCTGTGAGGTCGTTGTGGCGGGGGGTATCTGGCAGCGGTGCTGGTGTTTGGCGAGGGGCATTGGCTGCGTGTGGTTCTGTGCGGGCACATTGTCACTATACCTGGTGTGGTCTGGTGGTGTTTCTGTTCCATTGGCATGGGCGTCGCCATCTTGCCTGTGGCCATGTGATTCCAGCTGTCCAATCCTGGTAGGTCATGTACTCATTCCAGCCAGTCACAGCATGGCACTGAGTATTTAGGAAGGTCCAGAGCCTTCCTTCCTTTGCCAGTGCAATGTGTTTCTCAACTGCGGCTGAGAGAGAGTACCTGTGCCTTACCTGCCTGCTTGAAAGCGCTACTAGCCTGAACCTTGCCTGCTCCAACCTGCTGGACTTACCCTGCACCCTCTATTTACCTTTTCACCTGCCTGAGTACCTGAACCTGTTGTTTCCCTGCACCTTGCCTCCACTCACTCCCAGCTGGACTTCATTACCTCTGCCTGCATTCTGTTACAGCTCACCATACCTGCATTCTGTTACAGCTCACCATACCTGTATACTGGACTGTTCCTGCCTGTCACTAACTGGACATTCTCCCATTTACCCCACTTCAGTTATCAAGTGCACTTTAGTGCTATACCTGGACTTTTTCGTTTGCCATTCCCATGTCTTCTAAGCCACTTATTGAAAACTCCACTTTTTCATTTAAATCTGCTTCTGTGTCTGCTCCTATCACCACCCCGGGTCCACAACAAAATCAGAACCTCACAAGTATATAAGTGAGACAAATCCATATTCTGATTATAAAAATATAGGCTGCACTTTTACACCCACAAACCTAGGACCTTGCAAAAGATACAAAAGTTCTAGGAATTATGTCATTGCACACAAGGCCGCCATCAGGAATCACGGGGCCCAGTACAAGTGTATCATGCAGGCCCCCCTCCCCCAAAGCCCTGAGGGTGCAAAGGTGTAGTGTAGAGTGCTGAGTGATTTAATAAATGAGAATCGTATTTACCTGTGTGATATGATTGGGGTAGGGGTCCCTCTCCTGGGGTAGATAGACACCTCCTTACACACAGCAGCCAGGAAACAGCACTCCAGTCGTGGGTTTTCGTGCAAGCTGGTCGGCGCCAGTTTTTATTGTGCAACACCAACAATCAAATAAACAAAACATAAAATAAATCCTAACCTGTCTGGGCTCAAACTAGACAGTAAATTCCCTCACTAACTGAACACTAAATAAACTCACGTCCACAGTACCTTCTGGATTGTAGCAAACAGTATCTCAGAGCAAGATAACCTGCGGGCCTGCTCTCCCAGGTATGAGACACTGCATCAAAACTCTTACACAGCTATATTGAGCCACTTCCAGGTGTAATCCCTAATTAGCCTGTCCTCCGGCTGAAAGGCCTAACACCTGAAACGGCCCTGTGGATGGAGCCCTCTCTTCTCTCTCACATCCACACCCCAGGGCCCATTCTCTGGCTTTTACCAAAACACACTCAGATCAGTTTGTAAAACAGACTCTTCCTGGGGGTTAAAACACATATTACAGGAATCTGGGACACAAATACACGCCATCCCTAGCTTCTCCAGTGCTTCTATCACACCTGGTATCCTTAGATTGTGGCATTGAACTTGTTTGTGCTTCCCCTCATCCATGCCTCTTCTGATCGCCAGCCAATGGCCATGGTTCTATGTAGAACATTCAGTAGATGAGGATGGCCAGACATAAGGAATGGAGAAGTGGTACAGTAGACAAGGGGGTAGAAAGTTGTGGTATAAGAGGGAAGTGAATAATGTGGACAGATAGCAGAAGAAGATTGGGGAACAGATGGGATGGGGAGAAAGATGGCATAATGCAGTCCTGACCAACCTGTAACTTTACAGCTGTTGTGAAACTACAAGTTCCAGCATGTTTTACCAGCTGATCATGGGAGGGTATGCTGGGACTTGTAGTTTCACAACAGCTGGAGAGCCACAAGTTGGACAGGTCTGAAATGTGACACACAGGAATAAAGAAAGAGGTGTTAGAGGCGCACAAGTGGAGTGGATGCAGAAGAACTCATAGGGAGGGAAGGAAGTGCATAGGCACACATGGGAAGTGGAAAAGGGGCAATGACACAATTGGGATTTGGAGTAGGAGGCAGAGGCACTCATGGGGAGTGGAGGGGATAGAGGCACTCATGGAGGTGTGAGGCAAAATCACCCATGGAGTGGGATGAGAAGGGGCAGAGGCACACATACTAATCTACATAGAGTGGACTAGAGACAAATATAGCGTACAGACAGCTAGAGAGACAAGGATAGACATCAAGGTGGTAGGGAGGGAACATAGAGCTGCAAACACAAGAAATGAGATCCATTTACTTACTGGGCTGTGTCTGCAGCGTTCTTCCTGGGCTCTGTGGATGACAAAACACCTGACCTCCAGGCCGCAGCGTGGATCACAGATCTGCTGGGGGAATCCAGCACCTTGACAGCGCAGCTTGTGTGCTGCTAGCGCAGTCTGGACAGTTAATGAATGAATGACTCATCACAGCTTAGCTGTGCGATAAATCACTCATATAACTCTCTGGTAAACACTATAGCAGCTTCAGCAGTCCTGTGTGACAGGTGATTATTTAGCAATCAACTCTGCCTGCGGCCAGGCCCCTCAGCTGTCCAGGCCCGGTACAGGAGTATTGGCTGTCTCCTCTGATGACGGCACTGATTGTACATTGCCCCTAGTATGCCATCACACTACTCAACATGCCCCTTTTATGCCATCAGAGCCCTCCACGTGCCTCTTTTAGGCCACAATACCCTGCCACATGCATGTAGTAAGCCATCACACTTCTTCACATGCCCCTTTTAATCCACAAAAATCATCCAAATGCCCCGTTTTTTTCATGAGACCTCTCCATGTGACCCTTGTATGTTATCACACTTGTCCATATGCCCCTTTTGACCACTCCACATGCCACAAGACATTGCCATGTGCACCTAGTAGGCCATCACACTTCCCTATATGCCCCTTTTATGCTACCAGACTCATCTAAATGCCTTTTTTATGCCATCTCTCCCCCTTCTGAATTCTTTAGTATTGACTCTCCCACTAATTTTGTATTATGTAGTATCCCCCCACAATTTGTATTCTGTAGTATCCTCTCTCCCATTTTGTATTATGCAACAGTCTCCCCTCTCTTCCATTTTGTTTTATGTAATATCTCCCCCATTTTGTATTGTGTAGCATCCCCTCTCCTATTGCACTGTATTTCCCCCCTTCCACCCACTGTGCATCACTGTCCCCACTGGCCCCTGGAGCTCACGCTCCACTTGCTACGCCCGTGCTCCACTTTATCTCCCTCCAAGGCTTAGTACATCTCCCCCAAGAGAGGACAGTATCTTCTGTCTGTAGACACAGTAATGCTTTCAGATGTCTGAGACACAGAAGTGATTCTATAAAATGTTATGTACTTGTCCATAGTTCTTTTTTGAAGTTTAGGAGCTTAACAACTGTTTGCTCTTAATCAACTATGTCACTTGGTTTATTTATGACTACTGAGGGATAACAAGGAAGAACTGTGTGTTCTAACTTAACATACAGTAATTATGATGTGACTTACTAATTCCAAGGATGTCACTGCTCATAAAATCCAGATTGTTGTTGCAAACTAGCCATGGAAACTATTGCTCTGCATGACTCATGATATATTGGAGAGGAGGGATCAAGATAAATAATCAGTATGGGTACTTCTAGGAAGAGAATATAAATAGCATCTAAATCACAAAATTATGCCATGAAGCTCAGTGATTGTACACAAGTTTCCTAAATAATTATCATAGGGTCTTAGCTGAGGTGCATTCAAAAACATGAAGGCTCAGAATCCTGCACAGTTACTTATTCTGAACTCGGGATGTGTACAAGGCATAACTGTCCTAACATGAATTTGAAATGACAGACATGTTGTATTAAGTGGGAATGTATTAACTGACACAGCATCTGCTTATTAACCTACTGGAATGCTGCTATGTGCCAAAACCAGTTATCCTATAAATGCAATGTAGAGATGAGTATTTTCAGAGATTCTGCCAGAAATTAACAAATAGATTTCCTCACGGTGGAACTTGTAACTAGAGATGAGCAACAATTTTTCAAAACTTTTCCACAGAATATTTGCTTTATTCCCTGTTTTTACACAAAATGTGTCACTTAGTGTTCCTGGTTTTATTAAACTTTAGCACATAGCAGAATGGATTTATAGCTTTCATCCCAGAATTAATGATAAGCTATAAATTATGTGAAATGTGACTTTACAAATGCAGCCTGTAACTTCGAGGTTAAGAAACATTTAAAGATTGTATCACTGGAACTTATGCTGTGAAGCTCAGTTATTTAAAATTAATATTTTGCTACTATTCTACTCATCTATACTTCAAAATGATGCCCCAACAAGAGCAGAGCAGGAAAGTGGCACTCAGAAAATAATGTTCCTTTTGCTGTTTTCAAAGCAGAGTTGGTATCTGGAGGGGAGCGCGGGGGCGGGGGGCTCTTGTGACTGCACACACTGTAGTTCCCCTATTGCATATACCTTGAATTCTCACGTATGGAGATTTTACTCATCCTATACTTTGTACTAGAGATGTGCGGCTCTGAGTCGAACCGAGTCGAACCGAGCCCCGGCTCTGGTCTTCCATCGATGTTCGGATGTCACATAGGAGACCGGAGGGAGAGGGCGCGGGACTGTGTGCTGCAGCACTGTGAAGTACTAAAAATGCCATTAGGAGTGGAGCACTGTGTTAAGGAACCAGTAGAGGAGCACTGTGTCATTAAAAAAAAAATTCCATTTAGGAGCACTGTGTTTAACTTAAAGGGGCCGTGTGTCAAAAATTTATATAAAACTGTTGTGTGTTCAGGCACTGTGTTAAAAAATAACATCATTATGGTGTCATTACCAAGAGCACTGTCAGACACTGGGCCTGATTCAGACCCGGTCGCAATCGCTGAGCGCTCGCAACCGGGTTGATGGTGGCAAAGGGGGCGTGCTGTCGATGTTGAGTGACAGCATGCCCCCTTTGGTGGGCGGGTTGGGGGGGTGGCTGCCCAGACGGAGGTGTTCCCATGAGAATGCCTGTCGTTTGGGGGCGGCCCCACTGACATCACAAGTGATGTCAGTGGGAGAGCTTTCGGCTCTGTTTGAGCCGAAAGCTCTCTGGGGCTTGCGGCCTAGAGACCCTACCACAAGGGTCTCGTCACAAGCCCGATGGTCGCGATGGTTTTGACCATCGCGACCATCATCATGGCCGCTCACATTAGCTGTGGGTGGCCGCTCCATTAAAAAAAAAAAGACGCCCTGATTCAGAGCGAGCACTCTGTCAGAGCGTCCGGCTCTGAATCAGGGCCACTGTGTTGTGTGTTCAGGCACTGTGTTCAAAAATAACATCATTATGGTGTCATTATCAAGAGCACTGTGAGACACTGTGTTGTGTGTTCAGGCACTGTATTAAAAAATAACGTCATTCTTTTCTAACCCTAGATCATCCTAAGTCCTTTATCGGAACTGCGTGGTAGGCTTGGACCTATCTCAGGCTTTTTTGTTAACTTTGACAAATCACAGGCCCTTTATCTCAAACGTGGCTTTATTCGTCCATCATGGGCAGCACACTTACTTGGGGTTATTCTTCCTAAACATATTCATGATTTGTACATCCTTAATATTGGTAAAATTCTGAATACATTCACTGTTGATCTGGGGGAGCTGAGCCATCTTCAGTTATGTTACTTGGGTAGGGCGACCCTCCTACACATGGTTTACTTGCCAAAACTCCTCTACCCCTCCAAGTACTTCCTATTCTTTTATCTCAAAAGGATATTATTTATATAACTCATCTATTTCGCAATTTTATTTGGAATAACAAGCATGCATGGACTGATTCAATTAGGCCAACCAAAACACAATGGTGGTATTAATTTTCTGGATATTTTGACATATAATTATGCTGCATTACTTCGTTACTTAAAAGATTGGTTGACGGCCTATGCTAACACTCCATTAGAACAGAACTTTTGCATGATACTACTTTGGCGGCCTTCCTATATTTGATCGACCGGGAAATACCATCTGAAGTACTTAATAACCCTCTTGTCATGACCACAAGGAAAATATACACACAGACAAAAAAATAGGCGCTGGACTATAACCACCTCAGTGGACCAGGATAAATGTAGGGAGTGTGTAGAGGACCAGGGGATTAATTAGTATAAAGCAGCCGTCATAGAGGTGGAGGAATCTGGACCCTCCCAACAATTACCAAGAAATCGAAAGCACAGATAGACAGGCGCTAAAGATACTAATATTTAATAAGAAGACCACAGTAAATAGTAAAATTAAACACTCAAAAAATTAATAAAAATACATATAGGATAGGAAATGCTAAAATGACATATTAATGGGATAATGAAAATAAAAATAAAAAATAAAAATATATATATATAAATAAATTGGAGAATTACTTACACTAAGACAATAAAAAATGAATAGGAAAATAAAAAGCAATACTTGTTGTAATTGCATACAATCTGCACCAAGCAGAGAATAATAAACCTGCAAGATAAATTGTAAAAATGTAGCAACAATAGCAGTGTATAGTGGCTTGCATATAAACAATCACAAATAACATTAAAGGTGTTGATGTTTACATAGCTCTTAGATGGTCCGTGTAGACATATATATATTAATGTCTCTCACACATCTGAGACTGTAGGAGAATGTTAATTAGTACACCATAATAAAGGTATTCCAGCCTATGTGGCACAACGGATTTTTAGGGGGACTGTTGATGTACAGTGATATTCTGAAAAAAAGTTGGAATATAAATTGAGCCCTTAGGAGCTGGGCTTATAGATTGTTCATCTAGGAGCATTGGCTGTTTATAACATTTGAAGCCACTCCTAATACGTGTAGACCGCACAGCTACAGACAGCTCTGTTCAATATATCAGAGAATAAAAATTTAAAATTTTTTTTTAGAATAGTGCACATTCAAGCATGCATGCTTTATAGGGTTTGTCACTCACGATCCAGTTGTGACCATAAGTCATACCGTACTCCCCACTTATCTTTCACATGCAGTGGCCTCACAATAATCCACGGAGGAGAGGGATCGGCTCCGATGCAATCACCCGTCGGTGTGCAGCGTGCAGCGTTATTGTTCTTCCTCCGTGTAAAGTGGTCAGTGTAGAGTAGTCAGTGACTCACTTGCCCGGCTTGCGGTCTCACGTCCCGTCCTTCTCTCTACGCGTTTCTCCGCCTTAGAAACATCGGCGGCTTCTTCAGGAGACAGAGTACTATGGTACTGATGTAGTTCCGTTTATATCAGCATAGCTCTAATTTGCTCAGCTGATTGTTAATTAGAGACATTATTCAGATGTCGGGTGTGTCAGCTACTGCTGCATTGCAAGCCAGATTTTTCTGACATAGATTTCAATCTTTTCTATGTCTCGATATATTCGGAAAAAATAGCTATTTAGCCATTTTTATACATTGTATTAAATATATAGTTACAACAATTTAACACTTTTAACATATATCTTTTGGGACACAAGATATCAGGTGGTTTAGATCCTATAAATACTGGATATTTGTAACGATGATTATCAACATACTTATTCCATCGTATCCAGCCCATATATATTTCTATTTAAAGACCAATACACAACCTGATATCAATATAAATCCCACTAATCATTACAATCATCAAACCATTTTAGATGTATATATATAATTCAAATAACAGGTATTTGACACTCTTTAAAATATCAATCAAAAATTCCTTAAACAACATATCACACAGTTATTTTACTAATCCTTGCTATTTTCCCCTCTTCACCTACTTCACCTACTACTAATTAATTAACCAATTAAAAACACACACTTTATCTAGACACGTGGGACACTGCCAAGGGGGAGGTATGCAGGGGATTACAGTGATAGCTATAGATTTTATAAAACCGACCAAAAGAGGAGGAGATAGATGTAATGTTTTATGTAAACGTGAAGCATATTGGATTTTCCGATTACAAACTCTATACCCTCAGGGACTAAACGTTACAGTTGAACTAAATAATATCTATTAAGTGATGTATAATTGTTAAATATAGATAGATCAACCCTAGAATGAGTATTTTCAATAGCCCCCTCCCCTAGTGAGGTAGAGGAGGCTATTTGTCCCCATTGGTTGGGAATATATATAGGTCAGGTGGTCAAGATACTCACAGTCTGTGGTGTTATGTTTGCTGTATGGTTAGACTGTATATCCAACAGCATTTTGGATTTTAGGCTGTATCAATGAGTTATATGACTAGGGTTAGAATGATGTCCCTCTTCGTGTCTCTGGAACGTATATTTTGATATGGGCATTTTCTTTTTCTCTGCCTCATCTCTTCTTTCTTTGTTATTGTAATTCATGTATATTTATCACTTAGTATTGTTAGTGTCATCGTCACAATACTTATGTTGAAATAGAACAGATTTTTAGTATGCTGTTCTGTTAGGTGGAGCATTATATATTGTGGTTGAAGTCTGCAGAAGATTTAAATTAAGCAGACTAGATAGGCGGTCATTTTGTAGCAACTCAAGCTCTATGTATTAGCTATAGGGAAAATAATGACCTAAATTATTATAGTAGGTGAAGAGGGGAAAATAGCAAGGATTAGTAAAATAACTGTGATATGTTGTTTAAGGAATTTTTGATTGATATTTTAAAGAGTGTCAAATACCTGTTATTTGAATTATATATATACATCTAAAATGGGTTGATGATTGTAATGATTAGTGGGATGTATATTGATATCAGGTTGTGTATTGGTCTTTAAATAGAAATATATATGGGCTGGATACGATGGAATAAGTATGTTGATAATCATCGTTACAAATATCCAGTATTTATAGGATCTAAACCACCTGATATCTTGTGTCCCAAAAGATATATGTTAAAAGTGTTAAATTGTTGTAACTATATATTTAATACAATGTATAAAAATGGCTAAATAGCTATTTGTTCCAAATATATCTAGACATAGAAAAGATTGAAATCTATGTCAGAAAAATCTGGCTTGCAATGCAGCAGTAGCTGACACACCCGACATCTGAATAATGTCTCTAATTAACAATCAGCTGAGCAAATTAGAGCTATGCTGATATAAACGGAACTACATCAGTACCATAGTACTCTGTCTCCTGAAGAAGCCGCCGATGTTTCTAAGGCGGAGAAACGCGTAGAGAGAAGGACGGGACGTGAGACCGCAAGCTGGGCAAGTGAGTCACTGACTACTCTACACTGACCACTTTACACGGAGGAAGAACAATAACGCTGCACACCGATGGGTGATTGCATCGGAGCCGATCCCTCTCCTCCGTGGATTATTGTGAGGCCACTGCATGTGAAAGATAAGTGGGGAGTACGGTATGACTTATGGTCACAACTGGATCGTGAGTGACAAACCCTATAAAGCATGCATGCTTGAATGTGCACTATTCTAAAAAATTTTTTTACATTTTTATTCTCTGATATATTGAACAGAGCTGTCTGCAGCTGTGTGGTCTACACGTATTAGGAGTGGCTTCAAATGTTATAAACAGCCAATGCTCCTAGATGAACAATCTATAAGCCCAGCTCCTAAGGGCTCAATTTATATTCCAACTTTTTTTCAGAATATCACTTGGCATCAACAGTCCCCCTAAAAATCCGTTGTGCCACATAGGCTGGAATACCTTTATTATGGTGTACTAATTAACATTCTCCTACAGTCTCAGATGTGTGAGAGACATTAATATATATATGTCTACACGGACCATCTAAGAGCTATGTAAACATCAACACCTTTAATGTTATTTGTGATTGTTTATATGCAAGCCACTATACACTGCTATTGTTGCTACATTTTTACAATTTATCTTGCAGGTTTATTATTCTCTGCTTGGTGCAGATTGTATGCAATTACAACAAGTATTGCTTTTTATTTTCCTATTCATTTTTTATTGTCTTAGTGTAAGTAATTCTCCAATTTATTTATATATATATATTTTTATTTTTTATTTTTATTTTCATTATCCCATTAATATGTCATTTTAGCATTTCCTATCCTATATGTATTTTTATTAATTTTTTGAGTGTTTAATTTTACTATTTACTGTGGTCTTCTTATTAAATATTAGTATCTTTTGCGCCTGTCTATCTGTGCTTTCGATTACAAGGAAAATATGGCTGCTATTACACCATAAATTTACACCAGTCCTGTTCAATTTATTTATCTTTTTTACATAATCGGAATTTTCAAAATGGCGAAGCTGCACATATTTTTTCTTATTTGGAGAACAGGAGGGCTCCATTCGGTGGGCCAACTGATTGACCCTCAATCGCACAAACCATTATCTTATTCTGCAGCTATAGTGCATTTCCCTGTGTAGTGCATTTGTGTTTTAGGATTATCCTTCCTTCAGGCCCAATAATATATAAATAAAATCTCTAAAATAATCCCTGTGAGAGATTGGGACAACCTTCTGGACACTTTTTTTATTGCAGCCTCCTCTTTCTAGGGGAGCTATCTCCTCTTACTATAGATTCCATAGAGCCCCTGTGGACTACTCTTCCCTAAAGACTGGAAAGCCCTAATGGCTGGAACTTTCTCCTTCCTTATCTATAGACGACCTTCTAAATATGTTATTATACTCCATTAACACATTTCCTGCTGCTAAATATTCAGTAATGTATTTTAACATATTCCATTGCTTTTACATCTCTCCTCATAGAGGTTTCTTTATGGGAATTTTGGTTGATTCTGCTTGCCCCAAATGTGGACAACCTTCTACTGACCCTTACCATTGTTTCTGGTCATGTCCCATTATTAGACAGATCTGGCTGGGTGTTTAGTGTTTTGTTACTGCTCAATTCGTGAACTATGCCCCGCTCACACCCGTATGGGCCATATTTGGTCTTGTCTTGCCAAGTATGGGGATGCTACGGAGAGCAGTGCCAGGATGATGGTGAGTATGAGATCTTTTTTCCAAGTACCCCCATTGGATTCTACTTGGAGAAGGGGACAGGACAGAACAAAGGGCAACAGGTAAGTATGTGTGAATGAGTTAGGTAGGTATGTAATAAAGTTGTACTATACATGGTGTGTGTGTCTTGTGGTTATTTAACTATTTATTTTACAGTGGGGGTATGGGTACCGGCCACCTGCTGGCATTTGTAGTTCCACAAGTGCCAAAGGGCAGGCATGCTGGTACCTGTAGTTCTACTGTAAAATACAATAATTTTGAACTATTTCCCCCATTATTACCTCCATACACAGCCCAGAGGTGCAGGGAAGAGCTCCAGGCTTCAGACTAAACCCGGGGTGTCAGGAGAGGGGGACCCCTTTTTGAGGGGTCCTCACCTCCCCTGAGATCCCCGGCTTGGCCTCACCAGCTTGGTATGTGAATGCTTTGGCTGGAGAGACCTGGTGATAGGGTCCCCTGGCTGTGGCATTACACCCCGGTCGGTTTGGGTCCAGTGCTGGTTTTAAATATAGGGGGACCCCTACGCATTTTTTCCCCCTATATTTAAAACCAGGACTGACCCTGCAGCCAGGTGCTGGTTCCTAAATTACGAGGGAACCCTACATGTTTTTTCCCCCATAATTATAGGAACCAGGACTGGTTGAGCAGCCCGGGCCTGGTTATGCTTTTGGTGGGGGGGACCCTATGTCTTTTTTTACAAAAATATTTAACCCTTCATTTACTATTTACAGGCAAAAACATATATGGATCACACTAATCTGTGTATGTTTCTTCTGAACTCGCAGCTCACAGGCAGGTGAATTGATATGTGATTTTATGAATTTGAACAGGAGTCTTTTGCTGTTCTCATGAGAGTTTAGAAACTCTCATCTTGGTAAAATTCCTAATCCTATCTTTACTAGTGAAAATTTACTCAAGTTGGACCGATGGTGAAGTGAAGAGAGTTTGCTAACTCTCCAGAATTTTCCTGTAGCAAAGGAGATTTCTCTCCTGAGTTTATCATTAGTAAATTTGCGAGTGGAAAAAAATGCCCAAACTCTCCAGAGAATGCTAACTTGACCAAACTCGAATCTTAGTAAATTTACCCCTAAGCATCAACAAAATGGTGGATGATTATTTTAATGACAATGTATATATTAGCTTGTCACACAGTCCTTTTGATTACTGGGAGGAAACAAAAGGCAATTTGGAGCCCCTTGTACAAACTAGCTTTGGTGTACTTAAGCTGCCCACCCCCCCAGTGTGTACTCAGAAAAAAGTGTTTAGCACAGCTGGGAACCTTGGGAGCAATCTGTGTGGGAGGGTACTTCCTCAAAATGTGGAAAAACTGATGTTCATAGAAATGAACTTAAAATTTTGTGAGGAAGGCCTTTGCTGTCAAATACAACAAAGTACAGATACTTCTGTAATGGTAGATTCCAGTGCAGATAACATAATCATCACACAATGTTAGCTTAACACTGATGAGGATGAGGATAATAATGACATCTTCCCACTGTGGAGATGATTAACATCACTGTTAGCTGCCATAAGCCCATTGGTAGCTTGTTTGTGGGGGCCCAAATAAACCAAGCACTTCAGCCACAAATGTGGCAGTCCCTGTAGCTGAACTGCTTGGTTTGTTAAACTGTGCATATCCTTTTTAATATACAATATAAGGGTAGATGGGAGGGCCCAAGAACAATTCCATTGTACACCACTTTTCATTATGGGCTTTGCCAAGATTGTGTGCTTGATAGATAGTGTATATTACTATACCTTACAGTGCTGTTTTGTATCTTGCAATGCCATCCATTTTGGATGCTTGTTTTTTGCAATAGTGTTTTCCATTTTATACTTTTAATAATGACAACACTGCAATCATTCAATCAATCAATGCTTTATATTGTGTCCACTAAATACTCTACATCTGTTTATTTGTGCTGGCCTCGGGCCTCTGATCTAGCTCTTTATTAATTAAACAGTTTAAAGCATCATATAGATTATATTAAACTGCTATCCTGTCTGCAACTGTAGTGCCACTCTGTTTCCTAGATGTGCTATATTTTTATTTAAGCTGACATATTTGTGCTGCCGCTCTGTTGCTTAGTTTAGCGAGTCAGCTCACTGCAGCCTTTGTCCAATATGGGTGAAAACAATATTGTTTGTTGTGAGGTGGTCAAAATTGACTGGAAAATGATTGGAAATTATTGTCAGAGCGTGGCTGCCTTCCGAGGCCCGGCCGCTGCATTTCCCTGATGCTTCTATGAAGTCTCGGCCGCAGAGTATTAGCGTGGCTGCTCCCAATGGCCATCTGTTTCCACTGCCCTCCCTCACTCCCAGCTGCAGCAGTCTCCCCGCTTAACTCTCTGCCGGCTGGTCCACGCTGCGGTCCTGTTCAAGGGGTCCGGTCCTTCCAGGTCCATTGACCTAAGGGGGCTGCAACAACACTTAATCACCTGACTCTGCTTTAGCCAATGGCAGAGCCACAATAACCCACCTGACTTAATCCAGCCTATCACAAAGCAGCCATAGGTATAAAAGGGATCTCTGTGTCAGGAATAGTTGTCTGTGCAACGTTGCTACTAGTAACGTCCCTAGGCTCCCGCATTGCAGTCTGCGGCTAGTCTACAGAGTTTTTGCTGTCTATTTCTGCTAAACTTCCTGGTTTCTCCAGTGCTATGTTCCGGTCTGCTCTTCTATGCCGAGTCCAGCTTGGTTATTTTTTCCTGATTCAAGTCGGTACAGTCCACGCCGAGACCAGCTTGGTTGTTTTTCCTGATTCTAGTCGGTACAGTCCACATCGAGTCCAGCTTGGTTATTATCTCTGATTCAAGTTGGTACAGTCCACGCCAAGTCCAGTTTGGACCAGTTGTTGACAAGTCTACAATGGGCCATACCTTCAGACTCCATTGCCCACAGTCCTCCTACGTCTTCAGTATATCCTTGTTGGCCTCTGGATCTGCTCCTGCAATTACTTATGAGAAGGAGCTATATCCATCCCCCATACTTTGGTCACCCTGCTGCCTTACCCTCTACTCCTGAACCCGTCCAGGGAACTCCTCCACCTCAATGTTATTGAGGTTAATAATACAGTAGGAGTAAAAATATGCCCAAATTACCTGATTTTAGTTGTTTTAAAATATATGAAAAAAATCCAGATCCAAAACCAAAACATGATGATGGATTAAAATCAAAATGAAAACACGAGGGTCCACACACATCTCTACTTTTTTATGTGAGGAATAGTGAACTTTCCTATAGTGGAGAAATGTATATCTACGCTCACTTTGCCTAATGCAATAAAAGCTTATGAATATGCAACTGTGGCACTTAATAATAATGATAATCCAAATATTCTCTCATTCTCCTGATATAATTGAGGTACAGTTCCAAGTATGGGAAGTGGGTGTACAAATAAATTAGACAAATAAATGCACTTGCTGGCCTGCATTTCTTCAATTTGTAATTGAACCTTAAAGTATCTATAATTGTGATTAATACTCATACAAAATTGTGTGCCTGTATTAGCAATTAAGTTTGATGACATAACGCTCCTTCACACTACTGGCCTCAGACATGCCAGACGAGAAAGAAGTGTTAAATGTTGACTGCTGTAATAGGAGGAGATGAGTGAGTCAGGTATATTGATAGGTAGATGCAGACTCATGTACTGCTGTGAAGATGGCACATTATGGGTGCGTTCCTAGTTTGCAGGGTGTTACAGAACATTTTCCTCCCTGTAAATGGCTTTGGTTTGTTGTTTACATATACTCAGAAGTTGGTACAGCCAGACCTGAGCTTATATTTTGAGCAGGGTACATTTTATATCTTCCAGGCACACTTTATACAGGAAACTTCTGGTCTTGACACATATCTAACAATGTAATAAAACCACAAAACTGTTTGCTGCTGACTCAATTAGAATGCAGGAATGTCCCCACACTTTTATGATATATCTCAGACATTAAACCATATGCTATGCCAGGAGACAAACTCATTCTCATTTTAATCTAGAAGATAGGCAATTGAGTGCAAATCTGGATACTCTAAACAGCTGCATATTTATATACAAACGATCTATTATGAGCAATGGAACAACTCATTTTATTAATATGTAACTTTACTTTAAGCAGAAACAGTGTTACATGAGCCAGCTGCTAAAAAATAATCACAAATCTCTTTGTAAATCTGGAAAATGTCACAACTGAAGATATCTATGTAACTTTTTTCTATGATAGAAACTAGAGCTGTGCAGTTCGGCTCTCCAGAAATCCGAATCCACCCAAATTTCGTGAATCTGGACAAATCCGAGTTGCGGTTCTGATTTTCTGAAGAGATCCGGGTAAAGCCGAGTTGCAGCCCTGATCTTCCAGTGGTTTGGAATTTAGACTTTAAATCTGAATTTCAGGTTTTGGATTGCAAAAATTACATGATTTTAGCAATTTTTAAAAACGTTTTATCACACTTTAAAAAAAAATAAAAACCCAGATCCAAAACCAAAACACTTGAGGGTGGTTTTGCAAAACCAAAACGCGAAGATGAATTCAGATCCAAAACCAAAATATGGGGGCTATCGCACACCTCTAACAGAAACACATAACTTCTTAATACTTCTTGTAGTAAATTCAGTTTAATAGACAATGAAGGTCTTTATAAACCCATTGATGCAGTTTGTTCCTAACTTCCAGGTAAAATTTCAGGTGATAAAGATTTGTTACTGGGACTTTTGTGTCCTAGGAAATGTCCATATTTTTTAATGTTGATCCACTTTACAAGTTACAGTGTATAGAGTATCTTTGTATAGTATACAGATCTTTGATACAGAGTATCTTTGTATAGTATGCTCTTCATGATTGGCGTTATAGTGCGATAAGTTCTGCTGAGATGTATTTGTATGTACCTACCTAACATCAAGTGTCCCTGGAAATTACAATGAAATATTGCCAATAAAATTCAGATGTACAGCACTTTGGGGGAGATGTATTTATCATGCCGCTATAACTCTCCCTGCTTCACCTCTTTAATAGGTCAGTGTGGTCTTTGGCACTACACAGTAAAATAAACACACCACCACCTGCGCTGGGTAGTACATTCACTGACAGTGAGTGTACTACCCGGCAGCGGTGTGTTTGTTTTAGCAGCCAATAAGAGTCAGATAGATTCTTACTGGCTGGTGCACCCAGGGCCGGCGCTGGGTGGAGCTCACTCATAAGATCCACCTTCTGGCTCTCTCAGTGGGTGAAGTGCCAAGCAGGAAGAGCGGATAGCGGCGGGCACAGCAGCGGGGATTCGGGTGATATAGTTTTGTGTTCTATGTGTTTATGTGTAAGGGGCACTACATAAGGGGCATTACTTGGGGCACTGAATAAGGGGCACTACTGGGGGCACAGCATAAGGGGCACTACTGGGGACACTGTATAAGGGGAACTGCTACAGGGGGCACTGCATAAGGGGCACTACTACAGGGGGCACTACTGGGGTCACTGCATAAGGGGCACTACTGGAGGCACTGAATAAGGGGCACTACTGGGGGCACAGCAAAAGGGGCACTACTGGGGGCACTGTATAAGGGGAACTGCTACAGGGGGCACTGCATAAGGGGCACTACTACAGGGGGCACTGCATAAGGGGCACTACTACTGGGGATATTGCATAAGGGGCACTACTGCTGGTGGCATTGCATAAGGGATACTACTGCTGGGGGCAGGGCCAGACTGGCCATCGGGCACTTCTGGCAAATGCCAGAAGGGCCGATGGCTAAATGTTTTTTTGTTTATGCTAAATGTAAGCTTGGGTGTACAAAAGATCTGGTTTAGCAGTAATTTCTACTGAAACTCTGGGCCTGATTCAGAGCCGGACGCTCTGACCAGAGCGCTCGCTCTGAATCAGGGCCTTCCTACCTTAAAATGGAGCGGCCTCCTGGTCGCTCGCATAGCTGTGGGTGACCACCCACAGCATATGCGAGCGGCCAAAAAGATGGTCGCGATGGTCAAGACCATCGCGACCATCGGGCTTGCGACGAGACCCTTGTGGTAGGGTCTTTTCTGCTGCAAGCCCTGGAGTGATTTTGGCTCTATCAGAGCCAAAATCACTCCCACTGACATCACTAGTGATGTCAGTGGGGCCGGACTCAGACGGTAGGCGTTCCCATGGGAACGCCTTCATCTGGCAACCACACCCCCGGCACGCTCACTAAAGGGGGCGAGCTGTCAGTCACCATCGACAGCACGCCCCCTTTAGTGCGAGACCCATAACGATGGCTTGGCCATCGTTATTCGGGTCTCGCGCATGCGCACGACGGAGCTCCCTCCGTCGTGCGCATGCGCATTGGGGGAACATCTTGAAGCATAATGTGTTTTCCATGTCTTAGTTATTCCAATGTTGCAAGGGATCATTTAAATGTCCTTTTGGGGATTCACTGGTTATTTATTATGCATCAATGCCCACCATGGCTGTCACTCTACAAATTTGTAAATGTCCTATGCTAATTGCCAATTGTATTTACATTATTGATAATCTAAGGTTATTGTGTGAAAAATGTGCAAGTGTGTTTTGCTAATTCCTAATTGAACCTGCATTAGTGGTAATTCAATGTCACCACTCTTTAAATCTGCAGATGTTTTATACAAAGTGGTTATTTCATGCCATACTGTGATGTTAGGCTGGTGTTATTTGCAAATGGTTTATGCTAATGTGGTGATTTACTGCAATGCTGTCTTGATATAACAGTATTACATGCAAATGTCAATTGGTGTTGCAATCTGCCATTCTTCGCTGCTTATTAGTACTGTTTGAACTAACATAGGTCTTTGTTTGCTGGTATAGGCTAATTATCTTTTTCCAGGTCATTTTTCTGGTCAATCGTTTGTGTCAACCTCAGCTGATGGAGCAGTATAAGGGAATTGTTATTGCTCAAGGCCTGTTGCATGTTCCTGCCAGTGTGTTGTGCCTCACTAAGCTTTCTGCATTAGAGACTCACCCAAGCCTTTATACTGAAAACAGCACATACATTCACTGGAACTGTTATTGCTTAAGGTGGTTGCATATTTTTTCCCGCCATTGTGTGTGCATGTCTGTCAAGCCATCTGCTTAGAGACATTGCTTCATCCATACCTGTATTCACATGTCAAAAGCCTGCTTGGTGTCATTATAACATGTGCCTGTCCCAGTGGCGTCCCTCCCTGCAGTGTCACCCAGGGAAAAGGGAGGGATGATGCGCCGCCATAAAGGGGGCGTGGCCACACGAGAAAGGGACCTGAACCCTGTGGTCCTGTGCTTATTACTGTGCAGTGTCGGCTCCCTCACAGTGTCAGGAGCCGAGTGCTGCAATTAATGCTACAGTACAGCACCCGGCTCCTGTCACTGAGGGGGAGTCTGCACCTTGGTGTCACGCCTCACCCTCCTTATGACACCACTGACCTGTCCATCACTTGCTAGTGACTGTGCTGTTATATTTCTAGTCCTGGTGCAGGTGTATCAAGATGTGATTGGCGGTTTCAGGCCCGCCAAGAGCCGCGGCGGGCTCGGGTAACAGGGGGCGTGGCCACATCGTGCGAGGCGTGGCCACGCCCCTTGCGGGAAAAAAAAAGCCAGGGGGGGCACGATCAGTGTGATTGCTCCCCTTCACAGGCATAGGAGACTGCTGTGGCTGCTGCTCAGCAGCCACAGCAGTCTCCCACTGCTGCTCAGCACACGCTGTGTGCTGGGCTGCTGTGAGGGAGGGGGGGGGCGTCAGACCCGGGCCCCCGCCGTGCCCCTCAGGAAGTCCGGGCCGGGTAATTTGTACCCGCTCCCCCCCCCCCCTCTCGGCGCCCCTGGGCGGTTTCAGTTCTGTTATCTAGCCAGCTGAGGTGGCACAATAGTTCTTTGAAACCAGGGTTGACCAGACAGGTGATCTTTTCTGCCACTCTGTCAAAGTTGTTACTTATTATAAATTACTGTTTCATGCTTCTTGATACTGTTTTCATTGTAACAATTTGTCTTGACTGGGTTTGAGCCTGGGAAAGTACTCTGATTGCAACTTTAAATGTATGCTGTATCACTTATGCTATAATAAAATAGCGTTGTACCTTTTCAAAGTGTAATCATTGTGTCTGCGAAAAGGGAAATTCCACCACACTTGCCCCTCTGTCACTGTGTGTCTTTGCTGCTGGTCTCAGGAGGAAGATAGTGGACCCGTCAGCCAGAGCACCTTAGAACCTGGTATACTACAATTGTGTTCCTGGAAATATGTACTAAGGGCCTGATTCATCACTGATCGCAATTGCAACAGCATACGCAGATCGGCCGATGGTGCGTACTGCACATGCATATGCACCGCAGTGCGTGTGCGCAGGCCAGTATTGCGACTGGACTGTGATCACGTATGCAGATATAAAGCCATTGCAGAGTGAGTGACGGGATGTCAGTATTTGGGGAAGGTGACGGGGGAGTGGTTGGAGAAACGCAGGCGTGCCTGTCTGTTTGAACGCCATTTCCTGGGCATGCATAAATTAGCCACTGCGACAGCATTGGCAGCTTGAGTACTCACTGCTTGCGACCAGCGTTGCAATTTCTGAGACGAGTCAGAGCTGCTGTAATTGTGTGTAAGGGTCCGATGTTACTCGATGCTACCCAGGATTGCAAGGTATTACGGATGTGAGAAAGCGATAGTGGGTGTCTCTATGCTGGCTGGGCAGTTGCAAACATTAGCATATTTTCGCGTGTGTAATTCAATCTGTGATCGCAATAGCAATCCGTAATGAAAGGTCCTAAATTTTGATTAATCCAGTGTAACATATAAAGTGAATGTGTATAAATATTACTATGGTCTTATTTATTTATTTTTATAGTGCACAGTGTTGAATTCTCATTTGATTTTATGCAAATAAATGTATTACATTGTATACAGATCAAGATATTATTATCAATAAGTGTTGTGTATTTCTTCATAATATATATTTTGCCTTATGAGCTAGGGGGTTGATATCCCCTCTAAGCAGCAGCTACTGAACACTCAGGACCTCATTCAGAGTCAGTCATTGCGGCCACACGGTCGCACACCACCGATGTTCGCTAAACTGCGCATGCGTAAAATTCGCAATGCGCGTGCACAAACTAGCTATTACGATCAGAAATTGCTCTCTCCTTGAACACAGCCAGGTTGTTAATTTGAGTGACAGGATGAGGCGTTTGTGGGTGGTAACAGGGGAAGGTGCTTGTGAACGGGGGAGTGGAGATCCGAACGCAGGCGTGCCTGACTATGCAAACGGCGTTTTATGGGAGTGCATAATTAACTAAGTAGTATCATGGCACATGTGACATGGGAGGTTTTTACACTAACTTGATCGTAGTGCTTAAGAGAGGGTATGGTCAATCTTAAGGTCTACGACCAGCTCCAATGGTTCCCGATGGTCTCGATTAATCCTTATATGCCGGGAGATGACATGTAATGGGAACGAGAAGGGGGCGTATTTTTAGTCTTATGGCCGCATCCTCCCCTCGCTCGTCCAGCTAACGATCCCATCTTAACAACGCAACTTGCGAGCGCTTCATTTGCATATCCGGCCCCTTTTACCTTACGACCGTGCGGCCGCAACGACCGACTCTGAATGAGGTCCACAGTGCCATTTAAGGGGATTAGTTTTGTATTTCGTCAATTCAAAGTCAGTATTTATAAAGATGCTTATTCATGTTTATAAGATGTTTTAGCAACTCATTTTATGATAGGCCTAATTACCAGCTTTGTGCCAGATACAAAGAGTCTTCGCTGACTAAGGGGGAATTCAATTAGCCATGGTAATTTACCGTAGGCTAATTGATCCCCCAAGGCTATTCAATTAGCCCTGAAGGCAGTCCGCAGGCTGCCCTTAATGGGAATTTTTTTGGGGGGTCTGAAAAGACCTGAAAAGAAATCTGCGTTAAAGAGCATGATAATGGGTACCGCTACCCTAAGTGCACGGATATATGCATTATCTCAGCTTTTATGTGTTGACACGTTAATCTAATGGGTGTTAAAAAGGAGTTCGGATGAAAAGGGAATGGAATTGAATAGCTCAGACATTAAAGCCTGAGGCTATCTACCACCCTTTTTCACCCCTGTTAAATGATTAGGATTAATTGAATTTGGCCTTTTATATGTGCAGAACGTATTGCTGTTACATAATCTATGTGCAAATATTTATTTTCTTGTTGGAAATCTTTTTTTAGATAATTACTTCTTCAGAAACATTGCATATCCTGTTTTCTTTTTCCAAATCGATTTAAGGCTCCTGGAAAGGCCAAAGTCCAACAAACTGCGAAATAAGCCAAATGATTCCGCTCAAAGTCTTTCTCTCTGACAATATACATTTATATTATTATTTGCTAATTACATTGTTCCACTACTTTTTATTTGTACGTTGAACTAAACATCAGAATCTGTTCTTATTCTTTATGTGTTAATATGTATTAAAATATAATATGAGCATAATACAAATAATATAATAACGAGTTTAGCGTGGGCTTAGGGCCTGATTCAGAGATGTGTGCTAATGTAATCCCCGCTAAGATTTTGCACAGTTTGCAATTGCAAACATATGCTAATGCCTTCCACAGCATAGCTATAGCCGAGCATAGGGACGCCCACTGCTGCCTCTCATATCTGTACAACATCATGCACCAGCATAGCCATAGCTGTGCATAGGGACACCCACTGCTGCCTCTCATATCTGTACTACATCATGCACCAGCATAGCCATAGCCGTGCATAGGGACATCCACTGCTGCCTCTCATATCTGTCCTACATCACGCACCAGCATAGCCATAGCCGTGCATAGGGACACCCACTGCTGCCTCTCATATCTGTCCTACATCACGCAGCAGCATAGCCATAGCCGAGCATAGGGACGCCCACTGCTGCCTCTCATATCTGTACTACATCACGCATCAGCATAGCCATAGCCGTGCATAGGGACACCCACTGCTGCCTCTCATATCTGTACTACATCATGCACCAGCATAGCCATAGCCGAGCATAGGGACGCCCACTGCTGCCTCTCATATCTGTACAACATCATGCACCAGCATAGCCATAGCTGTGCATAGGGACACCCACTGCTGCCTCTCATATCTGTACTACATCATGCACCAGCATAGCCATAGCCGTGCATAGGGACATCCACTGCTGCCTCTCATATCTGTCCTACATCACGCACCAGCATAGCCATAGCCGTGCATAGGGACACCCACTGCTGCCTCTCATATCTGTCCTACATCACGCAGCAGCATAGCCATAGCCGAGCATAGGGACGCCCACTGCTACCTCTCATATCTGTACTACATCACGCATCAGCATAGCCATAGCCGTGCATAGGGACACCCACTGCTGCCTCTCATATCTGTACTACATCATGCACCAGCATAGCCATAGCCGAGCATAGGGACGCCCACTGCTGCCTCTCATATCTGTACAACATCATGCACCAGCATAGCCATAGCTGTGCATAGGGACACCCACTGCTGCCTCTCATATCTGTACTACATCATGCGCCAGCATAGCCATAGCCGTGCATAGGGACATCCACTGCTGCCTCTCATATCTGTCCTACATCACGCACCAGCATAGCCATAGCCGTGCATAGGGACACCCACTGCTGCCTCTCATATCTGTCCTACATCACGCAGCAGCATAGCCATAGCCGAGCATAGGGACGCCCACTGCTGCCTCTCATATCTGTACTACATCACGCATCAGCATAGCCATAGCCGTGCATTGGGACACCCACTGCTGCCTCTCATATCTGTACTACATCATGCACCAGCATAGCCATAGCCGAGCATAGGGACGCCCACTACTGCCTCTCATATCTGTCGTACATCATGCACCAGCATAGCCATAGCCGTGCATAGGGACACCCACTGCTGCCTCTCATATCTGTACTACATCATGCACCAGCATAGCCATAGCCATGCATAGGGACACCCACTGCTGCCTCTCATATCTGTACTACATCATGCACCAGCATAGCCATAGCCGTGCATAGGGACACCCACTGCTGCCTCTCATATCTGTCCTACATCACGCACCAGCATAGCCATAGCCGTGCATAGGGACACCCACTGCTGCCTCTCATATCTGTACTACATCTTGCACCAACATAGCCATAGCCGTGCATAGGGACACCCACTGCTGCCTCTCATATCTGTCGTACATCATGCACCAGCATAGCCATAGCCGTGCATAGGGACACCCACTGCTGCCTCTCATATCTGTCCTACATCACGCACCAGCATAGCCATAGCCATGCATAGGGACACCCACTGCTGCCTCTCATATCTGTCCTACATCACGCACCAGCATAGCCATAGCCGAGCATAGGGACGCCCACTACTGCCTCTCATATCTGTACTACATCATGAACCAGCATAGCCATAGCTGTGCATAGGGACACCCACTGCTGCCTCTCATATCTGTACTATATCATGCACCAGCATAGCCATAGCCGAGGATAGGGATGCCCACTACTGCCTCTCATATCTGTACTACATCATGCACCAGCATAGCCATAGCCGTGCATAGGGACACCCACTGCTGCCTCTCATATCTGTACTACATTATGCACCAGCATAGCCATAGCCGTGCATAGGGACGCCCACTGCTGCCTCTCATATCTGTCCTACATCACGCAGCAGCATAGCCATAGCCGTGCATAGGGACACCCACTGCTGCCTCTCATATCTGTACTACATCACGCACCAGCATAGCCATAGCCGTGCATTGGGACACCCACTGCTGCCTCTCATATCTGTCCTACATCACGCACCAGCATAGCCATAGCCGTGCATAGGGACACCCACTGCTGCCTCTCATATCTGTCCTACATCACGCACCAGCATAGCCATAGCCGTGCATAGGGACCACCACTGCTGCCTCTCATATCTGTACTACATCATGCACCAGCATAGCCATAGCCGTGCATAGGGACACCCACTGCTGCCTCTCATATCTGTCCTACATCACGCACCAGCATAGCCATAGCCGTGCATAGGGACCACCACTGCTGCCTCTCATATCTGTCGTACATCATGCACCAGCATAGCCATAGCCGTGCATTGGGACACCCACTGCTGCCTCTCATATCTGTCCTACCTCACGTACCAGCATAGCCATAGCCGTGCATAGGGACACCCACTGCTGCATCTCATATCTGTCCTACATCATGCACCAGCATAGCCATAGCCGTGCATAGGGACACCCACTGCTGCCTCTCATATCTGTCCTACCTCACGTACCAGCATAGCCATAGCCGTGCATAGGGACACCCACTGCTGCCTCTCATATCTGTCCTACATCATGCACCAGCATAGCCATAGCCGTGCATAGGGACACCCACTGCTGCCTCTCATATCTGTCCTACATCATGCACCAGCATAGCCATAGCCGTGCATAGGGACACCCACTGCTGCCTCTCATATCTGTCCTACATCATGCACCAGCAAAGCCATAGCCATGCATAGGGACACCCACTGCTGCCTCTCATATCTGTCCTATATCACGCACCAGCATAGCCATAGCCGTGCATAGGGACGCCCACTGCTGCCTCTCATATCTGTCCTACATCACGCACCAGCATAGCCATAGCCGAGCATAGGGACGCCCACTGCTGCCTCTCATATCTGTCCTACATCATGCACCAGCATAGCTATAGCCGAGCATAGGGACGCCCATTGCTGCCTCTCATATCTGTCCTACATCACGCACTAGCATAGCCATAGCCCTGCATAGGGACGCCCACTGCTGCCTCTCCTATCGGTCCTACATCACGCACCAGCATAGCCATAGCCCTGCATAGGGACACCCACTGCTGCCTCTCATATCTGTACTACATCATGCACCAGCATAGCCATAGCCGTGCATAGGGACGCCCACTGCTGCCTCTCATATCTGTACTACATCATGCACCAGCATAGTCATAGCCCTGCATAGGGACGCCCACTGCTGCCTCTCATATCGTTCCTACATCACGCACCAGCATAGCCATAGCCCTGCATAGGGACACCCACTGCTGCCTCTCAAATCTGTCCTACATCACGCACCAGCATAGCTATAGCCGAGCATAGGGACGCCCACTGCTGCCTCTCATATCTGTCCTACATCACGCACCAGCATAGCCATAGCCCTGCATAGGGACGCCCACTGCTGCCTCTCATATCGGTCCTACATCACTCACCAGCATAGCCATAGCCGAGCATAGGGACGCCCACTGCTGCCTCTCATATCTGTCCTACACATGCTTGCCGACATTTGGCTCCCTCCTTCCGGGAGGGAGCTGTCGGGCTTACAGGGCTGGGGGCGTGACGCGGCCAAAGAGGGCCGGGCCCGGCACATGACGCAACATTGGGGGCGTGGCAGCGCGATCGCGTCATCGTGGATCCGCCCCCTCTTCACAATGCCGTGATTAATGGCATTGTGCAGCGGGGGTGGAGCCACGATGACGCGATTCAGCGCGAATCGCGTCACCTGCCCCCCTGCTGCCGGGGTTTGTACCTAAAGGCGCAGGGGGGTGCGGGCACATCGCCGGGGGCCGGGAGGATTGCCTGCCTTCCCGGGAGGTCGGGAGCGGCACCCGATTTTCGGGAGGCTCCTGACCAAATCGGGAGGGTAGGCAAGTATGGTCCTACATCACGCACCAGCATAGCTATAGCCGAGCATAGGGACACCCACTGCTGCCTCTCATATCTGTCCTACATCATGCACCAGCATAAACATTGATAACACCGTCACAGATCGGGCAGCCATGCAGCATATGTCTAAAACACACGGTTTCTCCTGACACGCAGAGAGCTCTCTCTACACAGCATATCACAATGGCTAAATCATGCACACCCATGAAACGGCATTTAAACAGTCAGACACACCTGCGTTTGCCTAGCCACCCCCCGTTACCTCCCTCAAACGCTGACTACCTGTCACTCACTTTGTAATTGAATCCTCTGTGCGAGCATTGTGGCTAAACATTCGCTGCGCCTGCGCAGTGCAACATTACACACGACGCCTCCTGCGGCAGTAGCGTTATTCCGCAGTAGGTGCTGCTGCATAAGGTACAACCCTGAATCAGGCCTTATGTCCACTAAAGTACATAACATGCTTCCTGCTCAACAGGATAGTGTACCTGGAAAATGTACCAAAAGTTTGAAAACTTGATGTATCTTGTTGAACGACATGTGAGGGTCTCACCAAAGTGATCCAAATTTTGTCCAATGCTTAAATGAACATTCTAGAGTAATAATATGCACTATGCTTTACATTGGCAACACAAAGGAGAATAATTTCCCTTCTACTCAGGGTAATGGAGTGAGAGATCACGGATGTGATCCTAGTGACAGCTGCAAGATTAATCATAGAGTTCCACTTCCAGAATGTCTCTGGCAGTTTGTGCTACTAGAAATTTGGCAGTGAAGTATAATCACATGCAAAAAATAAAACACAAATGGAACCATATTAGGAATGTCTTTTTCACAGTCACAGTTACACGTATAGGGCCATATTCTGACGCAGCGGTGATGTTGGACGCAGTGGAGCAATATTTTTCATTTGCGCATGCGTCCGAGTTACATGCCACTTGTGTTCTGATTTTGTTTGTGCAGAGTCGCAGTATAAAGTTAGATGCACAGTACCAGAAATGTGAGGGGCATTCCTGGGCTGTGACTAGGAGGCTCAGTGTCTACGGATGCTGACATTGGGAGTCTCAGGACCTCATTCAGAGTCGGTCGTTGCGGCCGCACGGTCGTAGGGGAAAGTTGCTGTCCTAAGATGAGATCGTTAGCTGAACGACCGAGGGTAAGAAGCGGTCGTAAGACTAAATCACGCCCCCTTCTCGATCACAACACACGTCATCTCCTGGGATATAAGGATTAATCACGACCATTGGGAACCATCGGAGCTGGTCGTAGAGCTTTAGGTTGACCATACCCTCTGTTAAGCATTACGATCAAGTCAGTGTACAAACCTCCCATGTCACATGTGCCATGACGCTACTTTGTTAATTATGCACTCCCATTAAACGCCGTTCGCATAATTAGGCACGCCTGCGTTCGGATCTCCACTCCCCCGTTTTCAAGCACCTTCCCCTGTTACCACCCACAAACGGTTCATTCTGTCACTCAAACTAACGACCTGGCTGTGTTCAAGGAAAGAGAAATTTCTGATCGTAACAGCTAGTTTGCGCACGCGCATTGCGAACTTTACGCATGCGCAGTTCAGCGAACATCGGCTGCGTATGACCGTGCAGCCGCAAAGACCGACTCTGAATGAGGTCCTCAGTCCTTGCACACTCACAGGCATGGATGTACACCAGGGAAGGGCTTTGTAATGGCATTTGCATACATTTGCAGCCATGACTCAGGCAAAATTCATTTAGCTCCAGGGCTAAGTGCCCGGGAACTATTCAATTACATCCTGTGATGGCCACTATTTCCCAGGGTTGGCCACGTTAAGCTGCAGCTCCCAGGCTAAGTGTAGGACGTGATGCAGCTGTCAGGTCATGACTGGTACTGAAGCCATATTTAACACTGATTTCTGCTTGCAACTCGGGAGGGTGCAAACAGAAATCCGCAATAAGTGCAGCCTCGGGGATAGTCAAGGGAAGAGATTATGTGGCTCCTGGGCAATTAGACCTGGAGCTAAACTCCTGCGTAAGAATTGAATCGTCCCGTAAAAGTGTTAATGTTTTAATTACATTGGTCAGTAATTCCTGTGTAAGGCATCAAGTTGGAAGTATATGCCAAGTTCTGATTTCTGTAACTAAACAGATAGTGCCAACCTAACTCCCAAATCTAATTATTGCATGTGGGTACACTTCACTTTTTCCAATTCTTTATTTTTCACATAATCAGTGGGAAAAAAAGCTCCCCAGTATTTGTGTGCTACATGCAGACAGTATTTTCCCTGTACTGCTCTGCTCCTAACATTGCAGTAACCCCTATATGAGAAGTCGGCTTTATACTTTGCATGAGCCAATTATTATTTTTTTATGTCTACAAAACTTTCTCGTAACAACATGTTTCTGAAACTTTTCACTGAAGGTGGTATAGATAACGTGAAAACATGAATTACTGTAATTCTTTGTATTCATGTCTGTAAAACATAGCCTGCCAATTACTGCTGGCTATCTTTAGATTTAAAATAAAAAGTACAATGATGTAGCTCTTTGGCAGGCAAAAATGGTCACTTATAATTTACCACTTTGGGAGAATTACTGTTGAGTGGAATTGTCTGTGCTCTGGCAGATTTTCTACCCAAATGTGATTTTTTTTCTTTCATTTATGTAGATGTATGCCATGAGTCCAAAGATTCTAAAATAACAGAGCCCATCACAACTAAATGGTGTAGACCAGTCAGTCTATGGGCCTGATTCAGAGATTACGCTTTTGTAATTGCAACTGTGATCTCTTACGGATCGCAATTGCGAAAATATGCTGTCTTCCAAAGCATAGCCGAGCATAGGGCCACCAACTGCGCCTTCTCATATCCGTCCGACAGTGTAAACATCATGAACATCAAAGCAGTTCGAACATCAAAGCAGTTTCTAAGGTGAGTCTGACCTGTCTCAAACACTGCGTCTCTACTGACATGCTGGGAGCTCTGATGCTGCGAAGGAAATCGCAATGGGACCATGAAATGGCGATTAAACGGTCAGACCTGCCTGTGTTTCCTTAGCCACCCCTGTCCTCCCCAAATGCTTACTACCTGTCTCTCACTTTGCAAATGTATCCCCTCTGCGAGCATAATCGCAAAACAATTTCTGCGCAGTACTGCTTTCTCGCATGCGCAATGGCTAAAAATCTGCATAAATATCGGCATTTCGTAAATCTCTGAATCAGATCCTATAATCATAACACAAATGACACATATTAGTGCTCATTTAGAGTTAGATGCAATTGTTAATCTTACATATTACTAAACTGTACAGTACACGCACACCAAAAATACCTCCATATATATCAGTGGCGTCCCTCCACTGGGTGACACATGGTGCGGTGCAGACGGGGAAGCCGTGTGCCAGTAAAGTGGGCCTGGACTCGTGGCAAGGGGCATGACCTCGTGGGTAGGGGTGTGGCCAAGTGGCTCGAACCCCCCGTTTTAGTCTCTTCGGGGGGTCCCGGAGGTGCGGACTGCCCCCGGGGACCAGTGTATTTGCAGGGCTGCTGCACGTAATGTTACAGTGCACCACCAGGCACTTTGGAGTCACCACTCGGCGGGTGACACCAGGGTGCGGCCCACACCCCCCACATTCCCCTTGTGACGCCACTGATATACACATTATGGGGTATATTCAATTGGGTGCAAGGTTTTGCGTGGAAAAAACCTTGCGCCCCTCGCGCCCAATTTCGGAATCCCGTGGGTATGCGCGCTCCCGATACCCGCGGGATTCAATTAAAAAACAGTGGATGCAGGGTTTTCATCACTGAAAACCCCGCGCCGCGTAAATTAAAAAAAAAAAAAGAAAAGTCACTTACCTGCCCGGGTCCCCGCGGCTCCCGGCGGCCTCCCCTCTCTCTTCTTACTGGATAGGGGGCTGCTGGGAGTCCCGGGGGCTGATGAGAGGAGCAAGGGCTGCTGGGAGATGTAGTTCTCCCAGCGCCAATTCCGGGGGGCCACACAAGCACTGCGGGGGCACACACACACTCATGCACACACACACTCTCAAACACACTTACATACAGCGCACACACGGACATACTCACCGCTGCTGCAGAAGAGCCGGCTCCCGACGCAGGGTGAAGAAGAAGATGAGAGGACAGCGCTGCAGAAGGTAAGTAATTAAGGACTAATTAAGCTAAATGGTTACTTCCAATTGCTTAATTAGTCCTCAGGGGGGGCCGCCGCGGGGGTGTCAGAGCAAGTCCCGGTGATTTCTCCTGAAATCATCGATTTCAGGAAAAATCACGCTTGCTCAGGAGGTGCGCAAAAAAAAAACTCCCGGCGCCTGTTTTAAAACAAAACACGCACCTAATAGAATAGCAAAAAACCCGCACCTGCAGGAAAAACCTCGCAGGTGCGGGTTTTTTGCTTTTCACGCAGCCTATTGAATATGCCCCTATGTGTATTGTTCCAATATGCCTGAAGAGGAGGAATGAGGAGGAGCATCACCAAGATAGAATAAGCTACGACATGTTCACATAACTGCAACGTAATTGCATGTAGTCACATTACCAGATGCACTTTTAGGAGGCAAGTGCTGGAGAGTTGTTGCAATATTATATAATAATGATAATGACAACTATCAGTAATATCTAGCTGCTTCTGGTTGGTTGATTGTGTTTTGAGCTCTCTAGTTAATAGTAGAGATGTGCGCAAGACCCCCAAGTTTTGGTTTTGGGTTTAAATCATTGTCGTGTTTTGCTTTTTGTTTTGGCTAACCACCCTCAATTGTTATTGAACATCCAGCACAGCACCAACCCCCAAACGAGTATACGACCCGCGATCAACGTTTGCAGGTCCTTATAGTAGCCTGATCAGTATCGACCAGGTTGGACTGCATGCACGGGCGATGGTCATTATCGTTATTGACCATCTGTGCCCGTGCATTGTCTGTCGTTTGGGGGTTGGAAGGGGCTAAAAAATGGACAATATAAACAATCTACCGATAAACGATATCATTATCGTTTATATCGTCCTGCTAAATCTGACCATGTGTATGCACCATAAGGATTCGTCTTGTTTAGAGTAATGGGCCCTATTTTACACTTAATAGTGTTTTATTACACATTACTGCAAAATATTTTCATGATGCTGGACCCACCACCTGCACCTATGTAAGTTATGCTGTTGTGTGGCCACATAGATGTTTTTTTTTAACCATAATAAATTTGCAAATGAGTCAATGGCAAAAATGTTTTACTTTAATTAATGCATGTTTGCTATTTATTCACAACACCATAAACGAAGAAAGCCAATACCAAGCCAACCATTATCGAGGATGATAAGGTGGCAGGTAAATTATATTTTTCAATGTAATACACATAGTGGCAACATGACATATTTTCACAAGATTAATGTTAAATACAATTTTTTTGTACAGTAGGTCTATTAAGTGCTATGGCCCTGTCTCCAGAAGAGGTGGATCCTCCCCTGGATAGCCAGACACCTCCTCAGGTTGCTGACACAACGATGGAGATACGTATACACTGCAGCTCCTGCACTGACAAATGGTGAGTTGCTGTTTATAAACAAAACACATAAATGGTTAGCAAATGTGATTTTAAAAGTCCAGTGTACAAATGCTCCGTTCCCTCAAATTGCAAGTTTTTTTATTTTGTTTTTGGTGCAAAATCACAAAAAGTTTTTCGGCATTTTTATGGTCATTTATTTTGGTGCAAAATAACAAAAACTAAAGTTTAAGCTTTTTCTTTTTCCTAAATATTTATTATAGAATAGGTTGTACTATGACTCTTTTTGATCAGCTGTGTACTCGGCTACAAATGGCAAACTATCTGTACATTGAGCCTGATTCAGCATGGTACGCAATTGCAACCCACAGCTCAGTCGATGGTGCGTACTGCACGTGCATATGTATCACTCTGCAATCACGCACACAGCAGGTGAGAGACGGATCATCAGCATGTGGGGGTGGGGACGTTGGAGTGGTCGGAGAAACGCAGGTGTGGCTGCCCGTTGGAATGCCATTACTTGGGCGTGTATAAATTGGCCACTGCCATGGTGTACGCAGCTTGTGTACTCACTGCGTGCAACGAGAGTTGTAATTTCTGAGATAGGTCAGATTGCGTGAGGGGCTGATGCTACTCGATGGTACCGATGTATACGCAGGTCTGCAAGGTCTTACGGATGTGAGATAGCGATAGTGGGCGTCTCTATGCTGGCTTTGGCTTTGTGATTGCAGACATTAGCATATTTTCACAGCAGAACTGCATGTATAATCGCTGCTGTGATCCGTAGTGAATCAGGCCCATTGTCCAAAAGTGTCTAAAAACAATATAATGCACTAATGTTAGCAAACAATTGTCAGCAATCACATATTTACCACTTATTTCCCAACAGATCCAGTGCACAGCTCTGAAATGTTATTCCTGTTCGGACTGACCTCGGTTGCTGGCACAGATCACTGCGGTAGGCACCAATAGTAGTGAACGCTGTTTAGTGCCTGTCATGGCTGCCGACACTTGAGACTCCTGGAGGGAGGCAGGCCTACTAGGCACATAAACTGGGGTGGTCTTAGGCATGACCTTTCCATGAAACTCAGTAGCACAGGATAATAGTAAAATAGAATTTATTCACTTAAGAATTATAACAGCAAGGTCTCAAATAAAGTCTCAAACAGCACAGAGGTTCACATATGCAATAATATGTATAGGAGAGAGGGTCTCATTTCAGACCCGGTCGCAAGCACCGATGTGCTCACAACCCGCAGCTTACCTAACGACCAGGAGGCCGCACTTCAAAAATGAAGCGGCTGCACTCATTCAAAACGAGTGCTCGCTTCTTGTGAGCACCTCTGAATGAGGGCCAGAATCCCCAAATATATATAAGCAGTCTTTAGCATATCAGAACTAACGTGGTAGGGAACCCCAAGTCCAGAATGAGGCTAACACCTCAGGATGACATTAAGGACCTTTGCCAGGGTAGAACCCTGTAGTAATGGAAATCCGGAGTAGAGTGGGCCCTACAGAATAATATAGTTCCGGGACAGGACCGAGCCCTGCGGTGCAGTGAGAGATGAAGCAAACTTGAGCCTTGTGGAGTAGTGAAGTTGGAGCAGGGTTAAGCCCTTTAAGTCGATGAGATTCCAGGACAGGGTTGAGCCCCAGGGTCGAGCGTGGTTGAGCCCCGTGATGCAGAGAAGATTGTAGTGGGGTTGAGCCCCGTGACGCGGAGAAGATTGTAGTGGGGTTGAGCCCCGTGATGTAGAGAAGATTGTAGCGGGGTTGAGCCCCGTGATGCAGAGAAGATTGTAGCGGGGTTGAGCACCGTGATGCGGAGAAGATTGTAGCAAGGTTGAGCCCCATGATGCGGAAAAGATTGTAGCAGGGTTGGGCCCTATAGTGTGGCTAGGGTTCAGAGCAGGGTTGAGACCCGTGATGCAGAGATGACACTGTAACGGTGCAGTTGACAACTGTAACAAGGATGAGTTCAATATCCACAGGAACAGAAAGACAACAGGCAAAGTAAATAGTGCAGCAAAATGGTGAAACTGTAGTGATGGAGCAATCAGCAATACTTAAGCAATATGAATGCTGGGCCCTGTAGTGCAGCAGGTGACTAACATCAGAAGTTCATCTGGAATACAACAAAGTCCACAGCAATCCACAGGCACAGCGGGGATCTGGCAGGAGTCTAAGAAAGGACCTGAAAGCAACGTTGCACAGACACTGAGACACAGGGCCTGAGGGCTATGCGCTTGCAAGTGGGTCGTTGGTGGCCCAGTGCGCATGCGCACGATGGAGCCGGCTCCGTCGTGCGCATGCGCGAGACCCGGATAGCGACGGGCAAACCGTCACTCCGGGTCTCGTACCAAAGGGGGCGTGCTGTCGATGTTGAGTGACAGCACGCCCCCTTTGGTGGGCGGGCCGGGAGAGTGGCTGCCCAAACGGAGGCATTTCCATGTGAACGCCTCCGTTTTGGGGCGGCCCCACTGACATCACGAGTGATGTCAGTGGGAGAGATTTCAGCTCTGTGAGAGCCGAAATCTCTCTGGGGCTTGCGGCAACGAGACCCTACCACAAGGGTCTCGTCGCAAGCCCAATGGTCGCAATGGTCTTGACCATCGCGACCATCTACCTGGCCGCTCGCTATAGCTGTGGGTGGTCACCCACAGCTATGCGAGTGGCCAGGAGGCCGCTCTAAAAAACAAGAAGGCCGGCCCTGATTCAGAGCGAGCGCTCTGTCAGAGCATCCGGCTCTGAATCAGGGCCACAGTTAGTAACAGGCTTTATACTAGAGGTCTGTGATCCATAGGAAGTTTCAGAACATGTGACCCAAATGAATCAGGTTTGAAATAATGAGCAATCTAGAAATCCCACAACCTGATGACACCTGGGAAACAGATGATCACTTTAACACTCTATCCCCCGAATGAGAAGCATACCAGCAAACAGGATAGTTCGTCCTACGCCCACAATGGAACTTTGGCAAAAGTAGTCTATCTTTATGTACTGAAATAGTCGCAGTCCTGACAGTGCCAGACAGGCCCTCCTCCAAGCTTCTTGGTCCTCTGTGATGTCTCAGTGTCGCACGACCCCAGAACTTAGAGCTTGCAGGGAGCTGGATGTGTGATCTTGTTGCAGTTCAACCTGACTGTCTGTACAGCCCCCATGACTATGGGAACCTTATTGGTGGATCCAGTCGTGTGGCGCCCATGCACCGCAAACACCAGAGAGACTGCCAGCCCAGACGCAGATGAGCAAGTACAGCCCTCAGGAAAAATAGCTGTGACTAGGGTGGACATGGACGGCTGTGAGATGGCACAGCTGGACCCAATAACAGAGGCTTGGATCTCGTGACAATGACCTCATCATCAGACACTGCATTGGGGTTTATTTGCCCAAAGAAGAACCTGGGCCTATGTAGGCTCTGCAGTACCTCATGAAGCTGCTCTGTTCTGCCTCTGGGCCCTTTCAGTCTGCTTATGGAGTGCTGCATATCTAAAGTAAGTGGTGAGAACTGACAAAGTTCCTGCTGCCATACTTCCTACAGCCACATTGTTGCAGGTGATTCTTTCCCTTTCTATAGGCATAATGATGAAGCTTGAATGAATAGAGGGCCAGATTCAAAGGTTCTATGCAGAGGCGGCTGCATGGTTTGCTGCAACTGCGTCTGCCTTTATATGATAATGCTTTAACTGATTCTGAGCATACTGGCAGCAGTGCTATTCCATCTTGTTGCCTATTTAGACACAACGTTCCAGGCACCCTGCAAGCCAAATGCAGGTACTGTGAGACAGCCCCATTCACCCACCCCTAGTTAAAGCCCTGGGAAGAGAGAACATGAATGGACATACAGTTTAAAATGGGAAAAATGTTGACATACAGGTGAGGGAAGTTTGGGGAGCACATGAATTGACATACAGATGGGGAGCATAATACTGGATGGACACAGATGAGGGGGTAGGCAAAAACAATACAGAACATACAGACAGGTGGACAGTACAATTCAGAACATACAGATGAGGGTGTAGCACAATACAGAACATACAGATGAGGATGTAGCACAATACAGAACATACAGATGAGGGTGTAGCACAATACAGAACATACAGATGAGGGTGTAGCACAATACAGAACATACAGATGAGGGTGTAGCACAATACAGAACATACAGATGAGGGTGTAGCACACTACAGAACATACAGATGAGGGTGTAGCACAATACAGAACATACAGATGAGGGTGTAGCACAATACAGAACATACAGATGAGGGTGTAGCACAATACAGAACATACAGATGAGGGTGTAGCACAATACAGAACATACAGATGAGGGTGTAGCACAATTCAGAACATACAGATGAGGGTGTAGCACAATACAGAACATACAGATGAGGGTGTAGCACAATACAGAACATACAGATGAGGGTGTAGCACAATACAGAACATACAGATGAGGGTGTAGCACAATACAGAACATACAGATGAGGATGTAGCACAATACAGAACATACAGATGGGAGGTGGGAAGGCTTAGTACAACTCATACAGATATGGGAAGAGGATGAGAACATACAGACAATAGTAGGGGCACAAGACTAAGAAAACATTGCAAATTGGAAAGAATGATCCAGCAATAATAATTATAGGATACAAGCTATACAGGTTGAGTCTCCCATATCCAAAATGCTTAGGACCAGGGGTATGTTGGACATCGGAATATTCCGTATTTTGGAATATTTGCAAACCATATTGAAATGTTTTAGGAATATATGTGTTTATGTGTTATATACACCTTATACACAGCCTGCAGGTAATTTTATGCAATATTTTCGATAATTGTGTGGCTCAAACAAAGTTTGTGTACATACATGAAATTCATTTATGTTTCATATACACATTATACACAAAGCCTATAGGTAATTTTATACTTTATTTTTAATAATTTTGTGCTTTAAACAAAGTTTGTGTACATTGAACCATCAAAAAGCAAAGGTTTCACTATCTCAGTCATGCTAAAAATATTCTGTATTTCGGAATATTTGGATATGGGAGACCCCGAAACGTTGACTGATATTAATAAACCCCTCTGGTGAGGGTATTTGGATTTACAAGTCTCTGAGTGCCACCTATCATTATGTAGGATATTGATTAGGGGCGCTGACCCCATCAGGAGGGCACCAGAGCCAGTTAGGCTATATGCCTTTTTGTTATCGGAGTGCCGGAGGACTGCATGGGAGAGAGGGAGGGAGAATATAGCGGTACTCATCCCTCCACCAGCAAATAAAAATGATCTAGCTGTCATATTGAGCAACGTTTCAGCCCTATTTATTTTCAGAGCTTTCGTCAAGCGCAAAAGATTCCATATACATAAAAAATAATAGAGATACACTCACCATTAAATACCTCGTGGGGTCCAACCTCCTGCTCATCACCGCCACCGGGTCCGGAAATGACGGTCGCGGGGGAGGGGTGATGTTAGTGGTCGGCGCCTCCTGTTGCTGGGTAACCAGCATAAACACCCTACTGTGTAGACACATACATCAGACATATATTGGACTAACAAAAACATATAATGATCAGCAGCTTTAGTGAAGCCAGGTCACTGGTGCTACTATACTAATACAAGATAGGTATTAGCTACTGCATGATTCAAAAGGTTACATTTTAAAGAACGATCATTATTATACATAGTTATGCCCATTCCAAGTTATTATCATGTATTTTCAAAGAGATATATGTACCACCTATACATGCTTTTAATATTAGCAAATATACTATGATTCTAACAACACTGGACTATAATAGACATTACACTATAAAGAACACTATAAAAAAAACAATGTAACCCCAGTGTTTCATTGAGACCCTGGGGGTCCAGGGTTCCTAGTCTGTTTATCCATTTGGATTCCAGCTGGAGTAATTTTTTCCCCCTGTTACCTCCCCTTGTACTAGGAGGGACATGATCAATGATCTGGTAACTAATTGTAGCCACATTATGTTTGGCTTGTAGGAAATGTTGTGCTACAGGTTGTTCACTGTTGCCCCTTGTTATGGCAGTTCTTATTGCCAATCTATGGAGCGCCATTCGCTCTTTGAACTGGCGCTCGGTTTTACCAATGTAATGGCGAGCACACGGGCAGGTTATCATATAGAAAACGAATTTACTAGAACATGTAATATAGTGATGTATTTTTATTTTTTCGCCTGTAAACTGGTGGCAAAAGTAGGTCCCTTGTTGTAGGTATCTGCAAGTCAGGCAATTAGGACATTTATAACATCCCATCTTGGGCTTACCCAAAAATGAAATATTTTCATGTTTGCCTATGCTGGAAATATCTGTCCTTACTACGAAATCTCTAATTTTTTTGCCCCTACGCTAACATGGCATTAATTTAGTCTGATGTAGTGAGGGCAACTCAGGGTCAGAAGTGATCACTGGCCATAATTTTTTAGCACTACGATTACTGTGTGTGCTCAAGTGATCGTAAGTATTAACCCATGTGTGTGTTTTACCCCTGGAATTTTTAGGCTTAGATCTATAAAATTCCTCTGTGATAATAGATATAGCCTTCTGTTTTTGCTTAAGTAATAAGGTCTTAGTAAAACCTCGCTCTTCAAATTTTTTTTATCATGGTATCAATCTGTCTCATTGCTTCCTCTTGTTTAGAGGTAATACGTAATACTCGGAGGAATTGTGAGTATGGTAAGCCAGCTTTTAATGACTCAGGGTGTGCACTACTAGCAAGGGGTAGATTATTTCAGTCTGTAGATTTGGAATATAGTCATGTTTCCAAAATATTACCTTTCTTGGTAATGGTGACATCCAAGAAGTTTACTTGTTCTTTATCTACCTGATAGGTGAATTTCACCGGACTGTCGGTAGTGTTGTGCATTCTGATAACTTCGCTAAATGCATCCTCCATGCCTGTCCATAGAATTAACAGGTCATCTATGTACCTAAAAAATGCCAAAATATTTTTAGAGACATTGATATCCGTAAAAAAAACACATCTTGTTCAATCAATAACATTAAGGTATTGGCGTACGATGGAGTCACAGTCGACCCCATCGCACAGCCAGATACCTGCAAATAATGTCCTCCGTCAAAGAAAAAATAATTATGGGTTAATACATATTCCAACAGAGAAAGGAAAAATTCTAGATCAGGGCCAGCATACCATGGGTTATTAGTAAGCAACATTTTTGTGGCTAATAATCCCATCTATTGGGGTATGCAAGTATATAGATTGCAAACATATACTGTACATAATAAACAATTCCCTGGGATTTCCATGAGTTCCCTCAAAGATATCAACAGACTATTAGGGCCAAATGTAATAGGTAGTCAGTTTTAGTAACAGTACAAACTCGCACTTTCTCGCACTTTTAAAAAGTGCGAGTTTGTACTAGGGGTGAGCGGGTTCGGATTTCTGAAATCCGAACCCCCCCGAGCCCCCCCGATCCGAGTCCGATCCGAGTCAGGCTCGACTTTTCCCGCCTGACTCGGATCTGAAATCGAGGCAAAACGTCATCATCCCGCCTTCCGAGTCTCGCGGGTTTTGGATCCTATATAAGGTACCCGCGTCGGCGCCATTTTCTCACTCGGCTGTGGACAGTGAAGAGGGAGGGTGGGAGTTAGGGCTGTGTAGTGTAGTGTAGTGTAGTGCTGCTGTTGTCCACTACTTCAAAGTCCATAGGGGCTGGCTGTGTTGTGCTGTGCTGCTGTTGTTAATAGGGGCTGTGTCCACTACTTCAAAGTCCATAGGGGCTGGCTGGACTGTGTTGTGCAGTCAGTTCTCCATAGGGGCTGTGTCCACTCCAAAGTCCTGTGCAGTGTCCCAGTCCTAAAGGAGTGCTGTAGTGTTGTCCAGGGGGTGCTCTGTCCATCAGGGGTGCTCCCCCCAAGTGCTAAAAAAATAATATATTTTCTGTGTTTGTGAATTGTGTGCGCAGTAGCCGCACGTGCATCAACAAAGTAGTGCCAAGCGTGCGCCTGTGTCATAAGTAAAGGGCCGGCTGGCTTGACCGTTAAAGGGTGCTGTAACCCCCGAAAGTACACTCCAGTCCAAACCAAAAAAAAATTATTTTCTGTGTTTGTGAATTGTGTGCGCAGTAGCCGCACGTGCATCAACAAAGTAGTGCCAAGCGTGCGCCTGTGTCATAAGTAAAGGGCCGGCTGGCTTGACCGTTAAGGGTGCTGTAACCCCCGAAAGTACACTCCAGTCCAAACCAAAAAAAAAATTATTTTCTGTGTTTGTGAATTGTGTGCGCAGTAGCCGCACGTGCATCAACAAAGTAGTGCCAAGCGTGCGCCTGTGTCATAAGTAAAGGGCCGGCTGGCTTGACCGTTAAGGGTGCTGTAACCCCCGAAAGTACACTCCAGTCCAAACCAAAAAAAAAATTATTTTCTGTGTTTGTGAATTGTGTGCGCAGTAGCCGCACGTGCATCAACAAAGTAGTGCCAAGCGTGCACCTGTGTCATAAGTAAAGGGCCGGCTGGCTTGACCGTTAAGGGTGCTGTAACCCCCGAAAGTACACTCCAGTCCAAACCAAAAAAAAATTATTTTCTGTGTTTGTGAATTGTGTGCGCAGTAGCCGCACGTGCATCAACAAAGTAGTGCCAAGCGTGCGCCTGTGTCATAAGTAAAGGGCCGGCTGGCTTGACCGTTAAGGGTGCTGTAACCCCCGAAAGTACACTCCAGTCCAAACCAAAAAAAAAATTATTTTCTGTGTTTGTGAATTGTGTGCGCAGTAGCCGCACGTGCATCAACAAAGTAGTGCCAAGCGTGCGCCTGTGTCATAAGTAAAGGGCCGGCTGGCTTGACCGTTAAGGGTGCTGTAACCCCCGAAAGTACACTCCAGTCCAAACCAAAAAAAAAATTATTTTCTGTGTTTGTGAATTGTGTGCGCAGTAGCCGCACGTGCATCAACAAAGTAGTGCCAAGCGTGCACCTGTGTCATAAGTAAAGGGCCGGCTGGCTTGACCGTTAAGGGTGCTGTAACCCCCGAAAGTACACTCCAGTCCAAACCAAAAAAAAAATTATTTTCTGTGTTTGTGAATTGTGTGCGCAGTAGCCGCACGTGCATCAACAAAGTAGTGCCAAGCGTGCGCCTGTGTCATAAGTAAAGGGTCGGCTGGCTTGACCGTTAAAGGGTGCTGTAACCCCCAAAGTACACTCCAGTCCAAACCAAAAAAAAAATTATTTTCTGTGTTTGTGAATTGTGTGCGCAGTAGCCGCACGTGCATCAACAAAGTAGTGCCAAGCGTGCGCCTGTGTCATAAGTAAAGGGCCGGCTGGCTTGACCGTTAAAGGGTGCTGTAACCCCCGAAAGTACACTCCAGTCCAAACCAAAAAAAAATTATTTTCTGTGTTTGTGAATTGTGTGCGCAGTAGTCGCACGTGCATCAACAAAGTAGTGCCAAGCGTGCGCCTGTGTCATAAGTAAAGGGCCGGCTGGCTTGACCGTTAAAGGGTGCTGTAACCCCCAAAGTACACTCCAGTCCAAACCAAAAAAAAAAATTATTTTCTGTGTTTGTGAATTGTGTGCGCAGTAGCCGCACGTGCATCAACAAAGTAGTGCCAAGCGTGCGCCTGTGTCATAAGTAAAGGGCCGGCTGGCTTGACCGTTAAAGGGTGCTGTAACCCCCAAAGTACACTCCAGTCCAAACCAAAAAAAAAATTATTTTCTGTGTTTGTGAATTGTGTGCGCAGTAGCCGCACGTGCATCAACAAAGTAGTGCCAAGCGTGCGCCTGTGTCATAAGTAAAGGGCCGGCTGGCTTGACCGTTAAAGGGTGCTGTAACCCCCAAAGTACACTCCAGTCCAAACCAAAAAAAAAATTATTTTCTGTGTTTGTGAATTGTGTGCGCAGTAGCCGCACGTGCATCAACAAAGTAGTGCCAAGCATGCGCCTGTGTCATAAGTAAAGGGCCGGCTGGCTTGACCGTTAAAGGGTGCTGTAACCCCCGAAAGTACACTCCAGTCCAAACCAAAAAAAAATTATTTTCTGTGTTTGTGAATTGTGTGCGCAGTAGCCGCACGTGCATCAACAAAGTAGTGCCAAGCGTGCGCCTGTGTCATAAGTAAAGGGCCGGCTGGCTTGACCGTTAAGGGTGCTGTAACCCCCGAAAGTACACTCCAGTCCAAACCAAAAAAAAATTATTTTCTGTGTTTGTGAATTGTGTGCGCAGTAGCCGCACGTGCATCAACAAAGTAGTGCCAAGAGTGCGCCTGTGTCATAAGTAAAGGGCCGGCTGGCTTGACCGTTAAAGGGTACTGTAACCCACAAAGTACACTCCAGTCCAAACCAAAAAAAAAATTATTTTCTGTGTTTAGCCGCACGTATATATCAAATCGATATAACATAAATGGAGGACCAAACTTTCTCCGATAAAAATAAAATAGAGAAAGATCAAGAACCAGTTCCTCCTAGTGCTGAAGCTGCTGCCACTAGTCATGACATAGACGATAACATGCCATCAACGTAGTCTGCCAAGGCCGATGCCCAATGTCATAGTAGAGGGCACATACAATCCCAAATGGCAAAGTTCAGGAAAATGACCTTGAAAAAGACATTTAAATCAGCTGAAGAGAAACATAAACTTGCCAATATGCCATTTACGACACGGAGTGGCAAGGAACGGCTAAGGTCGATCCCTAGTATGTTCATGACTAGTGGTTCAGCTTCACATGACGATGGAAGCCCTCCTCCCACTAAAAAAATCAAAAGAGTTAAGCTGGCAAAAGCACAGCGAAGAACTGTGCTTTCTAAGAAGATATCACAAATCCCCAAGGAGAGTCCAAGTGTGGTGGTGGTTGCGATGCCTGACCTTCCCAGCACTGGACGGGAAGAGGTGGCTCTTTCCACCATTTGCACGCCCCCTGCAAGTGCTGAAAGGAGCACCCACAGTCCACTTGCTGATATGCAAATTGAAGATGTCACTGTTGAAGTACAACAGGATGAGGATACTGGTGTAGCTGGCGCTGAGGAGGATGTTGGCGAGGAGGATTCTGATGGTGATGTGGTTTGTTTAAATCAGGCTCCGGGGGAGACAGTTGTTGTCCGTGGGATGAAAAAGCCCATCACGGTCATGCCTGGGCAGAAGACCAAACATTCCACCTCTTTGGTCTGGCAATATTTCTATCCAAATCCGGACAACAACTGTCTTGCCATATGTACCATATGTAAAGGTGAAATAAGTAGGGGTAGGGACGTCAACCACCTAGGAACATCCTTCCTTATACGGCACCTGCAGCGCATTCATAAAAAGTTACTGTCAAGTTCAGAAACTTTGGCTAAGACCGTAAGCAGTCCAGGGACACCTAAATCCCGTTGTCCTGTTGTATCCTAGCGCCTGCAAACCACACCGTCAACTCCCTCCTCGTCAATTTCCTCCTTAGTCAGGATCGGAAGTAGTCCTGCAGGCCATGTCACTGGCATGACTGACTCTCCTATCCGGGATTCCTCTGGAGGATCCTGCACTGCTACGCCTACTGCTGCCGCTGCTGCTGTTGCTGCTGCTGGGAGTCATTCATCATCCCAGAGAGGAAGTAGGAACACCACTACTTTTACTAAACAATTGACCCTCCAACAGTCCTTAGCGAGGAGGATGAAGTACGACAGCAGTCATCCTGAAGCAAAACGTATAACTGAGGCCTTGACTGCTATGTTGGTGTTAGACGTGCGTCCGGTATCCGCCATTAGTGCAGTTGGATTTAGACAATTGATGGAGGTAGTGTGTCCCCGGTTCCAAATCCCGTCTAGATTCCACTTCACTAGGCAGGCGATACCGAGACTGTACAGAAACGTCAGAAAAAGTGTCCGCTGTGTATCACCGGTTTCAGTAAGAGGCACACCGCCGACAACCTCTTAGAGAAACTGAGGGAAATCATCGCCCAGTGGCTTACCCCACTTAGACTCTCCTGGGGATTTGTGATATCTGACAACACCACCAATATTGTGCGGGCATTACATCTGGGCAAATTCCAGCACGTCCCATGTTTTGCTCACACAATAAACTTGGTGGTGCAGAATTTTCTGAAAAGCGACAGGGGCGTGCAGGAGACGCTTTGGGTGGCCCGAAAAATTTCTGGCCACTTTCGCCATTCAGCGACTGCGTGCCGAAGACTGGAGCGCCAGCAAACACTCTTGAACCTGCCCCGCCATCACCTGAAGCAAGAGGTTGTGACGCGGTGGAACTCAACCCTCTATATGCTTCAGAGGATGGAGGAGCAGCAAAAGGCCATACAAGCCTATACATCCACCTATGACATAGGCAAAGGAGGGGGTATGCACCTGACTCAAGCGCAGTGGAGAATGATTTCCGTGTTGTGCAAGGTTCTCCAGCCCTTCGAACTTGCCACACGTGAAGTCAGTTCAGACACAGCCAGCTTGAGTCAGGTCATTCCCCTCATCAGGCTTTTGCAGAAGCAGCTGGAGAAAGTGAAGGAGGAGCTAAGACGGAGCGATTCCGCTCGGCATGTGGGACTTGTGGATGAAGCCCTTCATTCGCTTTGCCAGGATTCCAGGGTGGTCAATCTGTTGAAATCAGACCACTACATTTTGGCCACCGTGCTTGATCCTAGGTTTAAAGCCTATGTGGTGTCTCTCTTTCCGGCCGACACAAGCCTGCAGAGGTGCAAAGACCTGCTGGTGAACACACTGTCAGCTGAAGCGGAACGTGACACGTCAACGGCTCCTTCTTCATTTTCTCCCGCAACTGGGGCTGCCAGGAAAAAACTTAGGTATCCTAAGCAACCCGCTGGCGGTGATGCAGGGCAGGCAGGACCAAGTTTGGACATCTGGTCCGGACTGAAGGACCTGGCAACAATTTCTGACATGTCTACTGTCACTGCATATGATACTGTCACCATTGACAGAATGGTGGAGGATTACATCGGTGACAGCATCCAAGTAGGCATGTCAGACAGTCCATACCTGTACTGGCAGGAAAAAGAGGCAATTTGGAGGCCCCTGTACAAGCTGGCTCTATTTTACCTGAGTTGCCCCCCCTCCAGTGTGTACTCCGAAAGAGTGTTTAGTGCAGCCGGGAACCTTGTCAGCGAAAGGCGTAGGAGGTTGCTTCCACAAAATGTGGAGAAGATGATGTTCATCAAAATGAATTATCAGCTCTTCCAGGGAGACCAGCCTCCAGAAGGTACAGAGGGACCTGTGGTGGTGGATTCAAGTGGGGACGAGTTAATACTTTGTGAGGATGAGGATGTACACACTGAAGAGGGTGAGGAATCGGTGGATGAGGAGGATGAGGATGACATCTTGCATCCGTAGAGCCAGTTTGTGCAGGGACACATTAATTGCCAGCTTGTTTTGTGGGGGCCCAAACGAACCAATCATTTCAGCCACAGTTGTGTGGCAGACCCTGGCGCTGAAATGATTGATTTGTTAAAGTGTGCATGTCCTGTTTATACAACATAAGGGTGGGTGGGAGGGCCCAAGGACAATTCCATCTTGCACTTCTTTTTTTTCTTTGCATTATGTACAGTTTGGGGCCTAGTTTTTCTAACTGCCATCCTGTCTGCCACTGCAGTGTCACTCCTAGATGGGTCACGTGTTTGTGCCGCCCACTCGTGTCGCTTAGCATAGTCATCCAGCTACCTCGGTGCAACCTTTTGGACATGAAAACACTATTGTGAGGTGTGAGGTGTTCAGAATAGACTGGAAATGAGTGGAAATTAAGGTTATTGAGGTTAATAATAGCATAGGAGCAGAGAAACCAACAAATTCTGTGATTTTAGCTGTTTTTATGCTTTTTAAAAAAAAAATACAGATCCAAAACACAAAACCCAGAACCCAAAACACGGAAGGGTGGTTTTGGCAAAACCAATGCAGATCCAAAACACGAAGAAAGATCCAGATCCAAAACCAAAACACAAAACACGAAAAGTGGCCGGTGCACACCCCTAGTTTGTACTGAAACTCGCAAATTCAATAGCCTGCGAACTTTTCAGCTCGAGGCTACTGCATTTGCGAGTGCAGGCGAGTTTAGGACTATGTAAACTGACAACTTTTAATGCAAGTAGCATTAAAAGGTGCGAGTTTTAGAGAAGCCATCACAGATCAGTGAGATCCGTGATGGCTTCTGTGTGTGTTTTAAAAAAAAAACGTGCACCCCCTCCCCAAAAGCATAACCAGCCCCGGGCTTTATAAAGCCTGTTCTGGTTCTAAAAATACAGGGGACAAAATGAGTAAGGGTCCCCTGAAAATTCCAGAACCAGCACCGAACTCTTTCTAGCAGGGGGATAATGCCACAGCCAGGGAAAACCTTTCACCGGTTTCCCCGGCCAAAGCATTATCCCTGACTGCTAGTCAGTCCAGGCCGGGGATCCCTGGGGAGTTGGGTACCCCCCCAATAAAGGGGTACCCCTCTCCAGGGCACCCCAGGCCTAGACTGATAGCCCGGGGCTATCCCCGGCACCCTAGGGCGGTGGGTGCCGGGTTGATAGTGTAAAGTGAAAGTGTAAAATTAAATTTACCATATTGTCTTTATTTGTAGAACCACAAGTACCAGCAAGCCTCCCCTGCATGCTGGTATTTGGAGAACCACAAATACCAGCATGCGGGGCATTACGGGCCCGCTGGCACTTGTAGTTCCACAACTAAAGAAATACGTAAAAAAACAAACTTACACCGTGAAAGTATAATTTTAATAAAACATACATGCACACTCACACTCACACATACTCACCTATTATCCGAAGTAATCCATAGGGGTGTACCTGAAAAAAAATCCATACTCACCTCTCCTATGCATAGATCATGTCCTCTTCTCCAAGTAGGCAATCCAGGGGTTAAAATAAAAAAACGAAAAAAACCCGATCCATGCCGGACTGAGCAAAGGTATGTGTGTACACATACCTTTGCTCCGCGTAAATGACCGGGGCACACGTGTGCCCCGTCAGTGCAGGGGCCGCCAGCCAATCAGGGGGCATCTCCGTCGGAGCAGCTCCCTGAGAGTGCCGGTATTGTGACATATATATATATATATAATATATATATATATATATATATTAATTAGTGTGTGTATATATTTGCACTTTTTTCCAGGCCGGTGTTGAAATACAGCAAAATTCTCAGTCTGAGGAAAAGCTTTTGAGTAATACAGCCGGTGTGAGGAGAAATTAATTGCAACAGGTCAATTTAGAGGTAGGAAACACTTTAAAAAAAAATGTTACACAATTACCTTTTGTTGTTTACTTTTTTGTTATATTTTTGAAAGCGTATGTGTGTTAGTTATGGGGCTAGGGTATGATGGAATTTCTATAGGTGAGGAATGGGCTCAGGGCGTGATGGTGAGTCAGGTGTATTTCTGTGGGTTAGATATGGGGTCAGGGTATGATGGTGGGTGAGGGATATTTAGGTGGGTCAGGGAGTGGTTGTGAATGAGGATTATTTCAGCGGTATGAGGTTCGGGAGTGATGGAGGTTGAGTGTTATCTCAGTGGGTTATGGTGTCAGCGAGATGTGGTGAGTGAGGGGTATTTATGTGTTTGAGGCATGGCATCTGTGAGCAGCAGATGGTAAGAGGTGCTGTGTACTGCATTGAAGGATGGCAGACAGATATATCAGTTGGTGGATGGTGTACGGAAAGGGGTAAGTGTGGTGGGTGAGGTAGAGTACTGCAGGCAGCAAATCTTACAGCTGAGCCTGCACTGACAGCATCTGTGTCTCTGCAATTTGCTTTTACATACATGCAGCAGCTATATCATAGACACAGGACCAGTGCAAAATGCAAATGGATTACCCAAAGTACTAACAGAGCTGTAGATAAGGTAGTGTGATGTGTACCCCACCACCAGGGGTGGAGAACCCAACAGGGTAAATATTAACCCAACCCCAACCCCTCACCCCCCACCTAACCCTAACCCTCCCTTTGTGGTGCCTAACCCTAACTCCCCCCCCCCGGTGCCTAAGCCTAACCTCCCCCCAGGGGTGCCTAAACCTAATCCCACCTCCCCGCACCCTAAACCTTACCTTCCTGGGGGGGTGCCTAACTCTAACCTCCCCCCGGGGGTGCCTGATGCTAACACCCCTTCCCCTAGCTTAACCCTAGCCCTCCTGGGGGGTGCCTATCCCTAAGTCCCACATGGGAGCCCCTAACCTAACCCTCCCCCCTGTGGCTAACAGGCTTCCGACCGCCGGCTTCCTGACTACATACTTATCGGGCCACCCAAATGGAATAGAGGTGTTGTGTTCTTTCTCGTTCAGGGCACTCAAATGTCTATCTCCGGCTCTGACCACCTCACCCTATCTAATGTACATTTTCTAAGATAAACAAACTTGACTGAGAGTGAGGTACAAAATTTGTTAAAAAATTTAAATTTTAAACTTCAGCATTACACAAACCATTTCCAGGAATCATGACTGATGGATTACCACTGTGTAGCCTGAGTTCATGAATGTTTGTGCTTTACTGTTATTTGATTCAGCCAGTGAGAGCGTGATGCAGCTTCTGACAGCATAGGGGCATATTCAATTGGGGGCGACAATAGCAAAAACTCACACCTGCGTGGTTTTTACCTGCGGGTGCGGGATTTTTGCTATTCAATTAGGTGCAGGGTTTTTTATATTTTGAGCACATCCAGAGCAAGTCTGATTTTTCCTAAAAATCGTTAATTGATATTGATATGCAAAACTTGTATATCTGTGTACAACTGAGTGTGTAAACAGAACTTGGCGGCCGCTGCATCATAGCACTCGGCATGCTGATTGAGAGACTCATTGACACATTGCAACTTAGATGCATTTTCAGAAAAAAAAGACGCCCTTCACTAGCAGAGTCTCACGGGACCATGTGCGCCAAGAGGGGCTGTTTGGCGCACTGCAGCAAAGATGGCTGAGGACACATCTGTCTGATAATCTAAATATTCCGTGATCATTATGATATCAATATAACAAATAGGCAGATAGACGACATACGCGCGAATGCCTGCAGGAACTTTCTGTGCAGAGTGATTTCACTGAACATGCGCTACATAAACTAATGTAATACTAATTCTGCATCACCCCCTATGTCTTTTTGCCCCATCTGTATACATTATTCTTTTCTATACAATCACTTTGTATTTAATCTAAAACTTTGTCATTCCCAATGTTTTATTTTTAAATTGTAAATGTTTTCAAATAAGTTGTCTGTAGTAGAAATACAAAATAAAAACTTTTGCTTATAAACAAAAATACGTCATTGGAAATAAATGAACTACATAATAAAAATAACCCAAAAAGGGGCAATAGTGATACAGTAGGTGAAAAGAGGTAGAACTATATGACTTTGGTCCCAATTAGGTCAATATAGAATTATTACTCTTAAATAACAAATCTGCTGTAGTTGCCGAACGCCATAAAAATAGGTCTGTAAGTTGATATACTGTAGCATTTCATGAAATATAGATGTCATAACTAAATACACTTACACACATGCTATTAACTAACTTTACATACAACAATTTTCTGTTGAAATGTTTAAAGGCAAATAGTCTGACTCTTATAACAGTGTTTGCAGATTATTGGACATTTTCCAGTGGAAAGGCTTGTGTCAGTACATTGGCATGTATTGAGAAACACCATGGCATACAGATCCTTTTTTTTTCTTGCAATGATAAATCAACTACATTATTTAAGATGTGTTGGGAATTGTAGTAAGTGTTTTATAACACACAAATAATCAACATTCAAATAAGTTTATAACAACCAATGCCTGTTTTTGGTGGCACTGGGGGGTACACAGTTTCACAATTTATTATTTGCCTCATTTTTAATTCTTATAACTAGTTACACTATCAATCTAAAAGTGGAGATCTGGCTGACCGCTGTGCTACTATGAATTACCCGCCGATCTGCATAGATGCATACATTTGCCTTGGATGGCTTAGGACACGCGTAGTGTGAAAAATTGCTTTGCATGTGACCATGAATCAGTCCCTTAGCTTTATAATACCCAATTCAAAAATCCGGGTCTGACCTGGGTTTTTGGACATGGTTCCAACCCAGGTCAGATCCCGTTTAAAATGCACCTTCAAGCCGGGTTATTCCTGGGTCAGACCCATACACACTGAACACGGGTCTGCCCTGTTAAACTTGTGAAGTCATAAAAAGTGGGAGGTGACTGCTCTACAGCCACCAATCAGCTCATTTTAGGCATGACCCAGGTCGGATAACCCAGGTTGCGCCATTTACACTGCACCATTACCCAGGTCCATCCCGGGTCCAACCCTGGTAGCTACCTGGGTTGGATTCCCAGGTCACTTGACCCGGATTATTTTTCAGGGACCCTTTTTCACATAGCCGCTCTCTGGGAAACCCCAGCTATAACCTGGGTTATTGCAACAGTGGAAAAGTGGTATAAGAGTTGTTTGATTACAAACACCAGATGAAGGTAGAGACTTAAGCTGGCCATTCATGCTACAATTATTGGGGCCCCGACAATTGTAGCGTGTGTGCGGGTGACCGAGTGTTAAATATTGCTCGGTCGGGCATGCCGGATTGTCCAGCAGGCCCGTCCGATGCGATATTTATGGGGAAAACTGTCGGCCGCATAGGGCAGTGTATGCCCAGCCACGGCCGGCAGACAGATATTTCCTGTGTTCCTTCCCATGGAAGGAACAGAGAAATGTCTCCTCCCCCGGGGGCGGAGCGCAGATGTCGGGCTGATACACTGTGAGAAATCTCATAGTGTATGCCGTGGACATCTGCGGCTGGCAGGCTGCCAGATAAAATGTCTGTCCGGCATTTTATCTGACCATGTATGCCCAGCTTTATACATTTATTCAGCCTGCCCAGAACTGACCAGATATTTGCATTTGATTGTTAAACTGGAAACAGATTTGGAAGCTCATCTTAACACTTCTTGATGAATTTTAAAATTTTGGTATTGCATTTTACTGTACAGTATGTCTACATGGATCAGTTTAGTACATTGCAAATACTGTACCCTTAAAAATAAATGATATTTTGGAATTCCAATTTTGTTATGATTTTTTTAGGGTACAGATTTTTTTTCACACAACAAATATTAATTTATTTTGTTCTAGATACAATTATTTAAATAAAACTACTCTTTTAAATTATTATTAAAGATTTTCATGATACTTTCACAGGACTTTAGGCAATAATTTACAGTTGAATCATTTCTGTTTTGTATTTGTTTTTATTTATAATTGAGTCATTTATTTTATTTTACAATTTTTACAAACTTGTCTATAATAAGTTCCTGTGTTTCATGCCAAAATTGGGTGTGTTAGGACATGCGCACTGTCGACATGTCGACATGCACAATATTAACATTGTCATAATGTCGACATAACATTTTTCTAATATTAGAGCTTTAACCCTTTAATGATCTCTCACAGTAGAAGCATTGCAATTGTGTTTTATATAAATACAATTCAGAATTAAAAAGGGCTAACTGTAATAGTCAATCAAATCCATCACAATTTGATTATGAATATTGTGCACAAGAAGCTCCTAGAAATGTAGGTGCATTTAATAGATGTTTACATTTTGTAAGAGGCATAAGATACTTTCTGACTAATATCACCACATTTAATGATAACATTGGAATGTACTGTTCCTCAGCCAGGACAGATCTCTGATAACCAGCTTTCCTGACAAAGAAGGCCATCATGTTCAAAGACCTTTGCATGCAGCAATTGGGTTTCATATTTACCCTAGTAATTTGCCCATTGTACTGACTAAAGTTAAATATGGCCAGGGGGTCATCAAGCGAGGAGACCAGTTCTGCAAGCAAAAGTGCAACAATATCTAGCAGCTGGCTGCTTATATTCTTTACTGATCTTATGTATGAACCACCTTAGCAAACACTGTAATAACTACAGTTTTTACTCAATTATAAAGCCATGCATGATTTGTACAATATTAAGCACCGTACTGGCAATAGTAGCAGAGCAGCAAGGGTTAACAGAGTTACACTTTGAAAAGCAGCACAGATTTAATTGTAGCACTTAACATAACAGCATGGAAATATAGCGATGATCAGCTAGACAGTGCTGGAATTTTACTCATCCTTCAAGTGACAAAATATATATAAACCCATAAACTTGAATGAACAGAGCATAATATGTAGTAATTAATCCAATCAAAAATATAAAGAACATTTATTTGGCAGAAATCTGTTTCCTTTTCCAAAGACATTGGCCCTCATTCAGAGCCGGATGCTCTGAGCAGAGCGCTCGCTCTGAATAAGGGCCGTCCTCCATAAAAATGGAGCGTCCTCCTGGACGCTCGTATAGCTGTGGGTCACCACCCACAGCACATACGAGCGTGCAGGATGATGGTCGCGATGGCGTTGACCATCGCGACCATCGCCAGTGCAACCAGAAGCCTTTGGTCGGAGTTTTCGACCACAAGCCCTGGAGTGATTTTGGCTCTATCAGAGCCAAAATCACTCCCACTGACATCACTAGTGATGTCAGTGGGGCCGGCTTCTGACGGTAGGCGTTCCCTTGGGAATGCCTCCGTCTGGGAGGCACGCCCCCGGCACGCCCACCAAAGTAGGCGTGCTGTCAATCAACATCGACAGCACGCCCCCTTTGATCAGACACAACGAGCGAAGGAAAGTCCTTCGCTCGTCGCGTCTGGCGCATGCGCACGACGGAGCTCCCTCCGTCGTGCGCATGCACAGTGCACACCATCGACCCACTTGCGAGCAGACAGCCGCTTGCGAGTGGGTCTGAATGAGGCCCATAGGTCAGAATTATTATCACTGCAACAGTGATAGATCCCTCTACCCCATACAGGCTCCACAAAAAAGTCTTCTAACGCCATCTAAAAATTACATTAGCTACTGACGTCAAGGGCTCAATCCAATTAGGTGCATGTTCCCTCGTGGCGCAAGTAATGCCATGTATCCACTTGCAGACTGAGGAATGTTTGAACGATTACGACATCGTAATCGTTCAGTCGTTCCTCATCCTGGAGGTGCCAATACTGAACAATATGTCGTTCAGTGCAGGCACCCTGTCTCATACCCGAACATGCCCAATCTGTCGTTATCAGAAAGATTGAACGGCATGTTCGGGCGATGATTGATGTAAAAAATGACCAGCGGGAGCGCGTATCACTGGTCGTTTTCCACATTATCATGCCCGACTCATGCACGATTAATGAGCGATTGAATGATAACGATGTCATTATCGTTCAATCTCTCTGTTTAATCAGCAAGTGGACCTGCGGCTTTAGTGTGACTTTATACTGTTCTAGGCACTATGGGACAGTTTTATTAAGTTTTTGACCTGCTGACAGGTAAAAGGGATGAGGGGCGGTGTCGGGCCCCTCCTGCAAACAAGTAATTAGTACCCGCCCTCTCGAACGCCCCTGGCTATTAGCATGGATGCAGATAATGGGTCTAGGTTGTCTGCAAAAACAGAGGAGTAAAGTCCAGGGGCAGAGAGCCCAAGGAGTGGGTGTAGAGTGTAAGCTGGTGTGCAAGAGAAGTAAGTAATGAGAACAGGAGCAAGGAGGACCCTGCTCATGGAGCTTACAGTTTCCTACCACTTTACAACTAACAATTTCACAATTAAGCTTCTATTGTTCTCCTTAAATACTACTACACACGGAGCCCTACTGACTTCATCCCTGCCCCTGATTAGTCAGCTCCCGATTCTGGCAGAGCTGCGCCCTAGTCCCCTCATCAGTGTCAGAGACGTGCTGTGTCATGTGACGCTGATGAGGGGACTTGGGTGCTGCTCTGCAATGAATGCAGTAGAACAAAGCCGTGGCAGCTGAGCCTCCATCTGGGAACAGGTGACACTGGACACTTGTTCTTGACAGGGTCTCACTGTGTGGGGGCCGCTGCTGTCGCCCTCCCTTAGTCCAGCCCAGGACTAGGAGGAGGGTTAGGCTGCAGGTGGGAGGGTTAGCTATAGGCTGTGTGGGGGGAGGGTTAGGTTTAAGCTGCAGGTAGGAGGGTTAGGTTTAGGATGTGGGGAAGGAGGGTTAGTTTTAAGGGATTCTCACCACCGGGATCCTGAGCGCCCCCGAAATTTCGTATCCAACCCTTAGAAATATGCTTCCTCCTTACACTGAAAATGGAGCTTGTAAAATACTTCCCATTAAATGTATAAAAGGCACCTGAACCATGCCAGCTCATAGCTGGTGACAAAAGTGTCTATGCTTTGTGGAATGGCTGTGTGCTCTTCCACAAAGCAAGAAATGGTCATCAAGACTGTGGGGTCTATTTACTAAGCAGTGTTAGGAGACAGAGTGAAAAGTGATAAGAAAGTGATAAGGTGCCAGCCAATCAGCTCCCAACTGTCATCTCACAGGCTCTGTTTGAAAAATGACAGTTGGCTGGCACCTTATCACTTTCTTATCACTGTTCACTCTGTCTCCTAACACTGCTTAGTAAATAGACCCCTGTATCCTTTCCACCCCTTCATTTTAATGTTCATAATATATAATATTGTGCATAACTGGGTGACCTCTATCCTTAGCAATGTCCTCGCTCTACCAGATTCTTCTTGTTGGTTGCTGCAAACTTCTACCCCTCCAAATTCACCGCCATAAGACTACACAAAGCAGTACATTTTACTGGAGATATAAGTGCATAAAGTACAAATAAAAGGACATGCGTGATGTTTCCAAAGAGGATTTTCCTCTGCTTCTTGGCAGGTTTGCGCTTTGTAAACTAGGTCCACAATGTTTGAACTGAACAGTGGTTGGATGAGTGATGAAGAAAACGTCTGCGTAGTCCCTTGGGACCTCACTCAGCATGATCCAATACTGGAAACTATTCATGAAACTTGGATGATGAAGAATAAAAAATTAAGAGCAGAGTAAGTGGTTGAGATAAAGAGAAAACTTTAAGTCAGTATGTTAGACAATCAGCTGTAAAGAGGAAATGAAAAAAATAAACATTTTGATACATAAAATTATGAGTAACTTTTTGATTCCTTTTCAAATTCCTTGAAAAATATGTCAAATATAATTAAGGAACAATGGGTAGAATCATTCCTTTATAGTGCAGTCCTGTGCTTGGTCCCTTATTGTTTGCACTGGGTGTAGTCATAGTGTAACATTTATGACGTTGAAATGTTGACATTGAACATGCCGGCATGTGCAGAATGTTGACATTTTCACAATGCGAAATCTAGACTATGTGCATGGACCGGCACCGAACGGTTAGGGCTAAGCTGCCATGGGGAGGTCTTAGGGTTAGACACTAGGGAGAGGGTAAGGGTTAGTGCAGTGATTCCCAACCTTGTTCTCAAGGCACACTAACAGTCCTAGTTTTAGTGATATCCATGATTGTGCACAGATGGTTAAATCAAAATAACTGAGGTACTAATTAAGTCACTTGTACTCTAGTATGGTTATCCATAAAACCTGGACTGTTAGTGTGCCTTGAGGACCGTGGTTGGGAACCCCTGGGTTAGTGATGCTGCCGGACCTGGAAAACCATTGCTATAGCCGCTGGACTTGCCATATCAGTCACCACAAGAGCAGCAGTGCCGTTTTATCAACATTCTTATCATGTCGACATTTCATCAGTGTTACCATAATGAATGTCGGCATAGTCAACGTCGACACGCAAAGTATATGCTGCATGTCGACAAAATATAGCTCACCCAGAGGTGGATTTAGACTTAAACAAGACACTGATTTGGGTGATGAGTCCAGCTGGGAGTGAAATGAAGACAAGGTGCAGGGTGTCAGCAGGCTCAGGCACTCAGGCAGGGGAAAAGGTAGTGAAGGACACAGGGTAGTCCAGCAGGTTTTTCTGGAGCTGACAAGCAGGCTGGCAGGTAGCGTTTACACAGGTAACCAAAGGTGAGCTCAGAGAACTCCCTGTCAGCTAGGCTGAGATACACGTTGCACTGGCAATGATGGAAGGCTCTGAACCTTCCTAAATACCCCGTGCTGCGCTATGACTGGCTGGAAGGAGCACATGACTCACCAGGATTGGGCAGTTGAATCACATGGTCAGAAGGCAAGATGGCGACGCCCATGCCAAACGGAACGGAAACACCACCAGGCCTCACCAACCCTGAGTGACAATGTGCCCGCACAGAACCACACGCAGCCAATGCCCCTCGCCAAACACCAGCGCCACTGCCATACACCCCCTGCCATAGTGACCTCACAGGTAATACCTGCCGACCACCATGCCGAGAAACCCTGGCCATGACAGTACCCCCCCCACCTTTTTGGGTGGCCTCAGGACACTCACCAGGCTTCTCCAGATGGGCGGAATGGAATTTCCTGATGAGGGCAGGAGCGTGGATATCTCAGTCATTGGTCCAACAGCGCTCCTCCGGACTGTAACCTTTCCAATCCAGCAGGTATTGCAAACGGCCTCTGCGAAGACGGAAATCCAGTATCTGGGAGACCTCAAACTCGACTACTCTTTCAGTCTGGACTTGGGGAGAAGCAGGCAGGACTCTGTGGAACTTATTCAGCACCAGGGGTTTGAGTAAGGACACATGAAAGGAATTGTGAATTTTTAGATATGAGGGTAACTGAAGGAGATAAGCCACGGGGTTTATGACCTCTATTATGGTGAAGGGCCCGATGAAGCGTGGGGTAAATTTCATAGATGGTACTCTGAGACGTAGGTTCCGGGTGGATAACCAGACTTGGTCTCCAACTTGCATGCATGGTACCCTCCTACGCTTTTTATCGGCCTGGGTTTTGTAACGGGAGGACGCCTTCACCAAGTCAGCACGCACTTGAGTCCAGATGGCAGCAAAATCCTGCACCATGTCTTCTATGGCTGGGACATCAAAGACAGGCAGGCTTTGGAATTCAGGAACCCAGGGATGAAGACCGTAAACAATCCGGAATGGAGTTTGGTTTGTTGAAGAGTGGTAGGAGGCATTATGTGCGAACTCGGCCCATGGTAGCAGTGCGGCCCAATTATCTTGAGAAGATGTCATGAAAATCCTCAGGAAGGTCTCAAGGTCTTGATTAACCCTCTCAGTGGAGCCATTGCTTTGCGGATGGTATGCTGTGGAAAAATTTAATTTCACCTGAAGTACAGAACATAAGGCCCTCCAAAACTTTGCAGTAAATTGAACACCACGGTCAGAGACTATCTCAACAGGAAGACCATGGAGACGGAATACGTGTTGAATGAACAGGTGAGCCAGGTCAGGAGCAGTAGGCAGTTTCTTTAGGGGTATGTAATGGACCATCTTTGAGAATCGGTCTACTACGACCCAGATAGTAGTAAACCCTTGAGAGTTTGGCAGATCTGTGATGAAGTCCATGGAGAGATGCATCCATGGATGTGATGGAGAGGGTAATGGCAGCATTTCACCAGCCGGGGCCTGTCGAGAAGATTTATGCTGGGCACAGGAGGAGCATGAAGAAATGAATTCTAACATGTCTGCTTTCATGGATGGCCACCAATAGTTTCTCTTTAAAAACTCCAAGGTCTTCCAGGTGCCAGAGTGCCCTGCGAAGTGAGAGGAATGAGCCCAAGTGAGGAGCTGCTTCCTTAACCCCGGGGCCACGAAAGATTTCCCAGTAGGAGGCTGTACCTGTCAGGTGGCGAACACTCTTGACTCGAAAACAAGGGTATTGTGTTGATTCTCCAGTTTGTCGTCACAGAGGAGAGATCTGGATAGAGCATCTGCCTTTTGATTCAGTGCCCCAGACTGGAAGGTCAAGGTGAACTGAAACCTGGCAAAAAATATTGCCCATCGAGCCAGGCGAGGACTCACACATTGAAGATTTTTGAGGAAAAGGAGATTCCTATGGTCAGTAAACACGGTGAAGGGGAACTTTGCCCCTTCCAGGAGGTATCTCCATTCTTTTAGTGCCAACTTCACTGCCAGGAGTTTTTGTTCGCCTATGGTGTCATTTCTTTTGGCAGGTGAGAACTTTTTGGAAAAAACCCACAGGGGTGAACTCTATTATCCTCATAACGCTGGCACAGGACTGCTCTCACAGCTTCTGATGATGCGTCTATTTCCAACAAAAAAGGCCTATCCAGATCCGGCTGTCGAAGGACTGGAGCAGAGATGAAGGCTTGCTTTAGGAGATGGAAGGCAGTCTCTGCCTCAGGTGACCATAGGGCAGGATTGGCGCCTTTATGGGTTAGGGCTGTAATGGGAGCTAGTAATGACGAGAATCCCTTGATGAAGCGTCTGTTGTAGTTGGCGAACCCAAGCAATCTCTGGATGGCTTTCAAGGTCTGAGGTCGGGTCCAATCCAAAATCGCCTTTACTTTCTTGGGATCCATTTCCAGACTGGAACCAGAGATGACATAGCCAAGGAAAGGCACACTGGGTACACTAAAGACACATTTCTCCAACTTGCAGTAAAGGTGGTTCTTTCTCAGATGAGTTAAAACTTCCTTCACATGTTCATGATGTTTCACCACAGAAGACGAAAAAATTAGTATATCGTCCAGGTAGACAACAACCGAGACGTATAATAGGTCCCGGAAAATCCCATTAACAAAACTCTGAAAAACAGCAGGGACTTTGCATAAACCAAAGGGCATTATCAAATATTCGAAGTGTCCATCTCTGGTATTAAAGGCGGTCTTCCATTCATTGCCAGCATGAATACGGATGAGGTTATAAGCCCCTCTTAGATCAAGCTTTGAGAATATGATGGAGCCCTTGACCCTATCAAACAACTCTGTAATCAGGGGGAGTGGGTATCGATTCTTTACTGTTATGTCATTAAGACCCCGGTAATCTATACAAGGTCTCAAGCCATTGTCCTTCTTGCCGACGAAAAAGAACCCAGCTCCAGCAGGTGAAGTGGAAGGACAAATAAAAACCTTTGCTAGGTTGTCCCGGATGTATTCGGACATGGCTTGAGTCTCAGGCAAGGATAACGGATATGTGCGACCACGAGGAGGTATCTTGTCAGGCATTAGGTCGATTGGACAATCCCATTCTCTGTGAGGAGGCAAGACATTTGCTTGTTGCTCAGAAAAATATCAGCGAACATCTGATATTCCTTAGGAATGGCTGAGGATGTTAATGAAGATGTCTTTCTTACAGGTCGTATCTTGGGAAGACAGGATTTCTGACAGTCTGTACCCCATGAAAGAATCTGCATGGAACACCAGTCTATCCTGGGATTATGCTGGCATAACCAGGGTAGACCTAAGATGATTTCTTGAGAAGCCTCTGGTATCACTAAGAATTTTAAAGACTCAGAATGAAGTGCCCCAATTCGGACTAGTACTGATTGAGTCTCTTTGGTGACTATTCCATTAGTTAGAGGACGTCCATCTACAGAGGTCAAATAAATGGCATGATTGAGAGATGTACAAGGAATCTGTAGTTTGTCAATTAAGCTGGAAGTCATGAAATTTCTGGCTGCTCCAGAGTCAAGTAGAGCAGTAGCGAAGACAGGTTTAGGTTTGAGATCCAAAGCTAAGGTAATTTTGAAATCTTTAGTATTTGGGGACGGGCTCATTACTCCTAACTTGATGTCCCCAGGGTCAGTTAGGATTTGGCATTTCCCAGTTTACTGGGGCAAGAGACCACCAGGTGACCTGACTCTCCGCAGTACAGACAGAGGTTTTTTTGTAATCTTCTCTTACGTTCCTCTTTGGAGAGGTGGGCATGATTCACCTGCATTGGCTCTTCATCTGTAGGATGAGGAATTGGACGGGTAGGCAAGGAAGGGACAAATGACCTTTGCCGGTCAGTTCTGTGCTTTTCAGCCTGACGTTCTCTGAAGCGCAGGTCTACTTTATTACAGAGTGAGATCATGTCATTTAGGTTAGTAGGAAGCTCACGGGTGACCAGATAATCTTTTAGTGGATCCGAAAGGCAATGCCAAAAGGCTGAGGTGAGGGCTTCCGCGTTCCGTTTGAGCTCTGATGCCAAGATTTGAAACTGCACGGCATATTGGCTGACAGGACGGATTCCTTGTCTCAATGTCATGATGCTAGACGATGCTGATACAGTACGTCCAGGTTCATCAAAAATCCTATTAAATGACGACACAAAGCCTGCGTAGTTATCCAGCAGCGGATCCGAATGCTCCCAGAGTGACGAAGCCAAATCCAAGGCCGGGCCGGATAGCAGGGAGACGATGTAAGCCACTTTGGTTCTTGCAGTTATGAAGTTATCAGGCTGTAGGGTGAAGTGAATATCGCACTGATTTAGGAATCCGCGACAGAGTTTAGGGTTGCCGTCGAACTTGCTTGGCATAGGGAGATGTAAGCGGGGAGATGACCTGCCTCCTGTATTCCCAGACGCTGAAGCAGATGTAGTTGCTGGTACTCCAGGGGATAAGGTAGTTTGCAAATTATCCTGTCGCTTAGACATCTCTTGCAGAAATTGAGCCATTTGGTACTGCATAGTTTCCAGGTTTTCTAGACGACCAGAAATGCACCTGAATAAATCCACTCCAGACTCCTGTTCCGTGACCGGATCCATGGGGCCAGTGTAAACTGTAATGTTCTGGTTTAGTTGTGGACCCGGGGTGGTGGCAGGAGCTGACACAGAAGCGGATTGAAATAAAAAGGTAGATTCTTTAATGTGTGATTTGGCAGACATGGGATGGGCAAAAGCAAAAGTCCAGTTTTAGCACTTGTAAACTGTAGTGAGGGTAATGGGAGAATGTCCAGATGGTGGCAGGTGAGAAAAGTCCAAGGTTAGTGACCTGAAACAACACAGGCAGAGGTGATGAGTCCAGCTGGGAGTGAAATGGAAAAAACACAGGCAGAGGTGATGAGTCCAGCTGGGAGTAAAATGAAGACAAGGTGCAGGGTGTCAGCAGGCTCAGGCACTTAGGCAGGGGAAAAGGTACTGAGGATGCAGGGTAGTCCAGCAGGTTTATCTGGAGCTGACAAGCAGGCTGGCAGGTAGCGTTTACACAGGTAACCAAAGGTGAGCTCAGAGAACTCCCTCTCAGCTAGTCTGAGATACACGTTGCACTGCCAATGAAGGAAGGCTCTGAACCTTCCTAAATACCCTGTGCCGCGCTATGACTGGCTGGAAGGAGCACATGACTCACCAGGATTGGGCAGTTGAATCACATGGTCAGAAGGCAAGATGGCGGTGCCCATGCCAAATGGAACGGAAACACCACCAGGCCTCACCAACCCTGAGTGGCAATGTGCCCACAGAGGACCACGCGCAGCCAATGCCCCTCGCCAAACACCAGCGCCACCGCCATACACCCCCCGCCATAGTGACCTCACAGGTAATACCCGCCGACCACCATGCCGAGAAACCCTGGCCGTGACACTCTGGTCCTGGACTTCCCTGGAGAGAGGTGGGGCTGCAGCGCACTTTAAAATTCAAACAGGGAGCCACACCAACTGTCATTTCACACACTGCCAAACATTGCTGGCTGGGACTCACTGGCAGCCCCACTGTACTGCAGCCCCACCGCTGGAGCCGCCACCAATCAGGGAAGTCCAGGACCAGAGCATTGTGTCCCTCCTGGAGAGGGTCATGTTGGGAGGTATATATATATATATGTATACATACCACCAAAATTAGCCCTGCACTCACCACATGGGTAGCAAGTATACTGGCTAAGGTGCCATCCAAGAGAGTATGAATCACTCCATGTAAAGCAGCAAAGATAGGTGGCACTCAATAGACTTAGCATCAGCCATAAAAACATCCTTTAATGATCCAACGTTTTGGGGTCTCCCCCTTCGTCAGGGACAGCAACAGATGCATAAACAACCAACAGTACAAACATTTATAGTAATAATAATCAAACAGTGGGTTACTCACCTGCTTAATACCGTTTGTTTTTATTATTTTTATCTATAGTATTTAATTGCTGATGGTTGCTTAGCAACCTGATGACGCTGTTATACTCACAGGCAGACGCCAGCTGATGAGGTCATGTGATCCGCGATGCTGATATCCGGTGCGCGGTTCAGGCGGTCAGATGCCGGAGTTCTGCAGGTGAATAACCCACTGTTTGATTATCATTGCTATAACTGTTTGTATTGTTGTTTGTTTATGCATCTGTTGCTGTCCCTGACGAAGGAGGAGGACGTTTTTATGGCTGATACTAAATCTATTGAGTGCCGCCTATCTTTGCTGCTATATATCTATCTATCTATCTATCTATCTATCTATCTATATATATATATACATATATATATATATATATATATATATACACAGTACCAGTCAAAAGTTTGGACACACCTTCTCATTCAATGGTATTTCTTTATTTTAATTATTTTAAACTAGGGGTGAGCGGGTTCGGATTTCTGAAATCCGAACCCCCCCGAGCCCCCCCGATCCGAGTCCGATCCGAGTCAGGCTCGACTTTTCCCGCCTGACTCGGATCTGACATCGAGGCAAAACGTCATCATCCCGCCTTCCGAGTCTCGCGGGTTTTGGATCCTATATAAGGTACCCGCGTCGGCGCCATTTTCTCACTCGGCTGTGGACAGTGAAGAGGGAGGGTGGGAGTTAGTGCTGTGTAGTGTAGTGTAGTGTAGTGCTGCTGTTGTCCACTACTTCAAAGTCCATAGGGGCTGGCTGTGTTGTGCTGTGCTGCTGTTGTTAATAGGGGCTGTGTCCACTACTTCAAAGTCCATAGGGGCTGGCTGGACTGTGTTGTGCAGTCAGTTCCAAAGTCCTGTGCAGTGTCCCAGTCCTAAAGGGGTGCTGTAGTGTTGTCCAGGGGGTGCTCTGTCCATCAGGGGTGCTCCCCCCAAGTGCTAAAAAAATAATATATTTTCTGTGTTTGTGAATTGTGTGCGCAGTAGCCGCACGTGCATCAACAAAGTAGTGCCAAGCGTGCGCCTGTGTCATAAGTAAAGGGCCGGCTGGCTTGACCGTTAAGGGTGCTGTAACCCCCGAAAGTACACTCCAGTCCAAACCAAAAAAAAAATTATTTTCTGTGTTTGTGAATTGTGTGCGCAGTAGCCGCACGTGCATCAACAAAGTAGTGCCAAGCGTGCGCCTGTGTCATAAGTAAAGGGCCGGCTGGCTTGACCGTTAAGGGTGCTGTAACCCCCGAAAGTACACTCCAGTCCAAACCTAAAAAAAAATTATTTTCTGTGTTTGTGAATTGTGTGCGCAGTAGCCGCACGTGCATCAACAAAGTAGTGCCAAGCGTGCGCCTGTGTCATAAGTAAAGGGCCGGCTGGCTTGACCGTTAAAGGGTGCTGTAACCCCCGAAAGTACACTCCAGTCCAAACCAAAAAAAAATTATTTTCTGTGTTTGTGAATTGTGTGCGCAGTAGCCGCACGTGCATCAACAAAGTAGTGCCAAGCGTGCGCCTGTGTCATAAGTAAAGGGCCGGCTGGCTTGACCGTTAAGGGTGCTGTAACCCCCGAAAGTACACTCCAGTCCAAACCTAAAAAAAAATTATTTTCTGTGTTTGTGAATTGTGTGCGCAGTAGCCGCACGTGCATCAACAAAGTAGTGCCAAGAGTGCCCCTGTGTCATAAGTAAAGGGCCGGCTGGCTTGACCGTTAAAGGGTGCTGTAACCCCCGAAAGTACACTCCAGTCCAAACCAAAAAAAAATTATTTTCTGTGTTTGTGAATTGTGTGCGCAGTAGCCGCACGTGCATCAACAAAGTAGTGCCAAGCGTGCGCCTGTGTCATAAGTAAAGGGCCGGCTGGCTTGACCGTTAAAGGGTGCTGTAACCCCTGAAAGTACACTCCAGTCCAAACCAAAAAAAAATTATTTTCTGTGTTTGTGAATTGTGTGCGCAGTAGCCGCACGTGCATCAACAAAGTAGTGCCAAGCGTGCGCCTGTGTCATAAGTAAAGGGCCGGCTGGCTTGACCGTTAAGGGTGCTGTAACCCCCGAAAGTACACTCCAGTCCAAACCTAAAAAAAAATTATTTTCTGTGTTTGTGAATTGTGTGCGCAGTAGCCGCACGTGCATCAACAAAGTAGTGCCAAGAGTGCGCCTGTGTCATAAGTAAAGGGCCGGCTGGCTTGACCGTTAAAGGGTGCTGTAACCCCCGAAAGTACACTCCAGTCCAAACCAAAAAAAAATTATTTTCTGTGTTTGTGAATTGTGTGCGCAGTAGCCGCACGTGCATCAGCAAAGTAGTGCCAAGCGTGCGCCTGTGTCATAAGTAAAGGGCCGGCTGGCTTGACCGTTAAGGGTGCTGTAACCCCCGAAAGTACACTCCAGTCCAAACCAAAAAAAAAATTATTTTCTGTGTTTGTGAATTGTGTGCGCAGTAGCCGCACGTGCATCAACAAAGTAGTGCCAAGCGTGCGCCTGTGTCATAAGTAAAGGGCCGGCTGGCTTGACCGTTAAGGGTGCTGTAACCCCCGAAAGTACACTCCAGTCCAAACCTAAAAAAAAATTATTTTCTGTGTTTGTGAATTGTGTGCGCAGTAGCCGCACGTGCATCAACAAAGTAGTGCCAAGCGTGCGCCTGTGTCATAAGTAAAGGGCCGGCTGGCTTGACCGTTAAAGGGTGCTGTAACCCCCGAAAGTACACTCCAGTCCAAACCAAAAAAAAATTATTTTCTGTGTTTGTGAATTGTGTGCGCAGTAGCCGCACGTGCATCAACAAAGTAGTGCCAAGCGTGCGCCTGTGTCATAAGTAAAGGGCCGGCTGGCTTGACCGTTAAGGGTGCTGTAACCCCCGAAAGTACACTCCAGTCCAAACCTAAAAAAAAATTATTTTCTGTGTTTGTGAATTGTGTGCGCAGTAGCCGCACGTGCATCAACAAAGTAGTGCCAAGAGTGCCCCTGTGTCATAAGTAAAGGGCCGGCTGGCTTGACCGTTAAAGGGTGCTGTAACCCCCGAAAGTACACTCCAGTCCAAACCAAAAAAAAATTATTTTCTGTGTTTGTGAATTGTGTGCGCAGTAGCCGCACGTGCATCAACAAAGTAGTGCCAAGCGTGCGCCTGTGTCATAAGTAAAGGGCCGGCTGGCTTGACCGTTAAAGGGTGCTGTAACCCCTGAAAGTACACTCCAGTCCAAACCAAAAAAAAATTATTTTCTGTGTTTGTGAATTGTGTGCGCAGTAGCCGCACGTGCATCAACAAAGTAGTGCCAAGCGTGCGCCTGTGTCATAAGTAAAGGGCCGGCTGGCTTGACCGTTAAGGGTGCTGTAACCCCCGAAAGTACACTCCAGTCCAAACCTAAAAAAAAATTATTTTCTGTGTTTGTGAATTGTGTGCGCAGTAGCCGCACGTGCATCAACAAAGTAGTGCCAAGAGTGCACCTGTGTCATAAGTAAAGGGCCGGCTGGCTTGACCGTTAAAGGGTGCTGTAACCCCCGAAAGTACACTCCAGTCCAAACCAAAAAAAAATTATTTTCTGTGTTTGTGAATTGTGTGCGCAGTAGCCGCACGTGCATCAACAAAGTAGTGCCAAGCGTGCGCCTGTGTCATAAGTAAAGGGCCGGCTGGCTTGACCGTTAAAGGGTGCTGTAACCCCTGAAAGTACACTCCAGTCCAAACCAAAAAAAAATTATTTTCTGTGTTTGTGAATTGTGTGCGCAGTAGCCGCACGTGCATCAACAAAGTAGTGCCAAGCGTGCGCCTGTGTCATAAGTAAAGGGCCGGCTGGCTTGACCGTTAAGGGTGCTGTAACTCCCGAAAGTACACTCCAGTCCAAACCAAAAAAAAAATTATTTTCTGTGTTTGTGAATTGTGTGCGCAGTAGCCGCACGTGCATCAACAAAGTAGTGCCAAGCGTGCGCCTGTGTCATAAGTAAAGGGCCGGCTGGCTTGACCGTTAAAGGGTGCTGTAACCCCCAAAGTACACTCCAGTCCAAACCAAAAAAAAATTATTTTCTGTGTTTGTGAATTGTGTGCGCAGTAGCCGCACGTGCATCAACAAAGTAGTGCCAAGAGTGCGCCTGTGTCATAAGTAAAGGGCCGGCTGGCTTGACCGTTAAAGGGTGCTGTAACCCACAAAGTACACTCCAGTCCGAACCAAAAAAAAATTTATTTTCTGTGTTTAGCCGCACGTATATATCAAATCGATATAACATAAATGGAGGACCAAACTTTCTCCGATAAAAATAAAATAGAGAAAGATCAAGAACCACTTCCTCCTAGTGCTGAAGCTGCTGCCACTAGTCATGACATAGACGATAACATGCCATCAACGTCGTCTGCCAAGGCCGATGCCCAATGTCATAGTAGAGGGCACATACAATCCCAAATGGCAAAGTTCAGGAAAATGACCTTGAAAAAGACATTTAAATCAGCTGAAGAGAAACGTAAACTTGCCAATATGCCATTTACGACACGGAGTGGCAAGGAACGGCTAAGGTCGATCCCTAGTATGTTCATGACTAGTGGTTCAGCTTCACATGACGATGGAAGCACTCCTCCCACTAAAAAAATCAAAAGAGTTAAGCTGGCAAAAGCACAGCGAAGAACTGTGCTTTCTAAGAAGATATCACAAATCCCCAAAGAGAGTCCAAGTGTGGTGGTGGTTGCGATGCCTGACCTTCCCAGCACTGGACGGGAAGAGGTGGCTCTTTCCACCATTTGCACGCCCCCTGCAAGTGCTGAAAGGAGCACCCACAGTCCACTTGCTGATATGCAAATTGAAGATGTCACTGTTGAAGTACAACAGGATGAGGATACTGGTGTAGCTGGCGCTGAGGAGGAAGTTGGCGAGGAGGATTCTGATGGTGATGTGGTTTGTTTAAATCAGGCTCCGGGGGAGACAGTTGTTGTCCGTGGGATGAAAAAGCCCATCACGGTCATGCCTGGGCAGAAGACCAAACATTCCACCTCTTTGGTCTGGCAATATTTCTATCCAAATCCGGACAACAACTGTCTTGCCATATGTACCATATGTAAAGGTGAAATAAGTAGGGGTAGGGACGTCAACCACCTAGGAACATCCTCCCTTATACGGCACCTGCAGCGCGTTCATAAAAAGTTACTGTCAAGTTCAGAAACTTTGGCTCAGACCGTAAGCAGTCCAGGGACACCTAAATCCCGTTGTCCTGTTGTATCCAAGCGCCTGCAAACCACACCGTCAACTCCCTCCTCGTCAATTTCCTCCTTAGTCAGGATCGGAAGTAGTCCTGCAGGCCATATCACTGGCATGACTGACTCTCCTATCCGGGATTCCTCCGGAGGATCCTGCATTGCTACGCCTACTGCTGCCGCTGCTGCTGTTGCTGCTGCTGCTGGGAGTCGTTCATCATCCCAGAGAGGAAGTAGGAACACCACTACTTTTACTAAACAATTGACCCTCCAACAGTCCTTAGCGAGGAGGATGAAGTACGACAGCAGTCATCCTGAAGCAAAACGTATAACTGAGGCCTTGACTGCTATGTTGGTGTTAGACGTGCGTCCGGTATCCGCCATTAGTGCAGTGGGATTTAGACAATTGATGGAGGTAGTGTGTCCCCGGTTCCAAATCCCGTCTAGATTCCACTTCACTAGGCAGGCGATACCGAGACTGTACAGAAACGTCAGAAAAAGTGTCCTCAGTGTCCTGAAAAATGCCGTTGTACACAATGTCCACTTAACCACGGACATGTGGACAAGTGGAACAGGGCAGACTAAGGACTATATGACTGTGACAGCCCACTGGGTAGATGTATCACCTTACGCAGCAACAGCAGCAGCGTCACCAGTAGCAGCATCTCAGAAACGCCAGCTCGTTACAAGGCAGGCTACGCTGTGTATCACCGGTTTCAGTAAGAGGCACACCGCCGACAACCTCTTAGAGAAACTGAGGGAAATCATCGCCCAGTGGCTTACCCCACTTAGACTCTCCTGGGGATTTGTGATATCTGACAACGCCACCAATATTGTGCGGGCATTACATCTGGGCAAATTCCAGCACGTCCCATGTTTTGCTCACACAATAAACTTGGTGGTGCAGAATTTTCTGAAAAGCGACAGGGGCGTGCAGGAGACGCTTTGGGTGGCCCGAAAAATTTCTGGCCACTTTCGCCATTCAGCGACTGCGTGCCGAAGACTGGAGCGCCAGCAAACACTCTTGAACCTGCCCCGCCATCACCTGAAGCAAGAGGTTGTGACGCGGTGGAACTCAACCCTCTATATGCTTCAGAGGATGGAGGAGCAGCAAAAGGCCATACAAGCCTATACATCCACCTATGACATAGGCAAAGGAGGGGGTATGCACCTGACTCAAGCGCAGTGGAGAATGATTTCCGTGTTGTGCAAGGTTCTTCAGCCCTTCGAACTTGCCACACGTGAAGTCAGTTCAGACACTGCCAGCTTGAGTCAGGTCATTCCCCTCATCAGGCTTTTGCAGAAGCAGCTGGAGAAAGTGAAGGAGGAGCTAAGACGGAGCGATTCCGCTCGGCATGTGGGACTTGTGGATGAAGCCCTTCATTCGCTTTGCCAGGATTCCAGGGTGGTCAATCTGTTGAAATCAGACCACTACATTTTGGCCACCGTGCTCGATCCTAGGTTTAAAGCCTATGTGGTGTCTCTCTTTCCGGCCGACACAAGCCTGCAGAGGTGCAAAGACCTGCTGGTGAACACACTGTCAGCTGAAGCGGAACGTGACACGTCAACGGCTCCTTCTTCATTTTCTCCCGCAACTGGGGCTGCCAGGAAAAAACTTAGGTATCCTAAGCAACCCGCTGGCGGTGATGCAGGGCAGGCAGGACCAAGTTTGGACATCTGGTCCGGACTGAAGGACCTGGCAACAATTTCTGACATGTCTACTGTCACTGCATATGATACTGTCACCATTGACAGAATGGTGGAGGATTACATCGGTGACAGCATCCAAGTAGGCATGTCAGACAGTCCATACCTGTACTGGCAGGAAAAAGAGGCAATTTGGAGGCCCCTGTACAAACTGGCTCTATTTTACCTGAGTTGCCCCCCCTCCAGTGTGTACTCCGAAAGAGTGTTTAGTGCAGCCGGGAACCTTGTCAGCGAAAGGCGTAGGAGGTTGCTTCCACAGAATGTGGAGAAGATGATGTTCATCAAAATGAATTATCAGCTCTTCCAGGGAGACCAGCCTCCAGAAGGTACAGAGGGACCTGTGGTGGTGGATTCAAGTGGGGACGAGTTAATACTTTGTGAGGATGAGGATGTACACACTGAAGAGGGTGAGGAATCGGTGGATGAGGAGGATGAGGATGACATCTTGCCTCCGTAGAGCCAGTTTGTGCAGGGACACATTAATTGCCAGCTTGTTTTGTGGGGGCCCAAACGAACCAATCATTTCAGCCACAGTTGTGTGGCAGACCCTGGCGCTGAAATGATTGATTTGTTAAAGTGTGCATGTCCTGTTTATACAACATAAGGGTGGGTGGGAGGGCCCAAGGACAATTCCATCTTGCACCTCTTTTTTTCTTTGCATTATGTACAGTTTGGGGCCTAGTTTTTCTAACTGCCATCCTGCCTGCCACTGCAGTGTCACTCCTAGATGGGTCACGTGTTTGTGCCGCCCACTCGTGTCGCTTAGCATAGTCATCCAGCTACCTCGGTGCAACCTTTTGGACATAAAAACACTATTGTGAGGTGTGAGGTGTTCAGAATAGACTGGAAATGAGTGGAAATTAAGGTTATTGAGGTTAATAATAGCATAGGAGCAGAAAAACCTACAAATTCTGTGATTTTAGCTGTTTTTATGCTTTTTTTCAAAAAAATACAGATCCAAAACACAAAACCCAGAACCCAAAACACGGAAGGGTGGTTTTGGCAAAACCAATCCAGATCCAAAACACGAAGAAAGATCCAGATCCAAAACCAAAACACAAAACACGAAAAGTGGCCGGTGCACACCCCTATTTTAAACATAGTATATTAATACTGAAGACATCAAAACTATGAAAGAACACATATGGAAGAATTTTTTGTCTTCTAAACTTCACTGTGTTCTGCCGGGAGAACACAGTGTCAGCACAGCAGACGGAGCCTGAGGCGGCAGGGGGACAGGGGGGAGGTGAGAGGAGGGAGGGGTTGGGGGGGACACAATTACCACAGCTGTAGGCAGTTGCGCACATGCGCTGCTTTTACGGATATAACAGAGCATGCGCAGCACTGATTACAGCTGCGGTAAGGTAGAGCAGATAGGGAAAAGTATCTTTTTCCCGAAAAGCTGTCATTGCAAAAATAGATACTGTACTTATGGAGAGGAGGAATGATGAATTCCTCCGGTAATTAGGTAGAACTCCATGCGAGTTCTAAATCTAATTACCTCCAGAGAATTTTTAGTTATGATGAATAGGCCCCTAAGTGCCAGGAAAATGAAGTAAGATTTTCCCCTGCTTTGACTGCTCTAAAACTGATTTTTCAGAGCTATCTTGGTATATTGCAGCAGGTTTGTACATTATAACAGAACTTCAGAACATTATTTGTAAATTACAAGATCAATTTCTAGCCTTAGCACCAGGGCTGGGGGACATTTCTTGCCCCTGGGAGACAGTCCAATCATGTGGCCCAGTGTTTGTTATGCATTTGGACACCTGCACCGACTGGGATGAAACAAACGCGAGGTGGTCCAATTGGATTCTGGCCAGGTTTTAGGGGGTTAGGGTCCCAGTCGGAAAGCCTGTTCTGGGCCTTCCACTGGATGGATTTGGATGAAAACTTCACAGAGGGGTGGCAATTGATCTGAGATGCCAAATGGAGTGGTTGGTGTCCCAGTCAGACCTCACGGCGGAGTGCGCTGGGAAGAACTTTGACCCAGGGAGCCTGTTCTGGGCCTTCCACTGGATGGATTTGGACAGCATCACATAATTTGGATGAAAACTTCACAGAATGGTATAATGCCACTATAATACATTTCCCCCACAGTCCAGTATTGATATGAAACAGGAGAGCCAAAGGCTGGTTCTTACCCTACTGCAGGTTTTCTCCCTATTCTGTCCATGAATTGTTGTAACTGGTGCTGTCTTTACTCATCTGATCTTCTGTGCTGTACAAGCTCACCGCCGCTACTGCTTCTTCCAGTGCTTAGGATAGGCCTCTCTAATAACATTAGCTACACAATACCAGAATATCCGTTCCATCCTATACCCCCCCCTCTCTCATTGTAATTGCTCATACACATCTCATGCAACCCCCCCCCCCGACACACACACACACTCACCCCTTTTTTCCCTATTATTAACTTAACCATATCAGAATATTTAAGATCGGCTCTCGTTCGCCTGGGGTAAATTCTCAGCACGGCGGTGCCCCTACCCACCATTAATGGCCGCCACCACTGCCCCAAATGGTCACATAGATATTTCACACTAGTATAAATTTATAGCTTTTCTTCCACTCTTAGATGTTGGCCTACATCTCATTTTTATGATACAGTAGGTTAAGGCAACAGCTTCCAACACTAGACATAATGAGACACAATATTATACATTGTAAATTATGTTTTTATATATTATTTAGGCTGGGAAACAAAATACAATGTTTTCTGCAAAATGCATTTTTCTTTAGTAATACCCTTTGGATTTGTGGTCCATTTGCTTTATAGCAGCATAAAGTAAGATCCGTATATACTGTAGGGACTGATTTATCAGTGGGAAAAACCCATATTGCCAGTGATACTGGGTGTTTTACAACCGGTAATAACCCCACCTGCGGTATTATTCATCAGCTTTCTCCAATGTTGTCTGCCCCATTCCTACTAAACATTGATAGCAGCATTAACTGTACCATGGTGCCGCAATAACTGTTAATAATAGACTAATGGCCTGATTCAGACTTGGGAATAGAGAGAGCGATCTCTCTCAACTGATCATCTTGGTGAAACCATGCTGCTCTGGGGAATGGGTATGAAATATCATACCCGTCAGCGGCAGCCCGAAAGGAGCAGAGTTCGAAGCAGCGGAAGCCCAACAGCGCTGGAAATCCCGATCGTGGATAGGTAAGTATAGACTAACCTAACCCCCCTAACCCTAACCCTCCTTAGGGGTGCCTAACCCTAACTTCCCCCCCCAAGTGCCTAACCCTAATCCCCCTCTAAGTGCCTAACCCTAACCACCCCCTTCCCCGCTGCCTATACCGAAGTCCCCCAGGGGGGGTGCCTAACCCTAAGTCCCCCCCGCGGGTGCCTAACCTTAACCCTCCCTCACCCTAGCTTAACCCTAACCCTCCCGGAGGGGGGTGCCAACCCCCCCCCCCGCGGCTGTCCGCTCACGGCGCCCCGGCATCACTACGATCGGGTTGCCGGGCGCCGGTCTCCCGGCGTTGGGGAAATGCGGGCGTCTACATCTAGACACCCGGCATTTCACCCTTGCCGGGATATGACAGTCGGGAAGCCGGCTGCCGGTATTTAGGCAGTCGGCTTCCCGATTGCTTCCCTGCACTGCAGGTGGGGCAGATTTAAAATGTTGCAGAGAGATTTAGATTTGTGAAGGAGGTGTCCAAACTGACATCTAAATTGTAGAGTAATAATAAAGCTGTGCAGTATTTGTGGGCTACATGTAAAAGCAGACAGTATTTACCCTACAAGCAAAAAAATTTATTTACACCCCTTACATTGCTACATGGTTTGTGCAGGTACACAGTTAAGTGCTCTCTCTCTCTCTATTCCCAACTCTGAATCAGGCCCTAAGTTCATTAAATTGCTTTATTCGAAGGTATATTATTTTTTAAAACTTTTTTCTATATTAGTGAATATCTGGGCTCTTAGTTCCACTGCACATGCATGAGAGTGTTCGCTTACTGTATATGTGCAGCCGCAAAGGGTGACCCAACAAAGAAGCAAGGATAACAGAAGGCTGAAAATAAGCAACAAGGAATTTAAATCCCAAGGCTGTGGCTTATAGTGACCATTTGCGTTAATATGTTGTTTCTGTAATAATATATTGGACCTGTTGAATGCTGGGTTGAGTGGTCTCTCCTTCTCCCGCCCCTACACTTTCGCCCTGGTCATAATTCCCTTCTCTCATTCCCCCTAGGAGGGAGCCATTGACAGATGAAGACGTTCTACTGCGCATGTCAATCTCAGGACATTGTTAATTATTATATAGATGCTATTAAAGTTGGCTGTGATTGATAGTAGAAAAGGACCAATGTGGGGTCTAGTATATATAGGGGTGGGGTATGTAGTTATTTTAGAAAGACTCACCTTGCAGCAGGCCTCTTTCTTCCTGATGTCTTCTCCTGCCCTCCCTCCAGATTCTTTTACTTTTAGTGGATGTTGTTACTTATTAGACAGTTTTTATTACTTTTGGGTGCACCCTACTTTAGTTGGTCTAGGCTGATGACCTCTGGGGGCATGAGTGGGTTCATCATGTCATGGAAGGGTGCTCACCAGTGAATGAGTTGTTCAGAAATGTTGTTAATTAGCCGTTCTTTGCTTCACAGCCATACCTTTTCAGCCTGTATCAGTCAAATAAAATGTGACTATTTATACACCAATGCCTGTGTCTGTGCTTATTTCTGTAGTAATATATATATATATATATATATATATATATATCCAGCCAGTAACCCAGCATACTCCTTCCAGAGAAATAATTTATGCCGCGGTGCCAGCTTTTAACAACAATATGTCTCTCCAATGGCGGCACTCAGCAGTCTATATGTCAGACAATAAATGAAAAGCACACCAGTGCTATAAGCAATGTTTTGGGCTTTAATCGCCCGTCGTCAGGCTACAAAACATACCGTATGTTTTGTAGCCTGACGACAGGCGATTAAAGCCCAAAACGTTGCTTATAGCACTGGTGTGCTTTTCATTTATTGTCTGACATAAAGACCGCTGAGTGCCGCCATTGAAGAGACATGTATATATATATATATATATATATATATACAGAGCCGTAACTAGACTTTTTGGTGCCCTGTGCCCGAAAGAGCATTGGTGCCCGCCTCATTTTTCAAAGGGACATAATGCACCCAAAAAAGGGGAATGGCCTCATGAGGAAGGGCCAGGGAAGAGATAGGAGAGGCCAGGAGTTGCTGGGGATGAAATAAGAGGAAGCTACAAGTGATAATGATAATAAACAGAAATTTGAAAGGTCCAAACAGCACCCCCTGACCTGTGGTGCCCTGTGCGATGGCACCGGCCGCACTACCCCAGCTATGGCCCTGTATATATATATATATATATATATATATACACACATATATATATTTATATATATATATATATATATATATATACAGTGCATCCGGAAAGTATTCACAACGCTTCTCTTTTTCTACATGTTGTTATGTTACAGCCTTATTCCAAAATGGAATAAATTCATTTTTGTCCTCAAAATTCTACACACAATACCCCATAATGACAAAGTGTAAAAAGTTTTTTTGACATTTTTGCAAATTTTATTTAAAAAAACCACTAAGAAATCACATGTACATAACTATTCACGGCCTTTGCCATAAAGCTCAAAATTGAGCTCAGGTGCATCCTGTTTCCACTGATCATCCTTGAGATGTTCCTACAGCTTAATTGGAGTTCACCTGTGGTAAATTCAGTTGATTGGACATTATTTTGAAAGGCATACACCTGTCTATATAAGGTCCCACACCTGACAGTGCATGTCAGAGCACAAACCAAGCATGAAGTCCAAGGAATTGTCTGTAGACCTCCGAGACAGGATTGTCTCGAGGCATAAATCTGGAGAAGGGCACAGAAAAATATCTGCTGCTTTGAAGGTTCCAATAAGCACAGTGGCCTCCATCATACGTAAATGGAAGAAGTTCGGAGCCACCAGGACTCTTCCTAGAGTTGGCCGGACAGCTAAACTGAGCGATCAGGGGAGAAGGGCCCTAGTCAGGGAGGTGACCAAGAACCCGATGGTCACTCTGTCAGAGCTACATCATTTCTCTGTGGAGAGAGGAGAACCTTCCAGAAGAACAACCATCTCTGCAGCAATCCACCAATCAGGCCCGTATATTAGAGTGGCCAGACGGAAGCCAATCCTTAGTAAAAAGCACATGGCAGCCTGAAGGACTCTCTGGTCTGACGAGACAAAGATTGAACTCTTTAGCGTGAATGCCAGGCATTATGTTTGGAGCAAACCAGGCAATGCTCATCACCAGGCCAATACCATCCCTACAGTGAAGCTTGGTGGTGACAGCATCATGCTGTGGGGATGTTTTTCAGTGGCAGGAACTGGGAGACTAGTCAGGATAGAGGGAAATATGAATGCAGCAATGTACAGAGACATCCTGAATGAAAACCTGCTCCAGAGCGCTCTTGACCTCAGACTGGGGCGACGATTCATGTTTCAGTAGGACAATTACCCTAAGCACACAGCCAAGATATCAAAGGAGTGGCTTCAGGACAACTCTGTGAATATCCTTGAGTGGCCCAGCCAGAGCCCATACTTGAATCCGATTGAACATCTCTGGAAAGATCTGAAAATGGCTGTGCTCCAACGCTTCCCATCCATCCTGATGGAGCTTGAGAGGTGCTGCAAAGAGGAATGGGCGAAACTGCCCACAGATAGGTGTGCCAAGCTTGTGGTATCATATTCAAGAAGACGTGAGGCTGTAATTGCTGCCAAAGGTGCATCAACAAAGTATTGAGCAAAGGTTGTGAATACTTACTGTATGTAGGTGTGATTTGTTAGGTTTTTTTTTATTAAGTTTGCAAAAATCGCAAAATACCTTTTTACACGTTGTCATTATGGGCAATTGTGTGTAGAATTTTGAGGCCAAAAATTTATTTAATCCATTTTGTAATACGGCTATAACATAACAAAATGTGGAAAAAGTGAAGCATTGTGAATACTTTCTGGATGCACTATATATATATATACTTTATATATATATATATATATATATATATATATATATACAGGAGTATAACTAGAACTTTGTGGGCCCCATAGCATTAAAGGGACCTCCCAACTCAGGTCTCCACCAGAGTGGGTATGGCTAGTGGTGCACAAGATATATTATACATACATGTGTATATATATATATTGTGAAGCACTCTGGCTGGAAAGAGCACAAACACTGTCAGACTTGCAAGGTAGAGTGGACTTTATTTTTCTTACAGCAGTTTACAACAGACAAGTTGTTGGTATCATCATATACACGCTACTACAGGTCCTGTTGTTCACCCTGCTTGGCAGGGCTCGCTAATGATAGCTTTCACAAACTATCGCCTAGCCACTTGCTGGTGTCAGGAGCGCTGGTAACAATACCTACTCCAGCTAAATAGGGAAGTCACTTCCTGGAACAGCTGAGGCAAAGCTCATCCCGGCTCCCAAGAAAACCCAGACTCCGGACTAAACCAGGTTGTAAGCCTGAAATAATTAGTTCTCCCAGGTCCCAGGGCATCTTTTAGCTGCTTGAACTGTGGCACCTGAGTCTCTCTGCCACACTATACAGTATATGAGCGGGTTCGGATTTCTGAAATCCGAGCCCCCCCGATCTGAGTCGTATCCGAGTCAGGCTCGACTTTTCCCGCCTGACTCGGAACTGAAATCAAGGCAAAACGTCATCATCCCGCCATCCGGATCTCGCGGGTTTTGGATTCTATAAAAGGTCCCCGCGTCAGTGACATTTCTCTATCCGGCTGTGGACAGTGAAGAGGGAGGGTGGGAGCTAGGGCTGGCTGGGCTGTGTTGTGCTGCTGTTGTCCATAGGGGCTGTGACCACACAGTCCATAGGGGCTGACTGGGCTGTGTTGTGCTTCTGTTGTCCATAGGGGCTGGCTGGGCTGTGTTGTGCTGCTGTCATAGGGGCTGGCTGGGCTGTGTTGTGCAGTCAGTTGTCCATAGGGGCTGTGTCCAAAGTCTCTCCAAAGTCTATAGGGCAGGGCCGGATTAAGGCCCACATGGGCCTGGAGCTGAAAATGTTCAAAGGCCTATACTGAGAAGGGGAAGAGCTGTGATTGGTGCTGTGTGAGAGTGTTCAGAGTCACCTTGGTGTGTGCACCCCCTACACTATGGACAATACATAGAAATAGAAAAATTGCAATAGAAAAACTATTTAAATACTTAAAATGTATGGCCAGTTAGGCAGCTGGTAATCATGCTGTCATGTTGATGGGCCTATTTTTATGTGGAGGCCTGGAGCTGTAGCTCCATCCGCCCCATTGTTAATCTGGCCCTGCTATAGGGGCTGGCTGGACTGTGTTGTGCAGTGTCCCATAAAGGCTGTAGTCCTAGAGGGGTGCTGTAGTGTTGTCCAGGGGGTGATCTGTGCATCAGGAGTGCTCCCCCAAAGTGCACTTCAAAAAAAATAAAAAAATAATTTTTTCTGTGTTTGTGAATTGTGTGCGCAGTAGCCGCACGTGCATCAACAAAGTAACGTCAAGCGTGCGCCTGTGTCATAAGTAAAGGGCAGGCTGGCTTGACCATAAAAGGGTGCTATAACCCCCAAAGTGCACTCCAAAGAAAATAACAAATAATTTTCTGTGTTTGTGAATTGTGTGCACTGAGGTTGCGTGTGCATCAACAAAGGAGCAGCGCCAAGCATGCGCCTGTGTCCCATAAGTAAAGGGCCGGCTGGCTTGCCCATTAAAGAGTGCTGTAACCCCCAAAGTGCACTCCAAAAAAAATATATATGTTTTTTTGTGTTTGTGAATTGTGTGCACAGTAGCCGCACGTGCATCAACAAAGTAGCGCCAAGCGTGCGCCTCTGTCATAAGTAAAGGGCCGCCTGGCTCGTCTGTTAAAGGGTGGTGTAACCCTCAAAATGCATTTCAAACAAAATAAAACATTATTTTCTGTGTTTGTGATTTGTGTGCACTGTGGCTACACGTGCATCAACAAAGGAGCAGTGCCAAGCGTGCGCCTGTGTCCCATAAGTAAAGGGCCGGCAGGCTTGTCCCATTAAAGGGTGCTGTAACCCCCAAAGTGCACTCCAAACAAAATAAAAAATGATTTTCTGAGTTTGTGAATTGTGTGCACTGTGGCTGCACGTGCATCAACAAAGGAGCAGCGCCAAGCGTGCGCCTGTGTCCCATAAGTAAAGGGCCGGCTGGCTCATCTCTTAAAGGGTGGTATAAGCCCCCAAAGTGCACTCCAACAAAAAAAATAAAATTTTCTTCTTTGTTTATGAATTGTGTGCACTGTACGTGCATCCTCAAAGCAGCAGCGCCAAGCGTGCGTCTGTCTGTTAAAGGGTGGTGTAACCCCCAAAGTGCGCTCCAACAAAAATAAAATAATCTTTTTTTCTGTGTTTGTGTGTGAAATGTATGCGCAGTAACCACAGATGCACCCTCAAAGCAGCAGCGCCAAGCGTGCGTCTGTCTGTTAAAGGGTGGTGTGACCCTCAAAGTGCGTTCCAACAAAAAAAAACCATTTTCTTCTGTGTTTGTGAATTGTGTGCACTGTACGTGCATCCTCAAAGCAGCAGCGCCAAGCGTGCGTCTGTCTGTTAAAGGGTGGTGTAACCCTCAAAGTGCGCTCCACAAAAACTAAAAATTTTTTTTTTCTGTCTGTGAATTGTGTGCCTGATTCAGAGCCGGACGCTCTGACCAGAGCACTCGCTCTGAATCAGGGCCCTCCTATCTCAACTTGGAGCGGCCTCTTGGACGCTCGCATAGCTGTGGGTTACCACCCACAGCTATAGCGAGCGTCCATGATGATGGTCACGATGGTCAAGACCATCGCGACCATCGAGCTTGCGACGATACCCTACGGTAGGGTCTCATGGCCGCAAGCCCAGGAGTGATTTTGGCTCTATCAGTTCCCATGGGAACGCCTCCGTCTGGCAGCCACGCCCCCGGCACACCCACCAAAGGGGGCGTGCTGTCAGTCACCATCGACAGCACGCCCCCTTTGGTGCGAGACCCGTAGCAACAGCCAAGCTGTCGCTATGCGGGTCTCGCGCATGCGCACAACGGAGCTCCCTCCGTCGTGCGCATGCACATTAGGGCACCATCGACCCGCTTGCGAGCGTCCTACACTCGCGAGCGGGTATGAATTAGGCCCTGTGTGCACTGTAGCTGCACATGCATCAACAAAGGAGCAGCGCCAAGCGTGCGCCTGTGTCCCATAAGTAAAGAGCGGCTGGCTCATTTCTTAAAGGGTGGTGTAACCACTAGTCTCCCACAAAAATAAAAAATAATTTTCTGTGTTTGTGTGCGCCTTAGCCGTACGTATATATCAATATAACATAAATGGAGGACCAAACTTTCTCCAATAAAAATAAAATAGGGAGAGATCAAGAACCACTTCCTCTTAGTGCTGAAGCTGCTGCCACTAGTCATGACATAGATGATAACATGCCATCAACATCTTCTGCCAAGGCCGATGTCCAATGTCATAGTAGAGGGCATATACAATCCCAAATGACAAAGTTCAGGAAAATGACTTTAAAAAAACTTTTAAATCATCTGAGGAGAAACGTAAACTTGCCAATATGCCATTTATGATACGGAGTGGCAAGGAACGGCTAAGGTCTTTCCCTATGTTCATGACTAGTGGTTCAGCTTCACATGACGATGGAAGCCCTCATCCCGCTAAAAAAAATCAAACAACTTAAGCTGGCAAAAGCACAGCAAAGAACTGTGCGTTCTAAGAAGATATCACAAATTCCCAAGGAGAGTCCAAGTGTGGTGGCGGTTGCGATGCCTGACCTTCCCAGCACTGGACGGGAAGAGGTGTCTCTTTCCACCATTTGCACACCCTCTGCAAGTGCTGAAAGGAGCACCCACAGTCCACTTGCTGATATGCAAATTGAAGATGTCTCTGTTGAAGTACAACAGGATGAGGATACTGGTGTAGCTGGCGCTGAGGAGGAAGTTGGCAAGGAGGATTCTGATGGTGATGTGGTTTGTTTAAATCAGGCTCCGGGGGAGACAGTTGTTGTCCGTGGGATGAAAAAGCCCATCACGGTCATGCCTGGGCAGAAGACCAAACATTTCACCTCTTTGGCCTGGCAATATTTCTATCTAAATCCGGACAACAACTGTCTTGCCATATGTACCATATGTAAAGGTAAAATATTTAGGGGTAGGGACAATAACCACCTAGGAACATCCTCCCTTATACGTCACCTGCAGCGCGTTCATAAAAAGTTACTGTCAAGTTCAGAGACTTCGGCTAAGACCGTGCCTGCAAACTCCCTCCTTGTCAATTTCCTCCTTAGTCAGGATCGGAAGTAGTCCTGCAGGCCATGTCACTAACATGACTGACTCTAATATCTGGGATTCCTTTGGAGGATCCTGCATTGCTACGCCTACTGCTGCTGCTGTTGCTGCTGGGAATCGTTCATCATCCCAGAGAGGAAGTAGGAACACCACTACTTTTACTAAACAATTGACCCTCCAACAGTCCTTAGCAAGGAGGATGAAGTACGACAGCAGTCATCCTGAAGCAAAACGTATAATTGAGGCCTTGACTGCTATGTAGGTGTTAGACGTGCGTCCGGTATGCGCCATTAGTGCAGTGGGATTTAGACAATTGATGGAGGTAGTGTGTCCCTGGTTCCAAATCCCGTCTAGATTCCACTTCACTAGGCAGGCGATACCGAGACTTACAGAAACGTCAGAAAAAGTGTCCTCAGTGTCCTGAAAAATGCGGTTGTACCCAATGTCCACTTAACCATGGACATGTGGACAAGTGTAACAGGGCAGACTAAGGACTATATGACTGTGACAGCTGACTGGGTAGATGTATCACCTTATGCAGCAACAACAGCAGCGTCACCAGTAGCAGCATCTCAGAAATGCCAGCTCGTTCCAAGGCAGGCTACGCTGTGTATCACCGGTTTCAGTAAGAGGCACACCGCCGACAACCTCTTAGAGAAACTGAGGGAAATCATCGCCCAGTGGCTTACCCTACTTATACTCTCCTGGGGATTTGTGATATCTGACAACGCCACCAATATTGTGCGGGCATTACATCTGGGCAAATTCCAGCACCTCCCATGTTTTGCTCACACAATAATTTGGTGGTGCAGAATTCTCTGAAAAGCGACAGGGGCATGCAGGAGACGCTTTGGGTGGGCCGAAAAATTTCTGGCCACTTTCGCCATTCAGCGACTGCGTGCCGAAGACTGGAGCGCCAGCAAACACTCTTGAACCTGCCCCGCCATCACCTGAAGCAAGAGGTTGTGACGTGGTGGAACTCAACCCTCTATATGCTTCAGAGGATGGAGGAGCAGCAAAAGGCCATTCAAGCCTATACATCCACCTATGACATAGGCAAAGGAGGGGGTATGCACCTGACTCAAGCACAGTGGGAATGATTTCCGTGTTGTGCAAGGTTCTCCAGCCCTTCGAACTTGCCACACGTGAAGTCAGTTCAGACACTGCCAGCTTGAGTCAGGTCATTCTCCTCATCAGGCTTTTGCAGAAGCCGCTGGAGAAAGTGAAGGAGGAGCTCAGATGGAGCGATTCCGCTCGGCATGTGGGATTTGTGGATGAAGCCCTTCATTTGCTTTGCCAGGATTCCAGGGTGGTCAAATCAGACCACTACATTTTGGCCACCGTGCTCGATCCTATGTTTAAAGCCTATGTGGTGTCTCTCTTTCCGGCCGACACAAGCCTGCAGAGGTGCAACGACCTGCTGGTGAAAACACTGTCAGCTGAAGCGGAACGTGACACGTCAACAGCTCCTTCTTCATTTTCTCCCGCAACTGGGGCTGCCAGGAAAAAACTTAGGTATCCTAAGAAACCCGCTGGCAGTGATGCAGGGCAGGCAGGACCAAGTCCAGACTGAAGGACCTGGCAACAATTTCGGACATGTCTACTGTCACTGCATATGATACTGTCACCATTGACAGAATGGTGGAGGATTACATCGGTGACAGCTTCCAAATAGGCATGTCAGACAGTCCGTACCTGTACTGGCAGGAAAAAGAGGCAATTTGGAGGCCCCTGTACAAACTGACTCTATTTTACCTGAGATGCCCCCCCTCCAGTGTGTACTCCGAAAGAGTGTTTAGTGCAGCTGGGAACCTTGTCAGCGAAAGGTGTAGGAGGTTGCTTCCACAAAATGTGGAGAACATGATGTTCATTAAAATGAATTATCAACTCTTCCAGGTAGACCAGCCTCCAGAACGTACAGCGGGACCTGTGGTGGTGGATTCCAGCAGGGACAAATTAATACTCTGTGAGGATGAGGATGTACACAACACTGAAGAGGGTGAGGAATCGGTGGATGAGGAGGATGAGGACAACATCTTGCCTCCGTAGAGCCAGTTTGTGCAGGGACAGATTAATTGCCAGCTTGTTTTGTTGGGGCCCAAACAAACTAATCATTTCAGCCACAGTCGTGTGGCAGACCCTGGCGCTGAAATGATTGGTTTGTTAAAGTGTGCATGTCCTGTTTATACAACATAAGGGTGGGTGGGACAAGGACAATTCCATCTTGCTCCTCTTTTTTTTCTTTGCATTATGTACTGTTTGGGGCCTAGTTTTTCAAACTGCCATCCTGTCTGCCACTGCAGTGTCACTCCTAGATGGGCCATGTGTTTGTGCCGCCCACTCGTGTCGCTTAGCATAGTCATCCAGCTACCGGTGCAACCTTTTGGACATAAAAACACCATTGTGAGGTGTTCAGAATAGACTGTAAATGAGCGGAAATTAAGGTTATTGAGGTTAATAATAGCATAGGAGCAGAAAACCCCCAAAATTCTGTGATTTTAGCTGTTTTTATGCTTATTTTAAAAAAAATACAGATCCAAGGGTGGTTTTGGCAAAACCAATCCAGATCCAATACACGAAGAAAGATCCAGATCCAAAACCAAAACACAAAACACGAAAAGTGGCCGGTGCACACTAATATATATATATATATATATATATATATATATATATTTATATATATATATATATATATTTATTTATATATTCATATATATGTATGGAGCCCTTATTTGACATAAAGGCATGAAGGTATTAGATGCCCATAATAAACAAAAGAATAAAAATTCATGAACTATATTATATAACATATTCTAGTAATAATATATATAAATTAAATATATATGTCAGGCAAAATATTGTAAATAAATATATGTTTAAAAAGTTAGCTACAGTCAAATTGTAATTAATTTATAAACTTGTTCTGAAGTGATAATAAATATGATATGATCTATCTTTGTATATATGTATGTAAAATTCATGTTGTAAGCATTTTTGGGAAAAATATGCCCCCAGAGAGGAAAAATCTGTTAAAGTCAATAGAAGAAATAGGGAGGAAGTGTTGGGGGGAGGCTTCGGACAGACATGAGAGCTCATGCTGCAAAGAGAGAGAGCTGCAGGAGAAGCATGAGCTATAGTGGGATTCTTGGCGGGAAGTTAGAGGGTTCGCACGGACACCTGCTGGACCATATAAATAGCGCCTCTTTAGCCAGCAGACTTCAGTCTCCATTTCCCCTTTCAGATATCACTTCACCCCTCCGGTACTATGCTATAAGCATTACAGCAGCGGAGCAGCAGCTGCCGGGTGCTGGGAGGAGTGAAGCCTGTGTAGGTTAAGGCAAAGGTGCTCACCCTGTGCATCTTTGCGGCCCTGCAATTAGTATATTTTACAATTTTTTATGTCTTTTTTTGTGGCGATGGCCACACCCCCGGTCAGGCCACTCCCCCTGAGCTCAGGGTGCCAATGGAAACTTTTGCCTGAGCGCTGCATAGGCTAGAACCGGCCCTGCGATAGACAGACAGATATGAGATATACAAATATGAGATAGATAGATAGAGAGAAAGAGAGAGAGAGAGAGAGAGAGAGAGAGAGAGAGAGAGAGAGAGAGAGAGAGAGAGAGAGAGAGAGAGAGATAGATAGATAGATAGATAGATATGTAAGGTTTAAAAGTTAATTGGATAGCTAAGAAAAGTGGTAATGGTGTGTTTACTTTACCATTAATGCTCCGCTCCAGTATCACTAGGGCAGCTGAGTATAGTTTGCTATATTTCTGTAAAATTGCAGCTATAAGGGATTTTTTATAGCCATTTAAAAAAAAATCCTATGTGTTGCCGAAGCAAGGGGCCTATTATAAATATCCTGATTTGTACCATAAATATCTGTCCTTTTTAGTGATCTTACATTATGGTAGAAACAAGTATGGACCATAAATAACTTATGCAAACAATAAAAAATACTTATTCAGTAGGTGCAAGCAGATTTTAAAAGTAATAAATGAAGTATGTTGCAAACATATTTAAAGCTTAATATTTTACAGCAGTTATTTATAGCAATTTGCATTTGCAAATTAACATCATATGACAGTTTAGCAGAAAGATGCTTCATTAGTGTTACAAAGATATTAGGCATTTATATTTCTCCTGGCAGGTGAACAGCAGCGCTTATTCAAAAATTATATTTATACGAAGTATGAAGGATTTATAAAGCTATAAACTTGGCAAGGTAACAAACCAACCAACCTGCCAAGCAACATTTTTGTAATTTTAATGTCAGCTTTTGACTTGCTGGGTAATTATATCCACCAGCAATGAGAATGAAGCAGCCAAGCAGCAGTCATGTGGCCTGATATGAACAGGGGCTCAGTATAATGATAGGCTACACCTAGATTTTGCCAAGGCTGTACTGCACACTGAAATGAGACATGCTGTCATAAAACACTTTTACTAATCACTGTGCAAATGCAACTGCTGTTAGTCCTCTGTGCTCCATATACACAACATTAATTGTATTGTGCTTGCTATAAAAAAAAAAGCTTAATCCCCCCAGCAGTCAGATTTGGTACCGGTGTGATAAGGTGGTTGTTCTGTGACACATGAATTTGACATAAAGGCACAAGCATAGTTCATTGGTAAGCATCATTTTCATCTTGTTATTTTATTTACTTCTATTTCTGCAGATAAGTGGTGCTATGAGTGAGATACTCTATATTTAAATCTAGGTATTTCACCTGGACTGAAGTCATTATAATAAAGAACCAAACGTCACTTTATATGGTTTTTGTGTATGTGCATATGTTCTATATGTGATTCATAAAGGTCGTCATCCATTAAAGCAGGGGCGTCTTAAGAGAAGAGGGGGCCCGTGTGCACTTCCCGTGCAGGGCCCCCTCCTCTCTCCCCGGAGGCCAGCAGCCAACTGACGCGGCTGGCCAGCCACCGGAGCTTTAGTAGACTCTCGGCACTAGAGTGTGCCCGGGGTCTACTTTGCATGCACAGAACACCAGAAGAATGGCCGATGCTGCCATTTTCTGGTGTTCTGAGCAGCGCTGACACCCGACGCGGGACCACAGACAAGTAAGTTTAAATTAATATGGGTGCAGTGTGTGCGGTGCGGGGCCCCCCTGGACCCGGGGGCCCGTGTGCCCTGCGCACACTGCACCCATTATAGATACACCACTGAATTAAAGTATATACACATTTGCATCTGTTGCTAAGACAGCACTCTACTACTGCAATTTTATAGCCTATTTATTATTATTATCACCTCCATTGCTGCAAGAAGTTTGATATCTTTTATCGCTATGATAACTATCGCCTACATGTACTGTATGAAAACGTAGTAACAGGGCTGGCTCGAGGCATGCTCGACCAGTGCGGTTGAACAGGGGCGCCACCTCATTGAGGGCGCACCCCTCCCAACCATCCCGATTTCAGCAGGACAGTCCCATTTTTCATCAGTGCCGGCCCCAGAGATGACATTCAATGCAGGGAGAAGGCTGGCGGCAGCTCAACTACTAACACAGTGCTGGGCTTGCCCCCTGCCTGACACTAAATGGGAGGCATGCCATACGGGTATGTACCCAAATAGCATAATTTATGGGGCGTGGCCTATGGTAATTACACCATGCCCCGTTTTCGGACACGCGCAGTGAAGCAGGGTTATGGGGCGTCGGAGTCCCTGTCTGCACAGGACTCGGCTCCTGCTGGAGCCGGCCCTGCATAGTAATACCATGATACTGTCCCATAGCAGCATACCTCCCAACATGACCCTCTTCAAGAGGGACACAATGCTCTTGTCCTGGTCTTCCCTGGTGAGAGGTGGGGCTGCAGCACAGTTCAAAATTCAAACAGGGGAGCTGCACCAACTGACATTTCACACGCTGCCAACATCACTGGCTGGGACTCACTGGCAGTTGGTGTGACTCCCCTATTTGAATTTTGGACTGTGCTGCAGCCCCACCTCTGAGCCACCACCAATCATAAATTACCAGGGAAGCCCAGGAGCAGAGCATTGTGTCCCTCCTGGGTCATGTTGGGAGGTATGTAGATGCATAGTATGGGCCTGAATGTATTACAAACACACGCAGCGTACAGATAAAACACATCACTGCTGTGTGTAATGATCACATTTCTGCTCATCCCAATTATGTGTATTGATTTACTGACATGTAGTCATCACATTGTATTTACTATTAACCCCCAATGCCCTGCCTGAGATACATAGCAGTGCTCCCCTGCCAGGGCACCTAGTGATGTCATAGTGGTAGCTGATGATGCCACTATTGGAGGTGTGATGGGTATAATAAGGCAGCTGGATGCTTCCTGTGTCTCATATCTGATATTGCTGGACTAGTGACAGTACAGAAATTTTTTTCTCATTTCTGAGTGGATACAATGATTTTACGATGAAGAACGCGGGAAATAACCATCCTAAGGACCATCGAATGACTGTAAGTATCTCTTATAGAGCCATGGACTCACTGTATTACTGATCAGTAATGATAATAGATCACTGTTACATGATTTAATATAAGTTGAGGATAGAGATAGATACATTAGTTATAAATACTCAATTTTCTCTGTATTTATACTATTTACTATGGAGTATTAATTTGTGTTTTGCTTAGTAGCTTTCCAGACTTTATAATTATTATGTAAGGTTCTGATTTCAAATTATGTAAAATAAAAGCAAAAATATTGTGAAGTGCATCTATATCACTTTTTGCTTTGCTTTATATTAGTGTTTTTTGTTTTTGCCACTATGGGGAAAATTCCATTAGGTCTGAAAAGCCATTTTGAGCGTAAAAGTCAAATTTGAGTGTTAAATAAAAATTTAAATTGGCCTCTTGATTAGCCGTCCAGTTATCGATCAATAATTCTGTATAGGTGTTAACACAAGCATTTTTTCGGGACCACTTGAGCAGGTGAAAAGTTGGGCAAAACCGCTATTTTAAGGTTAAAATGTCGGGACTTGGTTCAGTACCACTGGGGCACCCTCCACTGTTTGGAATTGTACAACTGACTCCAACGGTAAAGTAGTCCTTTATTTATTACACATAACCAAGTCAGACCAAGACAATTGTCTTTTCTTTCGGAACAGAATAGGCTGGTTTGAGAAATTACCTTGATATTAATAATCCTGCATTGTTCTTATGTATGTTTCATTATTTCACAGGTCGCTCTGCGCATCCATCTATTTAATAGGACAGAGGCTAAGAGTACCGCCCGTTGCATTATACACCAGCTCGGGCCGCAGGTAAGAAAATGCTAGTAACATTATTTTAGTTTAAACAACTGAATTAGTTTAACATTTAACACAGTAAATTATAAAATAGATTTTTTTACCAATACATTATTCTTAAATTTATTTAATTTAATTAATTTTTCACTTTGTATATATATCTATGTTTATAAATATGATAAAAAGAAAGTGTTTTGCTTGGTGTATCAGAGGTTGAATGCTATCCACAGTCCCCATATACCCACAAGCAATTTAGAATAATAACCAGTGCCAGGTGTTACCTCTCTGTGCACAAGAAATGGGGAAATCATGGACGGTGCAAATGATGGGCGTGCTGCAAAACACCATTGCAGGGCTCCTAAGCTGGTCCTTATGGATGGCCATCGACCATTCATGATTCATAATCATCGATGGTTTATGGCCAATGTTGAATATTTTTCCCATCGAAGGGAGAGAACCAGATGGTCTCCCTCCATCGATGGAAGAACATAACCGAATAGTCATTTATTATTTATTTTTTCAAGGTGACGGGACACTGAGCATAGCTCCGCCCCCTGACACCCACAAAGCCACGCCCCCAGTTCTGATTGGCCCACGGTCCTGTCAGTCATGGAATAGGGATGACAATCGTTTGGTGAAGCCATCGATGGTCATCCATTGCATAGCTGATTACCATCGATGGCCACTTTATAATTTGCCATCGATGGTAACCAAATCGATGGCCATCCCTACTGCTCTTCCCTCTTACTAACCAGTTGAATATGTTTGTCATATAGGGATGTGACCCCACAGACCAGTAGGAAGTGGTGAAGTTAGTGTGAGGAGATGTGTCTATGTTTATACTGCAGAGAGGCCGGATAACATCTTCCATCTCACCCTATCTGCCCAATCCAGGGCTTCTTGTTCAGTAGGGATATTTGTCATGCACATATTTTATTGACAGTAACTTATGGCATTTCCCTTTAATAAAGATGGTATGCTGAGAGTTATTATAATATGTCTCACAGTTGGACAGACCCCCTGGCTTATGAGCAGGGGTGCCAAGAGGGGGGGGAAAGCGGGTACAGATTACCCGGGCCCGGGCATGGCAGGGGGCCCGGGCCACCGCAGCACACCGCCGTTTTGCTGTTTGTTTTTTCTGTCCCCAACCTATTTTTAATTGATTTTTTATAAACCTCGGCGGGCAGCACTTTGCGGGTGGAGGGGGGAGACCATACATGCCTACTCTCCTGATTTGGCCGGGAGCCTCCTGAAAATCGGGTGCCGCTCCCGCCCCCCCGGAAAAGTAGGCAGTTCTCTCGACTTCTTCAGTCCCCCCGCAATGTAGCACTAAACCCCCGCTGCAGAGGGGCTGATGACGCGATTCGCATCATCATAACCCCGCCCCCTGCCTTGCAATGCCGGAAATATTGGCATTGTGTAGCGGGGGCGGAGCCTAAATGACGCGATCATGTGGCTCCGCCCCAACCCCACCCCTAAACACTTGCAATGTGTCCAGCCACGCCCCCTCTATACAGACCCTGCCCCCTGCTAAACCGACCTGGCTGCTTCCTCCCTCATTCAGAGGCGGTCGGAGGATGCAAGCGGTCGCTCAGAAACTGGACGGCCACTTGCATCCTGACCGCCTGCCTCTGTTGCGGTCGTTAGGCTGTGGGTTAACACCCACAACTCTAACGATTGCTCCGGTGATGGTCGCGATGGTCAGAGACCATCGCGACCATCGGTGGTTACGACGAGACCCTAGGGTAGGGTCAGAGCCGGAAGCTCTCCACTGACATCACTAGTGATGTCACTAGTGATGTCAGTGGGGCCACCCCCAAACGGTAGGCGTTCCCATGGGAACGCCTCCATTTGGGCTGCCACCCCCCCGGCCCGCCTTTCAAACGGGGCGAGCTGTCAATCAACATCGACAGCTCGCCCCCTTTGGATCGAGACCCGCTACGACCAGCGCTGTCGGTCGTAGTGGGTCTCACGCATGCGCACGATGGCGCCGGCGCCGTCGTGTGCATGCTCTGTGGGGGGCCATCGACCCGGTCCGAGCGCATCGGCGCTAACGACCAGGTCTGAATGACCCCCCATATTCTGTCATAAGTGATGTTTATTTACTAGCCTGGAGTGCTGCAATATGTGGATCTTGTGTGTGTGTGTATACATATATATATATATATATATATATATATTTAATACATTTATGCACATATACTGTAGATAGATATATACAAGGTCCGGCACTCCCTGGTTTCAATTAGGGGTGTGCACCGGCCACTTTTCGTGTTTTGTGTTTTGGTTTTGGATCTGGATCTTTCTTCGTGTTTTGGATCTGGATTGGTTTTGCCAAAATCACCCTTCCGTGTTTTGGGTTCTGGGTTTTGTGTTTTGGATCTGTATTTTTTTGAAAAAAAGCATAAAAACAGCTAAAATCACAGAATTTGTAGGTTTTTCTGCTCCTATGCTATTATTAACCTCAATAACCTTAATTTCCACTCATTTCCAGTCTATTCTGAATACCTCAAACCTCACAATAGTGTTTTTATGTCCAAAAGGTTGCACCGAGGTAGCTGGATGACTATGCTAAGCGACACGAGTGGGCGGCACAAACACGTGACCCATCTAGGCGTGAAACTGCAGTGGCAGACAGGATGGCATTGAAAAACTAGGCCCCAAACTGTACATAATGCAAAGAAAAAAAAGAGGTGCAAGATGGAATTGTCCTTGGGCCCTCCCACCCACCCTTATGTTGTATAAACAGGACATGCACACTTTAACAAACCAATCATTTCAGCGCCAGGGTCTGCCACACAACTGTGGCTGAAATGATTGGTTCGTTTGGGCCCCCACAAAACAAGCTGGCAATTTATCTGTCCCTGCACAAACTGGCTCTACGGAGGCAAGATGTCATCCTCATCCTCCTCATGCACCGATTCCTCACCCTCTTCAGTGTGTACATCCTCATCCTCACAGAGTATTAATTCGTCCCTGCTGGAACCACAGGTCCCTCTGTACGTTCTGGAGGCTGGTCTCCCTGGAAGAGTTGATAATTCATTTTATGAACATCATCTTCTCCACATTTTGTGGAAGCAACCTCCTACGCCTTTCGCTGACAAGGTTCCCGGCTGCACTAAACACTCTTTCGGAGTACACACTGGAGGGGGGGCAACTCAGGTAAAATAGAGCCAGTTTGTACAGGGACCTCCAAATTGCTTCTTTTTCCTGCCAGTACAGGTACGGACTGTCTGACATGCCTACTTGGATGCTGTCACCGATGTAATCCTTTAACAGACAGACGCACGCTTGTCGCTGCTGCTTTGAGGATTCAAGTGCGGCTACAGCCCACACAATTCACAAAGACAGAAAAAAATATAGAATATTTTTATTGCTTGTGGAGCACACTTTGAGGGTTACACCACCCTTTAACAGACAGACGCACGCTTGTCGCGCTGCTTTGAGGATGCAAGTGCGGCTACAGCCCACACAATTCACAAAGACAGAAAAAAGAAGAATATTTTTATTGTTTGTGTAGCACACTTTGAGGGTGTCACCACCCTTTAACAGACAGACGCACGCTTGTCGCTGCTGCTTTAAGGATGCAGGTGCGGCTACAGCCCAAACATTTCACAAAGACCGAAAAAAAAAGAACAATATTTTAATTGTTTGTGTAGCACACTTTGAGGGTGTCACCACCCTTTAACAGACAGACGCACGCTTGTCGCTGCTGCTTTAAGGATGCAGGTGCGGCTACAGCCCACACAATTCACAAAGACAAAAAAGAAGAATATTTTAATTGTTTGTGTAGCACACTTTGAGGGTGTCACCACCCTTTAACAGACAGACGCACGCTTGTCGCTGCTGCTTTGAGGATGCAAGTGCGGCTACATCGCACACAAGTCACAAACACATTAAAAAAATAGTTTTTTATTTTTTGGAGCACTTTGAGAGTTACACCACCCTTTAACAGACAGACGCACGCTTGTCGCTGCTGCTTTAAGGATGCAGGTGCGGCTACAGCCCACACATTTCACAAAGACCGAAAAAAAAGAACAATATTTTAATTGTTTGTGTAGAACACTTTGAGGTGTCACCACCCTTTAACAGACAGACGCACGCTTGTCGCTGCTGCTTTAAGGATGCAGGTGCGGCTACAGCCCACACAATTCACATAGACAGAAAAAAGAAGAAGAATATTTTTATTGTTTGTGTAGCACACTTTGAGGGTGTCACCACCCTTTAACAGACAGACGCACGCTTGTCGCTGCTGCTTTAAGGATGCAGGTGCGGCTACAGCCCACACAATTCACATAGACAGAAAAAAGAAGAAGAATATTTTTATTGCTTGTGTAGCACACTTTGAGGGTGTCCCCACCCTTTAACAGACAGACGCACGCTTGTCGCTGCTGCTTTGAGGATGCAAGTGCGGCTACAGCCCACACAAGTCACAAACACATTAAAAAAATTGTTTTTTATTTTTTGGAGCACTTTGAGAGTTACACCACCCTTTAACAGACAGACGGACGCTTGTCGCTGCTGCTTTAAGGATGCAGGTGCGGCTACAGCCCACACATTTCACAAAGACCGAAAAAAAAAGAACAATATTTTAATTGTTTGTGTAGAACACTTTGAGGTGTCACCACCCTTTAACAGACAGACACACGCTTGTCGCTGCTGCTTTAAGGATGCAGGTGCGGCTACAGCCCACACAATTCACATAGACAGAAAAAAGAAGAAGAATATTTTTATTGTTTGTGTAGCACACTTTGAGGGTGTCACCACCCTTTAACAGACAGACGCACGCTTGTCGCTGCTGCTTTAAGGATGCAGGTGCGGCTACAGCCCACACAATTCACATAGACAGAAAAAAGAAGAAGAATATTTTTATTGTTTGTGTAGCACACTTTGAGGGTGTCACCACCCTTTAACAGACAGACGCACGCTTGTCGCTGCTGCTTTAAAGATGCAGGTGCGGCTACAGCCCACACAATTCACATAGACAGAAAAAAGAAGAAGAATATTTTTATTGTTTGTGTAGCACACTTTGAGGGTGTCACCACCCTTTAACAGACAGACGCACGCTTGTCGCTGCTGCTTTAAGGATGCAGGTGCGGCTACAGCCCACACATTTCACAAAGACCAAAAAAAAAAGAACAATATTTTAATTGTTTGTGTAGCACACTTTGAGGGTGTCACCACCCTTTAACAGACAGACGCACGCTTGTCGCTGCTGCTTTAAGGATGCAGGTGCGGCTACAGCCCACACATTTCACAAAGACCGAAAAAAAAAGAACAATATTTTAATTGTTTGTGTAGCACACTTTGAGGGTGTCACCACCCTTTAACAGACAGACGCACGCTTGTCGCTGCTGCTTTAAGGATGCAGGTGCGGCTACAGCCCACACAATTCACAAAGACAGAAAAAAGAAGAAGAATATTTTTATTGTTTGTGTAGCACACTTTGAGGGTGTCACCACCCTTTAACAGACAGACGCACGCTTGTCGCTGCTGCTTTAAGGATGCAGGTGCGGCTACAGCCCACACAATTCACAAAGACAGAAAAAAGAACAATATTTTAATTGTTTGTGTAGCACACTTTGAGGGTGTCACCACCCTTTAACAGACAGACGCACGCTTGTCGCTGCTGCTTTGAGGATGCAGGTGCGGCTACAGCCCACACAATTCACAAAGACAGAAAAAAGAAGAAGAATATTTTTATTGTTTGTGTAGCACACTTTGAGGGTGTCACCACCCTTTAACAGACAGACGCACGCTTGTCGCTGCTGCTTTGAGGATACAAGTGCGGCTACATCGCACACAAGTCACAAACACATTAAAAAAATAGTTTTTTATTTTTTGGAGCACTTTGAGAGTTGCACCACCCTTTAACAGACAGACGCACGCTTGTCGCTGCTGCTTTAAGGATGCAGGTGCGGCTACAGCCCACACAATTCACAAAGACAGAAAAAAAAAGAACAATATTTTAATTGTTTGTGTAGCACACTTTGAGGGTGTCACCACCCTTTAACAGATAGACACACGCTTGTCGCTGCTGCTTTGAGGATGCAGGTGGAATCTAGACGGGATTTGGAACCGAGGACACACTACCTCCATCAATTGTCTAAATCCCACTGCACTAATGTCGGATACCGGACGCACGTCTAACACCAACATAGCAGTCAAGGCCTCAGTTATACGTTTTGCTTCAGGATGACTGCTGTCGTACTTCATCCTCATCGCTAGGGACTGTTGGAGGGTCAATTGTTTAGTAAAAGTAGTGATGTTCCTACTTCCTCTCTGGGATGATGAACAACTCCCAGCAGCAGCAACAGCACTAGGAGGAAGTGGTTCTTGATCTTTCCCTATTTTATTTTTATCGGAGAAAGTTTGGTCCTCCATTTATGTTATATTGATATATATACGTGCGGCTAAAGCGCACACAAACACAGAAAATATTTTTTTATTTTTGCTGGAGAGTAGTGCACTTTGTGGGTTACACCACCCTTTAAGAAATGAGCCAGCCAGCTCTTTACTTATGGGACACAGGCGCACGCTTGGCGCTGCTCCTTTGTTGATGCACGTGCAGCCACAGTGCACACAAGTCACAAACACAGAAAATATATATTTTTTTGGTTTGGAGTGTACTTTGGGGGTTACAGAACCCTTTAACGGTCAAGCCTGCCGGCCCTTTACTTATGACACAGGCGCACGCTTGGCACTACTTTGTTGATGCACGTGCGGCTACTGCGCACACAATTCACAAACACAGAAAATTATTTTTTTTTTGGTTTGGACTGGAGTGTACTTTGGGGGTTACAGCACCCTTTAACGGTCAAGCCAGCCGGCCCTTTACTTATGACACAGGCGCACGCTTGGCACTACTTTGTTGATGCACATGCGGCTACTGCGCACACAATTCACAAACACAGAAAATAATTTTTTTTTTGGTTTGGACTGGAGAGTACTTTCGGGGGTTACAGCACCCTTTAACGGTCAAGCCAGCCGGCCCTTTACTTATGACACAGGTGCACGCTTGGCACTACTTTGTTGATGCACGTGCGGCTACTGCGCACACAATTCACAAACACAGAAAATAATTTTTTTTTTGGTTTGGACTGGAGTGTACTTTGGGGGTTACAGCACCCTTTAACGGTCAAGCCAGCCGGCCCTTTACTTATGACACAGGCGCACGCTTGGCACTACTTTGTCGATGCACATGCGGCTACTGCGCACACAATTCACAAACACAGAAAATAATTTTTTTTTTGGTTTGGACTGGAGTGTACTTTGGGGGTTACAGCACCCTTTAACGGTCAAGCCAGCCGGCCCTTTACTTATGACACAGGCGCACGCTTGGCACTACTTTGTTGATGCACGTGCGGCTACTGCGCACACAATTCACAAACACAGAAAATATTTTTTTTTTTGGTTTGGACTGGAGTGTACTTTCGGGGGTTACAGCACCCTTAACGGTCAAGCCAGCCGGCCCTTTACTTATGACACAGGCGCACGCTTGGCACTACTTTGTTGATGCACGTGCGGCTACTGCGCACACAATTCACAAACACAGAAAATAATTTTTTTTTTGGTTTGGACTGGAGTGTACTTTCGGGGGTTACAGCACCCTTAACGGTCAAGCCAGTTGGCCCTTTACTTATGACACAGGCGCACGCTTGGCACTACTTTGTTGATGCACGTGCGGCTACTGCGCACACAATTCACAAACACAGAAAATTATTTTTTTTTTGGTTTGGACTGGAGTGTACTTTGGGGGTTACAGCACCCTTTAACGGTCAAGCCAGCTGGCCCTTTACTTATGACACAGGCGCACGCTTGGCACTACTTTGTTGATGCACATGCGGCTACTGCGCACACAATTCACAAACACAGAAAATAATTTTTTTTTTGGTTTGGACTGGAGTGTACTTTCGGGGGTTACAGCACCCTTAACGGTCAAGCCAGCCGGCCCTTTACTTATGACACAGGCGCACGCTTGGCACTACTTTGTTGATGCACGTGCGGCTACTGCGCCCACAATTCACAAACACAGAAAATAATTTTTTTTTTGGTTTGGACTGGAGTGTACTTTCGGGGGTTACAGCACCCTTAACGGTCAAGCCAGCTGGCCCTTTACTTATGACACAGGCGCACGCTTGGCACTACTTTGTTGATGCACGTGCGGCTACTGCGCACACAATTCACAAACACAGAAAATAATTTTTTTTTTGGTTTGGACTGGAGTGTACTTTCGGGGGTTACAGCACCCTTAACGGTCAAGCCAGCTGGCCCTTTACTTATGACACAGGCGCACGCTTGGCACTACTTTGTTGATGCACGTGCGGCTACTGCGCACACAATTCACAAACACAGAAAATATATTATTTTTTTAGCACTTGGGGGGAGCACCCCTGATGGACAGAGCACCCCCTGGACAACACTACAGCACCCCTTTAGGACTGGGACACTGCACAGGACTTTGGAGTGGACACAGCCCCTATGGAGAACTGACTGCACAACACAGTCCAGCCAGCCCCTATGGACTTTGAAGTAGTGGACACAGCCCCTATTAACAACAGCAGCACAGCACAACACAGCCAGCCCCTATGGACTTTGAAGTAGTGGACAACAGCAGCACTACACTACACTACACTACACAGCCCTAACTCCCACCCTCCCTCTTCACTGTCCACAGCCGAGTGAGAAAATGGCGCCGACGCGGGTACCTTATATAGGGTCCAAAACCCGCGAGACTCGGAAGGCGGGATGATGACGTTTTGCCTCGATTTCAGATCCGAGTCAGGCGGGAAAAGTCGAGCCTGATTCGGATCGGACTCGGATCGGGGGGGCTCGGGGGGGTTCGGATTTCAGAAATCCGAACCCGCTCACCCCTAGTATATATATATATATGTATGTTAGTGTATGTGTATATATATATATATATATATATATGTATGTTAGTATATATATATATATATATATATATATATATTAGTTTATGTATATATATATATATTAGTATATGTGTATATATATATATATATGTTAGTATATGTGTGTGTGTATATATATATATATGTTAGTATATGTGAATATATATATATATGTATACTATATATTGGTATGTATATTAGTAGTATATCTATAGATATATGTATATATATGTATATGGGTGTGTATATATATTTATATGTGTATATATATATATATATATATATATATATATACATACAACTCTGTGACCCGGCATTCAGGACCCACCACGGGCTAACTTGCTCCGGTGCCTTCCCAGGAGGACAGCAGCCCCATCAAATATTCACCCTGTAACAGGCGGCACTCGGGGTCTTTCAAGTCAGTGAAATAGATTGTGCTGTATTTCTATTTCGGGGAACATATCCTGAGGATGGGGATATGTTCCCTGAAACGTAGAAATAAAGCACAATCTATTTCACAGACTTGAAAGACTCTGAGTGCCGCCTGTTACATGGTGAATATATATATACAGTCAGGTCCATAAATATTGGGACATTGACAGAATTTTCAGATTTTGGCCTCTATTCACCACCACAATGGCTTTGAAATGAAACAAACAAGATGTGATTCAACTGCAGACTTTCAGATTTAATTTGAGGGTAATTACATCCAAATCAGGTGAACGGTGTAGGAATTACAACGGTTTCTATATTTGCCTCCCACTTTTTAAGGGGCCAAAAGTAATGGGACAAACTAAACAATCCTATATCTAAACTTTCACTTTTTCATACTTTGTTGCAAATCCTTTGCAGGCAATTTCAGCCTGAAGTCTGGAACGCATAGACATCACCAGACGCTGGGTTTCATCCCTGGTGATGCTCTGCCAGGCCTCTACTGCAAATGTCTTCAGTTTCTGCTTGTTCTTGGGGCATTTTCCCTTCAGTTTTGTCTTCATCAAGTGAAATGCATGCTCAATCGGATTCAGGTCAGGGGATTGACTTGGCCATTGCATAACATTCCACTTTTTAGCCTTAAAAAACTCTTTGGTTGCTTTTGCAGTATGCTTCGGGTCATTGTCCATCTGCACTGTGAAGCGCCGTCCAATGAGTTCTGAAGCATTTGACTGAATATGAGCATATAATATTGCCCGAAACACTTCAGAATTCATTCTGCTGCTTTTGTCAGCAGTCACATCATCAATAAATACAAGGGAACAAGTTCCATTGGCAGCCATACATGCCCACGCCATGACACTACCACCACCATGCTTCAATGATGAGGTGGTATGTTTTGGATCATGAGCAGTTCCTTTCCTTCTCCATACTCTTCTCTTCCCATCACTCTGGTACAAGTTGATCTTTGTCACACCTGTCCATAGGATGTTGTTCCAGAACTGTAATGGCTTTTTTAGATGTTGTTTGGCAAACTCTAATCTGGTCTTCCTGTTTTTGTGGCTCACCAATGGTTTGCATCTTGTGGTGAACCCTCTATATTCACTCTTGTGAAGTCTTCTCTTGATTGTTGACTTTGACACATATACATCTACCTCCTGGAGAGTGTTCTTGATTTGGCCAACTGTTGTGAAGGGGTTTTTCTTCACCAGGGAAATAATTCTTTTGTCATCCACCACAGTTGTTTTCTGTGGTCTTCCGGGTCTTTTGGTGCTGCTGAGCTCTCCGATGCGTTCTTTCTTTTTAAGAATGTTCCAAACAGTTGATTTGGCCACACCTAATGTTTTTGCTATCTCTCTGATGGGTTTGTTTTGATTTTTCAGCCTAATGATGTCTTGCTTCACTGATAGTGACAGCTCTTTGGATCTCATATTGAGAGTTGACAGCAACTGATTCCAAATGCAAATGTCACACCTAGAATCAACTCCAGACCTTTTACCTGCATAATTGATAATGAAATAACGAGGGAATAGCCCACACCTGTCCATGAAATAGCTTTTGAGTTGATAGTCCCATTACTTTTGGCCCCTTAAAAAGTGGGAGGCACATATTGAAACCGTTGTAATTCCTACACCGTTCACCCGATTTGGATGTAAGTACCCTCAAATTAAATCTGAAAGTCTGCAGTTAAAGCACGTCTTGTTTGTTTCATTTCAAAACCATTGTGGTGGTGAATAGAGGCCAAAATCTGAAAATTCTGTCAATGTCCCAATATTTATGGACCTGACTGTATTATATATATATATATATATATATATATATATCTCAATACAAGAATGCCGGTCCGCTTGGACAACTATAGATATATATATATCATAATACTGTACATCGAATTTATAATAGGTATATCTATTTAAACGAGTGTAATATATGCAGGGGTGCATAGTAGTTTGCTTCTTTTTTTTTTACACCTATTTATTAAAAATAATTGCCTTTATTAAATCCCCGCTAACAGCAGACAACAGTTCGGGTGGAAGAGTGTGTGTGGGGGGGATGTCTTGGTCACCCAACTGTGTGTCACTAACTCCCAGCTGCTGCGCCACAACAGAGCTAATAGTCCTGCGAGATGATGATGGCAAGGCTCTCTCATTCTTCACCCATGGGAACGCCTACCGTCTGGGGCCGGCCCCACTGACATCACAAGTGATGTCAGTGGGAGTGCTTTCGGCTCTCATAGAGCCAAAAGCACGCCAGGGCTTGCGGCAAAGAAACCCTACCACAAGGGTCTCGTCGCAAGCCCGATGGTCGTGATGGTCAAGACCATCTTCCTGGCCGCTCGCTATAGCTGTGGGTGGTCACCCACAGCTATACGAGCGGCCAGGAGGCCACTCTAAAAATTCAGAAGGACGGCCCTGATTCAGAGCAAGCGCTCTGTCAGAGTGTCCGGCTCTGAATCAGGGCCAGAGTGTATATGGCATTAGAGTGGAGGACCCACTTTTGCAAAATAATGGGGTCCTAGGGGATGCACTCTGCAACCATTGACAGATGATATGCACATCAGACATTAGTATCCGGTAGTGTTCCTGCTAGGCTGTTTAAGCGGCCCTCCACGCCCTGCCCAAATCTAAAAAGGCAAAATGTGCCCTGCCCTTTTAGTGGCGCCCCGCTAAAACAGCCTGCCCTGTGCCTTCCACACGCATGGGCTGAAGTGTCACGCGTGTAGGGAAAGTTGTGGTGACGATCACTTCCAGGTTAATAGACGCCGTGCATGTGCGCACTTCATCTTTTCACCGTGAGGGGAGAGCATTGGGGAAGCCCAGCACCTCCGTGAGAGTTGGGCATTCCCCCAAGTGTGCTGAATTGGGAGTGTGTCACAAGGACATGCCTCCTCCCTGGCCTTGGCCGTGCGCTGAGACTCCTTGCCCTTGGTCTAGCGGGAACACTAATCCGGCTGCTATGCACTGCCGCCAATAACATCTTGCCCTGTCTCCCCCTCCAATGGACGGCGGAAATGTCATGTGCTTTGTATGGCTGGGGGGGCCCCAGGAGCTTGCTGTACCGGGGCCCAGGATTTCTCTTGGCAGCCCTGATCATTTCCTAATAGTAGAGGCTGGCAGTAGTGTCCTTACATTAGATTACGGACATGAAATGTTCTGTAGATGAAAAATATCCCCATGGTCTAAAGTAATATGGTATAATATATGTAGTTCCAGTGAGTCCCTGAAACTGCTGCATACATACTATACATTTTTTATATTAGCTTTACTGTAGTTAAAATGGTTTAACTGTCAGTATGGGGGTACTTTGATATTTGTAATCTATTTACCTGTTGTGACTGTGCCCTGGAGTCCAGTGTGTCAAAGTGACTCACACTGGACTCTTCTATCTATGATACTGGCACCGGACCTGTCACACTGCCTGCCGCTGACACCGTGTCCTGCACGCCAAAGTTCAACTTCCAACAAACAGCTTCTCTTGGAACTGTGGGAGCTGAGGAGAGATGTCATGACATCTCTCCCATCCTTGCAGACAGGTTAGGAGGAGGAGCTACCTGAGAGTGACAGGCAGGGCTGCATCTACAGTAAAATAGCCAGGTGCACCATTACTAATACATAGCAGCATAGCAGTGGGCGCCCAGTGGCATATAGAGATTGTGTCGGGCAGCCGGTTCCGCCCTCGGCATTTACACCCTAGATACAGCTCTGTTATGGTAAATGAGGAACATTTAAATAGAACTTGCTAAAAATATTTCATAATAATCTATTCTTATCTATAACTAACACTATTTTGCATTATGTTCAATTTTTATCCATAATTCCCATTGTAACATTTTATTCATGCGATATCAGCACAAAGTACGTACATGCATCTCATAAGAACAATGGCCCTGATTCAGACCCACTCGCGAGCGGCTGTCCACTCGCAAGTGGGTCGATGTTCTGCACTGAGCATGCGCACGACGGAGGGAGCTCCGTCGTGCGCATGCGCCAGACACGACGAGCGAAGGAAAGTCCTTCTCTCGTTGTGTCTGATCAAAGGGGGCGTGCTGTCGATGTTGATTGACAGCACGCCCCCTTTGGTGGGCGTGCCGGGGGCGTGCCTCCCTGACGGGGGCGTTCCCACAGGAACGCCTCCCATCAGAAGCCGGCCCACTGACATCACTAGTGATGTCAGTGGGAGTGATTTTGGCTCTGATAGAGCCAAAATCACTCCGGGCCTTGCGTTTGAAAACCTCAACCGCAGGCTCCGGCTCGCAGTTTCGATGGTCGCGATGGTCACGACCATCGCGGCCATCAAACTGCACGCTCATATAGGCTGTGGGTGGTGACCCACAGCTATACGAGCGTCCAGGAGGACGCTCCATTTTTATGGAGGGCGGTCCTCATTCAGAGCGTGCGCTCTGCTCAGAGCGTACGGCTCTGAATGAGGGCCAATGTCCCTGGAACTGAGCTTGTTGTCCTTCCAGTCCGGTCCTATGGCAAATAATACAGAAATAGTACAGTTACTATTGTGTCTGGTATATGTTGTGCATCAGTTAATCAATGGATTATAGCTTGTAAGTATAAACCTCTATTTGTTCCTATTGTTCCCAGGTCAGTCGCTTCCTTTGCCTAATCTGCATTCCAGTCCTATGCAATATACACCACTCCATTACAGCATATACCCCAAGGCAGCCTTTTTATTTTATTTAATATTGCATTGCTGCGATAAGCTGTGATGCAGATTGTTAGTGCACAACTATGATAAACAGACCCCTTAAACTTTTAATTATATGGTACAAGAATACCTGGAGGACGAGTCTCAGCTGAACATTGGTTGCTCTGGCACCTTCAGGGATCTTGTGGGCCAGACTCAGATGGTGCGCCATCACCTGCAGGAGGAAGGGTGACAGCAAAGAGTTAGTTACTGGGCACTGGTACACTTAGAGAAAACAGGGAGACAGGAGATTATGGATGGGTAACCTACGTGTCCTCACACAGACATGTAATACCACAGGTGTAGCTTTTATCACTGATTGAGCCTGTAGTATATCTTTTTAACATATTTTAATTGGCAGCTGAATTTGTAATATAATTTCAGTATTTATTTATATAATACTACAATGTATGACTAGATACATTATATATAATTGGAATATATTTATTTTACTAGTTTTATCTGAAGGTTTTTCATGCCTTTGTTCACATTTCTTAGTTTTATATATCTAGCTTATCTTATTGTCCGTGATTCAATTCAGCACGCTGTTAAGTTGGAGAATGACGGTTCTCATGACTTTACATGGGTGTTTAGTCGCGAGAACCGCCATCCTCCAACTAAAGTGCCGGCCACGAGGCTGTTAGCGCAATTTTGTCGGATTTCTCCTCACACCCCCAGGAGGGTGCGAGAAGAAATCCTTTAGTCGGGCCAAACATCAGGCTGAATTGATTAGCTCTGGTCAGTGCCGGATTAACAATGGGGCGGGTAGAGTTCCAGCTCCAGGCCTCCATTGAAAATAGGCCCACACTGACTGCAGTGCAAGCAGGAAAAAAAAGTTTTTTTTCCTGTCAACACTAAGGAACAGCTCAGCCACCTAATGGCTGTCATAAACAGAGCTTAGCCCATTCTGACCTCCCCGGTCCCCACCCGTTCCCCTCCTCTTGGAGGATCAACAGGCCAGGACAAAGCCCCGCCCACCCATGGGCCGCTAAAGCCCCGCCCACCTCTGAAGCCCTGCCCACCTCTGACGTGCCAAAGCTACACCTCCATTATACAGAGGCTCCGCCTCCTGAACCATCCTACTCCAAAGTGGTGGCAAGCGCCTAGTTGAGGAGGGAGGGAACTAACTCCGGAGCCCCGTGCCCCTTAAGTGCGTAACCTCGTGCCACTGCGTAGAGGTACTGAGGCCGCCGGCACCTGAAAATGCAGCACTGCCTGGAGCGTCCTGGGAGAATGCTACACTAGCCACACCCCTATGTAAACCACAACCACACCGCACTGGTCATGGCCCCACATTACCAGTCACACTGCTACGGCACTTGCCACACCCCCTTCAGCGGCATACAATAGGCCCATCCTAAATTTCAGCTCCAGGCCCATGTGGACATTAATCTGGCACTGGCTCTGGTAGCTCCCTCCCGGGGCTATTCATCATCACATTGATTTGAATCGCGACCATGGACTTGTTCACTACCAATTATTTTTATTTAATTTACAACATATAAGATGTAAATGTCAGTGTAATAAGCATTACATTGCATGACAAAGAAATATATAAATACTAGGACATAAAGGAAAAGGTAAGTAACCACAATGACACTGAAAGCCCTTACCTCAGGTATTGCCAGGTGTTTTCTTGGCATAGGGATCATGGCCTCAGGTACTGCCAGGTGTTTTTTTGGCATAGGGACCATGGCCTCAGGTACTGCCAGGTGTTTTCTTGGCATAGGGATCACATGGGACAGTTTATGCAGCGAAGCCCTAAAAAGTGAAAACAGACACATTGGCACCTAAAAGGCTCCATGAGAATGTAACAATAGCTAAGATTAGTACAACATTTATATACAGTAGTAATAGCTAAAAAAAAATCACAATCTATTCTTATGTATAAATTACAGTAATTTTCATAATTTTACATTTCTATCCATAAATCATATTGTTACTTATTGTTCATGTGATATCTGCACAAAGTACTTACTCAGAGCGTCTCTTAGGACCAGTGTTACTGGAACTGAGGGCTTTGTCCTTATGGTCCTTATGGGCTGGCTCTGTGGAAAAGAATATAGAAATAGTACAGTTACTACTATGTCTGGTATATGTTTTGCATTAGTTAGCCAATGGAATATAGTTTGGAAGTATAAACCCCAATTTATTCCTATTATTCCTGGGTCAGTTGCTTCCTTTGCCTAATCTGTAACTGTAAATACAAGCATATGTACATATCTCCCAACCACCCAGTATGGTAACTTGTGGGGTAACTGCAATATGTATTGCTGTGATAAGTGGTGATGCAGATAGTTAATGTCTTTTCTTTTTAAGATACAAAAATACCTGGAGGATGAGGATCTTTTAGCTGTACTTTGTCTTCCCTTACAGCCTCAGGGATTTTGTGGGGGGCACAAAGACGGTTCCTCTCCACCTGCAGGAGGAAGGGTAAACAGCAGAGAGTAAGTTACTGGGCACCTGCACACTCAGAGAAAACACGGAGACAAGAGATTATGGATTGGTAACATACGTGTCCTCACACTGGGGCCTATTCATCAATCGATAAGTGGCCCGGTAAGCATGCAGAAATGCTAGTTTCCATTAGGGGTGAGTGGGTTTGGATTTCTGAAATCCGAACCCCCCGAGCCCCCCCGATCCGAGTCCGATCCGAATCAGGCTCGACTTTTCCCGCCTGACTCGGATCTGAAATCGAGGCAAAACGTCATCATCCCGCCTTCCGAGTCTCGCGGGTTTTGGACCCTATATAAGGTACCCGCGTCGGCGCCATTTTCTCACTCGGCTGTGGACAGTGAAGAGGGAGGGTGGGAGTTAGGGCTGTGTAGTGTAGTGTAGTGTAGTGCTGCTGTTGTCCACTACTTCAAAGTCCATAGGGGCTGGCTGTGTTGTGCTGTGCTGCTGTTGTTAATAGGGGCTGTGTCCACTACTTCAAAGTCCATAGGGGCTGGCTGGACTGTGTTGTGCAGTCAGTTCTCCATAGGGGCTGTGTCCACTCCAAAGTCCTGTGCAGTGTCCCAGTCCTAAAGGGGTGCTGTAGTGTTGTCCAGGGGGTGCTCTGTCCATCAGGGGTGCTCCCCCCAAGTGCTAAAAAAATAATATATTTTCTGTGTTTGTGAATTGTGTGCGCAGTAGCCGCACGTGCATCAACAAAGTAGTGCCAAGCGTGCGCCTGTGTCATAAGTAAAGGGCCGGCTGGCTTGACCGTTAAAGGGTGCTGTAACCCCCGAAAGTACACTCCAGTCCAAACCAAAAAAAAAATTATTTTCTGTGTTTGTGAATTGTGTGCGCAGTAGCCGCACGTGCATCAACAAAGTAGTGCCAAGCGTGCGCCTGTGTCATAAGTAAAGGGCCGGCTGGCTTGACCATTAAAGGGTGCTGTAACCCCCAAAGTACACTCCAGTCCAAACCAAAAAAAAAATTATTTTCTGTGTTTGTGAATTGTGTGCGCAGTAGCCGCACGTGCATCAACAAAGTAGTGCCAAGCGTGTGCCTGTGTCATAAGTAAAGGGCCGGCTGGCTTGACCGTTAAGGGTGCTGTAACCCCCAAAAGTACACTCCAGTCCAAACCAAAAAAAAAATTATTTTCTGTGTTTGTGAATTGTGTGCGCAGTAGCCGCACGTGCATCAACAAAGTAGTGCCAAGCGTGCGCCTGTGTCATAAGTAAAGGGCTGGCTGGCTAGACCGTTAAAGGGTGCTGTAACCCCCGAAAGTACACTCCAGTCCAAACCAAAAAAAAATTATTTTCTGTGTTTGTGAATTGTGTGCGCAGTAGCCGCACGTGCATCAACAAAGTAGTGCCAAGCGTGCGCCTGTGTCATAAGTAAAGGGCCGGCTGGCTTGACCGTTAAAGGGTTCTGTAACCCCCAAAGTACACTCCAAACCAAAAAAATATATATTTTCTGTGTTTGTGACTTGTGTGCACTGTGGCTGCACATGCATCAACAAAGGAGCAGCGCCAAGCGTGCGCCTGTGTCACATAAGTAAAGAGCCGGCTGGCTCATTTCTTAAAGGGTGGTGTAACCCACAAAGTGCACTACTCTCCAGCAAAAATAAAAAAATATTTTCTGTTTTTGTGTGCGCTTTAGCCGCACGTATATATATCAATATAACATAAATGGAGGACCAAACTTTCTCCGATAAAAATAAAATAGGGAAAGATCAAGAACCACTTCCTCCTAGTGCTGTTGCTGCTGCTGGGAGTTGTTCATCATCCCAGAGAGGAAGTAGGAACATCACTACTTTTACTAAACAATTGACCCTCCAACAGTCCCTAGCGATGAGGATGAAGTACGACAGCAGTCATCCTGAAGCAAAACGTATAACTGAGGCCTTGACTGCTATGTTGGTGTTAGACGTGCGTCCGGTATCCGACATTAGTGCAGTGGGATTTAGACAATTGATGGAGGTAGTGTGTCCTCGGTTCCAAATCCCGTCTAGATTCCACCTGCATCCTCAAAGCAGCAGCGACAAGCGTGCGTCTGTCTGTTAAAGGGTGGTGACACCCTCAAAGTGTGCTACACAAACAATTAAAATATTGTTCTTTTTTTTCTGTCTTTGTGAATTGTGTGGGCTGTAGCCGCACTTGCATCCTCAAAGCAGCAGCGACAAGCGTGTGTCTGTCTGTTAAAGGGTGGTGTAACTCTCAAAGTGCTCCAAAAAATAAAAAACTATTTTTTGAATGTGTTTGTGACTTGTGTGCGATGTAGCCGTACTTGCATCCTCAAAGCAGCAGCGACAAGCGTGCGTCTGTCTGTTAAAGGGTGGTGACACCCTCAAAGTGTGCTACACAAACAATAAAAATATTCTTCTTTTTTCTGTCTTTGTGAATTGTGTGGGCTGTAGCCGCACCTGCATCCTTAAAGCAGCAGCGACAAGCGTGCGTCTGTCTGTTAAAGGGTGGTGACACCCTCAAAGTGTGCTACACAAACAATTAAAATATTGTTCTTTTTTTTTCGGTCTTTGTGAAATGTGTGGGCTGTAGCCGCACCTGCATCCTTAAAGCAGCAGCGACAAGCATGCGTCTGTCTGTTAAAGGGTGGTGACACCCTCAAAGTGTGCTACACAAACAATAAAAATATTCTTCTTCTTTTTTCTGTCTTTGTGAATTGTGTGGGCTGTAGCCGCACTTGCATCCTCAAAGCAGCAGCGACAAGCGTGCGTCTGTCTGTTAAAGGGTGGTGTAACCCTCAAAGTGTGCTCCACAAACAATAAAAATATTCTTTTTTTTTTTCTGTCTTTGTGAATTGTGTGGGCTGTAGCCGCACTTGAATCCTCAAAGCAGCAGCGACAAGCGTGCGTCTGTCTGTTAAAGGATTACATCGGTGACAGCATCCAAGTAGGCATGTCAGACAGTCCGTACCTGTACTGGCAGGAAAAAGAAGCAATTTGGAGGTCCCTGTACAAACTGGCTCTATTTTACCTGAGTTGCCCCCCCTCCAGTGTGTACTCCGAAAGAGTGTTTAGTGCAGCCGGGAACCTTGTCAGCGAAAGGCGTAGGAGGTTGCTTCCACAAAATGTGGAGAAGATGATGTTCATAAAATGAATTATCAACTCTTCCAGGGAGACCAGCCTCCAGAACGTACAGAGGGACCTGTGGTTCCAGCAGGGAAGAATTAATACTCTGTGAGGACGAGGATGTACACACTGAAGAGGGTGAGGAATCGGTGGATGAGGAGGATGAGGATGACATCTTGCCTCCGTAGAGCCAGTTTGTGCAGGGACAGATTAATTGCCAGCTTGTTTTGTGGGGGCCCAAACGAACCAATCATTTCAGCCACAGTTGTGTGGCAGACCCTGGCGCTGAAATGATTGGTTTGTTAAAGTGTGCATGTCCTGTTTATACAACATAAGGGTGGGTGGGAGGGCCCAAGGACAATTCCATCTTGCACCTCTTTTTTTTCTTTGCATTATGTACAGTTTGGGGCCTAGTTTTTCAATGCCATCCTGTCTGCCACTGCAGTTTCACGCCTAGATGAGTCACGTGTTTGTGCCGCCCACTCGTGTCGCTTAGCATAGTCATCCAGCTACCTCGGTGCAACCTTTTGGACATAAAAACACTATTGTGAGGTGTGAGGTATTCAGAATAGACTGGAAATGAGTGGAAATTAAGGTTATTGAGGTTAATAATAGCATAGTTGCAGAAAAACCTACAAATTCTGTGATTTTAGCTGTTTTTATGCTTTTTTTCAAAAAAATACAGATCCAAAACACAAAACCCAGAACCCAAAACACGGAAGGGTGGTTTTGGCAATACCAATCCAGATCCAAAACACGAAGAAAGATCCAGATCCAAAACCAAAACACAAAACACGAAAAGTGGCCGGTGCACACCCCTAATATATACACATATACTAACATACATATATAAATATACACATATACTAACATATATATATATATACACACATATACTAACTTACATATATAAATATACACATATACTAACATACATATATATATATATATATATATATATACATATACTAACATACATATATTATATATATATATACATATACTAACATATATATATATGTTAGTATATATATATATATATATATATATATACTAACCGCCGCCGCCAGTAGTAGTTTAATAAAGGTAAATAGAAGAAAAAAGCCTTGAAAAACAAACAAACTGTGGTGTGCTGCGGGCAGCCCGGGCCCCCTGCCATGCGCGGGCCCAGGTAATCTGTACCCGCTCCCCCCCCTCTCGGCACCCCTGGAAATGATGTCCTACAGAGAATAAGATATTGTGTTCAACTGTGTTCTTCCATCTATGGGCCTGATTCACAACAGATCGCAATACTGCGTACACACGCAGTTCAACTCCGATAGCAAGCTAATCCACTGCGATCGCAATGCAAACTCAGCACTACATAAGGACGCCCATTTTACCATACGCACATCCATAATACTCAGCAGAATCGTGAAACCATCGGTACAAACGAGTACCATCGGACCCATACACACACTTGCACAGCCCTGACCTTACTCAGAAATTGCTAACAGCCATGCACGCTATGAGACCTCACACTGCATATGGCTTTGCAGTGACTAATTTATGCACGCCCCTGAAACAGCGTGCAAACGCACTGGCACGCCTGCATTTCCCCCACCACCTCCCCGTCACCACCACAAAAGGCACTTCTTGTCAATCACTCTAGGATGGGTCTGCGTAGTCTCTATGATTGCAGTCCTGATCACAGTGGACAGCACATGCACTGCGATGCGTACACATTCACAGAATACAACAATCGGCCGATTGCATGCGTATTATCAACTGCGATCCAAGCTGAATCAGGCCCTATGTACATACCTTCCACACAAAATGGGGACAAACAATATTAACAGCCAAGAGCCCCAGGACCCGACTGGTACAGTATAATTTGCCATGGCCCCTCCAGTGTTGCAAACTAACGTAATATCAAAATATGACATGGTAAGGGGGGGGGGGGGGGTGGGGGCACTGATGCTCCTTCTCGCACAGGGTACCACAATGTCTAGTTACGGCTCTGCCATAATATCTAGTTATGTATTCCATTCATATACTAATCTTTGCATCTCAGTAAATATCATAGAGCATATTACATTTTACTTAAATGTCATTGTAATATATGTATGTTTCTGTATAATAATATAGAATAAGTATAAATTGAGGAGGACAGTGTCCCAATGAAGTGATTCAGCCTCACTATTTGTATAATGTTCTCATGGAGTCATTTAGGTACTATGGTGTCTGTTTTCTCTTTTAGGGGTTTGCGGCATAAATTGCCCCCCGTGATCTCTATGCCAAGGAAACATCTGGCAATACCGTAAGTGCTCTCAGTGTTATTGTGTCTGCTTTCACTTTCCTTATGACTTTGCATTTATACAACCCGTATACAACCCGGCACTGGAAACCTAGGCCTCCCCCTAGTGCCTAGCCCTAACCCCTAACCCTCCCCCTAACCCCATTACTTACCAATGTAATTCTTATTACACTGACATTTGCATCTCATATTACTCCTCGTGTATCATCATTTATACACCATTTGGAGAAAGGAAAAATATGTTTCTTGTAATGGAAATGACCTGGCAGAAACATAGTCCATTATAGTTGTAAATGGAATAAAAATAATTGTTAGTCTTACATTTATAGTGTCCAGCAGTGGACAGGCCCATTAGATAAGCTAAATTTATAAAACTAAGAAATGTGAACATAAGCATGGAAACCTTCCAGATAAAACCGGAAAAACTGATATATTCCAATTTCCAATATGTCCTCGCGTCTCCCCCAAAACTGTTTGCAACGCAAACAGTCGGGGGGAGACGCGATGACACCGGAGGGTGAACCTCTGCCACAGAGCAAATTTTATAGCTGTGATGAACCAGACCATGTAAGGTGGGAAAAGGGACATCTGCACTTGTATAAACGGATTGCCCCAAGGAGGAGGGATACCCAGTTGGATCAAGAGAGTGGAAACTGAGGACCTGTTTGTTGTTAATGCTGTTTAAAAAGTGGTGTATTCCACTTTAGAAGGTACACCTCCACTACACAGAGGGTGATTATACCTGGTGGAGGCTACTCTTTTTAATGATACTGCAATAGGAGGCGCTCTTTTTCCACCTGTTTTTTAGGATATATAGATCTTAGTATATCAATAAGCATTCTTTAGTACAACAGGTATAGGTAAATAATATGTAGATGAATACACCATATCCACACTTAGCCACTCCATGGGGTTTAGAAAACAGTTTTATAGAGCAAGATCTATTAGGGATAGTGTCCCAAATACACAGGAGAACCTTTAGATGTAGTGATGAGCTCACATTCTCAATTTAGGGGAAAAAAAAATCCTGTGTCCAAATAAAATATCCCAAGGTGGAGATGATCTGCATGTATAAGGAATCCAATCTGGTGGCCAGTACACTAAGCAGACCCCAATCTGGTGGCCAGAACACTAAGCAGACCCCAATCTGGTGGCCAGTACACTAAGCAGACCCTAATCTGGTGGCCAGTACACAAAGCAGACCCCAATCTGGTAGCCAGTATACTAAGCAGACCCCAATCTGGTGGCCAGTATACTAAGCAGACCCCAATCTGGTGGCCAGTATACTACGTATACCCCAATCTGGTGGCCAGTATACTACGTAGACCCCAATCTGGTGGCCAGTATACTAAGAAGACCCCAATCTGGTGGCTAGCATATAAATCAGATACTCAATTAGGTATGTGTTGTATAAAACAGTCCCATAATCTGATAGCTCATGTATTGTAGATATCCAATTTAATAGTCTATGCATTAAACAGGCTTCAAAGATGGGTTATAAATTTATCATCTACACTTTATTCAGGTTCATCAGTGGGGGGGTGGGATGGGACAATAAGACAAGAGGCTGGGTAGAGACCCTTTGATCCAGCATCTGTATATGCTATTGGTTATACCAACATTGTGCTATTGGTTACACCAACAGTGGTCCATTTCTTGCAATGGAGTTGTGTGCTACACATAGATACTTTATTGAAATCAATAGGAAATTAATTAACAGGAATGGCACCTCATAGAATTTTTTTTTTATTTCTTGCGGATTACACATTAGGAAGAGTACTAATACATTACAGGAAGAAAAAATCAATGTGACTACTAATTAAAAAGATTTTCCTGTAGATAAAAATATTTAAAATGTATTTTCCTTAAAAATTAAGAAGATCCCATTGGATGACAAATTAAAAATATTTTCCTGTGGATTCCATGTGCTGTATAACACAATCCCATTGGATTACAAATTAAAAGTTGGGTTAAAAATTCCTTTCTTTTTTTTTACATGACTGAAACTCTGATTGCTTACACTTTGTCATTACATACTTTTCATTAGAATTATTTGGGGAATTGTATTCTGGTTACAAATTCCCTGTCATTGCTGTTGTTTTTAAAGTATTCTCACTATTGTTAAAACATAAATGTTTAATTCTTACTATGAATTGATGATCTGAAACTTTAATTGAATTCCCTTTAGATCAAGACTACAGCTCATTGTAGCGCACGTTCTGTCATCCATCTGGAATGTGCCCATAGAAGGTGATGAAAAGATCAGCTTGGGCCGAGGCCATCACCTTGCTGCATTGTCCAATAACACCATCGACCACTTATCAAAATAATATCTTACCATTTAAATAAACATCACTGGAAATTTTAGTGGTTTCAATTCATTACATTTCAGTATTGAATTTTATTTTATCCTTATTTTATTGTATTTCATTTGTAACATTATTATTAGATCTCATAAGGTTTATGTTAGGGCAGTAGCAGTAGAGAGATGATGAGGTCTTCACCTTTTAGCAAGCTGCCTTTCCCTTATAGCAAGACGTGCTTAAGCCCTCGTATGGTCTACATTTTCCACCCCACAAACACAATAATATACAGTATAGTAGGTTTTGGACAGTGGGAGGGGAATGTAGGCAACATCCTGGAGCACACATTGCCGCTGCTCAGAATCCTAGTGCCGGAATCCCAACAGGAGTGAGAATCAGGGTTATGTTTAGGGGTTAGGCTTATGCACTAAGGGGAAGATAAGGCATAGGCTGCGGGTGATAGAGTTGGGGTTAGGTTGCAGGGGAGAGAGTTGGGGTTAGACTGCGGTGGGGGGGAGGGTTGGCGTTCGACTTTGGGAGGGAGGAATTAGGGTTATGTTTAGGGGTTAGGGTTATGCACTAAGGGGACGGTAAGGCATAGGCTGTGGGTGATAGAGTTGGGGTTAGGCTGCAGGAGAGAGAGTTGGGGTTAGACTGCGGTGGGGGGGAGGGTTGGCGTTCGACTTCGGGAGGGAGGAATTAGGGTTATGTTTAGGGGTTAGGGTTATGCACTAAGGGGAGGGTAAGGCATAGGCTGTGGGTGATAGAGTTGGGGTTAAGCTGTGGAGGAGAGGGTTGGGGTTAGACTGCAGTGGGGGGGAGGGTTGGCGTTCGACTTCGGGAGGGAGGAGTTAGGGTTAAGCTACAGGAAAGGTGGGTTAGGGGTAGGATACTTACCTGCATGCGTCAGGATTTCAGCACCAGGATTCTTAATGTTGGCATTGCATGTACTGGGATCACATAAGCAATCTGTGGGAGGAAACAAAGCACCTGGGGGGAAGCAACACAAAGATGAGGAGGAAGAGGTGGGAGAAAGTTGCAGCATTGATTTGGTAAGTGGAAACACAAGACACACACCATGCAGACTGTTCAACAGTAAATTTGACGTTATTTTTGTAGTTATTAAATTCATCCTGCCATGTCACTGCCCCCACACTGTCAGATACTTGCCACAGTGATCGAGACACAGCAACAGCCAGAAGGAGGAGGTGGGGTGCAGCCAGCTGGACACCGCAGTAGTCGCGGTTTGCTTCCAGTGGCTCCTGCTTTCATGGAGGTTAATGGTTGCCCTGTAGCTGCAGTGGGGGGGGGGGGTGTGATGCCGGCTGCCCGATCACTGCTGGCCACAGTGATCAGGACACAACAGCAGCCGCACCTACCAGGAGCCACGGCTGCTGCAACTGTTGAATTCATGGCGGCCGGAAGAGGGGGGTGCTGCCGGCTTGTCAATCACTGTTGATTGAGGGGAGTGCTACTGACTGTCAGTCACACTGCGAATAAATAGTAGCTGTGTGCGACTACGGTGATGGTCTGTGACGCATGCGCAGTGTGACTCAGAAGCATGCGCAGTTTACTGATCACTCAACTGCAAAAACATTGGTTTAGTGTACAACTCTGAATCAGGCCCTAAATACCCTGTGGGGCGTGACATGTTATGTGACATTATATGCTCTCTCTGGTAGGTGGCTGCCACTGTTCTATGTATATACTAGGGATGAGCGGGTTTGGATTTTCGAAATCCGAACCCCCCCCGATCCGAGCCGGGAACAGAGTCCAGCTTGGGTTTTCCCGTCAGACAAAACGTCATCATCCTACTGTTGGATTCTATAAAGGTCTTGTGATCGCTGCCATTTTTAATTCTGGCTGTGGAGCGTGCAGAGGGAGGGACCTAGGAGCTGTTGGCTACTGTTGTGTCACTGTGTTAAACAAACTTATAATAAAGTACTTATATTATATGCATTACATACTGGGCTGGCTGGCAACTGTGAAGAGGGAGGGAGCTGCTGCTGACACTGACCATAGGGGCTGGCTAGCTACTGTTGTCATATACATAGGGGCAGGCTGGCTACTGTTGTCCATATAAAGGCTGGCTGTTGTCCTGTCCATAGGGGCTGGCTGTAGTGCTGTGTTGTCCAGGGGGTGCTCTGCCCTTCAGGGAAGCTGTCTTCACCCGCCCCCAGTGTGAAAAAAAAAATATTTTTTTTTTCTGTGTGCATGTTAGCCACACCTGTCATCGGTGTAGGTGCACATGGGTGCTGTGCTCCTGTCTGTCAAGGGGCTGCTGCCCAAAAATAAAAATAATTTTACAGGGGCTGTCCTGTGTAGTGTACGCTGCCCTTCATCTAAATAATTTCACAGGGGCTGTCCTGTGTGGTGTACGCTGCCCTTCATCCAAATAATTTTTACAGGGTCAGTCCTGTGTGGTGTACGCTGCCCTTCATCCAAATAATTTTTACAGGGGCTGTCCTGTGTGGTGTACGCTGCCCTTCATCCAAATAATTTTTACAGGGGCTGTCCTGTGTGGTGTAAGCTGCTCTTCATCCAAATAAGTTTTACAGCGGCTGCCCTGTGTGGTGTAGGGGTATGCTGCCCTTCATCCAAATAATTTTTACAGGGGCTGTCCTGTGTGGTGTAAGCTGCTCTTCATCCAAATAATTTTACAGGGGCTTATTGTGTTGTGTACGCTGCCCTTCATCCAAATAATTTTTACAGGGGCTGTCCTGTGTGGTGTAAGCTGCTCTTCATCCAAATCATTTTTACAAGGGCTGTCCTGTGTGGTGTAAGCTGCCCTTCATCCAAATAAGTTTTACAGTGGCTGCCCTGTGTGGTGTAGGGGTATGCTGCCCTTCATCCAAATAATTTTTACAGGGGCTGCCCTGTGTGTTGTAAGCTGCTCTTCATCCAAATAATTTTTACAGTGGCTGCCCTGTGTGGTGTACGCTGCCCTTCATCCAAATAATTTTTACAGGGGCTGCCCTGTGTGTTTTAAGCTGCTCTTCATCCAAATAATTTTTACAGGGGCTGCCCTGTGTGGTGTACGCTGCCCTTCATCCAAATAATTTTTACAGGGGCTGTCCTGTGTGGTGTAAGCTGCTCTTCATCCAAATAATTTTTACAGGGGCTGTCCTGTGTGGTGTAAGCTGCTCTTCATCCAAATAATTTTTACAGGGGCTGTCCTGTGTGGTGTAAGCTGCTCTTCATCCAAATAATTTTAACAGGGGCTGTCCTGTGTGGTGTACACTACCCGTCATCCAAATAATTTTAACAGGGGCTGTCCTGTGTGGTGTAAGCTGCTCTTCATCCAAATAATTTTTACAGGGGCTGCCCTGTGTGTTGTAAGCTGCCTTTCATCCAAATAATTTTTACAGGGGCTGCCCTGTGTGGTGTACGCTGCCCTTCATCCAAATAATTTTTACAGGGGCTGTCCTGTGTGGTGTAAGCTGCTCTTCATCCAAATAATTTTTACAGGGGCTGTCCTGTGTGGTGTAAGCTGCTCTTCATCCAAATAATTTTTACAGGGGCTGTCCTGTGTGGTGTAAGCTGCTCTTCATCCAAATAATTTTAACAGGGGCTGTCCTGTGTGGTGTACACTACCCGTCATCCAAATAATTTTAACAGGGGCTGTCCTGTGTGGTGTAAGCTGCTCTTCATCCAAATAATTTTTACAGGGGCTGCCCTGTGTGTTGTAAGCTGCCTTTCATCCAAATAATTTTTACAGGGGCTGCCCTGTGTGGTGTACGCTGCCCTTCATCCAAATAATTTTTACAGGGGCTGTCCTGTGTGGTGTAAGTTGCTCTTCATCCAAATAATTTTTACAGGGGCTGTCCTGTGTGGTGTAAGCTGCTCTTCATCCAAATAATTTTTACAGGGGCTGTCCTGTGTGGTGTACACTACCCGTCATCCAAATAATTTTAACAGGGGCTGTCCTGTGTGGTGTAAGCTGCTCTTCATCCAAATAATTTTTACACGGGCTGCCCTGTGTGTTGTAAGCTGCCTTTCATCCAAATAATTTTAACAGGGGCTGTCCTGTGTGGTGTACGCTGCTCTTCATCTAAATAATTTTTACAGGGGATGTCCTGTGTGGTGTACACTACCCATCATCCAAATAATTTTTACAGGGGTTATTCACTCCATAAAAATGATGAACTCCATAAAATTAATGGAGGACAAAAATTTGGAGGATAAAATAGGGAAAGATCAAGAACCACTTCATCCTAGTGCTGAAGCTGCTGCCACTAGTCATAACATGGATAATGAAATGCCATCAACGTCGTCTGCCAAGGCCGATGCCCATTGTCATAGTAGAGGGCAAATCCAAAAAGCCACAGATCAGTAAAATGAGCCAAAAGAATAAATTTAAATCATCTGAGGAGAAACGTAAACTTGCCAATATGCCATTTACGAGACGGAGTGGCAAGGAACGGCTAAGGTCTTTCCCTATGTTTGTGAATAGTGGTTCAGATTCACATGACAATGGAAGCCCTCCTCCCGCTACATAAAAAGTTACTGTCACGTTCAGAAACTGTGGTTAAGACCGTAAGCAGTCCAGGGACACCTAAATCCCTTTGTCCTGTTGCTCCTGCAAACCACACCGTCAACTACCTCCTCGTCAATTTCCTCCTCAATTAGGATCAGAAGTAGTCCTGCAGGCCATGTCACTGGCAAGACTGACTCCTCTCTTATATGGGATTCCCCCGGAGGATCCTGCATTGCTACGCATACTGCTGCCACTGCTGCTGTTACTGCTGGGAGTCGTTCATCATCCCAGAGAGGAAGTTGGAACACAACTACTTCTTTTACTAAGCAATTGAGCCTCCAACAGTCCTTAACGAGGAGGATGAAGTACAACAGCAGTCATCCTGTTGCAAAGTGGATAACTGAGGCCTTGACAGCTATGTTGGTGTTAAACGTGCATCCGGTATTAGTGCAGTGGGAGTTAGACAATTGATGGAGGTAGTGTGTCCGCGGTACCAAATACCATCTAGATTCAACTTAACTAGTCAGGCGATACAGAGAATGTACAAAGATGTCAGAAAAAGTGTCCTAATAAATGCAGTTGTACCCAATGTCCACTTAACCACCGACATGTGGACAAGTGGAACAGGCAGACTAAAGACTATATGACTGTGACAGCCCACTGGGTAGATGTATCACCTTATGCAGCAACAACAGCAGCGTCACCAGAAGCAGCATCTCAGAAACGCCAGCTCATTCCAAGGCGGGCTACGCTGTGTATCACCGGGAAATCATCGCCCAATGTCTTACCCCACTTAGAGTCTACTGGGGATTTGTGATATCTGACAATGCCACCGATATTGTGCAGGCATTACATCTGGGCAAATTCCAGCACGTCCCATGTTTTGCTCACACAATAAATTTGGTGTTGCAGAATTTTTTGAAAAACGACAGGGGCATGCAGGAGACGCTTTGGGTGGCCCAAAAAATTTCGGCCCACTTTCATCATTCAGCAACTGCATGCCAAAGACTGGAGCGCCAGCAAATACTCTTGAACTTGTCCTGCCATCACCTGAAGCAAGATGTTGTAAGGCGGTGGATCTCAACCCTCTATATGCTTCAGATGATAGAGGATCCACCTTTGACATAGGCAAAGGAGGGGGTATGCACTTGACTCAAGCGCAGTGCAGAATTATTTCTGTGTTGTGCAAGGTTCTCCAGCCCTTCAAACTTGCCACACGTGCAGTCAGTACAGACACTGCCAGCTTGAGTCAGGTCATTCCCCTCATCAGGGTTTTGCAGAAGCAGCTGGAGAAAGTGAAGGAGGAGCTAAGACAGAGCGATTCCGCTCGGTATGTGTGACTTGTGGATGAAGCCCTTCATTCACTTCCCCAGGATTCGAGGGTGGTCAATCTGTTGCAATCAGACCACTACATTTTGGCCACTGTGATCGATTCTATGTTTAAAGCCTACGTGGTATCTCTCTTTCCAACGGACACAAGCCTGCAGAGGTGCAAAGACCTGCTGGTGAAAACACTGTCAGCTGAAGCAGAACATGACACAGCAACAGCTCCTTCTTCATTTTTTCCTACAACTGGAACTGCCAGGAAACAACATATATATCCTAACCAACCCGCTGGTGGTGATGCAGGGCAGGCAGGACCAAGTTTGGACATCTTGTCCGGACTGAAGGACCTGACAACAATTTCTGACATGTCTACTGTCACTGCATATGATGCTGTCACCATTGACAGAATGGTGGAGGATTACATCGGTGACAGCATCCACATAGGCATGTCAAACAGTCCGTACCTGTACTGGCAGGAAAAAGAGGCAATTTGGAGGCCCCTGTACAAGCTGGCTCTATTTTACCTAAGTTGCTCTCCCTCCAGTGTGTACTCCGAAAGAGTTTTTAGAGCAGCCGGGAACCTGGTCAGCGAAAGGCATAGGTGGTTGCTTCCACAAAATGTGGAGAAGATGATGTTCATCAAAATTAATTATCAATTCTTCCGGGAAGACCAGCCTCCAGAAAGTACAGAGGGACCTGTGGTGGTGGATTCCAATTGGGATGAATTAATACTCTGTGAGGGTGAGGATGTACACAACATTGAAGAGGGTGAGGAATCGGTGGATGAGGATGAGGACGCATCTTGCCTCTATAGAGCCAGTTTGTGCAGGGACAGATTCATTGCCAGCTTGTTTTGTGGGGGCCCAAAGGTACCAATCATTTCAGCCACAGTCATGTGGGAGACCCTGGCGCTGAAATGATTGGTTTGTTAAAGTGTGCATGTCCTGTTTATACAACATAAGGGTGGGTGGGAGGGCCGAAGGACAATTCCATCTTGCATTATGTACTCTTTGGGGCCTAGTTTTTCAAACTGCCATCCTGTCTGCCACTGCAGTGCCAATCCTAGATGGACCACGTGTGTGTGCCGCCCACTTGTGTCGCTTAGCATAGTCGTCCAGCTATCTCGGTGCAACCTTTTGGCCTAAAAACAATATTGTGAGGTGTGAGGTGTTCAGAATAGACTGGAAATGAGTGGAAATGAATGTTATTGGGGTTAATAATAGCGTAGGAACAGAAAAAAATACAAATTCTGTGATTTTAGCTGTTTTTATGCTTTTTTCCAAAAAAATACAGATCCAAAATCATTACAGCATTGTAATTGTACAGTCGTTCCTTTTCCCCTGCAGTGCCTACACTGAATGATATGTCATTCAGTGTAGGCACCCTCCCTCATCCCTGAACATGGTCAATCTGGTCAATCTGTTGTTATCGGCAATGTTGGACTGTACTGCAGCATCACCTCTGGAGCCGCCACCAATCATAAATTACCAGGGAAGTCCAGGACTAGAGCATTGTGTCCCTCCTGGAGAGGGTCATGTTGGAAAGTGTGTAGCAGTAAGAGATAACTGAGCACTTTGCAGGGCCAGTCTTTGTATACTTTAAGGGGCCGATGCAGAGTGGAACGCAAGACAGCCATAATTAGACATGCTGTCCGGGCAAGTAGAAAATGGCGGATAATAAATAGGCTTGGTCTCATAGCCATCATCATTATAAATGTATACTTGCACATTTCCTATCTCCCTATACTTGGAGCAAGAAAGCCGTCTGAACTCTGCATAGCTCGCTGGAGTATGCGCAGAGTGAAAACAAGCAAGCATCTGCAAAGCAGAATCTTGTTAAGCTCTGCATCCGCGAGGAAGCAGCCAGGTTGGCATAGCGGGGGGCATGACGAGGGACCTGACACACAATTGGGGGGTATACAACCGGGAAACCGGCTACCTTAATACCGACAGCTGGCTTCCCGACTGTCATAACCCGGCGAGGGTGAAATGCCGGGCATCTATATCTAGACGCCTGTCATTTCCCCGACACTGGGAGACAGGCGCCTGGCATCCCGATCGATCGGATGCCGGGCGCCGCGAGCAGACAGCCACGGGGGGGGACTTAGGGTTAGGCACCCCCCCAGGAGGGTTAGGGTTAGGCTAGGGGGAGAGAGGGTTAGGGTTAGGCACCCCCGGGGGGGACTTAGGGTTAGGCACCCCCCGGGGGACTTAGGTTTAGGCAGCAGGGAAGGGGGGTTAGGGTTAGGTACTTGGGGGGGAGGTTAGGGTTAGGCACCCCTAAGGAGGGTTAGGGGGTTAGGTTAGGTTAGTTTATACTTACCTTAGTGACGATCAGGATTTCCAGCGCTGTCGGGCTTCCGCTGCCGGGAACTCTGCTTTTGTCGACCAGGCGCTGCCGGGAATTGAACTGGCCGGTGGTATTTCATACCGATTCCAATTGGGGACGGGACGTGACCGCATGGTCGCATCATTGTGGCCCTGCTACAAAATGCAAAGATTACTATTGTGAAGCAGGGGATGGGGCAATGATGACGCTATTCAACGCGAATGACATCATTGGCCCCCTGCTGCAGGGGTAGGTGGGTGTGTGTGGGGGTGCGGAGGGAGCTCTGGAGGTATGTGGCCAGCAGAGAGACTTCTTGCCCACTTTTCTGGGTGGCCGGGAGTGCCACCTGATTTTTGGGAGCCTTCCAGACGTTCCGGGAGTTATATATGAGAGTTATAGAAGTATGAGTAGCGCACTCCTCTTTCAACAAAATGTACTTAATGATTTTCTGTGATTTTACACTATTATTGTAGTGCCCACCATTACACCCCTGCTGCCTGGTATATAGTCTGCTGCTGATGGCCGTTATTGCAGGAGGACCCCATTTAGCTGTAGCTAGAACTAGCTATAGCCCTTATTCAGATTGTTTACATAGTTTTCAAAATTCAATTTTGTGTTACTGCAATTCTCTTAATAATCTTATTTATAAGACCCCATGAAAAAGGTTAAACAATAATATAGATCCAGGCCTACTGTATGTCAGCAAGAGAGGAGTGGCACAATCTCCTTATTGTGAGGCCAAGTTTAAAGACTTTGGGCCCTATTCAGCAGTGCACTGCTGAACACCGATAACCGATGGTTGGGAATCTGCACAGGCGCCAAACCCGTACAGCGCATGTGCAGTACAGGTCCTGCGTGTTTGCACACAGTCCGGCAGCAGACTGTCAGTGATAAACAGTCTGCAGCCATTTGTGGATGCGAGGGGGTAGCGATGACCTCCGTTTGCCAAAACTGAGGCGCGTCGCTGCTGTTGGGGGGAGGGAGTAGGCCAGGATCTCCGTCAACTGACAAAGATTTCCTGGCCTCTTTGTTATATCTGCGGTGGCCGGCTTGCGTGACCCTATGGGTCATTTAGCCGGCCGATGTTATCGCAATTTATCCAATGTTGCGTCCTTGGATGAAGCACGGATAATTAATGCATGCAGGGGGTATGACGCCTCCTGCTGCATTACTATAATTGCAAGGATGGAATTGCAAAGCTGCTTGCATGCAGCCCTTTGCCAACATGTGTGTAATCCCTCGTTCTGCAGTAGGCTCTGGGCATTGTAGGAACTCTGGGAGGTAACAGCAGGAGTAGTAAGAGGTACCCTATTTTTTGCTCTGAAGACCACAATTTGCTGGCTATTACATTTGTCCTTGGTCTGTTTTCTACCCTATCTGGGTAGAGAAAAGCCCCTAGGCTAATACCACCCTTTTTTGTGCATACTATCACAACTGTGTGGTTTTTGCTTTAAGATTATATTTGCTCATGCTCATTTTGGATAAAGCCCTTTGTCTGTTAGCTATAACAGCAGCAGACATGCGCCATCAGGACCTTGGTGCACTGCAATCCAGATGCCAGGAATACGACAAAACAAGAAAATATATATCCCTCCCGTGCTGCTATAAACCTTGCCAGAGGGAAGAATAATGCTATGTATAGAATTAGTCAGAAAGCACCGTGACATACTAGAAATTACAACTAATTAATTATTGGCAAGAGGAACCAAAATTAATTCTTCAGGTTTAAATTTCCATCATTAAAATGAATTTCCAAAAAATAAGCTTCATGAAAAAAAAACAACTGTTCATTGGAAACTATGGTAAAAAATTTAAAATGTCTTGGGAACCTGGCCAGGGACATTTTTGAAAGCATTAAAAAAAAGTACAACTGACTGAGTGTCAAAAATAGCCCTAAGCATATTATGTACGTAACATCCATTATTATTTTGTACCCCAAAAGCGTTAACTATTTCAGCCAAATTGGATCAGATTGGAAAATGATCAGGGGCTATTAAAAAAATAATCACTGAGTCAGCCAAGGTTACAGTGACTAGTACTCAGGGGGTAACGTGGGCGGAGCATGTGGAGCTCATGCTGCGGGCACCAGCTCCAGTGGGCGGTGCCAGTTTCGATGGATCGGCTGCAATTCGTTTTTCCTTAAAGTTTTAAATAGACCACTGGGACTGTCCCCTGGCTGAATATAGGGGTCATTGTTAGGAGCGCCCCTACTTCTGCGCACATCTGATCTTATTCTATTGACATAGGGGGCTCATCTTTTTCAAGTACATATGCCGTGCCCCCAGACCACTGCTTGAGTCTTTCTCCAGTGGCTGGGAACTGGAAGCTCAAGGAGTACCTCCCTCTGCTGTATTCCTTAATGGTTGTTATTGAGCTGCCCCATCTACCTTCTCCTGTCTCTTTCTATTGCCCTCTGTCTATTCTTAATGCTTTTCCCCTCTGTTGCACTTTTCTGTATTTTCTGCATCCAGGGCTGCTTACAGAAATTGGTCCCCCTTCATATCCCAACCAAGTTCCTCCTCTAGATACTGCCCCTACACTGCTCTACTCTTTAAACACTGCCCCAATGCTGCTCTCCCTATAAATATTGCCCCAACACTGCTTCCCCTCCACATACCACTTATTGCAGCAAAAGTCTCATCCATGGACAAGGGAGCCGACACTTTACTTCCGGGTTCGAGACCCGGCCACGCTACTGTGCATGGTGCGACTGCAGCAAAGACGAGAAAGGACACATATGTAATTCCGAGAGATGTGGCAACACTCCCTCTCTCCAAAACAGTGAACTACTGTGCATTACGCAGCAAAGTGCAGGGGATGGCTCTGGGGCCAGATTATAGGGGGGTGGGGGGCGTATGGGGTGATTGCCCAGTGGCCTCCACAGATTGGGGGCCCCCACACTGTCGCAAATATTGCCGCAACCTGGCCAGCTCCTGGGGAGGCCAATCCAGGCAACAGCAATATCAGTGAAGGCTCCTCTCTCCTGGTGGCAGTTGGGTCGCATCGGACACAGACAGGCTCCTGTGACCCTGAAGTCAAGGTCACACATCCCGCCTTCTGTGTGGGTCCGGCTCCCAAAAATCAGGTGGCACTCCCAGCCACCCAGAAAAGTCAATGGCACCCTTGCCACACCCCCCAATGTGAGGCTTTTTATGTGCTTTTATCAAGGTAAGGGGAGTACTAGTAGTGGGAGCGAGCGGGCTGCCAATTTAATTGGTGGGGGCCTCCACATCTCAGTTGTCCGGGGCCCCCACAAGCCTTAGTCTGGCCCTGGGCGGCTCCAGGGGAAAGGGGGGCGGCTCCAGGGGAGAAAGGTCTGGCTCCAGGGAGACACTTCTCCACTCTGACTACTACCGCTGCTGCCACATCTGCATAGCAGCACAGCTGCAGCGGGACATGGGGCAGTGAGAAAGGAGACTGCTTGTGGTTCCCAAAAATCAAGTATTGCTGATAGAATTGCATAAGATACAGTAGATCTTTCACCAATGTTTTGTCACCATAGAAGCTCGGTCAAATAATTTAGGCAACGGCAGGTTGTTCTTCTGTGTTTTGAATTTCTCCACCAGAGATGCTGCACAGACTTCCCTCAGATAGTTATGGGAGCTACTAATGCGATTGGTAATGGGGGAACTACAGCAGATACAGTGTCCCTGATCTCCTATGCCCGTTGTGGTACCCCATACACACATCTTGCAGGTTGCTTACAGTTTGTGGGATTTCCCTCAAAATGACTTAATAATAAATATGACCCCTATAATCTGGAGAAATACAGGGAATTATACAAATAATAGACACAGGTAATTACAGATGAGTCCACCAGTATCACAGTTACTCCTAATCACTTTAGTTAAATTGCCAGACATGTTTTGGGGCTCAGTCCGTAAGTGAAAAAAGTGAGTCACACGCAATGCTGATGTGCATGCGTAAAATATATTGAAAACCCCTACGGTGCATACGTTACACAGAGTACGCACAAAGGGGCTGTTTCTATCAGGACAGACACTATCAGAAAGGTGGTGGGAAACTTTTAGGCATTCCTGGGTGGCGACTGGGTGCTGGCTAGTAGTGCACATAAAAATGGTCCGTTCAGTGGGCATGTTATGAGAGCATTGTGGGTGTGTCAATGCAAGCAGTTGCGATCACAGATGCACAGCCTCAGGCATCGAAGGCCATGGTCAGACAGAGAAACTGCACCAGCCACAGGGCTGGTGCAATTTCCGATGGTGCGAGTGATGGTGGCATATAGAGACGCACCAATCCATATTACAACGTGCACAGGAGCTCAGTGTGGGCATCTCCGTCCTTGCACATTGGACTGCATGGAGAAGGAGTTTGTAGCAGCATTTGCATAAACTTGCAGATGGGCTGTACGTCACTGCTGCGTTCGCTTTTGCACGCAACTCAGAATCAGGTCCATATTGTGAACTGAACAGATAATTTCTTTGACGTACTGCAGGTAAATGACTCACTGACAGAACAATTAGACATTTGTGTGTGAGCTGGAACTTCTGTCATTTATCTGTGTAACATAATCAGGGGCTGGCTGGCAACTTTTAGCCTGGGGGGCAAATGCATGCAGGCGGCCCTGGCAGAGGAGTAGCGTGTAGCCAGGGTGCCCGAAGAACGTGCGTGCTATGGCGCCGCCCCCCCTCAAGTGTTTCAGGGAGGAGGTGGGTCCATATGGGATTAATGTAAGGTAAAAATAAAGATTAGGGGCAGCCCCCTGTCGTAGTGCCCCCGTGTGCCACAGGAGAGAACACCCTTATGCAGGCCTCCAGTAGTGCCCCCAGTAGTGATCCCCCCCTATGCAGTGCCCCTTGTGCCCCCAGTAGTAAGCCCCTTATATAGTGCCCTCAGTAGTGGTCCCCCCTGTGCAGTGCCCCTTGTGCCCCCAGTAGTAAGCCCTTTATATAGTGCCCCAAATAGGGGTACCCCCTATGCAGTGCCCCTTATATAGTGCCCCCAGTAGCAGTCCAGCCCCCATGCAGTGCCCCCAATAGTGGTAACCCTTATGCAATGCCCCTTAAATAGTGGCCCCAGTTGTAGTCTCCCCCCTATGCAGTACCCCCAGTATTGCCCTTTATATAGAGCCCCCAGCAGTGGTCCCTCGATGCAGTGCCCGCAGTGGTAGTCCCCTCCCCGATGTAGTGCCCCTAGTAGTAGTTCCCTCCCCCCTATGCAGTGCCCCTAGTAGTAGTCCCCTCCCCTTGTAGTGCCCCTAGTAGTAGTCCCCCCCTTTTAGTGCCCCCAGTAGTAGTAGTACCCACTTGTAGTGCCCCCAGTAGTAGCCCCCCCTTGTAGTGCCCCCAGTAGTAGTAGTCCCCCCCTTGTAGTGCCCTTAGTAGTAGTAGTCCCACCCTTGTAGTGCCCCCAGTAGTAGTAGTCCCCCCCTTGTAGTGCCCCAGTAGTAGTCCCTTCTTGTAGTGCCCCCAGTAGTAGTAGTCCCCCCCATTTGTAGTGCCCCCAGTAGTAGTAGTCCCCCCCTTTGTAGTGCCCCCAGTAGTAGTAGCCCCCCTTGTAGTGCCCCCAGTAGTAGTAGTCCCCCCTTGTAGTTCCCCCAGTAGTAGATCTCCCCCCCTTGTAGTGCCCCCAGTAGTAGTAGCCCCCCTTGTAGTGCCCCCAGTAGTAGTATTCCTCCCTTGTAGTTCCCCAGTAGTAGATCTCCCCCCCTTGTAGTGCCCCTTGTAGGGCCCCAGTAGTAATCCACCCCCCTGGTAGTGCCCCCATAGTAATCCCCCCCTGGTAGTGCCCCCAGTAGTCCCCCCCCCAGTAGAGAGAGACTTAATAAAAAAATAAAAAAACACTTACCTGAAACTCCTACTCCTTGTCCCGACGCTTCTACCGGCTCCTCCGGTGGCTTTGCATTATGGGAGAGACGTCGTCATGACGACGTCGCTCCCATTACCCACTGCGGGAGCCGGAAGATGGCTCCCGCAGTGGGAGCAGCAGCAGCCGATGAGAGTCTGACAGACTCTCAGCGGCTGCTGATTACAGCAAACACACAGCTGTGTGTTTGTGCTGTGTAGCGCTGACCGAACTCCGTCACAGTGACACAGACTGCCCGCGGCCCGCGGCCCGCATGACGCTGCGGCCCGGGGGGCTGTGTAGCGCTGACCGAACTCCGTCACAGTGACACAGACTGCCCGCGGCCCGCATGATGCTGCGGCCCGGGGGGCACATGGCACCCTGCCCCCTGGCCCAGCCCACCACTGAACATAATATGTACTGCATAAAACAGGCGTCCTGTACTTATTTTACAGTATGCATTAGATGATACTAAACTATTTTGCAGCCTATGAGAATCTGAATATGAGAATCTGATATAAGAATGGCATATATAACATCAGCTAAAAATGACTGTCAAAATTTAATTAACAAGATTATCATTCTACATGTAATTAAGACAGTACTTCTCTTGATATATGTGATGTGCAATGTAGCTCATTTAATGAGCAATTATGCACTAATGACATGAAATGCCATCAATGAGGTACCAAGATGCTAATTTTTCTAAATACTGTCAAAGTGTTTTGCTTGCAAATTGCAATATTTACTCCTGTACTAGTTCTGTATAATTTGTTGATTCTTTTTTCTCTAAATATCAGATAGCATGATTATTTTAAACTTGTGGATTGCTAATATTGGGACTGTTGTAGAGTTGGATGTAAGCAGGTATGTAGCTAGGCTTTCTTTCACTGGGGGCCAAGACTTATCTTGGCACCCCCACACACAGGGCCTGATTCAGAGCCGGACGCTCTGACAGAGCGCTCGCTCTGAATCAGGGCCGGCCTTCTGTTTTTTTAGAGCGGCCTCCTGGCCGCTCGCATAGCTGTGGGTGACCACGCACAGCTATAGCGAGCGGCCATGATGATGGTCGCGATGGTCAAGACCATCGCGACCATCGGGCTTGCGACGAGACCCTTGTGGTAGGGTCTCGTTGCCACAAGCCCCAGAGTGCTTTCGGCTCTAACAGAGCCGAAAGCACCCCCACTGACATCACTTGTGATGTCAGTGGGGCCGGCCCCAGACGGTAGGCGTTCACACGGGAACGCCTCCGTCTGGGCAGCCACGCCCCCGGCCCGACCACCAAAGGGGGGCGTGCTGTAACTCAATATCGACAGCACGCCCCCTTTGGTACGAGACCCGGAGCGACTGTTTGCCCATCGCTATCCGGGTCTCGCGCATGCGCACGACGGAGCCGGCTCCATCGTGCGCATGCGCACTGGGCCACCATTGACCCGCTTGCGAGCGGGTGGTGCAGCCGATGCCACATCACAGAGCGCAGGATGCCCTGGGGCGGAACCAGCTGCCACAGCAATCACCAGTTGTTGGGTGCCTGCTTCGCTGTTGTTTCTAGAGGTGCGTCTCTCCCCCCTTCCCCGCCGGACAGGGTCATAGCGTGATTGTGAAGCAGTTAACCTGGTGTACAAAGCAATAACAAGAGTGACAATTTGGGAGGGAATATGAATGTGGAAAGAATGGGAATGTGGTTACAGACTGACACTTACCCATCACACACAAACTCCCAGGAACCATACAAGGAGAGTCAGGTGACGATGTAGTGTTCCTGTGTCCTCACCTTCTGAGAATCTCTTGCAAAAGCCAGGCGCCTATGATAGAAAGCAGAAGTCCGCAGCCTTGGAGTTCAGTGTATATCATTACTATTGCATGCTGGTACAAGGGTAGGCAACCTATTGCTATCAGTGTGCTGGCTAAAAATCTATTCTACTGGTATGTGGAATAGATTGGCAATGTAATAGTTTATATACAAATGGTTAATTCTGCTTCTTGAGATAAAAACAGTATAAGTAAGTTACAAATTAAGATACAAATTAAATATCAGTCTGGCTGATGCTGACAACTTTGAATAACCTTTGACATCCAAAAATATATTTTACATTGTTTGTGAAAAAGAAGGCGACTGAGGCTGACCATACCGTTACAAGGGCTGATTGAAAAGTAATCAGACTACTCAAGAAAGATAGTTTTAGCAGATTGCTAAAACACAGAAAAGAATTCCTGTTGTTGGGAGCACTCTTTAGTATATAAGGTAAATCTATCAACAAAAAAGTGTCAAGGAATATTCTATATGTTAAAACATATCTTTAATTTGTAATCTCTAAAATAAAGGGCAAATAGACTTTTGTAAAAATGATGAGTCCACCCAAGAAAACAAACAAAAACACACATAAGGTGTGTAATCAGACTGCCTCTGTTTTTCTGTCCCATAGGTAGACGTGGCAACGCTATGCTGGTCATTGTGAAGCTCATACACCAATGCCGCAGTCTTCTTTGTTTGGTCACAGTGAGTGGAAGATCGTCATACGTTTAGTCATAACAAATGAGGAAGACATGTTTGTGAGATTACATCATAGATGTGTGATTGAATTTTGTGTCAAACTTGGAAAAAGTGGAAATGAAACTCATGAAATGTTATGGCATACGGTGGAGAAACAATTAGCCGTGCTGCAGTATTTTGGTGGTGGAAGCACTTCAAAGCGGGTAATACGTGAGTGACTGACGAATCGCGTTCTGGGAGACCATCCACAGCGGTTACATATATCAACATTGCCAAAGGTGCGGAGATGTAACAAAATGACAGAAGGTTCATTTTACACAAACTTTCGAACGGGTTCAGCACATTTTGACAAAGCAGCTGAAAATGCAATGCATGTGTGCCAGGTGGGTACCCAGAAATCTCACAGAAGAGCAGATGCGACAACATTTTGAATCATGCAAGAACAGTGAATGTCGGAGAGGATACACGATTTCCTGACATCAAATGGGATGTGTGACGAATTGTGGATCCATCATTATGATCAGGAATCCAGCAACAGTCCAGTGTATGGAAACACGCAAATTCGCCTCCTCCCAAAACATTATTTTTGATTACTTCGGTGTGTAAAGTCATGCTTCTGCTGTTCTTCAATGCACACTGTATGATCTTACAGCACTGGGTTCCCCGTAGACAGATTATTAATGGTTACTACTATGTAAACGTCATGAAAACCCTTTTGCATGGAGCCATGAGGAAGGAAAGATCAAATTTGCTGAAAAACAGTGATGTTTGGGGACCAGTCACTGTGGGGTTGTGGGTAGCGGTGGCCATCTAGCCTTGCCCCTGTCTTAGAGACACTCACTGCTGGATCTGAGTCTGCCTGATGGCAGCGGTGGTAGCACCCTCTCCTCCTCCCCGTCGGCTGGCCCAAGTCCCACCTGCCCACCACCTTAGTAAAAAAATTAAAAATAAATGTAAATAGGGGGCGGGCTGGGCAGGAGGGCATTTCCCCCCCGGCCTGTACACTGTAAAGGATTTGGGTCGTGGCTAGGTGTCAGGCAGAGGATGCTCCCCGGCTGCAGAAGCCAAAGAGCATTCTCTGCCTGCCTCCCGGGGGCCAGTCATTTCCACAGTCCAGAAACGCAGTGTTACATCTTGCCAGACATCAGTACACTCATTGTAGTGCAGGCTGCTAGCATATAGTTTGGTGGATGGCACTGGCCATCAACCAATCACAGTCGTATAAGTATCTAAATGCTATCCATCAATTAGTGGAAACTGCAGTGCAAGTGGCCATGCAGACTCTGGGAGAGAGCCGGGATCGGAGAGAATGGAGGGACCACAGCAGCAGGAGTATGGCGAGTATTGGGCCACCCCTATAGATCTGAGGTCTCATTTAAAATTGATTTTTCTTTTTTATAAGACATAAGACAGTTGGGACTTGCTTCTAATTGAGGGTGAAGGGAAGGACACTTCTGGGACATGCTATTGAGGGAGCTGGGGGCTTGTCAGGTGTGAGGAGGACATTTCTGGGACATGTCATTAATTAATGGAGATGGGGGGTTGTCAGGTATAAGGGGGGACACTTCTGGTAGATGTTATTGAGGGAGAACGGAGGGTTGTCAGGTGTGAGGGAGGACATTTCTTAAACATGCTATTAATTGAGGGAAATAGGGGGGACACTTCTGGTATATAGCAGAGTTGTGGTTGCAATCAATTCTGTTACAAGTCGCGACTTGTCTCCCTCTAGCAGTTTACCTTCTCATGGCGCTGTTGTTCTGGTTCCCTCAGTTGCTAGGCTATCTGCATGCCTCAGGATGTTACGTGTTATCCACAGCACTGCGTGATTGCTTCCTCCTCCTATTTGTGCACGCTGGCCTTTTGCCGCCTCGCCGTCTATAGCATTCCTGTAGGTTCTCTCGGCTCAGCTGCATGGTCAGCATTCTGTGTCCTCGTGGTAGTGTATTCTGGTTCTCCAGCTGTATTGCCTTGCCTCCAGCTCCCATCCTCTCCATCGGCTCCCTAGCCGCACCATCAACATCCATGCAGCCACCTGCTCACCAGCATTTCCATAGGCTCCCTAGCTGCACCAGCAGCTTCTGTGCTGCCACCAGCTCACCAGCCTCTCCATAGGCTCCCTAGCCGCACCAGCAGCTTCCATGCTGTCACCAGCTTACTAGCCTCTCCATTGGTTCCCTAGCCGCACCAGCAGCTTCTGTGCTGCCACCGGTTCACCAGCCTCTCCATCGGCTCCCTAGCTGCACCATCGGCTCTCAAAGCCATATCTCTAAAACACCAGCTCCTGCTACCAACTCAAAGCTGCACCATCGGCATCTTAACCACACTATCAGCTCTCAAAACCACACCATCAACTCACTTCTGCTATCAGCTTCTGCCACACCACCGGCTCATAAGCCGCTTCATCGGCTCCCAAGCTGAAACACTGACTGTACCAATTCCTGCTATTCCTCTCACCACCAGATCCCATAGTATATTCATGTGAACCGCTACTATCCAGAGAATTAAGACCAGGCAGCCACCTAAGTAAGGGAACAACGGGTGGCTGTTAGTGGTGGAAGACCTTGCTAGCCTGAGTTCTAGGGGGTTCACATGAAACGAGCTTTGGAATTCATAACAATTGCATACACACATATAAAATACATTCTCTTTTATGCTTACGACTTTAATATTCCTGATGTATAAATTCCATGTTTTCATGTGTCCTTAATTACGGCACAAACCTGCTATGGCAGCATACTGCTCATTGTACTATAGTTTTCAACTTCTACTGAAGGACACACCCCTGAGTGGCAATAGATATGCCCATAGGTGGAGCTAGACACACCATTTGGGCAGAGTTGGCCATGCCTCCTTAGTGTACGCTGCGCTACCGCATTAAACTAGGGATGTGCAGGCTCGGATAGGTTCAAGTTTGCACGTTGAGTTTGGATTTTTCCCTCCAAAAAAACGGAACTCAGAAAGAGGCTAAACGTCATCTTACATGGACGTTCGTCCATGTAAGATGACGTTTAGCCTCTTTCTGAGTTCCGTTTTTTTGGAGAGAAAAATCCAAACTCAACGTGCAAACTCGAACCTATCCGAGCCTGCACATCCCTACATTAAACTGCCATCTACAATCTCCCTAAAACTAGTTTTCAAAAGTAGGCAACTATGATATGTGTGTGCGTGTGTATATTAGGGGTGAGCGGGTTCGGATTTCTGAAATCCGAACCCGCCCGAGCCCCCCCGATCCGAGGCCGATCCGAGTCAGATTCGACTTTTCCCGCCTGACTCGGATCTGAAATCGAGGCAAAACATCATCATCCCGCCTTCCGGGTCTCGCAGGTTTTGGATCCTATATAAGGTACCCGCGTCGGCGCCATTTTCTCACTCGGCTGTGGACAGTGAAGAGGGAGGGTGGGAGTTAGGGCTGGCTGGGCTGTGTAGTGTAGTGCAGTGTAGTGTTGTGCTGTGCTGCGCTGTGCTGCTGTTGTCCATAAGGGCTGTGTCCACTCCTCCAAAGTCCATAGGGGCTGGCTGTATTGTGCTGTGCTGTTGTTGTCCATAGGGGCTGTGTCCACTCCTCCAAAGTCCATAGGGGCTGGCTGTGTTGTGCTGTGCTGCTGTTGTCCATAGGGGCTGTGTCCACTCCTCCAAAGTCCATAGGGGCTGGCTGTGTTGTGCTGTGCTGCTGTTGTCCATAGGCGCTGTGTCCACTCCTCCAAAGTTCATAGGGGCTGGCTGTGTTGTGCTGTGCTGCTGTTGTCCATAGGGGCTGTGTCCACTCCTCCAAAGTCCAAAGGGGCTGGCTGTGTTGTGCTGTGCTGCTGTTGTCCATAGGGGCTGTGTCCACTCCAAAGTCCTGTGCAGAGTCCCAGTCCTAAAGGGGTGCTGTAGTGTTGTCCAGGGGGTGCTCTGTCCATCAGGGGTGCTCCCCCCAAGTGCAAAAAAAATAAATATTTTCTGTTTGTGAATTGTGTGCGCAGTAGCCGCACGTGCATCAACAAAGTAGTGCCAAGCGTGCGCCTGTGTCATAAGTAAAGGGCTGGCTGGCTTGACCGTTAAAGGGTGCTGTAACCCCCAAAGTACACTCCAAACAAAATAAAAAAATTATTTTCTGTGTTTGTGAATTGTGTGCGCAGTAGCCGCACGTGCATCAACAAAGTAGTGCCAAGCGTGCCCCTGTGTCATAAGTAAAGGGCCGGCTGGCTTGACCGTTAAAGGGTGCTGTAACCCCCAAAGTACACTCTAAACAAAATAAAAAAATATTTTCTGTGTTTGTGAATTGTGTGCGCAGTAGCCGCACGTGCATCAACAAAGTAGTGCCAAGCATGCGCCTGTGTCCCATAAATAAAGGGCCGGCTGGATTGACCGTTAAAGGGTGCTGTAACCCCCAAAGGGCACTCCAAACAAAATAAAAAGAAAATTTCTGTGTTTGTGAATTGTATGCACTGTGGCTGCACGTGCATCAACGAAGAAGCAGCGCCAAGCGTGCGCCTGTGTCCCATAAGTAAAAGGCCAGCTGGCTTGTCTGTTAAAGGGTGCTGTAACCCCCAAAGGGCACTCCAAACAAAATAAAAAATATATTTTTTTGTGTTTGTGAATTGTGTGCGCAGTAGCCGCACATGCATCAACAAAGTAGTGCCAAGCGTGCGCCTGTGTCCCATAAATAAAGGGCCGGCTGGATTGACAGCTAAAGGGTGCTGTAACCCCCAAAGGGCACTCCAAACAAAATAAAAATTTTTTTTCTGTGTTTGTGAATTGTGTGCACTGTGGCTGCACGTGCATCAACGAAGGAGCAGCGCCAAGCGAGCCCCTGTGTCCCATAAGTAAAAGGCCGGCTGGCTTGTCCGTTAAAGGGTGCTGTAACCCCCAAAGGGCACTCCAAACAAAATAAAAAAATATATTTTTTTGTGTTTGTGAATTGTGTGCGCAGTAGCCGCACGTGCATCAACAAAGTAGTGCCAAGCGTGTGCCTGTGTCCCATAAATAAAGGGCCGACTGGATTGACCACTAAAGGGTGCTGTAACCCTCAAAGGGCACTCCAAACAAAATCAAATTTTTTTTTCTGTGTTTGTGAATTGTGTGCACTGTGGCTGCACGTGCATCAACAAAGGAGCAGCGCCAAGCGTGCGTCTGTATCCCATAAGTAAAGGGCCAGCTGGCTCATTTCTTAAAGGGTGGTGTAACCCACAAAGTGCACTACTCTCCAGCAAAAATAAAAAAATATTTTCTGTGTTTGTGTGCGCCTTAGCCGCACGTATATATCAATATAACATAAATGGAGGACCAAACTTTCTCGGATAAAAATAAAATAGGGAAAGATCAAGAACCACTTCGTCCTAGTGCTGTTGCTGCTGCTGGGAGTTGTTCATCATCCCAGAGAGGAAGTAGGAACACCACTACTTTTACTAAACAATTGACCCTCCAACAGTCCCTAGCGAGGAGGATGAAGTACGACAGCAGTCATCCTGAAGCAAAACATATAACTGAGGCCTTGACTGCTATGTTGGTGTTAGATGTGCGTCCGGTATCCGCCATTAGTGCAGTGGGATTTAGACAATTGATGGAGGTAGTGTGTCCCCGGTTCCAAATCCCGTCTAGATTCCACCTGCATCCTCAAAGCAGCAGCAACAAGCATGCGTCTGTCTGTTAAAGGGTGGTGTAACCCTCAAAGTGCACTCCACAAACAATAAAAAAATTCTTCCTTTTTTTCTGTCTTTGTGAATTGTGTGGGCTGTAGCCGCACCTGCATCCTCAAAGCAGCAGTGACAAGCGTGCATCTGTCTCTTAAAGGGTGGTGTAACCCTCAAAGTGCGCTCCACAAACAATAAAAAAATCTTTTTTTTCTGTCTTTGTGAATTGTGTGCACTGTAGCTGCACGTGCATCAACAAAGGAGCAGCGCCAAGCGTGCGCCTGTGTCCCATAAGTCTGTTAAAGGGTGGTGTAACCCCCAAAGTGCTCCAAAAAATAAAAAACATTTTTTTTTCTGTGTTTGTGACTTGTGTGCGATGTAGCCACACGTGCATCAACAAAGTAGCAGCGCCAAGCGTGCGCCTGTGTCATAAGTCAAGGGCCAGTTTGGACGTCTGGTCCGGATTGAAGGACGTGCCAACAATTTCTGACAAGTCTACTGTCACTGCATATGATACTGTCCTCAAAGCAGCAGCGACAAGCGTGCGTCTGTCTGTTAAAGGGTGGTGTTATCCCCAAAGTGCGCTCCAACAAAATAAAATAATCTTTTTTTCTGTGTTTGTGTGTGAAATGTATGCGCAGTAGCTGCACCTGGATCCTCAAAGCAGCAGCGACAAGCGTGCGTCTGTCTGTTAAAGGGTGGTGTTACCCCCAAAGTGCGCTCCAACAAAATAAAATAATCTTCTTTTTTTCTGTGTTTGTGTGTGAAATGTATGCGCAGTAGCCGCACCTGCATCCTCAAAGCAGCAGCGACAAGCGTGCGTCTGTCTGTTAAATGGTGGTGTAACCCTCAAAGTGCGCTCCACAAACAATAAGAAAATTCTTCTTTTTTTTTCTGTCTTTGTGAATTGTGTGGGCTGTAGCCGCACCTGCATCCTCAAAGCAGCAGCGACAAGCATGCGTCTGTCTGTTAAAGGATTACATCGGTGACAGCATCCAAGTAGGCATGTCAGACAGTCCATACCTGTACTGGCAGGAAAAAGAGGCAATTTGGAGGCCCCTGTACAAACTGGCTCTATTTTACCTCAGTTGCCCCCCCTCCAGTGTGTACTCCGAAAGAGTGTTTAGTGCAGCCGGGAACCTTGTCAGCGAAAGGCGTAGGAGGTTGCTTCCACAAAATGCGGAGAAGATGATGTTCATAAAATGAATTATCAACTCTTCCAGGGAGACCAGCCTCCAGAACGTACAGAGGGACCTGTGGTTGTGGATTCCAGCGGGGACAAATTAATACTCTGTGAGGATGAGGATGTACACAACACTGAAGAGGGTGAGGAATCGGTGGATGAGGAGGATGAGGACGACATCTTGCCTCCGTAGAGCCAGTTTGTGCAGGGACAGATTAATTGCCAGCTTGTTTTGTGGGGGCCCAAACGAACCAATCATTTCAGCCACAGTCGTGTGGCAGACCCTGGCGCTGAAATGTTTGGTTTGTTAAAGTGTGCATGTCCTGTTTATACAACATAAGGGTGGGAGGGCCCAAGGACAATTCCATCTTGCACCTCTTTTTTTTTCCTTTGAATTATGTACTGTTTGGGGCCTAGTTTTTCAAACTGCCATCCTGTCTGCCACTGCAGTGTCACTCCTAGATGGACCACGTGTTTGTGCCGCCCACTTGTATCTCTTAGCATAGTCATCCAGCTACCTCTGTGCAACCTTTTGGATATAAAAACACTATTGTGAGGTGTGAGGTGTTCAGAATAGACTGGAAATTAGTGGAAATTAAGGTTATTGAGGTTAATAATAGCATAGGAGCAGAAAAACACACAAATTCTGTGATTTTAGCTGTTTTCATGCTTTTTAAAAAAAAAATACAAATCCAAAACACAAAACCCAGAACCCAAAACACGGAAGGCTGGTTTTGGCAAAACCAATCCAGATCCAAAACACGAAGAAAGATCCAGATCCAAAACCAAAACACAGAACACGAAAAGTGGCCGGTGTACACCCCTAGTGTATATATGTGTATATACCTATATGTCTGTTTGTATTTATGTATATATTTATGTGTGTATATATATATATACATGCATCGGTGTAAATATATGTATATATATATTAGAGATGAGCGGTTCGGATTCTGTGGAATCCGAACCGCTCCAAACATAGGGGATCCAAGTCCACCCGAACTCTGTTCGGGTGTTCCCCGCCTCACTCGGATCCCTGTTCGGGGCCGAACGGCGGCCTCCTGATGTCGGATTCCCATGAGAGAATCCAACGTCAGGGCTCCTCTAGTGTAGGGAAGACCGCTGTGATAGCGGTCTGCCCTACGCAGACACAAACACACAGCCGCCAGCAGCAGCTGTGTGTTTGTAATAGCAGCCAATGAGAGTCAGGCAGACTCTCATTGGCTGCTGCATGGAGGGAGCCGGTTGGAGCTCACTCATGAGCTCCGTCTTCCGGCTCACTCCTCGCGTGTAATAGAGCAGAGCAGAGCGGACTGCGGCAGGAGCAGGGATTCAGGTAAGTTTTTTTTTTTGTTCTTTTTTTATTTGTGTGTTTGTAAGGGGGCGCTACTGGGGGCATGCAAATGGGGGCACTGCTACTGGGGGGCATACTACTACTGGGGGCCTGCTAATGGGGGCACTACTACTGGGGGCCTGCTAATGGGGGCACTACTACTGTGGGTCTGCTAATGGGGACACTACTACTGGGGGCCTGCTACTGGGGGCACTGCTACTGGGGGGCATACTACTACTGGGGGCATGCTACTGGGGGCATACTACTGGTGGGGCATACAACTACTGGGGGGCATGCTAATGGGGGCACTACTACCGGGGGGATATTACTACTGGGGGCATGCTAATGGGGGCACTACTACTGGGGGTCTGCTACAGGGGGCATACTACTGGGGGCATGCTAATGGGGCATTGCTACTGGGGGGCATACTACTACTGGGGGCATACTACTGGGGGCATGCTAATGGGGGGAATACTACTGCTGGGGGCATACTACTGGGGGCCTGCTAATGGGGGCACTATTACTGAGGGCATGCTAATGGGTGCACTACTACTGGGGGCATACTACTGGGGGCCTGCTAATGGAGGCACTATTACTGAGGGCCTGCTAATGGGTGCACTACTACTGGGGGCATACTACTGGGGGCCTGCTAATGGGGGCACTATTACTGGGAGCACTGCTACTGGGGGCATACTACTGGGGGCCTGCTAATGGGAGCACTACTACTGGGGGCTTGCTAATGGGGACACTACTACTGGGGGGCATACTACTACTGGTGGCATGCTACTGGGGGCACTGCTACTGGGGGCATGCTAATGGGGCACTACTACTGGGCCCTGCTAATGGGGGCACTGCTACTGGGGGGCATACTACTACTGGAGGCACTGCATAGGGGGCCCTACTACTAAGGGGACTGCTTAGGGGCAACACTACTGGGGGCATTGTGTAAGGGACACCACTGCTGGGGGCATTGTATAAGTGGCACTACTATTGTGGGCATTGTATAAGGCGCATTACTACTGTGGGCTTTGTGTATAAGGGTCACTACTGTGGGCATTGTGTTAAAGGGTCACTACTGTGGGCATTGTGTAAAAGGGGCACTACTGTGTATCGTAACATAAATAAGAGACACTACTTTATGGTGTAATGTGAATCAGGGACACTATATGCGGTGTAATGTGAATAAGATTGTGCACTGTGACTCCTAGGGCCGTAGCCCACTTCATAAACAAGTACTGTGATTCTGCTGGCCGTACCCCACTGGGTGGGTGCACTACTTTTCATTTCTGCCACTGCTGTGTGGCAATGTGTCATAGATGTGCTTAAAACTGTGGTGTCTGTGCCGCCGCTTGGTAACCAGTCAGCTCACTGCAACCTTTGGCCAATAATGGTGAAAACTATAATTTAAACTGTGAGGTGGTTGAAATTGACTGTAAATGACTGGAAATTAAGATTATTGAGGTTAATAATACTCTAGGAAGAAAAAAAAGCCCAATTCATGTGATTTTAGCTTTTTTTTTGGTAAATTTTTGTAAAAAACTCCAAATCCAAATCCAAAGCCAGTCACTGCAGTCTGGCAAATCCAAATCCAAAACCGGACGACGAATTAGAACAAATCCAAATATGGTAAAAATGGTCCGGCACACAGCCCTAAAATATATATATATATATATATATATTGGGTTGAGAGGGGTTGTCTCTGACCTGTGTCGAAGCTGGATAATTGGCTGAGACAAGATCAGTTTAAAATTGAAGCGTGCGTGATGCCATCTTGCGAATGGCAGCTAGACTCCATTTTAGAAACAAGAATCTGCAAGACGCCTTTTTGCGACCAGCGTCACTTTAAGTTACAACTCACGAGCTAAGAACAGATGGCAATGTTTTTGATAATCTACCAAGGGCAACTAGAAGAACAGCCTCATGAGTAAAAGTAAATAGAATAGACAATGCACCAGAAACTGTGAGTGTTTTACATACAAATTGGGAATCCCTGTATGTAGACAAGTATAGTTGTGGCAATTGTAATATAACCCAGGCATTGATCTACACAATTGAATGTGTCTGAATCCTAAACAGGTTTTAGCCCCACACCCAGACAGAATGGCCCCAGCTTCACAGCTGGAGGTAACACATTTGCATTGCAGTCTGAAACTGTGAGTGAGGAAAGATATGTGTGTGTATGTATGTACATGTATATATATATATATTAGGGATGTGCAGGCTCGGTTCTACTCGGTTCCGTTCGGTTCTTTTTACCGGATCTTATTGGGTTTCAGCTGTCACGAGTTTTGGATAGCCAATAAGATTCGGTAAAAAGAACCGAACGGAACCGAGTAGAACCGAGCCTGCACATCCCTAATATATATATATATATATAAATATATTAAGTCCATCATAGATGGAATCTCATGCATAAACACCGCACATTACGCACAATTGAGCTGCTAACATGACGCCCATTAGCGAATGCACAATATCCTGCATGCGAATGCTGTTTATTAGTATCATGCAATTGCATCATTCACCATTTCACATACACACATTAATACGCACAATTGCGCTGTTAACTAATTGCATATTAGCGAATGCTTAAGATCCCGTATGAAAATGCTGGTTGTTAGCTTCATGCGCACGCATCTGCACCAAGTTAACTAGAGTCTTTACATCACACCCTGCATACTCACACATTACATATCCACATAAAAGGTTTAATGAGCTTTAAAGTATAAGATTTAAGTTGGTTCAGTTAGTTTAAATGCTGTGAAATAAAGATATTTGATAACTAAGGTTTTATACATGCTAAGAGAGCCGTGTTTGGTTTCGTACTGATGCGTACTCTTTCAACAGAATTGCGGTACTATCGGTGTTGAGATCGCATCATGCATTCTCAACTTATGGACCGCAGCGACTACAAGCAACAAAATGTATATTTTATGAACAACTGTTAGGATGAGTGTTAGGGGGCGGGAGGGCAGAGACCCCCAGTTGTTGGAGGCTGGGTTGAGTCTATTTGAACCAGCCTGTTAAACGCTCTGTAACAGATGGTCCCCCCATGGGAACCAATGGCATAAGCAAGAAACTTCTCTATTGTCCTGTCTATTCTGGGGGGTATAAACATGTGTGCTCAAACACTGGGTCTTTAGTCTTCTTGCTGAATGCTGATTGACGGAGGTTTTCTTTCTGAATGCCGGGATCTGGTCCAGAGCGCATGCGTATGTATACTGTACTTGGGGTCTGTATAATTCCATTGCGTCTAATTGTGTATGGATCAATAGCGTGTAACTGACTGTACTTTTTACTTGAATAATACTTTGTGCTTCGGAACCACACGTTCCAAGTCATAGGCAAACACAGGGGGGGTTTCCGTCTGCCTGGAAACCCCCCTCCCCAGAAAACACCATGACCACAATAGAAATATAATAAAATTTTACTAGTGCTGCATGTTCTTCTCAGTATCTCAAATGAAATAAATAGCATAACCTGTGGATTGTTTAACATGTATCAGCCAGTAATAAATAACCTGTGCACCAACTAGGAGATCTGGAAAACACGCACTGTTAGGGATGCACTGCTGTAGAGCCCAATATGTACATTATGTCCAGGGCAGTGCTAGGTTCTTCTGCTGCTCCTCCAGGCTCCCGGACATGCTCCAATAGTCTGGAATGGTGCCCACATCTAAAATAAAGACATTCAGCTCAGGCAGGATGGCCCTACTTCCGCATTTAATACCTTACTGTGATCGCTGGCCCTGTATATGCTGGAATTATGACACATAATACACTTTGTAAGGATGGTTAAGTACTAATTATGCCCTCTTCATGGACTGGCCACACTCGTTCTAAAATCAAGCATTTGGAAACCCCCTTCTAGAAATCCTGTGTTTGTCACTGCAAGTCTGGAGTCTTTTATTTACTGTATGACTGCGTACGCAAATTGGAGTCATCCTTAGAGGTTTATAGGTAGGATTCTAGAAGGTACAGGCAGGGGTATATAGAGGTTCATTTCAATATCGTCACCTGAACTGCCCACATTCCTGTGGGATCAGCTCCCTCCAGGGGAGGCTGGAGTGAAACCTGTGGGTTCTGCATTAGAAGTGGAGGTGTGGAATTCCAGGTTTTTACATTTACACAGACCCTGCTGGAATAATCACTGGAGCACAGGAAGGGTTTAAAACTCCCACACACCTGATGCTCCGTTCTCCTGATGCGGATAAGCTGGCCAGACAATAGGCCAGGGGTGTCGGTTAACATTAGGGTGCCAGGACCTGGAAGGTCCTGCTGACTGTTAAGCACAAGGAGTGCTAGGACATTTACTTTTATGTTTATTTGGTTATTTTCTGTTATGTGCCTGTGTGTATCCAGGCATATGCTCACATATGCTAAGGTGCAGTGTTTGCTGCTATTACCACTACTTTACCAAGTACCTGCCTGTCTGGAGTCCTCATTTCTATACCCCGTGTTACAATATATATATATATATATTAGAGATGTGCGCCGTTCCACGTGTTTTGGTTTTGGATTTAGATTAACTTTCGTGTTTTGGTTTTGCAAAACCATCCTCACATGTTTTGGTTTCTGATCTGTATTTTTTTTCTTTAAAAATTGATAAACCGCTAAAATTACATAATTTTTACCTTTTTTGTGTTCCTACGGTATTATTAACCTCAATAATATTAATTTCCACTAGTTTCCAGTCAATTTTGACCACCTCACAGTTCACAATATTGCTTTCATCCAGTTTAGGCCAAAAAGTTGGCCCAAGCAAACTGGCTAACTAAGCTAAGTGGCAGTAGTGGGCGGCACAAACACGTGGCAGTTCAACTTCCAACATGGCACATCAGGAAACAAATGTTTTCATTAATCAAGAGGCCTGAGGGAGATGGAGTATGTATGTAATTGAAGTCAGGGAAAGGTAGGGTTGATTGGTAGTAAATTTGTTTTAATTTTTGGATTCCGAAGCAAATTTATGAGGGAGGAGGGGAGGCATTACCAAAAATATTTGAATCATTCACATCAGTCCTTGCCCCAGTTGGGCTCTTTGGTGGTTCCGCATTTTTTTATTAAAATGATAGGGGCATGCAGGAAATACTCTCTGTGGCCATAAAAATTTCTGGACATTTTTGGCATTCAGCAACAGCATGTCGAAGACTTTAGCAGCTGTGGCAGTTCAATTACAAACATTGGCACATCTAGGAAAGAGAATGGCACTGCAGTGGCAGACAGGATGGCAGTTTAATAAACTATAACAATAATGTTTGTCATCTATACAAAAAGACAGTCAGCCATGCCCCAAACAGTGCATAATGAATAGAAACAAGGTGTAAGATGGAATTGCCCTTGGGCCCTCCCACTGACGGGAGTAATGCCAGTTTCGCACCTGCCCATTTCGAATCTTGAACAGGTGAATGAACTAATAATGTGGCAGTAAACAAAATGGAAGCTCTGAACAGGAAGAGGGCAGACGGATTTAAAGTCTTGTACTAAACATCTTCTATCATTGTGCTTCTGGGATTATGGATGGGAAGGATGGGAGGGGAGAAGGAATAACATCTCCAGATACCATTACAAAATAGTCTCTCCATTTGGTGCTTGAGTTGCATCTGACCAAACATGGCTGTTATGGTCAAGGAAAGCAAAGCCCACCAGGTTGGTATCTACAAATCAAGGTTGAATAATGGCATAAGAGTATTTTGCAAGTATACCTATTTGTGATTTTAGTGGAAATAAATACAGGATGAAACAAAAAAAAGTAAGCGTCAGAGTAGCGGCACAAATGCACTGCACAAACGCACAGTGCTTATATGGATACACTGGGATACAGCCTGCAGAGTCACAGTGCTTATATGGATACACTGCTGTACGGAAACATACAATGGGGCACAGCCTGTAGCGTCACAGTGCTTATATGGATACACTGGGGTACAGCCTGCAGTGTCACAGTGCTTATACAGATACACTGAGGTATGGCCTGCAGTGTCACAGTGCTTATATGGATACACTGGGGTACAGCCTGCAGCGTCACAGTGCTTATATGGATACACTGGGGTACGGAAACATACAATGGGGTACAGCCTGCAGCGTCACAGTGCTTATACAGATACACTGGGGTACGGCCTGCAGGTCACAGTGCTTATACAGATACACTGAGGTACGGCCTGCAGTGTCACAGTGCTTATATAGATACACTGGGGTACGGAAGCATACACTGGGGTACGGCCTGCAGCGTCACAGTGCTTATACGGATACACTGGGGGGATACGGCCGCCTGCAGCATCACAGTGTTTATATGGATATACTGGGGTACAGCACAAAAAAAATCAACTTTTTAACTTTTTTTAACTACTTTATTTTTTTTTTACTTTTCTTGAATTTTTTTTACAACCCTTGGAAGGACAGCACAGCACACTCCTGGATGGACAGCACACCCCTGGATGGACAGAATCGGTATGTAATACCACCAGCCGCATGGCCGGCAGTTCGAATCCCTGCAGCGTCAGGCCGACAGCGCTGGAAATTCCGATCGTACCCAGGTAACTACAAACTAACCTAACCTATCCCCCTAACCCTAACCCTCCCTTAGGGGTGCCTAACCCTAATCCCCCCTGTAAGTGCCTAAACCTAACCCCCCCTTCCCTGCTGCCTAAACCTAAGTCTCCCGGGGGGGTTCCTAACACTAACCTCCCCCCAGGGGTGCCTATCCCTAACACTCACTCCCCCTTGCCTAACCCTAAACTCTCGGGGGGTACCTAACTCTAAGTCCCCCCGGGAGCCCTAAACCTAACCCTCCCCCCCGCGGCTGTCCGCTCGCGGCGCCCGGCATCCCTTTCGATCGGGATGTCGGGCACCGGTCTCCCGGCATCGGTAAAATGAGCGGCGTCTACATCTAGACGCCGGTCATTTCACCCTCGCCAGGATATGACAGTCGGGAAGCCAGCTGTCGGTATAATGTCAGTCGGCTTCCCGATTGCATCCCGGATGGACAACACGCTGGATGGACAGCACACCACTGGATAGAAAGCACAGCACACCCCTGGATGGACAGCACACCCCTGGATGAACAGCAGACCCCTGGATGGACAGCACACCCCTGGTTGTACAGCACACTCCTGAATGGACAGCACAGCACATACAGCCCGCCAGCCCTCCCTCCTTACATAGAGGCTCAGCAGCAAATGGTGCCATTGCCGCGGGGAGGGACATACAGTATATGCAATCCAAAACCAGCAAGAATCCGATGCAGGCTTAATGACGTGTTGCCTCGTTTTGGATTCCGAGTCAAGTGGGTAAACCCGAGCCTGGCTCGGATCCTGTTTGGATTCACTATGTTCGGGCAAGTCCGGTTCTCTGAGAACCAGACCCGCTCATCTCTAATATATATAGATAGATATATAAAAAAAAACAATAAAAATCCTGCGTTTGCCCCTGCCGAGCCACATGTTCTCTGTTGTAAGGTCTGCATTCATTTTTATAGCTTGAATGTCCTTATTTTCTCAACTCTCAATCACTGCAGAGCACTGTGGCACTTATTAAACTAACAATAATGTTGAAAATAGGCGAAGGGGTAATTTCATGCACAATGATGACAGTGAACATGAGTTACTATTTGGCACAAAAGTAGGTGCAATGACATTAAAAAGTCACACTGATTTGGCATGTGAGATCTGACCTCTAACCTCAGTACATACTTCGGTGCTGTTGGTATAATTGAACCAAGGGCCTGGTTCAGAGATGTATGCTAATCCGATGTTCACGCAGTTAAGCGATTATCGGCCATCAAAGTAGTTCCAACATGTCAGTTCAAGTGGCCATTCTGTGTGACCATAGGGTTCAGATGACCTAGGATCTGTGACGGCGGCTGCATATTTGTACGCAGAAGCTTGGAACTGGGTGTCTCCATACATATCCCAAATCACTTCAGGGCCTAATTATTATAAAATGCAAGATTACCAATTTCCACATGATTTTTGCATAAAAGGGGCATGATAAATAGGCCCCATAATGTTAACTGAAGCAGAAACTGCTGATAAGCAGTTTAATTTAATACATTCTACTAACACCAGTTAAACTACTGTACAAATAAGTTATATTTTAATCCACATAGTAATACAGTAACAAGACAACTTCTAAGGCATATTAAGGTTATATAATAATACAGTGTTTGCATTAATGACACAAAGAAATAAAACATTTCTGAAACTTAAAGAATGGTTATTAACTTTAATGGGATCAAAGTAATTAACGGCACCATAGTGTGGCCACAAGCCTACCAGTGGCATGGGGAGAAGTGTATGAAAATAAGGTGTTGCTGTTACATGGTATATAAACGCTTATCACAGTGGGCAGGAAAGGAGAAATGATTTGTCAATTAACTACTTTAACATCGCCCACTCATTGAAATGAAATAGAATTGGGTATGTAATTAAAGCAAACATTTACTTTTTCCCACTGCCCTATAATATTATTAAACTAAATACATGTGTGACTCATTCTGAAAATAGCTGGGGTTCTGCTTTGTCAGTAAATTAGGCTGAAGATGTCAAATCGCAAGCCATAATTTAGCAACTGAATAACTTACTTGCACATACTGTCTTAGAAAGAAATGTACTTTAGATTTCCTTTTCATGAAAAACTCAAGTTCTTTGTGAAGCTGTTTGTTAACCAGGCATAACATTTCTAAACAAACAGAACATTCTACTTTAGTCCACATATCGGTAAAAACATTGTAGAGCATGAAAACGTCCAATGCACACTGCAAAACCAGCTTTTGGCCTGCCTGTGCCTCAATTTGTGCAAGTGCCCTTAGTTCTCTGGCAAAGCATATACATTTGCAGAAGAATATGGCAGAGTATGCACAGGCTGTCAGGAGAAGTTAGATGTAGTGAGGGCAGGAGGAAGGGAGTAGGCACAATGGTTCATTATGTTTTGTGGAGCAGTGCATTTTACCAAGCATGAAATGGGATAAAGGGGCAAAGAGGGCAAATTTGGGGGGGCATTTTTAGCTGTGCATAGTGTCAAAAAACCATATCCAGCAAACTAAACAATATGAATCATGCATCACAGGAGAGCTGGCAGCCCACTTTTATGTATCCATGTTCCATTTCAGTGGAGGAGTACATTTGTAATAAAAAAAGCTTCACACATACAGTACATATGGGGTTAATGTATCAAGCAGTGAAAAGTGTGGAGAAGTGGACCAGTAGAGAAGTTGCCCATAGCAACCAATCAGCATCTACCTATAATTTTATAGACTGTACTTGATAAATGATTTTCAAAGCTGATTGGTTGGTATAGGCACCTTCTCCACTGGTTCACTTCCCCATTCTATTCACTGCTTGATACATCGGAATGTAGTCAGCATTCCGACAGCGTCAGGATCCCAGCCCCGGAATCCCGACCGCCAGCTTCCCAAAGGTAGGTATCGGGAGTTAGGGGATGTTTCGGGTTAGGCATTAGGGGGAGGATTAGGGTTAGGCACTAAGAAGGGAGGGTTAGGTCTAGGGTGCGGGGAGGTTAAGTTTAGGCACTGGGAGGGAGGTTAGGCACAGGCACCGAGCAGGGATGGTTAGGGTTGGGGTAAGGGTTAGGTGTAGGGAACTTTACTCTGCCAGGATTGTGACTGTCAGGACACCGCTGCCGGCATCTAGACAGCCGGGATCCCATACCCAAATCGATACATCAACCCCATAGTGCCACATGTAATTAAAACAGGTACCATATCTCTTCACTCTCATGATTTAGTTAAGTGTTAAAGGAGGCTAAACTGAGCAGTATTTTAGAAAAATTTAAAACTCTAAAGTTTTGATAGGGTGGTCCTGCTGTGGTAAGGGGATGGACTTTTATGTGATGTTTACAATTTTGCACTTTGAGCCTCGGCACACTTACACAAATTCTAGTATGGTAAGCCTTTCAATGTACGCTTGGAGCACTGTTGCCAAGAGGGAGGGCCAAGTACAAAGTACCTGGGAGAGATGTACTGGCCTATGATTCCCTGAACACATTCTAGGTGGTCTTTCACTGAATGGGTATGATATCCCGACACTTTTGATGCCGGCTGTAACTATACAGACAGCGGCATACCGATGAGGACAATCCTGACAGGGAAACGGTGAGTAGTGTTCCCCTGTCCTATTTACCCCCTAACCCTCATTGCCTGTACCCTGATACTAACCCTTCCCACCCCGCACCCTAACCCTCCCAGTAAGTGCCTAAACCTAACCCTCCCCCCTTAGTGCCTAACGTTAACCTCCCCCAGATGGTGCCTGAACCAAACCCCTCCTGTCTGAACCCTAATCCTAACCTTCCCCTCCCACAGGCTAAGCCTATATCCCCACGGGATGCCTAATCCTAACCCTCCCCCCTGTGGCTAACAGCAACCCCGCCCCACTGTACTTACGTTCGGGATGCAGGTTGTTGGGATTCCCGGCATCGGCATCTCCAGCCATGTGGCCGGTCCTCTGATGCTGCTTGGGATTCCGGACGCTGGAGTCCTGGCAGTCGATATCCCGGGTGTCGGTATATTAACAGCATCCCGTCTTTCACTACATAATAATTGTCCCACTCTGGGTCATATATTCATGTGTTTTTAATTTGAGAATCAGCTCATCTGGAGGCAGCCCAGGATCTTCCAATATGGTATAAGACTGTAGAACCACTTGAACAGAGGCGCCTTGACACTGCAAGTGGCTTATCATATATTTACAACTGTGTGACTGAGTCTGTATTTTATTATTATGTAGGATGCATGTCTCTTTTGCTGTAGTTTTGCTGAGTCCAACTTGCCACTGCAGAGTTTTGGATGAATTTGTGTTTTGTTTTTTCGTGTCTAGATTAACTCCTCCCTTACATGCACCTGTGACAGGCCAATAAATTGATTACGAGCAACTTCCATCATTACAACACAGAAATATATTTGCAGGCTTCGCCTTCCCCAATTGTGCATGAATCTGTTTTTATGTTTGAAAATTGAGGGTGTTTTAATACATTTGAATAAATGAGTGTGTTTTTCACAGTTGTGACCAACTGAATGGAGAAGGTGTTTACTAGAAAGAGCTAAAAAAAAGAAGCTCTGATCCTGTTTCCATATTATTGAGTGGAACATAGTACACTGATTGTGTTTGTGACCGCGACTTATAATAGGACCAAGCTGTTGAAATCTTAAAAAGATACAGGCAATATATGTCTATATACATTTGGTTCCAACTGTGTCATTAGGATACTGTGCATGTTCATATCCCTGTCTCTTAACACTGTGAACTTGGGCTCTGTTTAGGATATGTGTGTCTGGCAACACAGTAAAGGCACATATCGACTGCACAATTCGCTCCATGAGCGATATGGTGTAGTGTGTCCCCGGCAGTGGTGTGCTCAATGTCATTAATGACATTGAGCCCCCACACTGAACGATATATCGTTCAGTGCCGGCACCCTCCCACGTCCCCGTACTTGCAGAACCTGCAAGTACGGGCGATGATAGATGTCGTCAACGACCAGTGGGAGCACGCATTGCTGGTTGTTGATGGCATATCCACTGGCTGATATAATGAATGATTGAACTAGAATGATATTGTTATCGTTCAATCGTTCATTTTATCGGCTAGTGGATATGCGGCATTAGACCAGTATTACTAATGCTATTCTTTGTACATACATAGGGAGGTGCAGCAACACTACTGAACAATTACTGAAGCTAACATTATAGTCTCTATAGCTGTTGGCAACATCAAGGTATGATTTGTTACTTATATTTTCGCTATGAACCAATTAACATTGCTATCATATGTAAATATACATGACAAGTGACTTTATTAATATAATTATTATAATCATGTGATTGGAGGACTCACACATTTCAATAGTCCTAATACCACTACTAGCGACTACTAATAAAAGGTATATTTTAAATTTAAACCATATTTCATCTACTCTACCACGTAACACAGATTTAAGAAATGAGTGGCCCCAAAACAGGATTTTTTTAGTTTTTTAGCTCTTGCTAAACACCTGCTACATTATAGTATTTTTAAGTAATTCCTGGGAGCACCACCAAACTCATTACAGGATTGGGATATTCAGTCCAATTATTACATTAATAAGTTGGTTTAAGACACGCTGTACCAGTGATTTGTAATATCCTGTGTGGGACCATTCTACATATCTGTTTGGTACCAATTGTAGTCATCATTGGGAGATTTGCAGTCATCACTATCAACTTTCACATTTAGATCAGGTTCAGAGCTCATACAAGACAAACCCCTTCAGGAGGCTGCGTTGAAACCATATTTTCTCAATTTGCAATTACACGCCCACACCACACCCTTACTGTACTTTCACTGGCACAGCGTGTCCACTGCAATTGTATCCACTCCCATTACAGCCCCTGTCCTAGCCCTCTAGTCAAAGCAAGTCTCAAGTCGGACTTGAGGCAAGAAAAAGATGCAGATTCCGGCAGTATGGTCCATCTCACAGACCCATAACCCATACAGAGGTTATAGATAAATACAGCTTCCTTTCCCAACATACTTTCACATACATCCAGGCAGCACACTATTTACGGTCTGTCATCTCCTCTTTGTTACACCAACAAGACTAATCATTTAGACATCAGAATTCCCAGTCTATCTCAACTATTTATACACAAGAAGAATATTGAACCGTAATGTCAACAGCTGACAAGAAATGTCCTAAAAAATCACACTGGACATCAGGCATATGATTCCACCAAAAAAGGTTAATGCTGGGCCTATTTTCAGAATGTAAATACCCAAAATGTGCCAAGACTATTGCAGACCTATTGGAATATTTGGGTAAGAGGTAGTGCGATATGGAAACAAGATCTTGGGTATTGCTTTCTCCACACCACAGTGGGAACTTTTGGTTATCTTAAGGACCAATCCAGCATCCTGCAAAAAAATCTACCATCAATCTTTGTTGCAGAATAACCTTTTACCCTATTACCACCGTAGATGCACAATAGCCGATAGGGATGTAGTCAAAAGGTTGACAATGATTATGATAATGTCAACATTAATTAAATGTTGACAGACAATGAGTCAATATTGTCAGAATGTTGACGGGTGATATGTTGACATTGTCAGAATGTTGACATTAGGGTCAGGCTGAGGGGGGAGGTTAGGGTTAGGCTGTGGGATGGGAGGTTAGGGTTAGGCACTAGAGGGAGGGTTAAGGGTAGGGATTAAGGTAAGGGATAGGGGAGAAATACTCACTGAAATGCAGGATAATTACAGTTCTGACCAGGAAGTCGTAGTCACATGACTGCCACGACTCAGAAGCAGAGCTGCACTCGCTTCTTTTTTTGCCAGCCTACTGGGGGAAGTTCATTCAAACCGTGTACTTACAGCCAAACAGGCTGTTCAGGAAAGTTTTCAGTGAACCTCTTGGTACTGTTGACAAATCTATGCTGACCAACCACCCATTACATTTTAACCTGCCTTTTGCATCTTATGTTGGGCATTCTCCTGTATTTATACACTAGTCTATACATCTGTGCCTTACTTTGAATCAGTCTTCTTCTTCTTCCTTTGACAATCATTATAAATGATGTTATGGAAATGAAGTAGCAGTAACTCAATATTACAGATTACATTATAACTACATTGGAGATTTCCTAACAGAATTTTACTAAAACATAAAAACTAGACAACATTTAAAATCCTTTCCAATCACCATCTTAAACTCCCCATATTTTACTGTCTCACTAAATTTCACCATACAAACCCACCAGGCAACCAAATCATATCAGCATCAGCATCATTTGACACTGTTCTAATTTATCCAACTAAACAGATTAGTACTTACAAGTAGTTCAAATACAAACCTCATATATACAGAACACAGCACAAAGTCTCAAATTATTTCATGATGGATAATGGGAACCTCACTACATCTTAGCAACGAGTGACTTCAAAGCACTCTATACATGCATTAACCACAAAGTAGGAAGGGATTGACAGCTCTAGCTAATGCTAGAATAGTCTAAAAATATTCCCAAAACCAAATAGACAGCATCAAGCAGGGTAAAACATTTATACTGACATATAACTGCTTATGTTTCAACAAAAAAATGCTATATTCAGACACAGGGCACTGTCATGGTAACCACATTTGCACCAAGCTATGCCAAACACTTCATGAGTTGATGAAAAGAACAAACCATGAGAAAGAAGTACAGTTTGAAGCTGTGGAAAAGATATACTGACAACATAATTTTCAATTCAAAAAGAATGACAGAAGCACTTCATAAATTTATTAAATTTACATTTTACCACCACAATTTTTCCTTGATCTAGAAATATCCACCCAGAACAACATTATCTACATGTAAACCCGTTTCAAATTGGTAAATTGCAATAGCTTAATTTTAGCCACCAGTAAACACCATGCCCAACTTGCTCAACAATATCTCAATAGTACAACAAAGAAGACTGAGGCCCTTGGCTAGACACAATCAATGTTCAGGGCCTCCTATTCAAACAGAACTTCATATTGTAGATAAAAATTATCACATCTCAGTAACAAACAAAGCATTCACAAAAACAGAATAGTCCTAAAATGACAGCGCTAATACATCTTACATAAATAATATTTTAAATACTATGATTAAAAATATAGCAATAAAAATCTGGGTGCTATGTATGTATATCTGTGGTAGGGACACAGCTAGGGTGTGGGTGTGTGGGGCATATGCCCCTGGTGATGGAGGGAGAGGGCACCAGCAGGGAATCCAGAGTTGCAGCTGCCTCAGCTGCAATGCGGGAGAGCAAACAGAGCTAGGTAGTTAGCATACAGGTATCACTTCCTAAGGGCCATGCTATGCAGCAATAAGTGACACAGCTTCTGCCTTCCCTATCTGTTTGTACATGGCCCCATCTCCTCCTCATTGATAGCAGCAGCCTCTGCAGGACCTCTCCGACAGATAGCTGCTATCTGTTTCCTGGGCACTGCTGTGTGGCTGCTATAGAAAAGGGACAAATTCAGTAGAAGAGATCTCAAACAGCTAAGTTAGGGTAAGGGAGATGGTTGGGTATAGTATAGGGTAGGGAATACTAAGAATTAGGGGGGAGGTTTAAGAGGGTAATGATTTAAAGGCACCCATACAATTAAACACACCTCTCCAGAGTCCGGTGGCAGAACTACAGAAATCACCAGGAAAATGGCATAGCCACCATTTTCCTAGAGATTTGCACATACACAGTAGAGAAATCACTGGGAACATGGGAGCCCGCACTACCTTCCCAGGGAACTGCGCATGCACAGTAGACTTTGGCACAGTGTCAGAGACTACTATACAACTCTGAGAGAGAGAGGCTGATACAGAGGCCGAACACGGGCCCCCTCCTCTTTTCAATCATCTCTGCCACTGTGCTTATTCTGTACTTTGCAAAGAGCAGCCTCAATCCACTTAACTCCTCCAATTAACCTACAGCAGGTATCCTGACTTAAATAAGTATTCCATCTTCAAAGAAAGTCCTGGATTGAGGTGAGGAATTCTTCTTCCATCAAATTGCAAACATGGTACGCTGTACCTTCAGGGGAATGACCACATATGCCATTAAACAATTCAGTATTCAATGGAGCACTAGAGATTTCTGAAGGCATAGAGCAGCCTTACTATATTAAATGTATTGACAAAAGCTTAAAAAATATTGATTGAAGACATAACAAATAGCTGTGAAAATAATCACCATGGTTATAAATTTTGTGGTCTTTACAGTTTTGCGGGTAGAAGCAGATTATTTTTAGTTGCAATTGTATCTGTAATCAAGACACAGCTGGTGTCTTTTCTATTCTATGTGTAACATTCCCAGCAATACCTATGTAAGCAAACAATTGGCCAATACAGAAACAGACAAATCACAGGTGCACAACTCCAAATTACTGATTATATATAAATACATTTTGCAATGAAATTTTGCAATAAAAAGAGGTTTTTAGCATAATCATGGCCAAGGTTATGGGCCTACCCACCATATCCAGGTAACCTCTGTAGGGTAGGTCGCTAATATACTAGGGTTCAAATCCAGAGTGCAGGACACCCCCAAACCAGCTAAGCTGAGCCACCCCAGGGCATTGCTCTCATGAGAAAGGTGAAGTGTAAAGTAAGATAGGTAAGAGCACTGCGGCTGCATATATAGGATAGAGAGGTGAAAATACAAATATAATAAAAACAAACAGTAAAAGTGTTAAAATGTGCTAAAAAGGAAAAATGTGTTATAATGTGATGCCCTGAAGCAGACCAACCAAAGCAATCCAGGAGACCCACGCCCCAAAAATCAACCCAAAGTTGCACTAAAATTTGTAGGACTTACCTACTAACTGGAGTGTATAGGGAAGGGTCCTAGACTGCACACCCTGAATATATATAATGGGAGGTGCTACCTGTTGAGACTATTATTGCAAGCACAGAAACAGACAAATCTCATGTGCACAACTCCTAATTACTGATGAGGATCTCAAGTGCAAGCTAAGGCATGAAATGCTCATATAGACTGACATGTCCATCTATGAGGGGCCGTTCAAGTCAAAATTACAGCTTTCTGGATATGTCATATACCTAAATTATTGCTTTCTGGATATGACGTATGCTGAAATGGATATGACGTATGCTGAAATGGATATGACGTATGCTGAAATGGATATAACGTATACTGAAATGGATATAACATATACTGAAATGTATATGACGTATGCTGAAATGGATATGACGTATGCTGAAATGGATATGACATATACTGAAATGGATATAACATATACTGAAATGGATATAACATATACTGAAATGGATATAACATATACTGAAATGGATATAACATATACTGAAATGTATATGACGTATGCTGAAATGGATATGACGTATGCTGAAATGGATATAACATATACTGAAATGTATATAACATATACTGAAATGGATATGACGTATGCTGAAATGGATATGACATATACTGAAATGGATATAACATATACTGAAATGGATATAACATATACTGAAATGGATATAACATATACTGAAATGTATATGACGTATGCTGAAATGGATATGACATATGCTGAAATGGATATAACATATACTGAAATGGATATGACGTATGCTGAAATGGATATGACATATACTGAAATGGATATAACATATACTGAAATGGATATAACATATACTGAAATGGATATGACGTATGCTGAAATGGTTATGCTATATACTGAAATGGATATAACATATACTGAAATGGATATAACATATACTGAAATGTATATGACATATGCTGAAATGGATATGACACATGATGAAATGGATAGAACATACACTGAAATGGATATGACATACACTGAAATGAATATAACATACACTGAAAAGCACATGACAGTGCCAGCCAATCACAGCTCTCCTATATAAGCAGGGCTCCTGGAAGGAAGAGCAGGAGAACAGTGTGGCAGAGCTGTAAAGTGGAGGTGAGTGCTAACACTATAGTCAGTGGTGTAATAACTTTTGCTGTGCTGATGATGGTAATGTAACACATAACTACTACTGCATGCACTATTAGTAATAGCTGCAGATAGGAGACTGCCTCTTTTCAGCTCTTTCTCCTGTGAGGATCGTGCTCCTGCTGCAGGCAGGTTATGTATAAATGGTGCTTTCACTTTCTTTCTGTCCTCATTCTCTCTCATCTCAGCTCTTTCTTTACTCTCCTTTCTCTATGTCTGATTTCTTGACAGTGCCCCAGGTCCCTGCTCATGTTAGGGAGTGCCCTGACTCCCAGCAAGATGGCTCCTTCATAATCCAGCATGTGGGGTAGGATTCCCCTGTTGTCTGGCTGGATGTACTGTTACTGTATGCAGGCTGCTGGGTCAGACAATCGGCAGTAGGCTGTGGTTTTCACACCCCACACGTGCCAAGCATTATTATAACCATACCACCCAACTGTCCCACATTCAGTGGGACAGTCCTGTTTTTTTGGGACTGTCCCGCTGTCCCACCCATGGGCTGCAGTGTCCCGCAGTTGGGGGGGAGTTGTGGAAGCATACACTGCTGCTCTGCATAGCAGAGCAGCATGTACGCAGAGCGAGAATAGATGTGCGCATGCGCACAGTATCTTTCTACTTCATGGTCCATAGGGTATCCACAGGATACCTTGGGGTGTAGGCAGATGATGTCAGACATTGGGCACCACAGAGTTAAAGTTTTCAGCCTCCCAGGATGCACTGGGATCTCCCTCCTATACCCTGCCTCTGAGCCAAGACAAACTAGTTTCGTAGGTGCACAGCTCGGAGTCGGATCACCATATAACAGAGGGGGGCTGTAATGGCCCCTGAAGTTCTTCAAGGCAGCTGTGGCTGCTCAAGATGAGCTGCACAGTACAGTCAGTCAGTACTGACATCTATGCTGTCCCTCCTTCACCCCGCCAGACCAGAATGCCGGTACTGATCCGGGGATGCTGGTGGGTGTCTGGGGTCACAGCTAGCGGTGACCCCGAATTACCCGGACTGTGGCCGGATTCAAGGGGGCAGGTAAGTGGTGGGGTCCCTTGGATGGTACATGCTGAAACACAGTCCAAAGTCCCCAGACAGGGGGCTCCCTGGGGACTGTCTGCACGTGGAGCCAGGTATTAACTTGCGCTTCCACTAGACCACCAGGGACAGCGGGCCGTGGCTGAGCGGCAAAGGTCTGGCATCCCAGGGGTTAATTGCATGTCAGGGGAGCGGCCTTCCCTGTCTCACAGCTGGCGCCTCCCCTGCTGCACAGTGGCTCCCCATAGCGGTCTGGCGGGCTGTCAGCACTCCTCCCCCTGGCCCACCTCCTCTCTGCTCCTCGGCGGCCATTTTCTAAGAGTGTGCAAACGCTGCTGGACGCTGAATTCAAGGTGGCATCGCGGTCCGGGTCCCCCCGCATACCTCTCCTGCGATTAAGGTCAGAGTATGCAGCACTGTTTCCTACCAGGCTCTGTGTCTGTGTAGTTGATCTCCATGCTGGTACTGCAGGTGATTTATTTCTGCATTGTATGTGACTAACTGCTAACGCTGCTGCCTGTACTTTCACTTCTGACTTTCAGGCATTTTACTATCCCTGTTCTTCCTCTGCTAAAGCCCTTGCGGTGAGGTGTTGCAGGGTGTTCATTGCCTCACTGTAAAAGCATTTATCTGTGAGGGGAGTCACATACACTGCGGGTATACAATCGGGAAGCCGGCTGCCGAAATCCTGACAGCTGGCTTCCTGACTGCTTTATCACGGCATGGGATAAATGACCGGCATCTATATCTAGACGCCTGTCATTTTCCCTATGCTGGGAGACTGGCGCCCGGCATCCCAATCGAAGGGATGCCAGGAGCGCCATGAGCAGACAGCCGCGGGAGGGGAGGGTTAGGTTTAGGGTACCCGGGGGGGACTTAGGGTTAGGCACCCCCCTGGGAGGTTTAAGGTTAGGCTACGGGGAGGGAGGGTTAGGGTTAGGCACCCCCGGGGGGGACTTAGGGTTAGGCACCCCCCGGGGGACTTAGGTTCAGGCAGCGGGGAAGGGGAGGTTAGGGTTAGGCACTTAGAGGGGGGATTAGGGTTAGGAACTTGGGGGGGGGAGGCTAGGGTTAGGCACCCTAAAGGAGGGATAGGGTTAGGGGATTAGGTTAGTATAGAATATACTTACCTTTAGGACGATCGGGATTTCCAGCGCTGTCGGGCTTCCTCTGCCGGGCTCTGCTAATCTGTCGGCCTGCCGATGCCGGGACTCGAACTGCCAGCCATGCGGCCGGCGGTATTTCATACCGATTCCACACTACATTACACTCATCATGTCTGAGAGTAAACGTGATTTTCCTCTTCAGCTAATGTGTACCACATGTAATGTACCATTAGCGGAGAGTGATGGAAACACTGAGGGGTTATGTAGGGCGTGTTATCTTATATCACACCCGATTTCTGTCACTGCACCTGTGCAGGAACCGCCCTAGGCTTGTTTTGCTAAGGCACTTACAACCCTTGTGGGCCAGCTAGCGACTCCCCCTACGTTCCCCCAGATGGGGTTATCACAGCAGTCGGTTGTGTCGTCACCCATGCAGGGCTTCCCCAGGCAGTTGCTGGTACCCCAGTGTCTCCCGCTTTCGCCCCCCCAGGTCTCGCAGGAGCCTGCGTGGGTGAATTCATTGTCCAATACGGAGCAACACCTGTCGGATGTTTTACAGGGGTAGTCATCATTGCAGCCTCCTAAGCGGCCTTTAGTGTCTCAGATGGCTCAGTATGATGTTGTCTGATGACAATGAGATGTCTGACTTTTCAGACCCGGAGCCCCTCCATACTAATAAGGCGGAGTCTAAGTCTAAAGTGTATATACCTGGCCTTATATGGGCAGTCCGTGCGGCCTTGGTCATTGAGGATGATAATTCCCCCGTGGCTAAATCTAAATACACCTTCTTTAAGGATGTTAAGGGAGATGCCACTGTATTTCCTCTATCTGGTCAGTTAGTGGATCATTTAGAGGAGGCGTGGAAAAATCCGGGTAAGCGGTACCAGCCTTAAAAACATTTGGCCTTTGCATACCCCTTTGCGGATAATGGGCCTGATTCAGAGCCGTTCGCTATTTGCGGTCGTTCGTTCTAAAACAAGGGGTGGCTATTCAAATGATCAGTTTGCAAATTGCAGTCTGTTCACACCTCTAAGTCTGAATGAGCGAGCAAAACATACGCTCGTTTATTTGTTAAAAACGCCCCCTGGCCGCACGCACCATACGTCATGTCCGCTATTTATTAGATTAATCGAGTACATCGACCAGCGTATGAACTGCTCGCTATTCTTGTGGTTGGTTTTTGCTACCACAATCTTGCGAGCAGTTCTGACTATAAAATAACTCAGTGACGTGGTCAATGACGCTGCTGTATTAATTATGCACACCCATAAAACGCCCGTTTTGACCTTTAAGCACGCCTGCGTTCGGATCTCCACTCCCCATTTTCAAGCACCTTCCCCTGTTACCACCCACATACGCCTCATTCTGTCACTCAAAATAGCAGGCATTCGCTATATTGCGAGCACATGAATTTCGGCCGCACTGACTGGTTCGCGCATGCGTATAACGATCTGTACGCATGCGCAGATGTGCGAACATCGCTCGGAACGAGCGTACTGCCGCTAGCGAGTGGCTCTGAATGAGGGCCAATAATTTTTTCAAGTGGGAAACTCCTCTGCAAGTGGACTCTCATGTCACATGCCTTGTGAAGAGTGATACATTGCCCATGCCCTCCATGTCCTCCTTAAAGGATGCTACAGATCGCAAGGTGAAAATATGCCTGAAATCCATTTATTCCCTTGCTGGGGGGCGTCCAGACTGGCTATGGCTGTGTGCTGGGTGGCCAGAGCCATGGAGTGTTGGGCTGATAGCTTGGAGGCATCTCTGGACACTGACTCTTCACCTGAGCAGGTGGAGTTAGTGGGTAATCTCAGAAACTCAGCCACGTACATTAATGAGGCAGCCTCGGATATAGGTCTCCTCACTTCCAGAATCTCCTCGGTAGCGGTGGCGGCTCGCCGCACCCTATGGTTGTGCTCTTGGAAAGCCGACACAAATTCCAAAAAGGTTTGGAATGCTTGCCTTTTAATGGACAGGTCCTGTTTGGCCCTGATCTGGACAAAATTGTGGCCACTATGGCAGCAGCTAAGTTTGCGTGTCTGCCATCGGCTACAGTCCCATCAGGGTCGGGTTCTTTGTCCTTTTGGCCCTATAGGGCCCTGGGTAAGTCCAATGTACAGTTCTTTCCGAGACAGTCAGGGGCCAAGAAATCTGCCAAGCCTAAGAAGCAGGCTTGGAGTACAAGATGTCCTGCTTCCAAGTCGGATGATAAGCCTTCCGCCTGACAGGATGGGCCTCTCCTTGGGGGACCCCAAAGTGGGAGGCCGGCTTCTTCAGTTCGCACAGTGCTGGTGTCTCACCACCATGGACACTTGGGTAAAAGAAGTGGTCTCTCGGGCATACGCCCTCTCCTTCCGGCGGAGGCCTCCCAGCCGATTTTTCACCACGGGCTGTCAGTCAGATCAAGACAAGGCCCTGGTATTCCGGAAGGTGTTACACTCTCTGCTCCAGGCTGGAGTTATAGTGGCGGTTCCATTGTCCCAGAGGGGATCGGGGTATTACTCCAATCTTTTTCTGGTACAGAAACCCAATGGTCTTACCGGCCCATCCTCAACCTCAAATCCCTCAACAATTCTTGAGGGTTCCTCTGTTCTGGATGGAGACCCTGCATTCCATCATTTTAGCGATGGAGCCTGGGGATTTTATGGTGTCGCTAGATATTTAGAACGCTTACCTGCATATCCCCATTGTTTCAGCACACCAATGTTTCCTCAGGTTTGCAGTGGCCGACCAACACTTCCAGTTTCAGGCACTGCCCTTTGGTCTGGCCACGGCACCTCGAGTGTTTACCAAAGTCATGGCAGTTATGGCAGCCCACTTGCAGATGCAGGGGATCCGCTTGTTGCCCTATCTGGATGACCTGTTGTTGGCAGGGTCTCCAGAGATACTTCAGTGCTATCTGCAACTGACAGTCTCTGTGTTGCAGACTCATAGCTGGCTGGTAAACTGGAAGAAGTCCTCCCTGGTTCCCTCACAGAGGATGCTCCATCTCGGAGCCCTGTTGGACTCCCAACAGAGGATCTTTGTGACAGAGGAAAAGATCTCTGCATTACAGGCAAAAGTACGCAGTTGCCTGCAGAGTTGCCGGGTGTCTAATCATTCGGCGATGAGGTTACTGGGATCCATGGTGTCGATGTTCGACATGGTGGAGTATGCCCAGTTTCACTCCAGACCTCTGCAGAAGTTAATCCTCTCCAGATGGAATGGGTTTCCCCATTGGATAAAGACACAGACAATGGTGCCTTCTCCGGAGGTACGTCTGTCTCTGGCCTGGTGGCTGCACACTGCTCACCTGAACAAGGGGCACCCCTTTTGGATTGTGGACTGGGCCCTTCTGACAATGAACGCCAGTCTCCGAGGCTGGGGAGCGGTGATGGGTCCGCACTTCTTCCAGGGAAGGTGGATGCCAGCAGAATCTGCGCTTCTGATAAACATCTTGGAACTTCAGGCAGTATTCAAAGCTCTCCAGCAAGCAAGACATGTCCTGCACGGAAAACCCATGCAGGGGTAGTCAGACAATGCCACCACAGTGGCTTGCATAAACCGCCAAGGAGGGACCCGCAGTCAGACAACCCTGACGGAGGTGTCCCGCATTCTAGCTTGGGCAGAAGGCAATCTCCCTGCCATTTCGGCAGTGTTCATACCAGGAGTCCTCAACTGGGAGACAGACTATTTCAGCCATCAAGACGTGCATCCAGGAGAATGGTCTCTTCACCAGGAGGTGTTTCAACTCCTGGTGAACAAGTGGGGCCTTCCAGAGATAGACCTCATGGCCTCCCGACACAACAACAAGCTACCTGTGTATGGGTCAAGAACAAGAGATGCAGAGGCACTTCTGGTAGAAGCTCTGTTGGTCCGGTGGACCTTCCAATTTGCGTACCACTTCCCTCTGTTCTCCCTTCTTCCTCAAGTGATTCGCAAATTCAAGCAAGAAGGTGGCATGCTGCTGCTGATAGCTCCAGCTTGGCCCAGATGGCACTGGTACTCAGATCTTCAGAGTCTCTCCTTAGACACTCCAATGCTGTTGCCTCTATGTCCAGACCTGTTGTCTCAAGGTCCTTGCCATTACCCGGACCTGGGTCGTTTGTCTTTGACGGCATGGCTGTTGAGACTTAACATCCAGGGGTTTTTCCAGGTCTGTAGTTAACACCATGCTCAGAGCTCGGAAGCCTGCATCTGCAAGAATTTACCATCGAGTATGGCATACTTTCTTTGAATGGTGTCACCCTAGAGCCTTTGATCATCAGGTGTTCCGGATATCCAGGGTGTTGGCTTTCCTGCAGGTGGGCTTAGGTCACGGTCTTCGCCTTGCTTCTCTGAAGCTGCAGTTTTCTGCCCTGTCAGTGTGGTTTCAGCGTAGGATTGCTACTTTTCCTGATGTCTGCACCTTTCTGCAAGGTGTACTTCGTGTTCAGCCTCCCTTTGTTCCTCCAGTGGCTCCTTGGGATCTTGCTGTGGTCCTGAGGGCTCTCCAAGGACTGCAATTTGAAACACTGGGCTCAGTGGATTTGAAATGGCTTACAGCTAAGACTGTATTTCTTCTGGCCATTGCTTCAGCCAGAAGGGTTTCAGAATTGGGGGCTCTCTCATGTCGGCCTCCCTTTTTCATTTTTCATAGGGACACTCGCCCTGGTTTTCTCCCAAAGGTGGTATCTAGTTTCCACATTAACGAGGAAATCATAGTGCCGGCCTTTAAACCTCTCGGTTGGTGAGGCCACCTTAGATGTGGTACTGGCTCTAAGGATTTATGTTGACCATACCAATTCTTTTAGGAAGTCGGACTCCTTGTTTGTCCTCTATAGCTTCCGTAAGAAGGGAGGGCCTGCCACTAAGCAAACTTTGGCAGGATGGATTTGCATGGCTATTTCTAAGTCTTATATTCATGAAGGCCTTCCTGTTCCATCCTCTGTTAGGGCTCATTCCACTAGGTCTGTGGGTCCTTCATAGGCAGCTCTATGTGGTGCCTCTGCTGTTCAGCTTTGCAAGGCAGCCACGTGGTCTTCTGTCCATACCTTTTAAGGTATTATGCATTCGATACCTTCGCCTCTCAGGATGCTTCCTTTGGGTGGTGGATTCCCCTTTCAGCACAGGAGCATCCCCACCCTTAAAGGATACTGCTTTGGGACATCCCCAAGGTATCCTGTGGATACCCTATGGACCCTGAAGTAGAAAATATGAGATATGGTAAGAACTTACCCTTGTTAGCTCTATTTCTACGAAGTCCATAGGGTTCCACAGGACTCCCGCCCTGTCTCACCTGTACTGCAGATGGGCTTTGTTCTGGTCACCGGTTTTTCCATCTCCTTCTGTGAGAATGTGATTCCTGTGTGTTCCAGACTTTTTCTCCTCCTCCGGCCTATGGCTTGTTACATAACTGGTTTGCCTTGGCTTGGGGGCGGGGTATAGAAGGGGGATCCCAGTGCATCCTGGGAGGCTGAAAACTTGAACTCTGTGGTGTCCTATGGCTGACATCATCCGCCTATACCCCAAGATATCCTGTGGAACCCTATGGACTGGGGTCCCCCTTCTATAACCCGCCCCAGAGCCAAGGCAAACCAGTTATATAACAAGCCATAGGCTGGAGGAGGAGAAGAAAGAGAGAGAAGAAAGTCTGGAACACACAAGAATCACATTCTCACCAGAAGGAGACAGAAAAACGGTGACCAGATCAAAGCCCATCTGGAGTACAGGTTCGACAGGGCGGGAGTCCTGTGGAACCCTATGGACTTCGTAGAAATAGAGATAACAATGGTAAGTTCTTGCCATATCTCATATTATTCACAGTATGGGGGGAAGTCCGGGGGCAGCCCAGCATCTCGGAGATGCTGGGCACGCCCCTTAGCAATGTAAACAGGGCGTGCCGCTAGGTCACGCCCTTTTTTCACATAGGTCACACCCCTTTTCAGGAAAGCTTCACCGCGTAGATGTCCCGAGTGGAACTCTGCAAAAGTTGGGAGGTATGTTATAACACTTACATGGCTTTGTGTGTTTATTTAGTGCATATACTGTATAGGTACTGTATGTGCATGTCTACATGCAATTCTATGTCTAGGACTTTATATTGTGTATGTATGTATGTATTTATTCTTCCGCTACTTGTGAGTGGCAGAATAAATACATACATACAGGGCCGTAGAGAGCCTGGCCAGTCCCGGGTAAAGGAGGGGGCATGGCCTAATCGCTGGACATGTGGCCACGCCCCCTTGGAAAAAACACAAAAATATATCATCCCAGTGCTAAGCAGGGGGGGCGCGATCAGTGTGATCGCTCCCCCCCACAGTCATAGGAGACTGCTCCGGCTGCTGCAGCCCAGCACAAGCTGTGTGCTGAGCTGCTGTGAGGGAGGGGGGGGGCCACGCCGGGGTCCTCTAGCAAGCCCAGGCCTGGGCAAACTGTACCCACTCCCCCCCTCTCGTTGCCCATGTATACATGCATACATACATACATACATACATACAATATAAAGCCCTAGACATAGAATTGTATGTAGACATGCACATACAGTACCTATACAGTATATGCACTAAATAAACACACAAAGCCATGTAAGTGTTATAATAATGCTGTGCATGTATGGGGTGTGACAACCACAGCCTACTGCCAATTGTGGCAGACTATAAATCTCTGACCCAGCAGCCTGCATACAGTAACAGTACATTAGCCAGACAATAGAGTAATCCTACCCCACCTGCTGGATTATGAAGGAGCCATCTTGCTGGGAGTCAGGGCACTCCCTAACATGAGCAGGGACCTGGGGTACTGGCAAGAAATCAGACATAGAGAAGAAGAGAAAGGAGAGTAAAGAAAGAGCTGAGATGAGAGAGAATGAGGACAGCAAGGAAGTGAAAGTAACATTAATACATAACCTGCCTGCAGCAGGAGCACGATCCTCACAAGAGAAAAAAGCTGAAAAGAGGCAGTCTCCTATCTGCAGCTATAACTAATAGTACATGCAGTAGTAGTTATGTGTTACATTACCATCATCAGCACAGCAAAAGTTATTACACCACTGACTATAGTGTTATCACTCACCTCCACTTTCCAGCTCTGCCACACTGTACAAGTAAGAGGGGTGGGCCGCGCTTATTTATATGGTGCCACAAGTGTTCCGCAGCGCCTTACACAGTACATAGACAAATAAGTAACCATTGACTTACAATACAATACAATACAATACAATACAGGACATGGATAAACATTGCTATATTAGCAACCTTTATGCCTGCATAAGCAGCCAAGTGTTAGTTACCCTAGTGGGGAGTAAGAGATAAATTAAATTACAGTAGGGAGAAGCACATGAAGGTAGAGGGCCCTGCTCGAAAGAGCTAACATTATTTAAGGGAGGGGATGACAACCAGGAGTGACACAGATGGAGCAGCAAGTTAGGATGAGAGCAGGAAGGCTTTAATGAAGTAGTGGGTCTTAAGTGCTCGTTTGAAAGATTGTAGAGAGGTTCAGAGTCTGATGGGGAGAGGGAGGGAGTTCCAAAGGTGAGGAGCAGCATGGGCAAAATCTTGGAGGCGGGAGTGGGAGGAAGTAATCAATTGGCATGAAAAGTGGCGTGTACTAAGTGAACAAAGAGGACGGACAGAAGAGTGAAGGGAGATGAGATCAGAGATGTAAATGGGAGAAGATAGGGTGAGGGCTTTGTAAGTGAGTGTGAGAGCCTTGAATTGGGTTCTGAAAGGGAAGGGGAGCCAGTGGAGGGCTTGTAGGAGAGGGGAGGCAGATGTAGAGCGTTTGGAGAGGAAGATGAGCCGAGCAACAGCATTTACCACAGACTGGAGAGGAGAGAGATGGGATTTGGGGAGGCCAGCTAGGAGAAGGTTACAGTAGTCCATCTGGACATGACCAGTGAATGTACAAGGGTTTTGGTAGCATCCTGGGTGAGAAAGGGTCTGATCTAGGAAATATTCTTGAGATGGAAATGACAGGACTGCGAGAGGTTCTGAATGTGTGGCTTGAAGGAGAGGGAAGAGTCCAGGATGACTCCAAGACAACACACTTTGGGACTAGATGAGATAGTTATGCCATCTATTAATAAAGAAGTAGTGGGACATGATGTTATGTGGGAGGGTGGAAAGACTATCAGCTCAGTCTTAGACATATTAAGTTTGAGAAATCGCTGGGACATCCAGGAAGAGATAGCAGAGAGACAGTTAGAGATACGAGTCAGTAGAGAGGGGGACAGATCAGGTGAGGAAAGGTAGATCTGAGTATCATCAGCATAGAGATGATAATGGAGGTCAAAAGAGCTGATGAGTTTACCTAGAGAATACGTATAGAGAGAGAATAGGAGAGGTCCAAGAACAGAACCTTGGGGAACACCTACTGTAAGAGGCTGTGGGGGGGAGGAATCGTCATGAGAGGAAACAGAGAAGGAACGTTCAGAGAGGTAGGAGGACAGCCAGGAGAGAGCAGTGTCACGTAGACCAAGGGAGTGAAGAATATGCAGCAGTAGAGGGTGGTCCACAGTGTCAAAAGCAGCAGAGAGGTCAAGGAGAATGAGCAGGGAGTAGTGGCTCTTGGATTTTCCAGCAAGGAAGTCGTTGCAGACTTTTCTGAGGACAGTTTCAGTGGAGTGTAGAGAACGGAAGCCAGACTGAAAAGGGTCAAGGAGGGAGTGGGAGGAAAGAAATGTGGTGAGGCGGTTATAAACAATACGCTCAAGGAGTTTGGAGGCAAAAGGGAGGAGAGAGATTGGTCAGTAGTTAGAGAGAATGTTAGGATCAAGGTTAGGTTTTTTAAGAATGGTGGAGACAAGGGCATGCTTGAATGCAGAAGGAACAGTGCAAGAAGAGAGGGAGAGATTAAGGAGGTGGGCAAGATGGGAGCAGGCAGAAGGAGAGAGGTAGCGGAGGAGGTGGGAGGGGATAGGGTCAAGGGGAAAGGTGGAAGGGGGGTAGGACTGGATAAGGGCCTTAACTTCCTCTCCAGTCACAGGGGAGAAGGATGTCAGAGTCGGTAAAATGGATGGGGAGGGGTGATCCAGGAAAGGAGGAGGTGGAGAGCTGGGGGACTGGTTGGATATGATGTCCTGACGTACAGAATCAATTTTAGATGTGAAATATGTAGCAAACTCAGTGGCAGAGAGCAAGGAGGGGAGGGGAGGAGGGGGTGGGCAGAGGACGGAGTTGTAGGTGGAAAAGAGACGCTGGGGATATGAGGACTGGGAGGAGATGAGATTCTTGAAATATGACTGTTTAGAGAGGGAAAGGGCAGCACTGTAGGATGACAGCATGAATTTGAAATTGAGAAAATCTGCCTGAGAGCGTGATCTTCTCCACTGTCACTTGGCGGTTCGTGAATATTTTTGCAGGTATTTGGTGCATTTGGAATGCCAGGGTTGAGGTGTGGATTTGCGAGGGTGAGTAGTGATCGCCAGAGCAACAGAGTCAAGAGCAGAAGTAAGGGAGGCATTGTATAGGGAAGCAGCTTGTTCAGCGCAGGAGAAAGAGAGGATAGGGGAGAGAAGTGAGTCAAGTAGGGAAGAAAAGAAAGCAGTGTCAATAGCTTCAATGTTACGCTTAGTGATGGTGGCTCTGGGAGGTAGAGGAGGGGAGGGAGAGAGGGATAGGTTAATTGAGAGGAGGTGATGGTCAGAGAGGCGGAATGGGGAATTGGAGTAGGCAGAAATATCACAACAGTGAGTGAATACCAGATCAAGCAAATGCTCACTCGCATGGGAGGGTGAGGAGGTCCATTGGGAGAGTCCAAATGAGGAAGTGAGGGTGAGTAGTTTGGAGGCGGTAGATTCTGTGGGGATATCAATAGGAATATTGAAGTCACCGAGGATAATAGAGGGAAGGTCTGAGGAGAGAAAGTAGAGGAGTGATGGGGTGAGGATAGGGGACTGATGGGAAGTGGGCAGGTTCAGCAACATGATATTAACAGGAGTACCAATGCCTGCAGGTAGAATATGAGTAAAAAGGGGTACGCGTGCGCTCCTGCTGGGTGTGTGTGATACGATGGTATGGGGGAATTGGCTGGGGAGGGGGGGGGGGCAAGGGGAATGTGGGGAGGGGAGATGGAGAGGAGAGGGATTTGTGTATTGGGGCTAAATGGAGGCTATGTTAGTGGGTGTGTGGGTGAGAAAAAATGAGGCAGACAGTAAGTGTGGAATCTAACCTGTTTTATTCGGTAAGACACAGTGCTTCCCTATGTGGTTCCATTATGGGGTGTGGGGATGAGCAGATGGCTCTGTGCGATCCTCGGTTGGGGAGTGGGTAGACCATTTGAGGGGGCTGCTATCCAAGTGGTCCTTACTCCTGCACATTCCCCTGCTGGACCTATGGTCTCAGTCTTCCGGAACCGGGATGCATGGGGTGTTGTTCAAGTCCTGTAGCTTGTGCAGTTGGCGACATCCCGCACTGTCTCTGGGACCTGTTTGACCTACCGATAGGTGGAGTGATGTCTGTGGTGCTGTGCAGCACAAGCTGTGGTCCCAGATGCTGGCCAGGTGTTGCGTTGTACCTCTGTGAGCCCCCGGGGTGCCTGGCAGATGGGCGCCCATCTATGTCCTGCTGTGGGCTGTAGAGTGATGCAGAGAGCCGCGGTGTGGTGCTGCCCCATGGTCCCGTGGAGTCAGTCTACTGTGCTGTATGCACTGCCAGAGCGGGCAAGGGGGACCCAAGGTTTGCCGGGTTGTACAGTGCTGGATCCTCTGTGGCCTGGATTCGGTGTAGCAATAAATGGTTGATTAAAGTTCTTGTAGTGGTGGTGAGTGTGGGTGGCTTGATCTTCAACGCATTTCGGCCTCAGGGCCTTTTTCAAGGAGTCATTGAAAAAGGCCCCGAGGCCACCCTGGCAGTGCATACAGCACAGTAGACTGACCCCACGGGACTGTGGTACAGCACCACACTGCAGCTCTCCACATCACTCTACAGCCCACAGCAGGACATCAATGGGTGCCCGTCTGCCAGGCACCCCGCGGGCTTGTGGAGATGCAACACAACACCTGGCCAGCATCTGAGACAACAGCTTACGCTGCACAGCACCACGGACATCTCTCCACCTACCGGTAGGTCAAATAAGTCCTAGAGACAGTGCGGGATGCCACACTGTACTCCTGCTTTTCCTTCTCAGCAGCCCTGCTTATATAAGAGAGCCGTGATTGGCTGGCACTGTCATGTGCTTTTCAGTATATGTTATATCCATTTCAGCATATGTCATATCCATTTCAGCATACGTCATATCCATTTCAGCATACGTCATATCCATTTCACTATATGTCATATCCATTTCACTATATGTTATATCCATTTCACTATATGTCATATCCATTTCACTATATGTCATATTCATTTCACTATATGTCATATCCATTTTAGCATATGTCATATCCATTTCAGCATACATCATATCCATTTCACTATATGTCATATCCATTTCACTATATGTCATATTCATTTCACTATATGTCATATCCATTTTAGCATATGTCATATTCATTTTAGCATATGTCATATCCATTTTAGCATATGTCATATCCATTTCAGCATATGTCATATCCATTTCAGCATACGTCATATCCATTTCACTATATGTCATATCCATTTCACTATATGTCATATCCATTTCACTATATGTTATATCCATTTCACTATATGTCATATCCATTTCACTATATGTCATATTCATTTCACTATATGTCATATCCATTTTAGCATATGTCATATCCATTTCAGCATACGTCATATCCATTTCACTATATGTCATATCCATTTCACTATATGTCATATTCATTTCACTATATGTCATATCCATTTTAGTATATGTCATATTCATTTTAGCATATGTCATATCCATTTTAGCATATGTCATATCCATTTCAGCATAGGTCATATCCATTTCAGCATAGGTCATATCCATTTCAGCATAAGTCATATCCATTTCAGTATCGGTCATATCCATTTCAGCATAAGTTATATCCATTTCAGCATAAGTCATATCCATTTCAGCATAAGTCATATCCATTTAAGCATACATCATATCCATTTCTGCATACGTCATATCCATTTCGGCATACGTCATATGTCATATCCATTTCAGCATACGTCATATCCATTTCAGCATACGTCATATCCATTTCAGCATAAGTCATATCCATTTCAGCATAAGTCATATCCATTTCAGTATACATCATATCCATTTCAGCATAAGTCATATCCATTTCAGTATACATCATATCCATTTTAGCATAAGTCATATCCAGAAAGCAATAATTTAGGTATATGACATATCCAGAAAGCTGTAATTTTGACTTGAACGGCCCCTCATATCCATCCACTATGTATGGAGGAGAGAGAACAAAAATAATATCAGTAACTGATTCATTTTCAGTGCAGCAGATAATAGTATACTGTCACTGGAATAGGTATAACGCAGTTTTCAATAACATGTTTTATTTGTCCTGATTGAAATACACTTGGAAATACAGTAGTCACTAAAGGATTCTAGAAACCCAGCACATATTAAAAATAACAGGATAAAATATACTTGGCACTACTAATACACATAGGCTAAGGCAAGAAGATATAATTATCTAATCCTCCAGTCAATTTCAGCTATACTGCGACAGTCCAACAACTCCCACTTCAGAGAGAGAAATCCTGATGCAATGAAGTGGTAAATAAACCCACAAGCCTAATGGTCTCACTGCTCAAACTAACGTTCAAGTCTTGTCTTTCCTGAGCGTGACAAGCTCATTGTAATGCGTAGGCAGTCCTTATTGCTCTCAGTACAACTTTTAAATAAAAAATATTGACAGTGGATGATGAAATAAATCCTGTCTGCTCAGACAGTTCTCTTCTGTTCTATTTGTTTTACTTTGACAACAGACATAACTCGGTTATGGCATCAAAGGACAATCACGACTGCAGAATAAGAATAGACTGAGAGGTTTTATTACCTACACATGCTCACAACTTCCCCTGTTCTGTTCCTAGTTATTAATATTACATTGTGACAGCATACAAGGATTTATTTACATAAGTATACTTACTTTCCAAAAAGTGAATATTGTCCATGTACAATTCTTCACTGACTGATCCAAAAGTCAGTTATTTATGTAATTCTCAATAAATAAGCCCCATTATTGAGGTGCGTCGAGAACAGTGTCTGCGTCTTCAGATGCAGATTCACTGTCTATAGCAGTGTGAAAACACTGGCCATCAGATAAGATTTCTTGGTTATTTAGGGTAACTCCCAATAAATTCATGAAGGAGCCGTGTGAGTATAGAAAATAAAATATGCTTTAATAGATACAATCTATATTCATAAAAAATGAGACATACATACTGAAAAGATGATCATGCAATTGCTAGCAGTACTCGTATTTCACATATAGAGTAAATCTATTCCACCAGAGGACACTAATAAGGAAGTCCCATGGACAAACTTAGGGGCCTATTCATCACCGAAGGCCGCAAGGCCTCCGATGATGAAAGACTGAACTCGCTGCAAGGGATACTTAAGTAACCAACTCACAGCGGGGGAAGCCTGACATCGAAGCAATTCATCATTGCTACAGTGAGGGGACAACTGCTCCGAAAAGCAGTTGTCCCCATGGAAAGTATCGCTGCTACTTCTGTAACTGCATTACTTACCTGCTCCCCGTCGTCCCGGCTACGCATGCGTGACCTCAGGTCACGCATGCGCAAAGCCGCCGGGAGGGAGTGAGAATTTGGGGGATCCACTCGGATCCCTCTTCTCATCTCTGGAACTTCTTCCCATAGGAAAGAGCGGAGATCCGAGAACAAGCCCCGTCTGAAGATGGCACTTATTCTCGCCAGCAAACTGCGAAAACTTTCAGTTTTCGTAGTTTGCTGAGTACCGGGGGGGTATACTGTTTCTGCATGTTTACTACGCCATTTATCATATGATGAATAGGCCCCTTAGTCTCTGGTGGTCAGACCTTTTATACTGGACGCTTCACTGGATTCCATTTGGACTTTATCTTGCCACATTAGAGAACCGGGATATTTCCATGATAGCCGCTTTGGATTTTCTATAATGTGGGAGTTTACTACAGCCAAGGGACTGCACAAGCTGCAGGATATTAACAACCCTGTTGGACACTGCTCTTTTCTCTCCCCAGTTTACCAAGTGGTACCGGTAACTGCGGACTCAGTACAAGTTGGAAACCACAATGGGAAATATTACTCAGCTGGAAGAACAGCTCTCTGTAACTGAGGAAACAGCAACTTAGAAGTGGGAAAAGCAGCTAAGGAAAATATTTTATCACTTACAAAATTTTTTGGATTAAATGAGGAAACTGAAAGGATTGTTGAGAATTCCACAATATTTTAAAAAAGATCAACATTTAACCCTTCATATGCAAAAGGATGTTTTGTGGAAGCCTTTTATAAGAGAGTTGTAAAAGAGATTGAGGACTTCAAAACAAACAACTGTAAAAATTATAAAAATTATTTAAAGGTAGAGGAAAGAGATGCTCTAAAAGCATTACAAGATAATAAGGATTGAATCATTAAACAGGTTGATAAGGGGGGGAAAGGTGTTGTGGTTTTGAATAAAACCGATTATTAAAATGAAGGTTATAGACAATTGAATGAAGGAAATACTTATAAAAGACTTAAATCCAACCTCTCCCATAATATTTTATGTGCTTTAAGTATATGGATTTGGGAACTATTACTAGAGAGACCCCGGTGTTCCTAATAAATGAGGAGCATACTGTATCTGTGCTATATTTCCTCCCCAAAGTCCACAAAAGTACTAGTGACCCACCCGGACAACCTACAGTCGCTGGAACGAACTCTATAACTGCAAATGTGTCGGCTTATACAGATTACTACTTACAGCCTTTAGTATGTAAAGAAAGGTCATATTTGAAGGATACAAAAGATATCTTGAATAGATTAGAGACAGTTAAATGGAGTAATATTATGTTACTAATCACAGCAGACATGTCTTCACGTTACACCATAATTGGTCATCTTGATGATGTAGAGGCAGTAAAAAACACTTAGAAAAAGTCTGACTTGAAACTAATTTGATCTCTTTTCTCCTGGAAGGGATATTATTTATCCTAGACAATAATTATTTTAATTTTGATGGGTCTTATTGCAAGCAGGATGTCGGGACTACTATGGGCACCAGGTTCGCACACAGTTATGCTAATCTCTTTATGTCCAGGTGGGAGGAGTCCCATGTTAGGAGTGGGCATGACTGGTGCAGGTATATAGACGACATCCTGTTTGTGTGGGATGGAGAGGAATCTCTGTTGAAACATTTCTGTGAATATTTGAACACCAACACTCTTAAAATACATTTTACTTATAATATTAGCCCTGTGACCGTTAACTTTTTGGATCTTACTTTAGAAATAAAAAATTAGACTATAATTACATATAATTATATAAAACCCACTGATTCCAATACATATATCCCAAAAGATAGCAATCATTTGCCTCAATGTTTGAATGGAGTACCTAAGGGACAATTGATGCATCTCCGTCGCAATTACACAGAGGACACTACATTTAAAAATCAAGTGAAAGAGATGGTATATAAATTTGATGAAAAGGGATATAATAAGTTGTTATTATTAAGCGGAAACAGTGGATGAAGTTGATGCAATCGATAGAGTAAATCTATTAAAGAACAAGAAACAGAAAGAAGTTAAACGTAAATAGCATAGTTTTAACATGGTGTTTTGCACAAGGTTTAACCGACAAGAGAAAAGGATTGAGATCATTTTTAGGACAAATTGGAAAATACTTTTAAAGGATGAGACATTATGTAAGATAATATCTGAAAAATCTAGATTTATATATTGATGGGCCCCTACCTTAAAAGATACCCTTGTTTCTATTGCCTTACTTACATGTGATAATAGACACTTGCCCCGTAATAAGGGATTTTATAGATGCGGAGACTGCTAATTCTGAAAGTCATGTCCAAGCAGTTTAATAAGATATATGTAGGTAACTAAAAGGCAATTGAAAGTAAGGTGGACTGAACATGCTCTTAATATTGTTAAAGGGGTTGAGACCCATCCATTTTCAGCCCACTTTAAAAAATAGCATAATCAATCACTGGGGGTATTAAGAAGTTTTGGGGGATTCAGTTGTGAAGGAAAATTGGAGAACAAATAATAGAGACATCCATCTTGCTCAGAGGGAAATACGGTGTATCTACGTTCTCAATAGTTTAAAACCTTGTGGCTTAAATTATGAATTTGAAGTTAAATGGTTTTTAAATTAATCTATTTTTCATATGGTCCCCTTTTTTATGTTTAATGAATTTATATGCATTTTATGTATATTACTGATCAGGTATAATGTAAAACATTTTTTTGAATAATTAGGAGCTGCCATATCAATGTTTTTTTTTACCTGATAATAAGCAATAGTTACATATTATTATTGTTATGTCACTATCATGTTATGTCTTATTTATGGTATGTGATATATACAATCAAAAATTTATATGAATTAATGTGTGCAATTTAAATGCAATTTGAACATTGACTTAATGTTGGTAACATCATTGCTTTGATAACCTATTGGTTCCTAAATAAACAGTATATGTCAAAGTGTATACTACATAATATTTGTAAAAGAACCTGGTATTTTTATATGATGCTTCTCATATTTACTATGTCAATAGCTTGCCCTATAGCAATGTTGTTTCATTGGATCATACTATTCCTTTTTTTTTTAAGACACTTTGGCCCTCATTCAGAGCCGCTCGTAAGCGGCAGTACGCTCGTTCCGAGCGATATTTGCACATCTGCGCATGCGTACGGTTTTTAGTACGCATGCGCGAACCAGTCAGTGCGGCCGAAAATCGTTTGTTCGCTATATAGCGAGTGCCTGCTAATTTGAGTGACAGAATGAGGCGTATGTGGGTGGTAACAGGGGAAGGTGCTTGAAAAGGGGGAGTGGAGATCAGAACGCAGGCGTGCTTAAAGGTCAAAGCGGGCGTTTTATGGGTGTGCATAATTAATACAGCAGCGTCATTCACCACGTCACTGGGTTATTTTATAGTCAGAACTGCTCGCAATATTGTGGTTGAAAAAACCAACCACAAGAATAGCGAGCAGTTCATACGCTGTTCGATGTACTCGATTAATCTAATAAATAGCGGACATGACGTATGATGCGAGCGGCCAGGGGGCGTTTTTATCAAATAAACGAGCGTATGTTTTGCTCGCTCGTTCAGACATGGAGGTGGCAACAGACCGCAAAGAGCGAACGGTTCATTTGAATAGCCACCCCCTTTTTATGAACGAGCGAGCGCTAATTGCGAGCGGCTCTGAATGAGGGCCTTTATTGACACACATGTGCACTTTAAGGCAAACAGATATGATGCCTGTAAGCTCAGGATTTGTTAGTCACATGACGTGGTCGCGATCACGTGACGTAACTAACTTTATTGACAACTGACAGAATATACAACATAGCTCCATAGTGCCCAGAAGTGGTGGTTCAACACCGAGGGTCTGAGGAAACAGTTTTAACATGCCCAGCTACACTAGGTCCCTTGTGAGTGGGGCATAATACTATTAAGAAAATAAGGATTTTTGTTCATTAAAATCGGAGCTTACACACTTCTGGTTTCTAACTTCCTGTCACTAGGGGATAAAAACCCTATTCTTGCACTCAGTCACTATATTTTGAGAAAGACACCCAGGTGTCGAAGTCGGTTAAGTGACTGGATGGACTTTGGTTTATCCACTACCAAAGGATAGAGAGCAGTTGCAAGTATAGAAATACCCGGGTTTTCATCTTTGTGCTGTTTAATGCTGATCCAATCTATTTTCATCTTTCTGGTACGGATGCCATTTCTGTTTTTTATATTCATAAATTGTGATATTAAAGTGTTTTAAAAGAAATCTACACCATGAGAGATGTTTTCCTTTTTTTGAATGAGCTCTACATTGATCATTTAAATGGAGGAAAAGAAACCCAGATGTTCTTGCTGATTAGAAGTACTGTAAGCCTCAGTGAGAGCATCATTTATAAGCCTGAATCCTAAGGTGTACATATAAGGAGAGTAGGATTCGTGTTTAAAGAAACCTCTACATGTTTATAAAACACCATGTTTATGTAAGCTTAAAGTAAGCATTCTGCTACTCTGTGGTTTACACACTTGTGATTGAAAGTTTTCTTATTATCACCTTTGCAGAGTTAGTTCTTTGTGGGGCATTCACCTGCATGCTTTTAACCTGCACTCGGGATGTGCTACAGTGACTATCAATCAAGTATAGTTTTCTAATACAATTTTTATATGATTTTGTTCCATAGTCTCCAACTGATGAACATTTGGCATATCTGAGTGTACAATGTCCATGTAATTCTGGATCAAGACACGTCACTTTGGCTGAAATAGGTTTGGCGCAAGATTTAGTACCCTTTTTTCCTTATTGTATATAAGGAAAATATTTGTCTTATACTGGAATTTGTGGCCACGTTGATATCATTGTTCAATTTAATAGTGATAGGTCAAAGCTGTAAAACTCCCTAAAAGAACATGTTACAGAAAATGAAATGCCTTGCAGTGACTTTCAGCTTCCCATTATGTCTAAAGATGTGCAGTCCTCCCAGAGGCTTAACGTTTCTGATAATAAAGCTGTACCTAAAGTTGATAAAGTGATATGGAATTGAAAAATACAACTAGTTATCTTTAGTCCCATGAGGCAAAAGTACAAGGCATACAGGAGACTACAAAAATGTCTACGGCTTCCCAGGATAAGACCTAGTGTTGCCATGTGATCTGAATGATATGAATATGACCAGGTCACAAACTTAAACAGAAAAAACCTTTCAGGAAGGTAATATTGAAAGTCTTGTAAAGAATGGTACTTCTGTACTTGTTATAGTGTTTTTATGTAACCACGTCAGTACTTATAATGCATCTTAATTTGTTTATGAGGAAATTAATTTAGGTGGGTCTCACACTACATGGATTGAAAGCTACCAACCTAAAGAAGCCCCTGTTCTATTGATGAACAAAAGTCAGCAGTGATAAAATGTAAGATGATAAATCAGTACTGTGTGAACTCCATGCAAAGAATGCCAAACAAGCCCACACAGCAGAGGAACACAAGGTTGGGGATGTTACGGTAACCTTGGCCACAGAGGTGAAAAATTATTTGAAAGCAACTGACAGATCCTTAGAAAGTAAGTTCTCAATGCCTAAAATAGTGTCTAATAAAGAAGTTGGAGTACTAGAGATGGAAATCAATAACTTCAAACCTGAAGCAGAATTTAAGGGATCTAGCCAACCAATAGTAATGGACTTTCTTGAGATTGTTGGTACTTCTTTATTCAAATAGTCTGCCCTCAGAAAGTAGTCCCTTTATCTAAAATCTGATCTTGTGTTGAGACAGTCTTTCAAATAGTCTGCTTTTGATTCATGTGTCTTGGTCAGTAAACTGATGCTGCAGAGATATTTTAAGCTCATGAGGTTTTTAGTCAAAACAACTTTCCTGGTTGATCAATGTGTGGAAAATAAAAATAATTTGGAAAGTATAGCCTAAACTAGATGAATAGAAAACGATGGGCTAGAGTTTCAATAAAAAAAAAAAACTGCTAGAGCATTGACATAAACATACTAAGTTCCATGAGGTCAGGAAAAAAAAGAGACACAGGAAATTGGAAGATGAGACTCCCTGATGACAGAGGTATCAAATGCTATTCGAGCGTGTGGTGAAAGGTCCTGAGGAAAAAAAAGAAGAGTTACTTAGCCACAAAATTGACTCATCCCAAGTTGCTCAACCTAAAGGTTGTGAGCTGAGGAAGGGGATATGTGGTAGAATGAGGCAAGGTGGTGATAGTGAGCCACTGATTCAGTGTGGGTGATTGATTTTTTTAGGTAAACAGCTGTTTGTACTGCTTTGGCCCAAAATCTCTTGTCATGACTTAAATCATTAAGTTTAAAGCTCAAGTTCTTTCAACGATTGTCTTATTTGATCTTTCACTTATGCCATTTTGTTCCGGTGTATAGTAGGCAATAGTTAGCTGATGTTGTATGCCATTTTCTGTAAGGTAGTTGGCTAGATATTTATTCTTGTATTCTCCACTATTGTCAGATCTTCAGTTTCAGACCTTTTTTTTTTTTCTATGAGGCTCTTGTACATTTTTAACTTGTTTGTTTATTATTACAAAATAAATATGTCTCATCCTTGTAGCATCATCGATGAGTGTCATGAAGTAACATTTCACAATCATGGGTTCTACCTCCATTGGTCCACACACATGCACTAAGGCCCTGATTCAGAGCCAGACGCTATTTGCGCTCGCTCGTTCATTAAAAAGGGGTGGCTATTCAAATGAACTGCTCGCACTTTGCGGTCTGTTCACGCCTCTATGTCTGAACGAGCGAACAAAACTTGCGGTCGTAATTTTGAAAAAGACGCCCCCTGGCCGCTCGCACCATACGTCATGTCCGCTATTTAATAGATTAATCGAGTACATCGAACAGCGTATGAACTGCTCGCTATTCTTGTGGTTGGTTTTTCCTACCGCTATCTTGCGAGCAGTTCTGACTATAAATCAACCAAGTGACGTGGTCAATGAAGCTTCTGTTATAATTATGCACACCCCTAAAACGCCCGTTTTGACCTTTAAGCACGCCTGCGTTCCGATTTCCACTCCCCGTTTTCAAGCACCTTCCCCTGTTACCACCCACATACGCCTCCTCCTGTCACTCAAAATAGCAGGCATTCGCTATTTAGCAAACAAACGATTTTCGGCCGCACTGACTGGTTTGCGTATGCGTATTAAAATCCATAGGCATGCGCAGATGTGCGAACATCGCTCATAACGAACGAGCGGCCGCTTACGAGGGGCTCTGAATCAGGGCCTAACTCCAATGTCACTTGTGCTCTGGATGTAAATTTAGGAAAGATGCAACGTGTTTGCTTGTGCATCATAAAGTTCTCACTTGCTTGTCTTACAGGACTGTCCATTGCCATCCCAGCCGCCATAGTACTTTGATGCTTCTGTACATTGTCATAACCTAGGTGTCCTAACAGCCTGTGCCACAGCTTCATTGCATTCAGCAGTAACCATTACATGACATTCCACTATGTGGAATGACACTCTACAGCCAATAGCACTACCCTAGGAGTCACCTAAAGTATCCAACGGATGCTCTGGGCAGCAGTGATGTGCAGTGAGGTGAGGTAGGTGGGGCAGAGCCTTTCCTGTCATACTTAGGTGTACATCAGAGCTTTGACTATAAAAATTATAAGAAAAATGTAAATAAAATATTATAAATATCTTCTTTGTATCCCCTGTCTACCTTTTCCGCACATCCCTAATCAAAACACACCAAATTCTCAGCAATATATACTGCTGCACCTTTATATAATGCCCACATGAATCCTTGGGTTCATATATGTATCTGTTAATCTGGCTCTGATACTAGCCAGTGCCTCCACAGCCATTTACCTCACCGCACGTCACTGCTGGGCAGGCACTCTGCAGCCTGTAGAGCTGTCCAGAGGGTCCATGCTCTATTTCCCAAACTCGGCAGCACCACACCCTAGACATGATATCATGACGTCATGGGTTTAGGGGACGTGGACGGCACAGCTGCCTTGTTATGGCGCTGTTTGTGGGCAAGGATAACCACCATAGTGGCCTCAGAATAATGAACAGGAATCCCTAAATCCAAAAAGTAAGGGATTCCTTGCTGACGACCTCTGCTTTATAAATGGAGTTGCCTGATTCTCCAGTTGGGCAAACAATTTGCTGAATTTTGGACCAATTAGTACTAATTTACAAATTAATTTGCAAATCGATGACATTCATTGGGGTTGTCCATCTCAAGCTGTTGCTGTGGTTGCTACAAATATCTTACACTTCACCACTCATGATAGCCAGGTACAGTACAGGAGAAATTTGACTTAAGAAATTTGGGAAAATGGGGATTGATCCTCTTAATTCTGTTTAGAAAATGGCATCATATTTGTGTGACTCTCTGGAAACCAGTGAGACTGGACAGGTCTATGGTGTGTACAGAACATTGCAGCACTTCCCATACTGATGTGTAAGATATACAGACATGTACTTCATGCAACGTCAGTGCTAGCAGTGACAGCGCATCTCCTAAGTGTACATGACACAGACTAAGAACAATCTGTCAGGAAACTATATAACATGTTTTATTGCTGAGTCATGACATGGAGAGTAGCCAGCTGTACTAAAGCCAAACCATTCTCACCAAGGGAGAAAAAGAATGAGGATGAGAATAAAGTTTCACTTTACTTTTTGTAAGTAATCACTTCCTATAATGTGTGCCAGTCTTCCACATGTTTCCCTTTATACCACTTTACTCAATGACCTCATTTGCATATTTCCTTCATAATTGTATGTATCATTCCTAAATCCTAATAAAGGTATCTAATAGCATAATTAAATGATTTATCAACTCTGGTAAATTACTTTTTAATGTGACTGCTGTATAATTTCTACTTTATAGCCAAATGTGCAGCATCCTGTAACATATGTTATTTACAGTTTGTAACTAATATTTACACTGTAATGTAATGTACGACCTTATCAGCTAAGAATTTTCAATAAATAAAGGAAAAACAAATTAAGCCAGTGGTCCACCAACTTTTTGAATCACGGCACCCTAGAGTATCATCATTTTTTCACTGCACCCCTAGGTCAAAAGTTTCTTATTGAGAAATTCAGCAAAAATTATTACATGAAGTAAATTGTGCTTACCTGCCACCCTTATGTTCAGTTACGTGTGGGTGGACAGCATTGTGCTTCTGCTTATCCACATATTTTATGATTGGCAGCTCTGGTTTTGCCTATAACATTGACCATAAAAAATTTGATTTAGTCCTGGACCACCAGCCTGTGGCACCTCTGCAAGTGATCTGTGGCATCACAGTGTGCTACAGAACCCAATCTGGGAACCACTGTCTTAAGGTGCCCACACACATAGCGATTTTTCATCCAATTTGGCCGATTTCGACGAATCGTGATGACGAATCGGGTAATAAAAGTACAAATCGTGAGTTTATACTCACGCTGCCGATGAGCTTCCCTGCTCGTCGTTCCTCGCATCCTCTGATCTGCCGTGCTGTAGGGCAGATTAGCCAACCTGGAACACGATGGAAGCCGACCGTGAGGGTTTTTTTCCCTCACGATGAATCGTACGATACATCGCACAACGTGGAATTTGATTGACAGCTTCCTGTGCATGCCCCATTGCCATCTTGTGCATGGAGGATGATAGACGCACTTTGGGTGCCTGCACAGAAGTCTTGTTTTGTTGGAAGTTTGGTGAATATTTGTACAGTTTAAATGCAACTACACTGACCACCAATATGTGCTCCCTCACTGCCCACCAATGTGTGCCCCCAGGTAATAAATGCATGACCCAGCCACCGCCTGCCGGAATGAGGTGGGCAGTGGCTGGGTCATGCATTAAGCTCCCACTGCCCACCAATGTGTGCCCTCAGGTAATAAATGCATGACCCAACCACCGCCCGCCGGAATGAGGCGGGCGGTGGCTGGGTCATGCATTAAGCTCCCACTACCCACCAATGTGTGCCCCCAGGTAATAAATGCATGACCCTGCCACCGCCCGCCGGAATGAGGTGGGCAGTGGCTGGGTCCTGCATTAAGCTCCCACTGCCCACCAATGTGTGCCCCAGGTAATAAATGCATGACTCAGCCACCGCCCGCCAGAATGAGGCGGGCGGTGGCTGGGTCATGCATTAAGCTCCCACTGCCCACCAATGTGTGCCCCTTACCTAACCACTAACTTGCAACCATTGTCATGGGGCCATCTAATAATTAATTAGAACATTTTATTTTTATTTTTTTTAATTAATAGACAAAAATATTTAATCAAGATAAACAAATACATTCCAGGAAGATTATTTATATAGAAATAACATTATATTAATAATAAACATGTTTTAAAATCAATTCAATACAGATAAAATAAAAATAAATTTTAAGTAATATAACAAAAAAATAAATAAACACGTATTTAGCAAAATAATCACCATACATTACATTTAAAAACACACATTATTTAAAGCTGGGGTCTTCTACCTTTCGGTCTTCAGCTGTTGTGGAACTACAGATCCCAGAATGCCCTTCCACCCACCCTTGGGAAATAGCATGTTAAAACTGTTTTTTGGGCATCCTTGGATCTGTAGTTTCACAACAGCGAGAGGCCCAAAGGTGGAAGACCCATGCTGTCAAACAAAGAAAAACATTATATTACCAAGAAATGAACACATGACATTCCTGTAAAAGAAAACACGATTACAATACCATAACAAACCTTTAAAAACCTGTAAAAAAGAAAATATTAAAACATTAAAATGTTAACTATAACAACATAAAATTTTTAAAAACCTGTAAAAAAAGAAAATATTAAAACATTCAAAATGTTAACTATAACAATATTAAATTTAACAAAACTATATACACAAATATTTAAATGTCCTTTTTTTTCTTCTTCATAGATAATGTCCATGGATAGTGAACGTGAATTAGTTACAGGATTCATTGAAATCCTGCACTCGAAAGAGTGTCTGTGGAAGATCAGTTCTCGGAAGTACCACCACAAGTCGTACAAGTTGGCCGCACTAGAGGTACTTTTGGAGTATAGAAAAAAGTACATTTCTGATGCAGACCTGAAAACTGTACAGAAAAAGATTCAAAATCTCAGGACAATGTACATCAAGAAAAAAAGAAGGAGGATGACGCCAAAAAATCAGGAGCGGGCAGAGATGAAATATATATTCCTGCACTCTGGTACTACCATATGATGTCATTCATCAGTGATCAAGAGCCTCAAAGGGAATCTATCATCTTGATGGCTGAGCGTGAGGGAGGTTGCAGAAGTCTTGGTAAGTAGTGACACAGTTAAACCAAAATCATTAATGTTTATGTTGTTAAATCCCAAATGTCCAATTTAGTCAGTAGTTCACAGACAGTCCTCCTGCCAGGGTACAGCACCTGGTCCATTAAAATAGGCCATGTACTCCTCCCTCACTTCTTTGGCACGTACGGTGGATGTTGTTGTAATTGCTGGTGCAGACACAGATGTCAAATGTTCAATGTCCTACAGGGGTCCTACATCTTCTGGTCTAGCTGGGACTGGTCCTCGAGTAGATTTTCTTCGCAGAAAGTTGTGCAGCACACAGCACACCATCACGACCTAGTCTATCTTCTCCACACGTAGATTGATGGTGGTGTGGAAAATGTGGAAGCGGTTGCTCATTATTCCAAACGCATTTTCCACAATTCGCCGTGCACGGGATAGATGGTAGTTGTAGATCCTCTTCTCTCTGGTCAGGCCCCTCTGTGCAAATGGCTTCATCACATGTTCATGTAATGCAAAAGCCTCGTCTGCGACGAAAACGTAATTTAGGCCATGCTTTGTCTGGTCCAGTGAGGGCAAGTTGAGGGTTTTCTTGGCGAGTCTCTGGTAGAAAGCCGTCTTTTGAAGGACCCGCCATCCGAAGCATGGCCTTCCTTGCCGACATCCACAAACAGAAATTCGTAGTTGGCATTCACCACTGCCATGAGAACGATGCTGAAGAATCCTTTGTAGTTGTAGTAATATGTTTCGGTGTTGGCGAGTGGGTTGATGTGGATGTGTTTCCCATCGATGGCTCCTCCGCAGTTAGGGAAATTCCAACATTGTTTAAAATCTCCCGTGATGTTGGTCCACTCCTCCACGGTGTTAGGAAACTGTAAAAATAGTAAAAAAGGGGTTAAAGCATGACTATAATATTTTCTTTTTCTTTTTTCCCTATATAGACTCCCACCGAAGACCCTGATTTAGCATCCACACCGGACCTCAGTCTGCTCAGTGGTGACAGTGAGCCGGAGAATACCACACAAGTGGAAACTTCACTTCCACCTGGACCCTCATCTTCTTCTCAACAACCCCCCAAAAAAGAAAAAAAAACAAGGGAGAAAGGAGAATCTTACTGAACGTGAGGACAATTTTTTCCAAAATGCAGAACGGCTGCTGCAGAAACCCCCAGATGCAATAGATGATTTCACAGCTCATGTGAACAGCACATTGAGAAATATGGATACAGATATCCAAAGAAATTTTCTCAGGTTAAACTACGACCTGTTGAGTCGCTGTATGACCAAAAATATCTCCAATTCTACATACATAGCAGACCCAATGCTATTTTCCCCTGCCCCAAATAGGAATGTCCACCCCCCCCCGCCCAGTTAGATATTACTCCCCCACCAAGCACCCCAAGCACCAGCATGACCTTGTATAATGCTCTGCTGGATGCAGCAGATGCGTCGCCAAAATATACAGAGATGTAATAATTTTTGTCTTGCTTTTAATATCACCAATTTTTATGAATTCTAATAGGTACTTGCTGCATGGGATAGGGTGGTGATGACGCCATTTGGACAAGGTCACTACGCACATGGCTGGAAATCGGGGCCACAATGTATACTTGTGCCATGTGTGTATTGGCCTGTTCAAACTGGCATCTGACCCACCCTATCACATACAGCCGGCTACCTATTAGAATTCATAAAATTTGGATAGATTTAATTTTGTTGTTTTTTTGGCTTGCTTTTAATATCATCAAATTTTATGAATTCTAATAGGTGCTTGCTGCATGGGATAGGGTGGTGATGACGCCATTTGGACATGGTCACTACGCACATGGCACAAGAACACATTGCTGGAAGCCGGGGCCACAATGTATACTTGTGCCATGTGTGTATTGGTCTGTTCAAACTGGCGTCTGACCCACCCTATCACATACAGCCGGCTACCTATAAAATTTGGTGATCATGTTCTTTTGTAAAATTGTTATAAAAAAAGGATATTGCATACAGTTTCAGTTGCCTACAGTGCACATTGTACTAAATGAAGGCTATTTTTTGCTTTATGTTGAGTAAAAAATAAAAAATAAAAATGTGTTTACACAAGAAACCAATGTGTGGTATGTTTTACCTTGCAATACTGGTACTGTAGCACTGTAACGATGGCTTTGCAGGTCTCCAGAATGATGACGCCCCAAGTGAGTGTCCCAAACTTCAGGTCTTCAAATGACCTTCCTGTAGCCAGGTACCTCAGGGTAGCCACCATTCTCTCTTCAGCAGGGATTGCCCTCCGCCACCTTGTGTCCTGTCTCTGGATGTGGGGGGTCATCAGATGCAGAAATTCCTGGAAGGTGGCGTCATCCATGCGCAGGTAGTTCCGATAGTCATCCGGGTTGTTCTCCTTGATCTCCATCAGCAGGGACATGTGAGAGCGGGTATCCCTTTGTAGAAGCCACTCCTTGGTCCAGCATGCTCTCGTCCTTCGTTGGGCTCTCTTCCTAATCTCCCGGACACCGGCTTCAGCGACCAACACACTATACCGATAGGGATGCATCAGTACAGAATTCAGGAACAGGATAGAATGCAGGTAGGTAGCACACACTTGCAGGTAGAATAAACTTTGTAAAAGGCAAGCCAAATACAAAGAGCACAGTAGCAATGTACAGGATTCAGCAGGAATACACCTAGCCTCATCTAGTAGCAGAGCAGAATGTACACAGAGTTTAAAGGGTGCCTGCTTTTTATACTCCCTAGATAGCCCCTCCCATTGTTATGGCTATTTAAATTCCTACCAATAGTCAAGAGCCTGTTTTTTTATTTTTTAACTCACGATTTGTTATGGCCAATCTCACGATGCGTACGATCAGATAGATTGTGAGATCGTAAAACAGATTGGATGTCTTTTTTTCAAAACCGTGATCACAACGTCAAGGGAGCTCCCGTGAAAGTTCATGAGGAAATTGGACAAGAAATCGGATCATGAGCACATCGGTATGTGTGTAGGCACCTTGAAACCATAAATGAGCAACGTGGAAATCTAAGATGTCAGAGACATACAGTATTTTGAGAAAAACAAATGGACAGTGACGTAATTTATAGTTATAATTGTCATCTTGATAGTATAGGTACATACTGTAGGATGGGGTAAGAAAGTTGTCTTTATGCTGTTAATGCAGATTCACAGCTTTAATGACACTAGACAATGAAATGCTTTTGTAACATGACAACTATGTCCATATGTAACACACAGGTAATGGAGTAATAAACTGCATGTATTTATCCTTGAAATGCTGCCACAAAAATTTGAACAACCATGATCTTCTTTCAATTCCTCTTGACCACAAAGTTCCTGTAGGGACACATCCTAGGCAGAGCGTCAAAGACCCTAGGAACAATATGCAGGCAGTAAGGCCACACAGAAATCGTGGACACTATTGAATATCAAATTATGTTTCTTTATTAGTCAATTCCTGACCATTGTTTATCTGCTAATAGACAAAGTTCTGCCAGGATTTCTTTAAATAAACTTTGTGTTAACTCATAGGTGGAGTGCAGCCACAAAACCAATATTGAAAATATGTAAACATGTAAGAACCCTTTGCTAACACTATGTTCAGTAAATACTGTATATATAATACAAAATAATAGTTAAAAACATAAAATGACTAGGAAGTCAATAAATATGTTAAAATACTGTAGCTATATACTTTTGAGATTGATAAATAGATCAATATATTCTTGTAACCGTTATAACTTAATGTTTAAATCATATATAAGATGTAGTTTTCTTCAAGTGTCTAGTTAGTAAAACCATACATGTACATTCACAAGTCTAATCAGTTCTGTATCGGAGTTGAGAGGGTGCACATAATATCTTCTTTTTACTGTGGCTCGTCATTATATTCTGTGCCAAACCCTGTTCCTGTAGTATAAACAGTCCTTCATGCAAACAAGACCTCCTAGTCTGTGGGTAAGTATTAGGCCTGATTCCTGCTGATTGGTATCCGGTAAGTAAGCTGTCTGTTGTTTGTGAAGGAGCAATGTGATACCCCAGTGGCTTGTGGGTCGGATTGGATGCAGTGTGTTCAGAGTGGAGATACCTTGATGTAGGATGGTCCTCTTCTGATGATACTTTCCTGCAGTACCCTGACCTGGTAGAGAGGCAAGGTCTTCCCCCAAATTAACAGAGATAGGCACACAGATATGATGCAAAAGAATAACGCAGTTTATTCTACGATATGGTATAAGGCATATTTCAATCACAATATAAATAAGGTTATATCCCACACTGTATGCTACACATAATAGTAAATTTAACAATTCTAAAAGAAATAGTCTCTCCATTATAAAGTATTAGAGTACTTATTGCGGCCTGTTGGTGCACAGTAAACGGTGGCGAGCGTAGGAGTAAGAATACTCTGCCACTGCTGCTGCCATCTCTTACTGCTTCTGACACTTTGTAGGTCTTCCTCTCCTGTCCTATACCACCGCTTACTGCCTCACCTCATACCTCACACTTAGTGGTGCATGTAGACTTCGAGTCTTTCTGGAACTCCGTGCACTTTCACAAATAAATGGATGTGACCACATGGCACGGGGGTGTGTCTGTACAACATGACCATTTTTCATCATGCTGCACCAAATCACTCCATGGCCCGGGTCCCTCCTACTCTGCACCACAGCTAAAGGCACTGGCATTAAGGTGGTAGGAGGTACAGTGTCCCAGCTACTAATTTCTTTTGGTATGCCATTCTGGCCCGTACTCACACTTTTCCCCCACCAAATGCCACCTGTTACCACCTGACACTGCTCAAGTGACGTCCTCCTTACTTCTTGAGCAACTGCAGAGGCTGCTGGGAATTGTAGTCCATGATCTGCATGTATAATGGTAGAGAGGGTTTAAGAGAGGAGAGGGCCCATGTGCAGCCTCTGTGTGGGCATCCTCCTCTCTGGCATGCAGTAGACTGGGGCTTGGTGCCAGAGTCGAATGTGCATGCGCAGGTCTCCAAGAAAGTGGCACCCGTGCCTATTCCTGGGAACATCTCTAGTGTGCATGCGCAAATCACCGGAAAAATGGGCGCTGTTCCATTTTCCCTGTGATTTTTGCTGCTCTACAGCTCCAGGCTGCCAGCAGACACAGGACTCCGGAGATTGCGGAAAACGTTATTTTGAATCTCATTACTATATTGTAGGAGTTTGACGATTTAGAATGTTCTTAAATATTTTCGCCACACCCACTTATCTGCTAAGAAGATCTGTATAATTTTAAGGAATAAAATTAAAAGTTACATTTTATATATTTGGATTAAAGAGTGCCCTTCTTGTTCTCTTTTTCTTGATAAACAAATCCACTATGACACAATATCCCCTTGAGCCAAATCATCCCCATTGGTGCAGTATACTCTAGTGATTCCAAAATATATTTATTCTCATAGCAAGTTATTCTCCTTGTCGCAATACACTTTAATTGACACAGTTCATATTTTGGTCTCAACTCAAATGATCCCAAATTAGAATACCCCTTTTGCCCACTTAGGCCTTGAAAAAATGTAGGTTCTCTCCCGTAACTACAATACATTCTTCCTCTAAATATGTATTACTAGTATAATGGTCTCTGCAGCCTCTGCCACTTGTTCGGCTCGGCTCTCACTCTGGCTGTCCCCACCCCCTCTCTGCTATTCCTCTGCTTGCCGCCCCTCCGTGCGGCTCTGTCTTGAGTCCTGACACATTGTGGCTCCTTCCTGACCCTCCAAACCCCTATACTTACATCCTTCCCCGGAAGCCGTCCACCTCTTCTCTTAAGTCCGTGCCATCTCCTTGGGGCTTTCACTGCGCGTGCATTGAGGAGACAGGACAGACCTTACACAATTATTATGTAACCTGCTAGGACTAGTAGCTCTAAAACATTTGAATGGTGACAAAGCACTCATTTCAGACCACTATGTTTGGCTCACTAGATAACTGGGTATAGTAACAGAGGCACACTGTGCAAAAGGGGATTATTCAACTCAAGACAATGGCCCTCATTCAGAACCGCTCGCAAGCGGGTCGATGGTTGTGCATTGCGCACACGCGGCATGTGCAAGCCCCGTAGCGAGTGAGAAATTCACTTGCTCCGGGGCTCGCTACAACCGGGGCGGCTGTTTATGTTGATCGACAGCTCGCCCCGTTTTGTAGGCGGGGTGGGGGGGGTGGCTGGACAAACGGAGGCGTTCCTGAAGGAACGCCTGCCGTTTGTGGGCGGACCTACTGACATCACCAGTGATGTCAGTAGTGAGCTCCAGGCTCTATTAGAGCCGGAAGCTCACTGGGGCTTGCGGCAGACGCTTTTTGCGAATGACTCTGAATGAGGGCCAATGGGTGTGGGGTGATGGCATTCTGACCGTTTCATTGGCACTTTATGATCACCAACATCACATAATTTTCCTCAGAGAGCACCATCATTCAGACCAACCTAACCCCTCAGTGCTTCTTTACAAGCTTCACAAACTTATGTGCTCTGGTGCAAATCTAAGTGTGCTTGTACAGGTTAAGGTTCACAGCTGATTTACACTGCACACATAGTACAGGCTTTATTGTAAATGGTTGCTTTGTTTATGTAACACATATTATATTAAACATTTAAAGTTGTCTACTAACCACAAGCTATTAAGCTTTCCTATATTCACTAGTCAGTGGGGAGGGGACATTGAAGAAAACATTGGTTCAGGCACGGGCATAGAGAGGGCCGGTGGAGGCATCAGTTCCCACAATCATGAATGATAATGGACCCATTACATAAAACATATGAAAAGTATTGTTCTGCATGTGTAATGACTGCATCCTTGCAGACTCTCCATCCATCCACAAAAGAGGGCAAGTATCCCGATCCGGCCGCAACCGTCGAAAAATTCCTTGTACCGTCCCGCAGCCGATGAATTAACAAGTAAAAGTGGGTAGCACTTTCTTTTTATTGAATAGGCTCCATAGTGGTATAGCAATTATTGGATCTTAGGGCCTGATTCAGACCCACTCGCAAGCGGGTCGCACTTACCCGCAAGCCCCGTAGCGAGAGAGAAATTCTCTAGCTCCAGGGCTCGCTACAAAAGGGGCGAGCTGTCGATCAGCGTGCGCACTGCCCAGCCATCGACCCGTTTGCGAGCGGGTCTGAATCAGGCCCTAAGATTTGTAGGCGGGGAGGGGGGGTGGCTGGCCAAACGGAGGCGTTCCCGTGATGTCAGTAGTGAGCATCCGGCTCTATTAGAGCCGGAAGCTCACTGGGGCTTGCGGGAACGAGACCCTACCACAAGGGTCTCGTCGCAAGTCCGATGGCCGCGACCATCACCTGGCCACCCGCTAAAGCTGTGGGTGGTCATCCACAGCTTAGCGAGCGGCCAGGAGGCCGTACAAAAAAAAAAAGTGGCCGCCCTGATTCAGAGCGAGTGCTCGCTTTTTGCGAGCGCCTCTGAATCAGGCCCATAGTTCCTTTGGCACACATGGGTGGATACTGGGTCGTTCCAAAATAGAGGCCGGCTATTTAAATTGAGCGCTTGCTCTTTGCGGTGTGTTGACGCCTCTATGTCCGAGCGAGTGAACGAAAAATGCGCTCGCTATTTTGTAAAGACGCCCCTTTGCCGTTAGCATAACACACTTCATCTCCGGCATTTATTAGATTAATCGGGAACATCAAAAGGCATCTGAACTGCTCGCAGTGCTTGTGGTAGGTTTTTCTTACCGCTATCACTGCGAGCAGTTCAGACTAAAAGACAACCAAGTGACGTGGTCGATGATGCTCCTTTACTAATTATGCACTCCCATTAAACGCCCTTTTGATCGTTTGGCACGCCTGCGTTCGGTTCTCCACCTCCCCGTTTTCAAGCACCTTCCCCTGTTACCACCCACAAACGGTACATTCTGTCAATCAAATTAGCAGCCCCTCGCTGTTTTGCGAGCGCACAATTTCCGACCGCAATGACTGGTTTTCGCAAGCGCATTACGACCCATACGCATGCGCAGTTGTGCGAACATCGCTCAGAGCGAATGAGCGGCCGCTCACAAGCTGCTCTGAATCAGGCCCACTGTCTGGATCAGAGACTAGCTGTCTTGTGTAAATGTCACTTCACCTCCTCATGTGACAACCAACAGTTAATGGTGCACATGGGCTATTGCTTTACAACCTATTTCCTATTTTTGTGAGTAGACCGAATAACACATTTCAAATATACAATTTCTCTTTATTTTCTACATTGGCTTTTACTAGCTTATCATTTAGTGAACCAATATTATTTTATTTTTCATGCTGCATCTAGTAGAAAACCATTTTGAGACATGCTATCTTTAGCAATTCATTGTTCAGCTGCTTGCAGTCTGACTTGCTATTTAGTATTACACATTATGCTACATTTCTTGTATTTCCATAATGCATTTTCAGACCATTCTAATTTTAACAATGTAATGCTTATTTCTTTCCTTATCACCTTCAATACTTTCTTATTTAACCACATTGATTGCCTTTTATTTCAAGAAATTGTGTTGTAATGCAGTATTTATTAGAGAAGTACAGTTCGGATTTCCTGAAAAACGAACACACCCGAACTTAGGGGTTCCGAGTCCCAAATCGGATCACTTTTGGAGTTCTGAGTAGAACAGAGGGCCTGATTCAGAGACGGACGGTCTGAACGAGTGCTCGCTCTGAATCAGGGCGTTTTTTTTATTTTTTTTGTTCGGCCTCCTGGCCGCTCGCATAGCTGTGGGTGATCTTGTGGTAGGGTCTCGTGGTCGCAAGCCCCAGAGAGCTTCTGGCTGTAATAGAGCTGGAAGCTCTCCCACTGACATCACTGGTGATGTCAATGGGGCCGCCCACAAACGGCAGGCATTCCTTCGGGAACGCCTCCATTTGGCCAGCCATCCCCCCTGCCCGCCTACCAAACGGGGCGAGCTGTCAATCACCATCGACAGCTCGCCCCCTTTGGTGCGAGACCCGGAGCGACGGAGCACCCGTCGCTAGCCGGGTCTCGCACATGCGCACGACAGAGCCAGCTCCGTCGTGCGCATGCCCAGTGGGCAAACATCGAACTGGTTTCGAGCGCTCAGCGCTTGCGACCGGGTCTGGATCAGGCCCAGAGTCCCGGCACGGGTCTGCTGTAAGTTAGGAACCCTTATTTAAAAAACAAATCTCGGGTTTTGGATTGCATGTAAATACGTCCTAATTACATGTTTGTACCTGTTTTTATCAATATTAAAGCAAACCAAAACCAAAACACGGGGGTCCGCGCAGATCTCTAGTATTTATGTAACTCCAGACCATAGCAGTAGGTCATGCCAATGTTGATTAAGCTACACCACACAGCTGCACCACTACAGGCACATCTGAGCTGCTGGGTGGTGCTTCCCAGGACTACGGTTCACGCATGAGGTGTATGACATTGGGATCCAAGTGCTCATATGGAAATGGGATTTGTGTAGAATAGAGGTGGGTCCTGAAACTGAGAGTATGTCTTATGGATTCTAAGGGAGGAAACGCAGTCAGCGCCCACATGAAAGTTAATCTGGAGATGTTGCCTATAGCAACCAATCAGAATCTACTTTACCTAGCACCTTCTAGAACAGAGGTTCTCAAACTCGGCCCTCAGGACCCCACACAGTTCACATTTTCCAGGTCACCCAGCAGGGGCACAGGTGTATTCATTACTCACTGACATATTTTAAAAGACCCACACAGCAGCGGAACAAGTGGCGGTGCAGCTGGTGCCTTGCCCTGGGGCCCGCTGTGGTGCAGGGGCACATAGCCGCCTTTATCCGACAGCGCTGCTGCCCGCTGACTTGGTCCCCATTAAGTAAATGGATGGATCCGGAGCGGGCCCGCTCCGGATTCACCAACATGACAGACACCCGCCGCGGCCCGGCCCTTGTTTTGACACGGGGCGCGTGACGTCATGATGTCACACGCGCTGCTGGAGGGAGAGGTAAGAGCCATAGAGAGAAGCAGCACCGGGGAAGAAGCGCACTCTGACAAGAAGAAGCCGAAGAAGAAGGAAACAAGGTAAGTGTAAGTGGTAAAAAAAAGCTGGGCGGACTGAGGGTGGACGGGTTACGGTGTACATTGGTGAAAAAAGGATGGGCGGCGGGCGGGTTGCGGTGTACAATGGTAAGAAAAAAAGTCTGGACAGGGGGGGGTGTTGTGGTGTGGGGTGGTGAAAAAAAAGGCTGGGCAGCAGGAGTCAGGACAGGCACTGGATTTAATGACTGGGGGGGGGGCAGTGAGGTGGTGAAAAAAAAAGACTGGGCAGCAGGGCAGAGACTGGATTTAATAAACCAGAGGGGTGGGTGAAGTGGGGAAAAAAAAGGCTGGGCAGCAGGTCAGAGACTGGATTTAATAACCAGGGATGGGGGAAAGCTGGGGTGCGGGGTGTCAGGACTGGGGGGAGGCCCAAAGCATATTCTTGCACCGGGGCCCACCGCTCTCTAGTTCCGCCACTGGATCCACAGGTGGAACTAATTATTTCACTTGTGAATCTGTGAGGAGCACAAACAAAAAGTATGGTGGTCGCTCACATCAACTTAATGACATTGCACAGGTGCTCGTAAAGGGTGGGGTTTACACTGAGCTACAGGAAAAATAAGGGATTTTCCCTCCAGCACACTGCAGCAAAAACAAAAATACTTGAATCCTACATGATAATAGAAATTCAGAGGTATTGGTTTACATACATTTGCAAATATATGAATAAGCGCTGGGCCAAACGTCAAGGCTCCTCTATACCAGCGTCCCTAACATTATGGGGTTCACGTCTGAGATGCAGGGAACCCCAAAAGAATCCAGCCAAGGACCATCCCCAGGGCATCACACGAATAATGGAAAAAAGGGTGAAAGTGAAGTGTAAAGTATAGTTGTGTAAAGATAAATCAATGTGTTAATGGTAAGGGGTTTAAATGACATTAATAATAGACAAACAAATAGAAAGGTGATAAAAAAATATCTATGTGAATTAAGTGGTGATGCCCTGAAAAAAGGCCCAGCCAGAGCAAGCCTGGGGGCCCCACACCCAAACGCTCACCCCAAAATAATTGTTGCTACCTAATAGTAGCACCCACTCTGGGTCATATAATTACAAATTAATGTACTGCATAATAACAGTACATGTATAAGCTGAGAGCAGACTCACCTAGAAGGTACCCCAGAAACCTCCTAATGGCACTATTTAGACCAACACATCCTCCCAATGCTGGCTCCTTTCATGCCTCACAGAACTACAAACAAAAAGTATGGCGGTCGCTGACATCAACTTAATGACATTGCACAGGTGCTCGTAAAGGGTGGGGTTTACACTGAGCTACAGAAAAAAAAGGGATTTTCCCTCCAGCACACTGCAGCAAAAACAAAAATACTTGAATCCTACATGATAATAGAAATTCAGAGGTATTGGTTTACATACATTTGCAAATATATGAATAAGCGCTGGGCCAAACGTCAAGGCTCCTCTATACCAGCGTCCCTAACATTATGGGGTTCACGTCTGAGATGCAGGGAACCCCAAAAGAATCCAGCCAAGGACCATCCCCAGGGCATCACACGAATAATGGAAAAAAGGGTGAAAGTGAAGTGTAAAGTATAGTTGTGTAAAGATAAATCAATGTGTTAATGGTAAGGGGTTAAAATGACATTAATAATAGACAAACAAATAGAAAGGTGATAAAAAAATATCTATGTGAATTAAGTGGTGATGCCCTGAAAAAAGGCCCAGCCAGAGCAAGCCTGGGGGCCCCACACCCAAACGCTCACCCCAAAATAATTGTTGCTACCTAATAGTGAGGAGATCTGGAAAACATGCACTGTTTGGGGTCCTGAGGACCGAGTTTGAGAACCTGTGTTCTTGAAAATAATAGCTAGAATCTGATTGGTTGTTATGGGCAGAAAAGGGAGGGGGGTTTAACCCCTATTGTTCCTCGGAACACGGAATTATACTTGCAACAATATATGCAACAATATATGAACACTATATGGTAATAGAAATCAGAGATATTAGTTGCATGCATTTGCAAATACATGGGAAGCTGCTAGACCACGTCACGGCTTCTCTGTCACTAGCAGTCCCTAACACTAAGATGTTCACGTCTGGGGTGCAGAGCACCCCAAAAAACGTCCAGCGCAGGACTCCCCCAGGGCATCACACGAAAATGGAAAAAGAGTGACAGTGCAGTGTAGTTAATAATACTTACCTCTCTGCAGATTCTGGTGTGCTACTCCGGACTGACGCTGAAGAGCAGCAAAAGATCATTGGGAAAATGGAGGCAGCCATTTTCCCGGTGATATGTGCATGCGCAAAGAAGATGTCCCCAGGAAAAAGGCACAGGCGCCATTTTCCCGGAGACCCGCGCATGCACAGTAGATTCTGGCATGAATCCAGAATCTACCGCACTCTGGGCCTGATTCAGAGCCGCTCGTAAGCGGCCGCTCGTTCGCTCCGAGCGATGTTCGCACAACTGCGCATGCATATGGGTCGTAATGCGCATGCGCAAACCAGTCATTGCGGTTGGAAATCGTGCGCTCACAAAACAGCGAGGGGCTGCTAATTTGATTGACAGAATGTACCGTTTGTGGGTGGTAACAGGGGAAGGTGATTGAAAACGGAGAGGTGGAGATCCGAACGCTGGCGTGCCTAACGGTCAAAAGGGCGTTTAATGGGAGTGCATAATTAGTAAAGGAGCGTCATCGACCACGTCACTTGGTTGTCTTTTAGCCTGAACTGCTCGCAGTGATTGCGGTAGGAAAATCCTACCACAACCACTGTGAGCAGTTCTGATGCCTTTCGATGTTCCCGATTAATCTAATAAATGCCGGAGATGACGTGTGATGAGAACGGCAAAGGGGCGTCTTTACAAAATAGCGAGCGCAATTTTCGTTCACTCGCTCAGACATAGAGGTGTCAATACACCGCAAAGAGCAAGCGCTCAATTTAAATATCCAGGCCCCTTTTTTAGAACGAGCATCCGCAATTAGCGTCCGGCTCTGAATCAGGCCCTCTGTACGCTGACAGGAGGGGGCCCAAACAGAGGCTGCACATGGGTTCCCTCCGCTCCTAAAACGCCAACCCATAACTTCCTGAGTTGGTGAAAGGTGCCGGTGCCGGTTGGCAAGCTGACAGAGGTCACAGAGATAGGCATGTGGTAAGACGACGGTGGACAGCATCCTGAATTTAAATATTTTATTACATTTCAATAAGGTTTTTGAGTATAAAAAATAGTTTCACTTTCTAGAAGTTTATCTTCTAGAACTCTGAATTGATTGATTAAACTTTGTGTTATTGAAACTCAAGTCAATTTTACCATGCTGAGATCACAAATCCCTAAATGCATCCTCACATGTACATTAAATAGTGTAAAGCAGCTCTCCAGTTCATTCTTCTACTACAAATTGTGCAGCAGGGGTGTATCTAGGGGTCCGAGCACCCCTGGCAAAGTAATGGACTGGCGCCCTCCCATATTTTCTGAATAATTACACTCTGTACTTATAACGTCTCTTTACAGTCAGCACTCTTTCTATATCCCCAGCCAACCCCCATGTTTTATCAGCCAAAACCCTCTTCTGTTTCTTCAGACAGCCCCTTTTTTGTCTCCCCAGCATCCCCATCCTGTCTCCCCAGCCATCACCCTCCTGTCTCCCCTGTCATTACCCTCCTGTCTCCCAAATCCCCCTTCAGTCTCTCCATGGTCGATATTGACATTTCAACAATGTGGATGTCATAATGGTCAACATTGTGGTGTTGACTTTATGAGTACATCCCCAACAGAAGTAGGTTACAACCCTTCACAAGGGCAGGCTGAAAGCTAAGACTTGTCAGTTTCATGTCAGTATGGCCATATATTCCCTGATGTTACAGCCACTAGTATACTTTTTTTAAATAATTTCCCCTTTCTGATATAATAATAAATGTAATTGGCATATAGTATATTGCCTGCCTGTAATGCGGGGCTCCAGTCCCTGGCCCCCCGGAGCCAGCCCCCTGCTCCAGTCCCTGGCCCCCCGCATCCAGCCCCCAGCTCAAGCCCCTGGCCCCCACCATCCAGCCACCAGCCCCCTGCAGCCCACAAATGCTTACCAACTTCAGCTTGTGGCTTGGCGGCTCCTCGGTGCAGCAGCAGCATGAGGCGCACATGACATCATGACGTTACGCAAGACTTGTTAAAAAAAAAAGCTTTATTTATTCTATGTACCGGCAAGCGATGGTGCCTGTCCGGACCTTGACATCTAGGAAGCAGGGGCGGACCAGGGACTGCAGTCCTGGCAGCCCTGTCTTGAGTCTGCTCCCTAGCCATGGGTGGCACCCCAGTATGGCGCCCCCCCCCCTTGGCTGGCTCCCCTGGCGAGTGCCATCCTGGCCAATGGGTAGATACGCCCCTGTTGTGCAGTGTAGTAAAATATTTTTTTTTTCATAAATATCAACACTCTGAAAGGACAATAAGTTTCATTGTCCCAATTTATATCTGGATCGTTAAAATTTCATTGTTTATATTAGATGATGTTATCACTTCAATATTCATTAGGAAAACTAATGCACTACTGTAAATTATTATTATTTATTTATTAACAGTTACTTATATAGCGCAACATATTCCGTTGCACTTCACAATTGGAAACATTAAAAGAACAAAACTGGGAAATAACAGACAGCATATTTGAAGGCAGGTGGCTCATGTAAGAAGGCTAGCCCACAGAACAGAAGCAAACCCTTGTAGCTGCTGGTTTGTAATAGGCCAGGTATGGACCCAATGAGCTTCAACGCACAGACTAGGGCGCAGGGTGATAAAAAAATATTACAAATAAACAGCATTTTTCTATTTTTCAAAAACATCTAATGGCCTAAGGAGTCTTCTGGTAGGGATCATTTGTGGGCAATGGCGGGGGTGGCGAAGAAAATGCATGTGTGTCATAACCATTTTTGGGGAGTGTCTCAGCCTGCGACTGTGAACCCAGGCCCTGATTCAGAGCCGGACGCTCTGACAGAGCACTCGCTCTGAATCAGGGCCGGCCTTCTTGTTTTTTAGAGCGGCCTCCTTGCCGCTCGCATAGCTGTGGGTACCCACAGCTATAGCGAGCGGCCAGGAAGATAGTCGCGATGGTCAAGACCATCACGACCATCGGGCTTGCGATGAGACCCTTGTGGTAGGGTCTCGTTGCCACAAGCCCCAGAGAGATTTCGGCTCTCACAGAGCCGAAATCTCTCCCACTGACGTCACTCGCGATGTCAGTGGGGTCGGCCCCAAACGGAGACGTTCACATGGGAACGCCTCAGTTTGGGCAGCCACTCCCCCAGCCCGCCCACCAAAGGGAGCGTGCTGTCACTCAACATCGACAGCATGCCCCCTTTGGTACGAGACCCGGAGCGACGTTTTGCCCGTCACTATCCGGGTCTCGCGCATGTGCACGATGGAGCCAGCTCCGTCGTGCGCATGCGCACTGGGCCACCATCGACCCGCTTGTGAGCGGATCTGAATCAGGCCCCCAGTCTGCATGATCATAGAGTTCCTCAGAAGTCTGATAATCAACTGCTCTGCAATCGATGTTGTGCCTTTGTGCGCAATCACTTGGATTTGCAAAAAATGCAAGTGGGCATCTCAATATAAATCCTGGTGGCTGCTTCATTTGCATATTTTTGCTTAGCCACTGCGTACAAATTCGCAACAGCTGTGGCATTAGCGTACATCTCCAAATCATTCCCGCTAATCATCAAGTGCCTCACATCTGTGTGCAGTCTCTTGTATTTAGTATTTTAACTTCTGGACATACTAAACCAAGTTCTGCCCATACTAAGCCAAGGCAATACTGGTTAGCGTGTCTAGCTTTAAGGGAAGGCAGCATGCTATAGGAAAGACAAAGTGGTATTAGGGGTCTTATCACACTGTACTGGTATCTTCCTCCTAACAATTCCCCTAGATAATGTTAAATATCTCATTGGCATCCATACAATACGGAGAGAAGTCTAGTGATCCATTCACAAAACAGTGAGACATCTAATGAGCCCATGTAGGGACATTTGCGCAATATAGGGAGCCTTTTAGTGACCATATAGAGAACAATCTAGTGAAGCTCCGCACAATACAAAATGTGTTCTGGTGATTCCCCACATAGAAACAGAAAGGATATCTTCCAGTGACGTCCTGCATAATAGAGGAAGCCATTCAGTGAGCCTTCCCGTGACTCTTGCACAGAGAGAGACCTCCAGTGGCCTCTGCACAATATAGTAAGCTTTCCAATGAACACTGCACAATACAATAGCATTCCAGTGACCATTATACAATACAGAGCTTTCCAATGACCCATGCGAAATGCAGAGAGCCTACTGGCAATATTTCACAATACAGACATTATTAAAGTGACCACACACAAAGGAAAGGGAGATATAGGCTGTCAAATGCAGTGTGTATACAGGGATGGCTGTCACATGTGGAATTTAAGGAGGGGGTGGCTGTGACATGTTGATCTGAGGGAGTGAGGGGAAGAAAGAGGAGAGGCTTTCACACACTGGTGGGAAGGATGGCTGACAAATGCTGAGGCAAGAGAGCAATATACTATCACATACTGATGGAAAGAAGAGACAGAGAGTGTAACCATCACACATGGGGAAGGAGGGATATGTGGAGGAAGTAGTCTCATGCAAAGGGGAGGGTGTAGACAAAGATATATGCTGTCACTTGGAGAGTAAAAGACTCGCACATGGATGGGAGGGTGTTAGGATCCGCGGCAGTGGATCATCTTGGTGGCAGGTCCCAGCCATAGTTGTGACTGGGACACTGCATCATGTCTTGTCCATGTTCCGGCTGTTGCAGCTGCACACTAGTTAATCATCTGTCTGTGTGCAGATATCAGCTACACACTAGCCTGTCATTAGGGAGGCTTTGTAGGATTTCCTCTGATTGGATCTGTTAAGTTACAGCCAGAGCTACACTCCGTGCCAGTTATATTGCTTGACTTCCAGAGAATGTTGCCTTGTTCTCAGAAGCCTGAGTTCTTGCCAGTCTGCCTAGTTCTGCTGTTCCAGTACCCAGTGCCTGTCTGATTTGGATCTGCCTGTGTGTTATCAGCTGGAAATTCATCTGTTCATAGCCTTGCTGTTTGATTACTCCGAGCAGTGACCCTGCAGCCGCAGTCTATCTCTCTGCTGTCTGCGGCATTTCCATGCCACAGCCCGGTCCTGTCATGTCAGTCTGTTTCTAGCAGATTCAAGCTTGCAGTGTCCTCAACTTTGCTGCCTCCGGTCAGTGTTTTGTATCTGCCACGTCTGTGTTAACCAGTCAGCTGTCCTGTTCCAAGTCGCACCACAGCCCTCAAGGTCGCATTGCCTAGTTCCTGTCTCACCATGGCCCTCAAGGCCGCATCGCCTTGTTCCTAGTCGTACCTTGGCCCTCAAGGCCGCACTGCATAGTTCCTGTCTCACCACGGCCCACAAGGCCACATCGCCTTGTTCCAAGTTGCACCACGGTCCTCAAGGCCACATCGCCTAATTCTTGTCTCAGTACAGCCCTCAAGGCCGCATCGCCTTGTTCCAAGTTGCACCTCGACCCTCAAGGCTGCACTGCCTAGTTCCTGTCTTACCACAGCCCTCAAGGCCGTATCGGTTTGTTTCAAGTCGCACCACGGCCCTTGAGGTCACATCACCTAGTTTCTGTCTCACCATGGTCCCAAGGCCACATCGCCTTGTTCCAAGTCGCTCCATGGCTCTCAAGGCCGCATAGCCTTGTTCCAAGTCGCACCTCGGCCCTCAAGGCAGCATCACCTAGTTCCTGTCTTACTATGGCCCTCAAGGGAGCATCGCCTTGTTCCAAGTTACACTTCGGCCCTCAAGGCTGCACCTTGAATTTTGTCTGCTCTATAAGCCTGGCCTACTGCCGCACTATTGTGCATTGCCTGTTAGGTATTTTCTGAGTCTTGTCAGTCTAGTCCTTGTGTGTGTTTTGCCTGTCTTGTCTTTGTCAGTATCTTGCCTGTCTAGTCATTGTCTGAAAATCCTGCAGTTCCTCTGTCCTGGTCACTCCTGCCCTGCAGCTAATAGTCATTGTCTGGCCTTTATTTGTCTGGCTACATAGCTGCATTATTGCCCCAAGACATATCATAGACCATATTTACCTGCCACTACTAGTGCATCATGTCCATAATTGACCTAGTGCCATTCTTTCTGCAGCCTCACTCCAGCTATTCCCGTAGTGGAAGTACTGCCACATTATTACTCTGTCTAGTTCTTGGTCGGCAGTCCTGCGGTCTCATAATTGTGTCGGAACTGTAACAGAAGGAGGGTCAGACTTTCAAATGTGGAAGGGAGGGGTGTTGGCACACATGGAGGGGGAGACAGAAGGGTTGTCTGTCACAGATGGTGGTGAGGATGCAGGAAACGGAGGCTGTCACATATTGAAGCAGGGGGAGATAGAAGAAGAAGCTGTCACATGCGGTGGGGAGTGAGAGGGAGACTGTCACATGCTGAGTGAGAGGGAGGCATACAGTAGGGAGAGGCAATTGCCTGATGAGGTGCACGAAGAGGAATTGTCACACATGGAAGAAAGTTCGAAGAATGCTGAAACACATGGATAGGGAGGTGGGGGGAGATAGAAGGAGAGTCTGCCATATGCAGATGGCAGATAAGGATATACAAAGATGTAGGGTTTCACACAGAGAATCAGCGGAGGAGACACTAACATGGGGAGGAGAAGGGGAAGCCTGCCACATGGTGCTGCGAGAAATGGAAACAAAAGGGATGTTGCTGTACACAGAGGGATGGTGGTGGAATGGAATATACTGTCACACGTTGAAGCGATGGAAGTACAGTAGTAAAGATAGTGGAATGTGTTTATAAATTGAAGGTTAGAAAGGTAGAGGCTGTCACAAACAAAGAGGGGGGGGTCTGTTACATATGAAGGGAAGAAGGGAGAAGTCCCAGATGGAGGGGAACATATGTAGAGGGGAGGTAAGGGAATACAGAGAGTGAGGTTGTCGCAGGTGGAGTCAAAAGGAGAGGCTGTCACATGAGTAATGGAGTGGGGAGCCTGACACAGAGAGGCTGTTGGATAGATGGTTGGGAGGGGAAGAGAGGGGGGATCGCGGTCTCAGCTAGAGAGGTGTGAAAGAGAGGGGTATGAAAGAGAGGGGTGTTAGTCAAATGCTGAGGGAAAGGATGGTGGAGACAGAGAGGGAAGCTGTCAAATACTGAGGAAATGAAGGGGGGGGATCAAGGGTGATGTAATCATACACTAAGGAGAAGAAGGGGGAACAAAGAGGGGGAATCTTTTCCAAACTGAAGGGATTTAGGGGGAGATGTACTAAGCCTTGGATAGAGATAAAGTAACATCCATTCAGCTCCTAACTGTCATTTTTCAAACAATGCTGTAAACTGACAGCTAGGAGCTGATTGGTTGGTACTTTATCACTCTCCACTTAATCACTCTCCTAGGCTTAGTACATCTCCCCAATAGTGATTGTGGCAATCTGAGAGATAGTGGAGACTATCACAAGTCAATGAGAGACAGAAGGTAAAGCTATCACATGGGGATGGATAGATAAGAGCAATATAACGGATGGATCCACATAACAAGTTTAATGAAGTGGCTGGTATCGGGGAAGGCATACCAACAGGAAGATTTGTCAGGTTTGGCACAGATGGTCCTGACTTTGCCACTAAATAGAAAAAAAAAAGTAAAACAAACTTAAAGTGTCCCCATTATGTCCATAGGGCCACTGGCTTGCCAGAAACATTTCTGGTGAGATCTATGGTCAGCCACCAACAAGCAATGTCCAAATAAGCTGCAAATAGCTTACCGGCATACTAGGAAAGCTCCCAGTAAGGCCTATTGCCAATCTGCCCCTATATAGACGTCTCTAGAATAGTCTCTGCATCAGAAGAGACTGGCAGGTTATCAGTTTGATAATAGCTCTTTGACATAACAATTTAGCCTGGATTGTCTTCTTGTATTATCCCAGAGCGCTCAACTGCTCTCAATACTGGCTTGGTCTACTTATTAGAAAAAAGTAGAAAATATATGTTTATTATGCATGCTTTGTACTTCCAGTTACCTTATTTGTAAATGTTTTTTTTTTTTTAAATATATCACTGCAGAATTTTTTTTTGTAATTATTTTATAAATGCTGTAGTTCTGGTTATAAAATAGTTTACCTTAGTTCTACAATACTTCCTTTGCTAAGTATCAGATACAAAGCAGTACACATTGACTTGTAGAAGCAGTGTTCACAACCAATAAAATACATTAGGATCTAGTTCAAAGATCTGTACAACATACGTGAAATGTGTTTTATATTTTTCCTTAATGCATATAATATTAACTTGGTAACAATCCTAACATAAAAATAATGACAGAGCTTTCAATGACACAATACACACAGCTCTAAGAAGAGCAATTTTCTAAGATATAAGAAAAGAGAGCAAATTGAGATTGTCATCTGCATAACAGTTATGACTACATGCAGTGTAATAAAAACAACCTTCATGCATCAATTTGAACCAAGACAGGAATTGGTGCAGAAAGCAATTATTCAAACTCACAAAATGAGCTCCATTGAGCCCCATAATATATGAACTGGATAAACACTTGTCTAAAATAAGCGAAAGCACCGAGGCATCTAATGAAATGAAATATAGTCAATGATGTGAACTTTTGCGGAAAAAAGTAAAATAATAGGAGCCAATAACCCACTGTGCACTGTATATGGCAAGTGGTCACAATGATAAGCAAATGCAGAGGCAGTGGAGAGCGTACATTGCTCATGAGATGTAATGGATCAGAAAGTACATTGTCATTCATGTTCTGTTGGGTCATGAAAAATTGTACATGGACTATCTCAGCATATAATACAAATTGCTATATTCCTGTACAAATGCAAGGTGGTTGAATTGTAGTAGAGCTGTAGTGAGTTCAATAGAATGGAGAAAGGGGAAAGATTTATCAGTAGTAGCAATGCATTAGTCTCTATATTTGACTCCAGTATGAACACACCATGTGGTTTATCTAATAACATGGTGCAATGTGCACAACCCACAGTAGCCTATTTGATTATAGCTGTCATATTCTAGCACAGGCTCACTTTTGCTAACTGAACAGAAAAACAACCACATGCATATTTTTGAATCATAACTGAATCTGTACCTGACGACTGAGGTAATCTTAGTTGCTAAACTCACTAAGAATTATCATAAATATTACTTATGAAATATTATTTAGCAAGTCCAGAATTATTTTCATCACTACGTTTATCAGTTACAATGATCCTGATTGTAGAAGTCCCTTTATCTAGAGCCACTGCAGCAGGTTCATCACACATACTTTGGATACTAAACAGGGCTGAAATTGGAAACAGCTGGCAATTGTGTTTATACTTACTATGCATTAGTTTAATTCAGGAATAAGCAACCTTCCACTACCAGTGTACTGGAAAAGGTTGAGTTAAGCTCAGCATGCTAGTTTTATGTATATGTAATATATGTGTGTGTATGTATATACGAGGGTTGTTCAAAAAGTAATGCCTAAATAGTCACAACTCAAATTTTATTATAGATACAGATGACTCGTACATAGTCACAGACAACTGAGATAGTACAAAATTTCAGTTTTATAAATTCATCATCAGAGAACAGTATAATGTTATCTTTTATGCACCTCAAATGATAACACTTGAGGGACCATGCAGAGCTATGCGTTCAGTAAAACCATAAGTACGTCACAGCATACAATTTTGTTAAGGAATTTTTTGATCATTGTCTTCTATCTTGATGGCTTCTTGGAATTTTTCTATACTTGTACCCTTTATTATTTTTTACCACCATACAAGTGCCATATATTTAATCTTATAATGACCTCAAGATGAGTCAGTACCTAAGTATTGGCACTTGTAAGTATAGCTCATATTCCCAATATTTTACTAGTGAATAATGTAATTCAGTCTGTGTACTTGTTTATTTATACATACTGTTTCTGATATCATACGTGTCCTACAGTTAGATAGGCTGATGTAGTGCTATGTCATGTGTCTTTGTTGTTTTCATATGTAGATTGCTGGTGAGTGGACACAGTAGTTGTCATGTACCCCTTTAATGCCATCAGGCCCCTCCAGATGCCACTTATATGCCACCAGACCCCATTCACATGCCCCTTATATGATATCAGACATCAGACCCCTCAACATGCATCTTATGCCACAAGACCCTTCAACATGCCTCTTATGCCACAAGACTCTTCCAGATACCCCTTATATCACATAAGACTCCCCTAACTGCTCTTTATTTGCCTATGACCCCTCCACATGTCTCCTTTATGCCATCAGACTCCTCATGTGCCCAATTTATGCTATCAAACCCCTCCAGATGCAACTTACATACCATCAAGTATCTCCCATATGTCCTTTATATGCAACCAGTCCTCTCCAGTTACCCTTATATACAGAGGTGTGCAAATTATTAAACTCAACAACAGTTTTTTACATTTCATAGTTTTCCTGACTTACTGGCTACAAACAAGTATGTAAAACTGTTATGCAATGCAATTAGGTATTTTCATGTGTTACCTAATATTCTAGGTGCTCTATTAAAAATTTAGTTTTTTTGAAGGTGGCAGCCTTGGCAGAAAATAACGTAGATGTTCACCCCAGGCCAGGTAACAGTCCAGATGCAAGTCCAATTGAGAATCTTTGGGCAATTGTAAAGACTCAAGAAGACAATCACCACCAAAACTGGCCTCATAGAAGAATTTATCTGAATATGGCATAGGGATGAAGACATCAGGAGAAACTGTGAAACTCTCATGTACAGCATGCCAAACTGTATCAAAATGTGTGACTTTGTTTAAAAACTCCTTGTTTGAGTCTAATAATTTGCACACTTCTGTATTATCAGAGCTTTCCACATGCCCATTAAATGCCACAGTCTATATATGCCTTATATGCCATAGACCACTCCAGAAGAACTGTTCATGGCATCAGATATCCCCATACAAATGTGTTCTGCTACATCTTTGTTCCATATGCCATGTAGCACATCATGCTAGTCACACCCTGCCATACCGCTGCTTTGTGATGTATCTGGCCGCATGCTACAGTCAGGCATAATGTCATGTACTAAAGTGCTGGAAAAGCCGGAGTGTGTAATACAACTTTCTGTCCACCAGATGTCGCTTTTCCTAAACTGCACAGGGCATGCATCAAATAGCTAACAAAGCGTCCTCTGCTGATGGAACCTGTCATTCATTATACTATACAGTAGTACTGAACTGTGTTTTGTCATGAATGAAAGATTAAATAAAGATAGAGCAATTCAAGTTAATATTCTTAAGGAACACATTCCCCCCAATACATTGCTCCCAACTTCCCACCACCTGGCATTTGTATGCTACTAAATAGTATACCACCTAGCTGCATTTTGCTGTATGCTAAACTGCTATTGACATTGTATTGTACACTTTACCTGCTGTAAAGTCACACATGTAACATCACATACACAGCAGGTGTGGCTCTTGATATGGCTGGCGTGTGTGGGCAAGTGGTTAAGGTGAGCTCCTTACAGAGCGGGCATCTTGGGTTTGAGGCCTGGAAAGGGACAATGCCATTTTGTACATTGGTATTTTTATTTTTTATCTTCAATACATGATTAAATAAATAATTAAGTCATTTGGTGTGAGAGTTCTGTCATTTATAAAAATACATATCTGCGTTTGCCAGGAGACGCACACCCAGCATTAAATAAAGACAGAGCAATTCAAGTTCAATATTCTTAAAGAACTCTGCTGAACTCAATACATTGCTTCAAACTTCCCACCACCTGTTATTTCTATGCTACTGTATGCCCCCCAGCTGCATTTAATGCTAAACCACTATAGACATTCTATTTTACACGTTATGGGGTGTCCTGCCATCTTGAGTCCTACTGTGCATACTCAATCCTAACAATATGGTGGCTCACTGTAGACCATATTGCAGAGGTGAGCTGCTCATCCTTCTGCATTGGCAGAACAAGCCGTTCACCAACAACATTGACATATTGTACAAATATGGCTGGTCCCGGATGGTGTGCTTCCTACAAAGGAAGTGGAACGATTTAGTGTGGAGGGACCCCTGGCAGCTGCAGAGTCTAAGGGCCTACCTTAGGTAAAGTCAGTACAGTACTGTACATTGTTACTGCACAGTACATTATATTGCCAGTCAGTGTCTTCCATAGCGGCATACTGTTTGGCTTAATGTACTGTAAATGACAGTGAGGCGGGGTGATGTCAATGGCTGGGGAGACCCTGGCTACTATCAGAGTAATTGTTACACACATACAATACTGTATTGTACAGTATACAGCATATGATTTGGTTGTTAGTTTTGACTATGAAAATGATTACAGTAACACAAACATGATATGAATAATACAAATGTGATATTTATATTGCAAGTTACAAATACTGTACAGTACTGTATCTTCTTTGTATTATTCTAATCATTTTTATACTCAGAACTCTGGAGTGTACTGGAGTATTACAGGCAATGCTCTGCTTCCCCTGCCTGCCCTGACCGCACTTCACTGGTAAATGAGCTTTGTGGATGTGACATACTGTAATGTGAATAAGATACAGTACACTACTGTGTCACATAACGTGAATAAAGGGTTGTACTTTGATGTACACTGTAAGGTGAATATAATGTGACGTAATGTTTATAAGCTGCAGTACTGTGACGTAATGCGAATAAGGTTCACTACTGTGTCACATAACGTGAATAAAGAGCAGTACTGTGATGGAACATGAATAAGCTGCACTACTGTGACTTACAGTAACGGAACGTGATGAAAAAGAAACACTGTCAGGTTAAAAAAAAAAAACAATAGTCACCATAAAAAAAAGACAAATTGCCACAAACAGTGTAAAAAAAAAAAAAAAGAGTACTGTAGTCCTCACAGTAAAACAAAAAAAAATATTTACAAAAAAACACATAAACCACAGTAACTGACCAATATATTAGTATACTGTCCTAATTTTATAATTAAATAATAGCTATTTAAACTAGGGGTGTGCACCGGCCACTTTTCGTGTTTTGTGTTTTGGTTTTGGATCTGGATCTTTCTTCGTGTTTTGGATCTGGATTGGTTTTGCCAAAACCACCCTTCCGTGTTTTGGGTTCTGGGTTTTGTGTTTTGGATCTGTATTTTTTTTTTAAAAAGCATAAAAACAGCTAAAATCACAGAATTTGTTGGTTTCTCTGCTCCTATGCTATTATTAACCTCAATAACCTTAATTTCCACTCATTTCCAGTCTATTCTGAACACCTCACACCTCACAATAGTGTTTTCATGTCCAAAAGGTTGCACCGAGGTAGCTGGATGACTATGCTAAGCGACACGAGTGGGCGGCACAAACACGTGACCCATCTAGGAGTGACACTGCAGTGGCAGACAGGATGGCAGTTAGAAAAACTAGGCCCCAAACTGTACATAATGCAAAGAAAAAAAAGAAGTGCAAGATGGAATTGTCCTTGGGCCCTCCCACCCACCCTTATGTTGTATAAACAGGACATGCACACTTTAACAAATCAATCATTTCAGCGCCAGGGTCTGCCACACAACTGTGGCTGAAATGATTGGTTCGTTTGGGCCCCCACAAAACAAGCTGGAAATTAATGTGTCCCTGCACAAACTGGCTCTACGGAGGCAAGATGTCATCCTCATCCTCCTCATCCACCGATTCCTCACCCTCTTCAGTGTGTACATCCTCATCCTCACAAAGTATTAACTCGTCCCCACTTGAATCCACCACCACAGGTCCCTCTGTACCTTCTGGAGGCTGGTCTCCCTGGAAGAGCTGATAATTCATTTTGATGAACATCATCTTCTCCACATTCTGTGGAAGCAACCTCCTACGCCTTTCGCTGACAAGGTTCCCGGCTGCACTAAACACTCTTTCGGAGTACACACTGGAGGGGGGGCAACTCAGGTAAAATAGAGCCAGCTTGTACAGGGGCCTCCAAATTGCCTCTTTTTCCTGCCAGTACAGGTATGGACTGTCTGACATGCCTACTTGGATGCTGTCACCGATGTAATCCTCCACCATTCTGTCAATGGTGACAGTATCATATGCAGTGACAGTAGACATGTCAGAAATTGTTGCCAGGTCCTTCAGTCCAGACCAGATGTCCAAACTTGGTCCTGCCTGCCCTGCATCACCGCCAGCGGGTTGCTTAGGATACCTAAGTTTTTTCCTGGCAGCCCCAGTTGCGGGAGAAAATGAAGAAGGAGCCGTTGACGTGTCACGTTCCGCTTCAGCTGACAGTGTGTTCACCAGCAGGTCTTTGCACCTCTGCAGGCTTGTGTCGGCCGGAAAGAGAGACACCACATAGGCTTTAAACCTAGGATCAAGCACGGTGGCCAAAATGTAGTGGTCTGATTTCAACAGATTGACCACCCTGGAATCCTGGCAAAGCGAATGAAGGGCTTCATCCACAAGTCCCACATGCCGAGCGGAATCGCTCCGTCTTAGCTCCTCCTTCACTTTCTCCAGCTGCTTCTGCAAAAGCCTGATGAGGGGAATGACCTGACTCAAGCTGGCTGTGTCTGAACTGACTTCACGTGTGGCAAGTTCGAAGGGCTGGAGAACCTTGCACAACACGGAAATCATTCTCCACTGCGCTTGAGTCAGGTGCATACCCCCTCCTTTGCCTATGTCATAGGTGGATGTATAGGCTTGTATGGCCTTTTGCTGCTCCTCCATCCTCTGAAGCATATAGAGGGTTGAGTTCCACCGCGTCACAACCTCTTGCTTCAGGTGATGGCGGGGCAGGTTCAAGAGTGTTTGCTGGCGCTCCAGTCTTCGGCACGCAGTCGCTGAATGGCGAAAGTGGCCAGAAATTTTTCGGGCCACCCAAAGCGTCTCCTGCACGCCCCTGTCGCTTTTCAGAAAATTCTGCACCACCAAGTTTATTGTGTGAGCAAAACATGGGACGTGCTGGAATTTGCCCAGATGTAATGCCCGCACAATATTGGTGGCGTTGTCAGATATCACAAATCCCCAGGAGAGTCTAAGTGGGGTAAGCCACTGGGCGATGATTTCCCTCAGTTTCTCTAAGAGGTTGTCGGCGGTGTGCCTCTTACTGAAACCGGTGATACACAGCGTAGCCTGCCTTGTAACGAGCTGGCGTTTCTGAGATGCTGCTACTGGTGACGCTGCTGCTGTTGCTGCGTAAGGTGATACATCTACCCAGTGGGCTGTCACAGTCATATAGTCCTTAGTCTGCCCTGTTCCACTTGTCCACATGTCCGTGGTTAAGTGGACATTGTGTACAACGGCATTTTTCAGGACACTGAGGACACTTTTTCTGACGTTTCTGTACAGTCTCGGTATCGCCTGCCTAGTGAAGTGGAATCTAGACGGGATTTGGAACCGGGGACACACTACCTCCATCAATTGTCTAAATCCCACTGCACTAATGGCGGATACCGGACGCGCGTCTAACACCAACATAGCAGTCAAGGCCTCAGTTATACGTTTTGCTTCAGGATGACTGCTGTCGTACTTCATCCTCCTCGCTAAGGACTGTTGGAGGGTCAATTGTTTAGTAAAAGTAGTGGTGTTCCTACTTCCTCTCTGGGATGATGAACGACTCCCAGCAGCAGCAACAGCAGCAGCGGCAGCAGTAGGCGTAGCAATGCAGGATCCTCCAGAGGAATCCCGGATAGGAGAGTCAGTCATGCCAGTGACATGGCCTGCAGGACTACTTCCGATCCTGACTAAGGAGGAAATTGACGAGGAGGGAGTTGATGGTGTGGTTTGCAGGCGCTTGGATACAACAGGACAACGGGATTTAGGTGTCCCTGGACTGCTTACGGTCTTAGCCAAAGTTTCTGAACTTGACAGTAACTTTTTATGAACGCGCTGCAGGTGCCGTATAAGGGAGGATGTTCCTAGGTGGTTGACGTCCCTACCCCTACTTATTTCACCTTTACATATGGTACATATGGCAAGACAGTTGTTGTCCGGATTTGGATAGAAATATTGCCAGACCAAAGAGGTGGAATGTTTGGTCTTCTGCCCAGGCATGACCGTGATGGGCTTTTTCATCCCACGGACAACAACTGTCTCCCCCGGAGCCTGATTTAAACAAACCACATCACCATCAGAATCCTCCTCGCCAACTTCCTCCTCAGCGCCAGCTACACCAGTATCCTCATCCTGTTGTACTTCAACAGTGACATCTTCAATTTGCATATCAGCAAGTGGACTGTGGGTGCTCCTTTCAGCACTTGCAGGGGGCGTGCAAATGGTGGAAAGAGCCACCTCTTCCCGTCCAGTGCTGGGAAGGTCAGGCATCGCAACCACCACCACACTTGGACTCTCCTTGGGGATTTGTGATATCTTCTTAGAAAGCACAGTTCTTCGCTGTGCTTTTGCCAGCTTAACTCTTTTGATTTTTTTAGTGGGAGGAGGGCTTCCATCGTCATGTGAAGCTGAACCACTAGTCATGAACATACTAGGGATCGACCTTAGCCGTTCCTTGCCACTCCGTGTCGTAAATGGCATATTGGCAAGTTTACGTTTCTCTTCAGCTGATTTAAATGTCTTTTTCAAGGTCATTTTCCTGAACTTTGCCATTTGGGATTGTATGTGCCCTCTACTATGACATTGGGCATCGGCCTTGGCAGACGACGTTGATGGCATGTTATCGTCTATGTCATGACTAGTGGCAGCAGCTTCAGCACTAGGAGGAAGTGGTTCTTGATCTTTCTCTATTTTATTTTTATCGGAGAAAGTTTGGTCCTCCATTTATGTTATATCGATTTGATATATACGTGCGGCTAAACACAGAAAATAATTTTTTTTTTGGTTTGGACTGGAGTGTACTTTGTGGGTTACAGCACCCTTTAACGGTCAAGCCAGCCGGCCCTTTACTTATGACACAGGCGCACTCTTGGCACTACTTTGTTGATGCACGTGCGGCTACTGCGCACACAATTCACAAACACAGAAAATAATTTTTTTTTGGTTTGGACTGGAGTGTACTTTCGGGGGTTACAGCACCCTTAACGGTCAAGCCAGCCGGCCCTTTACTTATGACACAGGCGCACGCTTGGCACTACTTTGTTGATGCACGTGCGGCTACTGCGCACACAATTCACAAACACAGAAAATAATTTTTTTTTGGTTTGGACTGGAGTGTACTTTCGGGGGTTACAGCACCCTTTAACGGTCAAGCCAGCCGGCCCTTTACTTATGACACAGGCGCACGCTTGGCACTACTTTGTTGATGCACGTGCGGCTACTGCGCACACAATTCACAAACACAGAAAATAATTTTTTTTTGGTTTGGACTGGAGTGTACTTTCGGGGGTTACAGCACCCTTTAACGGTCAAGCCAGCCGGCCCTTTACTTATGACACAGGCGCACGCTTGGCACTACTTTGTTGATGCACGTGCGGCTACTGCGCACACAATTCACAAACACAGAAAATAATTTTTTTTTGGTTTGGACTGGAGTGTACTTTCGGGGGTTACAGCACCCTTTAACGGTCAAGCCAGCCGGCCCTTTACTTATGACACAGGCGCACGCTTGGCACTACTTTGTTGATGCACGTGCGGCTACTGCGCACACAATTCACAAACACAGAAAATAATTTTTTTTTTGGTTTGGACTGGAGTGTACTTAGGGGGTTACAGCACCCTTTAACGGTCAAGCCAGCCGGCCCTTTACTTATGACACAGGCGCACGCTTGGCACTACTTTGTTGATGCACGTGCGGCTACTGCGCACACAATTCACAAACACAGAAAATAATTTTTTTTGGGTTTGGACTGGAGTGTACTTTCGGGGGTTACAGCACCCTTTAACGGTCAAGCCAGCCGGCCCTTTACTTATGACACAGGCGCACGCTTGGCACTACTTTGTTGATGCACGTGCGGCTACTGCGCACACAATTCACAAACACAGAAAATAATTTTTTTTTGGTTTGGACTGGAGTGTACTTTCGGGGGTTACAGCACCCTTTAACGGTCAAGCCAGCCGGCCCTTTACTTATGACACAGGCGCACGCTTGGCACTACTTTGTTGATGCACGTGCGGCTACTGCGCACACAATTCACAAACACAGAAAATAATTTTTTTTTTGGTTTGGACTGGAGTGTACTTTCGGGGGTTACAGCACCCTTAATGGTCAAGCCAGCCGGCCCTTTACTTATGACACAGGCGCACGCTTGGCACTACTTTGTTGATGCACGTGCGGCTACTGCGCACACAATTCACAAACACAGAAAATAATTTTTTTTTTGGTTTGGACTGGAGTGTACTTAGGGGGTTACAGCACCCTTTAACGGTCAAGCCAGCCGGCCCTTTACTTATGACACAGGCGCACGCTTGGCACTACTTTGTTGATGCACGTGCGGCTACTGCGCACACAATTCACAAACACAGAAAATAATTTTTTTTTTGGTTTGGACTGGAGTGTACTTTCGGGGGTTACAGCACCCTTAACGGTCAAGCCAGCCGGCCCTTTACTTATGACACAGGCGCACGCTTGGCACTACTTTGTTGATGCACGTGCGGCTACTGCGCACACAATTCACAAACACAGAAAATAATTTTTTTTTGGTTTGGACTGGAGTGTACTTTCGGGGGTTACAGCACCCTTTAACGGTCCAGCCAGCCGGCCCTTTATTTATGACACAGGCGCACGCTTGGCACTACTTTGTTGATGCACGTGCGGCTACTGCGCACACAATTCACAAACACAGAAAATAATTTTTTTTTTGGTTTGGACTGGAGTGTACTTTCGGGGGTTACAGCACCCTTAACGGTCAAGCCAGCCGGCCCTTTACTTATGACACAGGTGCACGCTTGGCACTACTTTGTTGATGCACGTGCGGCTACTGCGCACACAATTCACAAACACAGAAAATAATTTTTTTTTTGGTTTGGACTGGAGTGTACTTTCGGGGGTTACAGCACCCTTAACGGTCAAGCCAGCCGGCCCTTTACTTATGACACAGGCGCACGCTTGGCACTACTTTGTTGATGCACGTGCGGCTACTGCGCACACAATTCACAAACACAGAAAATAATTTTTTTTTTGGTTTGGACTGGAGTGTACTTTCGGGGGTTACAGCACCCTTAACAGTCAAGCCAGCCGGCCCTTTACTTATGACACAGGCGCACGCTTGGCACTACTTTGTTGATGCACGTGCGGCTACTGCGCACACAATTCACAAACACAGAAAATAATTTTTTTTTGGTTTGGACTGGAGTGTACTTTCGGGGGTTACAGCACCCTTTAACGGTCAAGCCAGCCGGCCCTTTACTTATGACACAGGCGCACGCTTGGCACTACTTTGTTGATGCACGTGCGGCTACTGCGCACACAATTCACAAACACAGAAAATATATTATTTTTTTAGCACTTGGGGGGAGCACCCCTGATGGACAGAGCACCCCCTGGACAACACTACAGCACTCCTTTAGGACTGGGACACTGCACAGGACTTTGGAGTGGACACAGCCCCTATGGAGAACTGACTGCACAACACAGTCCAGCCAGCCCCTATGGACTTTGAAGTAGTGGACACAGCCCCTATTAACAACAGCAGCACAACACAGCCAGCCCCTATGGACTTTGAAGTAGTGGACAACAGCAGCACTACACTACACTACACTACACAGCCCTAACTCCCACCCTCCCTCTTCACTGTCCACAGCCGAGTGAGAAAATGGCGCCGACGCGGGTACCTTATATAGGATCCAAAACCCGCGAGACTCGGAAGGCGGGATGATGACGTTTTGCCTCGATTTCAGATCCGAGTCAGGCGGGAAAAGTCGAGCCTGACTCGGATCGGACTCGGATCGGGGGGGCTCGGGGGGGTTCGGATTTCAGAAATCCGAACCCGCTCACCCCTAATTTAAACCCAATTCAGTATGATATTATAACAAATATCCAGATTTGTTAAAAAAAATTAATTATAACGCATACAGTAAGGGTTAAATAACTATTATTTACATTAAAACAACAATTTTGGGGACATTTTTGTAAAAAAAAGTTTGATACAGTATACAGTACTGAACATCAAATGGGAATGGTAACTTGTAGCAAAGCAGTAATAGAGGTACACATTTTAATGTTTTGAACAAGTTTAATGATGTTCTGAAGCAGTTCAGCTACAGTATGGTAATACAGGAGGCCCCATATTCTGAACTTAAACCAGTGTACAGTATACTCAGCAGGCTCTTTTGACACAGTCACATCACATGCGACTATGAGAAAGCCTGGCATGACTTGGTCAATTCTAATACAGTCATGCACACTGGGAAAATACAGTACAACACAAAATAAATACAGTAAATAAATAATTAAATAAACAGTAGTATACTGTACCTCTACACAGCTTGTCCTGACACTTCTGCAGCCTCTCCTGACCCCTTCTCACGAGGTCACTCTATTTCCTTTGTAAGACCCTTATGGTCCTATCCCTGCCCAACTGGGAGAGGATGTTGCGGCAGGCCCTAGCATAGGCCCTCCGCTTCTCATCATTGTCGGTGAGGGGCCTGTCTCTGTGCCTAACCAGAATGAGGAGCTCAGCCCTACTGTATCTCCTCATCCTGGCAGCCATGTTGAGACTAAATTAACGCATGAGACGTAGTCAGGACATCACCAACGTTGGGATGGCACCGCGGAGCTGAAGCATGTTTAGTTTGACTGCGTCTTCACATTACCCACAGTTTTCTGTTCTGAGACGCAAAATTATTCACATACTGTAACACAATATACCATACTGAAGGTACAGTAATATTGACTGCAAAATGAGTAGTAATGGTTTACAGTACACTACCTGAACGTGACTGGCCAGAATTTAATTCTGTGTTGAAGATTAAAAAAAAATAAAAAAAAAATAAAAATATAAAATAAATAATTTACACAAGGACAATGAGCCTCATTCAGAGTCGGTCGTTGCGGCCACACGGTCGTACACCACCGATGTTCGCTAAACTGCGCATGCGTAAAGTTCGCAATGCGCGTGCGCAAACTAGCTGTTACGATCAGAAATTTCTCTCTCCTTGAACACAGCCAGGTCGTTAGTTTGAGTGACAGATTGAACCGTTTGTGGGTTGTAACAGGGGAAGGTGCTTGAAAACGGGGGAGTGGAGATCCGAACGCAGGCGTGCCTAATTATGCGAACGGCGTTTAATGGGAGTGCATAATTAACAAAGTAGTGTCATGGCACATGAGACATGGGAGGTTTTTACACTGACTTGATCGTAGTGCTTAAGAGAGGGTATGGTCAACCTTAAGCTCTACGACCAGCTCCGATGGTTTCTGATGCTCGCGATTAATCCTTATATCCCAGGAGATGATGTGTGTTGTGAACGAGAAGGGGGCGTGCTATAGTCTTACGGCCGCTTCTTACCCTCGGTCGTTCAGCTAACGATCTCATCTTAGGACTGCAACTTGTGATCGCTTCATTTGCATATCCGGCCCCTTTCCTCTACGACCATGCGGCTGCAACGACCGACTCTGAATGAGGTCCAATGTCCCTACTGGGCTTCGAACCTGAGCCACCAGCTATGTGGGGCCTTACCCACTCGGCCACGAAAGCCAGCTATATCAGCCATCACACCTATTGTGTATGTGATGTTAAACTTGTGACTTTACACCAGACTCCATGTACAATACAATGTCAATAGACGGCTAAGCATGTGGTGGCATTGACTAGAAGTGCGTTGAATAGAAGTGAATGATGGTGGGGGGAGGTGGTGAGCCATACAGTGAGCTCAGTGGGATTGAATAGTAATGAGTGATGGTGGGGGGAAGTGCTGAAACATGCAGTGAGTTCCACACAGTACATGAACAACTGTAGGCAGCTTCCCCGCACCCACCCCCCTGTGAGATTTGTGATGAATGACTCATGCTGCCTTTGATATTTTTTGGGTAAGGGACTTGGGTGGCTTAACACAGAGAGGAAGGGAGGGGGAAAGTGCAGAGTATTTTAAAAGTATTAAACCTGAAATGATGGCTCTTTATGAAAAACTTCCTGTGCGTCTTTACAACAGGCTTGTTTACATCATGTAAGGACAGTTTACTGTGCAGTATGGACAGCCCTGTGTTGCGTACAATATGAAATTGTATATAGCAAAAATACCGTGTAGTGGCAAGTTGGGAGCAATGTATTGAGTTCGGCAGAGTTCCTTAAGAATATTGAACTTGAATTGCTCTATCTTTATTTAATGCTGGGTGTGCGTCTTCTGGCCAATGCAAATATGTATTTTTTATAAATGACAGAACTCGCACACCAAGTGATTTAGGCCCTCATTCAGAGCCGTACGCTCTGAGCAGAGCGCACGCTCTGAATGAGGGCAGTCCTCCATAACTATGGAGCGTCCTCCTGGACGCTCGTATAGCTGTGGGTCACCACCCACAGCCTATACGAGCGTGCAGTTTGATGGCCGCGATGGTCTTGACCATCGCGACCATCGAAACTGTGAGCCGGAGCCCGCCCCCTTTGATCAGACACAACGAGCGAAGGACTTTCCTTCGCTCGTCGCGTCTGGCGCATGCGCACGACGGAGCTCCCTCCGTCGTGCGCATGCTCAGTGCAGAACATCGACCCACTTGCGAGCGGACAGCCGCTTGCGAGTGGGTCTGAATCAGGCCCTTAATTCTTTATTTAATCCTGTATTGAAGATTAAATAAAAAAAAAAAATACTGATGTACAAAATGACATTGGGCCTGATTTAGAAAGGGCACACACAGTCTCACTGCAAAGATATGCTAATGATTGCAATCGCAATGCCATATGCAGCCTAACATAAGGACGCCCACTTTACCTTACAAACATCTGTAATTTGTGGCAAGACTGCAAAACCATTAATAACATCGAGTACAATCGCAGCCTCACGCACATTTTCACAAGGTACTCAGGAATTGCTAACCTCATTGCACACAGTGAAAGTCCAAGCTGCATATGGCATCGCAATGGCTAATTTATGCATGCCCCTGCAATGACGTTCAAACGCACTGGCACACCTGCAATGGTGTTCAAATGCACCGTCACGGCTGCGTTTCGCCAACCACCCCACCATCACCACCCCCAAACGGTACTTCCTGTCAATCACTCTGCAATGGGTCTGTGTAGTCACTGCGATCGCAATCCGGATCACAGTGGAGTCTTCGCACACGCGCACTACGATGCATATTCATGCGCAGAATGTAACAATTGGCCAATTGTATGCGTAATAGCACCTGCGAACGGTAATTAATCAGGCCCATTGTCCCTTTCTGGGCCTCAAGGTGCCCGCTCTGTAAGGCACTCACCTTACCCACTCGCCCACACACGCCAGCCGTATCAGCAGTCCCATCTGTTGTGTACAGTATGTGATGTTAAGTGTGTGACTTTACACCAGGTAACTACAATACAATGTCTATAGCAGTTTAACATAAAATGCAGCTGGGTGGCATACAGTAGCATAGAAATGACAGGAGGTGGGAAGTTGGGAGCAATTTATTGGGTTTTGCAGAGTTCCGTAAGAATATTGAACTTGAATTGCTCTCTTTATTTAATGCTGGGTGTGCGTCTTCTGGCCAACGCAGATATGTATTTTTAGAAATCAAAGGACTCACACACCAAATGATTTAATCCTATATGTAATCCTGTATTGTGCATAAAAAAAATTTGGGAGGGGGAAGGGCCAGATCCAGAAATACAGTATCTATAGCGGTTTACAGTAAAATGCAGCTGGGTGGCATAACATAGAAATTAAAGGTTGCTCTGACTTTAAGAAATTATGCATCTTCACCCCAACGGAGATATATATTCTTGTAAAACACAGGACTCACACACCAAATGATTTAATCCTTTATGTAAACCTGTATAGTAGATTAAAAAAACAGATAAAAAATACTGACTTACAGAATAATTTTTGTCCCTTTCCGGGCCTCGAACCTGAAGTGCTGGCTTTGTAAGGCACTCATCTTAACCACTCACCCACACTCGCCAGCCATATCAACAGCCACACCTGTTGTGTATGTGATGTTAAGTGTGCTACTTTACACCAGGCAAAGTGTATAATACAAGGTCAATTGTGGTTTATAGTCTAATGAAGCTGGGTGTCATAATATGGAGATGAAGGGATGAGGATAGTGTGGAGCAATGCATAAAGTTGAGCAGAGTACTTTAAAAGTATTGAACCTGAAATGATCTCTCTTTATGAAAAAACTGCCCATGCATCTGTAGGCCAGGCATCTTTACACCATGTAGTGACAGTGTACAGTATGGTTGGCCCGTAATGAGTACAATATACAGTAATGCCTATAGCGGTTTAGTCTTGACAGAATGTGATAATTTCAAGCACCTGCAGGAGTGACTTTTTTACACTGCCTGACCGTGATTGGCCAACCTCTCACGGATCACCGTCCACTGCTACAGTATTGTATTCAGTACTGTGGTTTTCATCCATGGAGCATTCGCCACCCAGTGATTAAACTGTGCTCTGCATGGTGTGTAATACAGTATGACATGCCATGGCAGAGAAGCCAGAATGCCGCGCTATGAGCAAAGATGTAGCAGGACACATCTGTATATATATATATATATATATATATATATATATATATATAGTGTGTTGAAAGGTTCCAACAGAGTATCAGTATTGCAATGGAAATAGACATAAAAAAATATAATAAAATAAAAAGAAACGATAAACAGTATAACATCATATGAAGGAACAGTTGATGTGTCACTCAGTAGCCTAGAGTAGGAATCAATTTTATCCAATGATAACAATAATAATTGGGTTAGATTTGGTAAAGTAGAATAAATGCCAAAAATCTTTAGAAAGCAATTAAGCATGTTCAAAAGCAAGGCTAGCTTGGAAAGCAATTAATAGACATATAAACTATAGGAATCAGCAGGCTAACATAAAAGGATCAGATCAGTGTGAGGGGAAATATGTTCGGATGTTATTTATCAAAAAGGCGGAAATTCTGTAGACAGTATCTATACGTTGTACCAAGATGTCAGTTGGATAGTGGCCCTAAGGGTATTCTTGGTCTGTATAGAAAGAGTCTTAACATACTGTATGGAAACCAAATAGAGAAGAATCTGCCTGCTCTATGCTCCTTGTCTATGGACATTTCTGTCTAGTTCATGGTGAACAGGTAAGTGAACCAAGGCAACAAGAGGACAAGGCTAGAGAAATCTGTAGCAATCTGTTATTGTTTATTATTATCATCTTATCTTTTATTTATATGGTGCCACAAAGGTTCCGCAGCACCTTACACTGTACATAAATTAGCACACAAGAAAAATAGTTAATAGTAATTAGGGGTGAGCGGGTTCGCCCGAGCCCCCCCGATCCGAGTCCGATCCGAATCAGGCTCGACTTTTCCCGCCTGACTCGGATCTGAAATCGAGGCAAAACGTCATCATCCCGCCTTCCGAGTCTCGCGGGTTTTGGATCCTATATAAGGTACCCACGTCGGCGCCATTTTCTCACTCGGCTGTGGACAGTGAAGAGGGAGGGTGGGAGTTAGGGCTGTGTAGTGTAGTGTAGTGTAGTGCTGCTGTTGTCCACTACTTCAAAGTCCATAGGGGCTGGCTGTGTTGTGCTGTGCTGCTGTTGTTAATAGGGGCTGTGTCCACTACTTCAAAGTCCATAGGGGCTGGCTGGACTGTGTTGTGCAGTCAGTTCTCCATAGGGGCTGTGTCCACTCCAAAGTCCTGTGCAGTGTCCCAGTCCTAAAGGAGTGCTGCAGTGTTGTCCAGGGGGTGCTCTGTCCATCAGGGGTGCTCCCCCCAAGTGCTAAAAAAATAATATATTTTCTGTGTTTGTGAATTGTGTGCGCAGTAGCCGCACGTGCATCAACAAAGTAGTGCCAAGCGTGCGCCTGTGTCATAAGTAAAGGGCCGGCTGGCTTGACCGTTAAGGGTGCTGTAACCCCCGAAAGTACACTCCAGTCCAAACCAAAAAAAAAATTATTTTCTGTGTTTGTGAATTGTGTGAGCAGTAGCCGCACGTGCATCAACAAAGTAGTGCCAAGCGTGCGCCTGTGTCATAAGTAAAGGGCCGGCTGGCTTGACCGTTAAGGGTGCTGTAACCCCCGAAAGTACACTCCAGTCCAAACCAAAAAAAAAATAATTTTCTGTGTTTGTGAATTGTGTGCGCAGTAGCCGCACGTGCATCAACAAAGTAGTGCCAAGCGTGCGCCTGTGTCATAAGTAAAGGGCCGGCTGGCTTGACCGTTAAGGGTGCTGTAACCCCCGAAAGTACACTCCAGTCCAAACCAAAAAAAAAATTATTTTCTGTGTTTGTGAATTGTGTGCGCAGTAGCCGCACGTGCATCAACAAAGTAGTGCCAAGCGTGCGCCTGTGTCATAAGTAAAGGGCCGGCTGGCTTGACCGTTAAGGGTGCTGTAACCCCCGAAAGTACACTCCAGTCCAAACCAAAAAAAAAAATATTTTCTGTGTTTGTGAATTGTGTGCGCAGTAGCCGCACGTGCATCAACAAAGTAGTGCCAAGCGTGCGCCTGTGTCATAAGTAAAGGGCCGGCTGGCTTGACCGTTAAGGGTGCTGTAACCCCCGAAAGTACACTCCAGTCCAAACCCAAAAAAAAATTATTTTCTGTGTTTGTGAATTGTGTGCGCAGTAGCCGCACGTGCATCAACAAAGTAGTGCCAAGCGTGCGCCTGTGTCATAAGTAAAGGGCCGGCTGGCTTGACCGTTAAGGGTGCTGTAACCCCCGAAAGTACACTCCAGTCCAAACCAAAAAAAAAATTATTTTCTGTGTTTGTGAATTGTGTGCGCAGTAGCCGCACGTGCATCAACAAAGTAGTGCCAAGCGTGCGCCTGTGTCATAAGTAAAGGGCCGGCTGGCTTGACCGTTAAGGGTGCTGTAACCCCCGAAAGTACACTCCAGTCCAAACCAAAAAAAAAATTATTTTCTGTGTTTGTGAATTGTGTGCGCAGTAGCCGCACGTGCATCAACAAAGTAGTGCCAAGCGTGCGCCTGTGTCATAAGTAAAGGGCCGGCTGGCTTGACCGTTAAGGGTGCTGTAACCCCCGAAAGTACACTCCAGTCCAAACCAAAAAAAAAATTATTTTCTGTGTTTGTGAATTGTGTGCGCAGTAGCCGCACGTGCATCAACAAAGTAGTGCCAAGCGTGCGCCTGTGTCATAAGTAAAGGGCCGGCTGGCTTGACCGTTAAGGGTGCTGTAACCCCCGAAAGTACACTCCAGTCCAAACCCAAAAAAAAATTATTTTCTGTGTTTGTGAATTGTGTGCGCAGTAGCCGCACGTGCATCAACAAAGTAGTGCCAAGCGTGCGCCTGTGTCATAAGTAAAGGGCCGGCTGGCTTGACCGTTAAGGGTGCTGTAACCCCCGAAAGTACACTCCAGTCCAAACCAAAAAAAAAATTATTTTCTGTGTTTGTGAATTGTGTGCGCAGTAGCCGCACGTGCATCAACAAAGTAGTGCCAAGCGTGCGCCTGTGTCATAAGTAAAGGGCCGGCTGGCTTGACCGTTAAGGGTGCTGTAACCCCCGAAAGTACACTCCAGTCCAAACCAAAAAAAAAATTATTTTCTGTGTTTGTGAATTGTGTGCGCAGTAGCCGCACGTGCATCAACAAAGTAGTGCCAAGCGTGCGCCTGTGTCATAAGTAAAGGGCCGGCTGGCTTGACAATTAAAGGGTGCTGTAACCCCCAAAGTACACTCCAGTCCAAACCAAAAAAAAAATTATTTTCTGTGTTTGTGAATTGTGTGCGCAGTAGCCGCACGTGCATCAACAAAGTAGTGCCAAGAGTGCGCCTGTGTCATAAGGGCCGGCTGGCTTGACCGTTAAAGGGTGCTGTAACCCCCAAAGTACACTCCAGTCCAAACCAAAAAAAAAATTATTTTCTGTGTTTAGCCGCACGTATATATCAAATCGATATAACATAAATGGAGGACCAAACTTTCTCCGATAAAAATAAAATAGAGAAAGATCAAGAACCACTTCCTCCTAGTGCTGAAGCTGCTGCCACTTGTCATGACATAGACGATAACATGCCATCAACGTCGTCTGCCAGGGCCGATGCCCAATGTCATAGTAGAGGGCACATACAATCCCAAATGGCAAAGTTCAGGAAAATGACCTTGAAAAAGACATTTAAATCAGCTGAAGAGAAACGTAAACTTGCCAATATGCCATTTACGACACGGAGTGGCAAGGAACGGCTAAGGTCGATCCCTAGTATGTTCATGACTAGTGGTTCAGCTTCACATGACGATGGAAGCCCTCCTCCCACTAAAAAAATCAAAAGAGTTAAGCTGGCAAAAGCACAGCGAAGAACTGTGCTTTCTAAGAAGATATCACAAATCCCCAAGGAGAGTCCAAGTGTGGTGGTGGTTGCGATGCCTGACCTTCCCAGCACTGGACGGGAAGAGGTGGCTCTTTCCACCATTTGCACGCCCCCTGCAAGTGCTGAAAGGAGCACCCACAGTCCACTTGCTGATATGCAAATTGAAGATGTCACTGTTGAAGTACAACAGGATGAGGATACTGGTGTAGCTGGCGCTGAGGAGGAAGTTGGCGAGGAGGATTCTGATGGTGATGTGGTTTGTTTAAATCAGGCTCCGGGGGAGACAGTTGTTGTCCGTGGGATGAAAAAGCCCATCACGGTCATGCCTGGGCAGAAGACCAAACATTCCACCTCTTTGGTCTGGCAATATTTCTATCCAAATCCGGACAACAACTGTCTTGCCATATGTACCATATGTAAAGGTGAAATAAGTAGGGGTAGGGACGTCAACCACCTAGGAACATCCTCCCTTATACGGCACCTGCAGCGCGTTCATAAAAAGTTACTGTCAAGTTCAGAAACTTTGGCTAAGACCGTAAGCAGTCCAGGGACACCTAAATCCCGTTGTCCTGTTGTATCCAAGCGCCTGCAAACCACACCGTCAACTCCCTCCTCGTCAATTTCCTCCTTAGTCAGGATCGGAAGTAGTCCTGCAGGCCATGTCACTGGCATGACTGACTCTCCTATCCGGGATTCCTCTGGAGGATCCTGCATTGCTACGCCTACTGCTGCCGCTGCTGCTGTTGCTGCTGCTGGGAGTCGTTCATCATCCCAGAGAGGAAGTAGGAACACCACTACTTTTACTAAACAATTGACCCTCCAACAGTCCTTAGCGAGGAGGATGAAGTACGACAGCAGTCATCCTGAAGCAAAACGTATAACTGAGGCCTTGACTGCTATGTTGGTGTTAGACGTGCGTCCGGTATCCGCCATTAGTGCAGTGGGATTTAGACAATTGATGGAGGTAGTGTGTCCTCGGTTCCAAATCCCGTCTAGATTCCACTTCACTAGGCAGGCGATACCGAGACTGTACAGAAACGTCAGAAAAAGTGTCCTCAGTGTCCTGAAAAATGCCGTTGTACACAATGTCCACTTAACCACGGACATGTGGACAAGTGGAACAGGGCAGACTAAGGACTATATGACTGTGACAGCCCACTGGGTAGATGTATCACCTTACGCAGCAACAGCAGCAGCGTCACCAGTAGCAGCATCTCAGAAACGCCAGCTCGTTACAAGGCAGGCTACGCTGTGTATCACCGGTTTCAGTAAGAGGCACACCGCCGACAACCTCTTAGAGAAACTGAGGGAAATCATCGCCCAGTGGCTTACCCCACTTAGACTCTCCTGGGGATTTGTGATATCTGACAACGCCACCAATATTGTGCGGGCATTACATCTGGGCAAATTCCAGCACGTCCCATGTTTTGCTCACACAATAAACTTGGTGGTGCAGAATTTTCTGAAAAGCGACAGGGGCGTGCAGGAGACGCTTTGGGTGGCCCGAAAAATTTCTGGCCACTTTCGCCATTCAGCGACTGCGTGCCGAAGACTGGAGCGCCAGCAAACACTCTTGAACCTGCCCCGCCATCACCTGAAGCAAGAGGTTGTGACGCGGTGGAACTCAACCCTCTATATGCTTCAGAGGATGGAGGAGCAGCAAAAGGCCATACAAGCCTATACATCCACCTATGACATAGGCAAAGGAGGGGGTATGCACCTGACTCAAGCGCAGTGGAGAATGATTTCCGTGTTGTGCAAGGTTCTCCAGCCCTTCGAACTTGCCACACGTGAAGTCAGTTCAGACACAGCCAGCTTGAGTCAGGTCATTCCCCTCATCAGGCTTTTGCAGAAGCAGCTGGAGAAAGTGAAGGAGGAGCTAAGACGGAGCGATTCCGCTCGGCATGTGGGACTTGTGGATGAAGCCCTTCATTCGCTTTGCCAGGATTCCAGGGTGGTCAATCTGTTGAAATCAGACCACTACATTTTGGCCACCGTGCTTGATCCTAGGTGTCTCTCTTTCCGGCCGACACAGGCCTGCAGAGGTGCAAAGACCTGCTGGTGAACACACTGTCAGCTGAAGCGGAACGTGACACGTCAACGGCTCCTTCTTCATTTTCTCCCGCAACTGGGGCTGCCAGGAAAAAACTTAGGTATCCTAAGCAACCCGCTGGCGGTGATGCAGGGCAGGCAGGACCAAGTTTGGACATCTGGTCCGGACTGAAGGACCTGGCAACAATTTCTGACATGTCTACTGTCACTGCATATGATACTGTCACCATTGACAGAATGGTGGAGGATTACATCGGTGACAGCATCCAAGTAGGCATGTCAGACAGTCCATACCTGTACTGGCAGGAAAAAGAGGCAATTTGGAGGCCCCTGTACAAGCTGGCTCTATTTCACCTGAGTTGCCCCCCCTCCAGTGTGTACTCCGAAAGAGTGTTTAGTGCAGCCGGGAACCTTGTCAGCGAAAGGCGTAGGAGGTTGCTTCCACAGAATGTGGAGAAGATGATGTTCATCAAAATGAATTATCAGCTCTTCCAGGGAGACCAGCCTCCAGAAGGTACAGAGGGACCTGTGGTGGTGGATTCAAGTGGGGACGAGTTAATACTTTGTGAGGATGAGGATGTACACACTGAAGAGGGTGAGGAATCGGTGGATGAGGAGGATGAGGATGACATCTTGCCTCCGTAGAGCCAGTTTGTGCAGGGACACATTAATTGCCAGCTTGTTTTGTGGGGGCCCAAACGAACCAATCATTTCAGCCACAGTTGTGTGGCAGACCCTGGCGCTGAAATGATTGATTTGTTAAAGTGTGCATGTCCTGTTTATACAACATAAGGGTGGGTGGGAGGGCCCAAGGACAATTCCATCTTGCACTTCTTTTTTTTCTTTGCATTATGTACAGTTTGGGGCCTAGTTTTTCTAACAGCCATCCTGTCTGCCACTGCAGTGTCACTCCTAGATGGGTCATGTGTTTGTGCCGCCCACTCGTGTCGCTTAGCATAGTCATCCAGCTACCTCGGTGCAACCTTTTGGACATGAAAACACTATTGTGAGGTGTGAGGTGTTCAGAATAGACTGGAAATGAGTGGAAATTAAGGTTATTGAGGTTAATAATAGCATAGGAGCAGAGAAACCAACAAATTCTGTGATTTTAGCTGTTTTTATGCTTTTTAAAAAAAAAATACAGATCCAAAACACAAAACCCAGAACCCAAAACACGGAAGGGTGGTTTTGGCAAAACCAATCCAGATCCAAAACACGAAGAAAGATCCAGATCCAAAACCAAAACACAAAACACGAAAAGTGGCCGGTGCACACCCCTAATAGTAATACAAAACAATGCAGTACAAGGACATGGTTTAAAAACATTGCTGCATAACACAAGCAGCAAGGCATCAGCAACAAAGTGTGAGGTGCCAATTGGGGAATTAGGAGTAAATGATAGTATAAGTAGGGGGAGGAGAAGCACATTATGGACAAGGACCCTGCTCGTGAGAGCTTTCATTCTAAAGGGGAGGGGCAGACAGACAGGGGCAAAACAGATGGGGTAGATAGTGAGGATGGAGCATGGAGCAGTGGGTTAGGATATATGCTGCGGAATGTGTGTTTTAAGATGACCTTATGTTTTGTCAAAATTAAGTCCTTCGTTCATCTATCTCTATGACAAAAAAATTATTTTATGTAGCTATTATCTGACTGCCCCGCCATCCTCCTGTGAGTGGGTGCTTCTCATATGCTAGACCCACCCATAAAGAGGTGCATCCATGCCCAACATGCTGTGGCCACACCCCATGGGGGGGCAGGATGTTGCTGTACCCGGGCCCAGGATATCTCTTGGCAGCCCTGGAGGGGACCAGCAGAGACTGGAGGGTGGGGCTTAGTGGTGGGGTAGCAAGGCCATGGTGGGAGGGAGGTGGTTGATAGTGGGTGAGAGAAGTAGAGGGCTGGAAGGGAGACTGATGAGAGAAAAAAGGGGGAACAGCTAGTGGAGGAGACATGAAGGGAAGGATATTGGTGGAAAAAGTAGGTAAAGCAGAGGATTATGTAGACACTGAATAAGGGGGTGGTTGAAGTAAAGGCGTTCATGCTTTGGATGAGGTAATAAGTGAGATGAAAACTGGAGTGGAGGCTGTGTGATATAGAGACAGTATAGATAAATGTAGTGAATTACAGGTAAAAGAACAGTGCTGCTAATGTATGAGCACAGCTACAAAAGTGATAAATAAAGAGAAGTATGTGAGTAGTGGGTGCAGGAATTAGTTATTAAAATAAAGAATTTTTAAAGTAGATAGATGTGATGCAATGGAAAAAGGTAATACAAACAGGATTATAAGTAGTATGAAGGCAAAAATTACAATGTACAGAGCCGATCAAATCAGAGGTGTTTTGAACAACAAGAGCAATCACTAAGAGCAGCACACAGATAGGGAAGTACTTGCAATGTCCAAGCTGGGAGAGCAGTAAGGAGTTTCCTGGATATGCATACAACAGGTGTTAGTGATGGTGGATTTGCTAATTCACATAAGTATGTTGTTTGATGCCACTATATGTTCCACTGCCACCACAGCATGTACCTGCAGGTGCGTTCTACAAACACCTATCAACATAGGTTCTACCAATACCAAAGGCAAAGAATGCTGCAGCTTGAAGAGGGATAAATGTGGGTGCTTATGGGCCCATATAAATTTACTCAATGCAGTATTCAATAGATGTATAGCATGCTTATTTACTATAAATGGCACCATTTGAAGCACATAAATACAGCAAGGAAAACTTACCATTTTAATTAAATGGCAGAAGCCCAAATAAGACAGGGGGAGGTGGTGCCAGGTCTGAAAGTCAGTCATGGTCACCCAGTTTAGGGAGGGGAAGTTACCACAATAGATTTGCAAGGGGTGTAAAGGAAAGTGTAATCCAAAATATTTCAAGACAGTTCCTACCCAGCAAAAAGGAAGGTGTCTCTCCATCCCTCAAGTGCGTCACTGATAAAACCCAGCACCTCCATTTAACTAGGATTGATTGAGAAGCCAGGGATCATGTTGAAATTCCCCAGAAGATCTAGTGATAAAGGCCGATACCTTAAGCTTAATGGACCCATGGTGCTGCCGCTCCAAGATGAGCAGGTGATAACATTTCTAATTAATGGATTGAAGGCCAGGTTAAACAGTAGTGGGGAGAGCAGGCATCCTTGCTGAGTCCCGGAAAGCCTTGGGGTCACATTATAAAATCTGAACGATACAAACAAAAGCAGGACCAAAATCTTGGTAAGTTAGGACCCGTAGCAAATGTGCACACAGCACCCTGTCACGCTCCTTATTGCCATCACAGCAAACAACGTTTTCTTTCTCAGCTGCAGCATGAGTCATAGCCACAATCAGTGGCCGAACATTGTGTACCGATGTCCTGCGTATGGAAACTGTTCAAGATGTGTGTGTGTGTGTGTGTGTGTGTGTGCGACGTGACACGCGGTGTGGAGAGAGACAAACTAAACCAGGTGGGAGCATGGTCTGAAAGCACTATTGCTCTGATGCTGAGTCCATAAGTCTGTGAAGAAGGGTATAGCTATCTCCAAGGGTCGAGCAATTAAAAAGTGATCTGTAGGAAAGACAAAGCAAATGGTGTGCTGCCCCACCACTTACCTCTTGGCCCGACTTGTCCAGAGCCGATGACAGGGTGGTGTTGAAGTTCCTGCCAATAATCACTTCTCCCTCAACCTAGTCTTGCAGTCGGACATAGATGTCTGAAAAAAAAACATTGTTAGGAGGACCAGTAAGAGCATATAAAGTGACCAATGTAAATTTTTCAACTTCTAAATCCAACTTGATAAACAAAAATCTACCATCCGGTTCTGCAGTCCTTGCTAAGACAGTGTAATGAACAGAGCCGTAACTATACTTTTTTATGCCCTGGGCCAGAAAGCGCATTGGCACCAGACCCGCCCCTACATTTTCAAATAGGGACATAAGGCATGTGCCGGAAAAAGGGGCGTGGCATCATGGGGAAGAGGCATGACAAATCTTATTTGTCCCATACGATTATGAAGGGGTACCGATCCCTTTCTACCACTGTTATCCAGGTGTAACTGGCAAATACAGCGTGAATCCCATGGCTGTAGTGATAATACACAATAATTATGCAGTATAACTCATCAGCTCTAGATGTAGGAGATCCCTGGTGAAGCTGCACATGCAGCAGGATTTGTCTGTCAGAACTGCTGTGCACATGCCTGGAGTCATCAGTGTAGATTAATGACCTTTGAGAGGACCTAACCATCTAACCCATGCCTACCCTTCCCAGACCTAAGCCAGTTGGAAGAGCACGGCAGAGGCCTGGGTCGGCTGCTGAGGGTGACATTGTCTCCCCTTGCAGCATTGCTTTCTCGTGTTACTGCTCAGTCTCCTCCTTCATGTTTTTGCCCAGTTTTCTCCCCCTCCTCCTTGTCCCCATCCAGAATAGATAATGTCTAAATCCCCTTCACGCAGAGGACCTTGACGTCATCAGCCAGTGTCCAGCTTCATTCCCTACCATCCAAGTGGGCATAGAGGGGGAATACTATACTATGGGACGAGCGTAGCGAGCCGAACCCAAAGTGTGATGAGCGTAGCGAACCCACGATGGGACAACTTACTTCTTTAAGCGGGGACAACTTACTTCTTTAGCTGGCCTTAATGGGCATGAACTGCACTTCCGCCCTCACTCACATCACTTCCAGGTCCCTAGCATGAAGGGGAAATAAGCTCTACCATCCAGTATACTTCCTGGGTGTTTCTCCTGACTATGCCGACGAGCCCTCATTCTCGATCACATGGAGCCTCAGTAGGAGAAGTACCCCGGTGAGTGTACAGCTGCGGCAAGAAGCGCAGTGAGTGCTGTGTCTATAGGGCCACATTATGTGTGTGTGCGCCACCCTGAAGCTCAGAGGGCAAGCTGGGGGCAGAATAGTGTGTGTAGAGTGGCGATGGGGCAGAACTTATATGGGTGCAGTATCATACCTACCATGTTTTCCCATGCCCCTCCAGTACTCGGGCCCATGTACGCTTTCGACAGCCCAGCAGAGAGCTGCACTTTTTGCTAATTCTATTACTATTTCTGTGAGTAGTGTATCTTTAAAATATGAGATTCTGGCAGGAAACTGACAATTGGATTCTTTCCTGAGCAATTATCTTACTGGCTATAGAATCTCAATGAGTTTGAGGGACTTGTAGATTTTTTATATATTTGCTGGATAGGTAAATCACAAGTGTTTTTAAGGAGCTAGCTATTGTACTATATGCAATCTTCAGAACATACTTCATTGTTACACCTTTTTAAATGTATTTGATATATTTAAATTATATCTGTATGTAAAAGTAGAACTAATAAGCTGGTTAGTACATAGATAATTCCATGTGTCAGGAAATTCTGCCATCTGATTCTTTGGGCGGAATTCAATTGATTACTTGGTCCGGATCTCCCGTCTAAAGTGACAGGAGATCGCGGGCCGCTATTCAACTGATGCCATTTTTCACGCTGATCACGCCCACAGAGGTCAGGTTTAGCCGCGTAAAGCAGCTAAACCCGACCAAAGTGCTGGGCGAGACCACGAAAAGTGCTGTATGGGCACCCAAACAGGTCACTTTTCGCACATTTCAGCTCTCATCCCCCTGGGGCTGCGAGCTGAAATGTAGCGCTGGCAGCTGATCACGCCCGACAGGAGCAAGAATTGAATAGCTCCGTCGGGCGCGATAGGGGCTGGAATCAACTGAATTCCGCCCTTTATATAAATAAGCTCTTAAACCAATGATGATGTATCCGCTGATCATTTGTGTGTTTATACTGTGGGCACATGCAGGAGAGCAATAGTTTGGACAAACTTACTGTAGGGCAGGAGTGTGTTAATGAAAGAGATGTTCTAAAGTGGTAGGAGGTTGGACTATTGATGTGATGCTTACACTTTTGCACAGTCACCTCTTTTCCACACCTACGCACACATTGGTGCACTCCAAGGGGGAATGTATCAAATCTTGGAGAGAGATAAAGTGGAGAGAGATAATGTACCAACAAATCAGCTTCTGTCATTTTTCTACACACAGGGTCTGATTCAGAGCCGGATGCTATTTGCGCTCGCTCGTTCAGAAAAAGGGGCTGGCTATTTAAATTGACAGTTCGCTCTTTGCAGTCTGTTGACGCCTCCATGTCTGAACGAGCGAACAAAACTTGTGGTCGTAATTTTGGAAAAAACGCTCCCTGGCCGCTCGCATCATACGTTATGTCCGCTATTTATTAGATTAATCGAGTACATCGACCGGCGTCTGAACTCGCTATTCTTGTGGTTGGTTTTTCCTACCGCAATCTTGCGAGCAGTTCTGACTATAAAACAACCAAGTGACGTGGTCAATGACGATGCTGTATTAATTATGCACACCCTTAAAACGCCCGTTTTGACCTTTAGGCACACCTGCGTTCTGATCTCCACTCCCCGTTTTCAAGCACCTTCCCCTGTTACCACCCACATACGCCTCCTCCTGTCACTCAAATTAGCAGGCATTCGCTATTTAGCGAGCACACGATTCTCGGCCACACTGACTGGTTCGCGCATGCGTATTACAATCCGTAAGCATGCGCAGATGTGCGAACATCGCTCGGAATGAACGAGCGGCCGCTTACGAGCGGCTCTGAATGAAGCCCACAGCCTGTAAAACATACTTGCCTACTCTCCCGGGACTGCCGGGAGCCTCCCGAAAATTGGGTGCTGCTACCGGTCCCCCGCAAGAGTAGACAAGACCCCCGGAATGGCTGGCGGCACCCGCACATGAAAATGGGCGGTCCTGGGATGCCATGGCGCGATTGTCACTGAATCGTGTCATTGTAGCCCCGCCCCCTGCTTTATAATGCTAGGCAGACAGCATGCCCTGGCATGCCAGCACTTATGGAACAACAAGTGCCAGCATTCCAAGACATTTAAAGCCCGCTGACACCTGTAATGTAAATATTAAAATAACCACAGTACACACCGACTGTAGTAATCCGTTATTGAAAAATAAATAAAACAAATTCATACTTACCAAATCCTCGAATGGGCTCCTCTTCGGTCCATGTAGGCAGTGGTAAATGCACGATTTTTAAGGGAGGGGGGGGGTTCCACACATTTAGGGAGGGTGAAGGCAAGGAAAATGAGGAACAGTTACAGGGAGAGATAACAGTGAGAGAGTGAGGGCAGGGACAATGAGGGGGAGTTACAGGGAAGCTGAGGATAGGGACACGCAACAGACACATACAGTACCTACACACATGTCTTTTCAAGGCCTTTCTAGCTGTCATGGTACTACAAGTCCCAGCACATCCAGTTGACAAAGTGTGCTGGGACTTATAGTCTCATCACAGCTGGATAGACAGTCAGTGATATAGCTGCAAATAGGACCCCCGGAGTACTTACCTTTAAATGTAGAGCTCCGGGTCATGCTGTTCCAGTGCAGCTGCCAAAGGGTCCAGGATCACTGTGCTGAGTTTACTGTGTTGGCAGTGGGGACCGCGCTGGACCGCTGGGAAGTGGCGCTGAGAAGGATAAGTATGCGCGATGTGATCACTGTGGGTGGAATGCTCCTGAGTCAGGCTCCCAAACAAGGTCGACGTTGCCAGCTGCTCGGCCCCGCACAGCTAACAGTGCCGCACTATGCCCCCTGCAGTGGTTTCCTGGTAGAAGCACAAGCTCCACACACTGACTCGGCCACCGCTACTCTCAGCTAATGGGCCGGTACTCTGAAAGACCTGAGCAGATGACAGCTTCCTGTTTGTGTACCACAGTGGAACGCAAATCCAGGAAGTGCGGCAACCGGCACAGACATACATAGGAAAAGCCTGTGCCGGCAGCCGCTGTTTGCCGGCCCGGCAGGCAATGCCAGCCTGCCATCTGTTTACACCCCAAAACCCCAATTCTGCACTTTTTTCCACCAGCTTTCATAGGCAAATCTTTTTTGCCGATTCCAATGCATTAACTTTCCGCACCGGCGAAAAGTCTTTGGAATTGAATACGGGGATAAGTTTTCGCCTGGTGATGTGACGTCACCGTCTAAACTTTTTTGCAGAAAATTGCTTATCACGGCCAATTGAATATGCCCCTAAGTGTGCACTTTGATGTAAGCTTGGTGAACCATCTAGTTCGGAGCATCCACGCAAAAGCAAAACATTTTGTACTGTCCTTCAATTGAGCATCATAAATCACTAGCGCATGCATGGGCGGGTTTCTGAGTACCTAGAACGGTATACAATCGGGAAGCTGGCTGCCTTAATACCGGCAGCCTGCTTCCCGACTGTCATATCCCGGTGAGGGTGAAATGCCGGGCATCTAGATGTAGACGCCTGACATTTCCCCGATGCCGGGTGCCGCGAGCGGACAGCCGCGGGAGGGAGGGTTAGGTTTAGGGCACCCGGGGGGGGACTTAGGGTTAGGAATCCCCCCAGGAGGGTTAGGGTTAGGCTAGGGGGAGGGAGGGTTAGGGTTAGGCACCCCCGGGGGGGACTAGGGTTAGGCACCCTCCGTGGGACTTAGGTTTAGGCAGCAGGGAAGGGGGGGTTAGGGTTAGGCACTTAGAGGAGGGATTAGGGTTAGGCACTTCAGGGGGGGGAGGTTAGAGTTAGGCACCCCTAAGGAGGGTTAGGGTTAGGGGGTTAGGTTAGTCAATACTTACCTATCGACGATCGGGATTTCCAGCGCTGTCGGGCTTCCGCTGCCGGGAACTCTGCTTTTGTCGGCCAGGAATCAAACCGCCGGCTATTCCCCTAGAACCACCCCCGTCGGACATATTCCCCTCTTCATTCTCTGTTCACAGTGTGGGCGGAGTCAATATGACAATCCCCGCCTCCATACACCCGCAAATCTCATCATTACGACATGGGGCGGGGCCTAATTGTTATGGACAGGAATTTTTGCGGAGCCGTGGAGGAACCAGGAGTGGAAGCAGGGACAGATTTAAATTGGAAAGTTGGTTGTTTAATATAGATATTAATAGACATGAAAATATACAGATAGTTACTAGAGTCCCAATGTAAATAAATTTAGAACCGGGGTACGTGGATGAAAGGTAACTGTAGTGGGAGAGAACAAAGTCAATGTCCAGAAAAGTAGCAGAGATGTTTGAAGTGAAATCCAGAAATGATGTAAATATGGCTGAATGATATATCCTGTAGAATGGCTGAATGAAATATCCTGATATCCTGTAGAATGGCTGAACGAAATATCCAGAAATCCTGTAGAATGGCTGAACGAGATATCCAGAAATCCTGTAGAATGGCTCAACGAGATAACCAGAAATCCTGTAGAATGGCTGAATGAGATATCCAGAAATCCTGTAGAATGGCTGAACCAGATATCCAGATATCTTGTAGAATGGCTGAACGAGGGCTAAACAAAATGACAGGTTCAGAACACAGGAGTGGGTAACCTGTGGGAGACCGAGCAGTCACCACCAGACGGGAGGCTGTGAGACTGGTCAGAGCGGTGCTGGGAGATCTGTGGTAGCCGGACAGGAGGCAGAGGTAGCACCGGAGCAGGAACAAGGCTTAGGAGCACAGGGAACTCTCTCACAGCAAGCTGTGAAACACGTTGCACTGGCAACTACAGGGAGCTCCAAACCCCCTTAAGTACCCAGCAGCAGAGCATGAGTGGCTGGGAGAGATCACCTGATGCATGAGGATAGGCTATATCACATGCCCTTAGGCAAGATGGCCGCACCCAGACTCCCGCGGCACGGTGATGCTGATAGCCGTACCACTGCCAGCATGACCCACTGACATCAGACCCCCGCACGCACCCAGCGCCAGTCTCCAAGTACCAGCTCCCCCGCCGGAAGGACCACGCCACATCGTCCGCACTGGTAAGCACCACAGGCTCCTGGGGAGAGATACCCTGGTCATGACACTAATGATGTGAGGTGCCCGCCCCATTAGCAACTTGCTGTTGCATCAGAAGTATGTATGTGTTTTAGTGTGTGTGTGTATATATGCGTATGTATTAGTGTGTATGTGTTAGTGTGTATATATATATGTGTATGTATGTATTAGTGTGTATATATGAGTTAGTGTGTGTATACTGTATATGTGTTAGTGTGTATATAATACATGTACTGTATATATTTATTAGAAACACCCCTCCAGAAAATCCTGCTTTTGCCCCTGAATAAATTATGCCTATCTAGCGGAATCGGTATGGGATGCCGGCAGTCGGACACGTCAGAATCCCGACACCGGCATCCCGACAGGGCTAACATACCGACACTTGTTGTATGGTATGCTAAACCTCCCCCTCTCCCTACCCTAACCCTCCATCTTTGATGCCTAACCTTCCTCATAGTGCCTGAAACTAACCTCCCCCTCTCCACACCCTAACGCCTAACCCTAACCGACTCCTTAACCACAACCTTCCCCCCCACCCTGTTACTTACCTTTGGTATCCCGGTGGTCGGGATGTCGATGTCAGGCGTCAGGATTCAGGCACCGGTAATATCAGCGCTGGCATCGCAACCGCCGGGATACTGACTGTATCCCTATCTAGCTATAGACATTTAGCCAATGTATGAAAGGTCTTCAAAGCCACTAATATACAAATATATATATATATATATATTTTAAAAGTGTTACAGGTTTTGTAATAAACTGTATCAAACATATGTTCGGAAAAAAAGTTTTATATTAATTTTTCTTTGAACATTGCCAAATCTTTAAACATTAATTTCCCTCCATGTTGTGAATAAACACAATATTTAGCAAACATCTTAGCAGTCTAATTGCTTTTCTTGAACAAATGTAATCATGTTTAAAGAAAACATCTGCCTGTTTTGGTATTTGAGTAATAAAGATTTTCCTTTCAGCAAGCCTGTTAAGTAGGGAATGTTTATCTAAATTTAGACCGGACTATGGGGCCTATTCATCAACACTAAAATAACGTTTTTAAGGACATTTTCCTTAAATAACGTTATTTTGGTATTCATGTAGCCACTTAGCACATGAGATATCACAGATATCTCCTTGCTAAGTTCCCCTGCATTAATTTCCACACTCCCCATACATTAGTATGGGGATGTGGAAATTGTGGTATTCATCAAATTACGAAAATTATCAATTTTCGGAATTTGATGCAGTTACTATTCGCCACTGTGAGGTGGCGAATAGCAGAATCGACTTACCTGTATCCGCGTGTGCAGGTCCCCCGACGAGTCCCTCCGGTGCTCTGCTCCGTCCTCGGGCTCCGAGGCTGGTCGGACATGTGTGCTCCCCAGCAGAGCACAAGAAAGTTTAGACAAAAAAAAAAGTCTGATGTTGTCTGCAAAAACCCTTTTTGAAAACGCTAAACCTAGATATCCAAAAGTTTTAACAATAAAAGTATATACAGTTTGAGTCTCCCATATCCAAAATGCTTGGGACCAGGGGTATTTTGGATAATGGAATATTCCGTATTTTGGAATATTTGCATACCATAATGAGTTATCTTGGGAATGGGACCAAAATATACACACAGAATGCATTTATGTGTTATTTACACATTATACACACAGCTTGCAGGTAATTTTATACAATATTTTCAATAATTTTGTGGCTCAAGCAAAGTTTGTGTACATACATGAAATTCATTTATGTTTCATATACACCTTATACACACAGCCTGAAGGTAATGTTATACAATATTTTTAATAATTTGTGCCTTAGACAAAGTTTGTGTACATGGAACTATCAAAAATCAAAGGTTTCATTATTTCAGTCATGCCAAAATTATTCCGTATTTCGGAATATTCCGTATTTCGGAATATTTGGATATGAGAGACTCAAACTGTAGTACAAAGATATTCTATAGACATCAGTGAATATAGAAATGGTGGGTTTGAATCTTTGATATGATCCTTGTAGAGTCTCAAATTTGAACAAAGCATAAAAATCTAAATATACTTTTAAAAGGCAAATATTTATAAGCTATTGAAACCACTCATCTCTTTGTAAATATTAAAGTTGGTCTGCTTTAGTCAATTTCTATGTTTAGCTTTATTTACCTTCCTCGCAAATAATGTCATAGTCAGACAGTAGATATGTCCCATTAGGAGTGAATCCGCTGTGAAAGCTAATTTTGAGCACCTAGCTGCGATCTCTGAGTGCGTGCTCTGAACAATCAAACCATGACATTTTACTTTAGAGAGTAACTCAGTACAATATCAGTACCAATATCATAATAATGCAATAAGAATTGGGTGTGAACAGTTCCATGCCCTGATCTGCCCAATCGTTCCAATGCTTTATCTAAGCACATCCCAAATTCTGCCTTACAATTCCCCTATTTGTGCCAATGCCATGTCCTCAAATTGTTTAGCCCTGACCAATTAGGTTCAGTAAACCAGAACTATCCTAATACAAACAAGACTAATGGAGAGTACAATAATCAGTATGAGAACCCTGTAGAGTATTTGCATGTGTGAGGCACTATTGCAGTTGACCTGACTGATCTGCAGATGTGCACAAGTTTCCATAAGTGGCCTCCTGCATGTAAGTGTAGTTGTGCAGTAGAACCCGCTGAAGGGTCGGAAGAAGGAATTACACCCATGACTGTGAAAGTAATGACTGCTGTCAATCTGAGGGACAGGGATGTGGTAACACATGAAATATGTCACATATGAGATGTGGGAATGGTAAGTAATGTGGAAACGGTACTTGGATTTTAACACCATTAAACAGCATACTGTATATTCAGTTTAGGTACTTTGAGCCAGACATAAAAACCCATAGATTAAAATGATATATGAGGCATAGATGCATGTGTTTTAAAATAATAAATTAATAATATGATAATGTAAATCACATTGTGGAAGCTGAATGAAATGTATATGAGATGCCTATGTAGCGACTTATACCCAAAATGTAGTCTAATATAGAGCACTCTCAAGTTCAATATTACATTAATATCATATTTAACTTATTCATTAACTTATTTATATATAAAAATGGAATGTAATGAATACATCAAATGTGCTTTTAATGTAATATTGAACGCCTATCAGAATACTTTTTTATGTTTGTTTGGTTGTCAATGGTATATCATCCAAGAAGGTAATTTAAGGAAATAGAAAATGGTCTAACATGCCTGGGATTTGGGGTAGGGTGGCAAGAAAAAAAAAAACATTTTTCACAATAAAGAGTATCCCAACCTGTCCAAATTTTGCAAAAAATAAAAAAACCATCTCAATGAGAACATTGGACTTTTAGCACTTAATTCTAAAATATATATTTGGTGCAAAAGTAACATAGCCCATAACCTACATAACCTACTGTGAAGAATGCTGGTGACAACATCATCCTTTGCGACTATTTCCCTTCAGCTGGCACAGTGATTGTAGTAAGGATAGATGGCATAATGAATAGGTACAATATCTTATGAAACTGCCTACACTACGTAAATTACTAGAACTGGTCTTGATGAGGCCTTCATCTATAGCAACCCCTTACAGCACTAACATGTTCACTGATACTTGGTTTTTACAGGACTTCAACTCAAGGTAAGAGTAACAACACTGGTGGTGTTTTAGTATAGAAACTGGAGACTAGGAATTTTCATGAAAAAAGAAACTGACCTTATTATACTCTTCCAGGGCACCAGACTAAGATATAATGATAACACTTCAGAATGGTCACCAGTGGACAAGGCTCAGCTATGCAATTAATAGCAGAATCGGGGTACACAGGCAGATGTTATTCCAGGGAGAAGTCATTAACAGAATAAGGGTACACAGGTAGAAATTAGTATAGGCAGCAATCAAAAATTAGAATGAAGGTACACAGGAAGGAACTTGCTGTCAGGATTATGTGCCACCTCAATCACAAGATATGTTATTTCAAAATCTTTGTGTATAGTAGCTGTATTCTATTGACCTATGTGTGACCTTTGATGCCCAGATGTACAGTTAAGTATCTGACGAACTATACCAAAGCGATGTGAATGACATAGCATGTGCAGCACTTATTATATGATCTGAATGATTTTTGACCAACTGTTAGGTCCTGGTGCTGCATACACACTACATAATTATTGGCCCTATCTGACAGATATAGCCATGTCAGACCAAGGCATAAATTTACTAAGCAGCGGTTTTGGTGTCATTTGACAGTGCTTTATATTACTAATTGACAGCATTTACAAAAGGTCAGTTTTGATGTCTAAACTGAAACCCCCGACAACACCCAGCAGTTTCTAAACAACAACCCGTATGGAGTGTTCTATTTGGAAGTGGTGTCTGTTCTATTTCACAAAATGGCTGCCTCACCTGGTAAAATTCGTAACGAGGTGTCAGCTCTGGGCAGTCAGCATGTCTTCAAGCCCCAGCACCCTTTATGACTGGTTGTAGGAGAGGGTGATTGAAACCACTCATACTGACACAGGTTGCAGATCCCATAATCATGCAGTTGAGTTTATCCACACTGCAGCCAGAGTTTCATGGATTGTAGATCTTCATTTAGGGGCCCATCTTCCTTTGAAGCTTCTGTGATTAAGTAACAGATAAGAACTCTCTGAAAGGTTATGAATTGTGTTAAGGTCTATTGGTCCCCTAAGAAATCTGTATCAATTTGTGCTATGGCTAAAATCCCCCTTCTCTGCAGAAACCTGAGCCAGGAACAGAGGAATGTGTGTACCTAGAAGTGTAAACTTAATTTGCATTGACACTGAAAAGGTAGAGGATAGGTGGAATCCCGAGGTGGATAAGACTAAGATGCTCTCAGCATCTATCATCCATTTCCTGAGAAAAGCCTGGTGAGACTGGAGTGTACTCATGACAATTTCAAAATTCATGATTTGTAATTTAGCGATTCTGTTTTATTTCCCTTTTATTTCATGAAACATTTGCATATTAGTTATGTGTAATTTTAGTAACAATTTTTGTAACCTTTTAGCATTGGAGTAACTGTGCTTGGATTACAAATCCTAATTCTAGCAGAGTCTCTGTGTTCTTTAAGATAAACCCACAAGCCTAGGAAGTACCCAAGTGCATGCTACTATCTGTGTGAAATTATCATTGAATAACCATAACTGTGGGGAGGTGAAATTCAAGGGCTACCTGAATTAACCCTTAATGGTGGCAACTAGGTTGTGTTATTAATGCTGAGTGCTGAGGTGGCCATAATCACTGCCAGTGGTTTCAGATTGATCTTTTTGATACCGGCTGATTGTGACACTTGCAATAAAATGTTTAACTCTGCTGAAATGGTTTTCAAACTAATACATAGATTATACATCATTCTTGATAAATGTCATAACATATTCCCATCTACATCAATCTTATGCTAGAGAGAATGCAGCCATACAAGCAATATTTTACTGTCAGGATTTGGCCTGGGATCGGCTGTTACTCACCGTGGCACCGACTTTCCCTGATCAGCCGTGCAGTCAGCCGCCAGGTGCAGCAACGAGTGACGCAGTGAGTATTCTCCCCAGGGCCCGGTGAAAACTTCCATGAGAATTCTCCATTGCAGAGTTCCCACGACTGCAGTCGTGGGCGCAGCCATGCTGTCTTTCTCACTTGACCAGACTTTCCTCCAATGGTAGCCTTGCGGTCTCTCAGCTGACTCTCTTGTCCAATGACCAGCTCCCTAAGGGTATAAAGCAGGACTCCAGGAACAGGAATTTGCCTGAATAACTTCTCTATTTCCAGTTACTGCTTTGCTGAAGTGCTATTCCAGGCTTCATGCTGTTTTTATCTCCAGTGCTCTTTCACTAGACTCTGTTGTATATCTCCAGTGTTCTTCACATCAGTTTCATCTGATATTCTCTATGCGTTTCTCATAAGTCTCAGCTGATATTCTCTAGTGCGTTTCTCATCAGTCTCAGCTGATATTCTCTAGTGGGTTTCTCATAAGTCTCAGCTGATATTCTCTAGTGCGTTTCTCATCAGTCTCAGATGATATTCTCTAGTGTATTTCTCATCAGTCTCAGCTGATATTCTCTAGTGTGTTTCTCATCAGTTTCATCTGATATTCTCTAGTGTGTTTCTCATCAGTCTCAGCTGATATTCTCTAGTGTATTTCTCAGCAGTCTCAGGTGATATTCTCTAGTGTGTTTCTCATCAGTCTCAGCTGATATTCTCTAGTGTGTTTCTCATCAGTTTCATCTGATATTCTCTAGTGTGTTTCTCATCAGTTTCATCTGATATTCTCTAGTGTGTTTCTCATCAGTTTCATCTGATATTCTCTAGTGTGTTTCTCATCAGTCTCAGCTGATATTCTCTAGTGTGTTTCTCATCAGTCTCAGCTGATATTCTCTAGTGTGTTTCTCATCAGTCTCAGCTGATATTCTCTAGTGTGTTTCTCATCAGTCTCTGCTGATATTCTCTAGTGTGTTTCTCATCAGTTTCATCTGATATTCTCCAGTGTGTTTCTCATCAGTCTCAGCTGATATTCTCTAGTGTGTTTCTTATCAGTCTCAGCTGATATTCTCTAGTGCGTTTCTCATCAGTCTCAGCTGATATTCTCTAGTGTGTTTCTCATCAGTCTCTGTTGACATTCTCTAGTGTGTTTCTCATCAGTCTCTGCTGATATTCTCTAGTGTGTTTCTCATCAGTCTCAGCTGATATTCTCTAGTGTATTTCTTATCAGTCTCAGCTGATATTCTCTAGTGTGTTTCTCATCAGTTTCATCTGATATTCTCTAGTGTACTTCTTATCAGTCTCAGATGATATTCTCTAGTGTGTTTCTTATCAGTCTCAGCTGATATTCTCTACTGTGTTTCTCATCAGTCTCAGGTGATATTCTCTACTGTGTTTCTCATCAGTCTCAGATGATATTCTCTAGTGTGTTTCTTATCAGTCTCAGCTGATATTCTCTAGTGTGTTTCTCATCAGTCTCAGGTGATATTCTCTAGTGTGTTTCTCATCAGTCTCAGCTGATATTCTCTAGTGTGTTTCTCATCAGTCTAAGATGATATTCTCTAGTGTGTTTCTCATCAGTCTCAGCTGATATTCTCTAGTGTGTTTCTCATCAGTCTCAGCTGATATTCTCTAGTGTGTTTCTCATCAGTCTCAGCTGATATTCTCTAGTGTGTTTCTCATCAGTCTCAGGAGATAATCTCTAGTGTGTTTCTCATCAGTCTCAGCTGATATTCTCTAGTGTGTTTGTCATCAGTCTCAGTTGATATTCTCTAGTGCGTTTGTCATCAGTCTCAGCTGATATTCCATAGTGCGTTTCTCATCAGTCTCAGCTGATATTCTCTAGTGTGTTTCTCATCAGTCTCAGCTGATATTCTATAGTGTGTTTCTCATCAGTCTCAGCTGATATTCTCTAGTGTTTTTCTTATCAGTCTCTGCTGATATTCTCTAGGGCGTTTCTCATCAGTCTCAGCTGATATTCTCTAGTGTGTTTCTTATCAGTCTCAGTTGATATTCTCTAGTGTGTTTCTCATCAGTCTCAGCTCATATTCTCTAGTGTATTTCTCATCAGTTTCATCTGATATTCTCTAGTGTATTTCTCATCAGTCTCAGCTGATATTCTCTAGGGCGTTTCTCATCAGTCTCAGTTGATATTCTCTAGTGTGTTTCTCATCAGTTTCATCTGATATTCTCTAGTGTGTTTCTCATCGGTTTCATCTGATATTCTCTAGTGCGTTTCTCATCAGTCTCAGCTGATATTCTCTAGTGTGTTTCTTATCAGTCTCAGTTGATATTCTCTAGTGTGTTTCTCATCAGTCTCAGCTGATATTCTCTAGTGTGTTTCTCATCAGTCTCAGCTGATATTCTCTAGTGTGTTTCTTATCAGTCTCAGCTCATATTCTCTAGTGTAGTTCTCATCAGTCTCAGGTGATATTCTCTAGTGTGTTTGTCATCAGTCTCAGCTGATATTCTCTAGTGTGCTTCACATCAATTTCATCTGATATTCTCTATGCTTTTCTCATCAGTCTCAGCTGATATTCTCTAGTGCGTTTCTCATCAGTCTCAGCTGATATTCTCTAGTGTGTTTCTCATCAGTCTCAGCTGATATTCTCTAGTGTGTTTCTCATCAGTCTCAGCTGATATTCTCAAGTGTGCTTCACATCAGTCTCAGCTGATATTCTCTAGTGTATTTCTCATCAGTCTCAGCTGATATTCTCTAGTGTGTTTCTAATCAGTTTCATCAGATATTCTCTAGTGTGTTTCTCATCAGTTTCATCTGATATTCTCTAGTGTGTTTCACATCAGTCTCAGCTGATATTCTCTAGTGTGTTTCTCATCAGTCTCAGCTGATATTCTCTAGTGTGTTTCTCATCAGTCTCAGCTGATGTTCTCTAGTGTGTTTCTTATCAGTCTCAGCTGATGTTCTCTAGTGTATTTCTCATCAGTCTCAGCTGATATTCTCTAGTGTGTTTCTCATCAGTTTCATCTGATATTCTCTAGTGCGTTTCCCATCAGTTTCAGCTGATATTCTCTAGTGTGTTTCTCATCAGTCTAAGATGATATTCTCTAGTGTGTTTCTCATCAGTCTTAGTTGATATTCTCTAGTGTGTTTCTCATCAGTCTCAGCTGATATTCTCTAGTGTGTTTCTCATCAGTCTCAGCTGATATTCTCTAGTGTGTTTCTCATCAGTTTCATCTGCTATTCTCTAGTGTGTTTCTCACCAGTTTCATCTGATATTCTCTAGTGTACTTCTTATCAGTCTCAGATAATATTCTCTAGTGTGTTTCTCATCAGTTTCATCTGATATTCTCTAGTGTGTTTCTTATCAGTCTCAGCTGATATTCTGTAGTGTGTTTCTCATCAGACTAAGATGATATTCTCTAGTGTGTTTCTCATCAGTCTTAGTTGATATTCTCTAGTGTGTTTCTCATCAGTCTCAGCTGATATTCTCTAGTGTGTTTCTCATCAGTCTCAGGTGATATTCTCTAGTGAGTTTCTCATCAGTCTCAGGTGATATTCTCTAGTGTGTTTCTCATCAGTCTCAGGTGATATTCTCTAGTGCGTTTCTCATCAGTCTCAGCTGATATTCTCTAGTGTGTTTCTCATCAGTCTCAGCTGATATTCTCTAGTGTGTTTCTCATCAGTCTCAGCTGATATTCTCTAGTGTGCTTCACATCAGTCTCAGCTGATATTCTCTAGTGTATTTCTCATCAGTCTCAGCTGATATTCTCTAGTGTATTTCTCATCAGTTTCATCAGAAATTCTCTAGTGTGTTTCTCATCAGTTTCATCTGATATTCTCTAGTGTGTTTCTCATCAGTCTCAGCTGATATTCTCTAGTGTGTTTCTCATCAGTCTCAGCTGATATTCTCTAGTGTGTTTCTCATCAGTCTCAGCTGATGTTCTCTAGTGTGTTTCTTATCAGTCTCAGCTGATGTTCTCTAGTGTATTTCTCATCAGTCTCAGCTGATATTCTCTAGTGTGTTTCTCATCAGTTTCATCTGATATTCTCTAGTGCGTTTCCCATCAGTCTCAGCTGATATTCTCTAGTGTGTTTCTCATCAGTCTAAGAAGATATTCTCTAGTGTGTTTCTCATCAGTCTTAGGTGATATTCTCTAGTGTGTTTCTCATCAGTTTCATCTGCTATTCTCTATTGTATTTCTCATCAGTTTCATCTGAAATTCTCTAGTGTACTTCTTATCAGTCTCAGATGATATTCTCTAGTGCGTTTCTCATCAGTCTCAGCTGATATTCTCTAGTGTGTTTCTCATCAGTCTCTGTTGACATTCTCTAGTGTGTTTCTCATCAGTCTCTGCTGATATTCTCTAGTGTGTTTCTCATCAGTCTCAGCTGATATTCTCTAGTGTATTTCTTATCAGTCTCAGCTGATATTCTCTAGTGTGTTTCTCATCAGTTTCATCTGATATTCTCTAGTGTACTTCTTATCAGTCTCAGATGATATTCTCTAGTGTGTTTCTTATCAGTCTCAGCTGATATTCTCTACTGTGTTTCTCATCAGTCTCAGGTGATATTCTCTACTGTGTTTCTCATCAGTCTCAGATGATATTCTCTAGTGTGTTTCTTATCAGTCTCAGCTGATATTCTCTAGTGTGTTTCTCATCAGTCTCAGGTGATATTCTCTAGTGTGTTTCTCATCAGTCTCAGCTGATATTCTCTAGTGTGTTTCTCATCAGTCTAAGATGATATTCTCTAGTGTGTTTCTCATCAGTCTCAGCTGATATTCTCTAGTGTGTTTCTCATCAGTCTCAGCTGATATTCTCTAGTGTGTTTCTCATCAGTCTCAGCTGATATTCTCTAGTGTGTTTCTCATCAGTCTCAGGAGATAATCTCTAGTGTGTTTCTCATCAGTCTCAGCTGATATTCTCTAGTGTGTTTGTCATCAGTCTCAGTTGATATTCTCTAGTGCGTTTGTCATCAGTCTCAGCTGATATTCCATAGTGCGTTTCTCATCAGTCTCAGCTGATATTCTCTAGTGTGTTTCTCATCAGTCTCAGCTGATATTCTATAGTGTGTTTCTCATCAGTCTCAGCTGATATTCTCTAGTGTTTTTCTTATCAGTCTCTGCTGATATTCTCTAGGGCGTTTCTCATCAGTCTCAGCTGATATTCTCTAGTGTGTTTCTTATCAGTCTCAGTTGATATTCTCTAGTGTGTTTCTCATCAGTCTCAGCTCATATTCTCTAGTGTATTTCTCATCAGTTTCATCTGATATTCTCTAGTGTATTTCTCATCAGTCTCAGCTGATATTCTCTAGGGCGTTTCTCATCAGTCTCAGTTGATATTCTCTAGTGTGTTTCTCATCAGTTTCATCTGATATTCTCTAGTGTGTTTCTCATCGGTTTCATCTGATATTCTCTAGTGCGTTTCTCATCAGTCTCAGCTGATATTCTCTAGTGTGTTTCTTATCAGTCTCAGTTGATATTCTCTAGTGTGTTTCTCATCAGTCTCAGCTGATATTCTCTAGTGTGTTTCTCATCAGTCTCAGCTGATATTCTCTAGTGTGTTTCTTATCAGTCTCAGCTCATATTCTCTAGTGTAGTTCTCATCAGTCTCAGGTGATATTCTCTAGTGTGTTTGTCATCAGTCTCAGCTGATATTCTCTAGTGTGCTTCACATCAATTTCATCTGATATTCTCTATGCTTTTCTCATCAGTCTCAGCTGATATTCTCTAGTGCGTTTCTCATCAGTCTCAGCTGATATTCTCTAGTGTGTTTCTCATCAGTCTCAGCTGATATTCTCTAGTGTGTTTCTCATCAGTCTCAGCTGATATTCTCAAGTGTGCTTCACATCAGTCTCAGCTGATATTCTCTAGTGTATTTCTCATCAGTCTCAGCTGATATTCTCTAGTGTGTTTCTAATCAGTTTCATCAGATATTCTCTAGTGTGTTTCTCATCAGTTTCATCTGATATTCTCTAGTGTGTTTCACATCAGTCTCAGCTGATATTCTCTAGTGTGTTTCTCATCAGTCTCAGCTGATATTCTCTAGTGTGTTTCTCATCAGTCTCAGCTGATGTTCTCTAGTGTGTTTCTTATCAGTCTCAGCTGATGTTCTCTAGTGTATTTCTCATCAGTCTCAGCTGATATTCTCTAGTGTGTTTCTCATCAGTTTCATCTGATATTCTCTAGTGCGTTTCCCATCAGTTTCAGCTGATATTCTCTAGTGTGTTTCTCATCAGTCTAAGATGATATTCTCTAGTGTGTTTCTCATCAGTCTTAGTTGATATTCTCTAGTGTGTTTCTCATCAGTCTCAGCTGATATTCTCTAGTGTGTTTCTCATCAGTCTCAGCTGATATTCTCTAGTGTGTTTCTCATCAGTTTCATCTGCTATTCTCTAGTGTGTTTCTCACCAGTTTCATCTGATATTCTCTAGTGTACTTCTTATCAGTCTCAGATAATATTCTCTAGTGTGTTTCTCATCAGTTTCATCTGATATTCTCTAGTGTGTTTCTTATCAGTCTCAGCTGATATTCTGTAGTGTGTTTCTCATCAGACTAAGATGATATTCTCTAGTGTGTTTCTCATCAGTCTTAGTTGATATTCTCTAGTGTGTTTCTCATCAGTCTCAGCTGATATTCTCTAGTGTGTTTCTCATCAGTCTCAGGTGATATTCTCTAGTGAGTTTCTCATCAGTCTCAGGTGATATTCTCTAGTGTGTTTCTCATCAGTCTCAGGTGATATTCTCTAGTGCGTTTCTCATCAGTCTCAGCTGATATTCTCTAGTGTGTTTCTCATCAGTCTCAGCTGATATTCTCTAGTGTGTTTCTCATCAGTCTCAGCTGATATTCTCTAGTGTGCTTCACATCAGTCTCAGCTGATATTCTCTAGTGTATTTCTCATCAGTCTCAGCTGATATTCTCTAGTGTATTTCTCATCAGTTTCATCAGAAATTCTCTAGTGTGTTTCTCATCAGTTTCATCTGATATTCTCTAGTGTGTTTCTCATCAGTCTCAGCTGATATTCTCTAGTGTGTTTCTCATCAGTCTCAGCTGATATTCTCTAGTGTGTTTCTCATCAGTCTCAGCTGATGTTCTCTAGTGTGTTTCTTATCAGTCTCAGCTGATGTTCTCTAGTGTATTTCTCATCAGTCTCAGCTGATATTCTCTAGTGTGTTTCTCATCAGTTTCATCTGATATTCTCTAGTGCGTTTCCCATCAGTCTCAGCTGATATTCTCTAGTGTGTTTCTCATCAGTCTAAGAAGATATTCTCTAGTGTGTTTCTCATCAGTCTTAGGTGATATTCTCTAGTGTGTTTCTCATCAGTTTCATCTGCTATTCTCTATTGTATTTCTCATCAGTTTCATCTGAAATTCTCTAGTGTACTTCTTATCAGTCTCAGATGATATTCTCTAGTGTGTTTCTCATCAGTTTCATCTGATATTCTCTAGTGTGTTTCTTATCAGTCTCAGCTGATAGTCTCTAGTGTGTTTCTCATCAGTCTAAGATGATATTCTCTAGTGTGTTTCTCATCAGTCTTAGTTGATATTCTCTAGTGTGTTTCTCATCAGTCTCAGCTGATATTCTCTAGTGTGTTTCTCATCAGTCTCAGGTGATATTCTCTAGTGAGTTTCTCATCAGTCTCAGGTGATATTCTCTAGTGTGTTTCTCATCAGTCTCAGGTGATATTCTCTAGTGCGTTTCTCATCAGTCTCAGCTGATATTCTCTAGTGTGTTTCTCATCAGTCTCAGCTGATATTCTCTAGTGTGTTTCTCATCAGTCTCAGCTGATATTCTCTAGTGTGCTTCACATCAGTCTCAGCTGATATTCTCTAGTGTATTTCTCATCAGTCTCAGCTGATATTCTCTAGTGTATTTCTCATCAGTTTCATCAGAAATTCTCTAGTGTGTTTCTCATCAGTTTCATCTGATATTCTCTAGTGTGTTTCTCATCAGTCTCAGCTGATATTCTCTAGTGTGTTTCTCATCAGTCTCAGCTGATATTCTCTAGTGTGTTTCTCATCAGTCTCAGCTGATGTTCTCTAGTGTGTTTCTTATCAGTCTCAGCTGATGTTCTCTAGTGTATTTCTCATCAGTCTCAGCTGATATTCTCTAGTGTGTTTCTCATCAGTTTCATCTGATATTCTCTAGTGCGTTTCCCATCAGTCTCAGCTGATATTCTCTAGTGTGTTTCTCATCAGTCTAAGAAGATATTCTCTAGTGTGTTTCTCATCAGTCTTAGGTGATATTCTCTAGTGTGTTTCTCATCAGTTTCATCTGCTATTCTCTATTGTATTTCTCATCAGTTTCATCTGAAATTCTCTAGTGTACTTCTTATCAGTCTCAGATGATATTCTCTAGTGTGTTTCTCATCAGTTTCATCTGATATTCTCTAGTGTGTTTCTTATCAGTCTCAGCTGATAGTCTCTAGTGTGTTTCTCATCAGTCTAAGATGATATTCTCTAGTGTGTTTCTCATCAGTCTTAGTTGATATTCTCTAGTGTGTTTCCCATCAGTCTCAGCTGATATTCTCTAGTGTGTTTCTCATCAGTCTCAGGTGATATTCTCTAGTGTGTTTCTCATCAGTCTCAGCGGATATTCTCTAGTGCGTTTGTCATCAGTCTCAGCTGATATTCTCTAGTGCGTTTGTCATCAGTCTCAGCTGATATTCTCTAGTGCGTTTCTCATCAGTCTCAGCTGATATTCTCTAGTGTATTTCTCATCAGTCTCAGCTGATATTCTCTAGTGTGCTTCACATCAGTCTCAGCTGATATTCTCTAGTGTATTTCTCATCAGTCTCAGCTGATATTCTCTAGTGTGTTTCTCATCAGTTTCATCAGATATTCTCTAGTGTGTTTCTCATCAGTTTTATCTGATATTCTCTAGTGTGTTTCTCATCAGTCTCAGCTGATATTCTCTAGTGTGTTTCTTATCAGTCTCAGCTGATATTCTCTAGTGCGTTTCTCATCAGTCTCAGCTGATATTCTCTAGTGTGTTTCTCATCAGTCTCTGCTGATATTCTCTAGTGTGTTTCTCATCAGTCTCTGCTGATATTCTCTAGTGTGTTTCTCATCAGTCTCAGCTGATATTCTCTAGTGTATTTCTCATCAGTCTCAGCTGACATTCTCTAGTGTGTTTCTCATCAGTTTCATCTGCTATTCTCTAGTGTGTTTCTCATCAGTTTCATCTGATATTCTCTAGTGTACTTCTTATCAGTCTCAGATGATATTCTCTAGTGTGTTTCTCATTAGTTTCATCTGATATTCTCTAGTGCGTTTCTCATCAGTCTCAGCTGATATTCTCTAGTGTGTTTCTCATCAGTCTAAGATGATATTCTCTAGTGTGTTTCTCATCAGTCTTAGTTGATATTCTCTAGTGTGTTTCTCATCAGTCTCAGCTGATATTCTCTAGTGTGTTTCTCATCAGTCACAGCTGATATTCTCTAGTGTGTTTCTCATCAGTTTCATCTGCTATTCTCTAGTGTGTTTCACATCAGTTTCATCTGATATTCTCTAGTGTACTTCTTATCAGTCTCAGATGATATTCTCTAGTGTGTTTCTCATCAGTTTCATCTGATATTCTCTAGTGTGTTTCTTATCAGTCTCAGCTGATATTCTCTAGTGTGTTTCTCATCAGTCTAAGATGATATTCTCTAGTGTGTTTCTCATCAGTCTTAGTTGATATTCTCTAGTGTGTTTCTCATCAGTCTCAGCTGAAATTCTCTAGTGTGTTTCTCATCAGTCTCAGCTGATATTCCCTAGTGTGTTTCTCATCAGTCTCAGGTGATATTCTCTAGTGTGTTTCTCATCAGTCTCAGCTGATATTCTCTAGTGTGTTTGTCATCAGTTTCATCTGATATTCTCTAGTGCATTTCCCATCAGTCTCAGCTGATATTCTCTAGTGTGTTTCTCATCAGTCTAAGATGATATTCTCTAGTGTGTTTCTCATCAGTCTCAGCTGATATTCTCTAGTGTGTTTCTCATCAGTCTCAGCTGATATTCTCTAGTGTGTTTCTCATCAGTCTCAGGTGATATTCTCTAGTGTGTTTCTCATCAGTCTCAGCTGATATTCTCTAGTGTGTTTGTCATCAGACTCAGCTGATATTCTCTAGTGCGTTTCTCATCAGTCTCAGCTGATATTCTCTAGTGCGTTTCTCATCAGTCTCAGCTGATATTCTCTAGTGTATTTCTCATCAGTCTCAGCTGATATTCTCTAGTGTGTTTCTCATCAGTCTCAGCTGATATTCTCTAGTGTTTTTCTTATCAGTCTCAGTTGATATTCTCTAGGGCGTTTCTCATCAGTCTCAGCTGATATTCTCTAGTGTGTTTCTTATCAGTCTCAGTTGATATTCTCTAGTGTGTTTCTCATCAGTCTCAGCTCATATTCTCTAGTGTATTTCTCATCAGTTTCATCTGATATTCTCTAGTGTATTTCTCATCAGTCTCAGCTGATATTCTCTAGGGCGTTTCTCATCAGTCTCAGCTGATATTCTCTAGTGTGTTTCTCATCAGTTTCATCTGATAATCTCTAGTGTGTTTCTCATCAGTTTCATCTGATATTCTCTAGTGCGTTTCTCATCAGTCTCAGCTGATATTCTCTAGTGTGTTTCTCATCAGTCTCAGCTGATATTCTCTAGTGTGTTTCTCATCAGTCTCAGCTAATATTCTCTAGTGTATTTCTCATCAGTCTCAGTTGATATTCTCTAGGGCGTTTCTCATCAGTCTCAGCTGATATTCTCTAGTGTGTTTCTCATCAGTCTCAGCTGATATTCTCTAGTGTGTTTCTCATCAGTCTCAGCTGATATTCTCTAGTGTGTTTCTTATCAGTCTCAGCTCATATTCTCTAGTGTAGTTCTCATCAGTCTCAGGTGATATTCTCTAGTGTGTTTCTCATCAGTCTAAGATGATATTCTCTAGTGTGTTTCTCATCAGTCTTAGTTGATATTCTCTAGTGTGTTTCTCATCAGTCTCAGCTGATATTCTCTAGTGTGTTTCTCATCAGTCTCAGCTGATATTCTCTAGTGTGTTTCTCATCAGTTTCATCTGCTATTCTCTAGTGTGTTTCTCATCAGTTTCATCTGATATTCTCTAGTGTACTTCTTATCAGTCTCAGATAATATTCTCTAGTGTGTTTCTCATCAGTTTCATCTGATATTCTCTAGTGTGTTTCTTATCAGTCTCAGCTGATATTCTCTAGTGTGTTTCTCATCAGACTAAGATGATATTCTCTAGTGTGTTTCTCATCAGTCTTAGTTGATATTCTCTAGTGTGTTTCTCATCAGTCTCAGCTGATATTCTCTAGTGTGTTTCTCATCAGTCTCAGGTGATATTCTCTAGTGTGTTTCTCATCAGTCTCAGGTGATATTCTCTAGTGCGTTTCTCATCAGTCTCAGGTGATATTCTCTAGTGCGTTTCTCATCAGTCTCAGCTGATATTCTCTAGTGTGTTTCTCATCAGTCTCAGCTGATATTCTCTAGTGTGTTTCTCATCAGTCTCAGCTGATATTCTCTAGTGTGCTTCACATCAGTCTCAGCTGATATTCTCTAGTGTATTTCTCATCAGTCTCAGCTGATATTCTCTAGTGTATTTCTCATCAGTTTCATCAGATATTCTCTAGTGTGTTTCTCATCAGTTTCATCTGATATTCTCTAGTGTGTTTCTCATCAGTCTCAGCTGATATTCTCTAGTGTGTTTCTCATCAGTCTCAGCTGATATTCTCTAGTGTGTTTCTCATCAGTCTCAGCTGATGTTCTCTAGTGTGTTTCTTATCAGTCTCAGCTGATGTTCTCTAGTGTATTTCTCATCAGTCTCAGCTGATATTCTCTAGTGTGTTTCTCATCAGTTTCATCTGATATTCTCTAGTGCGTTTCCCATCAGTCTCAGCTGATATTCTCTAGTGTGTTTCTCATCAGTCTAAGAAGATATTCTCTAGTGTGTTTCTCATCAGTCTTAGGTGATATTCTCTAGTGTGTTTCTCATCAGTTTCATCTGAAATTCTCTAGTGTACTTCTTATCAGTCTCAGATGATATTCTCTAGTGTGTTTCTCATCAGTTTCATCTGATATTCTCTAGTGTGTTTCTTATCAGTCTCAGCTGATAGTCTCTAGTGTGTTTCTCATCAGTCTAAGATGATATTCTCTAGTGTGTTTCTCATCAGTCTTAGTTGATATTCTCTAGTGTGTTTCCCATCAGTCTCAGCTGATATTCTCTAGTGTGTTTCTCATCAATCTCAGCTGATATTCTCTAGTGTGATTCTCATCAGTCTCAGCGGATATTCTCTAGTGCGTTTGTCATCAGTCTCAGCTGATATTCTCTAGTGCGTTTGTCATCAGTCTCAGCTGATATTCTCTAGTGCGTTTCTCATCAGTCTCAGCTGATATTCTCTAGTGTATTTCTCATCAGTCTCAGCTGATATTCTCTAGTGTGCTTCACATCAGTCTCAGCTGATATTCTCTAGTGTATTTCTCATCAGTCTCAGCTGATATTCTCTAGTGTGTTTCTCTTCAGTTTCATCAGATATTCTCTAGTGTGTTTCTCATCAGTTTTATCTGATATTCTCTAGTGTGTTTCTCATCAGTCTCAGCTGATATTCTCTAGTGTGTTTCTTATCAGTCTCAGCTGATATTCTCTAGTGCGTTTCTCATCAGTCTCAGCTGATATTCTCTAGTGTGTTTCTCATCAGTCTCTGCTGATATTCTCTACTGTGTTTCTCATCAGTCTCTGCTGATATTCTCTAGTGTGTTTCTCATCAGTCTCAGCTGATATTCTCTAGTGTATTTCTCATCAGTCTCAGCTGACATTCTCAAGTGTGTTTCTCATCAGTTTCATCTGCTATTCTCTAGTGTGTTTCTCATCAGTTTCATCTGATATTCTCTAGTGTACTTCTTATCAGTCTTAGATGATATTCTCTAGTGTGTTTCTCATTAGTTTCTTCTGATATTCTCTAGTGCGTTTCTCATCAGTCTCAGCTGATATTCTCTAGTGTGTTTCTCATCAGTCTAAGATGATATTCTCTAGTGTGTTTCTCATCAGTCTTAGTTGATATTCTCTAGTGTGTTTCTCATCAATCTCAGCTGATATTCTCTAGTGTGTTTCTCATCAGTCACAGCTGATATTCTCTAGTGTGTTTCTCATCAGTTTCATCTGCTATTCTCTAGTGTGTTTCACATCAGTTTCATCTGATATTCTCTAGTGTACTTCTTATCAGTCTCAGATGATATTCTCTAGTGTGTTTCTCATCAGTTTCATCTGATATTCTCTAGTGTGTTTCTTATCAGTCTCAGATGATATTCTCTAGTGTGTTTCTCATCAGTCAAAGATGATATTCTCTAGTGTGTTTCTCATCAGTCTTAGTTGATATTCTCTAGTGTGTTTCTCATCAGTCTCAGCTGATATTCTCTAGTGTGTTTCTCATCAGTCTCAGCTGATATTCCCTAGTGTGTTTCTCATCAGTCTCAGGTGATATTCTCTAGTGTGTTTCTCATCAGTCTCAGCTGATATTCTCTAGTGTGTTTGTCATCAGTTTCATCTGATATTCTCTAGTGCGTTTCCCATCAGTCTCAGCTGATATTCTCTAGTGTGTTTCTCATCAGTCTAAGATGATATTCTCTAGTGTGTTTCTCATCAGTCTCAGCTGATATTCTCTAGTGTGTTTCTCATCAGTCTCAGCTGATATTCTCTAGTGTGTTTCTCATCAGTCTCAGTTGATATTCTCTAGTGTGTTTCTCATCAGTCTCAGTTGATATTCTCTTGTGTGTTTGTCATCAGACTCAGCTGATATTCTCTAGGGCGTTTCTCATCAGTCTCAGCTGATATTCTCTAGTGCGTTTCTCATCAGTCTCAGCTGATATTCTCTAGTGTATTTCTCATCAGTCTCAGCTGATATTCTCTAGTGTGTTTCTCATCAGTCTCAGCTGATATTCTCTAGTGTTTTTCTTATCAGTCTCAGCTGATATTCTCTAGGGCGTTTCTCATCAGTCTCAGCTGATATTCTCTAGTGTGTTTCTTATCAGTCTCAGTTGATATTCTCTAGTGTGTTTCTCATCAGTCTCAGCTCATATTCTCTAGTGTATTTCTCATCAGTTTCATCTGATATTCTCTAGTGTATTTCTCATCAGTCTCAGCTGATATTCTCTAGGGCGTTTCTCATCAGTCTCAGCTGATATTCTCTAGTGTGTTTCTCATCAGTTTCATCTGATAATCTCTAGTGTGTTTCTCATCAGTTTCATCTGATATTCTCTAGTGCGTTTCTCATCAGTCTCAGCTGATATTCTCTAGTGTGTTTCTCATCAGTCTCAGCTGATATTCTCTAGTGTGTTTCTCATCAGTCTCATCTGATATTCTCTAGTGTATTTCTCATCAGTCTCAGTTGATATTCTCTAGGGCGTTTCTCATCAGTCTCAGCTGATATTCTCTAGTGTGTTTCTCATCAGTCTCAGCTGATATTCTATAGTGTGTTTCTCATCAGTCTCAGCTGATATTCTCTAGTGTGTTTCTTATCAGTCTCAGCTCATATTCTCTAGTGTAGTTCTCATCAGTCTCAGGTGATATTCTCTAGTGTGTTTGTCATCAGTCTCAGCTGATATTCTCTAGTGTGCTTCACATCAGTTTCATCTGATATTCTCTATGCTTTTCTCATCAGTCTCAGCTGATATTCTCTAGTGCGTTTCTCATCAGTCTCAGCTGATATTCTCTAGTGTGTTTCTCATCAGTCTCAGCTGATATTCTCTAGTGTGTTTCTCATCAGTCTCAGCTGATATTCTCTAGTGTGCTTCGCATCAGTCTCAGCTGATATTCTCTAGTGTATTTCTCATCAGTCTCAGCAGATATTCTCTAGTGTGTTTCTCATCAGTTTCATCTGATATTCTCTAGTGTGTTTCTCATCAGTTACATCTGATATTCTCTAGTGTGTTTCACATCAGTCTCAGCTGATATTCTCTAGTGTGTTTCTCATCAGTCTCAGCTCATATTCTCTAGTGTATTTCTCATCAATTTCATCTGATATTCTCTAGTGTATTTCTCATCAGTCTCAGCTGATATTCTCTAGGGCGTTTCTCATCAGTCTCAACTGATATTCTCTAGTGTGTTTCTCATCAGTCTCAGCTGACATTCTCTAATGTGTTTCTCATCAGTTTCATCTGATATTTTCTAGTGTGTTTCTCATCAGTCTCAGCTGATATTCTCTACTGCGTTTCTCATCAGTCTCAGCTGATATTCTCTACTGCGTTTCTCATCAGTCTCAGCTGATATTCTCTAGTGCGTTTCTCATCAGTCTCAGCTGATATTCTCTAGTGCTTTTCTCATCAGTCTCAGCTGATATTCTCTAGTGCGTTTCTCATCAGTCTCAGCTGATATTCTCTAGTGCGTTTCTCATCAGTCTCAGCTGATATTCTCTAGTGCGTTTCTCATCAGTCTCAGCTGATATTCTCTAGTGCGTTTCTCATCAGTCTCAGCTGAAATTCTCTAGTGTGTTTGTCATCAGTCTCAGCTGATATTCTCTAGTGTGTTTCTCATCAGTCTCAGCTGATATTCTCTAGTGTGTTTCTCATCAGTCTCAGCTGATATTCTCTAGTGTGCTTCGCATCAGTCTCAGCTGATATTCTCTAGTGTATTTCTCATCAGTCTCAGCTGATATTCTCTAGTGTGTTTCTCATCAGTTTCATCTGATATTCTCTAGTGTGTTTCTCATCAGTTAAATCTGATATTCTCTAGTGTGTTTCACATCAGTCTCAGCTGATATTCTCTAGTGTGTTTCTCATCAGTCTCAGCTGATATTCTCTAGTGTGTTTCTCATCAGTCTCAGCTGATGTTCTCTAGTGTGTTTCTTATCAGTCTCAGCTGATGTTCTCTAGTGTGTTTTTCATCAGTCTAAGCTGATATTCTCTAGTGTGTTTTTCATCAGTCTCAGCTGATATTCTCTAGTGTGTTTATCATCAGTCTCAGCTGACATTCTCTAATGTGTTTCTCATCAGTTTCATCTGATATTTTCTAGTGTGTTTCTCATCAGTCTCAGCTGATATTCTCTACTGCGTTTCTCATCAGTCTCAGCTGATATTCTCTACTGCGTTTCTCATCAGTCTCAGCTGATATTCTCTAGTGCGTTTCTCATCAGTCTCAGCTGATATTCTCTAGTGCTTTTCTCATCAGTCTCAGCTGATATTCTCTAGTGCGTTTCTCATCAGTCTCAGCTGATATTCTCTAGTGCGTTTCTCATCAGTCTCAGCTGATATTCTCTAGTGCGTTTCTCATCAGTCTCAGCTGATATTCTCTAGTGCGTTTCTCATCAGTCTCAGCTGAAATTCTCTAGTGTGTTTGTCATCAGTCTCAGCTGATATTCTCTAGTGTGTTTCTCATCAGTCTCAGCTGATATTCTCTAGTGTGTTTCTCATCAGTCTCAGCTAAAATTCTCTAGTGTGTTTCTCATCAGTCTCAGCTGATTTTCTCTAGTGTGTTTCTCATCATTCTCAGCTGATATTCTCTAGTGTGTTTCTCATCAGTCTCAGCTAAAATTCTCTAGTGTGTTTCTCATCAGTCTCAGCTGATATTCTCTAGTGTGTTTCTCATCAGTCTCAGCTGATATTCTCTAGTGCGTTTCTCATCAGTCTCAGCTGATATTCTCTAGTGTGTTTCTCTTCAGTCTCTGCTGATATTCTCTAGTGTGTTTCTCATCAGTTTCATCTGATATTCTCTAGTGTGTTTCTCATCAGTCTCAGCTGATATTCTCTAGTGTGTTTCTTATCAGTCTCAGCTGATATTCTCTAGTGTTTTCTCATCAGTCTCTGCTGATATTCTCTACTGTGTTTCTCATCAGTCTCTGCTGATATTCTCTAGTGTGTTTCTCATCAGTCTCAGCTGATATTCTCTAGTGTATTTCTCATCAGTCTCAGCTGACATTCTCTAGTGTGTTTCTCATCAGTTTCATCTGCTATTCTCTAGTGTGTTTCTCATCAGTTTCATCTGATATTCTCTAGTGTACTTCTTATCAGTCTCAGATGATATTCTCTAGTGTGTTTCTCATCAGTCTAAGATGATATTCTCTAGTGTGTTTCTCATCAGTCTTAGTTGATATTCTCTAGTGTGTTTCTCATCAGTCTCAGCTGATATTCTCTAGTGTGTTTCTCATCAGTCTCAGCTGATATTCTCTAGTGTGTTTCTCATCAGTCTCAGGTGATATTCTCTAGTGTGTTTCTCTTCAGTCTTAGTTGATATTCTCTAGTGTGTTTCTCATCAGTCTCAGCTGATATTCTCTAGTGTGTTTCTCATCAGTCTCAGCTGATATTCTCTAGTGTGTTTCACATCAGTCTCAGGTGATATTCTCTAGGGTGTTTCTCATCAGTCTCAGCTGATATTCTCTATTGTGTTTCTCATCAGTCTCAGCTGCTATTCTCTAGTGTTTTTCTTATCAGTCCCAGCTGATATTCTCTAGGGCGTTTCTCATCAGTCTCAGCTGTTATTCTCTAGTGTGTTTCTCATCAGTCTCAGCTCATATTCTCTAGTGTATTTCTCATCAGTTTCATCTGATATTCTCTAGTGTATTTCTCATCAGTCTCAGCTGATATTCTCTAGGGCGTTTCTCATCAGTCTCAGCTGATATTCTCTAGTGTGTTTCTCATCAGTCTCAGCTGATATTCTCTAGTGTGTTTCTCATCAGTCTCAGCTAAAATTCTCTAGTGTGTTTCTCATCAGTCTCAGCTGATTTTCTCTAGTGTGTTTCTCATCAGTCTCAGCTGATATTCTCTAGTGCGTTTCTCATCAGTCTCAGCTGATATTCTCTAGTGTGTTTCTCATCAGTTTCATCTGATATTCTCTAGTGTGTTTCTCATCAGTTAAATCTGATATTCTCTAGTGTGTTTCACATCAGTCTCAGCTGATATTCTCTAGTGTGTTTCTCATCAGTCTCAGCTGATATTCTCTAGTGTGTTTCTCATCAGTCTCAGCTGATGTTCTCTAGTGTGTTTCTTATCAGTCTCAGCTGATGTTCTCTAGTGTGTTTTTCATCAGTCTAAGCTGATATTCTCTAGTGTGTTTTTCATCAGTCTCAGCTGATATTCTCTAGTGTGTTTATCATCAGTCTCAGCTGACATTCTCTAATGTGTTTCTCATCAGTTTCATCTGATATTTTCTAGTGTGTTTCTCATCAGTCTCAGCTGATATTCTCTACTGCGTTTCTCATCAGTCTCAGCTGATATTCTCTAGTGCGTTTCTCATCAGTCTCAGCTGATATTCTCTAGTGCTTTTCTCATCAGTCTCAGCTGATATTCTCTAGTGCGTTTCTCATCAGTCTCAGCTGATATTCTCTAGTGCGTTTCTCATCAGTCTCAGCTGATATTCTCTAGTGCGTTTCTCATCAGTCTCAGCTGATATTCTCTAGTGCGTTTCTCATCAGTCTCAGCTGAAATTCTCTAGTGTGTTTGTCATCAGTCTCAGCTGATATTCTCTAGTGTGTTTCTCATCAGTCTCAGCTGATATTCTCTAGTGTGTTTCTCATCAGTCTCAGCTAAAATTCTCTAGTGTGTTTCTCATCAGTCTCAGCTGATTTTCTCTAGTGTGTTTCTCATCATTCTCAGCTGATATTCTCTAGTGTGTTTCTCATCAGTCTCAGCTAAAATTCTCTAGTGTGTTTCTCATCAGTCTCAGCTGATATTCTCTAGTGTGTTTCTCATCAGTCTCAGCTGATATTCTCTAGTGCGTTTCTCATCAGTCTCAGCTGATATTCTCTAGTGTGTTTCTCTTCAGTCTCTGCTGATATTCTCTAGTGTGTTTCTCATCAGTTTCATCTGATATTCTCTAGTGTGTTTCTCATCAGTCTCAGCTGATATTCTCTAGTGTGTTTCTTATCAGTCTCAGCTGATATTCTCTAGTGTTTTCTCATCAGTCTCTGCTGATATTCTCTACTGTGTTTCTCATCAGTCTCTGCTGATATTCTCTAGTGTGTTTCTCATCAGTCTCAGCTGATATTCTCTAGTGTATTTCTCATCAGTCTCAGCTGACATTCTCTAGTGTGTTTCTCATCAGTTTCATCTGCTATTCTCTAGTGTGTTTCTCATCAGTTTCATCTGATATTCTCTAGTGTACTTCTTATCAGTCTCAGATGATATTCTCTAGTGTGTTTCTCATCAGTCTAAGATGATATTCTCTAGTGTGTTTCTCATCAGTCTTAGTTGATATTCTCTAGTGTGTTTCTCATCAGTCTCAGCTGATATTCTCTAGTGTGTTTCTCATCAGTCTCAGCTGATATTCTCTAGTGTGTTTCTCATCAGTCTCAGGTGATATTCTCTAGTGTGTTTCTCTTCAGTCTTAGTTGATATTCTCTAGTGTGTTTCTCATCAGTCTCAGCTGATATTCTCTAGTGTGTTTCTCATCAGTCTCAGCTGATATTCTCTAGTGTGTTTCACATCAGTCTCAGGTGATATTCTCTAGGGTGTTTCTCATCAGTCTCAGCTGATATTCTCTATTGTGTTTCTCATCAGTCTCAGCTGCTATTCTCTAGTGTTTTTCTTATCAGTCCCAGCTGATATTCTCTAGGGCGTTTCTCATCAGTCTCAGCTGTTATTCTCTAGTGTGTTTCTCATCAGTCTCAGCTCATATTCTCTAGTGTATTTCTCATCAGTTTCATCTGATATTCTCTAGTGTATTTCTCATCAGTCTCAGCTGATATTCTCTAGGGCGTTTCTCATCAGTCTCAGCTGATATTCTCTAGTGTGTTTCTCATCAGTCTCAGCTGATATTCTCTAGTGTGTTTCTCATCAGTCTCAGCTAAAATTCTCTAGTGTGTTTCTCATCAGTCTCAGCTGATTTTCTCTAGTGTGTTTCTCATCAGTCTCAGCTGATATTCTCTAGTGCGTTTCTCATCAGTCTCAGCTGATATTCTCTAGTGCTTTTCTCATCAGTCTCAGCTGATATTCTCTAGTGCGTTTCTCATCAGTCTCAGCTGATATTCTCTAGTGCGTTTCTCATCAGTCTCAGCTGATATTCTCTAGTGCGTTTCTCATCAGTCTCAGCTGATATTCTCTAGTGCGTTTCTCATCAGTCTCAGCTGAAATTCTCTAGTGTGTTTGTCATCAGTCTCAGCTGATATTCTCTAGTGTGTTTCTCATCAGTCTCAGCTGATATTCTCTAGTGTGTTTCTCATCAGTCTCAGCTGATATTCTCTAGTGTGCTTCGCATCAGTCTCAGCTGATATTCTCTAGTGTATTTCTCATCAGTCTCAGCTGATATTCTCTAGTGTGTTTCTCATCAGTTTCATCTGATATTCTCTAGTGTGTTTCTCATCAGTTACATCTGATATTCTCTAGTGTGTTTCACATCAGTCTCAGCTGATATTCTCTAGTGTGTTTCTCATCAGTCTCAGCTGATATTCTCTAGTGTGTTTCTCATCAGTCTCAGCTGATGTTCTCTAGTGTGTTTTTCATCAGTCTAAGCTGATATTCTCTAGTGTGTTTTTCATCAGTCTCAGCTGATATTCTCTAGTGTGTTTATCATCAGTCTCAGCTGACATTCTCTAATGTGTTTCTCATCAGTTTCATCTGATATTTTCTAGTGTGTTTCTCATCAGTTTCATCTGATATTTTCTAGTGTGTTTCTCATCAGTCTCAGCTGATATTCTCTACTGCGTTTCTCATCAGTCTCAGCTGATATTCTCTACTGCGTTTCTCATCAGTCTCAGCTGATATTCTCTAGTGCGTTTCTCATCAGTCTCAGCTGATATTCTCTAGTGCTTTTCTCATCAGTCTCAGCTGATATTCTCTAGTGCGTTTCTCATCAGTCTCAGCTGATATTCTCTAGTGCGTTTCTCATCAGTCTCAGCTGATATTCTCTAGTGCGTTTCTCATCAGTCTCAGCTGATATTCTCTAGTGCGTTTCTCATCAGTCTCAGCTGAAATTCTCTAGTGTGTTTGTCATCAGTCTCAGCTGATATTCTCTAGTGTGTTTCTCATCAGTCTCAGCTGATATTCTCTAGTGTGTTTCTCATCAGTCTCAGCTAAAATTCTCTAGTGTGTTTCTCATCAGTCTCAGCTGATTTTCTCTAGTGTGTTTCTCATCATTCTCAGCTGATATTCTCTAGTGTGTTTCTCATCAGTCTCAGCTAAAATTCTCTAGTGTGTTTCTCATCAGTCTCAGCTGATATTCTCTAGTGTGTTTCTCATCAGTCTCAGCTGATATTCTCTAGTGCGTTTCTCATCAGTCTCAGCTGATATTCTCTAGTGTGTTTCTCTTCAGTCTCTGCTGATATTCTCTAGTGTGTTTCTCATTAGTTTCATCTGATATTCTCTAGTGTGTTTCTCATCAGTCTCAGCTGATATTCTCTAGTGTGTTTCTTATCAGTCTCAGCTGATATTCTCTAGTGTTTTCTCATCAGTCTCTGCTGATATTCTCTACTGTGTTTCTCATCAGTCTCTGCTGATATTCTCTAGTGTGTTTCTCATCAGTCTCAGCTGATATTCTCTAGTGTATTTCTCATCAGTCTCAGCTGACATTCTCTAGTGTGTTTCTCATCAGTTTCATCTGCTATTCTCTAGTGTGTTTCTCATCAGTTTCATCTGATATTCTCTAGTGTACTTCTTATCAGTCTCAGATGATATTCTCTAGTGTGTTTCTCATCAGTCTAAGATGATATTCTCTAGTGTGTTTCTCATCAGTCTTAGTTGATATTCTCTAGTGTGTTTCTCATCAGTCTCAGCTGATATTCTCTAGTGTGTTTCTCATCAGTCTCAGCTGATATTCTCTAGTGTGTTTCTCATCAGTCTCAGGTGATATTCTCTAGTGTGTTTCTCTTCAGTCTTAGTTGATATTCTCTAGTGTGTTTCTCATCAGTCTCAGCTGATATTCTCTAGTGTGTTTCTCATCAGTCTCAGCTGATATTCTCTAGTGTGTTTCACATCAGTCTCAGGTGATATTCTCTAGGGTGTTTCTCATCAGTCTCAGCTGATATTCTCTATTGTGTTTCTCATCAGTCTCAGCTGCTATTCTCTAGTGTTTTTCTTATCAGTCCCAGCTGATATTCTCTAGGGCGTTTCTCATCAGTCTCAGCTGTTATTCTCTAGTGTGTTTCTCATCAGTCTCAGCTCATATTCTCTAGTGAATTTCTCATCAGTTTCATCTGATATTCTCTAGTGTATTTCTCATCAGTCTCAGCTGATATTCTCTAGGGCGTTTCTCATCAGTCTCAGCTGATATTCTCTAGTGTGTTTCTCATCAGTCTCAGCTGATATTCTCTAGTGTGTTTCTCATCAGTCTCAGCTAAAATTCTCTAGTGTGTTTCTCATCAGTCTCAGCTGATATTCTCTAGTGTGTTTCTCATCAGTCTCAGCTGATATTCTCTAGTGCGTTTCTCATCAGTCTCAGCTGATATTCTCTAGTGTGTTTCTCATCAGTCTCTGCTGATATTCTCTAGTGTGTTTCTCATCAGTTTCATCTGATATTCTCTAGTGTGTTTCTCATCAGTCTCAGCTGATATTCTCTAGGGTGTTTCTTATCAGTCTCAGCTGATATTCTCTAGTGTGTTTCTCATCAGTCTCTGCTGATATTCTCTACTGTGTTTCTCATCAGTCTCTGCTGATATTCTCTAGTGTGTTTCTCATCAGTCTCAGCTGATATTCTCTAGTGTATTTCTCATCAGTCTCAGCTGACATTCTCTAGTGTGTTTCTCATCAGTTTCATCTGCTATTCTCTAGTGTGTTTCTCATCAGTTTCATCTGATATTCTCTAGTGTACTTCTTATCAGTCTCAGATGATATTCTCTAGTGTGTTTCTCATCAGTCTAAGATGATATTCTCTTGTGTGTTTCTCATCAGTCTTAGTTGATATTCTCTAGTGTGTTTCTCATCAGTCTCAGCTGATATTCTCTAGTGTGTTTCTCATCAGTCTCAGCTGATATTCTCTAGTGTGTTTCTCATCAGTCTCAGGTGATATTCTCTAGTGTGTTTCTCTTCAGTCTTAGTTGATATTCTCTAGTGTGTTTCTCATCAGTCTCAGCTGATATTCTCTAGTGTGTTTCTCATCAGTCTCAGCTGATATTCTCTAGTGTGTTTCACATCAGTCTCAGGTGATATTCTCTAGGGTGTTTCTCATCAGTCTCAGCTGATATTCTCTATTGTGTTTCTCATCAGTCTCAGCTGCTATTCTCTAGTGTTTTTCTTATCAGTCTCAGCTGATATTCTCTAGGGCGTTTCTCATCAGTCTCAGCTGTTATTCTCTAGTGTGTTTCTCATCAGTCTCAGCTCATATTCTCTAGTGTATTTCTCATCAGTTTCATCTGATATTCTCTAGTGTATTTCTCATCAGTCTCAGCTGATATTCTCTAGGGCGTTTCTCATCAGTCTCAGCTGATATTCTCTAGTGTGTTTCTCATCAGTCTCAGCTGATATTCTGTAATGTGTTTCTCATCAGTTTCATCTGATATTTTCTAGTGTGTTTCTCATCAGTCTCAGCTGATATTCTCTACTGCGTTTCTCATCAGTCTCAGCTGATATTCTCTACTGCGTTTCTCATCAGTCTCAGCTGATATTCTCTAGTGCGTTTCTCATCAGTCTCAGCTGATATTCTCTAGTGCTTTTCTCATCAGTCTCAGCTGATATTCTCTAGTGCGTTTCTCATCAGTCTCAGCTGATATTCTCTAGTGTGCTTCGCATCAGTCTCAGCTGATATTCTCTAGTGTATTTCTCATCAGTCTCAGCTGATATTCTCTAGTGTGTTTCTCATCAGTTTCATCTGATATTCTCTAGTGTGTTTCTCATCAGTTACATCTGATATTCTCTAGTGTGTTTCACATCAGTCTCAGCTGATATTCTCTAGTGTGTTTCTCATCAGTCTCAGCTGATATTCTCTAGTGTGTTTCTCATCAGTCTCAGCTGATGTTCTCTAGTGTGTTTCTTATCAGTCTCAGCTGATGTTCTCTAGTGTGTTTCTTATCAGTCTCAGCTGATGTTCTGTAGTGTGTTTTTCATCAGTCTAAGCTGATATTCTCTAGTGTGTTTTTCATCAGTCTCAACTGATATTCTCTAGTGTGTTTCTCATCAGTCTCAGCTGACATTCTCTAATGTGTTTCTCATCAGTTTCATCTGATATTTTCTAGTGTGTTTCTCATCAGTCTCAGCTGATATTCTCTACTGCGTTTCTCATCAGTCTCAGCTGATATTCTCTACTGCGTTTCTCATCAGTCTCAGCTGATATTCTCTAGTGCGTTTCTCATCAGTCTCAGCTGATATTCTCTAGTGCTTTTCTCATCAGTCTCAGCTGATATTCTCTAGTGCGTTTCTCATCAGTCTCAGCTGATATTCTCTAGTGCGTTTCTCATCAGTCTCAGCTGATATTCTCTAGTGCGTTTCTCATCAGTCTCAGCTGATATTCTCTAGTGCGTTTCTCATCAGTCTCAGCTGAAATTCTCTAGTGTGTTTGTCATCAGTCTCAGCTGATATTCTCTAGTGTGTTTCTCATCAGACTCAGCTGATATTCTCTAGTGTGTTTCTCATCAGTCTCAGCTAAAATTCTCTAGTGTGTTTCTCATCAGTCTCAGCTGATTTTCTCTAGTGTGTTTCTCAACATTCTCAGCTGATATTCTCTAGTGTGTTTCTCATCAGTCTCAGCTAAAATTCTCTAGTGTGTTTCTCATCAGTCTCAGCTGATATTCTCTAGTGTGTTTCTCATCAGTCTCAGCTGATATTCTCTAGTGCGTTTCTCATCAGTCTCAGCTGATATTCTCTAGTGTGTTTCTCATCAGTCTCTGCTGATATTCTCTAGTGTGTTTCTCATCAGTTTCATCTGATATTCTCTAGTGTGTTTCTCATCAGTCTCAGCTGATATTCTCTACTGCGTTTCTCATCAGTCTCAGCTGATATTCTCTACTGCGTTTCTCATCAGTCTCAGCTGATATTCTCTAGTGCGTTTCTCATCAGTCTCAGCTGATATTCTCTAGTGCTTTTCTCATCAGTCTCAGCTGATATTCTCTAGTGCGTTTCTCATCAGTCTCAGCTGATATTCTCTAGTGTGCTTCGCATCAGTCTCAGCTGATATTCTCTAGTGTATTTCTCATCAGTCTCAGCTGATATTCTCTAGTGTGTTTCTCATCAGTTTCATCTGATATTCTCTAGTGTGTTTCTCATCAGTTACATCTGATATTCTCTAGTGTGTTTCACATCAGTCTCAGCTGATATTCTCTAGTGTGTTTCTCATCAGTCTCAGCTGATATTCTCTAGTGTGTTTCTCATCAGTCTCAGCTGATGTTCTCTAGTGTGTTTCTTATCAGTCTCAGCTGATGTTCTCTAGTGTGTTTCTTATCAGTCTCAGCTGATGTTCTCTAGTGTGTTTTTCATCAGTCTAAGCTGATATTCTCTAGTGTGTTTTTCATCAGTATCAACTGATATTCTCTAGTGTGTTTCTCATCAGTCTCAGCTGACATTCTCTAATGTGTTTCTCATCAGTTTCATCTGATATTTTCTAGTGTGTTTCTCATCAGTCTCAGCTGATATTCTCTACTGCGTTTCTCATCAGTCTCAGCTGATATTCTCTACTGCGTTTCTCATCAGTCTCAGCTGATATTCTCTAGTGCGTTTCTCATCAGTCTCAGCTGATATTCTCTAGTGCTTTTCTCATCAGTCTCAGCTGATATTCTCTAGTGCGTTTCTCATCAGTCTCAGCTGATATTCTCTAGTGCGTTTCTCATCAGTCTCAGCTGATATTCTCTAGTGCGTTTCTCATCAGTCTCAGCTGATATTCTCTAGTGCGTTTCTCATCAGTCTCAGCTGAAATTCTCTAGTGTGTTTGTCATCAGTCTCAGCTGATATTCTCTAGTGTGTTTCTCATCAGTCTCAGCTGATATTCTCTAGTGTGTTTCTCATCAGTCTCAGCTAAAATTCTCTAGTGTGTTTCTCATCAGTCTCTGCTGATATTCTCTAGTGTGTTTCTCATCAGTTTCATCTGATATTCTCTAGTGTGTTTCTCATCAGTCTCAGCTGATATTCTCTAGTGTGTCTCTTATCAGTCTCAGCTGATATTCTCTAGTGTGTTTCTCATCAGTCTCTGCTGATATTCTCTACTGTGTTTCTCATCAGTCTCTGCTGATATTCTCTAGTGTGTTTCTCATCAGTCTCAGCTGATATTCTCTAGTGTATTTCTCATCAGTCTCAGCTGACATTCTCTAGTGTGTTTCTCATCAGTTTCATCTGCTATTCTCTAGTGTGTTTCTCATCAGTTTCATCTGATATTCTCTAGTGTACTTCTTATCAGTCTCAGATGATATTCTCTAGTGTGTTTCTCATCAGTCTAAGATGATATTCTCTAGTGTGTTTCTCATCAGTCTTAGTTGATATTCTCTAGTGTGTTTCTCATCAGTCTCAGCTGATATTCTCTAGTGTGTTTCTCATCAGTCTCAGCTGATATTCTCTAGTGTGTTTCTCATCAGTCTCAGGTGATATTCTCTAGTGTGTTTCTCTTCAGTCTTAGTTGATATTCTCTAGTGTGTTTCTCATCAGTCTCAGCTGATATTCTCTAGTGTGTTTCTCATCAGTCTCAGCTGATATTCTCTAGTGTGTTTCACATCAGTCTCAGGTGATATTCTCTAGGGTGTTTCTCATCAGTCTCAGCTGATATTCTCTATTGTGTTTCTCATCAGTCTCAGCTGCTATTCTCTAGTGTTTTTCTTATCAGTCTCAGCTGATATTCTCTAGGGCGTTTCTCATCAGTCTCAGCTGTTATTCTCTAGTGTGTTTCTCATCAGTCTCAGCTCATATTCTCTAGTGTATTTCTCATCAGTTTCATCTGATATTCTCTAGTGTATTTCTCATCAGTCTCAGCTGATATTCTCTAGGGCGTTTCTCATCAGTCTCAGCTGATATTCTCTAGTGTGTTTCTCATCAGTCTCAGCTGATATTCTCTAGTGTGTTTCTCATCAGTCTCAGCTAAAATTCTCTAGTGTGTTTCTCATCAGTCTCAGCTGATTTTCTCTAGTGTGTTTCTCATCATTCTCAGCTGATATTCTCTAGTGTGTTTCTCATCAGTCTCAGCTAAAATTCTCTAGTGTGTTTCTCATCAGTCTCAGCTGATATTCTCTAGTGTGTTTCTCATCAGTCTCAGCTGATATTCTCTAGTGCGTTTCTCATCAGTCTCAGCTGATATTCTCTAGTGTGTTTCTCATCAGTTTCATCTGATATTCTCTAGTGTGTTTCTCATCAGTCTCAGCTGATATTCTCTAGTGTGTTTCTCATCAGTCTAAGATGATATTCTCTAGTGTGTTTCTCATCAGTCTTAGTTGATATTCTCTAGTGTGTTTCTCATCAGTATCAACTGATATTCTCTAGTGTGTTTCTCATCAGTCTCAGCTGACATTCTCTAATGTGTTTCTCATCAGTTTCATCTGATATTTTCTAGTGTGTTTCTCATCAGTCTCAGCTGATATTCTCTACTGCGTTTCTCATCAGTCTCAGCTGATATTCTCTACTGCGTTTCTCATCAGTCTCAGCTGATATTCTCTAGTGCGTTTCTCATCAGTCTCAGCTGATATTCTCTAGTGCTTTTCTCATCAGTCTCAGCTGATATTCTCTAGTGCGTTTCTCATCAGTCTCAGCTGATATTCTCTAGTGCGTTTCTCATCAGTCTCAGCTGATATTCTCTAGTGCGTTTCTCATCAGTCTCAGCTGATATTCTCTAGTGCGTTTCTCATCAGTCTCAGCTGAAATTCTCTAGTGTGTTTGTCATCAGTCTCAGCTGATATTCTCTAGTGTGTTTCTCATCAGTCTCAGCTGATATTCTCTAGTGTGTTTCTCATCAGTCTCAGCTAAAATTCTCTAGTGTGTTTCTCATCAGTCTCTGCTGATATTCTCTAGTGTGTTTCTCATCAGTTTCATCTGATATTCTCTAGTGTGTTTCTCATCAGTCTCAGCTGATATTCTCTAGTGTGTCTCTTATCAGTCTCAGCTGATATTCTCTAGTGTGTTTCTCATCAGTCTCTGCTGATATTCTCTACTGTGTTTCTCATCAGTCTCTGCTGATATTCTCTAGTGTGTTTCTCATCAGTCTCAGCTGATATTCTCTAGTGTATTTCTCATCAGTCTCAGCTGACATTCTCTAGTGTGTTTCTCATCAGTTTCATCTGCTATTCTCTAGTGTGTTTCTCATCAGTTTCATCTGATATTCTCTAGTGTACTTCTTATCAGTCTCAGATGATATTCTCTAGTGTGTTTCTCATCAGTCTAAGATGATATTCTCTAGTGTGTTTCTCATCAGTCTTAGTTGATATTCTCTAGTGTGTTTCTCATCAGTCTCAGCTGATATTCTCTAGTGTGTTTCTCATCAGTCTCAGCTGATATTCTCTAATGTGTTTCTCATCAGTCTCAGGTGATATTCTCTAGTGTGTTTCTCTTCAGTCTTAGTTGATATTCTCTAGTGTGTTTCTCATCAGTCTCAGCTGATATTCTCTAGTGTGTTTCTCATCAGTCTCAGCTGATATTCTCTAGTGTGTTTCACATCAGTCTCAGGTGATATTCTCTAGGGTGTTTCTCATCAGTCTCAGCTGATATTCTCTATTGTGTTTCTCATCAGTCTCAGCTGCTATTCTCTAGTGTTTTTCTTATCAGTCTCAGCTGATATTCTCTAGGGCGTTTCTCATCAGTCTCAGCTGTTATTCTCTAGTGTGTTTCTCATCAGTCTCAGCTCATATTCTCTAGTGTATTTCTCATCAGTTTCATCTGATATTCTCTAGTGTATTTCTCATCAGTCTCAGCTGATATTCTCTAGGGCGTTTCTCATCAGTCTCAGCTGATATTCTCTAGTGTGTTTCTCATCAGTCTCAGCTGATATTCTCTAGTGTGTTTCTCATCAGTCTCAGCTAAAATTCTCTAGTGTGTTTCTCATCAGTCTCAGCTGATTTTCTCTAGTGTGTTTCTCATCATTCTCAGCTGATATTCTCTAGTGTGTTTCTCATCAGTCTCAGCTAAAATTCTCTAGTGTGTTTCTCATCAGTCTCAGCTGATATTCTCTAGTGTGTTTCTCATCAGTCTCAGCTGATATTCTCTAGTGCGTTTCTCATCAGTCTCAGCTGATATTCTCTAGTGTGTTTCTCATCAGTTTCATCTGATATTCTCTAGTGTGTTTCTCATCAGTCTCAGCTGATATTCTCTAGTGTGTTTCTCATCAGTCTAAGATGATATTCTCTAGTGTGTTTCTCATCAGTCTTAGTTGATATTCTCTAGTGTGTTTCTCATCAGTCTCAGCTGATATTCTCTAGTGTGTTTCTCATCAGTCTCAGCTGATATTCTCTAGTGTGTTTCTCATCAGTCTCAGGTGATATTCTCTAGTGTGTTTCTCTTCAGTCTTAGTTGATATTCTCTAGTGTGTTTCTCATCAGTCTCAGTTGATATTCTCTAGTGTGTTTCTCATCAGTCTCAGCTGATATTCTCTAGTGTGTTTCACATCAGTCTCAGGTGATATTCTCTAGGGTGTTTCTCATCAGTCTCAGCTGATATTCTCTATTGTGTTTCTCATCAGTCTCAGCTGCTATTCTCTAGTGTTTTTCTTATCAGTCTCAGCTGATATTCTCTAGGGCGTTTCTCATCAGTCTCAGCTGTTATTCTCTAGTGTGTTTCTCATCAGTCTCAGCTCATATTCTCTAGTGTATTTCTCATCAGTTTCATCTGATATTCTCTAGTGTATTTCTCATCAGTCTCAGCTGATATTCTCTAGGGCGTTTCTCATCAGTCTCAGCTGATATTCTCTAGTGTGTTTCTCATCAGTCTCAGCTGATATTCTGTAATGTGTTTCTCATCAGTTTCATCTGATATTTTCTAGTGTGTTTCTCATCAGTCTCAGCTGATATTCTCTACTGCGTTTCTCATCAGTCTCAGCTGATATTCTCTACTGCGTTTCTCATCAGTCTCAGCTGATATTCTCTAGTGCGTTTCTCATCAGTCTCAGCTGATATTCTCTAGTGCTTTTCTCATCAGTCTCAGCTGATATTCTCTAGTGCGTTTCTCATCAGTCTCAGCTGATATTCTCTAGTGTGCTTCGCATCAGTCTCAGCTGATATTCTCTAGTGTATTTCTCATCAGTCTCAGCTGATATTCTCTAGTGTGTTTCTCATCAGTTTCATCTGATATTCTCTAGTGTGTTTCTCATCAGTTACATCTGATATTCTCTAGTGTGTTTCACATCAGTCTCAGCTGATATTCTCTAGTGTGTTTCTCATCAGTCTCAGCTGATATTCTCTAGTGTGTTTCTCATCAGTCTCAGCTGATGTTCTCTAGTGTGTTTCTTATCAGTCTCAGCTGATGTTCTCTAGTGTGTTTCTTATCAGTCTCAGCTGATGTTCTCTAGTGTGTTTTTCATCAGTCTAAGCTGATATTCTCTAGTGTGTTTTTCATCAGTCTCAACTGATATTCTCTAGTGTGTTTCTCATCAGTCTCAGCTGACATTCTCTAATGTGTTTCTCATCAGTTTCATCTGATATTTTCTAGTGTGTTTCTCATCAGTCTCAGCTGATATTCTCTACTGCGTTTCTCATCAGTCTCAGCTGATATTCTCTACTGCGTTTCTCATCAGTCTCAGCTGATATTCTCTAGTGCGTTTCTCATCAGTCTCAGCTGATATTCTCTAGTGCTTTTCTCATCAGTCTCAGCTGATATTCTCTAGTGCGTTTCTCATCAGTCTCAGCTGATATTCTCTAGTGCGTTTCTCATCAGTCTCAGCTGATATTCTCTAGTGCGTTTCTCATCAGTCTCAGCTGATATTCTCTAGTGCGTTTCTCATCAGTCTCAGCTGAAATTCTCTAGTGTGTTTGTCATCAGTCTCAGCTGATATTCTCTAGTGTGTTTCTCATCAGTCTCAGCTGATATTCTCTAGTGTGTTTCTCATCAGTCTCAGCTAAAATTCTCTAGTGTGTTTCTCATCAGTCTCAGCTGATTTTCTCTAGTGTGTTTCTCAACATTCTCAGCTGATATTCTCTAGTGTGTTTCTCATCAGTCTCAGCTAAAATTCTCTAGTGTGTTTCTCATCAGTCTCAGCTGATATTCTCTAGTGTGTTTCTCATCAGTCTCAGCTGATATTCTCTAGTGCGTTTCTCATCAGTCTCAGCTGATATTCTCTAGTGTGTTTCTCATCAGTCTCTGCTGATATTCTCTAGTGTGTTTCTCATCAGTTTCATCTGATATTCTCTAGTGTGTTTCTCATCAGTCTCAGCTGATATTCTCTACTGCGTTTCTCATCAGTCTCAGCTGATATTCTCTACTGCGTTTCTCATCAGTCTCAGCTGATATTCTCTAGTGCGTTTCTCATCAGTCTCAGCTGATATTCTCTAGTGCTTTTCTCATCAGTCTCAGCTGATATTCTCTAGTGCGTTTCTCATCAGTCTCAGCTGATATTCTCTAGTGTGCTTCGCATCAGTCTCAGCTGATATTCTCTAGTGTATTTCTCATCAGTCTCAGCTGATATTCTCTAGTGTGTTTCTCATCAGTTTCATCTGATATTCTCTAGTGTGTTTCTCATCAGTTACATCTGATATTCTCTAGTGTGTTTCACATCAGTCTCAGCTGATATTCTCTAGTGTGTTTCTCATCAGTCTCAGCTGATATTCTCTAGTGTGTTTCTCATCAGTCTCAGCTGATGTTCTCTAGTGTGTTTCTTATCAGTCTCAGCTGATGTTCTCTAGTGTGTTTCTTATCAGTCTCAGCTGATGTTCTCTAGTGTGTTTTTCATCAGTCTAAGCTGATATTCTCTAGTGTGTTTTTCATCAGTATCAACTGATATTCTCTAGTGTGTTTCTCATCAGTCTCAGCTGACATTCTCTAATGTGTTTCTCATCAGTTTCATCTGATATTTTCTAGTGTGTTTCTCATCAGTCTCAGCTGATATTCTCTACTGCGTTTCTCATCAGTCTCAGCTGATATTCTCTACTGCGTTTCTCATCAGTCTCAGCTGATATTCTCTACTGCGTTTCTCATCAGTCTCAGCTGATATTCTCTAGTGCTTTTCTCATCAGTCTCAGCTGATATTCTCTAGTGCGTTTCTCATCAGTCTCAGCTGATATTCTCTAGTGCGTTTCTCATCAGTCTCAGCTGATATTCTCTAGTGCGTTTCTCATCAGTCTCAGCTGATATTCTCTAGTGCGTTTCTCATCAGTCTCAGCTGAAATTCTCTAGTGTGTTTGTCATCAGTCTCAGCTGATATTCTCTAGTGTGTTTCTCATCAGTCTCAGCTGATATTCTCTAGTGTGTTTCTCATCAGTCTCAGCTAAAATTCTCTAGTGTGTTTCTCATCAGTCTCTGCTGATATTCTCTAGTGTGTTTCTCATCAGTTTCATCTGATATTCTCTAGTGTGTTTCTCATCAGTCTCAGCTGATATTCTCTAGTGTGTCTCTTATCAGTCTCAGCTGATATTCTCTAGTGTGTTTCTCATCAGTCTCTGCTGATATTCTCTACTGTGTTTCTCATCAGTCTCTGCTGATATTCTCTAGTGTGTTTCTCATCAGTCTCAGCTGATATTCTCTAGTGTATTTCTCATCAGTCTCAGCTGACATTCTCTAGTGTGTTTCTCATCAGTTTCATCTGCTATTCTCTAGTGTGTTTCTCATCAGTTTCATCTGATATTCTCTAGTGCACTTCTTATCAGTCTCAGATGATATTCTCTAGTGTGTTTCTCATCAGTCTAAGATGATATTCTCTAGTGTGTTTCTCATCAGTCTTAGTTGATATTCTCTAGTGTGTTTCTCATCAGTCTCAGCTGATATTCTCTAGTGTGTTTCTCATCAGTCTCAGCTGATATTCTCTAGTGTGTTTCTCATCAGTCTCAGGTGATATTCTCTAGTGTGTTTCTCTTCAGTCTTAGTTGATATTCTCTAGTGTGTTTCTCATCAGTCTCAGCTGATATTCTCTAGTGTGTTTCTCATCAGTCTCAGCTGATATTCTCTAGTGTGTTTCACATCAGTCTCAGGTGATATTCTCTAGGGTGTTTCTCATCAGTCTCAGCTGATATTCTCTATTGTGTTTCTCATCAGTCTCAGCTGCTATTCTCTAGTGTTTTTCTTATCAGTCTCAGCTGATATTCTCTAGGGCGTTTCTCATCAGTCTCAGCTGTTATTCTCTAGTGTGTTTCTCATCAGTCTCAGCTCATATTCTCTAGTGTATTTCTCATCAGTTTCATCTGATATTCTCTAGTGTATTTCTCATCAGTCTCAGCTGATATTCTCTAGGGCGTTTCTCATCAGTCTCAGCTGATATTCTCTAGTGTGTTTCTCATCAGTCTCAGCTGATATTCTCTAGTGTGTTTCTCATCAGTCTCAGCTAAAATTCTCTAGTGTGTTTCTCATCAGTCTCAGCTGATTTTCTCTAGTGTGTTTCTCATCATTCTCAGCTGATATTCTCTAGTGTGTTTCTCATCAGTCTCAGCTAAAATTCTCTAGTGTGTTTCTCATCAGTCTCAGCTGATATTCTCTAGTGTGTTTCTCATCAGTCTCAGCTGATATTCTCTAGTGCGTTTCTCATCAGTCTCAGCTGATATTCTCTAGTGTGTTTCTCATCAGTTTCATCTGATATTCTCTAGTGTGTTTCTCATCAGTCTCAGCTGATATTCTCTAGTGTGTTTCTTATCAGTCTCAGCTGATATTCTCTAGTGTGTTTCTCATCAGTCTCTGCTGATTTTCTCTACTGTGTTTCTCATCAGTCTCTGCTGATATTCTCTAGTGCGTTTCTCATCAGTCTCAGCTGATATTCTCTAGTGCGTTTCTCATCAGTCTCAGCTGATATTCTCTAGTGCGTTTCTCATCAGTCTCAGCTGAAATTCTCTAGTGTGTTTGTCATCAGTCTCAGCTGATATTCTCTAGTGTGTTTCTCATCAGTCTCAGCTGATATTCTCTAGTGTGTTTCTCATCAGTCTCAGCTAAAATTCTCTAGTGTGTTTCTCATCAGTCTCTGCTGATATTCTCTAGTGTGTTTCTCATCAGTTTCATCTGATATTCTCTAGTGTGTTTCTCATCAGTCTCAGCTGATATTCTCTAGTGTGTCTCTTATCAGTCTCAGCTGATATTCTCTAGTGTGTTTCTCATCAGTCTCTGCTGATATTCTCTACTGTGTTTCTCATCAGTCTCTGCTGATATTCTCTAGTGTGTTTCTCATCAGTCTCAGCTGATATTCTCTAGTGTATTTCTCATCAGTCTCAGCTGACATTCTCTAGTGTGTTTCTCATCAGTTTCATCTGCTATTCTCTAGTGTGTTTCTCATCAGTTTCATCTGATATTCTCTAGTGTACTTCTTATCAGTCTCAGATGATATTCTCTAGTGTGTTTCTCATCAGTCTAAGATGATATTCTCTAGTGTGTTTCTCATCAGTCTTAGTTGATATTCTCTAGTGTGTTTCTCATCAGTCTCAGCTGATATTCTCTAGTGTGTTTCTCATCAGTCTCAGCTGATATTCTCTAGTGTGTTTCTCATCAGTCTCAGGTGATATTCTCTAGTGTGTTTCTCTTCAGTCTTAGTTGATATTCTCTAGTGTGTTTCTCATCAGTCTCAGCTGATATTCTCTAGTGTGTTTCTCATCAGTCTCAGCTGATATTCTCTAGTGTGTTTCACATCAGTCTCAGGTGATATTCTCTAGGGTGTTTCTCATCAGTCTCAGCTGATATTCTCTATTGTGTTTCTCATCAGTCTCAGCTGCTATTCTCTAGTGTTTTTCTTATCAGTCTCAGCTGATATTCTCTAGGGCGTTTCTCATCAGTCTCAGCTGTTATTCTCTAGTGTGTTTCTCATCAGTCTCAGCTCATATTCTCTAGTGTATTTCTCATCAGTTTCATCTGATATTCTCTAGTGTATTTCTCATCAGTCTCAGCTGATATTCTCTAGGGCGTTTCTCATCAGTCTCAGCTGATATTCTCTAGTGTGTTTCTCATCAGTCTCAGCTGATATTCTCTAGTGTGTTTCTCATCAGTCTCAGCTAAAATTCTCTAGTGTGTTTCTCATCAGTCTCAGCTGATTTTCTCTAGTGTGTTTCTCATCATTCTCAGCTGATATTCTCTAGTGTGTTTCTCATCAGTCTCAGCTAAAATTCTCTAGTGTGTTTCTCATCAGTCTCAGCTGATATTCTCTAGTGTGTTTCTCATCAGTCTCAGCTGATATTCTCTAGTGCGTTTCTCATCAGTCTCAGCTGATATTCTCTAGTGTGTTTCTCATCAGTTTCATCTGATATTCTCTAGTGTGTTTCTCATCAGTCTCAGCTGATATTCTCTAGTGTGTTTCTTATCAGTCTCAGCTGATATTCTCTAGTGTGTTTCTCATCAGTCTCTGCTGATTTTCTCTACTGTGTTTCTCATCAGTCTCTGCTGATATTCTCTAGTGTGTTTCTCATCAGTCTCAGCTGATATTCTCTAGTGTATTTCTCATCAGTCTCAGCTGACATTCTCTAGTGTGTTTCTCATCAGTTTCATCTGCTATTCTCTAGTGTGTTTCTCATCAGTTTCATCTGATATTCTCTAGTGTACTTCTTATCAGTCTCAGATGATATTCTCTAGTGTGTTTCTCATCAGTCTAAGATGATATTCTCTAGTGTGTTTCTCATCAGTCTTAGTTGATATTCTCTAGTGTGTTTCTCATCAGTCTCAGCTGATATTCTCTAGTGTGTTTCTCATCAGTCTCAGCTGATATTCTCTAGTGTGTTTCTCATCAGTCTCAGGTGATATTCTCTAGTGTGTTTCTCTTCAGTCTTAGTTGATATTCTCTAGTGTGTTTCTCATCAGTCTCAGCTGATATTCTCTAGTGTGTTTCTCATCAGTCTCAGCTGATATTCTCTAGTGTGTTTCACATCAGTCTCAGGTGATATTCTCTAGGGTGTTTCTCATCAGTCTCAGCTGATATTCTCTATTGTGTTTCTCATCAGTCTCAGCTGCTATTCTCTAGTGTTTTTCTTATCAGTCTCAGCTGATATTCTCTAGGGCGTTTCTCATCAGTCTCAGCTGTTATTCTCTAGTGTGTTTCTCATCAGTCTCAGCTCATATTCTCTAGTGTATTTCTCATCAGTTTCATCTGATATTCTCTAGTGTATTTCTCATCAGTCTCAGCTGATATTCTCTAGGGCGTTTCTCATCAGTCTCAGCTGATATTCTCTAGTGTGTTTCTCATCAGTCTCAGCTGATATTCTCTAATGTGTTTCTCATCAGTTTCATCTGATATTTTGTAGTGTGTTTCTCATCAGTCTCAGCTGATATTCTCTACTGCGTTTCTCATCAGTCTCAGCTGATATTCTCTACTGCGTTTCTCATCAGTCTCAGCTTATATTCTCTAGTGCGTTTCTCATCAGTCTCAGCTGATATTCTCTAGTGCTTTTCTCATCAGTCTCAGCTGATATTCTCTAGTGCGTTTCTCATCAGTCTCAGCTGATATTCTCTAGTGCGTTTCTCATCAGTCTCAGCTGATATTCTCTAGTGCGTTTCTCATCAGTCTCAGCTGATATTCTCTAGTGCGTTTCTCATCAGTCTCAGCTGAAATTCTCTAGTGTGTTTGTCATCAGTCTCAGCTGATATTCTCTAGTGTGTTTCTCATCAGTCTCAGCTGATATTCTCTAGTGTGTTTCTCATCAGTCTCAGCTAAAATTCTCTAGTGTGTTTCTCATCAGTCTCAGCTGATTTTCTCTAGTGTGTTTCTCATCATTCTCAGCTGATATTCTCTAGTGTGTTTCTCATCAGTCTCAGCTAAAATTCTCTAGTGTGTTTCTCATCAGTTTCATCTGATATTCTCTAGTGTGTTTCTCATCAGTCTCAGCTGATATTCTCTAGTGTGTCTCTTATCAGTCTCAGCTGATATTCTCTAGTGTGTTTCTCATCAGTCTCTGCTGATATTCTCTACTGTGTTTCTCATCAGTCTCTGCTGATATTCTCTAGTGTGTTTCTCATCAGTCTCAGCTGATATTCTCTAGTGTATTTCTCATCAGTCTCAGCTGACATTCTCTAGTGTGTTTCTCATCAGTTTCATCTGCTATTCTCTAGTGTGTTTCTCATCAGTTTCATCTGATATTCTCTAGTGTACTTCTTATCAGTCTCAGATGATATTCTCTAGTGTGTTTCTCATCAGTCTAAGATGATATTCTCTAGTGTGTTTCTCATCAGTCTTAGTTGATATTCTCTAGTGTGTTTCTCATCAGTCTCAGCTGATATTCTCTAGTGTGTTTCTCATCAGTCTCAGCTGATATTCTCTAGTGTGTTTCTCATCAGTCTCAGGTGATATTCTCTAGTGTGTTTCTCTTCAGTCTTAGTTGATATTCTCTAGTGTGTTTCTCATCAGTCTCAGCTGATATTCTCTAGTGTGTTTCTCATCAGTCTCAGCTGATATTCTCTAGTGTGTTTCACATCAGTCTCAGGTGATATTCTCTAGGGTGTTTCTCATCAGTCTCAGCTGATATTCTCTATTGTGTTTCTCATCAGTCTCAGCTGCTATTCTCTAGTGTTTTTCTTATCAGTCTCAGCTGATATTCTCTAGGGCGTTTCTCATCAGTCTCAGCTGTTATTCTCTAGTGTGTTTCTCATCAGTCTCAGCTCATATTCTCTAGTGTATTTCTCATCAGTTTCATCTGATATTCTCTAGTGTATTTCTCATCAGTCTCAGCTGATATTCTCTAGGGCGTTTCTCATCAGTCTCAGCTGATATTCTCTAGTGTGTTTCTCATCAGTCTCAGCTGATATTCTCTAGTGTGTTTCTCATCAGTCTCAGCTAAAATTCTCTAGTGTGTTTCTCATCAGTCTCAGCTGATTTTCTCTAGTGTGTTTCTCATCATTCTCAGCTGATATTCTCTAGTGTGTTTCTCATCAGTCTCAGCTAAAATTCTCTAGTGTGTTTCTCATCAGTCTCAGCTGATATTCTCTAGTGTGTTTCTCATCAGTCTCAGCTGATATTCTCTAGTGCGTTTCTCATCAGTCTCAGCTGATATTCTCTAGTGTGTTTCTCATCAGTTTCATCTGATATTCTCTAGTGTGTTTCTCATCAGTCTCAGCTGATATTCTCTAGTGTGTTTCTTATCAGTCTCAGCTGATATTCTCTAGTGTGTTTCTCATCAGTCTCTGCTGATTTTCTCTACTGTGTTTCTCATCAGTCTCTGCTGATATTCTCTAGTGCGTTTCTCATCAGTCTCAGCTGATATTCTCTAGTGCGTTTCTCATCAGTCTCAGCTGATATTCTCTAGTGCGTTTCTCATCAGTCTCAGCTGAAATTCTCTAGTGTGTTTGTCATCAGTCTCAGCTGATATTCTCTAGTGTGTTTCTCATCAGTCTCAGCTGATATTCTCTAGTGTGTTTCTCATCAGTCTCAGCTAAAATTCTCTAGTGTGTTTCTCATCAGTCTCTGCTGATATTCTCTAGTGTGTTTCTCATCAGTTTCATCTGATATTCTCTAGTGTGTTTCTCATCAGTCTCAGCTGATATTCTCTAGTGTGTCTCTTATCAGTCTCAGCTGATATTCTCTAGTGTGTTTCTCATCAGTCTCTGCTGATATTCTCTACTGTGTTTCTCATCAGTCTCTGCTGATATTCTCTAGTGTGTTTCTCATCAGTCTCAGCTGATATTCTCTAGTGTATTTCTCATCAGTCTCAGCTGACATTCTCTAGTGTGTTTCTCATCAGTTTCATCTGCTATTCTCTAGTGTGTTTCTCATCAGTTTCATCTGATATTCTCTAGTGTACTTCTTATCAGTCTCAGATGATATTCTCTAGTGTGTTTCTCATCAGTCTAAGATGATATTCTCTAGTGTGTTTCTCATCAGTCTTAGTTGATATTCTCTAGTGTGTTTCTCATCAGTCTCAGCTGATATTCTCTAGTGTGTTTCTCATCAGTCTCAGCTGATATTCTCTAGTGTGTTTCTCATCAGTCTCAGGTGATATTCTCTAGTGTGTTTCTCTTCAGTCTTAGTTGATATTCTCTAGTGTGTTTCTCATCAGTCTCAGCTGATATTCTCTAGTGTGTTTCTCATCAGTCTCAGCTGATATTCTCTAGTGTGTTTCACATCAGTCTCAGGTGATATTCTCTAGGGTGTTTCTCATCAGTCTCAGCTGATATTCTCTATTGTGTTTCTCATCAGTCTCAGCTGCTATTCTCTAGTGTTTTTCTTATCAGTCTCAGCTGATATTCTCTAGGGCGTTTCTCATCAGTCTCAGCTGTTATTCTCTAGTGTGTTTCTCATCAGTCTCAGCTCATATTCTCTAGTGTATTTCTCATCAGTTTCATCTGATATTCTCTAGTGTATTTCTCATCAGTCTCAGCTGATATTCTCTAGGGCGTTTCTCATCAGTCTCAGCTGATATTCTCTAGTGTGTTTCTCATCAGTCTCAGCTGATATTCTCTAGTGTGTTTCTCATCAGTCTCAGCTAAAATTCTCTAGTGTGTTTCTCATCAGTCTCAGCTGATTTTCTCTAGTGTGTTTCTCATCATTCTCAGCTGATATTCTCTAGTGTGTTTCTCATCAGTCTCAGCTAAAATTCTCTAGTGTGTTTCTCATCAGTCTCAGCTGATATTCTCTAGTGTGTTTCTCATCAGTCTCAGCTGATATTCTCTAGTGCGTTTCTCATCAGTCTCAGCTGATATTCTCTAGTGTGTTTCTCATCAGTTTCATCTGATATTCTCTAGTGTGTTTCTCATCAGTCTCAGCTGATATTCTCTAGTGTGTTTCTTATCAGTCTCAGCTGATATTCTCTAGTGTGTTTCTCATCAGTCTCTGCTGATTTTCTCTACTGTGTTTCTCATCAGTCTCTGCTGATATTCTCTAGTGTGTTTCTCATCAGTCTCAGCTGATATTCTCTAGTGTATTTCTCATCAGTCTCAGCTGACATTCTCTAGTGTGTTTCTCATCAGTTTCATCTGCTATTCTCTAGTGTGTTTCTCATCAGTTTCATCTGATATTCTCTAGTGTACTTCTTATCAGTCTCAGATGATATTCTCTAGTGTGTTTCTCATCAGTCTAAGATGATATTCTCTAGTGTGTTTCTCATCAGTCTTAGTTGATATTCTCTAGTGTGTTTCTCATCAGTCTCAGCTGATATTCTCTAGTGTGTTTCTCATCAGTCTCAGCTGATATTCTCTAGTGTGTTTCTCATCAGTCTCAGGTGATATTCTCTAGTGTGTTTCTCTTCAGTCTTAGTTGATATTCTCTAGTGTGTTTCTCATCAGTCTCAGCTGATATTCTCTAGTGTGTTTCTCATCAGTCTCAGCTGATATTCTCTAGTGTGTTTCACATCAGTCTCAGGTGATATTCTCTAGGGTGTTTCTCATCAGTCTCAGCTGATATTCTCTATTGTGTTTCTCATCAGTCTCAGCTGCTATTCTCTAGTGTTTTTCTTATCAGTCTCAGCTGATATTCTCTAGGGCGTTTCTCATCAGTCTCAGCTGTTATTCTCTAGTGTGTTTCTCATCAGTCTCAGCTCATATTCTCTAGTGTATTTCTCATCAGTTTCATCTGATATTCTCTAGTGTATTTCTCATCAGTCTCAGCTGATATTCTCTAGGGCGTTTCTCATCAGTCTCAGCTGATATTCTCTAGTGTGTTTCTCATCAGTCTCAGCTGATATTCTCTAATGTGTTTCTCATCAGTTTCATCTGATATTTTGTAGTGTGTTTCTCATCAGTCTCAGCTGATATTCTCTACTGCGTTTCTCATCAGTCTCAGCTGATATTCTCTACTGCGTTTCTCATCAGTCTCAGCTTATATTCTCTAGTGCGTTTCTCATCAGTCTCAGCTGATATTCTCTAGTGCTTTTCTCATCAGTCTCAGCTGATATTCTCTAGTGCGTTTCTCATCAGTCTCAGCTGATATTCTCTAGTGCGTTTCTCATCAGTCTCAGCTGATATTCTCTAGTGCGTTTCTCATCAGTCTCAGCTGATATTCTCTAGTGCGTTTCTCATCAGTCTCAGCTGAAATTCTCTAGTGTGTTTGTCATCAGTCTCAGCTGATATTCTCTAGTGTGTTTCTCATCAGTCTCAGCTGATATTCTCTAGTGTGTTTCTCATCAGTCTCAGCTAAAATTCTCTAGTGTGTTTCTCATCAGTCTCAGCTGATTTTCTCTAGTGTGTTTCTCATCATTCTCAGCTGATATTCTCTAGTGTGTTTCTCATCAGTCTCAGCTAAAATTCTCTAGTGTGTTTCTCATCAGTCTCAGCTGATATTCTCTAGTGCGTTTCTCATCAGTCTCAGCTGATATTCTCTAGTGCGTTTCTCATCAGTCTCAGCTGATATTCTCTAGTGTGTTTCTCATCAGTCTCTGCTGATATTCTCTAGTGTGTTTCTCATCAGTTTCATCTGATATTCTCTAGTGTGTTTCTCATCAGTCTCAGCTGATATTCTCTAGTGTGTTTCTTATCAGTCTCAACTGATATTCTGTAGTGCGTTTCTCATCAGTCTCAGTTGATATTCTCTAGTGTGTTTCTCATCAGTCTCTGCTGATATTCTCTACTGTGTTTCTCATCAGTCTCTGCTGATATTCTCTAGTGTATTTCTCATCAGTCTCAGCTGACATTCTCTAGTGTGTTTCTCATCAGTTTCATCTGCTATTCTCTAGTGTGTTTCTCATCAGTTTCATCTGATATTCTCTAGTGTACTTCTTATCAGTCTCAGATGATATTCTCTAGTGTGTTTCTCATCAGTCTAAGATGATATTCTCTAGTGTGTTTCTCATCAGTCTCAGCTGATATTCTCTAGTGTGTTTCTCATCAGTCTCAGGTGATATTCTCTAGTGTGTTTCTCTTCAGTCTTAGTTGATATTCTCTAGTGTGTTTCTCATCAGTCTCAGCTGATATTCTCTAGTGTGTTTCTCATCAGTCTCAGCTGATATTCTCTAGTGTGTTTCACATCAGTCTCAGGTGATATTCTCTAGGGTGTTTCTCATCAGTCTCAGCTGATATTCTCTATTGTGTTTCTCATCAGTCTCAGCTGATATTCTCTAGTGTTTTTCTTATCAGTCTCAGCTGATATTCTCTAGGGCGTTTCTCTTCAGTCTCAGCTGTTATTCTCTAGTGTGTTTCTCATCAGTCTCAGCTCATATTCTCTAGTGTATTTCTCATCAGTTTCATCTGATATTCTCTAGTGTATTTCTCATCAGTCTCAGCTGATATTCTCTAGGGCGTTTCTCATCAGTCTCAGCTGATATTCTCTAGTGTGTTTCTCATCAGTCTCAGCTGATATTCTCTAGTGTGTTTCTCATCAGTCTCAGCTGATATTCTCTAGTGTGTTTCTTATCAATCTCAGCTCATATTCTCTAGTGTAGTTCTCATCAGTCTCAGGTGATATTCTCTAGTGTGTTTGTCATCAGTCTCAGCTGATATTCTCTAGTGTGCTTCACATCAGTTTCATCTGATATTCTCTATGCTTTTCTCATCAGTCTCAGCTGATATTCTCTAGTGCGTTTCTCTTCAGTCTCAGTTGATATTCTCTAGTGTGTTTCTCATCAGTCTCAGCTGATATTCTCTAGTGTGTTTCTCATCAGTCTCAGCTGATATTCTCTAGTGTGTTTCTCATCAGTCTCAGCTGATATTCTCTAGTGTGCTTCACATCAGTCTCAGCTGATATTCTCTAGTGTATTTCTCATCAGACTCAGCTGATATTCTCTAGTGTGTTTCTCATCAGTTTCATCTGATATTCTCTAGTGTGTTTCTCATCAGTTTCATCTGATATTCTCTAGTGTGTTTCTCATCAGTCTCAGCTGATATTCTCTAGTGTGTTTCTCATCAGTCTCAGCTGATATTCTCTAGTGTGTTTCTCATCAGTCTCAGCTGATGTTCTCTAGTGTGTTTCTTATCAGTCTCAGCTGATGTTCTCTAGTGTATTTCTCATCAGTCTCAGCTGATATTCTCTAGTGTGTTTCTCATCAGTTTCATCTGCTATTCTCTAGTGTGTTTCTCATCAGTTTCATCTGATATTCTCTAGTGTACTTCTTATCAGTCTCAGATGATATTCTCTAGTGTGTTTCTCATCAGTTTCATCTGATATTCTCTAGTGTGTTTCTCATCAGTCTCAGGTGATATTCTCTAGTGCGTTTGTCATCAGTCTCAGCTGATATTCTCTAGTGCGTTTGTCATCAGTCTCAGCAGATATTCTCTAGTGCGTTTCTCATCAGTCTCAGCTGATATTCTCTAGTGTGTTTCTCATCAGTCTCAGCTGATATTCTCTAGTGTGTTTCTCATCAGTCTCAGCTGATATTCTCTAGTGTTTTTCTTATCAGTCTCAGCTGATATTCTCTAGGGCGTTTCTCATCAGTCTCAGCTGATATTCTCTAGTGTGTTTCTTATCAGTCTCAGTTGATATTCTCTAGTGTGTTTCTCAACAGTCTCAACTCATATTCTCCAGTGTATTTCTCATCAGTTTCATCTGATATTCTCTAGTGTATTTCTCATCAGTCTCAGCTGATATTCTCTAGGGCGTTTCTCATCAGTCTCAGCTGATATTCTCTAGTGTGTTTCTCATCAGTTTCATCTGATATTCTCTAGTGTGTTTCTCATCAGTTTCATCTGATATTCTCTAGTGCGTTTCTCATCAGTCTCAGCTGATATTCTCTAGTGTGTTTCTTATCAGTCTCAGTTGATATTCTCTAGTGTGTTTCTCATCAGTCTCAGCTGATATTCTCTAGTGTGTTTCTCATCAGTCTCAGCTGATATTCTCTAGTGTATTTCTCATCAGTCTCAGTTGATATTCTCTAGGGCGTTTCTCATCAGTCTCAGCTGATATTCTCTAGTGTGTTTCTCATCAGTCTCAGCTGATATTCTCTAGTGTGCTTCTCATCAGTCTCAGCTGATATTCTCTAGTGTGTTTCTCATCAGTCTCAGCTGATATTCTCTAGTGTGTTTCTCATCAGTTTCATCTGATATTCTCTAGTGTGTTTCTCATCAGTTTCATCTGATATTCTCTAGTGTGTTTCTCATCAGTTTCATCTGATATTCTCTAGTGCGTTTCTCATCAGTCTCAGCTGATATTCTCTAGTGTGTTTCTTATCAGTCTCAGTTGATATTCTCTAGTGTGTTTCTCATCAGTCTCAGCTGATATTCTCTAGAGTGTTTCTCATCAGTCTCAGCTGATATTCTCTAGTGTATTTCTCATCAGTCTCAGTTGATATTCTCTAGGGCGTTTCTCATCAGTCTCAGCTGATATTCTCTAGTGTGTTTCTCATCAGTCTCAGCTGATATTCTCTAGTGCGTTTCTCATCAGTTTCATCATATATTCTCTAGTGCGTTTCTCATCAGTCTCAGCTGATATTCTCTAGTGTGTTTCTTATCAGTCTCAGCTGATATTCTCTATTGTGTTTCTCATCAGTCTCAGCTGATATTCTCTAGTGTATTTCTCATCAGTCTCAGTTGATATTCTCTAGGGCGTTTCTCATCAGTCTCAGCTGATATTCTCTAGTGTGTTTCTCATCAGTCTCAGCTGATATTCTCTAGTGTGTTTCTCATCAGTCTCAGCTCATATTCTCTAGTGTGTTTCTTATCAATCTCAGCTCATATTCTCTAGTGTAGTTCTCATCAGTCTCAGGTGATATTCTCTAGTGTGTTTGTCATCAGTCTCAGCTGATATTCTCTAGTGTGCTTCACATCAGTTTCATCTGATATTCTCTATGCTTTTCTCATCAGTCTCAGCTGATATTCTCTAGTGCGTTTCTCTTCAGTCTCAGTTGATATTCTCTAGTGTGTTTCTCATCAGTCTCAGCTGATATTCTCTAGTGTGTTTCTCATCAGTCTCAGCTGATATTCTCTAGTGTGCTTCACATCAGTCTCAGCTGATATTCTCTAGTGTATTTCTCATCAGTCTCAGCTGATATTCTCTAGTGTGTTTCTCATCAGTTTCATCTGATATTCTCTAGTGTGTTTCTCATCAGTTTCATCTGATATTCTCTAGTGTGTTTCTCATCAGTCTCAGCTGATATTCTCTAGTGTGTTTCTCATCAGTCTCAGCTGATATTCTCTAGTGTGTTTCTCATCAGTCTCAGCTGATGTTCTCTAGTGTGTTTCTTATCAGTCTCAGCTGATGTTCTCTAGTGTATTTCTCATCAGTCTCAGCTGATATTCTCTAGTGTGTTTCTCATCAGTTTCATCTGCTATTCTCTAGTGTGTTTCTCATCAGTTTCATCTGATATTCTCTAGTGTACTTCTTATCAGTCTCAGATGATATTCTCTAGTGTGTTTCTCATCAGTTTCATCTGATATTCTCTAGTGTGTTTCTCATCAGTCTCAGGTGATATTCTCTAGTGTGTTTCTCATCAGTCTCAGGTGATATTCTCTAGTGCGTTTGTCATCAGTCTCAGCTGATATTCTCTAGTGTGTTTGTCATCAGTCTCAGCTGATATTCTCTAGTGCGTTTCTCATCAGTCTCAGCTGATATTCTCTAGTGTGTTTCTCATCAGTCTCAGCTGATATTCTCTAGTGTGTTTCTCATCAGTTTCAGCTGATATTCTCTAGTGTTTTTCTTATCAGTCTCAGCTGATATTCTCTAGGGCGTTTCTCATCAGTCTCAGCTGATATTCTCTAGTGTGTTTCTTATCAGTCTCAGTTGATATTCTCTAGTGTGTTTCTCAACAGTCTCAGCTCATATTCTCTAGTGTATTTCTCATCAGTTTCATCTGATATTCTCTAGTGTATTTCTCATCAGTCTCAGCAGATATTCTCTATGGCGTTTCTCATCAGTCTCAGCTGATATTCTCTAGTGTGTTTCTCATCAGTTTCATCTGATATTCTCTAGTGTGTTTCTCATCAGTTTCATCTGATATTCTCTAGTGCGTTTCTCATCAGTCTCAGCTGATATTCTCTAGTGTGTTTCTTATCAGTCTCAGTTGATATTCTCTAGTGTGTTTCTCATCAGTCTCAGCTGATATTCTCTAGTGTGTTTCTCATCAGTCTCAGCTGATATTCTCTAGTGTATTTCTCATCAGTCTCAGTTGATATTCTCTAGGGCGTTTCTCATCAGTCTCAGCTGATATTCTCTAGTGTGTTTCTCATCAGTCTCAGCTGATATTCTCTAGTGTGCTTCTCATCAGTCTCAGCTGATATTCTCTAGTGTGTTTCTCATCAGTTTCATCTGATATTCTCTAGTGTGTTTCTCATCAGTTTCATCTGATATTCTCTAGTGTGTTTCTCATCAGTTTCATCTGATATTCTCTAGTGCGTTTCTCATCAGTCTCAGCTGATATTCTCTAGTGTGTTTCTTATCAGTCTCAGTTGATATTCTCTAGAGTGTTTCTCATCAGTCTCAGCTGATATTCTCTAGTGTGTTTCTCATCAGTCTCAGCTGATATTCTCTAGTGTTTTTCTTATCAGTCTCAGCTGATATTCTCTAGGGCGTTTCTCATCAGTCTCAGCTGATATTCTCTAGTGTGTTTCTCATCAGTCTCAGCTCATATTCTCTAGTGTATTTCTCATCAGTTTCATCTGATATTCTCTAGTGTATTTCTCATCAGTCTCAGCTGATATTCTCTAGGGCGTTTCTCATCAGTCTCAGCTGATATTCTCTAGTGTGTTTCTCATCAGTTTCATCTGATATTCTCTAGTGTGTTTCTCATCAGTTTCATCTGATATTCTCTAGTGCGTTTCTCATCAGTCTCAGCTGATATTCTCTAGTGTGTTTCTTATCAGTCTCAGCTGATATTCTCTATTGTGTTTCTCATCAGTCTCAGCTGATATTCTCTAGTGTATTTCTCATCAGTCTCAGTTGATATTCTCTAGGGCGTTTCTCATCAGTCTCAGCTGATATTCTCTAGTGTGTTTCTCATCAGTCTCAGCTGATATTCTCTAGTGTGTTTCTCATCAGTCTCAGCTGATATTCTCTAGTGTGTTTCTTATCAATCTCAGCTCATATTCTCTAGTGTAGTTCTCATCAGTCTCAGGTGATATTCTCTAGTGTGTTTGTCATCAGTCTCAGCTGATATTCTCTAGTGTGCTTCACATCAGTTTCATCTGATATTCTCTATGCTTTTGTCATCAGTCTCAGCTGATATTCTCTAGTGCGTTTCTCTTCAGTCTCAGTTGATATTCTCTAGTGTGTTTCTCATCAGTCTCAGCTGATATTCTCTAGTATTTTTCTCATCAGTCTCAGCTGATATTCTCTAGTGTGCTTCACATCAGTCTCAGCTGATATTCTCTAGTGTATTTCTCATCAGTTTCATCAGAAATTCTCTAGTGTGTTTCTCATCAGTTTCATCTGATATTCTCTAGTGTGTTTCTCATCAGTTTCATCTGATATTCTCTAGTGTGTTTCTCATCAGTCTCAGCTGATATTCTCTAGTGTGTTTCTCATCAGTCTCAGCTGATATTCTCTAGTGTGTTTCTCATCAGTCTCAGCTGATGTTCTCTAGTGTGTTTCTTATCAGTCTCAGCTGATGTTCTCTAGTGTATTTCTCATCAGTCTCAGCTGATATTCTCTAGTGTGTTTCTCATCAGTTTCATCTGCTATTCTCTAGTGTGTTTCTCATCAGTTTCATCTGATATTCTCTAGTGTACTTCTTGTCAGTCTCAGATGATATTCTCTAGTGTGTTTCTCATCAGTTTCATCTGATATTCTCTAGTGTGTTTCTCATCAGTCTCAGGTGATATTCTCTAGTGTGTTTCTCATCAGTCTCAGGTGATATTCTCTAGTGCGTTTGTCATCAGTCTCAGCTGATATTCTCTAGTGCGTTTGTCATCAGTCTCAGCAGATATTCTCTAGTGCGTTTCTCATCAGTCTCAGCTGATATTCTCTAGTGTGTTTCTCATCAGTCTCAGCTGATATTCTCTAGTGTGTTTCTCATCAGTCTCAGCTGATATTCTCTAGTGTTTTTCTTATCAGTCTCAGCTGATATTCTCTAGGGCGTTTCTCATCAGTCTCAGCTGATATTCTCTAGTGTGTTTCTTATCAGTCTCAGTTGATATTCTCTAGTGTGTTTCTCAACAGTCTCAGCTCATATTCTCTAGTGTATTTCTCATCAGTTTCATCTGATATTCTCTAGTGTATTTCTCATCAGTCTCCGCTGATATTCTCTAGGGCGTTTCTCATCAGTCTCAGCTGATATTCTCTAGTGCGTTTCTCATCAGTCTCAGCTGAAATTCTCTAGTGTGTTTGTCATCAGTCTCAGCTAAAATTCTCTAGTGTGTTTCTCATCAGTCACAGCTGATTTTCTCAAGTGTGTTTCTCATCATTCTCAGCTGATATTCTCTAGTGTGTTTCTCATCAGTCTCAGCTAAAATTCTCTAGTGTGTTTCTCATCAGTCTCAGCTGATATTCTCTAGTGTGTTTCTCATCAGTCTCAGCTGATATTCTCTAGTGCGTTTCTCATCAGTCTCAGCTGATATTCTCTAGTGTGTTTCTCATCAGTCTCTGCTGATATTCTCTAGTGTGTTTCTCATCAGTTTCATCTGATATTCTCTAGTGTGTTTCTCATCAGTCTCAGCTGATATTCTCTAGTGTGTTTCTTATCAGTCTCAGCTGATATTCTCTAGTGCGTTTCTCATCAGTCTCAGCTGATATTCTCTAGTGTGTTTCTCATCAGTCTCTGCTGATATTCTCTACTGTGTTTCTCATCAGTCTCTGCTGATATTCTCTAGTGTGTTTCTCATCAGTCTCAGCTGATATTCTCTAGTGTATTTCTCATCAGTCTCAGCTGACATTCTCTAGTGTGTTTCTCATCAGTTTCATCTGCTATTCTCTAGTGTGTTTCTCATCAGTTTCATCTGATATTCTCTAGTGTACTTCTTACCAGTCTCAGATGATATTCTCTAGTGTGTTTCTCATCAGTCTAAGATGATATTCTCTAGTGTTTTTCTCATCAGTCTCAGCTGATATTCTCTAGTGTGTTTCTCATCAGTCTCAGCTGATATTCTCTAGTGTGTTTCTCATCAGTCTCAGGTGATATTCTCTAGTGTGTTTCTCTTCAGTCTTAGTTGATATTCTCTAGTGTGTTTCTCATCAGTCTCAGATGATATTCTCTAGTGTGTTTCACATCAGTCTCAGCTGATATTCTCTAGTGTGTTTCACATCAGTCTCAGGTGATATTCTCTAGGGTGTTTCTCATCAGTCTCAGCTGATATTCTCTATTGTGTTTCTCATCAGTCTCAGCTGATATTCTCTAGTGTTTTTCTTATCAGTCTCAGCTGATATTCTCTAGGGCGTTTCTCATCAGTCTCAGCTGTTATTCTCTAGTGTGTTTCTCATCAGTCTCAGCTCATATTCTCTAGTGTATTTCTCATCAGTTTCATCTGATATTCTCTAGGGCGTTTCTCATCAGTCTCAGCTGATATTCTCTAGTGTGTTTCTCTTCAGTCTCAGCTGATATTCTCTAGTGTGTTTCTCATCAGTCTCAGCTGATATTCTCTAGTGTGTTTCTTATCAATCTCAGCTCATATTCTCTAGTGTAGTTCTCATCAGTCTCAGGTGATATTCTCTAGTGTGTTTGTCATCAGTCTCAGCTGATATTCTCTATTGTGTTTCTCATCAGTCTCAGCTGATATTCTCTAGTGTATTTCTCATCAGTCTCAGTTGATATTCTCTAGGGCGTTTCTCATCAGTCTCAGCTGATATTCTCTAGTGTGTTTCTCATCAGTCTCAGCTGATATTCTCTAGTGTGTTTCTCATCAGTCTCAGCTGATATTCTCTAGTGTGTTTCTTATCAATCTCAGCTCATATTCTCTAGTGTAGTTCTCATCAGTCTCAGGTGATATTCTCTAGTGTGTTTGTCATCAGTCTCAGCTGATATTCTCTAGTGTGCTTCACATCAGTTTCATCTGATATTCTCTATGCTTTTGTCATCAGTCTCAGCTGATATTCTCTAGTGCGTTTCTCTTCAGTCTCAGTTGATATTCTTTAGTGTGTTTCTCATCAGTCTCAGCTGATATTCTCTAGTATTTTTCTCATCAGTCTCAGCTGATATTCTCTAGTGTGCTTCACATCAGTCTCAGCTGATATTCTCTAGTGTATTTCTCATCAGTTGCATCAGAAATTCTCTAGTGTGTTTCTCATCAGTTTCATCTGATATTCTCTAGTGTGTTTCTCATCAGTTTCATCTGATATTCTCTAGTGTGTTTCTCATCAGTCTCAGCTGATATTCTCTAGTGTGTTTCTCATCAGTCTCAGCTGATATTCTCTAGTGTGTTTCTCATCAGTCTCAGCTGATGTTCTCTAGTGTGTTTCTTATCAGTCTCAGCTGATGTTCTCTAGTGTATTTCTCATCAGTCTCAGCTGATATTCTCTAGTGTGTTTCTCATCAGTTTCATCTGCTATTCTCTAGTGTGTTTCTCATCAGTTTCATCTGATATTCTCTAGTGTACTTCTTATCAGTCTCAGATGATATTCTCTAGTGTGTTTCTCATCAGTTTCATCTGATATTCTCTAGTGTGTTTCTCATCAGTCTCAGGTGATATTCTCTAGTGTGTTTCTCATCAGTCTCAGGTGATATTCTCTAGTGCGTTTGTCATCAGTCTCAGCTGATATTCTCTAGTGCGTTTGTCATCAGTCTCAGCAGATATTCTCTAGTGCGTTTCTCATCAGTCTCAGCTGATATTCTCTAGTGTGTTTCTCATCAGTCTCAGCTGATATTCTCTAGTGTGTTTCTCATCAGTCTCAGCTGATATTCTCTAGTGTTTTTCTTATCAGTCTCAGCTGATATTCTCTAGGGCGTTTCTCATCAGTCTCAGCTGATATTCTCTAGTGTGTTTCTTATCAGTCTCAGTTGATATTCTCTAGTGTGTTTCTCAACAGTCTCAGCTCATATTCTCTAGTGTATTTCTCATCAGTTTCATCTGATATTCTCTAGTGTATTTCTCATCAGTCTCCGCTGATATTCTCTAGGGCGTTTCTCATCAGTCTCAGCTGATATTCTCTAGTGCGTTTCTCATCAGTCTCAGCTGAAATTCTCTAGTGTGTTTGTCATCAGTCTCAGCTAAAATTCTCTAGTGTGTTTCTCATCAGTCACAGCTGATTTTCTCTAGTGTGTTTCTCATCATTCTCAGCTGATATTCTCTAGTGTGTTTCTCATCAGTCTCAGCTAAAATTCTCTAGTGTGTTTCTCATCAGTCTCAGCTGATATTCTCTAGTGTGTTTCTCATCAGTCTCAGCTGATATTCTCTAGTGCGTTTCTCATCAGTCTCAGCTGATATTCTCTAGTGTGTTTCTCATCAGTCTCTGCTGATATTCTCTAGTGTGTTTCTCATCAGTTTCATCTGATATTCTCTAGTGTGTTTCTCATCAGTCTCAGCTGATATTCTCTAGTGTGTTTCTTATCAGTCTCAGCTGATATTCTCTAGTGCGTTTCTCATCAGTCTCAGCTGATATTCTCTAGTGTGTTTCTCATCAGTCTCTGCTGATATTCTCTACTGTGTTTCTCATCAGTCTCTGCTGATATTCTCTAGTGTGTTTCTCATCAGTCTCAGCTGATATTCTCTAGTGTATTTCTCATCAGTCTCAGCTGACATTCTCTAGTGTGTTTCTCATCAGTTTCATCTGCTATTCTCTAGTGTGTTTCTCATCAGTTTCATCTGATATTCTCTAGTGTACTTCTTACCAGTCTCAGATGATATTCTCTAGTGTGTTTCTCATCAGTCTAAGATGATATTCTCTAGTGTGTTTCTCATCAGTCTCAGCTGATATTCTCTAGTGTGTTTCTCATCAGTCTCAGCTGATATTCTCTAGTGTGTTTCTCATCAGTCTCAGGTGATATTCTCTAGTGTGTTTCTCTTCAGTCTTAGTTGATATTCTCTAGTGTGTTTCTCATCAGTCTCAGCTGATATTCTCTAGTGTGTTTCACATCAGTCTCAGCTGATATTCTCTAGTGTGTTTCACATCAGTCTCAGGTGATATTCTCTAGGGTGTTTCTCATCAGTCTCAGCTGATATTCTCTATTGTGTTTCTCATCAGTCTCAGCTGATATTCTCTAGTGTTTTTCTTATCAGTCTCAGCTGATATTCTCTAGGGCGTTTCTCATCAGTCTCAGCTGTTATTCTCTAGTGTGTTTCTCATCAGTCTCAGCTCATATTCTCTAGTGTATTTCTCATCAGTTTCATCTGATATTCTCTAGGGCGTTTCTCATCAGTCTCAGCTGATATTCTCTAGTGTGTTTCTCTTCAGTCTCAGCTGATATTCTCTAGTGTGTTTCTCATCAGTCTCAGCTGATATTCTCTAGTGTGTTTCTTATCAATCTCAGCTCATATTCTCTAGTGTAGTTCTCATCAGTCTCAGGTGATATTCTCTAGTGTGTTTGTCATCAGTCTCAGCTGATATTCTCTAGTGTGCTTCACATCAGTTTCATCTGATATTCTCTATGCTTTTCTCATCAGTCTCAGCTGATATTCTCTAGTGCGTTTCTCTTCAGTCTCAGTTGATATTCTCTAGTGTGTTTCTCATCAGTCTCAGCTGATATTCTCTAGTGTGTTTCTCATCAGTCTCAGCTGATATTCTCTAGTGTGCTTCACATCAGTCTCAGCTGATATTCTCTAGTGTATTTCTCATCAGTCTCAGCTGATATTCTCTAGTGTGTTTCTCATCAGTTTCATCTGATATTCTCTAGTGTGTTTCTCATCAGTTTCATCTGATATTCTCTAGTGTGTTTCTCATCAGTCTCAGCTGATATTCTCTAGTGTGTTTCTCATCAGTCTCAGCAGATATTCTCTAGTGTGCTTCACATCAGTCTCAGCTGATATTCTCTAGTGTATTTCTCATCAGTCTCAGCTGATATTCTCTAGTGTGTTTCTCATCAGTTTCATCTGATATTCTCTAGTGTGTTTCTCATCAGTTTCATCTGATATTTTCTAGTGTGTTTCTCATCAGTCTCAGCTGATATTCTCTAGTGTGTTTCTCATCAGTCTCAGCAGATATTCTCTAGTGTGTTTCTCATCAGTCTCAGCTGATGTTCTCTAGTGTGTTTCTTATCAGTCTCAGCTGATGTTCTCTAGTGTATTTCTCATCAGTCTCAGCTGATATTCTCTAGTGTGTTTCTCATCAGTTTCATCTGCTATTCTCTAGTGTGTTTCTCATCAGTTTCATCTGATATTCTCTAGTGTACTTCTTATCAGTCTCAGATGATATTCTCTAGTGTGTTTCTCATCAGTTTCATCTGATATTCTCTAGTGTGTTTCTCATCAGTCTCAGGTGATATTCTCTAGTGTGTTTCTCATCAGTCTCAGGTGATATTCTCTAGTGCATTTGTCATCAGTCTCAGCTGATATTCTCTAGTGCGTTTGTCATCAGTCTCAACAGATATTCTCTAGTGCGTTTCTCATCAGTCTCAGCTGATATTCTCTAGTGTGTTTCTCATCAGTCTCAGCTGATATTCTCTAGTGTTTTTCTTATCAGTCTCAGCTGATATTCTCTAGGGCGTTTCTCATCAGTCTCAGCTGATATTCTCTAGTGTGTTTCTTATCAGTCTCAGTTGATATTCTCTAGTGTGTTTCTCAACAGTCTCAGCTCATATTCTCTAGTGTATTTCTCATCAGTTTCATCTGATATTCTCTAGTGTATTTCTCATCAGTCTCAGCAGATATTCTCTATGGCGTTTCTCATCAGTCTCAGCTGATATTCTCTAGTGTGTTTCTCATCAGTTTCATCTGATATTCTCTAGTGTGTTTCTCATCAGTTTCATCTGATATTCTCTAGTGCGTTTCTCATCAGTCTCAGCTGATATTCTCTAGTGTGTTTCTTATCAGTCTCAGTTGATATTCTCTAGTGTGTTTCTCATCAGTCTCAGCTGATATTCTCTAGTGTGTTTCTCATCAGTCTCAGCTGATATTCTCTAGTGTATTTCTCATCAGTCTCAGTTGATATTCTCTAGGGCGTTTCTCATCAGTCTCAGCTGATATTCTCTAGTGTGTTTCTCATCAGTCTCAGCTGATATTCTCTAGTGTGCTTCTCATCAGTCTCAGCTGATATTCTCTAGTGTGTTTCTCATCAGTTTCATCTGATATTCTCTAGTGTGTTTCTCATCAGTTTCATCTGATATTCTCTAGTGTGTTTCTCATCAGTTTCATCTGATATTCTCTAGTGCGTTTCTCATCAGTCTCAGCTGATATTCTCTAGTGTGTTTCTTATCAGTCTCAGTTGATATTCTCTAGAGTGTTTCTCATCAGTCTCAGCTGATATTCTCTAGTGTGTTTCTCATCAGTCTCAGCTGATATTCTCTAGTGTTTTTCTTATCAGTCTCAGCTGATATTCTCTAGGGCGTTTCTCATCAGTCTCAGCTGATATTCTCTAGTGTGTTTCTCATCAGTCTCAGCTCATATTCTCTAGTGTATTTCTCATCAGTTTCATCTGATATTCTCTAGTGTATTTCTCATCAGTCTCAGCTGATATTCTCTAGGGCGTTTCTCATCAGTCTCAGCTGATATTCTCTAGTGTGTTTCTCATCAGTTTCATCTGATATTCTCTAGTGTGTTTCTCATCAGTTTCATCTGATATTCTCTAGTGCGTTTCTCATCAGTCTCAGCTGATATTCTCTAGTGTGTTTCTTATCAGTCTCAGCTGATATTCTCTATTGTGTTTCTCATCAGTCTCAGCTGATATTCTCTAGTGTATTTCTCATCAGTCTCAGCTGATATTCTCTAGTGTGTTTCTCATCAGTCTCAGCTGATATTTTCTAGTGTGTTTCTCATCAGTCTCAGCTGATATTCTCTAGTGTGTTTCTTATCAATCTCAGCTCATATTCTCTAGTGTAGTTCTCATCAGTCTCAGGTGATATTCTCTAGTGTGTTTGTCATCAGTCTCAGCTGATATTCTCTAGTGTGCTTCACATCAGTTTCATCTGATATTCTCTATGCTTTTGTCATCAGTCTCAGCTGATATTCTCTAGTGCGTTTCTCTTCAGTCTCAGTTGATATTCTCTAGTGTGTTTCTCATCAGTCTCAGCTGATATTCTCTAGTATTTTTCTCATCAGTCTCAGCTGATATTCTCTAGTGTGCTTCACATCAGTCTCAGCTGATATTCTCTAGTGTATTTCTCATCAGTTTCATCAGAAATTCTCTAGTGTGTTTCTCATCAGTTTCATCTGATATTCTCTAGTGTGTTTCTCATCAGTTTCATCTGATATTCTCTAGTGTGTTTCTCATCAGTCTCAGCTGATATTCTCTAGTGTGTTTCTCATCAGTCTCAGCTGATGTTCTCTAGTGTGTTTCTTATCAGTCTCAGCTGATGTTCTCTAGTGTATTTCTCATCAGTCTCAGCTGATATTCTCTAGTGTGTTTCTCATCAGTCTCAGGTGATATTCTCTAGTGTGTTTCTCTTCAGTCTTAGTTGATATTCTCTAGTGTGTTTCTCATCAGTCTCAGCTGATATTCTCTAGTGTGTTTCACATCAGTCTCAGCTGATATTCTCTAGTGTGTTTCACATCAGTCTCAGGTGATATTCTCTAGGGTGTTTCTCATCAGTCTCAGCTGATATTCTCTATTGTGTTTCTCATCAGTCTCAGCTGATATTCTCTAGTGTTTTTCTTATCAGTCTCAGCTGATATTCTCTAGGGCGTTTCTCATCAGTCTCAGCTGTTATTCTCTAGTGTGTTTCTCATCAGTCTCAGCTCATATTCTCTAGTGTATTTCTCATCAGTTTCATCTGATATTCTCTAGGGCGTTTCTCATCAGTCTCAGCTGATATTCTCTAGTGTGTTTCTCTTCAGTCTCAGCTGATATTCTCTAGTGTGTTTCTCATCAGTCTCAGCTGATATTCTCTAGTGTGTTTCTTATCAATCTCAGCTCATATTCTCTAGTGTAGTTCTCATCAGTCTCAGGTGATATTCTCTAGTGTGTTTGTCATCAGTCTCAGCTGATATTCTCTAGTGTGCTTCACATCAGTTTCATCTGATATTCTCTATGCTTTTCTCATCAGTCTCAGCTGATATTCTCTAGTGCGTTTCTCTTCAGTCTCACTTGATATTCTCTAGTGTGTTTCTCATCAGTCTCAGCTGATATTCTCTAGTGTGTTTCTCATCAGTCTCAGCTGATATTCTCTAGTGTGCTTCACATCAGTCTCAGCTGATATTCTCTAGTGTATTTCTCATCAGTCTCAGCTGATATTCTCTAGTGTGTTTCTCATCAGTTTCATCTGATATTCTCTAGTGTGTTTCTCATCAGTTTCATCTGATATTCTCTAGTGTGTTTCTCATCAGTCTCAGCTGATATTCTCTAGTGTGTTTCTCATCAGTCTCAGCAGATATTCTCTAGTGTGCTTCACATCAGTCTCAGCTGATATTCTCTAGTGTATTTCTCATCAGTCTCAGCTGATATTCTCTAGTGTGTTTCTCATCAGTTTCATCTGATATTCTCTAGTGTGTTTCTCATCAGTTTCATCTGATATTCTCTAGTGTGTTTCTCATCAGTCTCAGCTGATATTCTCTAGTGTGTTTCTCATCAGTCTCAGCAGATATTCTCTAGTGTGTTTCTCATCAGTCTCAGCTGATGTTCTCTAGTGTGTTTCTTATCAGTCTCAGCTGATGTTCTCTAGTGTATTTCTCATCAGTCTCAGCTGATATTCTCTAGTGTGTTTCTCATCAGTTTCATCTGCTATTCTCTAGTGTGTTTCTCATCAGTTTCATCTGATATTCTCTAGTGTACTTCTTATCAGTCTCAGATGATATTCTCTAGTGTGTTTCTCACCAGTTTCATCTGATATTCTCTAGTGTGTTTCTCATCAGTCTCAGGTGATATTCTCTAGTGTGTTTCTCATCAGTCTCAGGTGATATTCTCTAGTGCATTTGTCATCAGTCTCAGCTGATATTCTCTAGTGCGTTTGTCATCAGTCTCAACAGATATTCTCTAGTGCGTTTCTCATCAGTCTCAGCTGATATTCTCTAGTGTGTTTCTCATCAGTCTCAGCTGATATTCTCTAGTGTTTTTCTTATCAGTCTCAGCTGATATTCTCTAGGGCGTTTCTCATCAGTCTCAGCTGATATTCTCTAGTGTGTTTCTTATCAGTCTCAGTTGATATTCTCTAGTGTGTTTCTCAACAGTCTCAGCTCATATTCTCTAGTGTATTTCTCATCAGTTTCATCTGATATTCTCTAGTGTATTTCTCATCAGTCTCAGCAGATATTCTCTATGGCGTTTCTCATCAGTCTCAGCTGATATTCTCTAGTGTGTTTCTCATCAGTTTCATCTGATATTCTCTAGTGTGTTTCTCATCAGTTTCATCTGATATTCTCTAGTGCGTTTCTCATCAGTCTCAGTTGATATTCTCTAGTGTGTTTCTTATCAGTCTCAGTTGATATTCTCTAGTGTGTTTCTCATCAGTCTCAGCTGATATTCTCTAGTGTGTTTCTCATCAGTCTCAGCTGATATTCTCTAGTGTATTTCTCATCAGTCTCAGTTGATATTCTCTAGGGCGTTTCTCATCAGTCTCAGCTGATATTCTCTAGTGTGTTTCTCATCAGTCTCAGCTGATATTCTCTAGTGTGCTTCTCATCAGTCTCAGCTGATATTCTCTAGTGTGTTTCTCATCAGTTTCATCTGATATTCTCTAGTGTGTTTCTCATCAGTTTCATCTGATATTCTCTAGTGTGTTTCTCATCAGTTTCATCTGATATTCTCTAGTGCGTTTCTCATCAGTCTCAGCTGATATTCTCTAGTGTGTTTCTTATCAGTCTCAGTTGATATTCTCTAGAGTGTTTCTCATCAGTCTCAGTTGATATTCTCTAGTGTGTTTCTCATCAGTCTCAGCTGATATTCTCTAGTGTGTTTCTCATCAGTTTCATCTGATATTCTCTAGTGTGTTTCTCATCAGTTTCATCTGATATTCTCTAGTGTGTTTCTCATCAGTCTCAGCTGATATTCTCTAGTGTGTTTCTCATCAGTCTCAGCAGATATTCTCTAGTGTGCTTCACATCAGTCTCAGCTGATATTCTCTAGTGTATTTCTCATCAGTCTCAGCTGATATTCTCTAGTGTGTTTCTCATCAGTTTCATCTGATATTCTCTAGTGTGTTTCTCATCAGTTTCATCTGATATTCTCTAGTGTGTTTCTCATCAGTCTCAGCTGATATTCTCTAGTGTGTTTCTCATCAGTCTCAGCAGATATTCTCTAGTGTGTTTCTCATCAGTCTCAGCTGATGTTCTCTAGTGTGTTTCTTATCAGTCTCAGCTGATGTTCTCTAGTGTATTTCTCATCAGTCTCAGCTGATATTCTCTAGTGTGTTTCTCATCAGTTTCATCTGCTATTCTCTAGTGTGTTTCTTATCAGTTTCATCTGATATTCTCTAGTGTACTTCTTATCAGTCTCAGATGATATTCTCTAGTGTGTTTCTCATCAGTTTCATCTGATATTCTCTAGTGTGTTTCTCATCAGTCTCAGGTGATATTCTCTAGTGTGTTTCTCATCAGTCTCAGGTGATATTCTCTAGTGCATTTGTCATCAGTCTCAGCTGATATTCTCTAGTGCGTTTGTCATCAGTCTCAGCAGATATTCTCTAGTGCGTTTCTCATCAGTCTCAGCTGATATTCTCTAGTGTGTTTCTCATCAGTTTCATCTGATATTCTCTAGTGCGTTTCTCATCAGTCTCAGCTGATATTCTCTAGTGTGTTTCTTATCAGTCTCAGTTGATATTCTCTAGAGTGTTTCTCATCAGTCTCAGCTGATATTCTCTAGTGTGTTTCTCATCAGTCTCAGCTGATATTCTCTAGTGTTTTTCTTATCAGTCTCAGCTGATATTCTCTAGGGCGTTTCTCATCAGTCTCAGCTGATATTCTCTAGTGTGTTTCTCATCAGTCTCAGCTCATATTCTCTAGTGTATTTCTCATCAGTTTCATCTGATATTCTCTAGTGTATTTCTAATCAGTCTCAGCTGATATTCTCTAGGGCGTTTCTCATCAGTCTCAGCTGATATTCTCTAGTGTGTTTCTCATCAGTTTCATCTGATATTCTCTAGTGTGTTTCTCATCAGTTTCATCTGATATTCTCTAGTGCGTTTCTCATCAGTCTCAGCTGATATTCTCTAGTGTGTTTCTTATCAGTCTCAGCTGATATTCTCTATTGTGTTTCTCATCAGTCTCAGCTGATATTCTCTAGTGTATTTCTCATCAGTCTCAGTTGATATTCTCTAGGGCGTTTCTCATCAGTCTCAGCTGATATTCTCTAGTGTGTTTCTCATCAGTCTCAGCTGATATTCTCTAGTGTGTTTCTCATCAGTCTCAGCTGATATTCTCTAGTGTGTTTCTTATCAATCTCAGCTCATATTCTCTAGTGTAGTTCTCATCAGTCTCAGGTGATATTCTCTAGTGTGTTTGTCATCAGTCTCAGCTGATATTCTCTAGTGTGCTTCACATCAGTTTCATCTGATATTCTCTATGCTTTTGTCATCAGTCTCAGCTGATATTCTCTAGTGCGTTTCTCATCAGTCTCAGTTGATATTCTCTAGTGTGTTTCTCATCAGTCTCAGCTGATATTCTCAAGTATTTTTCTCATCAGTCTCAGCTGATATTCTCTAGTGTGCTTCACATCAGTCTCAGCTGATATTCTCTAGTGTATTTCTCATCAGTTTCATCAGAAATTCTCTAGTGTGTTTCTCATCAGTTTCATCTGATATTCTCTAGTGTGTTTCTCATCAGTTTCATCTGACATTCTCTAGTGTGTTTCTCATCAGTCTCAGCTGATATTCTCTAGTGTGTTTCTCATCAGTCTCAGCTGATATTCTCTAGTGTGTTTCTCATCAGTCTCAGCTGATGTTCTCTAGTGTGTTTCTTATCAGTCTCAGCTGATGTTCTCTAGTGTATTTCTCATCAGTCTCAGCTGATATTCTCTAGTGTGTTTCTCATCAGTTTCATCTGCTATTCTCTAGTGTGTTTCTCATCAGTTTCATCTGATATTCTCTAGTGTACTTCTTATCAGTCTCAGATGATATTCTCTAGTGTGTTTCTCATCAGTTTCATCTGATATTCTCTAGTGTGTTTCTCATCAGTCTCAGGTGATATTCTCTAGTGTGTTTCTCATCAGTCTCAGGTGATATTCTCTAGTGCGTTTGTCATCAGTCTCAGCTGATATTCTCTAGTGCGTTTGTCATCAGTCTCAGCAGATATTCTCTAGTGCGTTTCTCATCAGTCTCAGCTGATATTCTCTAGTGTGTTTCTCATCAGTCCCAGCTGATATTCTCTAGTGTGTTTCTCATCAGTCTCAGCTGATATTCTCTAGTGTTTTTCTTATCAGTCTCAGCTGATATTCTCTAGGGCGTTTCTCATCAGTCTCAGCTGATATTCTCTAGTGTGTTTCTTATCAGTCTCAGTTGATATTCTCTAGTGTGTTTCTCAACAGTCTCAGCTCATATTCTCTAGTGTATTTCTCATCAGTTTCATCTGATATTCTCTAGTGTATTTCTCATCAGTCTCCGCTGATATTCTCTAGGGCGTTTCTCATCAGTCTCAGCTGATATTCTCTAGTGCGTTTCTCATCAGTCTCAGCTGAAATTCTCTAGTGTGTTTGTCATCAGTCTCAGCTAAAATTCTCTAGTGTGTTTCTCATCAGTCTCAGCTGATTTTCTCTAGTGTGTTTCTCATCATTCTCAGCTGATATTCTCTAGTGTGTTTCTCATCAGTCTCAGCTAAAATTCTCTAGTGTGTTTCTCATCAGTCTCAGCTGATATTCTCTAGTGTGTTTCTCATCAGTCTCAGCTGATATTCTCTAGTGCGTTTCTCATCAGTCTCAGCTGATATTCTCTAGTGTGTTTCTCATCAGTCTCTGCTGATATTCTCTAGTGTGTTTCTCATCAGTTTCATCTGATATTCTCTAGTGTGTTTCTCATCAGTCTCAGCTGATATTCTCTAGTGTGTTTCTTATCAGTCTCAGCTGATATTCTCTAGTGCGTTTCTCATCAGTCTCAGCTGATATTCTCTAGTGTGTTTCTCATCAGTCTCTGCTGATATTCTCTACTGTGTTTCTCATCAGTCTCTGCTGATATTCTCTAGTGTGTTTCTCATCAGTCTCAGCTGATATTCTCTAGTGTATTTCTCATCAGTCTCAGCTGACATTCTCTAGTGTGTTTCTCATCAGTTTCATCTGCTATTCTCTAGTGTGTTTCTCATCAGTTTCATCTGATATTCTCTAGTGTACTTCTTACCAGTCTCAGATGATATTCTCTAGTGTGTTTCTCATCAGTCTAAGATGATATTCTCTAGTGTGTTTCTCATCAGTCTCAGCTGATGTTCTCTAGTGTGTTTCTCATCAGTCTCAGGTGATATTCTCTAGTGTGTTTCTCATCAGTCTCAGGTGATATTCTCTAGTGTGTTTCTCTTCAGTCTTAGTTGATATTCTCTAGTGTGTTTCTCATCAGTCTCAGCTGATATTCTCTAGTGTGTTTCACATCAGTCTCAGCTGATATTCTCTAGTGTGTTTCACATCAGTCTCAGCTGATATTCTCTAGGGTGTTTCTCATCAGTCTCAGCTGATATTCTCTATTGTGTTTCTCATCAGTCTCAGCTGATATTCTCTAGTGTTTTTCTTATCAGTCTCAGCTGATATTCTCTAGGGCGTTTCTCATCAGTCTCAGCTGTTATTCTCTAGTGTGTTTCTCATCAGTCTCAGCTCATATTCTCTAGTGTATTTCTCATCAGTTTCATCTGATATTCTCTAGGGCATTTCTCATCAGTCTCAGCTGATATTCTCTAGTGTGTTTCTCTTCAGTCTCAGCTGATATTCTCTAGTGTGTTTCTCATCAGTCTCAGCTGATATTCTCTAGTGTGTTTCTTATCAATCTCAGCTCATATTCTCTAGTGTAGTTCTCATCAGTCTCAGGTGATATTCTCTAGTGTGTTTGTCATCAGTCTCAGCTGATATTCTCTAGTGTGCTTCACATCAGTTTCATCTGATATTCTCTATGCTTTTCTCATCAGTCTCAGCTGATATTCTCTAGTGCGTTTCTCTTCAGTCTCAGTTGATATTCTCTAGTGTGTTTCTCATCAGTCTCAGCTGATATTCTCTAGTGTGTTTCTCATCAGTCTCAGCTGATATTCTCTAGTGTGCTTCACATCAGTCTCAGCTGATATTCTCTAGTGTATTTCTCATCAGTCTCAGCTGATATTCTCTAGTGTGTTTCTCATCAGTTTCATCTGATATTCTCTAGTGTGTTTCTCATCAGTTTCATCTGATATTCTCTAGTGTGTTTCTCATCAGTCTCAGCTGATATTCTCTAGTGTGTTTCTCATCAGTCTCAGCAGATATTCTCTAGTGTGCTTCACATCAGTCTCAGCTGATATTCTCTAGTGTATTTCTCATCAGTCTCAGCTGATATTCTCTAGTGTGTTTCTCATCAGTTTCATCTGATATTCTCTAGTGTGTTTCTCATCAGTTTCATCTGATATTCTCTAGTGTGTTTCTTATCAGTTTCATCTGATATTCTCTAGTGTACTTCTTATCAGTCTCAGATGATATTCTCTAGTGTGTTTCTCATCAGTTTCATCTGATATTCTCTAGTGTGTTTCTCATCAGTCTCAGGTGATATTCTCTAGTGTGTTTCTCATCAGTCTCAGGTGATATTCTCTAGTGCATTTGTCATCAGTCTCAGCTGATATTCTCTAGTGCGTTTGTCATCAGTCTCAGCAGATATTCTCTAGTGCGTTTCTCATCAGTCTCAGCTGATATTCTCTAGTGTGTTTCTCATCAGTTTCATCTGATATTCTCTAGTGCGTTTCTCATCAGTCTCAGCTGATATTCTCTAGTGTGTTTCTTATCAGTCTCAGTTGATATTCTCTAGAGTGTTTCTCATCAGTCTCAGCTGATATTCTCTAGTGTGTTTCTCATCAGTCTCAGCTGATATTCTCTAGTGTTTTTCTTATCTGTCTCAGCTGATATTCTCTAGGGCGTTTCTCATCAGTCTCAGCTGATATTCTCTAGTGTGTTTCTCATCAGTCTCAGCTCATATTCTCTAGTGTATTTCTCATCAGTTTCATCTGATATTCTCTAGTGTATTTCTCATCAGTCTCAGCTGATATTCTCTAGGGCGTTTCTCATCAGTCTCAGCTGATATTCTCTAGTGTGTTTCTCATCAGTTTCATCTGATATTCTCTAGTGTGTTTCTCATCAGTTTCATCTGATATTCTCTAGTGCGTTTCTCATCAGTCTCAGCTGATATTCTCTAGTGTGTTTCTTATCAGTCTCAGCTGATATTCTCTATTGTGTTTCTCATCAGTCTCAGCTGATATTCTCTAGTGTATTTCTCATCAGTCTCAGTAGATATTCTCTAGGGCGTTTCTCATCAGTCTCAGCTGATATTCTCTAGTGTGTTTCTCATCAGTCTCAGCTGATATTCTCTAGTGTGTTTCTCATCAGTCTCAGCTGATATTCTCTAGTGTGTTTCTTATCAATCTCAGCTCATATTCTCTAGTGTAGTTCTCATCAGTCTCAGGTGATATTCTCTAGTGTGTTTGTCATCAGTCTCAGCTGATATTCTCTAGTGTGCTTCACATCAGTTTCATCTGATATTCTCTATGCTTTTGTCATCAGTCTCAGCTGATATTCTCTAGTGCGTTTCTCTTCAGTCTCAGTTGATATTCTCTAGTGTGTTTCTCATCAGTCTCAGCTGATATTCTCTAGTATTTTTCTCATCAGTCTCAGCTGATATTCTCTAGTGTGCTTCACATCAGTCTCAGCTGATATTCTCTAGTGTATTTCTCATCAGTTTCATCAGAAATTCTCTAGTGTGTTTCTCATCAGTTTCATCTGATATTCTCTAGTGTGTTTCTCATCAGTTTCATCTGACATTCTCTAGTGTGTTTCTCATCAGTCTCAGCTGATATTCTCTAGTGTGTTTCTCATCAGTCTCAGCTGATATTCTCTAGTGTGTTTCTCATCAGTCTCAGCTGATGTTCTCTAGTGTGTTTCTTATCAGTCTCAGCTGATGTTCTCTAGTGTATTTCTCATCAGTCTCAGCTGATATTCTCTAGTGTGTTTCTCATCAGTTTCATCTGCTATTCTCTAGTGTGTTTCTCATCAGTTTCATCTGATATTCTCTAGTGTACTTCTTATCAGTCTCAGATGATATTCTCTAGTGTGTTTCTCATCAGTTTCATCTGATATTCTCTAGTGTGTTTCTCATCAGTCTCAGGTGATATTCTCTAGTGTGTTTCTCATCAGTCTCAGGTGATATTCTCTAGTGCGTTTGTCATCAGTCTCAGCTGATATTCTCTAGTGCGTTTGTCATCAGTCTCAGCAGATATTCTCTAGTGCGTTTCTCATCAGTCTCAGCTGATATTCTCTAGTGTGTTTCTCATCAGTCTCAGCTGATATTCTCTAGTGTGTTTCTCATCAGTCTCAGCTGATATTCTCTAGTGTTTTTCTTATCAGTCTCAGCTGATATTCTCTAGGGCGTTTCTCATCAGTCTCAGCTGATATTCTCTAGTGTGTTTCTTATCAGTCTCAGTTGATATTCTCTAGTGTGTTTCTCAACAGTCTCAGCTCATATTCTCTAGTGTATTTCTCATCAGTTTCATCTGATATTCTCTAGTGTATTTCTCATCAGTCTCCGCTGATATTCTCTAGGGCGTTTCTCATCAGTCTCAGCTGATATTCTCTAGTGCGTTTCTCATCAGTCTCAGCTGAAATTCTCTAGTGTGTTTGTCATCAGTCTCAGCTAAAATTCTCTAGTGTGTTTCTCATCAGTCTCAGCTGATTTTCTCTAGTGTGTTTCTCATCATTCTCAGCTGATATTCTCTAGTGTGTTTCTCATCAGTCTCAGCTAAAATTCTCTAGTGTGTTTCTCATCAGTCTCAGCTGATATTCTCTAGTGTGTTTCTCATCAGTCTCAGCTGATATTCTCTAGTGCGTTTCTCATCAGTCTCAGCTGATATTCTCTAGTGTGTTTCTCATCAGTCTCTGCTGATATTCTCTAGTGTGTTTCTCATCAGTTTCATCTGATATTCTCTAGTGTGTTTCTCATCAGTCTCAGCTGATATTCTCTAGTGTGTTTCTTATCAGTCTCAGCTGATATTCTCTAGTGCGTTTCTCATCAGTCTCAGCTGATATTCTCTAGTGTGTTTCTCATCAGTCTCTGCTGATATTCTCTACTGTGTTTCTCATCAGTCTCTGCTGATATTCTCTAGTGTGTTTCTCATCAGTCTCAGCTGATATTCTCTAGTGTATTTCTCATCAGTCTCAGCTGACATTCTCTAGTGTGTTTCTCATCAGTTTCATCTGCTATTCTCTAGTGTGTTTCTCATCAGTTTCATCTGATATTCTCTAGTGTACTTCTTACCAGTCTCAGATGATATTCTCTAGTGTGTTTCTCATCAGTCTCAGTTGATATTCTCTAGAGTGTTTCTCATCAGTCTCAGCTGATATTCTCTAGTGTGTTTCTCATCAGTCTCAGCTGATATTCTCTAGTGTTTTTCTTATCAGTCTCAGCTGATATTCTCTAGGGCGTTTCTCATCAGTCTCAGCTGATATTCTCTAGTGTGTTTCTCATCAGTCTCAGCTCATATTCTCTAGTGTATTTCTCATCAGTTTCATCTGATATTCTCTAGTGTATTTCTCATCAGTCTCAGCTGATATTCTCTAGGGCGTTTCTCATCAGTCTCAGCTGATATTCTCTAGTGTGTTTCTCATCAGTTTCATCTGATATTCTCTAGTGTGTTTCTCATCAGTTTCATCTGATATTCTCTAGTGCGTTTCTCATCAGTCTCAGCTGATATTCTCTAGTGTGTTTCTTATCAGTCTCAGCTGATATTCTCTATTGTGTTTCTCATCAGTCTCAGCTGATATTCTCTAGTGTATTTCTCATCAGTCTCAGTTGATATTCTCTAGGGCGTTTCTCATCAGTCTCAGCTGATATTCTCTAGTGTGTTTCTCATCAGTCTCAGCTGATATTCTCTAGTGTGTTTCTCATCAGTCTCAGCTGATATTCTCTAGTGTGTTTCTTATCAATCTCAGCTCATATTCTCTAGTGTAGTTCTCATCAGTCTCAGGTGATATTCTCTAGTGTGTTTGTCATCAGTCTCAGCTGATATTCTCTAGTGTGCTTCACATCAGTTTCATCTGATATTCTCTATGCTTTTGTCATCAGTCTCAGCTGATATTCTCTAGTGCGTTTCTCTTCAGTCTCAGTTGATATTCTCTAGTGTGTTTCTCATCAGTCTCAGCTGATATTCTCTAGTATTTTTCTCATCAGTCTCAGCTGATATTCTCTAGTGTGCTTCACATCAGTCTCAGCTGATATTCTCTAGTGTATTTCTCATCAGTTTCATCAGAAATTCTCTAGTGTGTTTCTCATCAGTTTCATCTGATATTCTCTAGTGTGTTTCTCATCAGTTTCATCTGACATTCTCTAGTGTGTTTCTCATCAGTCTCAGCTGATATTCTCTAGTGTGTTTCTCATCAGTCTCAGCTGATATTCTCTAGTGTGTTTCTCATCAGTCTCAGCTGATGTTCTCTAGTGTGTTTCTTATCAGTCTCAGCTGATGTTCTCTAGTGTATTTCTCATCAGTCTCAGCTGATATTCTCTAGTGTGTTTCTCATCAGTTTCATCTGCTATTCTCTAGTGTGTTTCTCATCAGTTTCATCTGATATTCTCTAGTGTACTTCTTATCAGTCTCAGATGATATTCTCTAGTGTGTTTCTCATCAGTTTCATCTGATATTCTCTAGTGTGTTTCTCATCAGTCTCAGGTGATATTCTCTAGTGTGTTTCTCATCAGTCTCAGGTGATATTCTCTAGTGCGTTTGTCATCAGTCTCAGCTGATATTCTCTAGTGCGTTTGTCATCAGTCTCAGCAGATATTCTCTAGTGCGTTTCTCATCAGTCTCAGCTGATATTCTCTAGTGTGTTTCTCATCAGTCTCAGCTGATATTCTCTAGTGTGTTTCTCATCAGTCTCAGCTGATATTCTCTAGTGTTTTTCTTATCAGTCTCAGCTGATATTCTCTAGGGCGTTTCTCATCAGTCTCAGCTGATATTCTCTAGTGTGTTTCTTATCAGTCTCAGTTGATATTCTCTAGTGTGTTTCTCAACAGTCTCAGCTCATATTCTCTAGTGTATTTCTCATCAGTTTCATCTGATATTCTCTAGTGTATTTCTCATCAGTCTCCGCTGATATTCTCTAGGGCGTTTCTCATCAGTCTCAGCTGATATTCTCTAGTGCGTTTCTCATCAGTCTCAGCTGAAATTCTCTAGTGTGTTTGTCATCAGTCTCAGCTAAAATTCTCTAGTGTGTTTCTCATCAGTCTCAGCTGATTTTCTCTAGTGTGTTTCTCATCATTCTCAGCTGATATTCTCTAGTGTGTTTCTCATCAGTCTCAGCTAAAATTCTCTAGTGTGTTTCTCATCAGTCTCAGCTGATATTCTCTAGTGTGTTTCTCATCAGTCTCAGCTGATATTCTCTAGTGCGTTTCTCATCAGTCTCAGCTGATATTCTCTAGTGTGTTTCTCATCAGTCTCTGCTGATATTCTCTAGTGTGTTTCTCATCAGTTTCATCTGATATTCTCTAGTGTGTTTCTCATCAGTCTCAGCTGATATTCTCTAGTGTGTTTCTTATCAGTCTCAGCTGATATTCTCTAGTGCGTTTCTCATCAGTCTCAGCTGATATTCTCTAGTGTGTTTCTCATCAGTCTCTGCTGATATTCTCTACTGTGTTTCTCATCAGTCTCTGCTGATATTCTCTAGTGTGTTTCTCATCAGTCTCAGCTGATATTCTCTAGTGTATTTCTCATCAGTCTCAGCTGACATTCTCTAGTGTGTTTCTCATCAGTTTCATCTGCTATTCTCTAGTGTGTTTCTCATCAGTTTCATCTGATATTCTCTAGTGTACTTCTTACCAGTCTCAGATGATATTCTCTAGTGTGTTTCTCATCAGTCTAAGATGATATTCTCTAGTGTGTTTCTCATCAGTCTCAGCTGATATTCTCTAGTGTGTTTCTCATCAGTCTCAGGTGATATTCTCTAGTGTGTTTCTCATCAGTCTCAGGTGATATTCTCTAGTGTGTTTCTCTTCAGTCTTAGTTGATATTCTCTAGTGTGTTTCTCATCAGTCTCAGCTGATATTCTCTAGTGTGTTTCACATCAGTCTCAGCTGATATTCTCTAGTGTGTTTCACATCAGTCTCAGGTGATATTCTCTAGGGTGTTTCTCATCAGTCTCAGCTGATATTCTCTATTGTGTTTCTCATCAGTCTCAGCTGATATTCTCTAGTGTTTTTCTTATCAGTCTCAGCTGATATTCTCTAGGGCGTTTCTCATCAGTCTCAGCTGTTATTCTCTAGTGTGTTTCTCATCAGTCTCAGCTCATATTCTCTAGTGTATTTCTCATCAGTTTCATCTGATATTCTCTAGGGCGTTTCTCATCAGTCTCAGCTGATATTCTCTAGTGTGTTTCTCTTCAGTCTCAGCTGATATTCTCTAGTGTGTTTCTTATCAATCTCAGCTCATATTCTCTAGTGTAGTTCTCATCAGTCTCAGGTGATATTCTCTAGTGTGTTTGTCATCAGTCTCAGCTGATATTCTCTAGTGTGCTTCACATCAGTTTCATCTGATATTCTCTATGCTTTTCTCATCAGTCTCAGCTGATATTCTCTAGTGCGTTTCTCTTCAGTCTCAGTTGATATTCTCTAGTGTGTTTCTCATCAGTCTCAGCTGATATTCTCTAGTGTGTTTCTCATCAGTCTCAGCTGATATTCTCTAGTGTGCTTCACATCAGTCTCAGCTGATATTCTCTAGTGTATTTCTCATCAGTCTCAGCTGATATTCTCTAGTGTGTTTCTCATCAGTTTCATCTGATATTCTCTAGTGTGTTTCTCATCAGTTTCATCTGATATTCTCTAGTGTGTTTCTCATCAGTCTCAGCTGATATTCTCTAGTGTGTTTCTCATCAGTCTCAGCAGATATTCTCTAGTGTGCTTCACATCAGTCTCAGCTGATATTCTCTAGTGTATTTCTCATCAGTCTCAGCTGATATTCTCTAGTGTGTTTCTCATCAGTTTCATCTGATATTCTCTAGTGTGTTTCTCATCAGTTTCATCTGATATTCTCTAGTGTGTTTCTCATCAGTTTCATCTGATATTCTCTAGTGTGTTTCTCATCAGTCTCAGCTGATATTCTCTAGTGTGTTTCTCATCAGTCTCAGCAGATATTCTCTAGTGTGTTTCTCATCAGTCTCAGCTGATGTTCTCTAGTGTGTTTCTTATCAGTCTCAGCTGATGTTCTCTAGTGTATTTCTCATCAGTCTCAGCTGATATTCTCTAGTGTGTTTCTCATCAGTTTCATCTGCTATTCTCTAGTGTGTTTCTCATCAGTTTCATCTGATATTCTCTAGTGTACTTCTTATCAGTCTCAGATGATATTCTCTAGTGTGTTTCTCATCAGTTTCATCTGATATTCTCTAGTGTGTTTCTCATCAGTCTCAGGTGATATTCTCTAGTGTGTTTCTCATCAGTCTCAGGTGATATTCTCTAGTGCATTTGTCATCAGTCTCAGCTGATATTCTCTAGTGCGTTTGTCATCAGTCTCAACAGATATTCTCTAGTGCGTTTCTCATCAGTCTCAGCTGATATTCTCTAGTGTGTTTCTCATCAGTCTCAGCTGATATTCTCTAGTGTTTTTCTTATCAGTCTCAGCTGATATTCTCTAGGGCGTTTCTCATCAGTCTCAGCTGATATTCTCTAGTGTGTTTCTTATCAGTCTCAGTTGATATTCTCTAGAGTGTTTCTCATCAGTCTCAGCTGATATTCTCTAGTGTGTTTCTCATCAGTCTCAGCTGATATTCTCTAGTGTTTTTCTTATCAGTCTCAGCTGATATTCTCTAGGGCGTTTCTCATCAGTCTCAGCTGATATTCTCTAGTGTGTTTCTCATCAGTCTCAGCTCATATTCTCTAGTGTATTTCTCATCAGTTTCATCTGATATTCTCTAGTGTATTTCTCATCAGTCTCAGCTGATATTCTCTAGAGCGTTTCTCATCAGTCTCAGCTGATATTCTCTAGTGTGTTTCTCATCAGTTTCATCTGATATTCTCTAGTGTGTTTCTCATCAGTTTCATCTGATATTCTCTAGTGCGTTTCTCATCAGTCTCAGCTGATATTCTCTAGTGTGTTTCTTATCAGTCTCAGCTGATATTCTCTATTGTGTTTCTCATCAGTCTCAGCTGATATTCTCTAGTGTATTTCTCATCAGTCTCAGTTGATATTCTCTAGGGCGTTTCTCATCAGTCTCAGCTGATATTCTCTAGTGTGTTTCTCATCAGTCTCAGCTGATATTCTCTAGTGTGTTTCTCATCAGTCTCAGCTGATATTCTCTAGTGTGTTTCTTATCAATCTCAGCTCATATTCTCTAGTGTAGTTCTCATCAGTCTCAGGTGATATTCTCTAGTGTGTTTGTCATCAGTCTCAGCTGATATTCTCTAGTGTGCTTCACATCAGTTTCATCTGATATTCTCTATGCTTTTGTCATCAGTCTCAGCTGATATTCTCTAGTGCGTTTCTCTTCAGTCTCAGTTGATATTCTCTAGTGTGTTTCTCATCAGTCTCAGCTGATATTCTCTAGTATTTTTCTCATCAGTCTCAGCTGATATTCTCTAGTGTGCTTCACATCAGTCTCAGCTGATATTCTCTAGTGTATTTCTCATCAGTTTCATCAGAAATTCTCTAGTGTGTTTCTCATCAGTTTCATCTGATATTCTCTAGTGTGTTTCTCATCAGTTTCATTTGATATTCTCTAGTGTGTTTCTCATCAGTCTCAGCTGATATTCTCTAGTGTGTTTCTCATCAGTCTCAGCTGATATTCTCTAGTGTGTTTCTCATCAGTCTCAGCTGATGTTCTCTAGTGTGTTTCTTATCAGTCTCAGCTGATGTTCTCTAGTGTATTTCTCATCAGTCTCAGCTGATATTCTCTAGTGTGTTTCTCATCAGTTTCATCTGCTATTCTCTAGTGTGTTTCTCATCAGTTTCATCTGATATTCTCTAGTGTACTTCTTATCAGTCTCAGATGATATTCTCTAGTGTGTTTCTCATCAGTTTCATCTGATATTCTCTAGTGTGTTTCTCATCAGTCTCAGGTGATATTCTCTAGTGTGTTTCTCATCAGTCTCAGGTGATATTCTCTAGTGCGTTTGTCATCAGTCTCAGCTGATATTCTCTAGTGCGTTTGTCATCAGTCTCAGCAGATATTCTCTAGTGCGTTTCTCATCAGTCTCAGCTGATATTCTCTAGTGTGTTTCTCATCAGTCTCAGCTGATATTCTCTAGTGTGTTTCTCATCAGTCTCAGCTGATATTCTCTAGTGTTTTTCTTATCAGTCTCAGCTGATATTCTCTAGGGCGTTTCTCATCAGTCTCAGCTGATATTCTCTAGTGTGTTTCTTATCAGTCTCAGTTGATATTCTCTAGTGTGTTTCTCAACAGTCTCAGCTCATATTCTCTAGTGTATTTCTCATCAGTTTCATCTGATATTCTCTAGTGTATTTCTCATCAGTCTCCGCTGATATTCTCTAGGGCGTTTCTCATCAGTCTCAGCTGATATTCTCTAGTGCGTTTCTCATCAGTCTCAGCTGAAATTCTCTAGTGTGTTTGTCATCAGTCTCAGCTAAAATTCTCTAGTGTGTTTCTCATCAGTCTCAGCTGATTTTCTCTAGTGTGTTTCTCATCATTCTCAGCTGATATTCTCTAGTGTGTTTCTCATCAGTCTCAGCTAAAATTCTCTAGTGTGTTTCTCATCAGTCTCAGCTGATATTCTCTAGTGTGTTTCTCATCAGTCTCAGCTGATATTCTCTAGTGCGTTTCTCATCAGTCTCAGCTGATATTCTCTAGTGTGTTTCTCATCAGTCTCTGCTGATATTCTCTAGTGTGTTTCTCATCAGTTTCATCTGATATTCTCTAGTGTGTTTCTCATCAGTCTCAGCTGATATTCTCTAGTGTGTTTCTTATCAGTCTCAGCTGATATTCTCTAGTGCGTTTCTCATCAGTCTCAGCTGATATTCTCTAGTGTGTTTCTCATCAGTCTCTGCTGATATTCTCTACTGTGTTTCTCATCAGTCTCTGCTGATATTCTCTAGTGTGTTTCTCATCAGTCTCAGCTGATATTCTCTAGTGTATTTCTCATCAGTCTCAGCTGACATTCTCTAGTGTGTTTCTCATCAGTTTCATCTGCTATTCTCTAGTGTGTTTCTCATCAGTTTCATCTGATATTCTCTAGTGTACTTCTTACCAGTCTCAGATGATATTCTCTAGTGTGTTTCTCATCAGTCTAAGATGATATTCTCTAGTGTGTTTCTCATCAGTCTCAGCTGATATTCTCTAGTGTGTTTCTCATCAGTCTCAGGTGATATTCTCTAGTGTGTTTCTCATCAGTCTCAGGTGATATTCTCTAGTGTGTTTCTCTTCAGTCTTAGTTGATATTCTCTAGTGTGTTTCTCATCAGTCTCAGCTGATATTCTCTAGTGTGTTTCACATCAGTCTCAGCTGATATTCTCTAGTGTGTTTCACATCAGTCTCAGGTGATATTCTCTAGGGTGTTTCTCATCAGTCTCAGCTGATATTCTCTATTGTGTTTCTCATCAGTCTCAGCTGATATTCTCTAGTGTTTTTCTTATCAGTCTCAGCTGATATTCTCTAGGGCGTTTCTCATCAGTCTCAGCTGTTATTCTCTAGTGTGTTTCTCATCAGTCTCAGCTCATATTCTCTAGTGTATTTCTCATCAGTTTCATCTGATATTCTCTAGGGCGTTTCTCATCAGTCTCAGCTGATATTCTCTAGTGTGTTTCTCTTCAGTCTCAGCTGATATTCTCTAGTGTGTTTCTCATCAGTCTCAGCTGATATTCTCTAGTGTGTTTCTTATCAATCTCAGCTCATATTCTCTAGTGTAGTTCTCATCAGTCTCAGGTGATATTCTCTAGTGTGTTTGTCATCAGTCTCTGCTGATATTCTCTAGTGTGCTTCACATCAGTTTCATCTGATATTCTCTATGCTTTTCTCATCAGTCTCAGCTGATATTCTCTAGTGCGTTTCTCTTCAGTCTCAGTTGATATTCTCTAGTGTGTTTCTCATCAGTCTCAGCTGATATTCTCTAGTGTGTTTCTCATCAGTCTCAGCTGATATTCTCTAGTGTGCTTCACATCAGTCTCAGCTGATATTCTCTAGTGTATTTCTCATCAGTCTCAGCTGATATTCTCTAGTGTGTTTCTCATCAGTTTCATCTGATATTCTCTAGTGTGTTTCTCATCAGTTTCATCTGATATTCTCTAGTGTGTTTCTCATCAGTCTCAGCTGATATTCTCTAGTGTGTTTCTCATCAGTCTCAGCAGATATTCTCTAGAGTGCTTCACATCAGTCTCAGCTGATATTCTCTAGTGTATTTCTCATCAGTCTCAGCTGATATTCTCTAGTGTGTTTCTCATCAGTTTCATCTGATATTCTCTAGTGTGTTTCTCATCAGTTTCATCTGATATTCTCTAGTGTGTTTCTCATCAGTCTCAGCTGATATTCTCTAGTGTGTTTCTCATCAGTCTCAGCAGATATTCTCTAGTGTGTTTCTCATCAGTCTCAGCTGATGTTCTCTAGTGTGTTTCTTATCAGTCTCAGCTGATGTTCTCTAGTGTATTTCTCATCAGTCTCAGCTGATATTCTCTAGTGTGTTTCTCATCAGTTTCATCTGCTATTCTCTAGTGTGTTTCTCATCAGTTTCATCTGATATTCTCTAGTGTACTTCTTATCAGTCTCAGATGATATTCTCTAGTGTGTTTCTCATCAGTTTCATCTGATATTCTCTAGTGTGTTTCTCATCAGTCTCAGGTGATATTCTCTAGTGTGTTTCTCATCAGTCTCAGGTGATATTCTCTAGTGCATTTGTCATCAGTCTCAGCTGATATTCTCTAGTGCGTTTGTCATCAGTCTCAACAGATATTCTCTAGTGCGTTTCTCATCAGTCTCAGCTGATTTTCTCTAGTGTGTTTCTCATCAGTCTCAGCTGATATTCTCTAGTGTTTTTCTTATCAGTCTCAGCTGATATTCTCTAGGGCGTTTCTCATCAGTCTCAGCTGATATTCTCTAGTGTGTTTCTTATCAGTCTCAGTTGATATTCTCTAGTGTGTTTCTCAACAGTCTCAGCTCATATTCTCTAGTGTATTTCTCATCAGTTTCATCTGATATTCTCTAGTGTATTTCTCATCAGTCTCAGCAGATATTCTCTATGGCGTTTCTCATCAGTCTCAGCTGATATTCTCTAGTGTGTTTCTCATCAGTTTCATCTGATATTCTCTAGTGTGTTTCTCATCAGTTTCATCTGATATTCTCTAGTGCGTTTCTCATCAGTCTCAGCTGATATTCTCTAGTGTGTTTCTTATCAGTCTCAGTTGATATTCTCTAGTGTGTTTCTCATCAGTCTCAGCTGATATTCTCTAGTGTGTTTCTCATCAGTCTCAGCTGATATTCTCTAGTGTATTTCTCATCAGTCTCAGTTGATATTCTCTAGGGCGTTTCTCATCAGTCTCAGCTGATATTCTCTAGTGTGTTTCTCATCAGTCTCAGCTGATATTCTCTAGTGTGCTTCTCATCAGTCTCAGCTGATATTCTCTAGTGTGTTTCTCATCAGTTTCATCTGATATTCTCTAGTGTGTTTCTCATCAGTTTCATCTGATATTCTCTAGTGTGTTTCTCATCAGTTTCATCTGATATTCTCTAGTGCGTTTCTCATCAGTCTCAGCTGATATTCTCTAGTGTGTTTCTTATCAGTCTCAGTTGATATTCTCTAGAGTGTTTCTCATCAGTCTCAGCTGATATTCTCTAGTGTGTTTCTCATCAGTCTCAGCTGATATTCTCTAGTGTTTTTCTTATCAGTCTCAGCTGATATTCTCTAGGGCGTTTCTCATCAGTCTCAGCTGATATTCTCTAGTGTGTTTCTCATCAGTCTCAGCTCATATTCTCTAGTGTATTTCTCATCAGTTTCATCTGATATTCTCTAGTGTATTTCTCATCAGTCTCAGCTGATATTCTCTAGGGCGTTTCTCATCAGTCTCAGCTGATATTCTCTAGTGTGTTTCTCATCAATTTCATCTGATATTCTCTAGTGTGTTTCTCATCAGTTTCATCTGATATTCTCTAGTGCGTTTCTCATCAGTCTCAGCTGATATTCTCTAGTGTGTTTCTTATCAGTCTCAGCTGATATTCTCTATTGTGTTTCTCATCAGTCTCAGCTGATATTCTCTAGTGTATTTCTCATCAGTCTCAGCTGTTATTCTCTAGTGTGTTTCTCATCAGTCTCAGCTGATATTTTCTAGTGTGTTTCTCATCAGTCTCAGCTGATATTCTCTAGTGTGTTTCTTATCAATCTCAGCTCATATTCTCTAGTGTAGTTCTCATCAGTCTCAGGTGATATTCTCTAGTGTGTTTGTCATCAGTCTCAGCTGATATTCTCTAGTGTGCTTCACATCAGTTTCATCTGATATTCTCTATGCTTTTGTCATCAGTCTCAGCTGATATTCTCTAGTGCGTTTCTCTTCAGTCTCAGTTGATATTCTCTAGTGTGTTTCTCATCAGTCTCAGCTGATATTCTCTAGTATTTTTCTCATCAGTCTCAGCTGATATTCTCTAGTGTGCTTCACATCAGTCTCAGCTGATATTCTCTAGTGTATTTCTCATCAGTTTCATCAGAAATTCTCTAGTGTGTTTCTCATCAGTTTCATCTGATATTCTCTAGTGTGTTTCTCATCAGTTTCATCTGATATTCTCTAGTGTGTTTCTCATCAGTCTCAGCTGATATTCTCTAGTGTGTTTCTCATCAGTCTCAGCTGATATTCTCTAGTGTGTTTCTCATCAGTCTCAGCTGATGTTCTCTAGTGTGTTTCTTATCAGTCTCAGCTGATGTTCTCTAGTGTATTTCTCATCAGTCTCAGCTGATATTCTCTAGTGTGTTTCTCATCAGTTTCATCTGCTATTCTCTAGTGTGTTTCTCATCAGTTTCATCTGATATTCTCTAGTGTACTTCTTATCAGTCTCAGATGATATTCTCTAGTGTGTTTCTCATCAGTTTCATCTGATATTCTCTAGTGTGTTTCTCATCAGTCTCAGGTGATATTCTCTAGTGTGTTTCTCATCAGTCTCAGGTGATATTCTCTAGTGCGTTTGTCATCAGTCTCAGCTGATATTCTCTAGTGCGTTTGTCATCAGTCTCAGCAGATATTCTCTAGTGCGTTTCTCATCAGTCTAAGCTGATATTCTCTAGTGTGTTTCTCATCAGTCTCAGCTGATATTCTCTAGTGTGTTTCTCATCAGTCTCAGCTGATATTCTCTAGTGTTTTTCTTATCAGTCTCAGCTGATATTCTCTAGGGCATTTCTCATCAGTCTCAGCTGATATTCTCTAGTGTGTTTCTTATCAGTCTCAGTTGATATTCTCTAGTGTGTTTCTCAACAGTCTCAGCTCATATTCTCTAGTGTATTTCTCATCAGTTTCATCTGATATTCTCTAGTGTATTTCTCATCAGTCTCAGCTGATATTCTCTAGGGCGTTTCTCATCAGTCTCAGCTGATATTCTCTAGTGCGTTTCTCATCAGTCTCAGCTGAAATTCTCTAGTGTGTTTGTCATCAGTCTCAGCTGACATTCTCTAGTGTGTTTCTCATCAGTCTCAGCTGATATTCTCTATTGTGTTTCTCATCAGTCTCAGCTAAAATTCTCTAGTGTGTTTCTCATCAGTCTCAGCTGATTTTCTCTAGTGTGTTTCTCATCATTCTCAGCTGATATTCTCTAGTGTGTTTCTCATCAGTCTCAGCTAAAATTCTCTAGTGTGTTTCTCATCAGTCTCAGCTGATATTCTCTAGTGTGTTTCTCATCAGTCTCAGCTGATATTCTCTAGTGCGTTTCTCATCAGTCTCAGCTGATATTCTCTAGTGTGTTTCTCATCAGTCTCTGCTGATATTCTCTAGTGTGTTTCTCATCAGTTTCATCTGATATTCTCTAGTGTGTTTCTCATCAGTCTCAGCTGATATTCTCTAGTGTGTTTCTTATCAGTCTCAGCTGATATTCTCTAGTGCGTTTCTCTTCAGTCTCAGTTGATATTCTCTAGTGTGTTTCTCATCAGTCTCAGCTGATATTCTCTAGAATTTTTCTCATCAGTCTCAGCTGATATTCTCTAGTGTGCTTCACATCAGTCTCAGCTGATATTCTCTAGTGTATTTCTCATCAGTTTCATCAGAAATTCTCTAGTGTGTTTCTCATCAGTTTCATCTGATATTCTCTAGTGTGTTTCTCATCAGTTTCATCTGATATTCTCTAGTGTGTTTCTCATCAGTCTCAGCTGATATTCTCTAGTGTGTTTCTCATCAGTCTCAGCTGATATTCTCTAGTGTGTTTCTCATCAGTCTCAGCTGATGTTCTCTAGTGTGTTTCTTATCAGTCTCAGCTGATGTTCTCTAGTGTATTTCTCATCAGTCTCAGCTGATATTCTCTAGTGTGTTTCTCATCAGTTTCATCTGCTATTCTCTAGTGTGTTTCTCATCAGTTTCATCTGATATTCTCTAGTGTACTTCTTATCAGTCTCAGATGATATTCTCTAGTGTGTTTCTCATCAGTTTCATCTGATATTCTCTAGTGTGTTTCTCATCAGTCTCAGGTGATATTCTCTAGTGTGTTTCTCATCAGTCTCAGGTGATATTCTCTAGTGCGTTTGTCATCAGTCTCAGCTGATATTCTCTAGTGCGTTTGTCATCAGTCTCAGCAGATATTCTCTAGTGCGTTTCTCATCAGTCTAAGCTGATATTCTCTAGTGTGTTTCTCATCAGTCTCAGCTGATATTCTCTAGTGTGTTTCTCATCAGTCTCAGCTGATATTCTCTAGTGTTTTTCTTATCAGTCTCAGCTGATATTCTCTAGGGCGTTTCTCATCAGTCTCAGCTGATATTCTCTAGGGCGTTTCTCATCAGTCTCAGCTGATATTCTCTAGTGTGTTTCTCATCAGTCTCAGCTCATATTCTCTAGTGTATTTCTCATCAGTTTCATCTGATATTCTCTAGTGTATTTCTCATCAGTCTCAGCTGATATTCTCTAGGGCGTTTCTCATCAGTCTCAGCTGATATTCTCTAGTGTGTTTCTCATCAGTTTCATCTGATATTCTCTAGTGTGTTTCTCATCAGTTTCATCTGATATTCTCTAGTGCGTTTCTCATCAGTCTCAGCTGATATTCTCTAGTGTGTTTCTTATCAGTCTCAGCTGATATTCTCTATTGTGTTTCTCATCAGTCTCAGCTGATATTCTCTAGTGTATTTCTCATCAGTCTCAGTTGATATTCTCTAGGGCGTTTCTCATCAGTCTCAGCTGATATTCTCTAGTGTGTTTCTCATCAGTCTCAGCTGATATTCTCTAGTGTGTTTCTCATCAGTCTCAGCTGATATTCTCTAGTGTGTTTCTTATCAATCTCAGCTCATATTCTCTAGTGTAGTTCTCATCAGTCTCAGGTGATATTCTCTAGTGTGTTTGTCATCAGTCTCAGCTGATATTCTCTAGTGTGCTTCACATCAGTTTCATCTGATATTCTCTATGCTTTTGTCATCAGTCTCAGCTGATATTCTCTAGTGCGTTTCTCTTCAGTCTCAGTTGATATTCTCTAGTGTGTTTCTCATCAGTCTCAGCTGATATTCTCTAGTATTTTTCTCATCAGTCTCAGCTGATATTCTCTAGTGTGCTTCACATCAGTCTCAGCTGATATTCTCTAGTGTATTTCTCATCAGTTTCATCAGAAATTCTCTAGTGTGTTTCTCATCAGTTTCATCTGATATTCTCTAGTGTGTTTCTCATCAGTTTCATCTGATATTCTCTAGTGTGTTTCTCATCAGTCTCAGCTGATATTCTCTAGTGTGTTTCTCATCAGTCTCAGCTGATATTCTCTAGTGTGTTTCTCATCAGTCTCAGCTGATGTTCTCTAGTGTGTTTCTTATCAGTCTCAGCTGATGTTCTCTAGTGTATTTCTCATCAGTCTCAGCTGATATTCTCTAGTGTGTTTCTCATCAGTTTCATCTGCTATTCTCTAGTGTGTTTCTCATCAGTTTCATCTGATATTCTCTAGTGTACTTCTTATCAGTCTCAGATGATATTCTCTAGTGTGTTTCTCATCAGTTTCATCTGATATTCTCTAGTGTGTTTCTCATCAGTCTCAGGTAATATTCTCTAGTGTGTTTCTCATCAGTCTCAGGTGATATTCTCTAATGCGTTTGTCATCAGTCTCAGCTGATATTCTCTAGTGCGTTTGTCATCAGTCTCAGCAGATATTCTCTAGTGCGTTTCTCATCAGTCTCAGCTGATATTCTCTAGTGTGTTTCTCATCAGTCTCAGCTGATATTCTCTAGTGTGTTTCTCATCAGTCTCAGCTGATATTCTCTAGTGTTTTTCTTATCAGTCTCAGCTGATATTCTCTAGGGCGTTTCTCATCAGTCTCAGCTGATATTCTCTAGTGTGTTTCTTATCAGTCTCAGTTGATATTCTCTAGTGTGTTTCTCAACAGTCTCAGCTCATATTCTCTAGTGTATTTCTCATCAGTTTCATCTGATATTCTCTAGTGTATTTCTCATCAGTCTCCGCTGATATTCTCTAGGGCGTTTCTCATCAGTCTCAGCTGATATTCTCTAGTGCGTTTCTCATCAGTCTCAGCTGAAATTCTCTAGTGTGTTTGTCATCAGTCTCAGCTAAAATTCTCTAGTGTGTTTCTCATCAGTCTCAGCTGATTTTCTCTAGTGTGTTTCTCATCATTCTCAGCTGATATTCTCTAGTGTGTTTCTCATCAGTCTCAGCTAAAATTCTCTAGTGTGTTTCTCATCAGTCTCAGCTGATATTCTCTAGTGTGTTTCTCATCAGTCTCAGCTGATATTCTCTAGTGCGTTTCTCATCAGTCTCAGCTGATATTCTCTAGTGTGTTTCTCATCAGTCTCTGCTGATATTCTCTAGTGTGTTTCTCATCAGTTTCATCTGATATTCTCTAGTGTGTTTCTCATCAGTCTCAGCTGATATTCTCTAGTGTGTTTCTTATCAGTCTCAGCTGATATTCTCTAGTGCGTTTCTCATCAGTCTCAGCTGATATTCTCTAGTGTGTTTCTCATCAGTCTCTGCTGATATTCTCTACTGTGTTTCTCATCAGTCTCTGCTGATATTCTCTAGTGTGTTTCTCATCAGTCTCAGCTGATATTCTCTAGTGTATTTCTCATCAGTCTCAGCTGACATTCTCTAGTGTGTTTCTCATCAGTTTCATCTGCTATTCTCTAGTGTGTTTCTCATCAGTTTCATCTGATATTCTCTAGTGTACTTCTTACCAGTCTCAGATGATATTCTCTAGTGTGTTTCTCATCAGTCTAAGATGATATTCTCTAGTGTGTTTCTCATCAGTCTCAGCTGATATTCTCTAGTGTGTTTCTCATCAGTCTCAGGTGATATTCTCTAGTGTGTTTCTCATCAGTCTCAGGTGATATTCTCTAGTGTGTTTCTCTTCAGTCTCAGTTGATATTCTCTAGTGTGTTTCTCATCAGTCTCAGCTGATATTCTCTAGTGTGTTTCACATCAGTCTCAGCTGATATTCTCTAGTGTGTTTCACATCAGTCTCAGGTGATATTCTCTAGGGTGTTTCTCATCAGTCTCAGCTGATATTCTCTATTGTGTTTCTCATCAGTCTCAGCTGATATTCTCTAGTGTTTTTCTTATCAGTCTCAGCTGATATTCTCTAGGGCGTTTCTCATCAGTCTCAGCTGTTATTCTCTAGTGTGTTTCTCATCAGTCTCAGCTCATATTCTCTAGTGTATTTCTCATCAGTTTCATCTGATATTCTCTAGGTCGTTTCTCATCAGTCTCAGCTGATATTCTCTAGTGTGTTTCTCTTCAGTCTCAGCTGATATTCTCTAGTGTGTTTCTCATCAGTCTCAGCTGATATTCTCTAGTGTGTTTCTTATCAATCTCAGCTCATATTCTCTAGTGTAGTTCTCATCAGTCTCAGGTGATATTCTCTAGTGTGTTTGTCATCAGTCTCAGCTGATATTCTCTAGTGTGCTTCACATCAGTTTCATCTGATATTCTCTATGCTTTTCTCATCAGTCTCAGCTGATATTCTCTAGTGCGTTTCTCTTCAGTCTCAGTTGATATTCTCTAGTGTGTTTCTCATCAGTCTCAGCTGATATTCTCTAGTGTGTTTCTCATCAGTCTCAGCTGATATTCTCTAGTGTGCTTCACATCAGTCTCAGCTGATATTCTCTAGTGTATTTCTCATCAGTCTCAGCTGATATTCTCTAGTGTGTTTCTCATCAGTTTCATCTGATATTCTCTAGTGTGTTTCTCATCAGTTTCATCTGATATTCTCTAGTGTGTTTCTCATCAGTCTCAGCTGATATTCTCTAGTGTGTTTCTCATCAGTCTCAGCAGATATTCTCTAGTGTGCTTCACATCAGTCTCAGCTGATATTCTCTAGTGTATTTCTCATCAGTCTCAGCTGATATTCTCTAGTGTGTTTCTCATCAGTTTCATCTGATATTCTCTAGTGTGTTTCTCATCAGTTTCATCTGATATTCTCTAGTGTGTTTCTCATCAGTCTCAGCTGATATTCTCTAGTGTGTTTCTCATCAGTCTCAGCAGATATTCTCTAGTGTGTTTCTCATCAGTCTCAGCTGATGTTCTCTAGTGTGTTTCTTATCAGTCTCAGCTGATGTTCTCTAGTGTATTTCTCATCAGTCTCAGCTGATATTCTCTAGTGTGTTTCTCATCAGTTTCATCTGCTATTCTCTAGTGTGTTTCTCATCAGTTTCATCTGATATTCTCTAGTGTACTTCTTATCAGTCTCAGATGATATTCTCTAGTGTGTTTCTCATCAGTTTCATCTGATATTCTCTAGTGTGTTTCTCATCAGTCTCAGGTGATATTCTCTAGTGTGTTTCTCATCAGTCTCAGGTGATATTCTCTAGTGCATTTGTCATCAGTCTCAGCTGATATTCTCTAGTGCGTTTGTCATCAGTCTCAACAGATATTCTCTAGTGCGTTTCTCATCAGTCTCAGCTGATATTCTCTAGTGTGTTTCTCATCAGTCTCAGCTGATATTCTCTAGTGTTTTTCTTATCAGTCTCAGCTGATATTCTCTAGGGCGTTTCTCATCAGTCTCAGCTGATATTCTCTAGTGTGTTTCTTATCAGTCTCAGTTGATATTCTCTAGTGTGTTTCTCAACAGTCTCAGCTCATATTCTCTAGTGTATTTCTCATCAGTTTCATCTGATATTCTCTAGTGTATTTCTCATCAGTCTCAGCAGATATTCTCTATGGCGTTTCTCATCAGTCTCAGCTGATATTCTCTAGTGTGTTTCTCATCAGTTTCATCTGATATTCTCTAGTGTGTTTCTCATCAGTTTCATCTGATATTCTCTAGTGCGTTTCTCATCAGTCTCAGCTGATATTCTCTAGTGTGTTTCTTATCAGTCTCAGTTGATATTCTCTAGTGTGTTTCTCATCAGTCTCAGCTGATATTCTCTAGTGTGTTTCTCATCAGTCTCAGCTGATATTCTCTAGTGTATTTCTCATCAGTCTCAGTTGATATTCTCTAGGGCGTTTCTCATCAGTCTCAGTTGATATTCTCTAGTGTGTTTCTCATCAGTCTCAGCTGATATTCTCTAGTGTGCTTCTCATCAGTCTCAGCTGATATTCTCTAGTGTGTTTCTCATCAGTTTCATCTGATATTCTCTAGTGTGTTTCTCATCAGTTTCATCTGATATTCTCTAGTGTGTTTCTCATCAGTTTCATCTGATATTCTCTAGTGCGTTTCTCATCAGTCTCAGCTGATATTCTCTAGTGTGTTTCTTATCAGTCTCAGTTGATATTCTCTAGAGTGTTTCTCATCAGTCTCAGCTGATATTCTCTAGTGTGTTTCTCATCAGTCTCAGCTGATATTCTCTAGTGTTTTTCTTATCAGTCTCAGCTGATATTCTCTAGGGCGTTTCTCATCAGTCTCAGCTGATATTCTCTAGTGTGTTTCTCATCAGTCTCAGCTCATATTCTCTAGTGTATTTCTCATCAGTTTCATCTGATATTCTCTAGTGTATTTCTCATCAGTCTCAGCTGATATTCTCTAGGGCGTTTCTCATCAGTCTCAGCTGATATTCTCTAGTGTGTTTCTCATCAGTTTCATCTGATATTCTCTAGTGTGTTTCTCATCAGTTTCATCTGATATTCTCTAGTGCGTTTCTCATCAGTCTCAGCTGATATTCTCTAGTGTGTTTCTTATCAGTCTCAGCTGATATTCTCTATTGTGTTTCTCATCAGTCTCAGCTGATATTCTCTAGTGTATTTCTCATCAGTCTCAGCTGTTATTCTCTAGTGTGTTTCTCATCAGTCTCAGCTGATATTTTCTAGTGTGTTTCTCATCAGTCTCATCTGATATTCTCTAGTGTGTTTCTTATCAATCTCAGCTCATATTCTCTAGTGTAGTTCTCATCAGTCTCAGGTGATATTCTCTAGTGTGTTTGTCATCAGTCTCAGCTGATATTCTCTAGTGTGCTTCACATCAGTTTCATCTGATATTCTCTATGCTTTTGTCATCAGTCTCAGCTGATATTCTCTAGTGCGTTTCTCTTCAGTCTCAGTTGATATTCTCTAGTGTGTTTCTCATCAGTCTCAGCTGATATTCTCTAGTATTTTTCTCATCAGTCTCAGCTGATATTCTCTAGTGTGCTTCACATCAGTCTCAGCTGATATTCTCTAGTGTATTTCTCATCAGTTTCATCAGAAATTCTCTAGTGTGTTTCTCATCAGTTTCATCTGATATTCTCTAGTGTGTTTCTCATCAGTTTCATCTGATATTCTCTAGTGTGTTTCTCATCAGTCTCAGCTGATATTCTCTAGTGTGTTTCTCATCAGTCTCAGCTGATATTCTCTAGTGTGTTTCTCATCAGTCTCAGCTGATGTTCTCTAGTGTGTTTCTTATCAGTCTCAGCTGATGTTCTCTAGTGTATTTCTCATCAGTCTCAGCTGATATTCTCTAGTGTGTTTCTCATCAGTTTCATCTGCTATTCTCTAGTGTGTTTCTCATCAGTTTCATCTGATATTCTCTAGTGTACTTCTTATCAGTCTCAGATGATATTCTCTAGTGTGTTTCTCATCAGTTTCATCTGATATTCTCTAGCGTGTTTCTCATCAGTCTCAGGTGATATTCTCTAGTGTGTTTCTCATCAGTCTCAGGTGATATTCTCTAGTGCGTTTGTCATCAGTCTCAGCTGATATTCTCTAGTGCGTTTGTCATCAGTCTCAGCAGATATTCTCTAGTGCGTTTCTCATCAGTCTAAGCTGATATTCTCTAGTGTGTTTCTCATCAGTCTCAGCTGATATTCTCTAGTGTGTTTCTCATCAGTCTCAGCTGATATTCTCTAGTGTTTTTCTTATCAGTCTCAGCTGATATTCTCTAGGGCGTTTCTCATCAGTCTCAGCTGATATTCTCTAGTGTGTTTCTTATCAGTCTCAGTTGATATTCTCTAGTGTGTTTCTCAACAGTCTCAGCTCATATTCTCTAGTGTATTTCTCATCAGTTTCATCTGATATTCTCTAGTGTATTTCTCATCAGTCTCAGCTGATATTCTCTAGGGCGTTTCTCATCAGTCTCAGCTGATATTCTCTAGTGCGTTTCTCATCAGTCTCAGCTGAAATTCTCTAGTGTGTTTGTCATCAGTCTCAGCTGACATTCTCTAGTGTGTTTCTCATCAGTCTCAGCTGATATTCTCTAGTGTGTTTCTCATCAGTCTCAGCTAAAATTCTCTAGTGTGTTTCTCATCAGTCTCAGCTGATTTTCTCTAGTGTGTTTCTCATCATTCTCAGCTGATATTCTCTAGTGTGTTTCTCATCAGTCTCAGCTAAAATTCTCTAGTGTGTTTCTCATCAGTCTCAGCTGATATTCTCTAGTGTGTTTCTCATCAGTCTCAGCTGATATTCTCTAGTGCGTTTCTCATCAGTCTCAGCTGATATTCTCTAGTGTGTTTCTCATCAGTCTCTGCTGATATTCTCTAGTGTGTTTCTCATCAGTTTCATCTGATATTCTCTAGTGTGTTTCTCATCAGTCTCAGCTGATATTCTCTAGTGTGTTTCTTATCAGTCTCAGCTGATATTCTCTAGTGCGTTTCTCTTCAGTCTCAGTTGATATTCTCTAGTGTGTTTCTCATCAGTCTCAGCTGATATTCTCTAGAATTTTTCTCATCAGTCTCAGCTGATATTCTCTAGTGTGCTTCACATCAGTCTCAGCTGATATTCTCTAGTGTATTTCTCATCAGTTTCATCAGAAATTCTCTAGTGTGTTTCTCATCAGTTTCATCTGATATTCTCTAGTGTGTTTCTCATCAGTTTCATCTGATATTCTCTAGTGTGTTTCTCATCAGTCTCAGCTGATATTCTCTAGTGTGTTTCTCATCAGTCTCAGCTGATATTCTCTAGTGTGTTTCTCATCAGTCTCAGCTGATGTTCTCTAGTGTGTTTCTTATCAGTCTCAGCTGATGTTCTCTAGTGTATTTCTCATCAGTCTCAGCTGATATTCTCTAGTGTGTTTCTCATCAGTTTCATCTGCTATTCTCTAGTGTGTTTCTCATCAGTTTCATCTGATATTCTCTAGTGTACTTCTTATCAGTCTCAGATGATATTCTCTAGTGTGTTTCTCATCAGTTTCATCTGATATTCTCTAGTGTGTTTCTCATCAGTCTCAGGTGATATTCTCTAGTGTGTTTCTCATCAGTCTCAGGTGATATTCTCTAGTGCGTTTGTCATCAGTCTCAGCTGATATTCTCTAGTGCGTTTGTCATCAGTCTCAGCAGATATTCTCTAGTGCGTTTCTCATCAGTCTAAGCTGATATTCTCTAGTGTGTTTCTCATCAGTCTCAGCTGATATTCTCTAGTGTGTTTCTCATCAGTCTCAGCTGATATTCTCTAGTGTTTTTCTTATCAGTCTCAGCTGATATTCTCTAGGGCGTTTCTCATCAGTCTCAGCTGATATTCTCTAGTGTGTTTCTTATCAGTCTCAGTTGATATTCTCTAGTGTGTTTCTCAACAGTCTCAGCTCATATTCTCTAGTGTATTTCTCATCAGTTTCATCTGATATTCTCTAGTGTATTTCTCATCAGTCTCAGCTGATATTCTCTAGGGCGTTTCTCATCAGTCTCAGCTGATATTCTCTAGTGCGTTTCTCATCAGTCTCAGCTGAAATTCTCTAGTGTGTTTGTCATCAGTCTCAGCTGACATTCTCTAGTGTGTTTCTCATCAGTCTCAGCTGATATTCTCTAGTGTGTTTCTCATCAGTCTCAGCTAAAATTCTCTAGTGTGTTTCTCATCAGTCTCAGCTGATTTTCTCTAGTGTGTTTCTCATCATTCTCAGCTGATATTCTCTAGTGTGTTTCTCATCAGTCTCAGCTGATATTCTCTAGTGTGTTTCTCATCAGTCTCAGCTGATATTCTCTAGTGCGTTTCTCATCAGTCTCAGCTGATATTCTCTAGTGTGTTTCTCATCAGTCTCTGCTGATATTCTCTAGTGTGTTTCTCATCAGTTTCATCTGATATTCTCTAGTGTGTTTCTCATAAGTCTCAGCTGATATTCTCTAGTGTGTTTCTTATCAGTCTCAGCTGATATTCTCTAGTGCATTTCTCATCAGTCTCAGCTGATATTCTCTAGTGTGTTTCTCATCAGTCTCTGCTGATATTCTCTACTGTGTTTCTCATCAGTCTCTGCTGATATTCTCTAGTGTGTTTCTCATCAGTCTCAGCTGATATTCTCTAGTGTATTTCTCATCAGTCTCAGCTGACATTCTCTAGTGTGTTTCTCATCAGTTTCATCTGCTATTCTCTAGTGTGTTTCTCATCAGTTTCATCTGATATTCTCTAGTGTACTTCTTACCAGTCTCAGATGATATTCTCTAGTGTGTTTCTCATCAGTCTAAGATGATATTCTCTAGTGTGTTTCTCATCAGTCTCAGCTGATATTCTCTAGTGTGTTTCTCATCAGTCTCAGCTGATATTCTCTAGTGTGTTTCTCATCAGTCTCAGGTGATATTCTCTAGTGTGTTTCTCTTCAGTCTTAGTTGATATTCTCTAGTGTGTTTCTCATCAGTCTCAGCTGATATTCTCTAGTGTGTTTCACATCAGTCTCAGCTGATATTCTCTAGTGTGTTTCACATCAGTCTCAGGTGATATTCTCTAGGGTGTTTCTCATCAGTCTCAGCTGATATTCTCTATTGTGTTTCTCATCAGTCTCAGCTGATATTCTCTAGTGTTTTTCTTATCAGTCTCAGCTGATATTCTCTAGGGCGTTTCTCATCAGTCTCAGCTGTTATTCTCTAGTGTGTTTCTCATCAGTCTCAGCTCATATTCTCTAGTGTATTTCTCATCAGTTTCATCTGATATTCTCTAGGGCGTTTCTCATCAGTCTCAGCTAATATTCTCTAGTGTGTTTCTCATCAGTCTCAGCTGATATTCTCTAGTGTGTTTCTCATCAGTCTCAGCTGATATTCTCTAGTGTGTTTCTTATCAATCTCAGCTCATATTCTCTAGTGTAGTTCTCATCAGTCTCAGGTGATATTCTCTAGTGTGTTTGTCATCAGTCTCAGCTGATATTCTCTAGTGTGCTTCACATCAGTTTCATCTGATATTCTCTATGCTTTTCTCATCAGTCTCAGCTGATATTCTCTAGTGCGTTTCTCTTCAGTCTCAGTTGATATTCTCTAGTGTGTTTCTCATCAGTCTCAGCTGATATTCTCTATTGTGTTTCTCATCAGTCTCAGCTGATATTCTCTAGTGTGCTTCACATCAGTCTCAGCTGATATTCTCTAGTGTATTTCTCATCAGTCTCAGCTGATATTCTCTAGTGTGTTTCTCATCAGTTTCATCTGATATTCTCTAGTGTGTTTCTCATCAGTTTCATCTGATATTCTCTAGTGTGTTTCTCATCAGTCTCAGCTGATATTCTCTAGTGTGTTTCTCATCAGTCTCAGCAGATATTCTCTAGTGTGCTTCACATCAGTCTCAGCTGATATTCTCTAGTGTATTTCTCATCAGTCTCATCTGATATTCTCTAGTGTGTTTCTCATCAGTTTCATCTGATATTCTCTAGTGTGTTTCTCATCAGTTTCATCTGATATTCTCTAGTGTGTTTCTCATCAGTCTCAGCTGATATTCTCTAGTGTGTTTCTCATCAGTCTCAGCAGATATTCTCTAGTGTGTTTCTCATCAGTCTCAGCTGATGTTCTCTAGTGTGTTTCTTATCAGTCTCAGCTGATGTTCTCTAGTGTATTTCTCATCAGTCTCAGCTGATATTCTCTAGTGTGTTTCTCATCAGTTTCATCTGCTATTCTCTAGTGTGTTTCTTATCAGTTTCATCTGATATTCTCTAGTGTACTTCTTATCAGTCTCAGATGATATTCTCTAGTGTGTTTCTCATCAGTTTCATCTGATATTCTCTAGTGTGTTTCTCATCAGTCTCAGGTGATATTCTCTAGTGTGTTTCTCATCAGTCTCAGGTGATATTCTCTAGTGCATTTGTCATCAGTCTCAGCTGATATTCTCTAGTGCGTTTGTCATCAGTCTCAGCAGATATTCTCTAGTGCGTTTCTCATCAGTCTCAGCTGATATTCTCTAGTGTGTTTCTCATCAGTCTCAGCTGATATTCTCTAGTGTGTTTCTCATCAGTCTCAGCTGATATTCTCTATTGTTTTTCTTATCAGTCTCAGCTGATATTCTCTAGGGCGTTTCTCATCAGTCTCAGCTGATATTCTCTAGTGTGTTTCTTATCAGTCTCAGTTGATATTCTCTAGTGTGTTTCTCAACAGTCTCAGCTCATATTCTCTAGTGTATTTCTCATCAGTTTCATCTGATATTCTCTAGTGTATTTCTCATCAGTCTCAGCTGATATTCTCTAGGGCGTTTCTCATCAGTCTCAGCTGATATTCTCTAGTGTGTTTCTCATCAGTTTCATCTGATATTCTCTAGTGTGTTTCTCATCAGTTTCATCTGATATTCTCTAGTGCGTTTCTCATCAGTCTCAGCTGATATTCTCTAGTGTGTTTCTTATCAGTCTCAGTTGATATTCTCTAGTGTGTTTCTCATCAGTCTCAGCTGATATTCTCTAGTGTGTTTCTCATCAGTCTCAGCTGATATTCTCTAGTGTATTTCTCATCAGTCTCAGTTGATATTCTCTAGGGCGTTTCTCATCAGTCTCAGCTGATATTCTCTAGTGTGTTTCTCTTCAGTCTCAGCTGATATTCTCTAGTGTGTTTCTCATCAGTCTCAGGTGATATTCTCTAGTGTGTTTCTCATCAGTCTCAGGTGATATTCTCTAGTGCATTTGTCATCAGTCTCAGCTGATATTCTCTAGGGCGTTTCTCATCAGTCTCAGCTGATATTCTCTAGTGTGTTTCTCATCAGTCTCAGCTGATATTCTCTAGTGTGTTTCTCATCAGTTTCATCTGATATTCTCTAGTGTGTTTCTCATCAGTTTCATCTGATATTCTCTAGTGTGTTTCTCATCAGTTTCATCTGATATTCTCTAGTGCGTTTCTCATCAGTCTCAGCTGATATTCTCTAGTGTGTTTCTTATCAGTCTCAGTTGATATTCTCTAGTGTGTTTCTCATCAGTCTCAGCTGATATTCTCTAGAGTGTTTCTCATCAGTCTCAGCTGATATTCTCTAGTGTATTTCTCATCAGTCTCAGTTGATATTCTCTAGGGCGTTTCTCATCAGTCTCAGCTGATATTCTCTAGTGTGTTTCTCATCAGTCTCAGCTGATATTCTCTAGTGTGTTTCTCATCAGTCTCAGCTGATATTCTCTAGTGTGTTTCTTATCAGTCTCAGCTCATATTCTCTAGTGTAGTTCTCATCAGTCTCAGGTGATATTCTCTAGTGTGTTTCTCATCAGTCTCAGCTGATATTCTCTAGTGTGCTTCACATCAGTTTCATCTGATATTCTCTAGTGTGTTTCTCATCAGTCTCAGCTGATATTCTCTAGTGTGTTTCTTATCAGTCTCAGCTGATATTCTCTATTGTGTTTCTCATCAGTCTCAGCTGATATTCTCTAGTGTTTTTCTTATCAGTCTCAGCTGATATTCTCTAGGGCGTTTCTCATCAGTCTCAGTTGATATTCTCTAGTGTGTTTCTCATCAGTCTCAGCTCATATTCTCTAGTGTATTTCTCATCAGTTTCATCTGATATTCTCTAGTGTATTTCTCATCAGTCTCAGCTGATATTCTCTAGGGCGTTTCTCATCAGTCTCAGCTGATATTCTCTAGTGTGTTTCTCATCAGTTTCATCTGATATTCTCTAGTGTGTTTCTCATCAGTTTCATCAGATATTCTCTAGTGCGTTTCTCATCAGTCTCAGCTGATATTCTCTAGTGTGTTTCTTCTCAGTCTCAGCTGATATTCTCTATTGTGTTTCTCATCAGTCTCAGCTGATATTCTCTAGTGTATTTCTCATCAGTCTCAGTTGATATTCTCTAGGGCATTTCTCATCAGTCTCAGCTGATATTCTCTAGTGTGTTTCTCATCAGTCTCAGCTGATATTCTCTAGTGTGTTTCTCATCAGTCTCAGCTCATATTCTCTAGTGTGTTTCTTATCAATCTCAGCTCATATTCTCTAGTGTAGTTCTCATCAGTCTCAGGTGATATTCTCTAGTGTGTTTGTCATCAGTCTCAGCTGATATTCTCTAGTGTGCTTCACATCAGTTTCATCTGATATTCTCTATGCTTTTCTCATCAGTCTCAGCAGATATTCTCTAGTGCGTTTCTCTTCAGTCTCAGTTGATATTCTCTAGTGTGTTTCTCATCAGTCTCAGCTGATATTCTCTAGTGTGTTTCTCATCAGTTTCATCTGATATTCTCTAGTGTGTTTCTCATCAGTTTCATCTGATATTCTCTAGTGTGTTTCTCATCAGTTTCATCTGATATTCTCTAGTGCGTTTCTCATCAGTCTCAGCTGATATTCTCTAGTGTGTTTCTTATCAGTCTCAGTTGATATTCTCTAGTGTGTTTCTCATCAGTCTCAGCTGATATTCTCTAGAGTGTTTCTCATCAGTCTCAGCTGATATTCTCTAGTGTATTTCTCATCAGTCTCAGTTGATATTCTCTAGGGCATTTCTCATCAGTCTCAGCTGATATTCTCTAGTGTGTTTCTCATCAGTCTCAGCTGATATTCTCTAGTGTGTTTCTCATCAGTCTCAGCTGATATTCTCTAGTGTGTTTCTTATCAGTCTCAGCTCATATTCTCTAGTGTAGTTCTCATCAGTCTCAGGTGATATTCTCTAGTGTGTTTCTCATCAGTCTCAGCTGATATTCTCTAGTGTGCTTCACATCAGTTTCATCTGATATTCTCTAGTGTGTTTCTCATCAGTCTCAGCTGATATTCTCTAGTGTGTTTCTTATCAGTCTCAGCTGATATTCTCTATTGTGTTTCTCATCAGTCTCAGCTGATATTCTCTAGTGTTTTTCTTATCAGTCTCAGCTGATATTCTCTAGGGCGTTTCTCATCAGTCTCAGTTGATATTCTCTAGTGTGTTTCTCATCAGTCTCAGCTCATATTCTCTAGTGTATTTCTCATCAGTTTCATCTGATATTCTCTAGTGTATTTCTCATCAGTCTCAGCTGATATTCTCTAGGGCGTTTCTCATCAGTCTCAGCTGATATTCTCTAGTGTGTTTCTCATCAGTTTCATCTGATATTCTCTAGTGTGTTTCTCATCAGTTTCATCAGATATTCTCTAGTGCGTTTCTCATCAGTCTCAGCTGATATTCTCTAGTGTGTTTCTTATCAGTCTCAGCTGATATTCTCTATTGTGTTTCTAATCAGTCTCAGCTGATATTCTCTAGTGTATTTCTCATCAGTCTCAGTTGATATTCTCTAGGGCATTTCTCATCAGTCTCAGCTGATATTCTCTAGTGTGTTTCTCATCAGTCTCAGCTGATATTCTCTAGTGTGTTTCTCATCAGTCTCAGCTCATATTCTCTAGTGTGTTTCTTATCAATCTCAGCTCATATTCTCTAGTGTAGTTCTCATCAGTCTCAGGTGATATTCTCTAGTGTGTTTGTCATCAGTCTCAGCTGATATTCTCTAGTGTGCTTCACATCAGTTTCATCTGATATTCTCTATGCTTTTCTCATCAGTCTCAGCAGATATTCTCTAGTGCGTTTCTCTTCAGTCTCAGTTGATATTCTCTAGTGTGTTTCTCATCAGTCTCAGCTGATATTCTCTAGTGTGTTTCTCATCAGTCTCAGCTGATATTCTCTAGGGCGTTTCTCATCAGTCTCAGCTGATATTCTCTAGTGTGTTTCTCATCAGTTTCATCTGATATTCTCTAGTGTGTTTCTCATCAGTTTCATCTGATATTCTCTAGTGCGTTTCTCATCAGTCTCAGCTGATATTCTCTAGTGTGTTTCTTATCAGTCTCAGCTGATATTCTCTAGTGTGTTTCTCATCAGTCTCAGCTGATATTCTCTAGTGTGTTTCTCATCAGTCTCAGCTGATATTCTCTAGTGTATTTCTCATCAGTCTCAGTTGATATTCTCTAGGGCGTTTCTCATCAGTCTCAGCTGATATTCTCTAGTGTGTTTCTCATCAGTCTCAGCTGATATTCTCTAGTGTGCTTCTCATCAGTCTCAGCTGATATTCTCTAGTGTGTTTCTCATCAGTCTCAGTTGATATTCTCTAGTGTGTTTCTCATCAGTTTCATCTGATATTCTCTAGTGTGTTTCTCATCAGTTTCATCTGATATTCTCTAGTGTGTTTCTCATCAGTTTCATCTGATATTCTCTAGTGCGTTTCTCATCAGTCTCAGCTGATATTCTCTAGTGTGTTTCTTATCAGTCTCAGTTGATATTCTCTAGTGTGTTTCTCATCAGTCTCAGCTGATATTCTCTAGTGTGTTTCTTATCAGTCTCAGCTGATATTCTCTATTGTGTTTCTCATCAGTCTCAGCTGATATTCTCTAGTGTATTTCTCATCAGTCTCAGTTGATATTCTCTAGGGCGTTTCTCATCAGTCTCAGCTGATATTCTCTAGTGTGTTTCTCATCAGTCTCAGCTGATATTCTCTAGTGTGTTTCTCATCAGTCTCAGCTGATATTCTCTAGTGTGTTTCTTATCAATCTCAGCTCATATTCTCTAGTGTAGTTCTCATCAGTCTCAGGTGATATTCTCTAGTGTGTTTGTTATCAGTCTCAGCTGATATTCTCTAGTGTGCTTCACATCAGTTTCATCTGATATTCTCTATGCTTTTCTCATCAGTCTCAGCTGATATTCTCTAGTGTGTTTCTCTTCAGTCTCAGTTGATATTCTCTAGTGTGTTTCTCATCAGTCTCAGCTGATATTCTCTAGTGTGTTTCTCATCAGTCTCAGCTGATATTCTCTAGTGTGCTTCACATCAGTCTCAGCTGATATTCTCTAGTGTATTTCTCATCAGTCTCAGCTGATATTCTCTAGTGTGTTTCTCATCAGTTTCATCTGATATTCTCTAGTGTGTTTCTCATCAGTTTCATCTGATATTCTCTAGTGTGTTTCTCATCAGTCTCAGTTGATATTCTCTAGTGTGTTTCTCATCAGTCTCAGCTGATATTCTCTAGTGTGTTTCTCATCAGTCTCAGCTGATGTTCTCTAGTGTGTTTCTTATCAGTCTCAGCTGATGTTCTCTAGTGTATTTCTCATCATTCTCAGCTGATATTCTCTAGTGTGTTTCTCATCAGTTTCATCTGCTATTCTCTAGTGTGTTTCTCATCAGTTTCATCTGATATTCTCTAGTGTACTTCTTATCAGTCTCAGATGATATTCTCTAGTGTGTTTCTCATCAGTTTCATCTGATATTCTCTAGTGTGTTTCTCATCAGTCTCAGGTGATATTCTCTAGTGTGTTTCTCATCAGTCTCAGGTGATATTCTCTAGTGCGTTTGTCATCAGTCTCAGCTGATATTCTCTATTGCGTTTGTCATCAGTCTCAGCAGATATTCTCTAGTGCGTTTCTCATCAGTCTCAGCTGATATTCTCTAGTGTGTTTCTCATCAGTCTCAGCTGATATTCTCTAGTGTGTTTCTCATCAGTCTCAGCTGATATTCTCTAGTGTTTTTCTTATCAGTCTCAGCTGATATTCTCTAGGGCGTTTCTCATCAGTCTCAGCTGATATTCTCTAGTGTGTTTCTTATCAGTCTCAGTTGATATTCTCTAGTGTGTTTCTCAACAGTCTCAGCTCATATTCTCTAGTGTATTTCTCATCAGTTTCATCTGATATTCTCTAGTGTATTTCTCATCAGTCTCAGCTGATATTCTCTAGGGCGTTTCTCATCAGTCTCAGCTGATATTCTCTAGTGTGTTTCTCATCAGTTTCATCTGATATTCTCTAGTGTGTTTCTCATCAGTTTCATCTGATATTCTCTAGTGCGTTTCTCATCAGTCTCAGCTGATATTCTCTAGTGTGTTTCTTATCAGTCTCAGTTGATATTCTCTAGTGTGTTTCTCATCAGTCTCAGCTGATATTCTCTAGTGTGTTTCTCATCAGTCTCAGCTGATATTCTCTAGTGTATTTCTCATCAGTCTCAGTTGATATTCTCTAGGGCGTTTCTCATCAGTCTCAGCTGATATTCTCTAGTGTGTTTCTCATCAGTCTCAGCTGATATTCTCTAGTGTGCTTCTCATCAGTCTCAGCTGATATTCTCTAGTGTGTTTCTCATCAGTCTCAGTTGATATTCTCTAGTGTGTTTCTCATCAGTTTCATCTGATATTCTCTAGTGTGTTTCTCATCAGTTTCATCTGATATTCTCTAGTGTGTTTCTCATCAGTTTCATCTGATATTCTCTAGTGCGTTTCTCATCAGTCTCAGCTGATATTCTCTAGTGTGTTTCTTATCAGTCTCAGTTGATATTCTCTAGTGTGTTTCTCATCAGTCTCAGCTGATATTCTCTAGAGTGTTTCTCATCAGTCTCAGCTGATATTCTCTAGTGTATTTCTCATCAGTCTCAGTTGATATTCTCTAGGGCGTTTCTCATCAGTCTCAGCTGATATTCTCTAGTGTGTTTCTCATCAGTCTCAGCTGATATTCTCTAGTGTGTTTCTCATCAGTCTCAGGTGATATTCTCTAGTGTGTTTCTTATCAGTCTCAGCTCATATTCTCTACTGTAGTTCTCATCAGTCTCAGGTGATATTCTCTAGTGTGTTTGTCATCAGTCTCAGCTGATATTCTCTAGTGTGCTTCACATCAGTTTCATCTGATATTCTCTAGTGTGTTTCTCATCAGTCTCAGCTGATATTCTCTAGTGTGTTTCTCATCAGTCTCAGCTGATATTCTCTAGTGTGTTTCTCATCAGTCTCAGCTGATATTCTCTAGTGTGTTTCACATCAGTCTCAGGTGATATTCTCTAGGGTGTTTCTCATCAGTCTCAGCTGATATTCTCTATTGTGTTTCTCATCAGTCTCAGCTGATATTCTCTAGTGTTTTTCTTATCAGTCTCAGCTGATTTTCTCTAGGGCGTTTCTCATCAGTCTCAGTTGATATTCTCTAGTGTGTTTCTCATCAGTCTCAGCTCATATTCTCTAGTGTATTTCTCATCAGTTTCATCTGATATTCTCTAGTGTATTTCTCATCAGTCTCAGCTGATATTCTCTAGGGCGTTTCTCATCAGTCTCAGCTGATATTCTCTAGTGTGTTTCTCATCAGTTTCATCTGATATTCTCTAGTGTGTTTCTCATCAGTTTCATCAGATATTCTCTAGTGCGATTCTCATCAGTCTCAGCTGATATTCTCTAGTGTGTTTCTTATCAGTCTCAGCTGATATTCTCTATTGTGTTTCTCATCAGTCTCAGCTGATATTCTCTAGTGTATTTCTCATCAGTCTCAGTTGATATTCTCTAGGGCGTTTCTCATCAGTCTCAGCTGATATTCTCTAGTGTGTTTCTCATCAGTCTCAGCTGATATGCTCTAGTGTGTTTCTTATCAATCTCAGCTCATATTCTCTAGTGTAGTTCTCATCAGTCTCAGGTGATATTCTCTAGTGTGTTTGTCATCAGTCTCAGCTGATATTCTCTAGTGTTCTTCACATCAGTTTCATCTGATATTCTCTATGCTTTTCTCATCAGTCTCAGCTGATATTCTCTAGTGCGTTTCTCTTCAGTCTCAGTTGATATTCTCTAGTGTGTTTCTCATCAGTCTCAGCTGATATTCTCTAGTGTGTTTCTCATCAGTCTCAGCTGATATTCTCTAGTGTGCTTCACATCAGTCTCAGCTGATATTCTCTAGTGTATTTCTCATCAGTCTCAGCTGATATTCTCTAGTGTGTTTCTCATCAGTTTCATCTGATATTCTCTAGTGTGTTTCTCATCAGTTTCATCTGATATTCTCTAGTGTGTTTCTCATCAGTCTCAGCTGATATTCTCTAGTGTGTTTCTCATCAGTCTCAGCTGATATTCTCTAGTGTGTTTCTCATCAGTCTCAGCTGATGTTCTCTAGTGTGTTTCTTATCAGTCTCAGCTGATGTTCTCTAGTGTATTTCTCATCAGTCTCAGCTGATATTCTCTAGTGTGTTTCTCATCAGTTTCATCTGCTATTCTCTAGTGTGTTTCTCATCAGTTTCATCTGATATTCTCTAGTGTACTTCTTATCAGTCTCAGATGATATTCTCTAGTGTGTTTCTCATCAGTTTCATCTGATATTCTCTAGTGTGTTTCTCATCAGTCTCAGGTGATATTCTCTAGTGTGTTTCTCATCAGTCTCAGGTGATATTCTCTAGTGCGTTTGTCATCAGTCTCAGCTGATATTCTCTAGTGCGTTTGTCATCAGTCTCAGCTGATATTCTCTAGTGCGTTTCTCATCAGTCTCAGCTGATATTCTCTAGTGTGTTTCTCATCAGTCTCAGCTGATATTCTCTAGTGTGTTTCTAATCAGTCTCAGCTGATATTCTCTAGTGTTTTTCTTATCAGTCTCAGCTGATATTCTCTGGGGCGTTTCTCATCAGTCTCAGCTGATATTCTCTAGTGTGTTTCTTATCAGTCTCAGTTGATATTCTCTAGTGTGTTTCTCAACAGTCTCAGCTCATATTCTCTAGTGTATTTCTCATCAGTTTCATCTGATATTCTCTAGTGTATTTCTCATCAGTCTCAGCTGATCTTCTCTAGGGCGTTTCTCATCAGTCTCAGCTGATATTCTCTAGTGTGTTTCTCATCAGTTTCATCTTATATTTTCTAGTGTGTTTCTCATCAGTTTCATCTGATATTCTCTAGTGCGTTTCTCATCAGTCTCAGCTGATATTCTCTAGAGTGTTTCTCATCAGTCTCAGCTGATATTCTCTAGTGTATTTCTCATCAGTCTCAGTTGATATTCTCTAGGGCGTTTCTCATCAGTCTCAGCTGATATTCTCTAGTGTGTTTCTCATCAGTCTCAGCTGATATTCTCTAGTGTGTTTCTCATCAGTCTCAGCTGATATTCTCTAGTGTGTTTCTTATCAGTCTCAGCTCATATTCTCTAGTGTAGTTCTCATCAGTCTCAGCTGATATTCTCTAGTGTGCTTCACATCAGTTTCATCTGATATTCTCTAGTGTGTTTCTCATCAGTCTCAGCTGATATTCTCTAGTGTGTTTCTCATCAGTCTCAGCTGATATTCTCTAGTGTGTTTCTCATCAGTCTCAGCTGATATTCTCTAGTGTGTTTCACATCAGTCTCAGGTGATATTCTCTAGGGTGTTTCTCATCAGTCTCAGCTGATATTCTCTATTGTGTTTCTCATCAGTCTCAGCTGATATTCTCTAGTGTTTTTCTTATCAGTCTCAGCTGATATTCTCTAGGGCGTTTCTCATCAGTCTCAGTTGATATTCTCTAGTGTGTTTCTCATCAGTCTCAGCTCATATTCTCTAGTGTATTTCTCATCAGTTTCATCTGATAATCTCTAGTGTATTTCTCATCAGTCTCAGCTGATATTCTCTAGGGCGTTTCTCATCAGTCTCAGCTGATATTCTCTAGTGTGTTTCTCATCAGTTTCATCTGATATTCTCTAGTGTGTTTCTCATCAGTTTCATCAGATATTCTCTAGTGCGTTTCTCATCAGTCTCAGCTGATATTCTCTAGTGTGTTTCTTATCAGTCTCAGCTGATATTCTCTATTGTGTTTCTCATCAGTCTCAGCTGATATTCTCTAGTGTATTTCTCATCAGTCTCAGTTGATATTCTCTAGGGCGTTTCTCATCAGTCTCAGCTGATTTTCTCTAGTGTGTTTCTCATCAGTCTCAGCTCATATTCTCTAGTGTGTTTCTTATCAATCTCAGCTCATATTCTCTAGTGTAGTTCTCATCAGTCTCAGGTGATATTCTCTAGTGTGTTTGTCATCAGTCTCAGCTGATATTCTCTAGTGTGCTTCACATCAGTTTCATCTGATATTCTCTATGCTTTTCTCATCAGTCTCAGCTGATATTCTCTAGTGCGTTTCTCTTCAGTCTCAGTTGATATTCTCTAGTGTGTTTCTCATCAGTCTCAGCTGATATTCTCTAGTGTGTTTCTCATCAGTCTCAGCTGATATTCTCTAGTGTGCTTCACATCAGTCTCAGCTGATATTCTCTAGTGTATTTCTCATCAGTCTCAGCTGATATTCTCTAGTGTGTTTCTCATCAGTTTCATCTGATATTCTCTAGTGTGTTTCTCATCAGTTTCATCTGATATTCTCTAGTGTGTTTCTCATCAGTCTCAGCTGATATTCTCTAGTGTGTTTCTCATCAGTCTCAGCTGATATTCTCTAGTGTGTTTCTCATCAGTCTCAGCTGATGTTCTCTAGTGTGTTTCTTATCAGTCTCAGCTGTTGTTCTCTAGTGTATTTCTCTTCAGTCTCAGCTGATATTCTCTAGTGTGTTTCTCATCAGTTTCATCTGCTATTCTCTAGTGTGTTTCTCATCAGTTTCATCTGATATTCTCTAGTGTACTTCTTATCAGTCTCAGATGATATTCTCTAGTGTGTTTCTCATCAGTTTCATATGATATTCTCTAGTGTGTTTCTCATCAGTCTCAGGTGATATTCTCTAGAGTGTTTCTCATCAGTCTCAGGTGATATTCTCTAGTGCGTTTGTCATCAGTCTCAGCTGATATTCTCTAGTGCGTTTGTCATCAGTCTCAGCTGATATTCTCTAGTGTGTTTCTTATCAGTCTCAGCTGATATTCTCTATTGTGTTTCTCATCAGTCTCAGCTGATATTCTCTAGTGTATTTCTCATCAGTCTCAGTTGATATTCTCTAGGGCGTTTCTCATCAGTCTCAGCTGATATTCTCTAGTGTGTTTCTCATCAGTCTCAGCTGATATTCTCTAGTGTGTTTCTCATCAGTCTCAGCTGATATTCTCTAGTGTGTTTCTCATCAGTCTCAGCTGATATTCTCTAGTGTTTTTCTTATCAGTCTCAGCTGATATTCTCTAGGGCGTTTCTCATCAGTCTCAGCTGATATTCTCTAGTGTGTTTCTTATCAATCTCAGTTGATATTCTCTAGTGTGCTTCACATCAGTCTCAGCTGATATTCTCTAGTGTATTTCTCATCAGTCTCAGCTGATATTTTCTAGTGTGTTTCTCATCAGTTTCATCTGATATTCTCTAGTGTGTTTCTCATCAATCTCAGCTGATATTCTCTAGTGTGTTTCTCATCAGTCTCAGCTGATGTTCTCTAGTGTGTTTCTTATCAGTCTCAGCTGTTGTTCTCTAGTGTATTTCTCTTCAGTCTCAGCTGATATTCTCTAGTGTGTTTCTCATCAGTTTCATCTGCTATTCTCTAGTGTGTTTCTCATCAGTTTCATCTGATATTCTCTAGTGTACTTCTTATCAGTCTCAGATGATATTCTCTAGTGTGTTTCTCATCAGTTTCATCTGATATTCTCTAGTGTGTTTCTCATCAGTCTCAGGTGATATTCTCTAGAGTGTTTCTCATCAGTCTCAGGTGATATTCTCTAGTGCGTTTGTCATCAGTCTCAGCTGATATTCTCTAGTGCGTTTGTCATCAGTCTCAGCTGATATTCTCTAGTGCGTTTCTCATCAGTCTCAGCTGATATTCTCTAGTGTGTTTCTCATCAGTCTCAGCTGATATTCTCTAGTGTGTTTCTCATCAGTCTCAGCTGATATTCTCTAGTGTTTTTCTTATCAGTCTCAGCTGATATTCTCTAGGGCGTTTCTCATCAGTTTCAGCTGATATTCTCTAGTGTGTTTCTTATCAGTCTCAGTTGATATTCTCTAGTGTGTTTCTCAACAGTCTCAGCTCATATTCTCTAGTGTATTTCTCATCAGTTTCATCTGATATTCTCTAGTGTATTTCTCATCAGTCTCAGCTGATATTCTCTAGGGCGTTTCTCATCAGTCTCAGCTGATATTCTCTAGTGTGTTTCTCATCAGTTTTATTTGATATTCTCTAGTGTGTTTCTCATCAGTTTCATCTGATATTCTCTAGTGCGTTTCTCATCAGTCTCAGCTGATATTCTCTAGTGTGTTTCTTATCAGTCTCAGTTGATATTCTCTAGTGTGTTTCTCATCAGTCTCAGCTGATATTCTCTAGTGTGTTTCTCATCAGTCTCAGCTGATATTCTCTAGTGTATTTCTCATCAGTCTCAGTTGATATTCTCTAGGGCGTTTCTCATCAGTCTCAGCTGATATTCTCTAGTGTGTTTCTCATCAGTCTCAGCTGATATTCTCTAGTGTGCTTCTCATCAGTCTCAGCTGATATTCTCTAGTGTGTTTCTCATCAGTTTCATCTGATATTCTCTAGTGTGTTTCTCATCAGTTTCATCTGATATTCTCTAGTGTGTTTCTCATCAGTTTCTTCTGATATTCTCTAGTGCGTTTCTCATCAGTCTCAGCTGATATTCTCTAGTGTGTTTCTTATCAGTCTCAGTTGATATTCTCTAGAGTGTTTCTCATCAGTCTCAGCTGATATTCTCTAGTGTGTTTCTCATCAGTCTCAGCTGATATTCTCTAGTGTGTTTCACATCAGTCTCAGGTGATATTCTCTAGGGTGTTTCTCATCAGTCTCAGCTGATATTCTCTATTGTGTTTCTCATCAGTCTCAGCTGATATTCTCTAGTGTTTTTCTTATCAGTCTCAGCTGATATTCTCTAGGGCGTTTCTCATCAATCTCAGTTGATATTCTCTAGTGTGTCTCTCATCAGTCTCAGCTCATATTCTCTAGTGTATTTCTCATCAGTTTCATCTGATAATCTCTAGTGTATTTCTCATCAGTCTCAGCTGATATTCTCTAGGGCGTTTCTCATCAGTCTCAGCTGATATTCTCTAGTGTGTTTCTCATCAGTTTCATCTGATATTCTCTAGTGTGTTTCTCATCAGTTTCATCAGATATTCTCTAGTGCGTTTCTCATCAGTCTCAGCTGATATTCTCTAGTGTGTTTCTTATCAGTCTCAGCTGATATTCTCTATTGTGTTTCTCATCAGTCTCAGCTGATATTCTCTAGTGTATTTCTCATCAGTCTCAGTTAATATTCTCTAGGGCGTTTCTCATCAGTCTCAGCTGATATTCTCTAGTGTGTTTCTCATCAGTCTCAGCTGATATTCTCTAGTGTGTTTCTCTTCAGTCTCAGCTCATATTCTCTAGTGTGTTTCTTATCAATCTCAGCTCATATTCTCTAGTGTAGTTCTCATCAGTCTCAGGTGATATTCTCTAGTGTGTTTGTCATCAGTCTCAGCTGATATTCTCTAGTGTGCTTCACATCAGTTTCATCTGATATTCTCTATGCTTTTCTCATCAGTCTCAGCTGATATTCTCTAGTGCGTTTCTCTTCAGTCTCAGTTGATATTCTCTAGTGTGTTTCTCATCAGTCTCAGCTGATATTCTCTAGTGTGTTTCTCATCAGTCTCAGCTGATATTCTCTAGTGTGCTTCACATCAGTCTCAGCTGATATTCTCTAGTGTATTTCTCATCAGTCTCAGCTGATATTCTCTAGTGTGTTTCTCATCAGTTTCATCTGTTATTCTCTAGTGTGTTTCTCATCAGTTTCATCTGATATTCTCTAGTGTGTTTCTCATCAGTCTCAGCTGATATTCTCTAGTGTGTTTCTCATCAGTCTCAGCTGATATTCTCTAGTGTGTTTCTCATCAGTCTCAGCTGATGTTCTCTAGTGTGTTTCTTATCAGTCTCAGCTGTTGTTCTCTAGTGTATTTCTCTTCAGTCTCAGCTGATATTCTCTAGTGTGTTTCTCATCAGTTTCATCTGCTATTCTCTAGTGTGTTTCTCATCAGTTTCATCTGATATTCTCTAGTGTACTTCTTATCAGTCTCAGATGATATTCTCTAGTGTGTTTCTCATCAGTTTCATCTGATATTCTCTAGTGTGTTTCTCATCAGTCTCAGGTGATATTCTCTAGTGTGTTTCTCATCAGTCTCAGGTGATATTCTCTAGTGCGTTTGTCATCAGTCTCAGCTGATATTCTCTAGTGCGTTTGTCATCAGTCTCAGCTGATATTCTCTAGTGCGTTTCTCATCAGTCTCAGCTGATATTCTCTAGTGTGTTTCTCATCAGTCTCAGCTGATATTCTCTAGTGTGTTTCTCATCAGTCTCAGCTGATATTCTCTAGTGTTTTTCTTATCAGTCTCAGCTGATATTCTCTAGGGCGTTTCTCATCAGTCTCAGCTGATATTCTCTAGTGTGTTTCTTATCAGTCTCAGTTGATATTCTCTAGTGTGTTTCTCAACAGTCTCACCTCATATTCTCTAGTGTATTTCTCATCAGTTTCATCTGATATTTTCTAGTGTATTTCTCATCAGTCTCAGCTGATATTCTCTAGGGCGTTTCTCATCAGTCTCAGCTGATATTCTCTAGTGTGTTTCTCATCAGTTTCATCTGATATTCTCTAGTGTACTTCTTATCAGTCTCAGCTGATATTCTCTAGTGTGTTTCTCATCAGTTTCATCTGATATTCTCTAGTGTGTTTCTCATCAGTTTCATCTGATATTCTCTAGTGTGTTTCTCATCAGTTTCATCTGATATTCTCTAGTGCGTTTCTCATCAGTCTCAGCTGATATTCTCTAGTGTGTTTCTTATCAGTCTCAGTTGATATTCTCTAGAGTGTTTCTCATCAGTCTCAGCTGATATTCTCTAGTGTGTTTCTCATCAGTCTCAGCTGATATTCTCTAGTGTTTTTCTTATCAGTCTCAGCTGATATTCTCTAGGGCGTTTCTCATCAGTCTCAGCTGATATTCTCTAGTGTGTTTCTCATCAGTCTCAGCTCATATTCTCTAGTGTATTTCTCATCAGTTTCATCTGATATTCTCTAGTGTATTTCTCATCAGTCTCAGCTGATATTCTCTAGGGCGTTTCTCATCAGTCTCAGCTGATATTCTCTAGTGTGTTTCCCATCAGTTTCATCTGATATTCTCTAGTGTGTTTCTCATCAGTTTCATCTGATATTCTCTAGTGCGTTTCTCATCAGTCTCAGCTGATATTCTCTATTGTGTTTCTCATCAGTCTCAGCTGATATTCTCTAGTGTATTTCTCATCAGTCTCAGTTGATATTCTCTAGGGCGTTTCTCATCAGTCTCAGCTGATATTCTCTAGTGTGTTTCTCATCAGTCTCAGCTGATATTCTCTAGTGTGTTTCTCATCAGTCTCAGCTGATATTCTCTAGTGTGTTTCTTATCAATCTCAGCTCATATTCTCTAGTGTAGTTCTCATCAGTCTCAGGTGATATTCTCTAGTGTGTTTGTCATCAGTCTCAGCTGATATTCTCTAGTGTGCTTCACATCAGTTTCATCTGATATTCTCTATGCTTTTCTCATCAGTCTCAGCTGATATTCTCTAGTGCGTTTCTCTTCAGTCTCAGTTGATATTCTCTAGTGTGTTTCTCATCAGTCTCAGCTGATATTCTCTAGTGTGTTTCTCATCAGTCTCAGCTGATATTCTCTAGTGTGCTTCACATCAGTCTCAGCTGATATTCTCTAGTGTATTTCTCATCAGTCTCAGCTGATATTCTCTAGTGTGTTTCTCATCAGTTTCATCTGATATTCTCTAGTGTGTTTCTCATCAGTTTCATCTGATATTCTCTAGTGTGTTTCTCATCAGTTTCATCTGATATTCTCTAGTGCGTTTCTCATCAGTCTCAGCTGATATTCTCTAGTGTGTTTCTTATCAGTCTCAGTTTATATTCTCTAGTGTGTTTCTCATCAGTCTCAGCTGATATTCTCTAGTGTGTTTCTCATCAGTCTCAGCTGATATTCTCTAGTGTATTTCTCATCAGTCTCAGTTGATATTCTCTAGGGCGTTTCTCATCAGTCTCAGCTGATATTCTCTAGTGTGTTTCTCATCAGTCTCAGCTGATATTCTCTAGTGTGCTTCTCATCAGTCTCAGCTGATATTCTCTAGTGTGTTTCTCATCAGTTTCATCTGATATTCTCTAGTGTGTTTCTCATCAGTTTCATCTGATATTCTCTAGTGTGTTTCTCATCAGTTTCATCTGATATTCTCTAGTGTGTTTCTCATCAGTTTCATCTGATATTCTCTAGTGCGTTTCTCATCAGTCTCAGCTGATTTTCTCTAGTGTGTTTCTCATCAGTCTCAGCTGATATTCTCTAGTGTGTTTCACATCAGTCTCAGGTGATATTCTCTAGGGTGTTTCTCATCAGTCTCAGCTGATATTCTCTATTGTGTTTCTCATCAGTCTCAGCTGATATTCTCTAGTGTTTTTCTTATCAGTCTCAGCTGATATTCTCTAGGGCGTTTCTCATCAATCTCAGTTGATATTCTCTAGTGTGTCTCTCATCAGTCTCAGCTCATATTGTCTAGTGTATTTCTCATCAGTTTCATCTGATAATCTCTAGTGTATTTCTCATCAGTCTCAGCTGATGTTCTCTAGTGTGTTTCTCATCAGTCTCAGCTGTTGTTCTCTAGTGTATTTCTCTTCAGTCTCAGCTGATATTCTCTAGTGTGTTTCTCATCAGTTTCATCTGCTATTCTCTAGTGTGTTTCTCATCAGTTTCATCTGATATTCTCTAGTGTACTTCTTATCAGTCTCAGATGATATTCTCTAGTGTGTTTCTCATCAGTTTCATCTGATATTCTCTAGTGTGTTTCTCATCAGTCTCAGGTGATATTCTCTAGTGTGTTTCTCATCAGTCTCAGGTGATATTCTCTAGTGCGTTTGTCATCAGTCTCAGCTGATATTCTCTAGTGCGTTTGTCATCAGTCTCAGCTGATATTCTCTAGTGCGTTTCTCATCAGTCTCAGCTGATATTCTCTAGTGTGTTTCTCATCAGTCTCAGCTGATATTCTCTAGTGTGTTTCTCATCAGTCTCAGCTGATATTCTCTAGTGTTTTTCTTATCAGTCTCAGCTGATATTCTCTAGGGCGTTTCTCATCAGTCTCAGCTGATATTCTCTAGTGTGTTTCTTATCAGTCTCAGTTGATATTCTCTAGTGTGTTTCTCAACAGTCTCACCTCATATTCTCTAGTGTATTTCTCATCAGTTTCATCTGATATTTTCTAGTGTATTTCTCATCAGTCTCAGCTGATATTCTCTAGGGCGTTTCTCATCAGTCTCAGCTGATATTCTCTAGTGTGTTTCTCATCAGTTTCATCTGATATTCTCTAGTGTACTTCTTATCAGTCTCAGCTGATATTCTCTAGTGTGTTTCTCATCAGTTTCATCTGATATTCTCTAGTGTGTTTCTCATCAGTTTCATCTGATATTCTCTAGTGTGTTTCTCATCAGTTTCATCTGATATTCTCTAGTGCGTTTCTCATCAGTCTCAGCTGATATTCTCTAGTGTGTTTCTTATCAGTCTCAGTTGATATTCTCTAGAGTGTTTCTCATCAGTCTCAGCTGATATTCTCTAGTGTGTTTCTCATCAGTCTCAGCTGATATTCTCTAGTGTTTTTCTTATCAGTCTCAGCTGATATTCTCTAGGGCGTTTCTCATCAGTCTCAGCTGATATTCTCTAGTGTGTTTCTCATCAGTCTCAGCTCATATTCTCTAGTGTATTTCTCATCAGTTTCATCTGATATTCTCTAGTGTATTTCTCATCAGTCTCAGCTGATATTCTCTAGGGCGTTTCTCATCAGTCTCAGCTGATATTCTCTAGTGTGTTTCTCATCAGTTTCATCTGATATTCTCTAGTGTGTTTCTCATCAGTTTCATCTGATATTCTCTAGTGCGTTTCTCATCAGTCTCAGCTGATATTCTCTAGTGTGTTTCTTATCAGTCTCAGCTGATATTCTCTATTGTGTTTCTCATCAGTCTCAGCTGATATTCTCTAGTGTATTTCTCATCAGTCTCAGTTGATATTCTCTAGGGCGTTTCTCATCAGTCTCAGCTGATATTCTCTAGTGTGTTTCTCATCAGTCTCAGCTGATATTCTCTAGTGTGTTTCTCATCAGTCTCAGCTGATATTCTCTAGTGTGTTTCTTATCAATCTCAGCTCATATTCTCTAGTGTAGTTCTCATCAGTCTCAGGTGATATTCTCTAGTGTGTTTGTCATCAGTCTCAGCTGATATTCTCTAGTGTGCTTCACATCAGTTTCATCTGATATTCTCTATGCTTTTCTCATCAGTCTCAGCTGATATTCTCTAGTGCGTTTCTCTTCAGTCTCAGTTGATATTCTCTAGTGTGTTTCTCATCAGTCTCAGCTGATATTCTCTAGTGTGTTTCTCATCAGTCTCAGCTGATATTCTCTAGTGTGCTTCACATCAGTCTCAGCTGATATTCTCTAGTGTATTTCTCATCAGTCTCAGCTGATATTCTCTAGTGTGTTTCTCATCAGTTTCATCTGATATTCTCTAGTGTGTTTCTCATCAGTTTCATCTGATATTCTCTAGTGTGTTTCTCATCAGTCTCAGCTGATATTCTCTAGTGTGTTTCTCATCAGTCTCAGCTGATATTCTCTAGTGTGTTTCTCATCAGTCTCAGCTGATGTTCTCTAGTGTGTTTCTTATCAGTCTCAGCTGATGTTCTCTAGTGTATTTCTCATCAGTCTCAGCTGATATTCTCTAGTGTGTTTCTCATCAGTTTCATCTGCTATTCTCTAGTGTGTTTCTCATCAGTTTCATCTGATATTCTCTAGTGTACTTCTTATCAGTCTCAGATGATATTCTCTAGTGTGTTTCTCATCAGTTTCATCTGATATTCTCTAGTGTGTTTCTCATCAGTCTCAGGTGATATTCTCTAGTGTGTTTCTCATCAGTCTCAGGTGATATTCTCTAGTGCGTTTGTCATCAGTCTCAGCTGATATTCTCTAGTGCGTTTGTCATCAGTCTCAGCAGATATTCTCTAGTGCGTTTCTCATCAGTCTCAGCTGATATTCTCTAGTGTGTTTCTCATCAGTCTCAGCTGATATTCTCTAGTGTGTTTCTCATCAGTCTCAGCTGATATTCTCTAGTGTTTTTCTTATCAGTCTCAGCTGATATTCTCTAGGGCGTTTCTCATCAGTCTCAGCTGATATTCTCTAGTGTGTTTCTTTTCAGTCTCAGTTGATATTCTCTAGTGTGTTTCTCAACAGTCTCAGCTCATATTCTCTAGTGTATTTCTCATCAGTTTCATCTGATATTCTCTAGTGTATTTCTCATCAGTCTCAGCTGATATTCTCTAGGGCGTTTCTCATCAGTCTCAGCTGATATTCTCTAGTGTGTTTCTCATCAGTTTCATCTGATATTCTCTAGTGTGTTTCTCATCAGTTTCATCTGATATTCTCTAGTGCGTTTCTCATCAGTCTCAGCTGATATTCTCTAGTGTGTTTCTTATCAGTCTCAGTTGATATTCTCTAGTGTGTTTCTCATCAGTCTCAGCTGATATTCTCTAGTGTGTTTCTCATCAGTCTCAGCTGATATTCTCTAGTGTATTTCTCATCAGTCTCAGTTGATATTCTCTAGGGCGTTTCTCATCAGTCTCACCTGATATTCTCTAGTGTGTTTCTCATCAGTCTCAGCTGATATTCTCTAGTGTGCTTCTCATCGGTCTCAGCTGATATTCTCTAGTGTGTTTCTCATCAGTCTCAGCTGATATTCTCTAGTGTGTTTCTCATCAGTTTCATCTGATATTCTCTAGTGTGTTTCTCATCAGTTTCATCTGATATTCTCTAGTGTGTTTCTCATCAGTTTCATCTGATATTCTCTAGTGCGTTTCTCATCAGTCTCAGCTGATATTCTCTAGTGTGTTTCTTATCAGTCTCAGTTGATATTCTCTAGTGTGTTTCTCATCAGTCTCATCTGATATTCTCTAGAGTGTTTCTCATCAGTCTCAGCTGATATTCTCTAGTGTATTTCTCATCAGTCTCAGTTGATATTCTCTAGGGCGTTTCTCATCAGTCTCAGCTGATATTCTCTAGTGTGTTTCTCATCAGTCTCAGCTGATATTCTCTAGTGTGTTTCTCATCAGTCTCAGCTGATATTCTCTAGTGTGTTTCTTATCAGTCTCAGCTCGTATTCTCTACTGTAGTTCTCATCAGTCTCAGGTGATATTCTCTAGTGTGTTTGTCATCAGTCTCAGCTGATATTCTCTAGTGTGCTTCACATCAGTTTCATCTGATATTCTCTAGTGTGTTTCTCATCAGTCTCAGCTGATATTCTCTAGTGTGTTTCTCATCAGTCTCAGCTGATATTCTCTAGTGTGTTTCTCATCAGTCTCAGCTGATATTCTCTAGTGTGTTTCACATCAGTCTCAGGTGATATTCTCTAGGGTGTTTCTCATCAGTCTCAGCTGATATTCTCTATTGTGTTTCTCATCAGTCTCAGCTGATATTCTCAAGTGTTTTTCTTATCAGTCTCAGCTGATATTCTCTAGGGCGTTTCTTATCAGTCTCAGTTGATATTCTCTAGTGTGTTTCTCATCAGTCTCAGCTCATATTCTCTAGTGTATTTCTCATCAGTTTCATCTGATATTCTCTAGTGTATTTCTCATCAGTCTCAGCTGATATTCTCTAGGGCGTTTCTCATCAGTCTCAGCTGATATTCTCTAGTGTGTTTCTCATCAGTTTCATCTGATATTCTCTAGTGTGTTTCTCATCAGTTTCATCAGATATTCTCTAGTGCGTTTCTCATCAGTCTCAGCTGATATTCTCTAGGGCGTTTCTCATCAGTCTCAGCTGATATTCTCTAGTGTGTTTCTCATCAGTTTCATCTGATATTCTCTAGTGTGTTTCTCATCAGTTTCATCAGATATTCTCTAGTGCGTTTCTCATCAGTCTCAGCTGATATTCTCTAGTGTATTTCTCATCAGTCTCAGTTGATATTCTCTAGGGCGTTTCTCATCAGTCTCAGCAGATATTCTCTAGTGTGTTTCTCATCAGTCTCAGCTGATATTCTCTAGTGTGTTTCTCATCAGTCTCAGCTCATATTCTCTAGTGTGTTTCTTATCAATCTCAGCTCATATTCTCTAGTGTAGTTCTCATCAGTCTCAGGTGATATTCTCTAGTGTGTTTGTCATCAGTCTCAGCTGATATTCTCTAGTATGCTTCACATCAGTTTCATCTGATATTCTCTATGCTTTTCTCATCAGTCTCAGCTGATATTCTCTAGTGCGTTTCTCTTCAGTCTCAGTTGATATTCTCTAGTGTGTTTCTCATCAGTCTCAGCTGATATTCTCTAGTGTGTTTCTCATCAGTCTCAGCTGATATTCTCTAGTGTGCTTCACATCAGTCTCAGCTGATATTCTCTAGTGTATTTCTCATCAGTCTCAGCTGATATTCTCTAGTGTGTTTCTCATCAGTTTCATCTGATATTCTCTAGTGTGTTTCTCATCAGTTTCATCTGATATTCTCTAGTGTGTTTCTCATCAGTCTCAGCTGATATTCTCTAGTGTGTTTCTCATCAGTCTCAGCTGATATTCTCTAGTGTGTATCTCATCAGTCTCAGCTGATGTTCTCTAGTGTGTTTCTTATCAGTCTCAGCTGATATTCTCTAGTGTGTTTCTCATCAGTTTCATCTGCTATTCTCTAGTGTGTTTCTCATCAGTTTCATCTGATATTCTCTAGTGTACTTCTTATCAGTCTCAGATGATATTCTCTAGTGTGTTTCTCATCAGTTTCATCTGATATTCTCTAGTGTGTTTCTCATCAGTCTCAGGTGATATTCTCTAGTGTGTTTCTCATCAGTCTCAGGTGATATTCTCTAGAGTGTTTCTCATCAGTCTCAGCTGATATTCTCTAGTGTGTTTCTCATCAGTCTCAGCTGATATTCTCTAGTGTTTTTCTTATCAGTCTCAGCTGATATTCTCTAGGGCGTTTCTCATCAGTCTCAGCTGATATTCTCTAGTGTGTTTCTCATCAGTCTCAGCTCATATTCTCTAGTGTATTTCTCATCAGTTTCATCTGATATTCTCTAGTGTATTTCTCATCAGTCTCAGCTGATATTCTCTAGGGCGTTTCTCATCAGTCTCAGCTGATATTCTCTAGTGTGTTTCTCATCAGTTTCATCTGATATTCTCTAGTGTGTTTCTCATCAGTCTCAGTTGATATTCTCTAGGGCGTTTCTCATCAGTCTCAGCTGATATTCTCTAGTGTGTTTCTCATCAGTTTCATCTGATATTCTCTAGTGTGTTTCTCATCAGTTTCATCTGATATTCTCTAGTGCGTTTCTCATCAGTCTCAGCTGATATTCTCTAGTTTGTTTCTTATCAGTCTCAGTTGATATTCTCTAGTGTGTTTCTCATCAGTCTCAGCTGATATTCTCTAGTGTGTTTCTCATCAGTCTCAGCTGATATTCTCTAGTGTATTTCTCATCAGTCTAAGTTGATATTCTCTAGGGCGTTTCTCATCAGTCTCAGCTGATATTCTCTAGTGTGTTTCTCATCAGTCTCAGCTGATATTCTCTAGTGTGCTTCTCATCAGTCTCAGCTGATATTCTCTAGTGTGTTTCTCATCAGTTTCATCTGATATTCTCTAGTGTGTTTCTCATCAGTTTCATCTGATATTCTCTAGTGTGTTTCTCATCAGTTTCATCTGATATTCTCTAGTGCGTTTCTCATCAGTCTCAGCTGATATTCTCTAGTGTGTTTCTTATCAGTCTCAGTTGATATTCTCTAGAGTGTTTCTCATCAGTCTCAGCTGATATTCTCTAGTGTGTTTCTCTTCAGTCTCAGCTGATATTCTCTAGTGTTTTTCTTATCAGTCTCAGCTGATATTCTCTAGGGCGTTTCTCATCAGTCTCAGCTGATATTCTCTAGTGTGTTTCTCATCAGTCTCAGCTCATATTCTCTAGTGTATTTCTCATCAGTTTCATCTGATATTCTCTAGTGTATTTCTCATCAGTCTCAGCTGATATTCTCTAGGGCGTTTCTCATCAGTCTCAGCTGATATTCTCTAGTGTGTTTCTCATCAGTTTCATCTGATATTCTCTAGTGTGTTTCTCATCAGTCTCAGCTGATATTCTCTAGTGTGTTTCTCATCAGTCTCAGCTGATGTTCTCTAGTGTGTTTCTCATCAGTCTCAGCTGATATTCTCTAGTGTGTTTCACATCAGTCTCAGGTTATATTCTCTAGGGTGTTTCTCATCAGTCTCAGCTGATATTCTCTATTGTGTTTCTCATCAGTCTCAGCTGATATTCTCTAGTGTTTTTCTTATCAGTCTCAGCTGATATTCTCTAGGGCGTTTCTCATCAGTCTCAGTTGATATTCTCTAGTGTGTTTCTCATCAGTCTCAGCTCATATTCTCTTGTGTATTTCTCATCAGTTTCATCTGATATTCTCTAGTGTGTTTCTCATCAGTCTCAGCTGATATTCTCTAGTGCGTTTCTCATCAGTCTCAGCTGATATTCTCTAGTGTGTTTCTTATCAGTCTCAGCTGATATTCTCTATTGTGTTTCTCATCAGTCTCAGCTGATATTCTCTAGTGTATTTCTCATCAGTCTCATTTGATATTCTCTAGGGCGTTTCTCATCAGTCTCAGCAGATATTCTCTAGTGTGTTTCTCATCAGTCTCAGCTGATATTCTCTAGTGTGTTTCTCATCAGTCTCAGCTCATATTCTCTAGTATGCTTCACATCAGTTTCATCTGATATTCTCTATGCTTTTCTCATCAGTCTCAGCTGATATTCTCTAGTGCGTTTCTCTTCAGTCTCAGTTGATATTCTCTAGTGTGTTTCTCATCAGTCTCAGCTGATATTCTCTAGTGTGTTTCTCATCAGTCTCAGCTGATATTCTCTAGTGTGCTTCACATCAGTCTCAGCTGATATTCTCTAGTGTATTTCTCATCAGTCTCAGCTGATATTCTCTAGTGTGTTTCTCATCAGTTTCATCTGATATTCTCTAGTGTGTTTCTCATCAGTTTCATCTGATATTCTCTAGTGTGTTTCTCATCAGTCTCAGCTGATATTCTCTAGTGTGTTTCTCATCAGTCTCAGCTGATATTCTCTAGTGTGTATCTCATCAGTCTCAGCTGATGTTCTCTAGTGTGTTTCTTATCAGACTCAGCTGATATTCTCTAGTGTGTTTCTCATCAGTTTCATCTGATATTCTCTAGTGTGTTTCTCATCAGTTTCATCTGATATTCTCTAGTGTGTTTCTCATCAGTCTCAGCTGATATTCTCTAGTGTGTTTCTCATCAGTATCAGCTAATATTCTCTAGTGTGTATCTCATCAGTCTCAGCTGATGTTCTCTAGTGTGTTTCTTATCAGACTCAGCTGATATTCTCTAGTGTGTTTCTCATCAGTTTCATCTGCTATTCTCTAGTGTGTTTCTCATCAGTTTCATCTGATATTCTCTAGTGTACTTCTTATCAGTCTCAGATGATATTCTCTAGTGTGTTTCTCATCAGTTTCATCTGATATTCTCTAGTGTGTTTCTCATCAGTCTCAGGTGATATTCTCTAGTGTGTTTCTCATCAGTCTCAGGTGATATTCTCTAGTGCGTTTGTCATCAGTCTCAGCTGATATTCTCTAGTGCGTTTGTCATCAGTCTCAGCTGATATTCTCTAGTGCGTTTCTCATCAGTCTCAGCTGATATTCTCTAGTGTGTTTCTCATCAGTCTCTGCTGATATTCTCTAGTGTGTTTCTCATCAGTCTCAGCTGATATTCTCTAGTGTTTTTCTTATCAGTCTCAGCTGATATTCTCTAGGGCGTTTCTCATCAGTCTCAGCTGATATTCTCTAGTGTGTTTCTCATCAGTTTCATCTGATATTCTCTAGTGTGTTTCTCATCAGTTTCATCTGATATTCTCTAGTGCGTTTCTCATCAGTCTCAGCTGATATTCTCTAGTGTGTTTCTTATCAGTCTCAGTTGACATTCTCTAGTGTGTTTCTCACCAGTCTCAGCTGATATTCTCTAATGTGTTTCTCATCAGTCTCAGCTGATATTCTCTAGTGTATTTCTCATCAGTCTCAGTTGATATTCTCTAGGGCGTTTCTCATCAGTCTCAGCTGATATTCTCTAGTGTGTTTCTCATCAGTCTCAGCTGATATTCTCTAGTGTGTTTCTCATCAGTCTCAGCTCATATTCTCTAGTGTGTTTCTTATCAATCTCAGCTCATATTCTCTAGTGTAGTTCTCATCAGTCTCAGGTGATATTCTCTAGTGTGTTTGTCATCAGTCTCAGCTGATATTCTCTAGTGTGCTTCACATCAGTTTCATCTGATATTCTCTATGCTTTTCTCATCAGTCTCAGCTGATATTCTCTAGTGCGTTTCTCTTCAGTCTCAGTTGATATTCTCTAGTGTGTTTCTCATCAGTCTCAGCTGATATTCTCTAGTGTGTTTCTCATCAGTCTCAGCTGATATTCTCTAGTGTGCTTCACATCAGTCTCAGCTGATATTCTCTAGTGTATTTCTCATCAGTCTCAGCTGATATTCTCTAGTGTGTTTCTCATCAGTTTCATCTGATATTCTCTAGTGTGTTTCTCATCAGTTTCATCTGATATTCTCTAGTGTGTTTCTCATCAGTCTCAGCTGATATTCTCTAGTGTGTTTCTCATCAGTCTCAGCTGATATTCTCTAGTGTGTTTCTCATCAGTCTCAGCTGATGTTCTCTAGTGTGTTTCTTATCAGTCTCAGCTGTTGTTATCTAGTTGTATTTCTCTTCAGTCTCAGCTGATATTCTCTAGTGTGTTTCTCATCAGTTTCATCTGCTATTCTCTAGTGTGTTTCTCATCAGTTTCATCTGATATTCTCTAGTGTACATCTTATCAGTCTCAGATGATATTCTCTAGTGTGTTTCTCATCAGTTTCATCTGATATTCTCTAGTGTGTTTCTCATCAGTCTCAGGTGATATTCTCTAGTGCGTTTCTCATCAGTCTCAGGTGATATTCTCTAGTGCGTTTGTCATCAGTCTCAGCTGATATTCTCTAGTGCGTTTGTCATCAGTCTCAGCTGATATTCTCTAGTGCGTTTGTCATCAGTCTCAGCTGATATTCTCTAGTGTGTTTCTCATCAGTCTCAGCTGATATTCTCTAGTGTGTTTCTCATCAGTCTCAGCTGATATTCTCTAGTGTTTTTCTTATCAGTCTCAGCTGATATTCTCTAGGGCGTTTCTCATCAGTCTCAGCTGATATTCTCTAGTGTGTTTCTTATCAGTCTCAGTTGATATTCTCTAGTGTGTTTCTCAACAGTCTCAGCTCATATTCTCTAGTGTATTTCTCATCAGTTTCATCTGATATTCTCTAGTGTATTTCTCATCAGTCTCAGCTGATATTCTCTAGGGCGTTTCTCATCAGTCTCAGCTGATATTCTCTAGTGTGTTTCTCATCAGTTTCATCTGATATTCTCTAGTGTGTTTCTCATCAGTTTCATCTGATATTGTCTAGTGCGTTTCTCATCAGTCTCAGCTGATATTCTCTAGTTTGTTTCTTATCAGTCTCAGTTGATATTCTCTAGTGTGTTTCTCATCAGTCTCAGCTGATATTCTCTAGTGTGTTTCTCATCAGTCTCAGCTGATATTCTCTAGTGTATTTCTCATCAGTCTCAGTTGATATTCTCTAGGGCGTTTCTCATCAGTCTCAGCTGATATTCTCTAGTGTGTTTCTCATCAGTCTCAGCTGATATTCTCTAGTGTGCTTCTCATCAGTCTCAGCTGATATTCTCTAGTGTGTTTCTCATCAGTTTCATCTGATATTCTCTAGTGTGTTTCTCATCAGTTTCATCTGATATTCTCTAGTGTGTTTCTCATCAGTTTCATCTGATATTCTCTAGTGCGTTTCTCATCAGTCTCAGCTGATATTCTCTAGTGTGTTTCTTATCAGTCTCAGTTGATATTCTCTAGAGTGTTTCTCATCAGTCTCAGCTGATATTCTCTAGTGTGTTTCTCATCAGTCTCAGCTGATATTCTCTAGTGTTTTTCTTATCAGTCTCAGCTGATATTCTCTAGGGCGTTTCTCATCAGTCTCAGCTGATATTCTCTAGTGTGTTTCCCATCAGTCTCAGCTCATATTCTCTAGTGTATTTCTCATCAGTTTCATCTGATATTCTCTAGTGTATTTCTCATCAGTCTCAGCTTATATTCTCTAGGGCGTTTCTCATCAGTCTCAGCTGATATTCTCTAGTGTGTTTCTCATCAGTTTCATCTGATATTCTCTAGTGTGTTTCTCATCAGTTTCATCTGATATTCTCTAGTGCGTTTCTCATCAGTCTCAGCTGATATTCTCTAGTGTGTTTCTTATCAGTCTCAGCTGATATTCTCTATTGTGTTTCTCATCAGTCTCAGCTGATATTCTCTAGTGTATTTCTCATCAGTCTCAGTTGATATTCTCTAGGGCGTTTCTCATCAGTCTCAGCTGATATTCTCTAGTGTGTTTCTCATCTGTCTCAGCTGATATTCTCTAGTGTATTTCTCATCAGTCTCAGTTGATATTCTCTAGGGCGTTTCTCATCAGTCTCAGCTGATATTCTCTAGTGTGTTTCTCATCAGTCTCAGCTGATATTCTCTAGTGTGCTTCTCATCAGTCTCAGCTGATATTCTCTAGTGTGTTTCTCATCAGTTTCATCTGATATTCTCTAGTGTGTTTCTCATCAGTTTCATCTGATATTCTCTAGTGTGTTTCTCATCAGTTTCATCTGATATTCTCTAGTGCGTTTCTCATCAGTCTCAGCTGATATTCTCTAGTGTGTTTCTTATCAGTCTCAGTTGATATTCTCTAGAGTGTTTCTCATCAGTCTCAGCTGATATTCTCTAGTGTGTTTCTCATCAGTCTCAGCTGATATTCTCTAGTGTTTTTCTTATCAGTCTCAGCTGATATTCTCTAGGGCGTTTCTCATCAGTCTCAGCTGATATTCTCTAGTGTGTTTCCCATCAGTCTCAGCTCATATTCTCTAGTGTATTTCTCATCAGTTTCATCTGATATTCTCTAGTGTATTTCTCATCAGTCTCAGCTTATATTCTCTAGGGCGTTTCTCATCAGTCTCAGCTGATATTCTCTAGTGTGTTTCTCATCAGTTTCATCTGATATTCTCTAGTGTGTTTCTCATCAGTTTCATCTGATATTCTCTAGTGCGTTTCTCATCAGTCTCAGCTGATATTCTCTAGTGTGTTTCTTATCAGTCTCAGCTGATATTCTCTATTGTGTTTCTCATCAGTCTCAGCTGATATTCTCTAGTGTATTTCTCATCAGTCTCAGTTGATATTCTCTAGGGCGTTTCTCATCAGTCTCAGCTGATATTCTCTAGTGTGTTTCTCATCAGTCTCAGCTGATATTCTCTAGTGTGCTTCACATCAGTCTCAGCTGATATTCTCTAGTGTATTTCTCATCAGTCTCAGCTGATATTCTCTAGTGTGTTTCTCATCAGTTTCATCTGATATTCTCTAGTGTGTTTCTCATCAGTTTCATCTGATATTCTCTAGTGTGTTTCTCATCAGTCTCAGCTGATATTCTCTAGTGTGTTTCTCATCAGTCTCAGCTGATATTCTCTAGTGTGTTTCTCATCAGTCTCAGCTGATATTCTCTAGTGTGTTTCACATCAGTCTCAGGTGATATTCTCTAGGGTGTTTCTCATCAGTCTCAGCTGATATTCTCTATTGTGTTTCTCATCAGTCTCAGCTGATATTCTCAAGTGTTTTTCTTATCAGTCTCAGCTGATATTCTCTAGGGCGTTTCTTATCAGTCTCAGTTGATATTCTCTAGTGTGTTTCTCATCAGTCTCAGCTCATATTCTCTAGTGTATTTCTCATCAGTTTCATCTGATATTCTCTAGTGTATTTCTCATCAGTCTCAGCTGATATTCTCTAGGGCGTTTCTCATCAGTCTCAGCTGATATTCTCTAGTGTGTTTCTCATCAGTTTCATCTGATATTCTCTAGTGTGTTTCTCATCAGTTTCATCAGATATTCTCTAGTGCGTTTCTCATCAGTCTCAGCTGATATTCTCTAGGGCGTTTCTCATCAGTCTCAGCTGATATTCTCTAGTGTGTTTCTCATCAGTTTCATCTGATATTCTCTAGTGTGTTTCTCATCAGTTTCATCAGATATTCTCTAGTGCGTTTCTCATCAGTCTCAGCTGATATTCTCTAGTGTATTTCTCATCAGTCTCAGTTGATATTCTCTAGGGCGTTTCTCATCAGTCTCAGCAGATATTCTCTAGTGTGTTTCTCATCAGTCTCAGCTGATATTCTCTAGTGTGTTTCTCATCAGTCTCAGCTCATATTCTCTAGTGTGTTTCTTATCAATCTCAGCTCATATTCTCTAGTGTAGTTCTCATCAGTCTCAGGTGATATTCTCTAGTGTGTTTGTCATCAGTCTCAGCTGATATTCTCTAGTATGCTTCACATCAGTTTCATCTGATATTCTCTATGCTTTTCTCATCAGTCTCAGCTGATATTCTCTAGTGCGTTTCTCTTCAGTCTCAGTTGATATTCTCTAGTGTGTTTCTCATCAGTCTCAGCTGATATTCTCTAGTGTGTTTCTCATCAGTCTCAGCTGATATTCTCTAGTGTGCTTCACATCAGTCTCAGCTGATATTCTCTAGTGTATTTCTCATCAGTCTCAGCTGATATTCTCTAGTGTGTTTCTCATCAGTTTCATCTGATATTCTCTAGTGTGTTTCTCATCAGTTTCATCTGATATTCTCTAGTGTGTTTCTCATCAGTCTCAGCTGATATTCTCTAGTGTGTTTCTCATCAGTCTCAGCTGATATTCTCTAGTGTGTATCTCATCAGTCTCAGCTGATGTTCTCTAGTGTGTTTCTTATCAGTCTCAGCTGATATTCTCTAGTGTGTTTCTCATCAGTTTCATCTGCTATTCTCTAGTGTGTTTCTCATCAGTTTCATCTGATATTCTCTAGTGTACTTCTTATCAGTCTCAGATGATATTCTCTAGTGTGTTTCTCATCAGTTTCATCTGATATTCTCTAGTGTGTTTCTCATCAGTCTCAGGTGATATTCTCTAGTGTGTTTCTCATCAGTCTCAGGTGATATTCTCTAGAGTGTTTCTCATCAGTCTCAGCTGATATTCTCTAGTGTGTTTCTCATCAGTCTCAGCTGATATTCTCTAGTGTTTTTCTTATCAGTCTCAGCTGATATTCTCTAGGGCGTTTCTCATCAGTCTCAGCTGATATTCTCTAGTGTGTTTCTCATCAGTCTCAGCTCATATTCTCTAGTGTATTTCTCATCAGTTTCATCTGATATTCTCTAGTGTATTTCTCATCAGTCTCAGCTGATATTCTCTAGGGCGTTTCTCATCAGTCTCAGCTGATATTCTCTAGTGTGTTTCTCATCAGTTTCATCTGATATTCTCTAGTGTGTTTCTCATCAGTCTCAGTTGATATTCTCTATGGCGTTTCTCATCAGTCTCAGCTGATATTCTCTAGTGTGTTTCTCATCAGTTTCATCTGATATTCTCTAGTGTGTTTCTCATCAGTTTCATCTGATATTCTCTAGTGCGTTTCTCATCAGTCTCAGCTGATATTCTCTAGTTTGTTTCTTATCAGTCTCAGTTGATATTCTCTAGTGTGTTTCTCATCAGTCTCAGCTGATATTCTCTAGTGTGTTTCTCATCAGTCTCAGCTGATATTCTCTAGTGTATTTCTCATCAGTCTAAGTTGATATTCTCTAGGGCGTTTCTCATCAGTCTCAGCTGATATTCTCTAGTGTGTTTCTCATCAGTCTCAGCTGATATTCTCTAGTGTGCTTCTCATCAGTCTCAGCTGATATTCTCTAGTGTGTTTCTCATCAGTTTCATCTGATATTCTCTAGTGTGTTTCTCATCAGTTTCATCTGATATTCTCTAGTGTGTTTCTCATCAGTTTCATCTGATATTCTCTAGTGCGTTTCTCATCAGTCTCAGCTGATATTCTCTAGTGTGTTTCTTATCAGTCTCAGTTGATATTCTCTAGAGTGTTTCTCATCAGTCTCAGCTGATATTCTCTAGTGTGTTTCTCTTCAGTCTCAGCTGATATTCTCTAGTGTTTTTCTTATCAGTCTCAGCTGATATTCTCTAGGGCGTTTCTCATCAGTCTCAGCTGATATTCTCTAGTGTGTTTCTCATCAGTCTCAGCTCATATTCTCTAGTGTATTTCTCATCAGTTTCATCTGATATTCTCTAGTGTATTTCTCATCAGTCTCAGCTGATATTCTCTAGGGCGTTTCTCATCAGTCTCAGCTGATATTCTCTAGTGTGTTTCTCATCAGTTTCATCTGATATTCTCTAGTGTGTTTCTCATCAGTCTCAGCTGATATTCTCTAGTGTGTTTCTCATCAGTCTCAGCTGATGTTCTCTAGTGTGTTTCTCATCAGTCTCAGCTGATATTCTCTAGTGTGTTTCACATCAGTCTCAGGTTATATTCTCTAGGGTGTTTCTCATCAGTCTCAGCTGATATTCTCTATTGTGTTTCTCATCAGTCTCAGCTGATATTCTCTAGTGTTTTTCTTATCAGTCTCAGCTGATATTCTCTAGGGCGTTTCTCATCAGTCTCAGTTGATATTCTCTAGTGTGTTTCTCATCAGTCTCAGCTCATATTCTCTTGTGTATTTCTCATCAGTTTCATCTGATATTCTCTAGTGTGTTTCTCATCAGTCTCAGCTGATATTCTCTAGTGCGTTTCTCATCAGTCTCAGCTGATATTCTCCAGTGTGTTTCTTATCAGTCTCAGCTGATATTCTCTATTGTGTTTCTCATCAGTCTCAGCTGATATTCTCTAGTGTATTTCTCATCAGTCTCATTTGATATTCTCTAGGGCGTTTCTCATCAGTCTCAGCAGATATTCTCTAGTGTGTTTCTCATCAGTCTCAGCTGATATTCTCTAGTGTGTTTCTCATCAGTCTCAGCTCATATTCTCTAGTATGCTTCACATCAGTTTCATCTGATATTCTCTATGCTTTTCTCATCAGTCTCAGCTGATATTCTCTAGTGCGTTTCTCTTCAGTCTCAGTTGATATTCTCTAGTGTGTTTCTCATCAGTCTCAGCTGATATTCTCTAGTGTGTTTCTCATCAGTCTCAGCTGATATTCTCTAGTGTGCTTCACATCAGTCTCAGCTGATATTCTCTAGTGTATTTCTCATCAGTCTCAGCTGATATTCTCTAGTGTGTTTCTCATCAGTTTCATCTGATATTCTCTAGTGTGTTTCTCATCAGTTTCATCTGATATTCTCTAGTGTGTTTCTCATCAGTCTCAGCTGATATTCTCTAGTGTGTATCTCATCAGTCTCAGCTGATGTTCTCTAGTGTGTTTCTTATCAGACTCAGCTGATATTCTCTAGTGTGTTTCTCATCAGTTTCATCTGATATTCTCTAGTGTGTTTCTCATCAGTTTCATCTGATATTCTCTAGTGTGTTTCTCATCAGTCTCAGCTGATATTCTCTAGTGTGTTTCTCATCAGTATCAGCTAATATTCTCTAGTGTGTATCTCATCAGTCTCAGCTGATGTTCTCTAGTGTGTTTCTTATCAGACTCAGCTGATATTCTCTAGTGTGTTTCTCATCAGTTTCATCTGCTATTCTCTAGTGTGTTTCTCATCAGTTTCATCTGATATTCTCTAGTGTACTTCTTATCAGTCTCAGATGATATTCTCTAGTGTGTTTCTCATCAGTTTCATCTGATATTCTCTAGTGTGTTTCTCATCAGTCTCAGGTGATATTCTCTAGTGTGTTTCTCATCAGTCTCAGGTGATATTCTCTAGTGCGTTTGTCATCAGTCTCAGCTGATATTCTCTAGTGCGTTTGTCATCAGTCTCAGCTGATATTCTCTAGTGCGTTTCTCATCAGTCTCAGCTGATATTCTCTAGTGTGTTTCTCATCAGTCTCTGCTGATATTCTCTAGTGTGTTTCTCATCAGTCTCAGCTGATATTCTCTAGTGTTTTTCTTATCAGTCTCAGCTGATATTCTCTAGGGCGTTTCTCATCAGTCTCAGCTGATATTCTCTAGTGTGTTTCTCATCAGTTTCATCTGATATTCTCTAGTGTGTTTCTCATCAGTTTCATCTGATATTCTCTAGTGCGTTTCTCATCAGTCTCAGCTGATATTCTCTAGTGTGTTTCTTATCAGTCTCAGTTGACATTCTCTAGTGTGTTTCTCACCAGTCTCAGCTGATATTCTCTAATGTGTTTCTCATCAGTCTCAGCTGATATTCTCTAGTGTATTTCTCATCAGTCTCAGTTGATATTCTCTAGGGCGTTTCTCATCAGTCTCAGCTGATATTCTCTAGTGTGTTTCTCATCAGTCTCAGCTGATATTCTCTAGTGTGTTTCTCATCAGTCTCAGCTCATATTCTCTAGTGTGTTTCTTATCAATCTCAGCTCATATTCTCTAGTGTAGTTCTCATCAGTCTCAGGTGATATTCTCTAGTGTGTTTGTCATCAGTCTCAGCTGATATTCTCTAGTGTGCTTCACATCAGTTTCATCTGATATTCTCTATGCTTTTCTCATCAGTCTCAGCTGATATTCTCTAGTGCGTTTCTCTTCAGTCTCAGTTGATATTCTCTAGTGTGTTTCTCATCAGTCTCAGCTGATATTCTCTAGTGTGTTTCTCATCAGTCTCAGCTGATATTCTCTAGTGTGCTTCACATCAGTCTCAGCTGATATTCTCTAGTGTATTTCTCATCAGTCTCAGCTGATATTCTCTAGTGTGTTTCTCATCAGTTTCATCTGATATTCTCTAGTGTGTTTCTCATCAGTTTCATCTGATATTCTCTAGTGTGTTTCTCATCAGTCTCAGCTGATATTCTCTAGTGTGTTTCTCATCAGTCTCAGCTGATATTCTCTAGTGTGTTTCTCATCAGTCTCAGCTGATGTTCTCTAGTGTGTTTCTTATCAGTCTCAGCTGTTGTTATCTAGTTGTATTTCTCTTCAGTCTCAGCTGATATTCTCTAGTGTGTTTCTCATCAGTTTCATCTGCTATTCTCTAGTGTGTTTCTCATCAGTTTCATCTGATATTCTCTAGTGTACATCTTATCAGTCTCAGATGATATTCTCTAGTGTGTTTCTCATCAGTTTCATCTGATATTCTCTAGTGTGTTTCTCATCAGTCTCAGGTGATATTCTCTAGTGTGTTTCTCATCAGTCTCAGGTGATATTCTCTAGTGCGTTTGTCATCAGTCTCAGCTGATATTCTCTAGTGCGTTTGTCATCAGTCTCAGCTGATATTCTCTAGTGTGTTTCTCATCAGTCTCAGCTGATATTCTCTAGTGTGTTTCTCATCAGTCTCAGCTGATATTCTCTAGTGTTTTTCTTATCAGTCTCAGCTGATATTCTCTAGGGCGTTTCTCATCAGTCTCAGCTGATATTCTCTAGTGTGTTTCTTATCAGTCTCAGTTGATATTCTCTAGTGTGTTTCTCAACAGTCTCAGCTCATATTCTCTAGTGTATTTCTCATCAGTTTCATCTGATATTCTCTAGTGTATTTCTCATCAGTCTCAGCTGATATTCTCTAGGGCGTTTCTCATCAGTCTCATCTGCTATTCTCTAGTGTGTTTCTCATCAGTTTCATCTGATATTCTCTAGTGTACTTCTTATCAGTCTCAGATGATATTCTCTAGTGTGTTTCTCATCAGTTTCATCTGATATTCTCTAGTGTGTTTCTCATCAGTCTCAGGTGATATTCTCTAGTGTGTTTCTCATCAGTCTCAGGTGATATTCTCTAGTGCGTTTGTCATCAGTCTCAGCTGATATTCTCTAGTGCGTTTGTCATCAGTCTCAGCTGATATTCTCTAGTGCGTTTCTCATCAGTCTCAGCTGATATTCTCTAGTGTGTTTCTCATCAGTCTCTGCTGATATTCTCTAGTGTGTTTCTCATCAGTCTCAGCTGATATTCTCTAGTGTTTTTCTTATCAGTCTCAGCTGATATTCTCTAGGGCGTTTCTCATCAGTCTCAGCTGATATTCTCTAGTGTGTTTCTCATCAGTTTCATCTGATATTCTCTAGTGTGTTTCTCATCAGTTTCATCTGATATTCTCTAGTGCGTTTCTCATCAGTCTCAGCTGATATTCTCTAGTGTGTTTCTTATCAGTCTCAGTTGACATTCTCTAGTGTGTTTCTCACCAGTCTCAGCTGATATTCTCTAATGTGTTTCTCATCAGTCTCAGCTGATATTCTCTAGTGTATTTCTCATCAGTCTCAGTTGATATTCTCTAGGGCGTTTCTCATCAGTCTCAGCTGATATTCTCTAGTGTGTTTCTCATCAGTCTCAGCTGATATTCTCTAGTGTGTTTCTCATCAGTCTCAGCTCATATTCTCTAGTGTGTTTCTTATCAATCTCAGCTCATATTCTCTAGTGTAGTTCTCATCAGTCTCAGGTGATATTCTCTAGTGTGTTTGTCATCAGTCTCAGCTGATATTCTCTAGTGTGCTTCACATCAGTTTCATCTGATATTCTCTATGCTTTTCTCATCAGTCTCAGCTGATATTCTCTAGTGCGTTTCTCTTCAGTCTCAGTTGATATTCTCTAGTGTGTTTCTCATCAGTCTCAGCTGATATTCTCTAGTGTGTTTCTCATCAGTCTCAGCTGATATTCTCTAGTGTGCTTCACATCAGTCTCAGCTGATATTCTCTAGTGTATTTCTCATCAGTCTCAGCTGATATTCTCTAGTGTGTTTCTCATCAGTTTCATCTGATATTCTCTAGTGTGTTTCTCATCAGTTTCATCTGATATTCTCTAGTGTGTTTCTCATCAGTCTCAGCTGATATTCTCTAGTGTGTTTCTCATCAGTCTCAGCTGATATTCTCTAGTGTGTTTCTCATCAGTCTCAGCTGATGTTCTCTAGTGTGTTTCTTATCAGTCTCAGCTGTTGTTATCTAGTTGTATTTCTCTTCAGTCTCAGCTGATATTCTCTAGTGTGTTTCTCATCAGTTTCATCTGCTATTCTCTAGTGTGTTTCTCATCAGTTTCATCTGATATTCTCTAGTGTACATCTTATCAGTCTCAGATGATATTCTCTAGTGTGTTTCTCATCAGTTTCATCTGATATTCTCTAGTGTGTTTCTCATCAGTCTCAGGTGATATTCTCTAGTGTGTTTCTCATCAGTTTCATCTGATATTCTCTAGTGTGTTTCTCATCAGTCTCAGGTGATATTCTCTAGTGCGTTTGTCATCAGTCTCAGCTGATATTCTCTAGTGCGTTTGTCATCAGTCTCAGCTGATATTCTCTAGTGCGTTTGTCATCAGTCTCAGCTGATATTCTCTAGTGTGTTTCTCATCAGTCTCAGGTGATATTCTCTAGTGCGTTTGTCATCAGTCTCAGCTGATATTCTCTAGTGCGTTTGTCATCAGTCTCAGCTGATATTCTCTAGTGCGTTTGTCATCAGTCTCAGCTGATATTCTCTAGTGTGTTTCTCATCAGTCTCAGCTGATATTCTCTAGTGTGTTTCTCATCAGTCTCAGCTGATATTCTCTAGTGTTTTTCTTATCAGTCTCAGCTGATATTCTCTAGGGCGTTTCTCATCAGTCTCAGCTGATATTCTCTAGTGTGTTTCTTATCAGTCTCAGTTGATATTCTCTAGTGTGTTTCTCAACAGTCTCAGCTCATATTCTCTAGTGTATTTCTCATCAGTTTCATCTGATATTCTCTAGTGTATTTCTCATCAGTCTCAGCTGATATTCTCTAGGGCGTTTCTCATCAGTCTCAGCTGATATTCTCTAGTGTGTTTCTCATCAGTTTCATCTGATATTCTCTAGTGTGTTTCTCATCAGTTTCATCTGATATTGTCTAGTGCGTTTCTCATCAGTCTCAGCTGATATTCTCTAGTTTGTTTCTTATCAGTCTCAGTTGATATTCTCTAGTGTGTTTCTCATCAGTCTCAGCTGATATTCTCTAGTGTGTTTCTCATCAGTCTCAGCTGATATTCTCTAGTGTATTTCTCATCAGTCTCAGTTGATATTCTCTAGGGCGTTTCTCATCAGTCTCAGCTGATATTCTCTAGTGTGTTTCTCATCAGTCTCAGCTGATATTCTCTAGTGTGCTTCTCATCAGTCTCAGCTGATATTCTCTAGTGTGTTTCTCATCAGTTTCATCTGATATTCTCTAGTGTGTTTCTCATCAGTTTCATCTGATATTCTCTAGTGTGTTTCTCATCAGTTTCATCTGATATTCTCTAGTGCGTTTCTCATCAGTCTCAGCTGATATTCTCTAGTGTGTTTCTTATCAGTCTCAGTTGATATTCTCTAGAGTGTTTCTCATCAGTCTCAGCTGATATTCTCTAGTGTGTTTCTCATCAGTCTCAGCTGATATTCTCTAGTGTTTTTCTTATCAGTCTCAGCTGATATTCTCTAGGGCGTTTCTCATCAGTCTCAGCTGATATTCTCTAGTGTGTTTCCCATCAGTCTCAGCTCATATTCTCTAGTGTATTTCTCATCAGTTTCATCTGATATTCTCTAGTGTATTTCTCATCAGTCTCAGCTTATATTCTCTAGGGCGTTTCTCATCAGTCTCAGCTGATATTCTCTAGTGTGTTTCTCATCAGTTTCATCTGATATTCTCTAGTGTGTTTCTCATCAGTTTCATCTGATATTCTCTAGTGCGTTTCTCATCAGTCTCAGCTGATATTCTCTAGTGTGTTTCTTATCAGTCTCAGCTGATATTCTCTATTGTGTTTCTCATCAGTCTCAGCTGATATTCTCTAGTGTATTTCTCATCAGTCTCAGTTGATATTCTCTAGGGCGTTTCTCATCAGTCTCAGCTGATATTCTCTAGTGTGTTTCTCATCAGTCTCAGCTGATATTCTCTAGTGTATTTCTCATCAGTCTCAGTTGATATTCTCTAGGGCGTTTCTCATCAGTCTCAGCTGATATTCTCTAGTGTGTTTCTCATCAGTCTCAGCTGATATTCTCTAGTGTGCTTCTCATCAGTCTCAGCTGATATTCTCTAGTGTGTTTCTCATCAGTTTCATCTGATATTCTCTAGTGTGTTTCTCATCAGTTTCATCTGATATTCTCTAGTGTGTTTCTCATCAGTTTCATCTGATATTCTCTAGTGCGTTTCTCATCAGTCTCAGCTGATATTCTCTAGTGTGTTTCTTATCAGTCTCAGTTGATATTCTCTAGAGTGTTTCTCATCAGTCTCAGCTGATATTCTCTAGTGTGTTTCTCATCAGTCTCAGCTGATATTCTCTAGTGTTTTTCTTATCAGTCTCAGCTGATATTCTCTAGGGCGTTTCTCATCAGTCTCAGCTGATATTCTCTAGTGTGTTTCCCATCAGTCTCAGCTCATATTCTCTAGTGTATTTCTCATCAGTTTCATCTGATATTCTCTAGTGTATTTCTCATCAGTCTCAGCTTATATTCTCTAGGGCGTTTCTCATCAGTCTCAGCTGATATTCTCTAGTGTGTTTCTCATCAGTTTCATCTGATATTCTCTAGTGTGTTTCTCATCAGTTTCATCTGATATTCTCTAGTGCGTTTCTCATCAGTCTCAGCTGATATTCTCTAGTGTGTTTCTTATCAGTCTCAGCTGATATTCTCTATTGTGTTTCTCATCAGTCTCAGCTGATATTCTCTAGTGTATTTCTCATCAGTCTCAGTTGATATTCTCTAGGGCGTTTCTCATCAGTCTCAGCTGATATTCTCTAGTGTGTTTCTCATCAGTCTCAGCTGATATTCTCTAGTGTGCTTCACATCAGTCTCAGCTGATATTCTCTAGTGTATTTCTCATCAGTCTCAGCTGATATTCTCTAGTGTGTTTCTCATCAGTTTCATCTGATATTCTCTAGTGTGTTTCTCATCAGTTTCATCTGATATTCTCTAGTGTGTTTCTCATCAGTCTCAGCTGATATTCTCTAGTGTGTTTCTCATCAGTCTCAGCTGATATTCTCTAGTGTGTTTCTCATCAGTCTCAGCTGATGTTCTCTAGTGTGTTTCTTATCAGTCTCAGCTGTTGTTATCTAGTTGTATTTCTCTTCAGTCTCAGCTGATATTCTCTAGTGTGTTTCTCATCAGTTTCATCTGCTATTCTCTAGTGTGTTTCTCATCAGTTTCATCTGATATTCTCTAGTGTACATCTTATCAGTCTCAGATGATATTCTCTAGTGTGTTTCTCATCAGTTTCATCTGATATTCTCTAGTGTGTTTCTCATCAGTCTCAGGTGATATTCTCTAGTGTGTTTCTCATCAGTCTCAGGTGATATTCTCTAGTGCGTTTGTCATCAGTCTCAGCTGATATTCTCTAGTGCGTTTGTCATCAGTCTCAGCTGATATTCTCTAGTGCGTTTGTCATCAGTCTCAGCTGATATTCTCTAGTGTGTTTCTCATCAGTCTCAGCTGATATTCTCTAGTGTGTTTCTCATCAGTCTCAGCTGATATTCTCTAGTGTTTTTCTTATCAGTCTCAGCTGATATTCTCTAGGGCGTTTCTCATCAGTCTCAGCTGATATTCTCTAGTGTGTTTCTTATCAGTCTCAGTTGATATTCTCTAGTGTGTTTCTCAACAGTCTCAGCTCATATTCTCTAGTGTATTTCTTATCAGTTTCATCTGATATTCTCTAGTGTATTTCTCATCAGTCTCAGCTGATATTCTCTAGGGCGTTTCTCATCAGTCTCAGCTGATATTCTCTAGTGTGTTTCTCATCAGTTTCATCTGATATTCTCTAGTGTGTTTCTCATCAGTTTCATCTGATATTGTCTAGTGCGTTTCTCATCAGTCTCAGCTGATATTCTCTAGTTTGTTTCTTATCAGTCTCAGTTGATATTCTCTAGTGTGTTTCTCATCAGTCTCAGCTGATATTCTCTAGTGTGTTTCTCATCAGTCTCAGCTGATATTCTCTAGTGTATTTCTCATCAGTCTCAGTTGATATTCTCTAGGGCGTTTCTCATCAGTCTCAGCTGATATTCTCTAGTGTGTTTCTCATCAGTCTCAGCTGATATTCTCTAGTGTGCTTCTCATCAGTCTCAGCTGATATTCTCTAGTGTGTTTCTCATCAGTTTCATCTGATATTCTCTAGTGTGTTTCTCATCAGTTTCATCTGATATTCTCTAGTGTGTTTCTCATCAGTTTCATCTGATATTCTCTAGTGCGTTTCTCATCAGTCTCAGCTGATATTCTCTAGTGTGTTTCTTATCAGTCTCAGTTGATATTCTCTAGAGTGTTTCTCATCAGTCTCAGCTGATATTCTCTAGTGTGTTTCTCATCAGTCTCAGCTGATATTCTCTAGTGTTTTTCTTATCAGTCTCAGCTGATATTCTCTAGGGCGTTTCTCATCAGTCTCAGCTGATATTCTCTAGTGTGTTTCCCATCAGTCTCAGCTCATATTCTCTAGTGTATTTCTCATCAGTTTCATCTGATATTCTCTAGTGTATTTCTCATCAGTCTCAGCTTATATTCTCTAGGGCGTTTCTCATCAGTCTCAGCTGATATTCTCTAGTGTGTTTCTCATCAGTTTCATCTGATATTCTCTAGTGTGTTTCTCATCAGTTTCATCTGATATTCTCTAGTGCGTTTCTCATCAGTCTCAGCTGATATTCTCTAGTGTGTTTCTTATCAGTCTCAGCTGATATTCTCTATTGTGTTTCTCATCAGTCTCAGCTGATATTCTCTAGTGTATTTCTCATCAGTCTCAGTTGATATTCTCTAGGGCGTTTCTCATCAGTCTCAGTTGATATTCTCTAGTGTGTTTCTCATCAGTCTCAGCTGATATTCTCTAGTGTGTTTCTCATCAGTCTCAGCTGATATTCTCTAGTGTGTTTCTTATCAATCTCAGCTCATATTCTCTAGTGTAGTTCTCATCAGTCTCAGGAGATATTCTCTAGTGTGTTTCTCATCAGTCTCAGCTGATATTCTCTAGTGTGTTTCTCATCAGTCTCAGCTGATATTCTCTAGTGTTTTTCTTATCAGTCTCAGCTGATATTCTCTAGGGCGTTTCTCATCAGTCTCAGCTGATATTCTCTAGTGTGTTTCTTATCAGTCTCAGTTGATATTCTCTAGTGTGTTTCTCAACAGTCTCAGCTCATATTCTCTAGTGTATTTCTCATCAGTTTCATCTGATATTCTCTAGTGTATTTCTCATCAGTCTCAGCTGATATTCTCTAGGGCGTTTCTCATCAGTCTCAGCTGATATTCTCTAGTGTGTTTCTCATCAGTTTCATCTGATATTCTCTAGTGTGTTTCTCATCAGTTTCATCTGATATTGTCTAGTGCGTTTCTCATCAGTCTCAGCTGATATTCTCTAGTTTGTTTCTTATCAGTCTCAGTTGATATTCTCTAGTGTGTTTCTCATCAGTCTCAGCTGATATTCTCTAGTGTGTTTCTCATCAGTCTCAGCTGATATTCTCTAGTGTATTTCTCATCAGTCTCAGTTGATATTCTCTAGGGCGTTTCTCATCAGTCTCAGCTGATATTCTCTAGCGTGTTTCTCATCAGTCTCAGCTGATATTCTCTAGTGTGCTTCTCATCAGTCTCAGCTGATATTCTCTAGTGTGTTTCTCATCAGTTTCATCTGATATTCTCTAGTGTGTTTCTCATCAGTTTCATCTGATATTCTCTAGTGTGTTTCTCATCAGTTTCATCTGATATTCTCTAGTGCGTTTCTCATCAGTCTCAGCTGATATTCTCTAGTGTGTTTCTTATCAGTCTCAGTTGATATTCTCTAGAGTGTTTCTCATCAGTCTCAGCTGATATTCTCTAGTGTGTTTCTCATCAGTCTCAGCTGATATTCTCTAGTGTTTTTCTTATCAGTCTCAGCTGATATTCTCTAGGGCGTTTCTCATCAGTCTCAGCTGATATTCTCTAGTGTGTTTCCCATCAGTCTCAGCTCATATTCTCTAGTGTATTTCTCATCAGTTTCATCTGATATTCTCTAGTGTGTTTCTCATCAGTCTCAGCTGATATTCTCTAGTGTGCTTCTCATCAGTCTCAGCTGATATTCTCTAGTGTGTTTCTCATCAGTTTCATCTGATATTCTCTAGTGTGTTTCTCATCAGTTTCATCTGATATTCTCTAGTGTGTTTCTCATCAGTTTCATCTGATATTCTCTAGTGCGTTTCTCATCAGTCTCAGCTGATATTCTCTAGTGTGTTTCTTATCAGTCTCAGTTGATATTCTCTAGAGTGTTTCTCATCAGTCTCAGCTGATATTCTCTAGTGTGTTTCTCATCAGTCTCAGCTGATATTCTCTAGTGTTTTTCTTATCAGTCTCAGCTGATATTCTCTAGGGCGTTTCTCATCAGTCTCAGCTGATATTCTCTAGTGTGTTTCCCATCAGTCTCAGCTCATATTCTCTAGTGTATTTCTCATCAGTTTCATCTGATATTCTCTAGTGTATTTCTCATCAGTCTCAGCTTATATTCTCTAGGGCGTTTCTCATCAGTCTCAGCTGATATTCTCTAGTGTGTTTCTCATCAGTTTCATCTGATATTCTCTAGTGTGTTTCTCATCAGTTTCATCTGATATTCTCTAGTGCGTTTCTCATCAGTCTCAGCTGATATTCTCTAGTGTGTTTCTTATCAGTCTCAGCTGATATTCTCTATTGTGTTTCTCATCAGTCTCAGCTGATATTCTCTAGTGTATTTCTCATCAGTCTCAGTTGATATTCTCTAGGGCGTTTCTCATCAGTCTCAGCTGATATTCTCTAGTGTGTTTCTCATCAGTCTCAGCTGATATTCTCTAGTGTATTTCTCATCAGTCTCAGTTGATATTCTCTAGGGCGTTTCTCATCAGTCTCAGCTGATATTCTCTAGTGTGTTTCTCATCAGTCTCAGCTGATATTCTCTAGTGTGCTTCTCATCAGTCTCAGCTGATATTCTCTAGTGTGTTTCTCATCAGTTTCATCTGATATTCTCTAGTGTGTTTCTCATCAGTTTCATCTGATATTCTCTAGTGTGTTTCTCATCAGTTTCATCTGATATTCTCTAGTGCGTTTCTCATCAGTCTCAGCTGATATTCTCTAGTGTGTTTCTTATCAGTCTCAGTTGATATTCTCTAGAGTGTTTCTCATCAGTCTCAGCTGATATTCTCTAGTGTGTTTCTCATCAGTCTCAGCTGATATTCTCTAGTGTTTTTCTTATCAGTCTCAGCTGATATTCTCTAGGGCGTTTCTCATCAGTCTCAGCTGATATTCTCTAGTGTGTTTCCCATCAGTCTCAGCTCATATTCTCTAGTGTATTTCTCATCAGTTTCATCTGATATTCTCTAGTGTATTTCTCATCAGTCTCAGCTTATATTCTCTAGGGCGTTTCTCATCAGTCTCAGCTGATATTCTCTAGTGTGTTTCTCATCAGTTTCATCTGATATTCTCTAGTGTGTTTCTCATCAGTTTCATCTGATATTCTCTAGTGCGTTTCTCATCAGTCTCAGCTGATATTCTCTAGTGTGTTTCTTATCAGTCTCAGCTGATATTCTCTATTGTGTTTCTCATCAGTCTCAGCTGATATTCTCTAGTGTATTTCTCATCAGTCTCAGTTGATATTCTCTAGGGCGTTTCTCATCAGTCTCAGCTGATATTCTCTAGTGTGTTTCTCATCAGTCTCAGCTGATATTCTCTAGTGTGCTTCACATCAGTCTCAGCTGATATTCTCTAGTGTATTTCTCATCAGTCTCAGCTGATATTCTCTAGTGTGTTTCTCATCAGTTTCATCTGATATTCTCTAGTGTGTTTCTCATCAGTTTCATCTGATATTCTCTAGTGTGTTTCTCATCAGTCTCAGCTGATATTCTCTAGTGTGTTTCTCATCAGTCTCAGCTGATATTCTCTAGTGTGTTTCTCATCAGTCTCAGCTGATATTCTCTAGTGTGTTTCACATCAGTCTCAGGTGATATTCTCTAGGGTGTTTCTCATCAGTCTCAGCTGATATTCTCTATTGTGTTTCTCATCAGTCTCAGCTGATATTCTCAAGTGTTTTTCTTATCAGTCTCAGCTGATATTCTCTAGGGCGTTTCTTATCAGTCTCAGTTGATATTCTCTAGTGTGTTTCTCATCAGTCTCAGCTCATATTCTCTAGTGTATTTCTCATCAGTTTCATCTGATATTCTCTAGTGTATTTCTCATCAGTCTCAGCTGATATTCTCTAGGGCGTTTCTCATCAGTCTCAGCTGATATTCTCTAGTGTGTTTCTCATCAGTTTCATCTGATATTCTCTAGTGTGTTTCTCATCAGTTTCATCAGATATTCTCTAGTGCGTTTCTCATCAGTCTCAGCTGATATTCTCTAGGGCGTTTCTCATCAGTCTCAGCTGATATTCTCTAGTGTGTTTCTCATCAGTTTCATCTGATATTCTCTAGTGTGTTTCTCATCAGTTTCATCAGATATTCTCTAGTGCGTTTCTCATCAGTCTCAGCTGATATTCTCTAGTGTATTTCTCATCAGTCTCAGTTGATATTCTCTAGGGCGTTTCTCATCAGTCTCAGCAGATATTCTCTAGTGTGTTTCTCATCAGTCTCAGCTGATATTCTCTAGTGTGTTTCTCATCAGTCTCAGCTCATATTCTCTAGTGTGTTTCTTATCAATCTCAGCTCATATTCTCTAGTGTAGTTCTCATCAGTCTCAGGTGATATTCTCTAGTGTGTTTGTCATCAGTCTCAGCTGATATTCTCTAGTATGCTTCACATCAGTTTCATCTGATATTCTCTATGCTTTTCTCATCAGTCTCAGCTGATATTCTCTAGTGCGTTTCTCTTCAGTCTCAGTTGATATTCTCTAGTGTGTTTCTCATCAGTCTCAGCTGATATTCTCTAGTGTGTTTCTCATCAGTCTCAGCTGATATTCTCTAGTGTGCTTCACATCAGTCTCAGCTGATATTCTCTAGTGTATTTCTCATCAGTCTCAGCTGATATTCTCTAGTGTGTTTCTCATCAGTTTCATCTGATATTCTCTAGTGTGTTTCTCATCAGTTTCATCTGATATTCTCTAGTGTGTTTCTCATCAGTCTCAGCTGATATTCTCTAGTGTGTTTCTCATCAGTCTCAGCTGATATTCTCTAGTGTGTATCTCATCAGTCTCAGCTGATGTTCTCTAGTGTGTTTCTTATCAGTCTCAGCTGATATTCTCTAGTGTGTTTCTCATCAGTTTCATCTGCTATTCTCTAGTGTGTTTCTCATCAGTTTCATCTGATATTCTCTAGTGTACTTCTTATCAGTCTCAGATGATATTCTCTAGTGTGTTTCTCATCAGTTTCATCTGATATTCTCTAGTGTGTTTCTCATCAGTCTCAGGTGATATTCTCTAGTGTGTTTCTCATCAGTCTCAGGTGATATTCTCTAGAGTGTTTCTCATCAGTCTCAGCTGATATTCTCTAGTGTGTTTCTCATCAGTCTCAGCTGATATTCTCTAGTGTTTTTCTTATCAGTCTCAGCTGATATTCTCTAGGGCGTTTCTCATCAGTCTCAGCTGATATTCTCTAGTGTGTTTCTCATCAGTCTCAGCTCATATTCTCTAGTGTATTTCTCATCAGTTTCATCTGATATTCTCTAGTGTATTTCTCATCAGTCTCAGCTGATATTCTCTAGGGCGTTTCTCATCAGTCTCAGCTGATATTCTCTAGTGTGTTTCTCATCAGTTTCATCTGATATTCTCTAGTGTGTTTCTCATCAGTCTCAGTTGATATTCTCTAGGGCGTTTCTCATCAGTCTCAGCTGATATTCTCTAGTGTGTTTCTCATCAGTTTCATCTGATATTCTCTAGTGTGTTTCTCATCAGTTTCATCTGATATTCTCTAGTGCGTTTCTCATCAGTCTCAGCTGATATTCTCTAGTTTGTTTCTTATCAGTCTCAGTTGATATTCTCTAGTGTGTTTCTCATCAGTCTCAGCTGATATTCTCTAGTGTGTTTCTCATCAGTCTCAGCTGATATTCTCTAGTGTATTTCTCATCAGTCTAAGTTGATATTCTCTAGGGCGTTTCTCATCAGTCTCAGCTGATATTCTCTAGTGTGTTTCTCATCAGTCTCAGCTGATATTCTCTAGTGTGCTTCTCATCAGTCTCAGCTGATATTCTCTAGTGTGTTTCTCATCAGTTTCATCTGATATTCTCTAGTGTGTTTCTCATCAGTTTCATCTGATATTCTCTAGTGTGTTTCTCATCAGTTTCATCTGATATTCTCTAGTGCGTTTCTCATCAGTCTCAGCTGATATTCTCTAGTGTGTTTCTTATCAGTCTCAGTTGATATTCTCTAGAGTGTTTCTCATCAGTCTCAGCTGATATTCTCTAGTGTGTTTCTCTTCAGTCTCAGCTGATATTCTCTAGTGTTTTTCTTATCAGTCTCAGCTGATATTCTCTAGGGCGTTTCTCATCAGTCTCAGCTGATATTCTCTAGTGTGTTTCTCATCAGTCTCAGCTCATATTCTCTAGTGTATTTCTCATCAGTTTCATCTGATATTCTCTAGTGTATTTCTCATCAGTCTCAGCTGATATTCTCTAGGGCGTTTCTCATCAGTCTCAGCTGATATTCTCTAGTGTGTTTCTCATCAGTTTCATCTGATATTCTCTAGTGTGTTTCTCATCAGTCTCAGCTGATATTCTCTAGTGTGTTTCTCATCAGTCTCAGCTGATGTTCTCTAGTGTGTTTCTCATCAGTCTCAGCTGATATTCTCTAGTGTGTTTCACATCAGTCTCAGGTTATATTCTCTAGGGTGTTTCTCATCAGTCTCAGCTGATATTCTCTATTGTGTTTCTCATCAGTCTCAGCTGATATTCTCTAGTGTTTTTCTTATCAGTCTCAGCTGATATTCTCTAGGGCGTTTCTCATCAGTCTCAGTTGATATTCTCTAGTGTGTTTCTCATCAGTCTCAGCTCATATTCTCTTGTGTATTTCTCATCAGTTTCATCTGATATTCTCTAGTGTGTTTCTCATCAGTCTCAGCTGATATTCTCTAGTGCGTTTCTCATCAGTCTCAGCTGATATTCTCTAGTGTGTTTCTTATCAGTCTCAGCTGATATTCTCTATTGTGTTTCTCATCAGTCTCAGCTGATATTCTCTAGTGTATTTCTCATCAGTCTCATTTGATATTCTCTAGGGCGTTTCTCATCAGTCTCAGCAGATATTCTCTAGTGTGTTTCTCATCAGTCTCAGCTGATATTCTCTAGTGTGTTTCTCATCAGTCTCAGCTCATATTCTCTAGTATGCTTCACATCAGTTTCATCTGATATTCTCTATGCTTTTCTCATCAGTCTCAGCTGATATTCTCTAGTGCGTTTCTCTTCAGTCTCAGTTGATATTCTCTAGTGTGTTTCTCATCAGTCTCAGCTGATATTCTCTAGTGTGTTTCTCATCAGTCTCAGCTGATATTCTCTAGTGTGCTTCACATCAGTCTCAGCTGATATTCTCTAGTGTATTTCTCATCAGTCTCAGCTGATATTCTCTAGTGTGTTTCTCATCAGTTTCATCTGATATTCTCTAGTGTGTTTCTCATCAGTTTCATCTGATATTCTCTAGTGTGTTTCTCATCAGTCTCAGCTGATATTCTCTAGTGTGTTTCTCATCAGTCTCAGCTGATATTCTCTAGTGTGTATCTCATCAGTCTCAGCTGATGTTCTCTAGTGTGTTTCTTATCAGACTCAGCTGATATTCTCTAGTGTGTTTCTCATCAGTTTCATCTGATATTCTCTAGTGTGTTTCTCATCAGTTTCATCTGATATTCTCTAGTGTGTTTCTCATCAGTCTCAGCTGATATTCTCTAGTGTGTTTCTCATCAGTATCAGCTAATATTCTCTAGTGTGTATCTCATCAGTCTCAGCTGATGTTCTCTAGTGTGTTTCTTATCAGACTCAGCTGATATTCTCTAGTGTGTTTCTCATCAGTTTCATCTGCTATTCTCTAGTGTGTTTCTCATCAGTTTCATCTGATATTCTCTAGTGTACTTCTTATCAGTCTCAGATGATATTCTCTAGTGTGTTTCTCATCAGTTTCATCTGATATTCTCTAGTGTGTTTCTCATCAGTCTCAGGTGATATTCTCTAGTGTGTTTCTCATCAGTCTCAGGTGATATTCTCTAGTGCGTTTGTCATCAGTCTCAGCTGATATTCTCTAGTGCGTTTGTCATCAGTCTCAGCTGATATTCTCTAGTGCGTTTCTCATCAGTCTCAGCTGATATTCTCTAGTGTGTTTCTCATCAGTCTCTGCTGATATTCTCTAGTGTGTTTCTCATCAGTCTCAGCTGATATTCTCTAGTGTTTTTCTTATCAGTCTCAGCTGATATTCTCTAGGGCGTTTCTCATCAGTCTCAGCTGATATTCTCTAGTGTGTTTCTCATCAGTTTCATCTGATATTCTCTAGTGTGTTTCTCATCAGTTTCATCTGATATTCTCTAGTGCGTTTCTCATCAGTCTCAGCTGATATTCTCTAGTGTGTTTCTTATCAGTCTCAGTTGACATTCTCTAGTGTGTTTCTCACCAGTCTCAGCTGATATTCTCTAATGTGTTTCTCATCAGTCTCAGCTGATATTCTCTAGTGTATTTCTCATCAGTCTCAGTTGATATTCTCTAGGGCGTTTCTCATCAGTCTCAGCTGATATTCTCTAGTGTGTTTCTCATCAGTCTCAGCTGATATTCTCTAGTGTGTTTCTCATCAGTCTCAGCTCATATTCTCTAGTGTGTTTCTTATCAATCTCAGCTTATATTCTCTAGTGTAGTTCTCATCAGTCTCAGGTGATATTCTCTAGTGTGTTTGTCATCAGTCTCAGCTGATATTCTCTAGTGTGCTTCACATCAGTTTCATCTGATATTCTCTATGCTTTTCTCATCAGTCTCAGCTGATATTCTCTAGTGCGTTTCTCTTCAGTCTCAGTTGATATTCTCTAGTGTGTTTCTCATCAGTCTCAGCTGATATTCTCTAGTGTGTTTCTCATCAGTCTCAGCTGATATTCTCTAGTGTGCTTCACATCAGTCTCAGCTGATATTCTCTAGTGTATTTCTCATCAGTCTCAGCTGATATTCTCTAGTGTGTTTCTCATCAGTTTCATCTGATATTCTCTAGTGTGTTTCTCATCAGTTTCATCTGATATTCTCTAGTGTGTTTCTCATCAGTCTCAGCTGATATTCTCTAGTGTGTTTCTCATCAGTCTCAGCTGATATTCTCTAGTGTGTTTCTCATCAGTCTCAGCTGATGTTCTCTAGTGTGTTTCTTATCAGTCTCAGCTGTTGTTATCTAGTTGTATTTCTCTTCAGTCTCAGCTGATATTCTCTAGTGTGTTTCTCATCAGTTTCATCTGCTATTCTCTAGTGTGTTTCTCATCAGTTTCATCTGATATTCTCTAGTGTACATCTTATCAGTCTCAGATGATATTCTCTAGTGTGTTTCTCATCAGTTTCATCTGATATTCTCTAGTGTGTTTCTCATCAGTCTCAGGTGATATTCTCTAGTGTGTTTCTCATCAGTCTCAGGTGATATTCTCTAGTGCGTTTGTCATCAGTCTCAGCTGATATTCTCTAGTGCGTTTGTCATCAGTCTCAGCTGATATTCTCTAGTGCGTTTGTCATCAGTCTCAGCTGATATTCTCTAGTGTGTTTCTCATCAGTCTCAGCTGATATTCTCTAGTGTGTTTCTCATCAGTCTCAGCTGATATTCTCTAGTGTTTTTCTTATCAGTCTCAGCTGATATTCTCTAGGGCGTTTCTCATCAGTCTCAGCTGATATTCTCTAGTGTGTTTCTTATCAGTCTCAGTTGATATTCTCTAGTGTGTTTCTCAACAGTCTCAGCTCATATTCTCTAGTGTATTTCTCATCAGTTTCATCTGATATTCTCTAGTGTATTTCTCATCAGTCTCAGCTGATATTCTCTAGGGCGTTTCTCATCAGTCTCATCTGCTATTCTCTAGTGTGTTTCTCATCAGTTTCATCTGATATTCTCTAGTGTACTTCTTATCAGTCTCAGATGATATTCTCTAGTGTGTTTCTCATCAGTTTCATCTGATATTCTCTAGTGTGTTTCTCATCAGTCTCAGGTGATATTCTCTAGTGTGTTTCTCATCAGTCTCAGGTGATATTCTCTAGTGCGTTTGTCATCAGTCTCAGCTGATATTCTCTAGTGCGTTTGTCATCAGTCTCAGCTGATATTCTCTAGTGCGTTTCTCATCAGTCTCAGCTGATATTCTCTAGTGTGTTTCTCATCAGTCTCTGCTGATATTCTCTAGTGTGTTTCTCATCAGTCTCAGCTGATATTCTCTAGTGTTTTTCTTATCAGTCTCAGCTGATATTCTCTAGGGCGTTTCTCATCAGTCTCAGCTGATATTCTCTAGTGTGTTTCTCATCAGTTTCATCTGATATTCTCTAGTGTGTTTCTCATCAGTTTCATCTGATATTCTCTAGTGCGTTTCTCATCAGTCTCAGCTGATATTCTCTAGTGTGTTTCTTATCAGTCTCAGTTGACATTCTCTAGTGTGTTTCTCACCAGTCTCAGCTGATATTCTCTAATGTGTTTCTCATCAGTCTCAGCTGATATTCTCTAGTGTATTTCTCATCAGTCTCAGTTGATATTCTCTAGGGCGTTTCTCATCAGTCTCAGCTGATATTCTCTAGTGTGTTTCTCATCAGTCTCAGCTGATATTCTCTAGTGTGTTTCTCATCAGTCTCAGCTCATATTCTCTAGTGTGTTTCTTATCAATCTCAGCTCATATTCTCTAGTGTAGTTCTCATCAGTCTCAGGTGATATTCTCTAGTGTGTTTGTCATCAGTCTCAGCTGATATTCTCTAGTGTGCTTCACATCAGTTTCATCTGATATTCTCTATGCTTTTCTCATCAGTCTCAGCTGATATTCTCTAGTGCGTTTCTCTTCAGTCTCAGTTGATATTCTCTAGTGTGTTTCTCATCAGTCTCAGCTGATATTCTCTAGTGTGTTTCTCATCAGTCTCAGCTGATATTCTCTAGTGTGCTTCACATCAGTCTCAGCTGATATTCTCTAGTGTATTTCTCATCAGTCTCAGCTGATATTCTCTAGTGTGTTTCTCATCAGTTTCATCTGATATTCTCTAGTGTGTTTCTCATCAGTTTCATCTGATATTCTCTAGTGTGTTTCTCATCAGTCTCAGCTGATATTCTCTAGTGTGTTTCTCATCAGTCTCAGCTGATATTCTCTAGTGTGTTTCTCATCAGTCTCAGCTGATGTTCTCTAGTGTGTTTCTTATCAGTCTCAGCTGTTGTTATCTAGTTGTATTTCTCTTCAGTCTCAGCTGATATTCTCTAGTGTGTTTCTCATCAGTTTCATCTGCTATTCTCTAGTGTGTTTCTCATCAGTTTCATCTGATATTCTCTAGTGTACATCTTATCAGTCTCAGATGATATTCTCTAGTGTGTTTCTCATCAGTTTCATCTGATATTCTCTAGTGTGTTTCTCATCAGTCTCAGGTGATATTCTCTAGTGTGTTTCTCATCAGTCTCAGGTGATATTCTCTAGTGCGTTTGTCATCAGTCTCAGCTGATATTCTCTAGTGCGTTTGTCATCAGTCTCAGCTGATATTCTCTAGTGCGTTTGTCATCAGTCTCAGCTGATATTCTCTAGTGTGTTTCTCATCAGTCTCAGCTGATATTCTCTAGTGTGTTTCTCATCAGTCTCAGCTGATATTCTCTAGTGTTTTTCTTATCAGTCTCAGCTGATATTCTCTAGGGCGTTTCTCATCAGTCTCAGCTGATATTCTCTAGTGTGTTTCTTATCAGTCTCAGTTGATATTCTCTAGTGTGTTTCTCAACAGTCTCAGCTCATATTCTCTAGTGTATTTCTCATCAGTTTCATCTGATATTCTCTAGTGTATTTCTCATCAGTCTCAGCTGATATTCTCTAGGGCGTTTCTCATCAGTCTCAGCTGATATTCTCTAGTGTGTTTCTCATCAGTTTCATCTGATATTCTCTAGTGTGTTTCTCATCAGTTTCATCTGATATTGTCTAGTGCGTTTCTCATCAGTCTCAGCTGATATTCTCTAGTTTGTTTCTTATCAGTCTCAGTTGATATTCTCTAGTGTGTTTCTCATCAGTCTCAGCTGATATTCTCTAGTGTGTTTCTCATCAGTCTCAGCTGATATTCTCTAGTGTATTTCTCATCAGTCTCAGTTGATATTCTCTAGGGCGTTTCTCATCAGTCTCAGCTGATATTCTCTAGTGTGTTTCTCATCAGTCTCAGCTGATATTCTCTAGTGTGCTTCTCATCAGTCTCAGCTGATATTCTCTAGTGTGTTTCTCATCAGTTTCATCTGATATTCTCTAGTGTGTTTCTCATCAGTTTCATCTGATATTCTCTAGTGTGTTTCTCATCAGTTTCATCTGATATTCTCTAGTGCGTTTCTCATCAGTCTCAGCTGATATTCTCTAGTGTGTTTCTTATCAGTCTCAGTTGATATTCTCTAGAGTGTTTCTCATCAGTCTCAGCTGATATTCTCTAGTGTGTTTCTCATCAGTCTCAGCTGATATTCTCTAGTGTTTTTCTTATCAGTCTCAGCTGATATTCTCTAGGGCGTTTCTCATCAGTCTCAGCTGATATTCTCTAGTGTGTTTCCCATCAGTCTCAGCTCATATTCTCTAGTGTATTTCTCATCAGTTTCATCTGATATTCTCTAGTGTATTTCTCATCAGTCTCAGCTTATATTCTCTAGGGCGTTTCTCATCAGTCTCAGCTGATATTCTCTAGTGTGTTTCTCATCAGTTTCATCTGATATTCTCTAGTGTGTTTCTCATCAGTTTCATCTGATATTCTCTAGTGCGTTTCTCATCAGTCTCAGCTGATATTCTCTAGTGTGTTTCTTATCAGTCTCAGCTGATATTCTCTATTGTGTTTCTCATCAGTCTCAGCTGATATTCTCTAGTGTATTTCTCATCAGTCTCAGTTGATATTCTCTAGGGCGTTTCTCATCAGTCTCAGCTGATATTCTCTAGTGTGTTTCTCATCAGTCTCAGCTGATATTCTCTAGTGTATTTCTCATCAGTCTCAGTTGATATTCTCTAGGGCGTTTCTCATCAGTCTCAGCTGATATTCTCTAGTGTGTTTCTCATCAGTCTCAGCTGATATTCTCTAGTGTGCTTCTCATCAGTCTCAGCTGATATTCTCTAGTGTGTTTCTCATCAGTTTCATCTGATATTCTCTAGTGTGTTTCTCATCAGTTTCATCTGATATTCTCTAGTGTGTTTCTCATCAGTTTCATCTGATATTCTCTAGTGCGTTTCTCATCAGTCTCAGCTGATATTCTCTAGTGTGTTTCTTATCAGTCTCAGTTGATATTCTCTAGAGTGTTTCTCATCAGTCTCAGCTGATATTCTCTAGTGTGTTTCTCATCAGTCTCAGCTGATATTCTCTAGTGTTTTTCTTATCAGTCTCAGCTGATATTCTCTAGGGCGTTTCTCATCAGTCTCAGCTGATATTCTCTAGTGTGTTTCCCATCAGTCTCAGCTCATATTCTCTAGTGTATTTCTCATCAGTTTCATCTGATATTCTCTAGTGTATTTCTCATCAGTCTCAGCTTATATTCTCTAGGGCGTTTCTCATCAGTCTCAGCTGATATTCTCTAGTGTGTTTCTCATCAGTTTCATCTGATATTCTCTAGTGTGTTTCTCATCAGTTTCATCTGATATTCTCTAGTGCGTTTCTCATCAGTCTCAGCTGATATTCTCTAGTGTGTTTCTTATCAGTCTCAGCTGATATTCTCTATTGTGTTTCTCATCAGTCTCAGCTGATATTCTCTAGTGTATTTCTCATCAGTCTCAGTTGATATTCTCTAGGGCGTTTCTCATCAGTCTCAGCTGATATTCTCTAGTGTGTTTCTCATCAGTCTCAGCTGATATTCTCTAGTGTGCTTCACATCAGTCTCAGCTGATATTCTCTAGTGTATTTCTCATCAGTCTCAGCTGATATTCTCTAGTGTGTTTCTCATCAGTTTCATCTGATATTCTCTAGTGTGTTTCTCATCAGTTTCATCTGATATTCTCTAGTGTGTTTCTCATCAGTCTCAGCTGATATTCTCTAGTGTGTTTCTCATCAGTCTCAGCTGATATTCTCTAGTGTGTTTCTCATCAGTCTCAGCTGATGTTCTCTAGTGTGTTTCTTATCAGTCTCAGCTGTTGTTATCTAGTTGTATTTCTCTTCAGTCTCAGCTGATATTCTCTAGTGTGTTTCTCATCAGTTTCATCTGCTATTCTCTAGTGTGTTTCTCATCAGTTTCATCTGATATTCTCTAGTGTACATCTTATCAGTCTCAGATGATATTCTCTAGTGTGTTTCTCATCAGTTTCATCTGATATTCTCTAGTGTGTTTCTCATCAGTCTCAGGTGATATTCTCTAGTGTGTTTCTCATCAGTCTCAGGTGATATTCTCTAGTGCGTTTGTCATCAGTCTCAGCTGATATTCTCTAGTGCGTTTGTCATCAGTCTCAGCTGATATTCTCTAGTGCGTTTGTCATCAGTCTCAGCTGATATTCTCTAGTGTGTTTCTCATCAGTCTCAGCTGATATTCTCTAGTGTGTTTCTCATCAGTCTCAGCTGATATTCTCTAGTGTTTTTCTTATCAGTCTCAGCTGATATTCTCTAGGGCGTTTCTCATCAGTCTCAGCTGATATTCTCTAGTGTGTTTCTTATCAGTCTCAGTTGATATTCTCTAGTGTGTTTCTCAACAGTCTCAGCTCATATTCTCTAGTGTATTTCTCATCAGTTTCATCTGATATTCTCTAGTGTATTTCTCATCAGTCTCAGCTGATATTCTCTAGGGCGTTTCTCATCAGTCTCAGCTGATATTCTCTAGTGTGTTTCTCATCAGTTTCATCTGATATTCTCTAGTGTGTTTCTCATCAGTTTCATCTGATATTGTCTAGTGCGTTTCTCATCAGTCTCAGCTGATATTCTCTAGTTTGTTTCTTATCAGTCTCAGTTGATATTCTCTAGTGTGTTTCTCATCAGTCTCAGCTGATATTCTCTAGTGTGTTTCTCATCAGTCTCAGCTGATATTCTCTAGTGTATTTCTCATCAGTCTCAGTTGATATTCTCTAGGGCGTTTCTCATCAGTCTCAGCTGATATTCTCTAGTGTGTTTCTCATCAGTCTCAGCTGATATTCTCTAGTGTGCTTCTCATCAGTCTCAGCTGATATTCTCTAGTGTGTTTCTCATCAGTTTCATCTGATATTCTCTAGTGTGTTTCTCATCAGTTTCATCTGATATTCTCTAGTGTGTTTCTCATCAGTTTCATCTGATATTCTCTAGTGCGTTTCTCATCAGTCTCAGCTGATATTCTCTAGTGTGTTTCTTATCAGTCTCAGTTGATATTCTCTAGAGTGTTTCTCATCAGTCTCAGCTGATATTCTCTAGTGTGTTTCTCATCAGTCTCAGCTGATATTCTCTAGTGTTTTTCTTATCAGTCTCAGCTGATATTCTCTAGGGCGTTTCTCATCAGTCTCAGCTGATATTCTCTAGTGTGTTTCCCATCAGTCTCAGCTCATATTCTCTAGTGTATTTCTCATCAGTTTCATCTGATATTCTCTAGTGTATTTCTCATCAGTCTCAGCTTATATTCTCTAGGGCGTTTCTCATCAGTCTCAGCTGATATTCTCTAGTGTGTTTCTCATCAGTTTCATCTGATATTCTCTAGTGTGTTTCTCATCAGTTTCATCTGATATTCTCTAGTGCGTTTCTCATCAGTCTCAGCTGATATTCTCTAGTGTGTTTCTTATCAGTCTCAGCTGATATTCTCTATTGTGTTTCTCATCAGTCTCAGCTGATATTCTCTAGTGTATTTCTCATCAGTCTCAGTTGATATTCTCTAGGGCGTTTCTCATCAGTCTCAGTTGATATTCTCTAGTGTGTTTCTCATCAGTCTCAGCTGATATTCTCTAGTGTGTTTCTCATCAGTCTCAGCTGATATTCTCTAGTGTGTTTCTTATCAATCTCAGCTCATATTCTCTAGTGTAGTTCTCATCAGTCTCAGGAGATATTCTCTAGTGTGTTTCTCATCAGTCTCAGCTGATATTCTCTAGTGTGTTTCTCATCAGTCTCAGCTGATATTCTCTAGTGTTTTTCTTATCAGTCTCAGCTGATATTCTCTAGGGCGTTTCTCATCAGTCTCAGCTGATATTCTCTAGTGTGTTTCTTATCAGTCTCAGTTGATATTCTCTAGTGTGTTTCTCAACAGTCTCAGCTCATATTCTCTAGTGTATTTCTCATCAGTTTCATCTGATATTCTCTAGTGTATTTCTCATCAGTCTCAGCTGATATTCTCTAGGGCGTTTCTCATCAGTCTCAGCTGATATTCTCTAGTGTGTTTCTCATCAATTTCATCTGATATTCTCTAGTGTGTTTCTCATCAGTTTCATCTGATATTGTCTAGTGCGTTTCTCATCAGTCTCAGCTGATATTCTCTAGTTTGTTTCTTATCAGTCTCAGTTGATATTCTCTAGTGTGTTTCTCATCAGTCTCAGCTGATATTCTCTAGTGTGTTTCTCATCAGTCTCAGCTGATATTCTCTAGTGTATTTCTCATCAGTCTCAGTTGATATTCTCTAGGGCGTTTCTCATCAGTCTCAGCTGATATTCTCTAGCGTGTTTCTCATCAGTCTCAGCTGATATTCTCTAGTGTGCTTCTCATCAGTCTCAGCTGATATTCTCTAGTGTGTTTCTCATCAGTTTCATCTGATATTCTCTAGTGTGTTTCTCATCAGTTTCATCTGATATTCTCTAGTGTGTTTCTCATCAGTTTCATCTGATATTCTCTAGTGCGTTTCTCATCAGTCTCAGCTGATATTCTCTAGTGTGTTTCTTATCAGTCTCAGTTGATATTCTCTAGAGTGTTTCTCATCAGTCTCAGCTGATATTCTCTAGTGTGTTTCTCATCAGTCTCAGCTGATATTCTCTAGTGTTTTTCTTATCAGTCTCAGCTGATATTCTCTAGGGCGTTTCTCATCAGTCTCAGCTGATATTCTCTAGTGTGTTTCCCATCAGTCTCAGCTCATATTCTCTAGTGTATTTCTCATCAGTTTCATCTGATATTCTCTAGTGTATTTCTCATCAGTCTCAGCTTATATTCTCTAGGGCGTTTCTCATCAGTCTCAGCTGATATTCTCTAGTGTGTTTCTCATCAGTTTCATCTGATATTCTCTAGTGTGTTTCTCATCAGTTTCATCTGATATTCTCTAGTGCGTTTCTCATCAGTCTCAGCTGATATTCTCTAGTGTGTTTCTTATCAGTCTCAGCTGATATTCTCTATTGTGTTTCTCATCAGTCTCAGCTGATATTCTCTAGTGTATTTCTCATCAGTCTCAGTTGATATTCTCTAGGGCGTTTCTCATCAGTCTCAGCTGATATTCTCTAGTGTGTTTCTCATCAGTCTCAGCTGATATTCTCTAGTGTGTTTCTCATCAGTCTCAGCTGATATTCTCTAGTGTGTTTCTTATCAATCTCAGCTCATATTCTCTAGTGTAGTTCTCATCAGTCTCAGGAGATATTCTCTAGTGTGTTTGTCATCAGTCTCAGCTGATATTCTCTAGTGTGCTTCACATCAGTTTCATCTGATATTCGCTATGCTTTTCTCATCAGTCTCAGCTGATATTCTCTAGTGCGTTTCTCTTCAGTCTCAATTGATATTCTCTAGCGTGTTTCTCATCAGTCTCAGATGATATTCTCTAGTGTGTTTCTCATCAGTCTCAGGTGATATTCTCTAGTGCGTTTGTCATCAGTCTCAGCTGATATTCTCTAGTGCATTTGTCATCAGTCTCAGCAGATATTCTCTAGTGCGTTTCTCATCAGTCTCAGCTGATATTCTCTAGTGTGTTTCTCATCAGTCTCAGCTGATATTCTCTAGTGTGTTTCTCATCAGTCTCAGCTGATATTCTCTAGTGTTTTTCTTATCAGTCTCAGCTGATATTCTCTAGGGCGTTTCTCATCAGTCTCAGCTGATATTCTCTAGTGTGTTTCTTATCAGTCTCAGTTGATATTCTCTAGTGTGTTTCTCAACAGTCTCAGCTCATATTCTCTAGTGTATTTCTCATCAGTTTCATCTGATATTCTCTAGTGTATTTCTCATCAGTCTCAGCTGATATTCTCTAGGGCGTTTCTCATCAGTCTCAGCTGATATTCTCTAGTGTGTTTCTCATCAGTTTCATCTGATATTCTCTAGTGTGTTTCTCATCAGTTTCATCTGATATTCTCTAGTGCGTTTCTCATCAGTCTCAGCTGATATTCTCTAGTGTATTTCTCATAAGTCTCAGTTGATATTCTCTAGGGCGTTTCTCATCAGTCTCAGCTGATATTCTCTAGTGTGTTTCTCATCAGTCTCAGCTGATATTCTCTAGTGTGTTTCTCATCAGTCTCAGCTGATATTCTCTAGTGTGTTTCTTATCAGTCTCAGCTCATATTCTCTACTGTAGTTCTCATCAGTCTCAGGTGATATTCTCTAGTGTGTTTGTCATCAGTCTCATCTGATATTCTCTAGTGTGCTTCACATCAGTTTCATCTGATATTCTCTAGTGTGTTTCTCATCAGTCTCAGCTGATATTCTCTAGTGTGTTTCTCATCAGTCTCAGCTGATATTCTCTATTGTGTTTCTCATCAGTCTCAGCTGATATTCTCTAGTGTGTTTCACATCAGTCTCAGGTGATATTCTCTAGGGTGTTTCTCATCAGTCTCAGCTGATATTCTCTATTGTGTTTCTCATCAGTCTCAGCTGATATTCTCTAGTGTTTTTCTTATCAGTCTCAGCTGATATTCTCTAGGGCGTTTCTCATCAGTCTCAGTTGATATTCTCTAGTGTGTTTCTCATCAGTCTCAGCTCATTTTCTCTAGTGTATTTCTCATCAGTTTCATCTGATATTCTCTAGTGTATTTCTCATCAGTCTCAGCTGATATTCTCTAGGGCGTTTCTCATCAGTCTCAGCTGATATTCTCTAGTGTGTTTCTCATCAGTTTCATCTGATATTCTCTAGTGTGTTTCTCATCAGTTTCATCAGATATTCTCTAGTGCGTTTCTCATCAGTCTCAGCTAATATTCTCTAGTGTGTTTCTTATCAGTCTCAGCTGATATTCTCTATTTTGTTTCTCATCAGTCTCAGCTGATATTCTCTAGTGTATTTCTCATCAGTCTCAGTTGATATTCTCTAGGGCGTTTCTCATCAGTCTCAGCTGATATTCTCTAGTGTGTTTCTCATCAGTCTCAGCTGATATTCTCTAGTGTGTTTCTCATCAGTCTCAGCTCATATTCTCTAGTGTGTTTCTTATCAATCTCAGCTCATATTCTCTAGTGTAGTTCTCATCAGTCTCAGGTGATATTCTCTAGTGTGTTTGTCATCAGTCTCAGCTGATATTCTCTAGTATGCTTCACATCAGTTTCATCTGATATTCTCTATGCTTTTCTCATCAGTCTCAGCTGATATTCTCTATTGTGTTTCTCATCAGTCTCAGCTGATATTCTCTAGTGTTTTTCTTATCAGTTTCATCTGATATTCTCTAGTGCGTTTCTCTTCAGTCTCAGTTGATATTCTCTAGTTTGTTTCTCATCAGTCTCAGCTGATATTCTCTAGTGTGTTTCTCATCAGTCTCAGCTGATATTCTCTAGTGTGCTTCACATCAGTCTCAGCTGATATTCTCTAGTGTATTTCTCATCAGTCTCATCTGATATTCTCTAGTGTGTTTCTCATCAGTTTCATCTGATATTCTCTAGTGTGTTTCTCATCAGTTTCATCTGATATTCTCTAGTGTGTTTCTCATCATTCTCAGCTGATATTCTCTAGTGTGTTTCTCATCAGTCTCAGCTGATATTCTCTAGTGTGTATCTCATCAGTCTCAGCTGATGTTCTCTAGTGTGTTTCTTATCTGTCTCAGCTGATATTCTCTAGTGTGTTTCTCATCAGTTTCATCTGCTATTCTCTAGTGTGTTTCTCATCAGTTTCATCTGATATTCTCTAGTGTACTTCTTATCAGTCTCAGATGATATTCTCTAGTGTGTTTCTCATCAGTTTCATCTGATATTCTCTAGTGTGTTTCTCATCAGTCTCAGGTGATATTCTCTAGTGTGTTTCTCATCAGTCTCAGGTGATATTCTCTAGTGCGTTTGTCATCAGTCTCAGCTGATATTCTCTAGTGCGTTTGTCATCAGTCTCAGCTGATATTCTCTAGTGCGTTTCTCATCAGTCTCAGCTGATATTCTCTAGTGTGTTTCTCATCAGTCTCAGTTGATATTCTCTAGTGTGTTTCTCATCAGTCTCAGCTGATATTCTCTAGTGTTTTTCTTATCAGTCTCAGCTGATATTCTCTAGGGAGTTTCTCATCAGTCTCAGCTGATATTCTCTAGTGTGTTTCTTATCAGTTTCAGTTGATATTCTCTAGTGTGTTTCTCAACAGTCTCAGCTCATATTCTCTAGTGTATTTCTCATCAGTTTCATCTGATATTCTCTAGTGTATTTCTCATCAGTCTCAGCTGATATTCTCTAGGGCGTTTCTCATCAGTCTCAGCTGATATTCTCTAGTGTGTTTCTCATCAGTTTCATCTGATATTCTCTAGTGTGTTTCTCATCAGTTTCATCTGATATTCTCTAGTGCGTTTCTCATCAGTCTCAGCTGATATTCTCTAGTGTGTTTCTTATCAGTCTCAGTTGATATTCTCTAGTGTGTTTCTCACCAGTCTCAGCTGATATTCTCTAATGTGTTTCTCATCAGTCTCAGCTGATATTCTCTAGTGTATTTCTCATCAGTCTCAGTTGATATTCTCTAGGGCGTTTCTCATCAGTCTCAGCTGATATTCTCTAGTGTGTTTCTCATCAGTCTCAGCTGATATTCTCTAGTGTGCTTCTCATCAGTCTCAGCTGATATTCTCTAGTGTGTTTCTCATCAGTTTCATCTGATATTCTCTAGTGTGTTTCTCATCAGTTTCATCTGATATTCTCTAGTGTGTTTCTCATCAGTTTCATCTGATATTCTCTAGTGCGTTTCTCATCAGTCTCAGCTGATATTCTCTAGTGTGTTTCTTATCAGTCTCAGTTGATATTCTCTAGAGTGCTTCTCATCAGTCTCAGCTGATATTCTCTAGTGTGTATCTCATCAGTCTCAGCTGATGTTCTCTAGTGTGTTTCTTATCAGACTCAGCTGATATTCTCTAGTGTGTTTCTCATCAGTTTCATCTGCTATTCTCTAGTGTGTTTCTCATCAGTTTCATCTGATATTCTCTAGTGTACTTCTTATCAGTCTCAGATGATATTCTCTAGTGTGTTTCTCATCAGTTTCATCTGATATTCTCTAGTGTGTTTCTCATCAGTCTCAGGTGATATTCTCTAGTGTGTTTCTCATCAGTCTCAGGTGATATTCTCTAGTGCGTTTGTCATCAGTCTCAGCTGATATTCTCTAGTGCGTTTGTCATCAGTCTCAGCTGATATTCTCTAGTGCGTTTCTCATCAGTCTCAGCTGATATTCTCTAGTGTGTTTCTCATCAGTCTCTGCTGATATTCTCTAGTGTGTTTCTCATCAGTCTCAGCTGATATTCTCTAGTGTTTTTCTTATCAGTCTCAGCTGATATTCTCTAGGGCGTTTCTCATCAGTCTCAGCTGATATTCTCTAGTGTGTTTCTCATCAGTTTCATCTGATATTCTCTAGTGTGTTTCTCATCAGTTTCATCTGATATTCTCTAGTGCGTTTCTCATCAGTCTCAGCTGATATTCTCTAGTGTGTTTCTTATCAGTCTCAGTTGACATTCTCTAGTGTGTTTCTCACCAGTCTCAGCTGATATTCTCTAATGTGTTTCTCATCAGTCTCAGCTGATATTCTCTAGTGTATTTCTCATCAGTCTCAGTTGATATTCTCTAGGGCGTTTCTCATCAGTCTCAGCTGATATTCTCTAGTGTGTTTCTCATCAGTCTCAGCTGATATTCTCTAGTGTGTTTCTCATCAGTCTCAGCTCATATTCTCTAGTGTGTTTCTTATCAATCTCAGCTCATATTCTCTAGTGTAGTTCTCATCAGTCTCAGGTGATATTCTCTAGTGTGTTTGTCATCAGTCTCAGCTGATATTCTCTAGTGTGCTTCACATCAGTTTCATCTGATATTCTCTATGCTTTTCTCATCAGTCTCAGCTGATATTCTCTAGTGCGTTTCTCTTCAGTCTCAGTTGATATTCTCTAGTGTGTTTCTCATCAGTCTCAGCTGATATTCTCTAGTGTGTTTCTCATCAGTCTCAGCTGATATTCTCTAGTGTGCTTCACATCAGTCTCAGCTGATATTCTCTAGTGTATTTCTCATCAGTCTCAGCTGATATTCTCTAGTGTGTTTCTCATCAGTTTCATCTGATATTCTCTAGTGTGTTTCTCATCAGTTTCATCTGATATTCTCTAGTGTGTTTCTCATCAGTCTCAGCTGATATTCTCTAGTGTGTTTCTCATCAGTCTCAGCTGATATTCTCTAGTGTGTTTCTCATCAGTCTCAGCTGATGTTCTCTAGTGTGTTTCTTATCAGTCTCGGCTGTTGTTATCTAGTTGTATTTCTCTTCAGTCTCAGCTGATATTCTCTAGTGTGTTTCTCATCAGTTTCATCTGCTATTCTCTAGTGTGTTTCTCATCAGTTTCATCTGATATTCTCTAGTGTACATCTTATCAGTCTCAGATGATATTCTCTAGTGTGTTTCTCATCAGTTTCATCTGATATTCTCTAGTGTGTTTCTCATCAGTCTCAGGTGATATTCTCAAGTGTGTTTCTCATCAGTCTCAGGTAATATTCTCTAGTGCGTTTGTCATCAGTCTCAGCTGATATTCTCTAGTGCGTTTGTCATCAGTCTCAGCTGATATTCTCTAGTGCGTTTGTCATCAGTCTCAGCTGATATTCTCTAGTGTGTTTCTCATCAGTCTCAGCTGATATTCTCTAGTGTGTTTCTCATCAGTCTCAGCTGATATTCTCTAGTGTTTTTCTTATCAGTCTCAGCTGATATTCTCTAGGGCGTTTCTCATCAGTCTCAGCTGATATTCTCTAGTGTGTTTCTTATCAGTCTCAGTTGATATTCTCTAGTGTGTTTCTCAACAGTCTCAGCTCATATTCTCTAGTGTATTTCTCATCAGTTTCATCTGATATTCTCTAGTGTTTTTCTCATCAGTCTCAGCTGATATTCTCTAGGGCGTTTCTCATCAGTCTCAGCTGATATTCTCTAGTGTGTTTCTCATCAGTTTCATCTGATATTCTCTAGTGTGTTTCTCATCAGTTTCATCTGATATTGTCTAGTGCGTTTCTCATCAGTCTCAGCTGATATTCTCTAGTTTGTTTCTTATCAGTCTCAGTTGATATTCTCTAGTGTGTTTCTCATCAGTCTCAGCTGATATTCTCTAGTGTGTTTCTCATCAGTCTCAGCTGATATTCTCTAGTGTATTTCTCATCAGTCTCAGTTGATATTCTCTAGGGCGTTTCTCATCAGTCTCAGCTGATATTCTCTAGTGTGTTTCTCATCAGTCTCAGCTGATATTCTCTAGTGTGCTTCTCATCAGTCTCAGCTGATATTCTCTAGTGTGTTTCTCATCAGTTTCATCTGATATTCTCTAGTGTGTTTCTCATCAGTTTCATCTGATATTCTCTAGTGTGTTTCTCATCAGTTTCATCTGATATTCTCTAGTGCGTTTCTCATCAGTCTCAGCTGATATTCTCTAGTGTGTTTCTTATCAGTCTCAGTTGATATTCTCTAGAGTGTTTCTCATCAGTCTCAGCTGATATTCTCTAGTGTGTTTCTCATCAGTCTCAGCTGATATTCTCTAGTGTTTTTCTTATCAGTCTCAGCTGATATTCTCTAGGGCGTTTCTCATCAGTCTCAGCTGATATTCTCTAGTGTGTTTCCCATCAGTCTCAGCTCATATTCTCTAGTGTATTTCTCATCAGTTTCATCTGATATTCTCTAGTGTATTTCTCATCAGTCTCAGCTTATATTCTCTAGGGCGTTTCTCATCAGTCTCAGCTGATATTCTCTAGTGTGTTTCTCATCAGTTTCATCTGATATTCTCTAGTGTGTTTCTCATCAGTTTCATCTGATATTCTCTAGTGCGTTTCTCATCAGTCTCAGCTGATATTCTCTAGTGTGTTTCTTATCAGTCTCAGCTGATATTCTCTATTGTGTTTCTCATCAGTCTCAGCTGATATTCTCTAGTGTATTTCTCATCAGTCTCAGTTGATATTCTCTAGGGCGTTTCTCATCAGTCTCAGCTGATATTCTCTAGTGTGTTTCTCATCAGTCTCAGCTGATATTCTCTAGTGTATTTCTCATCAGTCTCAGTTGATATTCTCTAGGGCGTTTCTCATCAGTCTCAGCTGATATTCTCTAGTGTGTTTCTCATCAGTCTCAGCTGATATTCTCTAGTGTGCTTCTCATCAGTCTCAGCTGATATTCTCTAGTGTGTTTCTCATCAGTTTCATCTGATATTCTCTAGTGTGTTTCTCATCAGTTTCATCTGATATTCTCTAGTGTGTTTCTCATCAGTTTCATCTGATATTCTCTAGTGCGTTTCTCATCAGTCTCAGCTGATATTCTCTAGTGTGTTTCTTATCAGTCTCAGTTGATATTCTCTAGAGTGTTTCTCATCAGTCTCAGCTGATATTCTCTAGTGTGTTTCTCATCAGTCTCAGCTGATATTCTCTAGTGTTTTTCTTATCAGTCTCAGCTGATATTCTCTAGGGCGTTTCTCATCAGTCTCAGCTGATATTCTCTAGTGTGTTTCCCATCAGTCTCAGCTCATATTCTCTAGTGTATTTCTCATCAGTTTCATCTGATATTCTCTAGTGTATTTCTCATCAGTCTCAGCTTATATTCTCTAGGGCGTTTCTCATCAGTCTCAGCTGATATTCTCTAGTGTGTTTCTCATCAGTTTCATCTGATATTCTCTAGTGTGTTTCTCATCAGTTTCATCTGATATTCTCTAGTGCGTTTCTCATCAGTCTCAGCTGATATTCTCTAGTGTGTTTCTTATCAGTCTCAGCTGATATTCTCTATTGTGTTTCTCATCAGTCTCAGCTGATATTCTCTAGTGTATTTCTCATCAGTCTCAGTTGATATTCTCTAGGGCGTTTCTCATCAGTCTCAGCTGATATTCTCTAGTGTGTTTCTCATCAGTCTCAGCTGATATTCTCTAGTGTGCTTCACATCAGTCTCAGCTGATATTCTCTAGTGTATTTCTCATCAGTCTCAGCTGATATTCTCTAGTGTGTTTCTCATCAGTTTCATCTGATATTCTCTAGTGTGTTTCTCATCAGTTTCATCTGATATTCTCTAGTGTGTTTCTCATCAGTCTCAGCTGATATTCTCTAGTGTGTTTCTCATCAGTCTCAGCTGATATTCTCTAGTGTGTTTCTCATCAGTCTCAGCTGATGTTCTCTAGTGTGTTTCTTATCAGTCTCAGCTGTTGTTATCTAGTTGTATTTCTCTTCAGTCTCAGCTGATATTCTCTAGTGTGTTTCTCATCAGTTTCATCTGCTATTCTCTAGTGTGTTTCTCATCAGTTTCATCTGATATTCTCTAGTGTACATCTTATCAGTCTCAGATGATATTCTCTAGTGTGTTTCTCATCAGTTTCATCTGATATTCTCTAGTGTGTTTCTCATCAGTCTCAGGTGATATTCTCTAGTGTGTTTCTCATCAGTCTCAGGTGATATTCTCTAGTGCGTTTGTCATCAGTCTCAGCTGATATTCTCTAGTGCGTTTGTCATCAGTCTCAGCTGATATTCTCTAGTGCGTTTGTCATCAGTCTCAGCTGATATTCTCTAGTGTGTTTCTCATCAGTCTCAGCTGATATTCTCTAGTGTGTTTCTCATCAGTCTCAGCTGATATTCTCTAGTGTTTTTCTTATCAGTCTCAGCTGATATTCTCTAGGGCGTTTCTCATCAGTCTCAGCTGATATTCTCTAGTGTGTTTCTTATCAGTCTCAGTTGATATTCTCTAGTGTGTTTCTCAACAGTCTCAGCTCATATTCTCTAGTGTATTTCTCATCAGTTTCATCTGATATTCTCTAGTGTATTTCTCATCAGTCTCAGCTGATATTCTCTAGGGCGTTTCTCATCAGTCTCAGCTGATATTCTCTAGTGTGTTTCTCATCAGTTTCATCTGATATTCTCTAGTGTGTTTCTCATCAGTTTCATCTGATATTGTCTAGTGCGTTTCTCATCAGTCTCAGCTGATATTCTCTAGTTTGTTTCTTATCAGTCTCAGTTGATATTCTCTAGTGTGTTTCTCATCAGTCTCAGCTGATATTCTCTAGTGTGTTTCTCATCAGTCTCAGCTGATATTCTCTAGTGTATTTCTCATCAGTCTCAGTTGATATTCTCTAGGGCGTTTCTCATCAGTCTCAGCTGATATTCTCTAGTGTGTTTCTCATCAGTCTCAGCTGATATTCTCTAGTGTGCTTCTCATCAGTCTCAGCTGATATTCTCTAGTGTGTTTCTCATCAGTTTCATCTGATATTCTCTAGTGTGTTTCTCATCAGTTTCATCTGATATTCTCTAGTGTGTTTCTCATCAGTTTCATCTGATATTCTCTAGTGCGTTTCTCATCAGTCTCAGCTGATATTCTCTAGTGTGTTTCTTATCAGTCTCAGTTGATATTCTCTAGAGTGTTTCTCATCAGTCTCAGCTGATATTCTCTAGTGTGTTTCTCATCAGTCTCAGCTGATATTCTCTAGTGTTTTTCTTATCAGTCTCAGCTGATATTCTCTAGGGCGTTTCTCATCAGTCTCAGCTGATATTCTCTAGTGTGTTTCCCATCAGTTTCATCTGATATTCTCTAGTGTATTTCTCATCAGTTTCATCTGATATTCTCTAGGGCGTTTCTCATCAGTCTCAGCTGATATTCTCTAGTGTGTTTCTCATCAGTTTCATCTGATATTCTCTAGTGTGTTTCTCATCAGTTTCATCTGATATTCTCTAGTGCGTTTCTCATCAGTCTCAGCTGATATTCTCTAGTGTGTTTCTTATCAGTCTCAGCTGATATTCTCTATTGTGTTTCTCATCAGTCTCAGCTGATATTCTCTAGTGTATTTCTCATCAGTCTCAGTTGATATTCTCTAGGGCGTTTCTCATCAGTCTCAGTTGATATTCTCTAGTGTGTTTCTCATCAGTCTCAGCTGATATTCTCTAGTGTGTTTCTCATCAGTCTCAGCTGATATTCTCTAGTGTGTTTCTTATCAATCTCAGCTCATATTCTCTAGTGTAGTTCTCATCAGTCTCAGGAGATATTCTCTAGTGTGTTTCTCATCAGTCTCAGCTGATATTCTCTAGTGTGTTTCTCATCAGTCTCAGCTGATATTCTCTAGTGTTTTTCTTATCAGTCTCAGCTGATATTCTCTAGGGCGTTTCTCATCAGTCTCAGCTGATATTCTCTAGTGTGTTTCTTATCAGTCTCAGTTGATATTCTCTAGTGTGTTTCTCAACAGTCTCAGCTCATATTCTCTAGTGTATTTCTCATCAGTTTCATCTGATATTCTCTAGTGTATTTCTCATCAGTCTCAGCTGATATTCTCTAGGGCGTTTCTCATCAGTCTCAGCTGATATTCTCTAGTGTGTTTCTCATCAGTTTCATCTGATATTCTCTAGTGTGTTTCTCATCAGTTTCATCTGATATTGTCTAGTGCGTTTCTCATCAGTCTCAGCTGATATTCTCTAGTTTGTTTCTTATCAGTCTCAGTTGATATTCTCTAGTGTGTTTCTCATCAGTCTCAGCTGATATTCTCTAGTGTGTTTCTCATCAGTCTCAGCTGATATTCTCTAGTGTATTTCTCATCAGTCTCAGTTGATATTCTCTAGGGCGTTTCTCATCAGTCTCAGCTGATATTCTCTAGCGTGTTTCTCATCAGTCTCAGCTGATATTCTCTAGTGTGCTTCTCATCAGTCTCAGCTGATATTCTCTAGTGTGTTTCTCATCAGTTTCATCTGATATTCTCTAGTGTGTTTCTCATCAGTTTCATCTGATATTCTCTAGTGTGTTTCTCATCAGTTTCATCTGATATTCTCTAGTGCGTTTCTCATCAGTCTCAGCTGATATTCTCTAGTGTGTTTCTTATCAGTCTCAGTTGATATTCTCTAGAGTGTTTCTCATCAGTCTCAGCTGATATTCTCTAGTGTGTTTCTCATCAGTCTCAGCTGATATTCTCTAGTGTTTTTCTTATCAGTCTCAGCTGATATTCTCTAGGGCGTTTCTCATCAGTCTCAGCTGATATTCTCTAGTGTGTTTCCCATCAGTCTCAGCTCATATTCTCTAGTGTATTTCTCATCAGTTTCATCTGATATTCTCTAGTGTATTTCTCATCAGTCTCAGCTTATATTCTCTAGGGCGTTTCTCATCAGTCTCAGCTGATATTCTCTAGTGTGTTTCTCATCAGTTTCATCTGATATTCTCTAGTGTGTTTCTCATCAGTTTCATCTGATATTCTCTAGTGCGTTTCTCATCAGTCTCAGCTGATATTCTCTAGTGTGTTTCTTATCAGTCTCAGCTGATATTCTCTATTGTGTTTCTCATCAGTCTCAGCTGATATTCTCTAGTGTATTTCTCATCAGTCTCAGTTGATATTCTCTAGGGCGTTTCTCATCAGTCTCAGCTGATATTCTCTAGTGTGTTTCTCATCAGTCTCAGCTGATATTCTCTAGTGTGTTTCTCATCAGTCTCAGCTGATATTCTCTAGTGTGTTTCTTATCAATCTCAGCTCATATTCTCTAGTGTAGTTCTCATCAGTCTCAGGAGATATTCTCTAGTGTGTTTGTCATCAGTCTCAGCTGATATTCTCTAGTGTGCTTCACATCAGTTTCATCTGATATTCGCTATGCTTTTCTCATCAGTCTCAGCTGATATTCTCTAGTGCGTTTCTCTTCAGTCTCAATTGATATTCTCTAGCGTGTTTCTCATCAGTCTCAGATGATATTCTCTAGTGTGTTTCTCATCAGTCTCAGGTGATATTCTCTAGTGCGTTTGTCATCAGTCTCAGCTGATATTCTCTAGTGCATTTGTCATCAGTCTCAGCAGATATTCTCTAGTGCGTTTCTCATCAGTCTCAGCTGATATTCTCTAGTGTGTTTCTCATCAGTCTCAGCTGATATTCTCTAGTGTGTTTCTCATCAGTCTCAGCTGATATTCTCTAGTGTTTTTCTTATCAGTCTCAGCTGATATTCTCTAGGGCGTTTCTCATCAGTCTCAGCTGATATTCTCTAGTGTGTTTCTTATCAGTCTCAGTTGATATTCTCTAGTGTGTTTCTCAACAGTCTCAGCTCATATTCTCTAGTGTATTTCTCATCAGTTTCATCTGATATTCTCTAGTGTATTTCTCATCAGTCTCAGCTGATATTCTCTAGGGCGTTTCTCATCAGTCTCAGCTGATATTCTCTAGTGTGTTTCTCATCAGTTTCATCTGATATTCTCTAGTGTGTTTCTCATCAGTTTCATCTGATATTCTCTAGTGCGTTTCTCATCAGTCTCAGCTGATATTCTCTAGTGTATTTCTCATAAGTCTCAGTTGATATTCTCTAGGGCGTTTCTCATCAGTCTCAGCTGATATTCTCTAGTGTGTTTCTCATCAGTCTCAGCTGATATTCTCTAGTGTGTTTCTCATCAGTCTCAGCTGATATTCTCTAGTGTGTTTCTTATCAGTCTCAGCTCATATTCTCTACTGTAGTTCTCATCAGTCTCAGGTGATATTCTCTAGTGTGTTTGTCATCAGTCTCATCTGATATTCTCTAGTGTGCTTCACATCAGTTTCATCTGATATTCTCTAGTGTGTTTCTCATCAGTCTCAGCTGATATTCTCTAGTGTGTTTCTCATCAGTCTCAGCTGATATTCTCTATTGTGTTTCTCATCAGTCTCAGCTGATATTCTCTAGTGTGTTTCACATCAGTCTCAGGTGATATTCTCTAGGGTGTTTCTCATCAGTCTCAGCTGATATTCTCTATTGTGTTTCTCATCAGTCTCAGCTGATATTCTCTAGTGTTTTTCTTATCAGTCTCAGCTGATATTCTCTAGGGCGTTTCTCATCAGTCTCAGTTGATATTCTCTAGTGTGTTTCTCATCAGTCTCAGCTCATTTTCTCTAGTGTATTTCTCATCAGTTTCATCTGATATTCTCTAGTGTATTTCTCATCAGTCTCAGCTGATATTCTCTAGGGCGTTTCTCATCAGTCTCAGCTGATATTCTCTAGTGTGTTTCTCATCAGTTTCATCTGATATTCTCTAGTGTGTTTCTCATCAGTTTCATCAGATATTCTCTAGTGCGTTTCTCATCAGTCTCAGCTAATATTCTCTAGTGTGTTTCTTATCAGTCTCAGCTGATATTCTCTATTTTGTTTCTCATCAGTCTCAGCTGATATTCTCTAGTGTATTTCTCATCAGTCTCAGTTGATATTCTCTAGGGCGTTTCTCATCAGTCTCAGCTGATATTCTCTAGTGTGTTTCTCATCAGTCTCAGCTGATATTCTCTAGTGTGTTTCTCATCAGTCTCAGCTCATATTCTCTAGTGTGTTTCTTATCAATCTCAGCTCATATTCTCTAGTGTAGTTCTCATCAGTCTCAGGTGATATTCTCTAGTGTGTTTGTCATCAGTCTCAGCTGATATTCTCTAGTATGCTTCACATCAGTTTCATCTGATATTCTCTATGCTTTTCTCATCAGTCTCAGCTGATATTCTCTATTGTGTTTCTCATCAGTCTCAGCTGATATTCTCTAGTGTTTTTCTTATCAGTTTCATCTGATATTCTCTAGTGCGTTTCTCTTCAGTCTCAGTTGATATTCTCTAGTTTGTTTCTCATCAGTCTCAGCTGATATTCTCTAGTGTGTTTCTCATCAGTCTCAGCTGATATTCTCTAGTGTGCTTCACATCAGTCTCAGCTGATATTCTCTAGTGTATTTCTCATCAGTCTCATCTGATATTCTCTAGTGTGTTTCTCATCAGTTTCATCTGATATTCTCTAGTGTGTTTCTCATCAGTTTCATCTGATATTCTCTAGTGTGTTTCTCATCATTCTCAGCTGATATTCTCTAGTGTGTTTCTCATCAGTCTCAGCTGATATTCTCTAGTGTGTATCTCATCAGTCTCAGCTGATGTTCTCTAGTGTGTTTCTTATCTGTCTCAGCTGATATTCTCTAGTGTGTTTCTCATCAGTTTCATCTGCTATTCTCTAGTGTGTTTCTCATCAGTTTCATCTGATATTCTCTAGTGTACTTCTTATCAGTCTCAGATGATATTCTCTAGTGTGTTTCTCATCAGTTTCATCTGATATTCTCTAGTGTGTTTCTCATCAGTCTCAGGTGATATTCTCTAGTGTGTTTCTCATCAGTCTCAGGTGATATTCTCTAGTGCGTTTGTCATCAGTCTCAGCTGATATTCTCTAGTGCGTTTGTCATCAGTCTCAGCTGATATTCTCTAGTGCGTTTCTCATCAGTCTCAGCTGATATTCTCTAGTGTGTTTCTCATCAGTCTCAGTTGATATTCTCTAGTGTGTTTCTCATCAGTCTCAGCTGATATTCTCTAGTGTTTTTCTTATCAGTCTCAGCTGATATTCTCTAGGGCGTTTCTCATCAGTCTCAGCTGATATTCTCTAGTGTGTTTCTTATCAGTTTCAGTTGATATTCTCTAGTGTGTTTCTCAACAGTCTCAGCTCATATTCTCTAGTGTATTTCTCATCAGTTTCATCTGATATTCTCTAGTGTATTTCTCATCAGTCTCAGCTGATATTCTCTAGGGCGTTTCTCATCAGTCTCAGCTGATATTCTCTAGTGTGTTTCTCATCAGTTTCATCTGATATTCTCTAGTGTGTTTCTCATCAGTTTCATCTGATATTCTCTAGTGCGTTTCTCATCAGTCTCAGCTGATATTCTCTAGTGTGTTTCTTATCAGTCTCAGTTGATATTCTCTAGTGTGTTTCTCACCAGTCTCAGCTGATATTCTCTAATGTGTTTCTCATCAGTCTCAGCTGATATTCTCTAGTGTATTTCTCATCAGTCTCAGTTGATATTCTCTAGGGCGTTTCTCATCAGTCTCAGCTGATATTCTCTAGTGTGTTTCTCATCAGTCTCAGCTGATATTCTCTAGTGTGCTTCTCATCAGTCTCAGCTGATATTCTCTAGTGTGTTTCTCATCAGTTTCATCTGATATTCTCTAGTGTGTTTCTCATCAGTTTCATCTGATATTCTCTAGTGTGTTTCTCATCAGTTTCATCTGATATTCTCTAGTGCGTTTCTCATCAGTCTCAGCTGATATTCTCTAGTGTGTTTCTTATCAGTCTCAGTTGATATTCTCTAGAGTGCTTCTCATCAGTCTCAGCTGATATTCTCTAGTGTGTTTCTCATCAGTCTCAGCTGATATTCTCTAGTGTATTTCTCATCAGTCTCAGTTGATATTCTCTAGGGCGTTTCTCATCAGTCTCAGCTGATATTCTCTAGTGTGTTTCTCATCAGTCTCAGCTGATATTCTCTAGTGTGTTTCTCATCAGTCTCAGCTGATATTCTCTAGTGTGTTTCTTATCAGTCTCAGCTCATATTCTCTAGTGTAGTTCTCATCAGTCTCAGGTGATATTCTCTAGTGCGTTTCTCATCAGTCTCAGCTGATATTCTCTAGTGCTTTTCTCATCAGTCTCAGCTGATATTCTCTAGTGCGTTTCTCATCAGTCTCAGCTGATATTCTCTAGTGCGTTTCTCATCAGTCTCAGCTGATATTCTCTAGTGCGTTTCTCATCAGTCTCAGCTGATATTCTCTAGTGCGTTTCTCATCAGTCTCAGCTGAAATTCTCTAGTGTGTTTGTCATCAGTCTCAGCTGATATTCTCTAGTGTGTTTCTCATCAGTCTCAGCTGATATTCTCTAGTGTGTTTCTCATCAGTCTCAGCTAAAATTCTCTAGTGTGTTTCTCATCAGTCTCAGCTGATTTTCTCTAGTGTGTTTCTCATCATTCTCAGCTGATATTCTCTAGTGTGTTTCTCATCGGTCTCAGCTGATATTCTCTAGTGTATTTCTCATCAGTCTCAGTTGATATTATCTAGGGCGTTTCTCATCAGTCTCAGCTGATATTCTCTAGTGTGTTTCTCATCAGTCTCATCTGATATTCTCTAGTGTGCTTCTCATCAGTCTCAGCTGATATTCTCTAGTGTGTTTCTCATCAGTTTCATCTGATATTCTCTAGTGTGTTTCTCATCAGTTTCATCTGATATTCTCTAGTGTGTTTCTCATCAGTTTCATCTGATATTCTCTAGTGCGTTTCTCATCAGTCTCAGCTGATATTCTCTAGTGTGTTTCTTATCAGTCTCAGTTGATATTCTCTAGAGTGTTTCTCATCAGTCTCAGCTGATATTCTCTAGTGTGTTTCTCATCAGTCTCAGCTGATATTCTCTAGTGTATTTCTCATCAGTCTCAGTTGATATTCTCTAGGGCGTTTCTCATCAGTCTCAGCTGATATTCTCTAGTGTGTTTCTCATCAGTCTCAGCTGATATTCTCTAGTGTGTTTCTCATCAGTCTCAGCTGATATTCTCTAGTGTGTTTCTCATCAGTCTCAGCTGATATTCTCTAGTGCGTTTCTCATCAGTCTCAGCTGAAATTCTCTAGTGTGTTTGTCATCAGTCTCAGCTGATATTCTCTAGTGTGTTTCTCATCAGTCTCAGCTGATATTCTCTAGTGTGTTTCTCATCAGTCTCAGCTAAAATTCTCTAGTGTGTTTCTCATCAGTCTCAGCTGATTTTCTCTAGTGTGTTTCTCATCATTCTCAGCTGATATTCTCTAGTGTGTTTCTCATCAGTCTCAGCTAAAATTCTCTAGTGTGTTTCTCATCAGTCTCAGCTGATATTCTCTAGTGTGTTTCTCATCAGTCTCAGCTGATATTCTCTAGTGTGTTTCTCATCAGTCTCTGCTGATATTCTCTAGTATGTTTCTCATCAGTTTCATCTGATATTCTCTAGTGTGTTTCTCATCAGTCTCAGCTGATATTCTCTAGTGTGTTTCTTATCAGTCTCAGCTGATATTCTCTAGTGCGTTTCTCATCAGTCTCAGCTGATATTCTCTAGTGTGTTTCTCATCAGTCTCTGCTGATATTCTCTACTGTGTTTCTCATCAGTCTCTGCTGATATTCTCTTGTGTGTTTCTCATCAGTCTCAGCTGATATTCTCTAGTGTATTTCTCATCAGTCTCAGCTGACATTCTCTAGTGTGTTTCTCATCAGTTTCATCTGCTATTCTCTAGTGTGTTTCTCATCAGTTTCATCTGATATTCTCTAGTGTACTTCTTATCAGTCTCAGATGATATTCTCTAGTGTGTTTCTCATCAGTCTAAGATGATATTCTCTAGTGTGTTTCTCATCAGTCTAAATTGATATTCTCTAGTGTGTTTATCATCAGTCTCAGCTGATATTCTCTAGTGTGTTTCTCATCAGTCTCAGCTGATATTCTCTAGTGTGTTTCTCATCAGTCTCAGGTGATATTCTCTAGTGTGCTTCTCTTCAGTCTTAGTTGATATTCTCTAGTGTGTTTCTCATCAGTCTCAGCTGATATTCTCTAGTGTATTTCTCATCAGTCTCAGCTGATATTCTCTAGTGTGTTTCACATCAGTCTCAGGTGATATTCTCTAGGGTGTTTCTCATCAGTCTCAGCTGATATTCTCTATTGTGTTTCTCTTCAGTCTCAGCTGATATTCTCTAGTGTTTTTCTTATCAGTCTCAGCTGATATTCTCTAGGGCGTTTCTCATCAGTCTCAGCTGATATTCTCTAGTGTGTTTCTCATCAGTCTCAGCTCATATTCTCTAGTGTATTTCTCATCAGTTTCATCTGATATTCTCTAGTGTATTTCTCATCAGTCTCAGCTGATATTCTCTAGTGTGTTTCTCATCAGTCTCAGCTGATATTCTCTAGTGTTTTTCTCATCAGTCTCAGCTGATATTCTCTAGTGTGTTTCTTATCAGTCTCAGCTCATATTCTCTAGTGTAGTTCTCATCAGTCTCAGGTGATATTCTCTAGTGCGTTTATCATCAGTCTCAGCTGATATTCTCTATTGCTTTTCTCATCAGTCTCAGCTGATATTCTCTAGTGCGTTTCTCATCAGTCTCAGCTGATATTCTCTAGTGCGTTTCTCATCAGTCTCAGCTGATATTCTCTAGTGCGTTTCTCATCAGTCTCAGCTGATATTCTCTAGTGCGTTTCTCATCAGTCTCAGCTGAAATTCTCTAGTGTGTTTGTCATCAGTCTCAGCTGATATTCTCTAGTGTGTTTCTCATCAGTCTCAGCTGATATTCTCTAGTGTGTTTCTCATCAGTCTCAGCTAAAATTCTCTAGTGTGTTTCTCATCAGTCTCAGCTGATTTTCTCTAGTGTGTTTCTCATCATTCTCAGCTGATATTCTCTAGTGTGTTTCTCATCAGTCTCAGCTGATATTCTCTAGTGTATTTCTCATCAGTCTCAGTTGATATTCTCTAGGGCGTTTCTCATCAGTCTCAGCTGATATTCTCTAGTGTGTTTCTCATCAGTCTCATCTGATATTCTCTAGTGTGCTTCTCATCAGTCTCAGCTGATATTCTCTAGTGTGTTTCTCATCAGTTTCATCTGATATTCTCTAGTGTGTTTCTCATCAGTTTCATCTGATATTCTCTAGTGTGTTTCTCATCAGTTTCATCTGATATTCTCTAGTGCGTTTCTCATCAGTCTCAGCTGATATTCTCTAGTGTGTTTCTTATCAGTCTCAGTTGATATTCTCTAGAGTGTTTCTCATCAGTCTCAGCTGATATTCTCTAGTGTGTTTCTCATCAGTCTCAGCTGATATTCTCTAGTGTATTTCTCATCAGTCTCAGTTGATATTCTCTAGGGCGTTTCTCATCAGTCTCAGCTGATATTCTCTAGTGTGTTTCTCATCAGTCTCAGCTGATATTCTCTAGTGTGTTCGTCATCAGTCTCAGCTGATATTCTCTAGTGTGTTTCTCATCAGTCTCAGCTGATATTCTCTAGTGCGTTTCTCATCAGTCTCAGCTGAAATTCTCTAGTGTGTTTGTCATCAGTCTCAGCTGATATTCTCTAGTGTGTTTCTCATCAGTCTCAGCTGATATTCTCTAGTGTGTTTCTCATCAGTCTCAGCTAAAATTCTCTAGTGTGTTTCTCATCAGTCTCAGCTGATTTTCTCTAGTGTGTTTCTCATCAGTCTCAGCTAAAATTCTCTAGTGTGTTTCTCATCAGTCTCAGCTGATATTCTCTAGTGTGTTTCTCATCAGTCTCAGCTGATATTCTCTAGTGTGTTTCTCATCAGTCTCAGCTGATATTCTCTAGTGTGTTTCTCATCAGTCTCTGCTGATATTCTCTAGTATGTTTCTCATCAGTTTCATCTGATATTCTCTAGTGTGTTTCTCATCAGTCTCAGCTGATATTCTCTAGTGTGTTTCTTATCAGTCTCAGCTGATATTCTCTAGTGCGTTCTCATCAGTCTCAGCTGATATTCTCTAGTGTGTTTCTCATCAGTCTCTGCTGATATTCTCTACTGTGTTTCTCATCAGTCTCTGCTGATATTCTCTTGTGTGTTTCTCATCAGTCTCAGCTGATATTCTCTAGTGTATTTCTCATCAGTCTCAGCTGACATTCTCTAGTGTGTTTCTCATCAGTTTCATCTGCTATTCTCTAGTGTGTTTCTCATCAGTTTCATCTGATATTCTCTAGTGTACTTCTTATCAGTCTCAGATGATATTCTCTAGTGTGTTTCTCATCAGTCTAAGATGATATTCTCTAGTGTGTTTCTCATCAGTCTAAATTGATATTCTCTAGTGTGTTTATCATCAGTCTCAGCTGATATTCTCTAGTGTGTTTCTCATCAGCCTCAGCTGATATTCTCTAGTGTGTTTCTCATCAGTCTCAGGTGATATTCTCTAATGTGTTTCTCTTCAGTCTTAGTTGATATTCTCTAGTGTGTTTCTCATCAGTCTCAGCTGATATTCTCTAGTGTGTTTCTTATCAGTCTCAGCTGATATTCTCTAGTGCGTTCTCATCAGTCTCAGCTGATATTCTCTAGTGTGTTTCTCATCAGTCTCTGCTGATATTCTCTACTGTGTTTCTCATCAGTCTCTGCTGATATTCTCTTGTGTGTTTCTCATCAGTCTCAGCTGATATTCTCTAGTGTATTTCTCATCAGTCTCAGCTGACATTCTCTAGTGTGTTTCTCATCAGTTTCATCTGCTATTCTCTAGTGTGTTTCTCATCAGTTTCATCTGATATTCTCTAGTGTACTTCTTATCAGTCTCAGATGATATTCTCTAGTGTGTTTCTCATCAGTCTAAGATGATATTCTCTAGTGTGTTTCTCATCAGTCTAAATTGATATTCTCTAGTGTGTTTATCATCAGTCTCAGCTGATATTCTCTAGTGTGTTTCTCATCAGCCTCAGCTGATATTCTCTAGTGTGTTTCTCATCAGTCTCAGGTGATATTCTCTAATGTGTTTCTCTTCAGTCTTAGTTGATATTCTCTAGTGTGTTTCTCATCAGTCTCAGCTGATATTCTCTAGTGTATTTCTCATCAGTCTCAGCTGATATTCTCTAGTGTGTTTCACATCAGTCTCAGGTGATATTCTCTAGGGTGTTTCTCATCAGTCTCAGCTGATATTCTCTATTGTGTTTCTCATCAGTCTCAGCTGATATTCTCTAGTGTTTTTCTTATCAGTCTCAGGTGATATTCTCTAGGGCGTTTCTCATCAGCCTCAGTTGATATTCTCTAGTGTGTTTCTCATCAGTCTCAGCTCATATTCTCTAGTGTATTTCTCATCAGTTTCATCTGATATTCTCTAGTGTATTTCTCATCAGTCTCAGCTGATATTCTCTAGTGTGTTTCTCATCAGTTTCATCTGATATTCTCTAGTGTGTTTCTCATCAGTTTCATCTGATATTCTCTAGTGCGTTTCTCATCAGTCTCAGCTGATATTCTCTAGTGTGTTTCTTATCAGTCTCAGCTGATATTCTCTATTGTGTTTATCATCAGTCTCAGCTGATGTTCTCTAGTGTATTTCTCATCAGTCTCAGTTGATATTCTCTAGGGCGTTTCTCATCAGTCTCAGCTGATATTCTCTAGTGTGTTTCTCATCAGTCTCAGCTGATATTCTCTAGTGTGTTTCTCATCAGTCTCAGCTGATATTCTCTAGTGTGTTTCTTATCAATCTCAGCTCATATTCTCTAGTGTAGTTCTCATCAGTCTCAGGTGATATTCTCTAGTGTGTTTGTCATCAGTCTCAGCTGATATTCTCTAGTGTGCTTCACATCAGTTTCATCTGATATTCTCTATGCTTTTCTCATCAGTCTCAGCTGATATTCTCTAGTGCGTTTCTCATCAGTCTCAGCTGATATTCTCTAGTGTGTTTCTCATCAGTCTCAGCTGATATTCTCTAGTGTGTTTCTCATCAGTCTCAGCTGATATTCTCTAGTGCGTTTCTCATCAGTCTCAGCTGAAATTCTCTAGTGTGTTTGTCATCAGTCTCAGCTGATATTCTCTAGTGTGTTTCTCATCAGTCTCAGCTGATATTCTCTAGTGTGTTTCTCATCAGTCTCAGCTAAAATTCTCTAGTGTGTTTCTCATCAGTCTCAGCTGATTTTCTCTAGTGTGTTTCTCATCATTCTCAGCTGATATTCTCTAGTGTGTTTCTCATCAGTCTCAGCTAAAATTCTCTAGTGTGTTTCTCATCAGTCTCAGCTGATATTCTCTAGTGTGTTTCTCATCAGTCTCAGCTGATATTCTCTAGTGTGTTTCTCATCAGTCTCAGCTGATATTCTCTAGTGTGTTTCTCATCAGTCTCTGCTGATATTCTCTAGTATGTTTCTCATCAGTTTCATCTGATATTCTCTAGTGTGTTTCTCATCAGTCTCAGCTGATATTCTCTAGTGTGTTTCTTATCAGTCTCAGCTGATATTCTCTAGTGCGTTTCTCATCAGTCTCAGCTGATATTCTCTAGTGTGTTTCTCATCAGTCTCTGCTGATATTCTCTACTGTGTTTCTCATCAGTCTCTGCTGATATTCTCTTGTGTGTTTCTCATCAGTCTCAGCTGATATTCTCTAGTGTATTTCTCATCAGTCTCAGCTGACATTCTCTAGTGTGTTTCTCATCAGTTTCATCTGCTATTCTCTAGTGTGTTTCTCATCAGTTTCATCTGATATTCTCTAGTGTACTTCTTATCAGTCTCAGATGATATTCTCTAGTGTGTTTCTCATCAGTCTAAGATGATATTCTCTAGTGTGTTTCTCATCAGTCTAAATTGATATTCTCTAGTGTGTTTATCATCAGTCTCAGCTGATATTCTCTAGTGTGTTTCTCATCAGTCTCAGCTGATATTCTCTAGTGTGTTTCTCATCAGTCTCAGGTGATATTCTCTAGTGTGTTTCTCTTCAGTCTTAGTTGATATTCTCTAGTGTGTTTCTCATCAGTCTCAGCTGAGATTCTCTAGTGTATTTCTCATCAGTCTCAGCTGATATTCTCTAGTGTGTTTCACATCAGTCTCAGGTGATATTCTCTAGGGTGTTTCTCATCAGTCTCAGCTGATATTCTCTATTGTGTTTCTCTTCAGTCTCAGCTGATATTCTCTAGTGTTTTTCTTATCAGTCTCAGCTGATATTCTCTAGGGCGTTTCTCATCAGTCTCAGCTGATATTCTCTAGTGTGTTTCTCATCAGTCTCAGCTAATATTCTCTAGTGTATTTCTCATCAGTTTCATCTGATATTCTCTAGTGTATTTCTCATCAGTCTCAGCTGATATTCTCTAGTGTGTTTCTCATCAGTCTCAGCTGATATTCTCTAGTGTGTTTCTCATCAGTCTCAGCTGATATTCTCTAGTGTGTTTCTTATCAGTCTCAGCTCATATTCTCTAGTGTAGTTCTCATCAGTCTCAGGTGATATTCTCTAGTGCGTTTCTCATCAGTCTCAGCTGATATTCTCTATTGCTTTTCTCATCAGTCTCAGCTGATATTCTCTAGTGCGTTTCTCATCAGTCTCAGCTGATATTCTCTAGTGCGTTTCTCATCAGTCTCAGCTGATATTCTCTAGTGCGTTTCTCATCAGTCTCAGCTGATATTCTCTAGTGCGTTTCTCATCAGTCTCAGCTGAAATTCTCTAGTGTGTTTGTCATCAGTCTCAGCTGATATTCTCTAGTGTGTTTCTCATCAGTCTCAGCTGATATTCTCTAGTGTGTTTCTCATCAGTCTCAGCTAAAATTCTCTAGTGTGTTTCTCATCAGTCTCAGCTGATTTTCTCTAGTGTGTTTCTCATCATTCTCAGCTGATATTCTCTAGTGTGTTTCTCATCAGTCTCAGCTGATATTCTCTAGTGTATTTCTCATCAGTCTCAGTTGATATTCTCTAGGGCGTTTCTCATCAGTCTCAGCTGATATTCTCTAGTGTGTTTCTCATCAGTCTCATCTGATATTCTCTAGTGTGCTTCTCATCAGTCTCAGCTGATATTCTCTAGTGTGTTTCTCATCAGTTTCATCTGATATTCTCTAGTGTGTTTCTCATCAGTTTCATCTGATATTCTCTAGTGTGTTTCTCATCAGTTTCATCTGATATTCTCTAGTGCGTTTCTCATCAGTCTCAGCTGATATTCTCTAGTGTGTTTCTTATCAGTCTCAGTTGATATTCTCTAGAGTGTTTCTCATCAGTCTCAGCTGATATTCTCTAGTGTGTTTCTCATCAGTCTCAGCTGATATTCTCTAGTGTATTTCTCATCAGTCTCAGTTGATATTCTCTAGGGCGTTTCTCATCAGTCTCAGCTGATATTCTCTAGTGTGTTTCTCATCAGTCTCAGCTGATATTCTCTAGTGTGTTTGTCATCAGTCTCAGCTGATATTCTCTAGTGTGTTTCTCATCAGTCTCAGCTGATATTCTCTAGTGCGTTTCTCATCAGTCTCAGCTGAAATTCTCTAGTGTGTTTGTCATCAGTCTCAGCTGATATTCTCTAGTGTGTTTCTCATCAGTCTCAGCTGATATTCTCTAGTGTGTTTCTCATCAGTCTCAGCTAAAATTCTCTAGTGTGTTTCTCATCAGTCTCAGCTGATTTTCTCTAGTGTGTTTCTCATCAGTCTCAGCTAAAATTCTCTAGTGTGTTTCTCATCAGTCTCAGCTGATATTCTCTAGTGTGTTTCTCATCAGTCTCAGCTGATATTCTCTAGTGTGTTTCTCATCAGTCTCAGCTGATATTCTCTAGTGTGTTTCTCATCAGTCTCTGCTGATATTCTCTAGTATGTTTCTCATCAGTTTCATCTGATATTCTCTAGTGTGTTTCTCATCAGTCTCAGCTGATATTCTCTAGTGTGTTTCTTATCAGTCTCAGCTGATATTCTCTAGTGCGTTCTCATCAGTCTCAGCTGATATTCTCTAGTGTGTTTCTCATCAGTCTCTGCTGATATTCTCTACTGTGTTTCTCATCAGTCTCTGCTGATATTCTCTTGTGTGTTTCTCATCAGTCTCAGCTGATATTCTCTAGTGTATTTCTCATCAGTCTCAGCTGACATTCTCTAGTGTGTTTCTCATCAGTTTCATCTGCTATTCTCTAGTGTGTTTCTCATCAGTTTCATCTGATATTCTCTAGTGTACTTCTTATCAGTCTCAGATGATATTCTCTAGTGTGTTTCTCATCAGTCTAAGATGATATTCTCTAGTGTGTTTCTCATCAGTCTAAATTGATACTCTCTAGTGTGTTTATCATCAGTCTCAGCTGATATTCTCTAGTGTGTTTCTCATCAGCCTCAGCTGATATTCTCTAGTGTGTTTCTCATCAGTCTCAGGTGATATTCTCTAATGTGTTTCTCTTCAGTCTTAGTTGATATTCTCTAGTGTGTTTCTCATCAGTCTCAGCTGATATTCTCTAGTGTATTTCTCATCAGTCTCAGCTGATATTCTCTAGTGTGTTTCACATCAGTCTCAGGTGATATTCTCTAGGGTGTTTCTCATCAGTCTCAGCTGATATTCTCTATTGTGTTTCTCATCAGTCTCAGCTGATATTCTCTAGTGTTTTTCTTATCAGTCTCAGGTGATATTCTCTAGGGCGTTTCTCATCAGCCTCAGTTGATATTCTCTAGTGTGTTTCTCATCAGTCTCAGCTCATATTCTCTAGTGTATTTCTCATCAGTTTCATCTGATATTCTCTAGTGTATTTCTCATCAGTCTCAGCTGATATTCTCTAGTGTGTTTCTCATCAGTTTCATCTGATATTCTCTAGTGTGTTTCTCATCAGTTTCATCTGATATTCTCTAGTGCGTTTCTCATCAGTCTCAGCTGATATTCTCTAGTGTGTTTCTTATCAGTCTCAGCTGATATTCTCTATTGTGTTTCTCATCAGTCTCAGCTGATATTCTCTAGTGTATTTCTCATCAGTCTCAGTTGATATTCTCTAGGGCGTTTCTCATCAGTCTCAGCTGATATTCTCTAGTGTGTTTCTCATCAGTCTCAGCTGATATTCTCTAGTGTGTTTCTCATCAGTCTCAGCTGATATTCTCTAGTGTGTTTCTTATCAATCTCAGCTCATATTCTCTAGTGTAGTTCTCATCAGTCTCAGGTGATATTCTCTAGTGTGTTTGTCATCAGTCTCAGCTGATATTCTCTAGTGTGCTTCACATCAGTTTCATCTGATATTCTCTATGCTTTTCTCATCAGTCTCAGCTGATATTCTCTAGTGCGTTTCTCTTCAGTCTCAGTTGATATTCTCTAGTGTGTTTCTCATCAGTCTCAGCTGATATTCTCTAGTGTGTTTCTCATCAGTCTCAGCTGATATTCTCTAGTGTGTTTCTCATCAGTTTCATCTGATATTCTCTAGTGTGTTTCTCATCAGTTTCATCTGATATTCTCTAGTGTGTTTCTCATCAGTCTCAGTTGATATTCTCTAGGGCGTTTCTCATCAGTCTCAGCTGATATTCTCTAGTGTGTTTCTCATCAGTCTCAGCTGATATTCTCTAGTGTGCTTCTCATCAGTCTCAGCTGATATTCTCTAGTGTGTTTCTCATCAGTTTCATCTGATATTCTCTAGTGTGTTTCTCATCAGTTTCATCTGATATTCTCTAGTGTGTTTCTCATCAGTTTCATCTGATATTCTCTAGTGCGTTTCTCATCAGTCTCAGCTGATATTCTCTAGTGTGTTTCTTATCAGTCTCAGTTGATATTCTCTAGAGTGTTTCTCATCAGTCTCAGCTGATATTCTCTAGTGTGTTTCTCATCAGTCTCAGCTGATATTCTCTAGTGTTTTTCTTATCAGTCTCAGCTGATATTCTCTAGGGCGTTTCTCATCAGTCTCAGCTGATATTCTCTAGGGCGTTTCTCATCAGTCTCAGCTCATATTCTCTAGTGTATTTCTCATCAGTTTCATCTGATATTCTCTAGTGTATTTCTCATCAGTCTCAGCTTATATTCTCTAGGGCGTTTCTCATCAGTCTCAGCTGATATTCTCTAGTGTGTTTCTCATCAGTTTCATCTGATATTCTCTAGTGTGTTTCTCATCAGTTTCATCTGATATTCTCTAGTGCGTTTCTCATCAGTCTCAGCTGATATTCTCTAGTGTGTTTCTTATCAGTCTCAGCTGATATTCTCTATTGTGTTTCTCATCAGTCTCAGCTGATATTCTCTAGTGTATTTCTCATCAGTCTCAGTTGATATTCTCTAGGGCGTTTCTCATCAGTCTCAGCTGATATTCTCTAGTGTGTTTCTCATCAGTCTCAGCTGATATTCTCTAGTGTGTTTCTCATCAGTCTCAGCTGATATTCTCTAGTGTGTTTCTTATCAATCTCAGCTCATATTCTCTAGTGTAGTTCTCATCAGTCTCAGGAGATATTCTCTAGTGTGTTTGTCATCAGTCTCAGCTGATATTCTCTAGTGTGCTTCACATCAGTTTCATCTGATATTCTCTATGCTTTTCTCATCAGTCTCAGCTGATATTCTCTAGTGCGTTTCTCTTCAGTCTCAATTGATATTCTCTAGCGTGTTTCTCATCGGTCTCAGATGATATTCTCTAGTGTGTTTCTCATCAGTCTCAGCTGATATTCTCTAGTGTGCTTCACATCAGTCTCAGCTGATATTCTCTAGTGTATTTCTCATCAGTCTCAGCTGATATTCTCTAGTGTGTTTCTCATCAGTTTCATCTGATATTCTCTAGTGTGTTTCTCATCAGTTTCATCTGATATTCTCTAGTGTGTTTCTCATCAGTCTCAGCTGATATTCTCTAGTGTGTTTCTCATCAGTCTCAGCTGATATTCTCTAGTGTGTTTCTCATCAGTCTCAGCTGATGTTCTCTAGTGTGTTTCTTATCAGTCTCAGCTGATGTTCTCTAGTGTATTTCTCATCAGTCTCAGCTGATATTCTCTAGTGTGTTTCTCATCAGTTTCATCTGCTATTCTCTAGTGTGTTTCTCATCAGTTTCATCTGATATTCTCTAATGTACTTCTTATCAGTCTCAGATGATATTCTCTAGTGTGTTTCTCATCAGTTTCATCTGATATTCTCTAGTGTGTTTCTCATCAGTCTCAGGTGATATTCTCTAGTGTGTTTCTCATCAGTCTCAGGTGATATTCTCTAGTGCGTTTGTCATCAGTCTCAGCTGATATTCTCTAGTGCGTTTGTCATCAGTCTCAGCAGATATTCTCTAGTGCGTTTCTCATCAGTCTCAGCTGATATTCTCTAGTGTGTTTCTCATCAGTCTCAGCTGATATTCTCTAGTGTGTTTCTCATCAGTCTCAGCTGATATTCTCTAGTGGTTTTCTTATCAGTCTCAGCTGATATTCTCTAGGGCGTTTCTCATCAGTCTCAGCTGATATTCTCTAGTGTGTTTCTTATCAGTCTCAGTTGATATTCTCTAGTGTGTTTCTCAACAGTCTCAGCTCATATTCTCTAGTGTATTTCTCATCAGTTTCATCTGATATTCTCTAGTGTATTTCTCATCAGTCTCAGCTGATATTCTCTAGGGCGTTTCTCATCAGTCTCAGCTGATATTCTCTAGTGTGTTTCTCATCAGTTTCATCTGATATTCTCTAGTGTGTTTCTCATCAGTTTCATCTGATATTCTCTAGTGCGTTTCTCATCAGTCTCAGCTGATATTCTCTAGTGTGTTTCTTATCAGTCTCAGTTGATATTCTCTAGTGTGTTTCTCATCAGTCTCAGCTGATATTCTCTAGTGTGTTTCTCATCAGTCTCAGCTGATATTCTCTAGTGTATTTCTCATCAGTCTCAGTTGATATTCTCTAGGGCGTTTCTCATCAGTCTCAGCTGATATTCTCTAGTGTGTTTCTCATCAGTCTCAGCTGATATTCTCTAGTGTGCTTCTCATCAGTCTCAGCTGATATTCTCTAGTGTGTTTCTCATCAGTCTCAGCTGATATTCTCTAGTGTGTTTCTCATCAGTTTCATCTGATATTCTCTAGTGTGTTTCTCATCAGTTTCATCTGATATTCTCTAGTGTGTTTCTCATCAGTTTCATCTGATATTCTCTAGTGCGTTTCTCATCAGTCTCAGCTGATATTCTCTAGTGTGTTTCTTATCAGTCTCAGTTGATATTCTCTAGTGTGTTTCTCATCAGTCTCAGCTGATATTCTCTAGAGTGTTTCTCATCAGTCTCAGCTGATATTCTCTAGTGTATTTCTCATCAGTCTCAGTTGATATTCTCTAGGGCGTTTCTCATCAGTCTCAGCTGATATTCTCTAGTGTGTTTCTCATCAGTCTCAGCTGATATTCTCTAGTGTGTTTCTCATCAGTCTCAGCTGATATTCTCTAGTGTGTTTCTTATCAGTCTCAGCTCATATTCTCTACTGTAGTTCTCATCAGTCTCAGGTGATATTCTCTAGTGTGTTTGTCATCAGTCTCATCTGATATTCTCTAGTGTGCTTCACATCAGTTTCATCTGATATTCTCTAGTGTGTTTCTCATCAGTCTCAGCTGATATTCTCTAGTGTGTTTCTCATCAGTCTCAGCTGATATTCTCTAGTGTGTTTCTCATCAGTCTCAGCTGATATTCTCTAGTGTGTTTCACATCAGTCTCAGGTGATATTCTCTAGGGTGTTTCTCATCAGTCTCAGCTGATATTCTCTATTGTGTTTCTCATCAGTCTCAGCTGATATTCTCTAGTGTTTTTCTTATCAGTCTCAGCTGATATTCTCTAGGGCGTTTCTCATCAGTCTCAGTTGATATTCTCTAGTGTGTTTCTCATCAGTCTCAGCTCATTTTCTCTAGTGTATTTCTCATCAGTTTCATCTGATATTCTCTATTGTATTTCTCATCAGTCTCAGCTGATATTCTCTAGGGCGTTTCTCATCAGTCTCAGCTGATATTCTCTAGTGTGTTTCTCATCAGTTTCATCTGATATTCTCTAGTGTGTTTCTCATCAGTTTCATCAGATATTCTCTAGTGCGTTTCTCATCAGTCTCAGCTAATATTCTCTAGTGTGTTTCTTATCAGTCTCAGCTGATATTCTCTATTTTGTTTCTCATCAGTCTCAGCTGATATTCTCTAGTGTATTTCTCATCAGTCTCAGTTGATATTCTCTAGGGCGTTTCTCATCAGTCTCAGCTGATATTCTCTAGTGTGTTTCTCATCAGTCTCAGCTGATATTCTCTAGTGTGTTTCTCATCAGTCTCAGCTCATATTCTCTAGTGTGTTTCTTATCAATCTCAGCTCATATTCTCTAGTGTAGTTCTCATCAGTCTCAGGTGATATTCTCTAGTGTGTTTGTCATCAGTCTCAGCTGATATTCTCTAGTATGCTTCACATCAATTTCATCTGATATTCTCTATGCTTTTCTCATCAGTCTCAGCTGATATTCTCTATTGTGTTTCTCATCAGTCTCAGCTGATATTCTCTAGTGTTTTTCTTATCAGTTTCATCTGATATTCTCTAGTGCGTTTCTCTTCAGTCTCAGTTGATATTCTCTAGTGTGTTTCTCATCAGTCTCAGCTGATATTCTCTAGTGTGTTTCTCATCAGTCTCAGCTGATATTCTCTAGTGTGCTTCACATCAGTCTCAGCTGATATTCTCTAGTGTATTTCTCATCAGTCTCATCTGATATTCTCTAGTGTGTTTCTCATCAGTTTCATCTGATATTCTCTAGTGTGTTTCTCATCAGTTTCATCTGATATTCTCTAGTGTGTTTCTCATCAGTCTCAGCTGATATTCTCTAGTGTGTTTCTCATCAGTCTCAGCTGATATTCTCTAGTGTGTATCTCATCAGTCTCAGCTGATGTTCTCTAGTGTGTTTCTTATCTGTCTCAGCTGATATTCTCTAGTGTGTTTCTCATCAGTTTCATCTGCTATTCTCTAGTGTGTTTCTCATCAGTTTCATCTGATATTCTCTAGTGTACTTCTTATCAGTCTCAGATGATATTCTCTAGTGTGTTTCTCATCAGTTTCATCTGATATTCTCTAGTGTGTTTCTCATCAGTCTCAGGTGATATTCTCTAGTGTGTTTCTCATCAGTCTCAGGTGATATTCTCTAGTGCGTTTGTCATCAGTCTCAGCTGATATTCTCTAGTGCGTTTGTCATCAGTCTCAGCTGATATTCTCTAGTGCGTTTCTCATCAGTCTCAGCTGATATTCTCTAGTGTGTTTCTCATCAGTCTCAGTTGATATTCTCTAGTGTGTTTCTCATCAGTCTCAGCTGATATTCTCTAGTGTTTTTCTTATCAGTCTCAGCTGATATTCTCTAGGGCGTTTCTCATCAGTCTCAGCTGATATTCTCTAGGGCGTTTCTCATCAGTCTCAGCTCATATTCTCTAGTGTATTTCTCATCAGTTTCATCTGATATTCTCTAGTGTATTTCTCATCAGTCTCAGCTTATATTCTCTAGGGCGTTTCTCATCAGTCTCAGCTGATATTCTCTAGTGTGTTTCTCATCAGTTTCATCTGATATTCTCTAGTGTGTTTCTCATCAGTTTCATCTGATATTCTCTAGTGCGTTTCTCATCAGTCTCAGCTGATATTCTCTAGTGTGTTTCTTATCAGTCTCAGCTGATATTCTCTATTGTGTTTCTCATCAGTCTCAGCTGATATTCTCTAGTGTATTTCTCATCAGTCTCAGTTGATATTCTCTAGGGCGTTTCTCATCAGTCTCAGCTGATATTCTCTAGTGTGTTTCTCATCAGTCTCAGCTGATATTCTCTAGTGTGTTTCTCATCAGTCTCAGCTGATATTCTCTAGTGTGTTTCTTATCAATCTCAGCTCATATTCTCTAGTGTAGTTCTCATCAGTCTCAGGAGATATTCTCTAGTGTGTTTGTCATCAGTCTCAGCTGATATTCTCTAGTGTGCTTCACATCAGTTTCATCTGATATTCTCTATGCTTTTCTCATCAGTCTCAGCTGATATTCTCTAGTGCGTTTCTCTTCAGTCTCAATTGATATTCTCTAGCGTGTTTCTCATCGGTCTCAGATGATATTCTCTAGTGTGTTTCTCATCAGTCTCAGCTGATATTCTCTAGTGTGCTTCACATCAGTCTCAGCTGATATTCTCTAGTGTATTTCTCATCAGTCTCAGCTGATATTCTCTAGTGTGTTTCTCATCAGTTTCATCTGATATTCTCTAGTGTGTTTCTCATCAGTTTCATCTGATATTCTCTAGTGTGTTTCTCATCAGTCTCAGCTGATATTCTCTAGTGTGTTTCTCATCAGTCTCAGCTGATATTCTCTAGTGTGTTTCTCATCAGTCTCAGCTGATGTTCTCTAGTGTGTTTCTTATCAGTCTCAGCTGATGTTCTCTAGTGTATTTCTCATCAGTCTCAGCTGATATTCTCTAGTGTGTTTCTCATCAGTTTCATCTGCTATTCTCTAGTGTGTTTCTCATCAGTTTCATCTGATATTCTCTAATGTACTTCTTATCAGTCTCAGATGATATTCTCTAGTGTGTTTCTCATCAGTTTCATCTGATATTCTCTAGTGTGTTTCTCATCAGTCTCAGGTGATATTCTCTAGTGTGTTTCTCATCAGTCTCAGGTGATATTCTCTAGTGCGTTTGTCATCAGTCTCAGCTGATATTCTCTAGTGCGTTTGTCATCAGTCTCAGCAGATATTCTCTAGTGCGTTTCTCATCAGTCTCAGCTGATATTCTCTAGTGTGTTTCTCATCAGTCTCAGCTGATATTCTCTAGTGTGTTTCTCATCAGTCTCAGCTGATATTCTCTAGTGGTTTTCTTATCAGTCTCAGCTGATATTCTCTAGGGCGTTTCTCATCAGTCTCAGCTGATATTCTCTAGTGTGTTTCTTATCAGTCTCAGTTGATATTCTCTAGTGTGTTTCTCAACAGTCTCAGCTCATATTCTCTAGTGTATTTCTCATCAGTTTCATCTGATATTCTCTAGTGTATTTCTCATCAGTCTCAGCTGATATTCTCTAGGGCGTTTCTCATCAGTCTCAGCTGATATTCTCTAGTGTGTTTCTCATCAGTTTCATCTGATATTCTCTAGTGTGTTTCTCATCAGTTTCATCTGATATTCTCTAGTGCGTTTCTCATCAGTCTCAGCTGATATTCTCTAGTGTGTTTCTTATCAGTCTCAGTTGATATTCTCTAGTGTGTTTCTCATCAGTCTCAGCTGATATTCTCTAGTGTGTTTCTCATCAGTCTCAGCTGATATTCTCTAGTGTATTTCTCATCAGTCTCAGTTGATATTCTCTAGGGCGTTTCTCATCAGTCTCAGCTGATATTCTCTAGTGTGTTTCTCATCAGTCTCAGCTGATATTCTCTAGTGTGCTTCTCATCAGTCTCAGCTGATATTCTCTAGTGTGTTTCTCATCAGTCTCAGCTGATATTCTCTAGTGTGTTTCTCATCAGTTTCATCTGATATTCTCTAGTGTGTTTCTCATCAGTTTCATCTGATATTCTCTAGTGTGTTTCTCATCAGTTTCATCTGATATTCTCTAGTGCGTTTCTCATCAGTCTCAGCTGATATTCTCTAGTGTGTTTCTTATCAGTCTCAGTTGATATTCTCTAGTGTGTTTCTCATCAGTCTCAGCTGATATTCTCTAGAGTGTTTCTCATCAGTCTCAGCTGATATTCTCTAGTGTATTTCTCATCAGTCTCAGTTGATATTCTCTAGGGCGTTTCTCATCAGTCTCAGCTGATATTCTCTAGTGTGTTTCTCATCAGTCTCAGCTGATATTCTCTAGTGTGTTTCTCATCAGTCTCAGCTGATATTCTCTAGTGTGTTTCTTATCAGTCTCAGCTCATATTCTCTACTGTAGTTCTCATCAGTCTCAGGTGATATTCTCTAGTGTGTTTGTCATCAGTCTCATCTGATATTCTCTAGTGTGCTTCACATCAGTTTCATCTGATATTCTCTAGTGTGTTTCTCATCAGTCTCAGCTGATATTCTCTAGTGTGTTTCTCATCAGTCTCAGCTGATATTCTCTAGTGTGTTTCTCATCAGTCTCAGCTGATATTCTCTAGTGTGTTTCACATCAGTCTCAGGTGATATTCTCTAGGGTGTTTCTCATCAGTCTCAGCTGATATTCTCTATTGTGTTTCTCATCAGTCTCAGCTGATATTCTCTAGTGTTTTTCTTATCAGTCTCAGCTGATATTCTCTAGGGCGTTTCTCATCAGTCTCAGTTGATATTCTCTAGTGTGTTTCTCATCAGTCTCAGCTCATTTTCTCTAGTGTATTTCTCATCAGTTTCATCTGATATTCTCTATTGTATTTCTCATCAGTCTCAGCTGATATTCTCTAGGGCGTTTCTCATCAGTCTCAGCTGATATTCTCTAGTGTGTTTCTCATCAGTTTCATCTGATATTCTCTAGTGTGTTTCTCATCAGTTTCATCAGATATTCTCTAGTGCGTTTCTCATCAGTCTCAGCTAATATTCTCTAGTGTGTTTCTTATCAGTCTCAGCTGATATTCTCTATTTTGTTTCTCATCAGTCTCAGCTGATATTCTCTAGTGTATTTCTCATCAGTCTCAGTTGATATTCTCTAGGGCGTTTCTCATCAGTCTCAGCTGATATTCTCTAGTGTGTTTCTCATCAGTCTCAGCTGATATTCTCTAGTGTGTTTCTCATCAGTCTCAGCTCATATTCTCTAGTGTGTTTCTTATCAATCTCAGCTCATATTCTCTAGTGTAGTTCTCATCAGTCTCAGGTGATATTCTCTAGTGTGTTTGTCATCAGTCTCAGCTGATATTCTCTAGTATGCTTCACATCAGTTTCATCTGATATTCTCTATGCTTTTCTCATCAGTCTCAGCTGATATTCTCTATTGTGTTTCTCATCAGTCTCAGCTGATATTCTCTAGTGTTTTTCTTATCAGTTTCATCTGATATTCTCTAGTGCGTTTCTCTTCAGTCTCAGTTGATATTCTCTAGTGTGTTTCTCATCAGTCTCAGCTGATATTCTCTAGTGTGTTTCTCATCAGTCTCAGCTGATATTCTCTAGTGTGCTTCACATCAGTCTCAGCTGATATTCTCTAGTGTATTTCTCATCAGTCTCATCTGATATTCTCTAGTGTGTTTCTCATCAGTTTCATCTGATATTCTCTAGTGTGTTTCTCATCAGTTTCATCTGATATTCTCTAGTGTGTTTCTCATCAGTCTCAGCTGATATTCTCTAGTGTGTTTCTCATCAGTCTCAGCTGATATTCTCTAGTGTGTATCTCATCAGTCTCAGCTGATGTTCTCTAGTGTGTTTCTTATCTGTCTCAGCTGATATTCTCTAGTGTGTTTCTCATCAGTTTCATCTGCTATTCTCTAGTGTGTTTCTCATCAGTTTCATCTGATATTCTCTAGTGTACTTCTTATCAGTCTCAGATGATATTCTCTAGTGTGTTTCTCATCAGTTTCATCTGATATTCTCTAGTGTGTTTCTCATCAGTCTCAGGTGATATTCTCTAGTGTGTTTCTCATCAGTCTCAGGTGATATTCTCTAGTGCGTTTGTCATCAGTCTCAGCTGATATTCTCTAGTGCGTTTGTCATCAGTCTCAGCTGATATTCTCTAGTGCGTTTCTCATCAGTCTCAGCTGATATTCTCTAGTGTGTTTCTCATCAGTCTCAGTTGATATTCTCTAGTGTGTTTCTCATCAGTCTCAGCTGATATTCTCTAGTGTTTTTCTTATCAGTCTCAGCTGATATTCTCTAGGGCGTTTCTCATCAGTCTCAGCTGATATTCTCTAGTGTGTTTCTTATCAGTTTCAGTTGATATTCTCTAGTGTGTTTCTCAACAGTCTCAGCTCATATTCTCTAGTGTATTTCTCATCAGTTTCATCTGATATTCTCTAGTGTATTTCTCATCAGTCTCAGCTGATATTCTCTAGGGCGTTTCTCATCAGTCTCAGCTGATATTCTCTAGTGTGTTTCTCATCAGTTTCATCTGATATTCTCTAGTGTGTTTCTCATCAGTTTCATCTGATATTCTCTAGTGCGTTTCTCATCAGTCTCAGCTGATATTCTCTAGTGTGTTTCTTATCAGTCTCAGTTGATATTCTCTAGAGTGTTTCTCATAAGTCTCAGCTGATATTCTCTAGTGTGTTTCCCATCAGTCTCAGCTCATATTCTCTAGTGTATTTCTCATCAGTTTCATCTGATATTCTCTAGTGTATTTCTCATCAGTCTCAGCTTATATTCTCTAGGGCGTTTCTCATCAGTCTCAGCTGATATTCTCTAGTGTGTTGCTCATCAGTTTCATCTGATATTCTCTAGTGTGTTTCTCATCAGTTTCATCTGATATTCTCTAGTGCGTTTCTCATCAGTCTCAGCTGATATTCTCTAGTGTGTTTCTTATCAGTCTCAGCTGATATTCTCTATTGTGTTTCTCATCAGTCTCAGCTGATATTCTCTAGTGTATTTCTCATCAGTCTCAGTTGATATTCTCTAGGGCGTTTCTCATCAGTCTCAGCTGATATTCTCTAGTGTGTTTCTCATCAGTCTCAGCTGATATTCTCTAGTGTGTTTCTCATCAGTCTCAGCTGATATTCTCTAGTGTGTTTCTTATCAATCTCAGCTCATATTCTCTAGTGTAGTTCTCATCAGTCTCAGGAGATATTCTCTAGTGTGTTTGTCATCAGTCTCAGCTGATATTCTCTAGTGTGCTTCACATCAGTTTCATCTGATATTCTCTATGCTTTTCTCATCAGTCTCAGCTGATATTCTCTAGTGCGTTTCTCTTCAGTCTCAATTGATATTCTCTAGCGTGTTTCTCATCGGTCTCAGATGATATTCTCTAGTGTGTTTCTCATCAGTCTCAGCTGATATTCTCTAGTGTGCTTCACATCAGTCTCAGCTGATATTCTCTAGTGTATTTCTCATCAGTCTCAGCTGATATTCTCTAGTGTGTTTCTCATCAGTTTCATCTGATATTCTCTAGTGTGTTTCTCATCAGTTTCATTTGATATTCTCTAGTGTGTTTCTCATCAGTCTCAGCTGATATTCTCTAGTGTGTTTCTCATCAGTCTCAGCTGATATTCTCTAGTGTGTTTCTCATCAGTCTCAGCTGATGTTCTCTAGTGTGTTTCTTATCAGTCTCAGCTGATGTTCTCTAGTGTATTTCTCATCAGTCTCAGCTGATATTCTCTAGTGTGTTTCTCATCAGTTTCATCTGCTATTCTCTAGTGTGTTTCTCATCAGTTTCATCTGATATTCTCTAATGTACTTCTTATCAGTCTCAGATGATATTCTCTAGTGTGTTTCTCATCAGTTTCATCTGATATTCTCTAGTGTGTTTCTCATCAGTCTCAGGTGATATTCTCTAGTGTGTTTCTCATCAGTCTCAGGTGATATTCTCTAGTGCGTTTGTCATCAGTCTCAGCTGATATTCTCTAGTGCGTTTGTCATCAGTCTCAGCAGATATTCTCTAGTGCGTTTCTCATCAGTCTCAGCTGATATTCTCTAGTGTGTTTCTCATCAGTCTCAGCTGATATTCTCTAGTGTGTTTCTCATCAGTCTCAGCTGATATTCTCTAGTGTTTTTCTTATCAGTCTCAGCTGATATTCTCTAGGGCGTTTCTCATCAGTCTCAGCTGATATTCTCTAGTGTGTTTCTTATCAGTCTCAGTTGATATTCTCTAGTGTGTTTCTCAACAGTCTCAGCTCATATTCTCTAGTGTATTTCTCATCAGTTTCATCTGATATTCTCTAGTGTATTTCTCATCAGTCTCAGCTGATATTCTCTAGTGTGTTTCTCATCAGTTTCATCTGATATTCTCTAGTGTGTTTCTCATCAGTTTCATCTGATATTCTCTAGTGCGTTTCTCATCAGTCTCAGCTGATATTCTCTAGTGTGTTTCTTATCAGTCTCAGTTGATATTCTCTAGTGTGTTTCTCATCAGTCTCAGCTGATATTCTCTAGTGTGTTTCTCATCAGTCTCAGCTGATATTCTCTAGTGTATTTTTCATCAGTCTCAGTTGATATTCTCTACGGCGTTTCTCATCAGTCTCAGCTGATATTCTCTAGTGTGTTTCTCATCAGTCTCAGCTGATATTCTCTAGTGTGCTTCTCATCAGTCTCAGCTGATATTCTCTAGTGTGTTTCTCATCAGTCTCAGCTGATATTCTCTATTGTGTTTCTCATCAGTCTCAGCTGATATTCTCTAGTGTTTTTCTTATCAGTTTCATCTGATATTCTCTAGTGCGTTTCTCTTCAGTCTCAGTTGATATTCTCTAGTGTGTTTCTCATCAGTCTCAGCTGATATTCTCTAGTGTGTTTCTCATCAGTCTCAGCTGATATTCTCTAGTGTGCTTCACATCAGTCTCAGCTGATATTCTCTAGTGTATTTCTCATCAGTCTCATCTGATATTCTCTAGTGTGTTTCTCATCAGTTTCATCTGATATTCTCTAGTGTGTTTCTCATCAGTTTCATCTGATATTCTCTAGTGTGTTTCTCATCAGTCTCAGCTGATATTCTCTAGTGTGTTTCTCATCAGTCTCAGCTGATATTCTCTAGTGTGTATCTCATCAGTCTCAGCTGATGTTCTCTAGTGTGTTTCTTATCTGTCTCAGCTGATATTCTCTAGTGTGTTTCTCATCAGTTTCATCTGCTATTCTCTAGTGTGTTTCTCATCAGTTTCATCTGATATTCTCTAGTGTACTTCTTATCAGTCTCAGATGATATTCTCTAGTGTGTTTCTCATCAGTTTCATCTGATATTCTCTAGTGTGTTTCTCATCAGTCTCAGGTGATATTCTCTAGTGTGTTTCTCATCAGTCTCAGGTGATATTCTCTAGTGCGTTTGTCATCAGTCTCAGCTGATATTCTCTAGTGCGTTTGTCATCAGTCTCAGCTGATATTCTCTAGTGCGTTTCTCATCAGTCTCAGCTGATATTCTCTAGTGTGTTTCTCATCAGTCTCAGTTGATATTCTCTAGTGTGTTTCTCATCAGTCTCAGCTGATATTCTCTAGTGTTTTTCTTATCAGTCTCAGCTGATATTCTCTAGGGCGTTTCTCATCAGTCTCAGCTGATATTCTCTAGTGTGTTTCTTATCAGTTTCAGTTGATATTCTCTAGTGTGTTTCTCAACAGTCTCAGCTCATATTCTCTAGTGTATTTCTCATCAGTTTCATCTGATATTCTCTAGTGTATTTCTCATCAGTCTCAGCTGATATTCTCTAGGGCGTTTCTCATCAGTCTCAGCTGATATTCTCTAGTGTGTTTCTCATCAGTTTCATCTGATATTCTCTAGTGTGTTTCTCATCAGTTTCATCTGATATTCTCTAGTGCGTTTCTCATCAGTCTCAGCTGATATTCTCTAGTGTGTTTCTTATCAGTCTCAGTTGATATTCTCTAGTGTGTTTCTCACCAGTCTCAGCTGATATTCTCTAATGTGTTTCTCATCAGTCTCAGCTGATATTCTCTAGTGTATTTCTCATCAGTCTCAGTTGATATTCTCTAGGGCGTTTCTCATCAGTCTCAGCTGATATTCTCTAGTGTGTTTCTCATCAGTCTCAGCTGATATTCTCTAGTGTGCTTCTCATCAGTCTCAGCTGATATTCTCTAGTGTGTTTCTCATCAGTTTCATCTGATATTCTCTAGTGTGTTTCTCATCAGTTTCATCTGATATTCTCTAGTGTGTTTCTCATCAGTTTCATCTGATATTCTCTAGTGCGTTTCTCATCAGTCTCAGCTGATATTCTCTAGTGTGTTTCTTATCAGTCTCAGTTGATATTCTCTAGAGTGTTTCTCATCAGTCTCAGCTGATATTCTCTAGTGTGTTTCCCATCAGTCTCAGCTCATATTCTCTAGTGTATTTCTCATCAGTTTCATCTGATATTCTCTAGTGTATTTCTCATCAGTCTCAGCTTATATTCTCTAGGGCGTTTCTCATCAGTCTCAGCTGATATTCTCTAGTGTGTTTCTCATCAGTTTCATCTGATATTCTCTAGTGTGTTTCTCATCAGTTTCATCTGATATTCTCTAGTGCGTTTCTCATCAGTCTCAGCTGATATTCTCTAGTGTGTTTCTTATCAGTCTCAGCTGATATTCTCTATTGTGTTTCTCATCAGTCTCAGCTGATATTCTCTAGTGTATTTCTCATCAGTCTCAGTTGATATTCTCTAGGGCGTTTCTCATCAGTCTCAGCTGATATTCTCTAGTGTGTTTCTCATCAGTCTCAGCTGATATTCTCTAGTGTATTTCTCATCAGTCTCAGCTGATATTCTCTAGTGTGTTTCTTATCAATCTCAGCTCATATTCTCTAGTGTAGTTCTCATCAGTCTCAGGAGATATTCTCTAGTGTGTTTGTCATCAGTCTCAGCTGATATTCTCTAGTGTGCTTCACATCAGTTTCATCTGATATTCTCTATGCTTTTCTCATCAGTCTCAGCTGATATTCTCTAGTGCGTTTCTCTTCAGTCTCAATTGATATTCTCTAGCGTGTTTCTCATCGGTCTCAGATGATATTCTCTAGTGTGTTTCTCATCAGTCTCAGCTGATATTCTCTAGTGTGCTTCACATCAGTCTCAGCTGATATTCTCTAGTGTATTTCTCATCAGTCTCAGCTGATATTCTCTAGTGTGTTTCTCATCAGTTTCATCTGATATTCTCTAGTGTGTTTCTCATCAGTTTCATTTGATATTCTCTAGTGTGTTTCTCATCAGTCTCAGCTGATATTCTCTAGTGTGTTTCTCATCAGTCTCAGCTGATATTCTCTAGTGTGTTTCTCATCAGTCTCAGCTGATGTTCTCTAGTGTGTTTCTTATCAGTCTCAGCTGATGTTCTCTAGTGTATTTCTCATCAGTCTCAGCTGATATTCTCTAGTGTGTTTCTCATCAGTTTCATCTGCTATTCTCTAGTGTGTTTCTCATCAGTTTCATCTGATATTCTCTAATGTACTTCTTATCAGTCTCAGATGATATTCTCTAGTGTGTTTCTCATCAGTTTCATCTGATATTCTCTAGTGTGTTTCTCATCAGTCTCAGGTGATATTCTCTAGTGTGTTTCTCATCAGTCTCAGGTGATATTCTCTAGTGCGTTTGTCATCAGTCTCAGCTGATATTCTCTAGTGCGTTTGTCATCAGTCTCAGCAGATATTCTCTAGTGCGTTTCTCATCAGTCTCAGCTGATATTCTCTAGTGTGTTTCTCATCAGTCTCAGCTGATATTCTCTAGTGTGTTTCTCATCAGTCTCAGCTGATATTCTCTAGTGTTTTTCTTATCAGTCTCAGCTGATATTCTCTAGGGCGTTTCTCATCAGTCTCAGCTGATATTCTCTAGTGTGTTTCTTATCAGTCTCAGTTGATATTCTCTAGTGTGTTTCTCAACAGTCTCAGCTCATATTCTCTAGTGTATTTCTCATCAGTTTCATCTGATATTCTCTAGTGTATTTCTCATCAGTCTCAGCTGATATTCTCTAGTGTGTTTCTCATCAGTTTCATCTGATATTCTCTAGTGTGTTTCTCATCAGTTTCATCTGATATTCTCTAGTGCGTTTCTCATCAGTCTCAGCTGATATTCTCTAGTGTGTTTCTTATCAGTCTCAGTTGATATTCTCTAGTGTGTTTCTCATCAGTCTCAGCTGATATTCTCTAGTGTGTTTCTCATCAGTCTCAGCTGATATTCTCTAGTGTATTTCTCATCAGTCTCAGTTGATATTCTCTAGGGCGTTTCTCATCAGTCTCAGCTGATATTCTCTAGTGTGTTTCTCATCAGTCTCAGCTGATATTCTCTAGTGTGCTTCTCATCAGTCTCAGCTGATATTCTCTAGTGTGTTTCTCATCAGTCTCAGCTGATATTCTCTAGTGTGTTTCTCATCAGTTTCATCTGATATTCTCTAGTGTGTTTCTCATCAGTTTCATCTGATATTCTCTAGTGTGTTTCTCATCAGTTTCATCTGATATTCTCTAGTGCGTTTCTCATCAGTCTCAGCTGATATTCTCTAGTGTGTTTCTTATCAGTCTCAGTTGATATTCTCTAGTGTGTTTCTCATCAGTCTCAGCTGATATTCTCTAGAGTGTTTCTCATCAGTCTCAGCTGATATTCTCTAGTGTATTTCTCATCAGTCTCAGTTGATATTCTCTAGGGCGTTTCTCATCAGTCTCAGCTGATATTCTCTAGTGTGTTTCTCATCAGTCTCAGCTGATATTCTCTAGTGTGTTTCTCATCAGTCTCAGCTGATATTCTCTAGTGTGTTTCTTATCAGTCTCAGCTCATATTCTCTACTGTAGTTCTCATCAGTCTCAGGTGATATTCTCTAGTGTGTTTGTCATCAGTCTCATCTGATATTCTCTAGTGTGCTTCACATCAGTTTCATCTGATATTCTCTAGTGTGTTTCTCATCAGTCTCAGCTGATATTCTCTAGTGTGTTTCTCATCAGTCTCAGCTGATATTCTCTAGTGTGTTTCTCATCAGTCTCAGCTGATATTCTCTAGTGTGTTTCACATCAGTCTCAGGTGATATTCTCTAGGGTGTTTCTCATCAGTCTCAGCTGATATTCTCTATTGTGTTTCTCATCAGTCTCAGCTGATATTCTCTAGTGTTTTTCTTATCAGTCTCAGCTGATATTCTCTAGGGCGTTTCTCATCAGTCTCAGTTGATATTCTCTAGTGTGTTTCTCATCAGTCTCAGCTCATTTTCTCTAGTGTATTTCTCATCAGTTTCATCTGATATTCTCTATTGTATTTCTCATCAGTCTCAGCTGATATTCTCTAGGGCGTTTCTCATCAGTCTCAGCTGATATTCTCTAGTGTGTTTCTCATCAGTTTCATCTGATATTCTCTAGTGTGTTTCTCATCAGTTTCATCAGATATTCTCTAGTGCGTTTCTCATCAGTCTCAGCTAATATTCTCTAGTGTGTTTCTTATCAGTCTCAGCTGATATTCTCTATTTTGTTTCTCATCAGTCTCAGCTGATATTCTCTAGTGTATTTCTCATCAGTCTCAGTTGATATTCTCTAGGGCGTTTCTCATCAGTCTCAGCTGATATTCTCTAGTGTGTTTCTCATCAGTCTCAGCTGATATTCTCTAGTGTGTTTCTCATCAGTCTCAGCTCATATTCTCTAGTGTGTTTCTTATCAATCTCAGCTCATATTCTCTAGTGTAGTTCTCATCAGTCTCAGGTGATATTCTCTAGTGTGTTTGTCATCAGTCTCAGCTGATATTCTCTAGTATGCTTCACATCAGTTTCATCTGATATTCTCTATGCTTTTCTCATCAGTCTCAGCTGATATTCTCTATTGTGTTTCTCATCAGTCTCAGCTGATATTCTCTAGTGTTTTTCTTATCAGTTTCATCTGATATTCTCTAGTGCGTTTCTCTTCAGTCTCAGTTGATATTCTCTAGTGTGTTTCTCATCAGTCTCAGCTGATATTCTCTAGTGTGTTTCTCATCAGTCTCAGCTGATATTCTCTAGTGTGCTTCACATCAGTCTCAGCTGATATTCTCTAGTGTATTTCTCATCAGTCTCATCTGATATTCTCTAGTGTGTTTCTCATCAGTTTCATCTGATATTCTCTAGTGTGTTTCTCATCAGTTTCATCTGATATTCTCTAGTGTGTTTCTCATCAGTCTCAGCTGATATTCTCTAGTGTGTTTCTCATCAGTCTCAGCTGATATTCTCTAGTGTGTATCTCATCAGTCTCAGCTGATGTTCTCTAGTGTGTTTCTTATCTGTCTCAGCTGATATTCTCTAGTGTGTTTCTCATCAGTTTCATCTGCTATTCTCTAGTGTGTTTCTCATCAGTTTCATCTGATATTCTCTAGTGTACTTCTTATCAGTCTCAGATGATATTCTCTAGTGTGTTTCTCATCAGTTTCATCTGATATTCTCTAGTGTGTTTCTCATCAGTCTCAGGTGATATTCTCTAGTGTGTTTCTCATCAGTCTCAGGTGATATTCTCTAGTGCGTTTGTCATCAGTCTCAGCTGATATTCTCTAGTGCGTTTGTCATCAGTCTCAGCTGATATTCTCTAGTGCGTTTCTCATCAGTCTCAGCTGATATTCTCTAGTGTGTTTCTCATCAGTCTCAGTTGATATTCTCTAGTGTGTTTCTCATCAGTCTCAGCTGATATTCTCTAGTGTTTTTCTTATCAGTCTCAGCTGATATTCTCTAGGGCGTTTCTCATCAGTCTCAGCTGATATTCTCTAGTGTGTTTCTTATCAGTTTCAGTTGATATTCTCTAGTGTGTTTCTCAACAGTCTCAGCTCATATTCTCTAGTGTATTTCTCATCAGTTTCATCTGATATTCTCTAGTGTATTTCTCATCAGTCTCAGCTGATATTCTCTAGGGCGTTTCTCATCAGTCTCAGCTGATATTCTCTAGTGTGTTTCTCATCAGTTTCATCTGATATTCTCTAGTGTGTTTCTCATCAGTTTCATCTGATATTCTCTAGTGCGTTTCTCATCAGTCTCAGCTGATATTCTCTAGTGTGTTTCTTATCAGTCTCAGTTGATATTCTCTAGTGTGTTTCTCACCAGTCTCAGCTGATATTCTCTAATGTGTTTCTCATCAGTCTCAGCTGATATTCTCTAGTGTATTTCTCATCAGTCTCAGTTGATATTCTCTAGGGCGTTTCTCATCAGTCTCAGCTGATATTCTCTAGTGTGTTTCTCATCAGTCTCAGCTGATATTCTCTAGTGTGCTTCTCATCAGTCTCAGCTGATATTCTCTAGTGTGTTTCTCATCAGTTTCATCTGATATTCTCTAGTGTGTTTCTCATCAGTTTCATCTGATATTCTCTAGTGTGTTTCTCATCAGTTTCATCTGATATTCTCTAGTGCGTTTCTCATCAGTCTCAGCTGATATTCTCTAGTGTGTTTCTTATCAGTCTCAGTTGATATTCTCTAGAGTGTTTCTCATCAGTCTCAGCTGATATTCTCTAGTGTGTTTCTCATCAGTCTCAGCTGATATTCTCTAGTGTATTTCTCATCAGTCTCAGTTGATATTCTCTAGGGCGTTTCTCATCAGTCTCAGCTGATATTCTCTAGTGTGTTTCTCATCAGTCTCAGCTGATATTCTCTAGTGTGTTTCTCATCAGTCTCAGCTGATATTCTCTAGTGTGTTTCTTATCAGTCTCAGCTCATATTCTCTAGTGTAGTTCTCATCAGTCTCAGGTGATATTCTCTAGTGCGTTTCTCATCAGTCTCAGCTGATATTCTCTAGTGCTTTTCTCATCAGTCTCAGCTGATGTTCTCTAGTGCGTTTCTCATCAGTCTCAGCTGATATTCTCTAGTGCGTTTCTCATCAGTCTCAGCTGATATTCTCTAGTGCGTTTCTCATCAGTCTCAGCTGATATTCTCTAGTGCGTTTCTCATCAGTCTCAGCTGAAATTCTCTAGTGTGTTTGTCATCAGTCTCAGCTGATATTCTCTAGTGTGTTTCTCATCAGTCTCAGCTGATATTCTCTAGTGTGTTTCTCATCAGTCTCAGCTAAAATTCTCTAGTGTGTTTCTCATCAGTCTCAGCTGATTTTCTCTAGTGTGTTTCTCATCATTCTCAGCTGATATTCTCTAGTGTGTTTCTCATCAGTCTCAGCTGATATTCTCTAGTGTATTTCTCATCAGTCTCAGTTGATATTCTCTAGGGCGTTTCTCATCAGTCTCAGCTGATATTCTCTAGTGTGTTTCTCATCAGTCTCATCTGATATTCTCTAGTGTGCTTCTCATCAGTCTCAGCTGATATTCTCTAGTGTGTTTCTCATCAGTTTCATCTGATATTCTCTAGTGTGTTTCTCATCAATTTCATCTGATATTCTCTAGTGTGTTTCTCATCAGTTTCATCTGATATTCTCTAGTGCGTTTCTCATCAGTCTCAGCTGATATTCTCTAGTGTGTTTCTTATCAGTCTCAGTTGATATTCTCTAGAGTGTTTCTCATCAGTCTCAGCTGATATTCTCTAGTGTGTTTCTCATCAGTCTCAGCTGATATTCTCTAGTGTATTTCTCATCAGTCTCAGTTGATATTCTCTAGGGCGTTTCTCATCAGTCTCAGCTGATATTCTCTAGTGTGTTTCTCATCAGTCTCAGCTGATATTCTCTAGTGTGTTTCTCATCAGTCTCAGCTGATATTCTCTAGTGTGTTTCTCATCAGTCTCAGCTGATATTCTCTAGTGCGTTTCTCATCAGTCTCAGCTGAAATTCTCTAGTGTGTTTGTCATCAGTCTCAGCTGATATTCTCTAGTGTGTTTCTCATCAGTCTCAGCTGATATTCTCTAGTGTGTTTCTCATCAGTCTCAGCTAAAATTCTCTAGTGTGTTTCTCATCAGTCTCAGCTGATTTTCTCTAGTGTGTTTCTCATCATTCTCAGCTGATATTCTCTAGTGTGTTTCTCATCAGTCTCAGCTAAAATTCTCTAGTGTGTTTCTCATCAGTCTCAGCTGATATTCTCTAGTGTGTTTCTCATCAGTCTCAGCTGATATTCTCTAGTGTGTTTCTCATCAGTCTCAGCTGATATTCTCTAGTGTGTTTCTCATCAGTCTCTGCTGATATTCTCTAGTATGTTTCTCATCAGTTTCATCTGATATTCTCTAGTGTGTTTCTCATCAGTCTCAGCTGATATTCTCTAGTGTGTTTCTTATCAGTCTCAGCTGATATTCTCTAGTGCGTTTCTCATCAGTCTCAGCTGATATTCTCTAGTGTGTTTCTCATCAGTCTCTGCTGATATTCTCTACTGTGTTTCTCATCAGTCTCTGCTGATATTCTCTTGTGTGTTTCTCATCAGTCTCAGCTGATATTCTCTAGTGTATTTCTCATCAATCTCAGCTGACATTCTCTAGTGTGTTTCTCATCAGTTTCATCTGCTATTCTCTAGTGTGTTTCTCATCAGTTTCATCTGATATTCTCTAGTGTACTTCTTATCAGTCTCAGATGATATTCTCTAGTGTGTTTCTCATCAGTCTAAGATGATATTCTCTAGTGTGTTTCTCATCAGTCTAAATTGATATTCTCTAGTGTGTTTATCATCAGTCTCAGCTGATATTCTCTAGTGTGTTTCTCATCAGTCTCAGCTGATATTCTCTAGTGTGTTTCTCATCAGTCTCAGGTGATATTCTCTAGTGTGTTTCTCTTCAGTCTTAGTTGATATTCTCTAGTGTGTTTCTCATCAGTCTCAGCTGATATTCTCTAGTGTATTTCTCATCAGTCTCAGCTGATATTCTCTAGTGTGTTTCACATCAGTCTCAGGTGATATTCTCTAGGGTGTTTCTCATCAGTCTCATCTGATATTCTCTAGTGTGTTTCTCATCAGTCTCAGCTGATATTCTCTAGTGCGTTTCTCATCAGTCTCAGCTGAAATTCTCTAGTGTGTTTGTCATCAGTCTCAGCTGATATTCTCTAGTGTGTTTCTCATCAGTCTCAGCTGATATTCTCTAGTGTGTTTCTCATCAGTCTCAGCTAAAATTCTCTAGTGTGTTTCTCATCAGTCTCAGCTGATTTTCTCTAGTGTGTTTCTCATCATTCTCAGCTGATATTCTCTAGTGTGTTTCTCATCAGTCTCAGCTAAAATTCTCTAGTGTGTTTCTCATCAGTCTCAGCTGATATTCTCTAGTGTGTTTCTCATCAGTCTCAGCTGATATTCTCTAGTGTGTTTCTCATCAGTCTCAGCTGATATTCTCTAGTGTGTTTCTCATCAGTCTCTGCTGATATTCTCTAGTATGTTTCTCATCAGTTTCATCTGATATTCTCTAGTGTGTTTCTCATCAGTCTCAGCTGATATTCTCTAGTGTGTTTCTTATCAGTCTCAGCTGATATTCTCTAGTGCGTTCTCATCAGTCTCAGCTGATATTCTCTAGTGTGTTTCTCATCAGTCTCTGCTGATATTCTCTACTGTGTTTCTCATCAGTCTCTGCTGATATTCTCTTGTGTGTTTCTCATCAGTCTCAGCTGATATTCTCTAGTGTATTTCTCATCAGTCTCAGCTGACATTCTCTAGTGTGTTTCTCATCAGTTTCATCTGCTATTCTCTAGTGTGTTTCTCATCAGTTTCATCTGATATTCTCTAGTGTACTTCTTATCAGTCTCAGATGATATTCTCTAGTGTGTTTCTCATCAGTCTAAGATGATATTCTCTAGTGTGTTTCTCATCAGTCTAAATTGATATTCTCTAGTGTGTTTATCATCAGTCTCAGCTGATATTCTCTAGTGTGTTTCTCATCAGTCTCAGCTGATATTCTCTAGTGTGTTTCTCATCAGTCTCAGGTGATATTCTCTAGTGTGTTTCTCTTCAGTCTTAGTTGATATTCTCTAGTGTGTTTCTCATCAGTCTCAGCTGATATTCTCTAGTGTATTTCTCATCAGTCTCAGCTGATATTCTCTAGTGTGTTTCACATCAGTCTCAGGTGATATTCTCTAGGGTGTTTCTCATCAGTCTCAGCTGATATTCTCTATTGTGTTTCTCATCAGTCTCAGCTGATATTCTCTAGTGTTTTTCTTATCAGTCTCAGGTGATATTCTCTAGGGCGTTTCTCATCAGCCTCAGTTGATATTCTCTAGTGTGTTTCTCATCAGTCTCAGCTCATATTCTCTAGTGTATTTCTCCTCAGTTTCATCTGATATTCTCTAGTGTATTTCTCATCAGTCTCAGCTGATATTCTCTAGTGTGTTTCTCATCAGTTTCATCTGATATTCTCTAGTGTGTTTCTCATCAGTTTCATCTGATATTCTCTAGTGCGTTTCTCATCAGTCTCAGCTGATATTCTCTAGTGTGTTTCTTATCAGTCTCAGCTGATATTCTCTATTGTGTTTCTCATCAGTCTCAGCTGATATTCTCTAGTGTATTTCTCATCAGTCTCAGTTGATATTCTCTAGGGCGTTTCTCATCATTCTCAGCTGATATTCTCTAGTGTGTTTCTCATCAGTCTCAGCTAAAATTCTCTAGTGTGTTTCTCATCAGTCTCAGCTGATATTCTCTAGTGTGTTTCTCATCAGTCTCAGCTGATATTCTCTAGTGTGTTTCTCATCAGTCTCAGCTGATATTCTCTAGTGTGTTTCTCATCAGTCTCTGCTGATATTCTCTAGTATGTTTCTCATCAGTTTCATCTGATATTCTCTAGTGTGTTTCTCATCAGTCTCAGCTGATATTCTCTAGTGTGTTTCTTATCAGTCTCAGCTGATATTCTCTAGTGCGTTCTCATCAGTCTCAGCTGATATTCTCTAGTGTGTTTCTCATCAGTCTCTGCTGATATTCTCTACTGTGTTTCTCATCAGTCTCTGCTGATATTCTCTTGTGTGTTTCTCATCAGTCTCAGCTGATATTCTCTAGTGTATTTCTCATCAGTCTCAGCTGACATTCTCTAGTGTGTTTCTCATCAGTTTCATCTGCTATTCTCTAGTGTGTTTCTCATCAGTTTCATCTGATATTCTCTAGTGTACTTCTTATCAGTCTCAGATGATATTCTCTAGTGTGTTTCTCATCAGTCTAAGATGATATTCTCTAGTGTGTTTCTCATCAGTCTAAATTGATATTCTCTAGTGTGTTTATCATCAGTCTCAGCTGATATTCTCTAGTGTGTTTCTCATCAGTCTCAGCTGATATTCTCTAGTGTGTTTCTCATCAGTCTCAGGTGATATTCTCTAGTGTGTTTCTCTTCAGTCTTAGTTGATATTCTCTAGTGTGTTTCTCATCAGTCTCAGCTGATATTCTCTAGTGTATTTCTCATCAGTCTCAGCTGATATTCTCTAGTGTGTTTCACATCAGTCTCAGGTGATATTCTCTAGGGTGTTTCTCATCAGTCTCAGCTGATATTCTCTATTGTGTTTCTCATCAGTCTCAGCTGATATTCTCTAGTGTTTTTCTTATCAGTCTCAGGTGATATTCTCTAGGGCGTTTCTCATCAGCCTCAGTTGATATTCTCTAGTGTGTTTCTCATCAGTCTCAGCTCATATTCTCTAGTGTATTTCTCCTCAGTTTCATCTGATATTCTCTAGTGTATTTCTCATCAGTCTCAGCTGATATTCTCTAGTGTGTTTCTCATCAGTTTCATCTGATATTCTCTAGTGTGTTTCTCATCAGTTTCATCTGATATTCTCTAGTGCGTTTCTCATCAGTCTCAGCTGATATTCTCTAGTGTGTTTCTTATCAGTCTCAGCTGATATTCTCTATTGTGTTTCTCATCAGTCTCAGCTGATATTCTCTAGTGTATTTCTCATCAGTCTCAGTTGATATTCTCTAGGGCGTTTCTCATCAGTCTCAGCTGATATTCTCTACTGTGTTTCTCATCAGTCTCAGCTGATATTCTCTAGTGTGTTTCTCATCAGTCTCAGCTGATATTCTCTAGTGTGTTTCTTATCAATCTCAGCTCATATTCTCTAGTGTAGTTCTCATCAGTCTCAGGTGATATTCTCTAGTGTGTTTGTCATCAGTCTCAGCTGATATTCTCTAGTGTGCTTCACATCAGTTTCATCTGATATTCTCTATGCTTTTCTCATCAGTCTCAGCTGATATTCTCTAGTGCGTTTCTCTTCAGTCTCAGTTGATATTCTCTAGTGTGTTTCTCATCAGTCTCAGCTGATATTCTCTAGTGTGTTTCTCATCAGTCTCAGCTGATATTCTCTAGTGTGCTTCACATCAGTCTCAGCTGATATTCTCTAGTGTATTTCTCATCAGTCTCAGCTGATATTCTCTAGTGTGTTTCTCATCAGTTTCATCTGATATTCTCTAGTGCGTTTCTCATCAGTCTCAGCTGATATTCTCTAGTGTGTTTCTCATCAGTCTCAGCTGATATTCTCTAGTGTGTTTCTCATCAGTCTCAGCTGATATTCTCTAGTGCGTTTCTCATCAGTCTCAGCTGAAATTCTCTAGTGTGTTTGTCATCAGTCTCAGCTGATATTCTCTAGTGTGTTTCTCATCAGTCTCAGCTGATATTCTCTAGTGTGTTTCTCATCAGTCTCAGCTAAAATTCTCTAGTGTGTTTCTCATCAGTCTCAGCTGATTTTCTCTAGTGTGTTTCTCATCATTCTCAGCTGATATTCTCTAGTGTGTTTCTCATCAGTCTCAGCTAAAATTCTCTAGTGTGTTTCTCATCAGTCTCAGCTGATATTCTCTCGTGTGTTTCTCATCAGTCTCAGCTGATATTCTCTAGTGTGTTTCTCATCAGTCTCAGCTGATATTCTCTAGTGTGTTTCTCATCAGTCTCTGCTGATATTCTCTAGTATGTTTCTCATCAGTTTCATCTGATATTCTCTAGTGTGTTTCTCATCAGTCTCAGCTGATATTCTCTAGTGTGTTTCTTATCAGTCTCAGCTGATATTCTCTAGTGCGTTCTCATCAGTCTCAGCTGATATTCTCTAGTGTGTTTCTCATCAGTCTCTGCTGATATTCTCTACTGTGTTTCTCATCAGTCTCTGCTGATATTCTCTTGTGTGTTTCTCATCAGTCTCAGCTGATATTCTCTAGTGTATTTCTCATCAGTCTCAGCTGACATTCTCTAGTGTGTTTCTCATCAGTTTCATCTGCTATTCTCTAGTGTGTTTCTCATCAGTTTCATCTGATATTCTCTAGTGTACTTCTTATCAGTCTCAGATGATATTCTCTAGTGTGTTTCTCATCAGTCTAAGATGATATTCTCTAGTGTGTTTCTCTTCAGTCTAAATTGATATTCTCTAGTGTGTTTCTCATCAGTCTCAGCTGATATTCTCTAGTGTGTTTCTCATCAGTCTCAGCTGATATTCTCTAGTGTGTTTCTCATCAGTCTCAGGTGATATTCTCTAGTGTGTTTCTCTTCAGTCTTAGTTGATATTCTCTAGTGTGTTTCTCATCAGTCTCAGCTGATATTCTCTAGTGTATTTCTCATCAGTCTCAGCTGATATTCTCTAGTGTGTTTCTCATCAGTCTCAGCTGATATTCTCTAGTGTGTTTCTCATCAGTCTCAGCTGATATTCTCTAGTGTGTATCTCATCAGTCTCAGCTGATGTTCTCTAGTGTGTTTCTTATCTGTCTCAGCTGATATTCTCTAGTGTGTTTCTCATCAGTTTCATCTGCTATTCTCTAGTGTGTTTCTCATCAGTTTCATCTGATATTCTCTAGTGTACTTCTTATCAGTCTCAGATGATATTCTCTAGTGTGTTTCTCATCAGTTTCATCTGATATTCTCTAGTGTGTTTCTCATCAGTCTCAGGTGATATTCTCTAGTGTGTTTCTCATCAGTCTCAGGTGATATTCTCTAGTGCGTTTGTCATCAGTCTCAGCTGATATTCTCTAGTGCGTTTGTCATCAGTCTCAGCTGATATTCTCTAGTGTGTTTCTCATCAGTCTCAGTTGATATTCTCTAGTGTGTTTCTCATCAGTCTCAGCTGATATTCTCTAGTGTTTTTCTTATCAGTCTCAGCTGATATTCTCTAGGGCGTTTCTCATCAGTCTCAGCTGATATTCTCTAGTGTGTTTCTTATCAGTTTCAGTTGATATTCTCTAGTGTGTTTCTCAACAGTCTCAGCTCATATTCTCTAGTGTATTTCTCATCAGTTTCATCTGATATTCTCTAGTGTATTTCTCATCAGTCTCAGCTGATATTCTCTAGGGCGTTTCTCATCAGTCTCAGCTGATATTCTCTAGTGTGTTTCTCATCAGTTTCATCTGATATTCTCTAGTGTGTTTCTCATCAGTTTCATCTGATATTCTCTAGTGCGTTTCTCATCAGTCTCAGCTGATATTCTCTAGTGTGTTTCTTATCAGTCTCAGTTGATATTCTCTAGTGTGTTTCTCACCAGTCTCAGCTGATATTCTCTAATGTGTTTCTCATCAGTCTCAGCTGATATTCTCTAGTGTATTTCTCATCAGTCTCAGTTGATATTCTCTAGGGCGTTTCTCATCAGTCTCAGCTGATATTCTCTAGTGTGTTTCTCATCAGTCTCAGCTGATATTCTCTAGTGTGCTTCTCATCAGTCTCAGCTGATATTCTCTAGTGTGTTTCTCATCAGTTTCATCTGATATTCTCTAGTGTGTTTCTCATCAGTTTCATCTGATATTCTCTAGTGTGTTTCTCATCAGTTTCATCTGATATTCTCTAGTGCGTTTCTCATCAGTCTCAGCTGATATTCTCTAGTGTGTTTCTTATCAGTCTCAGTTGATATTCTCTAGAGTGTTTCTCATCAGTCTCAGCTGATATTCTCTAGTGTGTTTCTCATCAGTCTCAGCTGATATTCTCTAGTGTATTTCTCATCAGTCTCAGTTGATATTCTCTAGGGCGTTTCTCATCAGTCTCAGCTGATATTCTCTAGTGTGTTTCTCATCAGTCTCAGCTGATATTCTCTAGTGTGTTTCTCATCAGTCTCAGCTGATATTCTCTAGTGTGTTTCTTATCAGTCTCAGCTCATATTCTCTAGTGTAGTTCTCATCAGTCTCAGGTGATATTCTCTAGTGCGTTTCTCATCAGTCTCAGCTGATATTCTCTAGTGCTTTTCTCATCAGTCTCAGCTGATGTTCTCTAGTGCGTTTCTCATCAGTCTCAGCTGATATTCTCTAGTGCGTTTCTCATCAGTCTCAGCTGATATTCTCTAGTGCGTTTCTCATCAGTCTCAGCTGATATTCTCTAGTGCGTTTCTCATCAGTCTCAGCTGAAATTCTCTAGTGTGTTTGTCATCAGTCTCAGCTGATATTCTCTAGTGTGTTTCTCATCAGTCTCAGCTGATATTCTCTAGTGTGTTTCTCATAAGTCTCAGCTAAAATTCTCTAGTGTGTTTCTCATCAGTCTCAGCTGATTTTCTCTAGTGTGTTTCTCATCATTCTCAGCTGATATTCTCTAGTGTGTTTCTCATCAGTCTCAGCTGATATTCTCTAGTGTATTTCTCATCAGTCTCAGTTGATATTCTCTAGGGCGTTTCTCATCAGTCTCAGCTGATATTCTCTAGTGTGTTTCTCATCAGTCTCATCTGATATTCTCTAGTGTGCTTCTCATCAGTCTCAGCTGATATTCTCTAGTGTGTTTCTCATCAGTTTCATCTGATATTCTCTAGTGTGTTTCTCATCAGTTTCATCTGATATTCTCTAGTGTGTTTCTCATCAGTTTCATCTGATATTCTCTAGTGCGTTTCTCATCAGTCTCAGCTGATATTCTCTAGTGTGTTTCTTATCAGTCTCAGTTGATATTCTCTAGAGTGTTTCTCATCAGTCTCAGCTGATATTCTCTAGTGTGTTTCTCATCAGTCTCAGCTGATATTCTCTAGTGTATTTCTCATCAGTCTCAGTTGATATTCTCTAGGGCGTTTCTCATCAGTCTCAGCTGATATTCTCTAGTGTGTTTCTCATCAGTCTCAGCTGATATTCTCTAGTGTGTTTCTCATCAGTCTCAGCTGATATTCTCTAGTGTGTTTCTCATCAGTCTCAGCTGATATTCTCTAGTGCGTTTCTCATCAGTCTCAGCTGAAATTCTCTAGTGTGTTTGTCATCAGTCTCAGCTGATATTCTCTAGTGTGTTTCTCATCAGTCTCAGCTGATATTCTCTAGTGTGTTTCTCATCAGTCTCAGCTAAAATTCTCTAGTGTGTTTCTCATCAGTCTCAGCTGATTTTCTCTAGTGTGTTTCTCATCATTCTCAGCTGATATTCTCTAGTGTGTTTCTCATCAGTCTCAGCTAAAATTCTCTAGTGTGTTTCTCATCAGTCTCAGCTGATATTCTCTAGTGTGTTTCTCATCAGTCTCAGCTGATATTCTCTAGTGTGTTTCTCATCAGTCTCAGCTGATATTCTCTAGTGTGTTTCTCATCAGTCTCTGCTGATATTCTCTAGTATGTTTCTCATCAGTTTCATCTGATATTCTCTAGTGTGTTTCTCATCAGTCTCAGCTGATATTCTCTAGTGTGTTTCTTATCAGTCTCAGCTGATATTCTCTAGTGCGTTTCTCATCAGTCTCAGCTGATATTCTCTAGTGTGTTTCTCATCAGTCTCTGCTGATATTCTCTACTGTGTTTCTCATCAGTCTCTGCTGATATTCTCTTGTGTGTTTCTCATCAGTCTCAGCTGATATTCTCTAGTGTATTTCTCATCAATCTCAGCTGACATTCTCTAGTGTGTTTCTCATCAGTTTCATCTGCTATTCTCTAGTGTGTTTCTCATCAGTTTCATCTGATATTCTCTAGTGTACTTCTTATCAGTCTCAGATGATATTCTCTAGTGTGTTTCTCATCAGTCTAAGATGATATTCTCTAGTGTGTTTCTCATCAGTCTAAATTGATATTCTCTAGTGTGTTTATCATCAGTCTCAGCTGATATTCTCTAGTGTGTTTCTCATCAGTCTCAGCTGATATTCTCTAGTGTGTTTCTCATCAGTCTCAGGTGATATTCTCTAGTGTGTTTCTCTTCAGTCTTAGTTGATATTCTCTAGTGTGTTTCTCATCAGTCTCAGCTGATATTCTCTAGTGTATTTCTCATCAGTCTCAGCTGATATTCTCTAGTGTGTTTCACATCAGTCTCAGGTGATATTCTCTAGGGTGTTTCTCATCAGTCTCAGCTGATATTCTCTATTGTGTTTCTCTTCAGTCTCAGCTGATATTCTCTAGTGTTTTTCTTATCAGTCTCAGCTGATATTCTCTAGGGCGTTTCTCATCAGTCTCAGCTGATATTCTCTAGTGTGTTTCTCATCAGTCTCAGCTCATATTCTCTAGTGTATTTCTCATCAGTTTCATCTGATATTCTCTAGTGTATTTCTCATCAGTCTCAGCTGATATTCTCTAGTGTGTTTCTCATCAGTTTCATCTGATATTCTCTAGTGTGTTTCTCATCAGTTTCATCTGATATTCTCTAGTGCGTTTCTCATCAGTCTCAGTTGATATTCTCTAGGGCGTTTCTCATCAGTCTCAGCTGATATTCTCTAGTGTGTTTCTCATCAGTCTCAGCTGATATTCTCTAGTGTCTTTCTCATCAGTCTCAGCTGATATTCTCTAGTGTGTTTCTTATCAGTCTCAGCTCATATTCTCTAGTGTAGTTCTCATCAGTCTCAGGTGATATTCTCTAGTGCGTTTCTCATCAGTCTCAGCTGATATTCTCTATTGCTTTTCTCATCAGTCTCAGCTGATATTCTCTAGTGCGTTTCTCATCAGTCTCAGCTGATATTCTCTAGTGCGTTTCTCATCAGTCTCAGCTGATATTCTCTAGTGCGTTTCTCATCAGTCTCAGCTGATATTCTCTAGTGCGTTTCTCATCAGTCTCAGCTGAAATTCTCTAGTGTGTTTGTCATCAGTCTCAGCTGATATTCTCTAGTGTGTTTCTCATCAGTCTCAGCTGATATTCTCTAGTGTGTTTCTCATCAGTCTCAGCTAAAATTCTCTAGTGTGTTTCTCATCAGTCTCAGCTGATTTTCTCTAGTGTGTTTCTCATCATTCTCAGCTGATATTCTCTAGTGTGTTTCTCATCAGTCTCAGCTGATATTCTCTAGTGTATTTCTCATCAGTCTCAGTTGATATTCTCTAGGGCGTTTCTCATCAGTCTCAGCTGATATTCTCTAGTGTGTTTCTCATCAGTCTCATCTGATATTCTCTAGTGTGCTTCTCATCAGTCTCAGCTGATATTCTCTAGTGTGTTTCTCATCAGTTTCATCTGATATTCTCTAGTGTGTTTCTCATCAGTTTCATCTGATATTCTCTAGTGTGTTTCTCATCAGTTTCATCTGATATTCTCTAGTGCGTTTCTCATCAGTCTCAGCTGATATTCTCTAGTGTGTTTCTTATCAGTCTCAGTTGATATTCTCTAGAGTGTTTCTCATCAGTCTCAGCTGATATTCTCTAGTGTGTTTCTCATCAGTCTCAGCTGATATTCTCTAGTGTATTTCTCATCAGTCTCAGTTGATATTCTCTAGGGCGTTTCTCATCAGTCTCAGCTGATATTCTCTAGTGTGTTTCTCATCAGTCTCAGCTGATATTCTCTAGTGTGTTTCTCATCAGTCTCAGCTGATATTCTCTAGTGTGTTTCTCATCAGTCTCAGCTGATATTCTCTAGTGCGTTTCTCATCAGTCTCAGCTGAAATTCTCTAGTGTGTTTGTCATCAGTCTCAGCTGATATTCTCTAGTGTGTTTCTCATCAGTCTCAGCTGATATTCTCTAGTGTGTTTCTCATCAGTCTCAGCTAAAATTCTCTAGTGTGTTTCTCATCAGTCTCAGCTGATTTTCTCTAGTGTGTTTCTCATCATTCTCAGCTGATATTCTCTAGTGTGTTTCTCATCAGTCTCAGCTAAAATTCTCTAGTGTGTTTCTCATCAGTCTCAGCTGATATTCTCTAGTGTGTTTCTCATCAGTCTCAGCTGATATTCTCTAGTGTGTTTCTCATCAGTCTCAGCTGATATTCTCTAGTGTGTTTCTCATCAGTCTCTGCTGATATTCTCTAGTATGTTTCTCATCAGTTTCATCTGATATTCTCTAGTGTGTTTCTCATCAGTCTCAGCTGATATTCTCTAGTGTGTTTCTTATCAGTCTCAGCTGATATTCTCTAGTGCGTTCTCATCAGTCTCAGCTGATATTCTCTAGTGTGTTTCTCATCAGTCTCTGCTGATATTCTCTACTGTGTTTCTCATCAGTCTCTGCTGATATTCTCTTGTGTGTTTCTCATCAGTCTCAGCTGATATTCTCTAGTGTATTTCTCATCAGTCTCAGCTGACATTCTCTAGTGTGTTTCTCATCAGTTTCATCTGCTATTCTCTAGTGTGTTTCTCATCAGTTTCATCTGATATTCTCTAGTGTACTTCTTATCAGTCTCAGATGATATTCTCTAGTGTGTTTCTCATCAGTCTAAGATGATATTCTCTAGTGTGTTTCTCATCAGTCTAAATTGATATTCTCTAGTGTGTTTATCATCAGTCTCAGCTGATATTCTCTAGTGTGTTTCTCATCAGTCTCAGCTGATATTCTCTAGTGTGTTTCTCATCAGTCTCAGGTGATATTCTCTAGTGTGTTTCTCTTCAGTCTTAGTTGATATTCTCTAGTGTGTTTCTCATCAGTCTCAGCTGATATTCTCTAGTGTATTTCTCATCAGTCTCAGCTGATATTCTCTAGTGTGTTTCACATCAGTCTCAGGTGATATTCTCTAGGGTGTTTCTCATCAGTCTCAGCTGATATTCTCTATTGTGTTTCTCATCAGTCTCAGCTGATATTCTCTAGTGTTTTTCTTATCAGTCTCAGGTGATATTCTCTAGGGCGTTTCTCATCAGCCTCAGTTGATATTCTCTAGTGTGTTTCTCATCAGTCTCAGCTCATATTCTCTAGTGTATTTCTCCTCAGTTTCATCTGATATTCTCTAGTGTATTTCTCATCAGTCTCAGCTGATATTCTCTAGTGTGTTTCTCATCAGTTTCATCTGATATTCTCTAGTGTGTTTCTCATCAGTTTCATCTGATATTCTCTAGTGCGTTTCTCATCAGTCTCAGCTGATATTCTCTAGTGTGTTTCTTATCAGTCTCAGCTGATATTCTCTATTGTGTTTCTCATCAGTCTCAGCTGATATTCTCTAGTGTATTTCTCATCAGTCTCAGTTGATATTCTCTTGGGCGTTTCTCATCAGTCTCAGCTGATATTCTCTAGTGTGTTTCTCATCAGTCTCAGCTGATATTCTCTAGTGTGTTTCTCATCAGTCTCAGCTGATATTCTCTAGTGTGTTTCTTATCAATCTCAGCTGATATTCTCTAGTGTGTTTCTCATCAGTTTCATCTGATATTCTCTAGTGCGTTTCTCATCAGTCTCAGCTGATATTCTCTAGTGTGTTTCTCATCAGTCTCAGCTGATATTCTCTAGTGTGTTTCTCATCAGTCTCAGCTGATATTCTCTAGTGCGTTTCTCATCAGTCTCAGCTGAAATTCTCTAGTGTGTTTGTCATCAGTCTCAGCTGATATTCTCTAGTGTGTTTCTCATCAGTCTCAGCTGATATTCTCTAGTGTGTTTCTCATCAGTCTCAGCTAAAATTCTCTAGTGTGTTTCTCATCAGTCTCAGCTGATTTTCTCTAGTGTGTTTCTCATCATTCTCAGCTGATATTCTCTAGTGTGTTTCTCATCAGTCTCAGCTAAAATTCTCTAGTGTGTTTCTCATCAGTCTCAGCTGATATTCTCTAGTGTGTTTCTCATCAGTCTCAGCTGATATTCTCTAGTGTGTTTCTCATCAGTCTCAGCTGATATTCTCTAGTGTGTTTCTCATCAGTCTCTGCTGATATTCTCTAGTATGTTTCTCATCAGTTTCATCTGATATTCTCTAGTGTGTTTCTCATCAGTCTCAGCTGATATTCTCTAGTGTGTTTCTTATCAGTCTCAGCTGATATTCTCTAGTGCGTTCTCATCAGTCTCAGCTGATATTCTCTAGTGTGTTTCTCATCAGTCTCTGCTGATATTCTCTACTGTGTTTCTCATCAGTCTCTGCTGATATTCTCTTGTGTGTTTCTCATCAGTCTCAGTTGATATTCTCTAGTGTATTTCTCATCAGTCTCAGCTGACATTCTCTAGTGTGTTTCTCATCAGTTTCATCTGCTATTCTCTAGTGTGTTTCTCATCAGTTTCATCTGATATTCTCTAGTGTACTTCTTATCAGTCTCAGATGATATTCTCTAGTGTGTTTCTCATCAGTCTAAGATGATATTCTCTAGTGTGTTTCTCTTCAGTCTAAATTGATATTCTCTAGTGTGTTTCTCATCAGTCTCAGTTGATATTCTCTAGTGTGTTTCTCATCAGTCTCAGCTGATATTCTCTAGTGTGTTTCTCATCAGTCTCAGGTGATATTCTCTAGTGTGTTTCTCTTCAGTCTTAGTTGATATTCTCTAGTGTGTTTCTCATCAGTCTCAGCTGATATTCTCTAGTGTATTTCTCATCAGTCTCAGCTGATATTCTCTAGTGTGTTTCACATCAGTCTCAGGTGATATTCTCTAGGGTGTTTCTCATCAGTCTCAGCTGATATTCTCTATTGTGTTTCTCATCAGTCTCAGCTGATATTCTCTAGTGTTTTTCTTATCAGTCTCAGGTGATATTCTCTAGGGCGTTTCTCATCAGCCTCAGTTGATATTCTCTAGTGTGTTTCTCATCAGTCTCAGCTCATATTCTCTAGTGTATTTCTCCTCAGTTTCATCTGATATTCTCTAGTGTATTTCTCATCAGTCTCAGCTGATATTCTCTAGTGTGTTTCTCATCAGTTTCATCTGATATTCTCTAGTGTGTTTCTCATCAGTTTCATCTGATATTCTCTAGTGCGTTTCTCATCAGTCTCAGCTGATATTCTCTAGTGTGTTTCTTATCAGTCTCAGCTGATATTCTCTATAGTGTTTCTCATCAGTCTCAGCTGATATTCTCTAGTGTATTTCTCATCAGTCTCAGTTGATATTCTCTAGGGCGTTTCTCATCAGTCTCAGCTGATATTCTCTAGTGTGTTTCTCATCAGTCTCAGCTGATATTCTCTAGTGTGTTTCTCATCAGTCTCAGCTGATATTCTCTAGTGTGTTTCTTATCAATCTCAGCTCATATTCTCTAGTGTAGTTCTCATCAGTCTCAGGTGATATTCTCTAGTGTGTTTGTCATCAGTCTCAGCTGATATTCTCTAGTGTGCTTCACATCAGTTTCATCTGATATTCTCTATGCTTTTCTCATCAGTCTCAGCTGATATTCTCTAGTGCGTTTCTCTTCAGTCTCAGTTGATATTCTCTAGTGTGTTTCTCATCAGTCTCAGCTGATATTCTCTAGTGTGTTTCTCATCAGTCTCAGCTGATATTCTCTAGTGTGCTTCACATCAGTCTCAGCTGATATTCTCTAGTGTATTTCTCATCAGTCTCAGCTGATATTCTCTAGTGTGTTTCTCATCAGTTTCATCTGATATTCTCTAGTGTGTTTCTCATCAGTTTCATCTGATATTCTCTAGTGTGTTTCTCATCAGTCTCAGTTGATATTCTCTAGGGCGTTTCTCATCAGTCTCAGCTGATATTCTCTAGTGTGTTTCTCATCAGTCTCAGCTGATATTCTCTAGTGTGTTTCTCATCAGTCTCAGCTGATATTCTCTAGTGTGTTTCTCATCAGTCTCAGCTGATATTCTCTAGTGCGTTTCTCATCAGTCTCAGCTGAAATTCTCTAGTGTGTTTGTCATCAGTCTCAGCTGATATTCTCTAGTGTGTTTCTCATCAGTCTCAGCTGATATTCTCTAGTGTGTTTCTCATCAGTCTCAGCTAAAATTCTCTAGTGTGTTTCTCATCAGTCTCAGCTGATTTTCTCTAGTGTGTTTCTCATCATTCTCAGCTGATATACTCTAGTGTGTTTCTCATCAGTCTCAGCTAAAATTCTCTAGTGTGTTTCTCATCAGTCTCAGCTGATATTCTCTAGTGTGTTTCTCATCAGTCTCAGCTGATATTCTCTAGTGTGTTTCTCATCAGTCTCAGCTGATATTCTCTAGTGTGTTTCTCATCAGTCTCTGCTGATACTCTCTAGTATGTTTCTCATCAGTTTCATCTGATATTCTCTAGTGTGTTTCTCATCAGTCTCAGCTGATATTCTCTAGTGTGTTTCTTATCAGTCTCAGCTGATATTCTCTAGTGCGTTTCTCATCAGTCTCAGCTGATATTCTCTAGTGTGTTTCTCATCAGTCTCTGCTGATATTCTCTACTGTGTTTCTCATCAGTCTCTGCTGATATTCTCTTGTGTGTTTCTCATCAGTCTCAGCTGATATTCTCTAGTGTATTTCTCATCAGTCTCAGCTGACATTCTCTAGTGTGTTTCTCATCAGTTTCATCTGCTATTCTCTAGTGTGTTTCTCATCAGTTTCATCTGATATTCTCTAGTGTACTTCTTATCAGTCTCAGATGATATTCTCTAGTGTGTTTCTCATCAGTCTAAGATGATATTCTCTAGTGTGTTTCTCATCAGTCTAAATTGATATTCTCTAGTGTGTTTATCATCAGTCTCAGCTGATATTCTCTAGTGTGTTTCTCATCAGTCTCAGCTGATATTCTCTAGTGTGTTTCTCATCAGTCTCAGGTGATATTCTCTAGTGTGTTTCTCTTCAGTCTTAGTTGATATTCTCTAGTGTGTTTCTCATCAGTCTCAGCTGATATTCTCTAGTGTATTTCTCATCAGTCTCAGCTGATATTCTCTAGTGTGTTTCACATCAGTCTCAGGTGATATTCTCTAGGGTGTTTCTCATCAGTCTCAGCTGATATTCTCTATTGTGTTTCTCATCAGTCTCAGCTGATATTCTCTAGTGTTTTTCTTATCAGTCTCAGCTGATATTCTCTAGGGCGTTTCTCATCAGTCTCAGCTGATATTCTCTAGTGTGTTTCTCATCAGTCTCAGCTCATATTCTCTAGTGTATTTCTCATCAGTTTCATCTGATATTCTCTAGTGTATTTCTCATCAGTCTCAGCTGATATTCTCTAGTGTGTTTCTCATCAGTTTCATCTGATATTCTCTAGTGTGTTTCTCATCAGTTTCATCTGATATTCTCTAGTGCGTTTCTCATCAGTCTCAGCTGATATTCTCTAGTGTGTTTCTTATCAGTCTCAGCTGATATTCTCTATTGTGTTTCTCATCAGTCTCAGCTGATATTCTCTAGTGTATTTCTCATCAGTCTCAGTTGATATTCTCTAGGGCGTTTCTCATCAGTCTCAGCTGATATTCTCTAGTGTGTTTCTCATCAGTCTCAGCTGATATTCTCTAGTGTGTTTCTCATCAGTCTCAGCTGATATTCTCTAGTGTGTTTCTCATCAGTCTCAGCTGATATTCTCTAGTGTGTTTCTTATCAATCTCAGCTCATATTCTCTAGTGTAGTTCTCATCAGTCTCAGGTGATATTCTCTAGTGTGTTTGTCATCAGTCTCAGCTGATATTCTCTAGTGTGCTTCACATCAGTTTCATCTGATATTCTCTATGCTTTTCTCATCAGTCTCAGCTGATATTCTCTAGTGCGTTTCTCTTCAGTCTCAGTTGATATTCTCTAGTGTGTTTCTCATCAGTCTCAGCTGATATTCTCTAGTGTGTTTCTCATCAGTCTCAGCTGATATTCTCTAGTGTGCTTCACATCAGTCTCAACTGATATTCTCTAGTGTATTTCTCATCAGTCTCAGCTGATATTCTCTAGTGTGTTTCTCATCAGTTTCATCTGATATTCTCTAGTGTGTTTCTCATCAGTTTCATCTGATATTCTCTAGTGTGTTTCTCATCAGTCTCATCTGATATTCTCTAGTGTGTTTCTCATCAGTCTCAGCTGATATTCTCTAGTGTGTTTCTCATCAGTCTCAGCTGATGTTCTCTAGTGTGTTTCTTATCAGTCTCAGCTGATGTTCTCTAGTGTATTTCTCATCAGTCTCAGCTGATATTCTCTAGTGTGTTTCTCATCAGTTTCATCTGCTATTCTCTAGTGTGTTTCTCATCAGTTTCATCTGATATTCTCTAGTGTACTTCTTATCAGTCTCAGATGATATTCTCTAGTGTGTTTCTCATCAGTTTCATCTGATATTCTCTAGTGTGTTTCTCATCAGTCTCAGGTGATATTCTCTAGTGTGTTTCTCATCAGTCTCAGGTGATATTCTCTAGTGCGTTTGTCATCAGTCTCAGCTGATATTCTCTAGTGCGTTTGTCATCAGTCTCAGCAGATATTCTCTAGTGCGTTTCTCATCAGTCTCAGCTGATATTCTCTAGTGTGTTTCTCATCAGTCTCAGCTGATATTCTCTAGTGTGTTTCTCATCAGTCTCAGCTGATATTCTCTAGTGTTTTTCTTATCAGTCTCAGCTGATATTCTCTAGGGCGTTTCTCATCAGTCTCAGCTGATATTCTCTAGTGTGTTTCTTCTCAGTCTCAGTTGATATTCTCTAGTGTGTTTCTCAACAGTCTCAGCTCATATTCTCTAGTGTATTTCTCATCAGTTTCATCTGATATTCTCTAGTGTATTTCTCATCAGTCTCAGCTGATATTCTCTAGGGCGTTTCTCATCAGTCTCAGCTGATATTCTCTAGTGTGTTTCTCATCAGTTTCATCTGATATTCTCTAGTGTGTTTCTCATCAGTTTCATCTGATATTCTCTAGTGCGTTTCTCATCAGTCTCAGCTGATATTCTCTAGTGTGTTTCTTATCAGTCTCAGTTGATATTCTCTAGTGTGTTTCTCATCAGTCTCAGCTGATATTCTCTAGTGTGTTTCTCATCAGTCTCAGCTGATATTCTCTAGTGTATTTCTCATCAGTCTCAGTTGATATTCTCTAGGGCGTTTCTCATCAGTCTCAGCTGATATTCTCTAGTGTGTTTCTCATCAGTCTCAGCTGATATTCTCTAGTGTGCTTCTCATCAGACTCAGCTGATATTCTCTAGTGTGTTTCTCATCAGTCTCAGCTGATATTCTCGTGTGTTTCTCATCAGTTTCATCTGATATTCTCTAGTGTGTTTCTCATCAGTTTCATCTGATATTCTCTAGTGTGTTTCTCATCAGTTTCATCTGATATTCTCTAGTGCGTTTCTCATCAGTCTCAGCTGATATTCTCTAGTGTGTTTCTTATCAGTCTCAGTTGATATTCTCTAGTGTGTTTCTCATCAGTCTCAGCTGATATTCTCTAGAGTGTTTCTCATCAGTCTCAGCTGATATTCTCTAGTGTATTTCTCATCAGTCTCAGTTGATATTCTCTAGGGCGTTTCTCATCAGTCTCAGCTGATATTCTCTAGTGTGTTTCTCATCAGTCTCAGCTGATATTCTCTAGTGTGTTTCTCATCAGTCTCAGCTGATATTCTCTAGTGTGTTTCTTATCAGTCTCAGCTCATATTCTCTACTGTAGTTCTCATCAGTCTCAGCTGATATTCTCTAGTGTGCTTCACATCAGTTTCATCTGATATTCTCTAGTGTGTTTCTCATCAGTCTCAGCTGATATTCTCTAGTGTGTTTCTCATCAGTCTCAGCTGATATTCTCTAGTGTGTTTCTCATCAGTCTCAGCTGATATTCTCTAGTGTGTTTCACATCAGTCTCAGGTGATATTCTCTAGGGTGTTTCTCATCAGTCTCAGCTGATATTCTCTATTGTGTTTCTCATCAGTCTCAGCTGATATTCTCTAGTGTTTTTCTTATCAGTCTCAGCTGATATTCTCTAGGGCGTTTCTCATCAGTCTCAGTTGATATTCTCTAGTGTGTTTCTCATCAGTCTCAGCTCATATTCTCTAGTGTATTTCTCATCAGTTTCATCTGATATTCTCTAGTGTATTTCTCATCAGTCTCAGCTGATATTCTCTAGGGCGTTTCTCATCAGTCTCAGCTGATATTCTCTAGTGTGTTTCTCATCAGTTTCATCTGATATTCTCTAGTGTGTTTCTCATCAGTTTCATCAGATATTCTCTAGTGCGTTTCTCATCAGTCTCAGCTGATATTCTCTAGTGTGTTTCTTATCAGTCTCAGCTGATATTCTCTATTGTGTTTCTCATCAGTCTCAGCTGATATTCTCTAGTGTATTTCTCATCAGTCTCAGTTGGTATTCTCTAGGGCGTTTCTCATCAGTCTCAGCTGATATTCTCTAGTGTGTTTCTCATCAGTCTCAGCTGATATTCTCTAGTGTGTTTCTCATCAGTCTCAGCTCATATTCTCTAGTGTGTTTCTTATCAATCTCAGCTCATATTCTCTAGTGTAGTTCTCATCAGTCTCAGGTGATATTCTCTAGTGTGTTTGTCATCAGTCTCAGTTGATATTCTCTAGTGTGCTTCACATCAGTTTCATCTGATATTCTCTATGCTTTTCTCATCAGTCTCAGCTGATATTCTCTAGTGCGTTTCTCTTCAGTCTCAGTTGATATTCTCTAGTGTGTTTCTCATCAGTCTCAGCTGATATTCTCTAGTGTGTTTCTCATCAGTCTCAGCTGATATTCTCTAGTGTGCTTCACATCAGTCTCAGCTGATATTCTCTAGTGTATTTCTCATCAGTCTCAGCTGATATTCTCTAGTGTGTTTCTCATCAGTTTCATCTGATATTCTCTAGTGTGTTTCTCATCAGTTTCATCTGATATTCTCTAGTGTGTTTCTCATCAGTCTCAGCTGATATTCTCTAGTGTGTTTCTCATCAGTCTCAGCTGATATTCTCTAGTGTGTTTCTCATCAGTCTCAGCTGATGTTCTCTAGTGTGTTTCTTATCAGTCTCAGCTGATGTTCTCTAGTGTATTTCTCATCAGTCTCAGCTGATATTCTCTAGTGTGTTTCTCATCAGTTTCATCTGCTATTCTCTAGTGTGTTTCTCATCAGTTTCATCTGATATTCTCTAGTGTACTTCTTATCAGTCTCAGATGATATTCTCTAGTGTGTTTCTCATCAGTTTCATCTGATATTCTCTAGTGTGTTTCTCATCAGTCTCAGGTGATATTCTCTAGTGTGTTTCTCATCAGTCTCAGGTGATATTCTCTAGTGCATTTGTCATCAGTCTCAGCTGATATTCTCTAGTGTGTTTCTCATCAGTCTCAGCTGATATTCTCTAGTGTGTTTCTCATCAGTCTCAGCTGATATTCTCTAGTCTTTTTCTTATCAGTCTCAGCTGATATTCTCTAGGGCGTTTCTCATCAGTCTCAGCTGATATTCTCTAGTGTGTTTCTTATCAGTCTCAGTTGATATTCTCTAGTGTGTTTCTCAACAGTCTCAGCTCATATTCTCTAGTGTATTTCTCATCAGTTTCATCTGATATTCTCTAGTGTATTTCTCATCAGTCTCAGCTGATATTCTCTAGGGCGTTTCTCATCAGTCTCAGCTGATATTCTCTAGTGTGTTTCTCATCAGTTTCATCTGATATTCTCTAGTGTGTTTCTCATCAGTTTCATCTGATATTCTCTAGTGCGTTTCTCATCAGTCTCAGCTGATATTCTCTAGTGTGTTTCTTATCAGTCTCAGTTGATATTCTCTAGTGTGTTTCTCATCAGTCTCAGCTGATATTCTCTAGTGTGTTTCTCATCAGTCTCAGCTGATATTCTCTAGTGTATTTCTCATCAGTCTCAGTTGATATTCTCTAGGGCGTTTCTCATCAGTCTCAGCTGATATTCTCTAGTGTGTTTCTCATCAGTCTCAGCTGATATTCTCTAGTGTGCTTCTCATCAGTCTCAGCTGATATTCTCTAGTGTGTTTCTCATCAGTTTCATCTGATATTCTCTAGTGTGTTTGTCATCAGTTTCATCTGATATTCTCTAGTGTGTTTCTCATCAGTTTCATCTGATATTCTCTAGTGCGTTTCTCATCAGTCTCAGCTGATATTCTCTAGTGTGTTTCTTATCAGTCTCAGTTGATATTCTCTAGTGTGTTTCTCATCAGTCTCAGCTGATATTCTCTAGTGTGTTTCTCATCAGTCTCAGCTGATATTCTCTAGTGTATTTCTCATCAGTCTCAGTTGATATTCTCTAGGGCGTTTCTCATCAGTCTCAGCTGATATTCTCTAGTGTGTTTCTCATCAGTCTCAGCTGATATTCTCTAGTGTGTTTCTCATCAGTCTCAGCTGATATTCTCTAGTGTGTTTCTTATCAGTCTCAGCTCATATTCTCTAGTGTAGTTCTCATCAGTCTCAGGTGATATTCTCTAGTGTGTTTGTCATCAGTCTCAGCTGATATTCTCTAGTGTGCTTCACATCAGTTTCATCTGATATTCTCTAGTGTGTTTCTCATCAGTCTCAGCTGATATTCTCTTGTGCGTTTCTCATCAGTCTCAGCTGATATTCTCTAGTGTGTTTCTCATCAGTCTCAGCTGATATTCTATAGTGTGTTTCTCATCAGTCTCAGCTGATATTCTCTAGTGTGCTTCACATCAGTCTCAGCTGATATTCTCTAGTGTATTTCTAATCAGTCTCAGCTGATATTCTCTAGTGTGTTTCTCATCAGTTTCATCTGATATTCTCTAGTGTGTTTCTCATCAGTTACATCTGATATTCTCTAGTGTGTTTCTTATCAGTCTCAGCTGATGTTCTCTAGTGTGTTTCTTATCAGTCTCAGCTGATGTTCTCTAGTGTGTTTTTCATCAGTCTAGGCTGATATTCTCTAGTGTGTTTTTCATCAGTCTAAACTGATATTCTCTAGTGTGTTTCTCATCAGTCTCAGCTGATATTCTCTAGTGTGTTTCTCATCAGTTTCATCTGATATTTTCTCATCAGTCTCAGCTGATATTCTCTACTACGTTTCTCATCAGTCTCAGCTGATATTCTCTAGTGCGTTTCTCATCAGTCTCAGCTGATATTCTCTAGTGCGTTTCTCATCAGTCTCAGCTGTTATTCTCTAGTGCTTTTCTCATAAATCTCAGCTGATATTCTCTAGTGCGTTTCTCATCAGTCTCAGCTGATATTCTCTAGTGCGTTTCTCATCAGTCTCAGCTGATATTCTCTAGTGCGTTTCTCATCAGTCTCAGCTGATATTCTCTAGTGCTTTTCTCATCAGTCTCAGCTGAAATTCTCTAGTGTGTTTGTCATCAGTCTCAGCTGATATTCTCTAGTGTGTTTCTCATCAGTCTCAGCTGATATTCTCTAGTGTGTTTGTTTCTCATCAGTCTCAGCTAAAATTCTCTAGTGTGTTTCTCATCAGTCTCAGCTGATATTCTCTAGTGTGTTTCTCATCAGTCTCAGCTGATATTCTCTAGTGCGTTTCTCATCAGTCTCAGCTGATATTCTCTAGTGTGTTTCTCATCAGTCTCTGCTGATATTCTCTAGTGTGTTTCTCATCAGTTTCATCTGATATTCTCTAGTGTGTTTCTCATCAGTCTCAGCTGATATTCTCTAGTGTGTTTCTTATCAGTCTCAGCTGATATTCTCTAGTGCGTTTCTCATCAGTCTCAGCGGAAATTCTCTACTGCATTTCTCATCAGTCTCAGCTGATATTCTCTAGTGTGTTTCTCATCAGTCTCAGTTGATATTCTCTAGTGTTTTTCTTATCAGTCTCAGCTGATATTCTCTAGGGCGTTTCTCATCAGTCTCAGCTGATATTCTCTAGTGTGTTTCTTATCAGTCTCAGTTGATATTCTCTAGTGTGTTTCTCAACATTCTCAGCTCATATTCTCTAGTGTATTTCTCATCAGTTTCATCTGATATTCTCTAGTGTATTTCTCATCAGTCTCAGCTGATATTCTCTAGGGCGGTTCTCATCAGTCTCAGCTGATATTCTCTAGTGTGTTTCTCATCAGTCTCTGCTGATATTCTCTAGTGTGTTTCTCATCAGTTTCATCTGATATTCTCTAGTGTGTTTCTCATCAGTCTCAGCTGATATTCTCTAGTGTGTTTCTTATCAGTCTCAGCTGATATTCTCTAGTGGGTTTCTCATCAGTCTCAGCGGATATTCTCTACTGCGTTTCTCATCAGTCTCAGCTGATATTCTCTAGTGTGTTTCTCATCAGTCTCAGCTGATATTCTCTAGTGTTTTTCTTATCAGTCTCAGCTGATATTCTCTAGGGCGTTTCTCATCAGTCTCAGCTGATATTCTCTAGTGTGTTTCTTATCAGTCTCAGTTGATATTCTCTAGTGTGTTTCTCAACATTCTCAGCTCATATTCTCTAGTGTATTTCTCATCAGTTTCATCTGATATTCTCTAGTGTATTTCTCATCAGTCTCAGCTGATATTCTCTAGGGCGGTTCTCATCAGTCTCAGCTGATATTCTCTAGTGTGTTTCTCATCAGTCTCAGCTGATATTCTCTAGTGTGCTTCACATCAGTCTCAGCTGATATTCTCTAGTGTATTTCTAATCAGTCTCAGCTGATATTCTCTAGTGTGTTTCTCATCAGTTTCATCTGATATTCTCTAGTGTGTTTCTTATCAGTCTCAGCTGATGTTCTCTAGTGTGTTTCTTATCAGTCTCAGCTGATGTTCTCTAGTGTGTTTTTCATCAGTCTAGGCTGATATTCTCTAGTGTGTTTTTCATCAGTATAAACTGATATTCTCTAGTGTGTTTCTCATCAGTCTCAGCTGCTATTCTCTAGTGTGTTTCTCATCAGTTTCATCTGATATTTTCTCATCAGTCTCAGCTGATATTCTCTACTGCGTTTCTCATCAGTCTCAGCTGATATTCTCTAGTGCGTTTCTCATCAGTCTCAGCTGATATTCTCTAGTGCATTTCTCATCAGTCTCAGCTGATATTCTCTAGTGCTTTTCTCATCAGTCTCAGCTGATATTCTCTAGTGCATTTCTCATCAGTCTCAGCTGATATTCTCTAGTGCGTTTCTCATCAGTCTCAGCTGATATTCTCTAGTGCGTTTCTCATCAGTCTCAGCTGATATTCTCTAGTGCTTCTCTCATCAGTCTCAGCTGAAATTCTCTAGTGTGTTTGTCATCAGTCTCAGCTGATATTCTCTAGTGTGTTTCTCATCAGTCTCAGCTGATATTCTCTAGTGTGTTTGTTTCTCATCAGTCTCAGCTAAAATTCTCTAGTGTGTTTCTCATCAGTCTCAGCTGATATTCTCTAGTGTGTTTCTCATCAGTCTCAGCTGATATTCTCTAGTGCGTTTCTCATCAGTCTCAGCTGATATTCTCTAGTGTGTTTCTCATCAGTCTCTGCTGATATTCTCTAGTGTGTTTCTCATCAGTTTCATCTGATATTCTGTAGTGTGTTTCTCATCAGTCTCAGCTGATATTATCTAGTGTGTTTCTTATCAGTTTCATCTGATATTCTCTAGTGTGTTTCTCATCAGTCTCAGGTGATATTCTCTAGTGTGTTTCTCATCAGTCTCAGGTGATATTCTCTAGTGCATTTGTCATCAGTCTCAGCTGATATTCTCTAGTGTGTTTCTCATCAGTCTCAGCTGATATTCTCTAGTGTGTTTCTCATCAGTCTCAGCTGATATTCTCTAGTCTTTTTCTTATCAGTCTCAGCTGATATTCTCTAGGGCGTTTCTCATCAGTCTCAGCTGATATTCTCTAGTGTGTTTCTTATCAGTCTCAGTTGATATTCTCTAGTGTGTTTCTCAACAGTCTCAGCTCATATTCTCTAGTGTATTTCTCATCAGTTTCATCTGATATTCTCTAGTGTATTTCTCATCAGTCTCAGCTGATATTCTCTAGGGCGTTTCTCATCAGTCTCAGCTGATATTCTCTAGTGTGTTTCTCATCAGTTTCATCTGATATTCTCTAGTGTGTTTCTCATCAGTTTCATCTGATATTCTCTAGTGCGTTTCTCATCAGTCTCAGCTGATATTCTCTAGTGTGTTTCTTATCAGTCTCAGTTGATATTCTCTAGTGTGTTTCTCATCAGTCTCAGCTGATATTCTCTAGTGTGTTTCTCATCAGTCTCAGCTGATATTCTCTAGTGTATTTCTCATCAGTCTCAGTTGATATTCTCTAGGGCGTTTCTCATCAGTCTCAGCTGATATTCTCTAGTGTGTTTCTCATCAGTCTCAGCTGATATTCTCTAGTGTGCTTCTCATCAGTCTCAGCTGATATTCTCTAGTGTGTTTCTCATCAGTTTCATCTGATATTCTCTAGTGTGTTTGTCATCAGTTTCATCTGATATTCTCTAGTGTGTTTCTCATCAGTTTCATCTGATATTCTCTAGTGCGTTTCTCATCAGTCTCAGCTGATATTCTCTAGTGTGTTTCTTATCAGTCTCAGTTGATATTCTCTAGTGTGTTTCTCATCAGTCTCAGCTGATATTCTCTAGTGTGTTTCTCATCAGTCTCAGCTGATATTCTCTAGTGTATTTCTCATCAGTCTCAGTTGATATTCTCTAGGGCGTTTCTCATCAGTCTCAGCTGATATTCTCTAGTGTGTTTCTCATCAGTCTCAGCTGATATTCTCTAGTGTGTTTCTCATCAGTCTCAGCTGATATTCTCTAGTGTGTTTCTTATCAGTCTCAGCTCATATTCTCTAGTGTAGTTCTCATCAGTCTCAGGTGATATTCTCTAGTGTGTTTGTCATCAGTCTCAGCTGATATTCTCTAGTGTGCTTCACATCAGTTTCATCTGATATTCTCTAGTGTGTTTCTCATCAGTCTCAGCTGATATTCTCTTGTGCGTTTCTCATCAGTCTCAGCTGATATTCTCTAGTGTGTTTCTCATCAGTCTCAGCTGATATTCTATAGTGTGTTTCTCATCAGTCTCAGCTGATATTCTCTAGTGTGCTTCACATCAGTCTCAGCTGATATTCTCTAGTGTATTTCTAATCAGTCTCAGCTGATATTCTCTAGTGTGTTTCTCATCAGTTTCATCTGATATTCTCTAGTGTGTTTCTCATCAGTTACATCTGATATTCTCTAGTGTGTTTCTTATCAGTCTCAGCTGATGTTCTCTAGTGTGTTTCTTATCAGTCTCAGCTGATGTTCTCTAGTGTGTTTTTCATCAGTCTAGGCTGATATTCTCTAGTGTGTTTTTCATCAGTCTAAACTGATATTCTCTAGTGTGTTTCTCATCAGTCTCAGCTGATATTCTCTAGTGTGTTTCTCATCAGTTTCATCTGATATTTTCTCATCAGTCTCAGCTGATATTCTCTACTACGTTTCTCATCAGTCTCAGCTGATATTCTCTAGTGCGTTTCTCATCAGTCTCAGCTGATATTCTCTAGTGCGTTTCTCATCAGTCTCAGCTGTTATTCTCTAGTGCTTTTCTCATAAATCTCAGCTGATATTCTCTAGTGCGTTTCTCATCAGTCTCAGCTGATATTCTCTAGTGCGTTTCTCATCAGTCTCAGCTGATATTCTCTAGTGCGTTTCTCATCAGTCTCAGCTGATATTCTCTAGTGCTTTTCTCATCAGTCTCAGCTGAAATTCTCTAGTGTGTTTGTCATCAGTCTCAGCTGATATTCTCTAGTGTGTTTCTCATCAGTCTCAGCTGATATTCTCTAGTGTGTTTGTTTCTCATCAGTCTCAGCTAAAATTCTCTAGTGTGTTTCTCATCAGTCTCAGCTGATATTCTCTAGTGTGTTTCTCATCAGTCTCAGCTGATATTCTCTAGTGCGTTTCTCATCAGTCTCAGCTGATATTCTCTAGTGTGTTTCTCATCAGTCTCTGCTGATATTCTCTAGTGTGTTTCTCATCAGTTTCATCTGATATTCTCTAGTGTGTTTCTCATCAGTCTCAGCTGATATTCTCTAGTGTGTTTCTCATCAGTCTCAGTTGATATTCTCTAGTGTTTTTCTTATCAGTCTCAGCTGATATTCTCTAGGGCGTTTCTCATCAGTCTCAGCTGATATTCTCTAGTGTGTTTCTTATCAGTCTCAGTTGATATTCTCTAGTGTGTTTCTCAACATTCTCAGCTCATATTCTCTAGTGTATTTCTCATCAGTTTCATCTGATATTCTCTAGTGTATTTCTCATCAGTCTCAGCTGATATTCTCTAGGGCGGTTCTCATCAGTCTCAGCTGATATTCTCTAGTGTGTTTCTCATCAGTCTCTGCTGATATTCTCTAGTGTGTTTCTCATCAGTTTCATCTGATATTCTCTAGTGTGTTTCTCATCAGTCTCAGCTGATATTCTCTAGTGTGTTTCTTATCAGTCTCAGCTGATATTCTCTAGTGGGTTTCTCATCAGTCTCAGCGGATATTCTCTACTGCGTTTCTCATCAGTCTCAGCTGATATTCTCTAGTGTGTTTCTCATCAGTCTCAGCTGATATTCTCTAGTGTTTTTCTTATCAGTCTCAGCTGATATTCTCTAGGGCGTTTCTCATCAGTCTCAGCTGATATTCTCTAGTGTGTTTCTTATCAGTCTCAGTTGATATTCTCTAGTGTGTTTCTCAACATTCTCAGCTCATATTCTCTAGTGTATTTCTCATCAGTTTCATCTGATATTCTCTAGTGTATTTCTCATCAGTCTCAGCTGATATTCTCTAGGGCGGTTCTCATCAGTCTCAGCTGATATTCTCTAGTGTGTTTCTCATCAGTCTCAGCTGATATTCTCTAGTGTGCTTCACATCAGTCTCAGCTGATATTCTCTAGTGTATTTCTAATCAGTCTCAGCTGATATTCTCTAGTGTGTTTCTCATCAGTTTCATCTGATATTCTCTAGTGTGTTTCTTATCAGTCTCAGCTGATGTTCTCTAGTGTGTTTCTTATCAGTCTCAGCTGATGTTCTCTAGTGTGTTTTTCATCAGTCTAGGCTGATATTCTCTAGTGTGTTTTTCATCAGTATAAACTGATATTCTCTAGTGTGTTTCTCATCAGTCTCAGCTGCTATTCTCTAGTGTGTTTCTCATCAGTTTCATCTGATATTTTCTCATCAGTCTCAGCTGATATTCTCTACTGCGTTTCTCATCAGTCTCAGCTGATATTCTCTAGTGCGTTTCTCATCAGTCTCAGCTGATATTCTCTAGTGCGTTTCTCATCAGTCTCAGCTGATATTCTCTAGTGCTTTTCTCATCAGTCTCAGCTGATATTCTCTAGTGCATTTCTCATCAGTCTCAGCTGATATTCTCTAGTGCGTTTCTCATCAGTCTCAGCTGATATTCTCTAGTGCGTTTCTCATCAGTCTCAGCTGATATTCTCTAGTGCTTCTCTCATCAGTCTCAGCTGAAATTCTCTAGTGTGTTTGTCATCAGTCTCAGCTGATATTCTCTAGTGTGTTTCTCATCAGTCTCAGCTGATATTCTCTAGTGTGTTTGTTTCTCATCAGTCTCAGCTAAAATTCTCTAGTGTGTTTCTCATCAGTCTCAGCTGATATTCTCTAGTGTGTTTCTCATCAGTCTCAGCTGATATTCTCTAGTGCGTTTCTCATCAGTCTCAGCTGATATTCTCTAGTGTGTTTCTCATCAGTCTCTGCTGATATTCTCTAGTGTGTTTCTCATCAGTTTCATCTGATATTCTGTAGTGTGTTTCTCATCAGTCTCAGCTGATATTATCTAGTGTGTTTCTTATCAGTCTCAGCTGATATTCTCTAGTGCGTTTCTCATCAGTCTCAGCGGATATTCTCTACTGCGTTTCTCATCAGTCTCAGCTGATATTCTCTAGTGTGTTTCTCATCAGTCTCAGCTGATATTCTCTAGTGTTTTTTTTATCAGTCTCAGCTGATATTCTCTAGGGCGTTTCTCATCAGTCTCAGCTGATATTCTCTAGTGTGTTTCTTATCAGTCTCAGTTGATATTCTCTAGTGTGTTTCTCAACATTCTCAGCTCATATTCTCTAGTGTATTTCTCATCAGTTTCATCTGATATTCTCTACTGTATTTCTCATCAGTCTCAGCTGATATTCTCTAGGGCGGTTCTCATCAGTCTCAGCTGATATTCTCTAGTGTGTTTCTCATCAGTTTCATCTGATATTCTCTAGTGTGTTTCTCATCAGTTTCATGTGAAATTCTCTAGTGCGTTTCTCATCAGTCTCAGCTGATATTCTCTAGTGTGTTTCTCATCAGTCTCAGTTGATATTCTCTAGTGTGTTTCTCATCAGTCTCAGCTGATATTCTCTAGTGTGTTTCTCATCAGTCTCAGCTGATATTCTCTAGTGTATTTCTCATCAGTCTCAGTTGATATTCTCTAGGGCGTTTCTCATCAGTCTCAGCTGATATTCTCTAGTGTGTTTCTCATCAGTCTCAGCTGATATTCTCTAGTGTGCTTCTCATCAGTCTCAGCTGATATTCTCTAGTGTGTTTCTCATCAGTCTCAGCTGATATTCTCTAGTGTGTTTCTCATCAGTTTCATCTGATATTCTCTAGTGTGTTTCTCATCAGTTTCATCTGATATTCTCTAGTGTGTTTCTCATCAGTTTCATCTGAAATTCTCTAGTGCGTTTCTCATCAGTCTCAGCTGATATTCTCTAGTGTGTTTCTTATCAGTCTCAGTTGATATTCTCTAGTGTGTTTCTCATCAGTCTCAGCTGATATTCTCTAATGTGTTTCTCATCAGTCTCAGCTGATATTCTCTAGTGTATTTCTCATCAGTCTCAGTTGATATTCTCTAGGGCGTTTCTCATCAGTCTCAGCTGATATTCTCTAGTGTGTTTCTCATCAGTCTCAGCTGATATTCTCTAGTGTGTTTCTCATCAGTCTCAGCTGATATTCTCTAGTGTGTTTCTTATCAGTCTCAGCTCATATTCTCTACTGTAGTTCTCATCAGTCTCAGGTGATATTCTCTAGTGTGTTTGTCATCAGTCTCAGCTGATATTCTCTAGTGTGCTTCACATCAGTTTCATCTGATATTCTCTAGTGTGTTTCTCATCAGTCTCAGCTGATATTCTCTAGTGTGTTTCTCTTCAGTCTCAGCTGATATTCTCTAGTGTGTTTCTCATCAGTCTCAGCTGATATTCTCTAGTGTGTTTCTCATCAGTCTCAGCTGATATTCTCTAGTGTGCTTCACATCAGTCTCAGCTGATATTCTCTAGTGTATTTCTAATCAGTCTCAGCTGATATTCTCTAGTGTGTTTCTCATCAGTTTCATCTGATATTCTCTAGTGTGTTTCTCATCAGTTACATCTGATATTCTCTAGTGTGTTTCTTATCAGTCTCAGCTGATGTTCTCTAGTGTGTTTCTTATCAGTCTCAGCTGATGTTCTCTAGTGTGTTTTTAATCAGTCTAGGCTGATATTCTCTTGTGTGTTTTTCATCAGTCTAAACTGATATTCTCTAGTGTGTTTCTCTTCAGTCTCAGCTGATATTCTCTAGTGTGTTTCTCATCAGTTTCATCTGATATTTTCTAGTGCGTTTCTCATCAGTCTCAGCTGATATTCTCTACTGCGTTTCTCATCAGTCTCAGCTGATATTCTCTAGTGCGTTTCTCATCAGTCTCAGCTGATATTCTCTAGTGCGTTTCTCATCAGTCTCAGCTGATATTCTCTAGTGCTTTTCTCATCAGTCTCAGCTGATATTCTCTAGTGCGTTTCTCATCAGTCTCAGCTGATATTCTCTAGTGCGTTTCTCATCAGTCTCAGCTGATATTCTCTAGTGCGTTTCTCATCAGTCTCAGCTGATATTCTCTAGTGCTTTTCTCATCAGACTCAGCTGAAATTCTCTAGTGTGTTTGTCATCAGTCTCAGTTGATATTCTCTAGTGTGTTTCTCATCAGTCTCAGCTGATATTCTCTAGTGTGTTTGTTTCTCATCAGTCTAAGCTAAAATTCTCTAGTGTGTTTCTCATCAGTCTCAGCTGATATTCCCTAGTGTGTTTCTCATCAGTCTCAGCTGATATTCTCTAGTGCGTTTCTCATCAGTCTCAGCTGATATTCTCTAGTGTGTTTCTCATCAGTCTCTGCTGATATTCTCTAGTGTGTTTCTCATCAGTTTCATCTGATATTCTCTAGTGTGTTTCTCATCAGTCTCAGCTGATTTTCTCTAGTGTGTTTCTTATCAGTCTCAGCTGATATTCTCTAGTGCGTTTCTCATCAGTCTCAGCGGATATTCTCTACTGCGTTTCTCATCAGTCTCAGCTGATATTCTCTAGTGTGTTTCTCATCAGTCTCAGCTCATATTCTCTAGTGTGTTTCTTATCAATCTCAGCTCATATTCTCTAGTGTAGTTGTCATCAGTCTCAGGTGATATTCTCTAGTGTATTTGTCATCAGTCTCAGCTGATATTCTCCAGTGTGCTTCACATCAGTTTCATCTGATATTCTCTATGCTTTTCTCATCAGTCTCAGCTGATATTCTCTAGTGCGTTTCTCTTCAGTCTCAGTTGATATTCTCTAGTGTGTTTCTCATCAGTCTCAGCTGATATTCTCTAGTGTGTTTCTCATCAGTCTCAGCTGATATTCTCTAGTGTGCTTCACATTAGTCTCAGCTGATATTCTCTAGTGTATTTCTCATCAGTCTCAGCTGATATTCTCTAGTGTGTTTCTCATCAGTTTCATCTGATATTCTCTAGTGTGTTTCTCATCAGTTTCATCTGATATTCTCTAGTGTGTTTCTCATCAGTCTCAGCTGATATTCTCTAGTGTGTTTCTCATCAGTCTCAGCTGATATTCTCTAGTGTGTTTCTCATCAGTCTCAGCTGATGTTCTCTAGTGTGTTTCTTATCAGTCTCAGCTGATGTTCTCTAGTGTATTTCTCATCAGTCTCAGCTGATATTCTCTAGTGTGTTTCTCATCAGTTTCATCTGCTGTTCTCTAGTGTGTTTCTCATCAGTTTCATCTGATATTCTCTAGTGTACTTCTTATCAGTCTCAGATGATATTCTCTAGTGTGTTTCTCATCAGTTTCATCTGATATTCTCTAGTGTGTTTCTCATCAGTCTCAGGTGATATTCTCTAGTGTGTTTCTCTTCAGTCTCTGGTGATATTCTCTAGTGCGTTTGTCATCAGTCTCAGCTGATATTCTCTAGTGCGTTTGTCATCAGTCTCAGCTGATATTCTCTAGTGTTTTTCTTATCAGTCTCAGCTGATATTCTCTAGGGCGTTTCTCATCAGTCTCAGCTGATATTCTCTAGTGTGTTTGTTTCTCATCAGTCTCAGCTAAAATTCTCTAGTGTGTTTCTCATCAGTCTCAGCTGATATTCTCTAGTGTGTTTCTCATCAGTCTCAGCTGATATTCTCTAGTGCGTTTCTCATCAGTCTCAGCTGATATTCTCTAGTGTGTTTCTCATCAGTCTCTGCTGATATTCTCTAGTGTGTTTCTCATCAGTTTCATCTGATATTCTCTAGTGTGTTTCTCATCAGTCTCAGCTGATATTCTCTAGTGTGTTTCTTATCAGTCTCAGCTGATATTCTCTAGTGCGTTTCTCATCAGTCTCAGCGGATATTCTCTACTGCGTTTCTCATCAGTCTCAGCTGATATTCTCTAGTGTGTTTCTCATCAGTCTCAGCTGATATTCTCTAGTGTTTTTCTTATCAGTCTCAGCTGATATTCTCTAGGGCGTTTCTCATCAGTCTCAGCTGATATTCTCTAGTGTGTTTCTCATCAGTCTCAGCTGATATTCTCTAGTGTGTTTCTCATCAGTTTCATCAGATATTTTCTCATCAGTCTCAGCTGATATTCTCTACTGCGTTTCTCATCAGTCTCTGCTGATATTCTCAAGTGCGTTTCTCATCAGTCTCAGCTGATATTCTCTAGTGCGTTTCTCATCAGTCTCAGCTGATATTCTCTAGTGCTTTTCTCATCAGTCTCAGCTGATATTCTCTAGTGCATTTCTCATCAGTCTCAGCTGATATTCTCTAGTGCGTTTCTCATCAGTCTCAGCTGATATTCTCTAGTGCGTTTCTCATCAGTCTCAGCTGATATTCTCTAGTGCTTTTCTCATCAGTCTCAGCTGAAATTCTCTAGTGTGTTTGTCATGAGTCTCAGCTGATATTCTCTAGTGTGTTTCTCATCAGTCTCAGCTGATATTCTCTAGTGTGTTTGTTTCTCATCAGTCTCAGCTAAAATTCTCTAGTGTGTTTCTCATCAGTCTCAGCTGATATTCTCTAGTGTGTTTCTCATCAGTCTCAGCTGATATTCTCTAGTGCGTTTCTCATCAGTCTCAGCTGATATTCTCTAGTGTGTTTCTCATCAGTCTCTGCTGATATTCTCTAGTGTGTTTCTCATCAGTTTCATCTGATATTCTCTAGTGTGTTTCTCATCAGTCTCAGCTGATATTCTCTAGTGCGTTTCTCTTCAGTCTCAGTTGATATTCTCTAGTGTGTTTCTCATCAGTCTCAGCTGATATTCTCTAGTGTGTTTCTCATCAGTCTCAGCTGATATTCTCTAGTGTGCTTCACATTAGTCTCAGCTGATATTCTCTAGTGTATTTCTCATCAGTCTCAGCTGATATTCTCTAGTGTGTTTCTCATCAGTTTCATCTGATATTCTCTAGTGTGTTTCTTATCAGTCTCAGCTGATGTTCTCTAGTGTGTTTCTTATCAGTCTCAGCTGATGTTCTCTAGTGTGTTTTTCATCAGTCTAGGCTGATATTCTCTAGTGTGTTTTTCATCAGTATAAACTGATATTCTCTAGTGTGTTTCTCATCAGTCTCAGCTGCTATTCTCTAGTGTGTTTCTCATCAGTTTCATCTGATATTTTCTCATCAGTCTCAGCTGATATTCTCTACTGCGTTTCTCATCAGTCTCAGCTGATATTCTCTAGTGCGTTTCTCATCAGTCTCAGCTGATATTCTCTAGTGCGTTTCTCATCAGTCTCAGCTGATATTCTCTAGTGCTTTTCTCATCAGTCTCAGCTGATATTCTCTAGTGCATTTCTCATCAGTCTCAGCTGATATTCTCTAGTGCGTTTCTCATCAGTCTCAGCTGATATTCTCTAGTGCGTTTCTCATCAGTCTCAGCTGATATTCTCTAGTGCTTCTCTCATCAGTCTCAGCTGAAATTCTCTAGTGTGTTTGTCATCAGTCTCAGCTGATATTCTCTAGTGTGTTTCTCATCAGTCTCAGCTGATATTCTCTAGTGTGTTTGTTTCTCATCAGTCTCAGCTAAAATTCTCTAGTGTGTTTCTCATCAGTCTCAGCTGATATTCTCTAGTGTGTTTCTCATCAGTCTCAGCTGATATTCTCTAGTGCGTTTCTCATCAGTCTCAGCTGATATTCTCTAGTGTGTTTCTCATCAGTCTCTGCTGATATTCTCTAGTGTGTTTCTCATCAGTTTCATCTGATATTCTGTAGTGTGTTTCTCATCAGTCTCAGCTGATATTATCTAGTGTGTTTCTTATCAGTCTCAGCTGATATTCTCTAGTGCGTTTCTCATCAGTCTCAGCGGATATTCTCTACTGCGTTTCTCATCAGTCTCAGCTGATATTCTCTAGTGTGTTTCTCATCAGTCTCAGCTGATATTCTCTAGTGTTTTTCTTATCAGTCTCAGCTGATATTCTCTAGGGCGTTTCTCATCAGTCTCAGCTGATATTCTCTAGTGTGTTTCTTATCAGTCTCAGTTGATATTCTCTAGTGTGTTTCTCAACATTCTCAGCTCATATTCTCTAGTGTATTTCTCATCAGTTTCATCTGATATTCTCTACTGTATTTCTCATCAGTCTCAGCTGATATTCTCTAGGGCGGTTCTCATCAGTCTCAGCTGATATTCTCTAGTGTGTTTCTCATCAGTTTCATCTGATATTCTCTAGTGTGTTTCTCATCAGTTTCATCTGAAATTCTCTAGTGCGTTTCTCATCAGTCTCAGCTGATATTCTCTAGTGTGTTTCTCATCAGTCTCAGTTGATATTCTCTAGTGTGTTTCTCATCAGTCTCAGCTGATATTCTCTAGTGTGTTTCTCATCAGTCTCAGCTGATATTCTCTAGTGTATTTCTCATCAGTCTCAGTTGATATTCTCTAGGGCGTTTCTCATCAGTCTCAGCTGATATTCTCTAGTGTGTTTCTCATCAGTCTCAGCTGATATTCTCTAGTGTGCTTCTCATCAGTCTCAGCTGATATTCTCTAGTGTGTTTCTCATCAGTCTCAGCTGATATTCTCTAGTGTGTTTCTCATCAGTTTCATCTGATATTCTCTAGTGTGTTTCTCATCAGTTTCATCTGATATTCTCTAGTGTGTTTCTCATCAGTTTCATCTGAAATTCTCTAGTGCGTTTCTCATCAGTCTCAGCTGATATTCTCTAGTGTGTTTCTTATCAGTCTCAGTTGATATTCTCTAGTGTGTTTCTCATCAGTCTCAGCTGATATTCTCTAATGTGTTTCTCATCAGTCTCAGCTGATATTCTCTAGTGTATTTCTCATCAGTCTCAGTTGATATTCTCTAGGGCGTTTCTCATCAGTCTCAGCTGATATTCTCTAGTGTGTTTCTCATCAGTCTCAGCTGATATTCTCTAGTGTGTTTCTCATCAGTCTCAGCTGATATTCTCTAGTGTGTTTCTTATCAGTCTCAGCTCATATTCTCTACTGTAGTTCTCATCAGTCTCAGGTGATATTCTCTAGTGTGTTTGTCATCAGTCTCAGCTGATATTCTCTAGTGTGCTTCACATCAGTTTCATCTGATATTCTCTAGTGTGTTTCTCATCAGTCTCAGCTGATATTCTCTAGTGTGTTTCTCTTCAGTCTCAGCTGATATTCTCTAGTGTGTTTCTCATCAGTCTCAGCTGATATTCTCTAGTGTGTTTCTCATCAGTCTCAGCTGATATTCTCTAGTGTGCTTCACATCAGTCTCAGCTGATATTCTCTATTGTATTTCTAATCAGTCTCAGCTGATATTCTCTAGTGTGTTTCTCATCAGTTTCATCTGATATTCTCTAGTGTGTTTCTCATCAGTTACATCTGATATTCTCTAGTGTGTTTCTTATCAGTCTCAGCTGATGTTCTCTAGTGTGTTTCTTATCAGTCTCAGCTGATGTTCTCTAGTGTGTTTTTCATCAGTCTAGGCTGATATTCTCTTGTGTGTTTTTCATCAGTCTAAACTGATATTCTCTAGTGTGTTTCTCTTCAGTCTCAGCTGATATTCTCTAGTGTGTTTCTCATCAGTTTCATCTGATATTTTCTAGTGCGTTTCTCATCAGTCTCAGCTGATATTCTCTACTGCGTTTCTCATCAGTCTCAGCTGATATTCTCTAGTGCGTTTCTCATCAGTCTCAGCTGATATTCTCTAGTGCGTTTCTCATCAGTCTCAGCTGATATTCTCTAGTGCTTTTCTCATCAGTCTCAGCTGATATTCTCTAGTGCGTTTCTCATCAGTCTCAGCTGATATTCTCTAGTGCGTTTCTCATCAGTCTCAGCTGATATTCTCTAGTGCGTTTCTCATCAGTCTCAGCTGATATTCTCTAGTGCTTTTCTCATCAGTCTCAGCTGAAATTCTCTAGTGTGTTTGTCATCAGTCTCAGCTGATATTCTCTAGTGTGTTTCTCATCAGTCTCAGCTGATATTCTCTAGTGTGTTTGTTTCTCATCAGTCTAAGCTAAAATTCTCTAGTGTGTTTCCCATCAGTCTCAGCTGATATTCCCTAGTGTGATTCTCATCAGTCTCAGCTGATATTCTCTAGTGCGTTTCTCATCAGTCTCAGCTGATATTCTCTAGTGTGTTTCTCATCAGTCTCTGCTGATATTCTCTAGTGTGTTTCTCATCAGTTTCATCTGATATTCTCTAGTGTGTTTCTCATCAGTCTCAGCTGATTTTCTCTAGTGTGTTTCTTATCAGTCTCAGCTGATATTCTCTAGTGCGTTTCTCATCAGTCTCAGCGGATATTCTCTACTGCGTTTCTCATCAGTCTCAGCTGATATTCTCTAGTGTGTTTCTCATCAGTCTCAGCTCATATTCTCTAGTGTGTTTCTTATCAATCTCAGCTCATATTCTCTAGTGTAGTTGTCATCAGTCTCAGGTGATATTCTCTAGTGTATTTGTCATCAGTCTCAGCTGATATTCTCCAGTGTGCTTCACATCAGTTTCATCTGATATTCTCTATGCTTTTCTCATCAGTCTCAGCTGATATTCTCTAGTGCGTTTCTCTTCAGTCTCAGTTGATATTCTCTAGTGTGTTTCTCATCAGTCTCAGCTGATATTCTCTAGTGTGTTTCTCATCAGTCTCAGCTGATATTCTCTAGTGTGCTTCACATTAGTCTCAGCTGATATTCTCTAGTGTATTTCTCATCAGTCTCAGCTGATATTCTCTAGTGTGTTTCTCATCAGTTTCATCTGATATTCTCTAGTGTGTTTCTCATCAGTTTCATCTGATATTCTCTAGTGTGTTTCTCATCAGTCTCAGCTGATATTCTCTAGTGTGTTTCTCATCAGTCTCAGCTGATATTCTCTAGTGTGTTTCTCATCAGTCTCAGCTGATGTTCTCTAGTGTGTTTCTTATCAGTCTCAGCTGATGTTCTCTAGTGTATTTCTCATCAGTCTCAGCTGATATTCTCTAGTGTGTTTCTCATCAGTTTCATCTGCTGTTCTCTAGTGTGTTTCTCATCAGTTTCATCTGATATTCTCTAGTGTACTTCTTATCAGTCTCAGATGATATTCTCTAGTGTGTTTCTCATCAGTTTCATCTGATATTCTCTAGTGTGTTTCTCATCAGTCTCAGGTGATATTCTCTAGTGTGTTTCTCTTCAGTCTCTGGTGATATTCTCTAGTGCGTTTGTCATCAGTCTCAGCTGATATTCTCTAGTGCGTTTGTCATCAGTCTCAGCTGATATTCTCTAGTGTTTTTCTTATCAGTCTCAGCTGATATTCTCTAGGGCGTTTCTCATCAGTCTCAGCTGATATTCTCTAGTGTGTTTGTTTCTCATCAGTCTCAGCTAAAATTCTCTAGTGTGTTTCTCATCAGTCTCAGCTGATATTCTCTAGTGTGTTTCTCAACAGTCTCAGCTGATATTCTCTAGTGCGTTTCTCATCAGTCTCAGCTGATATTCTCTAGTGTGTTTCTCATCAGTCTCTGCTGATATTCTCTAGTGTGTTTCTCATCAGTTTCATCTGATATTCTCTAGTGTGTTTCTCATCAGTCTCAGCTGATATTCTCTAGTGTGTTTCTTATCAGTCTCAGCTGATATTCTCTAGTGCGTTTCTCATCAGTCTCAGCGGATATTCTCTACTGCGTTTCTCATCAGTCTCAGCTGATATTCTCTAGTGTGTTTCTCATCAGTCTCAGCTGATATTCTCTAGTGTTTTTCTTATCAGTCTCAGCTGATATTCTCTAGGGCGTTTCTCATCAGTCTCAGCTGATATTCTCTAGTGTGTTTCTTATCAGTCTCAGTTGATATTCTCTAGTGTGTTTCTCAACATTCTCAGCTCATATTCTCTAGTGTATTTCTCATCAGTTTCATCTGATATTCTCTAGTGTATTTCTCATCAGTCTCAGCTGATATTCTCTAGGGCGGTTCTCATCAGTCTCAGCTGATATTCTCTAGTGTGTTTATCATCAGTCTCAGCTGATATTCTCTAGTGTGTTTCTCATCAGTCTCAGCTGATATTCTCTAGTGTGCTTCACATCAGTCTCAGCTGATATTCTCTAGTGTATTTCTAATCAGTCTCAGCTGATATTCTCTAGTGTGTTTCTCATCAGTTTCATCTGATATTCTCTAGTGTGTTTCTCATCAGTTACATCTGATATTCTCTAGTGTGTTTCTTATCAGTCTCAGCTGATGTTCTCTAGTGTGTTTCTTATCAGTCTCAGCTGATGTTCTCTAGTGTGTTTTTCATCAGTCTAGGCTGATATTCTCTAGTGTGTTTTTCATCAGTCTAAACTGATATTCTCTAGTGTGTTTCTCATCAGTCTCAGCTGATATTCTCTAGTGTGTTTCTCATCAGTTTCATCAGATATTTTCTCATCAGTCTCAGCTGATATTCTCTACTGCGTTTCTCATCAGTCTCTGCTGATATTCTCAAGTGCGTTTCTCATCAGTCTCAGCTGATATTCTCTAGTGCGTTTCTCATCAGTCTCAGCTGATATTCTCTAGTGCTTTTCTCATCAGTCTCAGCTGATATTCTCTAGTGCATTTCTCATCAGTCTCAGCTGATATTCTCTAGTGCGTTTCTCATCAGTCTCAGCTGATATTCTCTAGTGCGTTTCTCATCAGTCTCAGCTGAAATTCTCTAGTGTGTTTGTCATGAGTCTCAGCTGATATTCTCTAGTGTGTTTCTCATCAGTCTCAGCTGATATTCTCTAGTGTGTTTGTTTTTCATCAGTCTCAGCTAAAATTCTCTAGTGTGTTTCTCATCAGTCTCAGCTGATATTCTCTAGTGTGTTTCTCATCAGTCTCAGCTGATATTCTCTAGTGCGTTTCTCATCAGTCTCAGCTGATATTCTCTAGTGTGTTTCTCATCAGTCTCTGCTGATATTCTCTAGTGTGTTTCTCATCAGTTTCATCTGATATTCTCTAGTGTGTTTCTCATCAGTCTCAGCTGATATTCTCTAGTGCGTTTCTCTTCAGTCTCAGTTGATATTCTCTAGTGTGTTTCTCATCAGTCTCAGCTGATATTCTCTAGTGTGTTTCTCATCAGTCTCAGCTGATATTCTCTAGTGTGCTTCACATTAGTCTCAGCTGATATTCTCTAGTGTATTTCTCTTCAGTCTCAGCTGATATTCTCTAGTGTGTTTCTCATCAGTTTCATCTGATATTCTCTAGTGTGTTTCTCATCAGTTTCAACTGATATTCTCTAGTGTGTTTCTCATCAGTCTCAGCTGATATTCTCTAGTGTGTTTCTCATCAGTCTCAGCTGATATTCTCTAGTGTGTTTCTCATCAGTCTCAGCTGATGTTCTCTAGTGTGTTTCTTATCAGTCTCAGCTGATGTTCTCTAGTGTATTTCTCATCAGTCTCAGCTGATATTCTCTAGTGTGTTTCTCAACAGTTTCATCTGCTGTTCTCTAGTGTGTTTCTCATCAGTCTCAGGTGATATTCTCTAGTGTGTTTCTCTTCAGTCTCTGGTGATATTCTCTAGTGCGTTTGTCATCAGTCTCAGCTGATATTCTCTAGTGCGTTTGTCATCAGTCTCAGCTGATATTCTCTAGTGCGTTTCTCATCAGTCTCAGCTGATATTCTCTAGTGTGTTTCTCATCAGTCTCAGCTGATATTCTCTAGTGTGTTTCTCATCAGTCTCAGCTGATATTCTCTAGTGTTTTTCTTATCAGTCTCAGCTGATATTCTCTAGGGCGTTTCTCATCAGTCTCAGCTGATATTCTCTAGTGTGTTTGTTTCTCATCAGTCTCAGCTAAAATTCTCTAGTGTGTTTCTCATCAGTCTCAGCTGATATTCTCTAGTGTGTTTCTCATCAGTCTCAGCTGATATTCTCTAGTGCGTTTCTCATCAGTCTCAGCTGATATTCTCTAGTGTGTTTCTCATCAGTCTCTGCTGATATTCTCTAGTGTGTTTCTTATCAGTTTCATCTGATATTCTCTAGTGTGTTTCTCATCAGTCTCAGCTGATATTCTCTAGTGTGTTTCTTGTCAGTCTCAGCTGATATTCTCTAGTGCGTTTCTCATCAGTCTCAGCGGATATTCTCTACTGCGTTTCTCATCAGTCTCAGCTGATATTCTCTAGTGTGTTTCTCATCAGTCTCAGCTGATATTCTCTAGTGTTTTTCTTATCAGTCTCAGCTGATATTCTCTAGGGCGTTTCTCATCAGTCTCAGCTGATATTCTCTAGTGTGTTTCTTATCAGTCTCAGTTGATATTCTCTAGTGTGTTTCTCAACATTCTCAGCTCATATTCTCTAGTGTATTTCTCATCAGTTTCATCTGATATTCTCTAGTGTATTTCTCATCAGTCTCAGCTGATATTCTCTATGGCGGTTCTCATCAGTCTCAGTTGATATTCTCTAGTGTGTTTATCATCAGTCTCAGCTGATATTCTCTAGTGTGTTTCTCATCAGTCTCAGCTGATATTCTCTAGTGTGCTTCACATCAGTCTCAGCTGATATTCTCTAGTGTATTTCTAATCAGTCTCAGCTGATATTCTCTAGTGTGTTTCTCATCAGTTTCATCTGATATTCTCTAGTGTGTTTCTCATCAGTTACATCTGATATTCTCTAGTGTGTTTCTTATCAGTCTCAGCTGATGTTCTCTAGTGTGTTTCTTATCAGTGTCAGCTGATGTTCTCTAGTGTGTTTTTCATCAGTCTAGGCTGATATTCTCTAGTGTGTTTTTCATCAGTCTAAACTGATATTCTCTAGTGTGTTTCTCATCAGTCTCAGATGATATTCTCTAGTGTGTTTCTCATCAGTTTCATCTGATATTTTCTCATCAGTCTCAGCTGATATTCTCTACTGCGTTTCTCATCAGTCTCAGCTGATATTCTCTAGTGCGTTTCTCATCAGTCTCAGCTGATATTCTCTAGTGCGTTTCTCATCAGTCTCAGCTGATATTCTCTCGTGCTTTTCTCATCAGTCTCAGCTGATATTCTCTAGTGCGTTTCTCATCAGTCTCAGCTGATATTCTCTAGTGCGTTTCTCATCAGTCTCAGCTGATATTCTCTAGTGCGTTTCTCATCAGTCTCAGCTGATATTCTCTAGTGCTTTTCTCATCAGTCTCAGCTGAAATTCTCTAGTGTGTTTGTCATCAGTCTCAGCTGATATTCTCTAGTGTGTTTCTCATCAGTCTCAGCTGATATTCTCTAGTGTGTTTGTTTCTCATCAGTCTCAGCTAAAATTCTCTAGTGTGTTTCTCATCAGTCTCAGCTGATATTCTCTAGTGTGTTTCTCATCAGTCTCAGCTGATATTCTCTAGTGCGTTTCTCATCAGTCTCAGCTGATATTCTCTAGTGTGTTTCTCATCAGTCTCTGCTGATATTCTCTAGTGTGTTTCTCATCAGTTTCATCTGATATTCTCTAGTGTGTTTCTCATCAGTCTCAGCTGATATTCTCTAGTGTGTTTCTTATCAGTCTCAGCTGATATTCTCTAGTGCGTTTCTCATCAGTCTCAGCGGATATTCTCTACTGCGTTTCTCATCAGTCTCAGCTGATATTCTCTAGTGTGTTTCTCTTCAGTCTCAGCTGATATTCTCTAGTGTTTTTCTTATCAGTCTCAGCTGATATTCTCTAGGGCGTTTCTCATCAGTCTCAGCTGATATTCTCTAGTGTGTTTCTTATCAGTCTCAGTTGATATTCTCTAGTGTGTTTCTCAACATTCTCAGCTCATATTCTCTAGTATATTTCTCATCAGTTTCATCTGATATTCTCTAGTGTATTTCTCATCAGTCTCAGCTGATATTCTCTAGGGCGGTTCTCATCAGTCTCAGCTGATATTCTCTAGTGTGTTTCTCATCAGTTTCATCTGATATTCTCTAGTGTGCTTCTCATCAGTTTCATCTGATATTCTCTAGTGCGTTTCTCATCAGTCTCAGCTGATATTCTCTAGTGTTTTTCTTATCAGTCTCAGTTGATATTCTCTAGTGTGTTTCTCATCAGTCTCAGCTGATATTCTCTAGTGTGTTTCTCATCAGTCTCAGCTTATATTCTCTAGTGTATTTCTCATCAGTCTCAGTTGATATTCTCTAGGGCGTTTCTCATCAGTCTCAGCTGATATTCTCTAGTGTGTTTCTCATCAGTCTCAGCTGATATTCTCTAGTGTGCTTCTCATCAGTCTCAGCTGATATTCTCTAGTGTGTTTCTCATCAGTCTCAGCTGATATTCTCTAGTGTGTTTCTCATCAGTTTCATCTGATATTCTCTAGTGTGTTTCTCATCAGTTTCATCTGATATTCTCTAGTGTGTTTCTCATCAGTTTCATCTGATATTCTCTAGTGCGTTTCTCATCAGTCTCAGCTGATATTCTCTAGTGTGTTTCTTATCAGTCTCAGTTGATATTCTCTAGTGTGTTTCTCATCAGTCTCAGCTTATATTCTCTAGTGTGTTTCTCATCAGTCTCAGCTGATATTCTCTAGTGTATTTCTCATCAGTCTCAGTTGATATTCTCTAGGGCGTTTCTCATCAGTCTCAGCTGATATTCTCTAGTGTGTTTCTCATCAGTCTCAGCTGATATTCTCTAGTGTGTTTCTCATCAGTCTCAGCTGATATTCTCTAGTGTGTTTCTTATCAGTCTCAGCTCATATTCTCTAGTGTAGTTCTCATCAGTCTCAGGTGATATTCTCTAGTGTGTTTGTCATCAGTCTCAGCTGATATTCTCTAGTGTGCTTCACATCAGTTTCATCTGATATTCTCTAGTGTGTTTCTCATCAGTCTCAGCTGATATTCTCTAGTGCGTTTCTCTTCAGTCTCAGCTGATATTCTCTAGTGTGTTTCTCATCAGTCTCAGCTGATATTCTCTAGTGTGCTTCACATCAGTCTCAGCTGATATTCTCTAGTGTATTTCTAATCAGTCTCAGCTGATATTCTCTAGTGTGTTTCTCATCAGTTTCATCTGATATTGTCTAGTGTGTTTCTCATCAGTTACATCTGATATTCTCTAGTGTGTTTCTTATCAGTCTCAGCTGATGTTCTCTAGTGTGTTTCTTATCAGTCTCAGCTGATGTTCTCTAGTGTGTTTTTCATCAGTCTAGGCTGATATTCTCTAGTGTGTTTTTCATCAGTCTAAACTGATATTCTCTAGTGTGTTTCTCATCAGTCTCAGCTGATATTCTCTACTGCGTTTCTCATCAGTCTCAGCTGATACTCTCTAGTGCGTTTCTCATCAGTCTCAGCTGATATTCTCTAGTGCGTTTCTCATCAGTCTCAGCTGATATTCTCTAGTGCTTTTCTCATCAGTCTCAGCTGATATTCTCTAGTGCGTTTCTCATCAGTCTCAGCTGATATTCTCTAGTGCGTTTCTCATCAGTCTCAGCTGATATTCTCTAGTGCGTTTCTCATCAGTCTCAGCTGATATTCTCTAGTGCTTTTCTCATCAGTCTCAGCTGAAATTCTCTAGTGTGTTTGTCATCAGTCTCAGCTGATATTCTCTAGTGTGTTTCTCATCAGTCTCAGCTGATATTCTCTAGTGTGTTTCTTATCAGTCTCAGCTCATATTCTCTAGTGTAGTTCTCATCAGTCTCAGGTGATATTCTCTAGTGAGTTTGTCATCAGTCTCAGCTGATATTCTCTAGTGTGCTTCACATCAGTTTCATCTGATATTCTCTAGTGTGTTTCTCATCAGTCTCAGCTGATATTCTCTAGTGCGTTTCTCTTCAGTCTCAGCTGATATTCTCTAGTGTGTTTCTCATCAGTCTCAGCTGATATTCTCTAGTGTGTTTCTCATCAGTCTCAGCTGATATTCTCTAGTGTGCTTCACATCAGTCTCAGCTGATATTCTCTAGTGTATTTCTAATCAGTCTCAGCTGATATTCTCTAGTGTGTTTCTCATCAGTTTCATCTGATATTGTCTAGTGTGTTTCTCATCAGTTACATCTGATATTCTCTAGTGTGTTTCTTATCAGTCTCAGCTGATGTTCTCTAGTGTGTTTCTTATCAGTTTCAGCTGATGTTCTCTAGTGTGTTTTTCATCAGTCTAGGCTGATATTCTCTAGTGTGTTTTTCATCAGTCTAAACTGATATTCTCTAGTGTGTTTCTCATCAGTCTCAGCTGATATTCTCTACTGCGTTTCTCATCAGTCTCAGCTGATATTCTCTAGTGCGTTTCTCATCAGTCTCAGCTGATATTCTCTAGTGCGTTTCTCATCAGTCTCAGCTGATATTCTCTAGTGCTTTTCTCATCAGTCTCAGCTGATATTCTCTAGTGCGTTTCTCATCAGTCTCAGCTGATATTCTCTAGTGCGTTTCTCATCAGTCTCAGCTGATATTCTCTAGTGCGTTTCTCATCAGTCTCAGCTGATATTCTCTAGTGCTTTTCTCATCAGTCTCAGCTGAAATTCTCTAGTGTGTTTGTCATCAGTCTCAGCTGATATTCTCTAGTGTGTTTCTCATCAGTCTCAGCTGATATTCTCTAGTGTGTTTGTTTCTCATCAGTCTCAGCTAAAATTCTCTAGTGTGTTTCTCATCAGTCTCAGCTGATATTCTCTAGTGTGTTTCTCATCAGTTTCATCTGATATTCTCTAGTGTGTTTCTCATCAGTTTCATCTGATATTCTCTAGTGTGTTTCTCATCAGTCTCAGCTGATATTCTCTAGTGTGTTTCTCATCAGTCTCAGCTGATATTCTCTAGTGTGTTTCTCATCAGTCTCAGCTGATGTTCTCTAGTGTGTTTCTTATCAGTCTCAGCTGATGTTCTCTAGTGTATTTCTCATCAGTCTCAGCTGATATTCTCTAGTGTGTTTCTCATCAGTTTCATCTGCTGTTCTCTAGTGTGTTTCTCATCAGTTTCATCTGATATTCTCTAGTGTACTTCTTATCAGTCTCAGATGATATTCTCTAGTGTGTTTCTCATCAGTTTCATCTGATATTCTCTAGTGTGTTTCTCATCAGTCTCAGGTGATATTCTCTAGTGTGTTTCTCTTCAGTCTCTGGTGATATTCTCTAGTGCGTTTGTCATCAGTCTCAGCTGATATTCTCTACTGCGTTTGTCATCAGTCTCAGCTGATATTCTCTAGTGCGTTTCTCATCAGTCTCAGCTGATATTCTCTAGTGTGTTTCTCATCAGTCTCAGCTGATATTCTCTAGTGTGTTTCTCATCAGTCTCAGCTGATATTCTCTAGTGTTTTTCTTATCAGTCTCAGCTGATATTCTCTAGGGCGTTTCTCATCAGTCTCAGCTGATATTCTCTAGTGTGTTTGTTTCTCATCAGTCTCAGCTAAAATTCTCTAGTGTGTTTCTCATCAGTCTCAGCTGATATTCTCTAGTGTGTTTCTCATCAGTCTCAGCTGATATTCTCTAGTGCGTTTCTCATCAGTCTCAGCTGATATTCTCTAGTGTGTTTCTCATCAGTCTCTGCTGATATTCTCTAGTGTGTTTCTCATCAGTTTCATCTGATATTCTCTAGTGTGTTTCTCATCAGTCTCAGCTGATATTCTCTAGTGTGTTTCTTATCAGTCTCAGCTGATATTCTCTAGTGCGTTTCTCATCAGTCTCAGCGGATATTCTCTACTGCGTTTCTCATCAGTCTCAGCTGATATTCTCTAGTGTGTTTCTCATCAGTCTCAGCTGATATTCTCTAGTGTTTTTCTTATCAGTCTCAGCTGATATTCTCTAGGGCGTTTCTCATCAGTCTCAGCTGATATTCTCTAGTGTGTTTCTTATCAGTCTCAGTTGATATTCTCTACTGTGTTTCTCAACATTCTCAGCTCATATTCTCTAGTGTATTTCTCATCAGTTTCATCTGATATTCTCTAGTGTATTTCTCATCAGTCTCAGCTGATATTCTCTAGGGCGGTTCTCATCAGTCTCAGCTGATATTCTCTAGTGTGTTTATCATCAGTCTCAGCTGATATTCTCTAGTGTGTTTCTCATCAGTCTCAGCTGATATTCTCTAGTGTGCTTCACATCAGTCTCAGCTGATATTCTCTAGTGTATTTCTAATCAGTCTCAGCTGATATTCTCTAGTGTGTTTCTCATCAGTTTCATCTGATATTCTCTAGTGTGTTTCTCATCAGTTACATCTGATATTCTCTAGTGTGTTTCTTATCAGTCTCAGCTGATGTTCTCTAGTGTGTTTCTTATCAGTCTCAGCTGATGTTCTCTAGTGTGTTTTTCATCAGTCTAGGCTGATATTCTCTAGTGTGTTTTTCATCAGTCTAAACTGATATTCTCTAGTGTGTTTCTCATCAGTCTCAGCTGATATTCTCTAGTGTGTTTCTCATCAGTTTCATCTGATATTTTCTCATCAGTCTCAGCTGATATTCTCTAGTGCGTTTCTCATCAGTCTCAGCTGATATTCTCTAGTGCGTTTCTCATCAGTCTCAGCTGATATTCTCTGGTGCGTTTCTCATCAGTCTCAGCTAATATTCTCTAGTGCTTTTCTCATCAGTCTCAGCTGATATTCTCTAGTGCGTTTCTCATCAGTCTCAGCTGATATTCTCTAGTGCGTTTCTCATCAGTCTCAGCTGATATTCTCTAGTGCGTTTCTCATCAGTCTCAGCTGATATTCTCTAGTGCTTTTCTCATCAGTCTCAGCTGAAATTCTCTAGTGTGTTTGTCATCAGTCTCAGCTGATATTCTCTAGTGTGTTTGTTTCTCATCAGTCTCAGCTAAAATTCTCTAGTGTGTTTCTCATCAGTCTCAGCTGATATTCTCTAGTGTGTTTCTCATCAGTCTCAGCTGATATTCTCTAGTGCGTTTCTCATCAGTCTCAGCTGATATTCTCTAGTGTGTTTCTCATCAGTCTCTGCTGATATTCTCTAGTGTGTTTCTCATCAGTTTCATCTGATATTCTCTAGTGTGTTTCTCATCAGTCTCAGCTGATATTCTCTAGTGTGTTTCTTATCAGTCTCAGCTGATATTCTCTAGTGCGTTTCTCATCAGTCTCAGCGGATATTCTCTACTGCATTTCTCATCAGTCTCAGCTGATATTCTCTAGTGTGTTTCTCATCAGTCTCAGCTGATATTCTCTAGTGTGTTTCTCATCAGTCTCAGCTGATATTCTCGTGTGTTTCTCATCAGTTTCATCTGATATTCTCTAGTGTGTTTCTCATCAGTTTCATCTGATATTCTCTAGTGTGTTTCTCATCAGTTTCATCTGATATTCTCTAGTGCGTTTCTCATCAGTCTCAGCTGATATTCTCTAGTGTGTTTCTTATCAGTCTCAGTTGATATTCTCTAGTGTGTTTCTCATCAGTCTCAGCTGATATTCTCTAGAGTGTTTCTCATCAGTCTCAGCTGATATTCTCTAGTGTATTTCTCATCAGTCTCAGTTGATATTCTCTAGGGCGTTTCTCATCAGTCTCAGCTGATATTCTCTAGTGTGTTTCTCATCAGTCTCAGCTGATATTCTCTAGTGTGTTTCTCATCAGTCTCAGCTGATATTCTCTAGTGTGTTTCTTATCAGTCTCAGCTCATATTCTCTACTGTAGTTCTCATCAGTCTCAGCTGATATTCTCTAGTGTGCTTCACATCAGTTTCATCTGATATTCTCTAGTGTGTTTCTCATCAGTCTCAGCTGATATTCTCTAGTGTGTTTCTCATCAGTCTCAGCTGATATTCTCTAGTGTGTTTCTCATCAGTCTCAGCTGATATTCTCTAGTGTGTTTCACATCAGTCTCAGGTGATATTCTCTAGGGTGTTTCTCATCAGTCTCAGCTGATATTCTCTATTGTGTTTCTCATCAGTCTCAGCTGATATTCTCTAGTGTTTTTCTTATCAGTCTCAGCTGATATTCTCTAGGGCGTTTCTCATCAGTCTCAGTTGATATTCTCTAGTGTGTTTCTCATCAGTCTCAGCTCATATTCTCTAGTGTATTTCTCATCAGTTTCATCTGATATTCTCTAGTGTATTTCTCATCAGTCTCAGCTGATATTCTCTAGGGCGTTTCTCATCAGTCTCAGCTGATATTCTCTAGTGTGTTTCTCATCAGTTTCATCTGATATTCTCTAGTGTGTTTCTCATCAGTTTCATCAGATATTCTCTAGTGCGTTTCTCATCAGTCTCAGCTGATATTCTCTAGTGTGTTTCTTATCAGTCTCAGCTGATATTCTCTATTGTGTTTCTCATCAGTCTCAGCTGATATTCTCTAGTGTTTTTCTCATCAGTCTCAGTTGGTATTCTCTAGGGCGTTTCTCATCAGTCTCAGCTGATATTCTCTAGTGTGTTTCTCATCAGTCTCAGCTGATATTCTCTAGTGTGTTTCTCATCAGTCTCAGCTCATATTCTCTAGTGTGTTTCTTATCAATCTCAGCTCATATTCTCTAGTGTAGTTCTCATCAGTCTCAGGTGATATTCTCTAGTGTGTTTGTCATCAGTCTCAGTTGATATTCTCTAGTGTGCTTCACATCAGTTTCATCTGATATTCTCTATGCTTTTCTCATCAGTCTCAGCTGATATTCTCTAGTGCGTTTCTCTTCAGTCTCAGTTGATATTCTCTAGTGTGTTTCTCATCAGTCTCAGCTGATATTCTCTAGTGTGTTTCTCATCAGTCTCAGCTGATATTCTCTAGTGTGCTTCACATCAGTCTCAGCTGATATTCTCTAGTGTATTTCTCATCAGTCTCAGCTGATATTCTCTAGTGTGTTTCTCATCAGTTTCATCTGATATTCTCTAGTGTGTTTCTCATCAGTTTCATCTGATATTCTCTAGTGTGTTTCTCATCAGTCTCAGCTGATATTCTCTAGTGTGTTTCTCATCAGTCTCAGCTGATATTCTCTAGTGTGTTTCTCATCAGTCTCAGCTGATGTTCTCTAGTGTGTTTCTTATCAGTCTCAGCTGATGTTCTCTAGTGTATTTCTCATCAGTCTCAGCTGATATTCTCTAGTGTGTTTCTCATCAGTTTCATCTGCTATTCTCTAGTGTGTTTCTCATCAGTTTCATCTGATATTCTCTAGTGTACTTCTTATCAGACTCAGATGATATTCTCTAGTGTGTTTCTCATCAGTTTCATCTGATATTCTCTAGTGTGTTTCTCATCAGTCTCAGGTGATATTCTCTAGTGTGTTTCTCATCAGTCTCAGGTGATATTCTCTAGTGCATTTGTCATCAGTCTCAGCTGATATTCTCTAGTGTGTTTCTCATCAGTCTCAGCTGATATTCTCTAGTGTGTTTCTCATCAGTCTCAGCTGATATTCTCTAGTCTTTTTCTTATCAGTCTCAGCTGATATTCTCTAGGGCGTTTCTCATCAGTCTCAGCTGATATTCTCTAGTGTGTTTCTTATCAGTCTCAGTTGATATTCTCTAGTGTGTTTCTCAACAGTCTCAGCTCATATTCTCTAGTGTATTTCTCATCAGTTTCATCTGATATTCTCTAGTGTATTTCTCATCAGTCTCAGCTGATATTCTCTAGGGCGTTTCTCATCAGTCTCAGCTGATATTCTCTAGTGTGTTTCTCATCAGTTTCATCTGATATTCTCTAGTGTGTTTCTCATCAGTTTCATCTGATATTCTCTAGTGCGTTTCTCATCAGTCTCAGCTGATATTCTCTAGTGTGTTTCTTATCAGTCTCAGTTGATATTCTCTAGTGTGTTTCTCATCAGTCTCAGCTGATATTCTCTAGTGTGTTTCTCATCAGTCTCAGCTGATATTCTCTAGTGTATTTCTCATCAGTCTCAGTTGATATTCTCTAGGGCGTTTCTCATCAGTCTCAGCTGATATTCTCTAGTGTGTTTCTCATCAGTCTCAGCTGATATTCTCTAGTGTGCTTCTCATCAGTCTCAGCTGATATTCTCTAGTGTGTTTCTCATCAGTTTCAACTGATATTCTCTAGTGTGTTTGTCATCAGTCTCAGGTGATATTCTCTAGTGTGTTTCTCATCAGTCTCAGGTGATATTCTCTAGTGCATTTGTCATCAGTCTCAGCTGATATTCTCTAGTGTGTTTCTCATCAGTCTCAGCTGATATTCTCTAGTGTGTTTCTCATCAGTCTCAGCTGATATTCTCTAGTCTTTTTCTTATCAGTCTCAGCTGATATTCTCTAGGGCGTTTCTCATCAGTCTCAGCTGATATTCTCTAGTGTGTTTCTTATCAGTCTCAGTTGATATTCTCTAGTGTGTTTCTCAACAGTCTCAGCTCATATTCTCTAGTGTATTTCTCATCAGTTTCATCTGATATTCTCTAGTGTATTTCTCATCAGTCTCAGCTGATATTCTCTAGGGCGTTTCTCATCAGTCTCAGCTGATATTCTCTAGTGTGTTTCTCATCAGTTTCATCTGATATTCTCTAGTGTGTTTCTCATCAGTTTCATCTGATATTCTCTAGTGCGTTTCTCATCAGTCTCAGCTGATATTCTCTAGTGTGTTTCTTATCAGTCTCAGTTGATATTCTCTAGTGTGTTTCTCATCAGTCTCAGCTGATATTCTCTAGTGTGTTTCTCATCAGTCTCAGCTGATATTCTCTAGTGTATTTCTCATCAGTCTCAGTTGATATTCTCTAGGGCGTTTCTCATCAGTCTCAGCTGATATTCTCTAGTGTGTTTCTCATCAGTCTCAGCTGATATTCTCTAGTGTGCTTCTCATCAGTCTCAGCTGATATTCTCTAGTGTGTTTCTCATCAGTTTCATCTGATATTCTCTAGTGTGTTTGTCATCAGTTTCATCTGATATTCTCTAGTGTGTTTCTCATCAGTTTCATCTGATATTCTCTAGTGCGTTTCTCATCAGTCTCAGCTGCTATTCTCTAGTGTGTTTCTTATCAGTCTCAGTTGATATTCTCTAGTGTGTTTCTCATCAGTCTCAGCTGATATTCTCTAGTGTGTTTCTCATCAGTCTCAGCTGATATTCTCTAGTGTATTTCTCATCAGTCTCAGTTGATATTCTCTAGGGCGTTTCTCATCAGTCTCAGCTGATATTCTCTAGTGTGTTTCTCATCAGTCTCAGCTGATATTCTCTAGTGTGTTTCTCATCAGTCTCAGCTGATATTCTCTAGTGTGTTTCTTATCAGTCTCAGCTCATATTCTCTAGTGTAGTTCTCATCAGTCTCAGGTGATATTCTCTAGTGTGTTTGTCATCAGTCTCAGCTGATATTCTCTAGTGTGCTTCACATCAGTTTCATCTGATATTCTCTAGTGTGTTTCTCATCAGTCTCAGCTGATATTCTCTAGTGCGTTTCTCATCAGTCTCAGCTGATATTCTCTAGTGTGTTTCTCATCAGTCTCAGCTGATATTCTATAGTGTGTTTCTCATCAGTCTCAGCTGATATTCTCTAGTGTGCTTCACATCAGTCTCAGCTGATATTCTCTAGTGTATTTCTAATCAGTCTCAGCTGATATTCTCTAGTGTGTTTCTCATCAGTTTCATCTGATATTCTCTAGTGTGTTTCTCATCAGTTTCATCTGATATTCTCTAGTGTGTTTCTCATCAGTCTCAGCTGATGTTCTCTAGTGTGTTTCTTATCAGTCTCAGCTGATGTTCTCTAGTGTATTTCTCATCAGTCTCAGCTGATATTCTCTAGTGTGTTTCTCATCAGTTTCATCTGCTGTTCTCTAGTGTGTTTCTCATCAGTTTCATCTGATATTCTCTAGTGTACTTCTTATCAGTCTCAGATGATATTCTCTAGTGTGTTTCTCATCAGTTTCATCTGATATTCTCTAGTGTGTTTCTCATCAGTCTCAGGTGATATTCTCTAGTGTGTTTCTCTTCAGTCTCTGGTGATATTCTCTAGTGCGTTTGTCATCAGTCTCAGCTGATATTCTCTACTGCGTTTGTCATCAGTCTCAGCTGATATTCTCTAGTGCGTTTCTCATCAGTCTCAGCTGATATTCTCTAGTGTGTTTCTCATCAGTCTCAGCTGATATTCTCTAGTGTGTTTCTCATCAGTCTCAGCTGATATTCTCTAGTGTTTTTCTTATCAGTCTCAGCTGATATTCTCTAGGGCGTTTCTCATCAGTCTCAGCTGATATTCTCTAGTGTGTTTGTTTCTCATCAGTCTCAGCTAAAATTCTCTAGTGTGTTTCTCATCAGTCTCAGCTGATATTCTCTAGTGTGTTTCTCATCAGTCTCAGCTGATATTCTCTAGTGCGTTTCTCATCAGTCTCAGCTGATATTCTCTAGTGTGTTTCTCATCAGTCTCTGCTGATATTCTCTAGTGTGTTTCTCATCAGTTTCATCTGATATTCTCTAGTGTGTTTCTCATCAGTCTCAGCTGATATTCTCTAGTGTGTTTCTTATCAGTCTCAGCTGATATTCTCTAGTGCGTTTCTCATCAGTCTCAGCGGATATTCTCTACTGCGTTTCTCATCAGTCTCAGCTGATATTCTCTAGTGTGTTTCTCATCAGTCTCAGCTGATATTCTCTAGTGTTTTTCTTATCAGTCTCAGCTGATATTCTCTAGGGCGTTTCTCATCAGTCTCAGCTGATATTCTCTAGTGTGTTTCTTATCAGTCTCAGTTGATATTCTCTACTGTGTTTCTCAACATTCTCAGCTCATATTCTCTAGTGTATTTCTCATCAGTTTCATCTGATATTCTCTAGTGTATTTCTCATCAGTCTCAGCTGATATTCTCTAGGGCGGTTCTCATCAGTCTCAGCTGATATTCTCTAGTGTGTTTATCATCAGTCTCAGCTGATATTCTCTAGTGTGTTTCTCATCAGTCTCAGCTGATATTCTCTAGTGTGCTTCACATCAGTCTCAGCTGATATTCTCTAGTGTATTTCTAATCAGTCTCAGCTGATATTCTCTAGTGTGTTTCTCATCAGTTTCATCTGATATTCTCTAGTGTGTTTCTCATCAGTTACATCTGATATTCTCTAGTGTGTTTCTTATCAGTCTCAGCTGATGTTCTCTAGTGTGTTTCTTATCAGTCTCAGCTGATGTTCTCTAGTGTGTTTTTCATCAGTCTAGGCTGATATTCTCTAGTGTGTTTTTCATCAGTCTAAACTGATATTCTCTAGTGTGTTTCTCATCAGTCTCAGCTGATATTCTCTAGTGTGTTTCTCATCAGTTTCATCTGATATTTTCTCATCAGTCTCAGCTGATATTCTCTAGTGCGTTTCTCATCAGTCTCAGCTGATATTCTCTAGTGCGTTTCTCATCAGTCTCAGCTGATATTCTCTAGTGCGTTTCTCATCAGTCTCAGCTGATATTCTCTAGTGCTTTTCTCATCAGTCTCAGCTGATATTCTCTAGTGCGTTTCTCATCAGTCTCAGCTGATATTCTCTAGTGCGTTTCTCATCAGTCTCAGCTGATATTCTCTAGTGTGTTTCTCATCAGTTTCATCTGATATTCTCTAGTGTGTTTCTCATCAGTTTCATCAGATATTCTCTAGTGCGTTTCTCATCAGTCTCAGCTGATATTCTCTAGTGTGTTTCTTATCAGTCTCAGCTGATATTCTCTATTGTGTTTCTCATCAGTCTCAGCTGATATTCTCTAGTGTTTTTCTCATCAGTCTCAGTTGGTATTCTCTAGGGCGTTTCTCATCAGTCTCAGCTGATATTCTCTAGTGTGTTTCTCATCAGTCTCAGCTGATATTCTCTAGTGTGTTTCTCATCAGTCTCAGCTCATATTCTCTAGTGTGTTTCTTATCAATCTCAGCTCATATTCTCTAGTGTAGTTCTCATCAGTCTCAGGTGATATTCTCTAGTGTGTTTGTCATCAGTCTCAGTTGATATTCTCTAGTGTGCTTCACATCAGTTTCATCTGATATTCTCTATGCTTTTCTCATCAGTCTCAGCTGATATTCTCTAGTGCGTTTCTCTTCAGTCTCAGTTGATATTCTCTAGTGTGTTTCTCATCAGTCTCAGCTGATATTCTCTAGTGTGTTTCTCATCAGTCTCAGCTGATATTCTCTAGTGTGCTTCACATCAGTCTCAGCTGATATTCTCTAGTGTATTTCTCATCAGTCTCAGCTGATATTCTCTAGTGTGTTTCTCATCAGTTTCATCTGATATTCTCTAGTGTGTTTCTCATCAGTTTCATCTGATATTCTCTAGTGTGTTTCTCATCAGTCTCAGCTGATATTCTCTAGTGTGTTTCTCATCAGTCTCAGCTGATATTCTCTAGTGTGTTTCTCATCAGTCTCAGCTGATGTTCTCTAGTGTGTTTCTTATCAGTCTCAGCTGATGTTCTCTAGTGTATTTCTCATCAGTCTCAGCTGATATTCTCTAGTGTGTTTCTCATCAGTTTCATCTGCTATTCTCTAGTGTGTTTCTCATCAGTTTCATCTGATATTCTCTAGTGTACTTCTTATCAGTCTCAGATGATATTCTCTAGTGTGTTTCTCATCAGTTTCATCTGATATTCTCTAGTGTGTTTCTCATCAGTCTCAGGTGATATTCTCTAGTGTGTTTCTCATCAGTCTCAGGTGATATTCTCTAGTGCATTTGTCATCAGTCTCAGCTGATATTCTCTAGTGTGTTTCTCATCAGTCTCAGCTGATATTCTCTAGTGTGTTTCTCATCAGTCTCAGCTGATATTCTCTAGTCTTTTTCTTATCAGTCTCAGCTGATATTCTCTAGGGCGTTTCTCATCAGTCTCAGCTGATATTCTCTAGTGTGTTTCTTATCAGTCTCAGTTGATATTCTCTAGTGTGTTTCTCAACAGTCTCAGCTCATATTCTCTAGTGTATTTCTCATCAGTTTCATCTGATATTCTCTAGTGTATTTCTCATCAGTCTCAGCTGATATTCTCTAGGGCGTTTCTCATCAGTCTCAGCTGATATTCTCTAGTGTGTTTCTCATCAGTTTCATCTGATATTCTCTAGTGTGTTTCTCATCAGTTTCATCTGATATTCTCTAGTGCGTTTCTCATCAGTCTCAGCTGATATTCTCTAGTGTGTTTCTTATCAGTCTCAGTTGATATTCTCTAGTGTGTTTCTCATCAGTCTCAGCTGATATTCTCTAGTGTGTTTCTCATCAGTCTCAGCTGATATTCTCTAGTGTATTTCTCATCAGTCTCAGTTGATATTCTCTAGGGCGTTTCTCATCAGTCTCAGCTGATATTCTCTAGTGTGTTTCTCATCAGTCTCAGCTGATATTCTCTAGTGTGCTTCTCATCAGTCTCATCTGATATTCTCTAGTGTGTTTCTCATCAGTTTCATCTGATATTCTCTAGTGTGTTTGTCATCAGTCTCAGGTGATATTCTCTAGTGTGTTTCTCATCAGTCTCAGGTGATATTCTCTAGTGCATTTGTCATCAGTCTCAGCTGATATTCTCTAGTGTGTTTCTCATCAGTCTCAGCTGATATTCTCTAGTGTGTTTCTCATCAGTCTCAGCTGATATTCTCTAGTCTTTTTCTTATCAGTCTCAGCTGATATTCTCTAGGGCGTTTCTCATCAGTCTCAGCTGATATTCTCTAGTGTGTTTCTTATCAGTCTCAGTTGATATTCTCTAGTGTGTTTCTCAACAGTCTCAGCTCATATTCTCTAGTGTATTTCTCATCAGTTTCATCTGATATTCTCTAGTGTATTTCTCATCAGTCTCAGCTGATATTCTCTAGGGCGTTTCTCATCAGTCTCAGCTGATATTCTCTAGTGTGTTTCTCATCAGTTTCATCTGATATTCTCTAGTGTGTTTCTCATCAGTTTCATCTGATATTCTCTAGTGCGTTTCTCATCAGTCTCAGCTGATATTCTCTAGTGTGTTTCTTATCAGTCTCAGTTGATATTCTCTAGTGTGTTTCTCATCAGTCTCAGCTGATATTCTCTAGTGTGTTTCTCATCAGTCTCAGCTGATATTCTCTAGTGTATTTCTCATCAGTCTCAGTTGATATTCTCTAGGGCGTTTCTCATCAGTCTCAGCTGATATTCTCTAGTGTGTTTCTCATCAGTCTCAGCTGATATTCTCTAGTGTGCTTCTCATCAGTCTCAGCTGATATTCTCTAGTGTGTTTCTCATCAGTTTCATCTGATATTCTCTAGTGTGTTTGTCATCAGTTTCATCTGATATTCTCTAGTGTGTTTCTCATCAGTTTCATCTGATATTCTCTAGTGCGTTTCTCATCAGTCTCAGCTGCTATTCTCTAGTGTGTTTCTTATCAGTCTCAGTTGATATTCTCTAGTGTGTTTCTCATCAGTCTCAGCTGATATTCTCTAGTGTGTTTCTCATCAGTCTCAGCTGATATTCTCTAGTGTATTTCTCATCAGTCTCAGTTGATATTCTCTAGGGCGTTTCTCATCAGTCTCAGCTGATATTCTCTAGTGTGTTTCTCATCAGTCTCAGCTGATATTCTCTAGTGTGTTTCTCATCAGTCTCAGCTGATATTCTCTAGTGTGTTTCTTATCAGTCTCAGCTCATATTCTCTAGTGTAGTTCTCATCAGTCTCAGGTGATATTCTCTAGTGTGTTTGTCATCAGTCTCAGCTGATATTCTCTAGTGTGCTTCACATCAGTTTCATCTGATATTCTCTAGTGTGTTTCTCATCAGTCTCAGCTGATATTCTCTAGTGCATTTCTCATCAGTCTCAGCTGATATTCTCTAGTGTGTTTCTCATCAGTCTCAGCTGATATTCTATAGTGTGTTTCTCATCAGTCTCAGCTGATATTCTCTAGTGTGCTTCACATCAGTCTCAGCTGATATTCTCTAGTGTATTTCTAATCAGTCTCAGCTGATATTCTCTAGTGTGTTTCTCATCAGTTTCATCTGATATTCTCTAGTGTGTTTCTCATCAGTTTCATCTGATATTCTCTAGTGTGTTTCTCATCAGTCTCAGCTGATGTTCTCTAGTGTGTTTCTTATCAGTCTCAGCTGATGTTCTCTAGTGTATTTCTCATCAGTCTCAGCTGATATTCTCTAGTGTGTTTCTCATCAGTTTCATCTGCTGTTCTCTAGTGTGTTTCTCATCAGTTTCATCTGATATTCTCTAGTGTACTTCTTATCAGTCTCAGATGATATTCTCTAGTGTGTTTCTCATCAGTTTCATCTGATATTCTCTAGTGTGTTTCTCATCAGTCTCAGGTGATATTCTCTAGTGTGTTTCTCTTCAGTCTCTGGTGATATTCTCTAGTGCGTTTGTCATCAGTCTCAGCTGATATTCTCTACTGCGTTTGTCATCAGTCTCAGCTGATATTCTCTAGTGCGTTTCTCATCAGTCTCAGCTGATATTCTCTAGTGTGTTACTCATCAGTCTCAGCTGATATTCTCTAGTGTGTTTCTCATCAGTCTCAGCTGATATTCTCTAGTGTTTTTCTTATCAGTCTCAGCTGATATTCTCTAGGGCGTTTCTCATCAGTCTCAGCTGATATTCTCTAGTGTGTTTGTTTCTCATCAGTCTCAGCTAAAATTCTCTAGTGTGTTTCTCATCAGTCTCAGCTGATATTCTCTAGTGTGTTTCTCATCAGTCTCAGCTGATATTCTCTAGTGCGTTTCTCATCAGTCTCAGCTGATATTCTCTAGTGTGTTTCTCATCAGTCTCTGCTGATATTCTCTAGTGTGTTTCTCATCAGTTTCATCTGATATTCTCTAGTGTGTTTCTCATCAGTCTCAGCTGATATTCTCTAGTGTGTTTCTTATCAGTCTCAGCTGATATTCTCTAGTGCGTTTCTCATCAGTCTCAGCGGATATTCTCTACTGCGTTTCTCATCAGTCTCAGCTGATATTCTCTAGTGTGTTTCTCATCAGTCTCAGCTGATATTCTCTAGTGTTTTTCTTATCAGTCTCAGCTGATATTCTCTAGGGCGTTTCTCATCAGTCTCAGCTGATATTCTCTAGTGTGTTTCTTATCAGTCTCAGTTGATATTCTCTACTGTGTTTCTCAACATTCTCAGCTCATATTCTCTAGTGTATTTCTCATCAGTTTCATCTGATATTCTCTAGTGTATTTCTCATCAGTCTCAGCTGATATTCTCTAGGGCGGTTCTCATCAGTCTCAGCTGATATTCTCTAGTGTGTTTATCATCAGTCTCAGCTGATATTCTCTAGTGTGTTTCTCATCAGTCTCAGCTGATATTCTCTAGTGTGCTTCACATCAGTCTCAGCTGATATTCTCTAGTGTATTTCTAATCAGTCTCAGCTGATATTCTCTAGTGTGTTTCTCATCAGTTTCATCTGATATTCTCTAGTGTGTTTCTCATCAGTTACATCTGATATTCTCTAGTGTGTTTCTTATCAGTCTCAGCTGATGTTCTCTAGTGTGTTTCTTATCAGTCTCAGCTGATGTTCTCTAGTGTGTTTTTCATCAGTCTAGGCTGATATTCTCTAGTGTGTTTTTCATCAGTCTAAACTGATATTCTCTAGTGTGTTTCTCATCAGTCTCAGCTGATATTCTCTAGTGTGTTTCTCATCAGTTTCATCTGATATTTTCTCATCAGTCTCAGCTGATATTCTCTAGTGCGTTTCTCATCAGTCTCAGCTGATATTCTCTAGTGCGTTTCTCATCAGTCTCAGCTGATATTCTCTAGTGCGTTTCTCATCAGTCTCAGCTGATATTCTCTAGTGCTTTTCTCATCAGTCTCAGCTGATATTCTCTAGTGCGTTTCTCATCAGTCTCAGCTGATATTCTCTAGTGCGTTTCTCATCAGTCTCAGCTGATATTCTCTAGTGCGTTTCTCATCAGTCTCAGCTGATATTCTCTAGTGCTTTTCTCATCAGTCTCAGCTGAAATTCTCTAGTGTGTTTGTCATCAGTCTCAGCTGATATTCTCTAGTGTGTTTGTTTCTCATCAGTCTCAGCTAAAATTCTCTAGTGTGTTTCTCATCAGTCTCAGCTGATATTCTCTAGTGTGTTTCTCATCAGTCTCAGCTGATATTCTCTAGTGCGTTTCTCATCAGTCTCAGCTGATATTCTCTAGTGTGTTTCTCATCAGTCTCTGCTGATATTCTCTAGTGTGTTTCTCATCAGTTTCATCTGATATTCTCTAGTGTGTTTCTCATCAGTCTCAGCTGATATTCTCTAGTGTGTTTCTTATCAGTCTCAGCTGATATTCTCTAGTGCGTTTCTCATCAGTCTCAGCGGATATTCTCTACTGCATTTCTCATCAGTCTCAGCTGATATTCTCTAGTGTGTTTCTCATCAGTCTCAGCTGATATTCTCTAGTGTGTTTCTCATCAGTCTCAGCTGATATTCTCGTGTGTTTCTCATCAGTTTCATCTGATATTCTCTAGTGTGTTTCTCATCAGTTTCATCTGATATTCTCTAGTGTGTTTCTCATCAGTTTCATCTGATATTCTCTAGTGCGTTTCTCATCAGTCTCAGCTGATATTCTCTAGTGTGTTTCTTATCAGTCTCAGTTGATATTCTCTAGTGTGTTTCTCATCAGTCTCAGCTGATATTCTCTAGAGTGTTTCTCATCAGTCTCAGCTGATATTCTCTAGTGTATTTCTCATCAGTCTCAGTTGATATTCTCTAGGGCGTTTCTCATCAGTCTCAGCTGATATTCTCTAGTGTGTTTCTCATCAGTCTCAGCTGATATTCTCTAGTGTGTTTCTCATCAGTCTCAGCTGATATTCTCTAGTGTGTTTCTTATCAGTCTCAGCTCATATTCTCTTCTGTAGTTCTCATCAGTCTCAGCTGATATTCTCTAGTGTGCTTCACATCAGTTTCATCTGATATTCTCTAGTGTGTTTCTCATCAGTCTCAGCTGATATTCTCTAGTGTGTTTCTCATCAGTCTCAGCTGATATTCTCTAGTGTGTTTCTCATCAGTCTCAGCTGATATTCTCTAGTGTGTTTCACATCAGTCTCAGGTGATATTCTCTAGGGTGTTTCTCATCAGTCTCAGCTGATATTCTCTATTGTGTTTCTCATCAGTCTCAGCTGATATTCTCTAGTGTTTTTCTTATCAGTCTCAGCTGATATTCTCTAGGGCGTTTCTCATCAGTCTCAGTTGATATTCTCTAGTGTGTTTCTCATCAGTCTCAGCTCATATTCTCTAGTGTATTTCTCATCAGTTTCATCTGATATTCTCTAGTGTATTTCTCATCAGTCTCAGCTGATATTCTCTAGGGCGTTTCTCATCAGTCTCAGCTGATATTCTCTAGTGTGTTTCTCATCAGTTTCATCTGATATTCTCTAGTGTGTTTCTCATCAGTTTCATCAGATATTCTCTAGTGCGTTTCTCATCAGTCTCAGCTGATATTCTCTAGTGTGTTTCTTATCAGTCTCAGCTGATATTCTCTATTGTGTTTCTCATCAGTCTCAGCTGATATTCTCTAGTGTTTTTCTCATCAGTCTCAGTTGGTATTCTCTAGGGCGTTTCTCATCAGTCTCAGCTGATATTCTCTAGTGTGTTTCTCATCAGTCTCAGCTGATATTCTCTAGTGTGTTTCTCATCAGTCTCAGCTCATATTCTCTAGTGTGTTTCTTATCAATCTCAGCTCATATTCTCTAGTGTAGTTCTCATCAGTCTCAGGTGATATTCTCTAGTGTGTTTGTCATCAGTCTCAGTTGATATTCTCTAGTGTGCTTCACATCAGTTTCATCTGATATTCTCTATGCTTTTCTCATCAGTCTCAGCTGATATTCTCTAGTGCGTTTCTCTTCAGTCTCAGTTGATATTCTCTAGTGTGTTTCTCATCAGTCTCAGCTGATATTCTCTAGTGTGTTTCTCATCAGTCTCAGCTGATATTCTCTAGTGTGCTTCACATCAGTCTCAGCTGATATTCTCTAGTGTATTTCTCATCAGTCTCAGCTGATATTCTCTAGTGTGTTTCTCATCAGTTTCATCTGATATTCTCTAGTGTGTTTCTCATCAGTTTCATCTGATATTCTCTAGTGTGTTTCTCATCAGTCTCAGCTGATATTCTCTAGTGTGTTTCTCATCAGTCTCAGCTGATATTCTCTAGTGTGTTTCTCATCAGTCTCAGCTGATGTTCTCTAGTGTGTTTCTTATCAGTCTCAGCTGATGTTCTCTAGTGTATTTCTCATCAGTCTCAGCTGATATTCTCTAGTGTGTTTCTCATCAGTTTCATCTGCTATTCTCTAGTGTGTTTCTCATCAGTTTCATCTGATATTCTCTAGTGTACTTCTTATCAGTCTCAGATGATATTCTCTAGTGTGTTTCTCATCAGTTTCATCTGATATTCTCTAGTGTGTTTCTCATCAGTCTCAGGTGATATTCTCTAGTGTGTTTCTCATCAGTCTCAGGTGATATTCTCTAGTGCATTTGTCATCAGTCTCAGCTGATATTCTCTAGTGTGTTTCTCATCAGTCTCAGCTGATATTCTCTAGTGTGTTTCTCATCAGTCTCAGCTGATATTCTCTAGTCTTTTTCTTATCAGTCTCAGCTGATATTCTCTAGGGCGTTTCTCATCAGTCTCAGCTGATATTCTCTAGTGTGTTTCTTATCAGTCTCAGTTGATATTCTCTAGTGTGTTTCTCAACAGTCTCAGCTCATATTCTCTAGTGTATTTCTCATCAGTTTCATCTGATATTCTCTAGTGTATTTCTCATCAGTCTCAGTTGATATTCTCTAGGGCGTTTCTCATCAGTCTCAGCTGATATTCTCTAGTGTGTTTCTCATCAGTCTCAGCTGATATTCTCTAGTGTGTTTCTCATCAGTCTCAGCTGATATTCTCTAGTGTGTTTCTTATCAGTCTCAGCTCATATTCTCTAGTGTAGTTCTCATCAGTCTCAGGTGATATTCTCTAGTGTGTTTGTCATCAGTCTCAGCTGATATTCTCTAGTGTGCTTCACATCAGTTTCATCTGATATTCTCTAGTGTGTTTCTCATCAGTCTCAGCTGATATTCTCTAGTGCGTTTCTCATCAGTCTCAGCTGATATTCTCTAGTGTGTTTCTCATCAGTCTCAGCTGATATTCTATAGTGTGTTTCTCATCAGTCTCAGCTGATATTCTCTAGTGTGCTTCACATCAGTCTCAGCTGATATTCTCTAGTGTATTTCTAATCAGTCTCAGCTGATATTCTCTAGTGTGTTTCTCATCAGTTTCATCTGATATTCTCTAGTGTGTTTCTCATCAGTTTCATCTGATATTCTCTAGTGTGTTTCTCATCAGTCTCAGCTGATGTTCTCTAGTGTGTTTCTTATCAGTCTCAGCTGATGTTCTCTAGTGTATTTCTCATCAGTCTCAGCTGATATTCTCTAGTGTGTTTCTCATCAGTTTCATCTGCTGTTCTCTAGTGTGTTTCTCATCAGTTTCATCTGATATTCTCTAGTGTACTTCTTATCAGTCTCAGATGATATTCTCTAGTGTGTTTCTCATCAGTTTCATCTGATATTCTCTAGTGTGTTTCTCATCAGTCTCAGGTGATATTCTCTAGTGTGTTTCTCTTCAGTCTCTGGTGATATTCTCTAGTGCGTTTGTCATCAGTCTCAGCTGATATTCTCTACTGCGTTTGTCATCAGTCTCAGCTGATATTCTCTAGTGCGTTTCTCATCAGTCTCAGCTGATATTCTCTAGTGTGTTTCTCATCAGTCTCAGCTGATATTCTCTAGTGTGTTTCTCATCAGTCTCAGCTGATATTCTCTAGTGTTTTTCTTATCAGTCTCAGCTGATATTCTCTAGGGCGTTTCTCATCAGTCTCAGCTGATATTCTCTAGTGTGTTTGTTTCTCATCAGTCTCAGCTAAAATTCTCTAGTGTGTTTCTCATCAGTCTCAGCTGATATTCTCTAGTGTGTTTCTCATCAGTCTCAGCTGATATTCTCTAGTGCGTTTCTCATCAGTCTCAGCTGATATTCTCTAGTGTGTTTCTCATCAGTCTCTGCTGATATTCTCTAGTGTGTTTCTCATCAGTTTCATCTGATATTCTCTAGTGTGTTTCTCATCAGTCTCAGCTGATATTCTCTAGTGTGTTTCTTATCAGTCTCAGCTGATATTCTCTAGTGCGTTTCTCATCAGTCTCAGCGGATATTCTCTACTGCGTTTCTCATCAGTCTCAGCTGATATTCTCTAGTGTGTTTCTCATCAGTCTCAGCTGATATTCTCTAGTGTTTTTCTTATCAGTCTCAGCTGATATTCTCTAGGGCGTTTCTCATCAGTCTCAGCTGATATTCTCTAGTGTGTTTCTTATCAGTCTCAGTTGATATTCTCTACTGTGTTTCTCAACATTCTCAGCTCATATTCTCTAGTGTATTTCTCATCAGTTTCATCTGATATTCTCTAGTGTATTTCTCATCAGTCTCAGCTGATATTCTCTAGGGCGGTTCTCATCAGTCTCAGCTGATATTCTCTAGTGTGTTTATCATCAGTCTCAGCTGATATTCTCTAGTGTGTTTCTCATCAGTCTCAGCTGATATTCTCTAGTGTGCTTCACATCAGTCTCAGCTGATATTCTCTAGTGTATTTCTAATCAGTCTCAGCTGATATTCTCTAGTGTGTTTCTCATCAGTTTCATCTGATATTCTCTAGTGTGTTTCTCATCAGTTACATCTGATATTCTCTAGTGTGTTTCTTATCAGTCTCAGCTGATGTTCTCTAGTGTGTTTCTTATCAGTCTCAGCTGATGTTCTCTAGTGTGTTTTTCATCAGTCTAGGCTGATATTCTCTAGTGTGTTTTTCATCAGTCTAAACTGATATTCTCTAGTGTGTTTCTCATCAGTCTCAGCTGATATTCTCTAGTGTGTTTCTCATCAGTTTCATCTGATATTTTCTCATCAGTCTCAGCTGATATTCTCTAGTGCGTTTCTCATCAGTCTCAGCTGATATTCTCTAGTGCGTTTCTCATCAGTCTCAGCTGATATTCTCTAGTGCGTTTCTCATCAGTCTCAGCTGATATTCTCTAGTGCTTTTCTCATCAGTCTCAGCTGATATTCTCTAGTGCGTTTCTCATCAGTCTCAGCTGATATTCTCTAGTGCGTTTCTCATCAGTCTCAGCTGATATTCTCTAGTGCGTTTCTCATCAGTCTCAGCTGATATTCTCTAGTGCTTTTCTCATCAGTCTCAGCTGAAATTCTCTAGTGTGTTTGTCATCAGTCTCAGCTGATATTCTCTAGTGTGTTTGTTTCTCATCAGTCTCAGCTAAAATTCTCTAGTGTGTTTCTCATCAGTCTCAGCTGATATTCTCTAGTGTGTTTCTCATCAGTCTCAGCTGATATTCTCTAGTGCGTTTCTCATCAGTCTCAGCTGATATTCTCTAGTGTGTTTCTCATCAGTCTCTGCTGATATTCTCTAGTGTGTTTCTCATCAGTTTCATCTGATATTCTCTAGTGTGTTTCTCATCAGTCTCAGCTGATATTCTCTAGTGTGTTTCTTATCAGTCTCAGCTGATATTCTCTAGTGCGTTTCTCATCAGTCTCAGCGGATATTCTCTACTGCATTTCTCATCAGTCTCAGCTGATATTCTCTAGTGTGTTTCTCATCAGTCTCAGCTGATATTCTCTAGTGTGTTTCTCATCAGTCTCAGCTGATATTCTCGTGTGTTTCTCATCAGTTTCATCTGATATTCTCTAGTGTGTTTCTCATCAGTTTCATCTGATATTCTCTAGTGTGTTTCTCATCAGTTTCATCTGATATTCTCTAGTGCGTTTCTCATCAGTCTCAGCTGATATTCTCTAGTGTGTTTCTTATCAGTCTCAGTTGATATTCTCTAGTGTGTTTCTCATCAGTCTCAGCTGATATTCTCTAGAGTGTTTCTCATCAGTCTCAGCTGATATTCTCTAGTGTATTTCTCATCAGTCTCAGTTGATATTCTCTAGGGCGTTTCTCATCAGTCTCAGCTGATATTCTCTAGTGTGTTTCTCATCAGTCTCAGCTGATATTCTCTAGTGTGTTTCTCATCAGTCTCAGCTGATATTCTCTAGTGTGTTTCTTATCAGTCTCAGCTCATATTCTCTACTGTAGTTCTCATCAGTCTCAGCTGATATTCTCTAGTGTGCTTCACATCAGTTTCATCTGATATTCTCTAGTGTGTTTCTCATCAGTCTCAGCTGATATTCTCTAGTGTGTTTCTCATCAGTCTCAGCTGATATTCTCTAGTGTGTTTCTCATCAGTCTCAGCTGATATTCTCTAGTGTGTTTCACATCAGTCTCAGGTGATATTCTCTAGGGTGTTTCTCATCAGTCTCAGCTGATATTCTCTATTGTGTTTCTCATCAGTCTCAGCTGATATTCTCTAGTGTTTTTCTTATCAGTCTCAGCTGATATTCTCTAGGGCGTTTCTCATCAGTCTCAGTTGATATTCTCTAGTGTGTTTCTCATCAGTCTCAGCTCATATTCTCTAGTGTATTTCTCATCAGTTTCATCTGATATTCTCTAGTGTATTTCTCATCAGTCTCAGCTGATATTCTCTAGGGCGTTTCTCATCAGTCTCAGCTGATATTCTCTAGTGTGTTTCTCATCAGTTTCATCTGATATTCTCTAGTGTGTTTCTCATCAGTTTCATCAGATATTCTCTAGTGCGTTTCTCATCAGTCTCAGCTGATATTCTCTAGTGTGTTTCTTATCAGTCTCAGCTGATATTCTCTATTGTGTTTCTCATCAGTCTCAGCTGATATTCTCTAGTGTTTTTCTCATCAGTCTCAGTTGGTATTCTCTAGGGCGTTTCTCATCAGTCTCAGCTGATATTCTCTAGTGTGTTTCTCATCAGTCTCAGCTGATATTCTCTAGTGTGTTTCTCATCAGTCTCAGCTCATATTCTCTAGTGTGTTTCTTATCAATCTCAGCTCATATTCTCTAGTGTAGTTCTCATCAGTCTCAGGTGATATTCTCTAGTGTGTTTGTCATCAGTCTCAGTTGATATTCTCTAGTGTGCTTCACATCAGTTTCATCTGATATTCTCTATGCTTTTCTCATCAGTCTCAGCGGATATTCTCTAGTGCGTTTCTCTTCAGTCTCAGTTGATATTCTCTAGTGTGTTTCTCATCAGTCTCAGCTGATATTCTCTAGTGTGTTTCTCATCAGTCTCAGCTGATATTCTCTAGTGTGCTTCACATCAGTCTCAGCTGATATTCTCTAGTGTGTTTCTCATCAGTCTCTGCTGATATTCTCTAGTGTGTTTCTCATCAGTTTCATCTGATATTCTCTAGTGTGTTTCTCATCAGTCTCAGCTGATATTCTCTAGTGTGTTTCTTATCAGTCTCAGCTGATATTCTCTAGTGTTTTTCTTATCAGTCTCAGCTGATATTCTCTAGGGCGTTTCTCATCAGTCTCAGCTGATATTCTCTAGTGTGTTTGTTTCTCATCAGTCTCAGCTAAAATTCTCTAGTGTGTTTCTCATCAGTCTCAGCTGATATTCTCTAGTGTGTTTCTCATCAGTCTCAGCTGATATTCTCTAGTGCGTTTCTCATCAGTCTCAGCTGATATTCTCTAGTGTGTTTCTCATCAGTCTCTGCTGATATTCTCTAGTGTGTTTCTCATCAGTTTCATCTGATATTCTCTAGTGTGTTTCTCATCAGTCTCAGCTGATATTCTCTAGTGTGTTTCTTATCAGTCTCAGCTGATATTCTCTAGTGCGTTTCTCATCAGTCTCAGCGGATATTCTCTACTGCGTTTCTCATCAGTCTCAGCTGATATTCTCTAGTGTGTTTCTCATCAGTCTCAGCTGATATTCTCTAGTGTTTTTCTTATCAGTCTCAGCTGATATTCTCTAGGGCGTTTCTCATCAGTCTCAGCTGATATTCTCTAGTGTGTTTCTTATCAGTCTCAGTTGATATTCTCTACTGTGTTTCTCAACATTCTCAGCTCATATTCTCTAGTGTATTTCTCATCAGTTTCATCTGATATTCTCTAGTGTATTTCTCATCAGTCTCAGCTGATATTCTCTAGGGCGGTTCTCATCAGTCTCAGCTGATATTCTCTAGTGTGTTTATCATCAGTCTCAGCTGATATTCTCTAGTGTGTTTCTCATCAGTCTCAGCTGATATTCTCTAGTGTGCTTCACATCAGTCTCAGCTGATATTCTCTAGTGTATTTCTAATCAGTCTCAGCTGATATTCTCTAGTGTGTTTCTCATCAGTTTCATCTGATATTCTCTAGTGTGTTTCTCATCAGTTACATCTGATATTCTCTAGTGTGTTTCTTATCAGTCTCAGCTGATGTTCTCTAGTGTGTTTCTTATCAGTCTCAGCTGATGTTCTCTAGTGTGTTTTTCATCAGTCTAGGCTGATATTCTCTAGTGTGTTTTTCATCAGTCTAAACTGATATTCTCTAGTGTGTTTCTCATCAGTCTCAGCTGATATTCTCTAGTGTGTTTCTCATCAGTTTCATCTGATATTTTCTCATCAGTCTCAGCTGATATTCTCTAGTGCGTTTCTCATCAGTCTCAGCTGATATTCTCTAGTGCGTTTCTCATCAGTCTCAGCTGATATTCTCTAGTGCGTTTCTCATCAGTCTCAGCTGATATTCTCTAGTGCTTTTCTCATCAGTCTCAGCTGATATTCTCTAGTGCGTTTCTCATCAGTCTCAGCTGATATTCTCTAGTGCGTTTCTCATCAGTCTCAGCTGATATTCTCTAGTGCGTTTCTCATCAGTCTCAGCTGATATTCTCTAGTGCTTTTCTCATCAGTCTCAGCTGAAATTCTCTAGTGTGTTTGTCATCAGTCTCAGCTGATATTCTCTAGTGTGTTTGTTTCTCATCAGTCTCAGCTAAAATTCTCTAGTGTGTTTCTCATCAGTCTCAGCTGATATTCTCTAGTGTGTTTCTCATCAGTCTCAGCTGATATTCTCTAGTGCGTTTCTCATCAGTCTCAGCTGATATTCTCTAGTGTGTTTCTCATCAGTCTCTGCTGATATTCTCTAGTGTGTTTCTCATCAGTTTCATCTGATATTCTCTAGTGTGTTTCTCATCAGTCTCAGCTGATATTCTCTAGTGTGTTTCTTATCAGTCTCAGCTGATATTCTCTAGTGCGTTTCTCATCAGTCTCAGCGGATATTCTCTACTGCATTTCTCATCAGTCTCAGCTGATATTCTCTAGTGTGTTTCTCATCAGTCTCAGCTGATATTCTCTAGTGTGTTTCTCATCAGTCTCAGCTGATATTCTCGTGTGTTTCTCATCAGTTTCATCTGATATTCTCTAGTGTGTTTCTCATCAGTTTCATCTGATATTCTCTAGTGTGTTTCTCATCAGTTTCATCTGATATTCTCTAGTGCGTTTCTCATCAGTCTCAGCTGATATTCTCTAGTGTGTTTCTTATCAGTCTCAGTTGATATTCTCTAGTGTGTTTCTCATCAGTCTCAGCTGATATTCTCTAGAGTGTTTCTCATCAGTCTCAGCTGATATTCTCTAGTGTATTTCTCATCAGTCTCAGTTGATATTCTCTAGGGCGTTTCTCATCAGTCTCAGCTGATATTCTCTAGTGTGTTTCTCATCAGTCTCAGCTGATATTCTCTAGTGTGTTTCTCATCAGTCTCAGCTGATATTCTCTAGTGTGTTTCTTATCAGTCTCAGCTCATATTCTCTACTGTAGTTCTCATCAGTCTCAGCTGATATTCTCTAGTGTGCTTCACATCAGTTTCATCTGATATTCTCTAGTGTGTTTCTCATCAGTCTCAGCTGATATTCTCTAGTGTGTTTCTCATCAGTCTCAGCTGATATTCTCTAGTGTGTTTCTCATCAGTCTCAGCTGATATTCTCTAGTGTGTTTCACATCAGTCTCAGGTGATATTCTCTAGGGTGTTTCTCATCAGTCTCAGCTGATATTCTCTATTGTGTTTCTCATCAGTCTCAGCTGATATTCTCTAGTGTTTTTCTTATCAGTCTCAGCTGATATTCTCTAGGGCGTTTCTCATCAGTCTCAGTTGATATTCTCTAGTGTGTTTCTCATCAGTCTCAGCTCATATTCTCTAGTGTATTTCTCATCAGTTTCATCTGATATTCTCTAGTGTATTTCTCATCAGTCTCAGCTGATATTCTCTAGGGCGTTTCTCATCAGTCTCAGCTGATATTCTCTAGTGTGTTTCTCATCAGTTTCATCTGATATTCTCTAGTGTGTTTCTCATCAGTTTCATCAGATATTCTCTAGTGCGTTTCTCATCAGTCTCAGCTGATATTCTCTAGTGTGTTTCTTATCAGTCTCAGCTGATATTCTCTATTGTGTTTCTCATCAGTCTCAGCTGATATTCTCTAGTGTTTTTCTCATCAGTCTCAGTTGGTATTCTCTAGGGCGTTTCTCATCAGTCTCAGCTGATATTCTCTAGTGTGTTTCTCATCAGTCTCAGCTGATATTCTCTAGTGTGTTTCTCATCAGTCTCAGCTCATATTCTCTAGTGTGTTTCTTATCAATCTCAGCTCATATTCTCTAGTGTAGTTCTCATCAGTCTCAGGTGATATTCTCTAGTGTGTTTGTCATCAGTCTCAGTTGATATTCTCTAGTGTGCTTCACATCAGTTTCATCTGATATTCTCTATGCTTTTCTCATCAGTCTCAGCGGATATTCTCTAGTGCGTTTCTCTTCAGTCTCAGTTGATATTCTCTAGTGTGTTTCTCATCAGTCTCAGCTGATATTCTCTAGTGTGTTTCTCATCAGTCTCAGCTGATATTCTCTAGTGTGCTTCACATCAGTCTCAGCTGATATTCTCTAGTGTATTTCTCATCAGTCTCAGCTGATATTCTCTAGTGTGTTTCTCATCAGTTTCATCTGATATTCTCTAGTGTGTTTCTCATCAGTTTCATCTGATATTCTCTAGTGTGTTTCTCATCAGTCTCAGCTGATATTCTCTAGTGTGTTTCTCATCAGTCTCAGCTGATATTCTCTAGTGTGTTTCTCATCAGTCTCAGCTGATGTTCTCTAGTGTGTTTCTTATCAGTCTCAGCTGATGTTCTCTAGTGTATTTCTCATCAGTCTCAGCTGATATTCTCTAGTGTGTTTCTCATCAGTTTCATCTGCTATTCTCTAGTGTGTTTCTCATCAGTTTCATCTGATATTCTCTAGTGTACTTCTTATCAGTCTCAGATGATATTCTCTAGTGTGTTTCTCATCAGTTTCATCTGATATTCTCTAGTGTGTTTCTCATCAGTCTCAGGTGATATTCTCTAGTGTGTTTCTCATCAGTCTCAGGTGATATTCTCTAGTGCATTTGTCATCAGTCTCAGCTGATATTCTCTAGTGTGTTTCTCATCAGTCTCAGCTGATATTCTCTAGTGTGTTTCTCATCAGTCTCAGCTGATATTCTCTAGTCTTTTTCTTATCAGTCTCAGCTGATATTCTCTAGGGCGTTTCTCATCAGTCTCAGCTGATATTCTCTAGTGTGTTTCTTATCAGTCTCAGTTGATATTCTCTAGTGTGTTTCTCAACAGTCTCAGCTCATATTCTCTAGTGTATTTCTCATCAGTTTCATCTGATATTCTCTAGTGTATTTCTCATCAGTCTCAGCTGATATTCTCTAGGGCGTTTCTCATCAGTCTCAGCTGATATTCTCTAGTGTGTTTCTCATCAGTTTCATCTGATATTCTCTAGTGTGTTTCTCATCAGTTTCATCTGATATTCTCTAGTGCGTTTCTCATCAGTCTCAGCTGATATTCTCTAGTGTGTTTCTTATCAGTCTCAGTTGATATTCTCTAGTGTGTTTCTCATCAGTCTCAGCTGATATTCTCTAGTGTGTTTCTCATCAGTCTCAGCTGATATTCTCTAGTGTATTTCTCATCAGTCTCAGTTGATATTCTCTAGGGCGTTTCTCATCAGTCTCAGCTGATATTCTCTAGTGTGTTTCTCATCAGTCTCAGCTGATATTCTCTAGTGTGCTTCTCATCAGTCTCAGCTGATATTCTCTAGTGTGTTTCTCATCAGTTTCATCTGATATTCTCTAGTGTGTTTGTCATCAGTTTCATCTGATATTCTCTAGTGTGTTTCTCATCAGTTTCATCTGATATTCTCTAGTGCGTTTCTCATCAGTCTCAGCTGCTATTCTCTAGTGTGTTTCTTATCAGTCTCAGTTGATATTCTCTAGTGTGTTTCTCATCAGTCTCAGCTGATATTCTCTAGTGTGTTTCTCATCAGTCTCAGTTGATATTCTCTAGTGTATTTCTCATCAGTCTCAGTTGATATTCTCTAGGGCGTTTCTCATCAGTCTCAGCTGATATTCTCTAGTGTGTTTCTCATCAGTCTCAGCTGATATTCTCTAGTGTGGTTCTCATCAGTCTCAGCTGATATTCTCTAGTGTGTTTCTTATCAGTCTCAGCTCATATTCTCTAGTGTAGTTCTCATCAGTCTCAGGTGATATTCTCTAGTGTGTTTGTCATCAGTCTCAGCTGATATTCTCTAGTGTGCTTCACATCAGTTTCATCTGATATTCTCTAGTGTGTTTCTCATCAGTCTCAGCTGATATTCTCTAGTGCGTTTCTCATCAGTCTCAGCTGATATTCTCTAGTGTGTTTCTCATCAGTCTCAGCTGATATTCTATAGTGTGTTTCTCATCAGTCTCAGCTGATATTCTCCTGTGTGCTTCACATCAGTCTCAGCTGATATTCTCTAGTGTATTTCTAATCAGTCTCAGCTGATATTCTCTAGTGTGTTTCTCATCAGTTTCATCTGATATTCTCTAGTGTGTTTCTCATCAGTTACATCTGATATTCTCTAGTGTGTTTCTTATCAGTCTCAGCTGATGTTCTCTAGTGTGTTTCTTATCAGTCTCAGCTGATGTTCTCTAGTGTGTTTTTCATCAGTCTAGGCTGATATTCTCTAGTGTGTTTTTCATCAGTCTAAACTGATATTCTCTAGTGTGTTTCTCATCAGTCTCAGCTGATATTCTCTAGTGTGTTTCTCATCAGTTTCATCTGATATTTTCTCATCAGTCTCAGCTGATATTCTCTACTACGTTTCTCATCAGTCTCAGCTGATATTCTCTAGTGCGTTTCTCATCAGTCTCAGCTGATATTCTCTAGTGCGTTTCTCATCAGTCTCAGCTGTTATTCTCTAGTGCTTTTCTCATAAATCTCAGCTGATATTCTCTAGTGCGTTTCTCATCAGTCTCAGCTGATATTCTCTAGTGCGTTTCTCATCAGTCTCAGCTGATATTCTCTAGTGCGTTTCTCATCAGTCTCAGCTGATATTCTCTAGTGCTTTTCTCATCAGTCTCAGCTGAAATTCTCTAGTGTGTTTGTCATCAGTCTCAGCTGATATTCTCTAGTGTGTTTCTCATCAGTCTCAGCTGATATTCTCTAGTGTGTTTGTTTCTCATCAGTCTCAGCTAAAATTCTCTAGTGTGTTTCTCATCAGTCTCAGCTGATATTCTCTAGTGTGTTTCTCATCAGTCTCAGCTGATATTCTCTAGTGCGTTTCTCATCAGTCTCAGCTGATATTCTCTAGTGTGTTTCTCATCAGTCTCTGCTGATATTCTCTAGTGTGTTTCTCATCAGTTTCATCTGATATTCTCTAGTGTGTTTCTCATCAGTCTCAGCTGATATTCTCTAGTGTGTTTCTTATCAGTCTCAGCTGATATTCTCTAGTGCGTTTCTCATCAGTCTCAGCGGATATTCTCTACTGCGTTTCTCATCAGTCTCAGCTGATATTCTCTAGTGTGTTTCTCATCAGTCTCAGTTGATATTCTCTAGTGTTTTTCTTATCAGTCTCAGCTGAAATTCTCTAGGGCGTTTCTCATCAGTCTCAGCTGATATTCTCTAGTGTGTTTCTTATCAGTCTCAGTTGATATTCTCTAGTGTGTTTCTCAACATTCTCAGCTCATATTCTCTAGTGTATTTCTCATCAGTTTCATCTGATATTCTCTAGTGTATTTCTCATCAGTCTCAGCTGATATTCTCTAGGGCGGTTCTCATCAGTCTCAGCTGATATTCTCTAGTGTGTTTCTCATCAGTCTCTGCTGATATTCTCTAGTGTGTTTCTCATCAGTTTCATCTGATATTCTCTAGTGTGTTTCTCATCAGTCTCAGCTGATATTCTCTAGTGTGTTTCTTATCAGTCTCAGCTGATATTCTCTAGTGGGTTTCTCATCAGTCTCAGCGGATATTCTCTACTGCGTTTCTCATCAGTCTCAGCTGATATTCTCTAGTGTGTTTCTCATCAGTCTCAGCTGATATTCTCTAGTGTTTTTCTTATCAGTCTCAGCTGATATTCTCTAGGGCGTTTCTCATCAGTCTCAGCTGATATTCTCTAGTGTGTTTCTTATCAGTCTCAGTTGATATTCTCTAGTGTGTTTCTCAACATTCTCAGCTCATATTCTCTAGTGTATTTCTCATCAGTTTCATCTGATATTCTCTAGTGTATTTCTCATCAGTCTCAGCTGATATTCTCTAGGGCGGTTCTCATCAGTCTCAGCTGATATTCTCTAGTGTGTTTCTCATCAGTCTCAGCTGATATTCTCTAGTGTGCTTCACATCAGTCTCAGCTGATATTCTCTAGTGTATTTCTAATCAGTCTCAGCTGATATTCTCTAGTGTGTTTCTCATCAGTTTCATCTGATATTCTCTAGTGTGTTTCTTATCAGTCTCAGCTGATGTTCTCTAGTGTGTTTCTTATCAGTCTCAGCTGATGTTCTCTAGTGTGTTTTTCATCAGTCTAGGCTGATATTCTCTAGTGTGTTTTTCATCAGTATAAACTGATATTCTCTAGTGTGTTTCTCATCAGTCTCAGCTGCTATTCTCTAGTGTGTTTCTCATCAGTTTCATCTGATATTTTCTCATCAGTCTCAGCTGATATTCTCTACTGCGTTTCTCATCAGTCTCAGCTGATATTCTCTAGTGCGTTTCTCATCAGTCTCAGCTGATATTCTCTAGTGCGTTTCTCATCAGTCTCAGCTGATATTCTCTTGTGCTTTTCTCATCAGTCTCAGCTGATATTCTCTAGTGCATTTCTCATCAGTCTCAGCTGATATTCTCTAGTGCGTTTCTCATCAGTCTCAGCTGATATTCTCTAGTGCGTGTCTCATCAGTCTCAGCTGATATTCTCTAGTGCTTCTCTCATCAGTCTCAGCTGAAATTCTCTAGTGTGTTTGTCATCAGTCTCAGCTGATATTCTCTAGTGTGTTTCTCATCAGTCTCAGCTGATATTCTCTAGTGTGTTTGTTTCTCATCAGTCTCAGCTAAAATTCTCTAGTGTGTTTCTCATCAGTCTCAGCTGATATTCTCTAGTGTGTTTCTCATCAGTCTCAGCTGATATTCTCTAGTGCGTTTCTTATCAGTCTCAGCTGATATTCTCTAGTGTGTTTCTCATCAGTCTCTGCTGATATTCTCTAGTGTGTTTCTCATCAGTTTCATCTGATATTCTGTAGTGTGTTTCTCATCAGTCTCAGCTGATATTATCTAGTGTGTTTCTTATCAGTCTCAGCTGATATTCTCTAGTGCGTTTCTCATCAGTCTCAGCGGATATTCTCTACTGCGTTTCTCATCAGTCTCAGCTGATATTCTCTAGTGTGTTTCTCATCAGTCTCAGCTGATATTCTCTAGTGTTTTTCTTATCAGTCTCAGCTGATATTCTCTAGGGCGTTTCTCATCAGTCTCAGCTGATATTCTCTAGTGTGTTTCTTATCAGTCTCAGTTGATATTCTCTAGTGTGTTTCTCAACATTCTCAGCTCATATTCTCTAGTGTATTTCTCATCAGTTTCATCTGATATTCTCTACTGTATTTCTCATCAGTCTCAGCTGATATTCTCTAGGGCGGTTCTCATCAGTCTCAGCTGATATTCTCTAGTGTGTTTCTCATCAGTTTCATCTGATATTCTCTAGTGTGTTTCTCATCAGTTTCATCTGAAATTCTCTAGTGCGTTTCTCATCAGTCTCAGCTGATATTCTCTAGTGTGTTTCTCATCAGTCTCAGTTGATATTCTCTAGTGTGTTTCTCATCAGTCTCAGCTGATATTCTCTAGTGTGTTTCTCATCAGTCTCAGCTGATATTCTCTAGTGTATTTCTCATCAGTCTCAGTTGATATTCTCTAGGGCGTTTCTCATCAGTCTCAGCTGATATTCTCTAGTGTGTTTCTCATCAGTCTCAGCTGATATTCTCTAGTGTGCTTCTCATCAGTCTCAGCTGATATTCTCTAGTGTGTTTCTCATCAGTCTCAGCTGATATTCTCTAGTGTGTTTCTCATCAGTTTCATCTGATATTCTCTAGTGTGTTTCTCATCAGTTTCATCTGATATTCTCTAGTGTGTTTCTCATCAGTTTCATCTGAAATTCTCTAGTGCGTTTCTCATCAGTCTCAGCTGATATTCTCTAGTGTGTTTCTTATCAGTCTCAGTTGATATTCTCTAGTTTGTTTCTCATCAGTCTCAGCTGATATTCTCTAATGTGTTTCTCATCAGTCTCAGCTGATATTCTCTAGTGTATTTCTCATCAGTCTCAGTTGATATTCTCTAGGGCGTTTCTCATCAGTCTCAGCTGATATTCTCTAGTGTGTTTCTCATCAGTCTCAGCTGATATTCTCTAGTGTGTTTCTCATCAGTCTCAGCTGATATTCTCTAGTGTGTTTCTTATCAGTCTCAGCTCATATTCTCTACTGTAGTTCTCATCAGTCTCAGGTGATATTCTCTAGTGTGTTTGTCATCAGTCTCAGCTGATATTCTCTAGTGTGCTTCACATCAGTTTCATCTGATATTCTCTAGTGTGTTTCTCATCAGTCTCAGCTGATATTCTCTAGTGCGTTTCTCTTCAGTCTCAGCTGATATTCTCTAGTGTGTTTCTCATCAGTCTCAGCTGATATTCTCTAGTGTGTTTCTCATCAGTCTCAGCTGATATTCTCTAGTGTGCTTCACATCAGTCTCAGCTGATATTCTCTAGTGTATTTCTAATCAGTCTCAGCTGATATTCTCTAGTGTGTTTCTCATCAGTTTCATCTGATATTCTCTAGTGTGTTTCTCATCAGTTACATCTGATATTCTCTAGTGTGTTTCTTATCAGTCTCAGCTGATGTTCTCTAGTGTGTTTCTTATCAGTCTCAGCTGATGTTCTCTAGTGTGTTTTTCATCAGTCTAGGCTGATATTCTCTTGTGTGTTTTTCATCAGTCTAAACTGATATTCTCTAGTGTGTTTCTCTTCAGTCTCAGCTGATATTCTCTAGTGTGTTTCTCATCAGTTTCATCTGATATTTTCTAGTGCGTTTCTCATCAGTCTCAGCTGATATTCTCTACTGCGTTTCTCATCAGTCTCAGCTGATATGCTCTAGTGCGTTTCTCATCAGTCTCAGCTGATATTCTCTAGTGCGTTTCTCATCAGTCTCAGCTGATATTCTCTAGTGCTTTTCTCATCAGTCTCAGCTGATATTCTCTAGTGCGTTTCTCATCAGTCTCAGCTGATATTCTCTAGTGCGTTTCTCATCAGTCTCAGCTGATATTCTCTAGTGCGTTTCTCATCAGTCTCAGCTGATATTCTCTAGTGCTTTTCTCATCAGTCTCAGCTGAAATTCTCTAGTGTGTTTGTCATCAGTCTCAGCTGATATTCTCTAGTGTGTTTCTCATCAGTCTCAGCTGATATTCTCTAGTGTGTTTGTTTCTCATCAGTCTAAGCTAAAATTCTCTAGTGTGTTTCTCATCAGTCTCAGCTGATATTCCCTAGTGTGTTTCTCATCAGTCTCAGCTGATATTCTCTAGTGCGTTTCTCATCAGTCTCAGCTGATATTCTCTAGTGTGTTTCTCATCAGTCTCTGCTGATATTCTCTAGTGTGTTTCTCATCAGTTTCATCTGATATTCTCTAGTGTGTTTCTCATCAGTCTCAGCTGATTTTCTCTAGTGTGTTTCTTATCAGTCTCAGCTGATATTCTCTAGTGCGTTTCTCATCAGTCTCAGCGGATATTCTCTACTGCGTTTCTCATCAGTCTCAGCTGATATTCTCTAGTGTGTTTCTCATCAGTCTCAGCTCATATTCTCTAGTGTGTTTCTTATCAATCTCAGCTCATATTCTCTAGTGTAGTTCTCATCAGTCTCAGGTGATATTCTCTAGTGTATTTGTCATCAGTCTCAGCTGATATTCTCCAGTGTGCTTCACATCAGTTTCATCTGATATTCTCTATGCTTTTCTCATCAGTCTCAGCTGATATTCTCTAGTGCGTTTCTCTTCAGTCTCAGTTGATATTCTCTAGTGTGTTTCTCATCAGTCTCAGCTGATATTCTCTAGTGTGTTTCTCATCAGTCTCAGCTGATATTCTCTAGTGTGCTTCACATTAGTCTCAGCTGATATTCTCTAGTGTATTTCTCATCAGTCTCAGCTGATATTCTCTAGTGTGTTTCTCATCAGTTTCATCTGATATTCTCTAGTGTGTTTCTCATCAGTTTCATCTGATATTCTCTAGTGTGTTTATCATCAGTCTCAGCTGATATTCTCTAGTGTGTTTCTCATCAGTCTCAGCTGATATTCTCTAGTGTGTTTCTCATCAGTCTCAGCTGATGTTCTCTAGTGTGTTTCTTATCAGTCTCAGCTGATGTTCTCTAGTGTATTTCTCATCAGTCTCAGCTGATATTCTCTAGTGTGTTTCTCATCAGTTTCATCTGCTGTTCTCTAGTGTGTTTCTCATCAGTTTCATCTGATATTCTCTAGTGTACTTCTTATCAGTCTCAGATGATATTCTCTAGTGTGTTTCTCATCAGTTTCATCTGATATTCTCTAGTGTGTTTCTCATCAGTCTCAGGTGATATTCTCTAGTGTGTTTCTCTTCAGTCTCTGGTGATATTCTCTAGTGCGTTTGTCATCAGTCTCAGCTGATATTCTCTAGTGCGTTTGTCATCAGTCTCAGCTGATATTCTCTAGTGCTTTTCTCATCAGTCTCAGCTGATATTCTCTAGTGTGTTTCTCATCAGTCTCAGCTGATATTCTCTAGTGTGTTTCTCATCAGTCTCAGCTGATATTCTCTAGTGTTTTTCTTATCAGTCTCAGCTGATATTCTCTAGGGCGTTTCTCATCAGTCTCAGCTGATATTCTCTAGTGTGTTTGTTTCTCATCAGTCTCAGCTAAAATTCTCTAGTGTGTTTCTCATCAGTCTCAGCTGATATTCTCTAGTGTGTTTCTCATCAGTCTCAGCTGATATTCTCTAGTGCGTTTCTCATCAGTCTCAGCTGATATTCTCTAGTGTGTTTCTCATCAGTCTCTGCTGATATTCTCTAGTGTGTTTCTCATCAGTTTCATCTGATATTCTCTAGTGTGTTTCTCATCAGTCTCAGCTGATATTCTCTAGTGTGTTTCTTATCAGTCTCAGCTGATATTCTCTAGTGCGTTTCTCATCAGTCTCAGCGGATATTCTCTACTGCGTTTCTCATCAGTCTCAGCTGATATTCTCTAGTGTGTTTCTCATCAGTCTCAGCTGATATTCTCTAGTGTTTTTCTTATCAGTCTCAGCTGATATTCTCTAGGGCGTTTCTCATCAGTCTCAGCTGATATTCTCTAGTGTGTTTCTTATCAGTATCAGTTGATATTCTCTAGTGTGTTTCTCAACATTCTCAGCTCATATTCTCTAGTGTATTTCTCATCAGTTTCATCTGATATTCTCTAGTGTATTTCTCATCAGTCTCAGCTGATATTCTCTAGGGCGGTTCTCATCAGTCTCAGCTGATATTCTCTAGTGTGTTTATCATCAGTCTCAGCTGATATTCTCTAGTGTGTTTCTCATCAGTCTCAGCTGATATTCTCTAGTGTGCTTCACATCAGTCTCAGCTGATATTCTCTAGTGTATTTCTAATCAGTCTCAGCTGATATTCTCTAGTGTGTTTCTCATCAGTTTCATCTGATATTCTCTAGTGTGTTTCTCATCAGTTACATCTGATATTCTCTAGTGTGTTTCTTATCAGTCTCAGCTGATGTTCTCTAGTGTGTTTCTTATCAGTCTCAGCTGATGTTCTCTAGTGTGTTTTTCATCAGTCTAGGCTGATATTCTCTAGTGTGTTTTTCATCAGTCTAAACTGATATTCTCTAGTGTGTTTCTCATCAGTCTCAGCTGATATTCTCTAGTGTGTTTCTCATCAGTTTCATCAGATATTTTCTCATCAGTCTCAGCTGATATTCTCTACTGCGTTTCTCATCAGTCTCTGCTGATATTCTCAAGTGCGTTTCTCATCAGTCTCAGCTGATATTCTCTAGTGCGTTTCTCATCAGTCTCTGCTGATATTCTCTAGTGCTTTTCTCATCAGTCTCAGCTGATATTCTCTAGTGCATTTCTCATCAGTCTCAGCTGATATTCTCTAGTGCGTTTCTCATCAGTCTCAGCTGATATTCTCTAGTGCGTTTCTCATCAGTCTCAGCTGATATTCTCTAGTGCTTTTCTCATCAGTCTCAGCTGAAATTCTCTAGTGTGTTTGTCATGAGTCTCAGCTGATATTCTCTAGTGTGTTTCTCATCAGTCTCAGCTGATATTCTCTAGTGTGTTTGTTTCTCATCAGTCTCAGCTAAAATTCTCTAGTGTGTTTCTCATCAGTCTCAGCTGATATTCTCTAGTGTGTTTCTCATCAGTCTCAGCTGATATTCTCTAGTGCGTTTCTCATCAGTCTCAGCTGATATTCTCTAGTGTGTTTCTCATCAGTCTCTGCTGATATTCTCTAATGTGTTTCTCATCAGTTTCATCTGATATTCTCTAGTGTGTTTCTCATCAGTCTCAGCTGATATTCTCTAGTGCGTTTCTCTTCAGTCTCAGTTGATATTCTCTAGTGTGTTTCTCATCAGTCTCAGCTGATATTCTCTAGTGTGTTTCTCATCAGTCTCAGCTGATATTCTCTAGTGTGCTTCACATTAGTCTCAGCTGATATTCTCTAGTGTATTTCTCATCAGTCTCAGCTGATATTCTCTAGTGTGTTTCTCATCAGTTTCATCTGATATTCTCTAGTGTGTTTCTCATCAGTTTCATCTGATATTCTCTAGTGTGTTTCTCATCAGTCTCAGCTGATATTCTCTAGTGTGTTTCTCATCAGTCTCAGCTGATATTCTCTAGTGTGTTTCTCATCAGTCTCAGCTGATGTTCTCTAGTGTGTTTCTTATCAGTCTCAGCTGATGTTCTCTAGTGTATTTCTCATCAGTCTCAGCTGATATTCTCTAGTGTGTTTCTCATCAGTTTCATCTGCTGTTCTCTAGTGTGTTTCTCATCAGTCTCAGGTGATATTCTCTAGTGTGTTTCTCTTCAGTCTCTGGTGATATTCTCTAGTGCGTTTGTCATCAGTCTCAGCTGATATTCTCTAGTGCGTTTGTCATCAGTCTCAGCTGATATTCTCTAGTGCGTTTCTCATCAGTCTCAGCTGATATTCTCTAGTGTGTTTCTCATCAGTCTCAGCTGATATTCTCTAGTGTGTTTCTCATCAGTCTCAGCTGATATTCTCTAGTGTTTTTCTTATCAGTCTCAGCTGATATTCTCTAGGGCGTTTCTCATCAGTCTCAGCTGATATTCTCTAGTGTGTTTGTTTCTCATCAGTCTCAGCTAAAATTCTCTAGTGTGTTTCTCATCAGTCTCAGCTGATATTCTCTAGTGTGTTTCTCATCAGTCTCAGCTGATATTCTCTAGTGCGTTTCTCATCAGTCTCAGCTGATATTCTCTAGTGTGTTTCTCATCAGTCTCTGCTGATATTCTCTAGTGTGTTTCTTATCAGTTTCATCTGATATTCTCTAGTGTGTTTCTCATCAGTCTCAGCTGATATTCTCTAGTGTGTTTCTTATCAGTCTCAGCTGATATTCTCTAGTGCGTTTCTCATCAGTCTCAGCGGATATTCTCTACTGCGTTTCTCATCAGTCTCAGCTGATATTCTCTAGTGTGTTTCTCATCAGTCTCAGCTGATATTCTCTAGTGTTTTTCTTATCAGTCTCAGCTGATATTCTCTAGGGCGTTTCTCATCAGTCTCAGCTGATATTCTCTAGTGTGTTTCTTATCAGTCTCAGTTGATATTCTCTAGTGTGTTTCTCAACATTCTCAGCTCATATTCTCTAGTGTATTTCTCATCAGTTTCATCTGATATTCTCTAGTGTATTTCTCATCAGTCTCAGCTGATATTCTCTAGGGCGGTTCTCATCAGTCTCAGTTGATATTCTCTAGTGTGTTTATCATCAGTCTCAGCTGATATTCTCTAGTGTGTTTCTCATCAGTCTCAGCTGATATTCTCTAGTGTGCTTCACATCAGTCTCAGCTGATATTCTCTAGTGTATTTCTAATCAGTCTCAGCTGATATTCTCTAGTGTGTTTCTCATCAGTTTCATCTGATATTCTCTAGTGTGTTTCTCATCAGTTACATCTGATATTCTCTAGTGTGTTTCTTATCAGTCTCAGCTGATGTTCTCTAGTGTGTTTCTTATCAGTGTCAGCTGATGTTCTCTAGTGTGTTTTTCATCAGTCTAGGCTGATATTCTCTAGTGTGTTTTTCATCAGTCTAAACTGATATTCTCTAGTGTGTTTCTCCTCAGTCTCAGATGATATTCTCTAGTGTGTTTCTCATCAGTTTCATCTGATATTTTCTCATCAGTCTCAGCTGATATTCTCTACTGCGTTTCTCATCAGTCTCAGCTGATATTTTCTAGTGCGTTTCTCATCAGTCTCAGCTGATATTCTCTAGTGCGTTTCTCATCAGTCGCAGCTGATATTCTCTAGTGCTTTTCTCATCAGTCTCAGCTGATATTCTCTAGTGCGTTTCTCATCAGTCTCAGCTGATATTCTCTAGTGCGTTTCTCATCAGTCTCAGCTGATATTCTCTAGTGCTTTTCTCATCAGTCTCAGCTGAAATTCTCTAGTGTGTTTGTCATCAGTCTCAGCTGATATTCTCTAGTGTGTTTCTCATCAGTCTCAGCTGATATTCTCTAGTGTGTTTGTTTCTCATCAGTCTCAGCTAAAATTCTCTAGTGTGTTTCTCATCAGTCTCAGCTGATATTCTCTAGTGTGTTTCTCATCAGTCTCAGCTGATATTCTCTAGTGCGTTTCTCATCAGTCTCAGCTGATATTCTCTAGTGTGTTTCTCATCAGTCTCTGCTGATATTCTCTAGTGTGTTTCTCATCAGTTTCATCTGATATTCTCTAGTGTGTTTCTCATCAGTCTCAGCTGATATTCTCTAGTGTGTTTCTTATCAGTCTCAGCTGATATTCTCTAGTGCGTTTCTCATCAGTCTCAGCGGATATTCTCTACTGCGTTTCTCATCAGTCTCAGCTGATATTCTCTAGTGTGTTTCTCATCAGTCTCAGCTGATATTCTCTAGTGTGTTTCTCATCAGTTTCATCTGATATTCTCTAGTGTGTTTCTCAACATTCTCAGCTCATATTCTCTAGTATATTTCTCATCAGTTTCATCTGATATTCTCTAGTGTATTTCTCATCAGTCTCAGGTGATATTCTCTAGGGCGGTTCTCATCAGTCTCAGCTGATATTCTCTAGTGTGTTTCTCATCAGTTTCATCTGATATTCTCTAGTGTGCTTCTCATCAGTTTCATCTGATATTCTCTAGTGCGTTTCTCATCAGTCTCAGCTGATATTCTCTAGTGTTTTTCTTATCAGTCTCAGTTGATATTCTCTAGTGTGTTTCTCATCAGTCTCAGCTGATATTCTCTAGTGTGTTTCTCATCAGTCTCAGCTGATATTCTCTAGTGTATTTCTCATCAGTCTCAGTTGATATTCTCTAGGGCGTTTCTCATCAGTCTCAGCTGATATTCTCTAGTGTGTTTCTCATCAGTCTCAGCTGATATTCTCTAGTGTGCTTCTCATCAGTCTCAGCTGATATTCTCTAGTGTGTTTCTCATCAGTCTCAGCTGATATTCTCTAGTGTGTTTCTCATCAGTTTCATCTGATATTCTCTAGTGTGTTTCTCATCAGTTTCATCTGATATTCTCTAGTGTGTTTCTCATCAGTTTCATCTGATATTCTCTAGTGCGTTTCTCATCAGTCTCAGCTGATATTCTCTAGTGTGTTTCTTATCAGTCTCAGTTGATATTCTCTAGTATGTTTCTCATCAGTCTCAGCTTATATTCTCTAGTGTGTTTCTCATCAGTCTCAGCTGATATTCTCTAGTGTATTTCTCATCAGTCTCAGTTGATATTCTCTAGGGCGTTTCTCATCAGTCTCAGCTGATATTCTCTAGTGTGTTTCTCATCAGTCTCAGCTGATATTCTCTAGTGTGTTTCTCATCAGTCTCAGCTGATATTCTCTAGTGTGTTTCTTATCAGTCTCAGCTCATATTCTCTAGTGTAGTTCTCATCAGTCTCAGGTGATATTCTCTAGTGTGTTTGTCATCAGTCTCAGCTGATATTCTCTAGTGTGCTTCACATCAGTTTCATCTGATATTCTCTAGTGTTTTTCTCATCAGTCTCAGCTGATATTCTCTAGTGCGTTTCTCTTCAGTCTCAGCTGATATTCTCTAGTGTGTTTCTCATCAGTCTCAGCTGATATTCTCTAGTGTGTTTCTCATCAGTCTCAGCTGATATTCTCTAGTGTGCTTCACATCAGTCTCAGCTGATATTCTCTAGTGTATTTCTAATCAGTCTCAGCTGATATTCTCTAGTGTGTTTCTCATCAGTTTCATCTGATATTGTCTAGTGTGTTTCTCATCAGTTACATCTGATATTCTCTAGTGTGTTTCTTATCAGTCTCAGCTGATGTTCTCTAGTGTGTTTCTTATCAGTCTCAGCTGATGTTCTCTAGTGTGTTTTTCATCAGTCTAGGCTGATATTCTCTAGTGCGTTTCTCATCAGTCTCAGCTGATATTCTCTAGTGCGTTTCTCATCAGTCTCAGCTGATATTCTCTAGTGCGTTTCTCATCAGTCTCAGCTGATATTCTCTAGTGCTTTTCTCATCAGTCTCAGCTGAAATTCTCTAGTGTGTTTGTCATCAGTCTCAGCTGATATTCTCTAGTGTGTTTCTCATCAGTCTCAGCTGATATTCTCTAGTGTGTTTCTTATCAGTCTCAGCTCATATTCTCTAGTGTAGTTCTCATCAGTCTCAGGTGATATTCTCTAGTGTGTTTGTCATCAGTCTCAGCTGATATTCTCTAGTGTGCTTCACATCAGTTTCATCTGATATTCTCTAGTGTGTTTCTCATCAGTCTCAGCTGATATTCTCTAGTGCGTTTCTCTTCAGTCTCAGCTGATATTCTCTAGTGTGTTTCTCATCAGTCTCAGCTGATATTCTCTAGTGTGTTTCTCATCAGTCTCAGCTGATATTCTCTAGTGTGCTTCACATCAGTCTCAGCTGATATTCTCTAGTGTATTTCTAATCAGTCTCAGCTGATATTCTCTAGTGTGTTTCTCATCAGTTTCATCTGATATTGTCTAGTGTGTTTCTCATCAGTTACATCTGATATTCTCTAGTGTGTTTCTTATCAGTCTCAGCTGATGTTCTCTAGTGTGTTTCTTATCAGTCTCAGCTGATGTTCTCTAGTGTGTTTTTCATCAGTCTAGGCTGATATTCTCTAGTGTGTTTTTCATCAGTCTAAACTGATATTCTCTAGTGTGTTTCTCATCAGTCTCAGCTGATATTCTCTACTGCGTTTCTCATCAGTCTCAGCTGATATTCTCTAGTGCGTTTCTCATCAGTCTCAGCTGATATTCTCTAGTGCGTTTCTCATCAGTCTCAGCTGATATTCTCTAGTGCTTTTCTCATCAGTCTCAGCTGATATTCTCTAGTGCGTTTCTCATCAGTCTCAGCTGATATTCTCTAGTGCGTTTCTCATCAGTCTCAGCTGATATTCTCTAGTGCGTTTCTCATCAGTCTCAGCTGATATTCTCTAGTGCTTTTCTCATCAGTCTCAGCTGAAATTCTCTAGTGTGTTTGTCATCAGTCTCAGCTGATATTCTCTAGTGTGTTTCTCATCAGTCTCAGCTGATATTCTCTAGTGTGTTTGTTTCTCATCAGTCTCAGCTAAAATTCTCTAGTGTGTTTCTCATCAGTCTCAGCTGATATTCTCTAGTGTGTTTCTCATCAGTTTCATCTGATATTCTCTAGTGTGTTTCTCATCAGTTTCATCTGATATTCTCTAGTGTGTTTCTCATCAGTCTCAGCTGATATTCTCTAGTGTGTTTCTCATCAGTCTCAGCTGATATTCTCTAGTGTGTTTCTCATCAGTCTCAGCTGATGTTCTCTAGTGTGTTTCTTATCAGTCTCAGCTGATGTTCTCTAGTGTATTTCTCATCAGTCTCAGCTGATATTCTCTAGTGTGTTTCTCATCAGTTTCATCTGCTGTTCTCTAGTGTGTTTCTCATCAGTTTCATCTGATATTCTCTAGTGTACTTCTTATCAGTCTCAGATGATATTCTCTAGTGTGTTTCTCATCAGTTTCATCTGATATTCTCTAGTGTGTTTCTCATCAGTCTCAGGTGATATTCTCTAGTGTGTTTCTCTTCAGTCTCTGGTGATATTCTCTAGTGCGTTTGTCATCAGTCTCAGCTGATATTCTCTACTGCGTTTGTCATCAGTCTCAGCTGATATTCTCTAGTGCGTTTCTCATCAGTCTCAGCTGATATTCTCTAGTGTGTTTCTCATCAGTCTCAGCTGATATTCTCTAGTGTGTTTCTCATCAGTCTCATCTGATATTCTCTAGTGTTTTTCTTATCAGTCTCAGCTGATATTCTCTAGGGCGTTTCTCATCAGTCTCAGCTGATATTCTCTAGTGTGTTTGTTTCTCATCAGTCTCAGCTAAAATTCTCTAGTGTGTTTCTCATCAGTCTCAGCTGATATTCTCTAGTGTGTTTCTCATCAGTCTCAGCTGATATTCTCTAGTGCGTTTCTCATCAGTCTCAGCTGATATTCTCTAGTGTGTTTCTCATCAGTCTCTGCTGATATTCTCTAGTGTGTTTCTCATCAGTTTCATCTGATATTCTCTAGTGTGTTTCTCATCAGTCTCAGCTGATATTCTCTAGTGTGTTTCTTATCAGTCTCAGCTGATATTCTCTAGTGCGTTTCTCATCAGTCTCAGCGGATATTCTCTACTGCGTTTCTCATCAGTCTCAGCTGATATTCTCTAGTGTGTTTCTCATCAGTCTCAGCTGATATTCTCTAGTGTTTTTCTTATCAGTCTCAGCTGATATTCTCTAGGGCGTTTCTCATCAGTCTCAGCTGATATTCTCTAGTGTGTTTCTTATCAGTCTCAGTTGATATTCTCTACTGTGTTTCTCAACATTCTCAGCTCATATTCTCTAGTGTATTTCTCATCAGTTTCATCTGATATTCTCTAGTGTATTTCTCATCAGTCTCAGCTGATATTCTCTAGGGCGGTTCTCATCAGTCTCAGCTGATATTCTCTAGTGTGTTTATCATCAGTCTCAGCTGATATTCTCTAGTGTGTTTCTCATCAGTCTCAGCTGATATTCTCTAGTGTGCTTCACATCAGTCTCAGCTGATATTCTCTAGTGTATTTCTAATCAGTCTCAGCTGATATTCTCTAGTGTGTTTCTCATCAGTTTCATCTGATATTCTCTAGTGTGTTTCTCATCAGTTACATCTGATATTCTCTAGTGTGTTTCTTATCAGTCTCAGCTGATGTTCTCTAGTGTGTTTCTTATCAGTCTCAGCTGATGTTCTCTAGTGTGTTTTTCATCAGTCTAGGCTGATATTCTCTAGTGTGTTTTTCATCAGTCTAAACTGATATTCTCTAGTGTGTTTCTCATCAGTCTCAGCTGATATTCTCTAGTGTGTTTCTCATCAGTTTCATCTGATATTTTCTCATCAGTCTCAGCTGATATTCTCTACTGCGTTTCTCATCAGTCTCAGCTGATATTCTCTAGTGCGTTTCTCATCAGTCTCAGCTGATATTCTCTAGTGCGTTTCTCATCAGTCTCAGCTGATATTCTCTAGTGCTTTTCTCATCAGTCTCAGCTGATATTCTCTAGTGCGTTTCTCATCAGTCTCAGCTGATATTCTCTAGTGCGTTTCTCATCAGTCTCAGCTGATATTCTCTAGTGCGTTTCTCATCAGTCTCAGCTGATATTCTCTAGTGCTTTTCTCATCAGTCTCAGCTGAAATTCTCTAGTGTGTTTGTCATCAGTCTCAGCTGATATTCTCTAGTGTGTTTGTTTCTCATCAGTCTCAGCTAAAATTCTCTAGTGTGTTTCTCATCAGTCTCAGCTGATATTCTCTAGTGTGTTTCTCATCAGTCTCAGCTGATATTCTCTAGTGCGTTTCTCATCAGTCTCAGCTGATATTCTCTAGTGTGTTTCTCATCAGTCTCTGCTGATATTCTCTAGTGTGTTTCTCATCAGTTTCATCTGATATTCTCTAGTGTGTTTCTCATCAGTCTCAGCTGATATTCTCTAGTGTGTTTCTTATCAGTCTCAGCTGATATTCTCTAGTGCGTTTCTCATCAGTCTCAGCGGATATTCTCTACTGCAATTGTCATCAGTCTCAGCTGATATTCTCTAGTGTGTTTCTCATCAGTCTCAGCTGATATTCTCTAGTGTTTTTCTTATCAGTCTCAGCTGATATTCTCTAGGGCATTTCTCATCAGTCTCAGCTGATATTCTCTAGTGTGTTTCTTATCAGTCTCAGTTGATATTCTCTAGTGTGTTTCTCAACATTCTCAGCTCATATTCTCTAGTATATTTCTCATCAGTTTCATCTGATATTCTCTAGTGTGCTTCTCATCAGTTTCATCTGATATTCTCTAGTGCGTTTCTCATCAGTCTCAGCTGATATTCTCTAGTGTTTTTCTTATCAGTCTCAGTTGATATTCTCTAGTGTGTTTCTCATCAGTCTCAGCTGATATTCTCTAGTGTGTTTCTCATCAGTCTCAGCTGATATTCTCTAGTGTGTTTCTCATCAGTCTCAGCTGATATTCTCTAGTGTATTTCTCATCAGTCTCAGTTGATATTCTCTAGGGTGTTTCTCATCAGTCTCAGCTGATATTCTCTAGTGTGCTTCTCATCAGTCTCAGCTGATATTCTCTAGTGTGTTTCTCATCAGTCTCAGCTGATATTCTCTAGTGTGTTTCTCATCAGTTTCATCTGATATTCTCTAGTGTGTTTCTCATCAGTTTCATCTGATATTCTCTAGTGTGTTTCTCATCAGTTTCATCTGATATTCTCTAGTGCGTTTCTCATCAGTCTCAGCTGATATTCTCTAGTGTGTTTCTTATCAGTCTCAGTTGATATTCTCTAGTGTGTTTCTCATCAGTCTCAGCTGATATTCTCTAGTGTGTTTCTCATCAGTCTCAGCTGATATTCTCTAGTGTATTTCTCATCAGTCTCAGTTGATATTCTCTAGGGCGTTTCTCATCAGTCTCAGCTGATATTCTCTAGTGTGTTTCTCATCAGTCTCAGCTGATATTCTCTAGTGTGTTTCTCATCAGTCTCAGCTGATATTCTCTAGTGTGTTTCTTATCAGTCTCAGCTCATATTCTCTAGTGTAGTTCTCATCAGTCTCAGCTGATATTCTCTAGTGCGTTTCTCTTCAGTCTCAGCTGATATTCTCTAGTGTGTTTCTCATCAGTCTCAGCTGATATTCTCTAGTGTGTTTCTCATCAGTCTCAGCTGATATTCTCTAGTGTGCTTCACATCAGTCTCAGCTGATATTCTCTAGTGTATTTCTAATCAGTCTCAGCTGATATTCTCTAGTGTGTTTCTCATCAGTTTCATCTGATATTCTCTAGTGTGTTTCTCATCAGTTACATCTGATATTCTCTAGTGTGTTTCTTATCAGTCTCAGCTGATGTTCTCTAGTGTGTTTCTTATCAGTCTCAGCTGATGTTCTCTAGTGTGTTTTTCATCAGTCTAGGCTGATATTCTCTAGTGTGTTTTTCATCAGTCTAAACTGATATTCTCTAGTGTGTTTCTCATCAGTCTCAGCTGATATTCACTACTGCGTTTCTCATCAGTCTCAGCTGATATTCTCTAGTGCGTTTCTCATCAGTCTCAGCTGATATTCTCGAGTGTGTTTCTCATCAGTCTCAGCTGATATTCTCTAGTGTGTTTCTTATCAGTCTCAGCTCATATTCTCTAGTGTAGTTCTCATCAGTCTCAGGTGATATTCTCTAGTGTGTTTGTCATCAGTCTCAGCTGATATTCTCTAGTGTGCTTCACATCAGTTTCATCTGATATTCTCTAGTGTGTTTCTCATCAGTCTCAGCTGATATTCTCTAGTGCGTTTCTCTTCAGTCTCAGCTGATATTCTCTAGTGTGTTTCTCATCAGTCTCAGCTGATATTCTCTAGTGTGTTTCTCATCAGTCTCAGCTGATATTCTCTAGTGTGCTTCACATCAGTCTCAGCTGATATTCTCTAGTGTATTTCTAATCAGTCTCAGCTGATATTCTCTAGTGTGTTTCTCATCAGTTTCATCTGATATTCTCTAGTGTGTTTCTCATCAGTTACATCTGATATTCTCTAGTGTGTTTCTTATCAGTCTCAGCTGATGTTCTCTAGTGTGTTTCTTATCAGTCTCAGCTGATGTTCTCTAGTGTGTTTTTCATCAGTCTAGGCTGATATTCTCTAGTGTGTTTTTCATCAGTCTAAACTGATATTCTCTAGTGTGTTTCTCATCAGTCTCAGCTGATATTCTCTACTGCGTTTCTCATCAGTCTCAGCTGATATTCTCTAGTGCGTTTCTCATCAGTCTCAGCTGATATTCTCTAGTGCGTTTCTCATCAGTCTCAGCTGATATTCTCTAGTGCTTTTCTCATCAGTCTCAGCTGATATTCTCTAGTGCGTTTCTCATCAGTCTCAGCTGATATTCTCTAGTGGGTTTCTCATCAGTCTCAGCTGATATTCTCTAGTGCTTTTCTCATCAGTCTCAGCTGAAATTCTCTAGTGTGTTTGTCATCAGTCTCAGCTGATATTCTCTAGTGTGTTTCTCATCAGTCTCAGCTGATATTCTCTAGTGTGTTTGTTTCTCATCAGTCTCAGCTAAAATTCTCTAGTGTGTTTCTCATCAGTCTCAGCTGATATTCTCTAGTGTGTTTCTCATCAGTTTCATCTGATATTCTCTAGTGTGTTTCTCATCAGTTTCATCTGATATTCTCTAGTGTGTTTCTCATCAGTCTCAGCTGATATTCTCTAGTGTGTTTCTCATCAGTCTCAGCTGATATTCTCTAGTGTGTTTCTCATCAGTCTCAGCTGATGTTCTCTAGTGTGTTTCTTATCAGTCTCAGCTGATGTTCTCTAGTGTATTTCTCATCAGTCTCAGCTGATATTCTCTAGTGTGTTTCTCATCAGTTTCATCTGCTGTTCTCTAGTGTGTTTCTCATCAGTTTCATCTGATATTCTCTAGTGTACTTCTTATCAGTCTCAGATGATATTCTCTAGTGTGTTTCTCATCAGTTTCATCTGATATTCTCTAGTGTGTTTCTCATCAGTCTCAGGTGATATTCTCTAGTGTGTTTCTCTTCAGTCTCTGGTGATATTCTCTAGTGCGTTTGTCATCAGTCTCAGCTGATATTCTCTACTGCGTTTGTCATCAGTCTCAGCTGATATTCTCTAGTGCGTTTCTCATCAGTCTCAGCTGATATTCTCTAGTGTGTTTCTCATCAGTCTCAGCTGATATTCTCTAGTGTGTTTCTCATCAGTCTCAGCTGATATTCTCTAGTGTTTTTCTTATCAGTCTCAGCTGATATTCTCTAGGGCGTTTCTCATCAGTCTCAGCTGATATTCTCTAGTGTGTTTGTTTCTCATCAATCTCAGCTAAAATTCTCTAGTGTGTTTCTCATCAGTCTCAGCTGATATTCTCTAGTGTGTTTCTCATCAGTCTCAGCTGATATTCTCTAGTGCGTTTCTCATCAGTCTCTGCTGATATTCTCTAGTGTGTTTCTCATCAGTCTCTGCTGATATTCTCTAGTGTGTTTCTCATCAGTTTCATCTGATATTCTCTAGTGTGTTTCTCATCAGTCTCAGCTGATATTCTCTAGTGTGTTTCTTATCAGTCTCAGCTGATATTCTCTAGTGCGTTTCTCATCAGTCTCAGCGGATATTCTCTACTGCGTTTCTCATCAGTCTCAGCTGATATTCTCTAGTGTGTTTCTCATCAGTCTCAGCTGATATTCTCTAGTGTTTTTCTTATCAGTCTCAGCTGATATTCTCTAGGGCGTTTCTCATCAGTCTCAGCTGATATTCTCTAGTGTGTTTCTTATCAGTCTCAGTTGATATTCTCTACTGTGTTTCTCAACATTCTCAGCTCATATTCTCTAGTGTATTTCTCATCAGTTTCATCTGATATTCTCTAGTGTATTTCTCATCAGTCTCAGCTGATATTCTCTAGGGCGGTTCTCATCAGTCTCAGCTGATAATCTCTAGTGTGTTTATCATCAGTCTCAGCTGATATTCTCTAGTGTGTTTCTCATCAGTCTCAGCTGATATTCTCTAGTGTGTTTCTTATCAGTCTCAGTTGATATTCTCTAGTGTGTTTCTCAACATTCTCAGCTCATATTCTCTAGTATATTTCTCATCAGTTTCATCTGATATTCTCTAGTGTGCTTCTCATCAGTTTCATCTGATATTCTCTAGTGCGTTTCTCATCAGTCTCAGCTGATATTCTCTAGTGTTTTTCTTATCAGTCTCAGTTGATATTCTCTAGTGTGTTTCTCATCAGTCTCAGCTGGTATTCTCTAGTGTGTTTCTCATCAGTCTCAGCTGATATTCTCTAGTGTGCTTCTCATCAGTCTCAGCTGATATTCTCTAGTGTGTTTCTCATCAGTCTCAGCTGATATTCTCTAGTGTGTTTCTCATCAGTTTCATCTGATATTCTCTAGTGTGTTTCTCATCAGTTTCATCTGATATTCTCTAGTGTGTTTCTCATCAGTTTCATCTGATATTCTCTAGTGCGTTTCTCATCAGTCTCAGCTGATATTCTCTAGTGTGTTTCTTATCAGTCTCAGTTGATATTCTCTAGTGTGTTTCTCATCAGTCTCAGCTGATATTCTCTAGTGTGTTTCTCATCAGTCTCAGCTGATATTCTCTAGTGTATTTCTCATCAGTCTCAGTTGATATTCTCTAGGGCGTTTCTCATCAGTCTCAGCTGATATTCTCTAGTGTGTTTCTCATCAGTCTCAGCTGATATTCTCTAGTGTGTTTCTCATCAGTCTCAGCTGATATTCTCTAGTGTGTTTCTTATCAGTCTCAGCTCATATTCTCTAGTGTAGTTCTCATCAGTCTCAGGTGATATTCTCTAGTGTGTTTGTCATCAGTCTCAGCTGATATTCTCTAGTGTGCTTCACATCAGTTTCATCTGATATTCTCTAGTGTGTTTCTCATCAGTCTCAGCTGATATTCTCTAGTGCGTTTCTCTTCAGTCTCAGCTGATATTCTCTAGTGTGTTTCTCATCAGTCTCAGCTGATATTCTCTAGTGTGTTTCTCATCAGTCTCAGCTGATATTCTCTAGTGTGCTTCACATCAGTCTCAGCTGATATTCTCTAGTGTATTTCTAATCAGTCTCAGCTGATATTCTCTAGTGTGTTTCTCATCAGTTTCATCTGATATTCTCTAGTGTGTTTCTCATCAGTTACATCTGATATTCTCTAGTGTGTTTCTTATCAGTCTCAGCTGATGTTTTCTAGTGTGTTTCTTATCAGTCTCAGCTGATGTTCTCTAGTGTGTTTTTCATCAGTCTAGGCTGATATTCTCTAGTGTGTTTTTCATCAGTCTAAACTGATATTCTCTAGTGTGTTTCTCATCAGTCTCAGCTGATATTCTCTACTGCGTTTCTCATCAGTCTCAGCTGATATTCTCTAGTGCGTTTCTCATCAGTCTCAGCTGATATTCTCTAGTGCGTTTCTCATCAGTCTCAGCTGATATTCTCTAGTGCTTTTCTCATCAGTCTCAGCTGATATTCTCTAGTGCGTTTCTCATCAGTCTCAGCTGATATTCTCTAGTGCGTTTCTCATCAGTCTCAGCTGATATTCTCTAGTGTGCTTCTCATCAGTTTCATCTGATATTCTCTAGTGCGTTTCTCATCAGTCTCAGCTGATATTCTCTAGTGTTTTTCTTATCAGTCTCAGTTGATATTCTCTAGTGTGTTTCTCATCAGTCTCAGCTGATATTCTCTAGTGTGTTTCTCATCAGTCTCAGCTGATATTCTCTAGTGTATTTCTCATCAGTCTCAGTTGATATTCTCTAGGGCGTTTTTCATCAGTCTCAGCTGATATTCTCTAGTGTGTTTCTCATCAGTCTCAGCTGATATTCTCTAGTGTGCTTCTCATCAGTCTCAGCTGATATTCTCTAGTGTGTTTCTCATCAGTCTCAGCTGATATTCTCTAGTGTGTTTCTCATCAGTTTCATCTGATATTCTCTAGTGTGTTTCTCATCAGTTTCATCTGATATTCTCTAGTGTGTTTCTCATCAGTTTCATCTGATATTCTCTAGTGCGTTTCTCATCAGTCTCAGCTGATATTCTCTAGTGTGTTTCTTATCAGTCTCAGTTGATATTCTCTAGTGTGTTTCTCATCAGTCTCAGCTGATATTCTCTAGTGTGTTTCTCATCAGTCTCAGCTGATATTCTCTAGTGTATTTCTCATCAGTCTCAGTTGATATTCTCTAGGGCGTTTCTCATCAGTCTCAGCTGATATTCTCTAGTGTGTTTCTCATCAGTCTCAGCTGATATTCTCTAGTGTGTTTCTCATCAGTCTCAGCTGATATTCTCTAGTGTATTTCTAATCAGTCTCAGCTGATATTCTCTAGTGTGTTTCTCATCAGTTTCATCTGATATTCTCTAGTGTGTTTCTCATCAGTTACATCTGATATTCTCTAGTGTGTTTCTTATCAGTCTCAGCTGATGTTCTCTAGTGTGTTTCTTATCAGTCTCAGCTCATATTCTCTAGTGTAGTTCTCATCAGTCTCAGGTGATATTCTCTAGTGTGTTTGTCATCAGTCTCAGCTGATATTCTCTAGTGTGCTTCACATCAGTTTCATCTGATATTCTCTAGTGTGTTTCTCATCAGTCTCAGCTGATATTCTCTAGTGCGTTTCTCTTCAGTCTCAGCTGATATTCTCTAGTGTGTTTCTCATCAGTCTCAGCTGATATTCTCTAGTGTGTTTCTCATCAGTCTCAGCTGATATTCTCTAGTGTGCTTCACATCAGTCTCAGCTGATATTCTCTAGTGTACTTCTAATCAGTCTCAGCTGATATTCTCTAGTGTGTTTCTCATCAGTTTCATCTGATATTCTCTAGTGTGTTTCTCATCAGTTACATCTGATATTCTCTAGTGTGTTTCTTATCAGTCTCAGCTGATGTTCTCTAGTGTGTTTCTTATCAGTCTCAGCTGATGTTCTCTAGGGTGTTTTTCATCAGTCTAGGCTGATATTCTCTACTGTGTTTTTCATCAGTCTAAACTGATATTCTCTAGTGTGTTTCTCATCAGTTTCATCTGATATTCTCTAGTGCGTTTCTCATCAGTCTCAGCTGATATTCTCTAGTGTGTTTCTCATCAGTCTCAGCTGATATTCTCTACTGCGTTTCTCATCAGTCTCAGGTGATATTCTCTAGTGTGTTTCTCATCAGTCTCAGCTGATATTCTCTACTGCGTTTCTCATCAGTCTCAGCTGATATTCTCTAGTGCGTTTCTCATCAGTCTCAGCTGATATTCTCTAGTGCGTTTCTCATCAGTCTCAGCTGATATTCTCTAGTGTGTTTCTTATCAGTCTCAGCTGATATTCTCTAGTGCGTTTCTCATCAGTCTCAGCGGATATTCTCTACTGCGTTTCTCATCAGTCTCAGCTGATATTCTCTAGTGTGTTTCTCATCAGTCTCAGCTGATATTCTCTAGTGTTTTTCTTATCAGTCTCAGCTGATATTCTCTAGGGCGTTTCTCATCAGTCTCAGCTGATATTCTCTAGTGTGTTTCTTATCAGTCTCAGTTGATATTCTCTACTGTGTTTCTCAACATTCTCAGCTCATATTCTCTAGTGTATTTCTCATCAGTTTCATCTGATATTCTCTAGTGTATTTCTCATCAGTCTCAGCTGATATTCTCTAGGGCGGTTCTCATCAGTCTCAGCTGATATTCTCTAGTGTGTTTATCATCAGTCTCAGCTGATATTCTCTAGTGTGTTTCTCATCAGTCTCAGCTGATATTCTCTAGTGTGTTTCTTATCAGTCTCAGTTGATATTCTCTAGTGTGTTTCTCAACATTCTCAGCTCATATTCTCTAGTATATTTCTCATCAGTTTCATCTGATATTCTCTAGTGTGCTTCTCATCAGTTTCATCTGATATTCTCTAGTGCGTTTCTCATCAGTCTCAGCTGATATTCTCTAGTGTTTTTCTTATCAGTCTCAGTTGATATTCTCTAGTGTGTTTCTCATCAGTCTCAGCTGGTATTCTCTAGTGTGTTTCTCATCAGTCTCAGCTGATATTCTCTAGTGTGCTTCTCATCAGTCTCAGCTGATATTCTCTAGTGTGTTTCTCATCAGTCTCAGCTGATATTCTCTAGTGTGTTTCTCATCAGTTTCATCTGATATTCTCTAGTGTGTTTCTCATCAGTTTCATCTGATATTCTCTAGTGTGTTTCTCATCAGTTTCATCTGATATTCTCTAGTGCGTTTCTCATCAGTCTCAGCTGATATTCTCTAGTGTGTTTCTTATCAGTCTCAGTTGATATTCTCTAGTGTGTTTCTCATCAGTCTCAGCTGATATTCTCTAGTGTGTTTCTCATCAGTCTCAGCTGATATTCTCTAGTGTATTTCTCATCAGTCTCAGTTGATATTCTCTAGGGCGTTTCTCATCAGTCTCAGCTGATATTCTCTAGTGTGTTTCTCATCAGTCTCAGCTGATATTCTCTAGTGTGTTTCTCATCAGTCTCAGCTGATATTCTCTAGTGTGTTTCTTATCAGTCTCAGCTCATATTCTCTAGTGTAGTTCTCATCAGTCTCAGGTGATATTCTCTAGTGTGTTTGTCATCAGTCTCAGCTGATATTCTCTAGTGTGCTTCACATCAGTTTCATCTGATATTCTCTAGTGTGTTTCTCATCAGTCTCAGCTGATATTCTCTAGTGCGTTTCTCTTCAGTCTCAGCTGATATTCTCTAGTGTGTTTCTCATCAGTCTCAGCTGATATTCTCTAGTGTGTTTCTCATCAGTCTCAGCTGATATTCTCTAGTGTGCTTCACATCAGTCTCAGCTGATATTCTCTAGTGTATTTCTAATCAGTCTCAGCTGATATTCTCTAGTGTGTTTCTTATCAGTCTCAGCTGATGTTCTCTAGTGTGTTTCTTATCAGTCTCAGCTGATGTTCTCTAGTGTGTTTTTCATCAGTCTAGGCTGATATTCTCTAGTGTGTTTTTCATCAGTCTAAACTGATATTCTCTAGTGTGTTTCTCATCAGTCTCAGCTGATATTCTCTAGTGTGTTTCTCATCAGTTTCATCTGATATTTTCTCATCAGTCTCAGCTGATATTCTCTACTGCGTTTCTCATCAGTCTCAGCTGATATTCTCTAGTGCGTTTCTCATCAGTCTCAGCTGATATTCTCTAGTGCGTTTCTCATCAGTCTCAGCTGATATTCTCTAGTGCTTTTCTCATCAGTCTCAGCTGATATTCTCTAGTGCGTTTCTCATCAGTCTCAGCTGATATTCTCTAGTGCGTTTCTCATCAGTCTCAGCTGATATTCTCTAGTGCGTTTCTCATCAGTCTCAGCTGATATTCTCTAGTGCTTTTCTCATCAGTCTCAGCTGAAATTCTCTAGTGTGTTTGTCATCAGTCTCAGCTGATATTCTCTAGTGTGTTTGTTTCTCATCAGTCTCAGCTAAAATTCTCTAGTGTGTTTCTCATCAGTCTCAGCTGATATTCTCTAGTGTGTTTCTCATCAGTCTCAGCTGATATTCTCTAGTGCGTTTCTCATCAGTCTCAGCTGATATTCTCTAGTGTGTTTCTCATCAGTCTCTGCTGATATTCTCTAGTGTGTTTCTCATCAGTTTCATCTGATATTCTCTAGTGTGTTTCTCATCAGTCTCAGCTGATATTCTCTAGTGTGTTTCTTATCAGTCTCAGCTGATATTCTCTAGTGCGTTTCTCATCAGTCTCAGCGGATATTCTCTACTGCATTTCTCATCAGTCTCAGCTGATATTCTCTAGTGTGTTTCTCATCAGTCTCAGCTGATATTCTCTAGTGTTTTTCTTATCAGTCTCAGCTGATATTCTCTAGGGCATTTCTCATCAGTCTCAGCTGATATTCTCTAGTGTGTTTCTTATCAGTCTCAGTTGATATTCTCTAGTGTGTTTCTCAACATTCTCAGCTCATATTCTCTAGTATATTTCTCATCAGTTTCATCTGATATTCTCTAGTGTGCTTCTCATCAGTTTCATCTGATATTCTCTAGTGCGTTTCTCATCAGTCTCAGCTGATATTCTCTAGTGTTTTTCTTATCAGTCTCAGTTGATATTCTCTAGTGTGTTTCTCATCAGTCTCAGCTGATATTCTCTAGTGTGTTTCTCATCAGTCTCAGCTGATATTCTCTAGTGTGTTTCTCATCAGTCTCAGCTGATATTCTCTAGTGTATTTCTCATCAGTCTCAGTTGATATTCTCTAGGGTGTTTCTCATCAGTCTCAGCTGATATTCTCTAGTGTGCTTCTCATCAGTCTCAGCTGATATTCTCTAGTGTGTTTCTCATCAGTCTCAGCTGATATTCTCTAGTGTGTTTCTCATCAGTTTCATCTGATATTCTCTAGTGTGTTTCTCATCAGTTTCATCTGATATTCTCTAGTGTGTTTCTCATCAGTTTCATCTGATATTCTCTAGTGCGTTTCTCATCAGTCTCAGCTGATATTCTCTAGTGTGTTTCTTATCAGTCTCAGTTGATATTCTCTAGTGTGTTTCTCATCAGTCTCAGCTGATATTCTCTAGTGTGTTTCTCATCAGTCTCAGCTGATATTCTCTAGTGTATTTCTCATCAGTCTCAGTTGATATTCTCTAGGGCGTTTCTCATCAGTCTCAGCTGATATTCTCTAGTGTGTTTCTCATCAGTCTCAGCTGATATTCTCTAGTGTGTTTCTCATCAGTCTCAGCTGATATTCTCTAGTGTGTTTCTTATCAGTCTCAGCTCATATTCTCTAGTGTAGTTCTCATCAGTCTCAGCTGATATTCTCTAGTGCGTTTCTCTTCAGTCTCAGCTGATATTCTCTAGTGTGTTTCTCATCAGTCTCAGCTGATATTCTCTAGTGTGTTTCTCATCAGTCTCAGCTGATATTCTCTAGTGTGCTTCACATCAGTCTCAGCTGATATTCTCTAGTGTATTTCTAATCAGTCTCAGCTGATATTCTCTAGTGTGTTTCTCATCAGTTTCATCTGATATTCTCTAGTGTGTTTCTCATCAGTTACATCTGATATTCTCTAGTGTGTTTCTTATCAGTCTCAGCTGATGTTCTCTAGTGTGTTTCTTATCAGTCTCAGCTGATGTTCTCTAGTGTGTTTTTCATCAGTCTAGGCTGATATTCTCTAGTGTGTTTTTCATCAGTCTAAACTGATATTCTCTAGTGTGTTTCTCATCAGTCTCAGCTGATATTCACTACTGCGTTTCTCATCAGTCTCAGCTGATATTCTCTAGTGCGTTTCTCATCAGTCTCAGCTGATATTCTCGAGTGTGTTTCTCATCAGTCTCAGCTGATATTCTCTAGTGTGTTTCTTATCAGTCTCAGCTCATATTCTCTAGTGTAGTTCTCATCAGTCTCAGGTGATATTCTCTAGTGTGTTTGTCATCAGTCTCAGCTGATATTCTCTAGTGTGCTTCACATCAGTTTCATCTGATATTCTCTAGTGTGTTTCTCATCAGTCTCAGCTGATATTCTCTAGTGCGTTTCTCTTCAGTCTCAGCTGATATTCTCTAGTGTGTTTCTCATCAGTCTCAGCTGATATTCTCTAGTGTGTTTCTCATCAGTCTCAGCTGATATTCTCTAGTGTGCTTCACATCAGTCTCAGCTGATATTCTCTAGTGTATTTCTAATCAGTCTCAGCTGATATTCTCTAGTGTGTTTCTCATCAGTTTCATCTGATATTCTCTAGTGTGTTTCTCATCAGTTACATCTGATATTCTCTAGTGTGTTTCTTATCAGTCTCAGCTGATGTTCTCTAGTGTGTTTCTTATCAGTCTCAGCTGATGTTCTCTAGTGTGTTTTTCATCAGTCTAGGCTGATATTCTCTAGTGTGTTTTTCATCAGTCTAAACTGATATTCTCTAGTGTGTTTCTCATCAGTCTCAGCTGATATTCTCTACTGCGTTTCTCATCAGTCTCAGCTGATATTCTCTAGTGCGTTTCTCATCAGTCTCAGCTGATATTCTCTAGTGCGTTTCTCATCAGTCTCAGCTGATATTCTCTAGTGCTTTTCTCATCAGTCTCAGCTGATATTCTCTAGTGCGTTTCTCATCAGTCTCAGCTGATATTCTCTAGTGGGTTTCTCATCAGTCTCAGCTGATATTCTCTAGTGCTTTTCTCATCAGTCTCAGCTGAAATTCTCTAGTGTGTTTGTCATCAGTCTCAGCTGATATTCTCTAGTGTGTTTCTCATCAGTCTCAGCTGATATTCTCTAGTGTGTTTGTTTCTCATCAGTCTCAGCTAAAATTCTCTAGTGTGTTTCTCATCAGTCTCAGCTGATATTCTCTAGTGTGTTTCTCATCAGTTTCATCTGATATTCTCTAGTGTGTTTCTCATCAGTTTCATCTGATATTCTCTAGTGTGTTTCTCATCAGTCTCAGCTGATATTCTCTAGTGTGTTTCTCATCAGTCTCAGCTGATATTCTCTAGTGTGTTTCTCATCAGTCTCAGCTGATGTTCTCTAGTGTGTTTCTTATCAGTCTCAGCTGATGTTCTCTAGTGTATTTCTCATCAGTCTCAGCTGATATTCTCTAGTGTGTTTCTCATCAGTTTCATCTGCTGTTCTCTAGTGTGTTTCTCATCAGTTTCATCTGATATTCTCTAGTGTACTTCTTATCAGTCTCAGATGATATTCTCTAGTGTGTTTCTCATCAGTTTCATCTGATATTCTCTAGTGTGTTTCTCATCAGTCTCAGGTGATATTCTCTAGTGTGTTTCTCTTCAGTCTCTGGTGATATTCTCTAGTGCGTTTGTCATCAGTCTCAGCTGATATTCTCTACTGCGTTTGTCATCAGTCTCAGCTGATATTCTCTAGTGCGTTTCTCATCAGTCTCAGCTGATATTCTCTAGTGTGTTTCTCATCAGTCTCAGCTGATATTCTCTAGTGTGTTTCTCATCAGTCTCAGCTGATATTCTCTAGTGTTTTTCTTATCAGTCTCAGCTGATATTCTCTAGGGCGTTTCTCATCAGTCTCAGCTGATATTCTCTAGTGTGTTTGTTTCTCATCAATCTCAGCTAAAATTCTCTAGTGTGTTTCTCATCAGTCTCAGCTGATATTCTCTAGTGTGTTTCTCATCAGTCTCAGCTGATATTCTCTAGTGCGTTTCTCATCAGTCTCTGCTGATATTCTCTAGTGTGTTTCTCATCAGTCTCTGCTGATATTCTCTAGTGTGTTTCTCATCAGTTTCATCTGATATTCTCTAGTGTGTTTCTCATCAGTCTCAGCTGATATTCTCTAGTGTGTTTCTTATCAGTCTCAGCTGATATTCTCTAGTGCGTTTCTCATCAGTCTCAGCGGATATTCTCTACTGCGTTTCTCATCAGTCTCAGCTGATATTCTCTAGTGTGTTTCTCATCAGTCTCAGCTGATATTCTCTAGTGTTTTTCTTATCAGTCTCAGCTGATATTCTCTAGGGCGTTTCTCATCAGTCTCAGCTGATATTCTCTAGTGTGTTTCTTATCAGTCTCAGTTGATATTCTCTACTGTGTTTCTCAACATTCTCAGCTCATATTCTCTAGTGTATTTCTCATCAGTTTCATCTGATATTCTCTAGTGTATTTCTCATCAGTCTCAGCTGATATTCTCTAGGGCGGTTCTCATCAGTCTCAGCTGATATTCTCTAGTGTGTTTATCATCAGTCTCAGCTGATATTCTCTAGTGTGTTTCTCATCAGTCTCAGCTGATATTCTCTAGTGTGTTTCTTATCAGTCTCAGTTGATATTCTCTAGTGTGTTTCTCAACATTCTCAGCTCATATTCTCTAGTATATTTCTCATCAGTTTCATCTGATATTCTCTAGTGTGCTTCTCATCAGTTTCATCTGATATTCTCTAGTGCGTTTCTCATCAGTCTCAGCTGATATTCTCTAGTGTTTTTCTTATCAGTCTCAGTTGATATTCTCTAGTGTGTTTCTCATCAGTCTCAGCTGGTATTCTCTAGTGTGTTTCTCATCAGTCTCAGCTGATATTCTCTAGTGTGCTTCTCATCAGTCTCAGCTGATATTCTCTAGTGTGTTTCTCATCAGTCTCAGCTGATATTCTCTAGTGTGTTTCTCATCAGTTTCATCTGATATTCTCTAGTGTGTTTCTCATCAGTTTCATCTGATATTCTCTAGTGTGTTTCTCATCAGTTTCATCTGATATTCTCTAGTGCGTTTCTCATCAGTCTCAGCTGATATTCTCTAGTGTGTTTCTTATCAGTCTCAGTTGATATTCTCTAGTGTGTTTCTCATCAGTCTCAGCTGATATTCTCTAGTGTGTTTCTCATCAGTCTCAGCTGATATTCTCTAGTGTATTTCTCATCAGTCTCAGTTGATATTCTCTAGGGCGTTTCTCATCAGTCTCAGCTGATATTCTCTAGTGTGTTTCTCATCAGTCTCAGCTGATATTCTCTAGTGTGTTTCTCATCAGTCTCAGCTGATATTCTCTAGTGTGTTTCTTATCAGTCTCAGCTCATATTCTCTAGTGTAGTTCTCATCAGTCTCAGGTGATATTCTCTAGTGTGTTTGTCATCAGTCTCAGCTGATATTCTCTAGTGTGCTTCACATCAGTTTCATCTGATATTCTCTAGTGTGTTTCTCATCAGTCTCAGCTGATATTCTCTAGTGCGTTTCTCTTCAGTCTCAGCTGATATTCTCTAGTGTGTTTCTCATCAGTCTCAGCTGATATTCTCTAGTGTGTTTCTCATCAGTCTCAGCTGATATTCTCTAGTGTGCTTCACATCAGTCTCAGCTGATATTCTCTAGTGTATTTCTAATCAGTCTCAGCTGATATTCTCTAGTGTGTTTCTCATCAGTTTCATCTGATATTCTCTAGTGTGTTTCTCATCAGTTACATCTGATATTCTCTAGTGTGTTTCTTATCAGTCTCAGCTGATGTTTTCTAGTGTGTTTCTTATCAGTCTCAGCTGATGTTCTCTAGTGTGTTTTTCATCAGTCTAGGCTGATATTCTCTAGTGTGTTTTTCATCAGTCTAAACTGATATTCTCTAGTGTGTTTCTCATCAGTCTCAGCTGATATTCTCTACTGCGTTTCTCATCAGTCTCAGCTGATATTCTCTAGTGCGTTTCTCATCAGTCTCAGCTGATATTCTCTAGTGCGTTTCTCATCAGTCTCAGCTGATATTCTCTAGTGCTTTTCTCATCAGTCTCAGCTGATATTCTCTAGTGCGTTTCTCATCAGTCTCAGCTGATATTCTCTAGTGCGTTTCTCATCAGTCTCAGCTGATATTCTCTAGTGTGCTTCTCATCAGTTTCATCTGATATTCTCTAGTGCGTTTCTCATCAGTCTCAGCTGATATTCTCTAGTGTTTTTCTTATCAGTCTCAGTTGATATTCTCTAGTGTGTTTCTCATCAGTCTCAGCTGATATTCTCTAGTGTGTTTCTCATCAGTCTCAGCTGATATTCTCTAGTGTATTTCTCATCAGTCTCAGTTGATATTCTCTAGGGCGTTTTTCATCAGTCTCAGCTGATATTCTCTAGTGTGTTTCTCATCAGTCTCAGCTGATATTCTCTAGTGTGCTTCTCATCAGTCTCAGCTGATATTCTCTAGTGTGTTTCTCATCAGTCTCAGCTGATATTCTCTAGTGTGTTTCTCATCAGTTTCATCTGATATTCTCTAGTGTGTTTCTCATCAGTTTCATCTGATATTCTCTAGTGTGTTTCTCATCAGTTTCATCTGATATTCTCTAGTGCGTTTCTCATCAGTCTCAGCTGATATTCTCTAGTGTGTTTCTTATCAGTCTCAGTTGATATTCTCTAGTGTGTTTCTCATCAGTCTCAGCTGATATTCTCTAGTGTGTTTCTCATCAGTCTCAGCTGATATTCTCTAGTGTATTTCTCATCAGTCTCAGTTGATATTCTCTAGGGCGTTTCTCATCAGTCTCAGCTGATATTCTCTAGTGTGTTTCTCATCAGTCTCAGCTGATATTCTCTAGTGTGTTTCTCATCAGTCTCAGCTGATATTCTCTAGTGTATTTCTAATCAGTCTCAGCTGATATTCTCTAGTGTGTTTCTCATCAGTTTCATCTGATATTCTCTAGTGTGTTTCTCATCAGTTACATCTGATATTCTCTAGTGTGTTTCTTATCAGTCTCAGCTGATGTTCTCTAGTGTGTTTCTTATCAGTCTCAGCTCATATTCTCTAGTGTAGTTCTCATCAGTCTCAGGTGATATTCTCTAGTGTGTTTGTCATCAGTCTCAGCTGATATTCTCTAGTGTGCTTCACATCAGTTTCATCTGATATTCTCTAGTGTGTTTCTCATCAGTCTCAGCTGATATTCTCTAGTGCGTTTCTCTTCAGTCTCAGCTGATATTCTCTAGTGTGTTTCTCATCAGTCTCAGCTGATATTCTCTAGTGTGTTTCTCATCAGTCTCAGCTGATATTCTCTAGTGTGCTTCACATCAGTCTCAGCTGATATTCTCTAGTGTACTTCTAATCAGTCTCAGCTGATATTCTCTAGTGTGTTTCTCATCAGTTTCATCTGATATTCTCTAGTGTGTTTCTCATCAGTTACATCTGATATTCTCTAGTGTGTTTCTTATCAGTCTCAGCTGATGTTCTCTAGTGTGTTTCTTATCAGTCTCAGCTGATGTTCTCTAGGGTGTTTTTCATCAGTCTAGGCTGATATTCTCTACTGTGTTTTTCATCAGTCTAAACTGATATTCTCTAGTGTGTTTCTCATCAGTTTCATCTGATATTCTCTAGTGCGTTTCTCATCAGTCTCAGCTGATATTCTCTAGTGTGTTTCTCATCAGTCTCAGCTGATATTCTCTACTGCGTTTCTCATCAGTCTCAGGTGATATTCTCTAGTGTGTTTCTCATCAGTCTCAGCTGATATTCTCTACTGCGTTTCTCATCAGTCTCAGCTGATATTCTCTAGTGCGTTTCTCATCAGTCTCAGCTGATATTCTCTAGTGCGTTTCTCATCAGTCTCAGCTGATATTCTCTAGTGTGTTTCTTATCAGTCTCAGCTGATATTCTCTAGTGCGTTTCTCATCAGTCTCAGCGGATATTCTCTACTGCGTTTCTCATCAGTCTCAGCTGATATTCTCTAGTGTGTTTCTCATCAGTCTCAGCTGATATTCTCTAGTGTTTTTCTTATCAGTCTCAGCTGATATTCTCTAGGGCGTTTCTCATCAGTCTCAGCTGATATTCTCTAGTGTGTTTCTTATCAGTCTCAGTTGATATTCTCTACTGTGTTTCTCAACATTCTCAGCTCATATTCTCTAGTGTATTTCTCATCAGTTTCATCTGATATTCTCTAGTGTATTTCTCATCAGTCTCAGCTGATATTCTCTAGGGCGGTTCTCATCAGTCTCAGCTGATATTCTCTAGTGTGTTTATCATCAGTCTCAGCTGATATTCTCTAGTGTGTTTCTCATCAGTCTCAGCTGATATTCTCTAGTGTGTTTCTTATCAGTCTCAGTTGATATTCTCTAGTGTGTTTCTCAACATTCTCAGCTCATATTCTCTAGTATATTTCTCATCAGTTTCATCTGATATTCTCTAGTGTGCTTCTCATCAGTTTCATCTGATATTCTCTAGTGCGTTTCTCATCAGTCTCAGCTGATATTCTCTAGTGTTTTTCTTATCAGTCTCAGTTGATATTCTCTAGTGTGTTTCTCATCAGTCTCAGCTGGTATTCTCTAGTGTGTTTCTCATCAGTCTCAGCTGATATTCTCTAGTGTGCTTCTCATCAGTCTCAGCTGATATTCTCTAGTGTGTTTCTCATCAGTCTCAGCTGATATTCTCTAGTGTGTTTCTCATCAGTTTCATCTGATATTCTCTAGTGTGTTTCTCATCAGTTTCATCTGATATTCTCTAGTGTGTTTCTCATCAGTTTCATCTGATATTCTCTAGTGCGTTTCTCATCAGTCTCAGCTGATATTCTCTAGTGTGTTTCTTATCAGTCTCAGTTGATATTCTCTAGTGTGTTTCTCATCAGTCTCAGCTGATATTCTCTAGTGTGTTTCTCATCAGTCTCAGCTGATATTCTCTAGTGTATTTCTCATCAGTCTCAGTTGATATTCTCTAGGGCGTTTCTCATCAGTCTCAGCTGATATTCTCTAGTGTGTTTCTCATCAGTCTCAGCTGATATTCTCTAGTGTGTTTCTCATCAGTCTCAGCTGATATTCTCTAGTGTGTTTCTTATCAGTCTCAGCTCATATTCTCTAGTGTAGTTCTCATCAGTCTCAGGTGATATTCTCTAGTGTGTTTGTCATCAGTCTCAGCTGATATTCTCTAGTGTGCTTCACATCAGTTTCATCTGATATTCTCTAGTGTGTTTCTCATCAGTCTCAGCTGATATTCTCTAGTGCGTTTCTCTTCAGTCTCAGCTGATATTCTCTAGTGTGTTTCTCATCAGTCTCAGCTGATATTCTCTAGTGTGTTTCTCATCAGTCTTAGCTGATATTCTCTAGTGTGCTTCACATCAGTCTCAGCTGATATTCTCTAGTGTATTTCTAATCAGTCTCAGCTGATATTCTCTAGTGTGTTTCTCATCAGTTTCATCTGATATTCTCTAGTGTGTTTCTCATCAGTTACATCTGATATTCTCTAGTGTGTTTCTTATCAGTCTCAGCTGATGTTTTCTAGTGTGTTTCTTATCAGTCTCAGCTGATGTTCTCTAGTGTGTTTTTCATCAGTCTAGGCTGATATTCTCTAGTGTGTTTTTCATCAGTCTAAACTGATATTCTCTAGTGTGTTTCTCATCAGTCTCAGCTGATATTCTCTACTGCGTTTCTCATCAGTCTCAGCTGATATTCTCTAGTGCGTTTCTCATCAGTCTCAGCTGATATTCTCTAGTGCGTTTCTCATCAGTCTCAGCTGATATTCTCTAGTGCTTTTCTCATCAGTCTCAGCTGATATTCTCTAGTGCGTTTCTCATCAGTCTCAGCTGATATTCTCTAGTGCGTTTCTCATCAGTCTCAGCTGATATTCTCTAGTGTGCTTCTCATCAGTTTCATCTGATATTCTCTAGTGCGTTTCTCATCAGTCTCAGCTGATATTCTCTAGTGTTTTTCTTATCAGTCTCAGTTGATATTCTCTAGTGTGTTTCTCATCAGTCTCAGCTGATATTCTCTAGTGTGTTTCTCATCACTCTCAGCTGATATTCTCTAGTGTATTTCTCATCAGTCTCAGTTGATATTCTCTAGGGCGTTTTTCATCAGTCTCAGCTGATATTCTCTAGTGTGTTTCTCATCAGTCTCAGCTGATATTCTCTAGTGTGCTTCTCATCAGTCTCAGCTGATATTCTCTAGTGTGTTTCTCATCAGTCTCAGCTGATATTCTCTAGTGTGTTTCTCATCAGTTTCATCTGATATTCTCTAGTGTGTTTCTCATCAGTTTCATCTGATATTCTCTAGTGTGTTTCTCATCAGTTTCATCTGATATTCTCTAGTGCGTTTCTCATCAGTCTCAGCTGATATTCTCTAGTGTGTTTCTTATCAGTCTCAGTTGATATTCTCTAGTGTGTTTCTCATCAGTCTCAGCTGATATTCTCTAGTGTGTTTCTCATCAGTCTCAGCTGATATTCTCTAGTGTATTTCTCATCAGTCTCAGTTGATATTCTCTAGGGCGTTTCTCATCAGTCTCAGCTGATATTCTCTAGTGTGTTTCTCATCAGTCTCAGCTGATATTCTCTAGTGTGTTTCTCATCAGTCTCAGCTGATATTCTCTAGTGTATTTCTAATCAGTCTCAGCTGATATTCTCTAGTGTGTTTCTCATCAGTTTCATCTGATATTCTCTAGTGTGTTTCTCATCAGTTACATCTGATATTCTCTAGTGTGTTTCTTATCAGTCTCAGCTGATGTTCTCTAGTGTGTTTCTTATCAGTCTCAGCTCATATTCTCTAGTGTAGTTCTCATCAGTCTCAGGTGATATTCTCTAGTGTGTTTGTCATCAGTCTCAGCTGATATTCTCTAGTGTGCTTCACATCAGTTTCATCTGATATTCTCTAGTGTGTTTCTCATCAGTCTCAGCTGATATTCTCTAGTGCGTTTCTCTTCAGTCTCAGCTGATATTCTCTAGTGTGTTTCTCATCAGTCTCAGCTGATATTCTCTAGTGTGTTTCTCATCAGTCTCAGCTGATATTCTCTAGTGTGCTTCACATCAGTCTCAGCTGATATTCTCTAGTGTATTTCTAATCAGTCTCAGCTGATATTCTCTAGTGTGTTTCTCATCAGTTTCATCTGATATTCTCTAGTGTGTTTCTCATCAGTTACATCTGATATTCTCTAGTGTGTTTCTTATCAGTCTCAGCTGATGTTCTCTAGTGTGTTTCTTATCAGTCTCAGCTGATGTTCTCTAGGGTGTTTTTCATCAGTCTAGGCTGATATTCTCTACTGTGTTTTTCATCAGTCTAAACTGATATTCTCTAGTGTGTTTCTCATCAGTTTCATCTGATATTCTCTAGTGCGTTTCTCATCAGTCTCAGCTGATATTCTCTAGTGTGTTTCTCATCAGTCTCAGCTGATATTCTCTACTGCGTTTCTCATCAGTCTCAGGTGATATTCTCTAGTGTGTTTCTCATCAGTCTCAGCTGATATTCTCTACTGCGTTTCTCATCAGTCTCAGCTGATATTCTCTAGTGCGTTTCTCATCAGTCTCAGCTGATATTCTCTAGTGCGTTTCTCATCAGTCTCAGCTCATATTCTCTAGTGCTTTTCTCATCAGTCTCAGCTGATATTCTCTAGTGCGTTTCTCATCAGTCTCAGCTGATATTCTCTAGTGCGTTTCTCATCAGTCTCAGCTGATATTCTCTAGTGCGTTTCTCATCAGTCTCAGCTGATATTCTCTAGTGCTTTTCTCATCAGTCTCAGCTGAAATTCTCTAGTGTGTTTCTCATCAGTTTCATCTGATATTCTCTAGTGTGTTTCTCATCAGTTACATCTCATATTCTCTAGTGTGTTTCTTATCAGTCTCAGCTGATGTTCTCTAGTGTGTTTCTTATCAGTCTCAGCTGATGTTCTCTAGTGTGTTTTTCATCAGTCTAGGCTGATATTCTCTAGTGTGTTTTTCATCAGTCTAAACTGATATTCTCTAGTGTGTTTCTCATCAGTCTCAGCTGATATTCTCTAGTGTGTTTCTCATCAGTTTCATCTGATATTTTCTCATCAGTCTCAGCTGATATTCTCTACTGCGTTTCTCATCAGTCTCAGCTGATATTCTCTAGTGTGTTTCTTATCAGTCTCAGTTGATATTCTCTAGTGTGTTTCTCATCAGTCTCAGCTGATATTCTCTAGTGTGTTTCTCATCAGTCTCAGCTGATATTCTCTAGTGTATTTCTCATCAGTCTCAGTTGATATTCTCTAGGGCGTTTCTCATCAGTCTCAGCTGATATTCTCTAGTGTGTTTCTCATCAGTCTCAGCTGATATTCTCTAGTGTGTTTCTCATCAGTCTCAGCTGATATTCTCTAGTGCTTTTCTCATCAGTCTCAGCTGATATTCTCTAGTGCGTTTCTCATCAGTCTCAGCTGATATTCTCTAGTGCGTTTCTCATCAGTCTCAGCTGATATTCTCTAGTGTGCTTCTCATCAGTTTCATCTGATATTCTCTAGTGCGTTTCTCATCAGTCTCAGCTGATATTCTCTAGTGTTTTTCTTATCAGTCTCAGTTGATATTCTCTAGTGTGTTTCTCATCAGTCTCAGCTGATATTCTCTAGTGTGTTTCTCATCAGTCTCAGCTGATATTCTCTAGTGTATTTCTCATCAGTCTCAGTTGATATTCTCTAGGGCGTTTTTCATCAGTCTCAGCTGATATTCTCTAGTGTGTTTCTCATCAGTCTCAGCTGATATTCTCTAGTGTGCTTCTCATCAGTCTCAGCTGATATTCTCTAGTGTGTTTCTCATCAGTCTCAGCTGATATTCTCTAGTGTGTTTCTCATCAGTTTCATCTGATATTCTCTAGTGTGTTTCTCATCAGTTTCATCTGATATTCTCTAGTGTGTTTCTCATCAGTTTCATCTGATATTCTCTAGTGCGTTTCTCATCAGTCTCAGCTGATATTCTCTAGTGTGTTTCTTATCAGTCTCAGTTGATATTCTCTAGTGTGTTTCTCATCAGTCTCAGCTGATATTCTCTAGTGTGTTTCTCATCAGTCTCAGCTGATATTCTCTAGTGTATTTCTCATCAGTCTCAGTTGATATTCTCTAGGGCGTTTCTCATCAGTCTCAGCTGATATTCTCTAGTGTGTTTCTCATCAGTCTCAGCTGATATTCTCTAGTGTGTTTCTCATCAGTCTCAGCTGATATTCTCTAGTGTGTTTCTTATCAGTCTCAGCTCATATTCTCTAGTGTAGTTCTCATCAGTCTCAGGTGATATTCTCTAGTGTGTTTGTCATCAGTCTCAGCTGATATTCTCTAGTGTGCTTCACATCAGTTTCATCTGATATTCTCTAGTGTGTTTCTCATCAGTCTCAGCTGATATTCTCTAGTGCGTTTCTCTTCAGTCTCAGCTGATATTCTCTAGTGTGTTTCTCATCAGTCTCAGCTGATATTCTCTAGTGTGTTTCTCATCAGTCTCAGCTGATATTCTCTAGTGTGCTTCACATCAGTCTCAGCTGATATTCTCTAGTGTATTTCTAATCAGTCTCAGCTGATATTCTCTAGTGTGTTTCTCATCAGTTTCATCTGATATTCTCTAGTGTGTTTCTCATCAGTTACATCTGATATTCTCTAGTGTGTTTCTTATCAGTCTCAGCTGATGTTCTCTAGTGTGTTTCTTATCAGTCTCAGCTGATGTTCTCTAGTGTGTTTTTCATCAGTCTAGGCTGATATTCTCTACTGTGTTTTTCATCAGTCTAAACTGATATTCTCTAGTGTGTTTCTCATCAGTTTCATCTGATATTCTCTAGTGCGTTTCTCATCAGTCTCAGCTGATATTCTCTAGTGTGTTTCTCATCAGTCTCAGCTGATATTCTCTACTGCGTTTCTCATCAGTCTCAGGTGATATTCTCTAGTGTGTTTCTCATCAGTCTCAGCTGATATTCTCTACTGCGTTTCTCATCAGTCTCAGCTGATATTCTCTAGTGCGTTTCTCATCAGTCTCAGCTGATGTTCTCTAGTGTGTTTTTCATCAGTCTAGGCTGATATTCTCTAGTGTGTTTTTCATCAGTCTAAACTGATATTCTCTAGTGTGTTTCTCATCAGTCTCAGCTGATATTCTCTAGTGTGTTTCTCATCAGTTTCATCTGATATTTTCTCATCAGTCTCAGCTGATATTCTCTACTGCGTTTCTCATCAGTCTCAGCTGATATTCTCTAGTGTGTTTCTTATCAGTCTCAGTTGATATTCTCTAGTGTGTTTCTCATCAGTCTCAGCTGATATTCTCTAGTGTGTTTCTCATCAGTCTCAGCTGATATTCTCTAGTGTATTTCTCATCAGTCTCAGTTGATATTCTCTAGGGCGTTTCTCATCAGTCTCAGCTGATATTCTCTAGTGTGTTTCTCATCAGTCTCAGCGGATATTCTCTAGTGTGTTTCTCATCAGTCTCAGCTGATGTTCTCTAGTGTGTTTCTTATCAGTCTCAGCTGATGTTCTCTAGTGTAGTTCTCATCAGTCTCAGGTGATATTCTCTAGTGTGTTTGTCATCAGTCTCAGCTGATATTCTCTAGTGTGCTTCACATCAGTTTCATCTGATATTCTCTAGTGTGTTTCTCATCAGTCTCAGCTGATATTCTCTAGTGCGTTTCTCTTCAGTCTCAGCTGATATTCTCTAGTGTGTTTCTCATCAGTCTCAGCTGATATTCTCTAGTGTGTTTCTCATCAGTCTCAGCTGATATTCTCTAGTGTGCTTCACATCAGTCTCAGCTGATATTCTCTAGTGTATTTCTAATCAGTCTCAGCTGATATTCTCTAGTGTGTTTCTCATCAGATTCATCTGATATTCTCTAGTGTGTTTCTCATCAGTTACATCTGATATTCTCTAGTGTGTTTCTTATCAATCTCAGCTGATGTTCTCTAGTGTGTTTCTTATCAGTCTCAGCTGATGTTCTCTAGTGTGTTTTTCATCAGTCTAGGCTGATATTCTCTAGTGTGTTTTTCATCAGTCTAAACTGATATTCTCTAGTGTGTTTCTCATCAGTCTCAGCTGATATTCTCTACTGCGTTTCTCATCAGTCTCAGCTGATATTCTCTAGTGCGTTTCTCATCAGTCTCAGCTGATATTCTCTAGTGCGTTTCTCATCAGTCTCAGCTGATATTCTCTAGTGCTTTTCTCATCAGTCTCAGCTGATATTCTCTAGTGCGTTTCTCATCAGGCTCAGCTGATATTCTCTAGTGCGTTTCTCATCAGTCTCAGCTGATATTCTCTAGTGCGTTTCTCATCAGTCTCAGCTGATATTCTCTAGTGCTTTTCTCATCAGTCTCAGCTGAAATTCTCTAGTGTGTTTCTCATCAGTTTCATCTGATATTCTCTAGTGTGTTTCTCATCAGTTACATCTCATATTCTCTAGTGTGTTTCTTATCAGTCTCAGCTGATGTTCTCTAGTGTGTTTCTTATCAGTCTCAGCTGATGTTCTCTAGTGTGTTTTTCATCAGTCTAGGCTGATATTCTCTAGTGTGTTTTTCATCAGTCTAAACTGATATTCTCTAGTGTGTTTCTCATCAGTCTCAGCTGATATTCTCTAGTGTGTTTCTCATCAGTTTCATCTGATATTTTCTCATCAGTCTCAGCTGATATTCTGTAGTGCGTTTCTCATCAGTCTCAGCTGATATTCTCTAGTGCGTTTCTCATCAGTCTCAGCTGATATTCTCTAGTGCGTTTCTCATCAGTCTCAGCTGATATTCTCTAGTGCTTTTCTCATCAGTCTCAGCTGATATTCTCTAGTGTGTTTCTCATCAGTTTCATCTGATATTCTCTAGTGTGTTTCTCATCAGTCTCAGCTGATATTCTCTAGTGTGTTTCTCATCAGTCTCAGCTGATATTCTCTAGTGTGCTTCACATCAGTCTCAGCTGATATTCTCTAGTGTATTTCTAATCAGTCTCAGCTGATATTCTCTAGTGTGTTTCTCATCAGTTTCATCTGATATTCTCTAGTGTGTTTCTCATCAGTTACATCTGATATTCTCTAGTGTGTTTCTTATCAGTCTCAGCTGATGTTCTCTAGTGTGTTTCTTATCAGTCTCAGCTGATGTTCTCTAGTGTGTTTTTCATCAGTCTAGGCTGATATTCTCTAGTGTGTTTTTCATCAGTCTAAACTGATATTCTCTAGTGTGTTTCTCATCAGTCTCAGCTGATATTCTCTACTGCGTTTCTCATCAGTCTCAACTGATATTCTCTAGTGCGTTTCTCATCAGTCTCAGCTGATATTCTCTAGTGCGTTTCTCATCAGTCTCAGCTGATATTCTCTAGTGCTTTTCTCATCAGTCTCAGCTGAAATTCTCTAGTGTGTTTGTCATCAGTCTCAGCTGATATTCTCTAGTGTGTTTCTCATCAGTCTCAGCTGATATTCTCTAGTGTGTTTGTTTCTCATCAGTCTCAGCTAAAATTCTCTAGTGTGTTTCTCATCAGTCTCAGCTGATATTCTCTAGTGTGTTTCTCATCAGTTTCATCTGATATTCTCTAGTGTGTTTCTCATCAGTTTCATCTGATATTCTCTAGTGTGTTTCTCATCAGTCTCAGCTGATATTCTCTAGTGTGTTTCTCATCAGTCTCAGCTGATATTCTCTAGTGTGTTTCTCATCAGTCTCAGCTGATGTTCTCTAGTGTGTTTCTTATCAGTCTCAGCTGATGTTCTCTAGTGTATTTCTCATCAGTCTCAGCTGATATTCTCTAGTGTGTTTCTCATCAGTTTCATCTGCTGTTCTCTAGTGTGTTTCTCATCAGTTTCATCTGATATTCTCTAGTGTACTTCTTATCAGTCTCAGATGATATTCTCTAGTGTGTTTCTCATCAGTTTCATCTGATATTCTCTAGTGTGTTTCTCATCAGTCTCAGGTGATATTCTCTAGTGTGTTTCTCTTCAGTCTCTGGTGATATTCTCTAGTGCGTTTGTCATCAGTCTCAGCTGATATTCTCTACTGCGTTTGTCATCAGTCTCAGCTGATATTCTCTAGTGCGTTTCTCATCAGTCTCAGCTGATATTCTCTAGTGTGTTTCTCATCAGTTTCATCTGATATTCTCTAGTGTGTTTCTCATCAGTTACATCTGATATTCTCTAGTGTGTTTCTTATCAGTCTCAGCTGATGTTCTCTAGTGTGTTTCTTATCAGTCTCAGCTGATGTTCTCTAGTGTGTTTTTCATCAGCCTAGGCTGATATTCTCTAGTGTGTTTTTCATCAGTCTCATCTGATATTCTCTACTGCGTTTCTCATCAGTCTCAGCTGATATTCTCTAGTGCGTTTCTCATCAGTCTCAGCTGATATTCTCTAGTGCGTTTCTCATCTGTCTCAGCTGATATTCTCTAGTGCTTTTCTCATCAGTCTCAGCTGATATTCTCTAGTGCGTTTCTCATCAGTCTCAGCTGATATTCTCTAGTGCGTTTCTCATCAGTCTCAGCTGATATTCTCTAGTGCGTTTCTCATCAGTCTCAGCTGATATTCTCTAGTGCTTTTCTCATCAGTCTCAGCTGAAATTCTCTAGTGTGTTTCTCATCAGTTTCATCTGATATTCTCTAGTGTGTTTCTCATCAGTTACATCTCATATTCTCTAGTGTGTTTCTTATCAGTCTCAGCTGATGTTCTCTAGTGTGTTTCTTATCAGTCTCAGCTGATGTTCTCTAGTGTGTTTTTCATCAGTCTAGGCTGATATTCTCTAGTGTGTTTTTCATCAGTCTAAACTGATATTCTCTAGTGTGTTTCTCATCAGTCTCAGCTGATATTCTCTAGTGTGTTTCTCATCAGTTTCATCTGATATTTTCTCATCAGTCTCAGCTGATATTCTCTACTGCGTTTCTCATCAGTCTCAGCTGATATTCTCTAGTGCGTTTCTCATCAGTCTCAGCTGATATTCTCTAGTGCGTTTCTCATCAGTCTCAGCTGATATTCTCTAGTGATTTTCTCATCAGTCTCAGCTGATATTCTCTAGTGTGTTTCTCATCAGTTTCATCTGATATTCTCTAGTGTGTTTCTCATCAGTCTCAGCTGATATTCTCTAGTGTGTTTCTCATCAGTCTCAGCTGATATTCTCTAGTGTGCTTCACATCAGTCTCAGCTGATATTCTCTAGTGTATTTCTAATCAGTCTCAGCTGATATTCTCTAGTGTGTTTCTCATCAGTTTCATCTGATATTCTCTAGTGTGTTTCTCATCAGTTACATCTGATATTCTCTAGTGTGTTTCTTATCAGTCTCAGCTGATGTTCTCTAGTGTGTTTCTTATCAGTCTCAGCTGATGTTCTCTAGTGTGTTTTTCATCAGTCTAGGCTGATATTCTCTAGTGTGTTTTTCATCAGTCTAAACTGATATTCTCTAGTGTGTTTCTCATCAGTCTCAGCTGATATTCTCTACTGCGTTTCTCATCAGTCTCAGCTGATATTCTCTAGTGCGTTTCTCATCAGTCTCAGCTGATATTCTCTAGTGCGTTTCTCATCAGTCTCAGCTGATATTCTCTAGTGCTTTTCTCATCAGTCTCAGCTGAAATTCTCTAGTGTGTTTGTCATCAGTCTCAGCTGATATTCTCTAGTGTGTTTCTCATCAGTCTCAGCTGATATTCTCTAGTGTGTTTGTTTCTCATCAGTCTCAGCTAAAATTCTCTAGTGTGTTTCTCATCAGTTTCAGCTGATATTCTCTAGTGTGTTTCTCATCAGTTTCATCTGATATTCTCTAGTGTGTTTCTCATCAGTTTCATCTGATATTCTCTAGTGTGTTTCTCATCAGTCTCAGCTGATATTCTCTAGTGTGTTTCTCATCAGTCTCAGCTGATATTCTCTAGTGTGTTTCTCATCAGTCTCAGCTGATGTTCTCTAGTGTGTTTCTTATCAGTCTCAGCTGATGTTCTCTAGTGTATTTCTCATCAGTCTCAGCTGATATTCTCTAGTGTGTTTCTCATCAGTTTCATCTGCTGTTCTCTAGTGTGTTTCTCATCAGTTTCATCTGATATTCTCTAGTGTACTTCTTATCAGTCTCAGATGATATTCTCTAGTGTGTTTCTCATCAGTTTCATCTGATATTCTCTAGTGTGTTTCTCATCAGTCTCAGGTGATATTCTCTAGTGTGTTTCTCTTCAGTCTCTGGTGATATTCTCTAGTGCGTTTGTCATAAGTCTCAGCTGATATTCTCTACTGCGTTTGTCATCAGTCTCAGCTGATATTCTCTAGTGCGTTTCTCATCAGTCTCAGCTGATATTCTCTAGTGTGTTTCTCATCAGTCTCAGCTGATATTCTCTAGTGTGTTTCTCATCAGTCTCAGCTGATATTCTCTAGTGTTTTTCTTATCAGTCTCAGCTGATATTCTCTAGGGCGTTTCTCATCAGTCTCAGCTGATATTCTCTAGTCTGTTTGTTTCTCATCAGTCTCAGCTAAAATTCTCTAGTGTGTTTCTCATCAGTCTCAGCTGATATTCTCTAGTGTGTTTCTCATCAGTCTCAGCTGATATTCTCTAGTGCGTTTCTCATCAGTCTCAGCTGATATTCTCTAGTGTGTTTCTCATCAGTCTCTGCTGATATTCTCTAGTGTGTTTCTCATCAGTTTCATCTGATATTCTCTAGTGTGTTTCTCATCAGTCTCAGCTGATATTCTCTAGTGTGTTTCTTATCAGTCTCAGCTGATATTCTCTAGTGCGTTTCTCATCAGTCTCAGCGGATATTCTCTACTGCGTTTCTCATCAGTCTCAGCTGATATTCTCTAGTGTGTTTCTCATCAGTCTCAGCTGATATTCTCTAGTGTTTTTCTTATCAGTCTCAGCTGATATTCTCTAGGGCGTTTCTCATCAGTCTCAGCTGATATTCTCTAGTGTGTTTCTTATCAGTCTCAGTTGATATTCTCTACTGTGTTTCTCAACATTCTCAGCTCATATTCTCTAGTGTATTTCTCATCAGTTTCATCTGATATTCTCTAGTGTATTTCTCATCAGTCTCAGCTGATATTCTCTAGGGCGGTTCTCATCAGTCTCAGCTGATATTCTCTAGTGTGTTTATCATCAGTCTCAGCTGATATTCTCTAGTGTGTTTCTCATCAGTCTCAGCTGATATTCTCTAGTGTGCTTCACATCAGTCTCAGCTGATATTCTCTAGTGTATTTCTAATCAGTCTCAGCTGATATTCTCTAGTGTGTTTCTCATCAGTTTCATCTGATATTCTCTAGTGTGTTTCTCATCAGTTACATCTGATATTCTCTAGTGTGTTTCTTATCAGTCTCAGCTGATGTTCTCTAGTGTGTTTCTTATCAGTCTCAGCTGATGTTCTCTAGTGTGTTTTTCATCAGTCTAGGCTGATATTCCCTAGTGTGTTTTTCATCAGTCTAAACTGATATTCTCTAGTGTGTTTCTCATCAGTCTCAGCTGATATTCTCTAGTGTGTTTCTCATCAGTTTCATCTGATATTTTCTCATCAGTCTCAGCTGATATTCTCTACTGCGTTTCTCATCAGTCTCAGCTGATATTCTCTAGTGCGTTTCTCATCAGTCTCAGCTGATATTCTCTAGTGCGTTTCTCATCAGTCTCAGCTGATATTCTCTAGTGCTTTTCTCATCAGTCTCAGCTGATATTCTCTAGTGCGTTTCTCATCAGTCTCAGCTGATATTCTCTAGTGCGTTTCTCATCAGTCTCAGCTGATATTCTCTAGTGCGTTTCTCATCAGTCTCAGCTGATATTCTCTAGTGCTTTTCTCATCAGTCTCAGCTGAAATTCTCTAGTGTGTTTGTCATCAGTCTCAGCTGATATTCTCTAGTGTGTTTGTTTCTCATCAGTCTCAGCTAAAATTCTCTAGTGTGTTTCTCATCAGTCTCAGCTGATATTCTCTAGTGTGTTTCTCATCAGTCTCAGCTGATATTCTCTAGTGCGTTTCTCATCAGTCTCAGCTGATATTCTCTAGTGTGTTTCTCATCAGTCTCTGCTGATATTCTCTAGTGTGTTTCTCATCAGTTTCATCTGATATTCTCTAGTGTGTTTCTCATCAGTCTCAGCTGATATTCTCTAGTGTGTTTCTTATCAGTCTCAGCTGATATTCTCTAGTGCGTTTCTCATCAGTCTCAGCGGATATTCTCTACTGCGTTTCTCATCAGTCTCAGCTGATATTCTCTAGTGCGTTTCTCATCAGTCTCAGCTGATATTCTCTAGTGTTTTTCTTATCAGTCTCAGCTGATATTCTCTAGGGCGTTTCTCATCAGTCTCAGCTGATATTCTCTAGTGTGTTTCTTATCAGTCTCAGTTGATATTCTCTAGTGTGTTTCTCAACATTCTCAGCTCATATTCTCTAGTATATTTCTCATCAGTTTCATCTGATATTCTCTAGTGTGCTTCTCATCAGTTTCATCTGATATTCTCTAGTGCGTTTCTCATCAGTCTCAGCTGATATTCTCTAGTGTTTTTCTTATCAGTCTCAGTTGATATTCTCTAGTGTGTTTCTCATCAGTCTCAGCTGATATTCTCTAGTGTGTTTCTCATCAGTCTCAGCTGATATTCTCTAGTGTATTTCTCATCAGTCTCAGTTGATATTCTCTAGGGCGTTTCTCATCAGTCTCAGCTGATATTCTCTAGTGTGTTTCTCATCAGTCTCAGCTGATATTCTCTAGTGTGCTTCTCATCAGTCTCAGCTGATATTCTCTAGTGTGTTTCTCATCAGTCTCAGCTGATATTCTCTAGTGTGTTTCTCATCAGTTTCATCTGATATTCTCTAGTGTGTTTCTCATCAGTTTCATCTGATATTCTCTAGTGTGTTTCTCATCAGTTTCATCTGATATTCTCTAGTGCGTTTCTCATCAGTCTCAGCTGATATTCTCTAGTGTGTTTCTTATCAGTCTCAGTTGATATTCTCTAGTGTGTTTCTCATCAGTCTCAGCTGATATTCTCTAGTGTGTTTCTCATCAGTTTCATCTGATATTTTCTCATCAGTCTCAGCTGATATTCTCTACTGCGTTTCTCATCAGTCTCAGCTGATATTCTCTAGTGCGTTTCTCATCAGTCTCAGCTGATATTCTCTAGTGCGTTTCTCATCAGTCTCAGCTGATATTCTCTAGTGCTTTTCTCATCAGTCTCAGCTGATATTCTCTAGTGCGTTTCTCATCAGTCTCAGCTGATATTCTCTAGTGCGTTTCTCATCAGTCTCAGCTGATATTCTCTAGTGCGTTTCTCATCAGTCTCAGCTGATATTCTCTAGTGCTTTTCTCATCAGTCTCAGCTGAAATTCTCTAGTGTGTTTGTCATCAGTCTCAGCTGATATTCTCTAGTGTGTTTGTTTCTCATCAGTCTCAGCTAAAATTCTCTAGTGTGTTTCTCATCAGTCTCAGCTGATATTCTCTAGTGTGTTTCTCATCAGTCTCAGCTGATATTCTCTAGTGCGTTTCTCATCAGTCTCAGCTGATATTCTCTAGTGTGTTTCTCATCAGTCTCTGCTGATATTCTCTAGTGTGTTTCTCATCAGTTTCATCTGATATTCTCTAGTGTGTTTCTCATCAGTCTCAGCTGATATTCTCTAGTGTGTTTCTTATCAGTCTCAGCTGATATTCTCTAGTGCGTTTCTCATCAGTCTCAGCGGATCTTCTCTACTGCGTTTCTCATCAGTCTCAGCTGATATTCTCTAGTGCGTTTCTCATCAGTCTCAGCTGATATTCTCTAGTGTTTTTCTTATCAGTCTCAGCTGATATTCTCTAGGGCGTTTCTCATCAGTCTCAGCTGATATTCTCTAGTGTGTTTCTTATCAGTCTCAGTTGATATTCTCTAGTGTGTTTCTCAACATTCTCAGCTCATATTCTCTAGTATATTTCTCATCAGTTTCATCTGATATTCTCTAGTGTGCTTCTCATCAGTTTCATCTGATATTCTCTAGTGCGTTTCTCATCAGTCTCAGCTGATATTCTCTAGTGTTTTTCTTATCAGTCTCAGTTGATATTCTCTAGTGTGTTTCTCATCAGTCTCAGCTGATATTCTCTAGTGTGTTTCTCATCAGTCTCAGCTGATATTCTCTAGTGTATTTCTCATCAGTCTCAGTTGATATTCTCTAGGGCGTTTCTCATCAGTCTCAGCTGATATTCTCTAGTGTGTTTCTCATCAGTCTCAGCTGATATTCTCTAGTGTGCTTCTCATCAGTCTCAGCTGATATTCTCTAGTGTGTTTCTCATCAGTCTCAGCTGATATTCTCTAGTGTGTTTCTCATCAGTTTCATCTGATATTCTCTAGTGTGTTTCTCATCAGTTTCATCTGATATTCTCTAGTGTGTTTCTCATCAGTTTCATCTGATATTCTCTAGTGCGTTTCTCATCAGTCTCAGCTGATATTCTCTAGTGTGTTTCTTATCAGTCTCAGTTGATATTCTCTAGTGTGTTTCTCATCAGTCTCAGCTGATATTCTCTAGTGTGTTTCTCATCAGTCTCAGCTGATATTCTCTAGTGTATTTCTCATCAGTCTCAGTTGATATTCTCTAGGGCGTTTCTCATCAGTCTCAGCTGATATTCTCTAGTGTGTTTCTCATCAGTCTCAGCTGATATTCTCTAGTGTGTTTCTCATCAGTCTCAGCTGATGTTCTCTAGTGTGTTTCTCATCAGTTTCATCTGATATTTTCTCATCAGTCTCAGCTGATATTCTCTACTGCGTTTCTCATCAGTCTCAGCTGATATTCTCTAGTGTGTTTCTTATCAGTCTCAGTTGATATTCTCTAGTGTGTTTCTCATCAGTCTCAGCTGATATTCTCTAGTGTGTTTCTCATCAGTCTCAGCTGATATTCTCTAGTGTATTTCTCATCAGTCTCAGTTGATATTCTCTAGGGCGTTTCTCATCAGTCTCAGCTGATATTCTCTAGTGTGTTTCTCATCAGTCTCAGCTGATATTCTCTAGTGTGTTTCTCATCAGTCTCAGCTGATGTTCTCTAGTGTGTTTCTTATCAGTCTCAGCTGATGTTCTCTAGTGTAGTTCTCATCAGTCTCAGGTGATATTCTCTAGTGTGTTTGTCATCAGTCTCAGCTGATATTCTCTAGTGTGCTTCACATCAGTTTCATCTGATATTCTCTAGTGTGTTTCTCATCAGTCTCAGCTGATATTCTCTAGTGCGTTTCTCTTCAGTCTCAGCTGATATTCTCTAGTGTGTTTCTCATCAGTCTCAGCTGATATTCTCTAGTGTGTTTCTCATCAGTCTCAGCTGATATTCTCTAGTGTGCTTCACATCAGTCTCAGCTGATATTCTCTAGTGTATTTCTAATCAGTCTCAGCTGATATTCTCTAGTGTGTTTCTCATCAGATTCATCTGATATTCTCTAGTGTGTTTCTCATCAGTTACATCTGATATTCTCTAGTGTGTTTCTTATCAGTCTCAGCTGATGTTCTCTAGTGTGTTTCTTATCAGTCTCAGCTGATGTTCTCTAGTGTGTTTTTCATCAGTCTAGGCTGATATTCTCTAGTGTGTTTTTCATCAGTCTAAACTGATATTCTCTAGTGTGTTTCTCATCAGTCTCATCTGATATTCTCTACTGCGTTTCTCATCAGTCTCAGCTGATATTCTCTAGTGCGTTTCTCATCAGTCTCAGCTGATATTCTCTAGTGTGTTTCTCATCAGTTTCATCTGATATTCTCTAGTGTGTTTCTCATCAGTTACATCTGATATTCTCTAGTGTGTTTCTTATCAGTCTCAGCTGATGTTCTCTAGTGTGTTTCTTATCAGTCTCAGCTGATGTTCTCTAGTGTGTTTTTCATCAGTCTAGGCTGATATTCTCTAGTGTGTTTTTCATCAGTCTAAACTGATATTCTCTAGTGTGTTTCTCATCAGTCTCATCTGATATTCTCTACTGCGTTTCTCATCAGTCTCAGCTGATATTCTCTAGTGCGTTTCTCATCAGTCTCAGCTGATATTCTCTAGTGCGTTTCTCATCTGTCTCAGCTGATATTCTCTAGTGCTTTTCTCATCAGTCTCAGCTGATATTCTCTAGTGCGTTTCTCATCAGTCTCAGCTGATATTCTCTAGTGCGTTTCTCATCAGTCTCAGCTGATATTCTCTAGTGCGTTTCTCATCAGTCTCAGCTGATATTCTCTAGTGCTTTTCTCATCAGTCTCAGCTGAAATTCTCTAGTGTGTTTCTCATCAGTTTCATCTGATATTCTCTAGTGTGTTTCTCATCAGTTACATCTCATATTCTCTAGTGTGTTTCTTATCAGTCTCAGCTGATGTTCTCTAGTGTGTTTCTTATCAGTCTCAGCTGATGTTCTCTAGTGTGTTTTTCATCAGTCTAGGCTGATATTCTCTAGTGTGTTTTTCATCAGTCTAAACTGATATTCTCTAGTGTGTTTCTCATCAGTCTCAGCTGATATTCTCTAGTGTGTTTCTCATCAGTTTCATCTGATATTTTCTCATCAGTCTCAGCTGATATTCTCTACTGCGTTTCTCATCAGTCTCAGCTGATATTCTCTAGTGCGTTTCTCATCAGTCTCAGCTGATATTCTCTAGTGCGTTTCTCATCAGTCTCAGCTGATATTCTCTAGTGATTTTCTCATCAGTCTCAGCTGATATTCTCTAGTGTGTTTCTCATCAGTTTCATCTGATATTCTCTAGTGTGTTTCTCATCAGTCTCAGCTGATATTCTCTAGTGTGTTTCTCATCAGTCTCAGCTGATATTCTCTAGTGTGCTTCACATCAGTCTCAGCTGATATTCTCTAGTGTATTTCTAATCAGTCTCAGCTGATATTCTCTAGTGTGTTTCTCATCAGTTTCATCTGATATTCTCTAGTGTGTTTCTCATCAGTTACATCTGATATTCTCTAGTGTGTTTCTTATCAGTCTCAGCTGATGTTCTCTAGTGTGTTTCTTATCAGTCTCAGCTGATGTTCTCTAGTGTGTTTTTCATCAGTCTAGGCTGATATTCTCTAGTGTGTTTTTCATCAGTCTAAACTGATATTCTCTAGTGTGTTTCTCATCAGTCTCAGCTGATATTCTCTACTGCGTTTCTCATCAGTCTCAGCTGATATTCTCTAGTGCGTTTCTCATCAGTCTCAGCTGATATTCTCTAGTGCGTTTCTCATCAGTCTCAGCTGATATTCTCTAGTGCTTTTCTCATCAGTCTCAGCTGAAATTCTCTAGTGTGTTTGTCATCAGTCTCAGCTGATATTCTCTAGTGTGTTTCTCATCAGTCTCAGCTGATATTCTCTAGTGTGTTTGTTTCTCATCAGTCTCAGCTAAAATTCTCTAGTGTGTTTCTCATCAGTTTCAGCTGATATTCTCTAGTGTGTTTCTCATCAGTTTCATCTGATATTCTCTAGTGTGTTTCTCATCAGTTTCATCTGATATTCTCTAGTGTGTTTCTCATCAGTCTCAGCTGATATTCTCTAGTGTGTTTCTCATCAGTCTCAGCTGATATTCTCTAGTGTGTTTCTCATCAGTCTCAGCTGATGTTCTCTAGTGTGTTTCTTATCAGTCTCAGCTGATGTTCTCTAGTGTATTTCTCATCAGTCTCAGCTGATATTCTCTAGTGTGTTTCTCATCAGTTTCATCTGCTGTTCTCTAGTGTGTTTCTCATCAGTTTCATCTGATATTCTCTAGTGTACTTCTTATCAGTCTCAGATGATATTCTCTAGTGTGTTTCTCATCAGTTTCATCTGATATTCTCTAGTGTGTTTCTCATCAGTCTCAGGTGATATTCTCTAGTGTGTTTCTCTTCAGTCTCTGGTGATATTCTCTAGTGCGTTTGTCATAAGTCTCAGCTGATATTCTCTACTGCGTTTGTCATCAGTCTCAGCTGATATTCTCTAGTGCGTTTCTCATCAGTCTCAGCTGATATTCTCTAGTGTGTTTCTCATCAGTCTCAGCTGATATTCTCTAGTGTGTTTCTCATCAGTCTCAGCTGATATTCTCTAGTGTTTTTCTTATCAGTCTCAGCTGATATTCTCTAGGGCGTTTCTCATCAGTCTCAGCTGATATTCTCTAGTGTGTTTGTTTCTCATCAGTCTCAGCTAAAATTCTCTAGTGTGTTTCTCATCAGTCTCAGCTGATATTCTCTAGTGTGTTTCTCATCAGTCTCAGCTGATATTCTCTAGTGCGTTTCTCATCAGTCTCAGCTGATATTCTCTAGTGTGTTTCTCATCAGTCTCTGCTGATATTCTCTAGTGTGTTTCTCATCAGTTTCATCTGATATTCTCTAGTGTGTTTCTCATCAGTCTCAGCTGATATTCTCTAGTGTGTTTCTTATCAGTCTCAGCTGATATTCTCTAGTGCGTTTCTCATCAGTCTCAGCGGATATTCTCTACTGCGTTTCTCATCAGTCTCAGCTGATATTCTCTAGTGTGTTTCTCATCAGTCTCAGCTGATATTCTCTAGTGTTTTTCTTATCAGTCTCAGCTGATATTCTCTAGGGCGTTTCTCATCAGTCTCAGCTGATATTCTCTAGTGTGTTTCTTATCAGTCTCAGTTGATATTCTCTACTGTGTTTCTCAACATTCTCAGCTCATATTCTCTAGTGTATTTCTCATCAGTTTCATCTGATATTCTCTAGTGTATTTCTCATCAGTCTCAGCTGATATTCTCTAGGGCGGTTCTCATCAGTCTCAGCTGATATTCTCTAGTGTGTTTATCATCAGTCTCAGCTGATATTCTCTAGTGTGTTTCTCATCAGTCTCAGCTGATATTCTCTAGTGTGCTTCACATCAGTCTCAGCTGATATTCTCTAGTGTATTTCTAATCAGTCTCAGCTGATATTCTCTAGTGTGTTTCTCATCAGTTTCATCTGATATTCTCTAGTGTGTTTCTCATCAGTTACATCTGATATTCTCTAGTGTGTTTCTTATCAGTCTCAGCTGATGTTCTCTAGTGTGTTTCTTATCAGTCTCAGCTGATGTTCTCTAGTGTGTTTTTCATCAGTCTAGGCTGATATTCCCTAGTGTGTTTTTCATCAGTCTAAACTGATATTCTCTAGTGTGTTTCTCATCAGTCTCAGCTGATATTCTCTAGTGTGTTTCTCATCAGTTTCATCTGATATTTTCTCATCAGTCTCAGCTGATATTCTCTACTGCGTTTCTCATCAGTCTCAGCTGATATTCTCTAGTGCGTTTCTCATCAGTCTCAGCTGATATTCTCTAGTGCGTTTCTCATCAGTCTCAGCTGATATTCTCTAGTGCTTTTCTCATCAGTCTCAGCTGATATTCTCTAGTGCGTTTCTCATCAGTCTCAGCTGATATTCTCTAGTGCGTTTCTCATCAGTCTCAGCTGATATTCTCTAGTGCGTTTCTCATCAGTCTCAGCTGATATTCTCTAGTGCTTTTCTCATCAGTCTCAGCTGAAATTCTCTAGTGTGTTTGTCATCAGTCTCAGCTGATATTCTCTAGTGTGTTTGTTTCTCATCACTCTCAGCTAAAATTCTCTAGTGTGTTTCTCATCAGTCTCAGCTGATATTCTCTAGTGTGTTTCTCATCAGTCTCAGCTGATATTCTCTAGTGCGTTTCTCATCAGTCTCAGCTGATATTCTCTAGTGTGTTTCTCATCAGTCTCTGCTGATATTCTCTAGTGTGTTTCTCATCAGTTTCATCTGATATTCTCTAGTGTGTTTCTCATCAGTCTCAGCTGATATTCTCTAGTGTGTTTCTTATCAGTCTCAGCTGATATTCTCTAGTGCGTTTCTCATCAGTCTCAGCGGATATTCTCTACTGCGTTTCTCATCAGTCTCAGCTGATATTCTCTAGTGTGTTTCTCATCAGTCTCAGCTGATATTCTCTAGTGTTTTTCTTATCAGTCTCAGCTGATATTCTCTAGGGCGTTTCTCATCAGTCTCAGCTGATATTCTCTAGTGTGTTTCTTATCAGTCTCAGTTGATATTCTCTAGTGTGTTTCTCAACATTCTCAGCTCATATTCTCTAGTATATTTCTCATCAGTTTCATCTGATATTCTCTAGTGTGCTTCTCATCAGTTTCATCTGATATTCTCTAGTGCGTTTCTCATCAGTCTCAGCTGATATTCTCTAGTGTTTTTCTTATCAGTCTCAGTTGATATTCTCTAGTGTGTTTCTCATCAGTCTCAGCTGATATTCTCTAGTGTGTTTCTCATCAGTCTCAGCTGATATTCTCTAGTGTATTTCTCATCAGTCTCAGTTGATATTCTCTAGGGCGTTTCTCATCAGTCTCAGCTGATATTCTCTAGTGTGTTTCTCATCAGTCTCAGCTGATATTCTCTAGTGTGCTTCTCATCAGTCTCAGCTGATATTCTCTAGTGTGTTTCTCATCAGTCTCAGCTGATATTCTCTAGTGTGTTTCTCATCAGTTTCATCTGATATTCTCTAGTGTGTTTCTCATCAGTTTCATCTGATATTCTCTAGTGTGTTTCTCATCAGTTTCATCTGATATTCTCTAGTGCGTTTCTCATCAGTCTCAGCTGATATTCTCTAGTGTGTTTCTTATCAGTCTCAGTTGATATTCTCTAGTGTGTTTCTCATCAGTCTCAGCTGATATTCTCTAGTGTGTTTCTCATCAGTCTCAGCTGATATTCTCTAGTGTATTTCTCATCAGTCTCAGTTGATATTCTCTAGGGCGTTTCTCATCAGTCTCAGCTGATATTCTCTAGTGTGTTTCTCATCAGTCTCAGCTGATATTCTCTAGTGTGTTTCTCATCAGTCTCAGCTGATATTCTCTAGTGTGTTTCTTATCAGTCTCAGCTCATATTCTCTAGTGTAGTTCTCATCAGTCTCAGGTGATATTCTCTAGTGTGTTTGTCATCAGTCTCAGCTGATATTCTCTAGTGTGCTTCACATCAGTTTCATCTGATATTCTCTAGTGTGTTTCTCATCAGTCTCAGCTGATATTCTCTAGTGCGTTTCTCTTCAGTCTCAGCTGATATTCTCTAGTGTGTTTCTCATCAGTCTCAGCTGATATTCTCTAGTGTGTTTCTCATCAGTCTCAGCTGATATTCTCTAGTGTACTTCACATCAGTCTCAGCTGATATTCTCTAGTGTATTTCTAATCAGTCTCAGCTGATATTCTCTAGTGTGTTTCTCATCAGTTTCATCTGATATTCTCTAGTGTGTTTCTCATCAGTTACATCTGATATTCTCTAGTGTGTTTCTTATCAGTCTCAGCTGATGTTCTCTAGTGTGTTTCTTATCAGTCTCAGCTGATGTTCTCTAGTGTGTTTTTCATCAGTCTAGGCTGATATTCTCTAGTGTGTTTTTCATCAGTCTAAACTGATATTCTCTAGTGTGTTTCTCATCAGTCTCAGCTGATATTCTCTACTGCGTTTCTCATCAGTCTCAGCTGATATTCTCTAGTGCGTTTCTCATCAGTCTCAGCTGATATTCTCTAGTGCGTTTCTCATCAGTCTCAGCTGATATTCTCTAGTGCTTTTCTCATCAATCTCAGCTGATATTCTCTAGTGCGTTTCTCATCAGTCTCAGCTGATATTCTCTAGTGCGTTTCTCATCAGTCTCAGCTGATATTCTCTAGTGTGCTTCTCATCAGTTTCATCTGATATTCTCTAGTGCGTTTCTCATCAGTCTCAGCTGATATTCTCTAGTGTTTTTCTTATCAGTCTCAGTTGATATTCTCTAGTGTGTTTCTCATCAGTCTCAGCTGATATTCTCTAGTGTGTTTCTCATCAGTCTCAGCTGATATTCTCTAGTGTATTTCTCATCAGTCTCAGTTGATATTCTCTAGGGCGTTTCTCATCAGTCTCAGCTGATATTCTCTAGTGTGTTTCTCATCAGTCTCAGCTGATATTCTCTAGTGTGCTTCTCATCAGTCTCAGCTGATATTCTCTAGTGTGTTTCTCATCAGTCTCAGCTGATATTCTCTAGTGTGTTTCTCATCAGTTTCATCTGATATTCTCTAGTGTGTTTCTCATCAGTTTCATCTGATATTCTCTAGTGTGTTTCTCATCAGTTTCATCCATTATTCTCTAGTAAGTTTCTCATCAGTCTCAGCTGATATTCTCTAGTGTGTTTCTTATCAGTCTCAGTTGATATTCTCTAGTGTGTTTCTCATCAGTCTCAGCTGATATTCTCTATTGTGTTTCTCATCAGTCTCAGCTGATATTCTCTAGTGTATTTCTCATCAGTCTCAGTTGATATTCTCTAGGGCGTTTCTCATCAGTCTCAGCTGATATTCTCTAGTGTGTTTCTTATCAGTCCCAGCTGATATTCTCTAGTGTGTTTCTCATCAGTCTCAGCTGATATTCTCTAGTGTGTTTCTTATCAGTCTCAGCTCATATTCTCTAGTGTAGTTCTCATCAGTCTCAGGTGATATTCTCTAGTGTGTTTGTCATCAGTCTCAGCTGATATTCTCTAGTGTGCTTCACATCAGTTTCATCTGATATTCTCTAGTGTGTTTCTCATCAGTCTCAGCTGATATTCTCTAGTGCGTTTCTCTTCAGTCTCAGCTGATATTCTCTAGTGTGTTTCTCATCAGTCTCAGCTGATATTCTCTAGTGTGTTTCTCATCAGTCTCAGCTGATATTCTCTAGTGTGCTTCACATCAGTCTCAGCTGATATTCTCTAGTGTATTTCTAATCAGTCTCAGCTGATATTCTCTAGTGTGTTTCTCATCAGTTTCATCTGATATTCTCTAGTGTGTTTCTCATCAGTTACATCTGATATTCTCTAGTGTGTTTCTTATCAGTCTCAGCTGATGTTCTCTAGTGTGTTTCTTATCAGTCTCAGCTGATGTTCTCTAGTGTGTTTTTCATCAGTCTAGGCTGATATTCTCTAGTGTGTTTTTCATCAGTCTAAACTGATATTCTCTAGTGTGTTTCTCATCAGTCTCAGCTGATATTCTCTACTGCGTTTCTCATCAGTCTCAGCTGATATTCTCTAGTGCGTTTCTCATCAGTCTCAGCTGATATTCTCTAGTGCGTTTCTCATCAGTCTCAGCTGATATTCTCTAGTGCTTTTCTCATCAGTCTCAGCTGATATTCTCTAGTGCGTTTCTCATCAGTCTCAGCTGATATTCTCTAGTGCGTTTCTCATTAGTCTCAGCTGATATTCTCTAGTGCGTTTCTCATCAGTCTCAGCTGATATTCTCTAGTGCTTTTCTCATCAGTCTCAGCTGAAATTCTCTAGTGTGTTTCTCATCAGTTTCATCTGATATTCTCTAGTGTGTTTCTCATCAGTTACATCTGATATTCTCTAGTGTGTTTCTTATCAGTCTCAGCTAATGTTCTCTAGTGTGTTTCTTATCAGTCTCAGCTGATGTTCTCTAGTGTGTTTTTCATCAGTCTAGGCTGATATTCTCTAGTGTGTTTTTCATCAGTCTAAACTGATATTCTCTAGTGTGTTTCTAATCAGTCTCAGCTGATATTCTCTAGTGTGTTTCTCATCAGTTTCATCTGATATTTTCTCATCAGTCTCAGCTGATATTCTCTACTGCGTTTCTAATCAGTCTCAGCTGATATTCTCTAGTGCGTTTCTCATCTGTCTCAGCTGATATTCTCTAGTGCGTTTCTCATCAGTCTCAGCTGATATTCTCTAGTGCTTTTCTCATCAGTCTCAGCTGATATTCTCTAGTGCGTTTCTCATCAGTCTCAGCTGATATTCTCTAGTGCGTTTCTCATCAGTCTCAGCTGATATTCTCTAGTGCGTTTCTCATCAGTCTCAGCTGATATTCTCTAGTGCTTTTCTCATCAGTCTCAGCTGAAATTCTCTAGTGTGTTTGTCATCAGTCTCAGCTGATATTCTCTAGTGTGTTTCTCATCAGTCTCAGCTGATATTCTCTAGTGTGTTTGTTTCTCATCAGTCTCAGCTAAAATTCTCTACTGTGTTTCTCATCAGTCTCAGCTGATATTCTCTAGTGTGTTTCTCATCAGTCTCAGCTGATATTCTCTAGTGCGTTTCTCATCAGTCTCAGCTGATATTCTCTAGTGTGTTTCTCATCAGTCTCTGCTGATATTCTCTAGTGTGTTTCTCATCAGTTTCATCTGATATTCTCTAGTGTGTTTCTCATCAGTCTCAGCTGATATTCTCTAGTGTGTTTCTTATCAGTCTCAGCTGATATTCTCTAGTGTGTTTCTCATCAGTCTCAGCGGATATTCTCTACTGCGTTTCTCATCAGTCTCAGCTGATATTCTCTAGTGTGTTTCTCATCAGTCTCAGCTGATATTCTCTAGTGTTTTTCTTATCAGTCTCAGCTGATATTCTCTAGGGCGTTTCTCATCAGTCTCAGCTGATATTCTCTAGTGTGTTTCTTATCAGTCTCAGTTGATATTCTCTAGTGTGTTTCTCAACATTCTCAGCTCATATTCTCTAGTATATTTCTCATCAGTTTCATCTGATATTCTCTAGTGTATTTCTCATCAGTCTCAGCTGATATTCTCTAGGGCGGTTCTCATCAGTCTCAGCTGATATTCTCTAGTGTGTTTCTCATCAGTTTCATCTGATATTCTCTAGTGTGCTTCTCATCAGTTTCATCTGATATTCTCTAGTGCGTTTCTCATCAGTCTCAGCTGATATTCTCTAGTGTTTTTCTTATCAGTCTCAGTTGATATTCTCTAGTGTGTTTCTCATCAGTCTCAGCTGATATTCTCTAGTGTGTTTCTCATCAGTCTCAGCTGATATTCTCTAGTGTATTTCTCATCAGTCTCAGTTGATATTCTCTAGGGCGTTTCTCATCAGTCTCAGCTGATATTCTCTAGTGTGTTTCTCATCAGTCTCAGCTGATATTCTCTAGTGTGCTTCTCATCAGTCTCAGCTGATATTCTCTAGTGTGTTTCTCATCAGTCTCAGCTGATATTCTCTAGTGTGTTTCTCATCAGTTTCATCTGATATTCTCTATGTGTGTTTCTCATCAGTTTCATCTGATATTCTCTAGTGTGTTTCTCATCAGTTTCATCTGATATTCTCTAGTGCGTTTCTCATCAGTCTCAGCTGATATTCTCTAGTGTGTTTCTTATCAGTCTCAGTTGATATTCTCTAGTGTGTTTCTCATCAGTCTCAGGTGATATTCTCTAGTGTGTTTCTCATCAGTCTCAGCTGATATTCTCTAGTGTATTTCTCATCAGTCTCAGTTGATATTCTCTAGGGCGTTTCTCATCAGTCTCAGCTGATATTCTCTAGTGTGTTTCTCATCAGTCTCAGCTGATATTCTCTAGTGTGTTTCTCATCAGTCTCAGCTGATATTCTCTAGTGTGTTTCTTATCAGTCTCAGCTCATATTCTCTAGTGTAGTTCTCATCAGTCTCAGGTGATATTCTCTAGTGTGTTTGTCATCAGTCTCAGCTGATATTCTCTAGTGTGCTTCACATCAGTTTCATCTGATATTCTCTAGTGTGTTTCTCATCAGTCTCAGCTGATATTCTCTAGTGCGTTTCTCTTCAGTCTCAGCTGATATTCTCTAGTGTGTTTCTCATCAGTCTCAGCTGATATTCTCTAGTGTGTTTCTCATCAGTCTCAGCTGATATTCTCTAGTGTGCTTCACATCAGTCTCAGCTGATATTCTCTAGTGTATTTCTAATCAGTCTCAGCTGATATTCTCTAGTGTGTTTCTCATCAGTTTCATCTGATATTCTCTAGTGTGTTTCTCATCAGTTACATCTGATATTCTCTAGTGTGTTTCTTATCAGTCTCAGCTGATGTTCTCTAGTGTGTTTCTTATCAGTCTCAGCTGATGTTCTCTAGTGTGTTTTTCATCAGTCTAGGCTGATATTCTCTAGTGTGTTTTTCATCAGTCTAAACTGATATTCTCTAGTGTGTTTCTCATCAGTCTCAGCTGATATTCTCTACTGCGTTTCTCATCAGTCTCAGCTGATATTCTCTAGTGCGTTTCTCATCAGTCTCAGCTGATATTCTCTAGTGCGTTTCTCATCAGTCTCAGCTGATATTCTCTAGTGCTTTTCTCATCAGTCTCAGCTGATATTCTCTAGTGCGTTTCTCATCAGTCTCAGCTGATATTCTCTAGTGCGTTTCTCATTAGTCTCAGCTGATATTCTCTAGTGCGTTTCTCATCAGTCTCAGCTGATATTCTCTAGTGCTTTTCTCATCAGTCTCAGCTGAAATTCTCTAGTGTGTTTCTCATCAGTTTCATCTGATATTCTCTAGTGTGTTTCTCATCAGTTACATCTGATATTCTCTAGTGTGTTTCTTATCAGTCTCAGCTAATGTTCTCTAGTGTGTTTCTTATCAGTCTCAGCTGATGTTCTCTAGTGTGTTTTTCATCAGTCTAGGCTGATATTCTCTAGTGTGTTTTTCATCAGTCTAAACTGATATTCTCTAGTGTGTTTCTAATCAGTCTCAGCTGATATTCTCTAGTGTGTTTCTCATCAGTTTCATCTGATATTTTCTCATCAGTCTCAGCTGATATTCTCTACTGCGTTTCTAATCAGTCTCAGCTGATATTCTCTAGTGCGTTTCTCATCTGTCTCAGCTGATATTCTCTAGTGCGTTTCTCATCAGTCTCAGCTGATATTCTCTAGTGCTTTTCTCATCAGTCTCAGCTGATATTCTCTAGTGCGTTTCTCATCAGTCTCAGCTGATATTCTCTAGTGCGTTTCTCATCAGTCTCAGCTGATATTCTCTAGTGCGTTTCTCATCAGTCTCAGCTGATATTCTCTAGTGCTTTTCTCATCAGTCTCAGCTGAAATTCTCTAGTGTGTTTGTCATCAGTCTCAGCTGATATTCTCTAGTGTGTTTCTCATCAGTCTCAGCTGATATTCTCTAGTGTGTTTGTTTCTCATCAGTCTCAGCTAAAATTCTCTACTGTGTTTCTCATCAGTCTCAGCTGATATTCTCTAGTGTGTTTCTCATCAGTCTCAGCTGATATTCTCTAGTGCGTTTCTCATCAGTCTCAGCTGATATTCTCTAGTGTGTTTCTCATCAGTCTCTGCTGATATTCTCTAGTGTGTTTCTCATCAGTTTCATCTGATATTCTCTAGTGTGTTTCTCATCAGTCTCAGCTGATATTCTCTAGTGTGTTTCTTATCAGTCTCAGCTGATATTCTCTAGTGCGTTTCTCATCAGTCTCAGCGGATATTCTCTACTGCATTTCTCATCAGTCTCAGCTGATATTCTCTAGTGTGTTTCTCATCAGTCTCAGCTGATATTCTCTAGTGTTTTTCTTATCAGTCTCAGCTGATATTCTCTAGGGCGTTTCTCATCAGTCTCAGCTGATATTCTCTAGTGTGTTTCTTATCAGTCTCAGTTGATATTCTCTAGTGTGTTTCTCAACATTCTCAGCTCATATTCTCTAGTATATTTCTCATCAGTTTCATCTGATATTCTCTAGTGTATTTCTCATCAGTCTCAGCTGATATTCTCTAGGGCGGTTCTCATCAGTCTCAGCTGATATTCTCTAGTGTGTTTCTCATCAGTTTCATCTGATATTCTCTAGTGTGCTTCTCATCAGTTTCATCTGATATTCTCTAGTGCGTTTCTCATCAGTCTCAGCTGATATTCTCTAGTGTTTTTCTTATCAGTCTCAGTTGATATTCTCTAGTGTGTTTCTCATCAGTCTCAGCTGATATTCTCTAGTGTGTTTCTCATCAGTCTCAGCTGATATTCTCTAGTGTATTTCTCATCAGTCTCAGTTGATATTCTCTAGGGCGTTTCTCATCAGTCTCAGCTGATATTCTCTAGTGTGTTTCTCATCAGTCTCAGCTGATATTCTCTAGTGTGCTTCTCATCAGTCTCAGCTGATATTCTCTAGTGTGTTTCTCATCAGTCTCAGCTGATATTCTCTAGTGTGTTTCTCATCAGTTTCATCTGATATTCTCTATGTGTGTTTCTCATCAGTTTCATCTGATATTCTCTAGTGTGTTTCTCATCAGTTTCATCTGATATTCTCTAGTGCGTTTCTCATCAGTCTCAGCTGATATTCTCTAGTGTGTTTCTTATCAGTCTCAGTTGATATTCTCTAGTGTGTTTCTCATCAGTCTCAGGTGATATTCTCTAGTGTGTTTCTCATCAGTCTCAGCTGATATTCTCTAGTGTATTTCTCATCAGTCTCAGTTGATATTCTCTAGGGCGTTTCTCATCAGTCTCAGCTGATATTCTCTAGTGTGTTTCTCATCAGTCTCAGCTGATATTCTCTAGTGTGTTTCTCATCAGTCTCAGCTGATATTCTCTAGTGTGTTTCTTATCAGTCTCAGCTCATATTCTCTAGTGTAGTTCTCATCAGTCTCAGGTGATATTCTCTAGTGTGTTTGTCATCAGTCTCAGCTGATATTCTCTAGTGTGCTTCACATCAGTTTCATCTGATATTCTCTAGTGTGTTTCTCATCAGTCTCAGCTGATATTCTCTAGTGCGTTTCTCTTCAGTCTCAGCTGATATTCTCTAGTGTGTTTCTCATCAGTCTCAGCTGATATTCTCTAGTGTGTTTCTCATCAGTCTCAGCTGATATTCTCTAGTGTGCTTCACATCAGTCTCAGCTGATATTCTCTAGTGTATTTCTAATCAGTCTCAGCTGATATTCTCTAGTGTGTTTCTCATCAGTTTCATCTGATATTCTCTAGTGTGTTTCTCATCAGTTACATCTGATATTCTCTAGTGTGTTTCTTATCAGTCTCAGCTGATGTTCTCTAGTGTGTTTCTTATCAGTCTCAGCTGATGTTCTCTAGTGTGTTTTTCATCAGTCTAGGCTGATATTCTCTAGTGTGTTTTTCATCAGTCTAAACTGATATTCTCTAGTGTGTTTCTCATCAGTCTCAGCTGATATTCTCTACTGCGTTTCTCATCAGTCTCAGCTGATATTCTCTAGTGCGTTTCTCATCAGTCTCAGCTGATATTCTCTAGTGCGTTTCTCATCAGTCTCAGCTGATATTCTCTAGTGCTTTTCTCATCAGTCTCAGCTGATATTCTCTAGTGCGTTTCTCATCAGTCTCAGCTGATATTCTCTAGTGCTTTTCTCATCAGTCTCAGCTGATATTCTCTAGTGCGTTTCTCATCAGTCTCAGCTGATATTCTCTAGTGCTTTTCTCATCAGTCTCAGCTGAAATTCTCTAGTGTGTTTGTCATCAGTCTCAGCTGATATTCTCTAGTGTGTTTCTCATCAGTCTCAGCTGATATTCTCTAGTGTGTTTGTTTCTCATCAGTCTCAGCTAAAATTCTCTAGTGTGTTTCTCATCAGTCTCAGCTGATATTCTCTAGTGTGTTTCTCATCAGTCTCAGCTGATATTCTCTAGTGTATTTCTCATCAGTCTCAGCTGATATTCTCTAGTGTGTTTCATATCAGTCTCAGCTGATATTCTCTAGTATGTTTCTCATCAGTCTCAGCGGATATTCTCTTGTGTATTTCTCATCAGTCTCAGCTGATATTCTCTAGTGTGTTTCTCATCAGTCTCAGCTGATATTCTCTAGAGTGTTTCTTATCAGTCTCAGCTGATATTCTCTAGTGTGTTTCATGTCAGTCTCAGCTGATATTCTCTAGTATGTTTCTCATCAGTCTCAGCGGATATTCTCTAGTGTGTTTCTCATCAGTCTCAGTGGATATTCTCTAGTGTGTTTCTCATCAGTCTCAGCGGATATTCTCTAGTGTGTTTCTCATCAGTCTAAACTGATATTCTCTAGTGTGTTTCTCATCAGTCTCAGCTGATATTCCCTAGTGTGTTTCTCATCAGTCTCAGCTGATATTCTCTAGTGTATTTCTCATCAGTCTCAGCTGATTTTCTCTATTGTGTTTCTCATCAGTCTCAGGTGATATTCTCTAGTGTGTTTCTCATCAGTCTCAGCTGATATTCTCTAGTGTATTTCTCATCAGTCTCAGCTGATATTCTCTAGTGTATTTCTCATCAGTCTCAGATGATATTTTCTAGTGTTTTCTCATCAGTCTCAGCTGATATTCTCTAGTGTATTTCTCATAAATCTCATCTGATATTCTCTAGTGTGTTTCTCATCAGTTACATCTGATATTCTCTAGTGTGTTTCTTATCAGTCTCAGCTGATGTTCTCTAGTGTGTTTCTTATCAGTCTCAGTTGATGTTCTCTAGTGTGTTTTTCATCAGTCTAGGCTGATATTCTCTAGTGTGTTTTTCATCAGTCTAAACTGATATTCTCTAGTGTGTTTCTCATCAGTCTCAGCTGATATTCTCTACTGCGTTTCTCATCAGTCTCAGCTGATATTCTCTAGTGCGTTTCTCATCAGTCTCAGCTGATATTCTCTAGTGCGTTTCTCATCAGTCTCAGCTGATATTCTCTAGTGCTTTTCTCATCAGTCTCAGCTGATATTCTCTAGTGCGTTTCTCATCAGTCTCAGCTGATATTCTCTAGTGCGTTTCTCATCAGTCTCAGCTGATATTCTCTAGTGCGTTTCTCATCAGTCTCAGCTGATATTCTCTAGTGCTTTTCTCATCAGTCTCAGCTGAAATTCTCTAGTGTGTTTCTCATCAGTTTCATCTGATATTCTCTAGTGTGTTTCTCATCAGTTACATCTGATATTCTCTAGTGTGTTTCTTATCAGTCTCAGCTGATGTTCTCTAGTGTGTTTCTTTTCAGTCTCAGCTGATGTTCTCTAGTGTGTTTTTCATCGGTCTAGGCTGATATTCTCTAGTGTGTTTTTCATCAGTCTAAACTGATATTCTCTAGTGTGTTTCTCATCAGTCTCAGCTGATATTCTCTAGTGTGTTTCTCATCAGTTTCATCTGATATTTTCTCATCAGTCTCAGCTGATATTCTCTACTGCGTTTCTCATCAGTCTCAGCTGATATTCTCTAGTGCGTTTCTCATCAGTCTCAGCTGATATTCTCTAGTGCGTTTCTCATCAGTCTCAGCTGATATTCTCTAGTGCTTTTCTCATCAGTCTCAGCTGATATTCTCTAGTGCGTTTCTCATCAGTCTCAGCTGATATTCTCTAGTGCGTTTCTCATCAGTCTCAGCTGATATTCTCTAGTGCGTTTCTCATCAGTCTCAGCTGATATTCTCTAGTGCTTTACTCATCAGTCTCAGCTGAAATTCTCTAGTGTGTTTGTCATCAGTCTCAGCTGATATTCTCTAGTGTGTTTCTCATCAGTCTCAGCTGATATTCTCTAGTGTGTTTGTTTCTCATCAGTCTCAGCTAAAATTCTCTAGTGTGTTTCTCATCAGTCTCAGCTGATATTCTCTAGTGTGTTTCTCATCAGTCTCAGCTGATATTCTCTAGTGCGTTTCTCATCAGTCTCAGCTGATATTCTCTAGTGTGTTTCTCATCAGTCTCTGCTGATATTCTCTAGTGTGTTTCTCATCAGTTTCATCTGATATTCTCTAATGTGTTTCTCATCAGTCTCAGCTGATATTCTCTAGTGTGTTTCTTATCAGTCTCAGCTGATATTCTCTAGTGCATTTCTCATCAGTCTCAGTGGATATTCTCTACTGCGTTTCTCATCAGTCTCAGCTGATATTCTCTAGTGTGTTTCTCATCAGTCTCAGCTGATATTCTCTAGTGTTTTTCTTATCAGTCTCAGCTGATATTCTCTCGGGCGTTTCTCATCAGTCTCAGCTGATATTCTCTAGTGTGTTTCTTATCAGTCTCAGTTGATATTCTCTAGTGTGTTTCTCAACATTCTCAGCTCATATTCTCTAGTATATTTCTCATCAGTTTCATCTGATATTCTCTAGTGTATTTCTCATCAGTCTCAGCTGATATTCTCTAGGGCGGTTCTCATCAGTCTCAGCTGATATTCTCTAGTGTGTTTCTCATCAGTTTCATCTGATATTCTCTAGTGTGCTTCTCATCAGTTTCATCTGATATTCTCTAGTGCGTTTCTCATCAGTCTCAGCTGATATTCTCTAGTGTTTTTCTTATCAGTCTCAGTTGATATTCTCTAGTGTGTTTCTCATCAGTCTCAGCTGATATTCTCTAGTGTGTTTCTCATCAGTCTCAGCTGATATTCTCTAGTGTATTTCTCATCAGTCTCAGTTGATATTCTCTAGGGCGTTTCTCATCAGTCTCAGCTGATATTCTCTAGTGTATTTCTCATCAGTCTCAGCTGATATTCTCTAGTGTGCTTCTCATCAGTCTCAGCTGATATTCTCTAGTGTGTTTCTCATCAGTCTCAGCTGATATTCTCTAGTGTGTTTCTCATCAGTTTCATCTGATATTCTCTAGTGTGTTTCTCATCAGTTTCATCTGATATTCTCTAGTGTGTTTCTCATCAGTTTCATCTGATATTCTCTACTGCGTTTCTCATCAGTCTCAGCTGATATTCTCTAGTGTGTTTCTTATCAGTCTCAGTTGATATTCTCTAGTGTGTTTCTCATCAGTCTCAGCTGATATTCTCTAGTGTGTTTCTCATCAGTCTCAGCTGATATTCTCTAGTGTATTTCTCATCAGTCTCAGTTGATATTCTCTAGGGCGTTTCTCATCAGTCTCAGCTGATATTCTCTAGTGTGTTTCTCATCAGTCTCAGCTGATATTCTCTAGTGTGTTTCTCATCAGTCTCAGCTGATATTCTCTAGTGTGTTTCTTATCAGTCTCAGCTCATATTCTCTAGTGTAGTTCTCATCAGTCTCAGGTGATATTCTCTAGTGTGTTTGTCATCAGTCTCAGCGGATATTCTCTAGTGTGTTTCTCATCAGTCTCAGTGGATATTCTCTAGTGTGTTTCTCATCAGTCTCAGCTGATATTCTCTAGTATGTTTCTCATCAGTCTCAGCGGATATTCTCTAGTGTGTTTCTCATCAGTCTCAGTGGATATTCTCTAGTGTGTTTCTCATCAGTCTCAGCGGATATTCTATAGTGTGTTTCTCATCAGTCTAAACTGATATTCTCTAGTGTGTTTCTCATCAGTCTCAGCTGATATTCCCTAGTGTGTTTCTCATCAGTCTCAGCTGATATTCTCTAGTGTATTTCTCATCAGTCTCAGCTGATTTTCTCTATTGTGTTTCTCATCAGTCTCAGGTGATATTCTCTAGTGTGTTTCTCATCAGTCTCAGCTGATATTCTCTAGTGTATTTCTCATCAGTCTCAGCTGATATTCTCTAGTGTATTTCTCATCAGTCTCAGATGATATTTTCTAGTGTTTTCTCATCAGTCTCAGCTGATATTCTCTAGTGTATTTCTCATAAATCTCATCTGATATTCTCTAGTGTGTTTCTCATCAGTTACATCTGATATTCTCTAGTGTGTTTCTTATCAGTCTCAGCTGATGTTCTCTAGTGTGTTTCTTATCAGTCTCAGTTGATGTTCTCTAGTGTGTTTTTCATCAGTCTAGGCTGATATTCTCTAGTGTGTTTTTCATCAGTCTAAACTGATATTCTCTAGTGTGTTTCTCATCAGTCTCAGCTGATATTCTCTACTGCGTTTCTCATCAGTCTCAGCTGATATTCTCTAGTGCGTTTCTCATCAGTCTCAGCTGATATTCTCTAGTGCGTTTCTCATCAGTCTCAGCTGATATTCTCTAGTGCTTTTCTCATCAGTCTCAGCTGATATTCTCTAGTGCGTTTCTCATCAGTCTCAGCTGATATTCTCTAGTGCGTTTCTCATCAGTCTCAGCTGATATTCTCTAGTGCGTTTCTCATCAGTCTCAGCTGATATTCTCTAGTGCTTTTCTCATCAGTCTCAGCTGAAATTCTCTAGTGTGTTTCTCATCAGTTTCATCTGATATTCTCTAGTGTGTTTCTCATCAGTTACATCTGATATTCTCTAGTGTGTTTCTTATCAGTCTCAGCTGATGTTCTCTAGTGTGTTTCTTATCAGTCTCAGCTGATGTTCTCTAGTGTGTTTTTCATCGGTCTAGGCTGATATTCTCTAGTGTGTTTTTCATCAGTCTAAACTGATATTCTCTAGTGTGTTTCTCATCAGTCTCAGCTGATATTCTCTAGTGTGTTTCTCATCAGTTTCATCTGATATTTTCTCATCAGTCTCAGCTGATATTCTCTACTGCGTTTCTCATCAGTCTCAGCTGATATTCTCTAGTGCGTTTCTCATCAGTCTCAGCTGATATTCTCTAGTGCGTTTCTCATCAGTCTCAGCTGATATTCTCTAGTGCTTTTCTCATCAGTCTCAGCTGATATTCTCTAGTGCGTTTCTCATCAGTCTCAGCTGATATTCTCTAGTGCGTTTCTCATCAGTCTCAGCTGATATTCTCTAGTGCGTTTCTCATCAGTCTCAGCTGATATTCTCTAGTGCTTTACTCATCAGTCTCAGCTGAAATTCTCTAGTGTGTTTGTCATCAGTCTCAGCTGATATTCTCTAGTGTGTTTCTCATCAGTCTCAGCTGATATTCTCTAGTGTGTTTGTTTCTCATCAGTCTCAGCTAAAATTCTCTAGTGTGTTTCTCATCAGTCTCAGCTGATATTCTCTAGTGTGTTTCTCATCAGTCTCAGCTGATATTCTCTAATGCGTTTCTCATCAGTCTCAGCTGATATTCTCTAGTGTGTTTCTCATCAGTCTCTGCTGATATTCTCTAGTGTGTTTCTCATCAGTTTCATCTGATATTCTCTAATGTGTTTCTCATCAGTCTCAGCTGATATTCTCTAGTGTGTTTCTTATCAGTCTCAGCTGATATTCTCTAGTGCGTTTCTCATCAGTCTCAGTGGATATTCTCTACTGCGTTTCTCATCAGTCTCAGCTGATATTCTCTAGTGTGTTTCTCATCAGTCTCAGCTGATATTCTCTACTGTTTTTCTTATCAGTCTCAGCTGATATTCTCTCGGGCGTTTCTCATCAGTCTCAGCTGATATTCTCTAGTGTGTTTCTTATCAGTCTCAGTTGATATTCTCTAGTGTGTTTCTCAACATTCTCAGCTCATATTCTCTAGTATATTTCTCATCAGTTTCATCTGATATTCTCTAGTGTATTTCTCATCAGTCTCAGCTGATATTCTCTAGGGCGGTTCTCATCAGTCTCAGCTGATATTCTCTAGTGTGTTTCTCATCAGTTTCATCTGATATTCTCTAGTGTGCTTCTCATCAGTTTCATCTGATATTCTCTAGTGCGTTTCTCATCAGTCTCAGCTGATATTCTCTAGTGTTTTTCTTATCAGTCTCAGTTGATATTCTCTAGTGTGTTTCTCATCAGTCTCAGCTGATATTCTCTAGTGTGTTTCTCATCAGTCTCAGCTGATATTCTCTAGTGTATTTCTCATCAGTCTCAGTTGATATTCTCTAGGGCGTTTCTCATCAGTCTCAGCTGATATTCTCTAGTGTATTTCTCATCAGTCTCAGCTGATATTCTCTAGTGTGCTTCTCATCAGTCTCAGCTGATATTCTCTAGTGTGTTTCTCATCAGTCTCAGCTGATATTCTCTAGTGTGTTTCTCATCAGTTTCATCTGATATTCTCTAGTGTGTTTCTCATCAGTTTCATCTGATATTCTCTAGTGTGTTTCTCATCAGTTTCATCTGATATTCTCTACTGCGTTTCTCATCAGTCTCAGCTGATATTCTCTAGTGTGTTTCTTATCAGTCTCAGTTGATATTCTCTAGTGTGTTTCTCATCAGTCTCAGCTGATATTCTCTAGTGTGTTTCTCATCAGTCTCAGCTGATATTCTCTAGTGTATTTCTCATCAGTCTCAGTTGATATTCTCTAGGGCGTTTCTCATCAGTCTCAGCTGATATTCTCTAGTGTGTTTCTCATCAGTCTCAGCTGATATTCTCTAGTGTGTTTCTCATCAGTCTCAGCTGATATTCTCTAGTGTGTTTCTTATCAGTCTCAGCTCATATTCTCTAGTGTAGTTCTCATCAGTCTCAGGTGATATTCTCTAGTGTGTTTGTCATCAGTCTCAGCGGATATTCTCTAGTGTGCTTCACATCAGTTTCATCTGATATTCTCTAGTGTGTTTCTCATCAGTCTCAGCTGATATTCTCTAGTGCGTTTCTCTTCAGTCTCAGCTGATATTCTCTAGTGTGTTTCTCATCAGTCTCAGCTGATATTCTCTAGTGTGTTTCTCATCAGTCTCAGCTGATATTCTCTAGTGTGCTTCACATCAGTCTCAGCTAATATTCTCTAGTGTATTTCTAATCAGTCTCAGCTGATATTCTCTAGTGTGTTTCTCATCAGTTTCATCTGATATTCTCTAGTGTGTTTCTCATCAGTTACATCTGATATTCTCTAGTGTGTTTCTTATCAGTCTCAGCTGATGTTCTCTAGTGTGTTTCTTATCAGTCTCAGCTGATGTTCTCTAGTGTGTTTTTCATCAGTCTAGGCTGATATTCTCTAGTGTGTTTTTCATCAGTCTAAACTGATATTCTCTAGTGTGTTTCTCATCAGTCTCAGCTGATATTCTCTACTGCGTTTCTCATCAGTCTCAGCTGATATTCTCTAGTGCGTTTCTCATCAGTCTCAGCTGATATTCTCTAGTGCGTTTCTCATCAGTCTCAGCTGATATTCTCTAGTGCTTTTCTCATCAGTCTCAGCTGATATTCTCTAGTGCGTTTCTCATCAGTCTCAGCTGATATTCTCTAGTGCTTTTCTCATCAGTCTCAGCTGATATTCTCTAGTGCGTTTCTCATCAGTCTCAGCTGATATTCTCTAGTGCTTTTCTCATCAGTCTCAGCTGAAATTCTCTAGTGTGTTTGTCATCAGTCTCAGCTGATATTCTCTAGTGTGTTTCTCATCAGTCTCACCTGATATTCTCTAGTGTGTTTGTTTCTCATCAGTCTCAGCTAAAATTCTCTAGTGTGTTTCTCTTCAGTCTCAGCTGATATTCTCTAGTGTGTTTCTCATCAGTCTCAGCTGATATTCTCTGGTGTATTTCTCATCAGTCTCAGCTGATATTCTCTAGTGTGTTTCATATCAGTCTCAGCTGATATTCTCTAGTATGTTTCTCATCAGTCTCAGCGGATATTCTCTTGTGTATTTCTCATCAGTCACAGCTGATATTCTCTAGTGTGTTTCTCATCAGTCTCAGCTGATATTCTCTAGAGTGTTTCTTATCAGTCTCAGCTGATATTCTCTAGTGTGTTTCATGTCAGTCTCAGCTGATATTCTCTAGTATGTTTCTCATCAGTCTCAGCGGATATTCTCTAGTGTGTTTCTCATCAGTCTCAGTGGATATTCTCTAGTGTGTTTCTCATCAGTCTCAGCGGATATTCTCTAGTGTGTTTCTCATCAGTCTAAACTGATATTCTCTAGTGTGTTTCTCATCAGTCTCAGCTGATATTCTCTAGTGTGTTTCTCATCAGTCTCAGCTGATATTCTCTAGTGTATTTCTCATCAGTCTCAGCTGATTTTCTCTATTGTGTTTCTCATCAGTCTCAGGTGATATTCTCTAGTGTGTTTCTCATCAGTCTCAGCTGATATTCTCTAGTGTATTTCTCATCAGTCTCAGCTGATATTCTCTAGTGTATTTCTCATCAGTCTCAGATGATATTTTCTACTGTTTTCTCATCAGTCTCAGCTGATATTCTCAAGTGTATTTCTCATAAATCTCATCTGATATTCTCTAGTGTGTTTCTCATCAGTCTAAACTGATATTCTCTAGTGTGTTTCTCATCAGTCTCAGCTGATATTCTCTAGTGTATTTCTCATCAGTCTCAGCTGATATTCTCTAGTGTATTTGTCATCAGTCTCAGCTGATATTCTCTAGTGTGTTTCTCATCAGTCTCAGCTGATATTCTCTAGTGTGTTTCTTATCTGTCTCACCTGATATTCTCTAGTGTGTTTCTCATCAGTCTCAGCTGATATTCTCTAGTGTGTTTCTCATCAGTCTCAGCTGATATTCTCTAGTGTGTTTCTCATCAGCATCAGCTGATATTCTCTAGTGTGTTTCTCATCAGCCTAAGCTGATATTCTCTAGTGTGTTTCTCATCAGTCTCAGTTGATATTCTCTAGTGTATTTCTCATCAGTCTCAGCTGATATTCTCTAGTGTGTTTCTCATCAGTTTCATCTGATATTCTCTAGTGTATTTCTCATCAGTCTCAGCAGTGTATTTCTCATCAGTCTCAGCTGATATTCTCTAGTGTATTTCTCATCAGTCTCAGCTGATATTCTCTAGTGTGTTTCTCATCAGTCTCAGTTGATATTATCTAGTATGTTTCTTATCAGTTTTAGCTGATATTCTCTAGTGTGTTTCTTATCATTCTCAGCTGATATTCTCTAGTGTGTTTCTTATCAGTCTCAGCTGATATTCTCTAGTGTGTTTCTCATCAGTCTCAGCTGATATTCTCTAGTGTGTTTCTCATCACTCTCAGCTGATATTCTCTAGTGTGTTTCTTATCATTCTCAGCTGATATTCTCTAGTGTGTTTCTCATCAGTCTCAGCTGATATTCTCTAGTTTGTTGTTTATCAGTCTCTGCTGATATTCTCTAGTGTGTTTCTCATCAGTCTCAGCTGATATTCTCTAGTGTATTTCTTATCAGTCTCATCTGATATTCTCTAGTGTATTTCTCATCAGTCTCACGTGATATTCACTAGTGTGTTTGTCATCAGTGTCAGCTGATATTCTCTAGTGTGTTTCTTATCAATCTCAGCTGATATTCTCTAGGGTATTTCTCATCAGTCTCAGCTGATATTCTCTAGTGTTTTTCTCATCAGTCTCAGCTGATATTCTCTAGTGTATTTCTCATCAGTCTCAAATGATATTTTCTAGTGTATTCTCATCAGTCTCAGCTGATATTCTCTAGTGTATTTCTCATAAATCTCATCTGATATTCTCTAGTGTGTTTCTCATCAGTTACATCTGATATTCTCTAGTGTGTTTCTTATCAGTCTCAGCTGATGTTCTCTAGTGTGTTTCTTATCAGTCTCAGCTGATGTTCTCTAGTGTGTTTTTCATCAGTCTAGGCTGATATTCTCTAGTGTGTTTTTCATCAGTCTAAACTGATATTCTCTAGTGTGTTTCTTATCAGTCTCAGCTGATATTCTCTACTGCGTTTCTCATCAGTCTCAGCTGATATTCTCTAGTGCGTTTCTCATCAGTCTCAGCTGATATTCTCTAGTGCGTTTCTCATCAGTCTCAGCTGATATTCTCTAGTGCTTTTCTCATCAGTCTCAGCTGATATTCTCTAGTGCGTTTCTCATCAGTCTCAGCTGATATTCTCTAGTGCGTTTCTCATCAGTCTCAGCTGATATTCTCTAGTGCGTTTCTCATCAGTCTCAGCTGATATTCTCTAGTGCTTTTCTCATCAGTCTCAGCTGAAATTCTCTAGTGTGTTTCTCATCAGTTTCATCTGATATTCTCTAGTGTGTTTCTCATCAGTTACATCTGATATTCTCTAGTGTGTTTCTTATCAGTCTCAGCTGATGTTCTCTAGTGTGTTTCTTATCAGTCTCAGCTGATGTTCTCTAGTGTGTTTTTCATCAGTCTAGGCTGATATTCTCTAGTGTGTTTTTCATCAGTCTAAACTGATATTCTCTAGTGTGTTTCTCATCAGTCTCAGCTGATATTCTCTAGTGTGTTTCTCATCAGTTTCATCTGATATTTTCTCATCAGTCTCAGCTGATATTCTCTACTGCGTTTCTCATCAGTCTCAGCTGATATTCTCTAGTGCGTTTCTCATCAGTCTCAGCTGATATTCTCTAGTGCTTTTCTCATCAGTCTCAGCTGATATTCTCTAGTGCGTTTCTCATCAGTCTCAGCTGATATTCTCTAGTGCGTTTCTCATCAGTCTCAGCTGATATTCTCTAGTGCGTTTCTCATCAGTCTCAGCTGATATTCTCTAGTGCTTTACTCATCAGTCTCAGCTGAAATTCTCTAGTGTGTTTGTCATCAGTCTCAGCTGATATTCTCTAGTGTGTTTCTCATCAGTCTCAGCTGATATTCTCTAGTGTGTTTGTTTCTCATCACTCAGCTAAAAATCTCTAGTGTGTTTCTCATCAGTCTCAGCTGATATTCTCTAGTGTGTTTCTCATCAGTCTCAGCTGATATTCTCTAGTGCGTTTCTCATCAGTCTCAGCTGATATTCTCTAGTGTGTTTCTCATCAGTCTCTGCTGATATTCTCTAGTGTGTTTCTCATCAGTTTCATCTGATATTCTCTAGTGTGTTTCTCATCAGTCTCAGCTGATATTCTCTAGTGTGTTTCTTATCAGTCTCAGCTGATATTCTCTAGTGCGTTTCTCATCAGTCTCAGCGGATATTCTCTACTGCGTTTCTCATCAGTCTCAGCTGATATTCTCTAGTGTGTTTCTCAACAGTCTCAGCTGATATTCTCTAGTGTGTTTCTCATCAGTCTCAGCTGATATTCTCTAGTGTTTTTCTTATCAGTCTCAGCTGATATTCTCTAGGGCGTTTCTCATCAGTCTCAGCTGATATTCTCTAGTGTGTTTCTTATCAGTCTCAGTTGATATTCTCTAGTGTGTTTCTCAACATTCTCAGCTCATATTCTCTAGTATATTTCTCATCAGTTTCATCTGATATTCTCTAGTGTATTTCTCATCAGTCTCAGCTGATATTCTCTAGGGCGGTTCTCATCAGTCTCAGCTGATATTCTCTAGTGTGTTTCTCATCAGTTTCAGCTGATATTCTCTAGTGTGCTTCTCATCAGTTTCATCTGATATTCTCTAGTGCATTTCTCATCAGTCTCAGCTGGTATTCTCTAGTGTTTTCTTATCAGTCTCAGTTGATATTCTCTAGTGTGTTTCTCATCAGTCTCAGCTGATATTCTCTAGTGTGTTTCTCATCAGTCTCAGCTGATATTCTCTAGTGTATTTCTCATCAGTCTCAGTTGATATTCTCTAGGGCGTTTCTCATCAGTCTCAGCTGATATTCTCTAGTGTGTTTCTCATCAGTCTCAGCTGATATTCTCTAGTGTGCTTCTCATCAGTCTCAGCTGATATTCTCTAGTGTGTTTCTCATCAGTCTCAGCTGATATTCTCTAGTGTGTTTCTCATCAGTTTCATCTGATATTCTCTAGTGTGTTTCTCATCAGTTTCATCTGATATTCTCTAGTGTGTTTCTCATCAGTTTCATCTGATATTCTCTAGTGCGTTTCTCATCAGTCTCAGCTGATATTCTCTAGTGTGTTTCTTATCAGTCTCAGTTGATATTCTCTAGTGTGTTTCTCATCAGTCTCAGCTGATATTCTCTAGTGTGTTTCTCATCAGTCTCAGCTGATATTCTCTAGTGTATTTCTCATCAGTCTCAGTTGATATTCTCTAGGGCGTTTCTCATCAGTCTCAGCTGATATTCTCTAGTGTGTTTCTCATCAGTCTCAGCTGATATTCTCTAGTGTGTTTCTCATCAGTCTCAGCTGATATTCTCTAGTGTGTTTCTTATCAGTCTCAGCTCATATTCTCTAGTGTAGTTCTCATCAGTCTCAGGTGATATTCTCTAGTGTGTTTGTCATCAGTCTCAGCTGATATTCTCTAGTGTGCTTCACATCAGTTTCATCTGATATTCTCTAGTGTGTTTCTCATCAGTCTCAGCTGATATTCTCTAGTGCGTTTCTCTTCAGTCTCAGCTGATATTCTCTAGTGTGTTTCTCATCAGTCTCAGCTGATATTCTCTAGTGTGTTTCTCATCAGTCTCAGCTGATATTCTCTAGTGTGCTTCACATCAGTCTCAGCTGATATTCTCTAGTGTATTTCTAATCAGTCTCAGCTGATATTCTCTAGTGTGTTTCTCATCAGTTTCATCTGATATTCTCTAGTGTGTTTCTCATCAGTTACATCTGATATTCTCTAGTGTGTTTCTTATCAGTCTCAGCTGATGTTCTCTAGTGTGTTTCTTATCAGTCTCAGCTGATGTTCTCTAGTGTGTTTTTCATCAGTCTAGGCTGATATTCTCTAGTGTGTTTTTCATCAGTCTAAACTGATATTCTCTAGTGTGTTTCTCATCAGTCTCAGCTGATATTCTCTACTGCGTTTCTCATCAATCTCAGCTGATATTCTCTAGTGCGTTTCTCATCAGTCTCAGCTGATATTCTCTAGTGCGTTTCTCATCAGTCTCAGCTGATATTCTCTAGTGCTTTTCTCATCAGTCTCAGCTGATATTCTCTAGTGCGTTTCTCATCAGTCTCAGCTGATATTCTCTAGTGCTTTTCTCAGCAGTCTCAGCTGATATTCTCTAGTGCGTTTCTCATCAGTCTCAGCTGATATTCTCTAGTGCTTTTCTCATCAGTCTCAGCTGAAATTCTCTAGTGTGTTTGTCATCAGTCTCAGCTGATATTCTCTAGTGTGTTTCTCATCAGTCTCACCTGATATTCTCTAGTGTGTTTGTTTCTCATCAGTCTCAGCTAAAATTCTCTAGTGTGTTTCTCATCAGTCTCAGCTGATATTCTCTAGTGTGTTTCTCATCAGTCTCAGCTGATATTCTCTAGTGTATTTCTCATCAGTCTCAGCTGATATTCTCTAGTGTGTTTCATATCAGTCTCAGCTGATATTCTCTAGTATGTTTCTCATCAGTCTCAGCGGATATTCTCTTGTGTATTTCTCATCAGTCTCAGCTGATATTCTCTAGTGTGTTTCTCATCAGTCTCAGCTGATATTCTCTAGAGTGTTTCTTATCAGTCTCAGCTGATATTCTCTAGTGTGTTTCATGTCAGTCTCAGCTGATATTCTCTAGTATGTTTCTCATCAGTCTCAGCGGATATTCTCTAGTGTGTTTCTCATCAGTCTCAGTGGATATTCTCTAGTGTGTTTCTCATCAGTCTCAGCGGATATTCTCTAGTGTGTTTCTCATCAGTCTAAACTGATATTCTCTAGTGTGTTTCTCATCAGTCTCAGCTGATATTCTCTAGTGTGTTTCTCATCAGTCTCAGCTGATATTCTCTAGTGTATTTCTCATCAGTCTCAGCTGATTTTCTCTATTGTGTTTCTCATCAGTCTCAGGTGATATTCTCTAGTGTGTTTCTCAACAGTCTCAGCTGATATTCTCTAGTGTATTTCTCATCAGTCTCAGATGATATTTTCTAGTGTTTTCTCATCAGTCTCAGCTGATATTCTCTAGTGTATTTCTCATAAATCTCATCTGATATTCTCTAGTGTGTTTCTCATCAGTCTAAACTGATATTCTCTAGTGTGTTTCTCATCAGTCTCAGCTGATATTCTCTAGTGTATTTCTCATCAGTCTCAGCTGATATTCTCTAGTGTATTTGTCATCAGTCTCAGCTGATATTCTCTAGTGTGTTTCTCATCAGTCTCAGCTGATATTCTCTAGTGTGTTTCTTATCTGTCTCACCTGATATTCTCTATTGTGTTTCTCATCAGTCTCAGCTGATATTCTCTAGGGTGTTTCTCATCAGTCTCAGCTGATATTCTCTAGTGTGCTTCATATCAGTCTCAGCTGAAATTCTCTAGTGTATTTCTCATCAGTCTCAGCTGATATTCTCTAGTGTGTTTCTCATCAGTTTCATCTGATATTCTCTAGTGTATTTCTCATCAGTCTCAGCTGTGTATTTCTCATCAGTCTCAGCTGATATTCTCTAGTGTGTTTCTCATCAGTCTCACCTGATATTCTCTAGTGTGTTTCTTATCAGTCTCAGTTGATATTCTCTAGTGTGTTTCTCATCAGTCTCAGCTGATATTCTCTAGTGTGTTTCTCATCAGTCTCAGCTAAAATTCTCTAGTGTGTTTCTCATCAGTCTCAGCTGATATTCTCTAGTGTGTTTCTCATCAGTCTCAGCTGATATTCTCTAGTGTGTTTCTCATCAGTCTCAGCTGATATTCTCTAGTGTGTTTCTTATCAGTCTCAGTGATATTCTCTAATGTTTTTCTTATCAGTCTCAGCTGATATTCTCTAGTGTGTTTCTCTTCAGTTTCTTCTGATATTCTCTAGTGCGTTTCTCATAAGTCTCAGCTGGTATTCTCTAGTGCGTTTCTCATCAGTCTCAGCTGATATTCTCTAGTGTGTTTCTCATCCGTCTCAGCTGATATTCTCTAGTGTGCTTCTCATCAGTCTCAGCTGAGATTTTTCTATGCGTTTCTCATCAGTTTCAGCTGATATTCTCTAGTGCGTTTCTCATCAGTCTCAGCTGATATTCTCTAGTGTGTTTCTCATCAGTCTCAGCTGATATTCTCTAGTGTGTTTCTTATCTGTCTCACCTGATATTCTCTAGTGTGTTTCTCATCAGTCTCAGCTGATATTCTCTAGTGTGCTTCACATCAATTTCAGCTGATATTCTCCAGTGTATTTCTCATCAGTCTCAGCTGATATTCTCTAGTGTGCTTCTCATCAGTTTCATCTGATGTTCTCTAGTGTATTTCTCATCAGTCTCAGCTGATATTCTCTAGTTTGTTTCTCATCAGTCTCAGCTGATATTCTCTAGTGTGCTTCACATCAGTCTCAGCTGATATTCTCTAGAGTGTTTCTCATCAGTCTCAGCTGATATTCTCTAGTGTGTTTATTATCTGTCTCACCTGATATTCTCTAGTGTGTTTCTCATCAGTCTCAGCTGATATTCTCTAGTGTGTTTCTCATCAGTCTCAGCTGATATTCTCTAGTGTATTTCTCATCAGTCTCAGCTGATATTCTCTAGTGTGTTTCTCATCAGTTTCATCTGATATTCTCTAGTGTATTTCTCATCAGTCTCAGCTGTGTATTTCTCATCAGTCTCAGCTGATATTCTCTACTGTGTTTCTCATCAGTCTCACCTGATATTCTCTAGTGTGTTTCTTATCAGTCTCAGTTGATATTCTCTAGTGTGTTTCTCATCAGTCTCAGCTGATATTCTCTAGTGCGTTTCTCATCATTCTCAGCTGATATTCTCTAGTGCGTTTCTCATCAGTCTCAGCTAAAATTCTCTAGTGTGTTTGTCATCAGTCTCAGCTGATATTCTCTAGTGTGTTTCTCATCAGTCTCAGCTAAAATTCTCTAGTGTGTTTCTCATCAGTCTCAGCTGATATTCTTTAGTGTGTTTCTCATCAGTCTCAGTTGATATTCTCTAGTGTGTTTCTCATCAGTCTCAGCTAAAATTCTCTAGTGTGTTTCTCATCAGTCTCAGCTGATATTCTCTAGTGTGTTTCTCATCAGTCTCAGCTGATATTCTCTAGTGTGTTTCTCATCAGTCTCAGCTGATAATCTCTAGTGTATTTCTCATCAGCTGATATTCTCTAGTGTGCTTCACATCAGCCTCAGCTGATATTCTCTAGTGTATTTCTCATCAGACTCAGCTGATATTCTCTAGTGTGTTTCTCATCAGTTTCATCTGATATTCTCTAGTGTGTTTCTCATCAGTTTCATCTGATATTGTCTAGTGTTTTTCTCATCAGTCTCAGCTGATATTCTCTTGTGTATTTCTCATCAGTCTCAGCTGATATTCTCTAGTGTGTTTCTCATCAGTCTCAGCTGATATTCTCTAGTGTGTTTCTTATCAGTCTCAGCTGATATTCTCTAGTGTGTTTCATATCAGTCTCAGCGGATATTCTCTAGTGTGTTTCTCATCAGTCTAAACTGATATTCTCTAGTGTGTTTCTCATCAGTCTCAGCTGATATTCTCTAGTGTGTTTCTCATCAGTCTCAGCTGATATTGTCTAGTGTATTTCTCATCAGTCTCAGCTGATATTCTCTAGTGTGTTTCTCATCAGTCTCAGGTGATATTCTCTAGTGTGTTTCTCATCAGTCTCAGCTGATATTCTCTAGTGTGTTTCTCATCAGTCTCAGCTGATATTCTCTAGTGTATTTCTCATCAGTCTCAGCTGATATTTTCTAGTGTTTTCTCATCAGTCTCAGCTGATATTCTCTAGTGTATTTCTCATAAATCTCATCTGATATTCTCTAGTGTGTTTCTCATCAGTCTAAACTGATATTCTCTAGTGTGTTTCTCATCAGTCTCAGCTGATATTCTCTCGTGTATTTCTCATCAGTCTCAGCTGATATTCTCTAGTGTATTTCTCATCAGTCTCAGCTGATATTCTCTAGTGTGTTTCTCATCAGTCTCAGCTGATATTCTCTAGAGTGTTTCTTATCTGTCTCACCTGATATTCTCTAGTGTGTTTCTCATCAGTCTCAGCTGATATTCTCTAGTGTGTTTCTCATCAGTCTCAGCTGATATTCTCTAGTGTGTTTCTCATCAGTCTCAGCTGATATTCTCTAGTGTGCTTCATATCAGTCTCAGCTGAAATTCTCTAGTGTATTGCTCATCAGTCTCAGCTGATATTCTCTAGTGTGTTTCTCATCAGTCTCACCTGATATTCTCTAGTGTGTTTCTTATCAGTCTCAGTTGATATTCTCTAGTGTGTTTCTCATCAGTCTCAGCTGATATTCTCTAGTGTGTTTCTCATCAGTCTCACCTGATATTCTCTAGTGTGTTTCTTATCAGTCTCAGTTGATATTCTCTAGTGTGTTTCTCATCAGTCTCAGCTGATATTCTCTAGTGTGTTTCTTATCAGTCTCAGCTCATATTCTCTAGTGTGTTTCTCATCAGTCTCAGCTGATATTCTCTAGTGTGTTTCTTATCAGTCTCAGCTCATATTCTCTACTGTGTTTCTCATCAGTCTCAGCTGATATTTTCTAGTGCGTTTCTCATCAGTCTCAGCTGATATTCACTAGTGTGTTTCTCATCAGTCTCAGCTCATATTCTCTAGTGTGTTTCTCATCAGTCTCAGCTGATATTCTCTACTGTGTTTCTCATCTAGTGTGTTTCTTATCAGTCTCAGCTGATATTCTCTAGTGTATTTCTCATCAGTCTCAGCTGATATTCACTAGTGTGTTTCTCATCAGTCTCAGCTGATATTCTCTAGTGTGTTTCTCATCAGTCTCAGCTGATATTCTCTAGTGTATTTCTCATCAGTCTCAGCTGATATTCTCTAGTGTATTTCTCATCAGTCTCAGCTGATATTCTCTAGTGTGTTTCTCATCAGTCTCATCTGTTATTCTCTAGTGTGTTTCTCATCAGTCTCAGCTGATATTCTCTAGTGTGTTTCTCATCAGTCTCAGCTGATATTCTCTAGTGTGTTTCGTATCAGTCTCAGCTGATATTCTCTAGTGTGTTTCTTATCTATCTCACCTGATATTCTCTAGTGTGTTTCTCATCAGTCTCAGCTGATATTCTCTAGTGTGTTTCTCATCAGTCTCAGCTGATATTCTCTAGTGTGTTTCTCATCAGCATCAGCTGATATTCTCTAGTGTGTTTCTCATCAGCCTAACCTGATATTCTCTAGTGTGCTTCATATCAGTCTCAGCTGATATTCTCTAGTGTATTTCTCATCAGTCTCAGCTGATATTCTCTAGTGTTTTTCTCATCAGTTTCATCTGATATTCTCTAGTGTATTTCTCATCAGTCTCAGCTGTGTATTTCTCATCAGTCTCAGCTGATATTCTCTACTGTGTTTCTCATCAGTCTCACTTGATATTCTCTAGTGTGTTTCTTATCAGTCTCAGTTGATATTCTCTAGTGTGTTTCTCATCAGTCTCAGCTGATATTCTCTAGTGCGTTTTTCATCATTCTCAGCTGATATTCTCTAGTGCGTTTCTCATCAGTCTCAGCTAAAATTCTCTAGTGTGTTTGTCATCAGTCTCAGCTGATATTCTCTAGTGTGTTTCTCATCAGTCTCAGCTAAAATTCTCTAGTGTGTTTCTCATCAGTCTCAGCTGATATTCTTTAGTGTGTTTCTCATCAGTCTCAGCTGATATTCTCTAGTGTGTTTCTCATCAGTCTCAGCTAAAATTCTCTAGTATGTTTCTCATCAGTCTCAGCTGATATTCTCTAGTGTGTTTCTCATCAGTCTCAGCTGATATTCTCTAGTGTGTTTCTCATCAGTCTCAGCTGATAATCTCTAGTGTATTTCTCATCAGCTGATATTCTCTAGTGTGCTTCACATCAGCCTCAGCTGATATTCTCTAGTGTATTTCTCATCAGACTCAGCTGATATTCTCTAGTGTGTTTCTTATCAGTTTCATCTGATATTCTCTAGTGTGTTTCTCATCAGTTTCATCTGATATTGTCTAGTGTTTTTCTCATCAGTCTCAGCTGATATTCCCTTGTGTATTTCTCATCAGTCTCAGCTGATATTCTCTAGTGTGTTTCTCATCAGTCTCAGCTGATATTCTCTAGTGTGTTTCTTATCAGTCTCAGCTGATATTTGCTAGTGTGTTTCATATCAGTCTCAGCGGATATTCTCTAGTGTGTTTCTCATCAGTCTAAACTGATATTCTCTAGTGTGTTTCTCATCAGTCTCAGCTGATATTCTCTAGTGTGTTTCTCATCAGTCTCAGCTGATATTGTCTAGTGTATTTCTCATCAGTCTCAGCTGATATTCTCTAGTGTGTTTCTCATCAGTCTCAGGTGATATTCTCTAGTGTGTTTCTCATCAGTCTCAGCTGATATTCTCTAGTGTATTTCTCATCAGTCTCAGCTGATATTCTCTAGTGTATTTCTCATCAGTCTCAGCTGATATTTTCTAGTGTTTTCTCATCAGTCTCAGCTGATATTCTCTAGTGTATTTCTCATAAATCTCATCTGATATTCTCTAGTGTGTTTCTCATCAGTCTAAACTGATATTCTCTAGTGTGTTTCTCATCAGTCTCAGCTGATATTCTCTAGTGTATTTCTCATCAGTCTCAGCTGATATTCTCTAGTGTATTTCTCATCAGTCTCAGCTGATATTCTCTAGTGTGTTTCTCATCAGTCTCAGCTGATATTCTCTAGTGTGTTTCTTATCTGTCTCACCTGATATTCTCTAGTGTGTTTCTCATCAGTCTCAGCTGATATTCTCTAGTGTGTTTCTCATCAGTCTCAGCTGATATTCTCTAGTGTGTTTCTCATCAGTCTCAGCTGATATTCTCTAGTGTGCTTCATATCAGTCTCAGCTGAAATTCTCTAGTGTATTTCTCATCAGTCTCAGCTGATATTCTCTAGTGTGTTTCTCATCAGTTTCATCTGATATTCTCTAGTGTATTTCTCATCAGTCTCAGCTGTGTATTTCTCATCAGTCTCAGCTGATATTCTCTAGTGTGTTTCTCATCAGTCTCACCTGATATTCTCTAGTGTGTTTCTTATCAGTCTCAGTTGATATTCTCTAGTGTGTTTCTCATCAGTCTCAGCTGATATTCTCTAGTGTGTTTCTTATCAGTCTCAGCTCATATTCTCTAGTGTGTTTCTCATCAGTCTCAGCTGATATTCTCTAGTGCGTTTCTCATCAGTCTCAGCTGATATTCACTAGTTTGTTTCTCATCAGTCTCAGCTCATATTCTCTAGTGTGTTTCTCATCAGTCTCAGCTGATATTCTCTACTGTGTTTCTCATCTAGTGTGTTTCTTATCAGTCTCAGCTGATATTCTCTAGTGTATTTCTCATCAGTCTCAGCTGATATTCACTAGTGTGTTTCTCATCAGTCTCAGCTGATATTCTCTAGTGTGTTTCTCATCAGTCTCAGCTGATATTCTCTAGTGTGTTTCTCATCAGTCTCAGCTGATATTCTCTAGTGTATTTCTCATCAGTCTCAGCTGATATTCTCTAGTGTGTTTCTCATCAGCCTCATCTGTTATTCTCTAGTGTGTTTCTCATCAGTCTCAGCTGATATTCTCTAGTGTGTTTCTCATCAGTCTCAGCTGATATTCTCTAGTGTGTTTCTCATCAGTCTCAGCTGATATTCTCTAGTGTATTTCTCATCAGTCTCAGCTGATTTTCTCTAGTGTGTTTCTCATCAGTTTCATCTGATATTCTCTAGTGTATTTCTCATCAGTCTCAGTTGATATTCTCTAGTGTGTTTCTCATCAGTTTCATCTGATATTCTCTAGTGTGTTTCTCATCAGTTTCATCTGATATTCTCTTGTGTGTTTCTCATCAGTTTCAGCTGATATTCTCTAGTGTGTTTCTCATCAGTCTCAGCTGATATTCTCTAGTGTGTTTCTCATCAGTCTCAGCTGATGTTCTCTAGTGTGTTTCTCATCAGTCTCAGCTGATATTCTCTAGTGTGTTTCTTATCAGTCTCATCTGATATTCTCTAGTGTGTTTCTCATCAGTCTCAGGTGATATTTTCTAGTGTATTTCTCATCAGTCTCAGCTGATATTTTCTAGTGTATTTCACATTAGTCTCAGCTGATATTCTCTAGTGTGTTTCTCATCAGTTTCATCTGATATTCTCTAGTGCGTTTCTCATCAGTCTCAGCTGATATTCTCTAGTGCTTTTCTTATCAGTCTCAGCTGATATTCTCTAGTGTATTTCTCATCAGTCACAGCTGATATTCTCTAGTCTGTTTCTCATCAGTCTCAGCTGATATTCTCTAGTGTGTTTCTCATCAGTCACAGCTGATATTCTCTAGTGTGTTTCTCATCAGTCTGAGCTGATATTCTCTAGGGCGTTTCTCATCAGTCTCTGCTGATATTCTCTAGTGTGTTTCTCATCCGTCTCAGCTGATATTCTCTAGTGTGTTTCTCATCAGTCTCAGTTGATATTCTCTAGTGTGTTTCTCATCAGTCACAGCTGATATTCTCTAGTGTGTTTCTCATCAGTCTCAGCTGATATTCTCTTGTGTGTTTCTCATCAGTTTGAGCTGATATTCTCTAGTGTATTTCTCATCAGTCTCAGCTGATATTCTCTAGGACGTTTCTCATCAGTCTCAGCTGATATTCTCTAGGCTGTTTCTCATCCGTCTCAGCTGATATTCTCTAGTGTGTTTCTCATCAGTCTCAGCCGATATTCTCTAGTGTGTTTCTCATCAATCTCAGCTCATATTCTCTAGTGTTGTTCTCATCAGTCTCAGGTGATATTCTCTAGTGTGTTTCTCATCAGTCTCAGCTGATATTCTCTAGTGTGCTTCACATCAGTTTCATCTGATATTTTTCTATGTGTTTCTCATCAGTATCAGCTGATATTCTCTAGTGTGTTTCTCATCAGTCTCAGCTGATATTCTCTAGTGTGTTTCTCATCAGTCTCAACTGATATTCTCTAGGGCGTTTCTTATCAGTCTCAGCTGATATTCTCTTGTGTGTTTCTCTTCAGTCTCAGCTGATATTCTCTAGTGTATTTCTCATCAGTCTCAGCTGATATTCTCTAGTGTGTTTCTCATCAGTTTCATCTGATATTCTCTAGTGTATTTCTCATCAGTCTCAGTTGATATTCTCTAGTGTGTTTCTCATCAGTTTCATCTGATATTCTCTAGTGTGTTTCTCATCAGTTTCATCTGATATTCTCTAGTGTGTTTCTCATCAGTTTCAGCTGATATTCTCTAGTGTGTTTCTCATCAGTCTCAGCTGATATTCTCTAGTGTGTTTCTCATCAGTCTCAGCTGATGTTCTCTAGTGTGTTTCTCATCAGTCTCAGCTGATATTCTCTAGTGTGTTTCTTATCAGTCTCATCTGATATTCTCTAGTGTGTTTCTCATCAGTCTCAGGTGATATTTTCTAGTGTATTTCTCATCAGTCTCAGCTGATATTTTCTAGTGTATTTCACATTAGTCTCATCTGATATTCTCTAGTGTGTTTCTCATCAGTTTCATCTGATATTCTCTAGTTCGTTTCTCATCAGTCTCAGCTGATATTCTCTAGTGCTTTTCTTATCAGTCTCAGCTGATATTCTCTAGTGTATTTCTCATCAGTCACAGCTGATATTCTCTAGTCTGTTTCTCATCAGTCTCAGCTGATATTCTCTAGTGTGTTTCTCATCAGTCACAGCTGATATTCTCTAGTGTGTTTCTCATCAGTCTGAGCTGATATTCTCTAGGGCGTTTCTCATCAGTCACTGCTGATATTCTCTAGTGTGTTTCTCATCCGTCTCAGCTGATATTCTCTAGTGTATTTCTCATCAGTCTCAGCTGATATTCTCTAGTGTGTTTCTCATCAATCTGAGCTCATATTCTCTAGTGTTGTTCTCATCAGTCTCAGGTGATATTCTCTAGTGTGTTTGTCATCAGTCTCAGCCGATATTCTCTAGTGTGTTTCTCATCAATCTCAGCTCATATTCTCTAGTGTTGTTCTCATCAGTCTCAGGTGATATTCTCTAGTGTGTTTCTCATCAGTCTCAGCTGATATTCTCTAGTGTGCTTCACATCAGTTTCATCTGATATTTTTCTATGTGTTTCTCATCAGTATCAGCTGATATTCTCTAGTGCGTTTCTCATCAGTCTCAGCTGATATTCTCTGGGGCGTTTCTTATCAGTCTCAGCTGATATTCTCTTGTGTGTTTCTCTTCAGTCTCAGCTGATATTCTCTAGTGTATTTCTCATCAGTCTCAGCTGATATTCTCTAGTGTGTTTCTCATCAGTTTCATCTGATATTCTCTAGTGTATTTCTCATCAGTCTCAGTTGATATTCTCTAGTGTGTTTCTCATCAGTTTCATCTGATATTCTCTAGTGTGTTTCTCATCAGTTTCATTTGATATTCTCTAGTGTGTTTCTCATCAGTTTCAGCTGATATTCTCTAGTGTGTTTCTCATCAGTCTCAGCTGATATTCTCTAGTGTGTTTCTCATCAGTCTCAGCTGATGTTCTCTAGTGTGTTTCTCATCAGTCTCAGCTGATATTCTCTAGTGTGTTTCTTATCAGTCTCATCTGATATTCTCTAGTGTGTTTCTCATCAGTCTCAGGTGATATTTTCTAGTGTATTTCTCATCAGTCTCAGCTGATATTTTCTAGTGTATTTCACATTAGTCTCAGCTGATATTCTCTAGTGTGTTTCTCATCAGTTTCATCTGATATTCTCTAGTGCGTTTCTCATCAGTCTCAGCTGATATTCTCTAGTGCGTTTCTCATCATTCTCAGCTGATATTCTCTAGTGTGTTTCTCATCAGTCTCAGCTGATATTCTCTAGTGTGTTTCTTATGAGTCTCAGCTGATATTCTCTAGTGTGTTTCTTATCAGTCTCAGCTGATATTCTCTAGTGCGCTTCACATCAGTCTCAGCTGATATTCTCTAGTGTATTTCTCATCAGTCTCAGCTGATATTCTCTAGTGTGCTTCTCATCAGTTTCATCTGATGTTCTCTAGTGTATTTCTCATCAGTCTCAGCTGATATTCTCTAGTGTGTTTCTCATCAGTCTCAGCTGATATTCTCTAGAGTGCTTCACATCAGTCTCAGCTGATATTCTCTAGAGTGTTTCTCATCAGTCTCAGCTGATATTCTCTAGTGTGTTTCTCATCAGTTTCATCTGATATTCTCTAGTCTGTTTCTCTTCAGTCTCAGCTGATATTCTCTAGTGTATTTCTCAGCAGTCTCAGCTGATATTCTCTAGTGTGTTTCTCATCAGTCTCAGCTGATATTGTCTAGTGTGTTTCTTATCAGTCTCAACTGATATTCTCTAGTGTGTTTCTTATTATTCTCAGCTGATATTCTCTAGTGTGTTTCTCATCAGTCTCAGCTGATATTTTCTAGTGTATTCCTCATCAGTCTCAGCTGATATTCTCTAGTGTGTTTCTCATCAGTCTCATCTGATATTCTCTAGTGCACTTCACATCAGTCTCATCTGATATTCTCTAGTGCGTTTCTCATCAGCCTCAGCTGATATTCTCTAGTGCGTTTCTCATCAGTCTCAGCTGATATTCTCTAGTGTGTTCCTCATCAGTCTCAGCTGATATTCTCTAGTGTGTTTCTTATCATTCTCAGCTGATATTCTCTAGTGTGTTTCTCATCAGTCTCAGCTGATATTCTCTAGTGTTTTTCTTATCAGTCTCAGCTGATATTCTCTAGTGTGTTTCTCATCAGTCTCAGCCGATATTCTCTAGTGTGTTTCTCATCAGATTCATCTGATATTCTCTAGTGTGTTTCTCATCAATCTCAGCTGATATTCTCTAGTGCTTTTCTTATCAGTCTCAGCTGATATTCTCTAGTGTATTTCTCATCAGTCACAGCTGATATTCTCTAGTCTGTTTCTCATCAGTCTCAGCTGATATTCTCTAGTGTGTTTCTCATCAGTCACAGCTGATATTCTCTAGTGTGTTTCTCATCAGTCTGAGCTGAAATTCTCTAGGGCGTTTCTCATCAGTCTCAGGTGATATTCTCTAGTGTGTTTGTCATCAGTCTCAGCTGATATTCTCTAGTGTGTTTCTCTTCAGTCTCAGCTGATATTCTCTAGGGCGTTTCTTATCAGTCTCAGCTGATATTCTCTTGTGTGTTTCTCTTCAGTCTCAGCTGATATTCTCTAGTGTGCTTCACATCAGTCTCAGCTGATATTCTCTAGTGTGTTTCTCATCAGTCTCAGCTGATATTCTCTAGTGTGTTCCTCATCAGTCTCAGCTGATATTCTCTAGTGTGTTTCTTATCATTCTCAGCTGATATTCTCTAGTGTGTTTCTCATCAGTCTCAGCTGATATTCTCTAGTGTATTTATCAGCAGTCTCAGCTGATATTCTCTAGTGTATTTCTCATCAGTCTCAGCTGATATTCTCTAGTGTGCTTCTCATCAGTTTCATCTGATGTTCTCTAGTGTATTTCTCATCAGTCTCAGCTGATATTCTCTAGTGTGTTTCTCATCAGTCTCATCTGATATTCTCTAGAGTGCTTCACATCAGTCTCAGCTGATATTCTCTAGAGTGTTTCTCATCAGTCTCAGCTGATATTCTCTAGTGTGTTTCTCATCAGTTTCATCTGATATTCTCTAGTCTGTTTCTCTTCAGTCTCAGCTGATATTCTCTAGTGTATTTCTCAGCAGTCTCAGCTGATATTCTCTAGTGTGTTTCTCATCAGTCTCAGCTGATATTGTCTAGTGTGTTTCTTATCAGTCTCAACTGATATTCTCTAGTGTGTTTCTTATCATTCTCAGCTGATATTCTCTAGTGTGTTTCTCATCAGTCTCAGCTGATATTTTCTAGTGTATTCCTCATCAGTCTCAGCTGATATTCTCTAGTGTGTTTCTCATCAGTCTCATCTGATATTCTCTAGTGCACTTCACATCAGTCTCATCTGATATTCTCTAGTGCGTTTCTCATCAGCCTCAGCTGATATTCTCTAGTGCGTTTCTCATCAGTCTCAGCTGATATTCTCTAGTGTGTTCCTCATCAGTCTCAGCTGATATTCTCTAGTGTGTTTCTTATCATTCTCAGCTGATATTCTCTAGTGTGTTTCTCATCAGTCTCAGCTGATATTCTCTAGTGTTTTTCTTATCAGTCTCAGCTGATATTCTCTAGTGTGTTTCTCATCAATCTCAGCTGATATTCTCTAGTGCTTTTCTTATCAGTCTCAGCTGATATTCTCTAGTGTATTTCTCATCAGTCACAGCTGATATTCTCTAGTCTGTTTCTCATCAGTCTCAGCTGATATTCTCTAGTGTGTTTCTCATCAGTCACAGCTGATATTCTCTAGTGTGTTTCTCATCAGTCTGAGCTGAAATTCTCTAGGGCGTTTCTCATCAGTCTCAGGTGATATTCTCTAGTGTGTTTGTCATCAGTCTCAGCTGATATTCTCTAGTGTGTTTCTCTTCAGTCTCAGCTGATATTCTCTAGGGCGTTTCTTATCAGTCTCAGCTGATATTCTCTTGTGTGTTTCTCTTCAGTCTCAGCTGATATTCTCTAGTGTGCTTCACATCAGTCTCAGCTGATATTCTCTAGTGTGTTTCTCATCAGTCTCAGCTGATATTCTCTAGTGTGTTCCTCATCAGTCTCAGTTGATATTCTCTAGTGTGTTTCTTATCATTCTCAGCTGATATTCTCTAGTGTGTTTCTCATCAGTCTCAGCTGATATTCTCTAGTGTATTTATCAGCAGTCTCAGCTGATATTCTCTAGTGTGTTTCTCATCAGTCTCAGCTGATATTGTCTAGTGTGTTTCTTATCAGTCTCAACTGATATTCTCTAGTGTGTTTCTTATCATTCTCAGCTGATATTCTCTAGTGTGTTTCTCATCAGTCTCAGCTGATATTCTCTAGTGTGTTTCTTATCATTCTCAGCTGATATTCTCTAGTGTGTTTCTCATCAGTCTCAGCTGATATTCTCTAGTGTTTTTCTTATCAGTCTCAGCTGATATTCTCTAGTGTGTTTCTCATCAGTCTCAGCCGATATTCTCTAGTGTGTTTCTCATCAGATTCATCTGATATTCTCTAGTGTGTTTCTCATCAATCTCAGCTGATATTCTCTAGTGCTTTTCTTATCAATCTCAGCTGATATTCTCTAGTGTATTTCTCATCAGTCACAGCTGATATTCTCTAGTGTGTTTCTCATCAGTCTGAGCTGATATTCTCTAGGGCGTTTCTCATCAGTCTCTGCTGATATTCTCTAGTGTGTTTCTCATCCGTCTCAGCTGATATTCTCTAGTGTGTTTCTCATCAGTCTCAGCTGATATTCTCTAGTGTGTTTCTCATCAATCTGAGCTCATATTCTCTAGTGTTGTTCTCATCAGTCTCAGGTGATATTCTCTAGTGTGTTTGTCATCAGTCTCAGCTGATATTCTCTAGGGTGTTTCTCTTCAGTCTCAGCTGATATTCTCTAGGGCGTTTCTTATCAGTCTCAGCTGATATTCTCTTGTGTGTTTCTCTTCAGTCTCAGTTGATATTCTCTAGTGTGCTTCACATCAGTCTCAGCTGATATTCTCTAGTGTGTTTCTCATCAGTCTCAGCTGATATTCTCTAGTGTGTTCCTCATCAGTCTCAGCTGATATTCTCTAGTGTGTTTCTTATCATTCTCAGCTGATATTCTCTAGTGTGTTTCTCATCAGTCTCAGCTGATATTCTCTAGTGTTTTTCTTATCAGTTTCAGCTGATATTCTCTAGTGTGTTTCTCATCAGTCTCAGCCGATATTCTCTAGTGTGTTTCTCATCAGTTTCATCTGATATTCTCTAGTGTGTTTCTCATCAATCTCAGCTGATATTCTCTAGTGCTTTTCTTATCAGTCTCAGCTGATATTCTCTAGTGTATTTCTCATCAGTCAGAGCTGATAATCTCTAGTGTGTTTCTTATCATTCTCAGCTGATATTCTCTAGTGTGTTTCTCATCAGTCTCAGCTGATATTCTCTAGTGTATTTATCAGCAGTCTCAGCTGATATTCTCTAGTGTGTTTCTCATCAGTCTCAGCTGATATTGTCTAGTGTGTTTCTTATCAGTCTCAACTGATATTCTCTAGTGTGTTTCTTATCATTCTCAGCTGATATTCTCTAGTGTGTTTCTCATCAGTCTCAGGTGATATTTTCTAGTGTATTTCTCATCAGTGTCAGCTGATATTTTCTAGTGTATTCCTCATCAGTCTCAGCTGATATTCTCTAGTGTGTTTCTCATCAGTCTCAGCTGATATTCTCTAGTGCACTTCACATCAGTCTCATCTGATATTCTCTAGTGCGTTTCTCATCAGCCTCAGCTGATATTCTCTAGTGCGTTTCTCATCAGTCTCAGCTGATATTCTCTAGTGTGTTCCTCATCAGTCTCAGCTGATATTCTCTAGTGTGTTTCTTATCATTCTCAGCTGATATTCTCTAGTGTGTTTCTCATCAGTCTCAGCTGATATTCTCTAGTGTTTTTCTTATCAGTCTCAGCTGATATTCTCTAGTGTGTTTCTCATCAGTCTCAGCCGATATTCTCTAGTGTGTTTCTCATCAGATTCATCTGATATTCTCTAGTGTGTTTCTCATCAATCTCAGCTGATATTCTCTAGTGCTTTTCTTATCAGTCTCAGCTGATATTCTCTAGTGTATTTCTCATCAGTCACAGCTGATATTCTCTAGTGTGTTTCTCATCAGTCTGAGCTGATATTCTCTAGGGCGTTTCTCATCAGTCTCTGCTGATATTCTCTAGTGTGTTTCTCATCCGTCTCAGCTGATATTCTCTAGTGTGTTTCTCATCAGTCTCAGCTGATATTCTCTAGTGTGTTTCTCATCAATCTGAGCTCATATTCTCTAGTGTTGTTCTCATCAGTCTCAGGTGATATTCTCTAGTGTGTTTGTCATCAGTCTCAGCTGATATTCTCTAGTGTGTTTCTCTTCAGTCTCAGCTGATATTCTCTAGGGCGTTTCTTATCAGTCTCAGCTGATATTCTCTTGTGTGTTTCTCTTCAGTCTCAGTTGATATTCTCTAGTGTGCTTCACATCAGTCTCAGCTGATATTCTCTAGTGTGTTTCTCATCAGTCTCAGCTGATATTCTCTAGTGTGTTCCTCATCAGTCTCAGCTGATATTCTCTAGTGTGTTTCTTATCATTCTCAGTTGATATTCTCTAGTGTGTTTCTCATCAGTCTCAGCTGATATTCTCTAGTGTTTTTCTTATCAGTTTCAGCTGATATTCTCTAGTGTGTTTCTCATCAGTCTCAGCCGATATTCTCTAGTGTGTTTCTCATCAGTTTCATCTGATATTCTCTAGTGTGTTTCTCATCAATCTCAGCTGATATTCTCTAGTGCTTTTCTTATCAGTCTCAGCTGATATTCTCTAGTGTATTTCTCATCAGTCAGAGCTGATATTCTCTAGTGTGTTTCTCATCAGTCTCAGCTGATATTCTCTAGTGTGTTTCTCATCAGTCACAGCTTATATTATCTAGTGTGTTTCTCATCAGTCTGAGCTGATATTCTCTAGTGCGTTTCTCATCAGTCTCTGCTGATATTCTCTAGTGTGTTTCTCATCCGTCTCAGCTGATATTCTCTAGTGTGTTTCTCATCAGTCTCAGCCGATATTCTCTAGTGTGTTTCTCATCAATCTCAGCTCATATTCTCTAGTGTTGTTCTCATCAGTCTCAGGTGATATTCTCTAGTGTGTTTGTCATCAGTCTCAGCTGATATTCTCTAGTGTGTTTCTCATCAGTCTCAGCTGATATTCTCTAGGGCGTTTCTTATCAGTCTCAGCTGATATTCTCTTGTGTGTTTCTCTTCAGTCTCAGCTGATATTCTCTAGTGTGCTTCACATCAGTCTCAGCTGATATTCTCTAGTGTATTTCTCATCAGTCTCAGCTGATATTCTCTAGTGTGTTTCTCATCAGTTTCATCTGATTTTGTCTAGTGTGCTTCTCATTAGTTTCATCTGAAATTCTCTAGTGTATTTCTCATCAGTCTCAGTTGATATTCTCTAGTGTATTTCTCTTCAGTCTCAGCTGATATTCTCTAGTGTGTTTCTCATCAGTCTCAGCTGATATTCTCTAGTGTGTTTCTCATCAGTCTCAGCAGATATTCTCTAGTGTGTTTCTCATCAGTCTCAGCTGATATTCTCTAGTGTGTTTCTTATCAGTCTCAGCTGATATTCTCTAGTGTGTTTCTCATCAGTCTCAGATGATATTCTCTAGTGTGTTTCTCATCAGTCTCAGCTGATATTCTCTAGTGTGCTTCACATCAGTCTCAGCTGATATTCTCTAGTGTGTTTCTTATCAGTCTCATCTGATATTCTCTAATGTGTTTCTCATCAGTCTCAGGTGATATTTTCTAGTGTATTTCTCATCAGTCTCAGCTGATATTTTCTAGTGTATTTCTCATTAGTCTCAGCTGATATTCTCTAGTGCGCTTCACATCAGTTTCATCTGATATTCTCTAGTGCGTTTCTCATCAGTCTCAGCTGATATTCTCTAGTGCGTTTCTCATCAGTCTCAGCTGATATTCTCTAGTGTGTTTCTCATCAGTCTCAGCTGATATTCTCTAGTGTGTTTCTTATCATTCTCAGCTGATATTCTCTAGTGTGTTTCTCATCAGTCTCAGCTGATATTCTCTAGTTTGTATTTTATCAGTCTCTGCTGATATTCTCTAGTGTGTTTCTCATCAGTCTCAGCTGATATTCTCTAGTGTATTTCTTATCAGTCTCATCTGATATTCTCTAGTGTATTTCTCATCAGTCTCACGTGATATTCACTAGTGTGTTTGTCATCAGTGTCAGCTGATATTCTCTAGTGTGTTTCTTATCAATCTCAGCTGATATTCTCTAGGGTATTTCTCATCAGTCTCAGCTGATATTCTCTAGTGTTTTTCTTATCAGTCTCAGCTGATATTCTCTAGTGTGTTTCTCATCAGTCTCAGCCGATATTCTCTAGTGTGTTTCTCATCAGATTCATCTGATATTCTCTAGTGTGTTTCTCATCAATCTCAGCTGATATTCTCTAGTGCTTTTCTTATCAGTCTCAGCTGATATTCTCTAGTGTATTTCTCATCAGTCACAGCTGATATTCTCTAGTGTGTTTCTCATCAGTCTGAGCTGATATTCTCTAGGGCGTTTCTCATCAGTCTCTGCTGATATTCTCTAGTGTGTTTCTCATCCGTCTCAGCTGATATTCTCTAGTGTGTTTCTCATCAGTCTCAGCTGATATTCTCTAGTGTGTTTCTCATCAATCTGAGCTCATATTCTCTAGTGTTGTTCTCATCAGTCTCAGGTGATATTCTCTAGTGTGTTTGTCATCAGTCTCAGCTGATATTCTCTAGTGTGTTTCTCTTCAGTCTCAGCTGATATTCTCTAGGGCGTTTCTTATCAGTCTCAGCTGATATTCTCTTGTGTGTTTCTCTTCAGTCTCAGTTGATATTCTCTGGTGTGCTTCACATCAGTCTCAGCTGATATTCTCTAGTGTGTTTCTCATCAGTCTCAGCTGATATTCTCTAGTGTGTTCCTCATCAGTCTCAGCTGATATTCTCTAGTGTGTTTCTTATCATTCTCAGCTGATATTCTCTAGTGTGTTTCTCATCAGTCTCAGCTGATATTCTCTAGTGTTTTTCTTATCAGTTTCAGCTGATATTCTCTAGTGTGTTTCTCATCAGTCTCAGCCGATATTCTCTAGTGTGTTTCTCATCAGTTTCATCTGATATTCTCTAGTGTGTTTCTCATCAATCTCAGCTGATATTCTCTAGTGCTTTTCTTATCAGTCTCAGCTGATATTCTCTAGTGTATTTCTCATCAGTCAGAGCTGATATTCTCTAGTGTGTTTCTCATCAGTCTCAGCTGATATTCTCTAGTGTGTTTCTCATCAGTCACAGCTTATATTATCTAGTGTGTTTCTCATCAGTCTGAGCTGATATTCTCTAGTGCGTTTCTCATCAGTCTCTGCTGATATTCTCTAGTGTGTTTCTCATCCGTCTCAGCTGATATTCTCTAGTGTGTTTCTCATCAGTCTCAGCCGATATTCTCTAGTGTGTTTCTCATCAATCTCAGCTCATATTCTCTAGTGTTGTTCTCATCAGTCTCAGGTGATATTCTCTAGTGTGTTTGTCATCAGTCTCAGCTGATATTCTCTAGTGTGTTTCTCATCAGTCTCAGCTGATATTCTCTAGGGCGTTTCTTATCAGTCTCAGCTGATATTCTCTTGTGTGTTTCTCTTCAGTCTCAGCTGATATTCTCTAGTGTGCTTCACATCAGTCTCAGCTGATATTCTCTAGTGTATTTCTCATCAGTCTCAGCTGATATTCTCTAGTGTGTTTCTCATCAGTTTCATCTGATTTTGTCTAGTGTGCTTCTCATTAGTTTCATCTGAAATTCTCTAGTGTATTTCTCATCAGTCTCAGTTGATATTCTCTAGTGTATTTCTCATCAGTCTCAGCTGATATTCTCTAGTGTGTTTCTCATCAGTCTCAGCTGATATTCTCTAGTGTGTTTCTCATCAGTCTCAGCAGATATTCTCTAGTGTGTTTCTCATCAGTCTCAGCTGATATTCTCTAGTGTGTTTCTTATCAGTCTCAGCTGATATTCTCTAGTGTGTTTCTCATCAGTCTCAGATGATATTCTCTAGTGTGTTTCTCATCAGTCTCAGCTGATATTCTCTAGTGTGCTTCACATCAGTCTCAGCTGATATTCTCTAGTGTGTTTCTTATCAGTCTCATCTGATATTCTCTAATGTGTTTCTCATCAGTCTCAGGTGATATTTTCTAGTGTATTTCTCATCAGTCTCAGCTGATATTTTCTAGTGTATTTCTCATTAGTCTCAGCTGATATTCTCTAGTGCGCTTCACATCAGTTTCATCTGATATTCTCTAGTGCGTTTCTCATCAGTCTCAGCTGATATTCTCTAGTGCGTTTCTCATCAGTCTCAGCTGATATTCTCTAGTGTGTTTCTCATCAGTCTCAGCTGATATTCTCTAGTGTGTTTCTTATCATTCTCAGCTGATATTCTCTAGTGTGTTTCTCATCAGTCTCAGCTGATATTCTCTAGTTTGTATTTTATCAGTCTCTGCTGATATTCTCTAGTGTGTTTCTCATCAGTCTCAGCTGATATTCTCTAGTGTATTTCTTATCAGTCTCATCTGATATTCTCTAGTGTATTTCTCATCAGTCTCACGTGATATCCACTAGTGTGTTTGTCATCAGTGTCAGCTGATATTCTCTAGTGTGTTTCTTATCAATCTCAGCTGATATTCTCTAGGGTATTTCTCATCAGTCTCAGCTGATATTCTCTAGTGTGTTTCTCATCAGTCTCAGCTGATATTCTCTAATGTGTTTCTCATCAGTCTCAGCTGATATTCTCTAGGGCGTTTCTCATCAGTCTCAGCTGATATTCTCTAGGGCGTTTCTTATCAGTCACAGCTGATATTCTCTTGTGTGTTTCTCTTCAGTCTCAGCTGATATTCTCTAGTGTTTTTCTTATCAGTCTCAGCTGATATTCTCTAGTGTGTTTCTCATCAGTCTCAGCCGATATTCTCTAGTGTGTTTCTCATCAGATTCATCTGATATTCTCTAGTGTGTTTCTCATCAATCTCAGCTGATATTCTCTAGTGCTTTTCTTATCAGTCTCAGCTGATATTCTCTAGTGTATTTCTCATCAGTCACAGCTGATATTCTCTAGTGTGTTTCTCATCAGTCTGAGCTGATATTCTCTAGGGCGTTTCTCATCAGTCTCTGCTGATATTCTCTAGTGTGTTTCTCATCCGTCTCAGCTGATATTCTCTAGTGTGTTTCTCATCAGTCTCAGCTGATATTCTCTAGTGTGTTTCTCATCAATCTGAGCTCATATTCTCTAGTGTTGTTCTCATCAGTCTCAGGTGATATTCTCTAGTGTGTTTGTCATCAGTCTCAGCTGATATTCTCTAGTGTGTTTCTCTTCAGTCTCAGCTGATATTCTCTAGGGCGTTTCTTATCAGTCTCAGCTGATATTCTCTTGTGTGTTTCTCTTCAGTCTCAGTTGATATTCTCTGGTGTGCTTCACATCAGTCTCAGCTGATATTCTCTAGTGTGTTTCTCATCAGTCTCAGCTGATATTCTCTAGTGTGTTCCTCATCAGTCTCAGCTGATATTCTCTAGTGTGTTTCTTATCATTCTCAGCTGATATTCTCTAGTGTGTTTCTCATCAGTCTCAGCTGATATTCTCTAGTGTTTTTCTTATCAGTTTCAGCTGATATTCTCTAGTGTGTTTCTCATCAGTCTCAGCCGATATTCTCTAGTGTGTTTCTCATCAGTTTCATCTGATATTCTCTAGTGTGTTTCTCATCAATCTCAGCTGATATTCTCTAGTGCTTTTCTTATCAGTCTCAGCTGATATTCTCTAGTGTATTTCTCATCAGTCAGAGCTGATATTCTCTAGTGTGTTTCTCATCAGTCTCAGCTGATATTCTCTAGTGTGTTTCTCATCAGTCACAGCTTATATTATCTAGTGTGTTTCTCATCAGTCTGAGCTGATATTCTCTAGTGCGTTTCTCATCAGTCTCTGCTGATATTCTCTAGTGTGTTTCTCATCCGTCTCAGCTGATATTCTCTAGTGTGTTTCTCATCAGTCTCAGCCGATATTCTCTAGTGTGTTTCTCATCAATCTCAGCTCATATTCTCTAGTGTTGTTCTCATCAGTCTCAGGTGATATTCTCTAGTGTGTTTGTCATCAGTCTCAGCTGATATTCTCTAGTGTGTTTCTCTTCAGTCTCAGCTGATATTCTCTAGGGCGTTTCTTATCAGTCTCAGCTGATATTCTCTTGTGTGTTTCTCTTCAGTCTCAGTTGATATTCTCTGGTGTGCTTCACATCAGTCTCAGCTGATATTCTCTAGTGTGTTTCTCATCAGTCTCAGCTGATATTCTCTAGTGTGTTCCTCATCAGTCTCAGCTGATATTCTCTAGTGTGTTTCTTATCATTCTCAGCTGATATTCTCTAGTGTGTTTCTCATCAGTCTCAGCTGATATTCTCTAGTGTTTTTCTTATCAGTTTCAGCTGATATTCTCTAGTGTGTTTCTCATCAGTCTCAGCCGATATTCTCTAGTGTGTTTCTCATCAGTTTCATCTGATATTCTCTAGTGTGTTTCTCATCAATCTCAGCTGATATTCTCTAGTGCTTTTCTTATCAGTCTCAGCTGATATTCTCTAGTGTATTTCTCATCAGTCAGAGCTGATATTCTCTAGTGTGTTTCTCATCAGTCTCAGCTGATATTCTCTAGTGTGTTTCTCATCAGTCACAGCTTATATTATCTAGTGTGTTTCTCATCAGTCTGAGCTGATATTCTCTAGTGCGTTTCTCATCAGTCTCTGCTGATATTCTCTAGTGTGTTTCTCATCCGTCTCAGCTGATATTCTCTAGTGTGTTTCTCATCAGTCTCAGCCGATATTCTCTAGTGTGTTTCTCATCAATCTCAGCTCATATTCTCTAGTGTTGTTCTCATCAGTCTCAGGTGATATTCTCTAGTGTGTTTGTCATCAGTCTCAGCTGATATTCTCTAGTGTGTTTCTCATCAGTCTCAGCTGATATTCTCTAGGGCGTTTCTTATCAGTCTCAGCTGATATTCTCTTGTGTGTTTCTCTTCAGTCTCAGCTGATATTCTCTAGTGTGCTTCACATCAGTCTCAGCTGATATTCTCTAGTGTATTTCTCATCAGTCTCAGCTGATATTCTCTAGTGTGTTTCTCATCAGTTTCATCTGATTTTGTCTAGTGTGCTTCTCATTAGTTTCATCTGAAATTCTCTAGTGTATTTCTCATCAGTCTCAGTTGATATTCTCTAGTGTATTTCTCATCAGTCTCAGCTGATATTCTCTAGTGTGTTTCTCATCAGTCTCAGCTGATATTCTCTAGTGTGTTTCTCATCAGTCTCAGCAGATATTCTCTAGTGTGTTTCTCATCAGTCTCAGCTGATATTCTCTAGTGTGTTTCTTATCAGTCTCAGCTGATATTCTCTAGTGTGTTTCTCATCAGTCTCAGATGATATTCTCTAGTGTGTTTCTCATCAGTCTCAGCTGATATTCTCTAGTGTGCTTCACATCAGTCTCAGCTGATATTCTCTAGTGTGTTTCTTATCAGTCTCATCTGATATTCTCTAATGTGTTTCTCATCAGTCTCAGGTGATATTTTCTAGTGTATTTCTCATCAGTCTCAGCTGATATTTTCTAGTGTATTTCTCATTAGTCTCAGCTGATATTCTCTAGTGCGCTTCACATCAGTTTCATCTGATATTCTCTAGTGCGTTTCTCATCAGTCTCAGCTGATATTCTCTAGTGCGTTTCTCATCAGTCTCAGCTGATATTCTCTAGTGTGTTTCTCATCAGTCTCAGCTGATATTCTCTAGTGTGTTTCTTATCATTCTCAGCTGATATTCTCTAGTGTGTTTCTCATCAGTCTCAGCTGATATTCTCTAGTTTGTATTTTATCAGTCTCTGCTGATATTCTCTAGTGTGTTTCTCATCAGTCTCAGCTGATATTCTCTAGTGTATTTCTTATCAGTCTCATCTGATATTCTCTAGTGTATTTCTCATCAGTCTCACGTGATATCCACTAGTGTGTTTGTCATCAGTGTCAGCTGATATTCTCTAGTGTGTTTCTTATCAATCTCAGCTGATATTCTCTAGGGTATTTCTCATCAGTCTCAGCTGATATTCTCTAGTGTGTTTCTCATCAGTCTCAGCTGATATTCTCTAATGTGTTTCTCATCAGTCTCAGCTGATATTCTCTAGGGCGTTTCTCATCAGTCTCAGCTGATATTCTCTAGGGCGTTTCTTATCAGTCACAGCTGATATTCTCTTGTGTGTTTCTCTTCAGTCTCAGCTGATATTCTCTAGTGTTTTTCTTATCAGTCTCAGCTGATATTCTCTAGTGTGTTTCTCATCAGTCTCAGCCGATATTCTCTAGTGTGTTTCTCATCAGATTCATCTGATATTCTCTAGTGTGTTTCTCATCAATCTCAGCTGATATTCTCTAGTGCTTTTCTTATCAGTCTCAGCTGATATTCTCTAGTGTATTTCTCATCAGTCACAGCTGATATTCTCTAGTGTGTTTCTCATCAGTCTGAGCTGATATTCTCTAGGGCGTTTCTCATCAGTCTCTGCTGATATTCTCTAGTGTGTTTCTCATCCGTCTCAGCTGATATTCTCTAGTGTGTTTCTCATCAGTCTCAGCTGATATTCTCTAGTGTGTTTCTCATCAATCTGAGCTCATATTCTCTAGTGTTGTTCTCATCAGTCTCAGGTGATATTCTCTAGTGTGTTTGTCATCAGTCTCAGCTGATATTCTCTAGTGTGTTTCTCTTCAGTCTCAGCTGATATTCTCTAGGGCGTTTCTTATCAGTCTCAGCTGATATTCTCTTGTGTGTTTCTCTTCAGTCTCAGTTGATATTCTCTGGTGTGCTTCACATCAGTCTCAGCTGATATTCTCTAGTGTGTTTCTCATCAGTCTCAGCTGATATTCTCTAGTGTGTTCCTCATCAGTCTCAGCTGATATTCTCTAGTGTGTTTCTTATCATTCTCAGCTGATATTCTCTACTGTGTTTCTCATCAGTCTCAGCTGATATTCTCTAGTGTTTTTCTTATCAGTTTCAGCTGATATTCTCTAGTGTGTTTCTCATCAGTCTCAGCCGATATTCTCTAGTGTGTTTCTCATCAGTTTCATCTGATATTCTCTAGTGTGTTTCTCATCAATCTCAGCTGATATTCTCTAGTGCTTTTCTTATCAGTCTCAGCTGATATTCTCTAGTGTATTTCTCATCAGTCAGAGCTGATATTCTCTAGTGTGTTTCTCATCAGTCTCAGCTGATATTCTCTAGTGTGTTTCTCATCAGTCACAGCTTATATTATCTAGTGTGTTTCTCATCAGTCTGAGCTGATATTCTCTAGTGCGTTTCTCATCAGTCTCTGCTGATATTCTCTAGTGTGTTTCTCATCCGTCTCAGCTGATATTCTCTAGTGTGTTTCTCATCAGTCTCAGCCGATATTCTCTAGTGTGTTTCTCATCAATCTCAGCTCATATTCTCTAGTGTTGTTCTCATCAGTCTCAGGTGATATTCTCTAGTGTGTTTGTCATCAGTCTCAGCTGATATTCTCTAGTGTGTTTCTCATCAGTCTCAGCTGATATTCTCTAGGGCGTTTCTTATCAGTCTCAGCTGATATTCTCTTGTGTGTTTCTCTTCAGTCTCAGCTGATATTCTCTAGTGTGCTTCACATCAGTCTCAGCTGATATTCTCTAGTGTATTTCTCATCAGTCTCAGCTGATATTCTCTAGTGTGTTTCTCATCAGTTTCATCTGATTTTGTCTAGTGTGCTTCTCATTAGTTTCATCTGAAATTCTCTAGTGTATTTCTCATCAGTCTCAGTTGATATTCTCTAGTGTATTTCTCATCAGTCTCAGCTGATATTCTCTAGTGTGTTTCTCATCAGTCTCAGCTGATATTCTCTAGTGTGTTTCTCATCAGTCTCAGCAGATATTCTCTAGTGTGTTTCTCATCAGTCTCAGCTGATATTCTCTAGTGTGTTTCTTATCAGTCTCAGCTGATATTCTCTAGTGTGTTTCTCATCAGTCTCAGATGATATTCTCTAGTGTGTTTCTCATCAGTCTCAGCTGATATTCTCTAGTGTGCTTCACATCAGTCTCAGCTGATATTCTCTAGTGTGTTTCTTATCAGTCTCATCTGATATTCTCTAATGTGTTTCTCATCAGTCTCAGGTGATATTTTCTAGTGTATTTCTCATCAGTCTCAGCTGATATTTTCTAGTGTATTTCTCATTAGTCTCAGCTGATATTCTCTAGTGCGCTTCACATCAGTTTCATCTGATATTCTCTAGTGCGTTTCTCATCAGTCTCAGCTGATATTCTCTAGTGCGTTTCTCATCAGTCTCAGCTGATATTCTCTAGTGTGTTTCTCATCAGTCTCAGCTGATATTCTCTAGTGTGTTTCTTATCATTCTCAGCTGATATTCTCTAGTGTGTTTCTCATCAGTCTCAGCTGATATTCTCTAGTTTGTATTTTATCAGTCTCTGCTGATATTCTCTAGTGTGTTTCTCATCAGTCTCAGCTGATATTCTCTAGTGTATTTCTTATCAGTCTCATCTGATATTCTCTAGTGTATTTCTCATCAGTCTCACGTGATATCCACTAGTGTGTTTGTCATCAGTGTCAGCTGATATTCTCTAGTGTGTTTCTTATCAATCTCAGCTGATATTCTCTAGGGTATTTCTCATCAGTCTCAGCTGATATTCTCTAGTGTGTTTCTCATCAGTCTCAGCTGATATTCTCTAATGTGTTTCTCATCAGTCTCAGCTGATATTCTCTAGGGCGTTTCTCATCAGTCTCAGCTGATATTCTCTAGGGCGTTTCTTATCAGTCACAGCTGATATTCTCTTGTGTGTTTCTCTTCAGTCTCAGCTGATATTCTCTAGTGTGTTTGTCATCAGTCTCAGCTGATATTCTCTAGTGTGCTTCACATCAGTCTCAGCTGATATTCTCTAGTGTGTTTCTCATCAGTCTCAGCTGATATTCTCTAGTGTGTTTCTTATCATTCTCAGCTGATATTCTCTAGTGTGTTTCTCATCAGTCTCAGCTGATATTCTCTAGTGTTTTTCTTATCAGTCTCAGCTGATATTCTCTAGTGTGTTTCTCATCAATCTCAGCTGATATTCTCTAGTGAGTTTCTCATCAGTCTCAGCCGATATTCTCTAGTGTGTTTCTCATCAGTTTCATCTGATATTCTCTAGTGTGTTTCTCATCAATCTCAGCTGATATTCTCTAGTGCGTTTCTCATCAGTCTCAGCTGATATTCTCTAGTGTGTTTCTCATCAGTCACAGCTGATATTCTCTAGTGTGTTTCTCATCAGTCTCAGTTGATATTCTCTAGTGTGTTTCTCATCAGTCACAGCTGATATTCTCTAGTGTGTTTCTCATCAGTCTCAGCTGATATTCTCTAGTGTGTTTCTCATCAGTCTGAGCTGATATTCTCTAGTGTATTTCTCATCAGTCTCAGCTGATATTCTCTAGGACGTTTCTCATCAGTCTCAGCTGATATTCTCTAGTGTGTTTCTCATCCGTCTCAGCTGATATTCTCTATTGTGTTTCTCATCAGTCTCAGCCGATATTCTCTAGTGTGTTTCTCATCAATCTCAGCTCATATTCTCTAGTGTTGTTCTCATCAGTCTCAGGTGATATTCTCTAGTGTGTTTCTCATCAGTCTCAGCTGATATTCTCTAGTGTGCTTCACATCAGTTTCATCTGATATTTTTCTATGTGTTTCTCATCAGTATCAGCTGATATTCTCTAGTGCGTTTCTCATCAGTCTCAGCTGATATTCTCTAGTGTGTTTCTCATCAGTCTCAGCTGATATTCTCTAGGGCGTTTCTTATCAGTCTCAGCTGATATTCTCTTGTGTGTTTCTCTTCAGTCTCAGCTGATATTCTCTAGTGTGCTTCACATCAGTCTCAGCTGATATTCTCTAGTGTATTTCTCATCAGTCTCAGCTGATATTCTCTAGTGTGTTTCTCATCAGTTTCATCTGATATTCTCTAGTGTATTTCACATCAGTCTCAGTTGATATTCTCTAGTGTGTTTCTCATCAGTTTCATCTGATATTCTCTAGTGTGTTTCTCATCAGTTTCAGCTGATATTCTCTAGTGTGTTTCTCATCAGTCTCAGCTGATATTCTCTAGTGTGTTTCTCATCAGTCTCAGCTGATGTTCTCTAGTGTGTTTCTCATCAGTCTAAGCTGATATTCTCTAGTGTTTTTCTTATCAGTCTCATCTGATGTTCTCTAGTGTGTTTCTCATCAGTCTCAGGTGATATTTTCTAGTGTATTTCTCATCAGTCTCAGCTGATATTTTCTAGTGTATTTCTCATTAGTCTCAGCTGATATTCTCTAGTGTGTTTCTCATCAGTTTCATCTGATATTCTCTAGTGCGTTTCTCATCAGTCTCAGCTGATATTCTCTAGTGCGTTTCTCATCATTCTCAGCTGATATTCTCTAGTGTGTTTCTCATCAGTCTCAGCTGATATTCTCTAGTGTGTGTCTTATGAGACTCAGCTGATATTCTCTAGTGTGTTTCTTATCAGTCTCAGCTGATATTCTCTAGTGCGCTTCACATCAGTTCCATCTGATATTCTCTAGTGCGTTTCTCATCAGTCTCAGCTGATATTCTCTAGTGCGTTTCTCATCAGTCTCAGCTGATATTCTCTAGTGTGTTTCTCATCAGTCTCAGCTGATATTCTCTAGTGTGTTTCTCATCAGTCTCAGCTGATATTCTCTAGTGTGTTTCTCATCAGTCTCAGCTGATATTCTCTAGTGTGTTTCTTATCAGTCTCAGCTGATATTCTCTAGTGCGTTTCTCTTCAGTTTCATCTGATATTCTCTAGTGTGTTTCTCATCAGTCTCAGCTGATATTCTCTAGTGCGTTTCTCATCAGTCTCAGCTGATATTCTCTAGTGTGTTTCTCATCAGTCTCAGCTGATATTCTCTAGTGTGTTTCTCATCAGTCTCAGCTGAGATTTTTCTATGCGTTTCTCATCAGTATCACCTGATATTCTCTAGTGCGTTTCTCATCAGTCTCAGCTGATATTCTCTAGTGTGTTTCTCATCAGTCTCAGCTGATATTCTCTAGTGTGCTTCACATCAGTCTCAGCTGATATTCTCTAGTGTATTTCTCATCAGTCTCAGCAGATATTTTCTAGTGTGCTTCTCATCAGTTTCATCTGATGTTCTCTAGTGTATTTCTCATCAGTCTCAGCTGATATTCTCTAGTGTGTTTCTCATCAGTCTCAGCTGATATTCTCTAGTGTGCTTCACATCAGTCTCAGCTGATATTCTCTAGAGTGTTTCTCATCAGTCTCAGCTGATATTCTCTAGTGTGTTTCTCATCAGTTTCATCTGATATTCTCTAGTGTGTTTCTCATCAGTCTCAGGTGATATTTTCTAGTGTATTTCTCATCAGTCTCAGCTGATATTTTCTAGTGTATTTCACATTAGTCTCAGCTGATATTCTCTAGTGTGTTTCTCATCAGTTTCATCTGATATTCTCTAGTGCGTTCTCATCAGTCTCAGCTGATATTCTCTAGTGCGTTTCTCATCATTCTCAGCTGATATTCTCTAGTGTGTTTCTCATCAGTCTCAGCTGATATTCTCTAGTGTGTTTCTCATCAGTCTCAGCTGATATTCTCAAGTGTGTTTCTCATCAGTCTCAGCTGATATTCTCTAGTGTGTTTCTTATCAGTCTCAGCTGATATTCTCTAGTGCGTTTCTCTTCAGTTTCATCTGATATTCTCTAGTGCGTTTCTCATCAGTCTCAGCTGATATTCTCTAGTGCGTTTCTCATCAGTCTCAGCTGATATTCTCTAGTGTGTTTCTCATCAGTCTCAGCTGATATTCTCTAGTGTGTTTCTCATCAGTCTCAGCTGAGATTTTTCTATGCGTTTCTCATCAGTATCACCTGATATTCTCTTGTGCGTTTCTCATCAGTCTCAGCTGATATTCTCTAGTGTGTTTCTCATCAGTCTCAGCTGATATTCTCTAGTGTGCTTCACATCAGTCTCAGCTGATATTCTCTAGTGTATTTCTCATCAGTCTCAGCAGATATTTTCTAGTGTGCTTCTCATCAGTTTCATCTGATGTTCTCTAGTGTATTTCTCATCAGTCTCAGCTGATATTCTCTAGTGTGTTTCTCATCAGTCTCAGCTGATATTCTCTAGTGTGCTTCACATCAGTCTCAGCTGATATTCTCTAGAGTGTTTCTCATCAGTCTCAGCTGATATTCTCTAGTGTGTTTCTCATCAGTTTCATCTGATATTCTCTAGTGTGTTTCTCATCAGTCTCAGGTGATATTTTCTAGTGTATTTCTCATCAGTCTCAGCTGATATTTTCTAGTGTATTTCACATTAGTCTCAGCTGATATTCTCTAGTGTGTTTCTCATCAGTTTCATCTGATATTCTCTAGTGCGTTCTCATCAGTCTCAGCTGATATTCTCTAGTGCGTTTCTCATCATTCTCAGCTGATATTCTCTAGTGTGTTTATCATCAGTCTCAGCTGATATTCTCTAGTGTGTTTCTTATGAGTCTCAGCTGATATTCTCTAGTGTGTTTCTTATCAGTCTCAGCTGATATTCTCTAGTGCGCTTCACATCAGTTTCATCTGATATTCTCTAGTGCGTTTCTCATCAGTCTCAGCTGATATTCTCTAGTGCGTTTCTCATCAGTCTCAGCTGATATTCTCTAGTGTGTTTCTCATCAGTCTCAGCTGATATTCTCTAGTGTGTTTCTCATGAGTCTCAGCTGATATTCTCTAGTGTGTTTCTTATCAGTCTCAGCTGATATTCTCTAGTGTTTTTCTTATCAGTCTCAGCTGATATTCTCTAGTGCGTTTCTCTTCAGTTTCATCTGATATTCTCTAGTGCGTTTCTCATCAGTCTCAGCTGATATTCTCTAGTGCGTTTCTCATCAGTCTCAGCTGATATTCTCTAGTGTGTTTCTCATCAGTCTCAGCTGATATTCTCTAGTGTGTTTCTCATCAGTCTCAGCTGAGATTTTTCTATGCGTTTCTCATCAGTATCACCTGATATTCTCTTGTGCGTTTCTCATCAGTCTCAGATGATATTCTCTAGTGTGTTTCTCATCAGTCTCAGCTGATATTCTCTAGTGTGTTTCTCATCAGTCTCAGCTGATATTCTCTAGTGTGTTTCTTATCTGTCTCACCTGATATTCTCTAGTGTGTTTCTCATCAGTCTCAGCTGATATTCTCTAGTGTGCTTCACATCAGTCTCAGCTGATATTCTCTAGTGTATTTCTCATCAGTCTCAGCTGATATTCTCTAGTGTGCTTCTCATCAGATTCATCTGATGTTCTCTAGTGTATTTCTCATCAGTCTCAGCTGATATTCTCTAGTGTGTTTCTCATCAGTCTCAGCTGATATTCTCTAGAGTGCTTCACATCAGTCTCAGCTGATATTCTCTAGTGTGTTTCTTATCATTCTCAGCTGATATTCTCTAGTGTGTTTCTCATCAGTCTCAGCTGATATTTTCTAGTGTATTCCTCATCAGTCTCAGCTGATATTCTCTAGTGTGTTTCTCATCAGTCTCAGCTGATATTCTCTAGTGCACTTCACATCAGTCTCATCTCATATTCTCTAGTGCGTTTCTCATCAGCCTCAGCTGATATTCTCTAGTGCGTTTCTCATCAGTCTCAGCTGATATTCTCTAGTGTGTTCCTCATCAGTCTCAGCTGATATTCTCTAGTGTGTTTCTTATCATTCTCAGCTGATATTCTCTAGTGTGTTTCTCATCAGTCTCAGCTGATATTCTCTAGTGTTTTTCTTATCAGTCTCAGCTGATATTCTCTAGTGTGTTTCTCATCAGTCTCAGCCGATATTCTCTAGTGTGTTTCTCATCAGATTCATCTGATATTCTCTAGTGTGTTTCTCATCAATCTCAGCTGATATTCTCTAGTGCTTTTCTTATCAGTCTCAGCTGATATTCTCTAGTGTATTTCTCATCAGTCACAGCTGATATTCTCTAGTCTGTTTCTCATCAGTCTCAGCTGATATTCTCTAGTGTGTTTCTCATCAGTCACAGCTGATATTCTCTAGTGTGTTTCTCATCAGTCTGAGCTGATATTCTCTAGGGCGTTTCTCATCAGTCTCAGCTGATATTCTCTTGTGTGTTTCTCTTCAGTCTCAGCTGATATTCTCTAGTGTGCTTCACATCAGTCTCAGCTGATATTCTCTTGTGTGTTTCTCATCAGTCTCAGCTGATATTCTCTAGTGTGTTCCTCATCAGTCTCAGCTGATATTCTCTAGTGTGTTTCTTATCATTCTCAGCTGATATTCTCTAGTGTGTTTCTCATCAGTCTCAGCTGATATTCTCTAGTGTATTTATCAGCAGTCTCAGCTGATATTCTCTAGTGTGTTTCTCATCAGTCTCAGCTGATATTGTCTAGTGTGTTTCTTATCAGTCTCAACTGATATTCTCTAGTGTGTTTCTTATCATTCTCAGCTGATATTCTCTAGTGTGTTTCTCATCAGTCTCAGGTGATATTTTCTAGTGTATTTCTCATCAGTCTCAGCTGATATTTTCTAGTGTATTCCTCATCAGTCTCAGCTGATATTCTCTAGTGTGTTTCTCATCAGTCTCAGCTGATATTCTCTAGTGCACTTCACATCAGTCTCATCTGATATTCTCTAGTGCGTTTCTCATCAGCCTCAGCTGATATTCTCTAGTGCGTTTCTCATCAGTCTCAGCTGATATTCTCTAGTGTGTTCCTCATCAGTCTCAGCTGATATTCTCTAGTGTGTTTCTTATCATTCTCAGCTGATATTCTCTAGTGTGTTTCTCATCAGTCTCAGCTGATATTCTCTAGTGTTTTTCTTATCAGTCTCAGCTGATATTCTCTAGTGTGTTTCTCATCAGTCTCAGCCGATATTCTCTAGTGTGTTTCTCATCAGATTCATCTGATATTCTCTAGTGTGTTTCTCATCAATCTCAGCTGATATTCTCTAGTGCTTTTCTTATCAGTCTCAGCTGATATTCTCTAGTGTATTTCTCATCAGTCACAGCTGATATTCTCTAGTGTGTTTCTCATCAGTCTGAGCTGATATTCTCTAGGGCGTTTCTCATCAGTCTCTGCTGATATTCTCTAGTGTGTTTCTCATCCGTCTCAGCTGATATTCTCTAGTGTGTTTCTCATCAGTCTCAGCTGATATTCTCTAGTGTGTTTCTCATCAATCTGAGCTCATATTCTCTAGTGTTGTTCTCATCAGTCTCAGGTGATATTCTCTAGTGTGTTTGTCATCAGTCTCAGCTGATATTCTCTAGTGTGTTTCTCTTCAGTCTCAGCTGATATTCTCTAGGGCGTTTCTTATCAGTCTCAGCTGATATTCTCTTGTCTGTTTCTCTTCAGTCTCAGTTGATATTCTCTAGTGTGCTTCACATCAGTCTCAGCTGATATTCTCTAGTGTGTTTCTCATCAGTCTCAGCTGATATTCTCTAGTGTGTTCCTCATCAGTCTCAGCTGATATTCTCTAGTGTGATTCTTATCATTCTCAGCTGATATTCTCTAGTGTGTTTCTCATCAGTCTCAGCTGATATTCTCTAGTGTTTTTCTTATCAGTCTCAGCTGATATTCTCTAGTGTGTTTCTCATCAGTCTCAGCCGATATTCTCTAGTGTGTTTCTCATCAGTTTCATCTGATATTCTCTAGTGTGTTTCTCATCAATCACAGCTGATATTCTCTAGTGCTTTTCTTATCAGTCTCAGCTGATATTCTCTAGTGTATTTCTCATCAGTCAGAGCTGATATTCTCTAGTGTGTTTCTCATCAGTCTCAGCTGATATTCTCTAGTGTGTTTCTCATCAGTCACAGCTTATATTATCTAGTGTGTTTCTCATCAGTCTGAGCTGATTTTCTCTAGGGCGTTTCTCATCAGTCTCTGCTGATATTCTCTAGTGTGTTTCTCATCCGTCTCAGCTGATATTCTCTAGTGTGTTTCTCTTCAGTCTCAGCCGATATTCTCTAGTGTGTTTCTCATCAATCTCAGCTCATATTCTCTAGTGTTGTTCTCATCAGTCTCAGGTGATATTCTCTAGTGTGTTTGTCATCAGTCTCAGCTGATATTCTCTAGTGTGTTTCTCATCAGTCTCAGCTGATATTCTCTAGGGCGTTTCTTATCAGTCTCAGCTGATATTCTCTTGTGTGTTTCTCTTCAGTCTCAGCTGATATTCTCTAGTGTGCTTCACATCAGTCTCAGCTGATATTCTCTAGTGTATTTCTCATCAGTCTCAGCTGATATTCTCTAGTGTGTTTCTCATCAGTTTCATCTGATTTTCGCTAGTGTGCTTCTCATTAGTTTCATCTGAAATTCTCTAGTGTATTTCTCATCAGTCTCAGTTGATATTCTCTAGTGTATTTCTCATCAGTCTCAGCTGATATTCTCTAGTGTGTTTCTCATCAGTCTCAGCTGATATTCTCTAGTGTGTTTCTCATCAGTCTCAGCAGATATTCTCTAGTGTGTTTCTCATCAGTCTCAGCTGATATTCTCTAGTGTGTTTCTTATCAGTTTCAGCTGATATTCTCTAGTGTGTTTCTCATCAGTCTCAGCTGATATTCTCTAGTGTGTTTCTCATCAGTCTCAGCTGATATTCTCTAGTGTGCTTCACATCAGTCTCAGCTGATATTCTCTAGTGTGTTTCTTATCAGTCTCATCTGATATTCTCTAATGTGTTTCTCATCAGTCTCAGGTGATATTTTCTAGTGTATTTCTCATCAGTCTCAGCTGATATTTTCTAGTGTATTTCTCATTAGTCTCAGCTGATATTCTCTAGTGCGCTTCACATCAGTTTCATCTGATATTCTCTAGTGCATTTCTCATCAGTCTCAGCTGATATTCTCTAGTGCGTTTCTCATCAGTCTCAGTTGATATTCTCTAGTGTGTTTCTCATCAGTCTCAGCTGATATTCTCTAGTGTGTTTCTTATCATTCTCAGCTGATATTCTCTAGTGTGTTTCTCATCAGTCTCAGCTGATATTCTCTAGTTTGTATTTTATCAGTCTCTGCTGATATTCTCTAGTGTGTTTCTCATCAGTCTCAGCTGATATTCTCTAGTGTATTTCTTATCAGTCTCATCTGATATTCTCTAGTGTATTTCTCATCAGTCTCACGTGATATTCACTAGTGTGTTTGTCGTCAGTGTCAGCTGATATTCTCTAGTGTGTTTCTTATCAGTCTCAGCTGATATTCTCTAGTGTGTTTCTCATCAGTCTCAGCTGATATTCTCTAGTGTGTTTCTCATCAGTCTCAGCTGATATTCTCTAGTGTGCTTCACATCAGTCTCAGCTGATATTCTCTAGTGTGTTTCTTATCAGTCTCATCTGATATTCTCTAATGTGTTTCTCATCAGTCTCAGGTGATATTTTCTAGTGTATTTCTCATCAGTCTCAGCTGATATTTTCTAGTGTATTTCTCATTAGTCTCAGCTGATATTCTCAAGTGCGCTTCACATCAGTTTCATCTGATATTCTCTAGTGCGTTTCTCATCAGTCTCAGCTGATATTCTCTAGTGCGTTTCTCATCAGTCTCAGCTGATATTCTCTAGTGTGTTTCTCATCAGTCTCAGCTGATATTCTCTAGTGTGTTTCTTATCATTCTCAGCTGATATTCTCTAGTGTGTTTCTCATCAGTCTGAGCTGATATTCTCTAGGGCGTTTCTCATCAGTCTCAGCTGATATTCTCTTGTGTGTTTCTCTTCAGTCTCAGCTGATATTCTCTAGTGTGCTTCACATCAGTCTCAGCTGATATTCTCTAGTGTGTTTCTCATCAGTCTCAGCTGATATTCTCTAGTGTGTTCCTCATCAGTCTCAGCTGATATTCTCTAGTGTGTTTCTTATCATTCTCAGCTGATATTCTCTAGTGTGTTTCTCATCAGTCTCAGCTGATATTCTCTAGTGTATTTATCAGCAGTCTCAGCTGATATTCTCTAGTGTGTTTCTCATCAGTCTCAGCTGATATTGTCTAGTGTGTTTCTTATCAGTCTCAACTGATATTCTCTAGTGTGTTTCTTATCATTCTCAGCTGATATTCTCTAGTGTGTTTCTCATCAGTCTCAGGTGATATTTTCTAGTGTATTTCTCATCAGTCTCAGCTGATATTTTCTAGTGTATTCCTCATCAGTCTCAGCTGATATTCTCTAGTGTGTTTCTCATCAGTCTCAGCTGATATTCTCTAGTGCACTTCACATCAGTCTCATCTGATATTCTCTAGTGCGTTTCTCATCAGCCTCAGCTGATATTCTCTAGTGCGTTTCTCATCAGTCTCAGCTGATATTCTCTAGTGTGTTCCTCATCAGTCTCAGCTGATATTCTCTAGTGTGTTTCTTATCATTCTCAGCTGATATTCTCTAGTGTGTTTCTCATCAGTCTCAGCTGATATTCTCTAGTGTTTTTCTTATCAGTCTCAGCTGATATTCTCTAGTGTGTTTCTCATCAGTCTCAGCCGATATTCTCTAGTGTGTTTCTCATCAGATTCATCTGATATTCTCTAGTGTGTTTCTCATCAATCTCAGCTGATATTCTCTAGTGCTTTTCTTATCAGTCTCAGCTGATATTCTCTAGTGTATTTCTCATCAGTCACAGCTGATATTCTCTAGTGTGTTTCTCATCAGTCTGAGCTGATATTCTCTAGGGCGTTTCTCATCAGTCTCTGCTGATATTCTCTAGTGTGTTTCTCATCCGTCTCAGCTGATATTCTCTAGTGTGTTTCTCATCAGTCTCAGCTGATATTCTCTAGTGTGTTTCTCATCAATCTGAGCTCATATTCTCTAGTGTTGTTCTCATCAGTCTCAGGTGATATTCTCTAGTGTGTTTGTCATCAGTCTCAGCTGATATTCTCTAGTGTGTTTCTCTTCAGTCTCAGCTGATATTCTCTAGGGCGTTTCTTATCAGTCTCAGCTGATATTCTCTTGTGTGTTTCTCTTCAGTCTCAGTTGATATTCTCTAGTGTGCTTCACATCAGTCTCAGCTGATATTCTCTAGTGTGTTTCTCATCAGTCTCAGCTGATATTCTCTAGTGTGTTCCTCATCAGTCTCAGCTGATATTCTCTAGTGTGTTTCTTATCATTCTCAGCTGATATTCTCTAGTGTGTTTCTCATCAGTCTCAGCTGATATTCTCTAGTGTTTTTCTTATCAGTCTCAGCTGATATTCTCTAGTGTGTTTCTCATCAGTCTCAGCCGATATTCTCTAGTGTGTTTCTCATCAGTTTCATCTGATATTCTCTAGTGTGTTTCTCATCAATCACAGCTGATATTCTCTAGTGCTTTTCTTATCAGTCTCAGCTGATATTCTCTAGTGTATTTCTCATCAGTCAGAGCTGATATTCTCTAGTGTGTTTCTCATCAGTCTCAGCTGATATTCTCTAGTGTGTTTCTCATCAGTCACAGCTTATATTATCTAGTGTGTTTCTCATCAGTCTGAGCTGAAATTCTCTAGGGCGTTTCTCATCAGTCTCTGCTGATATTCTCTAGTGTGTTTCTCATCCGTCTCAGCTGATATTCTCTAGTGTGTTTCTCATCAGTCTCAGCCGATATTCTCTAGTGTGTTTCTCATCAATCTCAGCTCATATTCTCTAGTGTTGTTCTCATCAGTCTCAGGTGATATTCTCTAGTGTGTTTGTCATCAGTCTCAGCTGATATTCTCTAGTGTGTTTCTCATCAGTCTCAGCTGATATTCTCTAGGGCGTTTCTTATCAGTCTCAGCTGATATTCTCTTGTGTGTTTCTCTTCAGTCTCAGCTGATATTCTCTAGTGTGCTTCACATCAGTCTCAGCTGATATTCTCTAGTGTATTTCTCATCAGTCTCAGCTGATATTCTCTAGTGTGTTTCTCATCAGTTTCATCTGATTTTCGCTAGTGTGCTTCTCATTAGTTTCATCTGAAATTCTCTAGTGTATTTCTCATCAGTCTCAGTTGATATTCTCTAGTGTATTTCTCATCAGTCTCAGTTGATATTCTCTAGTGTGTTTCTCATCAGTCTCAGTTGATATTCTCTAGTGTGTTTCTCATCAGTCTCAGCAGATATTCTCTAGTGTGTTTCTCATCAGTCTCAGCTGATATTCTCTAGTGTGTTTCTTATCAGTCTCAGCTGATATTCTCTAGTGTGTTTCTCATCAGTCTCAGCTGATATTCTCTAGTGTGTTTCTCATCAGTCTCAGCTGATATTCTCTAGTGTGCTTCACATCAGTCTCAGCTGATATTCTCTAGTGTGTTTCTTATCAGTCTCATCTGATATTCTCTAATGTGTTTCTCATCAGTCTCAGGTGATATTTTCTAGTGTATTTCTCATCAGTCTCAGCTGATATTTTCTAGTGTATTTCTCATTAGTCTCAGCTGATATTCTCTAGTGCGCTTCACATCAGTTTCATCTGATATTCTCTAGTGCGTTTCTCATCAGTCTCAGCTGATATTCTCTAGTGCGTTTCTCATCAGTCTCAGCTGATATTCTCTAGTGTGTTTCTCATCAGTCTCAGCTGATATTCTCTAGTGTGTTTCTTATCATTCTCAGCTGATATTCTCTAGTGTGTTTCTCATCAGTCTCAGCTGATATTCTCTAGTTTGTATTTTATCAGTCTCTGCTGATATTCTCTAGTGTGTTTCTCATCAGTCTCAGCTGATATTCTCTAGTGTATTTCTTATCAGTCTCATCTGATATTCTCTAGTGTATTTCTCATCAGTCTCACGTGATATTCACTAGTGTGTTTGTCGTCAGTGTCAGCTGATATTCTCTAGTGTGTTTCTTATCAATCTCAGCTGATATTCTCTAGTGTGTTTCTCATCAGTCTCAGCTGATATTCTCTAGGGCGTTTCTCATCAGTCTCAGCTGATATTCTCTAGGGCGTTTCTTATCAGTCACAGCTGATATTCTCTAGTGTGTTTCTCATCAGTCTCAGCTGATATTCTCTAGGGTGTTTCTCATCAGTCTCAGCTGATATTCTCTAGGGCGTTTCTTATCAGTCACAGCTGATATTCTCTTGTGTGTTTCTCTTCAGTCTCAGCTGATATTCTCTAGTGTGTTTGTCATCAGTCTCAGCTGATATTCTCTAGTGTGCTTCACATCAGTCTCAGCTGATATTCTCTAGTGTGCTTCTCATCAGTCTCAGATGATATTCTCTAGTGTGTTTCTTATCATTCTCAGCTGATATTCTCTAGTGTGTTTCTCATCAGTCTCAGCTGATATTCTCTAGTGTTTTTCTTATCAGTCTCAGCTGATATTCTCTAGTGTGTTTCTCATCAATCTCAGCTGATATTCTCTAGTGTGTTTCTCATCAGTCTCAGCCGATATTCTCTAGTGTGTTTCTCATCAGTTTCATCTGATATTCTCTAGTGTGTTTCTCATCAATCTCAGCTGATATTCTCTAGTGCGTTTCTCATCAGTCTCAGCTGATATTCTCTAGTGTATTTCTCATCAGTCTCAGTTGATATTCTCTAGTGTATTTCTCATCAGTCTCAGCTGATATTCTCTAGTGTGTTTCTCATCAGTCTCAGCTGATATTCTCTATTGTGTTTCTCATCAGTCTCAGCAGATATTCTCTAGTGTGTTTCTCATCAGTCTCAGCCGATATTCTCTAGTGTGTTTCTCATCAATCTCAGCTCATATTCTCTAGTGTTGTTCTCATCAGTCTCAGGTGATATTCTCTAGTGTGTTTGTCATCAGTCTCAGCTGATATTCTCTAGTGTGTTTCTCATCAGTCTCAGCTGATATTCTCTAGGGCGTTTCTTATCAGTCTCAGCTGATATTCTCTTGTGTGTTTCTCTTCAGTCTCAGCTGATATTCTCTAGTGTGCTTCACATCAGTCTCAGCTGATATTCTCTAGTGTATTTCTCATCAGTCTCAGCTGATATTCTCTAGTGTGTTTCTCATCAGTTTCATCTGATTTTCGCTAGTGTGCTTCTCATTAGTTTCATCTGAAATTCTCTAGTGTATTTCTCATCAGTCTCAGTTGATATTCTCTAGTGTATTTCTCATCAGTCTCAGCTGATATTCTCTAGTGTGTTTCTCATCAGTCTCAGCTGATATTCTCTAGTGTGTTTCTCATCAGTCTCAGCAGATATTCTCTAGTGTGTTTCTCATCAGTCTCAGCTGATATTCTCTAGTGTGTTTCTTATCAGTCTCAGCTGATATTCTCTAGTGTGTTTCTCATCAGTCTCAGCTGATATTCTCTAGTGTGTTTCTCATCAGTCTCAGCTGATATTCTCTAGTGTGCTTCACATCAGTCTCAGCTGATATTCTCTAGTGTGTTTCTTATCAGTCTCATCTGATATTCTCTAATGTGTTTCTCATCAGTCTCAGGTGATATTTTCTAGTGTATTTCTCATCAGTCTCAGCTGATATTTTCTAGTGTATTTCTCATTAGTCTCAGCTGATATTCTCTAGTGCGCTTCACATCAGTTTCATCTGATATTCTCTAGTGCGTTTCTCATCAGTCTCAGCTGATATTCTCTAGTGCGTTTCTCATCAGTCTCAGCTGATATTCTCTAGTGTGTTTCTCATCAGTCTCAGCTGATATTCTCTAGTGTGTTTCTTATCATTCTCATCTGATATTCTCTAGTGTGTTTCTCATCAGTCTCAGCTGATATTCTCTAGTTTGTATTTTATCAGTCTCTGCTGATATTCTCTAGTGTGTTTCTCATCAGTCTCAGCTGATATTCTCTAGTGTATTTCTTATCAGTCTCATCTGATATTCTCTAGTGTATTTCTCATCAGTCTCACGTGATATTCACTAGTGTGTTTGTCGTCAGTGTCAGCTGATATTCTCTAGTGTGTTTCTTATCAATCTCAGCTGATATTCTCTAGGGTATTTCTCATCAGTCTCAGCTGATATTCTCTAGTGTGTTTCTCATCAGTCTCAGCTGATATTCTCTAGTGTGTTTCTCATCAGTCTCAGCTGATATTCTCTAGGGCGTTTCTCATCAGTCTCACCTGATATTCTCTAGGGCGTTTCTTATCAGTCACAGCTGATATTCTCTTGTGTGTTTCTCTTCAGTCTCAGCTGATATTCTCTAGTGTGTTTGTCATCAGTCTCAGCTGATATTCTCTAGTGTGCTTCACATCAGTCTCAGCTGATATTCTCTAGTGTGTTTCTCATCAGTCTCAGCTGATATTCTCTAGTGTGTTTCTTATCATTCTCAGCTGATATTCTCTAGTGTGTTTCTCATCAGTCTCAGCTGATATTCTCTAGTGTTTTTCTTATCAGTCTCAGCTGATATTCTCTAGTGTGTTTCTCATCAATCTCAGCTGATATTCTCTAGTGTGTTTCTCATCAGTCTCAGCCGATATTCTCTAGTGTGTTTCTCATCAGTTTCATCTGATATTCTCTAGTGTGTTTCTCATCAATCTCAGCTGATATTCTCTAGTGCGTTTCTCATCAGTCTCAGCTGATATTCTCTAGTGTGTTTCTCATCAGTCACAGCTGATATTCTCTAGTGTGTTTCTCATCAGTCTCAGTTGATATTCTCTAGTGTGATTCTCATCAGTCACAGCTGATATTCTCTAGTGTGTTTCTCATCAGTCTCAGCTGATATTCTCTAGTGTGTTTCTCATCAGTCTGAGCTGATATTCTCTAGTGTATTTCTCATCAGTCTCAGCTGATATTCTCTAGGACGTTTCTCATCAGTCTCAGCTGATATTCTCTAGTGTGTTTCTCATCCGTCTCAGCTGATATTCTCTAGTGTGTTTCTCATCAGTCTCAGCCGATATTCTCTAGTGTGTTTCTCATCAATCTCAGCTCATATTCTCTAGTGTTGTTCTCATCAGTCTCAGGTGATATTCTCTAGTGTGTTTCTCATCAGTCTCAGCTGATATTCTCTAGTGTGCTTCACATCAGTTTCATCTGATATTTTTCTATGTGTTTCTCATCAGTATCAGCTGATATTCTCTAGTGCGTTTCTCATCAGTCTCAGCTGATATTCTCTAGTGTGTTTCTCATCAGTCTCAGCTGATATTCTCTAGGGCGTTTCTTATCAGTCTCAGCTGATATTCTCTTGTGTGTTTCTCTTCAGTCTCAGCTGATATTCTCTAGTGTGCTTCACATCAGTCTCAGCTGATATTCTCTAGTGTATTTCTCATCAGTCTCAGCTGATATTCTCTAGTGTGTTTCTCATCAGTTTCATCTGATATTCTCTAGTGTATTTCACATCAGTCTCAGTTGATATTCTCTAGTGTGTTTCTCATCAGTTTCATCGGATATTCTCTAGTGTGTTTCTCATCAGTTTCAGCTGATATTCTCTAGTGTGTTTCTCATCAGTCTCAGCTGATATTCTCTAGTGTGTTTCTCATCAGTCTCAGCTGATGTTCTCTAGTGTGTTTCTCATCAGTCTAAGCTGATATTCTCTAGTGTTTTTCTTATCAGTCTCATCTGATGTTCTCTAGTGTGTTTCTCATCAGTCTCAGGTGATATTTTCTAGTGTATTTCTCATCAGTCTCAGCTGATATTTTCTAGTGTATTTCTCATTAGTCTCAGCTGATATTCTCTAGTGTTTTTCTCATCAGTTTCATCTGATATTCTCTAGTGCGTTTCTCATCAGTCTCAGCTGATATTCTCTAGTGCGTTTCTCATCATTCTCAGCTGATATTCTCTAGTGTGTTTCTCATCAGTCTCAGCTGATATTCTCTAGTGTGTTTCTTATGAGACTCAGCTGATATTCTCTAGTGTGTTTCTTATCAGTCTCAGCTGATATTCTCTAGTGCGCTTCACATCAGTTCCATCTGATATTCTCTAGTGCGTTTCTCATCAGTCTCAGCTGATATTCTCTAGTGCGTTTCTCATCAGTCTCAGCTGATATTCTCTAGTGTGTTTCTCATCAGTCTCAGCTGATATTCTCTAGTGTGTTTCTCATCAGTCTCAGCTGATATTCTCTAGTGTGTTTCTCATCAGTCTCAGCTGATATTCTCTAGTGTGTTTCTTATCAGTCTCAGCTGATATTCTCTAGTGCGTTTCTCTTCAGTTTCATCTGATATTCTCTAGTGCGTTTCTCATCAGTCTCAGCTGATATTCTCTAGTGCGTTTCTCATAAGTCTCAGCTGATATTCTCTAGTGTGTTTCTCATCAGTCTCAGCTGATATTCTCTAGTGTGTTTCTCATCAGTCTCAGCTGAGATTTTTCTATGCGTTTCTCATCAGTATCACCTGATATTCTCTTGTGCGTTTCTCATCAGTCTCAGCTGATATTCTCTAGTGTGTTTCTCATCAGTCTCAGCTGATATTCTCTGGTGTGTTTCTCATCAGTCTCAGCTGATATTCTCTAGTGTGCTTCACATCAGTCTCAGCTGATATTCTCTAGTGTATTTCTCATCAGTCTCAGCAGATATTTTCTAGTGTGCTTCTCATCAGTTTCATCTGATGTTCTCTAGTGTATTTCTCATCAGTCTCAGCTGCTATTCTCTAGTGTGTTTCTCATCAGTCTCAGCTGATATTCTCTAGTGTGCTTCACATCAGTCTCAGCTGATATTCTCTAGAGTGTTTCTCATCAGTCTCAGCTGATATTCTCTAGTGTGTTTCTCATCAGTTTCATCTGATATTCTCTAGTCTGTTTCTCATCAGTCTCAGCTGATATTCTCTAGTGTATTTCTCAGCAGTCTCAGCTGATATTCTCTAGTGTGTTTCTCATCAGTCTCAGCTGATATTGTCTAGTGTGTTTCTTATCAGTCTCAACTGATATTCTCTAGTGTGTTTCTCATCATTCTCAACTGATATTCTCTAGTGTGTTTCTCATCAGTCTCAGGTGATATTTTCTAGTGTATTTCTCATCAGTCTCAGCTGATATTTTCTAGTGTATTCCTCATCAGTCTCAGCTGATATTCTCTAGGGTGTTTCTCATCAGTCTCAGCTGATATTCTCTAGTGCACTTCACATCAGTCTCATCTGATATTCTCTAGTGCGTTTCTCATCAGCCTCAGCTGATATTCTCTAGTGCGTTTCTCATCAGTCTCAGCTGATATTCTCTAGTGTGTTCCTCATCAGTCTCAGCTGATATTCTCTAGTGTGTTTCTTATCATTCTCAGCCTATATTCTCTAGTGTGTTTCTCATCAGTCTCAGCTGATATTCTCTAGTGTATCAGTCTCAGCTGATATTCTTTAGGGCGTTTCTCCTCAGTCTCAGCTGATATTCTCTAGTGTGCTTCACATCAGTCTCAGCTGATATTCTCTAGTGTGTTTCTTATCAGTCTCATCTGATATTCTCTAATGTGTTTCTCATCAGTCTCAGGTGATATTTTCTAGTGTATTTCTCATCAGTCTCAGCTGATATTCTCTAGTGCGCTTCACATCAGTTTCATCTGATATTCTCTAGTGCGTTTCTCATCAGTCTCAGCTGATATTCTCTAGTGCGTTTCTCATCAGTCTCAGCTGATATTCTCTAGTGTGTTTCTCATCAGTCTCAGCTGATATTCTTTAGTGTGTTTCTTATCATTCTCAGCTGATATTCTCTAGTGTGTTTCTCATCAGTCTCAGCTGATATTCTCTAGTTTGTATTTTATCAGTCTCTGCTGATATTCTCTAGTGTGTTTCTCATCAGTCTCAGCTGATATTCTCTAGTGTATTTCTTATCAGTCTCATCTGATATTCTCTAGTGTATTTCTCATCAGTCTCACGTGATATTCACTAGTGTGTTTGTCATCAGTGTCAGCTGATATTCTCTAGTGTGTTTCTTATCAATCTCAGCTGATATTCTCTAGGGTATTTCTCATCAGTCTCAGCTGATATTCTCTAGTGTGTTTCTCATCAGTCTCAGCTGATATTCTCTAGTGTATTTCTCATCAGTCTCACGTGATATTCACTAGTGTGTTTGTCATCAGTGTCAGCTGATATTCTCTAGTGTGTTTCTTATCAATCTCAGCTGATATTCTCTAGGGTATTTCTCATCAGTCTCAGCTGATATTCTCTAGTGTGTTTCTCATCAGTCTCAGCTGATATTCTCTAGTGTGTTTCTCATCAGTCTTAGCTGATATTCTCTAGGGCGTTTCTCATCAGTCTCAGCTGATATTCTCTAGGGCGTTTCTTATCAGTCACAGCTGATATTCTCTTGTGTGTTTCTCTTCAGTCTCAGCTGATATTCTCTAGTGTGTTTGTCATCAGTCTCAGCTGATATTCTCTAGTGTGCTTCACATCAGTCTCAGCTGATATTCTCTAGTGTGTTTGTCATCAGTCTCAGCTGATATTCTCTAGTGTGCTTCACATCAGTTTCATCTGATATTCTCTAGTGTGTTTCTCATCAGTCTCAGCTGATATTCTCTAGTGTGTTTCTTATCATTCTCAGCTGATATTCTCTAGTGTGTTTCTCTTCAGTCTCAGCTGATATTCTCTAGTGTTTTTCTTATCAGTCTCAGCTGATATTCTCTAGTGTGTTTCTCATCAGTCTCAGCCGATATTCTCTAGTGTGTTTCTCATCAGTTTCATCTGATATTCTCTAGTGTGTTTCTCATCAATCTCAGCTGATATTCTCTAGTGCGTTTCTCATCAGTCTCAGCTGATATTCTCTAGTGTGTTTCTCATCAGTCACAGCTGATATTCTCTAGTGTGTTTCACATCAGTTTCAGTTGATATTCTCTAGTGTGTTTCTCATCAGTCACAGCTGATATTCTCTAGTGTGTTTCTCATCAGTCTCAGCTGATATTCTCTATTGTGTTTCTCATCAGTCTGAGCTGATATTCTCTAGTGTATTTCTCATCAGTCTCAGCTGATATTCTCTAGGATGTTTCTCATCAGTCTCAGCTGATATTCTCTAGTGTGTTTCTCATCCGTCTCAGCTGATATTCTCTAGTGTGTTTCTCATCAGTCTCAGCCGATATTCTCTAGTGTGTTTCTCTTCAATCTCAGCTCATATTCTCTAGTGTTGTTCTCATCAGTCTCAGGTGATATTCTCTAGTGTGTTTCTCATCAGTCTCAGCTGATATTCTCTAGTGTGCTTCACATCAGTTTCATCTGATATTTTTCTATGTGTTTGTCATCAGTATCAGCTGATATTCTCTAGTGTGTTTCTCATCAGTCTCAGCTGATATTCTCTAGTGTGTTTCTCATCAGTCTCAGCTGATATTCTCTAGGGCGTTTCTTATCAGTCTCAGCTGATATTCTCTTGTGTGTTTCTCTTCAGTCTCAGCTGATATTCTCTAGTGTGCTTCTCATCAGTCTCAGCTGATATTCTCTAGTGTATTTCTCATCAGTGTCATCTGATATTCTCTAGTGTATTTCACATCAGTCTCAGTTGATATTCTCTAGTGTGTTTCTCATCAGTTTCATCTGATATTCTCTAGTGTGTTTCTCATCAGTTTCATCTGATATTCTCTAGTGTGTTTCTCATCAGTTTCAGCTGATATTCTCTAGTGTGTTTCTCATCAGTCTCAGCTGATATTCTCTAGTGTGTTTCTCATCAGTCTCAGCTGATGTTCTCTAGTGTGTTTCTCATCAGTCTAAGCTGATATTCTCTAGTGTTTTTCTTATCAGTCTCATCTGATGTTCTCTAGTGTGTTTCTCATCAGTTTCAGGTGATATTTTCTAGTGTATTTCTCATCAGTCTCAGCTGATATTTTCTAGAGTATTTCTCATTAGTCTCAGCTGATATTCTCTAGTGTGTTTCTCATCAGTTTCATCTGATATTCTCTAGTGCGTTTCTCATCAGTCTCAGCTGATATTCTCTAGTGCGTTTCTCATCATTCTCAGCTGATATTCTCTAGTGTGTTTCTCATCAGTCTCAGCTGATATTCTCTAGTGTGTTTCTTATGAGACTCAGCTGATATTCTCTAGTGTGTTTCTTATCAGTCTCAGCTGATATTCTCTAGTGCGCTTCACATCAGTTCCATCTGATATTCTCTAGTGCATTTCTCATCAGTCTCAGCTGATATTCTCTAGTGCGTTTCTCATCATTCTCAGCTGATATTTTCTAGTGTATTTCTCATCAGTCTCAGCTGATATTTTCTAGTGTATTTCTCATTAGTCTCAGCTGATATTCTCTAGTGTGTTTCTCATCAGTCTCAGCTGATATTCTCTGGTGTGTTTCTCATCAGTCTCAGCTGATATTCTCTAGTGTGTTTCTCATCAGTCTCAGCTGATATTCTCTAGTGTGTTTCTTATCAGTCTCAGCTGATATTCTCTAGTGTTTTTCTTATCAGTCTCAGCTGATATTCTCTAGTGCGTTTCTCTTCAGTTTCATCAGATATTCTCTAGTGCGTTTCTCATCAGTCTCAGCTGATATTCTCTAGTGCGTTTCTCATCAGTCTCAGCTGATATTCTCTAGTGTGTTTCTCATCAGTCTCAGCTGATATTCTCTAGTGTGTTTCTCATCAGTCTCAGCTGAGATTTTTTGATGCGTTTCTCATCAGCATCACCTGATATTCTCTTGTGCGTTTCTCATCAGTCTCAGCTGATATTCTCTAGTGTGTTTCTCATCAGTCTCAGCTGATATTCTCTAGTGTGTTTCTCATCAGTTTCATCTGATATTCTCTAGTGTGTTTCTCATCAATCTCAGCTGATATTCTCTAGTGCTTTTCTTATCAGTCTCAGCTGATATTCTCTAGTGTATTTCTCATCAGTCAGAGCTGATATTCTCTAGTGTGTTTCTCATCAGTCTCAGCTGATATTCTCTAGTGTGTTTCTCATCAGTCACAGCTTATATTATCTAGTGTGTTTCTCATCAGTCTGAGCTGATATTCTCTAGGGCGTTTCTCATCAGTCTCTGCTGATATTCTCTAGTGTGTTTCTCATCCGTCTCAGCTGATATTCTCTAGTGTGTTTCTCATCAGTCTCAGCCGATATTCTCTAGTGTGTTTCTCATCAATCTCAGCTCATATTCTCTAGTGTTGTTCTCATCAGTCTGAGGTGATATTCTCTAGTGTGTTTATCATCAGTCTCAGCTGATATTCTCTAGTGTGTTTCTCATCAGTCTCAGCTGATATTCTCTAGGGCGTTTCTTATCAGTCTCAGCTGATATTCTCTTGTGTGTTTCACTTCAGTCTCAGCTGATATTCTCTAGTGTGCTTCACATCAGTCTCAGCTGATATTCTCTAGTGTATTTCTCATCAGTCTCAGCTGATATTCTCTAGTGTGTTTCTCATCAGTTTCATCTGATTTTCGCTAGTGTGCTTCTCATTAGTTTCATCTGAAATTCTCTAGTGTATATCTCATCAGTCTCAGTTGATATTCTCTAGTGTATTTCTCATCAGTCTCAGCTGATATTCTCTAGTGTGTTTCTCATCAGTCTCAGCTGATATTCTCTAGTGTGTTTCTCATCAGTCTCAGGTGATATTTTCTAGTGTATTTCTCATCAGTCTCAGCTGATATTTTCTAGTGTATTTCTCATTAGTCTCAGCTGATATTCTCTAGTGCGCTTCACATCAGTTTCATCTGATATTCTCTAGTGCGTTTCTCATCAGTCTCAGCTGATATTCTCTAGTGCGTTTCTCATCAGTCTCAGCTGATATTCTCTAGTGTGTTTCTCATCAGTCTCAGCTGATATTCTCTAGTGTGTTTCTTATCATTCTCAGCTGATATTCTCTAGTGTGTTTCTCATCAGTCTCAGCTGATATTCTCTAGTGTTTTTCTTATCAGTCTCAGCTGATATTCTCTAGTGTGTTTCTCATCAGTCTCAGCCGATATTCTCTAGTGTGTTTCTCATAAGTTTCTTCTGATATTCTCTAGTGTGTTTCTCATCAATCTCAGCTGATATTCTCTAGTGCTTTTCTTATCAGTCTCAGCTGATATTCTCTAGTGTATTTCTCATCAGTCAGAGCTGATATTCTCTAGTGTGTTTCTCATCAGTCTCAGCTGATATTCTCTAGTGTGTTTCTCTTCAGTCCCAGCTTATATTATCTAGTGTGTTTCTCATCAGTCTGAGCTGATATTCTCTAGGGCGTTTCTCATCAGTCTCTGCTGATATTCTCTAGTGTGTTTCTCATCCGTCTCAGCTGATATTCTCTAGTGTGTTTCTCATCAGTCTCAGCCGATATTCTCTAGTGTGTTTCTCATCAATCTCAGCTCATATTCTCTAGTGTTGTTCTCATCAGTCTCAGGTGATATTCTCTAGTGTGTTTGTCATCAGTCTCAGCTGATATTCTCTAGTGTGTTTCTCATCAGTCTCAGCTGATATTCTCTAGGGCGTTTCTTATCAGTCTCAGCTGATATTCTCTTGTGTGTTTCTCTTCAGTCTCAGCTGATATTCTCTAGTGTGCTTCACATCAGTCTCAGCTGATATTCTCTAGTGTATTTCTCATCAGTCTCAGCTGATATTCTCTAGTGTGTTTCTCATCAATTTCATCTGATTTTCGCTAGTGTGCTTCTCATTAGTTTCATCTGAAATTCTCTAGTGTATTTCTCATCAGTCTCAGTTGGTATTCTCTAGTGTATTTCTCATCAGTCTCAGCTGATATTCTCTAGTGTGTTTCTCATCAGTCTCAGCTGATATTCTCAAGTGTGTTTCTCATCAGTCTCAGCAGATATTCTCTAGTGTGTTTCTCATCAGTCTCCGCTGATATTCTCTAGTGTGTTTCTTATCAGTCTCAGCTGATATTCTCTAGTGTGTTTCTCATCAGTCTCAGCTGATATTCTCTAGTGTATTTCTCATCAGTCTCAGCTGATATTCTCTAGTGTGCTTCACATCAGTCTCAGCTGATATTCTCTAGTGTGTTTCTTATCAGTCTCATCTGATATTCTCTAATGTGTTTCTCATCAGTCTCAGGTGATATTTTCTAGTGTATTTCTCATCAGTCTCAGCTGATATTTTCTAGTGTATTTCTCATTAGTCTCAGCTGATATTCTCTAGTGCGCTTCACATCAGTTTCATCTGATATTCTCTAGTGCGTTTCTCATCAGTCTCAGCTGATATTCTCTAGTGCGTTTCTCATCAGTCTCAGCCGATATTCTCTAGTGTGTTTCCCATCAGTCTCAGCTGATATTCTCTAGTGTGTTTCTTATCATTCTCAGCTGATATTCTCTAGTGTGTTTCTCATCAGTCTCAGCTGATATTCTCTAGTTTGTTTTTTATCAGTTTCTGCTGATATTCTCTAGTGTGTTTCTCATCAGTCTCAGCTGATATTCTCTAGTGTATTTCTTATCAGTCTCATCTGATATTCTCTAGTGTATTTCTCATCAGTCTCACGTGATATTCACTAGTGTGTTTGTCATCAGTGTCAGCTGATATTCTCTAGTGTGTTTCTTATCAATCTCAGCTGATATTCTCTAGGGTATTTCTCATCAGTCTCAGCTGATATTCTCTAGTGTGTTTCTCATCAGTCTCAGCTGATATTCTCTAGTGTGTTTCTCATCAGTCTCAGCTGATTTTCTCTAGGGCGTTTCTCATCAGTCTCAGCTGATATTCTCTAGGGCATTTCTTATCAGTCTCAACTGATATTCTCTAGTGTGTTTCTCATCATTCTCAACTGATATTCTCTAGTGTGTTTCTCATCAGTCTCAGGTGATATTTTCTAGTGTATTTCTCATCAGTCTCAGCTGATATTTTCTAGTGTATTCCTCATCAGTCTCAGCTGATATTCTCTAGTGTGTTTCTCATCAGTCTCAGCTGATATTCTCTAGTGCACTTCACATCAGTCTCATCTGATATTCTCTAGTGCGTTTCTCATCAGCCTCAGCTGATATTCTCTAGTGCGTTTCTCATCAGTCTCAGCTGATATTCTCTAGTGTGTTCCTCATCAGTCTCAGCTGATATTCTCTAGTGTGTTTCTTATCATTCTCAGCCTATATTCTCTAGTGTGTTTCTCATCAGTCTCAGCTGATATTCTCTAGTGTATCAGTCTCAGCTGATATTCTTTAGGGCGTTTCTCCTCAGTCTCAGCTGATATTCTCTAGTGTGCTTCACATCAGTCTCAGCTGATATTCTCTAGTGTGTTTCTTATCAGTCTCATCTGATATTCTCTAATGTGTTTCTCATCAGTCTCAGGTGATATTTTCTAGTGTATTTCTCATCAGTCTCAGCTGATATTTTCTAGTGTATTTCTCATTAGTCTCAGCTGATATTCTCTAGTGCGCTTCACATCAGTTTCATCTGATATTCTCTAGTGCGTTTCTCATCAGTCTCAGCTGATATTCTCTAGTGCGTTTCTCATCAGTCTCAGCTGATATTCTCTAGTGTGTTTCTCATCAGTCTCAGCTGATATTCTTTAGTGTGTTTCTTATCATTCTCAGCTGATATTCTCTAGTGTGTTTCTCATCAGTCTCAGCTGATATTCTCTAGTTTGTATTTTATCAGTCTCTGCTGATATTCTCTAGTGTGTTTCTCATCAGTCTCAGCTGATATTCTCTAGTGTATTTCTTATCAGTCTCATCTGATATTCTCTAGTGTATTTCTCATCAGTCTCACGTGATATTCACTAGTGTGTTTGTCATCAGTGTCAGCTGATATTCTCTAGTGTGTTTCTTATCAATCTCAGCTGATATTCTCTAGGGTATTTCTCATCAGTCTCAGCTGATATTCTCTAGTGTGTTTCTCATCAGTCTCAGCTGATATTCTCTAGTGTATTTCTCATCAGTCTCACGTGATATTCACTAGTGTGTTTGTCATCAGTGTCAGCTGATATTCTCTAGTGTGTTTCTTATCAATCTCAGCTGATATTCTCTAGGGTATTTCTCATCAGTCTCAGCTGATATTCTCTAGTGTGTTTCTCATCAGTCTCAGCTGATATTCTCTAGTGTGTTTCTCATCAGTCTTAGCTGATATTCTCTAGGGCGTTTCTCATCAGTCTCAGCTGATATTCTCTAGGGCGTTTCTTATCAGTCACAGCTGATATTCTCTTGTGTGTTTCTCTTCAGTCTCAGCTGATATTCTCTAGTGTGTTTGTCATCAGTCTCAGCTGATATTCTCTAGTGTGCTTCACATCAGTCTCAGCTGATATTCTCTAGTGTGTTTGTCATCAGTCTCAGCTGATATTCTCTAGTGTGCTTCACATCAGTTTCATCTGATATTCTCTAGTGTGTTTCTCATCAGTCTCAGCTGATATTCTCTAGTGTGTTTCTTATCATTCTCAGCTGATATTCTCTAGTGTGTTTCTCATCAGTCTCAGCTGATATTCTCTAGTGTTTTTCTTATCAGTCTCAGCTGATATTCTCTAGTGTGTTTCTCATCAATCTCAGCTGATATTCTCTAGTGTGTTTCTCATCAGTCTCAGCCGATATTCTCTAGTGTGTTTCTCATCAGTTTCATCTGATATTCTCTAGTGTGTTTCTCATCAATCTCAGCTGATATTCTCTAGTGCGTTTCTCATCAGTCTCAGCTGATATTCTCTAGTGTGTTTCTCATCAGTCACAGCTGATATTCTCTAGTGTGTTTCTCATCAGTTTCAGTTGATATTCTCTAGTGTGTTTCTCATCAGTCACAGCTGATATTCTCTAGTGTGTTTCTCATCAGTCTCAGCTGATATTCTCTATTGTGTTTCTCATCAGTCTGAGCTGATATTCTCTAGTGTATTTCTCATCAGTCTCAGCTGATATTCTCTAGGATGTTTCTCATCAGTCTCAGCTGATATTCTCTAGTGTGTTTCTCATCCGTCTCAGCTGATATTCTCTAGTGTGTTTCTCATCAGTCTCAGCCGATATTCTCTAGTGTGTTTCTCTTCAATCTCAGCTCATATTCTCTAGTGTTGTTCTCATCAGTCTCAGGTGATATTCTCTAGTGTGTTTCTCATCAGTCTCAGCTGATATTCTCTAGTGTGCTTCACATCAGTTTCATCTGATATTTTTCTATGTGTTTGTCATCAGTATCAGCTGATATTCTCTAGTGTGTTTCTCATCAGTCTCAGCTGATATTCTCTAGTGTGTTTCTCATCAGTCTCAGCTGATATTCTCTAGGGCGTTTCTTATCAGTCTCAGCTGATATTCTCTTGTGTGTTTCTCTTCAGTCTCAGCTGATATTCTCTAGTGTGCTTCTCATCAGTCTCAGCTGATATTCTCTAGTGTATTTCTCATCAGTCTCAGCTGATATTCTCTAGTGTGTTTCTCATCAGTTTCATCTGATATTCTCTAGTGTATTTCACATCAGTCTCAGTTGATATTCTCTAGTGTGTTTCTCATCAGTTTCATCTGATATTCTCTAGTGTGTTTCTCATCAGTTTCATCTGATATTCTCTAGTGTGTTTCTCATCAGTTTCAGCTGATATTCTCTAGTGTGTTTCTCATCAGTCTCAGCTGATATTCTCTAGTGTGTTTCTCATCAGTCTCAGCTGATGTTCTCTAGTGTGTTTCTCATCAGTCTAAGCTGATATTCTCTAGTGTTTTTCTTATCAGTCTCATCTGATGTTCTCTAGTGTGTTTCTCATCAGTTTCAGGTGATATTTATTAGTGTATTTCTCATCAGTCTCAGCTGATATTTTCTAGAGTATTTCTCATTAGTCTCAGCTGATATTCTCTAGTGTGTTTCTCATCAGTTTCATCTGATATTCTCTAGTGCGTTTCTCATCAGTCTCAGCTGATATTCTCTAGTGCGTTTCTCATCATTCTCAGCTGATATTCTCTAGTGTGTTTCTCATCAGTCTCAGCTGATATTCTCTAGTGTGTTTCTTATGAGACTCAGCTGATATTCTCTAGTGTGTTTCTTATCAGTCTCAGCTGATATTCTCTAGTGCGCTTCACATCAGTTCCATCTGATATTCTCTAGTGCATTTCTCATCAGTCTCAGCTGATATTCTCTAGTGCGTTTCTCATCATTCTCAGCTGATATTTTCTAGTGTATTTCTCATCAGTCTCAGCTGATATTTTCTAGTGTATTTCTCATTAGTCTCAGCTGATATTCTCTAGTGTGTTTCTCATCAGTCTCAGCTGATATTCTCTGGTGTGTTTCTCATCAGTCTCAGCTGATATTCTCTAGTGTGTTTCTCATCAGTCTCAGCTGATATTCTCTAGTGTGTTTCTTATCAGTCTCAGCTGATATTCTCTAGTGTTTTTCTTATCAGTCTCAGCTGATATTCTCTAGTGCGTTTCTCTTCAGTTTCATCAGATATTCTCTAGTGCGTTTCTCATCAGTCTCAGCTGATATTCTCTAGTGCGTTTCTCATCAGTCTCAGCTGATATTCTCTAGTGTGTTTCTCATCAGTCTCAGCTGATATTCTCTAGTGTGTTTCTCATCAGTCTCAGCTGAGATTTTTTGATGCGTTTCTCATCAGCATCACCTGATATTCTCTTGTGCGTTTCTCATCAGTCTCAGCTGATATTCTCTAGTGTGTTTCTCATCAGTCTCAGCTGATATTCTCTAGTGTGTTTCTCATCAGTTTCATCTGATATTTTCTAGTGTGTTTCTCATCAATCTCAGCTGATATTCTCTAGTGCTTTTCTTATCAGTCTCAGCTGATATTCTCTAGTGTATTTCTCATCAGTCAGAGCTGATATTCTCTAGTGTGTTTCTCATCAGTCTCAGCTGATATTCTCTAGTGTGTTTCTCATCAGTCACAGCTTATATTATCTAGTGTGTTTCTCATCAGTCTGAGCTGATATTCTCTAGGGCGTTTCTCATCAGTCTCTGCTGATATTCTCTAGTGTGTTTCTCATCCGTCTCAGCTGATATTCTCTAGTGTGTTTCTCATCAGTCTCAGCCGATATTCTCTAGTGTGTTTCTCATCAATCTCAGCTCATATTCTCTAGTGTTGTTCTCATCAGTCTCAGGTGATATTCTCTAGTGAGTTTATCATCAGTCTCAGCTGATATTCTCTAGTGTGTTTCTCATCAGTCTCAGCTGATATTCTCTAGGGCGTTTCTTATCAGTCTCAGCTGATATTCTCTTGTGTGTTTCACTTCAGTCTCAGCTGATATTCTCTAGTGTGCTTCACATCAGTCTCAGCTGATATTCTCTAGTGTATTTCTCATCAGTCTCAGCTGATATTCTCTAGTGTGTTTCTCATCAGTTTCATCTGATTTTCGCTAGTGTGCTTCTCATTAGTTTCATCTGAAATTCTCTAGTGTATATCTCATCAGTCTCAGTTGATATTCTCTAGTGTATTTCTCATCAGTCTCAGCTGATATTCTCTAGTGTGTTTCTCATCAGTCTCAGCTGATATTCTCTAGTGTGTTTCTCATCAGTCTCAGGTGATATTTTCTAGTGTATTTCTCATCAGTCTCAGCTGATATTTTCTAGTGTATTTCTCATTAGTCTCAGCTGATATTCTCTAGTGCGCTTCACATCAGTTTCATCTGATATTCTCTAGTGCGTTTCTCATCAGTCTCAGCTGATATTCTCTAGTGCGTTTCTCATCAGTCTCAGCTGATATTCTCTAGTGTGTTTCTCATCAGTCTCAGCTGATATTCTCTAGTGTGTTTCTTATCATTCTCAGCTGATATTCTCTAGTGTGTTTCTCATCAGTCTCAGCTGATATTCTCTAGTGTTTTTCTTATCAGTCTCAGCTGATATTCTCTAGTGTGTTTCTCATCAGTCTCAGCCGATATTCTCTAGTGTGTTTCTCATAAGTTTCTTCTGATATTCTCTAGTGTGTTTCTCATCAATCTCAGCTGATATTCTCTAGTGCTTTTCTTATCAGTCTCAGCTGATATTCTCTAGTGTATTTCTCATCAGTCAGAGCTGATATTCTCTAGTGTGTTTCTCATCAGTCTCAGCTGATATTCTCTAGTGTGTTTCTCTTCAGTCACAGCTTATATTATCTAGTGTGTTTCTCATCAGTCTGAGCTGATATTCTCTAGGGCGTTTCTCATCAGTCTCTGCTGATATTCTCTAGTGTGTTTCTCATCCGTCTCAGCTGATATTCTCTAGTGTGTTTCTCATCAGTCTCAGCCGATATTCTCTAGTGTGTTTCTCATCAATCTCAGCTCATATTCTCTAGTGTTGTTCTCATCAGTCTCAGGTGATATTCTCTAGTGTGTTTGTCATCAGTCTCAGCTGATATTCTCTAGTGTGTTTCTCATCAGTCTCAGCTGATATTCTCTAGGGCGTTTCTTATCAGTCTCAGCTGATATTCTCTTGTGTGTTTCTCTTCAGTCTCAGCTGATATTCTCTAGTGTGCTTCACATCAGTCTCAGCTGATATTCTCTAGTGTATTTCTCATCAGTCTCAGCTGATATTCTCTAGTGTGTTTCTCATCAATTTCATCTGATTTTCGCTAGTGTGCTTCTCATTAGTTTCATCTGAAATTCTCTAGTGTATTTCTCATCAGTCTCAGTTGGTATTCTCTAGTGTATTTCTCATCAGTCTCAGCTGATATTCTCTAGTGTGTTTCTCATCAGTCTCAGCTGATATTCTCTAGTGTGTTTCTCATCAGTCTCAGCAGATATTCTCTAGTGTGTTTCTCATCAGTCTCCGCTGATATTCTCTAGTGTGTTTCTTATCAGTCTCAGCTGATATTCTCTAGTGTGTTTCTCATCAGTCTCAGCTGATATTCTCTAGTGTATTTCTCATCAGTCTCAGCTGATATTCTCTAGTGTGCTTCACATCAGTCTCAGCTGATATTCTCTAGTGTGTTTCTTATCAGTCTCATCTGATATTCTCTAATGTGTTTCTCATCAGTCTCAGGTGATATTTTCTAGTGTATTTCTCATCAGTCTCAGCTGATATTTTCTAGTGTATTTCTCATTAGTCTCAGCTGATATTCTCTAGTGCGCTTCACATCAGTTTCATCTGATATTCTCTAGTGCGTTTCTCATCAGTCTCAGCTGATATTCTCTAGTGCGTTTCTCATCAGTCTCAGCCGATATTCTCTAGTGTGTTTCCCATCAGTCTCAGCTGATATTCTCTAGTGTGTTTCTTATCATTCTCAGCTGATATTCTCTAGTGTGTTTCTCATCAGTCTCAGCTGATATTCTCTAGTTTGTTTTTTATCAGTTTCTGCTGATATTCTCTAGTGTGTTTCTCATCAGTCTCAGCTGATATTCTCTAGTGTATTTCTTATCAGTCTCATCTGATATTTTCTAGTGTATTTCTCATCAGTCTCACGTGATATTCACTAGTGTGTTTGTCATCAGTGTCAGCTGATATTCTCTAGTGTGTTTCTTATCAATCTCAGCTGATATTCTCTAGGGTATTTCTCATCAGTCTCAGCTGATATTCTCTAGTGTGTTTCTCATCAGTCTCAGCTGATATTCTCTAGTGTGTTTCTCATCAGTCTCAGCTGATTTTCTCTAGGGCGTTTCTCATCAGTCTCAGCTGATATTCTCTAGGGCATTTCTTATCAGTCACAGCTGATATTCTCTTGTGTGTTTCTCTTCAGTCTCAGCTGATATTCTCTAGTGTGTTTGTCATCAGTCTCAGCTGATATTCTCTAGTGTGCTTCACATCAGTCTCAGCTGATATTCTCTAGTGTGTTTGTCATCAGTCTCAGCTGATATTCTCTAGTGTGCTTCACATCAGTTTCATCTGATATTCTCTAGTGTGTTTCTCATCAGTCTCAGCTGATATTCTCTAGTGTGTTTCTTATCATTCTCAGCTGATATTCTCTAGTGTGTTTCTCATCAGTCTCAGCTGATATTCTCTAGTGTTTTTCTTATCAGTCTCAGCTGATATTCTCTAGTGTGTTTCTCATCAATCTCAGCTGATATTCTCTAGTGTGTTTCTCATCAGTCTCAGCCGATATTCTCTAGTGTGTTTCTCATCAGTTTCATCTGATATTCTCTAGTGCGTTTCTCATCAATCTCAGCTGATATTCTCTAGTGCGTTTCTCATCAGTCTCAGCTGATATTCTCTAGTGTGTTTCTCATCAGTCACAGCTGATATTCTCTAGTGTGTTTCTCATCAGTCTCAGTTGATATTCTCTAGTGTGTTTCTCATCAGTCACAGCTGATATTCTCTAGTGTGTTTCTCATCAGTCTCAGCTGATATTCTCTAGTGTGTTTCTCATCAGTCTGAGCTGATATTCTCTAGTGTATTTCTCATCAGTCTCAGCTGATTTTCTCTAGGACGTTTCTCATCAGTCTCAGCTGATATTCTCTAGTGTGTTTCTCATCCGTCTCAGCTGATATTCTCTAGTGTGTTTCTCATCAGTCTCAGCCGATATTCTCTAGTGTGTTTCTCATCAATCTCAGCTCATATTCTCTAGTGTTGTTCTCATCAGTCTCAGGTGATATTCTCTAGTGTGTTTCTCATCAGTCTCAGCTGATATTCTCTAGTGTGCTTCACATCAGTTTCATCTGATATTTTTCTATGTGTTTCTCATCAGTATCAGCTGATATTCTCTAGTGCGTTTCTCATCAGTCTCAGCTTAGATTCTCTAGTGTGTTTCTCATCAGTCTCAGCTGATATTCTCTAGGGCGTTTCTAATCAGTCTCAGCTGATATTCTCTTGTGTGTTTCTCTTCAGTCTCAGCTGATATTCTCTAGTGTGCTTCACATCAGTCTCAGCTGATATTCTCTAGTGTATTTCTCATCAGTCTCAGCTGATATTCTCTAGTGTGTTTCTCATCAGTTTCATCTGATATTCTCTAGTGTATTTCACATCAGTCTCAGTTGATATTCTCTAGTGTGTTTCTCATCAGTTTCATCTGATATTCTCTAGTGTGTTTCTCATCAGTTTCATCTGATATTCTCTAGTGTGTTTCTCATCAGTTTCAGCTGATATTCTCTAGTGTGTTTCTCATCAGTCTCAGCTGATATTCTCTAGTGTGTTTTTCATCAGTCTCAGCTGATGTTCTCTAGTGTGTTTCTCATCAGTCTAAGCTGATATTCTCTAGTGTTTTTCTTATCAGTCTCATCTGATGTTCTCTAGTGTGTTTCTCATCAGTCTCAGGTGATATTTTCTAGTGTATTTCTCATCAGTCTCAGCTGATATTTTCTAGTGTATTTCTCATTAGTCTCAGCTGATATTCTCTAGTGTGTTTCTCATCAGTTTCATCTGATATTCTCTAGTGCGTTTCTCATCAGTCTCAGCTGATATTCTCTAGTGCGTTTCTCATCATTCTCAGCTGATATTCTCTAGTGTGTTTCTCATCAGTCTCAGCTGATATTCTCTAGTGTGTTTCTTATGAGACTCAGCTGATATTCTCTAGTGTGTTTCTTATCAGTCTCAGCTGATATTCTCTAGTGCGCTTCACATCAGTTCCATCTGATATTCTCTAGTGCGTTTCTCATCAGTCTCAGCTGATATTCTCTAGTGCGTTTCTCATCAGTCTCAGTTGATATTCTCTAGTGTGTTTCTCATCAGTCTCAGCTGATATTCTCTAGTGTGTTTCTCATCAGTCTCAGCTGATATTCTCTAGTGTGTTTCTCATCAGTCTCAGCTGATATTCTCTAGTGTGTTTCTTATCAGTCTCAGCTGATATTCTCTAGTGTTTTTCTTATCAGTCTCAGCTGATATTCTCTAGTGCGTTTCTCTTCAGTTTCATCTGATATTCTCTAGTGCGTTTCTCATCAGTCTCAGCTGATATTCTCTAGTGCGTTTCTCATCAGTCTCAGCTGATATTCTCTAGTGTGTTTCTCATCAGTCTCAGCTGATATTCTCTAGTGTGTTTCTCATCAGTCTCAGCTGAGATTTTTCTATGCGTTTCTCATCAGTATCACCTGATATTCTCTTGTGCGTTTCTCATCAGTCTCAGCTGATATTCTCTAGTGTGTTTCTCATCAGTCTCAGCTGATATTCTCTAGTGTGTTTCTCATCAGTCTCAGCTGATATTCTCTAGTGTGCTTCACATCAGTCTCAGCTGATATTCTCTAGTGTATTTCTCATCAGTCTCAGCAGATATTTTCTAGTGTGCTTCTCATCAGTTTCATCTGATGTTCTCTAGTGTATTTCTCATCAGTCTCAGCTGATATTCTCTAGTGTGTTTCTCATCAGTCTCAGCTGATATTCTCTAGTGTGCTTCACATCAGTCTCAGCTGATATTCTCTAGAGTGTTTCTCATCAGTCTCAGCTGATATTCTCTAGTGTGTTTCTCATCAGTTTCATCTGATATTCTCTAGTCTGTTTCTCATCAGTCTCAGCTGATATTCTCTAGTGTATTTCTCAGCAGTCTCAGCTGATATTCTCTAGTGTGTTTCTCATCAGTCTCAGCTGATATTGTCTAGTGTGTTTCTTATCAGTCTCAACTGATATTCTCTAGTGTGTTTCTCATCATTCTCAACTGATATTCTCTAGTGTGTTTCTCATCAGTCTCAGGTGATATTTTCTAGTGTATTTCTCATCAGTCTCAGCTGATTTTTTCTAGTGTATTCCTCATCAGTCTCATCTGAAATTCTCTAGTGTGTTTCTCATCAGTCTCAGCTGATATTCTCTAGTGCACTTCACATCAGTCTCATCTGATATTCTCTAGTGCGTTTCTCATCAGCCTCAGCTGATATTCTCTAGTGCGTTTCTCATCAGTCTCAGCTGATATTCTCTAGTGTGTTCCTCATCAGTCTCAGCTGATATTCTCTAGTGTGTTTCTTATCATTCTCAGCTGATATTCTCTAGTGTGTTTCTCATCAGTCTCAGCTGATATTCTCTAGTGTATTTCTCATCAGTCTCAGCTGATATTCTTTAGGGCGCTTCTCCTCAGTCTCAGCTGATATTCTCTAGTGTGTTTCTCATCCGTCTCTGCTGATATTCTCTAGTGTGTTTCTCATCAGTCTCAGCCGATATTCTCTAGTGTGTTTCTCATCAATCTCAGCTCATATTCTCTAGTGTTGTTCTCATCAGTCTCAGGTGATATTCTCTAGTGTGTTTCTCATCAGTTTCATCTGATATTTTTCTATGTGTTTCTCATCAGTATCAGCTGATATTCTCTAGTGCATTTCTCATCAGTCTCAGCTGATATTCTCTAGTGTGTTTCTCATCAGTCTCAGCTGATATTCTCTAGGGCGTTTCTTATCAGTCTCAGCTGATATTCTCTTGTGTGTTTCTCTTCAGTCTCAGCTGATATTCTCTAGTGTGCTTCACATCAGTCTCAACTGATATTCTCTAGTGTATTTCTCATCAGTCTCAGCTGATATTCTCTAGTGTGTTTCTCATCAGTTTCATCTGATATTCTCTAGTGTGTTTCTCATCAGTTTCATCTGATATTCTCTAGTGTGTTTCTCATCAGTTTCATCTGATATTCTCTAGTGCGTTTCTCATCAGTCTCAGCTGATATTCTCTAGTGCGTTTCTCATCAGTCTCAGCTGATATTCTCTAGTGTGTTTCTCATCAGTCTCAGCTGATATTCTCTAGTGTGTTTCTCATCAGTCTCAGCTGAGATTTTTCTATGATTTTCTCATCAGTATCACCTGATATTCTCTTGTGCGTTTCTCATCAGTCTCAGCTGATATTCTCTAGTGTGTTTCTCATCAGTCTCAGCTGATATTCTCTAGTGTGTTTCTCATCAGTCTCAGCTGATATTCTCTAGTGTGTTTCTTATCTGTCTCACCTGATATTCTCTAGTGTGTTTCTCATCAGTCTCAGCTGATATTCTCTAGTGTGCTTCACATCAGTCTCAGCTGATGTTCTCTAGTGTATTTCTCATCAGTCTCAGCAGATATTTTCTAGTGTGCTTCTCATCAGTTTCATCTGATGTTCTCTAGTGTATTTCTCATCAGTCTCAGCTGATATTCTCTAGTGTGTTTCTCATCAGTCTCAGTTGATATTCTCTAGTGTGCTTCACATCAGTCTCAGCTGATATTCTCTAGAGTGTTTCTCATCAGTCTCAGCTGATATTCTCTAGTGTGTTTCTCATCAGTTTCATCTGATATTCTCTAGTCTGTTTCTCATCAGTCTCAGCTGATATTCTCTAGTGTATTTCTCAGCAGTCTCAGCTGATATTCTCTAGTGTGTTTCTCATCAGTCTCAGCTGATATTGTCTAGTGTGTTTCTTATCAGTCTCAACTGATATTCTCTAGTGTGTTTCTCATCATTCTCAGCTGATATTCTCTAGTGTGTTTCTCATCAGTCTCAGGTGATATTTTCTAGTGTATTTCTCATCAGTCTCAGCTGATATTTTCTAGTGTATTCCTCATCAGTCTCAGCTGATATTCTCTAGTGTGTTTCTCATCAGTCTCAGCTGATATTCTCTAGTGCACTTCACATCAGTCTCATCTGATATTCTCTAGTGCGTTTCTCATCAGCCTCAGCTGATATTCTCTAGTGCGTTTCTCATCAGTCTCAGCTGATATTCTCTAGTGTGTTCCTCATCAGTCTCAGCTGATATTCTCTAGTGTGTTTCTTATCATTCTCAGCTGATATTCTCTAGTGTGTTTCTCATCAGTCTCAGCTGATATTCTCTAGTGTATTTCTCATCAGTCTCAGCTGATATTTTTTAGGGCGTTTCTCCTCAGTCTCAGCTGATATTCTCTAGTGTGTTTCTCATCCGTCTCAGCTGATATTCTCTAGTGTGTTTCTCATCAGTCTCAGCCGATATTCTCTAGTGTGTTTCTCATCAATCTCAGCTCATATTCTCTAGTGTTGTTCTCATCAGTCTCAGGTGATATTCTCTAGTGTGTTTCTCATCAGTCTCAGCTGATATTCTCTAGTGTGCTTCACATCAGTTTCATCTGATATTTTTCTATGTGTTTCTCATCAGTATCAGCTGATATTCTCTAGTGCGTTTCTCATCAGTCTCAGCTGATATTCTCTAGTGTGTTTCTCATCAGTCTCAGCTGATATTCTCTAGGGCGTTTCTTATCAGTCTCAGCTGATATTCTCTTGTGTGTTTCTCTTCAGTCTCAGCTGATATTCTCTAGTGTGCTTCACATCAGTCTCAGCTGATATTCTCTATTGTATTTCTCATCAGTCTCTGCTGAAATTCTCTAGTGTGTTTCTCATCAGTTTCATCTGATATTCTCTAGTGTATTTCTCATCAGTCTCAGGTGATATTCTCTAGTGTGTTTCTCATCAGTTTCATCTGATATTCTCTAGTGTGTTTCTCATCAGTTTCATCTGGTATTCTCTAGTGTGTTTCTCATCAGTTTCAGCTGATATTCTCTAGTGTGTTTCTCATCAGTCTCAGCTGATATTCTCTAGTGTGTTTCTCATCAGTCTCAGCTGATGTTCTCTAGTGTGTTTCTCATCAGTCTCAGCTGATATTCTCTAGTGTGTTTCTTATCAGTCTCATCTGATATTCTCTAGTGTGTTTCTCATCAGTCTCAGGTGATATTTTCTAGTGTATTTCTCATCAGTCTCAGCTGATATGTTCTAGTGTATTTCTCATTAGTCTCAGCTGATATTCTCTAGTGTGTTTCTCATCAGTTTCATCTGATATTCTCTAGTGCGTTTCTCATCAGTCTCAGCTGATATTCTCTAGTGCGTTTCTCATCATTCTCAGCTGATATTCTCTAGTGTGTTTCTCATCAGTCTCAGCTGATATTCTCTAGTGTGTTTCTTATGAGTCTCAGCTGATATTCTCTAGTGTGTTTCTTATCAGTCTCAGCTGATATTCTCTAGTGCACTTCACATCAGTTTCATCTGATATTCTCTAGTGCGTTTCTCATCAGTCTCAGCTGATATTCTCTAGTGCGTTTCTCATCAGTCTCAGCTGATATTCTCTAGTGTGTTTCTCATCAGTCTCAGCTGATATTCTCTAGTGTGTTTCTCATCAGTCTCAGCTGATATTCTCTAGTGTGTTTCTTATCAGTCTCAGCTGATATTCTCTAGTGTTTTTCTTATCAGTCTCAGCTGATATTCTCTAGTGCGTTTCTCTTCAGTTTCATCTGATATTCTCTAGTGCGTTTCTCATCAGTCTCAGCTGATATTCTCTAGTGCGTTTCTCATCAGTCTCAGCTGATATTCTCTAGTGCGTTTCTCATCAGTCTCAGCTGATATTCTCTAGTGTGTTTCTCATCAGTCTCAGCTGATATTCTCTAGTGTGTTTCTCACCAGTCTCAGCTGAGATTTTTCTATGCGTTTCTCATCAGTATCACCTGATATTGTCTTGTGCATTTCTCATCAGTCTCAGCTGATATTCTCTAGTGTGTTTCTCATCAGTCTCAGCTGATATTCTCTAGTGTGTTTCTCATCAGTCTCAGCTGATATTTTCTAGTGTGTTTCTTATCTGTCTCACCTGATATTCTCTAGTGTGTTTCTCATCAGTCTCAGCTGATATTCTCTAGTGTGCTTCACATCAGTCTCAGCTGATATTCTCTAGTGTATTTCTCATCAGTCTCAGCTGATATTCTCTAGTGTGCTTCTCATCAGTTTCATCTGATGTTCTCTAGTGTATTTCTCATCAGTCTCAGCTGATATTCTCTAGTGTGTTTCTCATCAGTCTCAGCTGATATTCTCTAGTGTGCTTCACATCAGTCTCAGCTGATATTCTCTAGAGTGTTTCTCATCAGTCTCAGCTGATATTCTCTAGTGTGTTTCTCATCAGTTTCATCTGATATTCTCTAGTCTGTTTCTCATCAGTCTTAGCTGATATTCTCTAGTGTATTTCTCAGCAGTCTCAGCTGATATTCTCTAGTGTGTTTCTCATCAGTCTCAGCTGATATTGTCTAGTGTGTTTCTTATCAGTCTCAACTGATATTCTCTAGTGTGTTTCTTATCATTCTCAGCTGATATTCTCTAGTGTGTTTCTCATCAGTCTCAGGTGATATTTTCTAGTGTATTTCTCATCAGTCTCAGCTGATATTTTCTAGTGTATTCCTCTTCAGTCTCAGCTGATATTCTCTAGTGTGTTTCTCATCAGTCTCAGCTGATATTCTCTAGTGCACTTCACATCAGTCTCATCTGATATTCTCTAGTGCGTTTCTCATCAGCCTCAGCTGATATTCTCTAGTGCGTTTCTCATCAGTCTCAGCTGATATTCTCTAGTGTGTTCCTCATCAGTCTCAGCTGATATTCTCTAGTGTGTTTCTTATCATTCTCAGCTGATATTCTCTAGTGTGTTTCTCATCAGTCTCAGCTGATATTCTCTAGTGTGTTTCTTATGAGTCTCAGCTGATATTCTCTAGTGTGTTTCTTATCAGTCTCAGCTGATATTCTCTAGTGCACTTCACATCAGTTTCATCTGATATTCTCTAGTGCGTTTCTCATCAGTCTCAGCTGATATTCTCTAGTGCGTATCTCATCAGTCTCAGCTGATATTCTCTAGTGTGTTTCTCATCAGTCTCAGCTGATATTCTCTAGTGTGTTTCTCATCAGTCTCAGCTGATATTCTCTAGTGTGTTTCTTATCAGTCTCAGCTGATATTCTCTAGTGTTTTTCTTATCAGTCTCAGCTGATATTCTCTAGTGCGTTTCTCTTCAGTTTCATCTGATATTCTCTAGTGCGTTTCTCATCAGTCTCAGCTGATATTCTCTAGTGCGTTTCTCATCAGTCTCAGCTGATATTCTCTAGTGCGTTTCTCATCAGTCTCAGCTGATATTCTCTAGTGTGTTTCTCATCAGTCTCAGCTGATATTCTCTAGTGTGTTTCTCTCCAGTCTCAGCTGAGATTTTTCTATGCGTTTCTCATCAGTATCACCTGATATTGTCTTGTGCGTTTCTCATCAGTCTCAGCTGATATTCTCTAGTGTGTTTCTCATCAGTCTCAGCTGATATTCTCTAGTGTGTTTCTCATCAGTCTCAGCTGATATTTTCTAGTGTGTTTCTTATCTGTCTCACCTGATATTCTCTAGTGTGTTTCTCATCAGTCTCAGCTGATATTCTCTAGTGTGCTTCACATCAGTCTCAGCTGATATTCTCTAGTGTATTTCTCATCAGTCTCAGCTGATATTCTCTAGTGTGCTTCTCATCAGTTTCATCTGATGTTCTCTAGTGTATTTCTCATCAGTCTCAGCTGATATTCTCTAGTGTGTTTCTCATCAGTCTCAGCTGATATTCTCTAGTGTGCTTCACATCAGTCTCAGCTGATATTCTCTAGAGTGTTTCTCATCAGTCTCAGCTGATATTCTCTAGTGTGTTTCTCATCAGTTTCATCTGATATTCTCTAGTCTGTTTCTCATCAGTCTTAGCTGATATTCTCTAGTGTATTTCTCAGCAGTCTCAGCTGATATTCTCTAGTGTGTTTCTCATCAGTCTCAGCTGATATTGTCTAGTGTGTTTCTTATCAGTCTCAACTGATATTCTCTAGTGTGTTTCTTATCATTCTCAGCTGATATTCTCTAGTGTGTTTCTCATCAGTCTCAGGTGATATTTTCTAGTGTATTTCTCATCAGTCTCAGCTGATATTTTCTAGTGTATTCCTCTTCAGTCTCAGCTGATATTCTCTAGTGTGTTTCTCATCAGTCTCAGCTGATATTTTCTAGTGCACTTCACATCAGTCTCATCTGATATTCTCTAGTGCGTTTCTCATCAGCCTCAGCTGATATTCTCTAGTGCGTTTCTCATCAGTCTCAGCTGATATTCTCTAGTGTGTTCCTCATCAGTCTCAGCTGATATTCTCTAGTGTGTTTCTTATCATTCTCAGCTGATATTCTCTAGTGTGTTTCTCATCAGTCTCAGCTGATATTCTCTAGTGCTTTTCTTATCAGTCTCAGCTGATATTCTCTAGTGCATTTCTCATCAGTCACAGCTGATATTCTCTAGTGTGTTTCTCATCAGTCTCAGCTGATATTCTCTAGTGTGTTTCTCATCATTCACAGCTGATATTCTCTAGTGTGTTTCTCATCAGTCTGAGCTGATATTCTCTAGTCGTTTCTCATCAGTCTCAGCTGATATTCTCTAGTGCGTTTCTCATCAGTCTCAGCTGATATTCTCTAGTGCGTTTCTCATCATTCTCAGCTGATATTCTCTAGTGTGTTTCTTATCAGTCTCATCTGATATTCTCTAGTGTGTTTCTCATCAGTCTCAGGTGATATTTTCTAGTGTATTTCTCATCAGTCTCAGCTGATATTTTCTAGTGTATTTCTCATTAGTCTCAGCTGATATTCTCTAGTGCGCTTCACATCAGTTTCATCTGATATTCTCTAGTGCGTTTCTCATCAGTCTCAGCTGATATTCTCTAGTGCGTTTCTCATCAGTCTCAGCTGATATTCTCTAGTGTGTTTCTCATCAGTCTCAGCTGATATTCTCTAGTGTGTTTCTTATCATTCTCAGCTGATATTCTCTAGTGTGTTTCTCATCAGTCTCAGCTGATATTCTCTAGTTTGTTTTTTATCAGTCTCTGCTGATATTCTCTAGTGTGTTTCTCATCAGTCTCAGCTGATATTCTCTTGTGTATTTCTTATCAGTCTCATCTGATATTCTCTAGTGTATTTCTCATCAGTCTCACGTGATATTCACTAGTGTGTTTGTCATCAGTGTCAGCTGATATTCTCTAGTGTGTTTCTTATCAATCTCAGCTGATATTCTCTAGGGTATTTCTCATCAGTCTCAGCTGATATTCTCTAGTGTGTTTCTCATCAGTCTCAGCTGATATTCTCTAGTGTGTTTCTCATCAGTCTCAGCCGATATTCTCTAGGGCGTTTCTCATCAGTCTCAGCTGATATTCTCTAGGGCGTTTCTTATCAGTCACAGCTGATATTCTCTTGTGTGTTTCTCTTCAGTCTCAGCTGATATTCTCTAGTGTGCTTCACATCAGTCTCAGCTGATATTCTCTAATGTGTTTGTCATCAGTCTCAGCTGATATTCTCTAGTGTGCTTCACATCAGTTTCATCTGATATTCTCTAGTGTGTTTCTCATCAGTCTCAGCTGATATTCTCTAGTGTGTTTCTTATCATTCTCAGCTGATATTCTCTAGTGTGTTTCTCATCAGTCTCAGCTGATATTCTCTAGTGTTTTTCTTATCAGTCTCAGCTGATATTCTCTAGTGTGTTTCTCATCAATCTCAGCCGATATTCTCTAGTGTGTTTCTCATCAGTCTCAGCCGATATTCTCTAATGTGTTTCTCATCAGTTTCATCTGATATTCTCTAGTGTGTTTCTCATCAATCTCAGCTGATATTCTCTAGTGCGTTTCTCATCAGTCTCAGCTGATATTCTCTAGTTTGTTTCTCATCAGTCACAGCTGATATTCTCTAGTGTGTTTCTCATCAGTCACAGCTGATATTCTCTTGTGTGTTTCTCATCAGTCTCAGCTGATATTCTCTAGTGTATTTCTCATCAGTCTGAGCTGATATTCTCTAGTGTATTTCTCATCAGTCTCAGCTGATATTCTCTAGGGCGTTTCTCATCAGTCTTTAGCTGATATTCTCTAGTGTGTTTCTCATCCGTCTCAGCTGATATTCTCTAGTGTGTTTCTCATCAGTCTCAGCCGATATTCTCTAGTGTGTTTCTCATCAATCTCAGCTCATATTCTCTAGTGTTGTTCTCATCAGTCTCAGGTGATATTCTCTAGTGTGTTTCTCATCAGTCTCAGCTGATATTCTCTAGTGTGCTTCACATCAGTTTCATCTGATATTTTTCTATGTGTTTCTCATCAGTATCAGCTGATATTCTCTAGTGCATTTCTCATCAGTCTCAGCTGATATTCTCTAGTGTGTTTCTCATCAGTCTCAGCTGATATTCTCTAGGGCGTTTCTTATCAGTCTCAGTTGATATTCTCTTGTGTGTTTCTCTTCAGTCTCAGCTGATATTCTCTAGTGTGCTTCACATCAGTCTCAGCTGATATTCTCTAGTGTATTTCTCATCAGTCTCAGCTGATATTCTCTAGTGTGTTTCTCATCAGTTTCATCTGATATTCTCTAGTGTATTTCTCATCAGTCTCAGTTGATATTCTCTAGTGTGTTTCTCATCAGTTTCATCTGATATTCTCTAGTGTGTTTCTCATCAGTTTCATCTGATATTCTCTAGTGTGTTTCTCATCAGTTTTAGCTGATATTCTCTAGTGTGTTTCTCATCAGTCTCAGCTGATATTCTCTAGTGTGTTTCTCATCAGTCTCAGCTGATGTTCTCTAGTGTGTTTCTCATCAGTCTCAGCTGATATTCTCTAGTGTGTTTCTTATCAGTCTCATCTGATATTCTCTAGTGTGTTTCTCATCAGTCTCAGGTGATATTTTCTAGTGTATTTCTCATCAGTCTCAGCTGATATTTTCTAGTGTATTTCTCTTTAGTCTCAGCTGATATTCTCTAGTGTGTTTCTCATCAGTTTCATCTGATATTCTCTAGTGCGTTTCTCATCAGTCTCAGCTGATATTCTCTAGTGTGTTTCTCATCAGTCTCAGCTGATATTCTCTAGTGTGTTTCTTATGAGTCTCAGCTGATATTCTCTAGTGTGTTTCTTATCAGTCTCAGCTGATATTCTCTTGTGCGCTTCACATCAGTTTCATCTGATATTCTCTAGTGCGTTTCTCATCAGTCTCAGCTGATATTCTCTAGTGCGTTTCTCATCAGTCTCAGCTGATATTCTCTAGTGTGTTTCTCATCAGTCTCAGCTGATATTCTCTAGTGTGTTTCTCATCAGTCTCAGCTGATATTCTCTAGTGTGTTTCTCATCAGTCTCAGCTGATATTCTCTAGTGTGTTTCTTATCAGTCTCAGCTGATATTCTCTAGTGTTTTTCTTATCAGTCTCAGCTGATATTCTCTAGTGCGTTTCTCTTCAGTTTCATCTGATATTCTCTAGAGCGTTTCTCATCAGTCTCAGCTGATATTCTCTAGTGCGTTTCTCATCAGTCTCAGCTGATATTCTCTAGTGTGTTTCTCATCAGTCTCAGCTGATATTCTCTAGTGTGTTTCTCATCAGTCTCAGCTGAGATTTTTCTATGCGTTTCTCATCAGTATCACCTGATATTCTCTTGTGCGTTTCTCATCAGTCTCAGCTGATATTCTCTAGTGTGTTTCTCATCAGTCTCAGCTGGTATTCTCTAGTGTGTTTCTCATCAGTCTCAGTTGATATTCTCTAGTGTGTTTCTTATCTGTCTCACCTGATATTCTCTAGTTTGTTTCTCATCAGTCTCAGCTGATATTCTCTAGTGTGCTTCACATCAGTCTCAGCTGATATTCTCTAGTGTACTTCTCTTCAGTCTCAGCTGATATTCTCTAGTGTGCTTCTCATCAGTTTCATCTGATGTTCTCTAGTGTATTTCTCATCAGTCTCAGCTGATATTCTCTAGTGTGTTTCTCATCAGTCTCAGCTGATATTTTCTAGTGTGTTTCACATCAGTCTCAGCTGATATTCTCTAGAGTGTTTCTCATCAGTCTCAGCTGATATTCTCTAGTGTGTTTCTCATCAGTTTCATCTGATATTCTCTAGTCTGTTTCTCATCAGTCTCAGCTGATATTCTCTAGTGTATTTCTCAGCAGTCTCAGCTGATATTCTCTAGTGTGTTTCTCATCAGTCTCAGCTGATATTGTCTAGTGTGTTTCTTATCAGTCTCAACTGATATTCTCTAGTGTGTTTCTTATCATTCTCAGCTGATATTCTCTAGTGTGTTTCTCATCAGTCTCAGGTGATATTTTCTAGTGTATTTCTCATCAGTCTCAGCTGATATTTTCTAGTGTATTCCTCATCAGTCTCAGCTGATATTCTCTAGTGTGTTTCTCATCAGTCTCAGCTGATATTCTCTAGTGCACTTCACATCAGTCTCATCTGATATTCTCTAGTGCGTTTCTCATCAGCCTCAGCTGATATTCTCTAGTGCGTTTCTCATCAGTCTCAGCTGATATTCTCTAGTGTGTTCCTCATCAGTCTCAGCTGATATTCTCTAGTGTGTTTCTTATCATTCTCAGCTGATATTCTCTAGTGTGTTTCTCATCAGTCTCAGCTGATATTCTCTAGTGTTTTTCTTATCAGTCTCAGCTGATATTCTCTAGTGTGTTTCTCATCAGTCTCAGCCGATATTCTCTAGTGTGTTTCTCATCAGTTTCATCTGATATTCTCTAGTATGTTTCTCATCAAACTCAGCTGATATTCTCTAGTGCTTTTCTTATCAGTCTCAGCTGATATTCTCTAGTGTATTTCTCATCAGTCACAGCTGATATTCTCTAGTGTTTTTCTTATCAGTCTCAGCTGATATTCTCTAGTGCGTTTCTCTTCAGTTTCATCTGATATTCTCTAGAGCGTTTCTCATCAGTCTCAGCTGATATTCTCTAGTGCGTTTCTCATCAGTCTCAGCTGATATTCTCTAGTGTGTTTCTCATCAGTCTCAGCTGATATTCTCTAGTGTGTTTCTCATCAGTCTCAGCTGAGATTTTTCTATGCGTTTCTCATCAGTATCACCTGATATTCTCTTGTGCGTTTCTCATCAGTCTCAGCTGATATTCTCTAGTGTGTTTCTCATCAGTCTCAGCTGGTATTCTCTAGTGTGTTTCTCATCAGTCTCAGTTGATATTCTCTAGTGTGTTTCTTATCTGTCTCACCTGATATTCTCTAGTTTGTTTCTCATCAGTCTCAGCTGATATTCTCTAGTGTGCTTCACATCAGTCTCAGCTGATATTCTCTAGTGTACTTCTCTTCAGTCTCAGCTGATATTCTCTAGTGTGCTTCTCATCAGTTTCATCTGATGTTCTCTAGTGTATTTCTCATCAGTCTCAGCTGATATTCTCTAGTGTGTTTCTCATCAGTCTCAGCTGATATTTTCTAGTGTGTTTCACATCAGTCTCAGCTGATATTCTCTAGAGTGTTTCTCATCAGTCTCAGCTGATATTCTCTAGTGTGTTTCTCATCAGTTTCATCTGATATTCTCTAGTCTGTTTCTCATCAGTCTCAGCTGATATTCTCTAGTGTATTTCTCAGCAGTCTCAGCTGATATTCTCTAGTGTGTTTCTCATCAGTCTCAGCTGATATTGTCTAGTGTGTTTCTTATCAGTCTCAACTGATATTCTCTAGTGTGTTTCTTATCATTCTCAGCTGATATTCTCTAGTGTGTTTCTCATCAGTCTCAGGTGATATTTTCTAGTGTATTTCTCATCAGTCTCAGCTGATATTTTCTAGTGTATTCCTCATCAGTCTCAGCTGATATTCTCTAGTGTGTTTCTCATCAGTCTCAGCTGATATTCTCTAGTGCACTTCACATCAGTCTCATCTGATATTCTCTAGTGCGTTTCTCATCAGCCTCAGCTGATATTCTCTAGTGCGTTTCTCATCAGTCTCAGCTGATATTCTCTAGTGTGTTCCTCATCAGTCTCAGCTGATATTCTCTAGTGTGTTTCTTATCATTCTCAGCTGATATTCTCTAGTGTGTTTCTCATCAGTCTCAGCTGATATTCTCTAGTGTTTTTCTTATCAGTCTCAGCTGATATTCTCTAGTGTGTTTCTCATCAGTCTCAGCCGATATTCTCTAGTGTGTTTCTCATCAGTTTCATCTGATATTCTCTAGTATGTTTCTCATCAAACTCAGCTGATATTCTCTAGTGCTTTTCTTATCAGTCTCAGCTGATATTCTCTAGTGTATTTCTCATCAGTCACAGCTGATATTCTCTAGTGTGTTTCTCATCAGTCTCAGCTGATATTCTCTAGTGTGTTTCTCATCAGTCACAGCTGATATTCTCTAGTGTGTTTCTCATCAGTCTGAGCTGATATTCTCTAGTCGTTTCTCATCAGTCTCAGCTGATATTCTCTAGTGCGTTTCTCATCAGTCTCAGCTGATATTCTCTAGTGCGTTTCTCATCATTCTCAGCTGATATTCTCTAGTGCGTTTCTCATCAGTCTCAGCTAAAATTCTCTAGTGTGTTTGTCATCAGACTCAGCTGATATTCTCTAGTGTGTTTCTCATCAGTCTCAGCTAAAATTCTCTAGTGTGTTTCTCATCAGTCTCAGCTGATATTCTCTAGTGTGTTTCTCTTCAGTCTCAGCTGATATTCTCTAGTGTGTTTCTCATCAGTCTCAGCTAAAATTCTCTAGTGTGTTTCTCATCAGTCTCAGCTGATATTCTCTAGTGTGTTTCTCATCAGTTTCATCTGATATTGTCTAGTGTTTTTCTCATCAGTCTCAGCTGATATTCTCTAGTGTGTTTCTCATCAGTTTCATCTGATATTGTCTAGTGTTTTTCTCATCAGTCTCAGCTGATATTCTCTAGAGTGTTTCTCATCAGTCTCAGCTGATATTCTCTAGTTAATTTCTCATCAGTCTCAGCTGATATTCTCTAGTGTGTTTCTCATCAGTCTCAGCTGATATTCTCTAGTGTGTTTCTTATCAGTCTCAGCTGATATTCTCTAGTGTGTTTCTTATCAGTCTCAGCTGATATTCTCTAGTGTGTTTCTCATCAGTCTCAGCGGATATTCTCTAGTGTGTTTCTCATCAGTCTCAGCGGATATTCTCTAGTGTGTTTCTCATCAGTCTCAGCGGATATTCTCTAGTGTGTTTCTCATCTGTCTAAACTGATATTCTCTAGTGTGTTTCTCATCAGTCTCAGCTGATATTCTCTAGTGTGTTTCTCATCAGTCTCAGTTGATATTCTCTAGTGTGTTTCTCATCAGTCTCAGCTGATATTCTCTAGTGTATTTCTCATCAGTCTCAGCTGATATTCTCTAGTATGTTTCTCATCAGTCTCAGGTGATATTCTCTAGTGTGTTTCTCATCAGTCTCAGCTGATATTCTCTAGTGTGTCTCTCATCAGTCTCAGCTGATATTCTCTAGTGTATTTCTCATCAGTCTCAGCTGATATTTTCTAGTGTTTTCTCATCAGTCTCAGCTGATATTCTCTAATGTATTTCTCATCAATCTCATCTGATATTCTCTAGTGTGTTTCTCATCAGTCTAATCTGATATTCTCTAGTGTGTTTCTCATCAGTCTCAGCTGATATTCTCTAGTGTATTTCTCATCAGTCTCAGCTGATATTCTCTAGTGTATTTCTCATCAGTCTCAGTTGATATTCTCTAGTGTATTTCTCATCACTCTCAGCTGATATTTTCTAGTGTTTTCTCATCAGTCTCAGCTGATATTCTCTGGTGTATTTCTCATCAATCTCATCTGATATTCTCTAGTACGTTTCACATCAGTCTCAACTGATATTCTCTAGTGTGTTTCTCATCAGTCTCAGCTGATATTCTCTAGTGTGTTTCTCATCAGTCTCAGCTGATATTCTCTAGTGTGTTTCTCATCAGTCTCAGATGATATTCTCTAGTGTGTTTCTCATCAGTCTCAGGTGATATTCTCTAGTGTGTTTCTCATCAGTCTCAGGTGATATTCTCTAGTGTGTTTCTCATCAGTCTCAGCTTATATTTTCTAGTGTATTTCTCATCAGTCTCAGCTGATATTTTCTAGTGTGTTTCTCATCAGTCTCAGCTGATATTCTCTAGTGTGTTTCTCATCAGTCTCAGCTGATATTCTCTAGTGTGTTTCTCATCAGTCTCAGTTGATATTCTCTAGTGTGCTTCACATCAGTCTCAGGTGATATTTTCTAGTGTGTTTCTCATCAGTCTCAGTTGATATTCTCTAGTGTGTTTCTCATCAGTCTCAGTTGATATTCTCTAGTGTGTTTCTCATCAGTCTCAGCTGATATTCTCTAGTGTGTTTCTCATCAGTCTCAGTTGATATTCTCTAGTGTGTTTCTCATCAGTCTCAGCTGATATTCTCTAGTGTGTTTCTCTTCAGTCTCAGCTGATATTCTCTAGTGTGTTTCTCATTAGTCTCAGTTGATATTCTCTAGTGTGTTTCTCATCTGTCTCAGTTGATATTCTCTAGTGTGTTTCTCATCAGTCTCAGCTGATATTCTCTAGTGTGTTTCTCATCAGTCTCATTTGATATTCTCTAGTGTGTTTCTCATCAGTCTCAGTTGATATTCTCTAGTGTGTTTCTCTTCAGTCTCAGCTGATATTCTCTAGTGTGTTTCTCATCAGTCTCAGTTGATATTCTCTAGTGTGTTTCTCATCAGTCTCTGCTGAAATTCTCTAGTGTGTTTCTCATCAGTCTCTGCTGAAATTCTCTAGTGTGTTTCTCATCAGTCTCAGCTGATATTCTCTACTGTGTTTCTCATCTAGTGTGTTTCTTATCAGTCTCAGCTGATATTCTCTAGTGTATTTCTCATCAGTCTCAGCTGATATTCACTAGTGTGTTTCTCATTAGTTTCATCTGATATTCTCTAGTGTGTTTCTCATCAGTCTCAGCTGATTTTCTCTAGTGTATTTCTCATCAGTCTCAGCTGATATTCTCTAGTGTATTTCTCATCAGTCTCAGCTGATATTCTCTAGTGTGTTTCTCATCAGTCTCATCTGATATTCTCTAGTGTGTTTCTTATCAGTCTCAGCTGATATTCTCTAGTGTGTTTCTTATCTGTCTCACCTGATATTCTCTAGTGTGTTTCTCATCAGTCTCAGCTGATATTCTCTAGTGTGTTTCTCATCAGTCTCAGCTGATATTCTCTAGTGTGTTTCTCATCATTCTCAGATTATATTCTCTAGTGTGTTTCTCATCAGTCTCAGCTGATATTCTCTAATGTGTTTCTTATCAGTCTCAGCTGATATTCTCTAGTGTGTTTCTTATCTGTCTCACCTGATATTCTCTAGTGTGTTTCTCATCAGTCTCAGCTGATATTCTCTAGTGTGTTTCTCATCAGTCTCAGCTGATATTCTCTAGTGTATTTCTCAATAGTCTCAGCTGTGTATTTCTCATCAGTCTCAGCTGATATTCTCTAGTGTGTTTCTCATCAGTCTCACCTGATATTCTCTAGTGTATTTCTCATCAGTCTCAGCTTATATTTTCTAGTGTATTTCTCATCAGTCTCAGCTGATATTTTCTAGTGTGTTTCTCATCAGTCTCAGCTGATATTCTCTAGTGTGTTTCTCAAAAATCTCAGCTGATATTCTCTAGTGTGTTTCTCATCAGTCTCAGCTGATATTTTCTAGTGTGTTTCTCATCAATCTCAGCTGATATTCTCTAGTGTGTTTCTCATCAGTTTCATCTGATATTCTCTAGTGTATTTCTCATCAGTCTCAGCTGTGTATTTCTCATCAGTCTCAGCTGATATTCTCTAGTGTGTTTCTCATCAGTCTCACCTGATATTCTCTAGTGTATTTCTCATCAGTCTCAGCTTATATTTTCTAGTGTATTTCGCATCAGTCTCAGCTGATATTCTCTAGTGTGTTTCTCAAAAATCTCAGCTGATATTCTCTAGTGTGTTTCTCATCAGTCTCAGCTGATATTTTCTAGTGTGTTTCTCATCAATCTCAGCTGATATTCTCTAGTGTGTTTCTCATCAGTCTCAGCTGATATTCTCTAGTGTGTTTCTCATCAGTCTCAGCTGATATTCTCTAGTGTGTTTCTTATCAGTCTCAGCTGATATTCTCTAGTACGTTTCTCATCAGTCTCAGCTGATATTCTCTAGTGTGCTTCACATCAGTCTCAGTTGATATTCTCTAGTGTGTTTCTCATCAGTCTCAGTTGATATTCTCTAGTGTGTTTCTCATCAGTCTCAGATGATATTCTCTAGTGTGTTTCTCATCTGTCTCATCTGATATTCTCTAGTGTGTTTCTTATCAGTCTCAGTTGATATTATCTAGTGCGTTTGTCATCAGTCTCAGCTGATATTCTCTAGTGCGTTTCTCATCAGTCTCAGCTGATATTCTCTAGTGCGTTTCTCATCAGTCTCAGCTGATATTCTCTAGTGCGTTTCTCATCAGTCTCAGCTGATATTCTCTAGTGCGTTTCTCATCACTCTCAGCTGATATTCTCTAGTGCGTTTCTCATCAGTCTCAGCTGATATTCTCTAGTGCGTTTCTCATCAGTCTCAGCTGATATTCTCTAGTGCGTATCTCATCAGTCTCAGCTGATATTCTCTAGTGCGTTTCTCAACATTCTCAGCTGATATTCTCTAGTGCGTTTCTCATCAGTCTCAGCTAAAATTCTCTAGTGTGTTTGTCATCAGTCTCAGCTGATATTCTCTAGTGTGTTTCTCATCAGTCTCAGCTAAAATTCTCTAGTGTGTTTCTCATCAGTTTCATCTGATATCCTCTAGTGTGTTTCTCATCAGTTTCATCTGATATTCTCTTGTGTATTTCTCATCAGTCTCAGCTGATATTCTCTAGTGTGTTTCTCATCAGTCTCAGCTGATATTCTCTAGTGTGTTTCTTATCAGTCTCAGCTGATATTCTCTAGTGTTTTTCATATCAGTCTCAGCTGATATTCTCTAGTATGTTTCTCATCAGTCTCAGCGGATATTCTCTAGTGTGTTTCTCATCAGTCTCAGCGGATATTCTCTTGTGTATTTCTCATCAGTCTCAGCTGATATTCTCTAGTGTGTTTCTCATCAGTCTCAGCTGATATTCTCTAGAGTGTTTCTTATCAGTCTCAGGTGATATTCTCTAGTGTGTTTCTCATCAGTCTCAGCTGATATTCTCTAGTGTATTTCTCATCAGTCTCAGCTGATATTCTCTAGTATGTTTCTCATCAGTCAGGTGATATTCTCTAGTGTGTTTCTCATCAGTCTCAGCTGATATTCTCTAGTGTGTCTCTCATCAGTCTCAGCTGATATTCTCTAGTGTATTTCTCATCAGTCTCAGCTGATATTTTCTAGTGTTTTCTCATCAGTCTCAGCTGATATTCTCTAATGTATTTCTCATCAATCTCATCTGATATTCTCTAGTGTGTTTCTCATCAGTCTAATCTGATATTCTCTAGTGTGTTTCTCATCAGTCTCAGCTGATATTCTCTAGTGTATTTCTCATCAGTCTCAGCTGATATTCTCTAGTGTATTTCTCATCACTCTCAGCTGATATTCTCTAGCGTATTTCTCATCACTGTCAGCTGATATTTTCTAGTGTTTTCTCATCAGTCTCAGCTGATATTCTCTGGTGTATTTCTCATCAATCTCATCTGATATTCTCTAGTACGTTTCACATCAGTCTCAACTGATATTCTCTAGTGTGTTTCTCATCAGTCTCAGCTGATATTCTCTAGTGTGTTTCTCATCAGTCTCAGCTGATATTCTCTAGTGTGTTTCTCATCAGTCTCAGATGATATTCTCTAGTGTGTTTCTCATCAGTCTCAGGTGATATTCTCTAGTGTGTTTCTCATCAGTCTCAGCTGATATTCTCTAGTGTGTTTCTCATCAGTCTCAGCTTATATTTTCTAGTGTATTTCTCATCAGTCTCAGCTGATATTTTCTAGTGTGTTTCTCATCAGTCTCAGCTGATATTCTCTAGTGTGTTTCTCATCAGTCTCAGCTGATATTCTCTAGTGTGTTTCTCATCAGTCTCAGTTGATATTCTCTAGTGTGCTTCACATCAGTCTCAGGTGATATTTTCTAGTGTGTTTCTCATCAGTCTCAGTTGATATTCTCTAGTGTGTTTCTCATCAGTCTCAGTTGATATTCTCTACTGTGTTTCTCATCAGTCTCAGCTGATATTCTCTAGTGTGTTTCTCATCAGTCTCAGTTGATATTCTCTAGTGTGTTTCTCATCAGTCTCAGCTGATATTCTCTAGTGTGTTTCTCTTCAGTCTCAGCTGATATTCTCTAGTGTGTTTCTCATTAGTCTCAGTTGATATTCTCTAGTGTGTTTCTCATCTGTCTCAGTTGATATTCTCTAGTGTGTTTCTCATCAGTCTCAGCTGATATTCTCCAGTGTGTTTCTCATCAGTCTCATTTGATATTCTCTAGTGTGTTTCTCATCAGTCTCAGTTGATATTCTCTAGTGTGTTTCTCTTCAGTCTCAGCTGATATTCTCTAGTGTGTTTCTCATCAGTCTCAGTTGATATTCTCTAGTGTGTTTCTCATCAGTCTCTGCTGAAATTCTCTAGTGTGTTTCTCATCAGTCTCTGCTGAAATTCTCTAGTGTGTTTCTCATCAGTCTCAGCTGATATTCTCTACTGTGTTTCTCATCTAGTGTGTTTCTTATCAGTCTCAGCTGATATTCTCTAGTGTATTTCTCATCAGTCTCAGCTGATATTCACTAGTGTGTTTCTCATTAGTTTCATCTGATATTCTCTAGTGTGTTTCTCATCAGTCTCAGCTGATTTTCTCTAGTGTATTTCTCATCAGTCTCAGCTGATATTCTCTAGTGTATTTCTCATCAGTCTCAGCTGATATTCTCTAGTGTGTTTCTCATCAGTCTCATCTGATATTCTCTAGTGTGTTTCTTATCAGTCTCAGCTGATATTCTCTAGTGTGTTTCTTATCTGTCTCACCTGATATTCTCTAGTGTGTTTCTCATCAGTCTCAGCTGATATTCTCTAGTGTGTTTCTCATCAGTCTCAGCTGATATTCTCTAGTGTGTTTCTCATCATTCTCAGATTATATTCTCTAGTGTGTTTCTCATCAGTCTCAGCTGATATTCTCTAATGTGTTTCTTATCAGTCTCAGCTGATATTCTCTAGTGTGTTTCTTATCTGTCTCACCTGATATTCTCTAGTGTGTTTCTCATCAGTCTCAGCTGATATTCTCTAGTGTGTTTCTCATCAGTCTCAGCTGATATTCTCTAGTGTATTTCTCAATAGTCTCAGCTGTGTATTTCTCATCAGTCTCAGCTGATATTCTCTAGTGTGTTTCTCATCAGTCTCACCTGATATTCTCTAGTGTATTTCTCATCAGTCTCAGCTTATATTTTCTAGTGTATTTCTCATCAGTCTCAGCTGATATTTTCTAGTGTGTTTCTCATCAGTCTCAGCTGATATTCTCTAGTGTGTTTCTCAAAAATCTCAGCTGATATTCTCTAGTGTGTTTCTCATCAGTCTCAGCTGATATTTTCTAGTGTGTTTCTCATCAATCTCAGCTGATATTCTCTAGTGTGTTTCTCATCAGTTTCATCTGATATTCTCTAGTGTATTTCTCATCAGTCTCAGCTGTGTATTTCTCATCAGTCTCAGCTGATATTCTCTAGTGTGTTTCTCATCAGTCTCACCTGATATTCTCTAGTGTATTTCTCATCAGTCTCAGCTTATATTTTCTAGTGTATTTCTCATCAGTCTCAGCTGATATTCTCTAGTGTGTTTCTCAAAAATCTCAGCTGATATTCTCTAGTGTGTTTCTCATCAGTCTCAGCTGATATTTTCTAGTGTGTTTCTCATCAATCTCAGCTGATATTCTCTAGTGTGTTTCTCATCAGTCTCAGCTGATATTCTCTAGTGTGTTTCTCATCAGTCTCAGCTGATATTCTCTAGTGTGTTTCTTATCAGTCTCAGCTGATATTCTCTAGTACGTTTCTCATCAGTCTCAGCTGATATTCTCTAGTGTGCTTCACATCAGTCTCAGTTGATATTCTCTAGTGTGTTTCTCATCAGTCTCAGTTGATATTCTCTAGTGTGTTTCTCATCAGTCTCAGATGATATTCTCTAGTGTGTTTCTCATCTGTCTCATCTGATATTCTCTAGTGTGTTTCTCATCAGTCTCAGTTGATATTATCTAGTGCGTTTGTCATCAGTCTCAGCTGATATTCTCTAGTGCGTTTCTCATCAGTCTCAGCTGATATTCTCTAGTGCGTTTCTCATCAGTCTCAGCTGATATTCTCTAGTGCGTTTCTCATCAGTCTCAGCTGATATTCTCTAGTGCGTTTCTCATCACTCTCAGCTGATATTCTCTAGTGCGTTTCTCATCAGTCTCAGCTGATATTCTCTAGTGCGTTTCTCATCAGTCTCAGCTCATATTCTCTAGTGCGTATCTCATCAGTCTCAGCTGATATTCTCTAGTGCGTTTCTCAACATTCTCAGCTGATATTCTCTAGTGCGTTTCTCATCAGTCTCAGCTAAAATTCTCTAGTGTGTTTGTCATCAGTCTCAGCTGATATTCTCTAGTGTGTTTCTCATCAGTCTCAGCAAAAATTCTCTAGTGTGTTTCTCATCAGTTTCATCTGATATCCTCTAGTGTGTTTCTCATCAGTTTCATCTGATATTCTCTTGTGTATTTCTCATCAGTCTCAGCTGATATTCTCTAGTGTGTTTCTCATCAGTCTCAGCTGATATTCTCTAGTGTGTTTCTTATCAGTCTCAGCTGATATTCTCTAGTGTTTTTCATATCAGTCTCAGCTGATATTCTCTAGTATGTTTCTCATCAGTCTCAGCGGATATTCTCTAGTGTGTTTCTCATCAGTCTCAGCGGATATTCTCTTGTGTATTTCTCATCAGTCTCAGCTGATATTCTCTAGTGTGTTTCTCATCAGTCTCAGCTGATATTCTCTAGAGTGTTTCTTATCAGTCTCAGGTGATATTCTCTAGTGTGTTTCATGTCAGTCTCAGCTGATATTCTCTAGTATGTTTCTCATCAGTCTCAGCGGATATTCTCTAGTGTGTTTCTCATCAGTCTCAGCGGATATTCTCTAGTGTGTTTCTCATCAGTCTCAGCGGATATTCTCTAGTGTGTTTCTCATCAGTCTAAACTTATATTCTCTAGTGTGTTTCTCATCAGTCTCAGCTGATATTCTCTAGTGTGTTTCTCATCAGTCTCAGCTGATATTCTCTAGTGTATTTCTCATCAGTCTCAGCTGATTTTCTCTAGTGTGTTTCTCATCAGTCTCAGGTGATATTCTCTAGTGTGTTTCTCATCAGTCTCACCTGATATTCTCTAGTGTATTTCTCATCAGTCTCAGCTGATATTTTCTATTGTTTTCTCATCAGTCTCAGCTGATATTCTCTAGTGTATTTCTCATAAATCTCATCTGATATTCTCTAGTGTGTTTCTCATCAGTCTAAACTGATATTCTCTAGTGTGTTTCTCATCAGTCTCAGCTGATATTCTCTAGTGTATTTCTCATCAGTCTCAGCTGATATTCTCTAGTGTATTTCTCATCAGTCTCAGCTGATATTCTCTAGTGTGTTTCTCATCAGTCTCAGCTGATATTCTCTAGTGTGTTTCTTATCTGTCTCACCTGATATTCTCTAGTGTGTTTCTCATCAGTCTCAGCTGATATTCTCTAGTGTGTTTCTCATCAGTCTCAGCTGATATTCTCTAGTGTGCTTCATATCAGTCTCAGCTGAAATTCTCTAGTGTATTTCTCATCAGTCTCAGCTGATATTCTCTAGTGTGTTTCTCATCAGTTTCATCTGATATTCTCTAGTGTATTTCTCATCAGTCTCAGCTGATATTCTCTAGTGTGTTTCTTATCAGTCTCAGCTGATATTCTCTAGTGTTTTTCTTATCAGTCTCAGCTGATATTCTCTAGTGTGTTTCTCTTCAGTTTCTTCTGATATTCTCTAGTGCGTTTCTCATCAGTCTCAGCTGATATTCTCTAGTGCGTTTCTCATCAGTCTCAGCTGATATTCTCTAGTGTGTTTCTCATCAGTCTCAGCTGATATTCTCTAGTGTGTTTCTCATCAGTCTCAGCTGAGATTTTTCTATGCGTTTCTCATCAGTATCAGCTGATATTCTCTATTGCGTTTCTCATCAGTCTCAGCTGATATTCTCTAGTGTGTTTCTCATCAGTCTCAGCTGATATTCTCTAGTGTGTTTCTCATCAGTCTCAGCTGATATTCTCTAGTGTGTTTCTTATCTGTCTCACCTGATATTCTCTAGTGTGTTTCTCATCAGTCTCAGCTGATATTCTCTAGTGTGCTTCACATCAGTTTCAGCTGATATTCTCCAGTGTATTTCTCATCAGTCTCAGCTGATATTCTCTAGTGTGCTTCACATCAGTCATAGCTGATATTCTCTAAAGTGTTTCTCATCAGTCTCAGCTGATATTCTCTAGTGTGTTTATTATCTGTCTCACCTGATATTCTCTAGTGTGTTTCTCATCAGTCTCAGCTGATATTCTCTAGTGTGTTTCTCATCAGTCTCAGCTGATATTCTCTAGTGTGCTTCATATCAGTCTCAGCTGATATTCTCTAGTGTATTTCTCATCAGTCTCAGCTGATATTCTCTAGTGTGTTTCTCATCAGTTTCATCTGATATTCTCTAGTGTATTTCTCATCAGTCTCAGCTGTGTATTTCTCATCAGTCTCAGCTGATATTCTCTACTGTGTTTCTCATCAGTCTCTCCTGATATTCTCTAGTGTGTTTCTTATCAGTCTCAGTTGATATTCTCTAGTGTGTTTCTCATAAGTCTCAGCTGATATTCTCTAGTGCGTTTCTCATCATTCTCAGCTGATATTCTCTAGTGCGTTTCTCATCAGTCTCAGCTAAAATTCTCTAGTGTGTTTGTCATCAGTCTCAGTTGATAATCTCTAGTGTGTTTCTCATCAGTCTCAGCTGATATTCTTTAGTGTGATTCTCATCAGTCTCAGCTGATATTCTCTAGTGTGTTTATTATCTGTCTCACCTGATATTCTCTAGTGTGTTTCTCATCAGTCTCAGCTGATATTCTCTAGTGTGTTTCTCATCAGTCTCAGGTGATATTCTCTAGTGTGTTTCTCATCAGTCTCACCTGATATTCTCTAGTGTATTTCTCATCAGTCTCAGCTGATATTCTCTAGTGTATTTCTCATCAGTCTCAGCTGATATTTTCTAGTGTTTTCTCATCAGTCTCAGCTGATATTCTCTAGTGTATTTCTCATTAATCTCATCTGATATTCTCTAGTGTGTTTCTCATCACTCTAAACTGATATTCTCTAGTGTGTTTCTCATCAGTCTCAGCTGATTTTCTCTAGTGTATTTCTCATCAGTCTCAGCTGATATTCTCTAGTGTATTTCTCATCAGTCTCAGCTGATATTCTCTAGTGTGTTTCTCATCAGTCTCAGCTGATATTCTCTAGTGTGTTTCTTATCTGTCTCACCTGATATTCTCTAGTGTGTTTCTCATCAGTCTCAGCTGATATTCTCTAGTGTGTTTCTCATCAGTCTCTGCTGATATTCTCTAGTGTGCTTCATATCAGTCTCAGCTGAAATTCTCTAGTGTATTTCTCATCAGTCTCAGCTGATATTCTCTAGTGTGTTTCTCATCAGTTTCATCTGATATTCTCTAGTGTATTTCTCATCAGTCTCAGCTGTGTATTTCTCATCAGTCTCAGCTGATATTCTCTAGTGTGTTTCTCATCAGTCTCACCTGATATTCTCTAGTGTGTTTCTTATCAGTCTCAGCTGATATTCTCTAGTGTGTTTCTCATCAGTCTCAGCTGATATTCTCTAGTGTGTTTCTCATCAGTCTCAGCTAAAATTCTCTAGTGTGTTTCTCATCAGTCTCAGCTGATATTCTCTAGTGTGTTTCTCATCAGTCTCAGCTGATATTCTCTAGTGTGTTTCTCATCAGTCTCAGCTGATATTCTCTAGTGTGTTTCTTATCAGTCTCAGCTGATATTCTCTAGTGTTTTTCTTATCAGTCTCAGCTGATATTCTCTAGTGTGTTTCTCTTCAGTTTCTTCTGATATTCTCTAGTGTGTTTCTCATCAGTCTCAGCTGATATTCTCTAGTGTGTTTCTCATCAGTCTCAGCTGATATTCTCTAGTGTGTTTCTTATCAGTCTCAGCTGATATTCTCTAGTGTTTTTCATATCAGTCTCAGCTGATATTCTCTAGTATGTTTCTCATCAGTCTCAGCGGATATTCTCTAGTGTGTTTCTCATCAGTCTCAGCGGATATTCTCTTGTGTATTTCTCATCAGTCTCAGCTGATATTCTCTAGTGTGTTTCTCATCAGTCTCAGCTGATATTCTCTAGAGTGTTTCTTATCAGTCTCAGGTGATATTCTCTAGTGTGTTTCTCATCAGTCTCAGCTGATATTCTCTAGTGTATTTCTCATCAGTCTCAGCTGATATTCTCTAGTATGTTTCTCATCAGTCAGGTGATATTCTCTAGTGTGTTTCTCATCAGTCTCAGCTGATATTCTCTAGTGTGTCTCTCATCAGTCTCATCTGATATTCTCTAGTGTATTTCTCATCAGTCTCAGCTGATATTTTCTAGTGTTTTCTCATCAGTCTCAGCTGATATTCTCTAATGTATTTCTCATCAATCTCATCTGATATTCTCTAGTGTGTTTCTCATCAGTCTAATCTGATATTCTCTAGTGTGTTTCTCATCAGTCTCAGCTGATATTCTCTAGTGTATTTCTCATCAGTCTCAGCTGATATTCTCTAGTGTATTTCTCATCAGTCTCAGCTGATATTCTCTAGTGTATTTCTCATCACTGTCAGCTGATATTTTCTAGTGTTTTCTCATCAGTCTCAGCTGATATTCTCTGGTGTATTTCTCATCAATCTCATCTGATATTCTCTAGTACGTTTCACATCAGTCTCAACTGATATTCTCTAGTGTGTTTCTCATCAGTCTCAGCTGATATTCTCTAGTGTGTTTCTCATCAGTCTCAGCTGATATTCTCTAGTGTGTTTCTCATCAGTCTCAGATGATATTCTCTAGTGTGTTTCTCATCAGTCTCAGGTGATATTCTCTAGTGTGTTTCTCATCAGTCTCAGCTGATATTCTCTAGTGTGTTTCTCATCAGTCTCAGCTTATATTTTCTAGTGTATTTCTCATCAGTCTCAGCTGATATTTTCTAGTGTGTTTCTCATCAGTCTCAGCTGATATTCTCTAGTGTGTTTCTCATCAGTCTCAGCTGATATTCTCTAGTGTGTTTCTCATCAGTCTCAGTTGATATTCTCTAGTGTGCTTCACATCAGTCTCAGGTGATATTTTCTAGTGTGTTTCTCATCAGTCTCAGTTGATATTCTCTAGTGTGTTTCTCATCAGTCTCAGTTGATATTCTCTAGTGTGTTTCTCATCAGTCTCAGCTGATATTCTCTAGTGTGTTTCTCATCAGTCTCAGTTGATATTCTCTAGTGTGTTTCTCATCAGTCTCAGCTGATATTCTCTAGTGTGTTTCTCTTCAGTCTCAGCTGATATTCTCTAGTGTGTTTCTCATTAGTCTCAGTTGATATTCTCTAGTGTGTTTCTCATCTGTCTCAGTTGATATTCTCTAGTGTGTTTCTCATCAGTCTCAGCTGATATTCTCCAGTGTGTTTCTCATCAGTCTCATTTGATATTCTCTAGTGTGTTTCTCATCAGTCTCAGCTGATATTCTCTAGTGTGTTTCTTATCAGTCTCAGCTGATATTCTCTAGTGTTTTTCTTATCAGTCTCAGCTGATATTCTCTAGTGTGTTTCTCTTCAGTTTCTTCTGATATTCTCTAGTGTGTTTCTCATCAGTCTCAGCTGATATTCTCTAGTGTGTTTCTCATCAGTCTCAGCTGATATTCTCTAGTGTGTTTCTTATCAGTCTCAGCTGATATTCTCTAGTGTTTTTCATATCAGTCTCAGCTGATATTCTCTAGTATGTTTCTCATCAGTCTCAGCGGATATTCTCTAGTGTGTTTCTCATCAGTCTCAGCGGATATTCTCTTGTGTATTTCTCATCAGTCTCAGCTGATATTCTCTAGTGTGTTTCTCATCAGTCTCAGCTGATATTCTCTAGAGTGTTTCTTATCAGTCTCAGGTGATATTCTCTAGTGTGTTTCTCATCAGTCTCAGCTGATATTCTCTAGTGTATTTCTCATCAGTCTCAGCTGATATTCTCTAGTATGTTTCTCATCAGTCAGGTGATATTCTCTAGTGTGTTTCTCATCAGTCTCAGCTGATATTCTCTAGTGTGTCTCTCATCAGTCTCATCTGATATTCTCTAGTGTATTTCTCATCAGTCTCAGCTGATATTTTCTAGTGTTTTCTCATCAGTCTCAGCTGATATTCTCTAATGTATTTCTCATCAATCTCATCTGATATTCTCTAGTGTGTTTCTCATCAGTCTAATCTGATATTCTCTAGTGTGTTTCTCATCAGTCTCAGCTGATATTCTCTAGTGTATTTCTCATCAGTCTCAGCTGATATTCTCTAGTGTATTTCTCATCAGTCTCAGCTGATATTCTCTAGTGTATTTCTCATCACTGTCAGCTGATATTTTCTAGTGTTTTCTCATCAGTCTCAGCTGATATTCTCTGGTGTATTTCTCATCAATCTCATCTGATATTCTCTAGTACGTTTCACATCAGTCTCAACTGATATTCTCTAGTGTGTTTCTCATCAGTCTCAGCTGATATTCTCTAGTGTGTTTCTCATCAGTCTCAGCTGATATTCTCTAGTGTGTTTCTCATCAGTCTCAGATGATATTCTCTAGTGTGTTTCTCATCAGTCTCAGGTGATATTCTCTAGTGTGTTTCTCATCAGTCTCAGCTGATATTCTCTAGTGTGTTTCTCATCAGTCTCAGCTTATATTTTCTAGTGTATTTCTCATCAGTCTCAGCTGATATTTTCTAGTGTGTTTCTCATCAGTCTCAGCTGATATTCTCTAGTGTGTTTCTCATCAGTCTCAGCTGATATTCTCTAGTGTGTTTCTCATCAGTCTCAGTTGATATTCTCTAGTGTGCTTCACATCAGTCTCAGGTGATATTTTCTAGTGTGTTTCTCATCAGTCTCAGTTGATATTCTCTAGTGTGTTTCTCATCAGTCTCAGTTGATATTCTCTAGTGTGTTTCTCATCAGTCTCAGCTGATATTCTCTAGTGTGTTTCTCATCAGTCTCAGTTGATATTCTCTAGTGTGTTTCTCATCAGTCTCAGCTGATATTCTCTAGTGTGTTTCTCTTCAGTCTCAGCTGATATTCTCTAGTGTGTTTCTCATTAGTCTCAGTTGATATTCTCTAGTGTGTTTCTCATCTGTCTCAGTTGATATTCTCTAGTGTGTTTCTCATCAGTCTCAGCTGATATTCTCCAGTGTGTTTCTCATCAGTCTCATTTGATATTCTCTAGTGTGTTTCTCATCAGTCTCAGTTGATATTCTCTAGTGTGTTTCTCTTCAGTCTCAGCTGATATTCTCTAGTGTGTTTCTCATCAGTCTCAGTTGATATTCTCTAGTGTGTTTCTCATCAGTCTCTGCTGAAATTCTCTAGTGTGTTTCTCATCAGTCTCTGCTGAAATTCTCTAGTGTGTTTCTCATCAGTCTCAGCTGATATTCTCTACTGTGTTTCTCATCTAGTGTGTTTCTTATCAGTCTCAGCTGATATTCTCTAGTGTATTTCTCATCAGTCTCAGCTGATATTCACTAGTGTGTTTCTCATTAGTTTCATCTGATATTCTCTAGTGTGTTTCTCATCAGTCTCAGCTGATTTTCTCTAGTGTATTTCTCATCAGTCTCAGCTGATATTCTCTAGTGTATTTCTCATCAGTCTCAGCTGATATTCTCTAGTGTGTTTCTCATCAGTCTCATCTGATATTCTCTAGTGTGTTTCTTATCAGTCTCAGCTGATATTCTCTAGTGTGTTTCTTATCTGTCTCACCTGATATTCTCTAGTGTGTTTCTCATCAGTCTCAGCTGATATTCTCTAGTGTGTTTCTCATCAGTCTCAGCTGATATTCTCTAGTGTGTTTCTCATCATTCTCAGATTATATTCTCTAGTGTGTTTCTCATCAGTCTCAGCTGATATTCTCTAATGTGTTTCTTATCAGTCTCAGCTGATATTCTCTAGTGTGTTTCTTATCTGTCTCACCTGATATTCTCTAGTGTGTTTCTCATCAGTCTCAGCTGATATTCTCTAGTGTGTTTCTCATCAGTCTCAGCTGATATTCTCTAGTGTGTTTCTTATCAGTCTCAGCTGATATTCTCTAGTACGTTTCTCATCAGTCTCAGCTGATATTCTCTAGTGTGCTTCACATCAGTCTCAGTTGATATTCTCTAGTGTGTTTCTCATCAGTCTCAGTTGATATTCTCTAGTGTGTTTCTCATCAGTCTCAGATGATATTCTCTAGTGTGTTTCTCATCTGTCTCATCTGATATTCTCTAGTGTGTTTCTCATCAGTCTCAGTTGATATTATCTAGTGCGTTTGTCATCAGTCTCAGCTGATATTCTCTAGTGCGTTTCTCATCAGTCTCAGCTGATATTCTCTACTGCGTTTCTCATCAGTCTCAGCTGATATTCTCTAGTGCGTTTCTCATCAGTCTCAGCTGATATTCTCTAGTGCGTTTCTCATCACTCTCAGCTGATATTCTCTAGTGCGTTTCTCATCAGTCTCAGCTGATATTCTCTAGTGCGTTTCTCATCAGTCTCAGCTGATATTCTCTAGTGCGTATCTCATCAGTCTCAGCTGATATTCTCTAGTGCGTTTCTCAACATTCTCAGCTGATATTCTCTAGTGCGTTTCTCATCAGTCTCAGCTAAAATTCTCTAGTGTGTTTGTCATCAGTCTCAGCTGATATTCTCTAGTGTGTTTCTCATCAGTCTCAGCAAAAATTCTCTAGTGTGTTTCTCATCAGTTTCATCTGATATCCTCTAGTGTGTTTCTCATCAGTTTCATCTGATATTCTCTTGTGTATTTCTCATCAGTCTCAGCTGATATTCTCTAGTGTGTTTCTCATCAGTCTCAGCTGATATTCTCTAGTGTGTTTCTTATCAGTCTCAGCTGATATTCTCTAGTGTTTTTCATATCAGTCTCAGCTGATATTCTCTAGTATGTTTCTCATCAGTCTCAGCGGATATTCTCTAGTGTGTTTCTCATCAGTCTCAGCGGATATTCTCTTGTGTATTTCTCATCAGTCTCAGCTGATATTCTCTAGTGTGTTTCTCATCAGTCTCAGCTGATATTCTCTAGAGTGTTTCTTATCAGTCTCAGGTGATATTCTCTAGTGTGTTTCATGTCAGTCTCAGCTGATATTCTCTAGTATGTTTCTCATCAGTCTCAGCGGATATTCTCTAGTGTGTTTCTCATCAGTCTCAGCGGATATTCTCTAGTGTGTTTCTCATCAGTCTCAGCGGATATTCTCTAGTGTGTTTCTCATCAGTCTAAACTTATATTCTCTAGTGTGTTTCTCATCAGTCTCAGCTGATATTCTCTAGTGTGTTTCTCATCAGTCTCAGCTGATATTCTCTAGTGTATTTCTCATCAGTCTCAGCTGATTTTCTCTAGTGTGTTTCTCATCAGTCTCAGGTGATATTCTCTAGTGTGTTTATCAGCAGTCTCACCTGATATTCTCTAGTGTATTTCTCATCAGTCTCAGCTGATATTTTCTATTGTTTTCTCATCAGTCTCAGCTGATATTCTCTAGTGTATTTCTCATAAATCTCATCTGATATTCTCTAGTGTGTTTCTCATCAGTCTAAACTGATATTCTCTAGTGTGTTTCTCATCAGTCTCAGCTGATATTCTCTAGTGTATTTCTCATCAGTCTCAGCTGATATTCTCTAGTGTATTTCTCATCAGTCTCAGCTGATATTCTCTAGTGTGTTTCTCATCAGTCTCAGCTGATATTCTCTAGTGTGTTTCTTATCTGTCTCACCTGATATTCTCTAGTGTGTTTCTCATCAGTCTCAGCTGATATTCACTAGTGTGTTTCTCATCAGTCTCAGCTGATATTCTCTAGTGTGCTTCATATCAGTCTCAGCTGAAATTCTCTAATGTATTTCTCATCAGTCTCAGCTGATATTCTCTAGTGTGTTTCTCATCAGTTTCATCTGATATTCTCTAGTGTATTTCTCATCAGTCTCAGCTGATATTCTCTAGTGTGTTTCTTATCAGTCTCAGCTGATATTCTCTAGTGTTTTTCTTATCAGTCTCAGCTGATATTCTCTAGTGTGTTTCTCTTCAGTTTCTTCTGATATTCTCTAGTGCGTTTCTCATCAGTCTCAGCTGATATTCTCTAGTGCGTTTCTCATCAGTCTCAGCTGATATTCTCTAGTGTGTTTCTCATCAGTCTCAGCTGATATTCTCTAGTGTGTTTCTCATCAGTCTCAGCTGAGATTTTTCTATGCGTTTCTCATCAGTATCAGCTGATATTCTCTATTGCGTTTCTCATCAGTCTCAGCTGATATTCTCTAGTGTGTTTCTCATCAGTCTCAGCTGATATTCTCTAGTGTGTTTCTCATCAGTCTCAGCTGATATTCTCTAATGTGTTTCTTATCTGTCTCACCTGATATTCTCTAGTGTGTTTCTCATCAGTCTCAGCTGATATTCTCTAGTGTGCTTCACATCAGTTTCAGCTGATATTCTCCAGTGTATTTCTCATCAGTCTCAGCTGATATTCTCTAGTGTGCTTCACATCAGTCATAGCTGATATTCTCTAAAGTGTTTCTCATCAGTCTCAGCTGATATTCTCTAGTGTGTTTATTATCTGTCTCACCTGATATTCTCTAGTGTGTTTCTCATCAGTCTCAGCTGATATTCTCTAGTGTGTTTCTCATCAGTCTCAGCTGATATTCTCTAGTGTGCTTCATATCAGTCTCAGCTGATATTCTCTAGTGTATTTCTCATCAGTCTCAGCTGATATTCTCTAGTGTGTTTCTCATCAGTTTCATCTGATATTCTCTAGTGTATTTCTCATCAGTCTCAGCTGTGTATTTCTCATCAGTCTCAGCTGATATTCTCTACTGTGTTTCTCATCAGTCTCACCTGATATTCTCTAGTGTGTTTCTTATCAGTCTCAGTTGATATTCTCTAGTGTGTTTCTCATAAGTCTCAGCTGATATTCTCTAGTGCGTTTCTCATCATTCTCAGCTGATATTCTCTAGTGCGTTTCTCATCAGTCTCAGCTAAAATTCTCTAGTGTGTTTGTCATCAGTCTCAGCTGATAATCTCTAGTGTGTTTCTCATCAGTCTCAGCTGATATTCTTTAGTGTGATTCTCATCAGTCTCAGCTGATATTCTCTAGTGTGTTTATTATCTGTCTCACCTGATATTCTCTAGTGTGTTTCTCATCAGTCTCAGCTGATATTCTCTAGTGTGTTTCTCATCAGTCTCAGGTGATATTCTCTAGTGTGTTTCTCATCAGTCTCACCTGATATTCTCTAGTGTATTTCTCATCAGTCTCAGCTGATATTCTCTAGTGTATTTCTCATCAGTCTCAGCTGATATTTTCTAGTGTTTTCTCATCAGTCTCAGCTGATATTCTCTAGTGTATTTCTCATTAATCTCATCTGATATTCTCTAGTGTGTTTCTCATCAGTCTAAACTGATATTCTCTAGTGTGTTTCTCATCAGTCTCAGCTGATTTTCTCTAGTGTATTTCTCATCAGTCTCAGCTGATATTCTCTAGTGTATTTCTCATCAGTCTCAGCTGATATTCTCTAGTGTGTTTCTCATCAGTCTCAGCTGATATTCTCTAGTGTGTTTCTTATCTGTCTCACCTGATATTCTCTAGTGTGTTTCTCATCAGTCTCAGCTGATATTCTCTAGTGTGTTTCTCATCAGTCTCTGCTGATATTCTCTAGTGTGCTTCATATCAGTCTCAGCTGAAATTCTCTAGTGTATTTCTCATCAGTCTCAGCTGATATTCTCTAGTGTGTTTCTCATCAGTTTCATCTGATATTCTCTAGTGTATTTCTCATCAGTCTCAGCTGTGTATTTCTCATCAGTCTCAGCTGATATTCTCTAGTGTGTTTCTCATCAGTCTCACCTGATATTCTCTAGTGTGTTTCTTATCAGTCTCAGCTGATATTCTCTAGTGTGTTTCTCATCAGTCTCAGCTGATATTCTCTAGTGTGTTTCTCATCAGTCTCAGCTAAAATTCTCTAGGGTGTTTCTCATCAGTCTCAGCTGATATTCTCTAGTGTGTTTCTCATCAGTCTCAGCTGATATTCTCTAGTGTGTTTCTCATCAGTCTCAGCTGATATTCTCTAGTGTGTTTCTTATCAGTCTCAGCTGATATTCTCTAGTGTTTTTCTTATCAGTCTCAGCTGATATTCTCTAGTGTGTTTCTCTTCAGTTTCTTCTGATATTCTCTAGTGTGTTTCTCATCAGTCTCAGCTGATATTCTCTAGTGTGTTTCTCATCAGTCTCAGCTGAGTTTTTTCTATGCGTTTCTCAACAGTATCAGCTGATATTCTCTAGTGCGTTTCTCATCAGTCTCAGCTGATATTCTCTAGTGTGTTTCTCATCAGTCTCAGCTGATATTCTCTAGTGTGTTTCTCATCAGTCTCAGCTGATATTCTCTAGTGTGTTTCTTATCTGTCTCACCTGATATTCTCTAGTGTGTTTCTCATCAGTCTCAGCTGATATTCTCTAGTGTGCTTCACATCAGTTTCAGCTGATATTCTCCAGTGTATTTCTCATCAGTCTCAGCTGATATTCTCTAGTGTGCTTCTCATCAGTTTTATCTGATGTTCTCTAGTGTATTTCTCATCAGTCTCAGCTGATATTCTCTAGTGTGTTTCTCATCAGTCTCAGCTGATATTCTCTAGTGTGCTTCACATCAGTTTCAGCTGATATTCTCTAGAGTGTTTCTCATCAGTCTCAGCTGATATTCTCTAGTGTGTTTATTATCTGTCTCACCTGATATTCTCTAGTGTGTTTCTCATCAGTCTCAGCTGATATTCTCTAGTGTGTTTCTCATCAGTCTCAGCTGATATTCTCTAGTGTGCTTCATATCAGTCTCAGCTGATATTCTCTAGTGTATTTCTCATCAGTCTCAGCTGATATTCTCTAGTGTGTTTCTCATCAGTTTCATCTGATATTCTCTAGTGTATTTCTTATCAGTCTCAGCTGTGTATTTCTCATCAGTCTCAGCTGATATTCTCTACTGTGTTTCTCATCAGTCTCACCTGATATTCTCTAGTGTGTTTCTTATCAGTCTCAGTTGATATTCTCTAGTGTGTTTCTCATCAGTCTCAGCTGATATTCTCTAGTGCGTTTCTCATCATTCTCAGCTGATATTCTCTAGTGCGTTTCTCATCAGTCTCAGCTAAAATTCTCTAGTGTGTTTGTCATCAGTCTCAGCTGATATTCTCTAGTGTGTTTCTCATCAGTCTCAGCTAAAATTCTCTAGTGTGTTTCTCATCAGTCTCAGCTGATATTCTTTAGTGTGTTTCTCATCAGTCTCAGCTGATATTCTCTAGTGTGTTTATTATCTGTCTCACCTGATATTCTCTAGTGTGTTTCTCATCAGTCTCAGCTGATATTCTCTAGTGTGTTTATTATCTGTCTCACCTGATATTCTCTAGTGTGTTTCTCATCAGTCTCAGCTGATATTCTCTAGTGTGTTTCTCATCAGTCTCAGCTGATATTCTCTAGTGTGCTTCATATCAGTCTCAGCTGATATTCTCTAGTGTGTTTCTCATCAGTTTCATCTGATATTCTCTAGTGTATTTCTCATCAGTCTCAGCTGTGTATTTCTCATCAGTCTCAGCTGATATTCTCTACTGTGTTTCTCATCAGTCTCACCTGATATTCTCTAGTGTGTTTCTTTTCAGTCTCAGTTGATATTCTCTAGTGTGTTTCTCATCAGTCTCAGCTGATATTCTCTAGTACGTTTCTCATCATTCTCAGCTGATATTCTCTAGTGCGTTTCTCATCAGTCTCAGCTAAAATTCTCTAGTGTGTTTCTCATCAGTCTCAGCTAAAATTCTCTAGTGTGTTTCTCATCAGTCTCAGCTGATATTCTTTAGTGTGTTTCTCATCAGTCTCAGCTGATATTCTCTAGTGTGTTTCTCATCAGTCTCAGCTAAAATTCTCTAGTGTGTTTCTCATCAGTCTCAGCTGATATTCTCTAGTGTGTTTCTCATCAGTCTCAGCTGATATTCTCTAGTGTGTTTCTCATCAGTCTCAGCTGATAATCTCTAGTGTATTTCTCATCAGCTGATATTCTCTAGTGTGCTTCACATCAGCCTCAGCTGATCTTCTCTAGTGTATTTCTCATCAGACTCAGCTGATATTCTCTAGTGTGTTTCTCATCAGTTTCATCTGATATTCTCTAGTGTGTTTCTCATCAGTTTCATCTGATATTGTCTAGTGTTTTTCTCATCAGTCTCAGCTGATATTCTCTTGTGTATTTCTCATCAGTCTCAGCTGATATTCTCTAGTGTGTTTCTTATCAGTCTCAGCTGATATTCTCTAGTGTGTTTCATATCAGTCTCAGCGGATATTCTCTAGTGTGTTTCTCATCAGTCTAAACTGATATTCTCTAGTGTGTTTCTCATCAGTCTCATCTGATATTCTCTAGTGTGTTTCTCATCAGTCTCAGCTGATATTGTCTAGTGTATTTCTCATCAGTCTCAGCTGATATTCTCTAGAGTGTTTCTCATCAGTCTCAGGTGATATTCTCTAGTGTGTTTCTCATCAGTCTCAGCTGATATTCTCTAGTGTATTTCTCTTCAGTCTCAGCTGATATTCTCTAGTGTGTTTCTCATCAGTTTCATCTGATATTCTCTAGTGTATTTCTCATCAGTCTCAGTTGATATTCTCTAGTGTGTTTCTCATCAGTTTCATCTGATATTCTCTAGTGTGTTTCTCATCAGTTTCATCTGATATTCTCTAGTGTGTTTCTCATCAGTTTCAGCTGATATTCTCTAGTGTGTTTCTCATCAGTCTCAGCTGATATTCTCTAGTGTGTTTCTCATCAGTCTCAGCTGATGTTCTCTAGTGTGTTTCTCATCAGTCTCAGCTGATATTCTCTAGTGTGTTTCTTATCAGTCTCATCTGATATTCTCTAGTGTGTTTCTCATCAGTCTCAGGTGATATTTTCTAGTGTATTTCTCATCAGTCTCAGCTGATATTTTCTAGTGTATTTCTCATCAGTCTCAGCTGATATTCTCTAGTGCGTTTCTCATCATTCTCAGCTGATATTCTCTAGTGCGTTTCTCATCATTCTCAGCTGATATTCTCTAGTGTGTTTCTCATCAGTCTCAGCTGATATTCTCTAGTGTGTTTCTTATGAGTCTCAGCTGATATTCTCTAGTGCGTTTCTTATCAGTCTCAGCTGATATTCTCTAGTGTGCTTCACATCAGTTTCATCTGATATTCTCTAGTGCGTTTCTCATCAGTCTCAGCTGATATTCTCTAGTGTGTTTCTCATCAGTCTCAGCTGATATTCTCTAGTGTGTTTCTCATCAGTCTCAGCTGATATTCTCTAGTGTGTTTCTCATCTGTCTCAGCTGATATTCTCTAGTGTGTTTCTTATCAGTCTCAGCTGATATTCTCTAGTGTTTTTCTTATCAGTCTCAGCTGATATTCTCTAGTGCGTTTCTCTTCAGTTTCATCTGATATTCTCTAGTGCGTTTCTCATCAGTCTCAGCTGATATTCTCTAGTGCGTTTCTCATCAGTCTCAGCTGATTTTCTCTAGTGTGTTTCTCATCAGTCTCAGCTGATATTCTCTAGTGTGTTTCTCATCAGTCTCAGCTGAGATTTTTCTATGCGTTTCTCATCAGTATCACCTGATATTCTCTTGTGCGTTTCTCATCAGTCTCAGCGGATATTCTCTAGTGTGTTTCTCATCAGTCTCATCTGATATTCTCTAGTGTGTTTCTCATCAGTCTCAGCTGATATTCTCTAGTGTGTTTCTTATCTGTCTCACCTGATATTCTCTAGTGTGTTTCTCATCAGTCTCAGCTGATATTCTCTAGTGTGCTTCACATCAGTCTCAGCTGATATTCTCTAGTGTATTTCTCATCAGTCTCAGCTGATATTCTCTAATGTGCTTCTCATCAGTTTCATCTGATGTTCTCTAGTGTATTTCTCATCAGTCTCAGCTGATATTCTCTAGTGTGTTTCTCATCAGTCTCAGCTGATATTCTCTAGTGTGCTTCACATCAGTCTCAGCTGATATTCTCTAGAGTGTTTCTCATCAGTCTCAGCTGATATTCTCTAGTGTGTTTCTCATCAGTTTCATCTGATGTTCTCTAGTCTGTTTCTCATCAGTCTCAGCTGATATTCTCTAGTGTATTTCTCAGCAGTCTCAGCTGATATTCTCTAGTGTGTTTCTCATCAGTCTCAACTGATATTCTCTAGTGTGTTTCTTATCATTCTCAGCTGATATTCTCTAGTGTGTTTCTCATCAGTCTCAGGTGATATTTTCTAGTGTATTCCTCATCAGTCTCAGCTGATTTTTTCTAGTGTATTCCTCATCAGTCTCAGCTGATATTCTCTAGTGTGTTTCTCATCAGTCTCAGTTGATATTCTCTAGTGCACTTCACATCAGTCTCATCTGATATTCTCTAGTGCGTTTCTCATCAGCCTCAGCTGATATTCTCTAGTGCGTTTCTCATCAGTCTCAGCTGATATTCTCTAGTGTGTTCCTCATCAGTCTCAGCTGATATTCTCTAGTGTGTTTCTTATCAGTCTCAGCTGATATTCTCTAGTGTTTTTCTTATCAGTTTCATCTGATATTCTCTAGTGCGTTTCTCATCAGTCTCAGCTGATATTCTCTAGTGCGTTTCTCATCAGTCTCAGCTGATATTCTCTAGTGTGTTTCTCATCAGTCTCAGCTGATATTCTCTAGTGTGTTTCTCATCAGTCTCAGCTGAGATTTTTCTATGCGTTTCTCATCAGTATCACCTGATATTCTCTTGTGCGTTTCTCATCAGTCTCAGCTGATATTCTCTAGTGTGTTTCTCATCAGTCTCAGTTGATATTCTCTAGTGTGTTTCTCATCAGTCTCAGCTGATATTCTCTAGTGTGTTTCTTATCTGTCTCACCTGATATTCTCTAGTGTGTTTCTCATCAGTTTCAGCTGATATTCTCTAGTGTGCTTCACATCAGTCTCAGCTGATATTCTCTAGTGTATTTCTCATCAGTCTCAGCTGATATTCTCTAGTGTGCTTCTCATCAGTTTCATCTGATGTTCTCTAGTGTATTTCTCATCAGTCTCAGCTGATATTCTCTAGTGTGTTTCTCATCAGTCTCAGCTGATATTCTCTAGTGTGCATCACATCAGTCTCAGCTGATATTCTCTAGAGTGTTTCTCATCAGTCTCAGCTGATATTCTCTAGTGTGTTTCTCATCAGTTTCATCTGATATTCTCTAGTCTGTTTCTCATCAGTCTCAGCTGATATTCTCTAGTGTATTTCTCAGCAGTCTCAGCTGATATTCTCTAGTGTGTTTCTCATCAGTCTCAACTGATATTCTCTAGTGTGTTTCTTATCATTCTCAGCTGATATTCTCTAGTGTGTTTCTCATCAGTCTCAGGTGATATTTTCTAGTGTATTCCTCATCAGTCTCAGCTGATATTTTCTAGTGTATTCCTCATCAGTCTCAGCTGATATTCTCTAGTGTGTTTCTCATCAGTCTCAGCTGATATTCTCTAGTGCACTTCACATCAGTCTCATCTGATATTCTCTAGTGCGTTTCTCATCAGCATCAGCTGATATTCTCTAGTGCGTTTCTCATCAGTCTCAGCTGTTATTCTCTAGTGTGTTCCTCATCAGTCTCAGCTGATATTCTCTAGTGTGTTTCTTATCATTCTCAGCTGATATTCTCTAGTGTGTTTCTCATCAGTCTCAGCTGATATTCTCTAGTGTTTTTCTTATCAGTCTCAGCTGATATTCTCTAGTGTGCTTCTCATCAGTTTCATCTGATATTCTCTAGTGTGTTTCTCATCAATCTCAGCTGATATTCTCTAGTGCTTTTCTTATCAGTCTCAGCTGATATTCTCTAGTGTATTTCTCATCAGTCACAGCTGATATTCTCTAGTGTGTTTCTCATCAGTCTCAGCTGATATTCTCTAGTGTGTTTCTCATCAGTCACAGCTGATATTCTCTAGTGTGTTTCTCATCAGTCTGAGCTGATATTCTCTAGGGCGTTTCTCTTCAGTCTCTGCTGATATTCTCTAGTGTGTTTCTCATCCGTCTCAGCTGATATTCTCTAGTGTGTTTCTCATCAGTCTCAGCTGATATTCTCTAGTGTGTTTCTCATCAATCTGAGCTCATATTCTCTAGTGTTGTTCTCATCAGTCTCAGGTGATATTCTCTAGTGTGTTTGTCATCAGTCTCAGCTGATACTCTCTAGTGTGTTTCTCATCAGTCTCAGCTGATATTCTCTAGGGCGTTTCTTATCAGTCTCAGCTGATATTCTCTTGTGTGTTTCTCTTCAGTCTCAGCTGATATTCTCTAGTGTGCTTCACATCAGTCTCAGCTGATATTCTCTAGTGTATTTCTCATCAGTCTCAGCTGATATTCTCTAGTGTGTTTCTCATCAGTTTCATCTGATTTTCGCTAGTGTGCTTCTCATTAGTTTCATCTGATATTCTCTAGTGTATTTCTCATCAGTCTCAGTTGATATTCTCTAGTGTATTTCTCATCAGTCTCAGCTGATATTCTCTAGTGTGTTTCTCATCAGTCTCAGCTGATATTCTCTAGTGTGTTTCTCATCAGTCTCAGCAGATATTCTCTAGTGTGTTTCTCATCAGTCTCAGCTGATATTCTCTAGTGTGTTTCTTATCAGTCTCAGCTGATATTCTCTAGTGTGTTTCTCATCAGTCTCAGCTGATATTCTCTAGTGTGTTTCTCATCAGTCTCAGCTGATATTCTCTAGTGTGCTTCACATCAGTCTCAGCTGATATTCTCTAGTGTGTTTCTTATCAGTCTCATCTGATATTCTCTAGTGTGTTTCTCATCAGTCTCAGGTGATATTTTCTAGTGTATTTCTCATCAGTCTCAGCTGATATTTTCTAGTGTATTTCTCATTAGTCTCAGCTGATATTCTCTAGTGCGCTTCACATCAGTTTCATCTGATATTCTCTAGTGCGTTTCTCATCAGTCTCAGCTGATATTCTCTAGTGCGTTTCTCATCAGTCTCAGCTGATATTCTCTAGTGCGTTTCTCATCAGTCTCAGCTGATATTCTCTAGTGTGTTTCTCATCAGTTTCATCTGATATTCTCTAGTGTATTTCTCATCAGTCTCAGTTGATATTCTCTAGTGTGTTTCTCATCAGTTTCATCTGATATTCTCTAGTGTGTTTCTCATCAGTTTCATCTGATATTCTCTAGTGTGTTTCTCATCAGTTTCAGCTGATATTCTCTAGTGTGTTTCTCATCAGTCTCAGCTGATATTCTCTAGTGTGTTTCTCATCAGTCTCAGCTGATGTTCTCTAGTGTGTTTCTCATCAGTCTCAGCTGATATTCTCTAGTGTGTTTCTTATCAGTCTCATCTGATATTCTCTAGTGTGTTTCTCATCAGTCTCAGGTGATATTTTCTAGTGTATTTCTCATCAGTCTCAGCTGATATTTTCTAGTGTATTTCTCATCAGTCTCAGCTGATATTCTCTAGTGCGTTTCTCATCATTCTCAGCTGATATTCTCTAGTGCGTTTCTCATCATTCTCAGCTGATATTCTCTAGTGTGTTTCTCATCAGTCTCAGCTGATATTCTCTAGTGTGTTTCTTATGAGTCTCAGCTGATATTCTCTAGTGCGTTTCTTATCAGTCTCAGCTGATATTCTCTAGTGCGCTTCACATCAGTTTCATCTGATATTCTCTAGTGCGTTTCTCATCAGTCTCAGCTGATATTCTCTAGTGTGTTTCTCATCAGTCTCAGCTGATATTCTCTAGTGTGTTTCTCATCAGTCTCAGCTGATATTCTCTAGTGTGTTTCTCATCTGTCTCAGCTGATATTCTCTAGTGTGTTTCTTATCAGTCTCAGCTGATATTCTCTAGTGTTTTTCTTATCAGTCTCAGCTGATATTCTGTAGTGCGTTTCTCTTCAGTTTCATCTAATATTCTCTAGTGCGTTTCTCATCAGTCTCAGCTGATATTCTCTAGTGCGTTTCTCATCAGTCTCAGCTGATTTTCTCTAGTGTGTTTCTCATCAGTCTCAGCTGATATTCTCTAGTGTGTTTCTCATCAGTCTCAGCTGAGATTTTTCTATGCGTTTCTCATCAGTATCACCTGATATTCTCTTGTGCGTTTCTCATCAGTCTCAGCGGATATTCTCTAGTGTGTTTCTCATCAGTCTCATCTGATATTCTCTAGTGTGTTTCTCATCAGTCTCAGCTGATATTCTCTAGTGTGTTTCTTATCTGTCTCACCTGATATTCTCTAGTGTGTTTCTCATCAGTCTCAGCTGATATTCTCTAGTGTGCTTCACATCAGTCTCAGCTGATATTCTCTAGTGTATTTCTCATCAGTCTCAGCTGATATTCTCTAATGTGCTTCTCATCAGTTTCATCTGATGTTCTCTAGTGTATTTCTCATCAGTCTCAGCTGATATTCTCTAGTGTGTTTCTCATCAGTCTCAGCTAATATTCTCTAGTGTGCTTCACATCAGTCTCAGCTGATATTCTCTAGAGTGTTTCTCATCAGTCTCAGCTGATATTCTCTAGTGTGTTTCTCATCAGTTTCATCTGATGTTCTCTAGTCTGTTTCTCATCAGTCTCAGCTGATATTCTCTAGTGTATTTCTCAGCAGTCTCAGCTGATATTCTCTAGTGTGTTTTTCATCAGTCTCAACTGATATTCTCTAGTGTGTTTCTTATCATTCTCAGCTGATATTCTCTAGTGTGTTTCTCATCAGTCTCAGGTGATATTTTCTAGTGTATTCCTCATCAGTCTCAGCTGATTTTTTCTAGTGTATTCCTCATCAGTCTCAGCTGATATTCTCTAGTGTGTTTCTCATCAGTCTCAGTTGATATTCTCTAGTGCACTTCACATCAGTCTCATCTGATATTCTCTAGTGCGTTTCTCATCAGCCTCAGCTGATATTCTCTAGTGCGTTTCTCATCAGTCTCAGCTGATATTCTCTAGTGTGTTCCTCATCAGTCTCAGCTGATATTCTCTAGTGTGTTTCTTATCAGTCTCAGCTGATATTCTCTAGTGTTTTTCTTATCAGTTCATCTGATATTCTCTAGTGCGTTTCTCATCAGTCTCAGCTGATATTCTCTAGTGCGTTTCTCATCAGTCTCAGCTGATATTCTCTAGTGTGTTTCTCATCAGTCTCAGCTGATATTCTCTAGTGTGTTTCTCATCAGTCTCAGCTGAGATTTTTCTATGCGTTTCTCATCAGTATCACCTGATATTCTCTTGTGCGTTTCTCATCAGTCTCAGCTGATATTCTCTAGTGTGTTTCTCATCAGTCTCAGTTGATATTCTCTAGTGTGTTTCTCATCAGTCTCAGCTGATATTCTCTAGTGTGTTTCTTATCTGTCTCACCTGATATTCTCTAGTGTGTTTCTCATCAGTCTCAGCTGATATTCTCTAGTGTGCTTCACATCAGTCTCAGCTGATATTCTCTAGTGTATTTCTCATCAGTCTCAGCTGATATTCTCTAGTGTGCTTCTCATCAGTTTCATCTGATGTTCTCTAGTGTATTTCTCATCAGTCTCAGCTGATATTCTCTAGTGTGTTTCTCATCAGTCTCAGCTGATATTCTCTAGTGTGCATCACATCAGTCTCAGCTGATATTCTCTAGAGTGTTTCTCATCAGTCTCAGCTGATATTCTCTAGTGTGTTTCTCATCAGTTTCATCTGATATTCTCTAGTCTGTTTCTCATCAGTCTCAGCTGATATTCTCTAGTGTATTTCTCAGCAGTCTCAGCTGATATTCTCTAGTGTGTTTCTCATCAGTCTCAACTGATATTCTCTAGTGTGTTTCTTATCATTCTCAGCTGATATTCTCTAGTGTGTTTCTCATCAGTCTCAGGTGATATTTTCTAGTGTATTCCTCATCAGTCTCAGCTGATATTTTCTAGTGTATTCCTCATCAGTCTCAGCTGATATTCTCTAGTGTGTTTCTCATCAGTCTCAGCTGATATTCTCTAGTGCACTTCACATCAGTCTCATCTGATATTCTCTAGTGCGTTTCTCATCAGCATCAGCTGATATTCTCTAGTGCGTTTCTCATCAGTCTCAGCTGTTATTCTCTAGTGTGTTCCTCATCAGTCTCAGCTGATATTCTCTAGTGTGTTTCTTATCATTCTCAGCTGATATTCTCTAGTGTGTTTCTCATCAGTCTCAGCTGATATTCTCTAGTGTTTTTCTTATCAGTCTCAGCTGATATTCTCTAGTGTGCTTCTCATCAGTTTCATCTGATATTCTCTAGTGTGTTTCTCATCAATCTCAGCTGATATTCTCTAGTGCTTTTCTTATCAGTCTCAGCTGATATTCTCTAGTGTATTTCTCATCAGTCACAGCTGATATTCTCTAGTGTGTTTCTCATCAGTCTCAGCTGATATTCTCTAGTGTGTTTCTCATCAGTCACAGCTGATATTCTCTAGTGTGTTTCTCATCAGTCTGAGCTGATATTCTCTAGGGCGTTTCTCTTCAGTCTCTGCTGATATTCTCTAGTGTGTTTCTCATCCGTCTCAGCTGATATTCTCTAGTGTGTTTCTCATCAGTCTCAGCTGATATTCTCTAGTGTGTTTCTCATCAATCTGAGCTCATATTCTCTAGTGTTGTTCTCATCAGTCTCAGGTGATATTCTCTAGTGTGTTTGTCATCAGTCTCAGCTGATATTCTCTAGTGTGTTTCTCATGAGTCTCAGCTGATATTCTCTAGGGCGTTTCTTATCAGTCTCAGCTGATATTCTCTTGTGTGTTTCTCTTCAGTCTCAGCTGATATTCTCTAGTGTGCTTCACATCAGTCTCAGCTGATATTCTCTAGTGTATTTCTCATCAGTCTCAGCTGATATTCTCTAGTGTGTTTCTCATCAGTTTCATCTGATTTTCGCTAGTGTGCTTCTCATTAGTTTCATCTGATATTCTCTAGTGTATTTCTCATCAGTCTCAGTTGATATTCTCTAGTGTATTTCTCATCAGTCTCAGCTGATATTCTCTAGTGTGTTTCTCATCAGTCTCAGCTGATATTCTCTAGAACGTTTCTCTTCAGTCTCAGCTGATATTCTCTAGGGCATTTCTTATCAGTCTCAGCTGATATTCTCTAGTGTGCTTCACATCAGTCTCAGCTGATATTCTCTAGTGTGTTTGTCATCAGTCTCAGCTGATATTCTCTAGTGTGCTTCACATCAGTTTCATCTGATATTCTCTAGTGTGTTTCTCATCAGTCTCAGCTGATATTCTCTAGTGTGTTTCTTATCATTCTCAGCTGATATTCTCTAGTGTGTTTCTCATCAATCTCAGCTGATATTCTCTAGTGCGTTTCTCATCAGTCTCAGCTGATATTCTCTAGTGTGTTTCTCATCAGTCACAGCTGATATTCTCTAGTGTGTTTCTCATCAGTCTCAGTTGATATTCTCTAGTTTGTTTCTCATCAGTCACAGCTGATATTCTCTAGTGTGTTTCTCATCAGTCTCAGCTGATATTCTCTAGTGTGTTTCTCATCAGTCTGAGCTGATATTCTCTAGTGTATTTCTCATCAGTCTCAGCTGATATTCTCTAGGGCGTTTCTCATCAGTCTCAGCTGATATTCTCTAGTGTGTTTCTCATCAGTCTCAGCTGATATTCTCTAGTGTGTTTCTCATCAGTCTCAGACGATATTCTCTAGTGTGTTTCTCATCAATCTCAGCTCATATTCTCTAGTGTTGTTCTCATCAGTCTCAGGTGATATTCTCTAGTGTGTTTCTCATCAGTCTCAGCTGATATTCTCTAGTGTGCTTCACATCAGTTTCATCTGATATTTTTCTATGTGTTTCTCATTAGTATCAGCTGATATTCTCTAGTGCGTTTCTCATCAGTCTCAGCTGATATTCTCTAGTGTGTTTCTCATCAGTCTCAGCTGATATTCTCTAGGGCGTTTCTTATCAGTCTCAGCTGATATTCTCTTGTGTGTTTCTCTTCAGTCTCAGCTGATATTCTCTAGTGTGCTTCACGTCAGTCTCAGCTGATATTCTCTAGTGTGTTTGTCATCAGTCTCAGCTGATATTCTCAAGTGTGCTTCACATCAGTTTCATCTGATATTCTCTAGTGTGTTTCTCATCAGTCTCAGCTGATATTCTCTAGTGTGTTTCTTATCATTCTCAGCTGATATTCTCTAGTGTGTTTCTCATCAATCTCAGCTGATATTCTCTAGTGCGTTTCTCATCAGTCTCAGCTGATATTCTCTAGTGTGTTTCTTATCAGTCACAGCTGATATTCTCTAGTGTGTTTCTCATCAGTCTCAGTTGATATTCTCTAGTGTGTTTCTCATCAGTCACAGCTGATATTCTCTAGTGTGTTTCTCATCAGTCTCAGCTGATATTCTCTAGTGTGTTTCTCATCAGTCTGAGCTGATATTCTCTAGTGTATTTCTCATCAGTCTCAGCTGATATTCTCTAGGGCGTTTCTCATCAGACTCAGCTGATATTCTCTAGTGTGTTTCTCATCCGTCTCAGCTGATATTCTCTAGTGTGTTTCTCATCAGTCTCAGCCGATATTCTCTAGTGTGTTTCTCATCAATCTCAGCTCATATTCTCTAGTGTTGTTCTCATCAGTCTCAGGTGATATTCTCTAGTGTGTTTCTCATCAGTCTCAGCTGATATTCTCTAGTGTGTTTCTCATCAGTTTCATCTGATATTTTTCTATGTGTTTCTCATCAGTATCAGCTGATATTCTCTAGTGCGTTTCTCATCAGTCTCAGCTGATATTCTCTAGTGTGTTTCTCATCAGTCTCAGTTGATATTCTCTAGGGCGTTTCTTATCAGTCTCAGCTGATATTCTCTTGTGTGTTTCTCTTCAGTCTCAGCTGATATTCTCTAGTGTGCTTCACATCAGTCTCAGCTGATATTCTCTAGTGTATTTCTCATCAGTCTCTGCTGATATTCTCTAGTGTGTTTCTCATCAGTTTCATCTGATATTCTCTAGTGTATTTCTCATCAGTCTCAGTTGATATTCTCTAGTGTGTTTCTCATCAGTTTCATCTGATATTCTCTAGTGTGTTTCTCATCAGTTTCATCTGATATTCTCTAGTGTGTTTCTCATCAGTTTCAGCTGATATTCTCTAGTGTGTTTCTCATCAGTCTCAGCTGATATTCTCTAGTGTGTTTCTCATCAGTCTCAGCTGATGTTCTCTAGTGTGTTTCTCATCAGTCACAGCTGATATTCTCTAGTGTGTTTCTTATATGTCTCACCTGATATTCTCTAGTGTGTTTCTCATCAGTCTCAGCTGATATTCTCTAGTGTGCTTCACATCAGTCTCAGGTGATATTTTCTAGTGTATTTCTCATCAGTCTCAGCTGATATTTTCTAGTGTATTTCTCATTAGTCTCAGCTGATATTCTCTAGTGCGCTTCACATCAGTTTCATCTGATATTTTCTAGTGCGTTTCTCATCAGTCTCAGCTGATATTCTCTAGTGCGTTTCTCATCAGTCTCAGCTGATATTCTCTAGTGCGTTTCTCATCAGTCTCAGCTGATATTCTCTAGTGTGTTTCTCATCAGTTTCATCTGATATTCTCTAGTGTATTTCTCATCAGTCTCAGTTGATATTCTCTAGTGTGTTTCTCATCAGTTTCATCTGATATTCTCTAGTGTGTTTCTCATCAGTTTCATCTGATATTCTCTAGTGTGTTTCTCATCAGTTTCAGCTGATATTCTCTAGTGTGTTTCTCATCAGTCTCAGCTGATATTCTCTAGTGTGTTTCTCATCAGTCTCAGCTGATGTTCTCTAGTGTGTTTCTCATCAGTCTCAGCTGATATTCTCTAGTGTGTTTCTTATCAGTCTCATCTGATATTCTCTAGTGTGTTTCTCATCAGTCTCAGGTGATATTTTCTAGTGTATTTCTCATCAGTCTCAGCTGATATTTTCTAGTGTATTTCTCATCAGTCTCAGCTGATATTCTCTAGTGCGTTTCTCATCATTCTCAGCTGATATTCTCTAGTGCGTTTCTCATCATTCTCAGCTGATATTCTCTAGTGTGTTTCTCATCAGTCTCAGCTGATATTCTCTAGTGTGTTTCTTATGAGTCTCAGCTGATATTCTCTAGTGCGTTTCTTATCAGTCTCAGCTGATATTCTCTAGTGCGCTTCACATCAGTTTCATCTGATATTCTCTAGTGCGTTTCTCATCAGTCTCAGCTGATATTCTCTAGTGTGTTTCTCATCAGTCTCAGCTGATATTCTCTAGTGTGTTTCTCATCAGTCTCAGCTGATATTCTCTAGTGTGTTTCTCATCTGTCTCAGCTGATATTCTCTAGTGTGTTTCTTATCAGTCTCAGCTGATATTCTCTAGTGTTTTTCTTATCAGTCTCAGCTGATATTCTGTAGTGCGTTTCTCTTCAGTTTCATCTGATATTCTCTAGTGCGTTTCTCATCAGTCTCAGCTGATATTCTCTAGTGCGTTTCTCATCAGTCTCAGCTGATTTTCTCTAGTGTGTTTCTCATCAGTCTCAGCTGATATTCTCTAGTGTGTTTCTCATCAGTCTCAGCTGAGATTTTTCTATGCGTTTCTCATCAGTATCACCTGATATTCTCTTGTGCGTTTCTCATCAGTCTCAGCGGATATTCTCTAGTGTGTTTCTCATCAGTCTCATCTGATATTCTCTAGTGTGTTTCTCATCAGTCTCAGCTGATATTCTCTAGTGTGTTTCTTATCTGTCTCACCTGATATTCTCTAGTGTGTTTCTCATCAGTCTCAGCTGATATTCTCTAGTGTGCTTCACATCAGTCTCAGCTGATATTCTCTAGTGTATTTCTCATCAGTCTCAGCTGATATTCTCTAATGTGCTTCTCATCAGTTTCATCTGATGTTCTCTAGTGTATTTCTCATCAGTCTCAGCTGATATTCTCTAGTGTGTTTCTCATCAGTCTCAGCTAATATTCTCTAGTGTGCTTCACATCAGTCTCAGCTGATATTCTCTAGAGTGTTTCTCATCAGTCTCAGCTGATATTCTCTAGTGTGTTTCTCATCAGTTTCATCTGATGTTCTCTAGTCTGTTTCTCATCAGTCTCAGCTGATATTCTCTAGTGTATTTCTCAGCAGTCTCAGCTGATATTCTCTAGTGTGTTTTTCATCAGTCTCAACTGATATTCTCTAGTGTGTTTCTTATCATTCTCAGCTGATATTCTCTAGTGTGTTTCTCATCAGTCTCAGGTGATATTTTCTAGTGTATTCCTCATCAGTCTCAGCTGATTTTTTCTAGTGTATTCCTCATCAGTCTCAGCTGATATTCTCTAGTGTGTTTCTCATCAGTCTCAGTTGATATTCTCTAGTGCACTTCACATCAGTCTCATCTGATATTCTCTAGTGCGTTTCTCATCAGTCTCAGCTGATATTCTCTAGTGTGTTCCTCATCAGTCTCAGCTGATATTCTCTAGTGTGTTTCTTATCAGTCTCAGCTGATATTCTCTAGTGTTTTTCTTATCAGTTCATCTGATATTCTCTAGTGCGTTTCTCATCAGTCTCAGCTGATATTCTCTTGTGCGTTTCTCATCAGTCTCAGCTGATATTCTCTAGTGTGTTTCTCATCAGTCTCAGCTGATATTCTCTAGTGTGTTTCTCATCAGTCTCAGCTGAGATTTTTCTATGCGTTTCTCATCAGTATCACCTGATATTCTCTTGTGCGTTTCTCATCAGTCTCAGCTCATATTCTCTAGTGTGTTTCTCATCAGTCTCAGTTGATATTCTCTAGTGTGTTTCTCATCAGTCTCAGCTGATATTCTCTAGTGTGTTTCTTATCTGTCTCACCTGATATTCTCTAGTGTGTTTCTCATCAGTCTCAGCTGATATTCTCTAGTGTGCTTCACATCAGTCTCAGCTGATATTCTCTAGTGTATTTCTCATCAGTCTCAGCTGATATTCTCTAGTGTGCTTCTCATCAGTTTCATCTGATGTTCTCTAGTGTATTTCTCATCAGTCTCAGCTGATATTCTCTAGTGTGTTTCTCATCAGTCTCAGCTGATATTCTCTAGTGTGCATCACATCAGTCTCAGCTGATATTCTCTAGAGTGTTTCTCATCAGTCTCAGCTGATATTCTCTAGTGTGTTTCTCATCAGTTTCATCTGATATTCTCTAGTCTGTTTCTCATCAGTCTCAGCTGATATTCTCTAGTGTATTTCTCAGCAGTCTCAGCTGATATTCTCTAGTGTGTTTCTCATCAGTCTCAACTGATATTCTCTAGTGTGTTTCTTATCATTCTCAGCTGATATTCTCTAGTGTGTTTCTCATCAGTCTCAGGTGATATTTTCTAGTGTATTCCTCATCAGTCTCAGCTGATATTTTCTAGTGTATTCCTCATCAGTCTCAGCTGATATTCTCTAGTGTGTTTCTCATCAGTCTCAGCTGATATTCTCTAGTGCACTTCACATCAGTCTCATCTGATATTCTCTAGTGCGTTTCTCATCAGCATCAGCTGATATTCTCTAGTGCGTTTCTCATCAGTCTCAGCTGTTATTCTCTAGTGTGTTCCTCATCAGTCTCAGCTGATATTCTCTAGTGTGTTTCTTATCATTCTCAGCTGATATTCTCTAGTGTGTTTCTCATCAGTCTCAGCTGATATTCTCTAGTGTTTTTCTTATCAGTCTCAGCTGATATTCTCTAGTGTGCTTCTCATCAGTTTCATCTGATATTCTCTAGTGTGTTTCTCATCAATCTCAGCTGATATTCTCTAGTGCTTTTCTTATCAGTCTCAGCTGATATTCTCTAGTGTATTTCTCATCAGTCACAGCTGATATTCTCTAGTGTGTTTCTCATCAGTCTCAGCTGATATTCTCTAGTGTGTTTCTCATCAGTCACAGCTGATATTCTCTAGTGTGTTTCTCATCAGTCTGAGCTGATATTCTCTAGGGCGTTTCTCTTCAGTCTCTGCTGATATTCTCTAGTGTGTTTCTCATCCGTCTCAGCTGATATTCTCTAGTGTGTTTCTCATCAGTCTCAGCTGATATTCTCTAGTGTGTTTCTCATCAATCTGAGCTCATATTCTCTAGTGTTGTTCTCATCAGTCTCAGGTGATATTCTCTAGTGTGTTTGTCATCAGTCTCAGCTGATATTCTCTAGTGTGTTTCTCATGAGTCTCAGCTGATATTCTCTAGGGCGTTTCTTATCAGTCTCAGCTGATATTCTCTTGTGTGTTTCTCTTCAGTCTCAGCTGATATTCTCTAGTGTGCTTCACATCAGTCTCAGCTGATATTCTCTAGTGTATTTCTCATCAGTCTCAGCTGATATTCTCTAGTGTGTTTCTCATCAGTTTCATCTGATTTTCGCTAGTGTGCTTCTCATTAGTTTCATCTGATATTCTCTAGTGTATTTCTCATCAGTCTCAGTTGATATTCTCTAGTGTATTTCTCATCAGTCTCAGCTGATATTCTCTAGTGTGTTTCTCATCAGTCTCAGCTGATATTCTCTAGAACGTTTCTCTTCAGTCTCAGCTGATATTCTCTAGGGCATTTCTTATCAGTCTCAGCTGATATTCTCTAGTGTGCTTCACATCAGTCTCAGCTGATATTCTCTAGTGTGTTTGTCATCAGTCTCAGCTGATATTCTCTAGTGTGCTTCACATCAGTTTCATCTGATATTCTCTAGTGTGTTTCTCATCAGTCTCAGCTGATATTCTCTAGTGTGTTTCTTATCATTCTCAGCTGATATTCTCTAGTGTGTTTCTCATCAATCTCAGCTGATATTCTCTAGTGCGTTTCTCATCAGTCTCAGCTGATATTCTCTAGTGTGTTTCTCATCAGTCACAGCTGATATTCTCTAGTGTGTTTCTCATCAGTCTCAGTTGATATTCTCTAGTTTGTTTCTCATCAGTCACAGCTGATATTCTCTAGTGTGTTTCTCATCAGTCTCAGCTGATATTCTCTAGTGTGTTTCTCATCAGTCTGAGCTGATATTCTCTAGTGTATTTCTCATCAGTCTCAGCTGATATTCTCTAGGGCGTTTCTCATCAGTCTCAGCTGATATTCTCTAGTGTGTTTCTCATCAGTCTCAGCTGATATTCTCTAGTGTGTTTCTCATCAGTCTCAGACGATATTCTCTAGTGTGTTTCTCATCAATCTCAGCTCATATTCTCTAGTGTTGTTCTCATCAGTCTCAGGTGATATTCTCTAGTGTGTTTCTCATCAGTCTCAGCTGATATTCTCTAGTGTGCTTCACATCAGTTTCATCTGATATTTTTCTATGTGTTTCTCATTAGTATCAGCTGATATTCTCTAGTGCGTTTCTCATCAGTCTCAGCTGATATTCTCTAGTGTGTTTCTCATCAGTCTCAGCTGATATTCTCTAGGGCGTTTCTTATCAGTCTCAGCTGATATTCTCTTGTGTGTTTCTCTTCAGTCTCAGCTGATATTCTCTAGTGTGCTTCACGTCAGTCTCAGCTGATATTCTCTAGTGTGTTTGTCATCAGTCTCAGCTGATATTCTCAAGTGTGCTTCACATCAGTTTCATCTGATATTCTCTAGTGTGTTTCTCATCAGTCTCAGCTGATATTCTCTAGTGTGTTTCTTATCATTCTCAGCTGATATTCTCTAGTGTGTTTCTCATCAATCTCAGCTGATATTCTCTAGTGCGTTTCTCATCAGTCTCAGCTGATATTCTCTAGTGTGTTTCTTATCAGTCACAGCTGATATTCTCTAGTGTGTTTCTCATCAGTCTCAGTTGATATTCTCTAGTGTGTTTCTCATCAGTCACAGCTGATATTCTCTAGTGTGTTTCTCATCAGTCTCAGCTGATATTCTCTAGTGTGTTTCTCATCAGTCTGAGCTGATATTCTCTAGTGTATTTCTCATCAGTCTCAGCTGATATTCTCTAGGGCGTTTCTCATCAGACTCAGCTGATATTCTCTAGTGTGTTTCTCATCCGTCTCAGCTGATATTCTCTAGTGTGTTTCTCATCAGTCTCAGCCGATATTCTCTAGTGTGTTTCTCATCAATCTCAGCTCATATTCTCTAGTGTTGTTCTCATCAGTCTCAGGTGATATTCTCTAGTGTGTTTCTCATCAGTCTCAGCTGATATTCTCTAGTGTGTTTCTCATCAGTTTCATCTGATATTTTTCTATGTGTTTCTCATCAGTATCAGCTGATATTCTCTAGTGCGTTTCTCATCAGTCTCAGCTGATATTCTCTAGTGTGTTTCTCATCAGTCTCAGTTGATATTCTCTAGGGCGTTTCTTATCAGTCTCAGCTGATATTCTCTTGTGTGTTTCTCTTCAGTCTCAGCTGATATTCTCTAGTGTGCTTCACATCAGTCTCAGCTGATATTCTCTAGTGTATTTCTCATCAGTCTCTGCTGATATTCTCTAGTGTGTTTCTCATCAGTTTCATCTGATATTCTCTAGTGTATTTCTCATCAGTCTCAGTTGATATTCTCTAGTGTGTTTCTCATCAGTTTCATCTGATATTCTCTAGTGTGTTTCTCATCAGTTTCATCTGATATTCTCTAGTGTGTTTCTCATCAGTTTCAGCTGATATTCTCTAGTGTGTTTCTCATCAGTCTCAGCTGATATTCTCTAGTGTGTTTCTCATCAGTCTCAGCTGATGTTCTCTAGTGTGTTTCTCATCAGTCACAGCTGATATTCTCTAGTGTGTTTCTTATATGTCTCACCTGATATTCTCTAGTGTGTTTCTCATCAGTCTCAGCTGATATTCTCTAGTGTGCTTCACATCAGTCTCAGCTGATATTCTCTAGTGTATTTCTCATCAGTCTCAGCTGATATTCTCTAGTGTGCTTCTCATCAGTTTCATCTGATGTTCTCTAGTGTATTTCTCATCAGTCTCAGCTGATATTCTCTAGTGTGTTTCTCATCAGTCTCAGCTGATTTTCTCTAGTGTGCTTCACATCAGTCTCAGCTGATATTCTCTAGAGTGTTTCTCATCAGTCTCAGCTGATATTCTCTAGTGTGTTTCTCATCAGTTTCATCTGATATTCTCTAGTCTGTTTCTCATCAGTCTCAGCTGATATTCTCTAGTGTATTTCTCAGCAGTCTCAGCTGATATTCTCTAGTGTGTTTCTCATCAGTCTCAACTGATATTCTCTAGTGTGTTTCTTATCATTCTCAGCTGATATTCTCTAGTGTGTTTCTCATCAGTCTCAGGTGATATTTTCTAGTGTATTCCTCATCAGTCTCAGCTGATATTTTCTAGTGTATTCCTCATCAGTCTCAGCTGATATTCTCTAGTGTGTTTCTCATCAGTCTCAGCTGATATTCTCTAGTGCACTTCACATCAGTCTCATCTGATATTCTCTAGTGCGTTTCTCATCAGCCTCAGCTGATATTCTCTAGTGCGTTTCTCATCAGTCTCAGCTGTTATTCTCTAGTGTGTTCCTCATCAGTCTCAGCTGATATTCTCTAGTGTGTTTCTTATCATTCTCAGCTGATATTCTCTAGTGTGTTTCTCATCAGTCTCAGCTGATATTCTCTAGTGTTTTTCTTATCAGTCTCAGCTGATATTCTCTAGTGTGCTTCTCATCAGTCTCAGCCGATATTCTCTAGTGTGTTTCTCATCAGTTTCATCTGATATTCTCTAGTGTGTTTCTCATCAATCTCAGCTGATATTCTCTAGTGCTTTTCTTATCAGTCTCAGCTGATATTCTCTAGTGTATTTCTCATCAGTCACAGCTGATATTCTCTAGTGTGTTTCTCATCAGTCTCAGCTGATATTCTCTAGTGTGTTTCTCATCAGTCACAGCTGATATTCTCTAGTGTGTTTCTCATCAGTCTGAGCTGATATTCTCTAGGGTGTTTCTCTTCAGTCTCTGCTGATATTCTCTAGTGTGTTTCTCATCCGTCTCAGCTGATATTCTCTAGTGTGTTTCTCATCAGTCTCAGCTGATATTCTCTAGTGTGTTTCTCATCAATCTGAGCTCATATTCTCTAGTGTTGTTCTCATCAGTCTCAGGTGATATTCTCTAGTGTGTTTGTCATCAGTCTCAGCTGATATTCTCCAGTGTGTTTCTCATCAGTCTCAGCTGATATTCTCTAGGGCGTTTCTTATCAGTCTCAGCTGATATTCTCTTGTGTGTTTCTCTTCAGTCTCAGCTGATATTCTCTAGTGTGCTTCACATCAGTCTCAGCTGATATTCTCTAGTGTATTTCTCATCAGTCTCAGCTGATATTCTCTAGTGTGTTTCTCATCAGTTTCATCTGATTTTCGCTAGTGTGCTTCTCATTAGTTTCATCTGATATTCTCTAGTGTATTTCTCATCAGTCTCAGTTGATATTCTCTAGTGTATTTCTCATCAGTCTCAGCTGATATTCTCTAGTGTGTTTCTCATCAGTCTCAGCTGATATTCTCTAGTGTGTTTCTCATCAGTCTCAGCAGATATTTTCTAGTGTGTTTCTCATCAGTCTCAGCTGATATTCTCTAGTGTGTTTCTTATCAGTCTCAGTTGATATTCTCTAGTGTGTTTCTCATCAGTCTCAGCTGATATTCTCTAGTGTGTTTCTCATCAGTCTCAGCTGATATTCTCTAGTGTGCTTCACATCAGTCTCAGCTGATATTCTCTAGTGTGTTTCTTATCAGTCTCTTCTGATATTCTCTAGTGTGTTTCTCATCAGTCTCAGGTGATATTTTCTAGTGTATTTCTCATCAGTCTCAGCTGAAATTTTCTAGTGTATTTCTCATTAGTCTCAGCTGATATTCTCTAGTGCGCTTCACATCAGTTTCATCTGATATTCTCTAGTGCGTTTCTCATCAGTCTCAGCTGATATTCTCTAGTGCGTTTCTCATCAGTCTCAGCTGATATTCTCTAGTGTGTTTCTCATCAGTCTCAGCTTATATTCTCTAGTGTGTTTCTTATCATTCTCAGCTGATATTCTCTAGTGTGTTTCTCATCAGTCTCAGCTGATATTCTCTAGTTTGTTTTTTATCAGTCTCTGCTGATATTCTCTAGTGTGTTTCTCATCAGTCTCAGCTGATATTCTCTAGTGTATTTCTTATCAGTCTCATCTGATATTCTCAAGTGTATTTCTCATCAGTCTCACGTGATATTCACTAGTGTGTTTGTCATCAGTGTCAGCTGATATTCTCTAGTGTGTTTCTTATCAATCTCAGCTGATATTCTCTAGGGTATTTCTCATCAGTCTCAGCTGATATTCTCTAGTGTGTTTCTCATCAGTCTCAGCTGATATTCTCCAGTGTGTTTCTCATCAGTCTCAGCTGATATTCTCTAGGGCGTTTCTTATCAGTCTCAGCTGATATTCTCTTGTGTGTTTCTCTTCAGTCTCAGCTGATATTCTCTAGTGTGCTTCACATCAGTCTCAGCTGATATTCTCTAGTGTATTTCTCATCAGTCTCAGCTGATATTCTCTAGTGTGTTTCTCATCAGTTTCATCTGATTTTCGCTAGTGTGCTTCTCATTAGTTTCATCTGATATTCTCTAGTGTATTTCTCATCAGTCTCAGTTGATATTCTCTAGTGTATTTCTCATCAGTCTCAGCTGATATTCTCTAGTGTGTTTCTCATCAGTCTCAGCTGATATTCTCTAGTGTGTTTCTCATCAGTCTCAGCAGATATTTTCTAGTGTGTTTTTCATCAGTCTCAGCTGATATTCTCTAGTGTGTTTCTTATCAGTCTCAGTTGATATTCTCTAGTGTGTTTCTCATCAGTCTCAGCTGATATTCTCTAGTGTGTTTCTCATCAGTCTCAGCTGATATTCTCTAGTGTGCTTCACATCAGTCTCAGCTGATATTCTCTAGTGTGTTTCTTATCAGTCTCTTCTGATATTCTCTAGTGTGTTTCTCATCAGTCTCAGGTGATATTTTCTAGTGTATTTCTCATCAGTCTCAGCTGAAATTTTCTAGTGTATTTCTCATTAGTCTCAGCTGATATTCTCTAGTGCGCTTCACATCAGTTTCATCTGATATTCTCTAGTGCGTTTCTCATCAGTCTCAGCTGATATTCTCTAGTGCGTTTCTCATCAGTCTCAGCTGATATTCTCTAGTGTGTTTCTCATCAGTCTCAGCTTATATTCTCTAGTGTGTTTCTTATCATTCTCAGCTGATATTCTCTAGTGTGTTTCTCATCAGTCTCAGCTGATATTCTCTAGTTTGTTTTTTATCAGTCTCTGCTGATATTCTCTAGTGTGTTTCTCATCAGTCTCAGCTGATATTCTCTAGTGTGTTTCTCATCAGTCTCAGCTGATATTCTCTAGTGTGCTTCACATCAGTCTCAGCTGATATTCTCTAGTGTGTTTCTTATCAGTCTCTTCTGATATTCTCTAGTGTGTTTCTCATCAGTCTCAGGTGATATTTTCTAGTGTATTTCTCATCAGTCTCAGCTGAAATTTTCTAGTGTATTTCTCATTAGTCTCAGCTGATATTCTCTAGTGCGCTTCACATCAGTTTCATCTGATATTCTCTAGTGCGTTTCTCATCAGTCTCAGCTGATATTCTCTAGTGTGTTTCTCATCAGTCTCAGCTTATATTCTCTAGTGTGTTTCTTATCATTCTCAGCTGATATTCTCTAGTGTGTTTCTCATCAGTCTCAGCTGATATTCTCTAGTTTGTTTTTTATCAGTCTCTGCTGATATTCTCTAGTGTGTTTCTCATCAGTCTCAGCTGATATTCTCTAGTGTGTTTCTCATCAGTCTCAGCTGATATTCTCTAGTGTGCTTCACATCAGTCTCAGCTGATATTCTCTAGTGTGTTTCTTATCAGTCTCTTCTGATATTCTCTAGTGTGTTTCTCATCAGTCTCAGGTGATATTTTCTAGTGTATTTCTCATCAGTCTCAGCTGAAATTTTCTAGTGTATTTCTCATTAGTCTCAGCTGATATTCTCTAGTGCGCTTCACATCAGTTTCATCTGATATTCTCTAGTGCGTTTCTCATCAGTCTCAGCTGATATTCTCTAGTGCGTTTCTCATCAGTCTCAGCTGATATTCTCTAGTGTGTTTCTCATCAGTCTCATCTTATATTCTCTAGTGTGTTTCTTATCATTCTCAGCTGATATTCTCTAGTGTGTTTCTCATCAGTCTCAGCTGATATTCTCTAGTTTGTTTTTTATCAGTCTCTGCTGATATTCTCTAGTGTGTTTCTCATCAGTCTCAGCTGATATTCTCTAGTGTATTTCTTATCAGTCTCATCTGATATTCTCAAGTGTATTTCTCATCAGTCTCACGTGATATTCACTAGTGTGTTTGTCATCAGTGTCAGCTGATATTCTCTAGTGTGTTTCTTATCAATCTCAGCTGATATTCTCTAGGGTATTTCTCATCAGTCTCAGCTGATATTCTCTAGTGTGTTTCTCATCAGTCTCAGCTGATATTCTCTAGAACGTTTCTCATCAGTCTCAGCTGATATTCTCTAGGGCATTTCTTATCAGTCACAGCTGATATTCTCTTGTGTGTTTCTCTTCAGTCTCAGCTGATATTCTCTAGTGTGCTTCACATCAGTCTCAGCTGATATTCTCTAGTGTGTTTGTCATCAGTCTCAGCTGATATTCTCTAGTGTGCTTCACATCAGTTTCATCTGATATTCTCTAGTGTGTTTCTCATCAGTCTCAGCTGATATTCTCTAGTGTGTTTCTTATCATTCTCAGCTGATATTCTCTAGTGTGTTTCTCATCAATCTCAGCTGATATTCTCTAGTGCGTTTCTCATCAGTCTCAGCTGATATTCTCTAGTGTGTTTCTCATCAGTCACAGCTGATATTCTCTAGTGTGTTTCTCATCAGTCTCAGTTGATATTCTCTAGTGTGTTTCTCATCAGTCACAGCTGATATTCTCTAGTGTGTTTCTCATCAGTCTCAGCTGATATTCTCTAGTGTGTTTCTCATCAGTCTGAGCTGATATTCTCTAGTGTATTTCTCATCAGTCTCAGCTGATATTCTCTAGGGCGTTTCTCATCAGTCTCAGCTGATATTCTCTAGTGTGTTTCTCATCAGTCTCAGCTGATATTCTCTAGTGTGTTTCTCATCAGTCTCAGCCGATATTCTCTAGTGTGTTTCTCATCAATCTCAGCTCATATTCTCTAGTGTTGTTCTCATCAGTCTCAGGTGATATTCTCTAGTGTGTTTCTCATCAGTCTCAGCTGATATTCTCTAGTGTGCTTCACATCAGTTTCATCTGATATTTTTCTATGTGTTTCTCATCAGTATCAACTGATATTCTCTAGTGCGTTTCTCATCAGTCTCAGCTGATATTCTCTAGTGTGTTTGTCATCAGTCTCAGCTGATATTCTCAAGTGTGCTTCACATCAGTTTCATCTGATATTCTCTAGTGTGTTTCTCATCAGTCTCAGCTGATATTCTCTAGTGTGTTTCTTATCATTCTCAGCTGATATTCTCTAGTGTGTTTCTCATCAATCTCAGCTGATATTCTCTAGTGCGTTTCTCATCAGTCTCAGCTGATATTCTCTAGTGTGTTTCTCATCAGTCACAGCTGATATTCTCTAGTGTGTTTCTCATCAGTCTCAGTTGATATTCTCTAGTGTGTTTCTCATCAGTCACAGCTGATATTCTCTAGTGTGTTTCTCATCAGTCTCAGCTGATATTCTCTAGTGTGTTTCTCATCAGTCTGAGCTGATATTCTCTAGTGTATTTCTCATCAGTCTCAGCTGATATTCTCTAGGGCGTTTCTCATCAGTCTCAGCTGATATTCTCTAGTGTGTTTCTCATCCGTCTCAGCTGATATTCTCTAGTGTGTTTCTCATCAGTCTCAGCCGATATTCTCTAGTGTGTTTCTCATCAATCTCAGCTCATATTCTCTAGTGTTGTTCTCATCAGTCTCAGGTGATATTCTCTAGTGTGTTTCTCATCAGTCTCAGCTGATATTCTCTAGTGTGCTTCACATCAGTTTCATCTGATATTTTTCTATGTGTTTCTCATCAGTATCAGCTGATATTCTCTAGTGCATTTCTCATCAGTCTCAGCTGATATTCTCTAATGTGTTTCTCATCAGTCTCAGTTGATATTCTCTAGGGCGTTTCTTATCAGTCTCAGCTGATATTCTCTTGTGTGTTTCTCTTCAGTCTCAGCTGATATTCTCTAGTGTGCTTCACATCAGTCTCAGCTGATATTCTCTAGTGTATTTCTCATCAGTCTCTGCTGATATTCTCTAGTGTGTTTCTCATCAGTTTCATCTGATATTCTCTAGTGTATTTCTCATCAGTCTCAGTTGATATTCTCTAGTGTGTTTCTCATCAGTTTCATCTGATATTCTCTAGTGTGTTTCTCATCAGTTTCATCTGATATTCTCTAGTGTGTTTCTCATCAGTTTCAGCTGATATTCTCTAGTGTGTTTCTCATCAGTCTCAGCTGATATTCTCTAGTGTGTTTCTCATCAGTCTCAGCTGATGTTCTCTAGTGTGTTTCTCATCAGTCTCAGCTGATATTCTCTAGTGTGTTTCTTATCAGTCTCATCTGATATTCTCTAGTGTGTTTCTCATCAGTCTCAGGTGATATTTTCTAGTGTATTTCTCATCAGTCTCAGCTGATATTTTCTAGTGTATTTCTCATTAGTCTCATCTGATATTCTCTAGTGCGCTTCACATCAGTTTCATCTGATATTCTCTAGTGCGTTTCTCATCAGTCTCAGATGATATTCTCTAGTGCGTTTCTCATCATTCTCAGCTGATATTCTCTAGTGTGTTTCTCATCAGTCTCAGCTGATATTCTCTAGTGTGTTTCTTATGAGTCTCAGCTGATATTCTCTAGTGTGTTTCTTATCAGTCTCAGCTGATATTCTCTAGTGTGTTTCTTATCAGTCTCAGCTGATATTCTCTAGTGTGTTTCTTATGAGTCTCAGCTGATATTCTCTAGTGTGTTTCTTATCAGTCTCAGCTGATATTCTCTAGTGCGCTTCACATCAGTTTCATCTGATATTCTCTAGTGCGTTTCTCATCAGTCTCAGCTGATATTCTCTAGTGCGTTTCTCATCAGTCTCAGCTGATATTCTCTAGTGTGTTTCTCATCAGTCTCAGCTGATATTCTCTAGTGTGATTCTTATCATTCTCAGCTGATATTCTCTAGTGTGTTTCTCATCAGTCTCAGCTGATATTCTCTAGTGTGTTTCTTATGAGTCTCAGCTGATATTCTCTAGGGTATTTCTCATCAGTCTCAGCTGATATTTTCTAGTGTATTTCTCATCAGTCTCATCTGATATTCTCTAGTGTGTTTCTCATCAGTCTCAGCTGATATTCTCTAGCGTGTTTCTTATCAGTCTCAGCTGATATTCTCTATTGTGTTTGTCATCAGTCTCAGCTGATATTTGCTAGTGTATTTCTCATCAGTCTCATCTGATATTCTCCAGTAATACTTCTACCGATAATCTCCAGTGATGTTCACATTGGTCACTACCAATAATCTCCAGTGATAACCAACATTGGTCTCAACCGATATTCTCCAGTGATAACCAACACCATTCTCAACCGATTTTCTCCAGTGATAACCGTCACCGGTCACAACTGATATTCTCGAGTGATATTGAACATCGGTCACTGCCGATAATCTTCAGTGATAACCAACATCGATCTCAACTGATATTCTCCAGTGATTATCAACATTGGTCTCACTCAATATTTTCCAGTGATTACCAGCATCGGTTTCACCCGGTAATCTCCAGTGATTACCAAATCAGTCTCTACCAATATTCCCCAGCGATAACCAACATCGGTCCCTACTGATATTCTCCAGTGACAGTCTACCCTTTCAGTTGCCATCTGTTCTTTGCTAATTCCCATGTTCCTGAACCAGGGGGCCGCGACCTACTCGTTGGGCACCGCAAAGACCATATCCCAAATGGAGAGGTCACTGGTGAAAACCACCAGCCAGTTAGACCCCGTCTCGCCAACACCTGGAATTAGCCGAGCAAGAAGACATACATCCTTCCATCTCGTTTGCTGCTCTCTCCTTACCCGGTAGCCCCGGCTCTCAGTCCCCCGACTGAAGATCTCAAGGGCCAGGTCGTGACACTTACATGTTATTTGGGATTTAAATGTAATTAAACTCGTCTGCAATGCTATATCTATATTAATTCAACAAGTAACTAGGGGAGCTCAAATTCATTTACAGCCTGAAGTGGCTCAATGACACTTATATCCAGAAACTTTTTCTAAGAGAAATACCTATGTGATTGGGCTCATTCTAATCATGACTAATGCTGGGTAAACACTATAAGATTTTGCCCAAATATGCTAATGACTAGACCGCTACAGATCGACCAAAACAATCCCAAATTCGGCTGAAATACACCGTACACAGGGCCTGATTCAGAGCCGCTCGCAAAAAGCGAGCGCTCGCTCTGAATCAGGGCGGCTGCATGTTTTTTTAAAACCCACCTCCTGGCCGCTTGCATAGCTGTGGGTGACCACCCACAGCTTTTGCGAGCGGCCAGGTTATGGTTGCTATGGTCGCGACCATCGCGACCATCGGGCTTGCGATGAGACCCTTGTGGTAGGGTCTCGTTCCCGCAAGCCCCAGTGAGTTTCTGGCTCTAATAGAGCCAGAAGCTCACCACTGACATCACTCGTGATGTCAGTGGGGCCGCCCCCAAATGGCAGGCGTTCCTTTGGGACGCCTCCGTTTGGCAAGCCACCCCCCCTCCCCACTCCCGCCTACCAAATGGGGCAAGCTGTCGGTCAACATCGACAGCCACCCCCTTTGGATGCAAGCACCGAAGCAAGTGATTTCTCGCTCGCTCTGTGGCTTGCGCGTGCACTGCACGGCCATCGACGTGCTTGCGAGCGCATAGCGCTTGCGAGCAGGTCTGAATCAGGCCCACAGTACCCAATAATTGTTAAGTTCCAAACTTTTTTTTTATTAGAAAAAAATCTAGTCTCTGTTTGGGGAATGCTAATTAATTAGCAGAAATTAGCCAATGGTACGTACTCACTGCACTTTCTGAACTATACCAAAGCGACGTGAATGACATAGCTTGTGCAGCACTAATTATATCGGGAGCCGTGCTAAAAGATTTTTGATCAACCATCAGGTACCGGTGCTGCGTACACACTACACAATTATTGGGCCTATCTGTCAGATATAGCAACCAAGAAACAGCAAAAGAACACCTGGCGCTTTACTATGCAGTGGTTTTGGTGTAATTAGATGCCAGTTTCTATTATATATATATATCCCCATCTACCCCATCTGTGTCACCCTTGTTTGTCTTCCCCTCCCTTTTAGAATGTAAGCTCTTACGAGCAGGGCTCTCTACCCTCTTTGCTTCTCCCTACTTTAGTTTCATCTACTTCTTACTCTCCGGTAGGGCACCTATCACTTGGTTGCTTATGCTCTGTTGCTTATCTGGGTGTTATGGTCACTAATGTAGCAATATATATTATCCATGTCCTGGTCCTGTATTGTATTGTTCTGTAAGTCGCTTGTCTACAACTTGTTTATGTACTTTGTAAGGCACTGCGGAATATTTGTGGCGTCATATAAATAAATTATAATAATAATAATTACTAAATGACAGCATTTACTAAAGGTTGGTTTTGATGTCTAAACTGAAACCCCCCTCGAACCCCAGTAGTGTCTAAATGACAACCCGCCGTGGAGTGTTCTGTTTGGCAGTGGCTTCTATTCTATTTCACTGTGGTTTCTATTTAAACCACTGCAAATTATAAGCTATTCATATTTATTTAATGGTGCTTATATAGAAACAACATTCAATTGACATAATTGAAACAGACCATTGTGGAATAGAAGCAATTCTATTAATATTCATTTAGTTGTGCTACTCTATTTGCAGAGTCGGCCCTAGCCAATTTGGTGCCCTAGGCAAAATTTTGACTGGTGTCCCCTGCCCCTACACAGATACAGTCAGGTGCATAAATATTGGGACATTGACAGAATTTTCATATTTTGGCCGCTATTCACCACCACAATGGCTTTGAAATGAAACAAACAAGATGTTCTTTAACTGCAGACTTTCAGATTTAATTTGAGGGTAATTACATCCAAATCAGGTGAACGGTGTAGGAATCACAATGGTTTCTATATGTGCCTCCCACTTTTTAAGGGGCCAAAAGTAATGGGACAAACTAAACAATCCTAAATCTAACTTTTGCTTTTTAATACTTTGTTGCAAATCCTTTGCAGGCAATTACAGCCTGAAGTCTGGAACGCATAGACATCACCAGACGCTGGGTTTCATCCCTGGTGATGCTCTGCCAGGCCTCTACTGCAAATGTATTCAGTTCCTGCTTGTTCTTGGGGCATTTTCCCTTCAGTTTTGTCTTCATCAAGTGAAATGCATGCTCAATCGGATTCAGGTCAGGGGATTGACTTGGCCATTGCATAACATTCCACTTTTTAGCCTTAAAAAACTCTTTGGTTGCTTTTGCGGTATTCTTTGGGTCATTGTCCATCTGCACTGTGAAGCGCCGTCCAATGAGTTCTGAAGCATTTGACTGAATATGAGCATATAATATTGTCCGAAACACTTCAGAATTCATTCTGCTGCTTTTGTCAGCAGTCACATCATCAATAAATACAAGGGAACCAGTTCCATTGGCAGCCATACATGCCCACGCCATGACACTACCACCACCATGCTTCACTGATGAGGTGGTATGTTTTGGATCATGAGCAGTTCCTTTCCTTCTCCATACTCTTCTCTTCCCATCACTCTGGTACAAGTTGATCTTTGTCTCATCTGTCCATAGGATGTTGTTCCAGAACTGTAATGGCTTTTTTAGATGTTGTTTGGCAAACTATAATCTGGTCTTCCTGTTTTTGAGGCTCACCAATGGTTTACATCTTGTGGTGAACCCTCTATATTCACTCTTGCGAAGTCTTCTCTTGATTGTTGACTTTGACACATATACACCTACCTCCTGGAGAGTGTTCTTGATTTAGCCAACTGTTGTGAAGGGGTTTTTCTTCACCAGAGAAATAATTCTTCTGTCATCCACCACAGTTGTTTTCTGTGGTCTTCCGGGTCTTTTGGTGTTGCTGAGCTCTCCGATGCATTCTTTCATTTTAAGAATGTTCCAAACAGGTGATTGGGCCACACCTATTGTTTTTGCTATCTCTCTGATGGTTTGTTTTGATTTTTCAGCCTAATGATGGCTTGCTTCACTGATAGTGACAGCCCTTTGGATCTCATATTGAGAGTCGACAGCAACTGATTCCAAATGCAAATGTCACATCTAGAATCAACTCCAGACCTTTTACCTGCTTAATTTATAATGAAATAACAAGGGAATAGCCCACACCTGTCCATGAAATAGCTTTTGAGTTGATAGTCCCATTACTTTTGGCCCCTTAAAAAGTGGGAGGCACATATAGAAACTGTTGTAATTCCTACACCGTTCACCTGAGGTAATTACCCTCAAATTAAATCTGAAAGTCTGCAGTTAAAGCACATCTTGTTTGTTTCATTTCAAAGCCATTGTGGTGGTGAATAGAGGCCAAAATATAAAAATTCTGTCAATGTCCCAATATTTATGCACCTGACTGTATATACATACATAGTAATGACCCTGTAGTAGTGCCCATATACAGTAGTAATGCCCCTATAGTAGTGCCCCATAGTAATGCCCCTGTAGTGCCCAAATACAGTAGTAATACCCAAAAGTAATGCCCCTGTAGTAGTGCCCATATACAGTAGTAATACCCCATAGTAATGCCCCTGAAGTGCCCAAATAGTGATGCCCCTGTAGTAGTGCCCCCATAGTAGTGCCCCTGTAGTAGTGCCCATATACCCTCATAGTAATACCCCTGTAGTAGTCCCCATATACCCCCATAGTAATGCCCCTGTAGTAGTGCCCATATACCCCCATAGTAATACCCCATAGCAATACCCCTGTAGTAGTGTCCATATACCCTCATAGTAATAACCCCATAGTAATGCCCCTGTAGTAGTTCCCATATACACCCATAGTAATTCCCCCATAGTATAACATCTCAGCGGGCGTCTGGCTTGAAGCCACCCTGCGGCGCCAGGCTGGAGGACACTGGCGGTGGGTGCAGCAGCGCACCCGGTGCACGTGCACCTCCAGCCCTGCCAGAATGAGATTCTATACAGAAGCTCATTCAGACCTGGGTCCTGGCCAAACACTGAGCTGCCGATTGGAGCTGAGCGCGGGGGAGCGGAAAGAGGGGGAGCTGTGCGGGGCAGCTCCGATCGTGGCAGCACCGGGGGGGGGGCAGCGGCAGGCGACGGGAGGTGCGCATTGGGGAAACAGCAGAGCCGTCGGATTCCAGTCACCCCTAGGCATTTGCTTATAATGCCTACGCCTAGGGCCGGCTCTGTCTATTTGTTATACAAAGCAGCATTCAATTTATATCATAGAAACAGAGGCTATGATTCAGAGTCGGACGCTATTAGCGCTCGCTCGTTCAGAAAAAGGGGGTGGCTATTCAAATGAACCGTTCGCTCTTTGCGGTCTGTTGCCGCCTCTATGTCTGAACGAGCGAACAAAACATGCGGTTGTTTATTTGAAAAATACGCCCCCTGGCCGCTCGCATCATACGTCATGTCCGCTATTTAATAGATTAATCGAGTACATCGAACAGCGTATGAACTGTTCGCTATTCTTGTGGCTGGTTTTTCCTACCGCTATCTTGCGAGCAGTTCTGACTATAAAACAACCAAGTGACGTGGTCAATGACGCTGCTGTATTAATTATGCACACCCTTAAAACGCCCGTTTTGACCTTTAAGCACGCCTGCGTTCTGAATTCCACTCCCCGTTTTCAAGCACCTTCCCCTGTTACCACCCACATACGCCTCCTCCTGTCACTCAAAATAGCAGGCATTCGCTATATAGCGAACAAACGATTTTCGGCCGCACTGACTGGTTTGCGCATGCGTATTACAAACCGTACGCATGCGCAGATGGGCTTTTTTTGCACTGGTTTTGGCCTCAGTTAATCATCGGATTGCAAAACTTCCGCCAAACCGCCACAAAAATGCTGAAATTTACAATCCACCACTTAGTAAATTTTGCCCCAGGTGTGCAAAGTTAAAAAAAAAGGCCATAATAAAAGCAAAAAATGATTCCACAAAGTTTTAGTTTAAGGTTGTGAACAATTATGCAACAAACTCTCTCTCATCTCTTCTAGGCCTTGTTTATTCCACCCAGGGTAACCTATGTAGCGCGCACAAAATGGCTGCCTTGCCTGGTACCTTTTGTGGATGGGTTATGTAACCTGTGGAATTTATTACACAGAATGGCTGCACTAATCCTGCATTAAGTTCATGTCCCTGATCATTATGGCCCTCATTCAGAGGCGGTCGTTAGATGCAAGCGGTCGCACTGAATCAGGGCGGCCGCTTGCATCCTGAACGGCCGCCTCCTTGTCGATCGTTAAGCTGTCGCGACCATCGGGGCATACGACCAGACCTTAAGGTTGGGTCTGGGCACTCGTAAGCCCCAGGGAGCTTTCTGCTCTGATGGAGCAGGAAGCTCCCCACTGACATCACTGATGATGTCAGTGCGGCCGCCCACAAAACGGTAGGCGTTCGTAAAGGAACACCTCCGTTTTGGAAACCACCCCCCCGGCCCGCCTACCAAACGGGGGCAGCTGTCGATCAACATCGACAGCCGCCCCTTTGGTAGCGAGCTCCGAAGCGACAGAGTTTCCCTGTCGCTCCAGGGCTTGCGCACGCGCAGTGCAGCCGCTGCACGTGCGCAGGCCTAACCATCGAGTCGGTTACGAGCGCATTGGCGCTCGCGACCAACTCTGAATCTGGTCCTATGTTTTTTGTTTTTCTTCTTGTTATAATACTAGATCTCTGTGCTATGCTTTTTATGCTTGTAAAGCAACTTTGAATCCTGCTGGAAAAAAGCACTAAATAAATGAAATTATTATTATTAATATTATACTATAACTGAGTTGCTCAATGGTGAATTAGGTAAATGAAATCCACCAATACACATAGCAGACTAAGCACTTGATAATAGCATGTAGGATGTTGATAGTCTTCCCAAATCTTAGATAAAGGGGCATATCCAATTAGATGTGAGTTTTACCATGTGTGGTAAGCTCTATATTTAACACTCGAAATTATTCAATTATTTAGCTTTTTCCCTGTGCTGTAAAACCTCTGGTAACACGCAGTTACTGATTCCATGCAATATGTGGAATGGGTTTCCCCATGCGTTAATTAACATATGTGCATTTTTAAGCTGATTTTTCCTCGCAGCTTATGAGGCTGGTACCCTCTGGTATTTAATGCATGGGGTACCGGCTGCTATTTGAATTGGTCAGTGCCGACAATTAGCCGTGGGGTAAACCCCGCAGTTAATTAGATATGCCCCAAAGTGCACATTCATAAAAGAAATACAGTGCATTAATAGCACTTAATGAAAATCTGCTAAACTTTCAGGAGATTTTCACCATCTCAGATATAGGATAATCCTTTACGGGATGACATTATCTAAATAGAACATGTGACTTCATCACGGTAATGTGCAACTACTAATAAAATGGGGGTTTATACGGTATAGTGTGTCCTTAATGGCTAATGGCTGGGAATTGATTGAGATATAAAATATGTTCATTGTTATTACATATATGAATTTGTGGTACAATAATGAGTTTGTGTCAATGAAGCACAATAATAATTTCTTCATCATAGAGCCCAATAGCTTGATATTTATATGGTACTAACTGAAGTACCTGACGTTGCCTGGGTTTAAATCTTCAAGTTATTAAGTTTTAGTATGTGATGTCGTACAAATCCATCCAGTGGAAGGCCCAGGAAAGGCTCCCTAGGTCAAAGGTCTGCCCGGCGCACTCCACCATGAGGTCCGACCAGGACACCAACCACTCCATTAGGCCTACTAGACCGATTGCCACACCTCTGTGAAGTTTTCATCTAAATCCATCTAGTGAAAGGCCCAGAACAGGCTCCCCAGGTCAAAGTTCTGCCCATCATCTCTTGGTCAAAGTTGTGCTCATTGTACAACAAAGGGAGGTCCAACTGGGACCTCAACCCCTAGTATGTCTTCTGGGATCCAATGTTACCACTCTGTGAAGTTTTCGTCCAAATCCTTCCAGTGGAAGGCCAAGAACAGGCTCCCTGGGTCAAAGTTCTACCCAGAGTATACCAACGGGAGGTCTGACTGGGACCCTAACCCCCCTAATATCTGGCCAGGATCCAACTGGACCACCTCACTTTGGTTTCATCCCAATTGGTGCAGGAGTGTCTGTATGTATAACCAGACAAGCAAACAGACCAATGATTTTTATATACAGTATAAGATACCACAAAATGGTGGCTGGAACATTGGTAAAGTGAATATGTTGGAGGAATGAGGGCAAATCAATAAAGTTCCTCTATTAACTGGTGCACTTAAGACTATAATAGTGTTTTAGCCCTAAAGATGGAGGGCATGAGTCAGAGGTGGCTGCAGACATGGCTACATCTTGTGCCGCAGCAGCACCTGCTTCTTTATGTTAATGAAGTTTCCGATTTTTAAACAACTGATACGCCCAGTTACAGAGGTTTAAGACATTTCCATCACTGCATGTATTTAGACGCACCATCTGTTGCACCATCAAAACTTGCACCAGCCCTATGTCATGTGCAGTTTCTCTGTCCAAGTACAGCCTCCTGTCTGAGCAGCTGGGCATCTTTCAGTGAAACGTCCGTGACTCGCCTGCATTGACTTCACCCACCCTTTACCTCCCAGGAACGCCCATTAAAATTCTCAGACTGTGTGTCCGATCCTGTGCTGCATCTTTTTGCACAGACAAATAGGACAAATGCGCTGCGCTTAAAACATCAGCCGTTTGTGTGCATCATTGATACTGCATCTGAATCAGGCCCAGGGTGTCTGAAGTTTACATATGCATAACAATCCATCTGGGCTAGTATTTTTTTGGGAGATCCCCTGCATTTTGTTCCACTTAGACAAATTCATTAGCTTTATATAATAATAGGGGTATGATTGATAAATATGTTTAAATGATAAGAAATGATGAGCCTGATTCAGAGTTACAGGCTATTCTCATCATTGCTGCGTCTTTAGACACAGTAAGGATGAGTAAATATTCGAATGCATCAGGAGGCATCTGAGGACAAAAGGCGCTCCCCTGACAGCATCCTAGCACCGTGTCCTGTTTCTGAAGATGCAGCATCGGATCACCATCATGATCATAAGCTTAAGCTTACTCAGAACAGGCAGCGGAACAGATCAGCCGGGGACAGGAAATCTGCGTCAGTAGACCCTGAACTTGTCACTCCCAGAAAAAAGGGTGACATGCCCCTGTTTTTGTGAAACGCTGGCTGGCCCCACCCACTTTTTTCCCCTAAACAGCCGCAGCCTGTCAGCTAAGCTGCGGCTTAAGAGCACTGCAAGCGTACTTGCAGATAGACACCTGCACATGTGGAATGCACATTCGCAGATCTCTAACAATTGGACTTGTACGCAAACCATTGGGTTTGCTTATCAGTCTGAATTAGGCACTGTGGGGCCAATTCAGACCAGGACGCTAAGCGGTGTTCGCTCACTATGGGCGAATGTCACCCGACTGCGCATGCGTATGTGACAAAATATACATGCGCGAACCAGTCTGTGCGATGGAGAAGTACTCGCTCGAAGCCCGCAGACGGGCCACTCTTTTGAGTGCCATTTGTGGGTGGTAACAGGAGAAGGACCGGGAAAATGGGGGAGTGGATGTGCGAATGCAGGCGTGTCTGAGTGTCAAAACGGCGTTCTTTGGGTGTACATAATTATCATGTCAGCGTCATTGTACACAGCCTGCAGTGATCGCAGTGCCTGCGGCGGGGAAGGTCTACCTTATATATATATAATATATATATATTATATATTATATATAGGGGCCCCCACAAACTTGTGGGGGCTCCTATATACCACAGTTTCTCGTCACCCTAGTAACATTTTTTTTTCTTGTTATTCACCTCAGTAGTAATGCCCCTCTTGCAATGCCCACTGTAGTAGTGCCCCTTATGCAATGTCCCCAGTAGCAATGCCCCTTATGCAGTGCCCCCAGTAGTGCTCCCCCCCTATGCAGTGCCCCTTATATAATGCCTCAGTAGTGGTCCCCCTATAGAGTCCCCCAGTAGTGTCCCTTACATAGTGCCCCCAGATCCAGTAGTGGTTCCCCCCAATGCAGTGCCCCTTATATAATGCCCCAGTAGTGGTCCCCCTATAGAGTCCCCCAGTAGTGGTCCTTATATAGTGCCCCAGACCCAATAGTGCTCCCCCCTATGCAGTGCCCCTTATATAATGCCCCCAGTAGTGGTCCCCCTACACAATCCCCCAGTAGTGTCCCTTATATAGTGCCCCCAGACCCAGTAGTGCCCCCCCAATGCAGTGCCCCTTATATAGTGCCCCAAGTAGTAGTCCACCCCCTATGCATTGCCCCCAGTAGTAGTGCCCCCAGCTGTAGTCACCCTATGCACTGACCCTAGTACCACCCCCCCAGTGCCCCCATGAAGCGCGCCCCCCCCTCCCCATGCAGTGCCCTCTGTAGCGGCCCCCCCTATGCAGTGCCCCCTGTAGCGGCCCCCCCCTGTTCAGTGCCCTCTGTAGCAGCCCCCCCCATATGCAGTGCCCTCTGTAGCAGCCCCCCTACACACACACAAAAAAAAATAAAATCACAACTTACCTGAATCGCCGCTCCTGACGCGACCACCGCAGTCAGCTCCGGGTCCCGGCTCTTCTCCTTAAGTATGGGAGAGACGTCAGCGTCATGACATCTCTCCCATCACACGCTGCGGGGGGAGCCGGAAGGCTGAGCTCATGAGTGAGCTCCAGCCGGCTCCCTCCGTTGTGCAGCAGCCAATGAGAGTCTGTCTGACTCTCATTGGCTGCTGTAACAAACACACAGCTGCCGCCGGCGGCTGTAACAAACACACAGCTGCCACCGGCGGCTGTGTGTTTGGAACTGTGTAGTGTGGCCACGCTCACTGCGCGGTCTACACTAGACTAGTGGAGGGACACTAGCGGCGGGTGCAGACAGCACACCGTTGCTAGTGGGGGCCCCTCTGTGTGTGGGGGCCCAGGGACGACCGCCCCTGTCGCCCCCCCCCCCCCCTAATCCGGCCCTGGCTCCGATGGCTCTTGATGTTACTGAATAATCATACACTTCCTGGAGATGACGTGTGCTAAGAAAGAAAAGTGGGCGTCATTACACCAGCGAGTGTTCACTCTGATGTCGCCCTCTAAGACATAGAGGGCATCCTTATGTCTTGCTGTGCGATCACGGGATTTGCACACCCGGCCCCCTGGCGGCTGCGTGTGAGCGCAGAGTTGCGTCTGGGTCTAAATCGCCCCCTGTGTGCGTTGTAACTGAATGTGTGATTTTCCTGACATTTATTCTTATCTTAAACTGTATTTAGACTTATTTTCAGTCAGTAAATGACTTACATAGAGTTACTATTCTCACATTTACATACAATACAGTATCCATATTTAAAACAGTAATTACACTTGTTGGAACCTAATCAGTTCTTATTTGCTTTGTTATTTTTCAGGCACCTGGGAGCTAATAAATCTTTTACAGTTTTAGTTTTTTTGAAGATACAATGGGAAACACTGGAATGATAGTGCTGAATTTCTACTTATTGTAAGTATTTTTTGTTAACAATCTCATTAAATTATTTGTAATTGACGGAATCAGTATGTTATACCGCCGGCCGCATGGCGGCGGTGAAGATCCCAAAGCTAAAGAAGGTAAGTAAAACTAACCCTATTCTACCCCCTAACCATAACCCTCCTTTAGGGGTGCCTAACCCTAACCTCCCCCCAAGAGCCTAACACTAACCCCCCTACGTGCCTAAACCTAACCCCCCTTCCCTGCGACCTAAACCTAAATCTCCCGGGGGGTGCCTAACCCTAACCTCCCCGCGGGGTGCCTAACCCTAACACCCCCTTCCCCTAGCTTAACCCTAACCCTCCCAGGGGGGCTGACTAACCCTAAGTCCCCCCGGGAGCCCTAACCTAACTCTCCCCCCCCGCGGCTGTCGCTCGCGGCGCCCGGCTTACCTTCGATCGGTATGCCGGGTGTCAGGCTCCTGGCATAGGTCTAATGACAGGTGTCGGGATTTCAACATCTGTCATTTGTACCTTGCCAGGATTTGACAGTCTGGGTACCGGCGGTCAGCATTGCGACCGTTGGCTTCCTGACTGCATCCAGTAATTGACTTTCTGGAGTATCAGATGTAAAAAGTTAATTTTTTTCTGAATATATCTTTGAGGTAGACTTCAGGTTAAAACTGTAGAAATGAATAAAAGCTATAAAATCTTCACATGATTTACTACTGCCTTGACATATCAGAATATCATCAATATATCTTTTGCAGCCTTTGATGCATTATGAAACAATGTGGTTATATATAATGCATTGTATCCCACATTGCTCTGTGCAGATTAGACAGGGGGGGAGTAAGATTTTTTATAGTAGTTACAAAATCAGCATTGGTCTTGGTGACCTGAAATCTTCACATAAGACTAAAGCTAGAAATCAAACATCAATGGTGACCCAGAAAATATAAACTTGGTACATTAATCTTTTAGAGAGTTTAAGCTGAAGTGATTTGACTGTAATGAAATTGCATTTTCTGAGATAGTTTTCAACATATTCAGATGAGTAGGCAGTTAATGGATCAATGCCAACAATAATTGTTTTATCAGGTGACTTAGTTAATGATTTGTACATTTTTGATAAATATTAGAAACTTGGAGGACTGAATGTATTTGGTACCAAAATTACACCTTTTGTAATACTATTGGAGAAACATTTTATAAAAATGGTATCCAAAATTTTTAAAAATGGGACCTCATATTTTTAATTTAGTGCATGACAAACTGTCATTGTGAAGCCTTTGAACTTTGGAAATGTAGTTTATTATCACTATCCTATCCCCTTACCTGTCTGTTTGTTAAACTGTCTTGTAGGTTTTTCAAGGCAGTTTCATCAGAAGGAAACAATTTGGATTTAATTTGGATGTGTTAATGGAGCATAGTTGTTTATGTATTAATGGTAGTGTCTAAAGAGAGAGGAGAGGACCCTGACGTCATCAGCCAGTATCCAGAGTCATACCCTCCCATCCAAATGGGCATAGAGGGGGAATATAACCATGTGGCGAGTATAGCGAGCCACCGAGCCTGCGAGGGTACCACTTTCTAGTTTAAGTGGGAACAACTTACATGTTTAGCTGGCCTTCATGGGCATGAACTGCACTTCCGCCCTCACTCACACCACTTCCAGGTTCCTAGCAAGAAGGGGAAATAAGCTCTACCATATATTAATGCATAGAATAGACTACCCTAAGATCTAGTGGATAGAATTGTAATTATTGCTTTATGTCTTCATGTCTCATATACAGTATGTATTATGTTACTGATTGGCGCATCTAATAATTTCAATTTTATTAGTATTCATAAAATTTTCAGTTTCCTAATACATTTACCGTATTTAGTTGTATGAACAACTAAAAATTGTCGGATTGTACTGAGGGGCAAAATTAAGGTTCTTTTTAAGTAAAGATAAGTAAAGATATTTAAAACATATTTATTAAATTAAAGATGCCCCCATTAGGTACATTTATTTTTTTCATTGCAATAGTTTTTTATTGTCCCTTATTGGTTTCCCCCGTTTCCGTTTTCCCCTCTGTGCTTTTTTTGATAAGTGAGGCCGACTTAGTAGCCTCCTATATGTTGATCTTTTTGTTGGATCTAGGGTATTGATAATGATAAGTAATAATTATATACTTATAGAACCTTTCTCAAGCATTCCTGAGCTTGGCCTACATAGCTAATGCCATTTGAAGATGGTGTTGGCCGTTGTACCCTATAGGCTGTAGATCACAAGTACTGGGAGAGGGATCCTTAGGATCCCTCTCCCAACCATCACTACCATTTGGCTGCATGTCCCGCTGGCCAGGTGTTGCATTGCACTCCCCTCCCCAGCAGCATGTGCAGCAAGTGTACAGGCTGCCTATACACACAGCATGATGTGCAGATATATCTGCCACCGGGTGTGCAGCACAGCCTACACGATATGTCTGTGAACAACGACATTCACAGACATATCGTCTGTACGCATTGGCCGATGCACACACGATACATCGGCCACTCAATTGATCGGCCAATATGTCGGGCAGTGTGTACCCAGCATTACATTAACAATGTTTCATATTTATTAAGTGTAGACTTTACATTGTAACTTTATATCTCGTCTTCCTTTCCATGTTTTGTAATGGATTAGATATGCTTCTGGACAAAGAGATAGCTGCAATCAAAGTTAATTGTCCTGGCCCATTAAGGCTAAAAACAAATTTATCTATAAAAAAAAGTGTGTCCGTGCCTTCTATTTGCCCATACAACTCAGCATCAGGTCTGTCCCTCTATAACAATAAAGATTCACAGTGCATAGTGTGTATGTATGGTGCAGTAATGTATTGTTGGTTTAGGATCAGTACATGTTAATGATAGAATGGATGAAAACGTGGCGCCAAGAGAGGTTCTAACAGAAATTGTTTACTGAAATAGCGAATGTTCCGATATTAAATGCAGTTAAGTACTTAGGTTTTGAATGCAGGCAAATATGCATTGAAGAGACGTAGGACTTACAGTCTGTTGAAAAAGCAGTGTGAGGTCCTTCCTGCATCTGCCACCATGTTGTAAAATGTAGATAAACAAAAATGGGCACTAGGAAATATTGGATAAAAAGTAGTTGTTAAATTATGCAGTAAAAATGGCTGCCATTACAATATGGGTCTGCCTAACCCTAACCCTCCCCGTAGTGTCTAACCCTAACCCTCCCCCTAATCCTACTACTTACCATCAGGATGCCGGCGATCGGGTTGCTGGTTCTGGGATTCTGACTAGTGTCGGGATTCTGGCACCGGCATCCTGAACGACGGGACTTAAACTATATACCACAGAAGCAGCTGCTTGTTTGAATATAAATGTAACAATATTGAGCTTGCGGTCAGCAACTTGTAACCACTATTGCACCATTGCAGCTCCACAGCGGTGGAGCAGGAGTAACCAGGGACAAAGTCTGCCCATTCATCTTTATAAGAAGGCACTTCCAGTGCCACATTTAGGATACAGTGACTATATTACTCCTACACAGCTTTATAAAACAGGCTATTATTGCTGTTATTGACCATCTTGAACTCTTTGATGCAATTAAAGTTTTCAAGCTTTGTTGCTCATTAGCAATACTGTGTGTCAGAGTTCAGCCGGGGATCGGCCGTCCCTTACTGTCCCGCCGGCTTCCTCTGACTTCCCGGGCAGTCGGGCGGCTGGTGCAGCGACGTGGGAGGTGCTGAGCATTCTCCCTGATGCTGGTGTCTTGGGCGGCCTGGTGCGCGGGGATCGGAGTTCCTGTCATGGGCGCCGCCATGACACTTCCTTCTCTGACTATCCTTCCTTCCCTGACAGTCTGGCCGGTCAGCTGACGCTGTGGACCAATCAGTGGGCTTCCAGGGGTATATATCCGGCTCCTGTGTATCAGGTAGTTGCCTGAACAACCATTGTCGCTGCTAGTGTTACTAGTGGTCTCTCGTTCCAGGTTCCCTTGCTTCCAGTGATCTATTCCTGTGAGCAGCTATATCGTCCATCTCACCAGTGCTTTACCATCTCAGCCTGTGTGCAGCTATTTAATTCATCTCATCAGTGCTTTACCATCTCAGCCTGTGTGCAGCTATACCATTCATCTCATCAGTGCTTTACCATCTCGGCCTGTGTGCAGCTATTTCATTCATCTCATCAGTGCTTTACCATCTCAGCCTGTGTGCAGCTATTTCATTCATCTCATCAGTGCTTTACCATCTCAGCCTGTGTGCAGCTATACCATTCATCTCATCAGTGCTTTACCATCTCAGCCTGTGTGCAGCTATTTCATTCATCTCATCAGTGCTTTACCATCTCAGCCTGTGTGCAGCTATATCATTCATCTCATCAGTGCTTTACCACCTCAGCCTGTGTGCAGCTATTTCATTCATCTCATCAGTGCTTTACCATCTCAGCCTGTGTGCAGCTATATCATTCATCTCATCAGTGCTTTACCACCTCAGCCTGTGTGCAGCTATATCATTCATCTCATCAGTGCTTTACCACCTCAGCCTGTGTGCAGCTATACCATTCATCTCACCAGTGCTTTACCATCTCAGCTTGTGTGCAGCTATTTCATTCATCTCATCAGTGCTTTACCATCTCAGCCTGTGTACAGCTATATCATTCATCTCACCAGTGCTTTACCATCTCAGCCTGTGTGCAGTTATGTCGTTCATCTCATCAGTGTGTTACCACCTCGCCTGTGTGCAGTATACCTCCATTCCACCAGTGCGTTACCACCGCCGCCTGTGTGCAGTATACTATCCATTTCACCAGTGCTTTACCATCACAGCCTGAGTGTAGTTATTCGTACCCACCTCTCCAGCGTCATAATCTCTGGCTGGCTCCAGTACCACTACCCACCTCGTTACTGGACTCTGTGGTCCCTACCTACGTGTTACAGTATTGCACCGTGGTGCACTCTTTCTAACCGGCAACCCGGTAGAGTGTGTCCGCAGTGCACACTTCCTTGTACCTCAAGTACAGTGTCCCTACGTGCCCCTTACTGGCACAGACCCTTTGGGCCACGAGTGTTCGTCTCTCCTTTTTTCCCACGGGCTTTGGTCACCTAGTCAAAGGACCGCGACCTGCTTACGAGGTGCAGCTCAAGCCCATATCCCGATTGGTGGGGTCACTGGCGAACACCATCTCGTGGGTTAGATTCCGCACCTTTGACTAGGTCTCGCCAACGACCAAGACCCGGGGATGCGGAGGTCGTACATTCAGGCCCCTCGCCTCCGTTTCCTCCCGTAGCCTCAGGCCTCAGCTTCCAGAAAACCGCCTCCCAGCGTGACACTGTGCTTCTTGCATGCAATAATAATAGTTTTCGGAAATGTTTTACTGCAATTGATTGATTGTTTTCGATCCTACATAACCAGATGGTGTTTTTACTTTAGAATGATATTTTTTTTTCTCCATATTATTATTAAAATAATAAATATTGTTACGTTTAATTGCCTGGAACTTTTATACCAGCTGCATACACAGTCTATCTGCTCCTGGGTGGAAGAGAGTAGTGTTTTCAGTGCGTTTCATCCTTATATTAAGCCTTTTTCAAGGATCAGACCCTTGAAAAAGACCTTCTAAATAGCATTGGGCCCTTCCTTGTACCTGTGGGCTGTGGGTGCCAGGGTAATAATCAACAAAAGTGTACCTCCTTTTAAAGTAAAATTATAAACTGGCATCATAAAACAATTGAAGACTGGATAACAAGGTATAATGGCATGGGGCATGGGCCTATTGTACAAAGGTGGAGGTTGCACGCTTTTATTTTGTCTATTCTCCTATTTTACAAACACACCATGCTAGCCCAAACTGCTGGCAATGTGTGGGTTTTAAACCAGTACATCACAGGCAGCTAGGTTTTTCACACTTTTTCGCACCTGTATTATATGATTTAGCAGCCATATGTTAGTGTGACATTTTGCTGTTTGTAGCCATACCAGCACATCATGAAGATCATTCCAGTTCTATAGATGTATGCTTATACTTTTATATTTTATTGCTTGTTATTACACCGAATAACAAATGTGTATTACACATTATAAAGTAGTGTGAACAAACACTTTTTGCCATTTTTATTGGAATCAATCATCAAGGTCTGGCTGGGGTGTATACTGTGATTGATGCTGTAACAATTATTACTGGTAACACACTACTATGTCTTGAAATGTCATCAGCACTCTATTTGTGTTTTTTATCCCCTCCGATCTTTGGTGATTTGGAAAGTAAACATGCCAGGATTCCTACAAGAATTCCTACATAATTTAATAATTCTATTGCACTTACAGCATGTTTTTTTGGGTAGACGTAACAATCATTTTTATTAAAATATTTTTGCTAACATTAAACCAGTGTAAAGATGCCAGTTTTAATGCATCTTTTTTATATTAGTCTGCATTATTTATTAGTTTCACTTTTTGCCCTGACTTTGACATGTAGAATTGTTTTGCCCCAATGACCTTGCATATATTATTACAGTAATGTGAAGTACACTGGGAGCAGCAGGAAAAGCAACAACAAAGACATATGGGTCACATTAAACTTCTTTGGGATGCCTGGGACAGAGGTGAGATATAAGTCTCCCTCCTTATCCTCATCATATGAAGATTGTGCAAAATGACCTTGAGCCTACATATTAAAATACACAAAGAGAACAGCAGTGCTCTATTGAAGTAGTAAATAATCATAAACTTCAATGAAAAATAAAATACATATAATTTAATAGCATAACAAATATATAAAACACATGTAACACAATAATATTGCGTATTTATATCCCCAATAACTTAGTTTAACTTAGACACCCGTTTGGATACCACCTTGGTCGTACCTATCACAGACACGTCCCATGTTGGGGATTCATACACTGGACACTGCCATATACATCCAAAGGAGCACCTCTCAATCGGTGTACAGATGTGGTAAATATATGGAATGGTCCTATTCTGAAATAAGGAGCCTTTGCACATGTGTTCACGAATCAGCTGGCCCTGGTCGAATTTATATCAGGAAAACGCTATGTTGTTTTCCGCCTGTTGATTTGAATAGAAGAACTGTTATTGGGGATATACAGTACATAGGTGATATTATTGTGTTACATGTGTTTTTATATATTTGTTATGCTATCAAATTATATGTATTTATTTTTCATTGAAGTTTATGATTGTTTACTACTTCAAAAGAGCGCTGCTGTTATCTAGTAGTACATCTCTTACTATGTTCAATTAGTGTATCATTATAAGCAGAGAGAAGTGATTTCTTTCTGTCTACAAGGGTGGACCAACCATGAGTGTCATAAGATAAGAAAATAGCGAGAGATGTATTATTAGAACTGCTGTGCTTAACCCTATACACTCTGAGATTAGCGGCTTCTCTCTGCTTATAATAATACACTACTTGAACATAGTAAGACATTTACTACTAACGCTGCTACACTAAAACCCTATGTACTTTGAGATTGGTGGCTTCTTTCTGTTTATAAAGATATACTAATCTAACATGTACTACTAATACTGTTATGTTCATTCTATGTATTTTGAGATTGGTAGCTCTGTCCCTTCTTTTGCTCAGACGGATACACTTATTATGGACGTCACATGGACATAGCAAGTGATGTGTTACTGAAATTATTATGCTCAATCTCCTAATTGTTGAGAGCAGTGGCTCTTCTTTATTTATAAGGGTATATTAATTATGAGAAACCGATCCTTATGTATCTGAACCTATAAACACCAGACTATACAATACCATATACTATTTTCCAGGCTAATTAATCTCAATAAATTATTGTGAAAATACCTAGTTGTTTGGATTACAGCATTTTAGCAATAATTTTACAGGTTGATAGACTCAACATCTCTTGTTAAATTCTATATAATCATATGTAATGTACTATACTTTTGTTTCAACAATTAAAGTATGCTCATGCATTACTTTTTTTTAAATCTGTTTTTTATGAAAAAATTGGACTTATCTAAACGTGACAGTCCTACATTTATATTGCGCTGGCCATGTGCAAGGGCACTAATCCATCTCTGCTGCGATAATCGCAACCTACAGCCATACTTTACTGAAAGCGTCTAATCGTCCTATCTTGGAAGCAATACAGTAATAGGCCTGGCTAGTATTGTGTGGGAGACTACCTAGGAAGACCAGGTGCTGTAGGTTTATTTATAGTGGATGATGGATGGTATAGGATGGTGCATGGTAGAGCACATAAGATACAACTAATTTATGATTATATAAACAAATACCTCACCTATGTAAAATTAATTCTATACGTGTCTCGGTGGAAGGCAGATTTTGTTTAATATTTTTGTCATATCAATTGTGGATGTTTGATTGTAACATCCTAACTGATGGTGGCCCAGTGCGCATGCGCACGATGGAATCGGCTCCGTCGTGCGCATGCACGAGACCCGGATAGCAATGGGCAAACCGTCGCTCCGAGTCTCGTACCAAAGGGGGCGTGCTGTCGATGTTGAGTGACAGCATGCCCCCTTTGGTGGGTGGGCCGGGGGAGTGGCTGCCCAAACGGAGGTGTTCCCATGTGAACGCCTCCATTTGGGGGCGGCCCCACTGTCAGAGCCGAAATCTCTCTGGGGCTTGCGGCAACGAGACCCTACCACAAGGGTCTCGTCGCAAGCCCGATGGTCACGATGGTCTTGACCATCGCGACCATCTTCCTGGCCACTCGCTATAGCTGTGGGTGGTCACCCACAGCTATGCAAGCGGCCAGGAGGCCGCTCTAAAAAACAAGAAGGCCGGCCCTGATTCAGAGCGAGTGCTCTGTCAGAGCGTCCGGTTCTGAATCGGGGCCTCTGTACACTTGTGATGTCAGTGGGGCCGCCCCCAAATGGAGGGGTTCACATGGGAACGCCTCCGTTTGGGCAGCCACTCCCCCGACCCACGCACCGAAGGGGGCGTGCTGTCACTCAACATCGACAGCACACACCCTTTGGTACGAGACCCGGAGCGACGGTTTGCCCGTCGCTATCCGGGTCTCGCGCATGCGCACATATGCACTGGGCCACCATCAACCCGCTTGCGAGCACATAGCGCTCGCGAGCGGGTCTGAATCAGGCCCAGAATCTCTTCTTGTTTTCTGTCCAAATTACACCTGCCAGAATACACAGAGGAAACAGGCCATGGGGCAGGCTGAAGCATCAGAGAGGACCAGCCCATGACACACTGACTGTGTCCTCTCTGGCACTGCACCCTGCTGTGGCATTCCTGGACACCACCTTTTCAGGATTAGGCAGCCATTGGGGGCTGCAGCTGGAGAGACACTGAGGGGATGTGGCTGGAGAACACTGGGGGCTGGAGAGACAGAATGGGTCTGTAGAAGCAGAAATAGCAGTAGAGACTAAAGGGGGCTGACTGGAGCTCAAAATACACTTTGGGGGTGCTGTATAGACTAAAGTTGACTGGAGAATCATTAGGGGCTGGAGAGACACTGGGGGATGCGGCTGACAGACACAGGGGCTGGAGAGATAGAAAGGGGCTGTAGAGGCAGAAATGGCAGGAGAGACAAAAAGGGGCTGGCTGGAGTTCGAGAGACACTGGAGGGATGCTGGAGAGACCAAAGTCAACTAGAGAAACATTGGGGGACTGGAGAGACACTGGGTGGCTGCAGCTTTAGAGACACTGGGTGGCTGCAGCTGGGAGAATGAGGCTGGAGAGACACAATGGGGGATGAGGCTAAAGAGGACTGGGATGTGGTGGCTGGAGATTATCCACAACTGGCAGAATTAGAAGGAAAAGGCTAGGGGACAGTAATCTTCATTAAGGCACCAAATCTAAAGAAACAATATTACTGGTACAAAATGGTACCACATTAGCAAATACAATTTAATAAGTTTAATAATTAATTTAATTGTTTGATCAGGGAAGTTCACATTTTGTCCTGTACCAAAACATAGGTCCCTATGTATTATCTGAGTTAACCTCCATTATATGATGATGACATTGGTTATATTCCTACGCAAACAGGCATTTTCTGGACCATATGATCGCCTACATGAACAGTGAATACCATATACTGAAGTATATACTGAAGTATATATGACCATTAGGAGACATAATTAAGCTTTCTAAGCACACTTTCTCCTACCTCTTGTTGCTGGTCTATCTGGTCCGGTACTCTGGTTCAGTGCTCAGATCCGAACACACAGCAGTCTTGGTAGAAAAATCTGCTGCCACTCCCATACACTGCATGGGCTATAGCTATAGTAAAATGTGGCCCAGGGAGGGGGGCTGGTTTGGGCAACTAATTTCTTAAGATTGCTGGTCAAAATATATGCAATAATGATGATGACTCTTAGCAGCACTATCTATCAAACTCTTATTGGCTAATTGTTCATTGACCCCTCTAGCTCCATATTACTTAGTTTATTAACATTGTGGCTATATTCTGTTACATAGCATCCATCTCTTCACATTACTATTGCAGAAGATTATCAAGGAGAAAACAACAGATGTTTTAATTAATTTGTTTTAATTTCATTTTAATTTTTTTATTCTTCAATTAAATTAATTAGTATTTAATTAGTATTTAATTCGTATTTAATTACATTTTATATGGAAATGTAACTTGTATTAATAACTGTGAAGATACTTTTCTCTGTTGTATTTATGACACTTATGTACAAATAGTGTAATTCAATTAGCATTTACTAAAACTGTCAGGCCACATCTCTATTCAATCTCTTAGCTATTGTGGGGCATACCAATACTGTTAACAGAGTTTAGTAGAGTAGCACTCTGGGCCTAGGTGTTGCGTTCTGGGTAGCGCCGCAGTTGTGTGAGTGGCGGTTAGACCACAAAGGAAGCAATTTAACCAGCTCTTAGGTTTATTAACCAGGTATAGTACCAGATTACTTGGACACAGGGTTAAACAGGTCAAAGACAGTTTGGAGCAATAAAAGTATGCTGGGCGTTGTAGTGTGCAAAGTGATGACAGTGTCTATGCTTCTGGTGACACAGTGGTATAACCCTAGTGCTGTGGTGGTATACAGGATTGGATGCACACTTAAGGTCACTAATCCGCAAAGGAGGTAAGACCCTCAGCCTGAGGTGCAGCTGGTCATAGAGCCTGCCGGTTCAGCTAAATGGTTGGAGGCAGCACAGTACATTCCTCATCCAACAGGATATGCCATGGGGGTAAGGTTACGTCTCTCCCGCCCCTCCCTCTAAGTGCCTCTACTACTTGGCCATAGATTGGTTAATGCATTTAATAAGTCAATACTCTGGCTATTATATTTATGAGAAACAAAAAAGTGATAATAAGAATGTAAGTAATTTATACATGCCAAATATATTCATAATTTATAATTAGTAAATGACCATTAATGTCTAGCAAGGCACTGTGTTGATTACTACATAGGACAAATCCCAAGTTTCTGCTATTGGTCACAGTTCAGATACAATCCCATTACATGCAGAAGTTACAGCTAGGTATGCTTCAAGGTCATACCTACCAAACTGTCACAGACTCGTAGCTATAGTTGGATTCAATTCAGTCAGTGCAGGATTAGCGCTGCTTCCCCAGAGTCTAGCTGGGTGCAGATCTTCACCCGAGGCTGACACTAATAGGCTTGGGCTTCGCTGCTGCAACCCCATAGGTTGCTGTCTTCTGGTAAAGCACCAGATATGACCGTTATGCAGAAGCAGAGCCGTAACTAGACTTTTTGGTGCCCTGTGCCAAAGAGAGCATTGGCCCTCCCCCTTCCATTTTTTAAATAGGGTAATAAGATAGTGCACCTGAAAAAGGGCCATGGCCTCATGGGGAAGGACCAGAGAAAAAATAGGGGAGGCCAGGAGATGCTGGGGATAAAAAAAGAGGAAGCTACAAGTGAGAATGATAATACACAGGAAAATTGACAGCGCCCCCTGCCCAAACAGCGCCCACTACCCTAGTTATGGCCCTGTGCAGAAGACAGATAGTGTGGAGGTATGAGGCACTGGAGTTGACTGGTAAGTGGTAGTAATACTCTGAGTCACAGAGTAGCACGAGGCACTGTTGAACTGAAGAAGTAATTAAGTACCCAGAGAGGCACAATGCTGCAAGCAAATTGAAGGAGTGAAGATATAAGAACGAGCTAGAAGCATGGGAAACAGGAGGATAATCCAGGGACAATGGGGACAATACAGGACACTAGGTGACTCACAGAATCCAAGAGAAATCAGAGCCCAGAGGGAAAGAAAAAGATGCACTGAGCTGCAGGCCAAGCAAGTTTAAATAGCCCACCTGAAGGATGCTTGTTAATTGGCAGAACTGATCACATGATCAGAGTTCACAAATAGAAGGGGCTGGAGTATACGCTTGCAGCCTGACCAGATGCCAGCCCACAAACCTCTGGACAGAGAGAGATCCTGGAGACCGCTCAACACCACCAGGAGACTGACTAACGCAATAGACCCAGTAAGCTCAACCTTTAGAGGAGTTGCTTCCAAATCTATGCCTCACTTTTCTATGCCTGTTCTCCTGCTGTATGAGCCTAGGCAATTTGGAAAATTTTGAATCACTTCTGCAGAGCTAGAGAAAAGGCTCTACAATAAATTATGATTACACTGTGATGAAATGAGACATGTCATTGTGTCATGTAATAAATGTCCTTAATGCCTGGAAAATTGTCTTTCAGAGAGGCCATTGTAGAAAAGCCAACTCTCCTGACAGTGCAGGATTCTTTTTTGTGAAATGGTTTACAGACATGTATTGACTATTGTGGTCTGAATGCTTTAACTGTTGCTACTCATCCAATAATTGTTTGAAATGATCAAAGGAGCTGACAACTTCTACTACAATCTGATCAGAAACAAAAAAGGTGAAAACTGAATTTAATAACAGAGATGGACATTTTAAGTTTTTGGTCATTCCATTTGGCAATTGCAATGCTCATGCAATATTATACCATTTTGTGGTAGTCTACTTAGATGACACTTTCATTTTCAGACTCTCTAAGAACACAGAAAACATGTGGTGAAAGTACTATCTCACATTTGGGCAAACCAAATATTCTGCAATTTGGAAAAATGTCTTTTTAAACAAAATCACTTACCATTGTTAGGGTATATTGTGTCAGGTAAGGGTTTGCAGATCAATCCAGATAAGTTACAGATGTGTCCTCATTGTCTGCAAGCAATGTGGCGTTAGACACATGGCATGACTGAGACCTCAAGTAGTGTAAAGAATGGTTTTTACATTTTGCATCTTAGACGCATCACAGATGCAGCAAAAGGCCCCTCGTAGTGTACTAGAGATGCTGCGCTGCAACTTTAAACACACAGGAATTGGTTTTACACACATACAAAGTCGCAGATGAAGCACAATGGAACTCGGTGTGACAAAAATCTGTAGCCACGCGCATCAAATATTTTATTACAATGATTCAGACTTAATTGCACACAGATGTACAAATGTGACACATCAAACTGATCAGTTCAAGCTAGCAATGTAGTTTGTCGCTCCCAATAGTTTTATTTATGCGAATAAGATGCATATTTTGAATGAGAAAGTCCCTTGAGTAACCGAGCAGCACAGTACCTGAGGGCCGAGAGGGGTTATTAAGCATGAATGAAGCAACAGTAAGAAAGGACGGAATGTAGTCAAGAGACTGGCGGCCTCGCAGCTGCCAGTCTCTATGCCAATGCTGAAATCCCGACAAGGGAGTTAAGATAGGCATCGAAATACCAACACCTATCTTAATCCCGACGCCGGAATCCAGGAGGACGTGTGCCCGAACGTGGTAAGTTTGAGGCACCCGTCCTGTTAGCCGCAGTGTGGGAGAGTTATGTTTAGGGCAGTTAGCGGGGTTAGCATTAGATCTATAATAATATAGAACTCCTCTAAGAGCAAAAAATGCTCAGAGTCTGCCGGTGAAATTAACCACAATGTGGAATTCCCAAATTCCACAATATATAATGTTGTAAATAAAATGGTAGTGATAATTCCTTGGCACTCAGATATATAAAATTATAAACATTTTATTAGTGACATAAACAACATGTGTAAAAACATATAAAATCCACAGATGATAAGATGCTATACAGTAATGAGTAATTTCATAAAGTACTGAAATGTAATAAAACACAGTCCTGTGTAATATTGCACAAAGTCCAAAGTGCTGATTAATAACGTAGGTGCTGAATATGCATGAAATAAGAGAGAGGATCCTACCCAGCAGAAGATATGGAGCCACAGGATGTTTGCAAAATACAGGGTAAATCCGGATTGCCCTGTATAGGCTCCACAAGATTTTATCCAAGAAGGCAGGATCGTCTCCCAGGTTGGTCCAAATATAAGTGCAGCATGCAGGATCCACCAACGCGTTTCGAGCAATTATGGAGCTCTTTATCAAGGTCAAGAGGTTAGCATTAGGTTTTGGGGGGGAGGATAGGATTAGGTACCTCTAGGGGGGAGGGTTAGGGTCAGGCACCACTGGGGGGGTTAGGTTTGGGCACTAAGGGGGAGGGTTAGGGTGCAGGGTGGGGAGGGTTAAGGTTAGGCTACAAGAAGGGAGGGTTAGGGGAGGCAGGGGGATGGTCAGTGTACTTACCCGACCCCTGTCGGGATACCAAACATCGGGATGCCGCTGTCGGTATTGTGATAGGAGGCATCCCGATAGCCGGCATTACATACCCATTCCAGAAAGGACACATTTGTAGGTGCTTTTGTCAAATGGGCTCAGCCTGATAGAATGACCTATCTTCATTCTATCAGGCCACAAAAGCTTCTCATCAACTCAAATCCACTTTTGTTTCAGCTCCTATTTTACATCAACCTGATGTAGATATTTAATTTTACTATTTTACTAATTTTACTATTGTAAGAGTTGGGGTAGTTCTCTCTCAAAAATTCCACCCATGTGTTTTTTTGTTTCTCTCGAGAGTGCCAATGCTGCTGTGAAGAAATATGTTGTACTGTAGGTGATAAGTAGCTACCGGACATCAAACTTACACCTTTCATATCATAGGAAATACTATACCTTCAATCTGCTCATTATCTAAATCTACGCTGGTCCCTGTTTTTTGTCCAGTTTCATTTGCTAATTACATTCCAACCAGGGGAACAGAACAAAAAAGCAGATGGTCATCTATGCTTTTGATTCACAAAATGAAGCAAACTTAATTCAATTCTGAAACCATATTGTATTGGCCTGCAAATCTTTTTTTCCAGGTTGCACTCCAATATCATTCATTGGGGACATGAATCTCACTTTTCAGGGCACACCATGATCAAGTAGGTAAGGGCTAATATTAAAGATTATATATCTGAATGTTCCTTGTGACTAGCACAAAGTACTCTGAACGGCTTCTGTGGGTCCTTGGCATCCATTAGCTATTCCAGAGGGTCCTTGGTCTCACTTATCAATAGATTTTATCATTGATCTGCCAGGTTTTTTTGGCTCCGACACACTATCTGCGTTGTGGTGGAATTTCCTAGTCATCTTGCTTTGTACCTTTTATAGGACTTCCAAAGTGGCTGCACGTTTTATTAAAGAAATGTTTGACTGCATACAGTACAGTAGATTTCATAAGATTAGTCCGAGGAGTACAGTTCAATTCAAAATTCTGAAGAAGCGCTGTCTATTTGCTTCAATGTCAAACTGAATTTCAGCCTATCACCCTCAGTCAAATTACCAGACAACCGATTGAACCAAGAGTTAGAGAAGTTTCTCAGGATTTTTCTTTCTACATCTCAAAATAACTGGGTAAAACTTCTACCATGGGCTGAGCTTGCTAGTAATAATTTGTTTTATGAGGTCATTTCTCATTCCACCTTCTTTGTACAATATGATGATAGATCGTAATTAATCTTCTGTGGGTAATCACCAGCCAAAGCTCATTATTGTGTGTCAGACCTCCTGATCGAGATATCTCTTCTAAGGTTTACCAGCTGATAGACAGAGAAATAACACTAAGACCAAACCCTATCAGTGTTCAAGCATCTCTGTTGTATTATTCAAAAGGTACACAAATCTTATAGTGTTTCTTACAAGGAGGTTGTTCTCAAAAATGTAATATGCATAGTATCAGTAAGTACAAACATCTATTGTTCTCCAAGGTTAGTAAGGGGATTCTTAGGATGGGAGTTATGGGATACAGGCATAACAGTTTAGAATACATATTCTATGCATAAGCTTATCTTGGTTAGAACACATCTGCTGAAGCCAAGGTCTATAATCTGCAATTTAAAGCTTATGAATAACTTTACAGGCACAGATCATCCATCTTGTTACAAAATGGAGTCTTATATGGATAGCTTAATAACAGATATATCAATGACATCCTATTATTCCTGAAATTCTGGGTTATTTTTCAGTACCTACTACCTACAGTGTTGTCCATGATTTTACGTTGCACCTGGATAGAAGTAAAAAAAAAATATTGTTAAAACGTCTAATAATTATAAATTGTTTGCAGATTGCAAGAGGAGAGTTATCACAAAATGAGTGCCTGGAGATTATGGTTGGTTATCCAATACCGTCTTGACCTTCCTCCATTCAAAAAAGTTACTAATGTACTCCATGTTTCACCACTCAAGCCTCTTGTTATTAATATAATTAACTCTGATAAACAAAAATAAAACCTCTGTCTTCTGTGAATATGCAGTAACAAGAGGCATTTGAATTGGTAGAGATACTGAAATCACACATTTCTAGATGTTCATTACAGTTTCTGGTTGACTAGAAGAGCTACGCTCCAGAAGAAAGAAGTTGGGGGAAAAGCCAGTGATATCCATGCACATGATCTTTTACATTTACAAACAGTTTGTAAATATACCTTACAAGTGGTGTTTTGAGCAAACTGTTAAAAGGGGGGGATAATGCCAGACATTGAGGACTTTAGCAAGTATTTAGGGGGTCAGTTGCTGCTGTCTCTTGGGGCTTAGGTTACAGGATCTACCAGTTTGCCTCATGATCAGCATTGATACCCAGCGCTGTGTTCTCTATAGAGATGGGGCTCTGGCTTTTCTTGAATTCAATACCTGCGGACAAGTGATTTATGACATTACTGTGGTGGCAGTTTTGAATCCTGCACCTATAATTCCCTACCTTGACAAGAGATTGTTGCTAGAATTTTAGGCTTCACACCTAGTCACCGCATCCCTGTGTTTGTGTTTCTGGCAATGTTGTGACTTCAGCATTGTTTTTTATATGCATTTATGACTGTGTAAGCTTCATCTAGAGGTCAGCCTGATAGCAGCCAGGTTTGGACTTTATAGGCTTCCTTAGTTAGTTTCAAAATGCAGCATGGGTAGAGGATAGGAGATTGCCATCTTAGATCTTACATGGTCTCAGCAAAGTGGTGCAGTATATTTCTTCCTTCAGCACAGTATCGATGGTAAGGAGTCTGAAGTAAATCAGCCATCATTAGATTAGCTACAGTTCAGACCTTTAGTTATATTATGTATTAGTAAGTTAATACATTATTACACTGGGCTGTTTTCATGTGTGTTTTCATGCTGCTTGCATACATTGCATATCTTATATTGTGGGCGAGATGAATAACGCATTTAATTTTGAATCCCACCACTGTTCGCAAGCATAACAGTGTTTATTAATAATGCCTTATGCTTGAAAAAAATCACAAAGGACAGTTTTCCTGGTAAGAGCTTTCCTTTGCAGTAGAAGGACTTCTGGGTATATGACCCAAAAGTCCTTCTGCACATGCGTCGAGTGATGCAGTTGCCATGAGAAGTGCTGGAAGGGATCTGATTGGATCCCACTCTGGGGGAGTTGGTAATAGAAGCCCATAGGGCTGGCGTTTCCCACCCCATCCAGGCCCCAGAATGTATTCAGGGGCTTGGTGCATATGCGGTAAGCGGCCAAACCTCTGAATACATAATTTTCGTAGGTTTGACTGCAAAATTAGCATTGCTGTATCTCCCCATGTGTTTCAGTATTGCCATTATTTAATCGGAATGGGTATGAATCACCGGCGGACCTGAAGAACCCGATGGGGAAGGTAAGTAGGCTATTGCTAACCCTCTCCCCCCCTAACCCTAACCCTCCCTTTGGGGTACCTAACCCTAACCTCCACCCCTAGTGCCTAACCCTAACCTCCCCCCAGGGGTGCCTAAATCTAACCCCCCCTCCCCGCACCCTAAACCTAATTCTCCCGGGGGGGCGCCTAAACCTACACTCCTCCCGGTGGTGCCTGAACCTAACCCCCCCTTTCCCTAGCCTAAACCTCCCGGGGGGGTGTCTAACCCTAAATCCCCACTGGAGTCCCTAATCCAAATCCTCCCCCCGCTGTGGCTAAGCGGTCCCGACGCCCGGCTTACCTACAATCGGTATGCCGGGCGTCAGGATTTCGGCGTGGGGCTGATGATAGGTGTCGGGATTTAGACGCCTATTATTAGTCCCATGCCGGGATTTCACAGTTGGGAAGCCGGCGGTCAGTATTTGGACCGCCGGCTTCCTAACTACATCCCATTTCATCCTATTACTAACCTGTCTCGTGCTACATCCCTTGGCTCTTATATTGTAGTCTTCCCTATTGAACCAAGCTATTTATTTATATAAGAAACAATGGTGGCAAAAACCATCTACAATTTAAAATGAAGTTAGCAGAGTTTTTGACTGAAAATAACCATTCTGCAGAGGCCTCCATGTCAAAATATGGTTGACCAGGAACCAGCACAAACAGGGCTGGTGCAAGGTGTCTGGGCGCCCTAGGTAACATTTCATCCACCGCCACTGCTCCCTCCAGTACTATGCCACACAGTGGTGTCCCAAACTCATAATATACTATATAGAAATGCCCCAACTAATATGCAACACAGCAGAGCCCCAAGATCATATTGTGCCCCATAACACTGCATCCACATCACAATATGCCATACATCTGTGCCATAAATTCATTATATGATACACAGCTGTATCCTCAGTTCATAATCATGCTATATATCAATGGCTACAATACATATGCTACACAACTGTACACCAGATATATTGTATGCCAAATAGTCGTGAATTATGCTATACATTGTCCCTAATACATATGCCTCAAGTGTGCCCCAAATTCTTTATCTGCCATACAGCTGTGCCCCAATACATTATGCTACACATCCATGCCCCAGTATATATTTACACCACACATCTGTGCCCATTTATATGTCAGCACCCATTAACCCCCCCTCACACACACACACCTCACCCTGCCAGCACTCATTAAACCTACACACACATACTGTACACTAACCCTGTCAGCACTCAATGAAACCACCACCACCCCTACACACAAACTAACTCTGTCTGCACTCATTAACACACACACAGACACCTGCATCAGCCTTGGTCATCAGTAGGTCACCCAGCCTGGACTGAAAGAGATGTCTTTCTTTTTTTTGTCGGCTCAGTGGCGCCTTGCAGTGGCCGGCACCCCTAGGCAACCCGCCTAAACCTGCCTAATAGTAGCACCGACCCTGAGCACAAACCCTTTATGGCTAACAAAGAGGCAATTCGCAGAATTTGTTTCTCTAACAAAGAAGAGAGATGATCCAGCAAGAAAATGTGTTGTTTCTAAATATATGAAAGTGCAAGCAATTTTGCAAAGAAAATATAGTACTGCAGAGTGTGATATTGGACTGTGCTGCAATGTATTTCAAAATATATCATACAGTAAAAGCTTTGTTATTAACTTTGTGCTAAATACCTTTTATGTAAGTTTTAAAGTTTTTAACATTTTTATTAATTCATAAAAATGTACGTTTGTGCTGTATTGTTTCCAAATATATCATACAGAAAAAAATTATGAAGATTTGTTAAAAAAAAAAAATGTGTCACATAAGTCTTACACAGAAGTTCTTAAACTAATTAATTCCTAAAAAATAACAAATTTTTAATAAAGTTTTGTAAAAAAAAAATATTAGCCTGTCAAGTAGTTAAATTAGTAGTGAACAAATATACTCTTTTGCCTGTACTAGACATAGTAGGTTAGAGTTTTGTCACCCTAATGTTTTAATAAAATGATTACTGAGAATTTGGGACGCTCTGTTGCCTTCTAAAATAAAGGCCCTTTTTGTCTAGTAAATGTAACACTTCAAATTACCTTCTCACACACAGAATATCATTCTTCCAAGATCTTATAGATTTCTGCGATATTCCACAAAAAGAGGAATTTTGTCATAACCACCTAGACCAGAGGTTCCCAAACTCCACCATTACAGTCCAGGTTTTAAATATATCCATACTTGAGCACAGGTGACTTAATTAGTTTATATTTTTAATGAAATGGTACCTCACTTCTATGAAACGTCATCATATTTTTCCAGTGAAGGGCAGTATAGTTAGCGTGATGGTTACATGGTGAAGCACAATTGGAGTAGTGGTTCGCATTACTGCCTCACAGGTCTGAGTTAAATTCCTAAGAGTCTATCTGTGCAGAGTTTGTATGTTCTCCACGTGTTTGCATGGGTTTCTTCTGGGTGCTGCGTTTTCCTCCCACGTGACAAAAATATACAGTACAAGTAAGTAAATTAGTTTCTACGGAAAGTTGCGCAGTCCCTCATTGGGTTTGCATACATTTCCGATGGCGGGGGGACCGGGGATGCGCATGAACCGTTATGCGCATGTGCAGAATGCAACGGGGCTCTTTTTCAAAATGGTGTCATGTCGCCACCGTTTTGTAGGCATGCCGGGGCCAGGATCTACGTCTTCCAACGCAGGTTTCCTGGCCCCGGTTGAACATCTCTGTTGCCCAGCTTCAGCTTACTCAGATGGGCGATGATGGTGATCTGATGATGATGGTGATCTTCGATGCAGCGCTGGCAGGAGGCGTCTTTTGTTATCAGACATCAGGCGCCTCCTGCTGCATTAGCATTTTTTAGCATCACTGCTGTGTCCATAGTTGCAGTGGCGATGATAACAGCGTCCATCTCTGAATCAGGCTCATATAGATTGTAAGCTCCACTGGGACAGGAATTGATCTGAAAGACTTCAATATTCTCAGTAAAGTGCTGCGTGGTAGTATGTATGTGTGTGCTTTTAATTAAAACATGTTAAACATGTTAATAAATTAAGGTAAGAGGTGGAGCAATGGGTGACACTTCATATATGTGGTGGACATGTCCTTGTATTAAAAATATATAGTCAGACATTTTCTCCCTTATCAAATAAACCTTGCATCTAGACCCCTGGCAGGCTCTACTAAACCAGTGATTGAAGCCTTACTGTACTTCAGCTTTTCTTTGCTTAATTACATGCTGCTGCGTAGCCAGAAAAAGTTAAATCTCCCATCTATTCATGAGTTCAAAGCCAAGGTTTAGTCTGATCTCCACAATAGAAGTAATAAGAGCCTCTATTAATAGATTCACTCTTAAACACCACAAATTCTGAGATCTCTGGGCTATTCTATCTGCCGGTAAACGATAAGGATGTGTTGGGATTTGTGGGGGTTCATTTATCAAAAGGTGACAACCCTTTTTTTTGTGAAAAAGGGGATATTACCACTTCTCTAGATGTATCAAAAGACTGACCATGGTCAAATCAGAGATTTGTGAAGCTGCACCTTCAGCCTGTGCAAATAATGTTGTCACACAGTTATGGCATCGAAGCATTATGAGGCTGGTGCTTTGTTATGAGGATGGCGCTACGTGTTACTTACCAGTCCTGTTCCTGGCTCTGTACTTCCTTGCAGATACACAGTTCGCACGCATAAAGTTACGCAATGAAAGTTCTTGTTACCTTATTTATTGAACCACCCTCGTACAAACGACATGTAGTTGTGATGCCGCCATTCTCCATACCGACGGCTGAATCCCGACAAGGGACTTAAGATAGGTGTCATAATAGCGACGCCTATCTTAATCCTGATGCCGGAACGCCAAACCGAACGAGGTAAATCCGGGGCGCCCTTAGCGTTAGCCACTGGGGGGAGGGTTAGGTTTAGAGAGGGTAACGGGGTTAGGTTTAGATTTGTGGGGGGGGGGGGGGTTAGGCACCACTTATGGGAGGGTTTGAGTTAGGCACTAAGGGGGAGGGTTAGGTTTAGGCACTAATGGGGAGGGTTAGGTTACAAAAAGGAAGGTTTAGGGTTCGGGGGGAGGGCAAGTTCAACCATCGGGATGCTGCTGTCGGTATTCTGACAGGAGGCATCCCGACAGCCGGCATTACATACCCATTCCGTAAAACCACTGTCCAGACATGTACTATACTCTGTACTGTACCTGGCAATTGCTACTACCTCTGTGTAGCCATATTTCCTAGCATAAACTGTTCTCTCCAGAATAAAAGCAGGAGAATATGCTACTCGTGCTGACCTGGACACACATGATAAAACCTGCTCATTAAGCTGTTCAAACTGTGCCTTATTTCTAGGTGCACTTTGCATTTTAGATGCAAATTCTGTCCAATTCTGCATGACACCCACAGCAAATAAATAAATAAATAAATGAAAGGGAAGACTGATTCAGCAACAAGGTCACATGAGAGCGAGGGTCAGTTTTGTGCAAAATAAAATAGTTATGGTGCAAGTTCAGTAGTTTAGGGCAGAGGTTCTCAAAAGTCGGGATGGGATTGAAATGCCAGCGGCTGTTCAAATCCCGACAGTGGCTTCCTGAAGGTAGGAAATCCAGACAGCGGCACGTAAGTAACCTAACCCTCCCTTAGGGGTGCCTTACCCTAACCTCCCCCCAGGGGTGCCTAAACCTAACCACCCAGGGAAATGCCTAACCATAACCTCCCCCCAGTGGCGCCTAACCCTAATCCCCCCTTCCCCTAGCATAATCCTAACCCTCCCTGGGAGGTGCCTAATCCTAAATCCCCCCGGAGTGCCCTAAACCTCTCCCCCCCCCGCGGCTAAGAAGACAGGCGCCCCAGACTTACTTCATTCGGGCCCGCGTCATCCTGGATTTCGGCGTCGGGATTATGATAGGTGTGATAGGTGTCAGTATCTCAACGCCTATTATGAATCCCTACACGCCATTCTGTCGTCGGGATTGCGGCCGCCGGTCACATAACTACATACTCTCAAATTCAGCTGTTACAGTTCAGGTTTTGATCATGTCCATGCTTGAGAACAGATGGTTAAATCAAATTGACTGAGGTACTAATTAAGTTGCCTGTGCTCAAACTTGGATATTATTATCCTTTTATTATTTGACACCACAAGGGTTCCACAGCACCTAACAAAGTACATAAACAGTTGAGCAGAAGAAGAGAATAGTGACTTGAAGTACAAGACAATGCAGGACAAGTACATGGTATATAAACATTGCTACAACAACGGTCATAACACTCAAATAAGTAGCAGGGTGGCAGAAGTCAAGAGTTAGGTGCCATTGTAAGGAGTATAGAGTAGATAGTGTAAGTAAGGGAAGGAATAGCACTTGGGGGAAGAGGGGGCCCTGCTTGTGAGAGCTTATATTCTAATGGAGAAGTACAGACAGACAGGGGTGACACAGATGGGGTAGACAGTGAGCATGGGACAGAGTGTTAGGAGGAGAGATGGATGCCTGGCTTTGAAGAATGGGATCTTGAGAGCCCATTTTAAATTTTGTAGAGAGGTGGAGAGTTTGATAGTTAGAAAATTTCAGAGGTAGGGAGCAGCTCAGACAAAGTCTTGGAGGCAGTCATGGGAGGAAGTCATCAGTTGGCAGAAGAGGCAGCATTCATTTGCAAAGCGAACAGGATGGGCAGGAGTGTGAAGGGAGATAAGGTTAGAGATGTAAACAGAACAGGATTGTGTGAGGGCTTCAGAACAGGATTGTGTGAGAAGCTTGAATTGGGTTCTGAATTGGAGCCAGTGTAGGGTTTGTAGAAGGGAGGCAAATATAGTATGTTTGGAGAGGAAGATGAGCCAGACAGCAGCATTGAGGACAGATTGAAGTGGAGTGAGTTGGGAGTCAGGGAGGCCAGATAGAAGGAGGTTACAGTAGTCCTGTCTGGAGATGACCAGTTAATGGATGAGGGTCTTAGTAGCATCCAGGGTGAGAAAGGGTTTTATCCTGGAAATATTTTTGAGATGGAAACGGCAGTATTGCAAAAGGTACTGAATGCGTGGTTTGAAGGAGAGGTAGGAGTCAGGATAGCTCCAAGTCAGCACACTTGGAGGCTAGAAGAGGTAGTTGTGCTGTCAATAGATAATGAAATTGTGAGGTTATGCGGGAGGGTGGAAAGATGATCAGCTCAGTCTTAGACATGTTAAGTTTAAGAAAGCATTAGGACATCCAGGAAGAGAAAGCAGAGAGACAGTTATAGATACGAGTGAGATGAGAGGGAATAGGTCAGGAGAGGAAAAATAAATCTGAGTATCATCAACATAGAGATGATATTGGAAGCCAAAAGAGCTGATGAACCCACCTAAAGAGGACGTACACATGTCCTCTTATATCCTTGCAGATCTCACTACATACAGTCAGGTGCATAAATATTGGGACATTGACAGAATTTTAATATTTTGGCCTCTATTCACCACCACAATTGCTTTGAAATAAAACAAACAAGATGTGCTTAAACTGCAGACTTTCAGATTTAATTTGAGGGTAATTAAATCCAAATCGGGTGAACGGTGTAGGAACTACAACGGTTTCTATATGTGCCTCCCACTTTTTAAGGGGCCAAAAGTAATGGGACTATAACTCAAAAGCTATTTCATGGACAGGTGTGGGCTATTCCCTCATTATTTCATTATCAATTAAGCAGGTAAAAGGTCTGGAGTTGATTCTAGGTGTGACATTTGCATTTGGAGTCAGTTGCTGTCAACTCTCAATATGAGATCCAAAGAGCTGTCACTATCAGTGAAGCAAGCCATCATTAGGCTGAAAAATCAAAACAAACCCATCAGAGAGATAGCAAAAACATTAGGTGTGGCCAAATCAACTGTTTGGAACATTCTTAAAAAGAAAGAACGCACCGGAGAGCTCAGCAACACCAAAAGACCCGGAAGACCACGGAAAACAACTGTGGTGGATGACAGAAGAATTATTTCCCTGGTGAAGAAAAACCCCTTCACAACAGTTGGCCAAATCAAGAACACTCTGCAGGAGGTAGGTGTATATGTGTCAAAGTCAACAATCAAGAGAAGACTTCACAAGAGTGAATATAGAGGGTTCACCACAAGATGTAAACCATTGGTGAGCCACAAAAACAGGAAGACCAGATTAGAGTTTGCCAAACAACATTTAAAAAAGCCATTACAGTTCTGGAACAACATCCTATGGACAGATGAGACAAAGATCAACTTGTACCAGAGTGATGGGAAGAGAAGAGTATGGAGAAGGAAAGGAACTGCTCATGATCCAAAACATACCACCTCATCAGTGAAGCATAGTGGTGGTAGTGTCATGGCGTGGGCATATATGGCTACCAATGGAACTGGTTCCCTTGTATTTATTGATGATGTGACTGCTGACAAAAGCAGCAGAATGAATTCTGAAGTGTTTCGGGCAATATTATATGCTCATATTCGGTCAAATGCTTCAGAACACATTGGACGGTGCTTCACAGTGCAGATGGACCACGACCCGAAGCATACTGCAAAAGCAACCAAAGAGTTTTTTAAGGCTAAAAAGTGGAATGTTATGCAATGGCCAAGTCAATCCCATGACCTGAATCCGATTGAGCATGCATTTCACTTGATGAAGACAAAACTGAAGGGAAAATGCCCCAAGAACAAGCAGGAACTGAATATATTTGCAGTAGAGGCCTGGCAGAGCATCACCAGGGATGAAACCCAGCGTCTGGTGATGTCTATGCATTCCAGACTTCAGGCTGTAATTGCCTGCAAAGGATTTGCAACAAAGTATTAAAAAGTGAAAGTCTGATTTAGGATTGTTTAGTTTGTCCCATTACTTTTGGCCCCTTAAAAAGTGGGAGTTACATATAGAAACCGTTGTAATTCCTACACCGTTCACCTGATTTGGATGTAATTACCCTCAAATTAAATCTGAAAGTCTGCAGTTAAAGCACATCTTGTTTGTTTCATTTCAAAGCCATTGTGGTGGTGAATAGAGGCCAAAATATGAAAATTCTGTCAATGTCCCAATATTTATGCACCTGACTGTAGGTGCGCACGCATTGCTTCATGCGATTACCCGCAGCAGCGTACGCTATGGCGCGCACTGCGATCACACTATGTAATGCTATGGAGTCATGGGTGCGAACGCAGTATGTGTATCTGCTCGCGTACACAACAAAGATGTAGCAGGACACATCTGTATAGAGTATACGGCCATGATTATAGAGTATATGGTCATGATTATGCTAAAAACCTCTATTGATTGCAAAATTTTATTGCATTTATATATTATCAATAATTTGGAGTTGTGCACCTGAGATTTGTCTGTTTCTGTGCCCACATCTGTATAGAGGGAGAATAGGAATGGTGAAAGAACAGAACCTTGGTGGACACCTACTGTGGAAGTGGGGAGAATAGAGCCATAAGAGGAAACAAAGAAGGAGCAGTCAGAGAGGTAGGAGGACAAACAGGAGATGGCAATATCACATAGACCAAGAGAGTGAAGGATTTGCAGGAGGACAGGGTGGTCCACTAGGTCAAAAGCAGCAGAGAGGTTGAGAAGAATGAGCAGAGAGTAATGGGTCTTGGACTTGGCAGAGAGGAGGTCATTTAATGACTTTCACCAGGACAGTTTCAGTGGAGGACGGAAGTCATACTGAAATGGGTCAAGCAGGGAGTTGGGGGGAAAAAAAGGTTACAAGGTAGTTGTAAACAATATGCTCAAGGAGTTTGGAGGCAAAATGGAGTAGCGATGGGTCGGTAGTTGGAGAAAGTGTTAGGATCAAGGGTATGTTTTTTTAAGAATGGAGGAGACAAGGGCTTGCTTGAATGCAGAAGGGACAGTGCCTGATGAGAGGGAGAGATTGAGGTGGGCAAGCTGGGAACAGACAGAAGTAGAGAGGTACCATAGGAGGTGGTAGGGAATAGGGTCATGGGGTAGGGGGGGAGACCGGATGAGGGCCAGGACTTCATCTCTAGATACGGGGTGAAAAGAAGTCATAGTTGGTAAGATAGATGGGGAGGGGTAGGCTGGCAAAGGAGAAGATGGTGTGCTGAGGGTCTGGTGAGATATGATGTCTTGATGTATGGAGTCAATTTTAGATGTCAAGTACTGTAGGTGGCAAAGTCAGGGGCAGAGATTGAGGAAGGGAGGCAAAGACGGAGTGGACAGAGTGGTGAGTTGAAGGTGGCAAAGAGATGCCAGAGGTGTGAGGACTTGGAGATGAGGTTCTTGAAATATGACTGTCACAACCTTGCCCTAGAGGTTTCCAGTCAGGGGACTGGGAGCAGGAGGGACCAGGCAGGGAGGCAGCAGTAAATGATTTCCTCCTCTGCTAATTCCGGATGTTGACGAGACCTGACCAGAGGCGTGTAGTCTAACTCTTTGGTGGTTTTCACCAGTGACCCCTCCAAGTGGGATATGTTCTTAGCAGCGAGCAGGTCACAGCCCCCTGGTCAGGGACCCAGGAATTTACAACTGTCAGAGGGATGATGAAGAAAACAGAGTGGCTAGGGATTAACAATAGAGAATATGTGAAATGACCGATGTAGAATATTATTGGAGAATATTGGTAATGACCGATGTTGAACAACACAGAAGAATATTGGTAAGGACCGATGCTGAATGTCACTGGAGAATATCGGTAGTGACCGATATTGAATATTACTGGAGAATATTGGTAGTGACCAATGTTGAACAATACACTTGAATATCAGTAGTGACCGATGTAGCACACTAGGAGAATATTGGTAGTGACCGATGTAGCACACTGGAGAATATCAGTAGTGACCGATGCTGGTAACACTGGAGAATATCGGTAGTGACCGATGTAACACACTGGAGAATATCGGTAGTTACCGATGCTGGTAACACTGGAGAATATTGGTAGTTACCGATGCTGGTAACACTGAAGAATATCACAGAGACTAGTGAAAGCGCACTGGGGATACAACAGCGTCGAACAGTTGGGGGGGTAATCTGATCAAGTGATGCAGACAACATAGCTGCGCCCATGACTGCAGCTGTGGGAACTCTGCAATGGAGAATAGCATTGAAGTCTTCTCCGGGCCCTGGGGAAAATATTCAGAGAGTCACCTACCGCTGCATATGGCGTCAGACTTTATGGCTGATAAGGGGAAGCCGGTGCCGCGGGGAGTAATGGCCGAATCCTGACAGACTGTTTAGAGTAGTGAATGCCGGAGCAACGGAGTCAAGAGCAGAAGTAAGGGAGGCATTGTATAGGGAAATGGCTTGTTTAGGGCAGGAGAGAGAAGTGAGTCAAGCAGGGAAGATAAGGAAACTGTTTTCATAGCATCAATGTTATCCTTAAACCTGGACTGTAATGGCGGAGTTTGGAAACCTCTGGTTTAGGGTATAGCTGCCTTAAGAGGTAATAAATTCCATAGATGAGGTGCTGCTGTAGTTCTCCTTTAATATTGAGTAGGGATAGGTATCGATGTTGGATATATTGCTTGATACATCAGACGGAGAAGGGAGTGGGTGGTGTTTTTTGGATCGGTATGGAGACATGGGGCCTGATTCAGAGATGCATCTAGATGTGGCTGCATGCTAATGCCACTGGCATGCGGCCACTGTCTCTGTGTATCTTTAATCCGTCTCGGTGTATCTTTAGCACCATCGAAGCTTGCTCCAGCCTTATTGCAGGTCCAATTTTTCCATCTGAACAAGGCGTCCTGTTCCAGCAGTACTGCATCTCTAGACACAGTGGCTGTCAGCGACACGCCTGCACCTGGCTAGCCACCAACGTTACTTCCCAAGAAGGCCCACTAAAATCAACAGCTCTTACATCCAGTTGTTCTGCGTTTCCCTGCAGTAACCATCAGGATGCATGTGCAGATTTACAACCTCAGCCAACCGCGTGCGGCATCGACACTAGGTCCACCACTGACTCAGGCCCATGATGTTTAGATAGAATCGATCCAAAAATCCCTATGTTGCAGCAGCGGTAAACTTACCTGTACCATGAATCCTCCGTCCACTGCACATGCATCGGCTGTTCATTTCTTTCTTAATTTTAACTACGCATGCGTTATTTTACAGGCCCAGCAAACCAGGCATGCAACGAAGAAAACTGAATTAAATACATATATGGCAATCCCATGTTGATCTTAAAAATCGATACAGTAACATAGGCCCTCATTCAGAGCCGTACGCTCTGAGCAGAGCGCACGCTCTGAATGAGGGCCGGGCTCCATTTTCATGGAGCGTCCTCCTGGACGCTCGTATAGCTGTGGGTCACCACCCACAGGCTATACGAGCGTGCTTTTTGATGGCCGCGATGGTCGAGACCATCGCGACCATCGAAATTGCGAGCCGGAGCCTGCGGTTGAGGTTTTCAACCGCAAGCTCCGGAGTGATTTTGGCTCTATCAGAGCCAAAATCACTCCCACTGACATCACTAGTGATGTCAGTGGGCCGGCTTCTGACGGGAGGCGTTCCCGTGGGAATGCCCCCGTCAGGGAGGCACGCCCCCGGCACGCCCACCAAAGGGGGCGTGCTGTCAATCAACATTGACAGCACGCCCCCTTTGATCGGACACAACGAGCGAAGGACTTTCCTTCGCTCGTCGCGTCTGGCGCATGCGCACGACGGAGCTCCCTCCGTCATGCGCATGCTCAGTGCATAACATCGACCCACTTGCGAGCGGACAGCCGCTCGCGAGTGGGTCTGAATCAGGCCCATAATTTGGCCATCCCTAATACTGACTAAACAGGTGTTTTACTTTTTCATTTTTAGAAAAATGCACTAAGGGTTTAATTAATGAGCAGGGTCCTCCTCCCCACTGTCTCACAACCTTCTTCTCTAGCACTTCTATGACAGCCTTCACCTTCAGCACTGTACTGCCCTCTCCCCATCAGACTCTCCACCTCTTTGCAATCCTTCAAACGGGCTCTCAAGACCCATTACTTCATCAAAGCCTTCCAGCTATCATTCTAACTCCCTGCTACATACTCCTTCCTCCCCATCTACCCCATCTGAGTCACTCCTGTTTGTCTTCCCCTCCCCTTTAGAATGTAAGCCCTTACGAGCAGGGCTCTCTACCCTCTTGTGCTTCTCCCTACTTTAGTTTCACCTACTTCTGACCACTAGGGCCCCTAACACTTGGTTGCTTATGTTCTGTTGCTTATCTGGGTGTTATGGTCACTAATGTAGCAATATACTGTATATTATCCATGTCCTAGTCCTGTATTGTATTGTACTGTATTGTTCTGTAAGTCGCTTGTCTACAACTTGTTTATGTACTTTGTAAGGCACTGCTGAACATTTGTGCCGCCATATAAATAAATGCTAATAATAATAATAATACTGTGTATTGATAATTGTGTTGCTAATTGTTACTTGTGCTGTTTATATTTTGGTTACTGTATTGTAATGTAATGTTCTGTGTACCCTTTACTGTATGTACAGCGCTGCGGAACATTTGTGGCACCATATAAATAACAATAGTAATAATAATACTGTGTATTGAGAATTGTGTTGCTAATTGTTACTTGTGTTCTGTTTATATTTTGGTTACTGTATTGTAATGTTCTGTGTACCCTGTACTGTATGTACGGCGCTGCGGACCACTTGTGGCGCCCTATAAATAAAATGTAATAATAATAATAACTACACCAAGAAAAGACATGAGCATATTTTTTTATTACTTTCAAGATACATTCCATACACAATACATATAAGTGATCATGTGCAACACAAAATGTTATTACTGTTGTATGTGTGGGATGAGAAATACGCTATACAGTATGCTGACTTCCAGCAAGGCAATAATGTGACTTGTAAGAAGCTCTTATCATGTAACCGCAGGTTAGGCTGTATATGTAACGTGTGTGCCACTTATTAGCTCCCAGCCTAGACAGTCACCACACGGTGTTCCCCTCCTCTCCCCTCCCTCCTTACTGTGTTTTGGCAGGAGATCAGAGTGCTCCCCCCTGTGGCAGCAGTGACCCAGAAATGAGTTTGATTCCCTGAGTCCTTCCTCCATAACAAGTAAATAACGTCAGTCACAGAGTGCATGTGTGTGTGAGAGCGGAGACCCAGCCTGCTCCCCCCCCCCCAGCACAGGCAGCCGCCGCTGGCCGGGCCGGACCGTGTGAGCGGATCACCCATCTCAGAGAGTGGGGGGACCCGGAGCAGAAGTGCAGGGAAGGTGGCCAGGATTCCCCAGGCTGCAGGTACAGTCACCAATGTTTCTCCTCGCTGTGGGTATGGGGGAGTGTTCCCATGGTCGCAGGCGTGTTTCATGCCTCGCTTCGTACTAGATACTAGAAGCTGCTCTGTGGCTTTTGGAGAGGGAGTTGGGGGGAGCCCGGGTAAGCTGAGCGCTGCCAAGGTCGCTGCTGCTGCTGCTTCCTAGTGGGAGAATAATCTAGTACGTCATTAATATGGCGCCAAAAGATTTGGTTCTTGATCGTGCAACAGACACTCGCCCTCAGCGCTATCCCGTCAGCGAGTGCGGGGGATTAGTGGAGAGTAGTGTGGCGGGGGGCATCTCCCGGGTCTGGGAGAGGTGCTGCAGAGTTACACATGTGCTGCTGTTATAGTGCGAGGCTCTGTGAGTGACCCTGTGGCCTATTACTCGGAGTGTGGCTGCAGCCGCCAGTGTAACTGTGTGGAAGGAGGTTACAGAGTGATTGGCTGTGATCCCACTTTTATTCGTTGCTGCCTTTCCTCAGAGAAGGGCGGTCCCCCGGGACGTGGAGTGACGCTGTCTGTGGGAGTGGGGGGTACACGTGCTGCGGCGAAGGGAACGTTGCGGTTCTGTGGTAGAACGTTACTGCCCTGGGAATGGAACGCACGGTGGCTGCTGCCGCCACATGAGGATTGAGGAGACAGTGAGGGGCGTGGCCTGGCAGGTGCACGGGCGGCTTGTGTCGCTCACTGCTGGTGCCCGGGCAATGCTGCTGCCTCCTCCTGCTGCAGACGATGAGGGGGTAACGGCTCGCCCGGGGACTGCACCCACCAATCAGCTGCTCGGCTCCTCTCGCAGATTTGAATTGCGTGGGGCACGGTTATTGTGGGGGAACCTCCCTGTGTTTATTTAGCTGTCGCCGCGTCTGCGGAGGGGGCTGGGGACAAGTGTTAATGGAACACGTGGCTACTCACTGTGAAAGTTTACACGCGTGTACTTGCCCGGAGATTCGTGTGGGTTGTGGCCACTATAACGGTTCTTTATTATGGAGCGCTCCAGAGAGGTGAGATGTGTTGCAGGCTCAATGGCACCGATTTCTCCCAAACAGCTGTGGCCTAGATATGCGGGCTCCTCAGTTGTGTTTCTTATTTTTATATATATACCTTTTTCTTTTTTTTTTAACGTAGGGCCTGAGTCACTCTGCGATGATAAGTAATCTATAATGGCTACATTGTCCTAATGGGTGTTACTAATCTCAGTGTTGGCTGATGTACAATGTAACATAATTCAGGTCTTCCTTTTGCTGTAATTGTACCATAAAACTGTACAAACCACGTCTGTAACTCAGGAGACGAGTCTTGGAGCACCGTGTCTGACAGCATTGTGCAGAGTCAGGGGATGTGCGCTTTCCAGAACTGTCTACAGAAGTGGGTGGGAAGGAAAACTTCCATCTCAGCTATTCCCTGCAGCAGCAGCACACTTGTGAGATGTCAGGGACAACTACTCACTATCTCAGCCTGCATTCATAAGGAGGATGCACCTGGTGTGATCAGCTGTGGAGAACACTCCCATTGATTTTTGCTTTAGAGGAGGGATCTCTCAGCTGATTCCATGTAAACATAGTAACCGTTCTGCAAGGACAACACTGCCTCTACATGTTCATGTTTTACTTTAGTGTACAAGCTGTAACTAATAGGCGTGCAGATAAACAGTCTTAAATGTTTGTTTATCATTTGTCCCATAGAGTTTCCTACACACCCTTGTCTAGTTGAAGATCCAACATACAAGTATACTTTACATTACATTTCCTAATATTTAAGTGAGCAGGTTGTCTCCTTTTTAGTTTGTTTAGTAGGGGTCTATTTATCAAACAGTGATAACCACTTTTTCTGTAATTTTCACTGCTTCCCATACAACAGTAGACCTAATGTAGAGCAGGGGTTTTCAACATGTGGCCCTCTAGCTGCTATGGATCTACACATCCCAGAATGCCCTGCCACAGTTTTAAGCTGGCCACGCATCTAAAGATTCTGTCCAACCAGCCAACTAGTTGATGGGTTGGAATGAAAATCTGGTAACATATGGGAGTAAATGATGATCAGCAATTTGCTCCTAAATGCCAGAAAACAGATGAAAATGGTCGTTCAGACAAGTTTGTTAAATGTTTGATCTAAACAATTTGTTCAAGCAACAGTTTTTGTAAATTTTCTGGCATTTGGGAGCAAATTGCTGATTGTCATTTGCTTTCATACCTACCAGATTCTCATTCCAACCAATCAACAAGTTGGCTGGTTGGATGTAAGTTGGTCTAGTGTGTGGCCAGCTTTAGAATGCCCAATGGCAAAACTGTGGCAGAGCATGTTGGTATGTCTAGTTCCATGTTGAATACCCCTGCTGTATAGAAGAAAGTGGTCATCCCTCTAATTTTGCATTGTAACATATTTTGTCAAACTATGAAAAAGTTCAGGAGTTTGAGTAAAAAAATATATTGTGCATTTACAGTATGGAAAAAGTTTCAAAACTTTCTGGGCATGTGTGACGTTATCTGCTCTCTGGACGGTGCATGCACACTAATTTGTTCTATACATTACCGGCGAAGGCTACTTTAGATTTAAGCAGGATACACACTGTTAGATATATTGATCGGCCAATATATCGGGTGCCCGTCGGTAAGTGTGTACCGGCGATATGTCTGTGAACGACATCGTTCAGACATATCGCGTCGGCTGTGCTGCACAGCCATTGGACAGGTATATCTGTATCTAGCGTTTCCGCTAGGCTGTTTTAGCGGGGCGCGGCGCCCTGCCCTCCTTCTGGAGGGCAAAAAGCACCCTGCCCTCCAGGGGGAGGGCAAAAAGCGCTCTGCCCTAACAGCCTGCGGGAGCCGTTCTGACCCGCGGGACGCAGTGTCCCGCGGGTGGACTAACATGCGGTGACCCGGTCACCGCCAGAGAATAGACGCCGGGCGCATGCGCCCGGCATCTATTCTCCCTTTCTGCAGCGCTTGGGGGCTGCCCGGCATGTCCGTAAGCGCCGGGCACGCCCCCAAGTATGACGAAAAGGGGACGCGTCTTATAGACATGCCCCCTTTTCATAACCACACCCCCTCTTCGGCGCGCGCGCAAGATTGCCCTCTCTAGCTCCGGCGCCCTGCCTGCCGCCGGAGCTAGAGGGAACACTATGTATCTGTCCATCAGCAAGTGTTTACGGGCGATCCGCGGGACACGCGGCTGCCTGGAAGATGATGGTTGTTCAGTGTATATGAAGGTCATTTTATCTGCAGCTATCTTTGCAGTGTGTACCCACATTTAGTAAGGATGGTCAATTTGAATAGACAATCACACTAATAGTGTACTTTTAATAAATTGTGGCACAACATATGTATCAATGCTGTAACTGTCAATACAGAATGTTAAGTACGGCAGGAGATATAAGGTCAATAATAAATGGACCCCATAGTACTATTATTGAATAATAGGTTGGTGGCATGAAATTGTACTTCAGTTTTATTTTTCATCTTCCATGTTTATGGATAATTCTAAAGCCCAAATTCATTTAGCTATGTTAAGCGGACGTTTTACGCAGGTTACATCACTGTGCAGTATTAGAAAATGCTTATTGCAGAGGTTGCGTGGTTGGTCTGCCTGGTTTTACTCACGTTACGTGAGAGGAAAAGTGGGGAAATTGCCAATAAGATGGCAGGGTTGTATAGAAGACTTTTAGTGGATATAAGTAAAGTATTTTGAGCTCTTAAAATGTGTCAAATAGATACATTTTGGACTTTTTATGAACAGTGTAAAATGTATATCCAGCAAGAAATAGCAAAATAAAGCCTCTTGATGAATCTGGGGGTATATTAAAATGCCTGTAAGGTGACTTTTATATATAGATGTGTCCTTTTTACTGTTGATTCAGATTCGCCAAATAGCATAGCACCTCTTGACGCGCCAGGTGTACCTCTGTGTGTGACTGAGCCTGCATCCATGTAAAAATGTCACTGATGGGGACAGCCGCCGTTATTGCTCAAGCCAGGTTTCGTTATGCTCCATCTGCGACTTTGTACGCGTGTGAAACCAATTAATGTGCGGTTAAAGGTACAACCTAATATCTAGTACTCTGCATCTGCAATGTGACTAAGATGCAAGATTTAAATAAAAATACGGTACCTTACTTCTCTCAGGACGTCTGTCGTGGCGTATGGACGTAAAAGTAAGCAAAGACACATCTGTAATTATAAGCCACTATGAATAAATTGTTAAAATAAGCCACCTATAACTCCCAGCTGTAAGTTCAAAATCTCATGTCTCATCTATACAACACCCGCAGATAGCTGTCCCACATCAAATCACAAATTATTCAGCTTTTTGGGAAAACTTACCTCATAAAGACATTTCATTTATTGGCCAGATTTGAGTATTTAAATTTTTCTAAGTACCTTATTATTCAGTAGGACCAGAGTTTTTGATCCAAGTCCCAACATTTTTACATTTAAAACCTTTTTTTTTGTCCTACTTTGCACCTACTCAAGAGGTGCAAACTAAAATTCTAAGCGCCCATTGGCAACCTGCAGTAACTAAATAGAATTAATTGAATAGAAAAAAGTTGCGGGTGTGGGTTTTTACCCACGTTAATGGAACCCATGGTTATTTTGATTTTGGCCTCAGTGTTATATGCAAGCTGGAACATTGTCTCTGTGAGCTGTTCATCCATACTGGTTGGTGTACATTTTTTATGTTGTGTAAAACTCAATGTTGCAATTGAATTGATAAAGAAACATATTTTATGTGCTGTTATGTTTCAGTGTGTACCCTACAGAGGTCATGTAAAGCAAAACATTTTTGCTGAATTGAACATTTTGATAAAATAAATGTGCAGCATGTGCAAATGTTTGCATGTGCCTATCAGTTGATTCATTAATACTTTTTTTTTTTTTTTTTTTTTAAAGTTTGATTGGCTTGTTAGGCCTTCAATGAAAGCAGATTAAGACCATTCTAGAGTTGAATAAATGCTCTGACCCTTCTTGCCTCTCAGGATGAGAACCGTGGGCTCCTCTAAGCAGCTGACTGAGGACTTGAAAATTCAGATAACTTATTGCTGTTACAAAGCGGGGAACACTATAATAAGATCTTCAAATGGTTCCAGCTTGGAACGTTCATTGTCTGAAACCTCTTTAAGATATTGAAGTAAAGGGTGGGTCAAAGGAAGATATGGAAGACCCTGAAAAATCTAACTGCTTTTAACTTGGTCAGATAAGTGAACCCAATTATCCATGCAAAGACCCTTCAGAAAGATCTTACAGCAGATAATGGTCTACTAAAAAATGTTGGTTACACAAAAATGATCTGCAGGGAAGAGTTAAAAGGAAACCTACTCTATGAACTTATCAGAAAAGCCAACCTCTGAAATATGCAAACCATACGTAAATAAGCCTGAAACCTTTTTGTAGCTTTAGACTGATGAAACAGAAAGTAGACCACACTTCCAGCCATTACTAGGATTTCAGATTGCCTGCTGTCAGTGAACATTAATTATTGCCTGGTTGGAAATAATATTTGGTTCTATTAAAAAAACCCAGAAGCTAATGTCCCAGTGTTGGTGAAATAATTGAAGATGGAAAGTTCAACATTTCAATAAGATAACTATACAAAACATACCTCCAATTAAGCCATGAAGTAATTACATGTAGGAGAAGAAAAGGTTTTGGGATGGCCTTCAGTCACCAGACTAGAATAATATTGAACATCTGTGGAGAGCTCTGCAGCAGGCAGTGCATGCAAGTAGTCCTAAGAGTATTTAGTATTTTTACAATAGTAGAGTTCTGCTAGGACAAGCGGGACAAAGACTCTGGGCTGGCATTAAGAAACAGTTAGCTGTGATGTTGTTGTTGTTGTTGTTGTTGTTGTTGTTATTATTATTATTAGCTCATAGGGTGCACAAACCTTTGCACATACTGTATTGTTTTTTTCTAATTTGTTAACTTCTTGAAACTAAAGCAAAAGACAAACAGCTGCTAACCTACTGGATATATTATATTTAGATCTTAAACAATGTAGCAATGCTATTTAGCACATCTATACTGACGGAATGGGATTGAAATGTCGGCGGCTGTTTAGCCGCTGGTTCAAATCCCGACAGCGGCTGCCTGAAGGGAGTAAATCCCGACAGCGGCACGTAATTAACCTAACCCTCCTCTCTTCCCCCCCTAAACCTCCCTTTATGGGTGCCTAATACTAACCTCCCCCCCCAGTGCCTAACCCTCCTGGGGGGGTGCCTAACCCTACGTCCCGCCAGGGTGCCCTAAACCTAACCCTCACCCCCCTGCGGCTAAGAGGATAGGCGCCCCGGACTTGCCTAGTTTGGGCCCGCGTTGTCCTGGATTCCGTTGTCAGGATTATGATAGGCGTCAGTATCTCGCCGCCTATCATGAATCCCTAGCTGGCATTCTGCCGTCTGGATTGTGACCGGCGACCTACATGCCATGCTGACAGCTGCCCTTCCACAAATTGGGGGATACTGGATCCTCCAAAAACAAACCAGAAAAAAACTAAACAAGTGTAAGGCACTAGTAAGTATAAAAAATATTTAATAAATAATTGCGTAAAAATAAAAATAATAAACACATAAACAAATATTCAAATATAAAGAGCTTAATAACCCGAATAATCAAACCCACTGATATAGCTCATATCACTATTATTCGATTAGCAGCAGCAACATTGTTTAGTGAAAAAATAACAATTAAAGAAAGCATATGTAATAGCACTTTGAATGTAAAAAAAAACAAGGTTTAAGTCCAAAAAGAATATATGTAGAGTCCTTTTGTAGAAAAAAAAAATATAGCATCGTCTCATTGACCAGTAACAAGGTATCTTTATAATAAAATGGTTCAAGTGGGATATGGTTTGTAAAAAATGAGCTATATTTGGATAGCTCACATACAAACAAAAACAATCCAATTTGTTTGGTTATTATTTCAAGCTTGAAGATAGCAAAACAGTGGATTAGTTATAACCCTTTCAGACCTCTCGAGATTCCCAGGAATTTGGCCTGCCTCAGCCAAATTCCCCCCGGGTAGCCGTGTCTGTCTGAAAGGTACCTACCCGGGAACACGTTCCCGGGTAGCCGCCCCTTCAATCGACCAGGGTTTTTCCCAGGGCTTAAGTCCCGGGAAATTACCCTGTTTCTGTCTGACTGGTGCTACCCAGGAATTTACTACTCCCGGGCAGCACCAAGCAGCTTTTACATGTAGTTGACAGCGCAGAGCGTCCTATAGGACGCTCAGCGCTGCAGCTCACCACCCCCAGCGTCGGCCGGCTGTGTACAGAGAACCCCAGCCGGACGATGGGGACACCCACCAGTGGGTCTCTGCCACAGCGGGTCGGTTGCTGTGTCAGCGACACAGGACCCCAGCCGGACGCCGGGGACACCCGTGCTGGAGACTGCCGACTGGTCCCAGCCATAGCGGGCCGCCCGCACTCCTGCTGGACCACCAGGGAATTAAAATAAATGTAAAAAAATATATAAAAAAAAAAAATCTGCATTATGATTGGCCGGTTTCCGCCAGCTGAATGATGACATCATCATAATCAGTCAGAGAGGGGATAGGCTAGGAGGAGCAGACGGCAGAGAAGAGGCAGGTAAGCCGAAAAACCCTGCTCTTGTCTGAAAGGGGTCTACCTGGGAATTTCCCAGGTAGACACTGTAGTAGTGTGAAAGGGGGGTCTCGACCAAATACCCGGGAATTTGCACAGGAGAAATTCCCGGGTCTGAGCAGGAAATTTCCCGGGTTGTATGTCTGAAAGGGGTATTAGGCATGGGTGGCAAGGAGAGTTGAAATTAAGCAGCATGCATGCACTTAAAAAGCAGTCCCAAAACTCAATCCCAAGTGGTATCCCTTAATCATAATTAGTATTGAGTGTTTGGTTTGTTAGCCACAGGTTTTACCCGATTTCCTTTATGCGATGGTCACATAGTCGGCAATATAGTTTTTCAGTGACAATCTTCACGATGTACCAGGGATCCAAGTAGTCAAACGCTCACCCATATGTATTCTAGCCTCTCCACGTATGGGCACTTGTAAACTCGTTTCTCCACCTCTCAGGCCCGTCGGCGGCTTCCTCAGTAGATAAGGACCTAAACCTTTTTTTTTTTTTTTTGGACATTCAAAATGCTATTACATATGCTTTCTTTTTTAATTATCTTTTCACTACACATTGTTGCTGCTGCTAATCGAATAATAGTGTTATGATTATCTCAGTGGGATTGATTATTAGGGTTATTGAGCTCTTTATATTTGAATATTTGTGTTTATTTTTTATTTTTACGTAATTAATTATTTATTAAAACATATTTATACTTACTAGCACCTTACACTTGTTTAGTTTCATCTTGAAATTAAGATTCAGTCAATTGTGCAGAGATAGTTTTTGTTTCTATCCAGCAATGATTTAGTTGACTGCTTTTCACTTAAAACATTTAGTCAAACATACAGTTTCTGCAGCCCTGCCCAATAGTATACAATAATGGGTTTTTTTTTTTCCCATTGGAAATCTAGATATTATAGCATATGTTTACATAATCTGATCCAAGCACTTGTGATTAGCTGGCTTCTTGTTACCTGAGTTAAACTGGGTAGTACACACTAGCACGATATCGGGATGATTTGCCGTATTGGGAGAATTGTCTAGTGTAGGGGTGGCCACATTTTTGGAGTTTGTGATCTACTCTACGTGCCCAAAAAGGGGGGCATGGTATGGCCCAAAAGGGGTGTGGCCTCAGCAATGGACGTAGGGACTGTCCCGACAAACTTGGGATGGTTGGGAGGTATGCAGGGAATGGGTGCCAGCCAGGCAGACAGGGAATATGTTTTATTTTTTCACCCAGCCAGGGAATGGGTGTCCACCAACCAGACAGGGAATGGATTATTTTTTTTTACCACCCAGCCAGGACAGAAATGGAAGAAGCCAGACATCGACAGCTACATTAAGATGCACTATAAAAGGCATCCAGAGTGGTGTGGCAGTGGGCACACAGCATCGGGACTGACACTGAGTTGCGGGGCAGGGAGGAGGCTTGAAGCCGGGGACAGTTCTAAACCTACATACATACACTCTCACCTTGAACTCTGTGCGCTGGTGTCAGCAACTCTCCCGCCCAGAACAGTCTTAATGCAGCATATACAAGCTGTGGCTTCACTGCACAGCAAGCCAATAAGAATCAGACTGATTCTTATTGGCTGAAGCTATCACAAATGACAGTCGATGAAGACGTGATAGCCGCAGCTTCAGCTAGCCTGGGGTCTGGCGCAGCTAGCCAATAAGAATCAGCCTCATTCTTATTGCTAAATGGAGTATTAAGAGGGTTGCCCAGATGGTGAAACCAAACGTGTCTAGAATAAATGGAGTATTACAGGGTCCCCATCTAATTGACACTACCAATTTTTTAGTGCTCATTCTAATTGCTGCTACTGGACGTTCTCCGCAATCTGCCGTGTCCTTGGTCAATCGCGATTAAAGCTTTGGCCACCCCTGGTCTAGTGTGTACCCTCAGTTGCACTCTCCCACTGATGACATACAATATTGTTTGTTTGACCGTGCTTCACGGTCAATCAAACAATATTGTTTGTGTGCGGAAGTGCATTGTAATGAAGGAAGGAACGAGGTATCGTTCCATCGTTCATTATATCGTGTAGGGTGTATCTGCACTCTGTGATGGTCCAGAGCGAAGGGAAATCACCCCGACCATCTGCACGATTGCTGGTCGTTGTAATGTGTACACGCTTTTAGCCTCTTAATAGGTAGCTATGCCATTTGTGTTTTTTGTTCAATTTTAGTGATCTCCAGCACCTACATCCATGGCTGTTCCTACCATCTTTGCATAATGGAAACTCACTAATTAGACCATTGGGGGAATTAAATTAGCCCTGATAATTTATCGTGTGTTGAAAAAGGTGATATGCTCGGGCTTTAACTCCTGGGGCTATTCAATTGCATCCCTTTGGTTTTTTTTTCTCACCTGATAACAGATAAGTTGTTATCGGGCATTAACGTATAGAATCCTGGAACAGTTCCCTGACCTATGTGTTAACCCACTGTTTGCGCCCGATAACAGGCTAATTATCGCATATATCTTTTTGGGGTCTACTCAGACCCGAAAAGAAATATGCCTCAAGTGCAGTGCTGCGGGTTTCAGGACTAATTGGATAGCCCCGGTGTATCAATTAGCCCGTGGTAAATGAACGCTGCTAATTGAATTCCCCTCATTCCTGGCAGTGATACTCAGATATGATCGTTTTGCTCTCAACTTGTGTGCATGCAACTTCAGAGCATCATTCACTATTCCCTAACCACAAGCTACATCAATTAATAGTGGGATGCTGACTGCACACGTAGTCGTTGACACATAGCAGCACTTTATCGCCGAACCATTTTTCATGTGAAACTGCTGAGCTTTTAATTTGTCAAAGTGAACTTCACATACTACATAAAGGGGATCTGCTGTGCTCCTAATCAGCTTTCTTGTATGTGGGAGTTCTCAACTTTGCAGTATAGGATGTCGAAAACCCCATGCAGTTATGTTATACTCTGAAGTGAGAATTTCAGATGCAAGACTATGGAGACAATCATTCTGGTTAATTTCACTATATGTGAGGAGGTTGCATGAGTCGCTGTATACTGCCTGTTTGTAATACTGCAATACTTGTATTGGGTCATTCCATGTCAAGTGGACCTGACCATCTCCAATTTGGATAAAATTTTACATGAAGGTTGGTATATGTCAGACTAACTATGGGAAAATTTGAGTTCATAATATGCATATCAGATCTGCTGCGGTCCCACCATTTCTGACAGCAGCCATAGGTTTCTATGAGGGCTGCAAAGCTGATTTACCAAGCAGTTTGACTCCAATAGACTGTTGAAATCTACTGTATAATCCTGCTTATGTCCGTTTTGCACAGACTCAGTAGAGAGTTGTAGCAAGCCTGCCAACCCCTCCCCTTACAACTCTTACTGACTGCCACAGCCTCACTTCGGATCCCGGTCCACCACTATGCCTGGGACCGGGTGTTTATTAGCCGAATGAGTGCTGTTGCTCCAGAGATTTGTCGCCAGCTCCGGTCTCAGCAGCGTAGCCACCTGTACATTGGTTGGCTGATCTGCAGTCGGGTCTCGTGATTTTTAAGCATGTTTAAAAATAATTTGTCTCGGTCAGGCGACCATTATCGGGTGAAATAATCGGTGGGCTGTGAGTACAGACTTATCCAATGTCAGACCAACTGGTCGGCCGGGGGTCGGATTGACTGCAGATTGGACAAGTGTGTACCCAGGTTAATATTCCTTGACAGCAGATTGCTAACACTAAACCCGAGTACACACTGAGTGATGTGTAACAGTACGATATGTTGGGCCGACATATCGTGCCTCGGGTACACAATAGAACGATGTAATGATCCCTCCTTCATTACCTGCAACGCGGCCGCATGCGATATCATTTGGTTGGACTTGCAGCACAGCCGACCGAACGACACCCGTGTGCAACTGCGGGAGCGCACATATTAGACGTACACACTGAGCGATGCAGCCGATAAGTCATTTCGATTCGGTCAACAACGACAAATCGTGCCGACATTCTCTGTGTGTATCCAGTTTAAGGAACATCCTATACTTATAGGGGTATTCAATATGGGAGCAAAAACTCAGTTTTTGCGTTAATATCGCACCTATGACGTCATTATCGCAGGTTTTAGTTTTACACCGTATTCAATTTCAAAGACTTTTCGCAGGTTCGAAAAGTCTTCGATAAAAAACGGGGATAACTTTTCACCATTGAATAGGTGTCGAAAAAAAGTGCAGAATTGGGGTTTAGGGGTGCAGGCTTAAAAAAAATAGCCTGCACCCCTGGGAATGACATTTAAAAAAGAACTGTGTCAAAAAAAGTTTAAAAAAATAAAAAAAATAGAGACACCCCAAAAAATGTATTTAAAAATTGGGGTGAAAAAAAAAATGGGAAAAAAATGTTTAACAATAGGGAAATAGGTTCAGGGCTATTCTGCAAGTATGCGGCAGGTGTTTTCTAGAATAGATTTATAGCGGCAGGTGCACAATTGCAGAATTTTTAAAAACTTTAGGGACATCAAAATATGCTAGTACCCATTTTCATGTACCCCAAATTTGATGGGACCACTTAAAAAAACGAAAAAAATAACCTAAGTGCTCTTCTGCATCACTTCTTCAATGTCGGGAAAAAACACCTGCTGCGGCTATTTAAATCCCTGACTTTCATTTACAGGCTAAAACGGGGGTACCCATAGTGATCTCCCATGTTTTTACAACTTTAGGGGGTCCTACAATTTTTTTTTAAGGAAAATTTCGTAACTTTACGAAAATCCCACTTCGCAGGCTCTCATTTTCGTTAGTTTCATATTGAATACGGGGATAAGCGGGCGCACGCCCGATACTTTATCCCAGGTAAAAGCTCCGATATGAAACGTAAACTTCGACAGCGAAGTTTACGTTTCATATTGAATTCCCCTCCATATGTACTTTTATTCTAAACTAAATTGCAAAAATAAATTCTAGTACTTCTCATCTCGTCCTTCATCAGAAATTATATTGTTTAATTGGGTAGAGATTTTCTAGATTTATGATAGTTCCTTGCCTGTTTTACTGTGATTACCAGCATGCTCTTCATCTTCAGGTCTCTCCCGGTAGCTATTGTACTATAATGTGCCCCATTATTTTATTCCTGTATAGTTTATCTTTGTATATTATTTTTTACCCATCCAACCACTTTTCTAAGCTTCCATGTAAATCTACCAAGAGGTGGCAACTAGTAGTTAATAAACTTCAACAGTGTCCGTTAAGTGAATGTTTGTAATCTTAAACAGACATTTGCAGTGGACAGGTGTTTTTATCTGTTTTATCTGTCCTATAATTGTTACCTGAAAATCCAGAAAGGCTAATGTGACCTGACGTTTGCTCAGTCATTAAAATCCACCCCATACTTCTCATTGGGGCAATTCAATTCAGCGGGAATTCAATATTGCCATGAGGGAGTTCCCGGAGCTATTCAATTCAGCCGGCTGTTTAGTCCGACTAATGATTTCTTCTCGCACCTTCCTGAGGGTGCTAGGAGAAATCCGAGTAAAGTGCCAGCTGCGAGGCTGTTTTCCAGCTTAGCGCGGAGCTAACAGCATTGTGGCGTGCAATTTAGTTGGAGAATGTTGGTTCTCGCGACTAAATACACAGGTTAAGTCCCGAGAACCGGCACTCTCCTACTTAACTGCTTCCCGTCGGAGTAAACATCGCAGTGAATTGAAGTGCTCCGGGAGCTTTGAAGGATATTCAATTCTATACGATGTGCTGCCGATTATTGCCCTGTTGCAAACATGTTGGTCATATACAGAAGTGTCAGCATCGCAAGTTTTCCCTCGCATTTGTTTTGGGTACAAGGGAAAACTGCAATGCTGTCTGGCGCTCTGAGTCAAAATCTATGATTAATTGTGGAGATAATGGTGAAGCTCCACCCTTTCTTGTTCATTTCTTTCCAAACTGCTCTATAGTTGTAGTGTACTACTAAACACGGGGGAATTCAGTCGTGTGCTGCAACAACTCCTGTCTGAAGTGGTCTTGAGTTTTTCAGTTGTTTGTGCCGCTAGGTGCCTTTAATTTTTGCCCACATCCTCCTGAGATGGTAAGCAGAAATTTGCAGATTTTGTCTGCGCGCCTAGCAGTTTGCCTGATACACTTTAAGTGGCTTATCCTGGTGCGTGCACTTGGGTATAATGGGCACTCACGCCCAGTGGCACAAACTATTGAATATCGCCTGTCACCTTAAGCTGCCCATCCACTAGGCGATTAAACCTAGCGATTGAGCGATAATGACCGTCGTTATCGCTCCATCGCTTGGTAATCGTCTGCAAATCGGGCAGTAAAATGTTAAAAACGACCGGCGATGCGCGCGCCCACTGGCCGTTTTTAACATCAATCATCGCCCGAACATGGCGGTCAACCTGACGACCGCCGTCAGGTTGCCATGTTCGGGGATGATTGAACTGCATACACTGAACGTCTGGTGTATGCACTTTACCCCGCGGGAGACGACAGCGTCGTAATCATGCTGTCTTCCCCGCATCTTGTAGTGGATGGGCAGCATTAGACTGGAGCTGCGGGTGCAAGAAAACAATATAAATATTTAGCAAAGTAATTTTAGAAGTACTCTTAAGTGTACTTTGCTTTTGTTAACCAGTAAATGATCTGGTAAAAACAAAAGCTGAATAATGCAGTGAGCTTTTCATATGCACGTGTGGTGGGATTTTTTATAATCTTAAAATTGGCAGCAGTGATGTCTATATGGATGGTGGCAGCTTCTCTTTGATCAGTATCCTTAGCTGATCTGTGAGACCTAAGGGATTGTATGGAGATAGGATACCAGATGGCTTAAGCTTCTCATAATCAGATTCACGCACTGCTAATTGTTCATGTAGATGAAAATAGGTGGACGCTGAAATTGATGTACTGTATATTCTGAACATATAATTGTCAGCAAAAAAAATTACTCAATACAATCTCATTCACACCTATCTATTTAACTAACATGTTAATAAATACGTGAAAAGCGCTTTAAAAATAGAACAAATAAGTGTCAGTTGTGTGATTTCCACCACTGTGTTGTATAACTTTAATGCTGCTTACATTTTAGAATGTAGCATACCCTAGTTGTCGTATTTGTAAAAGTGTCGGTATTAACAATACAATGAGGTATATTTGCTTAATTGAGAATTTTTTAGAAGTGTAGATGTTGCCCATAACAGCCAATCAGATTTTAGCTATTATATTCTAGAAGTTACTAGTTAAATGTTAAGTAGAATCTGGTTGCTATGGGCAACATCTCCACTTCTAAAATCTCTCACTTTAGTAAATATACCCCAATGTATGGAAACAAAAAAAAAAGTGCATATTTTTCCCTTTTTTTTTTTTTTTAGTGTGTTTTTATGATTGAACCCACATTTATAGTGTATGTGCTAGACTGGTAAATCGCAAAATGATATGTACATGCAGCTTCCAGCTGTGCAAATATGTAACTGCACATTAACGCTTTCATAGATCAAGCACATGCCCTCTTAGAGTGGGTTACTGGTCTCAATGAAGGAGTTGTCTTCTGATGCTGTCACAAATGTCTGAGAGAGAAAACGTTTGTGTGTTTGCCGGTCGAGTGGCTTTAGGAAGTAGCCGGGCGGGGGGGCAGTGTAATATATCTCAACAAACAATAATGTTGATAGTTTTTATAGACTCTTGCAGATATTGCCCACTTGGGGTGGTGGAATAGGTTTAACATTTAGCTAGACTTTATCATCGCCCAATACTGTCAAGTTTGCAGGTTTAAATGGGCAATAGGATTAAGTACAAAACATGCTTGGTTTTAGATTTAATTTTACAGCTAGTTGTCGAAAAGTTGCGACAGTTTGAATAGGGTTAAATCTGCCAAGCATCACTAGCTGTTAATTATTATTCTACCTTATGATTGAAAACATTTTCATGTTTTATTATTAATTGGGTAATATGAGCTCAGCAGAAATGAATGGACATCTCCCTAAATAGAAATAAATGTATAGAAGTGATAAAGGGCCAAATTCAATTCAGTGCGATGATGAATATCCGTGGGAGGGAGCTCCCGCAGCTATTCAATACAACGCGCTGTTTGCCTAGACGGGAATTGGTTGTCAGAGAATGCCGGTTCTCGCGACTTAACCTTCGTGTTAAGGCGGGTTAACTGGCCTTCTCTGACTAAAGTGCCGGGCGTTCGGCTGTTAGCGCCGGGGTAAGCAGGAAAACAGCTGCGCGACCGGCACTTTTGTCGGATTTTCTTTAGCTGCCCAAATGATGCGGTGTATTGAATAGCTTCGGAAGCTCCTCCCCGTGGCTATTCATCATCGCACTGAATTGGATTCGGCTGAAAGTGTAGTCCTGTAACTCCCAGTGAATAACTGTGTCAATGTAAGCTGCAGAGTACTAGACCTCTGGAACCTACATATGACAGTGTTACTCTCCCAGCTTTAGAAAGCACATGGTGACATGACAGATGTGATTTCAACAGCTCCAAACATTTCCTCCCCACTCTGCATCTGCTCAGTGTTTTCCCTTACTGAGTGCTGATGCTGCCTTTCAGCCTGCGGTACTGCTCTTAGATTGATGAGACCGTTAAACTTCTCACTTGAAATGTATTGCTTTCTATTTCAGCTTGTCCTACTGTACATACACCTTGTAATGCAATTTGTTTAATTTAGGATATTGAATAATCTCCTAGCCACAAAGACTGTTTGTAGCCTTTAGGATATATCCATTAAAGATTGTTTGTATACTGACTTCCCAGCTCTAGGGAAAAATAGTACACTCCGTTTGCAACATTGAATTTGTCTCCAATATTGTAGACTACAAGATATTATTTGTATTGTATGTGTGTGGCACTGTTGTACGTGTGTTTTTGACTACACAAGGACACCCACTTTACTTAGCGCACATCCATAATGTTTAGCAAGACTGAGAAAACATTGGTACAATCGCAGCCTCACGCACACTTGCACAAGCTCTCACCTTACTCAGAAATTGCTTATTTCCACGCAAGCTATGAGTCCTCAGACTGCGTATGGCATCGCAGTGGCTAATTTATGCACGGCCCTGCAACGGCATACGAACGCACTATGACGCCTGCGTTTTGCAGACCCCCTATCCCCCCTGATACCTCCCACAAATGGCACTTCCTGTCAATCACTCTGCGATGGGTCTGCATAGTCACTGCTATCGAAGTCCTGATCGCAGAGGCCGTTTCACGCACTGCGATGCATGCACAGAGCGAAACAATCTCCCAATTGCATGTGTATTAGCAACTGCATTTCTTGCTGAATTAGGCCCTTAGTAAATGGAAAGTCTGGCACTGCAGCATTTTGTAGTGGTGGCAAGACAATATCAGATAAAATTCCCCGTCTGATAGACCAATTATCTGATATGCTGAAAACATACAATATCCTTGCCTACACTGTCAGTTAATTTGTCTGTACTACAATATACTCGCCATCAGACAAAATATCAGATCTGTCTGACATGTTGGATGGTTTTTCATGCCCAACAGACTGATAATTGTCGCTCTGTTGTGGCTACATTGCTACTATTGGCCTGATCAACTGATAATTGCACAGTATATGACCACCTTTACAAGTAAACAATGATGCATTTTTCATGATAGAGGACATGCTTATTAAAAATAAATTTACACTAAAGGGAAGAATGGTAATTGCAGTTCTAGAGGATAGCCAAGTGCTAATATTTGTTTGCAAAATTAAGCTACTATATACACAGTCTGATTTGTAATCTGCCACTTACTTGCTTGTGTAGCATCTCCCTACCGTGTCTGACATTTTAAGTGAAAAAGTTAAATCCTGCAATGTCTGTATGGATAACAATCAATCATTCTTGCAGCTCTCAAACCATTGCCTATGGTTCTGATTTTATTTTATTGCATACATTTCCTGAATTACTATATCATGGAATATATACATAGGATTTGAAAATGCTGCATCTCTTGCTATTTAGTCTTTGCTTACACCAATAGCCACTTATATAATGACCAATGTAAAGGACAAGCTTGTGTACTTTGTTTTTCTGTATTGTCGCTCGGTTGTGGCTACACATTGCAACAATTGGCCTAATCAACTAATAATTGCACAGTATATGACCACCTTTACAATGATGCATTTTTCATGATACAGGAAATGCTTATTCAAAATATATTTACACTAAAGGGAAAGAATGGTAATTGCAGTTCTAGAGGATAGCCAAGTGATAATATTTGTTTGCAAAATGAAGCTACTATATACACAGTCTGATTTGTAATCTGACACTTGGAACTCTCTCCCTCTTCCCATCAGACGCTCCACCTCTCTACAATCCCTCAAATGGGCTCTCAAGACCCACTACTTCATCAAAGCCTTCCAGGTCTCATCTTAACTTGCTGCTACATGCTCCTTCCTCCCTGTCTACCCGATCTGTGTCACATCTGTTTGTCTGCCCCTCCCCTTTAGAATGTAAGCTCTTACGAGCAGGGAACTCTACTCTCTTGTGCTTCTCCCTACTTTACTTTCATCTACTTCTTACTCCCCATTAGGGCACCTAACACTTGGTTGCTTTGCTCTGTTGCTTATCTGGGTGTTATGAACGCTAATGTAGCAATGTATAGTATTCACTCTAGGTCCGGCGGCAGGCAGGGTGCCGGACCTAGAGTTAGGGCACTTCTGCGCACAGCTGACAAGGGGCGTGACCAATGAAAAGGGGGTGCGTCTTTATGACACGTCCCCTACTCGTAACTCTTGGTGGTGTGCCCGGCACTTACGGACATGCTGTGCAGTCCCCAAGCGCCGTGGTCACTGTGGATGGCGCCCGGCATCCATACACCGGCAGTGACTGCTGCTCTGCCGTTTTCCTCACCCACGGGACACTGCGACCCGCGGGTGGAGGACAGAACCCACTGGCTGTTTCAGCGGGGTGCCGCGCTGGAGGGCAGGGTGCTTTCTGCCCTTCATAAATAGGCTGCGGTGCCACCCTGAAACAGCCTAGCTTTTATTGACAATAACATTAAGTTTATGCAAAGAGTCAATATTTGCAGTGTTGACCCTTCTTTTTCAAGACCTCTGCAATTCGCCCTGGCATGCCGTCAATCAACTTCTGGGCCCCATACTGACTGATGGCCGCTCATTCTTGCCTAATCAATGCTTGGAGTTTGTCAGAATTTGTGGATTTGTGTTTGTCCACCCGCCTCTTGAGGATTGACAACAAGATCTCAATGGGATTGAGGTCTGGGGAGTTTCCTGGCCATGGACCAAAATTTTGATGTTTTGTTCCCCTAGCCACTTGGAGCACCTTGCCATAGTGATAACTATCATGCTGAAAATGGTATTGTTCGTCACCAAACTGTTCTTGGATGGTTGGGAGAAGTTGCTCTTGGTGGATGTTTTGGTACCATTCTTTATTCATGACTGTGTTCTTAGGCAAAATTGTGAGTGAGCCCACTCCTTTCGGCTGAGAAGCAACCCCACACATGAATGGGCGACCATCAGTCAGTTTGTGGCCCAGAAGTTGATTGATAGCATGCCAGGGCGAATTGCAGAGGTATTTAAAAAGAAGGGTCAACACTGCAAATATTGAGACTTTGCATAAACTTAATGTAATTGTCAATAAAACCCTTTGACACTTATGAAATGCTTGTAAGTTTACTTCAGTATACCATAGTAACCTCTGATAAAAAGGTCTAAAAACACTGATGCAGCAATACTTGTCTTTCTCAAAACTTTTGGCCACGGCTGTATGTAATGATTGGGGGGGAAGTTATATATGACTTAAGGTCCATACACACGTAACGATTTTTTGAATTATTTAACTATAACGACGTCATTATCGTTCAATCGTTGAAAAATTGTTCAGTTTCTGAGTTATAACGATGAACGATGATCATTCATGAGCGTTCCCATTTGTAGTTCATTCTGACTGACCAACTGAACGATTTTCATTAAGGGAAGTAACAAAAATCGTTTGCAGTTCAAAAAATCGTTCATTAAACTTTAAAAAAATCTGACAGAATATCGTTCATAAAACCGTTGATAACAAAGTGTGTATGCAGCTTTATTGTTACTCAGTGAAAAGTTACATTTTAAGGGGTCTATTTTTTAAATATTTCCGGCATATTCCCAGAAAACACCTATTTTCGGGGGATATCTACAAATATTAAGAATCCCCCAGATGTACTATGGAATGAAAGCCGTGTGGTCCTTCCATTTTTTTTACAGCAGTCGCAACCCGCATAGGTTTCTATGGAGGTTCCAAAGCTGTCAGATTTATCAAGTTCCGGCGTTTGGCCCCCGCAGTTTATACCATCTGAAGGTTGCGATGTGCTGCTGAAGCCTATAAGCTACACTTCACAAACGTTACAGAGAGAGGGTTCCTCCAGAACACTCCCCTGCAATAGCCACCGCACATGCGTAGTCTGTAGACTGAACATACACATGATTTTGAAAGCGGAGTGAAGAATCCGCTGATGCAGTCACTTCACTCCAAGCACAGGGACAGGCTGCTTTTGTAGCCCCTGTCCATGCATGTGCTATTTCATACATTCTGGCGCTATTATCGCATACTGCAATGTGACCATGGGTGCTGAGTATCGCTCTGGAGCTATTATCGCATACTGCAATGTGATCATGGGTGCTGAATGTCTAGTCCAGATCGCATTGACGTATATGTGACATTGATAAATGGGCCCTCAAGTCTCAAAGGGAGTCATGGGGAAAAAGGGTTATTTACTGCTATGTGTATTTTAACAGAGTGTTGATTGAGCAATCAGATATCCTCTCTAGACCTGTATGGGGATGGTGGAAATGGGCAATTTATCAAGTAATGCAAATGCTTATTTTCACCTCTAACATCATCCTAAAATGAAGGGGAATATTTTCTCATGCCCAATCTCCCATCCAAAGTGACTGGGCGATATTCAATTGTTTGTGTCGGGCGCGACTTAATGTGCGTCTATTATCTTGCAGTCACACCCAAATGCACCAGGTTTAGATGTGTAAATCAATCTACCCATGCAATGTACTAGGCACTTTGGTGCCTAAAAACCTGACTTTAGCTTGTCGCCTCAGGAGGGTGTGAGCAGAAATTATGGGCATTTGTGCCCATCGGCATAATCTATTGAATTCCTCCTGTCCCTCTTGACGGGAGCTGCTTGAGACAATTTAATCATACCCCCATGGTGTCCGTCTAGTGTAGCTGGAGATGCTTCATTGGATCTCTGCCGGGTTTAAAAACTATACATATGTGCAGTTGTCAGTTGAGCAGATAGATGCCACTGGTTATCGCCTGGCAGGTAGGGATTGATGAATTCCGTTGGTATTCAAATTTGTACTGGTACAAGAAGCAGTAATACAAACTGAAAGTACCGCTGGTTGCAGATTTTACTGATAGATTTATCTCCAATTATTATATAATAATTCTGAAGATGTAACATGATTTTCTTTACTCTATGTAAAGAGAAAATAAGTCACTGTTAAGAAACTAAGCTTTGAAAGTGAGATGCATTACAGAGAGAAGACTGCTAACTTGTAAACCATGGAAACTTACAAAAGAGTGCCTACAATTTATCTCCTGTCAGTCTACTGTAAATTATTTTGAAATTTTAGCCCACTAACAAATACTAACTAAATTACTATTTGAGGATTTAGTATTGAGACTGCGTTCTACAGTCTTTTTACCAACAGCATTGTAAATAGTCTAAGGTGGTCATATTTTTAGCTAATTATTATCACATAGGAATAAAGTAATGTACTATAGAAAGACTCAATAGGAAGCGAAATGGCATATTTTTAACATCAAATTTAGTCCATATTGAAAACTAACACTTTTTGGAGAGCAGAATAAACTGAAATGTTTGGATTACTAGTAATACCCGTAATGCGATCATCTACTCAAAACTCTCCACAAGGGCACTTAACACTTGGTAGCTGACACCCTGCTGCTTTTTGAGAGTTATGATCGCTGCAGCAATGTTTATAAACCATGTTCTTATTCTGTATTGTCTTGTACTGTAAGTCGCTGTTTTACGAGTTTGCTCATTTGTTAATGTACTTTGTGAGGCGCTGCGGAACCCTTGTGGCCCCATATAAATAAAGGAGGAGAAGAAGAAGAAGAAGAAGAATCTGGGCTGCCATGCACACACATTCAAGAGGCATTTACACATTTAGCATCAACATATTCCATTACGTCTTACAATTGGAAACAAAACAAGACCGGATAATAGAAAGGCAAAGTGGTAAAATGGCCCTACTTACAATTTGATTGGATACATTTTGGGAACCAAAAAAAGGGGAATAGCTTTACTAGCAGCAGATCGCTCCGTGTGTGGGGACTGCCCGATATGTGGGACATCTGATCCCCCGTCGCGTCACCCGGTGCATACCGCACCATGTATGGGCAGCTTTACTTTAGACCACATTTTGGTCACCTTTTTATTAGAAATACAGAGAGCTTGGTTCGTAGACAGGTTTAATAAAGAGAATGGATGGGTTTAATAAGAGTCCATACACACAGGTGTTCAGCCTGCACCAAGCGTGTTTTGTTACATTTTAGTTGCATGAAACAGAAATGAGCTATAACAGTCTTTTAAAATGGGTCGCCAGGCAATTCATAAGGCCACTTGAGGCAATGCAGGATAAATGCTCATCACTACATATGTGGGAACAAATACTGCAATCTGCAGCAATGCATTTACCCTGTGTGGTTGTAGCTTTTACAATAGCTATACGGTCCTTTTTAAGGTTATGATGGAACTCATTCTGATGCAACCATTGTTGAACGGTGTGTGCTTGCACCCCAAGAAAGATAAAATTGGTGTTATGTGCTTTGGGAAAAGGTATCTTGGAGGTAATTCAAAGGTTTGTTCAACCCATGATACCTGGGACGTTTACTTCCACTGGAAGGAATATCTGTTCAGTGTAAAGGTAATCAAACTCTGGACTTCTATAGGAGGTGGATATAAGAGTCACAAAAGTAGATTGGTTGCAATAGTTAGAAGGGCTAAGATCCATCCTTTTGTGGAACTAAGAAAGCCAAAATTGGAACTAAATGTAAGATAATGTTTGATAAAGCGCTATAGAAGGTGAACTGGAACATTTATTTGTGCTTTAATATAGGGGTGTGGATTGAAAGATCAACACTATTTAGATAGTCAAAAGTTCAGCACCACATTTTGGCAATAGGTCAGCAGGGTCAAATGGTCGACATGGACTATTGTTGATAGGGTGATATGGTCAAAAGGTTGACACTTTTTTATTTTTTATTCTAAACCTAACACTTCCCCTTGTTCTTAACCCTACCCATTCCCTTCTGCAGCCTAACCCTCCACCAAGTGCCGAATCCTTAAACCATGAAAAATCACTTTGGGGTTAGGCACCAGCAGAGGGTTAGAATTAAAATAACAAAAGACAGGCCAGATGTACTAAGCTCTGAAAAGTGATAAAGTAGAGAGTGAAAAACGACCAGCCAATCCGCTACTAACTGTCATTTTTTTGAAACACTGCCTGTAACATGACAGTTATGCTGGGCATACACTATACAATTTTCTGTCAGATATCTGTGCAATCTGGCTGGTTGGATGAAAACTTGGTAATGTATGGGAGCAAATGACAGTTGATCATATGGTTTTAAACACTGGAAAAGGACAAAAAACAATTGTTCAAATTGGTTAAACACACAAATTTAACCAATCTGTCTGAACTACCATTTTTGTCTGTTTTCCACAGTTTGTGAGCAAATGTTCGATTGTCATTTGCTCCCATACATTACCAGATTTTCATTCCATCCTGCTAGATTGGACAGATAATTGTATAGTGCAGGCCTGGCCAACCTGTGGCTCTACAGGTGTTGTGAAACTACAAGTCCCATCATTCCCTGCTACTGTTTTAGTATTCTCTAACAGCAAAACTGTGGCAAGGCATGCTGGGACTTGTAGTTTCTCAACAGTTGGAGAGCCACAGGTTGGCCTGGCCTGGTATAGTGTATGCCCAGCATTAGGAGCTGAGTGGCTGGTTGTTTATCACTCTCCACTTTATCACTTTTCAAAGCTTAGTACATCTGGCACAAAGTGTTGAACTTTTCTGTGTTGACCTTTTGATAATGTTAACAATTTTTATACTGTCGACCCTAGCCCATGTCGACATTTTAATTGTCGACCATTTGAATGTGTTGGCCGTTTGTCCCTGTCAAACATTTGCATATTGACCATCTGTTGTCGATCTTTTGACTGTCTATCTAGACACTGTATATATTCTATCCCTGTACCTGAATATAACGCTTTGCTCAGGACACCTGCTGTAGTTTCCCCAAGCTCCTATATGCCTGGATAGTCTGCCTCCAGCCTCTGTGTTGTGTTAGAAGTACATGTTTCCAAACTCCTAAGTTTGTAACTTTTTACATGTGTCGATTCCTTTTGTTGGGAAATCTAATCAATGAATGTTTAGTTTGTAACATTAGCAAAATATTTGCTCAAGTATATTTTTAGTACTGATGAACATAATGTGCAGAATGTATTATAAACTCTGAAGATGTATCCAGGATACATATAAACAAACATGACTGTTCCGTGCTGCAGTGGTAGAACTACCAATTGTCATGATTGGTGGTTTATGCTGGTTTCCTTTGATACCTACTTTACATGGTATATTAGAAATGCAAATATCTCTACAGGCAAAACATGTCAGTGTTTGAAAGGCATTGTCAGCCTGAAACTAAACATGTTTTTCTTGTAAATATAGAAATACTGATAATTGGAAAAGAGAGAGAAAAGTGATTTACATTTCTCCTCTTCTGTCACTCAAATTTTATAACATCTGCAATTTCTTTCCTTGACTGATTTGCTATACATTGGATGTGTATGCTGGTGACAGGAGACTGGCCTTAAGGCCCCCATACACAGTGCGATTTGCAAACGTTCCAATCTCGTTTGCGATTTCTCTTGAATTCCTAATCTGTTCCGGTCATACGATATTGTTCCCACACACGGAACGATTGTACAAACGACACAACAATATAGATGGCTTGTAAACGACTGCAGATCGTAAACAATATATCGTTTGTAGCAAACAACCTCACGATGCTGGAATTTAAATAATGGGAGGAAAAGTGACAACATATCGTCCATCGTATCGTTTATCATGCACACACACGAAATGTGTGCCAAGTCATGAAAGGTCGATATCTTTCTGCAGGTTCAATTGATCAGCCTGCGTCGGCATCGTGATCATTCCCACACACAACACTTTTTACACGATTGGTCATTCCAATCGATCGAAAACGGACAAATCGTGTAAAAAAATCGCACAGTGTATGGGGGGGCCTTTACAGTAAATACTTTCGTACGTATCTGGAGTTGGTAACGTAATTTATTTCTCAGATTGTAGATTGTTCAAATGTTCCACTATACTACAAATGGGCAGATTCAATTAGCCGTGGGTCGAAAGTGCCAAGAGCTGTTCAATTATAGACCTACAATTAATCCTAGTGACACAGTTAGCTCTAATTTCTGCTTGCATATAGGTAGGGGCATATGAGCGTTAACTTCAGCGTCTGTTCTGCGCACGGGTTGATCACAGATCTGCAATTGAATAGCTCTGGGCAGGTTTTCAAATGGGCCTTTGACATGGATGGCAAATACATCTATATAATATACAAGAAGGGTGTGTGCGTCTATCTATTTGTCCTTTTATGCAATGCCAGAGTTTTGTATCTAGCTCCACCAAATTTGGCATGGTGGTATAGTTTGACCAGAATCAGGTTTTTGCCAAGGTTTGAACTTCGTCAAGGCCACACACTGTCACACAATCCCATTAAACTGGGACACTCTTAAATTACACAGGTTCTGCTGGCTGAGAGCTGGCTTAATTCAAGCCTGCATCAGCTCAGCACTCGATACATTCAGACTGTGGCAGACAGCATAATCAATACACAATCTTTGATCCTGGCAAAGCTTGGCAATTACTCCTAATTTACATAGTTATCCAGGTGTGAATAACTGCTGTTCCTTTTCAAAGCATTGCCCCTTTAGTATACTACATTCAAACTCCCTTTACTTCTGTTCACATCTCAGCCTTCAAAAGTGTGATCATTTTCAGGACCATTCACTGTTGAAGCACAACCACAGACTAAGGGGTATATTTACTAAAGTGAGAGTTTTTAGAAATGTTGATGTTGCCCATAGCAGCCAATCAGATTCTACTTAACATTTAACTAGCACCTTCTAGAAGATAATGGCTATAATATGGTTGCTATGGGCAACATTTCCACTTTTAAAAACTCACTTTAGTAAATATACCCCGAAGTATCAGAAAAGCCAGTGCCACCAAAAAAACATCCAGTCTGGGTCGCAGCTCCTCAGCTGCTAAAAGTAACAGTGGCAAGACATGAGGAGACCTCAGAGGAAGTACTTGGCAGCTCAACAAGAGAGACAAGCAGCCACTGGGGAGAGAGCGAATCACTCAATGCAAGGCTATCTCGCCACTCTGCTGATGCTGCTAGACATACAGCATCCGGGGCCATGAAGTCCCCAGCTGCAAGACAAACACGTCAGTCCGCCGATGCTGCTAGACTTGCAGCATCAAGGGACATGGAGTCGCCAGCTGCAACATTCAGACTGTGGCAGACCGCATAATCAATACAAAATCTTTAATCCTGGAAAAGCTAAAATGTACTAAGCTCTTGAAAGTAATAAACGACCAGCCACTCAGCTCCCAAATGTCATGTTACAGGCTGTGTTTGAAAAATGACAGTTAGCAGCTGATTGGCTGGTGGTTTATCACTCTTCACTCTGACCACACATGCGTGGCCGCCATTGCTGGGAAGGGTTCCAGGGGAACCCTCCGATGTATAAATATGCAATGTATAGTCCATAGGCTACAGCGGGCTACTGCCATCTTCATTTGGTAACTATGACCGCATCACAATGTATTGCATCATTGGGGCTGCTGGTGTGAATGGAAGGATCGCAGCAGGTATCGGAGCTATGTGCTCGGTTCCTCTGTCATCCATTCGGGAGGATACTAAATACTTGCTGCAGCCCCCTGTAAACAGGTGTTTTTGGGAGATTAGCCACAAATATTGATAAATGGGCCCCTAAATGTACTCCCTAGACATGATTAGATAGGTCCTTTTCACAGCTAAAACCATGTTGGCAAACAGTGGGGTCCTTTTCAGGATCAGTGGAATTAGGGTTATAGATGAGGACAACATAAAAAAAAAAAAATGAAGGCTGCAGATGTACTTCAGGGTCTAGTCTTCAACCTGGGCAATGCCAGGTATCCCAGCCAGTGGCTAATGAAAACAGGAAGGGTGCCCTGCCCCTGAGATCCTGTGGTAGACAGCCTGGGCTAGCTTTTGTTAAAACTCAGAGTCCCATTAGGGAGTCCATTACCAGAGACTAGTAGCCATGTGCAGGATCTTTTCCTAACTCCTAAGGCTGGGCTTAATGAACAGGCTTTGGACCCCTTGAGTTGTCCCAATACAAAAGACCAGGATCTCTGAGATGTCTGTCCATTTATATCAAATTAGTTTAAGAAAATAAAAATGAGCAAAGGTATGAATTTAAAGTAAATAAAAAGACTCTCCAAACACTTGTTTACCAGTTTATTAAATATACAATTCCTTGTTTAATCTTGGTCTGTTATAATCCAGTGAATGAGTAGGTGTTATGCATCTGCCCATTGAATGCTCAAACCATGGAGACTGAAACTTCCCTTTGCCACCAGCCTATCACAAGAGATTTAACATTGTGGCTGCTTTTGATTGGTTGGCAGTGAAGGGATGTTAATGTCTCACCTTGCCTTGAACCTGCATGACTAGAGACTTATATAGGGATTGAAGTAAAAACAGGCTATTCTCCAGCATTTAAAGGGGCCTATCCATTAGCAGATCTTTTTCAAAAGATGAAAGACAAAAGATTATCCCTTGAAAATTCCTGGGGCTGCGGTGACAGATAACTGTCATGTACATGACAGATTTTTGCAAACGACGAACGATATTGCATGACATCATTCAGGGAGTGGATTGGATTTTTTTTTTTTGTTTTGTTTCTATTCATTTTCATTAAAAATATGTCGTTTACTGCGACAGATATTTCTAATATCTGTCAGCGATAAGCAATAATTGACCAACATGTTGGAGAGACAAAAGACAAAATTTCTCGGCCGCGGGAGTGCGCATTTTCATCGTTCAGAGCCTATCCATTAGCAGATAAATTGAACGATAAATCGTTCATCGTTCAAATTTATCTGCTAATGGATAGGCCCCTTAGCTGGAGAAACCTAAAATATCAATAATTTTTATTTAGTACAGTGAAAAGTGCAGAGAAATCACTTTAATTAAATGGAGCCCATTTCGGGAAATTCAATTGTTTGCACCAGTGGCTGTTCGGGATGGGTGCCTGATGGAGCCATTGAATTGCTGCACCATTCGGGTGTGATAGCTGCCGGCGCCAACGTTTCTGCTCGCTACCTCCTGAGGTGGCTAGCAGATATTTGTGATAAATCCGTGGTTTGGGTGCCCAATTTGCTGTTTGGGCGCCCTAACCAGGACTTTAGACAGAACGTTTTGCTGCGTAAAACTGCTAAACCTAAGTGTGCGCGACAAGTGCAATAATTATTGGGTGCTCAAAGACGGTTGAATTGCTACATTGGGCACCCATTAATTACCGCTGCTGAAAAAAAAAAAAATATGTATCGCCCCCATTAGCTCTAATAATGTGGGGTAGAGTTACAATTAACAGTGCTATAGAGCACCATTCATTTCAGTGGGATTGTACATGTAGTGCAGTTGGTCAATACCTTATTGAAAATGTATTAAAATTGTCAGAATTCAATAGATTTTGAAATAAAAATGCTATTTGGTAGATTAGAGCACTATGGACAATGATTTCACCTTTTCACTTCCTACATCTATACACTGCATTTTAAATCATGTATATGTGAAATTATATAGTATAAATTAGACTTCTATTTTGCCCACCCATGTTTCTGTATAAATAAAGCATGAATCATGCTTTATTAACAGAGATTGATGGGTATTTTATATAGGTGGTTATTCAGCCATGATTTGTAATCTGCCACTTTTCCTTGTCTGTGTAGCATCTCCCTACCTTATGTATTGGGGATTTTAGGCGGAGAAGTGGATTCCTGTACTGTCTGTATAGTTAACCATCCTTCATACAGTTCTCATACCATCGTCCATTATGTTTATTTCCACCATGGGTGTAGCCATAGTGGGTGCAGAGTGTCTCATTGCTATGGGGCCCAGAGGCTTAGAGGGCCCACCTCTGGGGCCTGACCCAGGTCATAAAGTTGTCTACTAAGTTCCAGGAATTGCCCGCTAAGCACTGTGTGGCATATTGTGAACTGTCTCATTGTTGACTAGGGTACTACAATGTGAGATAATATGAACTGGGGCACTGTGTGGTATAATGTGATATTGGGCACTGCTATGGGGCAGAACATTAACTAGGTCACTACTATGGCATATCAAATGAACAACTGCTGTAGAGAGAGGTATCTCTAGAAGGGGGAAGGTGGCCCTTCAAAATGTTGCTATCTGGCCCACAAAGTTCTGGCTGTGCCCCTGATTTCTACCATACATTGCCTGACTTACTATATCCTATGAAACACAATTACTTTATCATATGAAACGCATACATATGAATTTAAATGCTAACTCAATCTCCTGTTATTTTGAATGTAAGCTCTTTCGAGCAGGACCCTCTTGAGCTTCTCCCTACTGTATTTTCATTTCTCTTAAGGCCCCCTTCCGACTGATCTGCACGATATAGGTGCTATATCGTGCCCTGTATGGGCACAATATTGTACCTGCTATCGTTCTGCGCGCTCCCGCGGGATCGTAGATCGCATCCCCAGATCTTCCTGCATATTCATCTGATCTGGGATGCGATGTACGATCCCATTCAGATGAAGGAGGGGGGAGCCGGCGTATGGTGTGGTCTGCGGGGACCGCACGATTGCCAGCAGCGACGGCACGATCTGTCCGGGGCACCTTTACTCCCCACTAGGGCAACTAACACTTGGCTGCTTATGTGGGTGTAAAGGTCGCTAATATAGCTATGTTTATTATCCGTGTCCTGCTTTGTATTGTATTGTAAGTCGCTGGTTACTTATTTGTTTTTGTACGGCGCTGCGGAACACTTGTGGCGCCATATAAATAGATGATGATGATTTTGATTCTTGCTTACGCCAATAGCCATTTATATCATGACCAATGTAAAGGACAAGCTTGTGTACTTTGTTTTCTGTTTTACTTTGTGAAATGTGAGTCATAGTTTGTAATATGAAGCTTTGGCATCACAAGGTTCTGAACACTCTCTTCATTGAGGTTTAATGTTGACATTCGGGATCTGTGCACATTGTGGATTTAAGCCTTTAGCATTCTCTCCCAGCTTTAAATCTGTGGGGCCATTTATATTCACTATTAGTTAGTTAAAATAATTATTCTATTGTTAGAATAATAATTAAACTAGTATACTAGGAAGTTGTAAGTTTTAAGTGTTTCCTTTGCTTAGTTATACCTGTCACGTGTTCTTCGCTGGCTTGTCTTTATGCAGATGGAACAAATTTAGGGATTGTGTTTGTCACACTTTTGTGTTATTTTGACCCTATAATGCAGAGGTCTTCAACCTTTCAGACAGTGGGGCCACATTTAGAGAATTCAACGAAGCCTGAGAGTCACTAAGCTATACTGCGGTATTTAGACTCTGCCCCCTCCTCACACAATTATGTCCCAGAAGTGGTCCCCCCTATGCAGTGAGCCCACCCCTGTGCAGTGTCCCTTACATATATAGGACAAAGAAAAAAAAAAACAAACACTTGCCTGAATCCCTGCTCCTGCCGCTGTCCGCTCCTCCGTCGTCCCGGCCCGCTTTGCACTATGGGAGTCTCTCCCATCACCCACTGCGGGAGCTGGAAGGTGGAGCTCATGAGTGAGCTCCAGCCATGGGTGCAGCAACTAATGAGTCTGTCTGACTCTTATTGGCTGCCAAAACAAACACACCGCCGTACTCTCGTACTACCCGGCGGCGGTGTTTTGTTTCTGTGTAGTGCAGTCCACAGATACGACTGCCTTGTTTGTAAATAAATGCAGATATTTGCCTGCATTTAGAGTTGGCTACAATAATGCAGCCGCACCGCCCCATCTATCCACTTGTGAGGTCATCACGATCTGTTTGCATCAGCCCATCCCATCCTTTGTGCAAAAGATCTGTCTGAAACCAAATAGTACTCATTATAGTGTCTATGTATCACCCTTAGTTGCTCATAGTTGTGTATGCTTGGCTACAGAGCATACGTAGTGCTAACAATCGCTTGATCCATCCACTGAGTTTTAATTGCTTGCAGCTTTAAATCTGAATTTGTATCTAACCACTAGGGAAAATAAAAATGTGTAAAACATCTTAAATGTAATGTAAACCTTGGTGCTAGGGTAGCATTGCTGTTTTATCACTACACTGATGATGCAACATACAAACTTCTGTTCTAGCATCTCTTTAGAAAAAGTGGCTTTGCTGATTGAAGTAATTGACCCAAGATTTAAGGGTGAGAAGTGTTGAAAGCTCTTTCTGTGATGTTACCTGACATATCAAAAATCAGTGTGTTGTGGGATTAAGTCTAGACTCTAGAGCCACAATCAGTTTATGAGGCCACATATAGTTATGCTAATATGTGAATCCTTGATACATATATTTGAACGTTTCTGACAGGAATAAGCATAAACTGTAGATTAATAAATTATGTATATGCATTTATTCATACAGCATATTCCATAGAGCTTTTCAATTGGGAACAAACACAGGGCCTGATTCAGTAAGGAACACAGTTGCGTATATGCACACAACCAGCTGATTGTTGCGTTTTGCACACGCTGGTGTATGGATGACTGCCCCCCCACCCCTTTTTGCACACGCGGTGCGTGTGTGCGGACCAGGACTGTGATGACAGTGACTACACAGACCCTTCGCAGAGTGATTGACAGGAAGTGCTGTATGTGGGTGGTGACGGGGGGGTGGTCAGCCGTACGCCAGCGTGCCAGTGTGTCATCGTTGTTGCAAGGGCGTGCATAAATTAGCCACTACGATATCATGTGCAGCCTGAAGCCTCATAGCGTGCACTGAAGTAAGCAATTCATGAGTGTCATCGAAGCCTCACGCACAGTTAAGGCTGGTCAGACCTTACTCGATTGTGTCTATGTTTTTGCAGTCTTGCTAAACATTACGGATGTGTATGTAGGTGAAGTGGGCGTCCTTATGAAGTGCTGTTGCGATCGCTATGGATTAGCATATATTTGTAGTGAAACTGCGTGCGTACGCTGTATTGCGTTCCGTAGTCAATGAGGCCCACAGTACTAAATCAAGATTAGGTATGAACAAACATACCAAGCTCTGTTCACAATCTATAGGACATTTGGGGGCGATTCAATTGTTTGCGAAGGCGGACGTAGCAATTAAATGGTTGATTGGCCTGAACCCAGAAACAGTCTGCATTTCTGCTCGCCCCCTCCTGAGGATGCTAGCAGAAATGTGTGAAAAGTCAGTGGTTTGGGCGCCCTAACCAGGACTTTAGACTGGTTTAGCCATTTTACGCGGTTAAACCCGGTTTAATTTGGCACGGCAAGCACGATAATTACAGGTGCCCAAAAACAATTGAATTGCAACATTGGGCGCCCATTACTTATCGCGCCTTAAACAATTGAATCTCCTCCTTGGAGTCTGAAGCAGAAGGTTAAGTGTCACTCATTGCACATTAATCCAGCAAGATTGCCGTGGGATAAAAAGTGCTGGTCAAAGTGCTAGGTTGCTATAGTGTTGGTTTGGTGATCAGATGGTTTTTTGAGTATGGAAAAAGTGGTGGTAATAAGTTAGTATAGCTTACAGAAGGTGGCTCAGGAATTTGATAAGCTTACCTGACACAAGTTGTCAGGAAACATTTGAAGGCTGGAGGAACAGAAGGTTGCAGCAATCTATATCCTGAAAACTTTATTTGCTCGGTAACAGGATCATCTCCTAGCAACATTTTCGCTCCCCTGCCATAGCCACTGTGAGCTTTGCATGCTCACTGCAGAGGGTCAGTTGTACACCGTGACAATTTATGTGCACACAATTGCTTCCTTGGGGCAGATTTTTTTTTGAAGTTTACTGATGACCATCCCATTGTAAAGAACCATAATGTGTAGAAGGTTAAACTTGCGTATATATCATAATATGTAAGAGAAATTGAAACGTCATAAAATGTAACTGTATTGTTGAACATATCAAGAAATATATAACATGAGTCCTTGAATTGAGTGTGAACAAGGTGTATGAAATATGTTTAACTTCAAACTTTTGATTTTATATATTTTTCTTTTTAATATTTAAATAACATTTAGTTGACATTTAAGAACATGAATATGCACAATAAAATAACTGAGCTCGAAGTGAAGTATTGGACTGAAGATTTTTCATAATAAACTTTGCATTATAGCAAAATTGTCTTGTTGCAGAAAATTTATGTAATTGTCTTATTTATGGTCTTTGAGAACAACAGTTTTCGCTACCAGGTTAAGTGTCTGAAGCTATACTTACTACTTCCCTTGACTAGCCCCGAGGGCACATTTATCGCAGGTTTCTGCTTGCATCTCAGGAGGGCGTTAACCATACCTCCCAATATGACCCTCTCCAGCAGGGACACAATGCTCTGTACCTGGAATTCCCTGGTAATTTATGATTGGTGGAGGCTCCAGAGGTGGGGTTGCAGCGCAGTCCAAAATCCAAATAGGTGAGTCACACCAACTGCCAGTGAGTCCCAGCCAGTGATGTTTGGCAGTGTGTGAAATGACAGTTGGTGTGGCTCCCCTATTTGAGTTTTGAACTGCGCTGCGACCCCACCTCTTACCAGGGAAGTTCAGGACCAGAGCATTGTGTCCCTCCTGGAGGGGGTCATGTTGGGAGGTATGGCGTTAACTAGTGCTTCCGAGGCCAGTCACGATGTTACAACGGGTGATAATTGCATAGCACTTAACCCAGGAGCTATGTCTTCCCGTGGGAGATAACGGAATAGTTCCGGGCACTGAAAATGGGAGCTAAAACGTTGTGGTAAGTCTTGCAGCTAATTGAATCACCCCATAGATTCCAGCAAACATTTGTTTCTTGGAAGGCTTGCCACCAAGAATCATCAGGTGGGCAGACTAACACACAAAAGGTGGTTGTTCTTAAAACATTAATCCTTTTTTTTTTTTTTTTTTTAGACAGGTAGGTTAGTGTTGGTTAGAGAAAAACAAAACCTCAGAAATTGTAGGATATGAAGACATGGCGTTATATTTGTTTGAAAAAAATGAGAAGCTTTGTGTCTCTCATTTTTATAAATAACATGACCGAACAGCCCACAGTTATTCCAAGCTGCCAGAACAATAGGGACAAGCAAAAAATGTGGTAAAATCTGAGATTTGTTTGCAATTTTCAAATATATAACATTGGGCTTTTATAAAATATTGCTTTCTCCAGCTAAAATGCTAGAGAGTAGCCTAATATTTTTAGTTTTTTGTTTTTTTTTAAAATATACCCCTAAAACTGCTATACTGGCACTAGACAATCATGTTGACCTGCAAGTTTTTGTGATGTAATTGAAAGATTGTCCAACTCTGAGTAGCTCTATTAATTTCTTTTTAAGAGAGCATACTTAGAGACTACAAGTGACTTCAGTGAACAGGCAGATTCTGTTTGCTCTTTGTATTGTAAAAGGCAGCAAGAGAAAAGGACCAGCAGCCTCATCTATCTTATGGGGCACATCCACCAGACGATCTACTCCCTGTCCAATCTCTAAACGATTTTCCCTTGAAATTTTATCTTTCAGTTTGAACGATTTGCTAACTATCTTTAATAGATCAAGTGAAATTGACCTGCATGTTCAGTCGACTGACGAGACGATCAAACGACCAGCGAGAGCGCGCATCGTTGATCGTTAACGACCAAACACTGCACGATTTATAAACTATTTTTAAATGATTGAACGATAACGACGTCGTTATCGTTCAATCGCCTGCTAAAATCGTGTAGTGGATGCCACCCTTTAGAAGTTTTTTGATTGTTTTGTCTGTGAAGTCACTAAAAGCCCTGTCTCATACCAATGCAGTCAGTATAGGGTGTCTGTAAGGTGCAAATAAAGCAGGCACATGTGGGAGACTTGTTTGACACTGCAAAACCCATTTGTCGCATTTACTTAATGTGCATTTAAATGTTAATTTAGTAAATTTATACACTTGGGAATTCTTCAGAGTGCTCAGTGTTTGGCATATCATTTAGATGGAGGAGGTTTCCCTACGAAGTCTGCTTTCAGCATTTGCAATTCACCCCACATTTAGAAGACGCAGCTGTCATCTTTACTTCCTCAGACTCCCAGTCTATACAGAAGAGGAAAGGACTCCAAAGATATGAAGAATCAGTAAGCGGTTTATCATGAAAGGATGTTTTTTTTCAAATGTCTAGTATTAATTTGCTGCCAGCTGTGGGCAGAGGTGCTATGCCACCTACGGCAGGACTAATACAGTATATACTGTATGCTTGATTGTCACTTTCCATAATTTAGAGGGATAACCTGGATGATCACATGAAAGTTTTACCTTAGAATCTGTAGTAAACTGCTTAACCGGTATTGGAGGATTTTTTTCCTCTCAATCATATTCTTGGAAGAAGTGAACGTAGATACAAACCTTTTATTAGGCTTTTTTGGTGTCCATCTTTAGTTATAGGCGGGAAATGCAGCGTGTCAGAAACTGGCTGAAATTCCTTTCTCCATCCTTAAGCATTCAATGAAAATTTGCCTCAGGGAAGCTAGCGCAAGCATAGCGGATCACGGGCGAGCATGTGCAGCTTATCTGTAGTTAATGCAGGGGAGTAAAAATATAAAGCTGGGTGCACACTTGTCATATATATATATATATATATATATATATATTAGTTTTGACGACAACTATATATTGCTAGTGCATCGGCGGATATGTCCACCCGATATGTCTGTGAACAACATCGTTCAGACATATCAGGCCGTTCTTGTAGCACAGTCGATGTACCAATATATCTGGATGATATATCACCGTCTGGTTGTGTGTACGTGGTACCAACCGACTGCCCGTACTCTGACCGCAGGAACCACCCACACTGACATCACAATTGGGCAGGCAATTTAAAAATCAGCCCAGTAGCGATGTCTGGCCTGACCTATCAAGCGGCCAATCAGTAAGTGTGTATAGCTTACCAAATCTGCCACTCTGTTGGCGCAACTGCCACTGGGGTGCTCAAGTGTGTACCCATCATAACTCTCCCTGATTTTAGCGAGGTTGGGAATGCTTGTCCCCTTAGCCCACCTGTTTTGAAATGCGCATACCTGGTTTTTCTTTTGGAAGGTGTGCCACCTAGCAACAGCTGGTGGGTGAATGAGCAAGCCTCAAAATGACCGCTGGAACAAGATGGTGAAAAAAAATTAACTTGGCTTGTCCCTACAGAAGAGGGCGGGGACGAGCATCTGATATCTGAGCTAATGGTCATGTGAAATCCACCCCTCAGGTAGATTTTTTTACAGCACAGACATGGGAGGAAGCTGGGTCTGATTCTCTGGTAGAAAACTTAGAGCTATCCCTCATTGCCTTATGTGACCGGAAAGCCACTAAACAGTGCTGTCAGTGATTCTTTATCATTTAAACTATTTATGATGAAAAAAGAACATTTTTCTGTCATGGAAGTTGAATATATATTTACTACAGCAGAGTCTGAGATGCATATCGCTGAAAGAAGATGCCTCTTCCTCCAGAGCAAGCTGGCATCATTGTCTTAAAGACAGAAGAGGTCCCAACATAATGCTCCACTATTTAACTATCCTGAGTATGTATGTCCAGTATACTGTGAGTCAGAAGAGGTGAGAAGGTTCTCTGTAAAGATGTGAGTATAGTGACATACAGATGGCCAGGGTAGCACTAGCTGGTAAGACCTTCCACTAAATTTTATATACCTCACATTGGAAGCAAAGTCGGAGGTTGGAAGTATACAAATTTGCCCAGCTGGCCTGTAGAGCAACCCTAGTCAAAAATGACAAATGAGTTTTATAGCGTTTTACAGAACTCCCAGACGTTCCTGCACTATTTGGCCCTGAAATTGACCTTTTCTATATGTTCACATGATGGTGATAAGTGTCAGCGCAACCCCATTAACTGTTAAGGCCTTTTCAGTTTTAAAATAAGTGATGATACTGGGCCTTTACTTTTTGTTTTGCATGAAGCAGAAAAAGGTTAATCAGTCTGTACATTAAAGTCTCTAGTAGCTTCCAAATATGCTATGTTTAAGAACATTAGTAGAGTTACACGTATCTGTTTGGGGCTCGCTGACTGGCCAGAGTTGGACTATTGGGTTTAGCCCTGAGGCCACTTGACATGCCTATTCCTGTTCACACAGACCTCTAGCCCAAATTTGATAGGTGAGGTCAGGGCTCACAGGTCATGTTCGGACAGGTGGCTCCTAAAAATAATTTCAAACAGACTGAGTCTTTCCTATTCACTGCCATTTCCAAAATATCCTCAAGGAGTTCCAGCCTTTTGCTAGACAAAGTATTGTTTGTAGCTTGACAGCAGGAGAAAATAGATTTGGCAGTCCTGATATTCAAAGGCTGGAATATTAATTTCCCATACAGGTCAAATTTGTCATACTAATGCTAAAAGAGAAGGCTCAGGATGAAATATCCCTTTTTTTTATTTTTGTCAGAAATTGGTTTTGCCTCAAAATAGGCCTCAGTCCACCCCAACTATAGGCATCTTTGGCATTTTTTTCTAAAGAGACTTCTCATTTGAGTGGACTATAATCATTTTTGAACTCTCATTAGCACCTTACAATTGCACATGTTTAATAAAAGCAGTGGTTCGATACTGCTATTATCATCTTTGTCAGAGTGAGTCCACTGCATAATAGATCTGGACATATTAATCAGTTAGTTACCAAGGTCTAACGTTGTCTACCCTAGCCAAGCTCTACTCATCCATAAATGAGCTCAAATCTGTTCCAACTCCCTTCCAGAACATTTATTTTTTTTGATTCATAGGATATGTCCCCTCGTTCTATTTGGTGGTTCGGCCAGAGTTACATTACACTGATAGTATAATGTCAGAATATATATGTTTAAGGGACTTTATCAAAGCTATTATACCTGGGTTTCTTACACCGCAGGCAATCACAGAACCGATTTCTGAAAGGTTGGGGAGCATTTGTCCAGAGCCAGGCTGTGAGAGGCAGATGGTCCACAATGGAGCAGTATTCTAATCAATCTACTCAAGTTAAGGCCAGACATGTTAGCCTTCAGAGCTTTAGTTCCCAGTAACCTCAGTGATCACGCTGAGCGAAAACAATTGTGGGTCCCAGGGACCCCTCACTTTAGAAATTTGGGGTCCTAATCCAATGTTTCTGGGTCCCATCACATATTTATGGGGGGTGAGGACAGAGCAGTTGTGACAGAGCTGGGGGGCGAGGGGGCAAGGGTAGATAGCAGCTGGGGCAGTACAGGGGCCAAGAAAGGGGTTAGGGGCAGGCAGTATGGGGGGTAGGGTAGATGGCAGCTAGGACAGTACTGGAGGGGGTTAGGGACAGGCAGTGCTGGGGGTAGGGAGGGGTTTAGGGTTGATAAAACTTGGGGCAGTGGTTACCTCTTTTGATTCTGCTGGGAGCCCTTGATCGTGTCACTGTTGTCAGCCTGCAGCTCCCTTCTGCCCCATGCGCTGTCCACCTCCCTCCTCCTGCGTACAGAGCGCTCAGCTGGCTGAAGGATTGCCGGCTGCTGCAGCCAAATCGCCCACAGACTTTTGTGCAGGTGTCCTTCATCGGGGACCTGCTCCATCTGCCTCTACTGCTGCCTGCCCAGCCTGCAGGAACCGCACTCCCCAACCTGCTGCTAGCTATCCCACTTCTCTATTTACTCCACCATTGCGGATTGCAGAATCTGGATTCTGGAGAGCGCGCTTGTGGGGAAAGAAGTGTGAGGACTGAAACGACGAGGGCGATTGGCTAGGAAGATCTCGCTGTGTGGGGATTGGCTGGGGGGAACCGCTGCACAGCGATTGGCTGGAGGGGCGATGCCATGTGAATGGCTGGGGAGACTGCGCCGTGTAGTGAATGGTTGGGGGGATGCCGCTGCGCGCTGATTGGCTACTGAAGTACACTCAGCGCCAGCGCATCCTGCGGAACCCGATCAGTTTTAAAACTGGGTCCCAGGTTTCCTGTAGCGCATAAAAACGCGCTATAGTGTGTATTTTGCGATCGCTGAACCTTCGGGAATTTGCAGTTCAACTTTGTCTGGATAACAACTGGAGTTTCTTACCTGAACAGGTTGGGCAGCTCTCATTCTCTCTACCTGTGCACTTAAGCCTTAGGGAATAGGCTATTCTATTCACCTAACAGCAGTGTTCATTCTAGTAGAACTAAATAAATTGGACGATTCTTCATTGCCATCATCTAACATTGGGCAATGTGGCCTTTAAACTAATATTAAAAACAATGGTTCAAACCTTCAGGGTTTCCTAGAATTGATGTTTTTGCAAATCCTTTCTAAAGCTCAGGTTCCCACCTTTATGTCCGGAGTGTGGAAACGGAGCATTCAAAAGAGCTGTATCTTTTCCATGGTCAGAAAAGACCTTATTGTCTCATATGCTCTTCTTCTGAAGATATTGCACATAATTAAAACCAACCAGGTATCCCAGTTAATCCTGATTTATCTTCTCTGGCCATTCAGACTATAGTTCCATATAATCAGCTAGTTTTGCAAAGGGCCCAAAATTCCTCTGGAATTCTCCAAAGACTGCTTCCAGGGAACTCCAGATCTCCTGGACAATTACCAGTGTTGTTGATACGTAATAACATTGTTGGGCTACTAACAGAATCAAGATTGTCTTCTTATACAGTTGTCCTTATTATTAAGGCCATTCAAGGACCAGATATTAGGCCATGATTAGAGAAGTTAATGCTTTGCATAATACTACAAATACAGCTAGATCAGCTTATCTCCTAGGCATTAGCTTTCTGTCTGCCAAATATGAAGCAAGTTTAGCATCAGCCACCATCTGCTTTTATGGTTCAGGTCTTACCTTGTGATCACCAAGGCTAACTGAACTGAAGACCAGCTTTCCCATTGTTTATTCAGAGGCGTTTTTCCCTATGCCGAGTTAGTCACAGTATGTATCTAGTACTTGGAATATAACCTGTTCTAACCTTCTTAGCTGCCTTGGACACAAGTTCAGAGAGTGTCCTTTTTATAAAGGAAATTTTACATTATTACCAGCTTTAGCCTCAGTCACCATGGGTGCCGAGCTAACCTTAAATTATATTACCAATCCAAAACGTCCTCCTTTTTGAAAATAATATAATTACATTTGATATAATCCCAAGTAAAACCCAAATCTTTGGTAATTTGCCTTACCTCATACTTGAAACTTTTGATCCACTAAGGGGTGAAGCTTTGCAGTTGTTTACTTGCTGCAAACCTTTTTTTTTTTCCTGTCAAACCATCTACAATTAGAGGATAGATGGTTACAACTATGAAAACTCTTTAAAATTGGGAAGTGTCATTTCCAGAGACACTCCTTCCAGGATGCTGTCACCTCTAGTGCAGCAGCAAAAGGTATTTCCCTACAGTCTACTTTGTACGTGATGATCGTCTCGATGTCCCTTTATACTCAGTACAAACAATATAGTGCATACACACTGTAATCCTTCAAGCAACTGAACGATATATCTTGCATCGTTTGGTCGTTAGATCGTTAAGGTAAAACGTTAATATATTGCCTGGTTGTACGTACACACTTCACGATTTGCACAAAATTGCTAAAGCTATTTTATCTGCCGTGCATGTACAGCAGAGCCGAAGATGCGTGAAACGATGCATAGGCGCGCGCAATAGACCATGCACATTAGACAATGTGGACGATTTTGTCTTTCCAATTCGGCTCAGAACGTCAAATCGTCCAATTTATCTTCTAGTGCTGAGATTCCCAAACTGTCCTCAAGGCACACTAACGGTCCAAGTTTTAAGCATAACTGTGCTTGGGTACAGGTTACTTAACTAGTACCTCAGTCTTTTGATTTAACCATTTGTGCTCAACCATGGATATCCTTAAAACCTGGATCGTTGGGGTTCCTTGAACAACGAGTTTAGCAACCTCTCTATGTACCCAGCCTAATTCTAGGCTTGGCACTGCCATCAATAGGCTTCTGAAAAATCTGCTTGAAGGGCATGATAGAGTAGTAACATGACTTTTAGCTCAGTGAGCAGATACTGTCTTGCCCTCCTCTGTAGAGACAAGCTAAATGCAATTTTTTCACTTCACTTTATTCCAACAGTAATCGGGAGACTCTCATCCACCCACCAGCTGTTGCTAATCCTATTCCCTAGAACAAAGAAAGTTGACAGGTTACAGATTCCTGCAAACAACTGTTTCCTTGACACATTCAGATGTTCCCAAAGTTCACACTGGTATATCCATGTGTGTAAAATTCCATAAGAGCTACATTCGTTTTAAAGAAGGTTGCAAAATTAATGTATAGTTTACTGAAGCAATTTACCATGTTTCTATTTTGTTGTGTGAAAACTAGGATGGTAATTCCTGCCTGCTCCCACTGATCTGAAGGAGACGGACAGAGATGTAAAAGAGTGGGGCAGAAGGACAAATAGATGGTGGAGGGGAGATTAAAGAGATGGGAGAGGGGTACAGAGATGAAATGGAAGGAATGGGGCAGAGATGAATGGGAGAAATGGGGGGCCAGATAGAAGATAAAGAAGAGACAGAGGAGAGAGCTGGAGGAATGGGAGAGATGTGGTGGTGGGGGAAGCCAACTCACTGCCTTTCCAACCGCAACTCCCCCCCCCCCCCCCCCACACACACACTTTACTTTACCAGTCAGTGGTTTTACTTTTATTTAAGATGACTTATGCTTTATATTTCTTTTTACCTTGCAGGTTGCCTGCTGTATTCCTGCACAAACCATGAAACGAGCACGATTACCCAGTAGCAGTGATGAGTCTGATGACAATGCCAGTAAGTGGTTTCAAAAACTTATAGAAGCTAAAACCTTTATGCATTATAACTTATCAAATGAGTTGACAATGTAGTGTCTACAAGCCACATTCAGGTGATATTGCTACAGTACTTTATACTCTAACTGATCAATTGACTGCACTACCACAGCAAGGTTCCCAACTGGGAACACCGCTCCTATCAGAAACTCCAACTAGCCCCCAAACCCAAAAGAGCCTCACCTTCTGAGTATATTGATAGCTCAACAAAGGTTATCACACCGCCTAGACACAAAATACAGCTTTCAACAGAAGCATTGACTTTCTTTTGAGCTTCATCTAATTGTGACCCATGAGCAGCAGAGCAATTGCCGGGGAAATATATCTGACAAGATCAACTCTGTTCCAACCCGCACTCTTGCAACCAGTGTAAATCTGCCGTGACAGCTAGAATAAAATTGACAGACTTACGCTTTCCCATATCGTTTTCCCAAAAATGAAGAATTAATAAAGGGGACATTTCAAAATGGGCAGCATTATAGCAACTTCCTCGATCATCTGTAAACCTCTAACCTCCAATGAACTTGCGATGTATCCTTATTCAAAAGGGAAGCAGATGTATTCCCATCCGACTGTCAAATCCCGGCAAGTGTCTAATGACAGGCGTCGAAATCATAGGTCTAATGACGCCTGTCATCCAAAAGAGCCCCCTGTCACTAAACCCAAAGCACCATCAATAGTCTGGTACATGAGACAGCAATTCTCTACAAGGATGGCATCATTCACAGAATTGAGATCCATATAGGAGAGATGTTGAATCAGTCTAAACTTCCCAACCTATTTAAGGATCGCCACCACCGGAGACAAAGCCAGAATGACCAATGGAGGGCTGGAAAGGCCCATTCATTTTGCCCTGCTGACTTCCTTATTTTACTTTATTCTGCATAACTAACGGTCTCACTACTTCTCTAAAGGACAGCTTTGCTTACCTCACCCACAGTTGGCAACTTAAACCCCTCTGTTAAAATTTGCAGCATCCTCCCAAATAGGATACCATGTCAGCGTCTTGGCTATGAAGTCCAAATTAATGGGGGGGGGCACTTTATATAGGTTCAGCTCCATAGGAGAGGCAGCCACCAGAATGGGTGACATTTGAGTGGGGACCCTTAATGGCATGCCCTCCACAGTAGCGTAGACAACAGGTTTTCTCTAAAATGGAGACAGGGGTGCTGAAATAGGCACTGACCAAGCCTCCCACAGTGTTATAGACAAAGCACTGTACCTGTGACAGACTTACAGAGGACGATCTGAACCAGAACCCTGGCTGACTTTCTGCTGCTGCTCTTAAAGGTTGCACAATGTTGAGCCACGCTTCAAGCACTTTGCAGCTGATATCTATTGTATGCTCTCCCATCCTGTTTCCGCTGGAAACAAAGTATCACGTTTTACCTCAGCGTTCCCAAGCAAATTTGACCCCAGAGTGTGCCTGCCTCTGTCCCATTGCTAAAATTGTGACCCACATGGCCGTACTTCTGGCACCAGGTGAACAAAAAGCCGCCCGTCCCCTTGACTGGGCCCAACTACAGAGCTTCTCATAGCACCTGAGTATGTGAGATTGGAGACCATTTTGCGCTTCCCTCTCTGCATCCTTCAGGGATGTAGGTAATTTGGACTTTCTGTGTGGTTGTGGGATGGCAGCAGAATGAAGGGATAAGTGCAAGAAGGAAGGAAAAAATGGAAACCTTAAAGGGCAAGGGAAGACAATGGAAAAATGAGGATGAAAGAGAGAGAACAGAGATAACAAGACTAAAGAGCAGATCCAGAAAAACTGAAGAAAATATACGAAACACGAGGGACAGGCACAATAATACCAGCACAGATACAAAGTACAGACCTCTCCTTGCGAAATCTTCAGGAAAGAGGACCTAATCAAGCCCTACCCACCCTTATAAAGAGGTTGAACACAGCCACACACCCCAGACCTCTCATAGGTTAATCAGAAAAACAGACCAGGGATTGAAGTTAGTCTGAATCTAATTTATGCTAATTCAGGACTCTTGTTGTTCTTCACCAAAGCACATGTACATTATACATTAACAACGGCAGTATATGGGTAACCAAGGTGAGCGAGACTAAAGCATTGGGAAAATAATTTTGTTCTTGATAGGAACTCCATCTACTAATATAATTTGTTCGGATTTAAATTCATGAGTGGAAATAATGTGAATTGGAATTTAAACTAAAATAATAAAATTTCTCAGAATAAATCGCTGTGTGTGTGGAGCAATCACTATAGTTTGGATGTGTGTTGTACGTAACCCACCTCGTTTGGCACCTCCCTTAATGTCAGCTAAGAGTGATCTCATTAAGACTGAGTTGACTAACTTAATTTAAATTAGTTCATAAGTTTAATTTTTACTAATGATTGTGATTCACATGTGTTCCAAAGATATTTTTCAAGAAAATAGTTATTTTTGTTTTCTTGTTTTAAAATATTAAAGAGTTTATGCCCTTTTTTTTTATTAATATTTTGTTTTATTTGTTTACATTAAGGGGCGAGAATCAATGTTATCACAGACAGAATTACTGTCGTACTAAATTAGTATACTTATGGTTAGGTATAGCGTGGGGTATGAGATACCCCACATGGTTTGCTATGTTGATTTTTTCCACCTGGTTCACAAAAGGTTAAGGCAACTTATTTCTTATGTTAAATGATTCAAATGCATACATAATTATAGTCCTTGGAGTTGTGACATGTTTCATGTATTGTACGTATTAGGAATGATGTACTGTATATTAGTTTGGCATCCATGTACAGGCTTTATAAAGAAATCGTTCCAAAACTGGGTACTATGGGGCACATGTAGGGGTGCCACACATTGGTGGTCCAGGACCAAATCAATTTTCTTAATTTAACATTTTGTTTCTGAATTTGTCAATAAGAAACTTTTGGCTTAGGGGTGCAGTGAAAAATATTCTAATACTCTAGGGCACCGTGATTCAGGAAAGTTTGGGAACCACTGCTATAAAGCATTGACACTTACCTGTCACCACCACTCTTCAAGTGGTAAACACCACCAAGTTCAGGAAGAGAAGGTGTCTTCATTTCTGTAAAGTTTCAATCTGTCGAAAATGTACATCCTGTTTAATTTACGCTTGGCTTTGACTTGTTTGATTTTAGTTAAGAAAGGGTCCATAGGGGAATGTGGTTGGAGTGATCCAACCACACAGTTAAGCTTTCAGCTCCCAGGATGCCTCAGGTCGTCCTCCACAAACACCCTGCCCCTAGCCACAGTCACTCACTTAGTTTTGAGTTAGGTGCGGCAGGATTCAGACCCACCTTTTATAACAGGGGGACCGCTTAGGCAGTCCTAAAAGGACGCCTGCGCTGCTGCTCCATCTACCCCCGTTGGGGCTGCAACACCAGTAACCGGACTAGTGGTTTCAGTGGGTACCTTCGGAACTTGGCTAGCCAGAGATGCTGGTCCTGGGACTACCGCCGGTAAGTTGAGTCCCACGTAGCAGTCCATACCTCCGGCAGTTGGAGACCTGCCGGAGGCCGCTGTAGTGGGGCAACCGCTGCGTCCGCTCCCGCACTAGACCACCGGGGAAAGTCAGTCTGGTGTCGGGGACAGTGGCGGCAGCCATGTACACCCAAGGGTTGTTACAACATAGGGGAGGTAGGCTCTCCCCCGGCAGCCCTTCCCCCAGCCCACATGCTGATCCAGCTGAGGTTTTCCCGCATCTGGGTTGCTCCTTCTACCCTCCTCTGTTACGAGACGCCCAATGACCACTATCATTGTTGTACTAAAGCTGCTGGTCTCAGGAGGTTTAGGTCTGCTCTCCCTGTATACCTCTCCCCAGAGGCCAGGTTATACAGTACTCAAAATCCTACCAAGCCTTGTGCTTTGAGTAGTTGATTCAGGGCCCATTGCAGGTATGTTGTATATGCGTTGCATGTGACTTTTACTAGCTCTGCTGTATTGTAACTGCCTTAACTTTTCTGTATTGTCAGGTATAATGATCACTACTATTTCTCCTCAACCCTTTGCTACAGGTGTGTGGGGAATATATATATATTTTTTTAAATTGTACTTCACATTTATTTTGTTATTTGCGAAGGCAATCACCTCTGCACTTATGTTTAGGAATAAGGGTAAACAGGAAACTGAGACCTGGTGCTGGTTTCATGTAAAAGTTGTTTGGCGGGCTTGTCCCCTCAGGACTATATACAGGATGGTTTGTGTGCTGTTTGTTATAGAGAACCAAACAAAGTGGTAGTAGGTTGGCGGAGTGTGTAAAACCTGCAGCCTATCAACCTCCCGGAATAAAGGTGTCACCACACCTGAACACATAAACAATATAAATCCGGTTGTCAAATGGCACTGGATCTTAACATAAATAAAAACATAAAAAAATGAAAGAATGCCCCAAATTATACTTAGTCCTTGTATACGTGGCTCGTATCAAGCTTAATCACGTGTCCTTTTAAGAAGAATTCTTGAGTTGCTTTGGTGTTCTCAAATGTTGGGTATAAAATAGAAGAACACAAAAGAAGAACAATTTTATTAATAGGTCTTAAAAGTATCACTCTGTGTGTGTGTGAGGGGCGATAGCAAATGTTTTAAACACATGACCTACCTAACTTACACAAAGCAAGTGGGAAATTTAATCTAAAACGGTATCCTTACACCAGTGGTTTTCCCTATTTTCCTATTAGGTGGGGAATGTGGACGTACCCCAACTTACAATGTAGATAGTGGTGAATCCTATAAAGGTATCTTTCTCGTGAGACAGTGATTAAGACCATTATATAGGTAAATGCGTACCCAAACTCACATCACACGGAGTATGTTCAGACACATAGAGGCTTCGGTTTTCTGACTCTTTCAAACTTCTTGATATATCCTCTCTAAATATACAGGATGATGAGCCAGCCCCTAGACCTAAGGCTCCAGTGTTTAAACACCAGAAGGTGGTAAAAGCTCACTGAATTTATGGAAGAAGCATAGAGAAACCCGGATAAACTGTTCCATGTTACAAAAAGATTAGCATCTTTGTATTCTTTCCCACCTACTGAATGTACTAAGTGGGAAGTCCCTCCTACTGTGGATGCTCACATCACACATTTAGTCAGGAGTGCTGCATTACCTATACAGTCAGCATCTTCCCTTTAAAGATCCTACAGATTTAAAACCTGCCTTAAAGCAGTGTTTTCATTGCCTGGAGCAGTTACTCGACCAGCTATGGCCCGCAGCTTGGGTGTCCAAGGCAGTTGAAGAATGGACGGGGGCATTAGATACTCTACCGAATGCTACCAGAGAACAGCTGACACATATCTTCCACATACGGTTAGCAGCCTCTTACATGGGAGAAGCTGCAATAGATGCTGGGCTCCTGGCCTCTAAAGCATCGGCAGCTTTGGTTGTTGCTCGCAGAGCCCTTTTGGTTAAGGTCCAGGAAAGCAGATACTGAACCCAAGATGGCTCTGGAATCCTTGCCGTTTTATAGAAACATACTTCTTGGTGCAGAATTGGATAAAATAGTGGCTTCTCTGGCAGCCTTAAAATCTGTAGGTCTGCCATCAACAGCTGCATCAAAGTCTAGGCAATCTTCTTTTCGGTCCTTTTGCCCTCAGGGAAGAGCAAAAGGACAGTCTTCCTCCAGACCATCTAGTTCTCGCAGGACCACCATGCAGCAAACTAAGAGATCTTGCCTGGTCAGACGTCCAGCCTCTATTCTGGACGACAAACCCTCTGTCTGATGGGGCGGGCCTCCTCCTGGGGGATCCCAGGGTGGGAGGCCGACTTCTTCAATATGCAGATTGCTGGTATCAAACAATAGACATCTGGGTCCGAGAAGTGGTCTCTCAGGGGTATGCCCTCACTTTCCAGAGGCATCCTTACCCAGAAGTTTTTTATGTACAACTCCCCCAACAGATTTTATCAAGGCCTTGGCCCTCCAGGAGGCCATTTACTCCCTGCTGCGGGCAGGGGTGATAATCCCGGTTCCTGTGGTTCGACAAGGAAGGGGTGGTTATTCCAATCTATTTTTGGTTCCCATTACCCTATTGTAAATCTGAAAACCCTCAACAAGTTTATCTGTGTACCTAAGTTCCGTAAGGAGACTCTTCGGTCAATTATTTTGGCAATGGAATCTTAGGAGTTTATGGCTTCCCTGGACATTCAGTATGCGTATCTGCATGTGCCTATCATGCCATCCCACCAACAATTTCTACGGTTTGCTGTCCTACAACAACATTACCAATTTCAGGCACTGCCCTTTGGTCTATCAACGACCTCACAGGTCTTCACCAAAATAATGGCGATTATGACGGCCTACCTCAGGTGTCAGGGAATTGGAATACCCCCATACCTGGACGACCTTCTGATATTGGCACAGTCTCCAGCTGTTCTACAACACCATCTCCAACTGACCATTGCCTGCCTACAGACACACAGCTGGATCATCAATTGGAAGAAATCCTCTTTCTCCAATACAGTGGATGGTACATCTGGGGACACTTCTGGATACTCAGGCACAAAGGGTATGTCTGCCAGAAGACAAGATTTTTACCCTAATGTTGCGAGTACGCAAGCGAAGGGTATCTGTCAATCAGCGATGCAGGTCCTGGAGTCAATGGTGTCCACCTTCAACATGGTGGAATATGTTAAATTTTATTCCAGGCCTTTGCAACAATTGATTCTCTTCCGGTGGAACGGGCAGGATCATCTAATACAGTCCCAAATGATCCTACTCACTCCAGAGGTTCCTCTCTCCTCTCTCTCCTCTCTGCTACAAAAGGCTCATCTGGACAAGGCTCTCCCATTTTGGATTGCAAATTGGATGCTCCTCACCACGGACGCCAATCTTCGCGGATGGGGGTAATACCTTTCCGGGAAGATGGAAAAATCAGGAAGTCACCTGCCCACAAACATCCTGGATCTGCACGCAGTATACAGAGCTGCGCTGTCAGTTTGGTTCCAGTGAAAGATTGCTTCTCTGACGGAGTTTAGATTTTATTTTTTCAGGGTGTTCTCCGAGTGTGGCCACCCTTTGTTCGACCGGTGACTCAATCTGATTTGTCTTTAGTTCTCAAGGGGTTACAAGCTCCTGCATTTCAACCTCTGGACTCAGTGGAATTGAAGTGGTTGACTGCATAGACACTTTTTGTCCTCGCTATCTCTCCTGCACGCAGAATCTCTGATTTGGCAGCACTCTCTTATCGCTCCCCATTTTTTTAATTTTTCACCAGGATAGATCTGTTAACCGTACACGGGCAGGTTACCTTCTTAAAGTAGTGTCCCATTTTCATGTCAATGAAGAGATTGTGGTTCCTGCTTTTCAGTCTTCAGACCTTTCTGTAGGTGAAGCCTCCCTGCATATATGGTTCATGCTCTCCGTATCTATGTGGTTCGTACAAACTTTTTAGAAAATCAGATGCTCATTTTGAGTTATATGGTTTTCACAAACATGGCTGGCCAGCTAATGAATTATTCTGGCTCGATGGTAGCGTACGACTATCTATTGGGTTTACACTCAGGCTGAACTCCATATTCCAAACATAGCAATAGCACATTCTACCCGGTCTGTGGAACCATCGTGGGCGTTTCATTGTGGTGCCTCTGCTGAGCAGTTGTGCAAGGCAGCCACTTGGTCTTCTGTCCACACTTTTCTTAGGTTCTACGTCTTTGACACTTTTGCCTCTCAGGACGTTTCCTTTGGGCGGTGGGTTCTCCTTTCTGCTCAGGAGCGTCCCCACCCTTATGGGAACTTTAGGACATCCCCATGGTATCCCTGTGGATACCTATGAACCCTGAAGACGAAAATAAGAGTTATGGTAGACTTATGTTTGTTAACGCATTTTCTTCGAAGTCCACAGGGCACCCACCCTAACGCACCTGCTGCATTGGGTAATTTTTCTTTCAGTCACGTATTCACTCATCATGTGTGAGAGTGTTTCTGGTGTACATTGTTCTTCCTTCTCCTGCCTTGGGCTTGTATACAAAACTGAGTGCCTGTGGCCATGGGCGGGGTATATGTGGAGGAGGACCCGAGGCATCCTGGGAGCTGAAAGCTTAGCCGTTTGGTGCCTGGAACACTCCAACCACATTTCCCCATGGTATCCCTGTGGACCCTATGGACTTAGACATACCTTTGTTAACTCTTTTTTTCGTCAGTCATAACTTTTATTTTTGTTCTGTGTCCAAATAATAAATAAGAGTGATGGAAAGAAGGTTTTGATTAAGAGTTTAGTTAGTTCTAGATCAATGTTTCTATTTAAAAGGTATCTAGTTACAGACCAATGTTATACTTTAAACTTGTGAATAAACCTGAAATAGGAAAAGAAAAATGGCAAGTATTGTTAATTATAGGTATTAACAAATAGATATGGAATGCTGCAAGTAACATTCCTGGGCCATTATTCTTATCCGTGTATGTGCCAAATGCATTCATCATTCAGTCATGAATCCCTATTATGTAGGCTCCTGGAAATGTTTATATTTTTTTCCTACTTTAAAAATGTTATATCTTGTCCAGCATCTGAGTTTCTCAATAGTGTAAGTATATGTGGGCTTCCTAAAGATGTAGGATGTTGTCTATTTATTATTATTATTATTATTATTATTATTATTATGTAAATCGTGCCACAAGGGGTCCGCAGCACCTCACAAGTACAGAATCGGTATGACCAAAAGAAGAAAGTGACTTCCAGTACAAAACATTGTAGGACATGGACAAGGATTATAAACATTGCTGCAGCAGCAGTCGTAATACCCCAATAAGCAGCAGGGCGGCAGAAGCATAAGTTTTGGTGCTGTTGTAGGTGGTAGGGAGGAGATGATAGAAGTGAGGGAAGGCAAAGCACTTGAGGAAAGAGGGTCCTGCTTCTGAGAGCTTACAGTCTCGTTGTGGCAACAAGTAGTGATGACAACCAGTTCAGCCATTAAGGAGTGTGTATTTACAGTAAATATCAACAATCCAGTATGCATATTACTGGCCATTCTCTTCTAAAGTTTTGATTGCAGGAGAATGCACTTATTTAGTGGAAAACTCTAGTGTATTTGTTTATGAGCTGCTTGTGTAAGGAAAACAAGATTACTTGTGTGATTGTGAAGCAATAAGTGTTATGTGCAGTTTTGGCTTTGCCAGAATGATCCTTCACTTAATACTTTACTTATTCTTTCTGTGTGGTGTACGCACAACCCACTCAATCCTCCTAACTACAGTGTAGTTCCACTCCCACTTTTTGTATCCCTAATCAGTCGGGTCAGAAAGGAATAGGCTGTTTGGTAGAAGTGCTTATTTATGTGTGTGGAAACATATAGGCCCTGTTCTGCATGGCTATAAAATAAAAAATGTCATGAAATGAAAATTTATATCCGTTGTAAATATGACCTATAAAACCAATACAACATCTCCTTTGTCTGAAAATAAAATATGTATAGATGGAAAATGGTTGTATTTAGGGTTTATTTAGTAAGTACAGATGTCTGAACCCCGTACTAACCAAGTATTCTTATTACAGACCCCAGTGGGGGTCATATATTGTATGAAACGCTGGATAGAATATTTGTTTTTTTTAATGGGTTTTTTAATAATGTATATTTATTTCAACCACACACAATAAAAATTGGATTATAAGAACTATGAGTATTATTTATTTGATATAATCTGACTTGTATGTAGACAGCAGCAGGATTCAAGCCCTGTACACACTAGACGATATTTTGAACGATTTGGCTGTTCCTGACCCATCGGAACAACAAAACGTTCAAATCATCAAGTGTGTACGCACTATGCATGCATTCGTCGCATCTTCAGGTCTTCCCTACATGCAGCTCAATCTGTCAATCTCGTTAACGATTTCCAGCAAATCATGCAGTGTGTACGCTCTGCCTAAAGACCAGGCGCTATGTTAGCATTATATAGTTATCGATCTAACCACCAAATGATGCACAATGTATCATTCTGTCATTTTTGAAAGATTACACAGTGTGTATGCACTAGATCGTTTATCCGGAAGTTCAAGGGAAATCCGAACCACTCATCTCTAGTCAGTAGTGTGTAAGCAATTGTCCTGGCGTAATATGAATTGAGGGCACTTCTGTACGGCATTCTCTGTATGTATACTATGTATTGGGGAGCACTACTGTGTGGCATATTAAGTATTGGGGGCTTTGCTTTGTGTCATATGTATGAGGGTACTACTGTATGATATACTAAGAATTGTCGGGCACTATGCCCTGTTTTGTGGCATACTATGAATTTGGGGCACTGTTTGCCATACTAGATATTGGGTGCCCTGCTTTTTGGCATACTATGATGGGCATGTGGCATGGTCTGATGGGCATTAAAATGGCATGTGTGGTGGTTTTGATTGCATATTTGGAAGTCTGAGGGGCATTGAAGGGATGTGTGGTGGACAATGCAAGTTTTCATTATTTTGGTTGGGGACGATGGTCTGGCTCCTAAACTTTTACAGAGTAACAAATAATGTAGTGCGCCACTTATGGTTGAGGCTGCCCCCAAGAGAAATTGCCAATTCCCCTTTTTTTTTTTTTTAGCTGAAAACCGACATCTAATTTAATTGGAGCGCCAATACTAAAAAGCTAAATGCAACTCCATGGTGTAATATCCATTACATGACACGTAGAATATAAAGTTAAAAAAGCCTTCAATCAAAAGGACATAACTATAGACATGTTCTTTTTCAGCACTAACTGTGCAAAATCAACTCACACGGATGAATATCCAATTTAATATTGTTATTAGAGCAGCTGACTTGATTCAAATGTATCACTAGGAAAATTATTCCAGCAAACCTAAAAAAGTCACTGATGGGTATGCTGCACTTGCGTTGGCGCAGAACGTGTATGTGGGAGCTTGGGAAGGTGTATAGTGACTTGCTGCTGTACTCCTGGTCGTGTAGGACAGAAGAAATGACCTGACTGCAGCTCCACTTCCAGCTATTCTTCCCATCCGTACTGTCCTTAGCTAACCGCAAACTTACATTCACCGCACTCGGTGCTAAAGGATACTCTCAAGTCCAAAGACATGCCGCTTGCGGCTGGCTGCCGTAAAATGCAATTAGGGCGGCTGCTCCGTCCATACTGTGTCCTGTTTGTGAGCAAAATAAGATGCAGTATCCAGCAAAGTTCTTTTTCACCTGCTCCAAAGCAGATGCACAATTTGGCCACCTCAGCCTTGATGTGAAGTGCGAAGGCCGGCAAAGCATAGCCACCTCAGGGTTTAACTAGTTTCTCTTTACAGCAAAGTTTCTTCAGAAGGTAGGTTTGCTGGAATATTTTTTCTAGTGATACATTTGCATCAAGTCAGCTGCTCTAATAACAATATTAAATTGGATATTCATCCGTGTGAGTTGATTTTGCACAGTTATTGCTGAAAAATATCATGTCTATATTTGTCCTTTTGATTGAAGGCTTTTTTAACGTTATATTCTACATGCCATGTAATGGATATTACATTTATTTGTACAAAAACCATGAGTTGTATTTAGCTTTTAGTATTGGCGCTCCTAAACTTTTAAGCTGGCTAATAGATTTTACAAAAATTTCTCGATCCCTGCCTTAGTCTATGATGTGGCAGGCGGCTCCTTTACACTAGCTTTTCCGGGTTGGGTCCACAGTGAGGGTCTTGTGAGATTGATAATCTTATGAAAGCTTTAGCTCTGTGGCTCCAGTTGCATAGGAATGGAATAAACCAGGTCTGTTACAGTCACAAACCTGGTTTGCTCTGTTCCTGATGTCAGTAGATGTTCTGGTTTGTGCCAAACCCAAGAGCCCTTGTGTGGTGCACCAGCTGCATCACCAATATTTGGGGACCCATAGGTGGATACCAAAATTAAAAAAATTAAGCACTAATTCATTTTGGGAGGCAGTTCGAAGGATGAGAATTTGTTGTACATGTGTGACACGCAAACTCCCTTGGACAAATAAAGAAGCATTGTGTGTTTGCTTTTTTTGCAGTTTGTAATTGAGCCTTACTGACAATAGGTATTGCAGATTTAGGTATATTTGTTGGGTAATTATTTTAGCCAGTGGCACAAACCTCTCTCGTACAGTGTTCAAGTCTCCTGTAGAAACAGTGCAGCTCTAAATTTCCACAGACACATGCTTGCTTTGGCACCTTGACCTTACTTGCTTTGTTTGCTCACCTGTTTTGGATAAAATCCTCACAGTTGCACGTTAAGGCCCCCATACATCAGCATTCTGACAACCACAAATTAACAATTTGAAGATGTATTGCCAGATCTGCGCCCATACATTACAGATCTTTTTCAGTGATTTGCAGATCGGTTGCAGCAAACACAAATCAGCCAATCTTGATAGGCCCATCATTTTACTGGTAACGGTCTACAAATCTGCTGATCATGTCCATACACTAGCAATCTACAGCTCCAATCGATCTGTGAAATCCAACATGTTGGACAATCTGATGTAACAATTCCAATCACTTTTTGGTTGCAATCTGTGCTCTGCGAAGCCCATACATTGCAGACTTTTATACACAATCTATTGCAAATTGCAGAATTGCCACAATCGATTGCTGATGTATGGGGGCCTTTACTTGGGTTCCATTGGTCAAATTTACACTTACTAGTGAAATCTTAATTTACAAATTATTTGTACAAATTTGACAAAATACATCCCCCTAGTCTGGTTGTATTTAAGAAATATTGAGAATGAGGACAGATTACTGTGTGAGGAGGAATATAAAATAAGTGTTTTTTCTTTTTTTTTTTTTCTTTTTTTTGTGTATGTGTGTGTAAATACAGTTCACACACTTTTTATATTGCCATCCATGTTTACCACCAGAGCAAGAGTACTTTTAAATGTGTGTATGTATATACAGTGTGTGTGTGTCTGTGTGTCAGGGTTGGAAAAAAAACAGTTTAAAAGAAAACTATTTTCTTCTTCTTCGGGGTCCATAGGAATCCACAGTGATACCCTGGGGATATTATGGTTGGAATACCAGGCACCAAACAGTTAAAGCTTTGGCTCCCAGAATGCCCCCGGTCCTCCTCCATATATACCCCGCTCCTAGCCATAGGACTTCAGTTTGTTGTTTTGTGCAGCAGGATCCAGATGCACCTTTGTAACAGGAGGACTGCTCAGAGCAGTCCTAAGCTTTTATTTTATGTTTAATTTTAAGTTTTTTTTGAGTTGGCAGTACCAAGCGTCTGTATTAAGACTCATGTACTGCGGCTTCATCTACCTCCGCCAGGCCGCAACATCGGTAATTGTGCTGGTGATTTTGGCGGATCGTGGCTGAGCTTAGCTAGCAGTGAGGCTATGACCTGGACTGCACCGGATGCTTGGAGATGTCAGGTAAGGCGATTCCTCGCTTATCGGGAATCGCGCATGGCAGTCCTTGCTTCTGGTGTCAGAGACTCACCAGAAGCCGCTGTTGTAAGTACCAGGGATTGTCAGCATCCTTACTACACCAGCCGGGGCCCTATCGTCTGACACTGGGGTGCTGCAGCAGATGCAATCTGATGCCACGAGGCCAGCATACCCGGCTGGTTATTGCGGCTTAGGGGAGGTAGGCACCCCCCCGGCAGCTACTTCCCCAACCCATACGCAGTCCCTACGAGGGTTTTGAGCGTCTGGGTTGCTTCGCCTACCCTCCATGTGTATAAGGCGCTCACGGTCCATGCAGTGCAGCCGGTAACTGTGGTCTCACGAGGGTCTGGATCAGTCTCCATGGTGCTCTTTGTCCTACCATTCTTTTGCGTTGCTGTAGTGCATAGGTTCTCAAACTCTGTCCTCAGGACCCCCACACAGGTCACGTTTTGCAGGTCACCCAGCAGTTGCATAGGTATATTCATTACTCACTGACACATTTTAAAAGTTCCACAGGTGGAGCTAATTATTTCACTTGTGATTCTGTGAGGAGACCTGGAAAACATGAATTGTTTGTCTCTCGTAGTTAGTTGGAGACGCCCAGCTGCAGTTGATCATGGAAATGTATGCTGAGGGGAGATTTGGGCTCTCTCGGAGTATACCATTCTCCTAGGAACAAGGTTTATAGCACTGGAATTTCTAACAACTTTTTTTGTTTCTATAAGTTGATTCAGTGCTGGCTTGTGAGTATATTTGTATGTATTGCACTTATATCCAATTTATGCGTTATTTATATGCATGTAGATCCTACCAAACTTATTGGTTTAGGTAGTTGATTTTAATGCCTTTTTGCAAATATATTTTATGTGACTTATGCTAACTCTGCTGGGAAAAGAATAAAAAAAAAGTTTTTGTTTTTCCTAACCCCCAACTACCTGGTATATAGGGGTTAGAGAGTACTTCACATTTATTTTTATCTGTGAAAAGGGTAACAGTGCTGTTTTAACTCTACACTGGTTGAAGGTTACTTGCAAGTATTCCAATGTCTCAGGATAAGGGTAAGCATGAGACTGTTGTACCTGTGCTGGTTTCATGTGCAGTTGGCCTCTCAGGATTTCATACAGGTTGGACTGTGGTTTGATTGATATACACCACAACAGTCGGCACCTGTTCAGGGTTCACCTTAAATATCCTCCTGGTCTCTGGTTATGATGCAGTTAGTGGGCCGCTTATCAGCTCCCACACTGCCTGCTATGTTTCCTCTTCCCATACATCCTTTCTAGATGGAGGGTTATGTCCACTCAGTTCAGAATCTGGTTTTTAGCATCTACCTATCTGCAAATGTTACAAGCAAATAAGGCATCAGCCTTCTAAGCACATAGATGGACTGCACCATTGTTTCAGTCCACCCTGTTTTCAGATTCGTATATATCATTTGAGGAAGCAAAGGATACACAGTTTCTCCCTCTGGTCCTATCGCGGAGATGAGGAGCACCATTCATCAGCGGATGTTCCTCTCTTACAGGGGCAGTTATTCAAATTTCATTATAGAAGATGAAGTACCAGCTCTTAAACCCCGATAAACCTGGTGTTCAGCACCAGAGGGTGATTTAGGCTGGATTCCCTCAATCTGAACAGCTCACTGACTTTATGGGGGAATCATGGAACACTCCGGGTAGACTGTTCCAGATTCCAAAAAGACTAGTGTCTTTTTACACTTTTCCACAGGGAGAGAGCTTTAGGTGGGAAATCTCCCTCCCTACTGGGGGATTCTTGCAACCTTCCTAAGGGGTTACTCCCCAAAAGGTTGTTTGCACAACTCCCGGTTCCTTTAGCTAATAAGGAGGGAGTTATTACTCAGATTTATACTTTATTCACAAGCTAAATGGGTATCTCTCTATTCTGAATATGAAATCTCTCAACCAGTTCATCCATGTGCCCCAGTTCCGTATGGAGACCCACGGTCAATTATGCTGGCAATGGAACCTGGGGATTTCATGGTTCCCTGGACATACAGGATGAATATCTGCATGTACCTATTGCACTATCTACCAAGGTTTTCCGAGTTTTGCTATTCGTCAACAACATTACCATTGCCTTTTGGTCTGTCGACAGCCCCTCGGGTGTTTACCAAGATAATGGCGGTCATAACTGCTCATTTCAGAAGGAGTCGGGATACTGATATACTTGGACGACCTCCTGATATTAAGAGCCTACAGAGGTCTTGCAACATCTCCAGCTAAACACTGCCTGTCTACAGGAGAAAGGACTGGATAATCAATTGGAAAAGGTTTTCCCTTTTCTCCAACAAGATGGTACATCTGGAGGCGCTACTGGACTCCCTGGTACAAGGATCTTTCTACCAGTGGACAGGTTTTCGGCTATAGAATTCCGGATGGGCAAATTGCTCTATATCCATTCACACAGCAATACAAGTCTTTGGGTCCATGGCATCCACCTTCAACATGGTGGAATATGCCCAGTTACATTCCAGGCCTCTACAAAGATTGATTATCTCCAGGAGGAACGGACAACATCTTCTTATAGGGAGGCCAATTCTGGGGAAATGGACAAATCAAGAAAGTAATCTGCCACTAAACATTCTGGAACTGCGAGCAGTATACAGAACGCTGATCAAGGCACAGGACCTGCAACATGGCAGGCCGTTCCAGATCCAGTCCAACAATGCGACTACAGTGGCCTACCTCAATCATTAGGGAGGCACAAAAAGTTATGCAGACATGGAAGAAGTGACAAAGGTTCTGATTTGGGCAGAACGTCATCTTCCGGCCATTTTGGCAATATTCATACTGGGAGTGCTAAACTGGGAAGCAGACTTCCTAAGTCGCCAGAACATACACATCGGAGAGTGGTCTCTCCATCTAGAAGTGTTTCAGCTCCTGGTAAACAAATGGGATCTACCAGAGAGCGTCATGCCACAATCACAAGGTCCCCAAGTACTCTGGACCTAGCCCCAAGTACGGGGCCAGGTCCAGAGACCCATCAGCAACCTTCGTGGAGGCACTGGCAGTAAGATGAGACTTCAAGCTGGCATATCTCTTTCCTCAAATTGCCCTGCTCCCAAGAGTTCTCAGGAAAATTCAAGCAGGAAGGCGGAGCAGTAATACTGGTGGCTCCGGCTTGGTCCAGATGTCATTGGTTCACTGACATACAAAATCTGTCGGTAGACAGCAGATCCTGCCACTGAGGAAAGGATGTGGACTAACGCAGAGTTCCTGCCGACATTTGGACTTGCCCCGTCTGACTTTGACGGCGTGGCTCTTGAATCTTCCATCTTAAAAGCGAAGGGATTTTTCAGTTCTGTAATTCAAATGATGCTTAGAGCACGGAAGCCTGCTTCTGCCCGCATCTATTGCAGAATTTGGCATTCTTTTGATAAATGGTGTTCTCATAAGGAATATGATCCTTGGGAGTTCAGGATTTCCAGGATACTGGCTTTTCTGCAGGCAGGGTTAGACAATGGTCTCTGCCTGGCCACTTTGAGCGTGCCGGTTTTTACATTGTCAGTCTGGTTCAAGAATAAGATTGCTTCATTACCATATGTTAGAATTTTTTCCCTAGGAGTTCTGTGAGTTTACCCTCCTTTTTGTTCCACCGATGGCACCGTGACATTTTGTCTTTTTTTCTTAAGGGATTTAGACTCTGTAGATTTGAAGTGGTTGACAGCAAAGGCCATTTTTCTTCTTGCTATCTCTTCTGCTCGCAGAGTCTCTGATTTGGCAGCGCTCTCGTCGTTCCCCATTTTTAATATTTCACCAGGATAAAGCTGTTTTTCGGACAAAGGAGGGTTCCCTTCCTAAGCTAGTATACCGTTTCATATAAATGAAGAAATTGTTGTTCCAGCTTTTCAGGCTCCAAACTTCTCTGTAGGTGAAGCCTCCCTGGATGTAGTTCATGCTCTCCATATTTATTTAGAGTGTACAAACTGTGTTAGAAAATCAGATTCTTCTTCTTTTGTATTATATGGTTTTCACAAACGAGGATGGCCAGCTAATAAGCGGACTCTGGTGAGATGGCTACGCATTACCATCTCTCAGGTGTAAACGCAGGCTGATCTTCCTGTGCCAAGCACATGCTACTCAGTCTGTAGGGCCATTGTGGGCCTTCAGTCGTGGTGCCTCTGCTGAACGATTGTGCAACGCTGCTACGTGGTGTTCTGTCAACACTTCTCATAGGTTTTATGCCTTTGATATTTTTGCCTCCCAGGATGCTTCCTTTGGATGACAAGTTCTCCTTTCTGCTCAGGAGCGTCTCCCACCCTAAGGGTACTGTTTTAGTACTGATGCGCCTGGCTTCATTGAGTGATTTTCTTTCGGTCACAGATTTCCCTCATCTTCTGCAAGAGTGTTTCTCGTGTACGATTGTTCTTCCTTCTCCTCATTCCTTCTCCTGCCTTTAGACTTGTTAACTAAACTGGTCTTATGGCTAGGGGTGGGGTATATATAGAGGAGGACCGGGGCATTCTGGAAGCCAAAGTTTTAACTGTTTGGTGCTTGGTCTTCCAACTATAATATCCCCCATGGTATCCCTATGGATATCGAAGAAAAGGAGTTAACTAGGTAAGTCTACCATAACGCTTTATTTTTGTTCAAACAGTTTTCTTTCCTTTTGTTTTAAACCAGTTTTTTTTTTTTTTTGCATTAATGTTTTATTGAAAAAAATGGAATCCCGCTTATTATATGAATACTATGAAACATTGTACTGTATTAGAAACCTTGATCACCATGTTTTAATGCTTTCAGACATTAACAATACAAAGTTATTAGGATTTTTTATCTCCTCAAAAGAGAGCCAGCCTAAAGGTGCCTACACACTAAACGGTCAGCTCACGATGCGGTATCGTGAACGATTTCCCTTGAACTCTCTCCGGCAGCTCCCCTGCCCTCCAGGACACGATATGGTGCTAAAAAGTATTCAATCTGACCAACGATCTATCATGTGTCCTTAACGATTTCCAGTGCATCGTATATGAGATTGACAGATCTTGCCTGCTGTAGGTTAGTGGACACTGACAACTTGCACATATTGTGCACGATCTGTTTTTCCGATTCGTCGAAATCTGGTGAATCGTGCAAAATATCGTCTAGTGTGTACGCACCTTAAGTCTTTCTTCCTTCCATTCATCTCCATAGGATTGAAGGTTTTGAATTGAAATAAACATGAAGGAGAGTAAACCATGAGGTGTTTCTCTGTGTATTGCCTCATTAAATTGTTGAAGATGTTTACCCTTTAGGCCGTATTTAAATGCAGGCAAAAAGCTGTTAGAACAGTCCCCCAAAGGACAACTGCGTCAAAAAAGTTTAAAAAAATATCTATTAGACTGTGAGATCTCGGAGAAGATAACTGGTCTCCCGCTCCCCAACACACCTGAGTTTTGGCTATTCAACTTAATGGACATGTCCATTTCTCAGTGTAAGAAGTCTCTACTCCGGCACTTAATGAATGCGGCTCGAGTAACTATCCCTTGTTTCTGGAAGTTTTCTGTGTGCCCTCCTATTTCCAGGTGGTTCAGTGAATTGACCACTATATGACTATGGAAGACCTTACATCTTCCTTACAGTTGACTTCCTCTGCCTTTTAGAGCCACCTGGTTTGACTGGCTGGAATTTAAGGGGTCCTCAGAATATAATAACTACCTCACCTCTCCCCCTCCTACTTAATTTCATAGATTTGGTGACAATTTAATTTTCCCCTCCCCTCCCTCCTTTTTTCTTTTCCTTTATTTTACGTATTTTGAATTGTTGTTTTATGTAGAATTGAATCAAACTGAATAATGGTTAGTGTCATTTATTTTTAATTCTTATTTTTTCTCTTTTTTTCTTTTTGTAAACAATTTATTTTGTTGACTGATTACTGTGTTGATATACTGTATATGCCTTTTTCAGTGTCTGTTACTGAATCTGTTTTCAATAAAGAATAGATTGCAAAAAATAAATCCATTAGAACACCTCCAAAAAGTACTTTTGTTTTTGGGGGTGAAAAAGTGCAAAGTTGCGGGACAAACATAAAAACTAGTAAACTAAATAGACTCCAGAGGGGTCCCCAAGTATGACCCAGGTGTTTTTTTTCTTTTGCGGTAGGTGGTTTTTTTCATGATTTTTAAAACTTCTTTAGCAACTTTTTAATATGCTAGCCCCCATTTCCAGGTACTCCAAATTTGCTGGGGCTAGTTATTTTGATTAAAAAATACTGCTAAATGTTATTCTTTACCCCATATTCAAATATGCTATATAGCACCTATTGAGACCATTTAAGTACCCCAAATACCTTCAGCAGGGCTACTCGGGGGTATCCATAGTGATCCCCCATGTCAGTGCATCTTTTGAGGGTGTCATGCTGATTTCCCCAAATCTGACAGGACTTTTCGCCGATCTAAGTATCGCCGAGACGCGTTCTTGCGTCTTTTTGCAATTGAACAGGGCGAATCGCGGGGGCGAGCGCAATTCTTTTCCGGAGGCAAAACTGGCGAAGACGGCGAAAAGTCTGGAACTTTTCGCCCGGCAATTGAATACGGGCCTAAGCTTGAGAATGTTGTGGTTTTCTCCTGTCCTATAGGATTGTTAGGGGAGAGGTTTGTGGAGTCTTGGCTTATACTAGGAAAATTTGGTACCTCTCTGATCTGGTTCACCCTCACAACCGCCTTTTTTCTTTGTTTTAAAGAGACAGGACCACACCCAGGGATATCAGTTAATAAGCACCTGTGGGTAAACTGACAAAGTTTGTCTTACATTTGAAAAGCAGGGTGCCCTAGCAAGTGTGACCACAAAATGTAAATAAATGACAGGTTTAATCCACGCCACTCAACCTTCTGGGGTGCCCTTTGTATATTTTTTGTGTAGATGGTGTGGTCACATACCAACTCTGCACTCACTTTTCATACTGTAATGCACAGCTTCACATATTAAACTAGATTGGTGCTTGAGGACTAAAGAGGAACCTCAACCTATAAGCATATATTATACACTTATTTTGAGAGGCCTGATCCATCAATACCAAAGACCCCTGAAGTCACGATTAACTTCACACGTTGGGCGATACCATTTGTCGCTTAGTGTTTCGAACCGGTGGACATCAGAACCTTACCCCAATGGGGAACTAACCAGAGTAAAAATTGTACCTCACAATGGTGATGTTAATTCTGTATTATGTGAAAATGTTTTATAAGTTTGTTTGGTTTTTTTTGTTTGTTTTTAATGCAATTTAAATTGGTTTAAATAATATTTTATTGATTATTGGAAAATTGTTTTGGGTGTACTATGTAGAAGTTATAATAACATATTAATCTTCAGACATATGAGACAGTAAATTTTTAAATAAGTTTATTAATTTACAATTACCCGTTCAATATTGGTACACTAAATGTATACTGGCGCTCTCCAAAAACTTCTATTGATACTGATTAGTCCTTACTGGCAAGGGGCCATTTTGGAGATTAGCTGCGCATAGCCAATTCTAGGTAATATAAATATATATAATATAATAAAATAATTTGGTCTATATCCCGACCATGGGGATTCTGGTACTCAGAATGCTGGTGCTGGAATCCAAACAGAGGTTAGGGTCAGGCAATGGGTAGGGAGAGGGGGAGGATTAGAATACTGACCGACAATTGTCTGTGTACTAACTCTGGCGGAATGCCGGTGCCTGGATTCTAGCGCTGGCACCCCAAACCCATCCCCAATATATCTTATTTAGTGTGTGTATATTTAGACTATAGTCTGTCTATAGCAGTGGTCTCCAACGTTAATTGAGGCATGAGCTACTTTAGAAAAATGAAACCACCTGAAGAGCTACTAAAATTGTAGAAAACAAAATCTGGCAAATACCCGGACAATTGAGGGTAATTTATTGAAAATTAAACAAAAAAATGTTTCATATAAAATAAAAATGTATTTAATGATTACAATGATATTATTGTAGTTTGTAAGCAAAATTTAAGCACAGATACATTTCACTGTTAATTACCGACTCCAAGGAGGTACGTGCAGTAGAGGAGCAAAAGATATAGCCAGGACTGCTGTGCGATTTTCCAGCAGGGCTGGGTGGATGTCACTCGCGCCGCCATAGCGTAGACGCTGTGGGTGGAACCATCGACAAGCACGTCAGGTGATTGCTGTAGAGGCTGCGGCAATTACCTGATGTGCTTCCCTGTGGCTCCACTCATGGCGTCAATGCCACGGGGGAGCACACATCAGAGGTCACTTCCTCTTAATTGACTCGACAGTACTGCAGCTTGGTGAGTTACCAAAATTAAGACCGCGAGCTACCGTTAGCTCGCGAGCTACAGAGTGAAGACCACTGGTCTATAGTATAATATAAACATTTTTTATAATTTTTTTTTATTTTACTCTATTGGAGAATTGTAGGTGGGAACTTCCTGTGCCTCCAGTTAAAGTTACATACAAGATTAACATTTTAGCTTATATCATAGTATAGAACTATCTTTCTATTTTTGAGAATGTTTCTAGGTGCAGGTCTATTTTGAGTTGACACGTATTTTGTCCATTTGAAATACGTCTTATTGTTTTGTTTTCCTGAGTAGAAGCTAAATATGATGATGATACTCATTATCATGTTTTACTCTACAGTAGTACTAAATCTTGAAAGTAAGCCCAGAGGTATAGATTCGTAGCTCTTAATCTGGTACACACCTGGGGGCAAATTTACTAAAGTGAGAGTTTTTAGAAGTGAGTTTTAAAAGTGATGTTGCCCATAGCAACCAATCAGATTCTAGCTATTATCTTCTAGAAGGTGCTAGTTAAATGTTAAGTAGAATCTGATTGGTTGCTATGGGCAAGATCACTTTTAAAACTCACTTCTAAAAACTCTCACTTTAGTAAATTTACCCCCTGTAGTGTTATGTTTTCTACTTGGTGCAATGGTTGATTAGCTCACTAGAACATGATTACTAGAGGTGATGTGGTCACTGTGGGTAGAGACAAGTTGAACTTCTGTGGGCCAGACATGTATTATTCCCAGAAATACAGAAATGTAACTTTCATTTGCAGCTCTTACAGACTTGTTTACTGCAATATTCCCTCTACTCTGCATGTTTTGTCTGCTTTGTAGCAAACTGTCAAGTTATATTATTGAAACCAGATGAGCCAGATCCTTTTTCCCCAAGAGGCCACTTTAAACAGTACCACATGCTATGATCTCTGTCAGGTGCTACCTCTGTTAGAAGCATAGTGTTATGTGTATAGTGGGCTCTCCTAAAGGTGCCTACACACATAGCGATGCACTCACGATCAGCCGATGTGTACGATTTCCCTTGAAACTCTCCCTGCCAGCTCTGCACATGATTTGCACAGTGCATCGCATCCTAGATTGTCAGATCTGCCCTACAGCAATATTATTATTGGGTCGTCGCTCCGTCCCTCATCCGAGTCAGCTGCACTAATGGTCTGTGGCCAGTTTTAGGGTTTTTTTTGGTATTTTTTCTATAAAGTTTGCATGGTCTTGTTACTCTTTTGTGTAAATCTTTAATCCCTTGTAATAACAAAGTATAGCTTCTTAGTCTTCAATTGTGCATCTATAATTTAAGAAACTCAAAGTATCCCAGCGCACAACCTCCAAATAAAAAAAAAATTTGAAGGCCACTTGGAATATGTATATAAATAATTATGATTGCATTTATTAAGCAATGGATGAACAAAAGTAGAAAAAATACTTTAATATTAATATAAATCAAATCAAATCTGTAAATGTGAATACTAAATCCTAATCCCACTACACAACACACAAAAAAATGAATAAAAAATATAAAGTAAAGAAAAAATTAAAATGGAAACATTTAAAATAGAAAGGTAAAAAACAGTCCAATGTCACAATGTTGCGCTATGTGCCAATGTACACAGTAAGTGTGTCCAAAGTCCTCTAATAGAAGCAAGTTGCATGTCATCCAACCTAGTGGGAAAGGTGGTTCCACATACCACAGTGTGTACAGATGAAGCACAAACCTCTTTAGCGTAATAGGTAAATATCTTAGGATCCACAGTCCAGATGGGTGTGAAAAGGTTTTGCCGGCAAAAACAGCATGTTGAAAAGTACCTGGAGATGGTCTGTGGTACTATACCTGCAGTGATCATCCATATAATGCATTTCTCCTCTGTTAGGCTTAGTCAGAGATATGGGAATGCACTGTCCCTCTTCACCTACTCACTTAAGTATATGCTGTGTTAAAACACCATATAGTCCCTATTAAGAAACATCACCTAAATGTATTTCTTCAATAAACGTTATTCAGTTTATGCAAGAACACCTACGGTAACAATAACATGGCTGCCTCCCCACCCTCCCACATTCCCTCTTATTTCTTTTTCACACGCCTTAGTTTTCCTTTTTTGATTTTAATCTATATTTATTGAGTTTATTGTTCTCTTATTTAAAAAGCAAAAATAGAATTATTAAGTAAGTAATACACAGAACACAGGTTTTGGTTTGAATAAGTATTACAATTTTATTAATGTAGCTAATTTCTGATATTTTATGTCTTAAATTCATACAACAAATAATATGGGCTACACATTCTGTGTTTGTTTAAATTCTTTATACATTTTCTGCTTATTTATTCTGTTTTTATCGGAAATGTTATTTTCCATTCCATAATCCATTTGCCAACAGCATGTATTTAATTGCTTTGCCGATGTATGTATTTCTGAATTCAATAAAATAGTTAAAAAAAAAAAAAAAAAGTTTGTTGTGTTTAAATTAAGGACAGCTGTCTGATCAATAGCTGGTGAAGGGACACCCCTTTGTTACTATTCCACAATGCAGTCACCTTAAATTATTACGAAAATGAAAATAAATCCGGAGACATTTCTGAAAAGTATAGTATCTGAAACAATGCTCCACAACCTACAGTAACTGCTTCTATAGTTTGTCCATTTCAAGTACACCAATTTAGTTTATATAGTTTATAACACCTTTAGTAACGTATGGTTTTTTTATTTTGTTTATTTGCTGTTACTGTACCACAGCAATCATTTTGCATGATAAAATCATTTTATTTTAATCTCCAGTGTACTGCTGCAGTTAGATCTTCAAAAGTGTACAGTACAATCATAAGTCAATGGCAGTAGCATTTATCGGTTGATCTAACAGTATAAGAATAGAGACAGATTAATTTTAGCTCAATAATAAAGCAGTGCTAAGAAATGCCAGAGATATGGCAAATTTATCCGTATTTCATGGAACATGTTTACTGTGGTGATTAGTTGCACAAAGAATGTCTTGAAAAGTTCCTGCAGATGTCTGGAGAGTCAAGAATGCTGCTCCGTAATAACATGAATAGTGGTTTACCAGAAGTCATCTGGAAACTTTACATTCCGTATTGTCAAACATATCTCCATCAGCGCAGTGCTGAATGGCTTATAGAAATGAGAAATCAATAAAGTATATTGCCTTAGAAGTCACCATGCCTCTAATACTGTGGGTTGTTTTTTTAGTATAGCATTTCTTTTATTTTTGTTAATCGCTTTTTTTTTATCATTCTTTTATTTGTCTTTTTAAAATAATATGCAAAATTATCTTCCAGCCTAGGTAAGGACATGATACCTTTTGAAATTCTTACATATTTGTACATTATTTGGGCTATAATCCACAAAATTGGCAAATAATTGTTTGTGAAGAGCCTTTAACATAATAGATTTTTGTTTCTTATATTCAAGGTGAGCATTGGACTGTAGCTTCAGTACTGTCCTCATCAGCCCTTACTTGATGCTGAGGATTCTTTTTCTGTTTTTCACACTAAGAGCATGTTGGCTAGCTCAGTGCAGGACACTGTCTTCTGTAACTCTACATGTTTATGTTGTTGTCTTGTTAATGCAAGGTGGTTTGTGGTGCTGTAGTTCTACATGACAATTTGTTTTGCGCTGTATTCTTTGTAGCAGTCTTCTCTTTAATTAGGGTTGCCACATGTTCTCTGAGCTTTAGTTTTGTCTTCTCCAAGTGACCTTTGCAAGATCTGGGAGGAATTCAGAAGGGGTATCTGATAGTAACCAGGAGGTAGGAGTCTGGGCTGTTCAGTCACACTTTTTTATATCATCCTGCTCCTGTGATCTTTCTCTTGTCTGGCCCGAGTCCTGAATGGGGCTGAGTTTGCTTAACTGAAAAATGGGAGTTAAAACATATGTAAGTATCCAGGCTTTTATCATTTGAAATGTATAAGTGAGGGAGCTTGAAGATTGTTCATAACATAAAAAGAAGAATGGCTTGGGTTTTAGGTACTAATTGAGGTAAAACCATTTGAGAATCTAGTCTAGTTGCCTCCACAAATTATATATGTTCATGGATTTGACACATTTTTTAAACTAGTAACATATTTCTTGAGATCCAGAGGTCCAAATAAACAACACAAATTTTGGATAAATTGGGCCTCGCTATTCTATAGCACATTCTCCACTGCTGCTTCTGCGATATCAGCAATCAATTATAAACCAGAAAGTACATTTAATGCAAAAGCTAAGATGGAACAATATATGAAATCAGACATCCATAAACACTATCCTATCAGCAGCTTATGCTAACCACACATTATTAGTCAGATGTCATTAAAAGGTTAAACTGGCAGGAATACAGACAATTATACCCAGCTGGTCTTATGTGTAAGCAACGAAGTATTATCTACAGGGTATAACACCTGCCCTCCACATGCCTCTTGTATGCCATCACGTTCATCCACAAGACCCTTGTATGCCAACAGGCCCATATATATATATATATATATATATATATATATGTGTATATATATATATATATGTATATATATATATGTATGTGTCACTTAAATGCCATCAGACACCTCCAGATGCCCATTAAAATCCACATGTGCCAATTAGACCCCCCAAATGCACCTTATATGCCATAACACTCATCTCCATACCCCCTATATGCCATCCAGCCCCTCCAGATGCCCCTTATATGCTTTCACTCCCATGCAGGTGTCTCTTCTATTCCATACGTGTCCATTAGAATCCACCCCCTTTCCCTTTCAGTCTGGGGCCCAGAGTGGTCAGGCAGTGTATTTTCCTCTTCCAACACTCACTGATCTCACCACGTTGTGCAGATGGTTAGATTGTGACGCACTCACAGGTCCTCTCCCAGCTAACTTCGCAATGGCATGACCCTACAACTCTACTGGGAGCCAGTCAGTTGCCATGCCACTTAACAGGGGCTGCCATTGTTGGTTTTAAAGAAATTGTGTAATTTGCATCTATTAATAGGTTAACAAGTACTTAAATAACATGTTCTTTTTACTTACAGCAGTACATGTAATGTTGTTTCTTAATTGTGTACATGTGACATTGCACCTTCAAAGTGGTGTCAGTTATTTTCCTTTACAAATAAACAGAATTTCTGTATGTTATGCATAGCAGTCCACGTTGTTCTTCTGCTTGTCATAATCAGTCACTTGTCTGGGAAAATACTACCCGGAGATAAAATACCTTGTACAATAGAATTTAGTTCTTGCTTTGCTGCAGTTTTTGTAATGCATAATAGTAACAAGCTACAGAGAAGGTTGAAGATTACAGTAGATTATTTTGTAATTGTCGTTGCAGCATATTGTATGGAACTCTCCCAGGAACGGAGTACCATGTTAGTAGCCACCTGCTACTGTATTTTCTGGGCTTTAATAGGTGTGTTCAGTGGGGTTTTAGTAAATGTAATCATCTTTGTAGTTTTCTTGGTTCTTTCAAACTGCAGTGTTAAGGTGCATAAATACTGGACAATATTGATGAACTATTTGAACCATATATTGTTCAAATCGTACAGAGTGTATGCACTAAGCGATGAACGATGCGCGCTCCCGAGGGTCGTTAATATCTCCAGTCGTCTGTACATGCAGCTCAATCTGGGGAAATCGTTAACAATGTCATGCTGGCGAATAGTAATAAGATGCTACAGCACAATATTGATTTCTGATAAATTTTGCTAGGAAAAAAATCAAGAAAAACGTGCTATTTTGAGATTATTTCTGATAATGAAGAAATGATTCAAAACAACAATTAAACTGCAAATGAAATCTGCCCAATCTCCACATGTTGCTCCCTAGTAAACCTTTTCCTTGGTCTTTATTTTTCTTCCTCCACCAGGCCTGTCTACGTCATGGTCTCAGCATTCGAGGTCTAGACACAGTAGAAGCTCCAGGCATGAAGATCAGAAGCCATCTGAGGTATTGTAGGGGTGGTCAGTACATCTGCCTCTTTTATAGCAGACTTATTACTGTAGTCATTTGGTTGCAGTTGTGCTACATTTGCAGCAAACATTGCTTTGGAATATAAAATGATAGGCCTTTCTGGCTGTAACCTTCCACATGAGGATTTAGTTTGCCAGACCATCTACTGTAAAATAGTGTAAAAGCAAAAGTTCTACAATTACATTTCCAGATTGTACCTCAAAATAGGTATTTTATGATTTTTGCACCCACCTGGCCACAGGAGCAGTTAAAGATCTTAAATTAAAATTGTTCATCTATCTTCAAATGTGTTTTGCTTTCTTTAGTATCATTTTAAAGTGTAATATGCCTTTTAGAGGGCTCTTTAAAAATGAAAATACGGAAAGCATCTCAGTATTAAAAGGAGTTTACCCCGTTAGAAAACCTCTCCCGTTCCGAATCCCGGATGAGATTTCTGCAATGATACCCTGTCCCCTACCCTAAAATCAGCAGGGGATACCATTTATAGAGCCCTGCAAGCGGAGGGGGAGCCATTGGTTCAAATGCACACATTTATCAATGGATAATGTACATTGGAATTGTCACCTTGTTAGATTGTTAGTCTGTTCGGTCAGGTGACTTTTCAGGTTACATTCCCTGTTCAGCTTATCAAGTGCACGCTGAGCTTACAGGTACAAATACAAAAAATGCTCCTGTTTGTGTTGGCTTTAGTTGGCTTTAGTGACAGTGATGTCAGGGTGAGGATTTGAGGCTTCTTTGCTAACTGCACAGCAATATTGCCAGTAATAGAGACAATGTGGCCTGATGTTCTTGCGTTTTTATTATTCCTTCTCCCAAACACCAACAAATTCATTCACCTGTGTGTATTAATTTAGAGCCACCAGCTATCCTTTCCTTATTAAGCATGTGGAGACCGTGGACAGGTGGCTGGTCACTTTGTTTTGTGCATGTTGGTTTTCTGAGATGTGTCTTATGTTGTAACCCTCATTATATCTCTAGTTTCAATTGAGTGGCATTTTCTCCAATTCATGCAGCTTGGCTGATAGGACTAGTTGTATTTAAAACCCATTGAACTAATATTTGGCTTCAGAGTTAATGCCCACAGTGTTAATCATCTTCGTCCTTTAAGCATTATAATGGAATGTATTAAAATTGTATCCACTTTGTGCTGTCATGCAGGTGTTCCGAACAGACCTGATCACTGCCATGAAACTGCATGACTCTCACCAACTGAACCCTGAGGACTATTATGTATTGGCTGATTCATGGCGACAGGAATGGGAGAAGGGGGTACAAGTGCCTGTGAACCCACAATTTATCCCTGATCCTGTTGCAAGGTAAGAAAATAAGGTTTGATTTGTTACATCAGGCATGAGAGCAGATTATGCACAGAGGAGGTCACCGAATGCTTCGGCTGTTTATTTTGCATGGTGAAGCAAAAACATCCATCCATCCATCCATCCTGTTGCTCACCGACCCTCTATAAATGTTGGCTGTAGCCTGCTATAATTGCTAGGTACCCTCTGTTTCTGGCTGTTTGTACAACAGAGCTGTAATTGGTATGTTGTCTGTCATGTTAAGTAAAGTGTTTTGTGCTGATACCATGAGCTTTATACAGAAAACCTAGGAAATTATACAATTGGTGCATGCAAGTTGGTAATACAGTACTTTTTTTCTGTTTTGGAATGGTGGATTAATGGCGCAGCAAGAACCACAAAGTATTTATTGGTTGTGATTAGAAAATAATAAGTAGAAATACACACATTTGCTTTCAGCAGAGTCTATTGCAATTATAATGAAAGAATACAATTAATAATTTATTTTTTACAGTGTCGGTAAGAATAACCAAACTAATAATTTCTAAAAAACAAATTCAGAAAAATAAAAAGCAAGGTAAAATGGTTAATGTTGGAATGTGATCAGCTGCAAGGTGACAAAATAAGCTCCGCACAAGAGTGAGAAAAGCCTTGGCGGCAAAGGGGTTAAACTTTTTGTCCTTTTGAACATCTACTTCGAAGGGCTGACACCCCTGTACATATTTTACTTTAGGAATAAAGTTTGAAATTGTATAGACTGTTTGTTTTTATTTATAGTTCTTTCCACTTTAATATCAGTGTATTTATATTGTGCTAAGTGGATAGGATGGTCTGTATACTGTAAATATCCTTCTTGGTGCACATGCCGTGGTTATACTTGGATTATGACTTTGTGGTTTGCTAGCAAACTAGTGCAGTGTGTCATTTAATGTGATTGGATGAGATCATTATGACATTATTTTTAGCTGCTCCGCTTGGTGAATAAAGAGTGAGTTACTAGCTTGCCACGGACATGGTCACAGTCATTTTGGACGAATTAGCCCGTATGATACTTACCAGCTGATCTTTTTTAAGCCACAGTTCAGTATTGGACTGCAAAGTGTGAGGTGAAGCAGTGGTTGGCAGGCATGTGTGGGAGACAAATCATTGTGCTCTGTTAGTACAGGTTGAGTCTCCCATATCCAAAATGCTTAGGACCAGGGGGGTTTTGGATATCGGAATATTCCGTATTTTGGAATAATTGCATACCATATTGAAATGTCTTAGGAATAGGTCCCAAATCTAAACACAGAATGCATTTATGATATACACCTTATACACACAGCCTGAAGGTAATTTTATTCAATATTTTCAATAATTTTGAGACTCAAACAAAGTTTGTGTACATACATTTAAATTCATATTTGTTTCATATACACCTTATAAACACAGCCTATAGGTAATTTTATACTTTATTTTTAATAATTTGTGCCTTAAAGTTTGTGTACATTAAACCATCAAAAAGCAAAGGCTTCACTATCTCAGTCATGCTAAAAATATTCCGTATTTCGGAATATTTGAATATGGGAGACTCAACCTGTATTATATCGCATTGAGATTTGTTTATAGAAATCCTGTGGAGATGCAGCACCTGTTTTACTTGCAGTTAATTTCCTATTGTAGTTTCCTCTACCCCTGTAACTCATAAGAGAAGGGATTCAGATTTTTATTTTTTTTTAGACATATTCTAATTGTAACACTGCTTATTGAGGAAATGTTACAGTCTAGATTACTTTCGTGATACCTGCAGATTACTGTGCAGTACTATTAGGAACCTGAGATGTTCTAGACTGACATTTAGTGACTGTTGTGGACAGTACAGCATAGCTTAATAAAAATCCCATATTTCCCGTTACTATATCTGTCCTGTATTTCTATGTAGTTTTTACTGTGTCATTGGTATTATGCAAACTGTTCCCAAACTACTTTGCTAACCAGTGTTTTGCTAAACTTTGAGCAAATGTAGGAAAACCTTCTCAAAGTCACAAGTAACCATTTCATAGGGTCGATAACTTATAATATTTGTAATCAGATTTGTTGTTTGCCAATTAAGCTCATTTATAGCTGAAATGGGAGTATTAATATTTCTTTTAACTAACAACTTAATATGGTGGTTGATAACTTACTGAGTAGTTGTTAATAAAATATTGACTTTGCTTTTACTTTAATATTTGATCAGCTTCTCATCTACAGGTCGTGTTTTAAACATAAATCCTATAGTAACTTCGATGGTGTCTTTAGTTTGTGAACTTTGTCATTACAACCTGCATCTTTTTTCAATCATCCTCTCTTGTGTATTGTGGTAGAATCTCTGACTGGACAGAATAATCATTGTTCAATTGTCTGGTATTGTTCTTAAATTAGTGTCTTTACCTGCTTGAATATATCAACTTAAACTGCTTTTGAACATTTATAGTTAAGAAAGAAAATATAATTGGTTCTATTACACAACAATTTAGTAGGAATGTATAATGAGGTTCGCTCATGTTACTGTCTCCATTTACAGGGTTACCGCTGAAAAAGACAAAGTAGTCACATACTCTAGACCTCGTAAATACATCCATTCATCAGGGTCCGACCCCCCTGAGTTGGGATACGTTGACATCCGGACTTTGGCAGATGGCGTCTGCCGCTATGACCTGAATGAGATGGATGTTGCGTGGCTGGAGCTAATTAATGAAGACTTTAAAGAAATGGGTACGTTCTTCCTGACCTCCTGCAGTATGTAGACAGCTCCTACAATATGCTAATACTCTTAAGTACACTTCACTGTCATATGCAACACACTCACACATATACATACACACACTCACTCACTTACACACACTCTCTCACTCATACATACAAACGTATCACCTGGCTTAGTTCTATCGCCATCCTCCTGTGTTTCGGGCATTGTCACTGCAAGTCAGTGATCTTGTCATTATCGGTCTTGTCTTCATGTGCAATAGAGCAAAGTTATCTGTACGGATAATTTTTAAATGTTTTTAAAATTGAGATATTTTTGTCTTATTGCTATTTGTTGTCCCTCTAAAGTGACTGATGATTTTGCAGATTTATCAGTGTCCTATAAACTTGTAGCTTTATCAATGTTTTCTGAACCCTAGACGGTTTAACTTGAATTTTGCTTTCTTCATATTAATCAGTTTTATTTAATATGTGGCTGTCTGATTCTTCATTTTGCACAAGTGCAATATATCTCTTAAAGACTTTGTCCTCCATATTTAACTTGGTTAGTAATTATTTTTATATGCAGACGGACAGTTCCACATTGTTCAAATAAAACTTTTTTTTTTTTTTTACTTTTCCTTTCAACAAACCCTGAGAAATTCAGTCAATCTCCTGAGTTTTATTTATTTTCTATTTACTACATGAGATTTGTTGACTACAACTACTTGTATAATTTCCTCATAAAATGATAAAACAATATGTTGTGTACACTACCAGTCAAATATTTTTAGAAATGTTTCCATTTTATAATGACATTTAAGCAATTAAATTCCACTGAATAAGTTGAAATGGTACAAAGTTAAGCGAAAAACTGGTAGAGGTTTAAAAAAAAAAAGTCTAGGTTAGCAAAAACTACAAAAGGGCCTATTTCAGGGAAGAACTATTGGGTTAAGAAGTGAGGTAGATAATATATATATATATATATATATATATATATATATTAATATACCGTATATACTCGAGTATAAGTCGACCCGAATATAAGCCGAGGTACCTACTTTTACCCAAAAAAACTGGGAAAACTTACTGACTCGAGTATAAGCCTAGTGTGGGAAATGGCAGCAGCTGGTTGTGCCCCCAGTAGTAATTCCCCCTGGTTGTGCCCCCAGTAGTAATCCCTCCTGGTAGTGCCCCCAGTGGTAATCCCCCCTTTCAGTGCCTCCAGTAGTAATCCCCCCTTTTAGTGCCCCCTGTAGTAATCCCCCACTTGTAGTGCCCCCTGTAGTAATCCTCCCCTGGTAGTTCCCCCAGTGGTAATCCCCCCTTTTAGTGCCCCCTGTAGTAATCCCCCCTTTTAGTGCCCCCTGTAGTAATCCCTCCCTGTAGTAATCCCCCCCCTGGTAGTGCACCCTGTAGTAATCCCCCCTTTTAGTGCCCCCTGATAATGCCCCCTGTAGTCATCGCCCCCTGTAGTATGTGTGTGTATATATATATATATATATATATAGATATATAGATAACTCTTTAAATAGATATATAGATAAACTCTTTAAACATTGGAGTAGAGCAGGAGGTGAAATAATATTCAGTGTCCAGATGATTGGGAGGGATCGAGATATTTTAGCTACTGTCCCTGACTGCCCCTACCTGTGGGTTACTCTGGGACTCTTGCAGCATGCGATCTCCTCCGCCATTGCAACTGTGCTACAGCAATGGAAAAGAGGCTTGCCTGGGCCATGATGCATCTCCGTGAACTACTAGAGATTGGAAGAAGGTTTTATAGACCAACTTAATACAAATTTGAAAACTTTGGTTCAACATGCATGGTTTTTGTACGTCATCAAATTAGGTGAAAGGAAGATTCCTCGGTATTTTGGGTTTATATACGAGCGCTTACCTACATTTATAATTTGAAATTTAAAACGGCAATGCTTTTTTATAGCAATGCACTTTTAAATTTTCTGTTGTAAACACACTGGAAAGCAACAACTTTTACAAGCCGACAACTTGGTAAATAAAAAAGGAGGAAGTAAATACAAAAGCGACAAGTTGCAATGAACTGGAGTTCTGTAAACTGGGGTCACCCTAGGGCCCCAATAAAGTAATTCGGTAAGTGTGATAGTGGTGAACTGACCCCCTGGCGCTAATGATGGACTTAAATTGGATAAAAAAATGAAAAATATAATTCCTTTGAAATATGGAATCTCTCAATAGTTCACACAATTTTTCATCTTAAAGAGAGAAACAAATAAATTTTAATCAAACAGGATTACACTATAACACAATTTATTAAGACAAACAAGTAAACACATAAAATGGCTCAATTGGAGCGAATAACTCACAACCAAAATGAGGCTGACATGAAAGGATACAATGAGAAACAGCATTAAACTGTCACGTGTGCAAATATGCTCTGGTAAACATAGATTGAATAAGCTCTGGTATGGAGCAGATGAAAAATAGCTCCATCAGGCAAATATATAGGCATGTGTCACAAAATGACTGCAAATGGATTCTGGTACATGTGCAAAATGTATGGAAATAAGGTGCAATAGAATCTGTTGGGATAGTTTATATGGCTAAATGTACAGGATAAAAACAATGCCAGAACATGGGTAATGGCCTATATGGCACCAGTACCAGATCTCCAACAGATATCAACGTGAGGTGGCAGGTGCACACATGGCGATTCCGGATATCACTCTGTTTGTCTAACTGGATGGTTTCCTTTAAATGGAGAGTAGGACTTGGTTGCTGTGGGTAACGCCATCTTCCTCCAATAAAAGATGTTAAAAAATACATCCCCCTGTTTTCCATTTTGGGCGGGATGTATCAATGTCAGAAATGCAGTCAAACCCCCGAAAATGCAGTTTTTTTTCTGGTCCATAGGGATCCACAAGGATACCATGGGGATATTATGGTTGGAGAGACCAGGCACCAAACAGTTAAAGCTTCAGCTTCCAGGATGCCTCGGGTCCTCCTCCATATATACCCTGCCCCTAGCCATAGGACTTCAGTTCTTTTGGTGCGGCAGGATCAAGACGCACCTTTGCCACGGGACTGCTCAGGCAGTCCTAAGTTTTAATTTTATGTTTTTGGGTTGGCAGTACTAAGCATCTGAATTTAGATACGTGTACTGCGACTCCCATCTACCTCCGTTGGGCCGCGACACCAGTAACTGGTGATTCTGGCGGGTGTGTTTGACTGCATTTCTCATATGCACCAAGCCCCGAAATGCGATACATTCTGGGACTTATATCAGTGGGCAACGTCTTCTTTAGATGGTGTTGCCTATGAGAAGCCTATGGGCTTCTCTTCATGGCCCTCCCACTGTGCACCAGCCGCAGCACCCTAGTTATGGCCATGCGCTCCACCTTTGTGTATACAGGGGAGAGGGCGATAGGAAGGAATAGTGGGTGACGCTGATGAGAGGCAGTGGGTGACGGGGAGAGGCAATGGGTGACGGCGAGAGAGAGAGGGTAACAGGGAGAGGGTGAAAGGAGAGAGAGGTGACAGGGAGAGGATGACAGCCTGGAAAAGGCAGTGGTTGACAGTCCGTGGGAAACTGCATTATTAAGAAAAAATAGTAACATAGCAAAAATAAATCTAAATTTACCTCGCAATCACTTGACTCCAATCGGTCTGTCAAAGAGCAGCGAAGAAGGTCCTCACTGTGTGGTAATACAGTGGCAGAACTCCCGGAGACAATGGAATCATTTTCCGCCGGTCGCCAGCCCTGAAGGGGGCACCTGGCTCCATTGTCATCCGGCCGTTCCGGGCACTCCTGAGGAGGAGCTGCTCCTCCAGTGGCGTAACTATGGAGGGGGCAGGGGGTGTGGTCGCACCTCCTGCACCCTCCATTTGCCGGTCGCCCGCTGAGAGTGTTACTAGTGGGCGCGCGGCTCCTTCTCCCCTCTCTCCCCCCTCCCCTCCCCGGCGGCAGCCGGAGGACAGAGCTCACTCCTGAGCTCCAGCTTCCGGGTCCCGCAGTGCACTATTGAAGTGACTTCATGATGTCACTTTCATAGTTACGAGGAGCGGGCGCCGGGGACGGACGGCAGCAGGCACTGGAGCGGGGTTTAAGCTAAGTAATGTTTTTTTTTTGTATGTATGCGTGCCGGGGAGAGGGGGCACTACAGGGGGCATTACAGGGGCCTTACTACTGGGGGCATTACTACTGGGGGCATCATATGGTGGCACTACAGGGGGCACTGCATAGGGGGACCATTACTGGGGGGCACTACATAGGCGGACACAGTATAGGGGGACTGCTACTGGGGGCATTGTATAAAAGGAACTGCATAGGGGGCAGCGGCAGCTGGTGGGGGGTAAATTTTAATTTCGGGGTTGGGGGGCACCAACATTTATCTTGCCTCCGGGCACCTGGGATGAAGTTACGCCAATACCGACAATGCACAAAATAATAGGTTTATGACATGGAGAGGGTGATAGGCAGTGGGCGATGGGAAGAGGCAGTAGAAAATAGGCAAAGGGTGACCTTGGGAAGAAACAGTGAGAGGTAGAGGGTAACTGGGTAACAGAGAGAGTGTGAAAGGAGAGCGATCGTGACTGGGAGAGGTTGACAGAAGAGAGAGGGGACAGTGAAAGGGAAGAGGGTGATGGTCTGGAAAAGGTAGTAAGTGACAGTCAGTAGGAAACTACATTAATAATAAAAAAAAAATATAACAAAAAAGAAATCTAAAGCCGGGTACACACTAGGTGATGTGTGTACCCAGCAACGACAGATGTGACGGCACAATATATTGGGCCGTCTGTACACACCCGATATACTATATTGTTTCCCCCGCCGCATTCAGAAGCATGATTTTGGCCCCAGGATCTTGAGATCTGCCTGCAATGCAGGGAGATCTGAATATGCGATAAATGATGCACGGGACCGCGCAGTAGTACTTCCCTTCGGGATCCCGGCGTTCAGGATGCCGGTGCCAGTATTCTGATAAGTGTCGGGATTCTGGCGTCTATATTCTAACAGCCGGAATCCCTGCGATCGGGATTATGACAGCTATATCCATTTTAGCAGATCCTAGCCATCCTAAACATGCTCTTTGAGAAATTGCCATCAAATAGGCGTTGTAGAGCTGTGTGTTCTCGTACAAACCGGCTGCACAACAGTTTTTTTCCTACAGCGGTGCCTATGTTAAATGACTGTAATAATCCAGATCCAATTTGTTATGATGATTTTTTTTTTCTTCCTTATTACTTGATAATACTAGTGTAATTGCTGCCTGTCTTATTATGCGGTATAGTGCAACTTGGTTTTTCATTGACTTCACTTGTGCTGTTAATGACAATAAAGAAAGTATTATTATCCATAATAAATTATATATTTTAAATGAAATATACACTTGTGTATATTTCTTTTAAAATGTTAAATATATTAATACACATATACATACCCTGCCCCGCCCTCTACTATTATCTATAAGCCAAAGTTATTTTACTTCATTAAATATTACCTTATTTAAATAGATTTATTATAAACATTAAAAATAAAACGCTTACCTTTTTTCTGCAACTATTTGCTTCTTCCGTCATCTCCCCTCTTTCAATTTCTTGATGCTTCTCTTCGGCTAGATGCCATTTCATTCTAGTCCTGACCTGTTATGAGAGGGGAGGGGTAGAAATGAGGCAGAGGGGAGAGGAGAGAGAGAGGGCGGCACTGGATACTGCCTTCATTAAGTTTGATAGCCAGGTCAGGTGGGGAGGGGACTCAGGGGAGGACAGGACCCAGCAGGGGAACAAGAGCAGCACTGCTGCCAGTGAAGAACTGCTCAGGCTCAGCCTGCTGCCTGGCTGTCATTCAGTTTTGACAGTACAGGCAGAAGGGAGAAAGGGGTGGACCCGGCCAGACAAAAATGGCGTTGCCACCCGCTGGTGTTGGTGATTAGCTGCTCAGCCAGGCAGGTTCAGCCTGCTGCCTAGCTGTCATTTAACGGAGAAACCCGGTCAGGGGGAACAAGCTGCAGTCCTGCGGTGGTGTTAAGGAACTACTCGCTGAGCCTGCCTGTCATTCAACAGCAGATAAGGCTCATCGGGGAGGGTAAGAAGGGTATGCCCGGCTTGGAGGAGAGGGGGGAACCATCTCTGTAGCAGGCTGCTGCTGCCTGTCATGCAGTGTGACAAGTGCATCGGCAGCCAGCAGCTGCAACAGAAGACTCAGCAGCTCTGCAGGGAGAGCGACTCTCCAGCCTGGCTCCTCTCTGCAATGCAGGATCTGCTGAGCGGGTTACGCTGGCCCTGCATCAAGCAGTGCTTCCAAACCAGTAAGACATGTTAAGCTTTGTGGTATCACTGTGAATGGCTAATTAATAAGAGGAGTGCTGGTGTGAGGTATGTCTGGTAATTTCTGTAATTAGGAGTCTATACAATAAGTGATCACTTTGTATTCGGTCACATATGTGGGCTTATTTTACAGATATTCTGTGCACCTCGATTCAGCATGTAACCTTGCTTATTTCAAACTTGTTATTTTTGTTTTGGACTGCAGGCCTTCCGCAACTGGATGAGGACATCATGGAGCGAGCGATGGAGGAGTTTGAACAGAGGTGCTATGACAACATGAACCATGCCATTGAGACGGTGGAAGGTCTAGGCATAGAGTACGACGAGGATGTTGTGTGCGATGTCTGCCAATCTCCTGATGGAGAGGACGGCAACGAAATGGTCTTCTGTGACAAGTGTAACATCTGTGTACATCAGGTTAGCACTCTGTAGGGATTTTGTGGGTAAAACCAACATGTTCTAAAGTGAAGCTGGCAGTGGTATGATTCCATCATTTGCTTGTAGTAAGGGAGCAGGCAATAATGTATATCTATATAGATTATATGGAAAGCGCTTTCTACCTATAGAAAGAGGATATGATGCAGGCACACCAGCAATACTGTACAATGGGATGCTGAGTGACTTTTATTCGGCAGCACATAGTCATTCACATGTCAGTTGCTTTTTTACAGATGTGTCCTTATACAATTATAGTTTTTGCAAAATATGGCAGATAGCCCTGTATTAAGTACTTAAGATTAGTATTTTTGTCGAAAAGGAATCGTTACAAAGTAGCATATTTTGTCTTTTTTGAGTTTTGCATCTTCACCAATAGTGTACTAAGTACAGTACACTATGGCTCGCACTGCGATCGCACCATGGACTCCTATGGGCTCGCGGGTGCGAAAGCAGTGCACGTATCCGCTCATGGAAGCACGCCTTGGGCTATTGCGTGGCGTGATTTGCCACGTACGCAGTAAAGATGCAAGAGGACACATCTGTACAAACTACAGCTGCAGTCTTGCTTAGACCAACAGTCCAAGACTATGGACTTTGAAACCCAGTACTGCAGTTCTCCAATTTACCCACAGACCCTGATTTCTATAAAGAAAAGATTTTATAGAGGTCCATTGTGAATAGTGAAATAAGGGAACAGAGACCTACTTCGCTTATAGATTATTAAGAAGATTATTAATTGTAATTTTGGAGCAAGGGCGGTAGGTTTAAAATACCTTTTTAGTTGTTCTCCTGTGCCAAGTGCAGTTCCTGCTGTGCCTGCGCCGATGTTTGTCAGCATCGTCCCGCTAATTAAACTTACCGTTAGGTTTAGGTGTTCCTCTTCTCCGTTTGGCAGTGAATATCCCTGGCCTTCCTCCGTGTCCATTCTTCTTCGGTGTAGTAGTCCCAGTGAAACTGGTCCGGTCCTCTGGTGGGTATAAAGTTCGGTTGGCGGGTCTGCAGCTTGGAAGCGGTCTACTGATAGGTGCCAGTCGGTATCTCAGGAAGCTCTATGGATAGCTCCTGTGGCACATTGTGCCATTGCAGCTGGAGGAAAATGTACTTGACTCAGGACACAAATCTTGACAGTTTATTTAAAGCTATAGCCTGTTTAAGGAGCGTGGCACTCCTACTCCTGGGTGATTTATTATATTGACACTGTTTCCTCCTATTATGCATTTGTGATTTTGATTATACCCCTGAAGAAGTCCCTTTCTAAGGGACGAAACACGTAGGGTTTCTGGTGCCATATTCACCCTCCATTCCTGAAGTCCCTGGACTTCCAACTCCTCATATAAGTTACTTTTTGGAGAAAGAATTAACAACACTGAAAGAACTGTCACATTTTAAAGCTTATTCACAAATCCACTGACTTATTGAATATGGACTTTGTTCTTTAATATTGTAAGGTCAATTAATCTGTTCTTAGTGTCCTCCAGGTGTTTTCTTGAATATTTATATTACACACTAATATACAGCACCTTGTTCTTCTTTTTTTCTATTTTTTCTTCTTTGCTCACTGTTACCCTGGCTGCTGATATATTTCCCTCAGCGTTCCATCGCGTTGTGTGTGAAACATTACTGAAGCTTCTGCCCAGACAGTGTCACCTCTTTCAAAGTCTTTGAGGTCTAACTTTTGTAGGCATTCTGGCCATAATTATAGGCAACCGGTAATTTTGTACATAACCCTGACCATGCTAAATTGTTTATTTGTCTAACTAATGAATGAGCCACACCTTATGTGGAGTACTTGCTTTCAATATGTTTGGTATCCCTCAAATACCCTACTATTCTCATTTTAGGTTGAGAAAGATTAAGGAAAATTTTTTGGGGGAGATAGGGGTTTCACCCATTATCTTTATTGTCCATAAAATAAAGATATTTAATCCAAAATGCTACCAAATAAAATCCCTGTCTCTTTGGGGAAAAAAAATCCACATTTGCTTTGTTACCCTAATAAAATAATAAGTAATAGATGGCGAGAATTGAGTCTAGCATGCAGAAAGAGGTACACTTGAGCTATGATGTTAGAGACATTACCAGGGACTTTCCAGGCTAGTCCTAAACTGGAAATTATGGATAGTTGGCAACTATAGAATGATGCAGTATGGCCATTACAGAAACATTGTTGTTGTGAAACTCTCCCTTATGCTGCGCATACACTACACAATTATCTGGACAAGCCGCCTATTATCGGCATATCGTCCAGATAGTTCTCCTTTGTATGAGCGCAATTGATCCAAAAATATCGAAACGTCCAGTATGGTCGACGCAATATTGACCCATCTCACAGTATATGGCTATGATATCTGCTGGGAGTCAGATAAACTGTCTGTCGGTCTGGCTCACAAATATGTCGGTGTATGCCTAGCTTTAGTCATCATAAAAATTTGTCCCCTTGTCACTCATATATGTCCCTTTTTGTATATGGGTTAAGGTTCGTTATTCTACGAGGATCATGTGCATGTACAGTAAATGGTTGTTTTTTATACATGCCTCAAAATTGTCAATTGCCTTTATAAACCACTGTACGGTGTATGTTCTTTATAATACCACTAAGCATCATTAATATAAATGTAATGTTACAGGAGTGGTTATGTTACTGACGTTAGTGAATGTATTTGAGGATAAGATTAGGGTGATTAATGCAGGCTTACTGTCCAGTAGATGCTTCACATGTTTCTCCTTCTAGGGAAACTGGAATAGGTTTCACCAGGATTTGTATCATTCTCCTGATTTTATACAAATTTACAAGTATGGATTGATATAAGTTTACAACTGTGGATTAAACCAGAAGGTTATCTTTGAAATGTTATGACATAATGTTAAGGATCAGCAGATGGGTTACTTGATTTATGAATCCTTTTTTTGAATTGAAATATTGTGTAATGTAGGGGTGTGGAACCTTTTTTTTTTTTTTCTGCCGAGGGCCATTTTGATATATGTAACATTATACGCAGGCCCGGTGCAGACCACGTCCCCTCCATGTGATGTCACAAGGGGGTGGGACCACAATCGCCAGTGATTACATCAATGCCCGGAGAATCCTGAGGATGCTCCAGCAAGCTGTAACGGCAGCGGTGTGACCGTGTGAAGCTTCCTAAGGACGCTCCAGGCGGCACTGCTGCATAGATTCTGGCTGCAGGGTGCCATTCTAGGCACTCTGATAGCCAGATGAGGCTAGCAGAAAACAGCTCAGAGGGCCATACCAAACTATTCCATGGGCCTTATACGGCCCCCAGGCCTGAGATTCCCCATCCCTGGTGTAATGTAAACATGCTGGGTACACAGTGTCCATGTAAGATGTATTTGGAGTCTATGGGGCTTGGTTCCAGAGTAGTTATGTCTTGGACATTTTAACCAAAACTTAAAAAAGCTAAATTTGTCTCTCTTGTCATCAAATTTCCATGATATGTCGTCGTCCTTCCCTCGCCCCCTCTCTCTCTCAGGATGTGTCGCATATTGGGTGTATGAAGTGGTAATATATGTAGGCTGTGAATTAGCTGTCATTATCTCTGTAGGCTTGTTATGGCATCCTGAAAGTACCAGAAGGAAGCTGGCTATGCCGGACGTGTGCATTGGGGGTACAGCCAAAGTGCTTATTGTGTCCGAAGAAAGGAGGCGCCATGAAGCCCACACGCAGCGGGACTAAATGGGTCCATGTCAGCTGTGCCCTGTGGATTCCTGAGGTACATTTGAGAGCACTATATTTGGTTGTAATGACTGTGCTAGAGTACAAAGTTATTCATTTGTCTTCTTTTTGTCATTGAGACAAGGCGACTGCTAAATTAATAACAAAATGTTAATACTATAACCATATATACCCACACAGTTCTAAATATACACTAAAAGTGGTAGCAAGTTACCAAAACAAATAAAGTAACAGAGGGAGATGTACTAAGCCTGGGAGATGGATAAAGTGGATAGTGATAAAATACCAACAAATCAGCTCCTGTCATTTTTCAAACACAGCCTGTAACATGACAGTTAGGAGCTGATTGGTTGGTATTTTATATCTCTTCACTTTATTTCTCTACAAGGCTTAGTACATCTCCCAAATAATAACAAATACCTGAAAAACACCAGCATATAATAAGATGTAAATACATAGCCACAGATATCAAATCCCAAAGGATTGACAAGGTGCAAGCAATAAATGACATAGCCAAAGGCAGAACTGTGATACAGATCATCTTATGCCAACATCAATATACATAGCAGCTAATCTATAGCAGTGGTTCTGTGGTATCCACACCTCCACTAATACTTCTTATACATTCCAGAGAACAGCTGCCCATGACATAAGTTCACTTGTTGTTATTTATTTACTTTTTTTCTATCAGTGTTATCTGTTATTGAATAACCATGACTCCTATCATCCAAGTGATAATTTCTAGGCTGTCTATTTAATTGAGTGTGCTGTGATTCATCAGCCGCCCCTGGAGCACGTTTTGAGGCAGTGCTTTAGCTGGTTCTTTTATAGCCTCCAACAGCAACATCAATCTTGTTTTTCTACTTCAGGGTCCATAGGGTATCCACAGGATACCTTGGGGTATAGGTGATGGCGGCAGACATCCAGTCACCACAGAGTTAAAAACTTCTCCATCCTCCCAGGATGCACTGGTGTCCCTCTCCTATACCCCACCCCTGAGCCTCAGGCACTCAGTTTTCATCGGTGCCTGGCCGAAGTCTGATGCACCGTACAGAGTGGGGGTCTGCACGGCCCCTGAAGTTCTTCAATGCAGCTGTGGCTGCACATCTATCGAGCAGACAACATGGACAGTCTGTACTGACGTCCATATCCTCTCTCCTACACCCCGCTGGTACCAGAACGCCGGTACTGATCCCGGGATGCTGGTGGGTGACTGGGGTCACAGCTAGCGGTGGCCCCGGTTGCCCGGACTGTGGCTGGATTTACGGGGGTTCAGGTAAGCGGCAAGGTCCCGCGGTGGGTCCCAGCCGAATAGCACAGTCCTTAGTCCCCAGGCAGGGGGCTCCCTGGGGACTGGCTGCAGTGTGGAACCAGGCTACTGATCCCTGCGCTTTCCACTACCCCCTGGCACTGAGGACTGGACAGAAACAGTAAATGTCCAGCGTCCCAGGGGTTAAATGCATGCCAGGGGAGCGCGCTTTCCCTTCTAAGCAGCCGGCGCCTCCTCCGCTGCACACGGCCTCTCCACCAGGTGGTTAGGCATCTGCATGTGCTCCGCCCCTGGACCAGCCCTCCCTCTGCTCCTCGGTGGCCATTTTAATACATGTGGCAAACGCTGCTGGAAGCTGTTAACGCGGGCATCGTGGTCTGGGTCCCCCTGCATACCTCTCCTCCGGTGCAAGGTCAGTGTATGCAGCGCTGTTTCCTACCAGGCTGAGGTCTGGTTAGTTGATGAAGCGCAGATACTGCAGGGTTTTCAATATTCTGCATTGTATGTGACTTTGGGCTAGCGCTGCTGTCTGTTACTTTCACATACTGTCAGCTAGTTTCCCTATCCCTTTCTTCTTCTCTGCTCAAGCCCTTGCGGTGCGGTGTTGCAAGGGGGATTTATACCTCACTATACAACTTGTTGTGAAGTGCGGTGGTCACATACAGCTCCGGGTCACACACTCAGTATGTCTGACAGTGAGCACGATTTCCCCATTCCGCCTAAGTGTACTGTATTCAAGGTACCATTGGCAGAGGGTGATGGTAACTCTGATGGATTATGTAAGGCGTGCCTGCGGTTGGCACGGCCGACTTCTGTCACTACACCTGTGCAGGAGCTACCATGGGCTTGTTTTGCTACGGCACTTACTATCCTGGTGGGCCAGTTAACGACAACCCCTGCGCGTCCCCAGATGGGGGTCTCACAGCAGTCTATGGTGTCGTCCCCTATGCAGGGGTTTCCTACACAGTTAATAGTACCTCAGAGTTTCCCGTTGTCGCCCCCTCAGGTCATCCATGAACCTGCGTGGGCTAATTCACTGTCTACCTCAGTACAACAGCTATCAGAGGTGTTACAGGGCGAGTCGTCTGTGCGGGCGCAGAAGCGTCAGCTGCAACCTCATCAAGATCAGGATGCTGTGATCACAGATGATGGCTCATACATGCGGTGTGCACGGCCTTGGTTATTGAGGATGACGCTCCTCATGTAGCTAAATCAAAATATGATTTTTTCAAGGATATTAAAAGTGATGCTACGGTGTTTCCCCTATCTGATCAGCTAGTGGATCATTTAGAGGAGGCATGGAAAATGCCGGGTAAGCGTTACCACCCCCCTAGACTGTTTGCGGTGGCATACCCTTTTGCAGATAATTATTTTGCAAAATGGGATAACCCGCCACAAGTGGAATCACACGTCTAGTAAAGAGTGCTATGTTGCCTATGCCCTCTATGTCCTCCTTAAAGGATCCAACAGATCGCAGGGTAGAAATATGTTTGAAAATGATTTATTCCCTTGCAGGAGGCGTGTCAGACCGGCTTTGGCCGTGTGATGGGTGGCAAGAGGTATGGAACACTGAGCTGTTACCTTGGAGGCATCCCTGGACCCAGACTCGTCACCTGAACAGGTGGAGTTGGTGGGTAATTTAAAGGACTCCGCTACCTTCATTAATGAGGCAGCTTTAGATATGGGCCTCATGGCGTCCAAGATCTCCTTGGCAGCCGTGGCGGCTCGTCGTATCCTGTGGCTGCGTTCTTGGAAGGCGGCTGCTGATTCCAAAAAGGGTTTGGAGGGGTTACCCTTCAATGAAGAAGTACTGTTTGGCCCTGATCTAGACAAAATTGTGGATACTTCGGCAGCATCTAAGTCTGCGTGTCTGTCTTCCACTACTGTCTCATCAGGAGTGAGTTCTTCGTCCTTTCGGCCCTACAGAACGCAGAACAGACCCAGGGTACAGTCCTTTCCTAGGAAGACTGCCGCCAAGAAACCTGCAAAGCCCAGGAAGCAGGCCTGGTGTACCAGACATCCCACTCCCAAGTCCGATGACAAACCTTCGGCCTGACAGAACGGGCCTCTCTTTGGGGGACCTTAAAGTGGGAGGCCGACTTCTGAAATTCGCCCAAAGCTGGTGTCTGACCACTTCAGACACATGGGTCAGAGAAGTGGTCTCACAGGGGTACACCCTCTCCTTCCGCAGGAGGCCTCCCAGCCGGTTTTTCACCATGGGCCTTCCGTCCAATCAGGACAAGGCCCGGGAACTCAAGAAGGTAATGCACTCGATGCTCCAGAATGGAGTTATAGTGCCAGTTCCTTTGTCTCAGAAGGGATTGGGGTATTACTCCAATCTTTTTCTGGTGCAGAAACCCAATGGGTCCTACCGGCCAATACTCAACCTCAAATCCCTCAACAAATTTCTGAGGGTTCCTTGGTTCAGGATGGAGACCCTGCGTTCCATTATTTTAGCAATGGAACCTGGGGATTTCATGGTGTCGCTGGATATTCAGGATGCTTACCTGCATAACCCTCTTGTCCCAGCACACCAGTGCTTCCTCAGATTTGCAGTGGTCAAGGACCACTTCCAGTTTCAGGCTCTGCCCTTTGGTCTGGCTACAGCACCTCGGGTGTGCACCAAAGTTATGGCAGTCATGGCAGCCCACCTGTGGTTGCAGGGAGTCTGCCTGTTACCTTATCTGGACGATCTCCTGTTACTGGCGGAGTCCTCAGAGAAACTTCAGCGCCATCTGCAACTAACAGTCTCTGTATTGCAGTCTCTCGGCTGGCTGATAAATTGGTCCTCCCTGGTACCATCACAGAGGATGCTCCATCTTGGAGCTCTGTTGGATTCCCAACATCAGAGGATCTTGGTGACGGGAGAAAAGATCTGTGTTACAGGCAAAGGTCCCTCTTTGCCTGCAGAGTCGCCGGGTGTCTATTCACTCGGCAGTGAGGTTACTGGGATCCATGGTATCTATGTTCGACATGGTGGAGTTTGCCCAGTTTCACTCAAGACCTCTGTAGAAGCTGATCCTCTCCGGATGGAATGGGTCGCCCCAAAGGATAAAGACACAGACTATGGTGCTTTCCCCGGAGGTGCGATTATCTCTGGCCTGGTGGCTACAGACGCCTCACCTGAAGAAGGGGCGCCCCTTTTGGAATGCAGACTGGGCCCTTCTGACGACGGATGCCAGTCTCCGAGGCTGGGGAGCGGTGATGGGTCCACATTTCTTTCAGGGAAGGTGGACATCGGTAGAAGCTGCTCTTCCAATAAACATATTGGAACTGCGGGCAGTATTCAAGGCTCTCCAGCAAGCAAGACAGGTCCTGCAGGGTAAACCTGTGCAGGTACAGTCAGACAATGCCACCACGGTGGCATACATAAACCGCCAAGGAGGGACTCGCAGTCAGGCGGCTCTGACAGAGGTGTCCCGCATTCTAGTATGGGCGGAAAAGCATCTCACCGCAATATCAGCAGTGTTCATAACAGGAATTCTCAACTGGGAAGCAGACTTTCTCAGCTGTCAAGACGTGCATCCAGGAGAGTGGTTTCTTCACCAGGAGGTGTGTCAGCTACTGGTGAACAAGTGGGACCTTCCAGAGATAGATCTCATGGCCTCACGACACAACAACAAACTGCCAATGTTCGGGTCAAGAACAAGAGACGCAAAGGCATGTCTAGTGGACGCTCTGGCGGTCAAGTGGACCTTCCAGTATGCGTACCTCTTCCCTCCGTTCTCCCTTCTTCCTCGAGTGATATGCAAATTCAAGCAAGAAGGCGGCACGCTACTGCTGATTGCTCCAGCGTGGCCCAGGCGGCACTGGTACACGGATCTTCAGAGTCTCTCAGTGGACACTCCGATGTTGTTGCCTCAACGTCAGGACCTGCTATCTCAGGGTCCTTGCCTTCATCCTGACCTGAGTCGGCTGTCTTTGACGGCGTGGCTATTGAGACTGCCCTCTCGAGGTCCAGAGGTTTCTCCAGTTCGGTGGTCAACACCATGCTGAGAGCTCGGAAGCCTTCATCTGCCAACATCTACCATAGAGTGTGGCGGACTTTCTTCCAGTGGTGTCGCACTAGAGGTTATGCTCCTCAGGTGTTCAGATTGTCCAGGGTTCTGGCCTTCCTACAGGCGGGTTTAGACCAGGGTCTTCGCCTAGCTTCCCTGAAGGTACAGGTGTCTGCACTTTCAGTGTAGTTTCATCGTAGGATTGCTATGCTTCCTGATGTCTGCACCTTTTATGCAAAGGGTGCTTCTTATTCAGCCTCACTTTGTAACACCTGTGGCACCATGGGATCTGGCTGTGATCTTGAAGACTCTTCGAGAACCGCCATTTGAACCACTGGGCTCAGTGGATTTGAAATGGCTAACCATTAAGACTGTATTCCTTCTGGCTATTGCTTCGGCCAGAAGGGTTTCGGAATTGGGAGCTCTCTCATGTAGACCTCCATTTCTAATTTTTCATAGAAACAGGGCTGTGCTGCGCACTCGTCCTGGGTTTCTTCCAAAGGTGGTATCTAGTTTCCATATCAACGAGGAAATTATGGTACCATTGTTTACTTCACCGGACCTTTCGGTTGGTGAGGCCACCTTGGATGTGGTGCGGGCCTTGAAAATCTATGTGGACCCCACTTCTGTCTATTGGAAGTCAGACTCTGTTTGTCCTTTATGGCTTCCACAAAAGAGGTTGGCCTGCCACTAAAGAAACATTGGCAGGATGGATTCGACTGACTATCTCTGAAGCTTTTGCTCACGAGGGCCTTCCTGTTCCATCTTCTGTTAAGGCTCATTCCACTAGGTCTTCGTGGACAACTCAATGTGGCACCTCAGCTGTTCAGCTTTGCAAGGCGGCCACGTGGTCATCTGTCCATACTTTCGTACGGTATTATATTTTTGATACCTACGCCTCTCAGGATGCTTCCTTCGGGCGACGGATTCTCCTCTCAGCACAGGAGCGTCCCCACCCTTGAAGGATACTGCTTTGGGACATCACCAAGGTATCCTGTGGATACCCTATGGACCATGAAGTAGAAAATATGAGATATGGTAAGAACTTACCCTTGTTATCTCTATTTCTACGAAGTCCATAGGGTTCCACAGGACTCCCGCCCTGTCGCACCTGTACTGCAGATGGGCTGTGATTCTGGTCACCGGTTTTTCCATCTCCCTCTGGTGAGAATGTGATTCTTGTGTGTTCCAGACTTTCTCCTCTCTCTCTCTATCCTCCTTCGGCCTATGGCTTGTGACGAAACTGAGTGCCTGAGGCTCGGGGGCGGGGTATAGGAGAGGGACCCCAGTGCATCCTGGGAGGATGGAGAAGTTTTTAACTCTGTGGTGCCTGGATGTCTGCCGCCATTGCCTATACCCCAAGGTATCCTGTGGAACCCTATGGACTTCGTAGAAATAGAGCTAACAAGGGTAAGTTCTTACCATATCTCATATTATTTTGTGTGATCATCCTAGGTGAGCATTGGGAGTCCAGAAAAGATGGAGCCTATCACCAAACTGTCTCATATACCTAGCAGTCGCTGGGCACTGGTGTGCAGCATGTGCAATGAGAAGGTCGGGGCCTCCATACAGGTACTGTCCAATGCATCTTACGCTCAGCATATCATCCTTTTACCTATGGCTTAATTTATCATCTTGGTGTTAACTTTGTTCACTAAACATGAAGACACTATGCAATTTCCATTATAGAGCAGGTTTTAGAAAAAAAAATTTGCAAACGTTTATTTGCATGGAACTTGTAATGCTAAAGGTTTTTTCTTTATTCCTTTGTTTTTTATGTTTTTGTATATCAGCTTACACACACACACATCTCTCTCTATCTCATGCTCCAAGGATTATCCATACAAGACCTTCTCAGACGACCAGCACACCACCATGCAGAGTTTTATGCAAAAGGAAAAGTTTTAATGCAGTATCAAAAAAGCACCATCATATAAAAAAAGCCATCATGGGTATTAGGGTATAGTTCCTCATCACAGAGCTTGTGAACAATATGTCATAGCCATCCCGACGGCCCGTTTCGGCTAAGTTCAGCCTTCATAAAGGGTCAGCTACAAGTAATCATTAAAACTGTATACCTTAATATACCTAAGTGCTAATCACCAAATGCACCCACCTGTGTATGCTGGAATCCACGAGGTTCCCAGACAGCATCCTGCTAACAAGCCGGCAGTGGAACCAATCTGCTCACTAGTGTTCCCGGAGGTCACACACTGTGTTCCGTCGTACCGTAAGTGACGTCGCGGGAACGAGGCTGTCAACATCCAGCTGAATAGAACAACATGTTGCCTACAACGGGGACACGGAGCTTGATAGGAACCTCCCACCGGAAGTAAACAGGACATTCATGGCGACCGCGTCCATGACAACAGTGACCAAACAAACAACATACAAAAAGATAATTAATGATACACACAGTAAAAAATAAGTATCTAATGCAACTACGATTAGTCAGTATGGTCAGTGCAACTTGGCACAGCACATAGAGAGGGAGTATAATAATACCATAAATTACATGCGTTAGTAACTTAGTACTAACCTAAATCAACAATACATAGAGATTAATCTGAATGAGGTCATCAGCATTGTATGAAACTCCTGAATCAGCAATTTATGAAGGACTATTTAGATCTAGATATGCGTCCAAAACATTTTTTCATATACCATAGGTCATAAAAAAAAAAAACCTGATACAAGAAAAGAAAACATGAAAAAAAATTTATAATAAAACACAATGTGGGAATAATGGTAACGGGGTATAATATATGCACACATGAAACCGGTTAGAATATTCAAAAGGTGCATATGGAAATAGCAGCATTTCATATTAAAGTGCATACAATAAAGTGACAAAAGAAAACTTTTGTATAAAGTATGAATACCAAAATTGCATATATAGCAACCATTATCCTTAATATGGCTGATAGTATAACCGCAAATATAGAGCATATCAGATCCCTTTGGTCACCACTAATGATGCTATGAAATTGAGAGATTGGGTTTAAACGGTTAAGGTGAAAATATCCCATTTCACTAAAATAAAAGAGAAAATTATTTTTCAGAAAAGGTCTAGACACCTTATTAAGAAAAACAAGTAGAAGAAATATATTCATTGAGGGCCCCTAGCAGAGATCACATCCAATTTATATATTCATTGCGTTTCGCTCCTAAGCAGAGCTTTACCTCCCCCTCGGTTTGATTGTGGTATATGATCAATCATTCTATATTTTGGGGATTTTAAGGGGTGATGAGCTTGAACAAAGTGACGGGCAACTGATTGGTGTACCTTACCAATCGCTGCCAGTGACCAGACAGATGGACTGACATCCTCTTCTTGAATTTCCTCCTGTATTTTTCCTAAATGGGAAAGTCCACAGGGACAAATAATCTGGTATAATACTAAGCTGCTGTTATAAGTCAGATGATGTAGAAATAGAAAAACAATAAATTCAGTATGTGGATGAAAAAAAAACAACAAATCTCCTGTAATAAGAAATGTACAGGTCACACAAGAGCACCTAAAACTTAAAAAAAGAAAAATGTATAGACAAAAAGTGTGAGGGTGTTGCTAACTCTCGTGTTTAAATCAGTTTTAACTAAATTATCAGAGATTCCTCCCCCTTGAGTAACAAGGCATCAATTCCATGTTAGACCCAATTCAGAGTCTAAATTGACTAAAGGCCATAAGCCCTTTGATATTCCATTAATTTCTGTTGATACAATATTAAATTCAGTTATCCAGGGAAATTTGTTCATCTTATATGCTCTTGCTTTTTATCCTTAGCAACTCGTTCCTATCCATAGCTAAAACCCTTTCTTTGGTTAATAACAAATTTTGTTTGTTATAACCATGGGAAACCCCTTTCTTTATCATTTCATCTATCTGCATACTGACTGCATTGTGGTCACTGGTTAATCTCTTGACCCTTAACATTTGTGAGAAGGGCAAACCTATTTTAAGATTCTTAGGGTGACAACTTTGATAATGAATTATGATCTGTGGCCTTAGTAGACAACGTAGTTGGGAGATCTTTCCCCACCTTGTTTATCCTCACATCAAGAATATTCTGAATCATTAAAAAATGTGAATTTAACAGGACTAGCTTGTAGCATTAGGGATGTGAATTACTCTTTAGATCGTCAAAAATCTAGTGTGGAATAGAATGTTAGGTGACACCTCCACATTATTAAAAAATATTTAATCTTCAATACTAAACACAAAACTGTTTGCATAAGATGGGGGTGACTGATGAGCCCATTGCACAACCTGGTTTTTGCAGGTAAATTATCCCATCAAACATAAAGATTTTTTTTGTCAAAATCAATTCAAGTAACTGGAGGTATATATCAGAGTGCAAATCATCAAACAGTCCATCCGAGAGCAGTACTCTTTTTACAGCACTCTAACCCACATTCATGTGGGATTACAGTATAGTGGGCCTGAGTCACTACGGATCGCAGCTGCGATTACACTCAGATCTGCTGCAAGAATATGCTAATGACTGCAATTGCAAAGCCAGTACAGAGACACTCAAAGCCAGCATAGAGATGCCCACTACCGCTTTCTTACATCCGTAATACCTTGCAATCCTGCGTATACATCGGGAACAGCGAGTAACATCTTCCCCTCACGCCCAATTACAGCAGGTCTGACCTTACTCAGAAATTGCTAACCTAGTCGCACGCAGTGAGTACACAAGCTGCATATGCCTTCACAGTGGCTAATGTATGCACGCCCATGCAACAGTGCTCAAACTGACAGGCACGCCTGTGTTTCTCCGACCACTCCCCCAACACCCCCCTTCCCTAATGCTGACACCACATCCCTCCATCTGCAATGGCTTTGTATCTACTTGAGTGTTTGCAGTACGATCGCAATGCTAACTCGCGCACTGCGGTGCATGCCCAGTACTCAACAATTGGCCATCTGCATACGCTAGTGCAATAGTGATCCATGCTGAATCGGGACCATAGTTTTGTGACATCCGCAGTAATAAGCCATAGATCATCAGGAACATATTTGAATGCATTAAGTTTGTTGAGAAGCATAATCGTATTCAGTAATAAATGTGGTTGTTTTTTTAATGGGTTGAAGAATAGAATCCAATAATATTGACATTGGCTGAAATAATGATCCACGAGCCGAGATAATGGGACGACCCGGTGTTGGGCTCATCCGCTTATGAATCTTTCGTAAGGTTTATAGGACCGGAACCACTGGAAAATTGCCCCAGCCCTTGTCAGCTGGGCGTTTAATCAGACTGTTATTCATCTGAACAGATTAAGCATCGTCCAGCTTCACTCCCTAATCTAACAGTTCTTGAGAGAGAAGCCTTAAAGTTGGACCCTGATATGAATTAGGTCATTACGCACGTTTGCATGACGACCTAATCATGGCATGTCACACCTAATGTTCTGGGAGAGAAGAGGAACAGGAATGGAGGAGGGTAAGTAGGAGGAGAGTAGGCTGGGAAGGGGCAGGTGAGACAGGGGCAGCAGCCGACTGAGCATCTGGTACATAAGTACGTTCATTACTAGAGTTTGGTTTCTTTCTAGCTGGTAGAGCTGCGCTTGGTTACAACTACTTTCATTTCTTAGTATTTAAGCAGCAGCCCACACAGACGAATCTCTTTATTTTTATTTTTTCTTCCCAAACTATGTTTATAAATCTATTTGTAGTGAAATGTAATTGTGCAGCTTTGTAGGGCGGGGTTTAGTCGGGGCTCATGATACTGTGTTTAGTGTCCACCTATTGGATATATTTGCACACCTTAATAGCTTACAAGCTTATGTTTGACAGATAAAAGCTTTCTTGTTTCACCTAATGCTGGGTACACACTACTAAATACATCTTTCGATCGAACAATATATCTGTAGCGGATCAGTGGGTGTGTACACCCGATATGTGTGAACTTTGTAGACCTTTTAGGTTGCAGGGACCATCGACATGGACATCACAACTGGGCGGTCAAATTTAAAAGCCTGTCCTGTTGTGATATCCGGCCAGACATATCAAGCAGCCGATTAGTAAGTGTGAATAGCTTACCAAATTGGGAATTTAGTCTGAGTGACGGCTGGTGGGTAAGTGTGTACGCAATGTTTCATTTAAAATTGTTGCATTATTTGGTCTGGGAAACCAGTTTATTTGCTCCCAAGTGACATCAGCCTTACATGTAGTTCTTTGTTACATGGTCTATGCACTGTAGTTACATGTGAGGATCATACTAATCTCTCACATATGACAAAACACTGAACTTTTCACAAGTAACTAATCTTATTAAATAAAATTATTTTAAAAACTTTGCTACCTTTAAAGAATGTCATACACAGGCTTATTTATTCCAGTCATTAACATAATTATTCCCCTTTGGTGTTATAGAAGCAGGAGTGAAATGCATTCCTTAGGGGATGTTACTTAATTTTCATATGTGTAATTATGGTTTTATTTTTGTTAAGGCCTAATTCCTGGGGGATGCATATAGTAAGAAGCAGATGAATGTAAATGTCTGATTAGATCAGTAGCTTTCGAGTAGTCCAAACTTAAATAGATTGCAGAGTGTGATCTGTCTCGTAATTCACTTTGGTAAATTACCAGCTAAAATCCTAGTAATTGCTGACAGTGTATTGCAGCAACCAGTTATGTAAATGCCAGAGCATAGTTAATGACGCCTTCCATGGTCTTTAATTTTTGCAATCGTCTGGTGTGTAGTATTGATTACCTTCCTACACCCTTCAGTCTTCACTTCATCTTCCAATAACATGGTTTTTGCAGTTTATGATGTTGTATTTTCCTGTTGCCGTTGCTCCTTCATGTTTATTTTTTTCACTATTGATTTCCTACTACAGAACACTGTAGTCTTGGATGATAAAAAGTCAGTTAATAACGATCTCTTGTGTGTGTTCTGCATCTGCGTGCTGAATCAACCTGAGCAGGAAGCCCACAGGAGAGAGATTTGGCTCCTTTTCAGGAGAACGTAGAAATATTCTCTTGTCATTGTGTGTTAGTCTCTGTGGTTAGAAAGCTGCCATGTAGCACAAGCTAGAATTCTCTTTCTCGCTCTCTCTCTTTCTCGCTCTCTCTCTTTCTCGCTCTCTCTCTTTCTCGCTCTCTCTCTTTCTCGCTCTCTCTCTTTCTCGCTCTCTCTCTTTCTCGCTCTCTCTCTTTCTCGCTCTCTCTCTTTCTCGCTCTCTCTCTTTCTCGCTCTCTCTCTTTCTCGCTCTCTCTCTTTCTCGCTCTCTCTCTTTCTCGCTCTCTCTCTTTCTCGCTCTCTCTCTTTCTCGCTCTCTCTCTTTCTCGCTCTCTCTCTTTCTCGCGTGTATATATCTATATATACATGTATGTATATATTATATACACACATAGAGAGAATGGGTGCATACGTATCTATATATCCAGAATTGTAGATGACAGCACACTAATCACACTTTATATATTGTAGTGCACAATCCATAAGTTATTGCAAACATCATTGGGCATGATGTGTTCCTTTGCAATACAATCAACATTGCCAGTTCATCTACTATGATGTGTTCCTTTGCAATACAATAATACTTATAGTAGATGAAACAGTGCAGCTCTAAACAGTGACAAACACCAATCACAAATGAATCCATAAAGAAGCAAGAATAAAGCGCTCCTCCACTTAGGATACGGAGAATAAATATTTGGATAATTCAAAAGTTCTGAATGTCACTTAAGTGCGTATTATATCAATACTGGAAAGGAAGTCAAATAATAGATGAAAAATACTTCAAATGATCTGAACGTCGCTCCTGTGTGTTATATCCAACACATGAAAGGAAGTCAGCAGTCCTGTACTGCACAACGGGTGTGAGGGCTTTTCCAGTGATTCCAAATACCCCTCCAACACTTCACCACGTTCCTCCTTTCCCATTACTCATTCATGAGATCCATCTTATATAGTAACAAGAGGCAGAACTGATCCCAGTACATGAGGTGTGGAGACTGGGCACTAGATAGGCCCTACAGATGATATAGTGTGACACTCTGCTCTCCTTTCTCCACACATGCACTCGCCGACTGCAGCCTCTGCAGTGACATTTATTATCCCTATCCTAAGTGGAGGAGCGCTTTATTCTTGCTTCGTTAGTTTTTAGATTAATCTATTGTCCTGAATTTGTGACTGTTTCCCATTTTCTTTCAGTGTTCTGTTAAAAACTGCCGCACAGCCTTTCATGTGACGTGTGCCTTTGATCATGGCCTGGAGATGAAGACCATCCTAACAGACGAAGATGAAGTCAAATTCAAGTCTTACTGCCCAAAGCACAGTACAGGCAAAAAAACGGAAGACGGCCATATTAGTGAGAGCGCCAGTGAATTGAGCGGGACAGCCGAGGCCTCTCCAGTCTGCTTGGATAATTTACAAGGCCTAGGTGCCTCCCATCAGGAGGCCAAGCATGGGAGTCAGCGTAAGCTGAAACTCCAGCAGCTTGAGGATGACTTCCATACATTTGTCAATGTACAGGATGTGAGTCAGGCCCTGCAAATTACAGATGATGTCACAGAGTTCATCTATCAGTACTGGAAGCTTAAAAGGAAAGCCAACTTCAACAAACCGCTCATTACGCCCAAGAAGGACGAGGAAGATAACTTGGCCAAGAGAGAACAAGACTTTCTCATACGTCGGCTGCAGCTATTCACTCATCTGAGGCAAGATCTGGAAAGGGTGAGAGATGCTGTAGTCTGTTGGTTCTGACCATGTTTATTGTCATAATGTGTATGAAAATAATGTGAAGACTTAACTTTTTTGCATGTTTCTCCTGATATTATTTTATTTCATTTACATTTTCTCTGTATGGAAAATATCCACCCAACAAGACATCTAATAATAATTGTATTTGAAGCAAACACTTCAATATTGGCAAAATCTAAGGCTGAAGTGTCAGCCATTTTGGTTGATGGCAGATCTCAGATTGGTCTTTGTTGCCTCTTTTACATTTTTACACCCCACCTTGTAAGCCCTATTCTCCCCACTACCCACTGCGGATCCATCACCAGTGCCATATTGAATATACTTAGGAAACAACATATGTCCCACCACAAAAGTCAAAGGGAGGGTTAGGTATAGGCTAGGGGAAGGGGAAACTTAGGTTTAGGCTGCAGGGGAGGGGGGAGGTAGGTTTAAGCACTAGGGGGGGTTAGGCACTAGGGGGGAGTTAGGGTTAGGCACCCCTAAAGGAGGGTTAGGGTAGGGCATTAGGTTAGTACTTACCTTAATTAGCCATCAGGATCTTCACCCCTGCCGGGCTTCCGGTGTCGGGATTTGACACGCCGGCCATGCGGCCGGCAGTAATACCCACTACAACAATTATATTGTATCCGTACTTAGGATGGCGCTGTGTCCCAGGATCAAGTCCAAGCCCCATTATGTACAGACAGAACCCCTCAGTGAAGTGCACTGGCTGGCGCACACTGAATGAGACACCCCCTGTTAAACTGCTGTCCAGGTAACAAGTTCCAGGTGAGGGGAACTGCTACCAGATGTCTGATCCAGATGGAGTGAGCCTGGTCCCAGTCAGGAAACTCTGATCCGTCAAGCAACTTAGCATGGATCGTGACTGACTGTGTATGCTGTTCTGTGATGAGGGACCTATGTCTCTGTCAGGAATCTGTATAGCCTAAAACGGATATTTGAGTCCCATAATTGAATGTAATTTAGAAATAAGCTCCTCATGGCAAGGTCTGTCTACTTTGCTTAATTTAATAACAATTTTAAAAATGCCAACAGCCAAGGTCTGAAGAAATAAGAAGCAGGCTTATTTAATATAAGTAAAATTTTCTTCTTCCTCCAAGGGGGCACAGGCTTTATGCTGGATATAGGTTGGTGAGTTGGGGTCTGGGCACCACATATATAATAATCAATCGGCCCAGGCTTCCTCCACCCCTATGTCACAGGCACTTCAGTTTTTTTGTTGGTGTGTGCAGCTTTGGCACAGTGTGGAAGCTGTGCAAACCGCTTCATACTTTTATTTTATTTTTTTACTTCTGAGTAGGCAGCGCTGGGCGTCCTGCAGTATGCCTTCACTGCTGCTCCACCATCCCAGTGCCGTCGGCCCAGCGCTGGCAAATGGGTCCGCATCTTTGGCCGGAGCTCGACAGGTTGGATGGGAGCCGCAGCAGGGGGACAGGTAAGGCGGTTCCCTGCTTGCGGGGAGCCGCGTTGTCGCTGCTTTTCATCACCGGTTAGAGAGACACTGGCGGTGCTGGCTGTGGGGGACTTGGGTCTTTTCCGCATCCCCCACTAGGGCAGTGGGGTGCTGCGGTGTAGGCCGCCATTTGCCTTCGGGTCCATGCCAGAATGGGGATGTAAGCTCTGTCCGTTGGCTCCACCCCTGCCCCTAGGCGCTATCCCAGAGTGACTCCTCCTATTTCCCCTCCTTCAGATACATTGGGCAGCCATTTTCACCGTGCCTGCTACTTCAGCTTGTCTCCGGAGAGTGCAGGCTCCTAGTATCCCTGTATTGCTCACCCTCAGCGGCTCTGTTATACTATACAGCTCCTTCCTCCTCTCTTGGGGTTGGTTTGTTAAGCGCTTATTGCCTTTTTCTATTGCTGCATTGGATGTTCTATGTGTGTGACTATTTTGTGCACTTTGTAACCCCACTTATTTTTTTATTTGTGGTGCATTAATATTCATTGCTCTACACCTTATTGGCACATCAGTTCCTGGCTCTGGTGTATGGGACTTCCTTGGATTTCTATACTATTTCTTCCAGGAAAGTTCCCAGGGAAGTGGGTGCTCCTGTGCTGCGTAATTGTAGGACTTGTACTGTTGTGTTTTCTTCACAGATTTCGGACCACCATGGTCTTTGTTCGCTGTTTTACAATCTCACAGCATTCACCTGCCAGTCAGGAACCTGCTTGGGCTTCCTCGATATCCCAGGTAATGTTGCAGTTAGTTGATAGGCTCACATCCCCTGGGTCCGCTCCTTCTGCTGGTATCCCTTCAGGCGTGGCCCATATCTCCAATGTGATGCCATCCCCATTGCAGCCTTCTGCTATAGAGTCTCCTTGGATGCAGTCCTTTATGCAGTCAGTGCTGGATTTAGTGCAAGTGTCAGCATCTTTCAAACAGATGCTGGACAGGGACTGCACTTCTAAACGTAAGCCCTCTAGACGAGACAGCTCTACACCCTTGTCTGATATTGATTCAGAATCTGAGGTTTCCTTAAACCATGCGGAAAATGTATCTGTAACTTCTGATGTTAAGACCTCTTCTATTCCAGAGGCTTCCCAACCTCAGGTAGATGTAGTTTCTTTGATTAAAGCCGTTAAATCGGTACTGCTAATCAGTGGTGCTGAGCCGACCCCTATGTGTAACGCTCCAGTGTTTAAGCATCAACAGAAGGTAGTTTCATAGTTTCCTTCCTCCTTGAGCACCTTTTGGCGGAGGCATGGTCCCACCCTAATAGGCGCTTCCAGGTTTCTAAGCGCATTACTTCCTTTTATCCTCTGCTGCCGATCAGGCTAAATGGGAGTCTCCTCCCCCGGTTGATGTGCATGTTGCCCTCCTGGTCAAGAATACCACCCTTCCTCTTCCTAACACGACATCCCTTAAGGAGTGGAAGTTGGAAACTTTTCTCAAATCTATTTATTCTAATGCAGGTGCAGTGGTTCGTCCGGCCCTGGCATCTGCTTGGGTTGTTAAGGCCATCGGTTGCTTGTCAGACGCCCTGGAGGATGGCCTCACTTCAGGTACCCACAGGAATGAGCTTTTGTCTCTCGTGGAGCAGATCCAAGAGGCGGCTTCCTATCTTGGGGAGGTGGCTATAGACCAAGGTATATTAACTTCCAATGTATCGACGTCTTCAGTGTCAGCTAGGCGAGCCATCTGCCTTTGTTCCTGGTGTGCTGACTCTAAGAAGGCCCTTGAAGCTCTCCCCTTTTTGGGGGGATATTCTCTTTTGTCTGGAATTTAACAGGATAGTGGCTACAGGGGGCACATCTAAGATGGCTTTTCTCCCTTCTGGGGCAGCCCCTAGGTTGCGATCTTCTAATTTTCGTTCCTTTTCATCTGCAAGGAAAAGCCAAGGGCTTGTCGTTTTCTAGGTCCCAAGGATCCTCCACTAAAAGTTCTAAGCCAGCAGGTAAACAACCCTGGTCTACCAGGCGCCCGGCTGCTAAGCCAGCCGACGTGCCTGCTGCATGATGGGGGCAGGCATCTACGTGGGAGGGCCAACTTCTACTTTTTTTCAAGGTTTGGAAGACAACCACGACTGACGCCTGGATAAGAGTGGTAGTCTCCCAGGGATACGCAATGATGTTCTGGGAGCATCCTCTGGCCCAGTTTTTTTCCACAGGTATTCCTTTGGCTCAAGAAAGAGCAGAGCTTTGAGGGAGTTCATTCGCTCTCTACTGGTCTCCAAGGTCATTGTTCCGGTTCCCTCGTCTCTGAGGGGCACGGGCTTCTATGCCAGTCTCTTACTGGTGCGGAGGCCGAACAGTTCCTTCCGGCCGATTCTCAACCTGAAGTCACTCAACAGGTACTTGAGAAGTCCCAAGTCCCGCATGGAATCTCTTCGCTCCATTATACTAGCACTGGAGCCGTTGGAGTTTATTGCCTCCTTAGACATCCAGGATGCCTATATGCATGTTCCCATCCGTCTGTCACCAGCAATTCCTCAGGTTTGCTGTTCAGGAGGAACATTTCCAGTTTTGGGAATTGCCATTTGGACTTTCCACAGCTCCTCGTGTCTTCACAAAAATCATGGCAGTCATGGCGGCTCATCTTTGGAGCAGGGGAATCCGAATATCACCCTATCTGGACGACTTGCTTCTACTGGCCCAGGCTCCGGAGGTCCTTAGGGAACACATTTGGATCACGGTGGACCTTCTCCAGAACCACGGATGGGTCATTAATTGGAATAAATCCTGTCTGACTCCGTCTCAAGAGACTGGGTAATGTAGAACGCTGACAGGGATGGAAGATGGACTCCAGGGTTCAGCAGGTGTTCCTCCCAGCAGACAAAGTTTGGGACTTGCAGGCCAAAATGTGTTTATTTCTGCGTCATCACCCAGTGTCAATACACTCTTGCATGCTGAGCTCTCTGGTCTCCACCTTCGACATGTAGGAGTATTCTCAGCTTCATCCCTGTCTTCTCCAGTTAGAGATTCTGGCCCGGTGGAACAGATCCCATCTGCTGCTCAAGTCTCAGATGATTGTTCTCTCTCAGGAAGTATGTCAATCCCTGTTGTGGTGGCTGCAGGGGTCCATTCTGATCGGGGGATGCCCCTTCTGGATTCATTACTAGGTCCTCCTCACCACTGACGCAAGTCTTTTGGAGGTAGGAGACGGTGACCTGTCATCAAACTTTTCAGGGTCGGTGGTCGGCTCAGGAGAGCCAGCTACCGATCAACGTTCTGGAGCTCCGAGCGGTTCACAAAGCGCTCTGTGTAGCTTTGCCTTTCCTTCAGCATCGTCCAGTCCAGGTATTGTCCGAAAACGCAATGGCTGCCGCCTACATAAACCATCAGGGCGACACTCAGTCATGGCGCCATGCGGGAGGTCAGTCGCATTCTCGTTTGGGCGGAGCAACCTCTTCTGTCCCTTTCGGCAGTCTACATTACCGGAGTGGAAAATTGGAAAGCGGACTTTCTAAGCCACCAGGACGTTCTTTTGGGCAAGTGGGTTCTACATCCGTACTTCTTTCACTCCTAGTTCTTTGCTGGGGCTTGCCGGACATCGACATGATGGCATCTCAGCACAATCGTCAGTTTCTGAGGTACGTCTCTCGCACCCAAGATCCTGGGGCCTTTCTGGTGGATGCCTTGGCGGTTCGGTGGACCTTCCCGCTTTTGTCCATCTTCCCTCAAATCTCTCTGATTCCGCGGGTTCTATGCAAGTTGATGTTGGAGGGCGGCACAGTGATCCTAGTGGCTCCCGATTGGCTTTGAAGGGCTTGGTACGTGGATCTTCAGGGCCTGTCCATCGACGCCCGTCTGAGTCTTCCACTGCGGTCAGATCTTCTGTCTCAGGGCCCCGAATCTGTAATGTCTCGCTTTGATGGGACGGCTCTTGAGACATCCATCCTGAGGGCTGAAGGGTTCTCTAAGATGGTCATTAACACTATGCACAATGCCCGTAAGCCCTCTTTGGCTAGAATTTACCATCAGGTATGGAGGTCTTACTCTGACTGGTGTTCGGCTAGGAGTTTTAACCACAGGTTATTCCGACTTTCTCGAGTTTTTTCTTTTCTGCAGGCAGGGTTGGATTTGGGCCTCTGCCTTGCTTCACTAAAAGTGCAGGTTTCAGCCCTTTCTGTACTCTTCCAGAGACAGATTGCACTGTTACCTGATGTTTGGACTTTCCTACAGGGTGTCCTACATGTGCTGCCTCCATTTGTACCACCAGTGGCTCCTTGGAATTTGTCTTTGGTCCTTAGAGCTCTTCAATCTTTGCCTTTTGAGCTTTTAGACATAGTGGACATTAGTTGGCTTACCTGGAAAACTGTCTTCCTTCTTGCCATAGCTTCTGCCCGGCGGGTGTCGAATTTGAGCGCATAGTCCTGTTGCTCTCTATTTCTGATCTTTCACCGGGACAGGGCTGTCCTTCGAACATGATTAGGCTACCTTCCTAAAGTGGTTTCCAGGTTCCACATCAATTGAGAAATTGTGGTCCCTTCTTTCCAGGTTTCGGATTCTACTCCGGAGGAGGCCTCCTTGGATGTATGTGGATAGGACAAAGGACCTTCGTTTGACAGATGCTCTCTTTGTCCTCTATGACTTTCACAAACTGGGCTGGCCGGCTCCAAAACAGTCTTTGGCTAGATGGATCTGTTTGACTATCTGCCATGCTTATGCTGCGGCTGCCCTTCCGTCATCGTCCGTGGTGACTGCTCATTTTACCCGGTCTATGGAAACTTTGTGGGCAGTGTGACGTGGTGCCTTTGCAGAGCAGCTGTGTAAAGCGGCCACGTGCTCCTCTGCTCATACGATTCTGAAGTTCTATTCCTTTGACACCTTCATCCAAATGCCACATCAGGGGAGGCGAAGAGTTCTCAGCGCAGCCCAGGAGCGTCCCCTCTCTTAGGGGATTATCTTTGGGCTTGGCCTTGCGCAATGGGAGTAGACACTGGTCGTACACCTCTCGTTGCGGCACATTTGCTTCCTACGTGTATCATTTTTCCTCTAAGTAGAAGGGGTTTATGGAATCCACAACTACTTTTTTTTTTTTTATAACATATTTTAAGGGTTAGTTGTTAAATGGAAAATACAAAAAAAGTGACTATTTTGAGGTTACATAATATATAAATTAAAGCAAAAAATCTGTATGAAATTAATGGTCGGGTGGGTAGGAGATAAATATATAACATGCATTTTTCTTGACCATGTGTTATACTTCCTAAATGTATGCAGCACAGAAGGTCTGGGCTTGATCAGAGAGGCATATTTATTCAGCCACGTTCATTACTAGTGCCATTTCCATATGAGTTTTTTTGTTTTTGTTTTTATAAACTCCTCTTACAATCACCCAGGAAAGTAGCTGCTTATTAGTATTGTCAGTTTGTGGACTTTCTCTCTCCTGACTAATTGGAAAGTCATCAGGTACGAATTGGTTAGCGAGAAATACATCACCTCCAACACTATCATGGATTACCTAATAAAACTGACTAATTAGCATTAAATTATGTGAAATATGCACTGTCTTGACTAATTAGCCTATAGCCATTTAAGGTTCATTCTAATTGTAAGTACATGAAAGCATATTAGAGGAGGAAAAATACGGTACACTAGGTCTTCTATGAAAAGCGCTAATGTAGACTCCCACCCTGTAACGTCTGTCTCCTGTATCCTGTTATATGACTCTACGTTGTGTCTGTGCCTCTGCTGTATCGTGCCAAAGCCTGATGGAGAAAAGAAGGATTCTGGAGTGAAGTCAGGATGAATCCTATGTGCCAAACAATTGCTGTTTCCAACGCTCAGCATTTTTTTCTTTTTGCTGTGTTTTAGGTACGCAATCTTACTTACATGGTGACTCGCAGGGAAAAGATGAAGCGCTCTGTTTGTAAAGTTCAGGAGCAAATATTTAATCTTTACACAAAACTCATGGATCAGGAAAGAGGCAATGCTGGTATGTTACATGCTCTGTTACATAATAAAATGCACTAATCTTCTGTCAGAATTGTATCCTTCTAACCTAAAGGGTTTTGCCCTATTAGGACATGTCACTTTCCAAATACAGCACAGTGTTTAGTGAGCGCGGATGTTTTTTTATTCTCCTAAAAGTCGTGTATATGCAGAACAAAGGTTAAGTGAGGACATCTGTATGATTGGGCCCCTCCTGGTACCCCCATCCAGTGGGATATTGCACTTGTATTTTTATTTTATATAAATGATTATACTTCCTTTTTTCTTAGATTAAATGCATGTAGCCCTTTATATAGTGTTATCCATAAGTACTTACCTGTACTCTTCTTTTGTTTGATGTAATCCATTTGGGAGATCCGATCATCTGTTGTGAACAGAGTTAATGGCCATGTGCCCACCTACTGCTTAGGAAACAAAGCAGGAGCAGTCTAATTTGTGATGGAGATTAATTGACACCACAGACTTTGAGAAATAAATAACTATCTGGTGGAAGGAGTGGTGTTTCTTGAAGAGTGGAGTACATTTTCTTTAGTGGTGCAAAATTATTAAATGAGATGAAAGTTCAGCACATTTGAGGGGTGGATTACCCAGCTTTCAGGAGGGAGTGCAGTCTTTTTCTCCCTGCACTACTTACTGTAGGTCTCACTGCTTTTTTTGAGGTGTTTTGCAACTTCCAAATTTAGTGCCTACAGACGATTAAAGAGCAGTGGAAATTACCTTTTTGTTAGTGCCATGGGGATGTAGTTGGCATCCCGACAGTCAGGATGCCAACGGTCACAATACCGTCATCCTAACTGTCAGAATCCCAGTGCAAAATCAGAAAAACAGGGTAAACTATTAGGAGGAGATGGTAAATCCCACGCTTTTCATTTCAACTTGCGAACATCTATTTATTGAACTGTTCTGTTATTTTTAGATCTCATGGCTCAATGTAATATTGTATTTTTTTCACCAGGTGCCTTTTCGGATACCTTGCTACTCTTTAATACCCAGCCATCTGACCCAGATGCTCCAAAAATAGAGGATTTGAAGTGGCACTCTGCTTATTTCAGGAAACAGCTGGGATCATCTTTGGGACACTCCATGAAAATGTCCCATAAAAAGAGCAGAGAGAGATCACTGAGCACCATGAAACCACTGCAGTCTCGTTCCAGCTTCTCCGATAAAAGGAGGGAAACTCCATCTGCTGATTCTACTGTTGCCAAGATTCCACCAGTTCAGCAGAAGAATGGGACCAGCATGCCGGAGCACAGGAAAAGACGGGACAGCCGTTCTCATTGTGACATTGTAAAAGCAGAGCTCAAGGAGAAGCCTCACAAACAGCAGCATAAATCACTGCGGCCTACAGAGCTGACCGAAAAGCAGGTTGAAAACAAGAGGACCCCAAGCCAATGTGGTGGTAAAACAACTGCTCTAGTCACAAAGAAGCCCACTGCTGGAAACCGCTTGCCTAGGTTCAGTGGCTCCCTAATCAAAATCCATTGCAACCAGACATCCGTAAAAGTGCCTACAAGCCCTGTGAAAAACTGGGGGGGATTCCGAATTCCAAAGAAAGGAGAGAGACAACAGCAGAAAGCGGAAACTTGCCAGCCGGACACAAACTGCCAGTACTTAGGTCTGGTCTCAGCAAACGATAGGACAAAAGATAAGCTAAAGCTTGTCGGTGAGAATGATGGCTACATCCCTGATGCGGAAATGAGTGACTCTGAAACAGAATCAACAGAGAAATGTCCACTACAAAGGCTCTCATCGAGCAGCAACATGAGTAGAGGGTATGAGACAGACATTATTAGGAGAAGCATATTAGCCTCTTGACTGGACAAACATGTTGAGCTCACTGCACTATGATCACAGGACATATTGATTGAATACAATCGGGATAACATTGTTTGCAGGAGGCAAGGAAGGCTTGATTTGTTCTTTTGTTAATCGACAGGTCAATAGTCAGCTCTTCATTTACTTGCTCCAATGTGTTTACTTGCACTTGAAAATCCAGGACTTTCTTCCCACCAAGAATATTTTCTTCCTCATTTAGCTGAAAACTCAGTGTTCATGTATCTGTTTAAGTGGGACATCGAGTGTAACCAACTGCCAGGTTTACAAGCTGAGGGTAGGCTGCACTGGAAGTGCTTTCTTTTGCTCATTGAAAGCACATTGAAGAGCTTTTGGAGTGATACACAAAATATGGTTTCTGGGTACTCCAACTTACTCTTCTGGCCCGTTACATTTCCTTGCACTTGATCTGTACTTCAGGCATGGTCTTAAGTAACTTTTATGTTTGCCTGTTAAGGTGTTATGTTAGCACAATGGCTATTCATGTGGGGTAGAGACTAGCAATATAATTAAATGTATAGAAGAGAAGCAGCACCTTGTGGGTGTGATACAATATGCACTTATTATGTTTAGGGAACTGGAATAAAAGGGAGCACACCTTCCTCAAAATAAAGCTCTACACTGTGCACCTATACTAATGAGCTGTTTATACTTTCACCATCATAGACCTGGTGTAGCAGGGATTGGTGTGACATTTATTTGGTAGAGATGATCTCTTGGCTTGATGCAGCAAAAGCACGACCAAAACGTCTCTGTAAGGGCACATGACGCTGTAGCCTGGTGAATGTTAAGCTTGCTTGGCAAACAGTGGACGCCATTTTCTGAAGAGCCCAATCAGTACGAGGTCCTAAACATGAAGTATAACTGACATCAGTCTGTGGGTCTCGTACAATGTAAGTTTTCACTTTGTAGTAAAGCTTACAGGATAGTGACTGAACCTGGGTTGTAACCCTAATTGCAATTATGTGTGCACATTACTGACAATAATGCTGTTGCATACTGGTAAACCTGTAGTGCTGCAGCTGTGTGTCTACAGATATAATATACATTCCACTCCCACTTTTGTCTGTAGCCGCCACTTTACCTAATTAGTTATGCTCAGTGAGGGTATTCATGAGGTAATAATAATGGAACATCTATCAATCACAAGAGTAGCAGAGCCAACCATGTTCTTCCCAGACGGTTTATGAGGTTGCGGGGGGGAGGGGGTTAGTGAGCACAGACAGAACTCCTAGATGAAGTGTACAGAGGGTGCAGCCTGTAATTACCAAACCTCCGTCCTCAACCTCCCCCTGCCATCTGTCAGTTTGCTGTGAACTCTGTTGGCCGAGATCCTTTTTCCAACGGGGATAGCTCCATGCAGTACTCTGTAAGCGAGTACCGGGCGTTGTAAGAAAAGTGCCGGGCAGAGGCCCTGGGGAGAACATGGTCAATAGTAATCCTTGGTGCTGGCTCTGCCAATTGGAAATGGGTATCAGATGATGATCCCTCCTATTTCTTGTAATGGCATAATTATATAATCCAACACACTGCTCCGTATTGCTAGATGTTAAGCAATATATACCAGTGGATATTCAAGTAGGCTCAAACTGGGTCAACAAAATATCACATTTATTGAATATACAATATAAAAACAAGAACCTGGGTTGTAATGACATGACAGGGACTTTGGAACTACCATTCTCCAAATGGCAAAAGCGTTTCGTGGTGTGCTGTGGAACTCAGCCCGAATCCGGATGACTGCTCCATAAACAATAGTTTACACACACCACCGGCCCAATATGGTATGCATGGAAAGATCCCATCTTTAATGTTTGTTTATTTTATGTTATTCTGAACCACGTGTGTGGCCAATTGGCAATATCCTATGTGGATGCCTGTTCTTGTTTTTATATTGTATATTCAATAAATGTGATATTCTGTTGACACAGTTTGATCCTGCTTGAATATCCATTGGTATATATTGCTTAACAACCTACATCTAGCATCAAGGAGCGCTGGGTTGGATTTAATTTCTTTTTCTATATATCGTAATTGAGTAGAAGTGTTACTTATTCTATTGTATCCTACCTGCTGCATATTTGGTGTGTACTGCGCCAGATAAAGTTTTTGTTTCGTTATTTCAATTATTTTATCATTTATATCATGCAATGATCCATATGGTCGGCCCGGTTGGAGCGGATGATTCAAAAAGTATAGACACTAACTATTAAGACTCCCCGCCTGCTTAGTCTCCCCCAGAAAACAAAAAAAAAAGAAAACAGTTCAGCTTGGGGTAATAACTTGTGCAGTACTTGGAGTTGGAAACTTAGGTTTATCCTATAAAGCAGGTGGAGATCCTTAAATGGAAGGGTATATAAAAACAATTACCTGCCTTTTTCTTGTGTCACACTTTGGTACTTTTAATATAGGCTCAAACAATAGAAAGCTTTTGTCCTGTGTTGAGAAGTTATATTAGTATGTGATGTGACTTAGCGAGTACATGTCTGAGAGTTCACATATTTGGTCTTCCAAGCCAACTGTTCTCATGATCATAGATCCACTGTCCTTTAAATACTCTTGGAATATCGGGTGTACAGTTATGCTGTACAGCTTGTCAGCCACACGCGGGGCACCATTAGAGCGCATCCAAATGATGAGGAACGTAGCAAAAAGGGAAATGTATAGAGCTCTTTTCAGTTCTATATATCAATGGTGTATGTGTGGACAGCACATTGCATAAAGATCTGGTAATGCCCATCCTGCTCTATTTCACAGTCAGGTTTCTAGTTTTGCGTATCGTGTGTAATGGAACAAGGGGTAATTTTCTCATCTGGACAAAGCATAGAGCTCTGCAATCTCTCTGACAAAGAGGCTGAAACCCAGGATGAACCCTTTTATTTTATTTTTAAATTCTAAAATACTCTTATAGTCCCATCTTTTTACTTTATTTGATTAAGGCTGAACGTAATGCACAACATCCTTTGTTTTAAGTTGTTTTTGTTCCTGGTACACACAACATGGATGTCAGTTTCCAGTCATCCCTCATCACGACTATGCTGCATAGTGTCTGTATATTACTGGGGACATTAGTGAAGACTGTTCCTTCACTAGGTGACAGGTATCTTTGCAGAAAATGAAGTGCTCCCCAGCTTTTCTACATTATTCCCCCCCACTCTATGTATTTTTATTTGTTTGTTTTTCGATTTGTTTTAGGAGTTTGGATAAGTAGGTGCATTTCTGTAGTAAGTGATTTGTGCTTAGAGATGTCGCTAGTAAAGTGGAAAGTCTTTTTTTTTTTTTTTTTTTTTTTTTTTCCCAAAGCCATTTCTGAAACGTGTCAGATGTGCAGTCTGTCTTGACACTGACTTACTCTGGTAATTTGCACTGTCTTCTCTGTGTATATCCAGCTGTAGACAAGTTTTTCTTTAGTCTATGATGTGTAAATAATAATACAAGAGGCTACATATGAACACTATACTGTGATCTTGGAGTGTGTGCTCTCTGATAAAGCCCTAATACCCTTGCTCTACCACTAGTTTTCCTTCTTAGTGCTTCTAGCGTATGACCTCCCAGCAGCTTACAAATCACTCGAACACATTTGTAGACCATACAAAATAATTCCTAACAGAAATTAGGAAAGAATAGTCTTGGAAAATATTGGTTAATAAATGCACACTGCTGGCCCATGTTTATAAAAATCTACTGCTTCAGAGGTAGTACAGTGTGTAATTAAACAAACCCCACCTTTTACCAGTTGTCTTCTTGCAGAATTCATCTATTTACAACTCCCTTGAACTTTGTTTCCTGATTCTGTCCCACTAACTGTTAGGCTAATAACACAGCAGATGCCCACAGGACAGACTGCAGACGGTCTTCTGGTGTGGCTATTCATTATAGTTGGCTCTTGACCTGAATTGTTTACTGATGACCATCTAATAAACTTACACCTAAACTTGCTATTTGCCAAATATTGTTTGTCTATGACTGTCCCTTACAAATAGGATTCCTTAAACTCTTAGTTTTTTTATTTTAAGAACAGAAATAATAAGGTTTCATTCATTCATTTGTTTATTTAACGGACAATTTAACCTGTGAAATGCATTTCTTCTATAGGACAAACTTGTAGTCTGTCCTGGTTTCAGTAGAATGAATTCAGGAACTACAAGGTGCCACCAAGAACCAGCAGGGAGGGATATGTGACCTGCAGAGTTTTAATTGGCAGGTTTTTGTGAATTCCTTTATATTTGTTGTACTGTATTTCAGTCTATATAAAGGCTTACTTATTGTTGCAATCTGGGCTGTATGTCACAATTGTGGCACTATCGATAGTGAAGCATTTCTGGACATGGCACTTTTCACAAATTAACTTTAAAAAAAAAAAAAATGACCACATATGTTCTGTAAATCATCCTGGTACAAAGCTAAATGTTGTTGTAACGTTTACCAGTAACCATTCTCTGTGTGGGTAACAGTTCTAGCACAACATATGGCACTATTACAGCGTCTAACACCGTTGTTAGAAGGAATTACATGCTATGTCAGCTATAGTTAGTGAGCTACAGGTCACTGAGGCTTGCCGGATGTTATATGAAGTACGATGAATCCTATTAGTTTTGTTTTAAACTAGATATTTATCATCAAAGGATGGATGGGATTTGGAGCTTTGTGGTAGTTTAAAACGTGCTGAATTAACTATTAAGGCCTGCTATGTAGCACACCTACTTTATAGTATCACAGTGTAACAGTAGACTTAGCAGGACCAGTCTATGGGCAAACCATACGCCACGGGTTGGGTACGGGATGACAGCCCTAGAGATCCCGGCGGTCAGATTCCTGGCGCCGGCATCCCGACAGGGTTAGCATACAGACACTTGTTGATCGGTATGCTAACCCTCCCCCTCTCCCTACCCTAACCCTTCCTCCCCACTACCTGAACCTTACCCCCCACCCTCTAGTGCCTAAACCTAACCTCCCCCTCCCCGCACCCTAAACCTGATCCTCCCCCCTTAGTGCCTAACTTTAACCATCCCCCTAGTGCCTAACCCTCCCCCCCAACCCAGCTACTTTCCTTCTGTATCCCAGCGGTCATGATGCCGGTGCCAGGTTTGTCACCGGTGTCTGGATTCTGGTGCCAGTAATGTATCGGCATCCCGACTGCTGGGATGCCGAACATATCCCATATGCCACTGTCACAGCTTTCTCTACTATAACTTCCATGTACTGTACTTGCAACAAAATTACATCAGTCATATGAATTGCATGTGTAAAGGCGGTGTTTCTTTTCAACTGATAGAACTGTAGGGGTTCTACGCACATTGGGGGAGATGCATTAATCTGGCACCTATCATGCGGTAAATGCCTGGTTCAGCCAGCACCTGCATGTATTAACAGTTGGTTTGCTGAAGAGGGAGAGTGATAATTACATGATTGCCGAAGTTCGCACTCCCTCTTTCAGCTTCTGACCGCAGCTTGTAGTGCGTGTGCACATGCACCGGTCAGAAATACCCAGCAGCAATCCCTGGCTGTCAGAACTGTTCTATGCATGCGGCAACAACAGCTGCAACTGTCGGAACGGTCAGTGGCACTGACTGTTCATACATTGGCACCCTATCATAAAGATAGGAGCGCCGATAATGACAGGCGCATTCTGCACACTTCCCTGCATTACTACCTACAGGGAAGCGATAAATGCAGCACTTAACGTGCGCACTTACCATTTTCTCCCTCTTCTGCCCCTTCATACATCTCCTCCATTGTATGAAGATACAGACCTGAAATATTAGTGTTCTTGATGGCGAAGTCTCAAGTTGGTGGAGCATATGTTACTAAACAGATTCACCCAACTGGACCCATGCTAAGGTGTGGCTGGTGAATCTATCTAGTAATTTATACTTACCCATACCTGGGAAAATCATATTTTTGCACTTGTGAATTAAAAAAATGATGAATGTTCTAGGAATGGGACCCCTTAGTTTAATTCGGAGGAGGAGGTGCCTTTTGACACATCCATTAATTCATATTTTAGTGTTTTCTGCACGGATAGTGTAAGCCACTATAAAATGCAAAGTCAAAATGAGTTTACGTTATAATATGTTTTCCAATACCATTTCATTTAAATTATATTTGTTGCCATTAGCTACACATGGGGAGATGTACCAAACCTTGGAGAGAGAGAAAATTTGAAATAAAGTACCAACCAATCAGCTCCTGTCATTTTTCAAACACAAAATGTAAAATGACAGGAGCCGATTGGTACTATATTTTTCTCTAATGTTTGATACATCTCCCCCATAGTTGTAAAACTTAAATGACTAAATATGCAGGTTTATATCTGTGATTGTTTTTCCCATAACAAAGTGATGTAACGTTGTCTTGTTACTAATCTATTGATCAGTCTCTGACAGACTTGTCCACGTGCTTACAGGATGTGTACAATTTATTTTTTCTGTAAGTTACAAGAATTATGGCCATTTCCTGGACTCACTGACTCTACTCTTCTTGCTTTCTCTGCTTTTGTCCCACTTTTTCTTTTATTTAAGTATTTATAAGCTAGTTAAAGTCAGCTTTATTTTTTCAGCGCAGATAATTCGTAGAATTGTGCCTTTTTGTCTGTATGTGAATAAATGCTGTACATTTTGCTAAACGATTCCGAGTCTTTTGTAGTTTGCAATTCATCATGGTTCCATTATATTTAGTTTATTAGATTTTACAATTAAAATGTGCCATGCCAGTCCACGGTACTTTCAAAGAAACATTATGTTTATCCATGTCAAATGTATGTGCTTTTTATTTTAAGTAGTGAAGGAGGGGAACTTTTTGACATGGAGATAATGGAATTGCAGGCAATGATATACAGCCAGTTTGTCAGGATTTGCATGATATCATCATTGAATAACTGGGAAAATTCTATTTCTAGCAGTTGAGGTGAAGCCGAATTGTACTACAGAAGATAGGCTGTGGGTAGGAGTCAGTTTAGTAAATGTACCCCTATTGTTAAATATGAAATAAAGTGAGAGATTTTAGAAGAGGAGATGTTCCCCATAGCAACCAATCAGATTCTAGCTATTAACTTCCAGAAGGTACTAGATAAATAAGTAGAATCTGATTGGCTGCTATGGGCAACATCACCACTTCTAAAATCTCTCACTTTAGTAAATATACCCCCAGGTTTCTGTAAAATAACATAAGGTGTACATTCTGAACTCTCTGTTGTCCCAGCTGTAGGTATGTACTGTATGTATGGAAAAACTTAGCCAGCCATTCTTGGAGAAAGGAGATTATCAACTACATTTTATACAATATCCATTGTGTATACCAGGGGTGATCAGAGCTGTTTCCCATTTGTGGCATTGTGCCTTTTATTAGGTTCCAACTGTGATTGGCAGGGAGTCTCACAGGTTCCTTATCTGTGCAACTATCCAGGTGCCAAAGCTCAGAACTGGGGGGGGGGGGGGGGGGAGATTGTGTGTGTGTGTTATTAAATTTGCAAAAATCGTAAAAAAAAAACCCTTTACACGTTGTCATTAATAGGGTATTGTGTGTAGAATTTTGAGGACAAAAATGTATTTATTCCATTCTGGAATAAGGCTGTAACATAACAAAATGTGGAAAAAGTGAAGCGTCGTTAATACTTTCCGGATGTAGTGTGTGTGTGTGTGTGTGTGTGTATATATGTGTGTATATATATATATATATATATAATTTTCATATTCACAAATTGGCGGCACTCGAAGAATGTGAATCAAGTATTTCGGGGTCAGGAACCCCTTCATCAGGACACACAGTGATAAAGTATATAAATACTTACAGTAAATGGCTCTCCCACCTGTTCCGTTCCAACTAGCATTTCAGCAGCTGGTCCTGGTTGATGCCACTTCTGGAATGATGTCATTGCTGCAACCGGAAGTGAAGCTCTGGAAGCAGGACGGGCAGCCAGGGAGAGGGTGAGAGTCACTTACTGTAAGTATTTAGATTCTGCTTGTTGTACCTTATCACTGTGTGTCCTGATGAAGACCCCAAAACGTTGATTTATTAAAAACCGCTTGATTCACATTTTACAAGTCTTGAACGCTGCCTAATTGTATTTGGTGTGTGCTATTCTTTGGGGAAGACTCCCAAGCCAGATATCATTTGGTGGGCGGCCAGCAGAGTGCTTTCAAAAATAGGTGTTAGTTTTCTTTTTATCAATTAACAAAATGCAAAGTGAATGAACAGAAGAGAAATCAAATCAGTATTTGGTGTGACCATCCTTTGTCTTCAAAACAGCATCTGTTCTTCAAGGTACACTTGCATAAAGTCAGGGATTTTGTATGATTCTAATCAGGTGTATGAATAACTAATCATACCAAACAGATGATAATGATCATCATTTTCCTATGCAGGTTGAAACTCATTAACTGAAACATAAACCGCTGTGACGGAGGGTTAAAACTGGGTTAGGAACAGCCAAACTCTGCTACAAAGGTGAGGTTGTGGAAGACAATTTCATGTTACAGGTCATACACAATGGCAACACTGAGCACAGCAACAAGACACAAGGTAGTTATACTGCATCAGCAAAGTCTGTCCCAGGCAAAGATTTCAAAGCAAACTGGGGTTTCAAGATATGCTGTTCAAGCTCTTTTGAAGAAGCACAAAGAAACTGGCAACGTTGAGGACCATAGACAAAGTGGCCGGCCAAGGAAACTTAGCGCATTGCATCATGCTTGCTTCCCTTCGAAATTGGAAGTTTTCCAGCTCAGAACTGGCAGAAACCAGTGGGACCCAGGTATACCCATCTACTGTTCTGAGAAGTCTGGCCAGAAGTGATCTTCATGGAAGAGTTGCGGCCAAAAAGCCATACCTTCAACGTGGAAACAAGGCCAAGCGACTCAACTATGCACAAATACATTGGAACTGGGGTGCAGACAAATGGCAGGAGCTCTGGACTGATGAGTCAAAATTTGAAATATTTGGCTGTAACAGAACACAGTTTGTTCGCCGAAGGGCTGGAGAGCGATACAATGAGTGTCTGCAGGCAACAGTGAAGCATGGTGGAGATTTCCTTGCAAGTTTGGGGCTGCATTTCAGCAAATGGAGTTGGGGATTTGGTCAGGATTAATGGTGTCCTCAATGCTGAGAAATACAGGCAGGTAATTTTCCGTCATGTAATACCAATAGGGAGGCGTCTGGTTCCAAATTTATTCTGCAGCCTGACAATGACCCAAACATACAGCCAATGTCATTAAGAACTATCTTCAGCGTAAAGAACAAGGAGTCTTGGAAGTGATGATATGGTCCCCACAGTGCCTGATCTCAACAGTCTGTCTAGTATTACATGGAGAGAAGGATTTGAGAAAGTCTACAACCACAGAAGATCTGTGGCAAGTTAGTTCTCCCTGCTGAGTTTCTTCAAAAACTGCAAGTATACCTAGAAGAATTGATCCTGTTTTGACGTCAAAGGGTGGTAACACAAAATATTGATTTGATTTAGATTTATCTTCTGTTCATTCACTTTGCATCTTGTAAATTGATAAAAATAAAACTAACACCTCTATTTTTGAAAGTACTCTTACTTTGCAGCATTTTTTCCACACCTGCCTAAAACATTTGCACATAACATAAGTGGGGTCTTACGAAGAGAAACCTTTTCCACATTATTGGTCACGGTCGGTACTTGCTCAATTTTTATTTTTTTGCTATTAGTTGGCTCTGCCTAGGTGGTTTCACACAGAGAGGATTCTCAGCAAACGGTTGTTAAAAACCTTGCAGCAGCATTTACCATTAGCTGAAAAGCAGTTTTGTCTAAAAGTGATTCATAAAAGTCTATAAATCTTCCTGCACATGAAGCTGTAGGTGTCATCCTGAAACTGTTTTCTTAGGAGTTCTCTATTTTATGCAAAATTCTTGTATGACTCCACTCTAAGGGGTAAATTTACTAAGAGTCGTGTTGGTCCGAGATTGCAATCTCGGGTGAGTTCAGGCATTTATTTCAACTCGCAAATTTACTAAAGGCAACCGCTGTTGAGATTTCTCCATTTTCACTGATAAATTCGGGTGAGATTGCCAACTTGAATAAACTCACCATCAGACAAACTCTGAAGTACTTTTCATGAAAAAGATACAACTCTGGAATTTACCAAGATTCGAGATTACAATCTCGAGTGTAATTGTAGCAAAATTGCAGCTAAATTGAAGTTTCAAATAGACCACCTACTGAGCTGCGAGTTTGGCAGAAACATACACAGATCAGTGTGATTTGTGTATGTTTCTGCATGTAAACACTAAAGGGTTAATAAAAATGATGTAGGGTAGCCCCACCAAAAAGCATAACCAGACTCAGGTTGTTCACCCAGTCCTGATTCCTAAAAATACAAGGGAAAAAACGACTACGATTAACCTGTATTTTAGGAACCAGCACTGGGCTGCTGAGCCTGTCCTGATTAAAAAAAATAGGGGGAGGGGATTGCGTAGAGGCTCCCCAATTTTTGAAACCAGCTCTGGACTCAAAACCGGCCGGGGTGTAATGCCACAGCCAGGGGACCCTTTCACCGGGTCTCCCCAGCCAAAGCATTATCACCCCAAGCCGGTCAGACCAATCCGTGGGTCTCGGCAGGTGGGGACCCTCCCAATAAAGGGATCCCCCCTCTCCTGAGCACCCGAGGCTTAGACTGAAGTCCGGGGCTCTTCCCCGCACCCCTGGGCTGTGGGTACGGGGATAGTAGTGTTGAAAAAAGATAGTAACTATTGTTTTTTACAGTGAAACTACAGGTGCCAGCATGCCTGTCCTTTGGCACTTGCGGAACTACAAGTGCCAGCAGGCAGCCAGCACCTGTATCCCAGCTGTAAAAAAATAGTGAAAAAAAACACAAGACACACACACCATAGTAAGTACAATTTTATTACCTACCACACTCACACACATACTTACCTGCCGCCAGCTGGTCGGTCCCCTTTTCCAGGTAGTAATCCAACGAGTGTTCCTGTAAACAAATAAATAACATGACAGGCAGGCCAAGTAGACTCTTTGCTGGGGCACTCTTTAATAATTGTATGAAAAATTAATGATATGAAATGATAATAAAATAATAATTTTAATGATTCACTCGTTAAAATATTGGTGCTGAAAGCACTAAATTACATTACATGACAAGACAAAAGACAAACATTAAACATATAATAATTAAAAAATTATTGTTGTGGGTCCCCAGCTTCCCAGGGATCCCCGGCCTGGGCTGACTAGCGGTTAGGGGTAATGCTTTGGCTGGAAACTGTTCCCCTGGCTGTGGCATTACTCCCCTGCTATAAAAAGTTTGGTGCTGGTTCTGGAATTTACAGCCCAGTGCTGGTTGCGCTAAATACAGGTGACCACTACATCTTTTGTCACCTGTATTTTGGCAACCAGGGCTGATTCTAAATAGCCTGGTGCTGGTTGTGCTTGATACAGGGGACCACTACGCGATTTGTCCCCTGTATTTTGCACAACCAGTACTGGGACTCCAAAGCCCGGTGAAGGTTGTTTTTTGGGGGGAGGGGGACCATGCTGTTAGATATATCTATCTGTTTTTACATTTTTTTTTAAACACAAAATCACAGTTTGATCTCACTGATCCCGTCCGTGCTTCTGTGTTTATTTACACATAGATGCATGTATCACAGATCTCCCTGATCCAGGCATGCATTTGTTAGTTCGAGTTAGTCAAAACCGTAAATAGTAATGAATAATACGAATGACAACGAATGATTACACCATCGAGCAACACAAATGACAGGAACTCTGCAGCTTAGTAAATTCAGTAACCTGAACGAAAAATGAAACTCATGAATTCGGACGATGTCATCCGAGATTGATCTCGGAGGAAATTGATAGAAATCAGCACTTTAGTAAATTTACCACTAAGGGTGCTTATATAGTGGTGTTAATGTTTTTTTTTTTTTTTTTTTTTTAAGACATGTAAAAAATTTCTTTGCAGTTATGTACGCGTTTTATGTGTTCACAAGTGCATTAAATTTGTGGTTGTGTCAAATATACCTTACTTGGCAGCACTTGCATGTGGGTATGATTAAAGAAAACAAAAATAACAATTTTATATCAATAATGACCTTTCTCTATAAGTCACTTTATCACTAGAGATGCATCTATTGTCCCCCTATTTCTTCTTGTTATTACACTCTTCCTTAAATGATGAGTGGCTAACCTAGTGAAGACGAGTATAAGTTGTGGTAAGGAACTAAGGGCCTGATTCAGACCCACTCGCGAGCGGCTGTCCGCTCGCAAGTGGGTCGATGGTGTGCACTGCGCATGTGCACGACGGAGGGAGCTCCGTCATGCGCGAGACGCGACGAGCGAAGGACTTTCCTTCGCTCGTTGTGTCTGATCAAAGGGGGCGTGCTGTCGATGTTCATTGATAGCACACCCCCTTTGGTGGGCGTGCCTGCCAGATGGAGGCGTTCCCAAGGGAACGCCTACCGTCAGAAGCCGGCCCCACTGACATCACTAGTGATGTCAGTGGGAGTGATTTTGGCTTTGATAGAGCCAAAATCACTCCTGGCCTTGCGGTTGAGAAACTCAACCGCAGGCTTCTGCTCGCACTGGCGATGGTCGCAATGGTCAAGACCATAGCGACCATCATCCTGCACGCTCGTATAGGCTGTGGGTGGTGACCCACAGCTATACGAGTGTCCAGGAGGACGCTCGGTATTTATGGAGGTGGGCCCTGATTCAGAGTGAGCGCTCTGGTCAGAACGTCTGGCTCTGAATCAGGGCCTAATTTCACTCCAATCTTGTCATTGTGGTGCTTGAAACTCTAAACATTCAGAACAGCCAAAACCAAGGCGATTTCCACGCTTGTTTTTAAGAAGTGATCTCATTACCTATTAAGTTGGTGTCAGTAGAATGAATACTTTCAAGCCCATTGCCCCTCTTCCTATGTATCTTTAGTGTTGTAGGCATTCTTTTGAGCATTGGAGCCTTTTGTTTTGCTGCTGTCTAGGAAGACCTCCATTTATTTTCTGGATGATCCTTGAATAAGGTAGGATAGCATTTTCAATATTACAACTGCTGTCAAGCCTTAGAAGCTGCTTAAGTTCTAAACTCAACAGGGCAACGCCTCGAAGGGCTGCAAAACGGCATTCCTAGGATACAGGTGATGCAGCCTGCTTCTAATCTTCAAGGCACCTTTCCTACATGTAGGACATGCTCCTTTAAAATGTTAGGCAGACCTGGCTGCTAATCCTTATTGTCAGCAATCCATACTTCATCACATATTGCTGAAGAAACCAATGTTTTCTGCAAAAGGGAGGAATCAATATCTACTGCCAGTGCTTTTTATGATCCCTGGAAACGGTCATGGGAGAATTTTCCAAGCCCCCAGGCTGCCTACTCAGGATCATCATAGTCTACATCTAAACCATTTTGTGCTTCTGAACAAGAAAACTCAAAGCTGGTAACAGTGGTAAATCATACTGACTAAATGCTAGACGTTAGGGGCACAAAAGTAGTTGTCTTACGCAGCGACTACAAGTCACACTTTGATGATGGTGAGAACAAAGGGCTCAGACAGACAATTAGAAAAAACATATTTTTTGCTGTGTCTTTTTATCCCTTTTCATCTCTGGATCCCAAAGACCTGGAAAGTGCTCAATTGTTGCTGTAGAATAGTCATCTGCCCTTTCCTTGATCATTAGTAGTTGGCGGTTTTTTACTCCGTTCTCTTTCTGGTCTCCACGTGGGATGGTTCTCTAGCATTGTAGCTGCATCAAAAAATACATAACAGGCCAAAATTACAGTTGACGCATTCAATATGTCTGATGTTTCTAGGCCTCAATTTGAACGTGATCATTCATGGCCTAATTTCTCCACTTCTCACCAACCCATGCGCTACCATCTATTATTGTATAAAAGTAGTGGGGATCATGTTTTCCATTCATTGATCATGTCTCTTAAGCATTTCATCTTGCGATCTTATATGATATTTACAGTCTGGGGTGGTTTTGAGTTTTCACATAATCAAGCAGCTAGTCATACTATCCGTGTGCTCTCTCTTTAGCGACTCCAAAGAGGCAGCTCTTCACTTCATGGATGTGTACACCGTCTGCTGCTCTACTTATTTAGAACTCAGGAGATCTGTCACTTGACTTCCCTGTTTGTCCTTTGAGGGGCATAAGAAGGACTGTGGTGCCTTCTCACAGTTGATTTGTTGCTTGATCAGGACAGCAATATGGTAGGCCTATGTTAGGTTTATTGGTTCCCGTCTAGGCTGATGGCACACTCTATTATGGTGACTGGTCCTTCTTGGGTGGTACAACACGGGCTGCCTGATGCTGATGTGGAGAGGGGACATCTGCTCATTAGCGCATATTTTATTAATTTACATAGTGGACATTATCACCTTTGTGGAATCTGCATTATTTTGAACACAGGAAAAATCAAGGAGTAATATGGAAGAGAAGTTAATGAGGAGATGTTATTGAAGTTATTGTTTTCAGTTGCCCTGTAAGACGACCTACAGTCTGTCCTATGGAGGAGAAGTTATTCAGGAGATGTTATTATTTTCAGTTGCCCTGCACTGTAAGACCACCTACAGTCTGTCCTCTACAGCTCAGAGAAAGGAATTTTTGAAGTAAGGACAAAAATCCTGTGTGATCCAGCTCTAGTGGTTTCCTGTGCCACCGTGCATTCAATTTAAACTTAGGCGTTTGGCTTCAGAAATCTTTTAACACAATTCTGTATCAATATCTTGTTTTAAAATGGTGGTTGGGTGTTATTGAAGCATCTAGATTCAGCCTGTAACAATTTTATATTCTGTTTCCCTGCTGCACATCATACCTGCTTGAAATGATGCAAAGGTTCTAAGCAATAATATAAACTGAAGTGCTGATTTCCTAATGTGCAGGTGCTATCACAACAAGCTTTTATGATGACTAGTATGCCCTTGGCGATGATTTCGCCAATTTGGGCGCTCTTCCCTGACCGACTTTCTCCAACATGTAGATTCCAGGCTTCCAAATCACAGCCAATCAGCACCAGTTTGACGCCTTGAAAGCAATGCCTCTTTTCTCTGCTTTCCCTGAGAGCTGCCGGCAGCCGCTGATTGGCAGGAGTAACGGTGCATTATCATTTACATCTATAGGGGGTCAGCAGACTCTATGGCCAAATATATCATCACACATACAAATTGCTGAAATGTTACAATAAAAAAAAAAATGGCAAAAACCATAAATGCCCGTGGCTTAGCTGGTGAGTGGTGATCATGTGACCTGTAGATATGAAATCAGAGTAAAGAGGCGTTGCTTTCGAGGTGCCAACCCAGTACTGATTGGCTGGGATCTGCGAGTCTGGAATCCATGTGTTGGAGAAAGTAGGTCAGGGAAGAGCGTCCCCTACCGTGACAGTTTCTTACACAACTGTCCCAACAGTAATAATAAGGCCGGGTGACAGGGAGGTGAGCAATGTGTCCCATGACATCAGTCAGCTCAGTGGCGCCCCCACCAGCCACAAAGCTGTGTAACATGTCTGCGCTCAGTACACACCACACCACACTCCACCTCACCGCCTCCCGCCAATCCAACTGGCGGCAGCTCTCGTAGAAAGTTGAGATAAGAGGCGTTGCTTTTGAGGCGCCAACCCGGTGCTGATTGGGAGTTGGAATCCACGTGTCGGAGATAGTAGGTCAGGTAAGAGCGCCCCCTACGGCAGCAGCCACACGTGTTGCGCCGCCCACGTGCTCTCCTTCAGTATGTAATAGCTACGTCACGCAGCTAGGCGGCCAATAAGAAGCCGAACTGGGCAGTCGTCAACATGGCTAGGCCACCGGGTCCATGTGACAGCAAAGACCACCAGTAGTGTGGGAGAACAGCAGCCGGCAGTGCCCGCCCCCCCCCCCCCCCCCCCCATCCCACTTTCCCCGTGTCACTATGCCGGCTCTGTGCTCTGGTAGTTTAACCTCAAAATGTGAAGTAGCTATACTAAAGGATTTATTATGGTTTTTGGCAAAAAAAAAATGTTTTCAGCAAATTTTATACAGTTTTATTCCAATTCTGTAATGTATTGCTGATTGAAATCCATCGCAAAAGAATCAAATTAATATCTTAATTAGTCTTTGAGATATTCAAATTTAAAGAGCGTTCTGGACAAAGGGTTGAAGCAAATTATATATATTAGATTTCCCAGAGCCATTGTTTAAATACATCTCTCACAAAAGGAAGTCTGCAGTTTTTCTGACAAGAATGTCAAATTGCATCATTTACTTATTGAGACTCAAAGATCACATATCACTACTGAGTTTCTCATGTCAGCTGTGTCATATAATACTGCCGCTGAGTGACCAATAAAACCTAGTGCTTGTTTTATTCTTAACTGATGTGTTTTGCAACTACAAGCTCCAGCATGCTCTAAAGACATACTTGCCTACTTTTGAAAACGCATTTCAGGGAGATTGTGAAAGCAACACCTATGAGTGCAGTGGTAAAGTGGGCGTGTACTGCTACATCTGACAGGCGTGTCATAAAATTGATTTACATCCACATGTAAATGAGCCCCAAAGCAATTAGTAAGATCTACTTGTTGATGAAAACACAATGATACTTCTCAGAAAATACATGTAACCATAGGGATCATTGTGCCTTATAACCAATGCAGGGAAATTATACTAATAATCCCATTTGAATGTATATATCTCTGTTTTTTCTTTTATATAACCGTGTCATAATGGGGGTAAGGTGAAATGAGGGAGATTGGTAGACTCTTCAGGGAGATTGCTGCTATTTCAGGGAGTCTCCCTGACAATGAGGGAGAGTTGGCAAGTATGTCTAAAGACTGCTGGCAGTATGCTGGGAGTTTCAGAACACCTGCAGAGCAGCGGTTTCCAGGCCTGGCTTACACCTCTGATCAGCATTCTTTAGTGTGTACACCCTATCTATCGATGTGCTGTACGTCGTATAGTGTGTACGCATGACCGCACATTGGGCCAGTTTCAGAGTTGTACACTAATGCAAACGCATTTGCAAAATTTGCCATTTAGCAATTGCTAAAATATGCTAATGCATCAGCCGGTGGAATTTGTAATGAGACGCCCACTGGAGCCCTCGCAATCACTTACACAAACACAGCATTGGACTCAGATCCTGAACACATCAAACCCTCGATTGAGTCTATGGTCTCTCAGAATGGCCGTGGTAACTGAGATTCTGGCGCTTTCTTTTCTGTGTTAGTTATCACAGATGCTGGCTAGTACATGCGTTCCAAAGGGGTTGGGTACGGGATCCCGACAGATCCCTTAAGATTTCTATAAGTACTATAACCTTTACCCTAATCCTCCCCTCCTGCAGCCTAACCCTAAGTCTCCCCCTGACCCTAATGGTGCATACACATGGTCAGATTTTTCTTCAGATCTGAATGATAATGATTTAAAAAATCGTTTAATCGTTCATATCAGAAGGAAAATCTGACATGAATGAACGATGCGTGTTCCCGATGGTCAGATAACGATATCTGACATCTGATGTGTTTGCAGTCAGTTTTGGATAATTTCAGTCATTTTAATGCAGTCAAAAATCATTCGTAGTTCAAATCGTTGGTCAAATCGTTCAATCGTTCATCTGACACATCTGACCGTGTTTATGTTCCATAATACTTCTTTGCAATCTGTCGGTATTCTGACAGTCAGGATGCTGACTACATCCCTGCCGAAGATTGCATAGTGTGTACGCTCAAAATTGTGTGTTTAGGAATCATATGGTTGCAAGTGAGATTGGAATGGCTGGTATCGTTTGTTACTGTACATCGTTCAGGTATATGGTGTGATGAAAGATGGCATATGTAAACATATGCATAACGGTCTGCGCCTAACAATATGCAATAATCAAGTGAATGGGCGTCAATGCCAGTAAAGGAAATAGGATAAACACAGCTAACTAATGTGAAAATCCCCTTTATTAGAGTCACAATGCTCAAAGGGCTATATAAAGATGATGAGATGCAATGCACCTAAACAGAGATTCTGGTATCTGTCAGCATAAGGGGTTATGGGCGAAAGGATTTAATGACAACTTATGTCTAGAGTAGGTGATAATTGAATATCATTAACATGGTGACCAGCTAGGTGGTGCGGCGTCCCTCACCCCTATAATAAAAGTCACTGTGCTTCTTAGGTTAAAAGAAAAAAAAAGTCTGTAACCTGTGAATATATAGAGTTTCTGGTGAGGCCTCACCTTAGTCTATCTTCTGTCTTCTTCCTGGTGATCCGGACCGTATTCCGGTGAGTGCTCGTCCGCCGCTCACCGGTGTGGTCCCCACAGGAAGACCATCTGACACCCAGTGCGGTGCTATCGTGAGATAGCATGGTCCGGACGGGAGCGGAGTTCCAGGGTATCTGCATGCTCTACTCACCTCGATACGTTGACTGGTGTGATTCTTCCTGGAGTGTCTGTAGTTCTCCTATGCATGTCGACTCAGATGTCCGATGTTAGCGCAGTGGGCGTCTTTGGCATATTTTAGCTCAACCGCTGCGTACAAAGACGTGACAGCTGTGTTATAGTGTCCATCTCTGAAACAGGCCCTTAATCTATACGCAGATGATCCGCATTAATCTGTACTACTTAAATAGGACTCTAAAGTGGGTCTATGGCATTTATTACAGATTTGGCACAAAAAGAGGGGCACCCATATCGGTTTGCATAATATCAGTATTTGTTTATAGTGACTGTCATAGGTTCAAGATACAAGTTGAACTAGTATAGATTTTTGCACAGGACATTCAGTGGACACTTTTTTATTTTACACCTTTTTATTAATGCAAATATCAGCCAATCATGTGGCTGATGCTCAATACATAAAAGCATGCATACATGGTCAAGGGGTTCTGTTACTGCAATTGGGAAGAAATGTAATGCAATTGAAAGACCATGGAATGATTATTGATGTCAGATAGGGTGCTAAAATGTCTTGTTAATCAAAGAGAACAGAGAATGGAAAGATGGGTTTAAACTAGGGGTGAGCGGGTTCGGATTTCTGAAATCCGAACCCCCCCGAGCCCCCCCGATCCGAGTCAGGCTCGACTTTTCCCGCCTGACTCGGATCTGAAATCGAGGCAAAACGTCATCATCCCGCCTTCCGAGTCTCGCGGGTTTTGGATCCTATATAAGGTACCCGCGTCGGCGCCATTTTCTCACTCGGCTGTGGACAGTGAAGAGGGAGGGTGGGAGTTAGGGCTGTGTAGTGTAGTGCTGCTGTTGTCCACTACTTCAAAGTCCATAGGGGCTGGCTGTGTTGTGCTGTGCTGCTGTTGTTAATAGGGGCTGTGTCCACTACTTCAAAGTCCATAGGGGCTGGCTGGACTGTGTTGTGCAGTCAGTTCTCCATAGGGGCTGTGTCCACTCCAAAGTCCTGTGCAGTGTCCCAGTCCTAAAGGGGTGCTGTAGTGTTGTCCAGGGGGTGCACTGTCCATCAGGGGTGCTCCCCCCAAGTGCTAAAAAAATAATATATTTTCTGTGTTTGTGAATTGTGTGCGCAGTAGCCGCACGTGCATCAACAAAGTAGTGACAAGCGTGCGCCTGTGTCATAAGTAAAGGGCCGGCTGGCTTGACCGTTAAAGGGTGCTGTAACCCCCAAAGTACACTCCAGTCCAAACCAAAAAAAAATTATTTTCTGTGTTTGTGAATTGTGTGCGCAGTAGCCGCACGTGCATCAACAAAGTAGTGCCAAGCGTGCGCCTGTGTCATAAGTAAAGGGCGGGCTGGCTTGACCGTTAAGGGTGCTGTAACCCCCGAAAGTACACTCCAGTCCAAACCAAAAAAAAAATTATTTTCTGTGTTTGTGAATTGTGTGCGCAGTAGCCGCACGTGCATCAACAAAGTAGTGCCAAGCGTGCGCCTGTGTCATAAGTAAAGGGCCGGCTGGCTTGACCGTTAAAGGGTTCTGTAACCCCCAAAGTACACTCCAAAACAAAAAAATATATATTTTCTGTGTTTGTGACTTGTGTGCACTGTGGCTGCACGTGCATCAACAAAGGAGCAGCGCCAAGCGTGTGCCTGTGTCCCATAAGTAAAGGGCCGGCTGGCTCATTTCTTAAAGGGTGGTGTAACCCACAAAGTGCACTACTCTCCAGCAAAAATAAAAAATTATTTTCTGTGTTTGTGTGCGCCTTAGCCGCACGTATATATCAATATAACATAAATGGAGGACCAAACTTTCTCTGATAAAAATAAAATAGGGAAAGATCAAGAACCACTTCCTCCTAGTGCTGAAGCTGCTGCCACTAGTCATGACATAGACGATAACATGCCATCAACGTCGTCTGCCAAGGCCGATGCCCAATGTCATAGTAGAGGGTACATACAATCCCAAATGACAAAGTTCAGGAAAATGACCTTGAAAAAAACATTTAATCATCTGGCATATTGGCAAGTTTACGTTTCTCTTCATTTACGACACGGAGTGGCAAGGAATGGCTAAGGTCTTTCCCTATGTTCATGACTAGTGGTTCAGCTTCACATGACGATGGAAGCCCTCCTCCCACTAAAAAAATCAAACGAGTTAAGCTGGCAAAAGCACAGCGAAGAACTGTGCGTTCTAAGAAGATATCACAAATCCCCAAGGAGAGTCCAAGTGTGGTGATGGTTGCGATGCCTGACCTTCCCAACACTGGACGGGAAGAGGTGGCTCTTTCCACCATTTGCACGCCCCCTGCAAGTGCTGAAAGGAGCACCCACAGTCCACTTGCTGATATGCAAATTGAAGATGTCACTGTTGAAGTACAACAGGATGAGGATACTGGTGTAGCTGGCGCTGAGGAGGAAGTTGGCGAGGAAGATTCTGATGGTGATGTGGTTTGTTTAAATCAGGCTTTGGGGGAGACAGTTGTTGTCCATGGGTTGAAAAAGCCCATCACGGTCATGCCTGGGCAGAAGACCAAACATTCCACCTCTTTGGTCTGGCAATATTTCTATCCAAATCCGGACAACAACTGTCTTGCCATATGTACCTTATGTAAAGGTGGATTAAGTAGGGGTAGGGACGTTAACCACCTAGGAACATCCTCCCTTATACGGCACCTGCAGCGCATTCATAATAAGTTACTGTCAAGTTCAGAAACTTTGGCTAAAACCGTAAGCAGTCCAGGGACACCTAAATCCCGTTGTCCTGTTGTATCCAAGCGCCTGCAAACCACACCGTCAACTCCCTCCTCGTCAATTTCCTCCTTAGTCAGGATCGGAAGTAGTCCTGCAGGCCATGTCACTGGCATGACTGACTCTCCTATTCGGGATTCCTCCGGATGATCCTGCATTGCTACGCCTCCTGCTGCCGCTGCTGCTGTTGCTGCTGCTGGGAGTCGTTCATCATCCCAGAGAGGAAGTAGGAACACCACTACTTTTACTAAACAATTGACCCTCCAACAGTCCTAAGCAAGGAGGATGAAGTACGACAGCAGTCATCCTGAAGCAAAACGTATAACTGAGGCCTTGACTGCTATGTTGGTGTTAGACGTGCGTCCGGTATCCGCCATTAGTGCAGTGGGATTTAGACAATTGATGGAGGTAGTGTGTCCCCGGTTCCAAATCCCGTCTAGATTCCACTTCACTAGGCAGGCGATACCAAGACTGTACAGAAACGTCAGAAAAAGTGTCCTCAGTGTCCTGAAAAATGCTGTTGTACCCAATGTCCACTTAACCATGGACATGTGGACAAGTGGAACAGGGCAGACTAAGGACTATATGACTGTGAGAGCCCACTGGGTAGATGTATCACCTTACGCAGCAACAGCAGCAGCATCACCAGTCGCAGCATCTCAGAAACGCCAGCTCGTTCCAAGGCAGGCTACGCTGTGTATCACCGGTTTCAGTAAGAGGCACACCGCCGACAACCTCTTAGAGAAACTGAGGGAAATCATCGCCCAGTGGCTTACCCCACTTAGACTCTCCTGGGGATTTGTGATATCTGACAACGCCACCAATATTGTGTGGGCATTACATCTGGGCAAATTCCAGCACGTCCCATGTTTTGCTCACACAATAAACTTGGTGGTGCAGAATTTTCTGAAAAGCGACAGGGGCGTGCAGGAGACGCTTTGGGTGGCCCGTAAAATTTCTGGCCACTTTCGCCATTCAGCGACTGCGTGCCGAAGACTGGAGCGCCAGCATACACTCTTGAACCTGCCCCGCCATCACCTGAAGCAAGAGGTTGTGACGCGGTGGAACTCAACCCTCTATATGCTTCAGAGGATGGAGGAGCAGCAAAAGGCCATTCAAGCCTATACATCCACCTATGACATAGGCAAAGGAGGGGGTATGCACCTGACTCAAGTGCAGTGGAGAATGATTTCCGTGTTGTGCAAGGTTCTCCAGCCCTTCGAACTTGCCACACGTGAAGTCAGTTCAGACACTGCCAGCTTGAGTCAGGTCATTCCCCTCATCAGGCTTTTGCAGAAGCAGCTGGAGAAAGTGAAGGAGCTAAGACGGACCGATTCCGCTCGGCATGTGGGACTTGTGGATGAAGCCCTTCATTCGCTTTGCCAGGATTCCAGGGTGGTCAATCTGTTGAAATCAGACCACTACATTTTGGCCACCGTGCTCGATCCTAGGTTTAAAGCCTATGTGGTGTCTCTCTTTCCGGCCAACACAAGCCTGCAGAGGTGCAAAGACCTGCTGGTGAACACACTGTCAGCTGAAGCGGAACGTGACACGTCAACAGCTCCTTCTTCGTTTTCTCCCGCAACTGGAGCTGCCAGGAAAAAACTTAGCTATCCTAAGCAATCCGCTGGCGGGGATGCAGGGCAGGCAGGACCAAGTTTGGACATCTGGTCCGGACTGAAGGACCTGGCAACAATTTCTGACATGTCTACTGTCACTACATATGATACTGTCACCATTGACAGAATGGTGGAGGATTACATCAGTGACAGCATCCAAGTAGGCATGTCAGACAGTCCATACCTGTACTGGCAGGAAAAAGAGGCAATTTGGAGGCCCCTGTATAAACTGGCTCTATTTTACCTGAGTTGCCCCCCCTCCAGTGTGTACTCCGAAAAAGTGTTTAGTGCAGCCGGGAACCTTGTCAGAGAAAGGCGTAGGAGGTTGCTTCCACAAAATGTGGAGAAGATGTTCATAAAAATGAATTAGCAACTCTTCCAGGGAGACCAGCCTCCAGAACATACAGAGGGACCTGTGGTGGTGGATTCCAGTGGGGACGAGTTAATACTCTGTGAGGATGAGGATGTACACAACACTGAAGAGGGTGAGGATGAGGAGGATGAGGACGACATCTTGCCTCCGTAGAGCCAGTTTGTGCAGGGACAGATTAATTGCCAGCTTGTTTTGTGGGGGCCCAAACGAACCAATCATTTCAGCCACAGTCGTGTGGCAGACCCTGGCGCTGAAATGATTGCTTTGTTAAAGTGTGCATGTCCTGTTTATACAACATAAGGGTGGGTGGGACAAGGACAATTAGATCTTGCACCTCTTTTTTTTCTTTGCATTATGTACAGTTTGGGGCCTAGTTTTTCAAACTGCCATCCTGTCTGCCACTGCAGTATCACTCCTAGATGGGTCACGTGTTTGTGCCGCCCACTCGTGTCGCTTAGCATAGTCATCCAGCTACCTCGGTGCAACCTTTTGGACATAAAAACACTATTGTGAGGTGTTCAGAATAGACTGGAAATTAGTGGAAATTAAGGTTATTGAGGTTAATAATAGCATAGGAGCAGAAAAACCAACACATTCTGTGATTTTAGCTGTTTTTATGCTTTTTTAAAAAAAAAATACAGATCCAAAACACAAAACCCAGAACCCAAAACACGGAAGGGTGGTTTTGGCAAAACCAATCCAGATCCAAAACCAAAACACGAAAAGTGGCCGGTGCACACCCCTAATTGTTACTAACCTACATTTCTTTAGCAATGTGCTCACTGTTGGAAAAAAAAGCCAGGACACCTTTTCTTTATGTTTAGCTATAGCTGCTGCCATAAAGGCGGCAGTGGGAACAGCCAAAGGAGACGGCAACAGCAATGAAAGTTGAACTCACTGGGTCCTGCTGGTGAAATGGGATGTTAGTCACTAGAACTTCTAAAGAACCCCATTCTTGGAATGATGATACCGGCTAAGAGAGGCACCGCTGGAGAAATCATGGATTTTTACCTTTACTTAAATTGGGAGAAGCAGTGGTCAGTGGATTCTCATCCGTACAAACCAAATAACGGAGTTATCACTGCTTCATGTATAGACCCCTACATTTTTATTGATGCAATCATTGTAGGTAGAGTTCTCTAGTCACAGACTTAATATTGCATTTTTATTCCTGTAGCAGAACTGAATCCGTCCTTCCACTAAATAACATGTTTTGAGTTTTAGCTGTACCAAGCTTCAATAAGATTTTGCTTTTTTTCTTCTAAATATGAGATATGCATTTAAAAAGCGTTTATAGTTGGGGGTATGCTAATTTGCCGAAAACATGCCCTTAATTAAAATCAGAATTCGTGTCATTTGCATTCCTTTTGAAATGTAAATTTACTGTACAAATTATGTGTAGTGACTAATGCAAGATTATATATTTTCTAGAACAAAAAAAGGCAGGAGATGTACTGGCCTAAGGAAAATCCTGCTGTAAGTCCTGACAGGCCAGTAGTTTTCTGTACAATGTGCAGCACATATTACATATTCATCTTCTAGTGAGATGTCTGTTGTCACAAGAATAAGTTCTTACTGTTTGTGAGAAAAAAAAACCTCCTGTTTTCTATTTATGCCATCATCAAGGTTTGCATACATTTTGAAGCTCTTATCATGATGAACAGTTTTTTCACTCACTCTTTATAGGCTCCGGAATGGTGGGTATAGATCTTAACGGTAAGATAAATAATGAAATATATGGACCGAAGGAATTCGTTTGATAAGAGAGCAGAAATTCAGCAAAGGAAGAACAAGATAGGTGTGAGGTCTCTTATACTGGTGTTTTACTTTCCATCACGCAACAGAAATGAGTGATGTCATGAGCTTAGTTTATGATGTATAGAAACTGTGCGTCACTAACTCTAACCATGGAAATTACCACTATTTTTTGTTTTGCATTTTACCTTGATACCATCAGTGCGTAAATGAGTGTTTAATTCAAGACCATTATATAAAATAAACAACTTTTTTTTTTAAATATACTTTTCTGATTATTCACAAAAAAATGTAATTCCAATAGAAAAATGCACAGACTTTATTTTATAAAGTTTTGTAAGTTTGCAGAAAGTGTTTGAAAAATTACAGGAGCTGAGTAGTTTGTACTTTATCTCTCTCCGAGGCTTAAGCTGACCACACATCTAAAGATTATCTGTCCAACCAACCAAATAGTTGATTGGTTGGAATGAAAATCTGGTAACATATGGGAGTAAATGATGATGCCAGAAGACAGATGAAAATGGACGTTCAGACAAGTTTTTTAAATGTTTGAACAAATAGTTTAGATCAAAGAACAGTTTTTGTCCATTTTCTGGCTTTTGGGAGCAAATTGCTGATTGTCATATGCTTTCATATCTTACCAGATTTTCATTCCAACCAATCAACTAGTTGGCTGGTTGGACAGATATACTTAAGCTGGCCACACATCTAAAGATTATCTAGCCAAGTGTGTGATAGGATTATGATACCTTATAAAGTTTGTATACTTATTACTATTCAAGGAAAGAAAATATTTTTTTAATTGTTAATTTATTACAATACTAGCTGGAGTACCCGGCGTTGCCCAGGATTTTAAGAATGTTTGTTTACACATCATCCTCCAACAAACCTCTCCTAAGGCAGGCCTCACGAAAAGTGTGACAAACTTCCCCATCAACAGTCCTAAGGTCGTCGAAGGAAGTAGGACCTGTAATTGTGTAAAGCAAACTTTGGAGATAGAAGCATTCAAAATTTGTCTGATGTACAGTGTAAACACGGCCAAGAGCTTCTGTTGCTCTGATACCAGGATGACCATGTACAGCGACTCCCTGTTTTCTGCGCATAAAAACTTTTCGAGAAGCATTCCATGTGTAATATTTTGTTAGCTCACAGTACAGCAGGGTCCTTGCAAAGTCATCATTTTGACACAGTTCGTAGAAAGAAGTCAATGTTGTTGTGTAATTTGGTATAGTCAGAGACCTGAGAATGCTGGCAAAGCCTGCTAAAGCTCTCTTCGATAATAAACATTAAGATCGTAACAGAACATGACAACACAAAACGCTTTCTCCGAGGCCCTACCCATATGCCGTGAGGCCCCACAATGAGCGTACAGCAAAAATTGTGTGTTTTTTTGTTTTTATTAAAAAGTAACTAATTAATTTCGACTTAACATTTTTTTAGTTGCTTTGGCCGTGTTTTAATATGCTCGTATGTAAAATTTCATGATCTTGGCTTGTAAACTGTGGATTTGTATAGAAAGACAGGAGGACAAATTTTTGCTGTTATATAGTAGATTATGTGGTAAAAACCTAAAAGAGGCTTGGACATTCTATATTAATCAGCAGAGGTAAACAGGTGATGGACCTTGTATTGTGTATAGATCATGTAGATCACATTATCCATGTCTAAGTGACCACACAATTCAGTGCTAATAGGTAAAAGTAACTGATCCAACCTTGTGGGTACTCCCTCTGCTGTCTGCTTGTTTGCATTGCAAAGGACATCAGATGAGAGGGCTGGGCGAAAAGGTGATGTGTGAAGGAATAAAGATGCTTCTACTTTCAGAGTATAGTACCATCAAGTGACCCTTGTATCACAAGACATGAGGCAAAGTCCCTGATGAGACGAAGAAGAAAACCTGGAGCATGGTGAAGTGTCAGTCATTGTGTGAGGCTGGTGCTCTAGGTTGCCGGCAGCCAGGTCCCACAAATGAGGTTAAATGGTATGCATTTTGCGTTCAATCTTGATAACTTGGGGGCCTTAGCCTGAGGAAGTGCTCACGTAACTGTTGGATATTTGTGTTTGTAGCTGTAGCTCCAGATCACACCAGTGGATGCCCTGAGACAACCCACAGCCCAATTGCTTAACCAGTGGAGTTGTTTTATTGGTGTTATATGACATATAGCCATATTCACTGTTATACACTGATTTGTTGGAGCGGAGCAGGTTGATGTACACCTCACCAGCCAGTGAATGTATCTAGTGACCAGGTAGAGGTACAGGGATGCTGAAAGCAGTGTCAGATGGGTGCAGGGTGTGCGGTGGACACAGACCCCTGGGTCCAGGGTGCCCCACACTGCACCCATATAATTATACTTCTCCATAGCCAGTGCTGCATACAGAAATTACCTGGAAAATTGTTGTGGTGGACATTTCCCTGCTGTTTTGTACATGCTCATCATTGGCTGGAAGGCGTTGTGGGTGGCGGTACAACTGTCTCTCACACTGACACTCAACATAGTGACAATATGTGCCATGCATGTGCAGTAGCTAAGTCCGGCAACCATCTTGGAATAGGGTATGAATCCTTTGTGAAGGAAGAAAATGGAGTGTGAAGTGGTTAGTAACTACTGTGGACCAATTCCTTTGTTCCTGGCTGCACATTTGTGGTTTATTATATCAAAGTCCCCTTGGTGCAAGTTGCACACAAGTCAAACTATTAAAATTGACAAGCAATTCAAAGTGTTTTTTTTTGGCCTATTCTGACATATGTATAGTCTTTTAGGTCATAGGCAATTACTGTACTGTTTCATGCCACATTTTGGGGCAAACTTACCTTTTATGGTGCTACCATCTTTTCTCATTGTTCATGTTCAAGACATACCTGTTTTCATATTTAATAAAATATTTGCTTAGCAGCCATTTTGTTAAGGGTATTTGGTGAATCTCAGTGGTGTATTATGGTTTACTGTGTGTTCATTGACAAATATAGACCTCATCTCCCTAGAGATCTCATCAGTGTTGCAATTGTTCACAAGCTTCCTGCAGCTGCTAAAATGAGGGCGGTGAGCTACAAACATTCGATAGTCCAGTAAGTACTACATTGGGGTAGGCAGGTTGATCTCATGGCAAAACTTCACAGGTAAAAAATAAAAAAATGCAAGTTTGTAAATTGCTTGTGCATATTATTATTATTGTTATTATTATGGAGGCCCCAATAACGAAATACTATAGAAGTCTTAAAAATAGATTGTTTGTTAGTACTGCATTAGAAATCTGCAAGCTTGTAAAAACGGATAACACAAGGAGTATTAATCCGGGCCATAACTAGGGTTGTGCAAATGGTGTCACCATCCAGGCGCAGAGCCTAGGGGTTGGCATCGTCGCTGGCCCATAGCACCTGCAGTGGAGCATTCTTAGGACACTCCAGACCACTCCTCTTCTTCCTGGTCCTGGCAGCACCGTCCTCGCTATGTGGTGACATGATGTCACATGTTTTGGCACTGGTATTATTGGTGTTTAGTTATCTCTGGCTTTCACCTGTGAAAGTAGCCGACAGGTGACTCTCCCCCCCCCCCCCCCCCCCCTTAATTGGTTTGCTTTGGTATATCCCAGAAGTAATGCCATCCCCCAGATGGATACAAGAGGGAATTCGATTTTTACTCACTGTAAATCTCTTCCTTGGAGTCCGTCTGGGGGATGCCAAGATCTGCACCACCAGTGAGGATTACAAATATCTATTGCTATACCTTGATGTCCTGTCATGTAAACACCTGGACATTTCTCAGCTTTGACATCGTGTGCGTTTAACCTCTCGTTTCAGAATTCTAATCCAATATACATGCAATAAGTATTTTGGCGAGATTGGGCCACAAGGAGGGGTGAGTTATGTTGCTGTTTCTACTCCATTGCAACAGCCCCCTTCACACCTAACTGAAATGACCCCTACATGTAATATGTTCTGTAAATATAGAATTTGTTTAGAATGATAGTAAATGATTACATACACATAATGTATTTTTCTAGATACTTTGAGCATACTGTAATAACAAGGCCATCATGATATTAGGATAACTTCTAGTACTGTCGTGTTCGTGGAGAATTAGGCTTCCATATTAGTAGTTAATGAGGTTTAAAGATGTTGATGTTTAACCCTTAATAATTGTGGGTTTTTTTTCTCAGTAAGAGGCTGTGAAGGTGTTACATAACCTCATAAATCCTGTGTTTAAGTAGAACAGTGGTTCTCAGGACCCGGACCCCACACAGGTCATATTTTCCAGGTCACCTGGCAGGTGCACAGGTGTAGTCATTACTCACTGACACATTTTAAGAGATCCACAGGTGGAACTAATTATTTCACTTGTGATTCTTTGAGGAGACCTGGAAAACATGCACTGTTTGGGGTCCTGAGGACAGAGTTTGATAACCTGTGAAGTAGAAGAATAAATGTTAGTTGGTTAGAATCAGTGAAAGTGGCTGAGTATATGAGCTTATGTGCATGCAGATTTAGCGGAGGTTGAAATACGCCTTAAATGGTGCATATGCTGCCGGTCATGCTTCCCAGCTGTATGCGCTTCTCTACATGTGTGTATTTTATTTTAGTACTTGGTGTAACTGTAGCACATGTTATGCAGAGTGGGCCACATTGCGATGTGCTTTGTTTTGCATGTGTGTGATAGATATGCTAGTGGTGCATTCACTTTTTAATTATGTAAATAGGCAAACATTACTATATTACTAACACCTCCACATCAGACTTAGGGCCCGATTTAAAGCTGCTCGCATGTGGCCTGATGGTTGCCCACTGCGCATGCCCCGCGTCCGGTGTGCGTGAGACCCGCTGAGCGACTGAAGTTCAGCCGCTACGGGGTTTGCAACAAGACAGGGCGGCTGTCAATGTTGATTGACAGCTCGCCCCATTTTGTGGGCGGGTAGCGGGGGGGGCGGCCGGAAAAACGCAGGCGTTTGTAGGAGGGCTGACTGACATCACTACTGATGTCAGTAGTGAACTTCCTGCTCTATTAGAGCAGGAAGTCCACTCGGGCTTGCGGCAGCTAGACTCTACCCCATGGTCTCCTGGCTGCTCACACAAGCTGTGGGTGGTCTCCCACAGCTGTGCGAGCGGCCGGAGGAAAAAAAAAATGCCCACATTCAGAGCGAGCACCCGCCAGCTTCGAGCGGCTGTGAATCTTATTCTTTTAAAAATTGGTTAGAAGGATTAGGATAACTTTTTTTTGAAGATGCTCTAGGACTAAGGGGAAGATGTATCAAAGCTTCTACAGAGTGTAGAGGTTGTTCATACCAGCCAATCTGCTTCTGAATAGCATAAAACGAAAGGTAGAAGCTGATTGGATACTATAGGTAACTTCTACACTCTTTAGAAGCCCTGATCCATCTCCCCATTATCTGCTCCGTTACTCAAAGTAACCCAGACAGGACAAATCATCCCAGACAGGAACCACAGTCCTCAAAGTGAAGGGATAGCAGACATTTGTTAGTCCCACATCAAAAGTATATTATTGTTTATCTCCTGTTAATGACATGTGTCATGATCTACAAGAAATACAAATTAAGAATCTATTCCATAAATGGCAAGGGCTTAAGTATCACTGAAAATATATTTTTGTCTGTACTTTTCTTTTATACTGAGAAAACTGTGTGTTCCTGCCAGGATGTAGTCAAGAAGCCAGCGGTCGGCATTTAGACTGTGAAATTTCAGCAGCCTATCATTATCCACCCGCTGAAATCTCAACGCCCGGCATACCAAACGAACGTGAGCTGGGCATCGCAGGGGGCGGGCGAGGGGGTTAGGTTTAGGGGCTCCCGGAGGGACTTAGAGTTAGCCACCCCCCCCTGGGAGGGTTAGGGTCAGGCTTGGGGAAGGGGGAGTTAGGTACCCCAGGGGGAGGTTAGGGTTAGGCACCCCTCCAGGAGGTTTATTTAGGGTGCGAGGAGCGGGGGATAGGTTTAGGCACCCCTAACGGAGGGTTAGGTGGTTTACTTACCTCCGTCAGGATCTGCACTGTTCGGGCTGCCAGCGTCAGGATTTGAACCGCCGGGCTCATGTCCAGTGGTCATTCATACCGATCCCATTTCTGCCCTTTCACTCCATAATATAGGTTTCGCTCATGGTCTCTTCAGCATTTGCCCAGGTGGGAAATCTATCGCTGTTGCCATTCTTTGCTTTAAAGAAAACGTTTTTGAAGAGGGCCTCCTGTATAAGGTTGTATTTGTAAGCAATTATTCACCTTTATTAATACACTCCAACCATAGTCAGTTTACTTCTTTATTCAAAGGGCTGAAGGAGTTGGGATCTCACCTTGACCAAATTCTTCTTCCAGGTATAGATGGCAATTAGGTAATTGATCATGGAGGAAACCTTGGTCAGTGACCTGATACATTCCCAATGAATGAATGGCCGTATTTTCCCACAAGTCATTTGTCCAAGTGAGCGTTATTATACTTCTGCCACCCTCATTTGCTATACTCAAGATCACATTTGTAGAAATAGTTAATTTTTATTTGTAAACCTTGCATTGTCCTCTATTGGCATGCAGATTAACTATACCTGCTACTGTATGTCCGGAAAGGTGTGGTAATATAGGGCCTCATTTATCAACGGGTCCTATCATTCACAAGGAGTGATAAAACTCATTGTGTATGATGGTGCTCAAGCCAATCAGCTGCCAAATGTAATTTTTCAAACAGATGACAGTTGCGAGCTGATTGGCTGGAGCATCATTATCATACGCAACAAGTTTTATCACTCGTTGTGAATTATAAAACTCGTTGATAAATGAGGCCCATAGTGTGAAATGTAAGAAGTGGTGTTATTTGTATTTCCGGTAACTGCACATTTATTGCTGCAGTTACCGGTTTCCTGCAAGTATGAATGACAGAAGCGCTATGTGCCCCTGTAATTATCGACCCTCCTATTAATCAGTCAGAGTGACGAAGTGCTGTTCTAAGTTTTAAAACGGTCAGTGGCACTGACTGTTATCTACCCTACCTTTCGATTTCGCCAACACCATCCACGGGTTCCTAGCTGTATGTCTATGGTTTTTGTTTTACTTGTAAATAAAGTTTTCTTTTTCTTAATAAAGCCACAGGTGCTGCTGGGGATTTTTGACTCCTTGCAGGCGCCTGTTAACACTATCCCTCCTCAGCAAATGATTTATTCATACATCCTGGTGGTATTTGGCCCTGCTTCTCCACGATAATGGGCAAAGCAGGGCCAGGCATTTAACTATCTTTAGGCACATGATAATCATCTCCCTCATAGTACTGTCACTTTCATTTTGGGAATCAATTTATTAATACATTTTCATAGACTGTGTAATTAGCATATTGCATTGCATCATATCGATGTAATATTTTAAGAATTTAAGTAGTAAATTCACCCCTTTTACGAAAGTAAACAAAATATGGGTTCTAAGTGAAATGCCAACACCACAGCATGAGAAAGTTTTATAATTTTATCAAAGAATGCGATAAGTGAGGCATAACAGTTTTATAAACTGCTGCCAGGACGCTTAGTTAATACTTGTACGCGGGGAAGCTAAATTGCACAAAATATGGGGAACCCCAAGGTCCCCCAACTTTTAAAAGGTTTTCATGGCTTTGTCAGCTTCATGAATCGTACTAAACGGTGAAACCCCTTATATCGATAGTGGAGGATGAAAAAAAGTTTTTTTTTTTGTTTTTTTTACCACAGACCACTTCATTGTTAGTGCCAGTTTTAACTCTCAGGAGTACAGGCTGTGCCATTTGTAGGCTTGTTGAAACCTTTTATTACATACCTATAATGAATTAGTCTGCTGCTGGACAAGTCCACACAATTAGCTAAGTAACTACTTGCAGGGAGAGTACATAAACATAAAGCCTTTCAGTAATGAACATTCAACCTAAATCCATCCATCCATGTACGTAAGTCATGCAGCTATTTGTGCTTGAATGCTAAAGCACTAAAGATATATCCAGTATACATTATTATATGTTGTTAAAGAAGCAAATGACCTACTGTACATACATTTATGCTTATCTTTGCAAACACCAATCTGTTTCTTCTATTCATCACACTAACATTGCTGCTCCACGTAAAACACATAGCCCTCTTTCTATTGTGCTTGAGGTGGAAATGACTAAAATAAAGCACATAAAGTAAATGGTTTATTTATAGACTCTAAAAAGTATTTTTCAACATTTGTACTGAGAAGAAGGCGATCACTGGATGTTCTGTACTATATTCTGAACTTTCCAGATTAAAAAAAACCATAACATTTTCTAAACTTTTTACCACTTACAGAGGTGTGAGTAAAATTTGTGAAAATCATATTTTCACCTATAATTACCACAGGTTTTGTAACAATTTTTTTTATCACATTCCTTTTAAATTTATGTATAACAAAATGTAATAAAAATGATTGCGCATGGTGAATATGCAAAACTTACTTCCAACCTTTTCCGAAGAAACTCCATGGTTAAAGCAGAGAAACATGTTACTTAGAGAACGAGGGGTGTGAGTCTATTCGAATAATGTTACCACATCTGTGACTATATTGCTATTGAGATCAAGTAGAGAATCATACATTTGATGCAGTGATAACGAAACATCTGACCAACGCGGTGATGTGTCTAATAGGTCGTGAGGAGAATGTGGCCCGGATATGGGCACTCATCTCAGCACAAGCATGCGGTGGAATTATTATTAGTGTCTAGAAATTAGCGTATTGCAATAACCCTGATTGGGAGATATTAATCTGGATTTCTGTTTTTGAGACTGCAGCCTAAATATAAGGTATTTGTTAAGTGGTGAATTTTTGACAATTTAGCCACTAGGTTTAACTAGGCAAAATTTTACAATGCAAAACTATTATACAATATATACACATACTAGCAACCCGCCCCGGCTTCGCACGGGAGCAATTTTGAATTTATAGCGATAGCCTTTTTTAAAAGAGGTCTTATAAGATGACCATGTAGATGTCATTAGTAGTTTTCCCTCCTGACGTCAACTCAAAAAGATTTAGCTTTGACGTGACATGCAAATGAGCCACGTAAAGTTGTTCATGAGAAAAACACTCCACTCAGGTCAACTCCAGGTGCGTTAAGTGTCTGTCCCTGTGCTATATTTATTGTCATGCCTACGCAGACTCTTGCCGGCAATTGGACTCATTTGAAATGAAAGAATAGTTTTTCACATAAATGAAATAGGAACGGTAAAAAAAAAAAAAACGGAAAAAATAAAATTGTGTTTCAGTGAACAGGGCTTACATCAATTTTTACTACGAATAATACATATAGCTTTAATGGTTTAGGCAGCGTAAGCCAAGAAAGCGCTCTGATGTCCGTTTTTTCATTGACTTGCTTCACTAAAATAGTCGCAGCTCAGCTCTCTCTTTCATCATACACCTAAACCTTCATCGACAAATGCTCTATAGAATAGTGAAAACTGCATCAAAATCTGTCCAGAGGTTCTCAAGATGAGCCACATCGTGTAGAGTAAAGCAGAGTAGTACCTGTCCTGTGCCCAGTCCATGGAAGCCGTCTGCAATGCTGGAGAAGAGACAGAGGTGGAGGACAGCGCTGCAGAAGTAATTAAAGACTAATTAAACTAATTGAAAACTTACAATTGCTTAATTCTTGGGGGGAAGGGGGAGGGGGGGTTGTCCAAAGGGGTCCAGAGCAGGGGGGCGTGGCTTGGAGCGGCATGTAGTAGGAGCATACCTGCGTGCTCTCCTACTATCTATCCTTCATTAATCCTACAGGAGCAGTGCCCCGGGCTTTTCACTTACCTGCCTTGTGGGTGAGTGTCTGCTTCTGCCCCTGGATCGGCGCTGGAGAGTTTCTCCTCTTCTCCCCGGTGCTGGCTTGTGGATGCACGCTGGTGCTGCTGACTGGCAGTGTGTTCCTCCTCGGCTGGTCACGTGGGCGGTCGTGGCTCCCACTGTCTCTCCCCGGTGGCTGCTAACTGCGGTATCTCCTCCTGGCCTTCTGATCCTCTGGGAACATGGTTCTCCTCTCCTGCTGGGTGTACTGGTGACCGGATTGCTTCTCCCTCCTGCAGGCTGTGGTGCTGGCTCCTGGTGTCTCCTGTTGACGGTGGCCATTTTGGATTTGGACACACAGCAGTGCTGCTGCCAGTTTAAGGGTCAGTGACTTCCTGAACAACCTGTGCCTTTTATTCTCTCTTGCTGCCTGATCTACCTGCAGAGGTGTCTACTTTCTAGTGGTGTAGACTTGCTGGATCTTAATTAATTTCTGTGGGTGACTGGCTGGGACCTGTAGTTCACCCTTCTGGATTCCTGCTGTGTGGTCTGTATCTCCTGATTTATTGCTGGGCTGCAGTTTGATTATTCTACAATTCCTGGAGTTTCTGTCTGCATTAAAATTCTACTTTCAAGTATCCTCTGGTGATCCCTTTGCTATATAATGGGGAAAACTGGCCATTCCTCTGGCGCTGCCGCTAAATTGGAGCGCTTTGCCCGTACCCCTACGCCACCGGTTGAACCTCCTCCTGTCATTCCGCCACCTCCTCCTCCTACTACTTCGTCTGATTCTGCAAGTGACTCATCTTTCACATATCTTACACGCTATTGCGGAGTCAGAAAAGAGGGTCACTGACAAGATAGGCGAAGTACAGATTGATATCTCCCTGATCCGTCATGATCTTCAGAAAATAAGGGAATGAGTTGGGGAGGCTGAACATCGTATCTCTGCTGTGGAGGATCTTAATGCGCCAATACCTGGGCAGATTGCGGCCCTCTCCACTGAAGTGGCTGCCTGTCGTTCCAAGCTATCTGATTTGGAGGGACGCCTCCGAAGAAACAGCCTGCGCTTTGTAGGCCTGCCGGAGCGGGCTGAAGGTTCTGCTCCTGAGAAGTTCCTGGAGGAGTGGTTGGTGAAACTCTTTGGTAAAGATGCCTTCTCTTCGCAGCTTTCCGTTGAACGGGCCCACCGCGTGCCTGCTAGGCCGCCGCCTCCGGGAGCCCCGCCGAGGACATTTATTGCCCGCATGCTTCATTACAAAGACCGTGACGCAGTCTTGCAGCTGGTCCGTCTCCATGGTCCTCTCAAGTTGGATAATCACTCTATTTCAGTGTTTCCTGATTTTGCTGTTGAAGTACAAAAAAGCCGTTCTCAGTTTATGCCTGTTAAACGCAAGCTACGGGAGCTCCAACTCCAATATTCCATGCTTTTTCCTTCTCGTCTGCGTGTGGTGGCTGATGGAACCACTCATTTTTTCAATACACCTGCGGATGCTGAGGCCTGGCTGGCTGGACGTCCGCGGCCTCCACGTTGACTTTTTTTTGCCTTGGACTCCTTGCTGTTTCCTGATGCCGATCTGGGGGTTTTGTGAGTCCGTTACTGGTTTCCCCTGTTTTAAGTGCTTCCCCCATTTTGTTTGATCATTTAATGTATTTTATTGTATATTGTGGTCCATCTGCTGTTTTGTCGTGATTTTTTCATTTATTCTCTGGTAATGGGGGAAGTTGGGACAGTTTAGTGGACTCTAGTTTGTTCTGAGGGGTTACCGCTCCTCTATAACTATTTGGAGGGCCTTGCTAGCAATAGCTTTGTCTACCAGACCTAGATACGTAAGTTACTGTTTGCTTATTTAGTCTATGTTTGTTAATTTAGACTAGGGAATTTTTCTCTTTTTTGGGGGGGGGGGATTAGGTATACCTTAAGTTTGGCAGGGTATGCAGGGTGGGTTTTGGATGTGGGCTAGTTTGTTATTTTTCTTATGTTGTTTTTATTTTAATTATTTTTATATGTGTTGCAGTTTTTTTTGCTATTCTGATATGATGGTATATGAGCCGACCTGTATATTGCTTGCGCATGGGGGTGTCTTTCTTGTCTTTCTGTCTGTTTTTTTATTTTTTTTTTATCCTTTTTGCTCTTTTATGTGATTTATTATTATTATGGCTGCTGGGGATAATTCTGGGAGCATTCGTTTGCTCACCTGGAATGTTCGAGGCCTTAGTGATAAGGTTAAAGAGCCCTAGTTCTGTCACAGGTTAAAAAATTAAATGTGGATATTGTTTGTCTTCAGGAGACTCATCTCTTTGGTAGCCGTATAATGGCTTTGAAAAAGCCCTGGGTGGGATGGATGTACCATTCCACTCTCTCTCATAATTCTAGAGGCGTTTCTGTTTTGATTCAGAAGCGTCTTCATTCTAGTCTTGATACAGTCCAAATTGATCCCATGGGTAGATATGTTTTCCTGAGAGCATTTGTTAATTCTCTGTTTGTGCATATACTTGCGGTCTATGGCCCTCATTCAGAGCCGTTCGCTATTTGCGTTCGTTCGTTCAAAAACAAGGGGTGGCTATGCAAATGATCCGTTCGCACATTGCAGTCTGTTCACACCTCTAAGTCTGAACGAGCGAGCAAAACATACGCTCGTTTATTTGATAAAAACGCCCCCTGGCCGCTCGCACCATACGTCATGTCCGCTATTTATTAGATTAATCGAGTACATCGAACAGGATATGAACTGCTCGCTATTCTTGTGGTTGGTTTTTTCAACCGCTATTTTGCGAGCAGTTCTGAGTTAAAAAAAAACAAGTGACGTGGTCATTGACGCTGCTGTTTTAATTATGCACACCCATAAAACGCCCGTTTTGACCTTTAAGCACGCCTGCGATCGGATCTCCACTCCCCGTTTTCAAGCACCTTCCCCTGTTACCACCCACATACGCCTCATTCTGTCACTCAAAATAGCAGGCACTTGCTATATTGCGTACAAATGATTTTCGGCCGCACTGACTGGTTCGCGCATGCGTACTAAAAACCGTATGCATGCGCAGATGTGCGAACATCGCTCGGAACGAGCGTACTGCCGCTAGCGAGTGGCTCTGAATGAGGGCCAATATCCCCCCACCATATTCTAATGATGTTTTGGGTAAGGCTGCTGCCTTTATTGCACTTTCTCCCTCTACCCCTGTTATTTGCTTGGGTGATTTTAACAACGTAATGGATCCATCCCTGGACCGTTGGCGAGAGTCCATTTCTTCCCTACCTACTTCCCCGTCTCCCTTTTTTAAATTGATTGCTGAATTGGGCTGGTTGGATGTCTGGCATTTACGTTATCCTGCTGTCTTTGCTTTCTCCTGTCAGTCCTCTACTTATCGTACTTTTCCCGTATTGATATGGTTTTTCTCTCACCTATTTTGGTTCCCAGAGTTTCTGCAGTTGATTATTTGTCATGGGGTGTCTCCGACCACTCTCCGTTGTGTATTACTGTTGGTTCCTCCCTCTCGGAGGGTGCCCATTTTTGGAAGCTTAACCCATTCTGGCTGGACCTAATGGGTGCTGGCTCTGAGTTGGAGGCTGCTTGGGTGTCCTATTTTGAAGATAATGCAGGTACTGAGATTTCTCTCCTTTGGGATTCCTTTAAGGCTTTTTTAAGGGGCACCTTTATTAAGCGTATTGCTAACATTAAACTATATCATAGGCAGCGGGAAACTATTCTGGAAACTGCTTATAGGGATGCTGAGGCTCGGTACCTCTTGTCCAGAGGGATCTCAGATAGGGAGACTATGCTTCGTGCCCAGCAGGAGTGGTCGGATCACCTGTTTGATAAATCCAAGCGCAAACTGTTGTTTTCGCGTCATAAGCAATATTCACAGGCGGATGTTGGAGGGAGTTATTTAGCCTTTTTGGCAAAAGAGGATGGTGCTTCCAGAACGGTCTCTGGTATCCTTGATTCTTCTGGAACGTTGCATACCTCTGCTCCTTCTATAACAGATGTATTTTTGCAATATTACTCCTCTCTTTATGCTACTCGGGTATAATATTCTCCCTCCCAGCTTTGTGCTTATTTAGAGGCAGTCCGTCTGCCCAGTCTTGAGATTGAGGTAGTGAATTTATTAGATGCTCCTTTTACAGAGGAGGAATTGGAGGTTGCTATCGCCTCCTTTCCACACTGTAAAGCTCCCGGAGTTGATGGTGTCCCGATAGAGGTGTTTCAGAAATTTAAAAACGTCTTTATTCCGCGTCTCATTGAGACTTTTGGTGCTTTTTTGAATGCTGGTTGTCTCCCACCATCCATGTCGGAGGCCTTGGTTATAGTGCTCCCAAAACCTGGGAAGGACCCCCTCTATCCAGACTCTTATAGACCTATTTCCCTTCTTACCACGGACATTAAAATATTGGCTAAACTGCTGGCTATTCGTCTTAATTCTGTTATTACTTCTATTATACATCCTGACCAGACCGGCTTCATGCCTGGTAAATCTACTACTCAAAATATTAGGCGATTATTTTACCATATGCAAATGTCCCATGGGGATACCTCTGACGCGGTGGTGGTCTCTTTAGATGCAGCCAAGGCCTTCAATTCTGTGGAATGGGAGTATCTATGGGAGGTCTTGTCTAAATTTGGTTTTGGTCCTCGTTTTATTGGCTGGGTCCGTCTTTTGTACTCTTCCCCGGCAGCCAGAGTGTCGGTGAATGGTTGTGTCTCCTCTTCTTTTCAACTTGGGCGTGGCACGCGCCAGAGGTGCCTTTTATCCCATGCATTGTTTGCACTGGCTATCGAGCCCCTGGCGTGTCTCATTCGCTCAGATTCCGATATTCCGGGCGTGCGAGTGGGCCATGTAATTGACAAAATAGCTCTTTATGCGGACGATATGCTCCTGTTTCTGGCAGACGCGGGCCCAGCTTTGGATCGTTTGATGGACGTTATTAAGGATTTCGTTTTTTTTCGGGGTTGCTGATTAATTGGTCCAAATCTAATATTTTTCCTTTGAATGGTTCCCTGCCTCTATCCCCCTCTCTCTCCTGCCCTTTACAATGGACTCTCTCCTTTCGGTATTTGGGTGTCTCCAGTTCACCTATCCCTGCTGACTTTGTAGAATTAAATGTGATGCCCATTACCTCAGCTTTTAAACAAAAGATTCATGTGTGGAAGAAACTTCCGCTTACAGTGACAGATCGTATTAACTTATTTAAGATGTCCATTCAACCTAAATACTTGTATGTTTTACAGCATTCCCCTGTATATATTACCAAAAAAGTTTTTTCTCATATTAATTCTATTTTATCTTCTTTTGTGTAGGGGGATGAGACCACGGATTGCTCTCCGTACACTTTGTAGATCTAAATCTTCAGGTGGACTGGCCCTTTCTAATTAACGTATTTATTATATGGCTTCACAGCTGTCACAATTGGTGCCCTGGTTATCTGCTGGTACTGATACCGCTTTGGCGGGATTTCTTAGTGTGCAAACAGGCTCCCCTTTAGCTCCTCTACAAATTTTGTTATCTGTAAAATTGCCGGGTAGATCTCCCCCCTTACTTCGACTGGTTTGGCATTTTGCTCAGGGATTATTTGGGGATGAGGGTGAGGATCCAGAGATCCCCCTGTGGTATAATGGTGGTTTTTCTGATGTGGGAGTGCTGGGATCGGAGTCCTTCTGGATTTCATATGGTATCAAATCCATTGGCCATTTTTCATAATGGGGTGCTTCACTCCTTTGATCATTTGTGCATGGAGTTTGGCCTTCCCCGTATGGCATTTTATAGATACCTTCAACTTCGTCATGCCCTGCACTCCCAGTTTGGATCTGACCCTGTTTTATTATCACCTTCTCTTCTTAAACTTGCACTTATCAAATTACCTGTTCGAAAGACAGTCTCCTGTCTTTATAGTGATCTTACCTCTCGTAATTTGCCAGATGCCCTTCTCCCCCTTAGGAATAAATGGGAACTAGATTTGAGTTCTCTTCAGGATGAACAATGGTCTCAGTTGTTGGGCTCTATAAGATACACTTCCCCTTGTGTTCGTTTCCAACAAATCCATTATTTAATTTTGCACAGGTCTTACCGGTCCCCTGTTTCTATTGCACATATTGATATTAATACTCCAACTAATTGCCCCAAATGTCATGCTCTTCGTTGCGATTTTTGGCATTTGTTATGGGATTGCCCTAGAGTTAATGATTTTTGGACCTTGGTATGGTCTGATATACAGTTTACTTTCCCCTCATTACCTCCCTTAGAGGCAAAACTTTGTTTATTCGCATTGGATATTGAGGAATTGTTTAATTCAAATATTTATCATTATGGTTTAGGCTTATCCACTTTAGCAAAAGTAATTATTGCCCATTCTTGGTGTGCTCCAGATCCTCCTGATATACACAAATGGAGGGCACTCGTTAACGATACCATTGATCATGAAAGGTATGTCTATACTAGTCGTAAAGCCCTTTCTAAATTTCACAAATTATGGGATAGATGGGCTCTTTCTTTCTTGGGCGTTCGTAGACCAATTGGGGATCCTTCCGTGTAATCTAGCCTCTTCTATTCTCCTTTTTCTTTCCCTTTTTTGTTTTTGCCCCGTTCTTTGTTTTCTTTGCTTCCTTATTGTTCATTATTTTATTTTACTTCCATGCGCGAGCTGTTTATATGTCATATTTGCGATCTCAGGTTCGGTTTACTGCTGATTCTTCTTTGATTGTATATTTTGGTATTTAATTGTACCACTGTACTTTCCTTTTTTATTGGCAACACTTATTTACTTGTTTATCTGTTTTTTGTTTTGTTTATAATATGTAGAAAATTTTCTAATAAAAATCTACATGATTTAAAAAAAAAAAAAAAAAGGGTCCAGAGCAGATGCAGACAATTTTTCCTTTAAAATGTGGATTTAGGACAAATTGGACCTGCTCTGGAGGTGCTCAAAGAAAAGAGTTAAACTCTGCACCTAATTGGATACCAAAATTCTTGCACCTGCGGGAAAAACCCTGCAGGTGCACATTTTTGGTATTCTCGCACCTAATTGGATATGCCCCAGAATGTGCACCTATAAAACGGTAAAGATCCATTTTTTAAACTCTAAAGCTGCATACACACACAACGATTTGTTAAACGATATCATTTAACGATAATCGTTTGAAAAAATCGTTCACTTTCTGAGTCAAACAATGAACGATTATAGTTCATGCGCGTTCACGTTTGTAGTTCAGTCAGACTTGTCAACTCAACGATTTTCATTAAGGGAATATGCAAAAATCGTTTGTAGTTCAAAAAAATCGTTCAATACACTTTAAAAAATTCTGACAGATAATCTGACAGAAAATCGTTGGTAACAAAATCATTGTGTGTGTATGCAGCTTTACTGTAGCAGTATGCTATATTATTTAAGCATATTCAAAATATATAGCTACATCATGCAAAACACTTATTACTTTAATCTTGTAACGGGTTTAGACTAGAGTAGACCTAACTTTTTTTCTCTGAATGCCAATGAAGACCCTTTAATGCATGAAATTTATATAAGCATATTTCATATTACTTTGTACAATAGTTATTTATTTTGTAGCTTTGTTACATATTAGTCACAGGTGGATGTACCTAGTTTTTTTTGGACAAAAGTAGCATCATATGTAATGCTGCGATGAGGAGAGACTACTAATATGAAGGAAAGAGTACAAATGTATATTTACCGTACTACATACAGTATACCCCTATATGGATAGCCTTTAGAACCGTATAGTTTATTTATTAAATTACTTTGTGAATAACTTCTAATAAACCTGTGATGTTTGTACTGTACATATAAATTGCAACATGGATAACCAGTGGTTAATCGATATACAGGTTGAGTCTCCCATATCCAAAATACTTGGGACCAGGGTTATTTTGTCTATCGGAATATTCTGTATTTTGGAATATTTGCATACCATAATGATTTGGTTCCCATTCCCAAGAGATCGCTGAACCCATAATGCATTTATGTGTTATATACACCTTATACCCACAGCCTGCAGGTCATTTTATACAATATTTTCATAAATTTTGTGGCTCAAACAAAGTTTGTGTACATACGTGAAATTAATTTATGGTTCATACAGGCCCACCAAGAGCTGCGCCGGGCCCGGGTATAAGGGGGCGTAGCCTAATCATGGGAGGTGTGGCCACATCCCTTAGCGGCCACTGTGTGCTGGCGAGGGGGCCACAGTGAGTCCCCTCAGCCCGGCGCATAACCAGTGGGCGGCGTGATCAGTGTGAGTGTGATCGCTCCCCCCACAGGCATAGGCGACTGCTGTGGCTGCTTCTTAGCAACCGCGAGCAGTGTGCTAGGCTGCTGTGATGTAAAGGGGGGGAGCGGTGTCGGACCCGGGCTTGCTGGAGGGGCCCGAGGGTACCCGCTCCCACCCACCCCCCCCCCCTCTCGGCGCCCCTGGGTCCATATACACCTTATACACACAGCCTGAGGTAATTCTATACAATATAATTTTGTTCCTTCAAACAAAGTGTGTGTACATTAAACCATCAAAAAGCAAAGGTGTCACTATCTCAGTCATGGTAAACATATTCCGTATTGTGAGATATTCTGTATTTGGGAATATTTGGATATGGGAGACTCAGCCATCTGCAATCTCATCATACTGGCCAAAGGTAGAAATCTTGTTGGGAATGAGTAAAGCAGACTTGTTTATAGGAATAAGACAGAAGAAGCATTAATGAAAATTCATAATAAATGGTTTAATTTTACAAAACAAGTTATTTAAGAAAGAAAGGCATACAAAAATAAATCTGTGACAGATGTCCGTTTATCTCATTATAACAACATGCCTGTTTATCTAAATATCAGAGGTTTGTCCGCTGATTGCAGAAGCCATTTATGCTTATGGTCTCCCATCTTTGTAATGGAAGCTACACAATCCCAGTTATAACAATAATACATTTATTGGCAGATATTCTCATGGGTCCAGTTCATGAGATGCTTTTCTCCTCTGGGAAACAACACGATTGAGCTGAAGAAATATAAGCAAAGGTGGATTTAAAATAAATATTTAAATAACAAAACACACTGAAGACTAGTAATCATTTACTTGCTAGGCCATTTTTTCCAATGCAATGATCATGATTATATTTATAAAATAAACTTAGTTTAGAATAAAGGTTCTTATAACATCCACAAATAAGATATGGCAATCTGTAGTTGCTGCAGCATCTCAAGAACTATATTCAAACTGCATAATATGTTCAAGCAATACAGACGTATGTATGTGTTAGTGAATACAAATTGGAAGCTGTGATATGGCAGGGACTAATGTGAGAGGTTCACTATTCTATGCATAGCACTGCTTAATGTAATTGGTGCTATATCTATGTAATAATTTCCTAATGGCTGCCCATCTCCTCAATAAGCGCTGTGAAAGCCACGACGCGGGAGGTGGGTCGGAGGAGAGCAGGGGGTGGAGGGACAGGATCAGCAGTAGTCTTTGTTAATAGCATTGCTTGTTCCCAGATTACATTGCTGCTATATATATATATATATATATATATATCTGATCTAAAACTAAGCAAGATCTACTTGTTCTCCTTATATTTCTTTTCCCTCAGACTGTTTAAATGCTCTGTACTTAATCCTACTAAATATTTGTCACTGCAATAGTACAGCAAAAACCTGAGATTGCAGTTTTATTATATAAGCTGCTCATTAATTAAACAAGCTTCTTTCTGTTTGGCACAATGTTTTAAAGTATAAATTTACATGTAAAGTAGACTTGTGCTGGCATGTAAGTATTCTACAGTATAAAGGAACTGTGTCACATCCTGGGAGTAGTTAATATATCTATCCTGACACATACATAGTTCTGCAGTTTATAAAATGTGCTATTATTATATTTACACTACATTTATTTAGAGATGAGCCGTTCGGATTCTGTGGAATCCGAACCGCTCCGAACACCGGGGATCAGAGTCCACCTGAGCCTCGGCTCGGGTGTTCCCGCCGGCCCCAGATCCCACTTTGAGGCCGAACATCATCCTCCCGACGTCGAATTCTCGCGAGAGTTTGTTTCTATATAAGGCACCGGGACTCTGCACCATTTCATTGTTCACTCACACGCTGCGCACTGCTCTGCAATGTCTCCCTACCATATGTTAAAGTGGCTGTGTCCAGAGTGGCTGTGCTGGTAAAGTGACTATAGGGGGCATACTGCATGCTGATGTATGCTGCACTACTCTGCTGATTAAAGTGGCTGTAGTAGCCTGTGTCCGACTCCAGACTCACAAGTGGCTTTGCTGTTAAGTGACTGTGTATATGGAGGCACACTGCACGGCATGCTGATGTATGCTGCACTATACTCATGCCCATCTGCTGCAGTGTAAAAAAATAATAATAATAATTAAAAAAAAAAAAATTTTTTTTTTTTAAAAAAGTAAAAAAATTTTTTTTTGTGCTGTATCCCACTGTGTATTGTTTACAAAACTGTGACTCCTTGGGCTGTAGCCCTCTGTATATACTGTATATAAGCACTGTGACTCCTTGGGTCATAGCCCTCGGTGTATACAAGCAACGTGACTCCTTGGGCTGTAGCCCACTGTGTATACAAGTACTGTGACCCTGCTGGCCGTACCTCACTGGGTGGGTGGGAGGACCCAAGAACAATTCCATCTTGCACTACCTTTCTTTTCTGCCACTGCTGTGTGTCAATGTTTCATAGATGTGTTTTAAACTGCGGTGTCTGTGCCGCTGCTCGGTCGCTTAGTAACCAGCCAGCTCACTGCAGCCTTTGGCCAATAATGGTGAAAGCAATATTGTGAGCTATGAGGTGGTCTAAACTGACTGTAAATGACTGTAAATTAATGTTATTGAGGTTAATTATACTCTAGGAAAAAAAAAAATCCCAGATTATGTGATTTTAGCTTTTTTTTTAATGTCAATTTTTGTAAAAAATCCAAATCCAAAACCAGTCATGGTGGTTTGGCAAATCCAAATCTGGACGATGAATCAGAGCCAAATCCAAATCCAGCAGAAATGGTCTGGCACACTTATCTACATTTATTTAAGCTTGTATACAACATCTTCATGTGTTCTGAAAACCGACCTGTAGTTGATTCATTTTAAAGATGTGTATTGCAGAATAATAACTTTATGAAGTTCTATAGAACAGTAAGTTTCTTATGACAGAAAGGAATGGATTCAATACTGGATTTATTGCCATTTTGTTCATGTATAGTTTCAATGGGAATCAGCTCCATATGATAATTTCTTACAGGAAATGTTTTATTTCTTACAAACAAAGTCATTGCCAATGTAATTATTACTTGCTGCTTCTGATATGTTATGTCACCCTCTAAGATTATCAAATATACTGCTTAGAAACCCCTTTTGCTGATACCTATGAAGTTATGCATTGAGTGACTACTGTGGTGAAATAGTGGGTTATTGTATGGTTGTTCCGAATTCATCTCTTGTCACTTTATAGGATATTAATGCTCTACAAACTGAGGCCTTCAGTCTGAGGCTATATGGGAAGTACCTTACACTGTATTTTAAAAAAAAGATGGCTTCTGATTTATGGTGTGTTTATTCATACCTGGCTAATGGAACACTTAACAACCTTTATTAAATTCATGGCCTTTATTTATTACATTTCCTGTGATAATAAGCCCATAAGATGTAACAGGTTATGTAGTCTTGATCTGAGGCCCATTTGATTATCTACAAAATGATTTCATACAGATTAGAAAAAAAAACACATTAAAAAGTTATAAAATTTTCTGATGATATACAGATATTTAGAATGGGGTTAGGGTCTAAGAGCAGCCAAAGCATACACTTTTATATGAAGAATATATAAGTAACGGGATGCAGTTAACATCCCGACAACCGGGATGCCGTCTGCCGGAACCCCGGCATCGGAATCCCGATCGCCGAGATAACACCGACGCCGAAATCCCGACATGACTCGGGATGCTGACACTGGGATCCCAGGCAAACGGCATCCCGATTGTAAGGACACTGGGAAAAGGTAAGTATCAGCCGAGGAGGGGGGGGAATTAGGGTTAGGCAGCAAGAAGGGACTTAGAGTTAGGCTGCGGGAGGGGGGAGGTTAGGCTCCGGACAGAGGGGTTTAGGCACTAAGGGGGAGGGTTAGGTTTAGGCACTTTCAGGGAGGGTTAGGGTGCGGGGTAGGGAGGGTTAGTATAAGGGTGCAAGAAAGGAGGGTTAGGGGGTAAATAGGACAGGGGAACATTACTTACCGTTCCCCTGTCGGGAACCTTCGGGATGCCACTGTTAGTGTACTGACAGACGGCATTCTGTCCATCGCTATTTCATACCGATTCCATAAGTAACTTAGGTTTGGAATGCTTTAAGTGATAAATTAAGATAGCGGTATAGCTATGAACTATAATTCTATTACAAAGACTCAAATTATAAAAAGAACAAAAAAAAAAAAAAAAAGCAACACAGATAATGGGCGGAAGCAGAGTTAAGTGGCCAGAGCTATTACATATAACCTTACTGATAGAAAGTCCTGCAAAATATGAAGCAATCTGTGAGGTTACCAACACCCCATCCCAGTTTTGGAAGTGTTCTTTGAATCTGCAGCTGCATGAGTAACATGTTCTGGAGTATTACAGTATAAGCATACTTTGCCTACTTTCCTGGAAGATGCAGGAGGCTCCTGATTTTTGGGGTAGTCCCCTGCACCTCTTGAAGAGTAGGCGGATCTCCCGCATCCCGCACTCTGCTTGTGAAGTGGACAGGATGGGGAGATTATACAGGGAATAAGCGAGTTCACAGGCCCGCGGATCACGGCATTGTGCACATTGCGACAAAGATGCATTTTCAGGTAAAAAAAGACACAAAAAAAAGACTCTGAGCAAGCAGTATGGCATGGGACAGACAGCTCACGCCAGCCATCCTGTGCCACATGGCGTACTGAGGCTAGGTGTATGAAGACACATCTGTTTACCCATTTTGCTACCAACTCTGCAACATTCCCTATGTTTCAATTTGCCTAGAACGTTGGTCATGTTCCCAATCACTTTGAAGCTGGCGTGCCACTGTTATCTTGTTCTTTTGTAACAATACACTATTGCCACAACTTCTACAATGTCCATATAACAAAATAAAAAAGGGAAGGAACTAACATTACTCGTGCTTAGCACGAGTAATTACTTAGCAAGATATTTTACAGTGTAAGGGACGATCATCGGCTACCTATAGACTGGTCAGAAAGTTATTCCAAGGCCGGCTCTAGGGGTGTTCGACCAGTGCAGTCGCACAGGGGCGCCACCCTGAGAGGACGCACCCCTCCCCAACATCCCGATTTCAGCAGGACAATACTGTCCTGCTGTTCCACCCGTAGTCCGGAGTGGCCTGCGGGTGGTCAAATCAGGAGGTTGGGGGACCCCCACCGCCGTAGCTGTGCGGCGGTGCCGGACCCCCGGAGTGTGAATGGATGCAATGCGCTCGGAATCCATTCACTGACGGGATAGGGCTGGGGGAAGCCCAGCCAGTGACGGAGGGCATCTTTACCCTCAGCCTGACGTTATTTGGAGGTGTGCCATGTGGGCACGCCTCCTAATAACGTCACTTAGAGGGTGTGGCCTATGGTAATTAGGCCATGCCCCCAATTTCGGTCGCGCGCGATTACAAGGTGCTCCTGGAGCCGGCCCTGAGTTATTGGGATACATCTTACCTGCCTTCAGCAGTGTTAAGAGCTCAATCTCGCCCTGAGAATAATGTATAACTTAAAACCAATTTTGGGCAGTGCTGTATCATTGCAAAAATGCAATTGTTATCTGTGAGAAAACTGCTTTTCACATCGTCTAATACAACCATTCTGATCGCAAATAGCTCAATTTTGTATTACTGGCTTTGGCATTTCTGCTGGCAAGCAGGGAGGGAGCTGGGCACCCTGCGTAAGGAGCATTATGGCTTTATCCAAGATAATCCCAAAGGCAGTTCTGATCATATTAAACACATTATGAAAGCTGTACATTATTCCTTCCAGACAACTCTTGGAGCCTATTACTGTGATTTGAAACACTAGGTTCTCGAATGCTATATTGTTTCAAAATTTCTATAGGCCTATATATGATCTAAAAAATTTAATAAAAATATTTATCTGACACTGTATGCTAAAGACTTAAGTAAAATGCATTTATGAATGTACTGTATATATGTAATTATTGTGCTTTATTTTTTTTGCACAAAAGAAAACACTTGCATTGATTATGTGGAAATATAAGAAAATGTCTAACATTATTAGTATAAAATATCTGAAATGTGTCTGTTTACCTTCTTGATAGAATATATCATCACAGAAATAAGCTGGTGTCCTAGGAAAGTTACCATAAATATTTATGTCATTAAATGTACAAAACAATAATTTTGCTGTAATGTTCTGATAACAAATAGTGTTATCTTATGCTGCCCATCCGCTAGGCGATTAAACCTAGCGATGGAGCGATAACGACGGTCGTTATCGCTCCATCGCTTTGTAACTGCCCGCAAATTGGCCAGTAAAAGGTTAAAAACGACCATCGATGCGCACGCCCGCTGGTCGTTATTAACATCAATCATCGCCCGAACATGACGGTCAACCTAATGACCGCCGTCATGATGATTGATCTGCATACACTAAACGTCTGAATGTTCAATTTATGCAGTTCACCCCGCGGGAGACGACGGCGTCGTAATCGTGCCGTCGTCCCTGCATCGTGTAATGGATGGGCAGCATTAGGGTAATGTTTAGGATGTACCTTGCATGTGTGTAATACAGATAGTTGTGAGACGCCCGTCGTGACTGAGAGGAGTAGCGTACTGTATTTTTCTTTTCATTTTGTGTCTTAGACGCATCGCAAAGAAAAGCTGCTCACAGTGTACTAGAAACGCTAGGCTACAACTTTACCGACTCAGGAATTGGTTCTACACACATACAAAGTCACAGAGGGAGCACAACGGAACCTGGTGCTAGGGAAAGACGCGGCTGCTCGCATCAGAGCCCTTGTTACAGATTCAGACTCAGTCGCACACAGACACACAAGTGTCACACATGAGATTGATCAGTGTAAGCTAGCAATCATTTATTGGTAATGAAAAAAGGTGATAGCCTTGGGCTTTAATGCTCGGGGGGCTATTCACTTACATCCTTTTTTTCTCACCTGATAAATGATCTGTTATTGGGTGTTAAAGTATAGCGGGCCTGATTCAGCTTCGTACGGAATTGCAAAGTTACAGGCAAGCATCTTTGCAATTCAGTCCTTGCAGTTATGGTATTGCGGCAGGAGGCTTCACGCCTCCTGCATGCATTACTTATCCGAGCTGCGATGTACAACGCAGCATCAGATAATCTGTGAGAGCATCGGCACGCAAGCCAGCCTCCGCAGTTACAACAAAGAGGCCAGGAAATCTCCGTCACTCTACGGAAATCCCCCATCCCTCTCCCGCCCACAAACGGCAGCAGACTGTCAATCACTGACAGTCTGCTGCCACTCTGTGTGTGACCATGCAGGACCCGTACTGCATATGCACAGTACAGGTCAGGCGCCTGCGCAGATTCCCAACCATTCAGCAGTGCATGCTGACTCTGGTCCAGAATCCAGGAAAAGTTCCCTGACCTACGTGCTAAGCTAACCCACTGTTTGTACCCAATAACAAGCTTTTCGGGTCAGCTCAGACCCAAAATGAAGTATGCCTTAAGTGCAGTGCTGCGGGCTGACTTCAGGCTAAGTGGATATACCCATGGGATCAATTAGCCCAAGGCAAATTACCACAGCTAACTGAATTTCCCCCGAAGTGTTTTAATTATGAGAATAAGATTGAGTGAAGAAGATGCTTGGCGTGGCATCACCCATTACCTGGCACACCAAGAGCAGCAATTTGGTACAACTAAAGAAACAGTAATAAAGGACACATCTGTATGCATGTTGTCTCATTTCAAAGGCATTTAAGTGGCTGATCATTGTTCCCAGAAATTATAGATGTAATGACAGGGTATGATCACTCCAAAAATAAATATATATATCTAGTTCTCGTTTTATCCTTCTTTTATATAATAAAAATGTAATTCTCATCAATTACAAAACCATCTACTGATGATTTTCCACCAAAGTGTTTTTGTCATCGTACATTTCTTAACTGGGACTGGAACTATTGTGACTTAAATGACTATAAAAATGTACGCATAGCCAGATTAATACCCCACAGGGCCCTAGGCAAGATATTGGTCTGGGGCCCCCCTCTTCCGTTACATCCAGATTACAAATTTAGTTACCCTATACATGCTCCCTATATTTTGTTTTCTCTACTCCTTGTATTTAACACTATAACAGGGTGCCAGCTGGTAATGCCACCACCCTGGTGAGAGGATAAGGGGCATAACAGCCTACCTGTTAGCCAAGCCAACAGCACCAGCTGGCAAGTGATGACACCTGCCAGACAGTGCCCCCTGCAGGCTCTAAATAAGTACTCATAAAATCACATGTGCTGCTGTTACAATAACACAGTTTACACAACTACAATCAGATCCCACCTGTCTCTACACAGATTATAGCAATATGCAAATATTAAGGTTTGCAGGGGAGAAGATGGCATCATTATTCTACAAATGCCTGACGTGTGCATGCACTGTAGGGGTATGGTCAGATATATGTATCTGGGGTATGATCATATATGCATCTTGCGTACAGTGGGGTCTATGCACTAAACCTTGGAGAGAGAAAGTGGACAGAGATAAAGGGGTCCCTAAGCCTTGGATGGAGATAAAGTGGACGGAGATAAAGTATCAGCCAACCAGCTCCTGTCATTTTTCAAACACAGCCTGTGACATGGCAGTGAGGAGCTGGTTGGCTGGTACTTTCTCTCTCTCAAAGGTTTAGTACATACAGTAGATCCCAGAATTTGCAGGATCCCAGAGCAGCTCTCAGGGTCAGGGAGAGGGGATGCAATGATAATTCAGCACGCACATAAGGAGACAGCTAGCCCCAGCCCACTCACTCATGACATCCCCACTTATTAAGTACACAAGCCCGGTGTGACCAGGAAGCAGACAAAGCACTTACTGTGATCCAGCAGCAGCAGCCGGGTGTGCAGATCTCAGGGCAGCCATATTTGGGAGATATAGTAGCAGCATTCTCTTAGGATTAGGTTTAGAATTGGGTGCTGCAAAGGACCTCTGACATCACACCCACGTGATCAGCAACCAAAAGGGGAGGGGCAAAGATCAGAACGGGGGGCCAAACGTGTCCCCTTGTGGGCTCGCTTCGCTCACCGCGCTTCGGGCATGGTGGCTCGCTATGCTCGCCACAAAAATATATTCCCGCTCTATGCCCACGTGGATGGTAACACTGGAGCAGTCCGGCCCTCTCGCTGCGGTCACGTGGTTGCAACATCAGAGAGGTCCTTTCTTTAACTAGGATCTAGCAGCAACCATTCTCTTAGTCCCTAAACCTGGGTACAGTGTAACACAAGCCCAGCCGATTCTCCTCCCTGACATGTCACGAGATGATGTCAGATCTGCAGCACTGGTAGCAAAGACTCCCTCAGAGAGGCAGAGCCGAGGTTGCATCCTCAGCACTGCTTATTCTATGTTACTTGCAGCCCCTGGCGTATAATGAGTCAGTCTGATTATGCTGCCTGCTGCGTGCCCCAATGCAATGCACAGGCTGCCCCACTGATCGTTCCGCCCCTGCATTATGCATAGTGGCTGCATCAAGAGGGCACCAGACCCCCTAGGACCACTGGGCCCTGCACGCCTGCCTGTACTGCCTTGTTGGTAATCCGGCTCTGACTGTACGATATACAAGATTTCAGCTAAACACAGTGCACAAAACAGGCCATTTACATAGACTGAATGTTCATTCATACAGTTACTCTAGTTTACGCATCACTTGGAGGTCTTGGAAATACATGCATACAAGGGAACACCTATCCCGGACCACCATAATGGCTCATTTGAATACCTGCTTTGATGCTTCTACCGCTCTCTCTTCTGCTTGGTCCAGGCGCTTCTGAAGTCTTTTGCTTTTTTCCTGTAAATCTGCTATCAGGTTTTCGAGCTATTCAATCATAAAAAGAATGGTTAAAAGTAGGCAATGTTTCTTCTTTAGATTATGCATATCATAACTGAATACATGTCCTCAGCGTTATTTCCCTGTGTGTAGGGAATATGCACAGCTGAGGCTGTAGAAAAGCTCTTTGTGCTAACAGTTATTGTCTGGCTCCCAATACTGCAACTCATTTAATTGGGCTTGTGTGGATCATAAAGAGAATACAATCCGTTTGAAAAACAATGGAGATACCTACTTCAGAAATCCAATTACATTTTTTTTATACAAGTATTATACATTTATTGTTTTTTTTTTCCATCTGAATAAGACTAGTTTGGCTCCAGGGGACAGATAAAAGTGCATGTTTTCCAAGTCTCCTCAACAAATTGCAAATTAAATAATGAGCATCACCTGTGGGTCTATTATTTTACCAGTCAGTAATTATCATACATTTGCCCCATTTAGGAAATATAGAAAACATGCCCTGTCAGAGGTTACTGAGGACCAGTTTCATAAACCAGACAAATACAGGAAAATATGTTTGGTCTTACCAGCGGTTAATACTTAGGTTAGAAACAATGGAAAAATGAATATTTTTAAAGCGAAAATGAAAAACAAAATGAGTTAACCCCTTTGCTGCTAAGGGGTTACCCACCTGTGCTGAGCCAATTTTTTAAGTTTGCACTAGTCACATTCCAACATTAATATCACTACTTTTCTGCAGTATGTGCACAAATGCTAACATTTTTTTTTAGAAGCCTCTGCATTGTGAGAACACAACATTAGACTTTGTGCTCCTTCTAAATCGTTAAAATGTAAGCAAAATGGCCAAAATTGTTTTTTATTTGAAATTGTAAGAAAGCAAACTAAAATGTAAGATATGCACACCAAGCACACCACAAATAAATACTGTATGGTCCTCACTTCAGCATTCATCCACCTTTCCAAAAGCAGAATTCTATGCAGAGGTTTTCATAATAAAGACTCCATTTGAGTGCGTACACTGTGTAGGAATAATATGGTAGCCCAACTATTAAAGGGGTACATTGTTTGAAAGTAAGGACTCGCCTCTTTCAAACAAGGCTGCCTCATGTGTATTCAGGCCCATATGGGGGAGACAGGCCTTCCCACCTTTGAAAAATGTACATTTTCTGTAGCGTATGGTGATAACGTCTACTAACACAGGAGATCATAAGACAATATGTAAGTATATTTCAAATGTAAGTACACCCATGTGGGCAGGGGCCAATATGGCGGTGATAGAGAACATACATTTCCACATATGTATGGGTGGACAGTGCAGGACGCTCGCAAGCGGGTCGATGTTACCCTAATGCGCATGACGGAGGGAGCTCCGTCGTGCGCATGTGCGAGACCCAGTCAGCGACAGCCAAGCTGTCGCTCCGGGTCTCGCACCAAAGGGGGCGTGCTGTCGATGGTGACTGACAGCACGCCCCCTTCGGTGGGCGTGCCGGGAGCGTGGCTGCCAGACGGAGACGTTCCCATGGGAACGCCTACCGTCTGGGTCCGGCCCCACTGACATCAGTAGTGATGTCAGTGGGAGTGATCACTGGTCACCGAGGCCCTACCGAAGGGTCTCGTCGCAAGCCCGATGGTCGCGATGGTCTTGACCATTGCTACCATCTTTTTGGCCGCTCGCATATGCTGTGGGTGGTCACCACAGCTATGCGAGCGGCCAGGAGGTCGCTACATTTTAAGGTAGGAGGGCACTGATTCAGAGCGAGCGCTCTGGTCAGAGCGTCCGGCTCTGAATCAGGCCCAGTATGTTTTGCATAATGCAGGATGATATTATATAGTGATCTCCAGACAGCATCTACAAGGGGGCCACATTATTTGAAAGACGGAATTCGCACAAATCACCTGAAAATAGGAGGAACCCCTGGTCCTTACCAGGTTTTTTTTTTTTTTTTTTTTTACAAAAGTGACACATGGCGATGGCTACTTATTGCTGGCTGGGGGCAGGAAATTATTGTTATTCGGCTGCCCCCGGTTCTGCAGACGACGAGTGAGGCACATGTGGATGAGGAGTCTCACTTGTCATAAGCAGTGAAGGGGTTAAACAAAGATTTAAAGTCAGGGTAGATGACACTAAAGTACAGAGGTGGATATGGACAGAGAAATAGTCACTGCTTATTTATTACATTTTCTTTCCCCAGAAGAACAGCGTAATCTCTTGTAAGCGTAACTCACAGGGAACCTGTCACTTTTGTAGAAATATATAAATATATATGGATCAATTGTAATCTGTTATAACCAACAGGTCACATCCTGTCTGCAGACTACCAGCTTGTTTTCAGCCCTCCGACTTCCCAGAGCGTCTGCAGAGCACAACTCTAATAGAAACACAACGTTATTATCACAAAAGTAAGGTCATGGTCACACCGATGTTGGACTACATAGTTCAAATAAGATTAACATAAGACAGTTGCTTCTGCTCAGCTAGTGAACCAAATTATGTGCATTGTTACCTAGCTATCTTTACTATATGAGCTTTAACACTACCTTTGGCTGTAAGAAACAGCAACAGAAATGTTACATGTGTATGCAGTCATTGTGTGACAACATAGGGCCTGATTCAGACCCACTCGCGAGCGGCTGTCCGCTCGCAAGTGGGTCGATGTTCTGGACTGAGCATGCGCACGACGGAGGGAGCTCCGTCGTGCGCATGCGCCAGACGTGACGAGCGAAGGAAAGTCCTTCGCTCGTTGTGTCTGATCAAAGGGGGCGTGCTGTCGAAGTTGATTGACAGCACGCCCCCTTTGGTAGGCGTGTCGGGGGCGTGCCTCCCTGACGGGGGCGTTCCCACGGGAACGCCTCCCGTCAGAAGCCGGCCCACTGACATCACTAGTGATGTCAGTGGGAGTGATTTTGGCTCTGATAGAGCCAAAATCACTCCGGAGCTTGCGGTTGAAAACCTCAACCGCAGGCTCCGGCTCGCAGTTACGATGGTCGCGATGGTCACGACCATCGCGGCCATCAAAATGCACGCTCGTAAAGCCTGTGGGTGGTGACCCACAGCTATACGAGCGTCCAGGCTCTGAATGAGGGCCATAATCTGTACAGTCTGTAGATTTCCTTTTCTCTAATACAATACAGCAGCCACTAATACAGCACATCTCCTTTCGTATATAGGGCCTGATTCAGAGCTGAACGCTCTGACCAGAGCGCTCGCTCTGAATCAGGGCCGTCCCAGCTAAATTCGGAGCGGCCTCCTGGCCGCTCGCATAGCTGTGGGTAACCACCCACAGCTTATGCGAGCGGCCAAAAAGATGGTCGCGATGGTCAAAGACCATCGCGATCATCGGGCTTGCGACGAGACCCTGCGGTAGGGTCTCGCTTCCGCAAGCCCTGGAGTGATTTTGGCTCTATCAGAGCCAAAATCACTCCCACTGACATCATTACTGATGTCAGTGGGGCCGGACTCAAACGGTAGGCGTTCCCATGGGAACGCCTCCGTCTGGCAGTCACGCCCCCGGCACGCCCACCAAAGGTGGCGTGCTGTCAATCAACATCGACAGCATGCCCCCTTTGGTGCGAGACCCGGAGCGACCGTCGCTATCCGGGTCTCGCGCATGCGCACGACGGAGCGCCCTCCGCCGTCGTGCGCATGCGCAGTGGGGCAACATCGACCCGTTTGGGAGCGTCCTTTGCTCGCAAACGGGTCTGAATGACCCCCATAAAGCATAGAAATGTTTCTTGGGCTGTGTATTCTTTTCTTTGATGTTCAAGGGTGAGGGGATTTAAACAGAGTAATATGTATAATATGTATTTCTGTTTCTGCATAGCTGTGGGCTTGGCCGAGCATCAAATTGGTTCTAGTGCCTTTGCTACAATCCAAACTTCGTAGGGAATGGGTATGTAATGCCGGCTGTCGGGATGCCTCCTGTCAAAATACAGACAGCGGCATCCTGATGGTTGGCATACCGACAAGGGACAGGTAAGTATACTTACCCCTCCCCTTTCTCCCCCTAACCCTCCATTCTCGTAGCCTAACTCTAACCTCGACCCCCCGAAAACCTAATGCTAACCCCGCTACGCTGCCTAAACCTAACAAATCCCCTACCCCCGCGGGTAAGTCTGGAAGCCGTCGGTCGGCATTTAGACCGTTGGCTTCCAAACTACATCCCCCCCGCACACGGCTAATGCTAAGGGTGCCCCGGACTTACCTCGTTCGGGTTGCCGTCCTTCAGGAATCCGGCGTCAGGATTAAGACAGGTGTCTGTATTTCGACGCCTATCTTAAGTCCCTTGTCGGGCTTCCCCCGTTGGGATTTAGACCAGCGGCATCGCGGCCATCTGTCTCATAACTACATCCCCTTCGTAGAATTCATGGCAATGAGGACACATTTGTTATAAAGATGTGGAGTTGTTCCTCAGCACCAGATTCACCCCTTTGCAACTGGAAGAAGGGTAAGATGTGATTCAGTTGCAGAACTATAGGTGTACCAGTCATGAGGCAAATTGAGTGGTTTCAGGCAGGTTGGGTATGGGATTTCGGCGGTCAGAATCCCGACTCTGGCATCCCGACAGAGTTAAAATACCGACACTGTTGGTCGGTATCCTAACCCTCCCCCTCTCCCTACCCTAACCCTCCCCCCTAGTGCCTAACCCTAACCCTCCCCCCTAGTGCCTAACCCTAACCCTCCCCTCAACCCCACTACTTGCCTTCAGGATCCGGCGGTGGGCATTCCGGCGGTCAGATCCAGGGGCTGGGATTCTGACAAGTGTCGGGATTCCTGCTTCGGCATTCTGACCACCGGAATCCCAGTGGTCGGGATACTGACCACATCCTGTTTCAGACGGGTTTTTGCGGGTAGCAAAATTTAAACAATCAATCTGTCCTATTAATGGTAGCTATATACCCATGTCTATGCTCATCCTGCCTACTTGGTTCCTCGCAGACACTAGGGGGTCAATTCAATTAAGTGCAATTTTGCAAATGGGAGTTTGTTTCATGAAACTGGCATATATCGCATGCATCGGCGCGCACCCTTGAAATGCGAGATTCAATTAGAAAAGACAATTTGCACTACTCGCTGCGACTTTTCTATAACATGCAACCCGGAAGAAGGGCATGAAAAAGTGGGGAAACCAAAATACTGGCAACTGAGTTAGCAGGACTATATAGAAGGTTGGGGTCCATAAAAATGTGTTTAAAGTGATTTGCCAAAATTTTTATACAAGTTTGTAAAAAGTTGGAATACACACTTTTACTTCTCATCTGCAAGTTCAAAAAACCCTCTCCCATCACAACAACTCCACATACCTGTCCCGCATGATTTACACCTCCACATACCTGTCCCGCATCATTTACACCTCCACATACCTGTCCCGCATCATTTACACCTCCCCATACCTGTCCCGCATCATTTACACCTCCCCATACCTGTCCCGCATCAATTACACCCCACATACCTGTCCCACATCAATTACACCCCACATACCTGTCCCACATCATTTACACCTCCACATACCTGTCCCGCATCATTTACACCTCCACATACCTGTCCCACATCATTTACACCTCCACATATCTGTCCCACATCATTTACACCTCCACATACCTGTCCAGCATCATGTTTTGTCGAGCCCTGATTTACACCCCCACATCAAACACCTCCACAGACGTGTCCCACATTATTTACACCTCCACATATCTGTCCCACATGATAAACACCGCCACATACTGTACCTGTCCCACATCATTTACACCCCCACATACCTGTCCCACATCATTTACACCAGGGCTTGACAAATGTTTCTAAAATCTAGGAGCCAGGATGAAAGTGTAGGAGCCAGACCCCCCCTTCCCCCAGGGCAGCATTACAGAGCACGTACGCCCCAGGCAAACACCCCCATGGCCACACCACTAACTGTGTACCCCAGGTAAACCCCCCAAGTAGTGGACCCCTATGCAGTGCCCCATTAACAGTGCCCCCAGTAGTGGTCTCCCCTATGCAGTGCCCCCAGTAGTGGTCTCCCCTATGCAGTGCCCCCAGTAGTGGTCTCCCCTATGCAGTGCCCCCAATAGCGCCCTCCCCTCCCTTAATCAGTGCCCCAGTAGTGGCCACCCCACCTATGCAGTGCCCCCAGTAGTGGTCCCCATATACAGTGCCCTCAGTAGTGGTCCCCATATGTAGTGCCTCTTATATAGTGCCCCCAGAAGTGGCCACCCCTATGCATTGCCCGTGGTAGTAGTCCACCCAGTAGTAGCCCCCCTAAACAGTGCCCCCAGTAGTAGTACTCCCTATGCAGGGGCCCCAGTAGTAGTCCCCACTATGCATTGCCCCTAGATGTGCCCCCCCTGTACAGTGCCCTAGTAGCGGCCCCCCGATACAGTGCCCCAAGTAGCGGTCACCCCCCCATGCAGTGCCCCCTGTAGCGGTCACCCCCCCCCCATACAGTGATTCTTACACACAAACACAAACACAAAAAAACCCCATCAAACAACTTACCTGACAGCCCGCTCTAGACGCGACCGCCGCTGTCCACTCCGAGTCCCGGCCAGCTCTTCTCCTGCACTATGGGAGAGACGTCATGACATCTCTCCCATCACCTGCTGCAGGGGGAGCCGGAAAGCGCCGCTCATGAGTGAGCTCCAGCCGGCTCACTCCGTGGACACAGCAGCCAATGAGAGTCTGTCTGACTCTCATTGGCTGCTATAACAAACACACAGCCGCCGCTGGCGGCTGTGTGTTTGTAAACTGTGTAGTGTGGACCGCGCTCGCGCTCTGCACTACAATAGCGCCCCGTGCAGCGGTGCCAGGGGGTTGCTGCAAACCTGGTCGCCAGGCAGTCAAATCTAGTCGCCATGGCGACCTGGCCCCCGAGTTTTGTCAAGCCCTAATTTACACCCCCAAATACCTGTCCCACATGATTTACACATCCACATACCTGTCCCACATCATTTACACATCCACATCCCTGTCCCAAATCATTTACACATCCACATCCCTGTCCCACATCATTTACACATCCACATCCCTGTCCCACATCATTTACACATCTACGTACCTGTCCCACATCAAACACCTCCACATACATGTCCCACATCATTTCCACCTCCACATACGTGTCCCACATCATTTCCACCTCCTCATACGTGTCCCACATCATTTCCACCTCCTCATACGTGTCCCACATCATTTACACTTCCACATACGTGTCCCACATCATTTCCACCTCCACATACGTGTCCCACATCATTTCCACCTCCTCATACGTGTCCCACATCATTTACACTTCCACATACGTGTCCCACATTTCCATATCTGCAAGTGGCGATTCAGGGGCAGAGTCACTATCAGAACCTGTCACATTACTAACTACAGGCTTCCATATTATAACTTACCAATGCACAGACTGTACATCCTATGAACTTCATATTAATTTAATCCTTATTTTATATCTATCATTTATAATATATATATATATATATATATATATATTCTACACAACAAACTCTGAGACTTAAGTATGCAAAAATAATGTATTCCAAAGCATCAACCTTTCGGGGTCAGGCGTCTCTAGGCGAAGGCGGGATTTGGATGTGCGGCTGCAGTGCTTCCAGTGGGCGGTACAGGTGAGCCACAGCAGTGAGCTGATGTCTGGATGTCCAGCGGGGGGTACAAATTGATGTAAGTGTGTGTGTGTGTATGTTCTTTTATGTTTATGTGGTTCTGACGAAGGGGCGACGACCCCGAAACGTTGATGCTTTGGAATACATTCTATTTGCATATTTAAGTCTCGAAGTGCCGTTTATTGTGGAGCTTATATGAAATTTTTGTAACAGACACCTGAGTTATTTGCCTTATAGCAGTGGACTTGTGTATATTTATATACCATATTTATATATATTCCATAGACAAAAAACCTTATGGTTTCACATTTACCCTTAAAGCTTCTTAGACATGATCTGAAATTTCACAAAACCTATTGAATTTCTGCCACTCAAACTTCAAAAAGCAATGAAAGTAAGATCATTAAGGCTGACACCTTATTGGATGTGTTCCTTGCTTAATACAGATATGGTATGCCATGACACCATGTGGTTAACTGCAGATTCAGCACTCTCACAGCGTGAGATTGCCGTCACTCACAAAATGGTGGAGCTGCTAATTCACAGAATTGTGTGCCAGGAACATGCAGTCTACGCCATATGGTCTCACACCATGCTTATTTCATTAAAAGGTAAGGAATTTTAAGCAACTTTGCATTGTGTGCTACAAACTTTCTTTTTTGTTCCACAGACATTCTCTATCATGGGACACATAAATACGAAAAAACGCAACAAACTAATGGGTAAAAAAAAAACTCTGTAGATTTGCACTATGCTTTTTTCACCCTTAAGGTGCATACACAGGGTACGATATCTATGAACGATAATGATATCGTTCAACGACATATCGTTCATTTCTATGCAATGAACGACCAACGATGCGCGTTCCCGCATGAACGATAATGATATCTATAATCGTCTGTACATGCAGGCCAATCTGGACGATATCGTCAACTTTGCCTGTTCAGAGATGTGGCAGTATGACTTCACTAAAACAGATTTTTGAAAGATATATTTTGGTGCGTACACACGTAGCGATTTAAAAGAACGATTTGAACGATAACGGTATCTTTCAAATTGTTCTTTTAAATGGTCCCTACCAACTTACCGTTGATAAGCGATGTGTGGCCACGTATGGACGATAGTGATATAGTCCATCGGCCGTGCATGCCGGTCAACTTGCTCGATTTCAAGCAAGTTACTATATGGACCCGATCGCGGATCGCTATAGTTGTCGTTAAGTTGGTTTTGTGCTGGATGATCGATACTGATCATCCAGCATTCCAGGAAGGATGCATAACGATCTGCCAGCGATATTGTATCGCTGGCAGATCGCTACATGTGTACGGACATTTGAAGGAGATCTTTGAAGATATCTTTCAAGTCGTTGGTGGTACAGATCGTTCCGTGTGTACCCAGCATTATATTGAACTTTCAATAGGTGCTGGAAAACCTGGTCACCCAGAAGTCACAAAGAATTGTCAGATCTCTTTTTCACTTATGTATCATATGTTAACACAGAATGGAGTTGCTTCTTTGATTAAAAATATGTTGTTTTTAGTGTATTCCAGAGATTCAGAGAAGTGAAAAACTCTTTTGAAGGTAAAGGTGCCTCACATGTAGCCCTTGAATGATATCAGGCTGACCCCATCACTGATCTCGGCTATATGAGCAGGTACAGCTCTACTTTCTATGTCTGTCTCCTCTGCCCGAACAAGCTTGGCTGGAATGATTTCCCAGCAATCTAGGTCAGATAAATCTATGGAGAGAACTTAAAAATCTTGTGACCTAGTCTGTAATCTACCACCTTGGCCTAAGGGGCCTATCCCCTTAAGACCAGGAAGTTTTGGTCCGAACGTTCAGAAAGTCGTCTAATAGATAGCCAGCAAGGACCAGTGATGCGTGTGCACGCTGGGTCCTTGCTGACCCCGACTATCTGTGGAACATGCTCGTCAACCTGAGGTTCCACATGTTCACAGACAGGAGGTCGGTCTCCTGCACTGAATGCAGTTCAGTGAACGCCATTCAGTGCGGGCACCGCACCCAGTGACCTGAAGGACTGAACGCTAGACGTTCAGTTTTTCAGGTTGCCTAATGGATAGGCCCCTTTAGTCTCAGCCTTAGACCTTCTGACTTTTGTTTCTGAATTTGTCTGTCTTATATATGCAGACTTCCCTATCCCACTGCTTAGGGTGTATCTGTCTTGATTCGATTCTTTTGCGAACGTCACTTGTCTTTCTTCCCTGGTCCCGTTACACCCCTTTAGTTCCATGTCTTGGCGGTAGCAGAGCACTTGAGGACTGTTCTAGGGGGAAAGACAACTGCTGTAGGCCAAAAAGCACAGTGGCCGGGAATGGTGTTCTTCAGTAGCGGTCTGGTTAACCGGTCCTTCCCTATACCACCTTATGTTATTCCTCCTACAATCTAGTTTGTTAACCTAGTTCTATCTGTATCCTGGTCATGTTCTCATTTGACTCCTATAGCAGTGCCTGCTCCAGACCTTTCACCCTGGCTAGTTTAACTAGTTCCATGTGTCCAAGTCTGTGACTAACTGTCTAAGAATTCAGCCCTCTCTGCCTAATCTCCTAGTTTACCTAGCTGGACCATTTATGTTGGTTCCTGCTCTGGCATTCTGTGTTCCCTCAGTTAGTTTGCAGCGTTCCCCAGCTGATCAATACAACATATTACATACAGTAAATGAAGTGGGCAGTGAATGAAGCTTATTACTTATTATTACCTCTACATTTTTCTCATGGGTGGTCTCTAATTGAGAGAGTAACTCTTGATTGCGGTGTCTCTCTTCATTTAATTGACTTCTGAAAAATAAACATGTAATTATAACAATAGATATTTATACTAACATTCATTACACTGTAAAAACCCTTGTGATGTCTGTCAGCAGTACCACCCACAAGTGCTTCTCAAGTGAACAACAACTGCTAACAGTACTTTCATACAATTCCAAGTGCTAATAGTGTAATTAGGATATGAAGGCCATACGGCATATCTGTGCATGCAGCTGCAGTGTAAATCTTCTGTAATACCTCTTGATCCACCAGTATTCTACCCTCGGTGTGTGGTGACTCAGGAGGATAAAGTTTGCAGATATAGTTAGAGGTCACTTGATGATCATAATCCCACTTAGCAAAGTAGCAATAAAAGCAATTCATTCTATAAGAAACCATTTAAATGGATCTGTGGCAGAAAGCAGACACAAGTTTAATCAAATGCCAAGTCTATTTCACCGAAATGAGTCACACAATAATGAATACGCTGAATTGCTTTATAACACTGAAACAAGGATAACCTTAATTTATAAATCTCTGTACAAAAAAAACCCCTGCGTATATATTACTAGCCACAGTATTTTATAGTGTACTTTGGTAAATGCCCCGAAGTGCACAGAAGTCAAAATATATCAGCCACAATGTAACTGCAAATGAATCTCATTTCAAGTTTAATTACACACTTCCATGCATTATGAATATGTTTAAACCTTCCTTAAAGAAATAAATTGCGTCTGAATGCAGAGCATGGTTTGACAGGAAAGGAGATGAGGTTTTATATATATATATATATATATATATATATACATATATATATACATATATATATATACATATACAGTCAGGTGCATAAATATTGGGATATTGACAGAATTTTCATATTTTGGCCTCTATTCACCACCACAATGGCTTTGAAATGAAACAAACAAGATGTGCTTTAACTGCAGACTTTCAGATTTAATTTGAGGGTAATTACATCCAAATCAGGTGAACGGTGTAGGAATTACAACGGTTTCTATATGTGCCTCCCACTTTTTAAGGCGCCAAAAGTAATGGGACTATCAACTCAAAACCTATTTCATGGACAGGTGTGGGCTATTCCCTCGTTATTTCATTATCAATTAAGCAGGTAAAAGGTCTAGAGTTGATTCTAGGTGTGACATTTGCATTTGGAATCAGTTGTTGTCGACTCTCAATATGAGATCCAAAGAGCTGTCACTATCAGTGAAGAAAGCCATCATTAGGCTGAAAAATCAAAACAAACCCATCAGAGAGATAGCAAAAACATTAGGTGTGGCCAAATCAACTGTTTGGAACATTCTTAAAAAGAAAGAACGCACCGGAGAGCTCAGCAACACCAAAAGACGCGGAAGACCACAGAAAACAACTTTGGTGGATGACAGAAGAATTATTTCCCTGGTGAAGAAAAACCCCTTCACAACAGTTGGCCAAATCAAGAACACTCTCCAGGAGGTAGGTGTATATGTGTCAAAGTCAACAATCAAGAGAAGACTTCACAAGAGTGAATATAGAGGGTTCACCACAAGATGTAGACCATTGGTGAGCCACAAAAACAGGAAGACCAGATTAGAGTTTGCCAAACAACATCTAAAAAAGCCATTACAGTTCTGGAACAACATCCTATGGACAGATGAGACAAAGATCAACTTGTACCAGAGTGATGGGAAGAGAAGAGTATGGAGAAGGAAATGAACTGCTCATGATCCAAAACATACCACCTCATCAATGAAGCATGGTGGTGGTAGTGTCATGGCGTGGGCATGTATGGCTGCCAACTGGTTCCCTTGTATTTATTGATAATGTGACTGCTGACAAAAGCAGCAGAATGAATTCTGAAGTGTTTCGGGCAATATTATATGCTCATATTCAGTCAAATGCTTCAGAACTCATTGGACAGCGCTTCACAGTGCAGATGGACAATGACCCGAAGCATACTGCAAAAGCAACCAAAGAGTTTTTTAAGGCTAAAAAGTGGAATGTTATGCAATGGCCAAGTCAATCCCCTGACCTGAATCCGATTGAGCATGCATTTCACTTGATGAAGACAAAACTGAAGGAAAAATGCCCCAAGAACAAGCAGGAACTGAAGACATTTGCAGTAGAGGCCTGGCAGAGCATCACCAGGGATGAAACCCAGCGTCTGGTGATGTCTATGCGTTCCAGACTTCAGGCTGTAATTGCCTGCAAAGGATTTGCAACAAAGTATTAAAAAGTGAAAGTTAGATTTAGGATTGTTTAGTTTGTCCCATTACTTTTGGCCCCTTAAAAAGTGGGAGGCACATATAGAAACCGTTGTAATACCTACACAGTTCACCTGTTTTGGATGTAATTGCCCGCAAATTGAATCTGAAAGTCGGCAGTTAAAGCACATCTTGTTTGTTTCATTTCAAAGCCATTGTGGTGGTATATATATATATATATATATATATATATATATATATCTCATACAAACACGGCACTCACTTGTTTTTCAAACTGCAACTCCTTTGAATACAGGGAATGTTGGTTCCAAAATATTGAAATAATTTGTTAGGCTGACCACCACTTCACGGTCATTCCCATCTGGCCAGTCCCTACACTGATTCTCAGATAAATGATCTTGGTCTGCCATCTTGGGCTCAAGCTTGCATACATTTTAAACATGAATATGGGTCCTGGCTTAAAGAGACAGGACCACACCCAGGGCTATCAGTTAATAAGTACCTGGATATAGAGGTGCTTATTAACTGATATCTTCATATATACACATAGACACACACACTGAACAATAGCAAGATGAAGGTTGAGCACAGCAAGTGGCTTACAAGGCATAAAGTCACAGCTGGACCTTTCTAGAATATTGGACTTCAAATACAAGATGGACTATCTTATCCCACACTGATATTCAGACATACAAATTGCAACATCTTGTTATGTGCAGTATGACTGTAATAGAAGGTTGTGCATTAGATGTAAATCACACAGGTCACACACAAACATTATAAGACATTTTGATCCTTTGTTCTAGACATAACATGCAAGCTGCATTGTGGACAAGCAACTGTATCCAACACTTTAAAAAAGTATTTTGTCTGCGAAGCAGCTGTCGGCTTAGTTTTTCTGTCCAGCTTAATTTCCCAACATCCACCTGGTGTCTCCTCTGCAGCACAATCGATCGTGTGGACTTTATATGCCCCTGCTATTTTGGTTAAAAAAAAGGTTTTCATTCCCACTACTTACCACCGTGTGTTTAATGTATCTGCTAATACCTGAGGACTGAGGGCCTGATTCAGCAAGGAACGCACGCAATCGGCTAACTCGCACTGCGCATGCGTTCACTTCACAGTGCGTGTGCGCGAACCAGACGCTGCGATCAGGACTGCGATTGCAGAGGCTACGCAGACCCATGGCAGAGTGATTGACAGGAAGGGCCGTTTTTGGGTGGTGATGGGGAGGGGGTGGTCGAGCAAACGCAGGAGTGCCAGTGCGCTTCAATGCCGTTGCATGGGCGTGCATAAATTAGCCACTGCAATACCGTCTGAGGACTCATAGCGTGCGCTAAGTAAGCAATTCCTGAGTGAGGTCTGACCTGCCTTAACTGTGCGTAAGGGTCCGATGTTACAGATTGTTTATCTATGTTGTCAAAGTATATAGATCTGAGTAAGGGGAAATGGACATCTTTAGGTTAGACTGCGACTGCAATGCAAATGCAAACATTTACATATCACCGCTGATATTAGCAACTGCGTTGCGTGCATATAAGCAGAATAGCGCTCCATGCTGAATCAGGCCATGAGTGTATATAATGCACACTGAATAATGAGAGTACACCGCAACTACTGTACAACTGTTAGAATACATCTGTTCTGGTGGAAGAGGTCTAGAATTCTACCTATTGACGGTGAGTACAGATATCACAGGCAAGTACTGAGTGAGAGTAGCAATTTTGACTTTGTCGGATCTTACTAGAGTAGTGTTCGCGTTTGCTGGTGAATACAATGCAAGAGACCACCGCGGTGAACGAGTGCCATATACGTGAAGTGGTCACATCGGACAACACCACTTACAACTTTTAAGTCAAGACTTGCAGTGTCTGCAGCTGGTTAGACCTGGTGTAAATGCTGCGTGACTGGCCGATGTGCATCAATGGTACCGATGTTTACGCAGAAGAGCGAAGTTGGACGGATATGAGAAGGCAGCAGTGGGGGTCTTTATGCCGGCTGTGCTTTGTCAGGCATTAGCATGTTTTTACAGCTGAGTTCCGTGCGAAATCGAAGCCGCGATCACATTACCGATCGCTGCTGAATTAGTCCCCAAGTCCTTTTGCAGGGTTTTGGATGTATGAGCTGTCTTACTTTTCAGCTAGTTGATCTCCATATCTTGCTTTATTTACTTTTGCCTTTTTTTTCTAATTTAGAACACAAATTTCTTCATAGAGACTGACAGATGTATTAGGGAAGTGGAAAAGTACAGCACACAAATAATTACTTGCGCAGACTGAGGAATTTGTGCAGTTTAACAAATTAAGCCTTTACATTGGATTCATTTCTCTTTGTGTAGATTTTTTTGCTGTTTGTTTCATGTCTAAATGTACAAATGAACTTGGACTTTTGAAATGAAGCAGACATGCAATCAGTGTGACCTGAAGAAGTGTTGTGTAATTCGCACTCTGCCAAGTTTTCACATCCTTGGAAGAGACTAGGACCAGCTTTGTGGGTTAGAATGTTTATTTTATTTATTTAGTTGTTCTTATAGTATGATCCATATATTTAGATTGAAAACCTATTACAGTAATCAACCTTTAAGGAGCTATAAAATCTTGAAAATGTAACAACTTTGCAAAACAGGTAACGGCTATATGTTTGCCCCTGGAAGTCTGATAAGCAAATTGCATTCAGGCAGCTTACAAGTACTATTAGAAAAATACTTTACTGTCTGTGTGCACTTTAGGTTGATTTTTGCCTTCAAGTTGTGGATGATACTGATTAAGGAGTTTTGAACAGTGAGACAGTTAACACAGACAAAGGTATTGAGAAATAAAATGTGCTCTCTTTCATAGCTTGGCAAATAGGTTTAGGATGTGCCAGCTGTAGCTGGTGCATTATTCATGATGCGCAGATAACAAATTAACAGAGCTTATGCCAGATGTGTTTTCTTCTACTGAAAAAACGGCAATATGCTTTAGTTACTCTTCATGATTATGGATTCCTGTGTTGTGCCAGTACCTGCAGCTGTCTTACTCAACCAGCAGAAAAGTCTTTAATGGTATTCTTTTGTCGAGATACAAGGACAGACGCCAAGCAAAAAAAAAAACACATACAAGCAGGGAATATAAAAAAAGTCATATTTTTTTTTTAAACAATGACGTACATAAACATAGAAAACAAAACATTATGAAACAGCTTATATACTGTATCACATCAGCTTCGGAAACCAGCACATTCTCTCGGTTTTTCCTGGAATATGAGGGCAATACGGTGCTTAAAGTATAACAATCCCAACAGAATAAACAACGCAATAACATTTTCTTTTCCAGTGTCAGCGGTTATAAAACATGTAATTGTACCTGGCTCTGCTGTGTGATACCCGATATTGGCGAGGTGGTGGAGAGGGGTAGGCTGCAGTGCAGACATGGAATACAAGATACATTCTCTAATGTTCTCCTAAAAGGAGAACTGGATGTAAGGAAAGGTGACACCTATCTAGCATTCACTACCACATATGCCAATCTCCACAGGGAACAAGTTTGGTTTCTTCATACTAAAAAGGTGAAAATGAGTTGTGGATAGAATAAAACAAAACACAAAATAATGGTAATACTTTTTGTCATCTGCAGCTGTTCTTTACAGTTTCAAATCTTCATTGTCATACACATACAAAGCCAAAGGCCTAAGTTATGCGTCAGTATGAGGCCGCTTATTACAGATATATGGGATGTGCTATACTTGGCATTTCAACAACACAATTTACTGGGTATAATATCAGGAAACTATAGGCTGTCTCGCATGTAAAAGTGAATTTCGGCTGGATTTTGTTTTTGCCTTATTCAATTAGCCACCAATCTAACGTGCATTAATTCTGCAAAGGGGCTAACACATCTTAAAATCCCTTTTATAGTTAAAAATGCCGGGACATGCTTCAGAGCCACTGGGATGCCCTCCCTAATGATTAGTTTTTATATTAGCTTAATTTAGCCAATAATGACGTCATTTTTGAGGTGAGAAGAATGGGTTAAAAGAAATGGGACAGGTATATGGGGGTACTGTATGGATGGGGCAGGTGTTTCACACACTGCAGATGGCAGTTACAGGTGTTTTTTTAACACTTTTTAATGGGGCTAAAAATGACCCAAAAATAAACGAACAGACATTTTTATGCACCCATCATCACTGCAGCATTTCATTAGCTGAAAAAGACTCGCTTTCTATGGTTTTTCACTGTTATTGAAAAATGCTTATAACAGACATTTGACACTTTAAAACCCCAAATAGTTTGCTTTGGCCCACTAAAATACTTCTGTACTGTTATCCTTTATTAGTTTGTATTTTTTGGGGTACAGGCTGATTTCCCCATTTTCACCTATCCTTAGGGCGTGTAACACCTGCAAGAATTATCGTGTAAATGCCGGAAGACAACTTTTCAAACTGAACGTAAAATGGGAGCGTGCATAAAGGCGATAAGTGACAATAATGAGCGATAGGTGCGTTAAGTCACCACAAGTTAGCTTAATGTTTTATTGTGGCTAATTGAATTCTCCCCAATGTCAGTTGTATGGTTATAAAGGACTGCTTATCCCTCATGCCTCAGCATAAGCAGTTTTATGTACTAACTACAGAACATAAAATGAGGTGTATATTATTCTCTAGTATCCCTTTCAGACATACAAAGATTCCCAGGTTTGTGGCCTGCCTCGGCCAAAATTCCCAGGTTTCGCATATGTCTGAAAGGCACCTACCAGGGAGTACGTTCCCAGGTAGCTACCCCTGCAATTGACCAGGGTATTTCTCGGGACTGAAGTCCAGGGAAGAAAACCCTGCTCTAGTCTGAATGGTGCAACCCAGGATTTTCACCTAGCAGCTTCTGATTGGCCAGCTACGGCTGCCTGCTGCATGATGATATCATCAGCGGCAGCCAGAGAAGAAGAGACGCCGCACATGCTGCAGACAGACACGCGATTGTTACAGGCAGGCCAGTGCATTGAAGAGAAGTGGCAGTGACAGAGAAGAGGAGTGGCAGTGGTGCTTTCAGATCATTGGAAGGAGGAGAAGGTCCGGGAGCTCATATCTTCATCAAGTGATGCTGTCACACTGTCTGCAACAACGTCAGGCACGCCTTCATCAATTCCTGAGTGCAGCCAGCAGAGCCCGGCATCATTGCAGGTCCTATTTGATGAGATCCTGATGATGAGTCATCTACCATCAACTTGGAACCAAGCACCGCCACAGATGTGACAGCACCATCGCAGAGACAGGGTCCAGAGCTACAGCCTCAGGCCCAGGGAGACAAGCCCACCCTATGCAGTAACAGTAAGTTCACCTCGATTACCTCTATGTATTGCAGTGTTAACCTATGTGATTTGCAATTTATAGTAGGTTTGGTCTATAAAATGGTTTGAAACAGTGGTCAATATTGTGGCTATTCTTCACATATAACCTCGACTTTGACGGAACTTTGGGTCTGATTCAGAGCCGCTCGTAAGCGGCCGCTTGTTCGCTCCGAGCGATGTTCGCACATCTGTGCATGCGTATGGGTCGTAATGCGCATGCGCCAGTCAGTGCGGTCGGAAAACGTGTGTTTTCGCAAAATTGCGAGTGCCTGCTAATTTGAGTGACAGGATGAGGCGTTTGTGGGGGTGTAACAGGGGAAGGTGCTTGAAAATGGGGAGTGGAGATCCGAACGCAGGCGTGCCAAACGGTGAAAACGGGCGTTTTAAGGGTGTGCATAATTAACAAAGCAGCGTCATCGACCACGTCACTTTGTTGTCTCTTAGCCTGAACTGTTCGCATGATTGTGGTAGGAAAATCCAACCACAAGCACTGCGAGCAGTTCAGACGCCTTTCGATGTACTCGATTAATCTAATAAATAGCGGAGATGACGTAGGATGCGAGCGGCCAGGGGGCGTCTTTACAAAATAGCGAGCACATGTTTCGTTCGCTCGCTCAGACATAGAGGCATCAACAGACTGCAAAGATCGAGCGCTCAATTTAAATAGCCGGACCCTTTTTCTGAACGAGCGAGCGCAAATAGCGTCCGGCTCTGAATCAGGCCCTTTGTTCATTATTATACAAGTTATCTTGTTTGATGCAGAGTGCTAGAATGAAACTATCTGTTGCAGCGTTCAACTTGTGCTAGACGACGTCACCGCATGCATAGAGGCGTTGATAGTGCTGCTTTTTGCTTTTGGCCTGTCATGTGTTGCAATCATTATTTTAAACTTCGTGATGCTTAATGGTTTCTTTCTTTTGTTTTCAGTTTTCACAGTTCCAACACGGAAGAAGAAGACCAAAATAGAGGTCGCCACAAAAGCCAAGACTAATATCCTGTGTGAACAACTACGAGAGCTGGATTCGGAATGGCAGGCTCAAGAGGATGCAAGACTTCAGCGATTCATGGACAATGAGCTAGAATTACAGAGCAATTTACTATCGTAAATGGTAGCTATGCAGGAAATAGTATGTCGCGATAACAATCACTTTTTTGCTCAACTATTGAGCAAAATTTGCTCCACACCAACACAGGGGCCACCCCCCATTTTGCTCAACAAGCGCACAGTCCAAACTCATTTGTGCCTACATCCCAGTATGCGCAACAAGTTCAGTCTCCCACATAATTTGTGCCTACATCCCAGTATGCACAGCAAGCTCAATCTTCCACCTTGTTTGGGCCTACATCCCAGTAAGTGCAACAAACAAAATTTCCCACCTCGGTTGGGCCTACATCCCAGTATACACAGCAGGCTCAGTCTCCCACCTCGTTTGGACCTACATCCCAGTATGCACAGCAAGCTCAGTCTCCCACCTCGATTGGACCTACATCCCAGTGTGCACAGCAAGCTCAGTCTCCCACCTCGTTTGGACCTACATCCCAGTATGCACAGCAAGCTCAGTCTCTCACCTCGATTGGACCTACATCCCAGTGTGCACAGCAAGCTCAGTCTCCCACCTCGTTTGGACCTACATCCCAGTATGCACAGCAAGCTCAGTCTCCCACCTCGATTGGACCTACATCCCAGTGTGCACAGCAAGCTCAGTCTCCCACCTCGTTTGGACCTACATCCCAGTATGCACAGCAAGCTCAGTCTCCCACCTCGTTTGGACCTACATCCCAGTATGCACAGCAAGGTCAGTCTCCAACCTCGTTTGGACCTACATCTCAGTATGCACAGCAAGCTCAATCTCCCACCTCGTTTGGACCTACATCCCAGTATGTACAGCAAGCTCAGTCACCCACCTTGTTTGGACCTACATCCCAGTATGCACAGCAAGCTCAGTCTCCCACCTAGGTTTGTACCTACATCCCAGTATGCACAGCAAGCTCAGTCTCCCACCTCGGTTGGGCCTACATTCCAGTAAACACAGCAAGCTCAGTCTCCCACCTCGGTTGGGCCTACATCCCAGTATGCACAGCAAGCTCAATCTCCCACCTCGTTTTGACCTACATCCCAGTATGCGCAAAAACCTGAGTCTCCATCAACATTTTCAAAGAGTACATTTAATAATGTAAACAAAGGGCAACTATTTGTAGATTCTTTGTCTACTAGTACTACTTACCAAGAACTTACTCCTACCAATAGTCCAGAGTTGCTCCTAATATAAGCCAGGTATATCAAAGTCTATACATAAATATGGAGAGTATTGCGCACAGAATTATATTATAGTATGTGCAACAATCAAAGTCTCCCACCTCGGTTGGGCCTACATCCCAGTATGCACAGCAAGCTCAGTCTACCACCTCGTTTGGACCTACATCCCAGTATGCACAGCAAGCTCAGTCTACCACCTCAATTGGACCTACATCCCAGTGTGCACAGCAAGCTCAGTCTCCCACCTCGTTTGGACCTACATCCCAGTATGCACAGCAAGCTCAGTCTCCCACCTCGTTTGGACCTACATCCCAGTATGCACAGCAAGCTCAGTCTCCCACCTCGATTGGACCTACATCCCAGTATGCACAGCAAGCTCAGTCTCCCACCTCGGTTGGGCCTACATCCCAGTATGCACAGCAAGCTCAGTCTCCCACCTCGTTTGGACCTACATCCCAGTATGCGCAAAAACCTGAGTGTCCATCAACATTTTCAAAGAGTACATTTAATAATGTAAACAAAGGGCAACTATTTGTAGATTCATTGTCTACTAGTACTACTTACCAAGAACTTACTCCTACCAATAGTCCAGAGTTGTTCCTAATATAAGCCAGGTATATCAAAGTCTATACATAAATATGGAGAGTATTGCGCGCAGAATTATATTCGCACTTAACTTTTGTATTTTTATGGGGTGTCTAATGCCTCATTAGTTAATAATAAAAATATTTTGTTGTAAATGTATACGCTCATAATAAATTATGAGCTACTTAATCAAAGGCCATCCCAAAATATGGTGGCAATTTTGCACAGAAATATAAGTGCATTATTTTGAACTATTGCTTGTGTTGTATTTTGTGTGTCATTCTTTCCTATGGAACAAATATGGAAGTAAGGCTTTCACACATGTTTTTGAACTTAAAAAAAGCAGTAAAACAAAATTTTACTTTGAATCAACATGTGTTTTGCCATTCATTTTTGTGACTTGCAGCATTGAGTTGATATTTATGTAGTACAGCAAATCAAGCTCTCCATGCTACACAGGTGTTTGTCAGCCATGAATACAGCAATGCATTATGGGTAGGGATTGCCATCGACTATCAATGATTCATAACCATCGATGGTTTATGGCCGATATCGAATGTTTTTACCATCAATGGGGGAGAACCAGATGGTTTTCCTCCATCGATGGTAAAGTTTAACTGAATTTCTTTTTTTTTTTTTATTGCAAGGTGCCGGGACACTCAGCATAGCTCTGCCCCCTACACCCACAAAAACACCCCACCCCCGATTCTGATTGGCCCACGGGCCAGTCAGTCAAAAAACAGGGATGACCATCGGTTGGTGAAACCATCGATGGACATCCATTGCATAGTTGGTCGCCATCGATGGCCACTTGCAAAAATGCCATCGATGGTAACCAGACCGATGGCTATCCTTAATTATGGGAGCTCCACCCAATCCCTTTATAGCAAGCCCCCACCTTTGTATGACCTCATTATTGTGTGCCAGCAAAGCGTCCACTTTAAAATGACAAAACTGTGAAAAACTGTGTAAAATAACGAAAAACCCTGCTTATGTATGAAAGTGGTTGACCCGGGAATTTCCTGGGTCTCATGTGTAGTGTGAAAGGGGGTCTTGACTAAAAAAAACGGGATTTTGCAAAGGAGAAAAACCCGGGTCTGAGCAGGGTAATTCCCGGATAGTATGACTGAAAGTGGTTTAGGTGACATGTTATAACCATATATAAATAATATGCGTCCCACAGCTGGCTCACTTCAATATGCAATGCTTGGGGCTCAAACTAATAACTAGGTGCCTAAACTTATATTATAGAAACGGCTGTGAATGTGGGCCGGACTTGGATCTAAAGCAAACGAGCATAAAGTCTGAAGAGATCAGGTAGAATAACACCCATGTAATCATCAGCTTGTTCTAGAGAAGAAGTGCCTCAATTTGCAAAATGCCAAGAAGCAAATGACACAGAAGCACCCAATGACAATAGATTGCTCTGTCTGCCTCAATGTATTGCAGATACCAGTTCTATTAGGCTGCTAACTCCTCAGAGTGAGTGCATCTCCCATACCAATTTAAAAACCTGGGCAACGTTCCAGCTCAGTCTCTGAAAGATTTACAGATCTTCTGTCAGCACACAACAGCATAAAAAAATTTCAGAGACACATATTCATATACTATTTCCAACAGAAAACAAAAAACACAATTGCCGCATACAGCTATGTTTCACTTCTGAATAATAATAAACATTAAACACATAACAGCTGTTAAAAAAAAAAATAGTTAAAAATACTTCAAAGTATAAGCACTGTTGATGGTCACTATTTGGTAAACCCATCTTAAAGCAGTATAAATAACACGGCAACATTAAATTCTGCTGAGCAAGTTTTTAATTAGCATACCCTGAAAAAGCAAAGCACTTGGATGAGCTTCAAGTCTCAGCAAAAATGTCAGCTAAAGGGCACGGAGAATGAAAGAAATGTGTATGCAATGCATATTTGTAAATACGGATGAGGTGTGTGCACCCGTGTGCCATTCTATTCATTATCTGCTTCACTTTGGTTTGTTGGCAAAATAGAAGTTTTTTTTTTCCTAGCGAGATAAAAATAGAATGCGCTATATCATGCTGACATATTCTGGAGTATAACAGCTTACACTTGGCTAAATCTAAGTTCATGTTAAAGTTGCTGACTTGGTAAAACACAATTTATTAATAGGGGAAACACGAAGCTCATATTACATACACCGCTTATTGGATTTTAACAGCACTTGGCCCTTCCTGCTGTTTCTCTAGCTTTCCCTTTGCCCCAATAAACATAAAGTTATTATTCCAACTATTTCTCCACTTTTCCTTCAGTTCACTTATAGTGGTCCCGTCACATACATGTCATAGAGGCTGAACCAATACTCTTGCAGCAAGTCAGCTCTAAATCATTAGTGTGGTGATAAAATTCCTCTGCTTCATGTAAAATGATATATGTAACAGTACAAAAAATAATATATAAAACAAACATGATATATAGAAAAGCAAAGTACTGCTTTTACTTGTCAAGCAGTCCATTATCAGGGGTAATTAAATTCCTGGAGCGCCGCCAACGTCCAGACACCATCATCGACAATTTTCCGTTGCACCCCAGAAAGTTGAGTCGGAACACGAGCAATGTTGGGCTATTGCAATTCTACGGGATGTCTGTAGCTAAATATTTCAGCCGCACATTGCCAAGAATTTAATTCTTCCCTAGTGACAGACTTCTATTTGGAGTTAAATCTCATATGATTGGAACAAAGTTGGGCATATTCATGAAAACAAATGCAATTTAAAAAGGTTTAGTGACAATAATTATTTTATGGGCAAAATTATTTTGTGAAAATGCATAGTAAACAATACTAGAAATGACAATGATTGGTTGCTATGGTTCACAGTAACTTTTTCCTATGCACCGGTTTTCATTTATGTTCCCTAGAGAAGCTAGCACCACTAACTAGCAGGCCTAGCCAATCTGTGGCTCTCCAGCTGTTGTGCAGCTACAAGTCCCAGCATGCTTTAACAGCTGATTGGTGGGAGGGTATTTTGGGCCTTGTAGTTTCACAACAGCTAAAGAGCCACAGGTTGGTCAGGCCTGAACTAGTGGGAAGGTACAGTTCAAGTTACAGTTCATGCAAGTAACTAAACCTACTAAAAGTAAATTGCCAAACTACACTACAATTAGCTGTCCGCAGAACAGAGTTTTCCTCATTAATAAATGAATTATGAGACCAACTTTATTATACTTCTGCAGAAATGTGATTAACACACATAACGTGTAATTTGACATGACACTCCTATCTTTAAAGAATCATATTTGCTAGTGCTTCCTCTAACACGGAATCACTTTCTTGAGCACACAGGTGTAATAATGATTGAGAATTCCAGTCCAAACAGTTATCACACTGGGGCTTTTAGACGTTGTTAGGTCATAGCACTGACTTGGCCAGGGGCAGGTAGAACATTAAGGTCTGATGCAGTCAGCTGTAACCACGAGGTGCTATTCTGAAGATACCAGATTTCATCTGAGAGCTATTCACTATTGAAGTATGGAGGGCGAATTATCGAGACACTATAAAAAGTGGAACAGTTGTTGAATGACTTGCAATAGACTAGTTTATTGGCAGGTACATACCGCAGTTTCTTTATTCTGTTCTCTGTGCTTTTGGTTAGGTTGGTTGTCTCCTCCTTCCATTTGTAGCTGGTTTTCTGCTGAGCCATCAGCAACTTCATTAACTCTTCTATAGACTTTCGGCAGCTGTCTTCCATCTCCTGCAACTGCACTTCAAAACCTTGCTCCTTCACCGAAAACTCATGTGCCATAGTGCTTAACTGATGAATGGAAAGAAAAAAACAGGTCAGGAACTAATGACATAAGTATATTAAATAAATACTAATTCTATTTAACCAAGATGACTGCTGCTTTAATGCAGGTCCATTGCAATATGTAATTGGGACTTGGAGCTGTTTTACAGTGATCTGGAATCTGACTTTTCCCAATTGGAGCATGAACCACAAGAGATCTTTAATATAGCCCTCTCCGTTGTGAGATATATATATATATATATATATATCTCAAAAAGAAACCTATAGGAAATGTGCTGCCTGTAATAAGCACTGTCACTCACACAGTATTTATTAATATTAAACCACGTCATCTGGACGCCTATTGGCTAAGACTTTTATGGGAACAAGAAAAACAAGACATTTGGAAATGTACTTCTGCCACTGTAAGCCTGAGGAGGGTAGTAGCGGGGAGCGGTAAACTATAAAGAGTTTTCTATTTGATGTTAGTAGTGGGTGTCAGATAAGTCTTCATCAGCCAGAGTTGCAGTCTCCTCCTGCCCTGTTTATGAAGCATTGATTTTGCATGGTATTACTTTAGCAATAAATGTACAGTACACTCTTCTTATTTTTGTTAATGTAATAATTTATTACCCATGTAATGTTCTTAGAATACATTTTCCATATCGATTAGATATAAGAGAAAATAAAGCCATGGTTGCAGGTTCAGAAATAGCCGCTTTAATACAATTTTACAGAAGTTGTGAACAAAGTAAGTTGATGGGAATAAATAATACACATTTTAATGGGATAATATATAAAAATTGCTCTCCGCGAGCTCCAAGTGCCTGCTTTGTTCAAAATATCTACACTCACCATCTGTCTGCATGGGTTATTTGTACAAGCGCATTTAGTATTTTTATTGTAATTTATGGAAAGTGCTCCATTTTCTAATTACCGTACTGGAATATACATAGAAAAACAACAACTTTCAATGGTGCTTTTACTACAGTTATTTAACTAATGCTCTCTTTTCACTCTGCTTCCAGCACAAAAGGCTAGCTCAGTAAGGAGGACTTCTGAGATTGCAGCTGTGTCACATTATATTTACCATGCTGCCAGCCAGCCTCTGATATGCTGGTTACACAGCATAACAAAGGATCAGAGGGCCTGATTCAGAGACGGACACTAATGCGATCGCAACTGAGTATTCGTACGCAACACGAAGATCACCTGAGCATTAAGACGCCCACTGCTGCCTTCTCACCTGTGTGCGAGTATGCATACCTACAGAAACATCAGTAACATCGAAGTTCATCGGCGGCCATCTTGCCCTTGCGGAAGGACTGACCTGCCGCATCCATGGGAGCACTTCTGACACACAGGGCTGCGTATGCAATCGCAGTGGATAATTTCTGCATGCCCATGTAATGGCATTTAAACAGACAGGCACGCCTACGTTTCTGTGACCACTTCCCATTACCAACACCAAACACTGCCAGTCTATCACTCACTTGGTGATGGATACCTCTGTGCGAGGATAATCGGGCCGATTTACGTCAAACTGTTTAATATATGTACAGTAGGCGAAGCCAATTCCGGAATTGCTCACCATTCTGTCTAACATTACAAGAGTAAAACTCCCTCTGCCCTCACCTCACTGCAGTTTCCAAGGTCACTCCGGGCTTCACATAGCCCTAACTGATCCTGGAACCTACTAACTGCAGGAAAGTGATGTGGAGATGCTGGACGCTGTGGTGGAGTTGCGGGCATGCATAACTATGTAAAACCTGGGAGTTGTCTGCCGTCGCCAGTAAGTGGCCAGCATGTAGACCAAAGCATTCATACAGGGAAGCTGGAAGACTGGTATGGAACAGGTTCTCCTGGACAATGAAAGATGGAATGTCCACAGAAAATGGGGACATCTGATACACATATCCATGTTCCAGTTGAAAAAGTACCCGTCTCCTATCCAAAGTGGAGGCCGATGTTTTGTGGGTGGAACAAATATTCATGAGAATGCTACTTTATGTTTTATTGTTGTTTTCTATTGCGTTTTTAAGTTGCATTTTAGGGGCGGTTTAAGAGAGGAGGGGGCCCGTGTGCAGCCTCCTTTCTGGCAGTGCAGCAGACTGTGCCAGTGTCTACTGTGCATGCGCAGGTTTCTGGGAACACGGCGCCCGCACTATAGTCCTAGAAACGGAATCGGTATAAAATACCGCCGGCCTCGGTTCGATTCCCGGCAGTGCCTGGCCGACATCAGCAGAGTTCCCAGCAGCGGAAGCCCGACAGCGCTGGAAATCCCGTTCGTGGATAGGTAAGTATTCTCTAACCTAACCTAACCCTCCTTAGGGGTGCCTAACCCTAACCTCCCCCCCAAGTGCCTAACCCTAATCCCCCCTCAAAGTGCCTAACCCTAACCCCCCCCCCTTCCCCGCTGCCTAAACCTAAGTCCCCCAGGGGGGTGCCTAACCCTAAGCACCCCCCGGGGGTGCCTAACCCTAACCCTCCCTCCCCCTAGCCTAACCCTAACCCTCTCGGAGGGGTGCCTAATCCTAAATCCCCTCCGGGTGGCCTAAACCTAACCCTCCCCCTCGCGGCCCCCGGCATCCCTTCCATCGGCATGCCGGGCGCTGGTCTCCCGGCGTCGGGAAAATGCCGCACGTCTACATCTAGACGCCCGGCATTTCATCCCTCGCCGGGATATGACAGTCGGGAAGCCGGCTGACGGTATTAAGACAGCCGGCTTCCCGATTGTATACCCTAGAAACATCTCTACTCCGCAATCAATGGCATTGCCATTTTCCCAGTGATTTCAATCTTCAGAACCAGCCGATGCGGTACACCGGAGAGGTAAGTATACTTACAGTATATGGGTGCAGGATGTGCGTTGGACCCACTCACCCTGCACCCATTAAAGATACTCCAATGCTGCATTGTCCTGAGTAAATGGTTACGTCCAGAAACAGTCTACTCCCCTGGACACAGTGGGGTGGCCAATCTACATCAGTCAGTAGAACATAAAAATATGAAACCTATGTTTTTTACATTAAACAAGAACATTTTACTGCCTGTTTTACAGCTTTTTTTTGGATGATAATTTGACAAATGCGTTCCTACTGTAAGTTGAGTTTGAATACAACTAAATAAACTTTGCCATAAATTAGCAGTACCTGAAACCTGACTTTTTGTTGTGCCTCTGTGGCAGACCTTTTCCATTCTTCTACCTCTTTCCGCAGATGTTCATTTGCCTGCACAAGTCTCAGTCTTTCCTCACTAACAGAACTGCTCTCTTTTCTTTCAGACTCCAAAACATCATTCAGCTTCTGATTAGTTTCACGGCACCTTGACAGCTCCTCTTCAAAGCTGAAAAATACAAACATATCTATATATTAAAAATTCATGAACCATTCATAAATAAGACACGTTTAGTTTATTCAACATGTCAAAAACCAGGGTAGTGGAACAGAAAAAAAAGAAAGGGACTAAACTAAGAGCTGTCCTGATGTTCTAGGCTGTATTTATACGCATGCCTTTTTTTATTCTTTCTTGCAAAATTTCTGCTGTACAGTACAACTAACTTTGGACCGACTGTGCGCCTCATTTGCGCAAATGTACTTATACACTGAGTGGCCAAATTATTATGACCACTGGGTCAGTACAAATACGATTAACTGCATCTCCATAATGTTGCCTACGCCAGCCTGACGAGTTGTGACAATGCAAGTAGGATTCAAGTTTTTGTGCTGTGCAATGGACAGTCCTTCTGCTTCTGTAGCCTAAACGATGTAATGTGCGGCATACTGTTCACTGAGAGGCCATCTAAATTGGTCCCCGATTCAGATTATCCATAATTTTTTTTTTTTTACATCGTGTATTTTTAATTGAATTGGGAGGAAAAAAATACAAAAACAAATGAAGCAAAATAAGGATAATGAAGAATATGAGGGCAACAGTACTAACATATTGCAACTAGGAGGAAAGAGAAACAACTGGTCACACAGCAACATGTTAACCCAACATATATGTCGTAGTAAGGTCCAAACAAACCAAGCAAGATCCAGGCAAAGTAGGGTACAGAGACAATTATACATATAATATTCAGGCCCAGCAAAAATAATGAGCAATAACAGTCAGACCAGGCAGGAAAGCGCCATCCAAACCACAACAGCCCCCACACGCACATGAAAATCCCAAAACCAGAGTATCATGGAAAACTGGACCACAATCCAAGGATCAGAGGTGTAGTTGTGCCACAATAACCAAGATATTACCATGACAATGTGACAGAGAATTGCAACAAATAAGAAAATAAATCCTAACACCACTATTCTCCCATCCTATAAACTATACCCCAATGATTAGGGACTGGATCCCTAACAAGCAGCTACATTCAACTATGGTATATATCCAATGTACATTTCACCTTGCATCAACAAAGAGTGGAAGTCCAGAAAAGGATCCAAGTCACACAAAAGATCCCCATCCCACCCTGTATAACCGCCTAAAACTATGGCATACCCGGAGCCCCGAACTAAACTTACCAAGCAAATAACTACAAAAAGACAACAAAATGGGCAACTAAATTAAAGCTACTGCCATCAAGCCCCTCCATCAGAGCGGTGTCCCTAGAAACAAAAAAAACGAAATCCCAAACTAACAATATAACATGTAAAAAACAACACAGCATAATAACAAAATATAAAACAAAATAACAAAGCAGACAGATAAATGAATGGGAAAAACACTGGAGATACATTGTAAACACAAGAAGTTCACAATCACCCCCTGCCCACCCCTTCCTCCCCAAACCAGAACCAGGAAAGAGCAGTAAGTCCAGTAATGAGTACAGGTTAAGTCTCCGATACCCAAAATGCTTGGGACCAGGGGCATTTTGGATAACGGAATATTCCGTATTTTGGAATATTTGCATATAATGAAATATATTGGGAATGGGACCCCAATATACACACAGAATGCATTTATGTGTTATATACACCGTATACACAGCCTGCAGGTAATTTTATACAATATTTTCAATAATTTTGTGGCTCAAACAAAGGTTGTGTACATTCATAAAATTCAGGTATGTTTCATATACACCCTATACACACAACCTGAAGGTAATTTTATACAATATTTGTAATAATTTACGCCTTAGACAAAGTTTGTGTACATTGAACCATCAAAAATCAAAGGTTTCATTTTCTCAGTCAAGCCAAAAATATTCCGTATTTCGGAATATTCCGTATTTCGGAATATTTGGATATGGGAGACTCAACCTGTATATCAATGATGCAGCAGCCAGCGCTGTTCCTGCCAAACCTCAGCCTCGTCAGGGGTATTGAAAAATTGAGTACCCACATCCGCCACCACACGAAGACGAGACTTGAAAAGCATTGAATATACAGTACATACAGAATGAGTGTACAACTTGAGAGGACCACTTAGTTAGACCAGCCACAGAACACAGCATTCCTATCTTTATAGTGAATCATACAGGCTATGAAGGTTCTCTGTGGAGCTTCAGGAGGAGAAGACTTAAAAGGAATTCCATGAGCCTGTTCCACAGAAAATTGCGGAGATAAGGCCTCCCTTCTGAACAACTGCCCCAGCCAGTTTTCAAGGAATGACTGTGAATCCCTCTGACCGCTCCGGAAGGCCCACGAAGCATAAATTATTTCTCCAAAGCCGACCCTCAAAGTCAGATAATTTGGAGCAACAAGTAGCCATCTGAGAGGATAAATCCGCAATTTGACCATGCAAAGATGCAGCGAGATCATCCACAGCTGATATACAATGCTTGGCCTCCCCTACTCATTCCTTTTTTAAGGTCATGAAGAATCATAGAAATGTCCACCTGCACCTCACAAATTTAATTGGTGACCCCTCTCTCAGAAGCATTGAAGGTCTGAAGGATCTGTTTGACATAGAGAGGGGGACCACCCGCAGAGCCAGGCAAAGGGTCAGAGAAAGGAGGCAGTGGAGCCATAGGAGAGTCATCAGCCAGAGGGGGGGCAGTAGTGCAAGTAAAGCGTTCCAATTCAGAGCAGCTTCAGAAGCACGGCCCAATTTCCCCATATTATACAAATAAAGTCACAGAAAACATCAGCCTGAAGCACAGAGAGAAACAGTCAGTATAAGGAGGCACAGAACAACAGGTCCCAGCCAGCAGATCCAAGATGACAGCCGTAACACTGAAGAGGCAGAAAATTTCAAAGAGTCTCACATAGAAGAATAACTAGCCAGGAGGGAGAGGCAACCTCAGCCAAATCCAGAGCAGGTGCAGTAAAAATCACAGCCAGGATAATCAGCTCCACATAGCCAGAGGAGCAGTATCCCAAGATGGCTGCCACCAGTGGAAGACGCAGGAAGCACCCAGTGGGACCAAGGAGGAAGCAGGACAGTCGTCAGAACAGTCCAGACAGGCTGCAGGAGGAGACTGCTACCCTCCAAGAGCACAGCAGCAGAAATCAAAACCGAAGAAGACAGGGTAAGATGCCAGAGACTTCCGCCGGCCATGTGGGAGAGATGAGGGATCAGCCTGAGCCACGGCCATGTCTAATTCGATCCTGATGTCAGCAGGAGATGATCACTATTGCCTCTGGGCCACCAACGACCAAGTATCACCGCTCAGACGGTATGGGCACATGGATGGACGACAGCAGAGCAGGCAAGTTACAACCTATGCCATGTAGCTCCAAGCCATGCACAGATTATCCATAATTTTACACACTGTAGCCCATCTGTGGGACTGAACAAGTCTGCCCACTTTCCGTTCCAGTTCAGTAGTCGTTTATGACCACAGGCCATGCGCTTAGACCCAGTTTTTGTCTGCTGGTCCACTCTGTGTACACTTTAACTACCACTCTTGAACAATTCAGCAGTGTAGCCATTTTGCTCACATCAACTATCATTCCACGTTCAAAGTCCTTCAAATTGTGTTGTTTACCCATTATTTCATGAGTGATAAACTTCAAAAGTCTCTGCATACCCTCGCCTTTCTGTTCTTCTATAGATTCAGTCATTCTATGTCAGCATTATCTGCAGAATAGAAACTTTGCATAAAATCGCCTTTTGGTCATAAAATTTGGCAACTGTGCGGGGTATTACAGAGCATGATGACAGTGTTTGTAGAAGAACATAAGTATGCACAGGCAGAGAGGAAGAGATGTGTGACTTTAGGACAGGCCTTGTTCTGTTCTGCAATGAGGTAAAGGACTGCAAGGGGCACACATTAGCAGTGGCGGATTTACCACAAGGCAGTACAGGCGACCGCCTAGGGCCCGGTGGTCGGAGGGGGCCCGCCTGTCAAACGCCGCTGGCAAGTACAGCTGAAAACACCGGCCGCTGGAACTGCACTGACCGGGCGGGGGAAGGACATACTAGTTATTTCCATAGACAGAAGCAATATATGGCTGCCGGGGGGAGGGGGGAAGTGGTGGAACAGGAGGGGATCTAGCTGCTTCCCAGTACCCTGTACTGTACGCATGCCGTGCCCCCTGACCTCTTTTCTGTTGGCCGGGTGCTCACTTCCTTCCTGGACCAGTGGAGAGGAAAAGGTACCAGTTAAACTGCAGTCTGCTGAGTCTGACCACGCCCCCTGGGATTACTGTGACATGTGAGGCCTGGAGCGTAGCAGGCTGCCTTGTTATGCAGTTGCACTACAGTCAGTGCACTTCCTGGACACATCTGCTTCACCTCGTCCCCGTGCTACTATCAATTAATAGGTAGGTACAGTAAGTGTTTGTTTACCCCTTTCCCAGTGAGTATGATCCCATCACCCACTGTCTCTCTCCAACCCTGTGTTTATAGATACTGTATCTGTGACTTTGTTGGTGTTCCTGTGCTGTCCCCTAACTGTCCCTCTGTTTCCCCATCTGTCTTTGTTTCCACCCCCCCATTATATAATGTGATATAATTATATGTGTGTGTGTGTGTGTGTGTGTATATATATATATGCATCTGTGTGTGTATACATAATATAAATACACACACATTATATATATATATATATATATATATATATATATATATATATATATGTGTGTCTGTACAGTATGTGTATACATTATATATATATATATATATATATATATATATATATATATAAAGAGCTCAGAACTCAAGATCCTGCAGTATAAATAAAGAAGTAAATGAAAATTATATATATATATATTATCTACTTATATATTTATACTGCAGGATCTTGAGTGCTGAGCTCTTTGAGATATATATATATATACGCACACATACTGTACAGACACCTATATATATATATATATTATGTATACACACACACAGATGCATACATATATATCTGTATATATAAGATGACAATCATAGCAGCATATAACTTAGCAACTTTCAGTGCCTAATATGTGTGGCACTTACGTCACGACAAGGCAGAATACAAGTGTCTTACCTTAAATAGACACATAATCACCATATATATCATTTTTATTTGGTAATTTATAATATTTTTACTATTTTTTTAACAATTTTTAACGTCTTATTTATTTATTTTTTGTAGAACCTGCTGGATGCTCTAGTCAAGGCTTTCAGTTTAAATTTGTGCAAATGTGATCATCAGAGCCAGGCTACACATGCGCAGAAGGGACTATACGTGGCGGTAAAAGCTATAGAGTTAAGGAGCGTACACACTAGACGATATGCTCCCTGAGTGATATCGTCTAGTGTGTCCCCGGCAGGGTGTGCTCAATGTTGTTCATGACATTGAGCACACCCGCTGAACGATATCATTAACAATATCGTTCGGCGCCGGGCTCTCTCCCCCATTCCCCAACATGCAGCGACCTGACAACATCGTCAGGTTGGCCTGCATGTTTGCCGGATGAACATCAATGACGAACGGCCCGTGGGAACACGCATCGTTAGTCGTTCGTCGTTATCGTTCATAGTTTTGGTGTGAAAAATGGACGATATTGTGAACGACTGAACGATAATGATATCGTTATCGTTCAGTCATCCACTTTATCGCCCAGTGTGTACGCACCATAAGTCGCTTATTACTGCTGCCAGTCAATAGCGTCAGGGAGCTGAGCATCGCTCAGCTGTCCTGGCTTTTTTATATGTTAAATTGAGTTAATAGAATATTTTCTGTCTCTGCAATATGCAGCAGCAGAAAATCTTAATACTGTCCCAAACAGTACATATACCCATAAGGTAGAGTGGAAGCGGATGGAGAAGGTGGGGGGGGCCCAAACTTGCACTGTGCCTAGGGCCCTTTGGGGCCTAAATTCGGCTCTGCACATTAGTTCTTTTCTAGTCACGCTCTTTTTTACTCCAGAGCTGGCGATCTTTATTTCACACCCTGTTCTCTTATTGGGATCCATTCTTTGTCTGCATGTTGCTGTACAATAGAGAACAGCATTTTCAGCTGCATAAAATAGTCCTAAACACAAATTTAATACATGTAATACAGTCAGCCTTAAATTCCCCTCCATAGATTAGGCTCAACCAAGAAGTATTTTAGGAGAAAAACTGAAAAAAGTTTCTCTCTCAGAAACCAGTGGCACTAAAAAAGTAATGCTGAATTGGATGTGACACATTTGCACATGATGCCTATTAAGAGTAAGAGGTTTCACCTCTTCGAATTTCCAGGTTGCTGAGACAACTCCCAAAATCAGTGAGTAGACATGTACCTTTGTGTGTGCTGTATACATGTATATAAACCATGTCCTTGTCCTGCATTGTTTTGCAGTACGCTTCAGCAGGAATAGGTATGGAATCCCGGCTGCCACTTGGCCGGCAGATCGATTCCCGGCAGCTGCAGCCCGACAGATCAGCAGAGCCCGGCAGCGGAAGCCCGACAGCGCTGGAAATCCCGATTGTCCCTAAGGTAAGTATAAACTAACCTAACCTCCTAACCCTCTTTAGGGGTGCCTAACCCTAATCCCCCCCTTCCCCGATGCCTAAACCTAAGTCCCTGGGGGGGTGCCTAACCCTAACCACCCCCCGGGGTTGCCTAACTCTAACCCCCTTCCCCAAGCCTAACCATAACCCTCCCGGGGGGTGCCTAACCCTAAGTCCCCCCCCCCGGTGCCCTAAGTCCCCCCCCCGGTACCCTAAACCTAACCCTCCCCCCCCGGCGGCTGTCCGCAAGACCGGGATGCCGAGCGCCAGTCTCCCGGTGTCGGGCAAATGACGGGTGTCTAGATATAGACGCCGGTCATTTATCCCACGCTGGGATAAAGCAGCCGGGAAGCCGGCATTAAGGCAGCTGCTTTCCCGACTGCACACCTCACTGCATGAGCCAGGACAGTTATACAAATTGGGGCGTGTCGCCCTCGTTCTGAAGGCGTGCCGGGCCTAGTCGTTGGATGCACACTTCCTGGACTTGGCTGACTAGTTGCGGCGGCCAATGCAGACTTGTCGAAGGATCCGGCCATCACAACCGGTTTGCAATGGTGATATGATGATCCGTCTTTGGACGTAACACTCGGATCGCAGATGCATGCTGGAGGAGTCTATTCCCTACAGACGACTCCTTCTGCATTTACATTTTAGTTGTACTGTATTGCACATCTACAGGGAGCAATACTGTCCACATCAAAATCAGGCCCAAAGTCTGTTCAGAAAGAAATATGCTAAACAAAAGTATTTGCGGTCTGCATCCAGTGTGCTTCTTAACATTTATGGGAGTATTATCCTGCATTCATAACATTTCGATCCATTATTATTGCATGAAAACAAACATGCTTCCTTCAAAGACCAAGGTAATATCTCTTTTCCACCAAACATCCGGGTTCGACCTGGGTTTTCAGACATGGTTCCAACCCAGGTCAGACACCATTTACACAGCACCATCAATCTGGGTTATTCTCAGGTCAGCCCCCGTTCACACTGAACCTGGGTCTGCCCTGCTAAACTTGTGAGGTCATAAAAAGTGGGCGGTGACTACTGCACAACCACCAATCAACTCATTTTAAGCATGATCCAAGTCAGATAACCCGGGTTGCGCCGTTTACACTGCACCATTACCCAGGTCCATCCTGGGTCTGACCTTGGTAGCTACGTGGGTTGAATTGCCGAGTTGCCGGGTTATTTTTCAGGGACCCATTTACACTGAACTGCGATCCGGGTAGACCCAGCAAAAACCCAGGTTTTTGCTCTGGTGTAAAAGGGGTATAAAATGGAATTTATAGAATTGTCAATGGAACAAATCCAACTATACACTAATAGCAATGCCACAAAGCAAAAAAAAAAAGCTATAGAGCGTTCAGGGAATCTACACAAACAAATATAGTATATCTAATCAGGCAGTGATTCAGTGCAAACGCAAATTAATCCTGGTGCAAATTGGTGACGTATCCACAAAAGGCTTTGCATATGTTTAATAGATGACAACCTTCAAAGCGTAATGTAAATCTGGTCACAATAAAGCACAAAAAGAAAAGTAGGTGGCGCTATGAACACAGAGTCAAACAAAAGCACAATGAATTTAAATAGTAAACATTTAATAGAACAACATAATACACAATATAATAACTCCCGGGAGTTGGACATTGTAGAAACACAAACTGAAAACTAATAATGGATGCAACAGTACTAACAGAAGCACACAAGTATAATAATGTAATAAAGGTTAAAAAAAAATAAAAAAAAACAATATAGGTATTGCATGGTACTTAATCGATACTGGCTAATATATTATGCATCCAAGCATGTGGTTAGTGAAAATGGCTGTTAGAGAAGTTCAAATAAATAGTCAGATAGAGAACAGTGCCCTAAATGTGGGTACACATTGTAAAGATATATCTGCAGATCGAGTGATCTGCAGATATATCTGTGGATGATAATTGTTCAAATATAATGAACACCCATCATCTTCCAGGCAGCCGCGGGTCCCGCTGGCCTGGAGTTGAGTCGCGACCCCCTCCCTGTGGCTGCCGCTTCCTGTGTATAGGCGATCTGCTGATCACCCGTACACACTTGCCGATGGACAGATATATCTGTCCATCAGTGTACACCACAGCCGATGCGATATGTCTGTGAACGTCGTCGTTCACAGACATATCACTGGTACACACTGGCACCAGATATATTGGCCGATCAACTGATCGGCCAATATATCCGTCACTGTGTACCCAGCTTTACAGTAGATCATTATAAACAGTGGAGATATGCTGTCCACTAATAAGATAAATCCGGCAACTCCAGATAACAACTCCAACCAGACCATTTTAATCGTGGAGGGGGCTCAAATTGATTGGTGTAATGATGTGCCCTTAAAGATATAAGCGCTGGAGGGTGTCCCATGATCACATGTTCTCACAGTGTATGATACGCTGATATGGAAAGAATTACTGCCCGCCAATAAGGAAAAAGTCACAGTCCATGACAAGCTTTCGCCTTTCACCGGCAATGTCCTTGGGGCTCTAGGTCTGAGCTCCTGCTGAAGTATGTGGATCACTGCTGACTCCTGCTGCTGGCTGGGACACACACTCCAATACTCACAGTGCCACAGTCCCTTGCCCAACTTGAGTGTAGTGTTCATTGATAGATCTCACACTTGCTCCAAGACTAGCGTGTGGGATAGTTTGACCATTGTGAGTGCAACCAGCTTGCAAATAACCACCCCAGCAGACGTAAAAAATGCTGGGAGATTGGTGATATTGACCACAGTAGAAAGAGCTCTGAGTCATGGTGACAGATAGGTCACTAGAAGCGCTGGAGAAAACATTCACTCTGCTGAGTACTAAGCTCTGTATCTTTAACGCGTTTCACTGCACACTGGCGGCTTTCTCAAGAAGTGGAAATGTTGCAGTCCATAACATAAGGAATTGACTCAACTATAAAAGCTTCAAAATAACATCTAATTTGTTTCTTGCAACTAAATATTAAAGACACAACATGAACTTTGAAAAAGTCTAGTTGTCCTAGATGAAACGCATCAGTTGGGAATGTGTTAAGAATAAACAGAAGAAACCCGACTACCTTTCTCAAAGCAGTACCGATAATGGGCAGGGTTTGTTTTCAGCCAGGGAGCTGCAGTTATTAGATACACACAAGGGGGGCTACTAAACAGTATTTGGATTATATTGGCTTATATATTTTGCTGCTCCAATGAGTACTTCAGAAAGAACGGTGATTAAAATTAATTGACAAACTAATTCTGATAATCCATCTAACATTATTTTTTTTAGGTGATTGAAGTACATACTGTGTCAATGGAATTTTTTTTACAAGAGATAAATTATATTAATACATTTTATGTTAGAAGTACAGGTTGAGTCTCCCATATCCAAAATGCTTGGGGCCAGGGGTATTTTGGATACCGGAAAACTCTGTATTTTGGAATCTTTGCATACCATAATAAGATATCTTGGGAATGGGACCCAAATATATACAAAGAATGCATTTATGTTTTATATACACCATATAGACATAGCCTGCAAGTAATTGTATACAATATTTTTAATAATTTTGCGAGTCAAAGTTTGTGTATATAACATGAAATTCATTTACACCTTATACACACAGCCTGAAGATCATTTTATACAATATTTGTAATAATTTTGTGACTTTGTGTAGACTGAACCATCAAAAAGCAAAGGTGTCACTATCTCAGTCATGCTAAAAACATTCCATATTTCGGAATATTTTGATATGGGAGACTCAACCTCTATTTGGCTTAACAACTTAAACAGGTTATGAATTGCCTGATTAAATATAGAAATGTTATCATATATATTTATTAGCAAGGACTTCTGATATATTTATATTGTTTTTAGACTAAAGATAACCCCTGCTACATTAATATAAAACTGGTAAACTATCTGTGCTGTCCATAATGTTTTTCTCTCTTTCTAATAGGTCTGGCCTTAACATTGTGATGGAAACACAAACCTTCATGTTATTGGAGTAATTTGTTAAGATAGCACTTGCCTTCCATGTACAAGTTGGCACACCGAGAGAGGAAGGCAAGGCTTGTGAGAGCTTATTATCTAAAAAAGGAAAATAAATGCTTATCTGGCTTTCACATGTAGAAGAATGTATGGTGTCCATCTAAGGAGAAGCAAAATATATGTCAAGTACAGCAACTCAATTTTGAGAGCTACCCCGATTCCTCACCCATCAATCCCATATGGCCAGCAAATAAGAGGAGAATGTTTATATGACAGACCTTTAAACCTTTATTACATCCTCATTACATTATGTATTTTCTTTCAGTCTGCACACTTTTGGAAGAGAAATTATAGGGTGAATCTATTTTCCCAAATGCCACAGATCAGCAGGCTGTGATCCATGTGTTTCACCTAGGAATAATGTGCTATTTAAAAAGTGCAGGTAAAATCAAGATGTAATATTGTCATCTTGCAGTTACTAATTCAGGACATGGAACAATAGTTTAAGTGTGTGAGCTTTGATTTGCATCAGACCCGAACAGTTGAGCTCTCTAGGTAGCCTGGATCCAGGCAGAAAAATATGCCCTTTGGAGAATTACAATTGTAACTGTAATCACAACTTTTCAGAAAAAGGTATTACATATAGATTTATGCAGTTGGGAAGCAGAAAGTGCTCATAAAAAAACAGAATGAAAAAAAACACACAAAAAGAATCACATAAAAATGGATTGTGACCATAAAGAAGCAAGCTTAAAGTTATGGTCTCATAACATTTTTCTTCTATGACTAAGCACATTAATTCTAGTAAATAAAATATTACAGGACATGAGATGGTTTAAGACTACTCCTTACCATGACATAAGACCAGTGAGTAAATGTATAGAAAATCCCATACAGATCATTTATAATGATATAAATATAGACGAACATGTGAAGCACGTCCCCTCTGTCTATGTCGGTGGAACACGCAGTGAGTCGCCCAGCGGGACAGGTATTTTAAGTGCTTTCCTAAAATAGAATCTCTCTCTTCTCACCACTTTTCTCAGCACCAAAGTTTCACTCATATAATACTTAGCTACATGAGGCACACATCATAAACCGCAGTCGTAAGTTACTGACTATTTTTCTAAAAAAAAATCGAAAACCTAGAACTTTTACAATTACAAAGCGCTTAAGGGTCTCAACTAGAGCTACACATTTCTATACTGTACATGCCCATAACAGAAGTGTATGCATACGTCCATATGCATAATATATTATATAACTGTCACTTGCCCCCTTACACCAGGAGCAGTGGAATGGTAACGGGCAGGCATAGGTGGAGAACAGGTGTGTGTATGTTTCTCTGGTGCAGGATATGGAATATTTTCTAAAATATTGTAGGAGAAATTTGTTAGACCAAGTAGTTAGAGTAAGCGGTCGTCGCACCGAGAAACGCATTGCAGAGTAACAAGCACTTTCCTTCATGTGAGAAATCTGTTTTTATTTATTATTTGATGACTTATTATATATTTTATTGCCTATGTTGTTCTAAATTATGGAATTTTGTGCAGATATATATATATATATTTGTATTATTGGTTAAGAAGCATTTGAAAACATCTGGTATTTAATATACTTGCTTTGTATTGTCAATTATTTCTTAATTCAAATGCTGCAATTTAGACCAATATTCTAAATATTAGTTGTTATATATCTTTGTCCACCAGTGGTTTCTGGGAGAGAAGGAATGAAATTCCCAGACATCTGCGCTTCTGTAATAAAAGATAGAATTAGATGCAGTCCCAACAATTGTCACAAGGTAAATTAAAAAGAAGCTGGTATTCTTTTTCATTTATCTGTGCTTCTATCATTTGATTTAATAAAGTTAATTTATTTCACTAACCACTTGAATGATCTTTTCTATACATACATTTCTCATTATTATATGAGTAAAAGTAGATCTCCACTGTATAGGAATAATTTTGACCACAACTAGAGCCCACAACATTTTTATTAGGGCTATCCCATTGTAGGTTTACCTTATTTCTCCTACTATTTTTAAATAAAATATATATCATATACAGCACCAGAGAAACACACAGAAACCTCTCTCTCTCTCTAACCCCTTTGTGCTTTTTGGAAAGTCCCTTATACTCTTTGGCACTACACCCACCCCTTTTTTAATTTATTGTTACATTGTATTTGGTACTACTCGGGTGGCGCCAGTCAGAACATCTGCCTACAGGTGGAGACAGTAAGGGCATGTTCACATCATTCCGGCATAACAAATGCATTCCCAAATTGGGCTTTTTGGAGAGCTCTCTCTTGTGGGTACTAGAGGGCTGGTGTAATGGTACACAATGATGATGATGATGGTGCTCCTGACTGTCAGCAGCACTATGCAACCCATTCTAATTGGGTACTGACCCCTCCAGCTGATGGCACTTAAAATCATTAGCTTTGCATCTAGGTTATATCAAGTAGCATATGCTTATTTACATTATTTAATTGACATTTATAAACATCTGCCACTGTCATATTACAGATTAACCCGTTGGTAGTTGTGCTTGTCCCCTCACATTGTCCCACAAGTAATTTGGCAGCTTCACATTCATAGAAGTTGTTGGCTGCTTCACCTTCATGTTCGTTGCTGGTGCTCTGTGTAAGGGCTCTCTTGCTCCTCCAAGATTCTTGAGAGGCAAGTCTATACCCGCCTCACACAGCTATTAGACCCACTTTAGTTGAGCTTTCGTTCACAATACTTCAGAGACCGCACTGACTACATTCAGCAGTGATCAAATCATTGATCACCTTAAAAGGGCATTACATACTTCTTTTCCCCTGGATCTCATTGCTATATTTGACACCGTTGACCACTCTGTTCTCATACAAACAATACAATCCCTATGACACAGTCCTGTGCTGGTTCCAATCCTACTTATCAAATCTCGCTTTCCGTGTTAATTTTTCTGGATCCACCTCCTCTATCAGTTAGAATACCACAAAACTGAATCCTGGGTCCTCTTTTCTATCTATAACACTTTTCTTAAAATTAATAAAGTCAATCAGATTTCAGTATCATCTCTATGCCAATGATACCCAAATTGATCTATCCTTCCCAGATCACTCACCATCTGTGCTGCTGAACAGCTTTCTGCCACTTCATTTTGGATATCATCTCGCCATGTCAATTTCAATGTGTCAAGAATAGTTCATATTCGCACCAGCCAAAAGAAGTTACCAACTTTACATCTGTATTTCTGATGGCAACACAACAACAAACACTACCCCTCAAGCCTATTGTCCTAGTGTTGTCTCTGTACTGTTCTTGCTCCCCTCATTCATTCTGTATCCCAATAATGTTACATACACCCAAGACACATCTCCAGGATATGCACATATCTAAGAAAAGCGTCTTGCATGATTATTGTAATAGCCTCCTTACTGGTCTTCCTCTAAACAGACTTTCTCTCCTACAACCAATCTATTTTGAATTCAAAAGCTGATCTTCACAAAATGTTCTTCTACTACTGCTCACGTTATCCTACATTCGATAGAATGTGACCATGTGAGCAGGACCCCTCTTACTTCTTTGTCCGTCTATTAATAGCCTGTCTCATTTTATAACTGTTTTATGCCCAATTGTAAAGTACAACAGAAGAAGTCGGTCCTATATAAATGTTAATAAACAAAATAAGTCACTGTTTGATCAATCCCCTCCTCCACCTCACTGCCCCCTCATCATCCTCTTCACCACCACATAAGTCCACTATCAACATGTCTCCATCACCCTGCCCCATCATCACCAGTTCATCATTATAAACATAACTAGCCACCCCATCTACATAGTCACATTCATTCATAGTCATAAGTCAATCATTAATACATAGTCATTAATTGCTTCTTCCTGCAACACCCCAATCCTCCATCATTGATACCTACAACAATCTTTACTAACCCCACCATTCTGATCCAATCATTGTGTTCCTCCATCATTGCCTTATCCTTTATTAAATAACCCATCCATTAACCTCTTCCCCTACTTACAGTACCACTACATTGATTCCCTGCACGTACTATGAGGGAAAGGATCATATGTACATTCCATGCACCATGGAGCCCGGTCTTGGATCAGTTCCCAACTGAGCAAGGTAAAAATTTGGTGCTCTAGAATGCAGCGCAGTACACAGGGCAGTACACAAGGCATTCTGGGAAGTCAATCCAATGTCAGTTTTTAGCTGACATACCTCCTAAGGAGTCCTAGGTTCGTTGAACCGTGACATATAATACTATACAGTATTTCACCCAAAATTCCTTACATAAATGTTATTTCAGGGAGTTACATTTTGTGAATAAAAGTTATATAAAGGTTTTGAAGTTAACATATTTGACGCTGAGGGGTAAATTTAAACAGCGTTTTCAAGTGGATTAAAAATGTGTGTATTTTATTTTTCCGACCACCACCAAGTACTTTGTGGTTCTTGCTTCAGCATTAATTGACCTTTCTATAATATAAAATATTAGGATTATACATGTAGGTTTTCATAACAACATCTGCACTTGACATTATAATGCAATATTTTTCTGACTAATATAAAAGCAATGCATTAAATGTGTGGGGATAATATGGTAGCCCAAGGCGTACTAATGTGGAAAGGTGACAACCTACTGCATCACATGAGGAGACCCCTGGCTTCATGGATGTCAGAATGGAGGAGATCTGTGCATTAGAACCCAACCAACTCTGAAATTCTTAATGCTTACTGTAGTGTAGAGTGTTATTGTTTGGTGATCACCAGATAAAAGCTTAAAGAAGCACATAATTGTGGGCTCCCCTCAATAATGGGGGAGCCTCGAGTGTGTATGTGCCAGTATGGGGTAGAACGAGCATTTTTAACATCTTCCCCCATATTCTGGCTCAAATGGTATTTCTGAAGTGCAGGATGACTAGTGCTTGCTATACCATGTTCACATAACTTAAAAGATGAGACTGCCAGTTCCAAACCGCAGGGCAGCATTGCTTTTATGCTTTCTCTATAAGTGATCACTGTGTAATTAACACGTACCCAGATTTGTATTTACATTTAATTCTAATAATTCTGGAGATAAGAAGAGATAGTAATCTGTGACTCGCAACCCCAAATTGGTCCTCTGATTCCCATTTTTTTTTGCTAAATTATCATCCAATTTGTAAATTGTAATATTTGAACATGCTATATGGTGAAGATACATTATTTGCTAGTAGTTGTAGTTACGGAATTTAGGGGCCGATTCAATTACTTACTAGCTGCTGCTGGAAAGGCTTCAATGACTTTGCAGGATGCTTCTCTCCAGCAGAAATCAGCCTACTGTAATTGTGTTTATTCAATCTACCGCTCATATTTTATGCTCTGGTGGAGCAGGGACTGATGTGAATTATTACATGCTCTCTGTACAATGCTGTGTGCAATGTTTAGCATTATATAATTAATAATCATAATAATATAATTTTATATATTTTAGGCATGATGCCCAAAATTACTTAAAAACTCATCTGAAAACTCTAATTCTGCAGTATACTGGATAATAGATTTTCTATACCTGTATAATACAATGTGTGTTTTTCCAATCAAATTTCTATATATCATTTTTTGCAATATATCAAAAAGACTATAGCAAGATGAAATTGTTTGTACACAATAACAAAAATCGCTGGATGTACAGCTGGTGTTTTCAAGGCACTGTAGAATAAATAGCTCTATGTCATAATGATGTACAGTCCCCCATAGGATTTTAATCTACATAGTCATCTCAGAAAGCTTTAACAGCACTTGACTTTTTCCTGCTATAATTGACGGTTAAAAAGGTTTGCTCACTTTAGTTCCAATTGTTTCATTTTCTTTTGCACTGCACTCAGATTTATCTTGAGGTCATCTTTACTGCGTTCAGCTATCAGACATCGCTGCTGTAATTCCTCCTGCTTCCTATAATCTCTTTCATTCACCCGGCCTTCTCGATACACCTGCAACAAGAGATTGGTTCATGTTGACACCAGATCACCAAGAAGAATTGAAACGTACTTTCCGGATAAGGGTCAAAAAACGAAATACACAACTGCATATGCTGTGCATAAATAAACAGATGCTGCAGGAGAGATTGTATTTCACTAAGAATAAAAAGGACAGAGCATAATAAATAAGAAAAGCAAATAAAATATGAAATAAATATTATATATCTCTCAGCTGTAATCTGTAATGCAGAATGCAACAATAAAATGGTGAAAATGAATGCTACAGTCCCAATGTCTATGAACAGTGGCAATTGTGTTGCTTTAGATATTTGTGTTTAGTGACTCTAATGTAGGTCACTGCAGGAATATACAAATAATTGTGAACAACATGAAAGACTACTAAATTATAAAAATCAATGGATTTGATTAGATAGTGCCTAATATAAAATACGCTGATTATATTGTGGAAGACAGTCCCTGCATTTTTCTATGATTTACCTTTTCCAGCTCTTCCTCTGCAGCTCGCTTCTCTCTTAAGGCACGTTCAATAAGGCTCTGTTTCTCTCCACTTTCCTTTGCAGACAAAAAAGAAGCACATTACCAAAAACACAGGTTGGTGACTAGTTTAATACATATTGGTTATATTTATAAAGCTAAAAAGGAGACTGGGTCCTTTTGAATCTATAAGGGTTGGCGGTATGTTTTCGTAGTCCAAACGTTCAGTAGGATTTTTGTACAAAAATCATTAAAGCTTACTTTGCATAATTATAAGAACTATTAATGCCATAATGTGGAGGGGCTGGGGTAATGCTGTATTGTGGAGGGGCTGGGGTAATGCTGTAATGTGGAGGCAGTGTCGATTTTAGGGGTGGGCAAGCAGGGCAACTGCCCGGGGCGCTTGCGGTCTGAGGGGGGCAACCACAGTTTCCCCGCCGAATAGACGCCGCCCTTGCCCGCTATCTGAGACCACCGCAGTGCCGCCAGTGTCATGATGGTCACTGACTCGGCCTCCCAGTATGCCGGTGCGGCACACACCATGACGTCGTCACGGCCGCGCCAGGCATTCTGGAAACTGAGAGCACAGGGGAGAGAAGACCTAACCAAGACCTGGGACACGAAGGAGCAGCCTGAGCCTAGATGGACAATACACAGCAGGAGATGAGTCACTGGAGGGGGGGAGAGGGAGGAGAAGTAAGTCACTGGAGGAAGGGGGGAGAAGTAAGTCACTGGAGGGGGGGAGAGGTGAGTCACGGGGGAGGAGCATTACAATGTGTGGCATTATGTGTAACATTATGTGTAAAGGGCATTACTGCATGGTATAATGCGTAAAGAGCCTTACTGCATGGCATAATATGTAAAGGGCATTACTGCATGGCATAATGTGTAAAGGGCATTATTGCATGGCATAATGTGTAAAGGGCATTACAATGTGTGGCATTATGTGTAAAGGGCATTATTGCATGGCATGTGTTTGTGACATTACTGAATGGCATAATGTGTAAGGGGCATTACTGCATGGCATAATGTGTAAGGGGCATTACTGCATAGCATAATGTGTATAAGGAGTACTACATGAATGGACTCTGTGTGGCATAACGTACAAACTCTGGCGGCACCATATTCACAAACGGTGCTGCTCTTCCCAAATCCTCCCAGTATGTCGGTGGTGTCGGCATTCTGGGTGTGGCTGCAGGGGAGGATGGAGCAGCAGCGCATCCACTTTTTCCTCGGCATGCCCTTTTGAGGGATGAACGGGGGACGTATCACAAAGCCACACCACCTTTTCCGGAGCACGCGCGCCTTCAACATGCGCAGAAGAACGCCTTCCTTGATTTTTCTGTGTCTTTTGAGGTGGGAGGGTGGAGGGAAGCGCGCCAAAGGGAATTTTCGCCCAGAGCTCCACAAGGTCTAGAACCGGCCCTGTGTGGAGGGGCTGGGGTAATGCTGTATTGTGGAGGGGCTGGGTGCATTACTGTAATGTGGAGTGGTAATAATGTCATATGTGAATAAGGAAGACTGCTGTAATCTGGAACTATTGCTGTAAAGTGAAGGTTGATTGATGATTGCTGTAGTGCAGTGGTTCCCAGACTGGGTGCCGTGGGGCACTTGCAGGGGTGCAACAGGTTGATGGTTCAGGACCAAATAATTATTGATCAATGTGATTGGCAGACACCTTGGTTTTGCCTAACAAACTATTCTGAAAAACAAAACACAACCATATAACTATAACTAAGCATGACAAGGGAGTGCTGTGTACAAAATGCTGGTACTCTAGGGTGTCATGATTTAAGAAAGTTTGGGAACCACTGTTGTAGTGTGTGTGGTAATTTTGTTGTAATTGGGGGGGGGGGGGGGGTAACGTAATGTTAGTGGTCTAAGGAGATATAGGTCTATTTTTTAAATGTAAATGCTATTGATTTTTATTTTGGAGCTGGTTAGGCTATTAGAGTGTTTACTAGTTGCTTGACTTTCCTAGCGGTAAATTGTATCTATTCCTTTTCCAAACAGGGCCACAACAATCCAGGATACGCCAAGCAGGGACTGAAACATCAACAGATACTGAAAGCTGCAAGAACAGGTAGGAGAGAGAGACTGTCTGCCAAGTGTTCAGATTGTGGCGGTACTATCTCATGCACTCACAACTTTCTTCTGACTATATGAATGTTGGGTGACGTGTCCCTCTTAATGCTGCTCTGACTATAAAGGGGGAGTCACATGCACACAACAGTGATGCACGCAGCGCTGTCAGTGTGTTTGATAAGGAAGTTGTTGGAGAGTGGTCTAACTCAGTCTTGCTATACATCTTCCATTATAGTTACTCCCACATCTGGCTTTATGACGGCACTCACACTACCAGCCCACCTCTTGTTGATTTGACCCTGCGTACTGACAAGTTGTACACACCTACCACATGGGGCCACTTTCAGCACATTTTTCAGGGCCACTTTAAATTGTCAATTTGCCATATGTATCATAGTTAAAAGAGGCACAGTGGTGAAGGTATACAGATAATCAAATGTAACAATCACCTCTGCCAATAGATAATGAATATATATATGCACTTCAAACATAACCAATTACATATAAGGAGAACTGGAGTACTTAATGCACCGTAGCAACAACCAAACATATTGTTTATTAATCAATACCTACTGTCAAGGTTTCCATGTTTTCAGGTACAGTAATCTTCACCAGCTCTTGTGCAATTAACGTGTATAATTTCTGATAAATCGCTATGCCTATACATTCAGATATCAGGTCATCCAGTCTAAGACCAATGCTCATTACCAATAGTGACTGCAGCAGGGAGGGATTAATATAGTAACTTGAATTGTTGTATATGAAAGATAAAGGCAATCACAAGCTGCTCATGCAACAACTAATTGTCTCAGGTATGAAACACTCACAATGGCTGACGTTTATATATCTATTCATAGTCACAGAATGCTGATAGGTTACTTAAGAGAATTTTGTGATACAGTATGACACTATTGCTAATTGGCATAGCCTTACATGCTAAATGTGCACATTAAAACTCTATAGAACAAAATCGATCCAGTCTCCATCATGTACAATGAGAGAGGAGGGGCCCCTCCCACAATGGCTCCCTCCAGGGCGACTGAGACCGGACACATCAGCAGGAGAGGAGCTGAGGACCATTACAAATAGCAGGGAGGAGGCAGGCTGTGGTAACCATATAACTATTATACAAATGAAAGGAGCAGTCCCCACCACAGATCTTTACTGCCGACTAAAGGATCAGCATCAAAAGTTCAAAGCAGTGTCCTCATTAAATAAAAAAAGAATATAAATAAAACAGAAAAAATATTAATGAAAACAGATCTAAGTGCTTGTAAACCTAGGCCCTGAATAACAAGTGTGATCTCAAACCCTCTCTCCAGCATAATGTATTATATACTTAGGGCCTCATTTATCAACAAGTGATATTCTAGTTATCACTCGTTATATGCTGGGCGTACACTAAACAATTATCAGGCCGATCCGCCCGATATTGGCGGATCACCCCGATAATTGTACTGTGTGTGGCTGACAAATGCTAAAATATTGATTGGTTGGGCATTCCAGATTGTCCAGCATGTCCATCTGAAGCGATATTTTGTAAGTTATACTGTATGTTGGCCGCATCAGGCAGTGTATGCACAGCTGCGGCTGACAGACAGACATATCCCCTGTTCCTTCACAGGGAAGGGGAAATGGCTCCTCCCTGTTCCTTCACAGGGAAGGGGAAATGGCTCCTCCCTGTTCCTTCACAGGGAAGGGGAAATGGCTCCTCCCCGGGGGCGGAGCACAGATATCGGGGACAATACACTGCGATATATGTCATAGTGTATGCCTGTGTTATCTGCAGGGTGTCAGTCTGCCAGATAAAATGTCTATCGGTCTGACAGGCATTTTATCTGGCAGTATATGCCCAGCATTACTATTCTTAAATGGTGCTCCAACTAATCACCTCCTGTCATTTTTCAAGCACATGACAGTTAGGAGCTAATTGGTTGGAGCACCATTTAAGATTAATAACGAGCAATAACAAGAATATCACTAATTGATAAATGAGGCCGTTCTCCCATAGAACCCTATTCATTTTTACTGTACCAAGTGCTAATGCTTGTACATTGCAGGCAACATTGAAATATATGCAAAGCAAACCAAATGCTTGCCTGAGAGTGGGTGTGTACAGGTCCAACTGGGGACAATTTGTGCTAAATTTGTGTTTACCAGGCTGTAATAAAGTGCACTGAAAAAGTGATATTAATGGCCGAGTTCTTACTATGTATTTCCTTAATTTGTCAATAAAAGGAGGGAAACTCAAAAACACACTGTATGATATATACTTGGTGGACATTAAACATTATTTTTAAATTTTAAAGACTATTGTACTAAAAGAAAAACAGGAATAATGTCCATGTTCATTCAAGCACAAACTAAAGGCGGGTATCCACTACCAGATTATACAGAGTGAATGAATGATAACGACATAGTTATCGTTCAATCGCTCGTTAATTGGGCACAAATATGGCATGCTAATGTCGGAAATGACCAGCGATGTGCTCTCCCGCTGCGGGTCAATCTGCCGATAACGACAGATTGACCATGTTTGGGGATGATGGAGGGTGCCTACACTGAACGACTGATCATTCAGTGTAGGCACTGCAGGGGATGGGGAACAACGGTACAATTATGATGTCGTAATCGTACTGTCTTCCCTGGGTCGAGTAGTGGATGTGCGGCATAAGTCTTGGATTTTGGAACTATGAAACGCTAACTGCCTTTATACAGCCCAGCACTGTTTTGTAACAGTGTTCAACATGCAAAGCTATAAAGTGTAGCCTGCGGACAGAACCTTCTTACTTCTTTGTTTGTTAATACCTAGTCTAGCTTTATTATCAAGCTTGTTTCCAATTGTGAAACGCTGTGGAGTATGCTGGTGCCATATAAATAAAATGTAGTTATTTATTACCAGTTATGTATATAGCGCACACATATTCCGCAGCGCTTTACAGAGAATATTTTGCCCATTCACATCAGTCCGTGCCCCAGTGGAGCTTACAAGCTATATTCCCTACCACATGTGCACGCACACACATACACACTAGGGTTCATTTTTGTTGGGAGCCAATTAACCTATCAGTACATTTTTGGAGTGTAGGAGGAAACCCACGCAAGCACAGGGAGACTATACAAACTCCACACAGGTAGGGCCATGGTGGGAAATTAACCCATGACCTCAGTGCTGTGAGGCAGTAATGCTAACCATTACACCATCTGTGCTGCCCTAATTAAATAAATAAATAGGACTAACTGCTAGTTTGTCGCTCTAGACCTCTTTGTCCAGGTACCATGGCAGTTTCCACAAGAACTAGTTATACAACAGTGTTAGCCTCTCTTATAAGGCTCAGATTAAAACGTAATCATGTTTTGAATATAAATAGTGCTTTTTCCTGGCACTGTAGATGCGCTATATAAGAGAATCTGAAAAGGTTTCAAAAAGATTAATCCATAATAATAAGCAAGATCGCAGCAGGGAAGTGTCTGAATTTCCCAATCTTTGGATATCCAGAGCAAAAACCAATTAAATTTTTTCTTGAGTAAATAGAGCTGTTCTGTTATTTATGCTAAGGAGAAAAAATCAGTGCATATAATTCTGTATTACAACAACCTATGAAAAATTAGATTAACTTTTCATTCCTACTATCAGCTTATATTACATAACATAATAGCTGAATTAAAGTGAGTGCATATATGAGTGTGTGTCTTACACAGTGCATCCGGAATGTATTCACAGTACTTCACTTTTTCCACATTTTGTTATGTTACAGCCTTATTCCAAAATGGAATAAATTCATTTTTGTACTCATAATTGTACACACAATACCCCATAATGACAACGTGCAAAAAGTTTTTATGAGATTTTTGCAAATTTAATAAAAAAAAAACCCCTAAGAAATCACATGTACATAAGTATTCACAACCTTAGCTCAATACTTTGTTGATGCACCCTTGGCAGCAATTACAGCCTCAATTCTTTTTGAATATTATGCCACAAGCTTGGCATACCTATCTTTGGGCAGTTTCACCCATTCCTCTTTGCAGCACCTCTCAAACTCCATCAGGTTGGATGGGAAGCGTCGGTGCACAGCCATTTTCAGATCTCTCCAGAGATCTTCAATTGGATTCAAGTCTGGGCCACTCAAGGACATTCACAGAGTTGTCCTGAAGCCACTCCTTTGATATCTTGGCTGTGTGTTTAGGGTCGTTGTCCTGCTGAAAGATGAACCGTCGCCCCAGTCTGAGGTCAAGAGCGCTCTGGAGCAGGTTTTCATCCAGGATGTTTCTGGGCTTCATTCAGAGCCGCTCGTTCCGAGCGATGTTCGCACATCTGCGCATGCGTACAGATTGTAATACGCATGCGCGAACCAGTCAGTGCGGCCGAAAATCGTGTGCTCGCTAAATAGCGAATGCCTGCTATTTTGAGTGACAGGATGAGGCGTATGTGGAGGTCACAGGGGAAGGTGCTTGAAAACGGGGAGTGTAGATCAGAACGCAGGCGTGCCAAAAGGTCAAAACGGGCGTTTTAAGGGTGTGCATAATTAACAAAGCAGCGTCATCGACCACGTCACTTGGTTGTTTTATAGTCAAAACTGCTCGCATGATTGCGGTAGGAAAATGCAACCACAAGAATAGCGAGCAGTTCATACGCTGTTCGATGTACTCGATTAATCTAATAAATAGCGGACATGACGTATGATGCGAGCGGCCAGGGGGCATTTTTTCCAAAATAACGACCGCGTGTTTTGTTCGCTCGTTCAGACATAGAGGCGTGAACAGACCGCAAAGAGCGAACGGTTAATTTAAATAGCCACCCCCTTTTTCTGAATGAGCGAGCGCAAATAGCGTCCGGCTCTGAATCAGACCCTCTGTACATTGCTGCATTCATCTTTCCCTCTATCTTGACTAGTCTCCCAGTTCCTGCCGCTGAAAAACATCCCCACAGCATGATGCTGCCACCACCATGCTTCACTGTAGGGATGGTATCGGCCTTGTGATGAGCGGTGCCTGGTTTCCTCCAAACATTACGCCTGGCATTCAACTGAATTTACCACAGGTGGATTCCAATTAAGCTGTAGGAACATCTCAAGGATGATCAGTGGAAACAGAATGCACCTGAGCTCAATTTTGCGCTGCATGACAAAGGCCGTGAATACTTATGTACATGTGATTTCTTAGTGTTTTTTTTTTTAAACAATTTGCAAAAATCGCAAAAAAAAACTTTTTACACATTGTCATTATGGGGTATTGTAGTGTACAATTTTGAGGAGAAAAATTAATTTATTCCATTTTGGAGTAAGGCTGTAACAGAACAAAATATGGTAAAAGTGAAGCGCTGTGAATACTTTCCAGATGCTCAGTTTGTGTGTATATATTATATATATATATATATATATATATATATATATATATATATATATATATATATTGTGGTGAGAGGAGTTGTCTCTCACATGAATTACCCACGTTCTGGTGGGATCAGCTCCCTCCAAGGGGGATGAAAGCAAAGCCTGTGCAGTTTGCAGCAGCGATGGAGATTTGGAACTCTGGGTTTTCCAAGGTTGCACAATCCCAGCTGCAAGTGATTACTGAAGACAGGAAGAGTTTAAAAAACTTCAATTCACCCAGTGCCCTGGGCACTGATGCCGAATAGCGGCCAGCGAGTAGGCCTGAGTGCGATTAGTGTCAGGGACTGACTTTATAGCTGTGCTGGGAAGCATGGCAAGAGGTGGCTGCATTCCATGGCAGCAGACTGAACTCTAGAGACTTTGGTGCTGGGTTATTTGAGTACAAATGTTTATTTAAATTTGTAGGTCTGCTATTCCAGGCTACTATGTGTATTTGCTAAAGAACAGTGGGCCTGATTCAGACCCGCTCGCGAGCGCATAGCACTCGCAAGCGGGTCGATTGTAGCCTTAGTGCGCACGCGCAAGCCCCGTAACGAGTGAGAACTTCACTCGCTTCGGGGTTCACAACAAAACGGGGCGGCTGTCTATGTTTGTCGACAACTCGCACCGTTTTGTAGGTGGGTAGGGGGGGCGGCTGCACAAACTGAGGCGTCCCCGAAGGAACGCCTGACATTTGTGGGCGGCCCTATTGACATCACTCGTGATGTCAGTAGTGGACTTCCTGCACCACTACTGAGACCCTACCTTAGGGTCTCCTCGCAATGCTGATGGTCGCGGTAATCGCGACCATCGCCAGGCCGGTCACCCACAGCTGTGCGAGCGGCCTGGAGGCCGAAACTTTAAAAAAAAAAAAAAACGCCCTGATTCAGAGCGAGCGCACGCAAATAGCGTGCGCCTCTGAATCAGGGCCAGTGTCTGCTTCCAATAAAAGACACTGTTGTGTGTCCTTGTTTTCTCCAACCCAGTTACTATATATACATACACACACTAATATATATATATATATATATATATATATATATATATATATATATATATATATATATAAGTGGTCTGTGACAGGGACATTTATCCCAGATTCCTGTCTTATGTGTTTTAAATCCCCAGGAGAAAGTCTGCAGTGTAGCAGGCTTGAGTCTTGGCTTTTTGAAAAGCCGGTTTGGGACCTGGGGGTTGTGGGTGAGAGGAGAGGGAGGGCTCCACCCACGGCCACTCCAGGTTTTGGTTCTCGCAGCCTGGTAACAGGCTTGTTAGGGTTTCCACCTGAGAGTGGCCAATATAAGCCTAGTGTGTTTAGGGCTGAGTGTCTCACCTGGGAGAGCAGGCAGGGAGTTTGCTCAGAGACACTTGGAAACCTAACTGTGAGTGTTGTGCTGTGCCTTTGTTGCTGGTGAGGGCGTTAGGCCCTGCCAGGTTCTGGTAGTGAGGGAACTACCTGTGAAGTTAGTGCCCCAACAGGGCTAGGATTTATGTTTATGTTTTCTTTATGTTATTTCTGACATTGTACAATAAAGACTGGCGCCGACCAGCTTGTACTTGCATCCAGACTGGTGTGCTACTTCCCTGCTGCTGTGGGTGTGTGTAAGAAAGGAGTCCTTCTACCCAGGAGAGGGAACCCCTAATCTGACTGTGTCACAATATATATATATATATATATATATATATACACATATACAGATATATACACACATACACACACTCTGTATCTAAAAGAAGTTATAATTCAACAAAGAAATGAGGGCAGAAGAGAGATCAATCTCTCCATCTATTCAGAAATAAATGTATAACAAACAGTCATTGATTCGGCACTTACCCAGACTCGAAGTATACTTATCCCAGTGCCTTCCAAAGGGTGCACACACTCTGGATCAGCCAATAAACAGACAATAAAGAGAAGAGGCAGCATTCGGGAATAAAGTAAAGAATGCTCAAACTATGCATACATTTAATTCAAGTTCAGCATTTTTTAATTTATTCTTGAGTGCCGCCTCTGGGCCCGATTCAGAGCTGAACGCTCTGACCAGAGCGCTCGCTCTGAATCAGGGCCCTCCTACCTTTTTTTGGAGCGTCCTCATGGACTCTCGCATAGCTGTGGGATACCACCCACAGCTATAGCGAGCGTCCATGATGATGGTCGTGACCATCGGGCTTGCGACGGAGACCCTGCGGTAGGGTCTCGCTGCTGCAAGCCCTGGAGTGATTTTGGCTCTATCAGAGCCAAAATCACTCCCACTGACATCACTAGTGATGTCAGTGGGGCCGGCTTGAGACGGTAGGCGTTCCCATGGGAACGCCTCCGTCTGGCAGGCATGCCCCCGGCACGCCCACCAAAGGGGGCGTGCTGTCAATCAACATCAACAGCACGCCCTCTTTGGTGCGAGACCCGGAGCGATGGTGAGCCCGTTGCTCGCCGGGTCTCGCGCATGCGCACGACGGAGCTCCCTCCGTCGTGCGCATGTGCAGTGGGGGAACATCGACCCGCTTGCGAGTGTACTGCCGCTCACGAGCGGGTCTGAATGACCCCCATTGTCAATACACATGCATATCTATATATACATACACACACACACACACATATATATATATAAATCTCCTGTATTTTTGTTCCAATATATATTCTTGAGAAACTGCATAATTAATATGATTTTGCAGTATTCTAAGTGGGCTAGCTGTATTCACACTATAGCAAATGGAAAAAAAATTAAAACACTTTTATCCACAGATTTCAGTCATTTCTCAAATTATCCCTTAAGTGTTAAACGTTACAGTTTGCATTTAATGAGCACTAAATGGTACTGAATAATAAAGTAGTTTCACTGACTATAGAATTATTTACTTTGTCTAAGTAATTGTATCCTACACTATCAAATGCACTGTTAATTACATTTAATGTAAATAAGAAGTTTGCCAGTTTCACAAGGTTTCATTGTACTTGTGATGCAATGCTATACAAACAATGACAGTAACTATACAATGTGATACAAATTCAGCATTAATACTAGACAGGAAATTACTGTATATATGTAAAAACGTACTAAAAAGGCTTCAGCATACGGTTATAAGTTCTCACTTAACAATGAATGTATACATCCAATCAGTGGCAGACTACTTACCATTTGCAGGGCTGAGAGGTCATCAGTTAAACGTGAAATTTGAACATTATAAAGTTTTTTGGCATTTTCAACCTGAAATAAATAAAAAAAATCAGTTACAATGTGTGTTTCAAATGGCTTGGATGAGATGATGGCACTGTCAGTTAGAGGAACTAGATTTCTGTTTTGATCCAAATAAAAATATTCACAAGGAATAACATAGGTCTCATCTCAATGAAGAAATAGAAATCAAAAGTGCAGCTAGAAAAGTTGAGTGATGATTAGATGAATAATCTCTCCTGTTTATCTGGAACAAGTCCTGGCTTAAAATAATAGCTTATATAGAACTTGCTTTGAAAGACAATCTTGATATATAAAAGCCAAAAAGAAAAAAAACAAAACTGGCGCGTTTCTCCATTACTAGTCAGAGGTATATGTGTCAGTCTACTCTACAGAAGCGGAATAATTAAATCCTGTTGTATCTAACCAATATTCAGCTTTAGTTAAATCACAGTTGATTAATCTGCACGTCAATCAAAATGTTAATATACCATAGTAAATTAAAACTATAAATGCAGTATCGACTATCATTCACTAAAACTTAATTACTTAATTTGACTAGCTTGTCAGATCTTTTATATTTTGAAGAGCTATCAGTACTGTCAAGGAAATACTCAAAAATACTTTTCTTATACTGTATGTAAGCAGACTATGTATATCTATAAACCAGGGGCGTCAAAACTACGGCCTGCAGATCAACACTGCCCGGCAACTCCTGCTATCAGGTCAACTGTTCGGCATCCCAAAATCACCCCCTAGCTGGACAGCCAGAAATGTTACTGTTTCTACTGCAGAGAGAAAGACTGCACTCTCTGCACTGACTGATTACCTAAAGGGTAGACATGGAGCAGCTGCACAGGTCCAAGCACATCAGCTCCTCCCTTTGGCCAGTGCAGTTGTGGATCCCACATGGTCTTCAGGGAAGCCCGGCAGACGAGGTAATTACACTCTCTCCCTGTCCCTGCATCCTCTTGTACCTCCCTGTAAGACTGTCACTACCACAGTAAGGGAGAGATTTATCAAACCTTGGAGAGAGATAAAGTACCAACCAATCAGCTCTTAACTGTAATTTTTCAAACACATCCTGTAAAGTGACAGAAGCTGATTGATTGGTACTTTATCTCTCTCCAAGACTTAGTAAAGCTCCCCCTACATTTGTATGCTGCTTCCCCCCCAGCAGCTGCAATGCACTGATTTGTAGCTTTAACTAACAACCTGCACTCTATAACTTTCTTTCTTTCCATCTGTGACAGAACACAGCTCCTAACACTTTTCCCGCAATCCTGCTGTTCGGGCCGTGACGTACAGACAAAATATTTAAGCTTCTCATCATTAATTCCTCCACCCCTACCATATGTTTTTTAATAAAAAAGCAACAGCTAATCCTGGTGCCTATGGAGCGAGTGGCATGGAGGATGGGACTCGGAGTAACAAGGTACAATGCCTCTAGCAAGCATGGCCATAGTACTGCAATGCCTTCATGTCGCATGTTACAGTTTGTCGGGACACCTAATAACAACCCTTTCCTAACTGCTGCAATGTTGGGTGTCCTGAGATGCTGGAGAAACAGTGGAAAATCCAGCACCTTGAGGCCACAGCTAGTTGATTACCCTTTAAAATGTATATTCCATGAGAAGATGTTGCTCAACTTAAAAGTAAGAAAAAAAAAAAAAAAGATAAAAAAAAAAAAGATAAAAAAAAAAAAGGTACCAGATCTAGGGATCCTAAAGTAGTGTACAGAAGTCGTCTAATGGTGCGTACACACTGGGCGATTAAAGTGGACGACTGAACGATAACGATATCGTTATCGTTCAGTCGTCCACTTTATCGTCCATTTTTAACACAAAAAAGATGAACGATGACGACGACGCGCGTTCCCACGGGTCGTTCGTCATCATCGTTCATCGCGCTGACATGCAGGCCAACCTGACGACCTCGTCAGGTTGCTGCATGTCAGGGAATGGGTGAGAGAGCCCGGCGCTGAACGACATCGCTAATGATATCGTTCAGCGGCTGTGCTCAATGTCATGAACGACATTGAGCACAGCCTGCCGGGGACACACGAGACGATATCGCTCAGGGAGCATATCGTCTAGTGTGTATGCACCATTACACTGCGATTAACAGTGGATAGAGTCTTCCAAGAATAAAAAGACATACTGATCACAGATAAGTTGTGTATGGAAGATTGACTTTTTGTCAGAAAAATGTACGAGTTCAGAACCTTGTTACTGTTCACTGAAAGCTCATATATAACACTCAGCCTGCATTAAACATCAGCCATGTTGGTGAATCCACCTTTACCTCTTTTCGTGTTCTTGTAGCTGCTTCTTGAATTATCCTAGCTATTGCCTGCTTAATTTTTTCAATCTCCTCCTCCTTTTGCTTTTCTCGAAGAAGTGCCTGCAAATGATATAGATATATCGCATTGACTTGGGAAAATAGACAAGTGTGTTGCATCCAAGGAGGGAGATCACAAATGAATTCCTAAACTAAACAATGATTCTTGAATATGGTGCTCCTCATAAAGAATATTTTTATTTATTTATTAATATACCTCCACTCAGAAGTGAATCATGATTTTTCTGAAATTTTAAAGGGCAGGACAGTTATTACTTTCAGTTAAAATGAAAGAGCTGATATTTGGAATTTAGACACTTGGGGATAAATTTACCAAGAATTGTGTTTGGTGTTGATTTGAAATTGCTGGTCATCACCGAAACGTTTTATGATTGAAATCTCAATTATACCCTGAATAGTGTTTGTCTGTTGGTTTTGATTTGATGGTGATCCTCAGTGATTCGTGGCGTATGCGATTTGAATCATATTGGTCTTGTTTACATTTGAATTTGCAAATCCAGCAATCCTCCTGAAACCGATTCAATTCACAAATGCATCGATTTCAGGTGAATTGCTGGATATGCGAGTTCAAGCGAAATATGGCCAATACGATTGTAATCCCAACACGTTTTCTCAAATATTCCTATTGCTCCTGGGTTCTTTTAGTCAAATGGTGGAATCCAAAATGTAGAGAGCTTTGCCCAAACACAGCAAAATAGCCTGTTTCTGCCATGTTTAAATCACAGACCGTGATGCAGCTGTGCGCTTGTCTCCTTTTATAAGCATCATGATTAAGGCTAGGTAAATATAAAAACTTTTCACAGCCAAACGCGATACTGATTTGGTCGTCTATTGATTTTGTGATATGAGATGCAATTTGACAAACAAGCTTCCTACTAAATTCGTGATTTGCGTGTGTGTCAATATTGAGGGTTCGATGTTTGGTCCGATGGTGCAAGAGAGGAAGGATTGAGGGCCGGACGCCGAGTGTGTACTTCAGATGTGTCCAAATACATCTATCCTCCATACGCTATATGTCACATTACACTTAACTGCAACTTTTTCCCTTCAAATGCGTTTAATTTGCAAAGTGATGTGAATAAAACGCACAGGCAGCTTCTGTGTGCGACTGCGGGTGTATCTGCATGTGAAATGCTATGTTACAGGGTCAGTGGTTTTGACACTGTAACATAGCATTTCACATACGGATATAACCGCAGTCGCACACAGAATATAGGCATGCAGCATATCATTTTAATCAGCAGAAGTTGCCTGTGTGTCCTATTTACATCACTTTGCAAATTAAACGCATTAAAGATGCTCGGCGGTACAGAGGCAAGTCACGGCATGGCACGACTAGCAGGGCTGTTTAGCGCGCAAGGTTAGATGAATGTGGACACATCTGTACACCAGTTGCATGGTGTATCCTGCATACATTTGCACAATAGCCCACAATAGTGGGAACACGCATATGGGCTCAATCGAATTTGCATAATTCTGGTGTTTGCATCTTGATAGATGGGTGGGGTGTTCTAACAGGCATCCACTTGTGAGATATGTGCAAAATCACTGAACCAATATCAGTGAATATACACTAGATATCAAACAAAAAACAAACTCCTATTTTCAAGCAGAACTCAAACATCAGTTGAAACGTGAAGCAAATTGGATTCTAAGCCTGAGTACAGGAGCACTCAAAGGACTTAATTATATGATTGCTTTGGAATTGATTTTATGCTGGCTTGTCTTCTTTTTATATGGTTTGGCCAGGTCCCACTTGATTGGAGCAGTTACTTTTGCTTCTTTTTTGCAACCCACACTGCAATCTCTACAGAGAACCTAGTGGTCCATGCAAGACAGCATTCCCCAGAGGAAGACCAATATCTGGTTGAAACGGGGAGATAGACATACTAACTTTCCACATAAAGAGAAAGAAAAGGAGAAAAGACAAAGTCCAATTGGATGGGAGCCCCAGCACCGCACTGATCACGTGGTCCAACGAGCGCCCAACAGCAGGAGAAGAGAGAAGGAATCAGCCGTACGGACAGCAGGGAGATCGGGCACCAGTGCGCAGGAAAGTCGGCGTGAGCGGCAAACAGGTGAGTCTCCGTAGTGGCAGGGTACCCAGCGGCCGGCCATCACAGGCCCAACCTGGCCTACCCCCACATAGACGCAGGCAGTAGTCCAAAAGTGCTGCAAACCGGGGGACATCTGGAGTGAGACGGACCTAGGTGATTTGGCACTGGGAGACGGAGCCAGGTCCGGAGCCCCTGAAGAGCCCCACGCCGTCAACCCCAAGGCGTAAGTGTGCCATATGACTCCCTGTACCGCTGCATGTGCACCATCAGACTTCTTTCTTACAAAATCCCTTTGTCTTTAAAGCGGGATGCCGCTCAGTCTCCATCTTCACATCATTCACCAATTTGATTTTGAGTATATTGAGCATTATACAGAATATTTGTGTGACATTTATGTACTTTTACATGTGGATTATATTCAGACGATTGAATTAAGAATTAAGCCTGGACGGATCATTCTTAAAAAAGGACAACATATGCCTCCTGGCTACATATACTATAAAAAAAACTATTTTTTTCTTCCTTTTGAATAATTGCCAGAGAGTATAACATCAGCCACCAATCAGAAAGGAGTTGTTAACTCCTATTGATTACACATACATTTTATGTCAATACTGGCACAAGTTTAATGTACGATTTTATTAATGTGTCTCATTATATTTCATGTTTTTTGTGTATTTAGAATTTGTATTTACAAGTAAAAATGTATTATTACTATTATTTTTGACTCTGTATCAAGTGTCAGGTAATTAGACCATCATATTTAAACTGCCTGGTTTACTATCAACCAGGATATATCTTGCACTATACTACATAAGATAAGCGCAGCACTTTTTTCCGATATTTACAATTACTGATCAGGCTGGTCGCTGATAAGTGCAGCTGCTATCAAAATTAAAATACAGTTTCCCATGTGGTAAACAGTGCGCAAAAATTACTATACTTCTGACATGCAAATCAGTTACCCTATAGTAAGAGGGACTTTTGACAAGGATACATGTTGTTTCACAAGTTTGGCAGCATCTTCAATTACTCAGGAATTATCAAGCATTGCGTCCAACCTGCATGACGTTGCTATATATAAAATGCTCTCACTACTTACTTTTCAACTGCTGATACACTTAGGACGATACCTAATTTATCTTACCAAGGGGGAGCTCATAGTCCTGCTGGTACGTCCCTGTTGGCCTCTATACATATCATCACAGCGCAGGCATTAAGCACTCTCACTAGTCATTTACAATATACTAGGGGGGGACATCCATTCCTTTTGGATCTTTTGGATGAGCTGCTGATTTCATATACCAATTTCAGTTCTTTGTGAGCCACAGTACTTACAGTGTTTCTGTTAACGCAGAAGGACCTCTTTAGTTCCAATCAATTGCACTATGTACGATAACTTTATGCCTATATCCATGAGACTGTTTTTTGCATTCATTTGGAGTCATCTATGAAACAATTGTAAGCTACTTACTATTTTTATAATATTATTATCTATACACCATTGTTTGGTGGTTAATCATTGCCTTATTCTTTGCACTGGTTTTTGCGATCTGATACTTTGAGTAATGGTATTTCACTGCAGTCATTTCTAAATTGTTGTCTTTAATATTTATGTAATAAATGCACTTTTGAATTTTATATACAAGTTTCAGTCTTTTTACCAGTACAATAATCAGCGCTACATCTTTCTGTGCCTTTTTGTTAGGGAGATTGCAGTTCTCCTTTATGAGGCAGCTGCAGATCATTTGCAATTGACTGCTCATTCTACAAACAGCACACTTCTCTCTTTTAATCTGTGGGCTGTCTAGCATTTTTCTTTTTTGTTCATTAATTGGTGTATTGATTATGTGTTTCTGTTGTAATTTGTTATTATTCTTTTTCCTTTAATTTTTTTTTTCATCTTTTATGATGATTTTTTTTATCGACTATTTTTCTCTTTTGTTAGTTTTATTTTATGTTTCATTATTGTTTTGCATATTATATACAATATGACCGCCTGTATCATTATTACCTATGTATTGCAATTGGGATATTTGTATTTTTGTAGTGATCCAGTGTGCTTAGAGGATATTAGGTATTTGGTTATGCATGCATTATGGTAGCATTTATAACTTATTCCCTTTTCTCATATTTGCTGCATAGTATGTTAGCATTATACTCTTTTTCTTTTTAATCATATATCTTCATTGATCACATTCCCCTTTTATTCAGTAGGCTTTCCTTCTGGGAGTTGGCTGATCTCCCGATACACAGCTGGGTCGTTATGGCAATGCTATGTGATGCAACCAAGCCACACCACCTCTTTTCAGCATCATGCATAGTTTGTTTTACTTTTTACTTCCAACTTACTCTATATTCTTCCCTGAGGAAAGTATTCTTCTTCATACTGAAATGTCGAATAAATGGTGATGTAATATTTGCTGATATGTACATTTATTACTAAACTTTGTTTAATTATCAAGACTTGGGAGTGCGGTCTATATTTGGAATGTGAATTTACATGACTGCTGGTCAACCTGGACTAGGCACCAGGCAAATTAATTAGTGTGAGTGTCGGGATTTTATTTATGTCAATTGCGGAGTGTTAATGAGTGGCTAATATACATGTAGCGCCATTATTTACAATTAGTATCCCCAGAATGCTGACTTTCTCTGACACAAAACTCATAGATTGAACTGGTTTTGCAGACATGCTCGGTGTGGGACAGCGAATAAAACGTTGGGCAGGGCCAGTAATGTCATAGCACCTGGAATCACTGCACTGTCAGCTTAATAACCTGTATAATACCCCATTAAGACACTGTAATGAAGCTTTCGGAGTGGCTTCAGCAGTCTGTAATAAAGTAGGAAGTAATTTCATTTTTACTATAGCTGTAGTGCAAAGTCTCAAGAACGCTGAATAATATATTTCGCCTTCATGGTTCATATATTTGTGGTTTGTTAGTTTTTTAACGTCAAACTAAATATAATTTTTTACTTTCCTTTTATATGTTTAAAGTTAGTAATAAGTGTTGTATGTAGGTTAATATTTCAGTTGCAAGACTGTTCCTAGCTTTAACAAAGATGTAATACCTTATTTTGCCTATAGAGCCATTTCTGTGTACAGTACCTGTTCCATCACCCTATTACCTTGTCATTCATATTGCGATAGTCATCCGCAGGTTTGAGAGGACAGTTTACAGAAATGAGGGCTGATGCCCGATTTCTGCCCAACTTTGCAGATGTGCTCCAGCACTGCATGCACAGATGTAATGCTTATACTCGCCCAGATGAAGAGATGTGCTCATCTTGTGGTGTGCCTGCCAACTACCCGTATGCTTGGTTAGCTACCAGTCATCGCCATCAGTTATAACTAGCACCAAACCTATACTAGGTGCGAAAGATATGCTTGTAATGCATATTTCTACTTACGCCAAGGGATGCACATAGCCCATAGCTGCTATACTTTGCCTACTTGAGAATGTCCGTTACAGCCCAGTTACTTCAGCCGGAAGTGTAGCTGTGCTAGAAATGCATATGACTCCACATCAGGATGTAGTCGGCATCCCGGCGTGCAGGATGCTGACGGTCTTAATACTGGCGCCGAAATCCTGACAGGTCGGGATCCCAACACCAGTATCCCGACCATTGGCATCCCGAAGGTAAGTAGCGGGGAGGGTAGCGTTAGCTAGCAGGGTTAGGCACTAGGAGGAGGATTAGGCACCGGGGAGGGAGGATTAGGGTAGGAGTTACAAAAATACTCACCCATTCACTCCTATGGCTGTCAGGATGCCGCTGTCGGTATTCTGACTAGCGGCATCCCGACAGCCGGGATATCATACCAAACAGGCGTACATTCATCTCAGCATCAGCCCTATATTGCTGAGTGTTACTTATGCTGGGCATGCACTGTGAGATGCCTGTCATACATAATCTGACAAGCTGAAACCATCAGATATCATGTCCATACACTGAGATATTCACACTGTATGGCCCACGATATCTGCTTGGAGGAAACATTTCCCTGTTAGGCTGTCCATCCACTAAGCGATTTTGACAGACGATTGCATGATAACGACGTCGTTATCGTGCAATCGCTTGCAAATCGTCCGCAAATCGGGCACTTTAAAGTCGGAAACGATCAGTGATGCGCGCGCCCCCTGGTCGTTTCCGACATCAATCATCGGGCAAACATGCTGGTCAACCTGACGATAACGTCAGGTTCAGCATGTTGCCAGATGATTGACGGGCCTGCACTGAACGACTGCTCGTTCAGTGTAGGCTTATCACAGACAAAGAAACAAGAGCACGATTACAATGTCGTAATCGTGCTATCGTTTCTATGGTCTGCTAGTGGATGGGCAGCATTACTCCCTTGTGAAGGTACAGGGGAAATGTTCAGTGGTCAGCTACTGCAGTGCATACACTGCCAGATGCAGCTGGCCAATTATCTGATCTTTCAAACATGTGGGACAGTTTCAGCATGTCCGACAGACCGATAATTACTGCTCAGTCGCGGAAATACACTGTAAAATTATCAGCCCAATCAGCTGATTATCGGCTAATCGGGCCAATAATTGAACAGTGTTTGCCCAGCATTAACTGGAACATCATTAGACTGATAATTCAACAAATAATAGACAAAAAGGCAGGCGTACACAGTTACCCCATACCTTGTATAGCTAAGTAATACAAAACTGCACTAGGCACAATCCGTAATGACACAAACAACCCTTCTTCAGGCTTTATACATTACATTTTTTATAATACAGATTATAACACAAAACAATAAAAAAACAATAGCAGAAATTATTACACATTAGCGCTGACAATAATAGTGGTTATGTATATTGAGTATCTCACTTTTTTTTTTTTTTTCTAAAGCATATAACGTCTTAATTTCAACTAGATAAGCACGTTCTGAAGCAAGTGTAATGGATAAGCAATATTATAAATAATTTAGGGGAGGGGGAATCCTACACAAATGCCGAGTCTGACAGCCATATTGTGATAGATGTGTTGTGGCTGGGTGTTTGCTACCAGTTTAAAGAAAATTGTGGGATTCTACTCCTAATCCTTTCACTATTCCCAGGATTAATAACGTTTAGGAAAAGCTATAGGAGAATTTAACACAAAATGACAACATATGTACAGACAGGAGGAGGGGGGCTACCTGGTCTTTTTGTAGGTTGGCTTCTTCTAAAATCTGCATACTGTCACGCACTCTGGAAAAAGCTTCATACTTCTCTCCTTCCAACTCTGACAAATGTGTCTGTAGCTCCCCAATGTGTTTCTCTAATTGCAGTTTTTCTCCTTTTAATTGTTCAACACTTTGCACTGCTGCTCTCAACCTAAGGATTGAATTTCAGCAATAAGGATTATGAACACAAAAACACAGATCAAAGCAATTATATAAATGGACAATATAAAGCCAGTCTGACCTACATACTGCAAATAATGTCAACTTATTACTCTAGAACATGAAAGTATAACTTGTGAGGCTTAGAAAATGTTACATATCCTTTTTTCTCATTCAGTTGTAATGGTCTACATAGTTCATTAATGACATGTACAGAAAAATGTCACCAATTATATGGCACAATGTAATCTCAGAGCACCTGCAGATTCACAAATCAGCTAACTGCCCTTTTTAGATGTAGCACAGAAGAGTCAATACAAAAATGCAGCTTCGCGGTATAGCTATAGCAGATAATAAATGTAACTGAATCCATGCGTTTTACGTTGATAGAAACAGTGTGCAAATACAAATGACTGTATGCTTTTACTGTGTCAAGGAGCTAGACAAATAAATGAAATACGCATACAAGTTTTGCTGGGTAAACACTTGGCGATATATCGCTCGTTCTATCGATAAGTCTATGAATGACGTCGCTCAGGTCGGCCATGCAGCACAGCCGATGCCGATATATTACAAAGATATATCGGTGCATCAGCATGTGTGTACGGGGGCGAGCCACCGATCGCCCATACACTAGGTGCAGAGACCGCAGACACTGACATCATAACTTGATGGGCAAATTTAAATTAGGTTAGAAAAACGCAGGCATGCGTGACAGTCTAAACGCTGTTTCATGGGCATGCATACATTAGTCATTGCGATCGCCTTCAGAGTATGAGAGCTCTCTGTGTATCAGAAGACCGGCAGTGTTTGCAGCTGGTCAGACTTGAATTACGTGCTGCGTTTCTGCCCCATGTGCGTCGATAGTACCGATGTTTATGCTGTTGTAAGTCGTCAGATGAATATGAGAAGGCAGCAGTGGGTGTCTCTATGCTCGGCTATGCTGTGGAAGGCATTACCATATTTTAGCAACTGCGATCCTTTAGAGTATGCAGTTGCGTTACCGTAAATCTCTGATCAGGCCCTTAGACTGCATGTCCTGAAAATGAAGCTTTCCATAAAAAACACCTGAAATTAGCTACTCATACTGGGCACACTGGTTAATTACAATACAGCTACAGTCTGCATACATAAAGGAAGAAAACTCATCTTAAAAGTCATCACCTGGTTTCTAATTGCGTTACTGCAGTCTGAAGCTGTTGCACGCGTTTGTCTGACGCTCCTTCCTTGCCCCGGGCTGTCAACACTTCGTCTTCCTACAGAGCACAGAGCGTAGCTTCAATATAAACCATTTGCAGCACTAATGAAAGCACCTGGATCTCTTTCTGCTCATAATGAGCTGGAGAGATTGCAAAAACCATCATTACATATACATTTCCAAAGCTCAAAATGTTTACTTATTGATTTTTTTTCAGCAGTATCTCAATTAGGGGTTGCAACATAAAGACATAGACAAATCTGTTCCATTCCTGCTACCCCCGTGTGGGCAATAAGACGGGAGTGAAATATCCACTAGCTTAACAGTGCTGAGCTGGGGAACATATCGTATCAGGATTTCATAGATAGAGCAGTTATGTTCTCTGTATGATGCAACCAAACAAGGAAGAAAACTATTTTAGAAAGTACAAAAATAGAATACCCAGCTACTGTACTTTCTATTTAAAACAAAAGAAAATTAGGTAATGGAAATACAAACAGCGGTTACACCGCTCTCATCTGAGAGTATTATAAGGAATCTTCATTTTCAGCATGACTTCATGAAAACCCCAATCCAAATAAGTGGATACATTTTGCATCTCTCTTGATGTGGAACATTTAATGCCACTACATTTACCCATGATTTAAAGAGAAATTTTGATCACATTACAAAGGTTTAACATGAACTAAAAACAAATAAAGGGGGCGATTCAATTCAGTGGGAGTTGAATATCGCAGGGAAGTTGGTCCCGAAGCTATTCAATTCAGCGCGCTGTTTAGTCCAACACTTACAGGTTAAGTCGAAGAATGCCGGTTCTCGCAACTTAACCTGGGTTTTTGGCATTCTCCTACTAAAGTGCTGGCCGCAAAGCTGTTAGCGCCGCGCTAGGCCAGAAAACAGCCTCAAGGCAGACATTTTATTCAGATTTCCTTTAGATGCCCTAACAGCGTGGTCAATAGAATAGCTCTGGGAGCTCTCTCCCGGCGCTATTCAACTGCTGCTAAATTGAATCGCTCCCAAAGAGAGAGAAAAAAATAAAATATCCCATATTTCAAAAAAATGGTTCTTTAGACATCACAATCCTCTGTACTAGTTTGAAATTAACTTAACATTACTGCTCTGTGTAACTGTAGAGTTAAGGGTCCCACACATCAGGCTGTCGTTTCTCCAATTCCCCGATCAGACTGGAACCGCCTTTCCGCAGCCATCGATGATGGCCGATAAGTCATGGAAATTCTTCATGTTAATAATCACCGATGTTGGATTTCACCGATGCCCCCGATTTGCAGATCACGATCAAAATATGATCAGGAAATCAGGGATTTTTAGCATGAAGATTTTCAGATTCCCAGACGGATCAACGTTCATCGCTGGCTGCTGATCGGTCTTTCTGACCCGCGGATCGGAGAATTGGTGAAATGGCCGCCTGGTGTATGGGGCCCTTGAGGCAAAAAAAAATATATATATATGCCATGTTGTGGCTGTATTTGCTGGGGATATGGTTCAACACTTGCGGTTTGACTGAATTACCCCTTAGACAGGTTACCCTATACATACTATCCTCCACGAATAACATTATAATATGCTGACTGCCTGTACATCTTAGCCCTGTTCGCTTCTCCTCCTATACAGTACCTTTTTGTGTAACAGATTAGGAAAAACAAACCTCATGGTTCCATAAGAAAGATGTGTTGAGTACACACAAGTAGGAGCATGACTTACCTTCCTCTTCACCAGGCCTTCTAGAGTTTCCATAACTTTGGCCATTTCTTCAACTTTCAAAGATGCTACTTTTAAGTCCACTTTTGCTTGCCTGTTAATGTACATTAGGTGAATATAAGCCATTTACACAGAAACATGCTAGGAAAATGTATTTGCACAGTTTATAGCTAAAACTCATGGGACCAATTATCAGTGAATTGTCTGTCTGGAAAAGGAGTCCTTGTTGATAACAAAATTGGCAAAACACTTGAACAATCTTGGGTAAAATTAGTGAAAGTAATACAACTCATACAATCCACTTTACATTCCCAACTTGACTATGTTATTTTCTTCTACTATCACTGTGTTCAGTAATCAATAATACTGTATTATATGGATGCAATTTGTACAAAATAAATATCTACATATAAAATAAGAAATCCTTCTATGTATGCGATACCTTAGCTGTTTTTGAAGTTGTTCACTTTCTTTTTGTTGTTCATTCATAGTGTGTAGAAACTGCTGATTTGTCTTGAAAACAAACACACACAACACACTTGTGTAAGAAAGTAGCAGCATAACACTTTGTGAAAAAGGCTAGCTTTGCAGAACAACACTTGAAATATCTGAAGACCGCAGTAGTTGTCATAAAATAAAAAAATAAACAGACAAACCCCTTTTCATTTTTGAATTAAAACAATAATCAGAAAACATATTGTTGGCTAATAATAATAATACCCTATTCCTCTGTGCCTAGGTAAGTGACAGTAAGAGGAAATATGGGGTCACCTCAAATGCAGACATGTAATGTACACCACCAAGTGCAACATTTACAAAACTAGTCACAGGTCAGCAAATTCCCCTTTTGTGGGAGTAGTCAGATATAAATAACTATGTACAACACTTAACAGGATTTATCCACTGTCCCCTCTTCTATTTAAATTAACTACATATAAATAAAAAAAGATCCTAGAACTTTAAGATCATCCACAGAATATTTGTTCTTTATTCATAGAACAACTGATTCCATAGGCATGTACCATACACAACATGATAACAATATCAAACAAGAAAGGTCATGCACACAAAAACTGTGAATTTATACTTTATTCTGAGAGCACTGGTATTACAAGGGACAGCTACATGTACCTTACAGTGGTGGAGGCAGATAATAGCTCTAGGAAAAAGCAGGTCCGTCTCTACCAGTAAAGTTTAGGGTTTTTAGATCAGCGTCAGGACCCATGGACTGGACCGGTGGGTTGTAAAAGAATCAAGATGGTATGATCAGAGGTCTACTCATGGGTGAGACGCCATGTGGTAAAATGTCTGATGCCTTCAGAGAGATCAGTGATACCTGCAAGGCTCCCAGTCTGCCCCTGGAACCAATTGAGTGGAACTCAACCTCTTAACCTTAATGTATGAATAAGGGACCAGAACCAGTGTTTCAGAAATCATGTGACAGAGTAGAGAGTAATTCATGGAATCGGTAGCCCGTCTGGATTCTGCTAACAAATGCTACAGATTATCAAAGCTGAGTCACTGGAACCTAAATCCTCAATGAGGAGCCTAGGCCCAGCACCTAGTCCCCAATAACCAGAATGTATGTTGTATCAGAAATTTAGCACTAACACCAACACTCTAGGAGAGGACCCACAGAGCAAAAACCACATGTGATGGTGGTACCAATGGTACAGCAAGTGAGTCCCAAAGTAGATCAGGAGCTGCAATATTGAGCATAAGCAATATAATGCAGGACAGAAGTAAACTGAAGTACAGTGAGGATAAAGTCCACTTGAACCAGCAATGAGAGATGTAGTCAGGGGACTTGCTAGTAGATGAGGTCACTGTGGCAGAAGACTTGGCACTGGAAGCACTAGGAAAGTCTTTGCAATGCCCAGGAGACTTCAGAATACAAGCAGGATGGAATCAGAGACTAACTCATAGACTTGGACGGTAGCTGAACCGGATAAGAACCAGAGGTTGCAGATGTGGAACCGGAGACTTGGACCCGAATGGGACAGGAGGTAACAGTAGAGTAACCACAGTGGAACTGGAGAAGGACCGAAGGTAAAAGCAGAGTAACCTGAGTGAATCGCAGGCTTGGACCGGATTGGAACCGGTGAAAGTAGCAACCAGCCGGAGTAGGACCACAGACTTGAACCAGAGTGGGGCCGGTGAGAGTCATAGTGAGCTGGACTAGGACCGTAGGCTTGGACCGAAGTGGGACCAGAGAGAGTAGCAGCCAGCTGGAGTGGGAATGGAGATCGCAGAAGCCAACCGGAGTGGAACCACAGGTTTGAACTGGAGTGGGACCGGTGAGAGTAACAGTAGCTGAGCCAAACTGGGGCTGGTGCTTGAACACAGGCTGGTAAATGCAGGTTGGAAGTAGCATACAGCACAGAGCTGCAGAGTGGATGGAACAGACTCAGAGGCAGCAGCTTGCAGCAATCCAACAGCACAGGTTTAGGTAAAGAACCATATTGTTCCAACAAGGTGCTAGTGTCAGGTGTAGGCTTAAATATGGTGCTCTTGTCAAGAGATTGGATAAGGTGGTCATGTGCACACAGGAGACAGGTAGAGAATGGATACTGTTGCTCACCTGATCAGAGACAACTTTGGCTGCGCCCATGAACCTCAAGGAATGGATTGACAGTGCACTGGGTCAGAATGACCCACTTTGGTAAAGCACCACCGGACAGGGCAAGAATGACTAAGTCCTAGTTTTGTGACACTACCATAAGGCAGCTGCCTAGAGCACTGGGATCTGGGGTTCGCCACAAAGTCTGCCTATCACGATATTAAGGATGTATCTGAGAGAGTCTTATTGTACTAAATGCATGTGGTGGCTGTGGGACTTCTAACAATGAGGTCTCACTTTCACCTGGGGCTGGAAAGTCGGTATTGGGTTTGGGAGGGGGCTTCAGTAGGCTGAAATTTTGCCTAGGGTGCCAGGAAACCAGAGCTGGCCCTGGGAAGACAGACGCTTCCTGTGTAGAGGGATTCAATATGTGATAGGACACTAAACATACTCTACTACTGAAATATTTCATTTATGTACAGGTTTATTTTCTTTAGCTTTTACTACAGCAACAATATATACAGTACCATTTATACAAGAAATGCTAATTACGGTGTACATTTTAGACACTGTATTTATAATAGTTACTTTATTTTAAAATATTTAACAAGGTACAGATGTGTCCACATACATCTATCTTCCGTGCGCTACAAGTCGCGTTACACATAACATGTGAGAGCTGTGACTCAGTAGCACTGAGCGTCTTTTCATGCGACTTTTTACCTTCAAATGCGTCTTATATGCAAAGCGATGTGAAAAGGACGCACAAGCAACTTCTATGCTACGTTACAAGGTCAGCAGCTGTGAACATGTAGTGTTTCGCATGCACGCAGAATATAGGCATGCCACATATCAATATTCACAACGTTTTGCGTCTAAGATGCATTTGAATGATAAAAGTCGCACGAAAAGACGCTTGGTGCTACAGAGTCACGCCACGGCATGGAGCAAATGAAAGGGCAGTTTAATGTGCAAGGAAGCTAAATGTATGAGGACATATCTGTATTACAATGTTGTCCAAGTAAATACATTAATAGGGCCACACTTCTGTTATAAATTTCTGTCCAAAGGTGGCTCAATATTGTGCACACAGTAAAGACAAACAAACAAAAAAAAAGTATTCAAATGTGGCAGAAATGAAAGATTACATTTACAGATTTATCCAGCAAGGTTTAGTACACTTTTGGCCCAACTCCAGTAAGGTAAACTTCTAGTTGTGACAAAGAGCACTATATTACACCTCTACCATGTCTCAAGCAAATAAACTTTGCATTGGTTGAATGGAATACAATTACTTTAATGCTATTGTAGAAGTCAGGCAATTTGAACAAACTGGGTGGATGGCAGCTTAACTTCACCATAGCTAGTGTGTATTATGAAGTGTTTGGCACAGCAGGGAACATTGTGGGCGAATATCCTAGGAGGCTACTTACAAAAAAATTTTAGAAAAGTGAGCTACTCTACAAACTGTGGCCCTCATTCAGAGCCGCACGCTCTGAATGAGGGCCGCCCTCCATGAAAATGGAGCGTCCTCCTGGACGCTCGTATAGCTGTGGGTCACCACCCACAGCCTATACGAGCGTGCATTTTGATGGCCGCGATGGTCGTGACCATCGCGACCATTGAAACTGCGAGCCGGAGCCTGCGGTTGAGGTTTTCAACCGCAAGCTCCGGAGTGATTTTGGCTCTATCAGAGCCAAAATCACTCCCACTGACATCACTAGTGATGTCAGTGGGCCGGCTTCTGACGGGAGGCGTTCCCGTGGGAACGCCCCCGTCAGGGAGGCACGCCCCCGGCACGCCCACCAAAGGGGGCGTGCTGTCAATCAACATCGACAGCACGCCCCCTTTGATCAGACACAACGAGCGAAGGACTTTCCTTCCCTCGTCGCGTCTGGCGCATGCGCACGACGGAGCTCCCTCCGTCGTGCGCATGCTCAGTGAAGAACATCGACCCACTTGCGAGCGGACAGCCGCTCGCGAGTGGGTCTGAATCAGGCCCTGTATGTGGAATATCGATGTCACAAATTTTAACACTAATCTCAAAAGCTGGATTCCAGTGGGTATGATAATACTGAATGATGATGATATGGATATTTGAGTATGATTACATTGTCTACATTGAAGAATATGACCACCGTTAGCCCATTAGTAAAATACCTATCAATTCCATAGTCCAACAAGCACCACAAACTACCAAAATATTTTTATTTGTAAAGGTCCAAAGTGTTTTGTGTATTAAACTATGCATGTCCTCTTTAATATATAAGGATAAGTGGGAAGGCCCAAAGACAATTCCATCTCGCACTATTTTACATTAGAGGTTTTGGCCAGCTTTTTGGTGTACCATTTTTATAGTGAGCACCCTGCCACTGCTATCCCTCTGCCTCTCAGGACCTAATCAAAGCATTCACTTCCAGGCTACACATTTCTTTAGGGCAGGGGTGGGGAACCTTTTTTCTGCCGAGGGCCATTTTGATATATATATATATATATATATATATATATATATATAATTATTTGCGGGCCCAGTGCAGGCCACGCGCCCTCCATATGATGTCACATGGGGGGGCGGGACCACAATCGCCGGTGATTACAGAAATGCCTGGAGCAGACTGAGGATGCTCCGGGGAGATGTAACGGCAGCGGTGTGACAGTCTGAAGCGTCCTAAGGACGCTCCAGGCGGCACTGCTACATAGATTCTGGCTGCAGGGTGCCATTCTAGGCACCTGCTAGCCAGATGAGGCTAGCTGAAGAAAGCTCCGAGGCCAGACCAAATGATTCCAGGGGCCTTATACGGCCCCCGGGCCTGAGGTTCCCCATCCCTGCTTTATGGGGTGGAACATGGCCCTTTCTACCCTTCACAAATTTGGGAGGTGTCATTACTTTTTATACTAGCGTGCTTTAATTTTAATGGCTTAATTTAATATGACCAAGCAAACAGTATGTCAGGTCTACAAGGAAAAACAGAAACAATGTTTTCTATGTAAGAATGACTTGCATCCATGTATTGCTGAACACTAAACATAAAATTTACAATACATTTTTCAGGGATTCCATGAAATGATAGTCTTCTTTATTTCCCCAGCAAAAGTGTGACTAGCTGTAGTAATTGTCAATCAGTCAAAACACAACAATTTGCTATTAACAATAGGGCTTTGTTTTGAAATTGATACATGCAAGATGAAATATTCAAATGACAGAGTACTGCATACTAAATGTATTTATAATAATGTTAAAGTAGTTTTCCACTTTGGTTAAACACTCTACTTTAGCTCTTAACCCCATTAATTGGAAACCTCATTGTTACAGTGATCAGTTGTACCAGTCACTGATTCAGAGGAGGAACAGAATTCAGCTTTTGGTGCTGGAGGAAGGACAAGTCATTTTAATGGACGAGAATAGTTAGAAAGAGGTAAACTTTACGAATAATTGGACAGCTGCATGCAGTCACCTAATAAGATGGCGCAAATCTCCTTTCTTAGCAAATTCACCTAGACAGTCCTAGTCATTCTCAAATGAAAGACACATCCTCTACTTTTCAAGTTGCAGTACATAGAGTTCTGTTTTTCTTAATAGAAGTAAAACTTGAGAAAAAAAAAGCTACAAAAATATATTTAAAATATTGTATGGTGTGGATCATGTATGGTAGTCACTAGGCCTATGGGATATTTTACACCTCAATTTCAGAAGAAGATTTTTGAAGATTATAATCTTTATGTATAATTTGTTCTGTTAGATGCTTTTATGCAGAAACAGAAATTCACCTTTAGACAAATTACCTTCTCTACTTACAAGCAGAAAAGTATTAGAAGGCAAAGGGCAGCTACCATTGATCTTTCAAGGTCCAAACAAATGAGGTGAGCAGAAACGTGCTGCATTTTTCATGAAAGCTAAGCAAATCCGATGATCAGAAAATGCCATAAATAGGTCCAATTTCAATAGTTACAAATGGGAAAACATTTGCTGTTGCATACGCTGAAGCTGCTGGTCAGGTAACAGAAATCTGCATGTTTAACTGTTCTGGTCAAAATTTCAGAGAAAGACGAATAAATACATTTCTGGAATAAACTGCTATTTTGATGGCCAACTTAAAATAGCTTGCTATATTTTCCCTTATACTATATTATATACACAAAAAGTTTATTTAAAATTAACTGAATGTGTGACTTGAAAGCAGCATTAAGTTTACCTTTAATTAATATTAATAAAAAAGGTAGTAATGGACAATAAAATGTGTACTGTTCATACATCAAAAAACCCACTAAAAACATTTAGCACTGCACATTCAGCCATACTCTCTATTTCACACATCACAGTCATTACAGTTTTTATGGTGCTGTAATTTTGCTTACCAGTTCCACTTTTTCATGAGCTCCATGAAGTTGTTTAGTTAGCTGCTGAAGATTTGCTATGTGTTCCTAAAAAAATAAGTGTTGAAATATATGTGGTCATGATGTTGCTTTCATTGCTGCTAGATAAAGCAAAGGCTGTTTTCAGGATCAATAAATATAAGAACAGAAAAAGAAAACGGTATGAACAGATCACTGAGGTGCTAAGGAGTCTATCTAAGAAGGTTGATAGTTTTGTTTGTAAACTAAAATTTCTTATCGTCACCATTCGCAGCACTAAGAGATACAGGGCATGATTCAGAGATGGACACAAATCCGATATTTTAGCAGTTGGCCTATGTTTTAATTACTGTGCATGCGTCAGAGTCGCACTGTCCCGATGTATTACCATTGTCGCTTGCAGTGAAGACTTATTTGCAAAGTGATTGACACTCAAGGACCGTTTGTTGGCAGCAAATGGGGGATGGCGACGCAAACGCAGACATGTCGCCACCGTTTATTTCGGGGCATATCTCAGCCTGCAACTGCGATCCCATACGCAGTTGCAAAGGCTCTGGCATCTCAGGGCCTGATTCAGAGCCGGACGCTCTGACCAGAGTGCTCGCACTGAATCAGGGCCCTCCTACCTAAACTTGGAGTGGCCTCTTGGACGCTCGCATAGCTGTGGGTTACCACCCACAGCTTATGCGAGCGTCCATGATGATGGTCGCGATGGTCAAGACCATCGCGATCATCAGGCTTGCGACAAGACCCTGCGGTAGGGTCTCGGTGACCGCAAGCCCTGGAGTGGTTTTGGCTCTATCAGAGCCAAAATCACTCCCACTGACATCACTAGTGATGTCAGTGGGACCGGACCCAGACGGTAGGCGTTCCATGGGAACGCCTCCGTCTGGCAGTCACGCCCCCGGCACGCCCACCAAAGGGGGCGTGCTGTCAATCAACATCGACTGCAAGCCCCCTTTGGTGAGAGACCTGGAGCAATGGCTTCCCCATCGCTCCCCGGGTCTCGCGCATGCGCACGACGGAGCTACCTCCGTCGTGCGCATGCGCACTGGGGCACCATCGACCCGCTTGCGAGCGCTTAGCGCTCGCGAGCGGGTCTGAATCAGGCCCTCAGTTCCCACAGCCATTCCGAGTAACCATAGAGTTATTCAGAAGTTTGATCATCGACTGATCTGCATCCGATGGTACATTTTTGTACTCAATTGCATGGATTTGTGAAGACGCCGGTGGGAGTCTAAAAACAAACCTAGATGGCAGTAACATTTGCATATCTTCGAACAGTTGTTGCGTACAAAGACGCAGTTGCAGCGGGATTTGCGTCCACCTCTGAATCAGGCCCATAGTACTGGGACACTATACCATTTTTCTTGTGCCGGGACAACATAGTAATAGCTCCTGTGAGACCTTTGCTAGGTAACGTTGTAAATTAAAAGTGAAAAATTCATACAGAAACAGCCTTTTTTGATGAATTTTGGGGATTTTTTTTTAATAAATAGGCTTCCTAAAGATACATTGTATCACAGAACAACTATTTTTTGAATTCTAATTGAAGGATCTAACTCAGAAGTGATCAAATTAACAAATAATTTGTATTAAAACTATGAGATACTTTAATTTTGAGGGGTATATTTACAGTGGAGGTGTTGATAGCAGTGGAGGTGTTGACCATAGCAACCAATCAGATTGTACTTATTTAACAAGCACCTTCTAGAAGATAATAGCTAGCATCTGATTAGTTGCTATGGGCAAAATGTCCATTTCTATAAACCTGCACTTTAGTAAATATACCCCTGAAAGTGCATTGAAATTGAGGGCCCACATAGACAGCATACAATGTTTTAAAGCCCTTTGGTGACCAAAATGATGACATTTGGCAATCATACTGTATTTCTTTAGCAATCTTCGAGATTTCAGTACGTAGTATTAGATTGTTTATGCTACAACTGCACTGATATATCTTAGGGTACTAAAACTAAACAGTGTCCCCAAAATTCAGAGAGAACAGTCTAGAAATATGGGACACACTAAGACCTTTTTTACACCAAAGTCCCGGGTTTGACCCAGGATTTGGAACACATTCCCAACCCGGATCAGACCCAGGACAGCCCCCTTTTACACTTCGGCGCCGACCCGGGCAGCACCATTCACAGCAGACTCAGGTCAGCACTGACCCGGCTGTCCGGCGCAGGTGACCAGCGCTTTTTCCCCTCCCTCCCCCTCCGCGACCTACTTACCCTATCCTGCAGCGGTCCGGAGGCAGGGAGAGCAGGTGAGGTGCGCTGCTTGCAGTGGACGCTTGGAGATGATGTAATCTTGAGCCGCGCCGCGCCGTTTATATTGCAGGGTGACATGGGAACGAACCGTGCTCAACCCTGCAATCAAGCCGGGTCAGATCCAAAGGTCACTGGACCCGGGTTGATACGTTTACACCGACTAATATCCCGGGTTGATGGGCGTTCATGTGCATCAGCCCGGGATATTTCAGTCGGTGTAAAAGGGGTATAGTCATTTTTATTTTGTTAGTTAATTTATTTACCTTTGTTACTAACTGAAGCCTCCAAAATATTTTACCCAAGAGATTTGGTTCAAAAAATCCTTGCTAACAATCTGAGATTGTAACTTCAAAGTCATTAAAGAAGCATTATCATGAAAGTGTTCTGTTACTTTTAATAACCAATGTTACAGACATGAAACATCTAGTTCTGTTTTCCCCTCTGTTTCACCCATTTCCAATTGCATTGTTTGCTGGTCTGTTATGTCCTACAGAAATTACATCTCACTTGCTGATATCTTTTGCATCATTCATTCAATTAGCAAGACTTAGGCTACCTCCATCTGTCTCTCTTCCGCTCACCTGTCTAAAAACAGAAGGACTGTGGGCTGAAGGCTCCTTTTGTTAGCCCTGTTTATCTCTAGTTTTCTAAAAATAAAAGATTGGAGGGTGGAAGGACTGCTTTTCATTAACGCTTCTGTGTGACAGTTTGCTACAGATGTTTTGACATGAAGATCGCTGTTCAAGTGTTACTTTGATCATTTATAGCAAATACACAGTCAGGTGTTATCCTCTCTCCTGTGGATTCTCACTAGTGTTACAGCATGCGCTTACAACAACAACATTAGTCATCTTCCACTACTGATTTCAGCGTATGGCAGCTTTACCTGAAGGCCAGAATGTCATTTGAAATTCTGTGATGCCTGGCAAATCCCACTTACACTGGTAACATGATAATAGGCAGCCTAAACAGCTATGTGGGGGACTGCAGACTACCTTTTGTTTCTGTCTCTCTGCCACATGTATGTGTGCATTTGTCATATGTTCCTGGTACATCTGCTGCAGGCGATCTAATTCCAGTGCAACAGTCTGCGACAGCTCTACAGCATGATCCTTCTCCTAGAAATAGAAAAGCCAAACAATTGCTTACAAACAATATGCCAGTTTGTCACATCTGCAACAGATCTCTAATGCACCAACCAAGGTGGGTGAAAGATTTTCTTCTGTCCTGGACCAATCAGAAAGTAGCATATGATTTTCAATAAAAAAAAGAAAAAGTTATATTATATGGGAGAACACTACAACGAATTTCAAAATCTAGACTTAAAAAGGGAACACATAACGAAGGTTAAAAACGCAAAACACACTACAATCAAGCAGGGGGCGCTGTTGCTTCAACTATTCTCAATGTACTCATTGTCAGAGGCTGAAGCAGTATATTGCTGTACCTTGTGTACTCCAGATAGAATTTCTATTCTAACACCATATATGAGAGCTAATTTAATAGGTCACAGATGTTTCGTGAGTTAGTGTACATCTGTGTAGTTTAAGAAAGCTGTGCCAGCAGACCTAAAATAGCTCTTACCAAAGTCATAAAAAGGGGTGTATTTCTTAGATTATTTTTTTTTTACCTTATACTTGCTATGCTCTGTGAGAACAGGGAAAATCACATACTGTAGGTGTGACAGCATCAAAACTGGGAAGTTACTTGATAGACAAAGATATTGGAATAATGCGACATTTCATGCTTACTTGATTTGCGAGTTGCAATTGTTCATGTAGGTTTTTAATCAGTTCATGTTCTGTAAGTACATCGCTGGCCAGAGCCACATCAGTTGGGAGAGAGTCTAGCTGCCTCTCCAGAGACTCTTTTAATTGTTCATGAAGCCTATGAGAAATAAAAGCAATCTCTTGATCTTTTTTTTTTTATACACACAGTACCACCTCCCTCCCTCTCCTGTCACTTTACATGTAGTGTTTTGTAGCTGTCTGTGCAAGCAAACCTCTAATTAACTTTCACAGTTACAGGATTTGCAGGGGAATAACACAGTGACATTAATCACATTATCAGTTTTATCACTGATACAGTATGTACGACGTGTATGATGGCTTCATTAGTGGAAGATGTTGCCAGGGAAAGGTTTGCAGTTATACATACGGCAGGAGATGCCCAGCATGACAGAGCTGCTGCCAGAGGTGTAATGTAAAGTCTTTTTCTTTCCATTTTGCTTCTTATTCGCATCGCAGACGCAGTGAAACACCAAAGTGCACTAGAGACGCTGGGCTGCGACTTTAACCGCACAGGAATTAGTGTTACATATGTACAAAGTCGCAGGTGAAGCACAACAGAGCTTGGCGTGAGAAAAAGTCGTGGTCGCTGCATGGTGGCACTTCTTATACAGATTCAGACTTATTTGCACTCAGATGTACAAGTGTCACATATCAATTTCATCAGTGAAATCTAACAAAGATAGTTTTGTCACTTCCATCTATGCACATAAGATGTTTTCTGTGGCCGAGTCACCACATCAGTCCCTGCCCCATGTCCCCTAATACATGGACACACGCACTAGAATTAAATACTTTGTTAGCAGCCAAAAAACCTACCATTTTGGATTGAGAAGGTGCCCTGGGTAAACGCACCACTGTGCCAGTATGCTGCGCAGTATTGAGCAGTAATTAGTATGCCATGAAATTGTGTCCTTGATTCTTGGGGGTCTATGTACTAAGCAGTGTTAGGAGACAGAGTGAAAAGTGATAAGGTGCCAGCCAATCAGCTCCCAACTGCCATCTCACAGGCTGTGTTTGAAAAATGACAGTTGGGAGCTGATTGGCTGGCACCTTATCACTTCCTTATCATTTTTCACTCTGTCTCTTATCACTGCTTAGTAAATAGACCCCTTTGTTTCATTTGGGCTACATTTTGTTATTTGAGACATTTGTATCCTACCTTATGTGATAGAGGCAATAAACCCTGCCAAAATCCCAGACACGTTACCTGGCTGAGAACCCGAGACAGATTTTCCAGTGATTTCAAAAACATGGTTGAAAGTGACCAGAAACACAGGGCTAGAACCTGTGAAATAAGATATTGTGACTAGAGTATGTGACTTATTTAAGGGTTGAAGAGGTTTTCCACCTCACAGGTTCAGTAATACAGCACCATAATTACACAAGTGATGAGAGTTTGGGAAGCTGCTAAGTCCATTCTAACGGATGACAAACAAGATTAAGACCTTCTACTGTGGTAAATCAACAAATTGTGCAATGTGGGATACCAAGGCATTGATAATGTTAAGGTTTGGGAACAGAGGTCAATTATACAATTACTATTGATTTCCTTTTACTAGCACTAGGCTGATTTTTCTGTCCCAAGTCATTATTGTTGCAGCTATACCTAACCGCACTATTAGAACTCAATTTTCCTCAGCCTGCAGAGGGCTAAGTTACACATATACGCTGTGAAAATGGGTACAGGTACATGAAAACTAAGGTGTGCTTTAAGTATGTATTCAAAACGTATTTCCATGTGCTTTTAACTGATTTATTGTAATGGTAGCACAAATATTAATGCATGTGAAAAAGATCATACACAATTGAGGTAAACGTACCAATGACTCCCATTTATTAGATATTTTGGATGGAGGATAAAAAACAAAACAAAACAGTGGTCATGTGACCGCATGTGCATGACAGCATTAATGTGCCAAGCACAGGGCGCTGATCCCAAAATGTCCAGCTGTACCTGGTGGTGAACGTAGAGAACCCAGGGATCGAATGCCTGGGTAGCAACTGGGGCAAAGGCGGTACAGCTCGTGGCTCCGCAGGACTCACACACTGACCTGAGACCATCCATATGTATCACACATGTATACATACATATATTTTATATATATATATATCACACACACAATGACCTAGGACCATCCATATATCACACACACACAATGACCTGGGATTATCCATACATCAAACATGCATACATCCATATATAAAACACACACAATGACCTTGGACCATCCATATATCTCACAGACACACACACTGACCTGGGATTATCCATACATCAAACATACACACATACATAAACACATACACACAGGGATCGACAAATCCCGGGCGCCAGGTCGCCATGGCGACTAAGAGTTTAGACCTGGCGACCGCAGAGAAGCTCCAATAGACGGCCGCCCGCTGAAATTTTACCAGCGGGCACCCGACTCTCCTGAGCTCCAGCGTCAGGCTTCCCCACGGGCACTATGGGAGAGAGGTCATGACGTCTCTCCCATAGTAACGAGGAGCGGCGGCAGCCGGAGCTCACTCCTGGGCTCTAGTGTCCGGCTCCCCTCACGGGCACTATGGGAGAGATGTCATGACGTCTCTCTCATAGTTCCAAAGAGCGGCAGACGGCAGCGGACGCAGGATCCTGGCCTAAGGTAAGTATTCTGATTTTGTTATTTTTTTTTTTGTGTGTGTGTGAGGGGGCTTAGTACTGGAGGCACTATTGCAGGGGGCTTACTACTGGGGGCACTAATACTGGGGGTACTATTAGAGGGGGCTTACTACTGGGGGCACTATTACAAGGGACTTACTACTGGGGGGCACTACTACTGGGGGTATTATTAGAGGCATTATTAGATTGGGCTTACTACTGGGAGCACTATTACAAGGGGCTTACTACTGGGGGCACTATTACAGGGGGCTTACTACTGGGGGCACTATTACAGGGGGCTTACTACTGGGGGCACTATTACAAGGGGCTTACTACTGGGGGCTTACTACTGGGGGCACTATTACAGGGGGCTTACTACTGGGAGCACTATTACAAGGGGCTTACTACTGGGGGCACTTTTACAAGGGGCTTACTGCTGGGGGCACTATTACAGGGAGCTTACTACTGGGGGCACTATTACAGGGGGCTTACTACTGTGGGCACTATTACAGGGGGCTCACTACTAGGTTGAGGGGCATTGAAAGAGCATGTGTGGTGGTCTATACAAGCTTTCATAATTTTGGTAATGGACGATGGTCTGGCTCCTAAACTTTTAAAATGGCTCCTAAATTTTACAAAAATTTGTCGAGCCCTGGTCTAGCCATACAGAACATATACATACACACCTCCAGGACTATCCATACATCACAAAAACATATCTGTAACACACATACAAACCTGGGTCTAGTAATACATAACATTTACATACACAAACACACACACCTCCAGGACAATCCATACATCACACAAATAAACATACATACATACATAAATACATACATACATACAGCACAAATATCAATCTGTCACATGAACACGCACTGACCTGGGACTGTCCATAATCACAAACATAGATCCGTCTCACACACACAATGTCCTCGGACTATACTGTAAATAAAGGCTACAACAGAGAAAAGTACATACGTATTACCCTTTTAATAGCTTTTTAGAGAAATTCACCTGAAAACTGACATGTCTTCATTGGCTAAATTATGCTATATAAACCCCTCCAAGTGCATGATTACTCATTAGGAGGTGTTTAATAGAGGTTCTGCACTGTGTCCTGAAATTCTTAACTTAAGGTAAAGATTTCCCCCTACTTTTCCACATGCTCAGGGGGAAATGCACAACAAAATGTGAATTAGCATCGTGAGTTCATTAATGGCTCACAGTACCCAACCCGCACCTGACTGAATCGGCCCCTATAAGTGAATAGGACTTACTGCTCCAACCCTATAAGACGACCCAGGCAACACCAGATAGTTTGTAAAAAAAAAAAAAAGGGGGGGGGGGGAGTGGGACTGCGCTGTAGCTAAAGCATGGGCTAAAACTAGTTGGCGCTAAACGAAGTGAGGGCAAAAAAAAGGATGGGGGGGGGTAACGCGTTGATCGCAGAATCATCGATCCCGAAACGTGACATACATCGCTGGATGCGGCCGAGACGGGCAGTCTGTCGGCAGACCCCCAGCCCCTTGGGACTCCAGGGAGAAGAGGGCGAACCCCCACGGAGGTATTACACCCGACGATAAATAGTAATCTTCACCTACTGAACACTGCCTTAAAACAACAGGGCACGGACTGGACATATATCCGATAGCCCCCAGCGGTGCTCACCGCGAACCTTATATCACTTCTGGACCAAGCCAAAACCCTGTGACTCCATTTACCACCTAAAGACATTGAATTTCTCCCTGGGATTTGTACATCCCCACACCAGAGTGAATAAAACGCTTAGCAGTGGTTCCCAAACTGTGCGCCGCGGCGGTGCCTCGGGACACTTGCAGGGGTGCCTCAGGTTGGTGGTCCAGCACCAAATCAAATTCTTTATGGTCAATGTTATGTAAATCTGTGCACAAAAAAGAACAAACCTGTCCACCACTATATAACCAAAGCTAAGGATGACAGGTAAGCACAATTTACTTCACTGTACTACTTTACTACATTTATTTCTTAATTTCTCAATAACAAACTTTTGGCTTAGGGGTGCCATGAAAATAATGTTGATGCACTAGTGCGCCATGATTCAAAAAAGTTTGGGAACCACTGGCTTGGGCATATCACTCTGTAGTGGTACTACTTAGACCGCATCACCAATAGTAATCGTCCCAGCAATAACACACACTACCTCTTGTGTACTGTTATATGTTGGTATAAGTTTTAACGTATACTGTATATGTTTTCAGCTGCATGTTGTATACCGGTTTAAGGCTCTTTTTTAAAGATTTTCACTTGCACATATATGTCAATTAAATTTTTTAAAACATTTTTTAAATATTTAATAATATGAGATATGGTAAGAACTTACCCTTGTTATCTCTATTTCTACGAAGTCCATAGGGTTCCACAGGATACCTTGGGGGTATAGGTGTGACGTCAGTCGCAGGGCACCAAAGAGTTAAGCTTTCAGCCTCCCAGGATGCACTAGGTCCCCCTCCTATACCCCGCCCCCGGGCCAAGGCACCTCAGTTAGTTACCAAGCCATAGGCCGGAGGAGGAGAAGGAAGAGAGAGAACAAAGATCTGGACACATACAAGAATCACATTCTCACCAGAGGGAGACGGAAAACCGGTGACCAGAGCAAAGCCCATCTGCAGCACAGGTGCGACAGGGCGGGAGTCCTGTGGAACCCTATGGACTTCGTAGAAATAGAGATAACAAGGGTAAGTTCTTACCATATCTCATATTTTCTACTTCAGGGTCCATAGGGTATCCACAGGATACCTTGGGGATGTCCCAAAGCAGTATCCTTTAAGGGTGGGGACGCTCCTGTGCAGAAAGGAGAATCCGCCGCCCGAAGGAAGCATCCTGAGAGGCGAAGGTGTCAAACCTGTAATACCTCACGAAGGTATGGACAGAAGACCACGTAGCAGCCTTGCAGATCTGAACTGCCGAGGCACCACGTCAAGCTGCCCACGAAGGACCCACAGACCTAGTGGAATGAGCCTTCAGAGAAGGAGGGACCGGTAGGCCTTCATGAAGATAAGCTTCAGAAATAGCCATACGGATCCAGGCTGCCAAAGTTTGCTTTGAAGCAGGCCAACCCTTTTTACAGAAGCCATAGAGGACAACAAAGCGTCCGACTTCCTAAACAAAGAAGTGCGGTCCACATAAGTCCTTAAGGCCCGCACAACATCCAAAGAGGCCTCACCCACGGAAAGACCCGGTGAGTTAAAGGCCGGAACAACTATTTCCTCGTTAACATGAAACTGGGAAACAACTTTGGGAAGAAACTTGGGCCGAGTGCGGAGCACTGCCCTGTTCCCATGAAAAACCAAGAAAGGGGGTCTACAAGAAAGAGCCCCTAACTCAGAAACACGTCTGGCTGAAGCAACGGCCAGAAGGAAAACAGTCTTAGCTGTTAGCCATTTAATATCCACTGAGCCCAGTGGTTCAAACGGCGGTCCTTGGAGAGCCCTCAGGACCACAGCCAAATCCCAAGGCGCCACAGGTGGAACAAAGGGCGGCTGAATACGGAGAACACCTTGCATAAAGGTGCGCACATCCGGGATTGTAGCAATCCTACGGTGAAACCAGACAGATAGGGCCGAAACCTGTACCTTCAAAGAAACAAGGCGAAGCCCATGATCTAGTCCCGCTTGCAGGAAGGCGAGAATCCGAGACAGACGAAACTCCCGCGGTGCATAACCTCTCGGTCGACACCACTGGAAGAACATATGCCACACGCGATGGTATATCCTCGCGGAAGACGGTTTCCGAGCTCGTAACATGGTACGCACCACAGAGCTGGAAAACCCCCGGGACCTCAGCATGGCCGTCTCAATAGCCACGCCGCCAAAGACAGCCGAGTCAGGTCCGGGTGAAGACAAGGACCCTGAGACAGAATGTCCGGTCGTAGCGGCAACCGCAGAGGACTGTCCACGGACAGACCCTGAAGGTCTGAGAACCAGTGCCGTCTGGGCCACGCGGGAGCTATCAACAGGAGCATCCCTCCTTCCTGTTTGAATTTCCGGACTACCCGTGGAAGAAGGGAGACCGGAGGGAACAGGTATGTGAACCTGAACGTCCACCGGACGGACAGAGCATCCACCAGAGACGCCCCTTCGTCTCTTGTGCGAGACCCGTACACCGGCAACTTGTTGTTGTGCCGGGACGCCATGAGGTCGATTTCTGGAAGACCCCACCTGTCCACCAGTAGTTGAAAAACGTCCGGGTGCAGGGACCATTCCCCTGGATGAACGTCCTGGCGACTTAGAAAGTCCGCCTGCCAATTTAGCACTCCCGGGATGAAGACCGCTGATATGGCCGGAAGATTGCGCTCCGCCCAAACCAGGATCCGAGAGACCTCTACGAGAGCCTCCCGACTGCGAGTTCCTCCTTGCCTGTTTATGTAGGCCACGGTGGTAGCATTGTCCGACTGGACCTGCACCGGGTGACCCTGGAGAAACCGCTGTGCCTGCAGGAGAGCATTGAAGACCGCACGGAGTTCCAAGATATTTATTGGAAGCTCCGCTTCTGTCGGCGTCCACCTGCCCTGGAACAAGTGTGGACCCGAAACTGCTCCCCAGCCCCGAAGACTGGCGTCCGTTGTCAACAGGACCCAATTTGGAACCCAGAACGGACGTCCCTTGTTGAGGTGGGTCGTCTTTAACCACCACGCAAGGGACAGGCGAACCTCCGGGGTGAGCACAATCGTCTGGAACTTCAGAGACTGAGGCAGCCCGTTCCACTTGGACAGGATCAGGTGCTGCAGAGGTCTGGAGTGAAACTGGGCGTATTCCACCATGTCGAACACCGACACCATGGAGCCCAGTAACCTCATCGCCGAGTGTAAGGACACCCGGCGGCTGTGCAGACAACTGCGCACCCTTGACTGTAAAGCAGAGATCTTGTCCTCCGTCACGAAGATCCTTTGCTGTCCCGAGTTCAATAAGGCTCCAAGATGCAGAATCCTCCGAGACGGGATTAGAGTGGACTTCTGCCAGTTGATTAGCCAGCCGTGCCGTTGCAGCAGTGCAATGGTCAGGTCCAAGTGGTGTAACAGGAGCTCTGGAGATCCTGTCACCAATAACAGGTCGTCCAAGTACGGCAACATGCGGACTCCTTGCAGCCGCAGAGAAGCCGCCATGACCGTCATCACCTTGGTGAAACACGTGGTGCTGTCGCCAGGCCAAAAGGTAACGCCCGAAACTGGAAATGGTCGCTGCGGTTGCAAACCGAAAGAACTCTTGATGGCGCAAAAGAATAGGGACATGCAGGTAAGCGTCCTGTATGTCCAATGACACCATGTAGTCCCCAGGTTCCAGCGCCAGAATGATGGACCGTAGGGTCTCCATCCGAAACTTCGGGACCCGCAAAGACTTGTTGAGTGCTTTGAGGTTGAGAATCGGACGATATGACCCATTGGGTTTCTGTACCAAAAATAGATTTGAATAGAAACCCTGGCCCCTCTGGGAGAATGGAACAGGCACTATAACTCCAGCCTGGAGCATAGTGTGCAATACCTTCCGCAGCTCCGTAGCCTTGTTCCGGTCTGATGGTAGACCCGTGGTGAAGAATCGAGCCGGGGGTCTGTGCCGGAAGGAGAGGGCGTACCCGTGAGAGACCACCTCCAGAACCCAAGTGTCTGTCGTAGTGAACGACCAACACCGGGAGAACTGCAGCAGGCGGCCTCCCACCCTGGGATCCCCCAAGGGGAGACCCGGACCGTCAGGCCGCAGGCTTGTCATCTGGCTTGGGGGCCGGACGTCTGGTACTCCATGCCTGTTTCCGGGGCTTGCCCGATTTCTTAGGGCCAGCCTGTCGAGGAAACGACTGTGGTTTGGGCCTGCCCTGGGCCCTAGATGACCGAAAGGACGATGGTCCAGAACCAGAAGGAGCAGCGGCCGACGGGAGACAAGCAGATTTGGCTGCCGCCAGCGTGGCCACAATCTTATCCAGATCCGGACCGAAGAGAACTTCTCCGGTAAACGGCAACGCTTCCAGACCTTTCTTGGATCTGCGTCCGCCTTCCAGGATCGCAGCCACAAGGTGCGACGAGCAGCTACCGCTGCTGAAGAAATTCTAGACACCAGAGTACTAATGTCTAGAGCCGCCTCGTTGATGTAGGTGGCCGAATCACGGAGATTGCCAATCAACTCCGCTTGTTCGGCCGGACAGTCGGATTCAAAAGAAGCCTCTAATGAATCCGCCCAGCGCTCCATCGCTCTGGCAACCCAGCAAATGGCCATAGCCGGCCGTGCTGCCCCCCCTGCAAGGGAATAAGCGGACTTCAGGCAGATTTCTACCTTGCGGTCCGTAGCATCCTTAAGGGAGGACATGGATGGCATCGGCAATGTGGCACTACGGACAAGACGGGTCACGTGAGAATCCACCTGTGGAGGGGATTCCCACTTAGCAAAATAATTATCCGCGAATGGATAAGCCACCGCCAGGCGTCTCTGCGGCTGGTATCTTTTGCCAGGTTGTTTCCACGCCTCCTCTAAATGGTCCACCAACTGACCCGAAAGAGGAAAGACTGTGGCATCGCCCTTCACATCTTTGAAAAAGGCATACTTAGATTTAGCCGCTGGGGGAACTTCGTCCTCAATCACCAAGGCTGTGCGGACCGCCCGAATAAGTCCAGGAATATATACTTTGGACTTAGCATCAGCGTCCTTAGTATGGAAAGGTTCCTGATCGTAAGGATCCAGAATCTCCCCATCATCAGACGTCCCTTCGTCATCCTCATAAGGAGCGGACAGAGACGCCACCGGCCTTTTATGAGGCCGCATCACAGACTCCCCTTGCAATACATCCGACAAGTGCTGTAAAGAACTCGTCAGGGAGTTAACCCACGCTGGCTCCTGAGAACCCGGGTGCGGGGAAATAGGGAGACTGTGGGGTACCACCAATTGTCGTGGGAACCCCTGCATGGGTGACGACACCACAGACTGCTGGGACAAACCCATCGGAGTAAACGCGGGCTGCGGAGCTAACTGGCCCACTAAAGCTGTTAACGCCTGAGCGAAACAAGCCCAGGGCGGCTCCTGTACCGGTGCTGTAACCGTAATAGGCCGCGCCATGGACAACACTGCCGGCAAAGGCCCTCCGCGCTACCCTCCCCCTCCGCTAACGGTACTTTGCACGTGGTACACTGTAGCCGGAGGGGAAAATCACTTTCAGACATGATGGCACCACGTATGTGACCTCTCTCACCAATTAAGTATTAAATAGGCGAGAGACCACCCTGCAGCACCGCACCGCAAGGGCTTTAGCAGAAAGAACAGGGACAGTAATAAAGCTGACAGTTTAGTGAAGAATAGTTACAGGCAGCGCTAGCACAGTCACCTACAATGCAGAGAAATAACAATTCCTGCACTAACAGCGCTGATCACTCAACTACACAGACACAGGGCCTGGTAGGACACAGCGCTGCATACACAGACCTGAGCCACAGCGGAGGAGAGGTATGCGGGGGGACCCAGACCACGATGCTTCCTTCCAGACTTCCAGCAGCGTTCACCATGCGTTGCAGAGAAGATGGCCGCCGAGGAGCAGAGAGAAGCTGGCCTGGGGGAGGAGCGCTGACACAGGACCAGTCAGCACAGTGCAGAGAGGGCTGTGTGCAGCGGGGGAGGCGCCGGCTGTGAGACAGGGAAGGCGCGCTCCCCTGGCATGCATTTAACCCCTGGGACGCCGCAGCGCTACCGCTCTGCTGCGGTCCGCTGTCCCAGGGGGTAGTGGAAGCGCAGGTTGGTCGCCTGGCTCCACGCTGCAGCCAGTCCCCAGGGAGCCCCCTGCCTGGGGACTTAGGACCATGTGATCAGCGGGGACCCACCGCGGGACCCCGCTGCTTACCTCTGTCCCCCTTGAATCCGGCCATGGTCCGGAGCATCTGGGGTCACCGCTAGCTGTGACCCCAGACGCCCACCAGCATCCCCGGATCAGTACCGGCGTTCTGGTACCGGCGGGGTGTAGGGAAGACAGCATGGACGTCAGGACTGACTGTCCATGCTGTTCATCCAGTTGTGCAGCCACAGCTGCATGAAGAATAAGCTTCAGGGGCTCTTCTAGCCCCCACTCCAACAGGTGCACCCGACTCCGGCCGGGCACCAAACTAAACTGAGGTGCCTTGGCCTGGGGGCGGGGTATAGGAGGGGGACCTAGTGCATCCTGGGAGGCTGAAAGCTTAACTCTTTGGTGCCCTGCGACTGACGTCACACCTATACCCCCAAGGTATCCTGTGGATACCCTATGGACCCTGAAGTAGAAAAATTATTACCTTTGTACTAAGATTGTCTCCTCAATTTTTATACTGTCAAAGGGCTATAGGATGCGCTAAGCATTACCCCTTACTCTAGATCTAACAGCAAATAGTTTGACCTAACTTTAGTGAACTTATAATGTATTATTTACATATAAAAGCACAAAGAAAGCAGATAGGAATCAATAACTCATGAAAGTTCTAGGGATAGGTCACAATTCTAATTTCTCTAATACTACAAACTTATGCTGACAGATATATCGCCCTGTCCATTGAATGAGCGATATATCTGTAGTGCATCGGCAGGTGTATACAGAGGATATGCCTGTGGACAACTTCGTTTACAAACATATCGCATCTGTCCTGAGGCACAGCCGAAGCAAATATACAGTATTGCACGTCTGGCTGTGTGTGCAGTGACACTTGCACTTACCAATCATTAGGTAGGTCAGTGGGTTGGCCATCAGCCTGGTGTGTACCCAACTTAACATTGGGAGTGCCAAATGCATCCCTGTGTTTTAGATTCAGAATATCACTGGCGCTTCCAAATACCCAGAAGCCTATAAAAAATACAGAGAAGCCGGAATAATATAAAAATTTAACAGTAAGAGAAAAATGTATATTCTTAAATAACGCCATGTATGCTTAATTTTATACTAAAACCTTAAAAAGGCAAAAAAAAAACAAAGGGCCTGATTCAGACCCGGTCGCAAGCGCTGTGCGCTCGCAACCGGGTCGATGGTGGGCCAGTGCGCACGCCTTGCGCGAGCCCCAGAGCGAGCGCAAAAAGCGCTCGCTCTGGGACTCACTACAAAAGGGGCGGCTGTCAATGTTGATCGACCCCTTTTGTAGGCGTGGCCGGGGGGTGGCTTCGCAAACGGAGGCATCACCAGTGATGTCAGTGAGAGCCTCCGGCTCTGTTAGAGCCGAAAGCTCTCTGGGGCTTGCGGCCACGAGACCCTACCACAAGGGTCTCGTCGCAAGCCCGATGGTCGTGACGGTCTTGACCATCATCAAGGCCGCTCGCATAAGCTGTGGGTGGTAACCCACAGCTATGCGAGCGGCCAAGAGGCCGCAACTTAAAAACCAAGCGCCCACCCTGATTCAGAGCGAGCGCTCGCTTTTTGCGAGCGCCTCTGAATCAGGCCCAAAGTTCTTTCAAAAAACAACTGTCTCAAAGACTGGGATGACGGATACACTGGGACACACTAGGAGGACGGATCGGTCAGCAGATGCCGATATATCGCTGACGGACTGGCGATAAATTGCTCATTGATGGAACCAGCAATATATCTCAAAGTGTATACCCAGCAAAATTGTCTTGAAATCTATGTCTTGAAACAAAAGCAGCAGTCTCTGTGATTCTTATGTTGGGTAAACACACGCCAATATATCGGCCGTTAGTTAAATAGGCGATATATTGTGGGCGCGTCGGCAGGTGTGTACCAGCGATATGTCTGTGGACTATGTCATTGTGCAGCACACCTGATGGTGGTATATCTGCAGATATATTGGCACATCGTGTTGTGTGTACGGGTGGTCAGCCGAACACCCGTACACTTGCTGCAGAGAACGCTGGTGAAGGACATCAAAACTGGGCGGGCACATGTCAGGTACGACACATTGGGCTGACGATTGGTAAGTGTGTATGCACGTACCAATCGCCAGATAAAACAAAGGATCGGCCGGACGATCCATCTTCCTAGTGTGTACCCAGCTTTAGATATTACTATGCTGGCAACCTTAACCCCTCGTAGTATTGCTCTTACATTATACAGACATTCTTTGTAAGTGTTGTAGGTAAAACTTTCTACTTTTCCCTGCGTTTATCTTTTTTCATCTTTTCCAAGATTTTCTGCCTGAGCAGATTCTTCACTAAAACCAGCACCTGGACGTTCAGTTACATCAATGTAGCAATTTGATACTCTCATCGAGGGTATGGGAAACTAACAAACAAAAAACAATGACTTGCTCCTCGTGCTTTGTATTAATAAACAATCAGTCCTGGAAACTTTACATCTACCTTCTTCATTTGACATATGTGTTTTATTCCAGTAGGCAGACTTGGATTGGCTTATAATGATTTGTATGTAAGGTGCTAAATTCTTATATTAAATGTGAGTTATTTGATGTATTTTATCTGATTGTTTATTAACACAAGTGTGCGGTCAGGGTGACTTAACGCGATTTGTGCTGAATCATGTCATTGTGGCCCTGCCCCAGCTTCACAATGACAGAAATACGGTATAAGCCCCCCTCCCTACACACACTTGCCCATGTCATGCCCCCCTGCACCTCCCACCTGGCTGCCAAAAAGGCGGTAAGTATGACTGTACTTCTATCCCTTATTCGTTTCTACAGTTATGTATAATTTAAACTGAATCAGTAAAATACGCACATTTTTGTGTTCCGCAGTTGTCCAACTCAAAATGAAGAGTCTAATGCATAATGCCTGTTATGCACTACAGAACATTACTATTATTTTCATATTATAACCACAAGTTAGATACTTATGGTGCCTACACACTTGGCGATGTGCTCACGATCCAACATAGTTTACGATTTCCCTTGAACTCTCCCCCGGCAGCTCTGCACACGAGTGTCCAATGTGACAAACGATCTGTCGTGCATCCTTAACTTTGTCCAGTGCATCGTGTCCCAGATTGGCAAATCTGCCCTACAGCACGGCAGATCTGAAGATGCGATGTACGACCTGCGGGGACGAGCATCGGCATCGTGAGTAGACACTCACGATTTGGGCATATTTTACACGATTTGTCATCACGATGCATCGGAATCGGGCAAATCGTGTAAAATATGGCTAAGTGTGTAGGCACCTTTAGAGTTGTATCTGGAACAAGCAAAATGGCGTTGTAACGAGTCCATAAAATCGGGCACAGGCGATTGCTATGGCCACTAGTTATTATATATGATGTAAGCCAAATTTGACTATATACTACATAAAAGTCAAAATTCACAATCCCAAACCTTATACATATGCAATAATTTATGTACAGTAAGTTCCCAGTGGAGTCCAAGTTCTTGAGAACCAGGTTTGCAGTCTTACAGACAGAAAAATATGGTGTAAAAACATATAAATAGTTTGCTCCACAAGTCACAGCAAAGCATGCAGAGATCTAATAATATATGAGAGATATGAGAAAGAGAGAGCTGAGGGAGGGGCACACATATGAAAGAGACTGGAGGGAGATACATATGAGAGAAAGTCAGGAGGAAGAGAGAGAGGAGAGAGCAACTGGGACAGAGAAGCGATAGATGGGAGGACTGAGATGAAAGACACAAGGGGGACAGAGATGAGGGAGACAGATGGGGGAGAGAGATTAGAGAGAGACAGATGTGAGGGAGACAGACAGGGCCAAAAATCCCAGCACGATTGCTAGAGACCGGGGGAATTAATGGTCCAATATGATTCGATAGATAGATAGATAGATAGATAGATAGATAGATAGATAGATAGATAGATAGGGCACATAAATAAAAATGACACTTACCCTTTCAAATGGAAGAAATGAGGAATCCGCACTCACTGTTAAGTCAAATGGACTTTATTGAAAATAGTACAGAGACATTCTTCTGGTCCACAAGACGCCCCGTTCAATCATTCTTGGGATTTTCATATATAATTATACAACATCAATTGTACATTAACCCAAAATAAATATTTTTTCCCAGAAGTAGCACAAATTAACTAAAACTGTACAATGTAAGCTTAAGAAGTATACAGCAACCATTATGTGGTAGACAAGGCTGTTAAAGCAAAATGATATTGTTACTAGGTGCATCAATGTTTCATTCCACTCCCTATCACATGACTACTCCACCCTGCTCCCTCTCCTACTATTTCACAGGGTTACAATGACCAGATCTGCTGTGGAAACAGTTACCTAATAGCAACAGGGATCTGCTCCTGGACAGCTGAATCGCTCAGTTAGGTTAAATGCAAAATCCTGTTTCAGCTTTTAAACTAGAAGCAGGGTAACATGCAGCACGACTGAGATGCTACAGGACCTCTGGTGGAATTCTACAACACTATAATACCTGCTGCATTATCAGCAGTCAGCTTCTAGCCAACATGAAAAGAAAAAACTTAAACTTGGATACAATTTAACAATAAACACAGGCACAATTGCCATTTTAGGCCTATATTCAATTAGAGGCGAAAAGCCGAAAGCGTTTTTCGCCTGTTTCCGAAGTATCGCCCTATTCAACTCCAGGACGTTTTCGCCTAATTACTTTTATTATGACTAATAATACACTTCTATATTGATTCCCCGGGTGAGTTAGACTTTATTGGGGGTACAGACTGGTTTCCCCCCAAAAAAACAGACCTTTTCTCCAGTTCGGCTATTTGCTGCATTTCCCCGTATGCGTTTCGCCGGTTTTACAATTGAATAGGGCGATAAGCAGGGGCGCAAATTGAGTAAGCAGGCGAAAACTTCACCTCAAAACACACGAATGAGGCAAAAACATCTCGCTTTTCGACGATCTCAGCTTTTCGGAGCTATTTGAATCCGGCCCTTAGTTCGACAATGTTTTAAAAAGGTTTTACCAAAGTCTAAATGGCATTAGCCATTGCGCAAAAGACAAAATGACTTGCTTTGGTGAGTTTACTATAAACTAGTTGGGATACTCGGCATTGCCCGGGTTGAAGACTGAACCCTGAAGTAAACCTGCAGTGTTCATTTTTTTTTTTTTTGGTTTGTCCTCGTCTATAACCTGGATAACTATGCAAATTAGGAATAAATGACAGTGCAGGCAGACGTATTCTCATACCGTTTGGAATGAGGTATATCAGCTACAGACTGACTTACAGGACAGAAATCAGTATAGCTTCCAAAATCACTTGAGTTTCAGAAATCACTGCAGAACAGAGGGGGGTGATTCAGCGGCGGGTGGATATGCTATCGCAGTGGCTAACATGTTACCAGCTGTGATAGCTATAATATGGTAATGCAACGTCACGCCTCCTGCATGCATTACTGCTCCGAGCTGCGTCAGAACATCTGCGATTCCTTCGGCCGGCAGAATGACTAGTCATGCAAGACGGCCACCATGGATGAGGAAGAGGCCAGGAAATATCAGTCAGTTGAAGATGTTCCTGGTCTCTCCACTCTCCCCAATGGCGGGAACACGCCTCAGATTTGGGAAACCGGGGCAGTCCCCGTCCCCTCCAGAAATGACAGCAGACTGTCAATCACTGAAAGTCTGCTGCCAATCTGCGTGCTGGATCACAGATCCATAGTGCACATGCGCAGTACGGGTCAGGAGCATGCACAGATTCACGATAATCAGGTATGTGCATGATCCCTGTCACTGCATCCGCAGCTGAATTATCCCCTGAAATCACTCTTGACATTGAATACCATATTTGGCAGATCTGCCATCAGTGGAGGAATGCAGGTACTGGAGTCCCGTTCCTGGACAGAAGGGGACCCGCCCGCAGTGGCTCTGTGTGGCTGTGATCAATCTTCCCTGTTGTTTGTAATCTCTGTATGCTAAGCTTTGTCAGAATCAAAAATTGTGGATTGATTATGCTGTCTGCCACAGTCTGAATGTATCGAGTGCTGAGCTGCTCATGAGCCTGCCAGGCACTCTGCTAAGACCCCCAGCCTGGCTGCTGTAAGATGAGATAGTGGGTGAAATGCTAAGAATGCACACTGTCAAAATTTGAAATGCAAACACAGAGGGCTGACTAACTCTGTATTTCATGTATGCGGCTGTTGGAAAAGTGATATAACACAGCACTTTGGAAGAGATCAGAGTGTGACAGTATGAAGCCAGCCAAAACCAGTGTTATTTAAGAATGTCCCAGTTTTATGGAATTGTGTACCAGTGTGTGGCCCTGAGGAAGTTCAAATTTAGACAAAAACACTAATTCTAGTCAAACTACACCACTATGCCAAATTTGGTGGAGCTAGGTACAAAACTATGGCTGTGCATAAAGGACAAACAGACAGACATTCTTGCTTATTGTATAGATAGCTAATTTATTTTGGGTGCTGGATGATGAAGTCGCTGTTTTTCATCTAGAAACATCATGACTAGATATTTCACTGCTAGAGCAGATGCTTCCTAGGAACTGTGAGCCGTGGATTAAGAGCCTGTGAGCCAAGAAATCAGATTCTCTTTAGTCCTCTTTATTATGAGTAGTAAACGTTAATCTACAAATGGTCATCCCTCCCCACTTAACCTGGTGTGGAGAGTACTCCAAACTGTGTATAGAAATATGGGTGAAGCTACTATAGTTTAAACTAAACTTTGGTGCATCTTGCTTCTGCACTGCGCCATGGGTGCATCGTGTGGCACTAGAGTATAAATGGATCAAAGTACTCACTCCCTGCTGTACCATGAACTTCTCACAGCACAGATATGGCGACTTAACTGGGATCCATAGACAAAAAGCATTGGTGTTGTCTTGTGCGTATCATTATAATTATATTGCCTCCCACCTGCAAATATAATTTTCAGCATTAAACTTGATGTTCTAGAAGTATGTCCTCTGGCGACGCCTAATTAGAAGCCATCAGTCAGTGTACAGTGTCACTTCATGTTTAACAGTGTGTGCTACCAAGGCAGCTCTACAGTTCGCACTGCTAATAATGGGCAATGGGACATGGCTACTACTGCCCATTTTACTGACAATTGCTATAAATGGGTATTTTAGTGTCCATTAGACTGGGCATTCTCAATACAAGATATTACTACTAATGATCATGTTACTGTACATTACTGTCAAATGGCATGTTACTGAATTACTATTAAAGGACATCATATATATGTTATTGGCTGTTGCACTACTGTCTATCTTACAGAAGGTTACTATTAATAAATATCTCACTAGGTATTACTGCTATCGATGGTCATCTTAATGGTCCATAATTCTGTTAATGTGCATTTAACTTGATCACATTACTGAGTATAATCACTGGCTTATTAGATCAAGGGGATTTATCACTGGCATATTAAATGAGACTAGCATTATCACTGGTATATTTGATCTTCATTGGCATTATCACTGTAATATGCCCTTTTACATATTAGTTCTTGGGGCATTATCACTGGCATATCATATCTGGCTTGGTCATCAGCATATTACTGAAATTATCACTGATCGATTTGATTTTAGCATGAATTAATATGGCCACAATTAACATAAAAAAAGTATTGTCTGCATAAATTTAAATATTATTTTTATTGTTGGTCCAAGAATTGTCTAGTATACAGTAGAGCCCAACAGTCGGTCTATAATCTGTCACTGACGTAGCATGGTCCCGTGGGAAAGGCATCATTCAGAATTTGTAGTGCGTACGGAGCTCAGCTCAATCCTGCATATAAAAGTCACCTCAACGATTTTTAGTCCAGGCGATCATTTGAAACAAAGCAATTATTGTGTAGTGTGTACACTCCACATCTGGCGTTACCGGAATATTTTGGTCATCAGATTTGTCTAGTCCTTAGCAAATCTGTCAGGTGTGTAGCTAGCTTAAGCCTCAAAATCGCTTTCTATTATTTTGGGGGGCAAATTCCTCCCCTATAAGTTGAATTAGTACTTGCATTCACACTGCATTGAAACTACAACAGGACTAAATGTTGGGAAAGGGATTTTAAAAAGGTCTATGATGTCCAAATATGAAAATGCTCAAATATACTTTTTTAATGCAAAACAGAAAAAATAATATTTTTTTTACCTTTTTGAAGCTTTTTACATAAATTTCTCAAACCAGCGAAACAAGAAAATATATATACTAGAGCGCGTACATACGTACTCACGCACACACACAAAATAAGTTTGTAAAAAGTTACAAAACAAAACAAAATAGGTTTTATTGTATTTTTTTTTGCTGTTTTTTAAATTTTATTTGGTACATAAATATGATGCATGTGATATCAAAGACCGTCTTTACTATCTTTTGAACATACACAAGTGCCATATGTCTAGAGGGGAGGGCTCACAGAAATCTGCACACAGACCCCCTAATTTCTTAAAACTCCACTGGCTATGGCACCATATTTTGCTGCAGACTATATATTGCACGCATAGAATTTACAAATTTAAATACCCAACCTCAGCTATATAGGGAAATAAAAGGATCTGGCTACAAACACACAAGGAACATTTTTTTATGAAACCAAGTTAAAAGTATATTATGAAATGACCAAAATGTCACCTTGCTTTTTTCCCCCAGTAATGAACTTACAGAAGAGCTGCAATTTTAAAATTGCTTTTATGCTAGAACTACCAGAACATGTAATAGCAACCTGTCATCTACTTATAACAGGACAATTGCAGGCACTAGCAGACTGACTGTTCCTTGCAGTTATGTCTGACCAGTTAGAATATCTGGAGACTACAATTGATAGTAGGCTTTGCGCTTTTTCTCTGCAAACGTGTACATTACCCTGAAAGTTCGATGGTCAGGTTACATGACATCAGCGAGACTCCTATTTTCATTTCCTACATGTGGCATCATTTACAGACTCTCTTTTTTACTGCTAAAGCCTGTCGGCATGAAATGCCCTATCCATCTTACAATGTGCTGGACATGACCACAATCAGAAATAAATGACTGTTTTAAGCTGAACGTTTTTGATAAAGCAGTTTGCATTATCATTACAAAAGCAGGAGGGAATTAAAGGTTATTTGAATAGCAGCTTTGGGCTATATTTTGTTGTGCAACAAATACATAAACCTGAGAATCAGAGAGAAAAGAAATAGGAATACGTTGTGAAAATCTCAAACAGCACCTGGGGGAGATGTAAGAAGGGGCGATAGGGGGGGAAACAGTAACAGTGCACGTTAAGTGCTGCAGTTACCGCTTTCCTGCATGGAGTAATGCAGGGAAGCGAGCAGAATTATGGTGGCACTATGCTCCCCTGTTATAATTAGCGCTCCTACCTTCAAGATAGGGCGCTGATGTGCAGGCAGATGTTTGAAAAGGTCAGTGGCACTGACCGTTCCAACAGCTGCAGCTATCGATTTCGACAGCTGCAGTTGCCTCAATGACACAGCACTGTCCTTGGCTGTCAGTTCCAAGAGCCAAGGATTGTGCAAAGAAAAAGTTTTTTGCTATTAGTCCTGAGTGTGAGGCACATATAGAAACCGTTGTAATTCTTATACCGTTCACCTGATTTGGATGGAATTACCCTCAAATTAAATCTGAAAGTCTGCAGTTAAAGCACATCTTGTTTGTTTCATTTCAAAGCCATTGTGGTGGTGAATAGAGGCCAAAATATGAAAATTCTGTCAGTCCCAATATTTATGCACCTGACTGTAATATATATATATATATATATATATATGCACAACAAGTTATTGATTTGCGCTACACCCAGAAAAGTCTGCATGATAGAATCTAGACACAATTATTGCAACAGTCCAAATAATGACTTGAAATGTACTCTCCCCTCAGTTTAGTAAAGCTGCCAAATCTTACACAGTTATTTAGTATCGAAAAATTAAATTAGACCAGGGCTTGACAAATTTTTCTAAAATCTAGGAGCCAGGATGAAAGTGTAGGAGCCAGATCACTGTCCCTCCAAAAAAATTACAGAAGTGAGTAAGGAGCACAGCTCTGTGTGTTATGCAACTGTTATACACACTATACTAGTCCACAAAATGGTCATAGTTGAATGTATACAGTAAAATGGAGGCCCCCTCACTGCTCTGCACAGCTCCCCTGCTCCACCCCCCACCCTCCAGTAATAACGGACCACATTTCACATGAAATAATGGTGCCAACAAAAGCCCTCCCCCCTCATGGTCACATCACTATCCCTCTGAAGCTGCTCCCCAATCCCTGGCCACACATAGACCCTACTACCGGAGAGCTTTATGCAGCCGTAGATAGGAAACAGTAGACAGCCGGGACGTACAGGAGGATCAGCGTAGAATGAGACAGACAACAGGGATCAGAGCAGGCCAGGATGGAGCGGAGGAGTCATGGACAGGAGGAGTCGGCACAGGTTGGGACCTGTGAACGCCGCAATACTATAGGCACGAATCTCAGCAGGAGCTGATGAGGATCCGCTTCCTCCCTCACTGCAAAATCTGGTAGCCAGGCAGCAAAATCTGGTAGCCATGGTTGCCTGGCCCCTGGGATTTGTCAAGCCCTGTATTAGACAATACAGCAAAAACGCGACAAATCTTATATATAAAATTCATTGGTCTGTTGTTTGTCTGTCCGGTTATGCATTTGGACACCCCTGAGCCCATTGGGATGAAACCAACGCAAGGTGGCAGTGTTCTACCCATAAATATTTTCCAGCCGGGTAGCATCAAGAAGTAGCCAGGTGGGGGCCTTCGCAATGATGCGCGCGCCGGGAAAAGGGGTATCTCCCTTACCATTCCAGCCCGACAGGTCTCAGACTGCTCCCCCACTGGTTCTCAGTCAAAAGTGCCCATAATGCAGTGCCCCCTGTAGTTATCCCCATATGCAGTGCTCCCTGTATTTGTGCCCTTTATACAGTGTCCCTGTAGTTTTCCCCTTTATGCATTGCCCCCTGCAGTTTTGCTTTGCCCTTATGCAGTGCCCCCAGGCTGAAGTAGTGCCCCCAGACTGGCCCCTTATACAGTGCCCCCAGGCTTAAATAGTATCCCTTATGCAGTGCCCCCAGGCTGGTCCCTTATGCAGTGCCCCCAGGCTTAAATAGTGTCCCTTATGCAGTGCCCCCAGGCTTAAATAGTGTCCCTTATGCAGTGCCCCCAGGCTGGCCCCTTATGCAGAAGCCCAGGTAGCACTCACAAACAGGACAGCAAATCGCAAACTGTACAGATATATGAGCCGCTTTCAAAAGTCATGCTTGTGTGACAGCAGCCTCAAAAAAAAAAAAAAAAACCTCCCTAAAACACCAATAGATAAATAACCAATTATTCTCCCTTGCATGCTTCCATATATAGAAACAGCAGCATATTGAGGAGGAAGTGAACAAAACACCACATCTTGAGGAGAGAGGCAGCAACAGAAGAGAAAAACAGATCCACCTGCTAGAGCAGGCTTCTCCCCATCCACAGGTGTTAAATAGTGCCCCTTAGGCAGTGCCCACAGACTGGTCCCGGTCCCAGCACCAGCCCCAGCCCAGAACTTACATTAACTTGCTCGCCGCTCTCTATCTAGATCCAGCAGGGGCAGGCTCCTCACGTCGCGGGTGACGTCATGTCACCCGCGCACTGCATCACTGGGAACGCTCACCTCTGAATCGATCGGAGGCTTCTTTAGCCTCCGGTCACTTCAGAATGCCAGCGTTCCACAGCAGGGGTCGGCAGGGGAAAGTCCTGGGCGGTGGGCTGTTTCTGCCGGGCGATGCGCCTGCAGAAAACAGCCTGGGCAGAACACTGGGAGGGATAGTTGGATCCTGGCCAGGTTTTAGGGGAGTTAGGATCCCAGTTGGACCTCCCATTGCTGTACGCTGGGCAGAACTTTGACCCGGGCAGACTGTTCTGAGCCATTCACTGGATGGATTTGGACGAAAACTTCACAAAGTGGTAACATTGGATCCCAGAAAACATACTATGTCGGACCTCCCGTTGGTGTACGCTGGCCAGAACTTTGACCCAGGGATGCTAGCCAGAACTTTGACCGGGGGAGCCACTGGATGAAAACTTCACAGAGGGGTGGCAATTGGTCTGGGATGCGTAATGGAGTGTTTGGGGTCCCGGTCGGAACTTTAACCCAGGAATCCTGTTCTGGGCCTTCCACTGGATGAATTTGGACGACATCATAAAACAAAACCCTATAACTTGAACATTTCGGTGAGGTGTCTGAGATTTAAAGCGCCAAATCTATTTTAAAATCAAAACCTATGTGGTTTTGCCTTAAAAAAAATGTTTAGCTTTAAATCCCGAGGGCACATGGGTGAAATCTCGCAACTCTCAGGCTATTATATTTGAGCCTCTGCCTACAAGGTCACAGGCCTGATCCATATGATTGTAGCTTTAATATGTGCTGACCATTTTTAGCAGAGATTGATGAACACAATTACAATCAAAATCGGCATCATTAAAACCTCAATTACTCTGCTAGAGCACAGAGCTATAAATCTGTAAGTAGGATTGAGTTAACAATGCACCACTGAATCCCAACCGGATGGGCTAAGTATACACTGCTGCATGATAAACTCAGGAGCATGAGGTCTGTATTCCACAAGACACAACTGGATCTACAAAAAGCACAAATACACTGACATACGAACAGCACTCACTTCTCATTTTCTTTAACAATGCTTTCTAGCTTTAATCTCATTTCACCCATTTGTGCCTATTGGAAAAACAGAAACAAAAAACAAACACGCATTACTACATAATTAGACACAACAGAGAGAACCTTTCTCTGTTTTGTCTAGAGGTTAGAGATTAAAGAGAACCTATTATATTTGATTATATTAATAGTTTACATAGTGCACAACGCAAGCAAGAACGTAGAAAAATGCAGCACACTATATGTAAATGTCAGTACTCAGAGAGTGGCTCCACAATAATCTGAATTACACTCCCTCCCGATGGCTTTAATTTAGCTTCCCTACTTTGCAAACAAAGGAGCTTGAACATAAAAAAAACTATGTATATTGAAGTCTACAAGACAACTCTCAGACAGTGTTCCCGCATTCACATAGAGTGCTGTGTTTACCCTCTACTTAGGAAAAAGAGCAGTCACATGGTGTACACTTACATAGGGCCTAATAAAAGCAGGTATGACAGATTCTTTTACAAAATTCAGCACAAAATATGTTGAAATTATAGCAGATTTGACTATATTAATTATATATATATATATATTTTTTTTTTTTTGCAGGCCAAATATGTTTTTAGCAATGAGCCCAACCCCCTCCACCTAGTAAAACTGCAGAATGTCCCACACTTTGTACCCAAGTGGTTAGGTACAAGGGTGATTCAGTAAATAAGGTAACAAGACCTCTAATTGCATAAATGTATCCATTGTATTACATACAAGTATAATCAATAGTATGGCCTTGGTGCAGATAATGTTTCCACATACTTGAATAAGCATGTGTGTATTACATACAAGTATAATCAATAGTATGGCCTTGGTGCAGATAATGTTTCCACATACTTGTTTGTATAAGCATTTGTTCCAACGGTACACCATGATATCTATCCCAGCATAGAAGAAATCAGTGTCAAGTGCCTGAAGCTAGGACATGACGGCTTGGTGAACTGCACCAACGGTTGCGAATCGCCATTCACCCAGGTGCTTCTTCAATGGTCCAAAGAGATGGAAATCACTTGGTTCAAGGTCAGGGCTGTAGGGAGGATGGTCCAGTACAGCCCAATGGTAGTGCCGTAACAACTCACGCGTGCTGTTGGCTGAGTGTGGTCTGGCATTATCGTGCAGCAACAGGACGCCTGTTTGCAGCAACCCAGGTAGTTTTTAAAGAATTGCCATCCGCAACCGGTTTAATGTGTCCCAAAAGCAGACAGCATTCACACTATCTCCCTAGGTGAGGAAATCAACAGGAAGCATGCCCTTGGAGTCCCAAAACACAGTTGCCATGACCTGCTTTGCTGATGGATTTGTTTTGAATGTCTTTGAAGGTGGGGACAATGCATGTTTCCATGTCATGGATGCTTGTTGTCTCCAGTGTCACATACTGCACCCACGTTTCATCGCCTGTACCGATACCCTGCAGGAACTGCACTTCCTCCTCATGGTACCGCGTCAAGTGCACGAGAGACAATCCCATTTTGTTGGTTTTGTGAACTTCTGTGAGTTGCTTCTGTACCCAGCGTGAACACTTTTTCCTGTATCCCAGTTGATGATTAACAATGTTGTGCTCAGTACCCACCGAGATGTTCAGTTTGTCATCTAACTTGAATGCATCTGTCCTCCTGAATCAGAGCTTCAATGCAGCAGAAATTGTTATCTGTGGTGGACATGCTTGCCCGGCCAGATCTTTGCTCATCTTGAACGTCTGTCCTGCTGTTCTCAAAGGCAGTGCACAAAACCCAAACCTGTTTCTGTGACATGACGTTACCAGCGTACACCTTGACAAGTTGGAGATGAGTTTCAGCTGCTGATGTGCCCTTTAGACACAGAAACCTGATCAAATGCACCTCAATGTTTCACCACGTTTCTGCCAGTGTCACCATCTTACAACTGATGTTGGGACAGTATGACTGAAATCAGGTGCAGTCTAATGGCCATGAGGGGAAGCAGTGGTCTACCTGCTCTGGCCTGGTGGGAAATTAGAATGAAATAGAGAACATTATACACATGGGAGGCACCAATGCTGGTCTTAAGGTGCCTACACACATAGCGATGTGCTCACGATCAGCCGATGTGTATGATTTCCTTTGAAACTCTCCCGGCAGTTCTGCACACGATTTGGTGTCCAATCTTCATACGATCTCTCCTGCATCCAGACTTTTTACAGTGCATCGCCTCCTAGATTGTCAGATCTGCCCTACAGTACAGAACGGCAGATCTGACAATGCGATGTGCGACCAGCGGGGACGCGCATCGTGATCGTGAGTGGGGACTCACGATTTGGGCATTTTTTACATGATCTGTCGTTCCGATGCGTCGGAATCAGCCAGATCGTGTAAAAAAATAAATTGGTATGTGTATAGGCACCTTTAATGCTTATACTAACAGGTGAAACAAGTTGGACTGTTTAGCTTAGTCCATGTGGTTGATTGGACAAACTGATAACCATGCAAATCACTTTCCACTTCACTAGTCTGTTAGGAAGAAGCTTCAGGTGTAGCACTGATAAGAATGAATGTGGGGTAAACTAGTTGGAGGGAGATGGGCTGCAAAGAAAAAAAGATGATGTTCTTGCCCAAATATCCACATTACTCTGAAGCAATATGTTTTTCTAGAGCTACAAATAATTGTCTATGCAGCAGTACAGTCTTACATAGTAAAACTGCAATGGAGACCATTGTCACTGTCCTACTGCCAGAATACCAGAAGATAATTATCTATTAAGGTATGAGAGCTATTCAGATGATATAAAGATAAGGCTACAGCTAAAAAGATAAAACTGTTTGGACAAAGTGGTCCTTTACTGCCATGTTAAAAGACAACAACAGAAGAAGGTAATACCTGATAAAAATTGAGTTGCTCGCCCATTTCTTCATTGTGTTTTTCAAATTCTCCAGTTAGGAAATTCACATTTCTAGAGAAAGAGAGAGTAAATATTGCATAATATGAGTAAGTCTAGCACATCTGTTCTGCGCAATCTGTCTCCAATGCAGAGTTGACTCAGAGTTTCTATAACCTTACCTCATAACTGTAGTGTATTTTTGCAGGACTGCCCCAATTTTGGAGGACTGTCCCGCAGTCAGGACATATATCTTAAATTGGCAAGGAAGGGGTTGGCAGGTATTACAGGTATTGTGGCATGTCTTTTCAGCGTGCGTCATAGAACTTGTTTTGTTTACAATTCCTCCCACCGAGGACATGACCACTTCCCCCTATTTGATAGCAGCCCAGCCCTCGAAGCATCAGATGTTGGGAGGTCTTAAAGGCAAATTTGTTAATTCCCAAATGGTGATAATATTTTGCCTAATTTCCAGAATGCATTAATTAAAAAAGAAATGTATTTAAAAATGTACATTCCCTTATACGTACATAGTCTGTGTGTGAAAGCAGAGTGTCAGTTATCTGCTATCTAATTTGTAGGTTTACCTTTTCTCCGTTACTTTGGATGCTGCAGTCTCATTATCTCTTAATGGCTGATAAGTCTAGAGAAGCAAAAAAAATAAAAAGTTTGGATTACTCGTTTATTTTAAAATAAATGACCCTCAGTCCAATATTGTATCACTTAAATTGTGCCGGATCATTATTTTCTTGCACAATATTCATAAATATGCATATGAGTAACACTGTTGCTGAAGTTATTGTCAGGGAGCAATTAAACTATAAGCGCATTGTGTGTTATACAGTCCAAATTACATTTAGTGTAGAGTACCTCAACACAGAGGTGGGGGCAGCGTTTGAAAAATACGCGCTATAGGCAGCTGGGGACCCAATTTTAAAAACGAAGCGGGTCCTCTAGGACGCGCTGTGTGGCTTTGCTAGCACCACAGCAGCCAATTGCCGCTGCCACTGTCTATTCAACCAATAGTCAGTCCGTGTCGACGTCTGCTTAACTTGTCCCCACAGCGCGTCGTCTCCTCACCCAATCAGCACGCAGCTTCCTTCCTTCCAGACACCGGCCGGCCCACCACGCTCCGTCCCGGTACCGCAAGCCCCCACCCACTGCCCGGGTGCAGAAGCAGTACCTCCCCCCCGCTCCCCAGCCAGACCCCATGCGACATCTGCTCTGCATGTGGCTGCTCACCGTTGGAAAAGGTGAGAGCCAGGAGTGAAGTGCAGCACCCGGGAGCATAAACAGCGGCACCTCAAAAGGACCCGGCGGGAGGACAGGACCTGGCGGCAGGATGGCTCCAGCAGCAGGACATCACCGGCACCTCGACAGGCCCCCGACAGGAGGACGTCCCTGGCACCTGGTAATAGGACAGGCCCCCAGTGGGAGGACATCCCTGGCACCCGGTAATAGGACAGGTCCCCGGCGGGAGGACGTCCCTGGCATCCGGTAATAGAACGACCTCGGCACCAGGATGGGAGGTAGGCCCCGGTACAGTGCCTGTAGTTTATAAATAGCTCCAGAGGGATTGGGCCACAGGGAACATGGTACAGTACCCACTGAGCCAGCTCAGAGGTGCTGCTGTTCCCCCTCTCTTATAAGGCAGCCCCTCCCCATACACTTCATGTATTCTCAAATCATTAAACCTTCCCAAAAGCAGGGCACCCTTGTATATCCCCCATGCCATTTGGTCTTCCCCCCAGAGTACCCTAATCCTCTCCACCAAACCTTGGCCCCATCAGCCTCCCAAATCTGTCTCCTACAGAGCACTCTGGGGTATGTAGTGCTTTCCTTTTTCACTGCTGTTAGCCATCATTTCCCAGAACTGCAAGTCCCAGCATCCCCTTTTGGCCAAACATATACTAAGAACCTCACTTATACTCCATGATAATTGTAGAGTTCACCAAAATTATTTTGATTCATTATTCTTAAAGCGTGCATCTGCATTTTATTTTTCCTGCACTGTACTACAAGATTCAGCAGGGTAGTGCCCATTATTATATTTAAAATGAGGGTGTACAGTCTAAGCCCATCTTCCTTTTCTCTACATTTATGTATTATACAGAGGCTCCGTCTGCTTGGTATTAACACCCCTCCCATCTGTCCTTAGGTGTTTGTAATCAGCACAGGTTCCTACACTCCTGTCTACATATGAGAATAGTCACTATTATAGGTAAGTCCAGAATAAATTTACATAATGTGTTAGTATTAGGGGTGTTAAGGACCCACATTATGGGATTCACATTGACGTGGTGGATAGAAAATATGAGATATGGTAAGAACTTACCCTTGTTATCTCTATTTCTACGAAGTCCATAGGGTTCCACAGGATACCTTGGGTATAGGTGTGACGTCAGTCGCAGGGCACCAAAGAGTTAAGCTTTCAGCCTCACAGGATGCACTAGGTCCCCCTCCTATACCCCGCCCCCGGGCCAAGGCACCTCAGTTAGTTACCAAGCCATAGGCCGGAGGAGGAGAAGGAAGAGAGAGAACAAAGATCTGGACACATACAAGAATCACATTCTCACCAGAGGGAGACGGAAAACCGGTGACCAGAGCAAAGCCCATCTGCAGCACAGGTGCGACAGGGCGGGAGTCCTGTGGAACCCTATGGACTTCGTAGAAATAGAGATAACAAGGGTAAGTTCTTACCATATCTCATATTTTCTACTTCAGGGTCCATAGGGTATCCACAGGATACCTTGGGGATGTCCCAAAGCAGTATCCTTTAAGGGTGGGGACGCTCCTGTGCAGAAAGGAGAATCCGCCGCCCGAAGGAAGCATCCTGAGAGGCGAAGGTGTCAAACCTGTAATACCTCACGAAGGTATGGACAGAAGACCACGTAGCAGCCTTGCAGATCTGAACTGCCGAGGCACCACGTCGAGCTGCCCACGAAGGAGGGACCGGTAGGCCTTCATGAAGATAAGCTTCAGAAATAGCCATACGGATCCAGGCTGCCAAAGTTTGCTTTGAAGCAGGCCAACCCTTTTTACAGAAGCCATAGAGGACAACAAAGCGTCCGACTTCCTAAACAAAGAAGTGCGGTCCACATAAGTCCTTAAGGCCCGCACAACATCCAAAGAGGCCTCACCCACGGAAAGACCCGGTGAGTTAAAGGCCGGAACAACTATTTCCTCGTTAACCTGAAACTGGGAAACAACTTTGGGAAGAAACTCGGGCCGAGTGCGGAGCACTGCCCTGTTCCCATGAAAAACCAAGAAAGGGGGTCTACAAGAAAGAGCCCCTAACTCAGAAACACGTCTGGCTGAAGCAACGGCCAGAAGGAAAACAGTCTTAGCTGTTAGCCATTTAATATCCACTGAGCCCAGTGGTTCAAACGGCGGTCCTTGGAGAGCCCTCAGGACCACAGCCAAATCCCAAGGCGCCACAGGTGGAACAAAGGGCGGCTGAATACGGAGAACACCTTGCATAAAAGGTGCGCACATCCGGGATTGTAGCAATCCTACGGTGACACCAGACAGATAGGGCCGAAACCTGTACCTTCAAAGAAGCAAGGCGAAGCCCATGATCTAGTCCCGCTTGCAGGAAGGCGAGAATCCGAGACAGACGAAACTCCCGCGGTGCATAACCTCTCGGTCGACACCACTGGAAGAACGTATGCCACACGCGATGGTATATCCTCGCGGAAGACGGTTTCCGAGCTCGTAACATGGTACGCACCACAGAGCTGGCAAACCCCCAGGACCTCAGCATGGCCGTCTCAACAGCCACGCCGCCAAAGACAGCCGAGTCAGGTCCGGGTGAAGACAAGGACCCTGAGACAGAAGGTCCGGTCGTAGCGGCAACCGCAGAGGACTGTCCACGGACAGACCCTGAAGGTCTGAGAACCAGTGCCGTCTGGGCCACGCGGGAGCTATCAACAGGAGCGTCCCTCCTTCCTGTTTGAATTTCCGGATTACCCGTGGAAGAAGGGAGACCGGAGGGAACAGGTATGCGAACCTGAACGTCCACCGGACGGACAGAGCATCCACCAGAGACGCCCCTTCGTCTCTTGTGCGAGACCCGTACACCGGCAACTTGTTGTTGTGCCGGGACGCCATGAGGTCGATTTCTGGAAGACCCCACCTGTCCACCAGTAGTTGAAAAACGTCCGGGTGCAGGGACCATTCCCCTGGATGAACGTCCTGGCGACTTAGAAAGTCCGCCTCCCAATTTAGCACTCCCGGGATGAAGACCGCTGATATGGCCGGAAGATTGCGCTCCGCCCAAACCAGGATCCGAGAGACCTCTACGAGAGCCGCCCGACTGCGAGTTCCTCCTTGCCTGTTTATGTAGGCCACGGTGGTAGCATTGTCCGACTGGACCTGCACCGGGTGACCCTGGAGAAACCGCTGTGCCTGCAGGAGAGCATTGAAGACCGCACGGAGTTCCAAGATATTTATTGGAAGCTCCGCTTCTGTCGGTGTCCACCTGCCCTGGAACAAGTGTGGACCCGAAACTGCTCCCCAGCCCCGAAGACTGGCGTCCGTTGTCAACAGGACCCAATTTGGAACCCAGAACGGACGTCCCTTGTTGAGGTGGGTCGTCTTTAACCACCACGCAAGGGACAGGCGAACCTCCGGGGTGAGCACAATCGTCTGGAACTTCAGAGACTGAGGCAGCCCGTTCCACTTGGACAGGATCAGGTGCTGCAGAGGTCTAGAGTGAAACTGGGCGTATTCCACCATGTCGAACACCGACACCATGGAGCCCAGTAACCTCATCGCCGAGTGTAAGGACACCCGGCGGCTGTGCAGACAACTGCGCACCCTTGACTGTAAAGCAGAGATCTTGTCCTCCGTCACGAAGATCCTTTGCTGTCCCGAGTCCAATAAGGCTCCAAGATGCAGAATCCTCCGAGACGGGATTAGAGTGGACTTCTGCCAGTTGATTAGCCAGCCGTGCCGTTGCAGCAGTGCCATGGTCAGGTCCAAGTGGTGTAACAGGAGCTCTGGAGATCCTGCCACCAATAACAGGTCGTCCAAGTACGGCAACATGCGGACTCCTTGCAGCCGCAGAGAAGCCGCCATGACCGCCATAGCGTCCTGTATGTCCAATGACACCATGTAGTCCCCAGGTTCCAGCGCCAGAATGATGGACCGTAGGGTCTCCATCCGAAACTTCGGGACCCGCAAAGACTTGTTGAGTGCTTTGAGGTTGAGAATCGGACGATATGACCCATTGGGTTTCTGTACCAAAAATAGATTTGAATAGAAACCCTGGCCCCTCTGGGAGAATGGAACAGGCACTATAACTCCAGCCTGGAGCATAGTGTGCAATACCTTCCGCAGCTCCGTAGCCTTGTTCCGGTCTGATGGTAGACCCGTGCTGAAGAATCGAGCCGGGGGTCTGTGCCGGAAGGAGAGGGCGTACCCGTGAGAGACCACCTCCAGAACCCAAGTGTCTGTCGTAGTGAACGACCAACACCGGGAGAACTGCAGCAGGCGGCCTCCCACCCTGGGATCCCCCAAGGGGAGACCCGGACCGTCAGGCCGCAGGCTTGTCATCTGGCTTGGGGGCCGGATGTCTGGTACTCCATGCCTGTTTCCGGGGCTTGACCGATTTCTTAGGGCCAGCCTGTCGAGGAAACGACTGTGGTTTGGGCCTGCCCTGGGCCCTAGATGACCGAAAGGACGATGGTCCAGAACCAGAAGGAGCAGCGGCCGACGGGAGACAAGCAGATTTGGCTGCCGCCAGCGTGGCCACAATCTTATCCAGATCCGGACCGAAGAGAACTTCTCCGGTAAACGGCAACGCTTCCAGACCTTTCTTGGATCTGCGTCCGCCTTCCAGGATCGCAGCCACAAGGTGCGACGAGCAGCTACCGCTGCTGAAGAAATTCTAGACACCAGAGTACTAATGTCTAGAGCCGCCTCGTTGATGTAGGTGGCCGAATCACGGAGATTGCCAATCAACTCCGCTTGTTCGGCCGGACAGTCGGATTCAAAAGAAGCCTCTAATGAATCCGCCCAGCGCTCCATCGCTCTGGCAACCCAGCAAATGGCCATAGCCGGCCGTGCTGCCCCCCCTGCAAGGGAATAAGCGGACTTCAGGCAGATTTCTACCTTGCGGTCCGTAGCATCCTTAAGGGAGGACATGGATGGCATCGGCAATGTGGCACTACGGACAAGACGGGTCACGTGAGAATCCACCTGTGGAGGGGATTCCCACTTAGCAAAATAATTATCCGCGAATGGATAAGCCACCGCCAGACGTCTCTGCGGCTGGTATCTTTTGCCAGGTTGTTTCCACGCCTCCTCTAAATGGTCCACCAACTGACCCGAAAGAGGAAAGACTGTGGCATCGCCCTTCACATCTTTGAAAAAGGCATACTTAGATTTAGCCGCTGGGGGAACTTCGTCCTCAATCACCAAGGCTGTGCGGACCGCCCGAATAAGTCCAGGAATATATACTTTGGACTTAGCATCAGCGTCCTTAGTATGGAGAGGTTCCTGATCGTAAGGATCTAGAATCTCCCCATCATCAGACGTCCCTTCGTCATCCTCATAAGGAGCGGACAGAGACGCCACCGGCCTTTTATGAGGCCGCATCACAGACTCCCCTTGCAACACATCCGACAAGTGCTGTAAAGAACTCGTCAGGGAGTTAACCCACGCTGGCTCCTGAGAACCCGGGAGCGGGGAAATAGGGAGACTGTGGGGTACCACCAATTGTCGTGGGAACCCCTGCATGGGTGACGACACCACAGACTGCTGGGACAAACCCATCGGAGTAAACGCGGGCTGCGGAGCTAACTGGCCCACTAAAGCTGTTAACGCCTGAGCGAAACAAGCCCAGGGCGGCTCCTGTACCGGTGCTGTAACCGTAATAGGCCGCGCCATGGACAAACACTGCCGGCAAAGGCCCTCCGCGCTACCCTCCCCCTCCGCTAACGGTACTTTGCACGTGGTACACTGTAGCCGGAGGGGAAAATCACTTTCAGACATGATGGCACCACGTATGTGACCTCTCTCACCAATTAAGTATTAAATAGGCGAGAGACCACCCTGCAGCACCGCACCGCAAGGGCTTTAGCAGAAAGAACAGGGACAGTAATAAAGCTGACAGTTTAGAGAAGAATAGTTACAGGCAGCGCTAGCACAGTCACATACAATGCAGAGAAATAACAATTCCTGCACTAACAGCGCTGATCACTCAACTACACAGACACAGGGCCTGGTAGGACACAGCGCTGCATACACAGACCTGAGCCACAGCGGAGGAGAGGTATGCGGGGGGACCCAGACCACGATGCTTCCTTCCAGACTTCCAGCAGCGTTCACCATGCGTTGCAGAGAAGATGGCCGCCGAGGAGCAGAGAGAAGCTGGCCTGGGGGAGGAGCGCTGACACAGGACCAGTCAGCACAGTGCAGAGAGGGCTGTGTGCAGCGGGGGAGGCGCCGGCTGTGAGACAGGGAAGGCGCGCTCCCCTGGCATGCATTTAACCCCTGGGACGCCGCAGCGCTACCGCTCTGCTGCGGTCCGCTGTCCCAGGGGGTAGTGGAAGCGCAGGTTGGTCGCCTGGCTCCACGCTGCAGCCAGTCCCCAGGGAGCCCCCTGCCTGGGGACTTAGGACCATGTGATCAGCGGGGACCCACCGCGGGACCCCGCTGCTTACCTCTGTCCCCCTTGAATCCGGCCATGGTCCGGAGCATCTGGGGTCACCGCTAGCTGTGACCCCAGACGCCCACCAGCATCCCCGGATCAGTACCGGCGTTCTGGTACCGGCGGGGTGTAGGGAAGACAGCATGGACGTCAGGACTGACTGTCCATGCTGTTCATCCAGATGTGCAGCCACAGCTGCATGAAGAAAAAGCTTCAGGGGCTCTTCTAGCCCCCACTCCAACAGGTGCACCCGACTCCGGCCGGGCACCAAACTAAACTGAGGTGCCTTGGCCCGGGGGCGGGGTATAGGAGGGGGACCTAGTGCATCCTGGGAGGCTGAAAGCTTAACTCTTTGGTGCCCTGCGACTGACGTCACACCTATACCCAAGGTATCCTGTGGATACCCTATGGACCCTGAAGTAGAAAAGCATTTTTGGCGGGTGATGGAGGAGAGGATGTGGCTGTTGTGAAAGGGAAGGATTATGGTGATGGAGGAGAGGATGGGTTCGGAGAGTTAGGGAAGGAGGATGCTGGAGGACAGGATGTGGCCAGGGTGTGAGGGAAGTAGGAGGGTGATGGAGGAGAGGATATGGCTGGTGTGAAAGAGAAGGATTATGGTGATGGAGGAGAGGATGGGTTCGGAGTGTGAGGGAAGGAGGATGCTGGAGGACAGGATGTGGCCAGGGTGTGAGGGAAGTAGGGTGATGGAGGAGAGGATATGGCTGGTGTGTAAGGGAAGGATTAGGGTGATGGAGGCGAGGATGGCGGAGGAGGAAGATGACTGAGAAGAGGATATGGCCGTATGAAGAAAGGAGGAGGTTGATGAAGGAACAGATATGGCCAGAGTATGAGGGAAGGAGCAGGGTGATGGAGGAGAGGATATGGCTGTGGTGTGAGGGAAGGAGGAGGGTGATGGAAGAGGGGGACATGGCCTGGCTGTGAGGGAAGGACGATGAAAGAGGAGAGGATGTGGCCAGGGTGTGAGTGAAGAGGATGATAAGTAAGTTATTAAGCAGATCAGACTGCAGTTTAGGGTGCCAGGGCTTGGGTGGGCGCTAACCCTCTCTATTGGGGCATAACCTAAGCAATCATGGACAGCTATGAGATGCATGCAGCTCTCCCCAGGACTTTCAGCATCATAATACTGCATCATTATAGAGGTCAGTGTAGAGGAGCTGGAAGGGAGCAGTCACCTGGGCTGTAAAGAAAATGCAGAGCGCATAGGATGGACAGTGTTATGGTCAGTAAATAAAATGGAGAGGTGGGTAAGTACAATGTTGACCTCAAAGAAGTGCACTTTCCACACATCAGAGAAGGCATAGGCCTTGCACCATCTCTGGCTTTTTTAGTAATGAATATTTATCACCCTCCTAACACACCATTTTTGCCCCAGCAAATTGACTCACCATTGTGTGTCACCTCTGTTCAATTACCCCTACCCTGTAGATTGTAAGCTCTCACCAGCAGAGCCCTCTTCACTCATGTACTCTCTATATTAGGGGGTGGGCAATAAGCGACCCCCTAGCTGTTGTAGAACTACACATCCCAGCATGCCCTGCCACAGTTTTGCTATTTAACAATGCTAAAACTTTTGCAAGGCATGCTGACATGTGTACTTCAACAACAGCTGGAGGGCCGCTGATTGCCCACACCTGCTCTATTTGCTTATCTGCACAATCATCTCTTCCTCCTTAGTATTATTTTGCAATCAGTGTCTTTAAACCCAGAGGTTAAGCTATACTTCTGTCACACGGGGCAAGTTTCAGCTTGGCGCTGCATCCCCCTGCCTCCCTTTTTAACATGTTCTTATATGCAATCAGGCCCCTTCATATGCCATCATCCTCTTCCACATGCCCCTTATGTATCATCATACGCATCTAGCTATACCATCAGACCCCGCCCCCTCAAAAAAAAAAACCTCCACCCCCTATTTAGGGCTGCTTCAGAAATTTCCCATGCTAGGTTTTCCATCCCAATCCGCCCATGGTAATAGCTGCCGCCAGAGGTCCATGGGACCCAATGAATCTGCTACACAGTGATGAGGCATGATTACTGGCATAAATATCATCCATTTATGTTATATTTGCACACTGGCTTAAGGTGAAATGTAAATGACTTTAAATATTAATCCCACACAGGAGTCGGTAAAGAAAACTTGGATCAATTGTTCTTCCCCACTCCCTCATTACATTTCCTTTCTAATCCACATCTCTAACATCAATCCACTGTGCAGCATCTCCTACTCACTTAAACTTCTCTCCAAACATCTCTTTTCTCTCCAGCATCTGATTTCTCCATCCCCTATTATTATTATTATTATTATTATTATTATCTACCCTTTAACATTTCCCTCCATACTACTATGCACCCATGTACTGTTTTTTTTTCTTGCACCTACCACACTAGCCTACATAAGCAGAGACATACAGTGCCTTGCAAAAGTATTCACCCCCTTGTCTTTTTACCTTTTTTGTTACATTACAACCTGTTATTTATTTCTTTTTTTTAATCTGAATTTTATGTGATGGATCTGCACAAAATAGTCTAATTTGGTGAAGTGAAATGAGAAAAATATATATAAAAAAGAATCTTTATAAACAAAATTCTGAAAATTGGCATGTGCATATGTAATCACACCCTTTGCTATGAAGCCCCTCAAAAGTTCTTGTGCAACCAATTACCTTCAGAAGTCACATAATTAGTGAAATGAAGTCCACCTGTGTGAAATCTAAGTGTCACATGATCCATCAGTATAAACACACCACTAAGCAAGAGAGAGGCTGCAACACCACTAATCAAGACGCATCACACAATGAAGACCAAGAAGATCTCCAAACAAGTCAGGACAAAGTTGTTGAGAAGTACAATTCTGGGTTGGGTTATAAAAAAAATATCCAAATCTTTGGTGATCCTCCGGAGCACCATCAAATCCATCATCATCATCATCAAATGGAAAGAACATGGTACCACAGCAAACCTGCCAAGAGATGGCCGCCCACCAAAACTCACAGACCGTGCAAGGAGGGCATTAATCAGAGAGGCAGCACAGAGACCAAAGGTAACCCTGAAGAGGCTGCAAAGTTCCACAGCAGAGACTGGTGTATCTGTGCATGTGACCACAATAAGCCGTACACTCCATAGAGCTGGGCTTTATGGAAGAGTGGCCATAAAAAAGCCATTACTTAGTGATAAAAATAAGAAGACACAATTTGAGTTTGCCAAAAGGCATGTGGGCGACTCCCCAAATGTATGGAGGAATGTGCTCTGGTCACTCTCTCATTCCCAGTTTGATTGACTGGGAACAGTAGAAGTGACTTAGTGCATTCTCTCACCTCAGACCTTACTGTTTTCCTCTTATCATGTGACCTCTGACACAACACTCAATTATTTAATTCTCATACATCAATTGGGTTGATTCCGCACTGGTCTGCTCCCAGATGGTACCTGGATATGATACGCATCTGTTATATTGAAGTGTGCCTTTATTATGATATCTGTCACTAATATTGTGAGAGTTGAAACTGGGTTTGCGATAGTATCGGTCAGACTGACTGAGACTCTATATATCAGTCCTGTTGATATTCATTTGATATTTATTTATTTTTGTCAGTCAGAATCTGTATTTGCTGTGTGTGGTGTCTCTGTGTCCACTGTGGACTTCAATTATAGTAACAGGACCTTAGAGATTCTTTCAATTTAGTATTAATGTTCGCCAATTTTCCTGCATTCTACATATAGGCATTGGCTAATTACTAACATTATATACCATTGCTTGTTTTGCACACTGATTAATGTGGATAAGACCTAGACTCGGTCTTTTATATTCATTTCTATGCTAGTTATAATTACTTTGTATCACCTTGAATTGTTATTCCTCTCTCCGAATTTTTTTTGATCATTGGATTAATATACTGATTCATTATTAAATGTGATATGTCATATTGAAGAGAATTTCGTTTAGTAAATTTAAATAATAAAAGTTTTAATATCCTCTATTTATTATTTCCATAATCTGTTATAAGAGTGCGCCCACACAGACATATTTGTCTTTTTCTCTAGTTTTTGTTCTTCACTTAAACTTTTTCACATGTGTACTGCACAAATTTTTGTGGGCGCACCACCAACCTAGTGTCATCCAGAATTTATTGTAAAAGATAGACCATTATGTTGGTATATAATATTCTATTTTTTTTCATTTTTTTCATCTTCCTAAAGAATTTTGACATTGCTTGTGCGGACTCTTTCCATTATTTCGGAGACTAAAATTGAACCTTTCTGCCACCAAGGAAAACGCTATGTCTGATGCAAACCCAACACCCCAAGAACACCATTGCCACAGTGAAACATGGTGGTGGCAGCATTATGCAGTGGGGATGTTTTTCAGCAGCAGGGACTGGGAAACTGATTCGAGTCGAGGGAAAGATGGATGGTGCTAAATACAGGGATATTCTTGAGCAAAACCTGTTTCAGTCTGCCTGTGATTTGAGACTGGGACGGAGGTTCACCTTCCAGCAGGACAATGACTCGAAGCATACTGCTACAGCAACACTCTAGAGGTTTAAGAGGAAACATTTAAATGTGGTGGAATGGCTTAGTCAAAGCCCAGATCTCAAACCAATTGAGAATCTGTGGTCAGACTTGAAGATTGCTTTTCACAAGCGGAAACCATCCAACATGAAGGAGCTGGAGCAGTTTTGCCTTGAGGAATGGGCAAAAATCCCAGGGGCAAGATGTGGCAAGCTCATAGAGACTTATCCAAAGCGACTTGCAGCTGTAATTGCCGCAAAAGGTGGCTCGACAAAGTACTGACTTTAGGGGGGTGAAGTTTTCTGTTACGTTGTCCTAAATGTTGTTTGATTCACAATATAAAAAAAAGCACAACTTCACAGTTGTAGGCATGTTCTGTGAATGAAATGATGCACACCTTCAAACAATAGATTTTAATTCCAGGTTGTGAGGCAACAAAACATGGAAAATGCAAAGGGGGTGAATACTTTTGCAAGGCACTATCTCTCACCCACAAATCACCCTTACATAACATCTTTCTCAGCCTGCTCTCTTTCATGACTGTTGGAGACCTCACAACCAGTTCTCGGGTCTTGTGCAATTTCCACTATCTTCTTGCATTCTTTTTCCACCACAAAACTTTTCATCCACCTTATACTTCCAATTCTTAGTAATTTTATCCACATATCTCCTCCATCCTCTCTGTTTTCCTGTACACAGAACTGTTTGTAACCAATTCACATTCATCCATGATCAATTCAGTTCAGTCTCTCCATGTCATCACAGAAACCTGGCTTAATTCTTCTGACACTAAATTCATTGCAGCTCTGTTCTCCAGGGGATTCTCCCTCAGCCACACTTCCAGACCTGAAAACTGATAAGGTGGTGGAGCAGGCATTCTGCTTTCTTCATGCTGCACATTCCATGTCATTACATTTCTGCTGCAACTATTTGGTCTCTCTCATTGGACTTCTTCTCGTACTCACTGTGATGGATTCTTCTGCTTCATCTCTGGTATCACCAATTTGACCTTTCCGTTCTCCAACCAAGGACTGCTTTCCCTCAGCCTCACCTTATGCTCCCACTCCTCCAAGTAAATCTAAAAGCATAGAGCAACACCTAAATGCTCTCAACCCAATCCACTTCTCATTTTCCTATGATTATCCTGTTCTGATCAGGCTTCCTATTGCTACAATATAAATTCCCTCACTTCAGCTCATGCTACCAGTATGCTACCTGCACACACTGCTAAATGCCAATGGAGAATATCTCACTTCTATGACGATTTCCTCTACTACAACGTCATCCTTTCCTCTTATAGCACGGGACTTTCACTTGCCAAGCAAATATACATCACGTCTAATATACACCCAGTCATCTACACTCTGCCGTCTTTATGCCATCAACTGTCTTCTCTGCCCACTTGTACTTAAACCACACCTTCCTCCCTCACAGCCGATAGGTGCAAAACTATTTCATAGACACAATTCAACCAGATATTTCCTTAAGCCAAATTACACATCACTTCCCCCTACTTCTATACTCTCCAATCCACCCTCAGATCATTCTATCTAGTGTCCAAGGATGAAGTTTCTGTGCCCATTATTTCACCTTACAACCCGCTTCATTCACCATATTCCATCCCAAATGTCTGCTCCCTCTCCCCTACTGCATGTCTATGTCTAGCTAACCACCTTTCTAGCTAATCCATCTCCGGACCCAGCCTCTTTCTCCAATTACTACACCATTTCTCTCCTCCCCATGGGTTCCAAGCAATTTTGTACAACTAGCTCTCTTACTTTCTCTCCTCTCATTCCATTGTTGACTCTTTGCAATCAGGCTTTTGCCACCAACATTCCACGTAGACTGCATACACAAAAGCGATACATTATCTGCTTACAGCAAAGACAAACTTGGGTATGTTCACCACACTTATTTTGACAATGTTGATTAGCCACTTCACCCTTTACTCCATTGGACTTCATGACACAGTTATAATTTGGTTCACTTCCAATCTCTCCAACAGCTGCTTTAGTTTCTCTACTTCTGGCACATCCTCTCTTCCACTCCAACAATATGTTGAGTCCCAGAAGTCTTTGTTTAGTGCTCTCTGCTTTTCTTACTGTACAACTTTTCAACACTCGCTCATCCCTCAGTACGAACTCTATGCTGACAACACTCAAATTTACCTCTCCTCCCTTGACATCTTACCTTCCATTAGCACAATTGGTTGGCTGTACCATTTTTATAGCCCCCATCCACACTTCCAGTTCTGTCACTTTCACCTCTTATTGCCAGAATATGCCCTTTTTTTTTTTTTTTTTACAAATAATGCTCCCAAAACATTTATCCACTCTCCCATTATCTCCCGCATTCACTTCTCCTGTAGCAAGACTGATCTTTCTTTCTTGCTCCTCCACCACTTTACAAATACTGGCTCTACATGTCCTCCATAATCCATATCAAATATCACCCTTACCTAAAAACCCTCAACAGCACCACCCCTTGATACATTTTAAATCTCATCTCAAAAACATTTTGCCCTCTTAAAATGGGTACACACTATATGATGTATCATAGGATATATCATTCCAACGTGGATCGGAATGAAATATTGTATAGTGTGTCGCATCATCCCATCTGCTGTTCTGCATGGAACGGTGCAGTTACATGCAGCATGTGACTATACATTACACCGTCGTACACCCGATTGTGCAGTGTGTACAGCGCGAGCGTGATTACATTACATCGCTCACCGCATCGCTGGGACGCACCGTCATATAGTGTGTACCCAGCTTTAGCGCTCTCTCTCTATTAATCACCTCTGGTAAACAACTCTCATTCTAGCCTACAAACTTGTGCCACTACCAAGTTATGGAATTCTCTAATCCCATTGTTTTATTAGAGCTTATGCTACCCACACAAACGTACCCCCACAATGGTCCCAATCACCAGTCCAAGCCACACTTGCTCCTCCTATTTACGTGGTGCCCTTTTAAAATTAGAATGTAAGCTCTGTCATGAGCAGGACATACTCTACCCTTCATTTGGTGTGCTGTATTATGTCGACATTAGGAATGTCAACAACATATCAACGTGTTCTTAATGTCAACGTTCAGAATGTCGACATGCGCTATATCTTGACAATTAAAATGCCGACTGCCAGAATTTCGACATTGTGAATGCCGACTGTCCGATTTCTATTCTGTGGATGCAGAGCGCACACCTCCTGTACTAGCATGCTAGCTCCATGACCCTGAAGCCTGTCTTCACCTTCTTCCGTAAAACACACCCCAGCACAGAGGTAATAGTGGAAAGGGAACCATTTCCAAAGACAGTCATTTAGGTAAAATTACTAACATTATCACCTCAGCAAAAATGCGTTCTTCTATAGTGACGAGTCTACGGGTTTTAGAATATCAAATAGAAACTTACTTGGAGCCCATCATGGCCAGAATAGTTTTTATCCTCATAACGTTTTAGTTCTTCTCTTAATTTTTTCACTGAAAGAAAATGAAAAATACATAATTTGTATGAATAATGCATAAGCAGAACAGGATTACCCTCACTCATTCACCAGGATTGGATTGACACAATGATCTTTTTTTCCCTCTTTATATTTAAAATTTTTTGCCACTTGGTTATCTTGATAGACAGAGCTCCAGTGCACATAGGACCTGATTCAGACCTGCTCGTTTGCGGCCGATGGTAAGTGACCACGCATGCGTACGCTTCGTTTGGAATCCGCTCGCTCGCCCAGCAAAGACAGCCCAGTGGAATGAGTGACAGGAGAGGCCGTTTGTGGGTGGTAACAGGGGCAGGACACTAATAACGAGGGAGTGGAGGTGAAAATGCAGACGTGCCTTGGTGTTTCAACGCCGTTTCAGAGGCGTGCATAATTAACAGCCAGAGTCATAGTACACGTCACATGCCTGTTTTTTACACAGAAGTCCTCGCAGTGCTTGCGGTAGGGTAAGGCAACCACAAGCACTGAGATTGCTTTGGATTGTCCTCGATGTACCAATGTTTGAATACACTTCGTGGTGATGACGTGAGCTAGTGGGCGTCTCCACATAAGCTAAAGGGCGTCTATAGAAAGAAAGTGATCGCTCGCCAAAACAAAATGGGCGTGCTTATGCCTTTCCGAGCAAGTGCCTGCCATGCCGTCACTGCCATGCGAGCGATCACATCTAGCGAGCGGGTCTGAATCAAGGCCTACCCTCCAACATGACCCCTTCCACCAGGTACAAAATGCTCTGCTCCTGGACTTCCCACCCAATTTATGATTGCCGGCACCTGTGTTGAACTAGTTAATGGATGAGAAGGGTGTTTCAACACAGGTGGCTGCAATCATAAATTAGGTGGAAAGTCCAGGAGCAGAGTATTACTATTTTGTCCCTGGTGGAAGGGGTCATGTTGGAGGGTCTGATAGTGCTGCCATGCTGCAGACACGGCCTAGAAGTTCCCATCACTTAATTTGAGATCTGGCCTTAGAACCCAATGGAAAAACGGTGGTGAAACATTTGGGGACACCCCTAAAAGTGTGATTTTCTTTATATCTTTAATCTCTGTACACCTTTTCTAGTACTTTTTATCAATGCCCAGTATTATTTAGTTTTATTATTACTGTTCACTACTTATTATATGTCTTCAATCCTTTTTAGTGGTATTCTATTATTTCCACTTATTCTAATATTCCAATTCCATTTGATAATGTTAATACTGTGGCAACATTATGCCCAATATTATAGTCACTTGATCCTGCAGTATGTGCAAGATTTGTTTTCCCCAATGTGTACATCATTTTTTTTACGAATGCCTAATGTTGTTAACAATGAACTATTAAAAAAGAACACCTCCAGTATCACTTGGAAGAATGATCCATATAACACTATTTGGACTAAATTCCCCATTAATAGTGGCCTGCGTATTCTACACACAGATATCCAATTATTTAGTCACCTGAGGGTTGCTGAAAGTGGGCTGCATTTCCCGGCAATGAGCGCAGACGCACTGAAATCTCTGCTGACACTTTGCTTACACCTTGGGGAGATCAGCAGATGTACAGTACACGGTGATAGAACCAAACTCATTTAGCTATGCAGAGCATGTGTAAATGTGCACTTTGAAATGTCAAATACATTTATTTATATATACAGAGGAATATATTGAAAAACTAATAAAATGACATTTCAATCCTATGTGAGACCTTATAAAGACGTAACCAAAAAAACAAATGAATCCACAACTTAAAATGTTTTATAAATAAACTCCACAGATGGAATATAAGACGCCGAGGCCCAGATTTATCAACAAGTGATATTCTTGTTATCACTTATTACCAATCTTAAATGATGCTCCAACCAATCAGCTCCTAAATTTCATTTTTCAAACACATCACAATTAGGAGCTGATTGGTTTGGGCACATTTAAGATTAGTGATCAATGAATGACAACAAAAATCACTCATTGATAAATCTGTCCTTAGTGAGCAGTCTTTTATGTAAGCGAACAGTGTCGATTCACCAAAGAAAAAACAAATCTCATGTCAATCATGCAGTGATGTCATAAAAACATACTTGCCACCTCTACCTGATTGTCAGGAAGACTCCCTGAAATAGTAGCAATTTCCCTGAAGAGTCCAGCAATCTCCCTGATTGCACCTTACACCCATTATGTAGCTGTTATATTATATACAGATGTGTCCTGCTACATCTTTGCTAACGCAGCAAACCGCGCCATGCATGGCATGAGGCGTGTGCCCGCTAGCGGACACGCGCACTGCGTTCACACCCGCAGCGCCATAGGATGCGTGGTGCGATTGCAGTGTGCGCCGTAGCGTATGCTGCTGCGTGTAATGCATGGCGCGATGCATGCACATGTCTGTAGCGCAATCGGCAAAGATGTAGCAGCACACATCTGTACTCGGGGAATAAAAAAAAAAGAAATCAGAGATACATACATTCAAATGGTAAACTCAGTGCCGTTTCCCTGCTTTAGTTATAAAGCACAATATTCCTATGGCTACATGCATTTTCATATAAAGTATCTCTTGGACACTTATATGGAACCCCTTATAAAACACAATACATGAGCAAGCCCTCATAGGCGTTGCTTTCACAATATCCCTGAAACATACTTGTCAGCTCTCCCTGATTGTCAGGAAGACTCCCTGAAATAGCAGCAATCTCCCTGATTTCACCTTACCCCCATTATGAAGCTGTTATATTAAAATGAAAACCAGAGATATATACATTCAAATGGGATCATTAGTATCATTTCCCTGCATTGGTTATAAGGCACAATGATCCCTATGGCTACATACATTTTCTGAGAAGTAACTGTGTGTTTTCATCAACAAATAGATCTTACTAACTGCTTTGGGGCTCATTTACATTTGGATGCAAGTTCATTTTATGACAACTCTCAGATGTAGTAGTACACGTCCACTGTAACGCGCGCTCATAGATGCTGCTTTCACAATCTCCCTGAAATGATTTTTCAAAAGTAGGAAAGTATGCAAAAAAAAGTTGCTGATGCAGTGTTCACAATCAAGCCAAGTGTGTGATAGTGTACTGTACCCTGCATAAATCATACTTGCCTACAGTCCTGGAAGATGCGGGAGGCTCCCGCAACCCCGGAAGTGTAGGCAGATCTCCTGAATCCTGCCCACTTCCTAGTGAAGCGGGTAGGATGGGGAGATTTAATGGGGAATTTGCAGGTCCACGAGGAGGGGGCGGAGCTAAATGACACGATTTGCATAATTTGGCCCAGCCCCCTCACTGCGGACCCGTGAATCGCAGACTTTCCGAGAAAGGGGCGGCCTAATTATATCACCAGTCTGGCCCCGCCCCCAAAATCCAACCAGCAGCAGCAGCTCTCCAGGCTGCTCCTGGAAAGGATAAAAACAAAGTCAGTAAGTATGGCATAAATACATGGGAATATATGGTCAGGATAGAGATGTGCTAATAATACAATTACAGGTGCCTTATAGATGCTGCAAATACACACTGACAATGGTCTATACCAATTATTAGTCACTTCTCATTGGCTGATTGCATACTCACCTCTAAAGCTGATAGGAGCTTTTTTCATTGCTCGTATATATATATATATATATATGATTTTTCAGTGTTTTTTTTAGGAAGAATTTTTCTCCCCATAAGAAACAGTTCTACCTGCTGTATTACAGTTTTTCTTATAACCACTTCAAACCTAATAGCAAATGCATATTACATTATCAAAAGAAATGTTTACAAAATTGGGTGTAAGTGTACTGTATCTAGTGTAAGCCTGACATATACCTGGAGCAAATACTTATGGTACAGAGCTGCACTCATCTTGCAACTGGTTAAACCTTTCATATCCACACATTGGGCCAAATGTAACAGGGTGAGAGTTTAGAAAATGTGAGAGTTTAGCAGTAAACTGTCACATTGGTTGAGTTTTATCTTCAAAATGGGAAAACATCTGAATGAGATTTTAAATTGTGAGAGTTTTTTAAGTCTAAAAAAACATGCAAGTTCGCTCTGTTACTTTGTTTTTGGACTCTATTACATTGGCAAAGTTTAAAAAGTGTCAAACGCTCACTTTTCTAAACTCTCACCCTATTACATTTGGCCCATTGTATTTGTTTAGTAAACACAGTTTATATCACCATTATTCTGGATTTGCATCAATTCACAAGAGCATTAGTGAGGTTATACACAAAGTTGAATGATAGGGCCCGGCTCACAGTGCGCATTCCAATTCATATAGACGATGTTCAGTGGGATTGATGTCAGAGCTACTGTATCCGTAAAGTTAATTTACGCCAAACTCAATAAACTATCTTTTAGACATTGTCATGGTGAAAAGGAAAGTGCCATCCCCAAAGTGTTGTCAGCACACAATTCTATAGTGTCAGTGTATTCTGTAGCACTGATATTTCCCTTAACTGGAATTAAGGGGCTCAGGCCAAACCATGAAGAATAGCCTCCATAACACTGCACATTTGGCGGTATGCATTCATATAGGAAGTGTCCTCCTAACATCCTCAAAACCAAATTCATTGTCATACTTCAAAATCATGAAGTGTGATTTGTCACTCCAAGGACACCAGTCCACTCCTCCAGAGGCCAATAATTATGGTCTGTCAAGAACTCAAGAGCAGGATATCACAGTAGAGTTGCATTGTATAAACATCCCATCACAGATGAATTATTGATTATGTTCTTGACAAACATACAATTTTATGTGTAGCTTCAAACTTAAGAACCCTTAGCCTTGAGTGCTTGCTTTATCAGTGCAGGATTCTGGAGGTTCCACAGTGTTGCAGGATTCTGGAGGTTCCACAGTGTTGAGGGGCACATTATCCTAGCATGGTTTGGATGCAGCAATTCCATCACATAGAATGGTCAATGCTAATTTCTACTTAAAGATATCAATTGATCATCTCCAACTAAGGGCCTGATTCAGAGTTGGGAATAGAGAGAGATCTCTCTCTCTCTCTCTCAACTTATCATCTTGGTGAAACCATGCTGCACTGCAGGTGGGGCAGATTTAAAATGTGCAGAGAGAGTTAGATTTGGGAGGGAGGTGTCCAAACTGACATCTAGGGGTAAATTTACTAAAGTGAGAGTTTTTAGAAGTGAGTTTTAAAAGTGACGTTGCCCATAGCAACCAATCAGATTCTAGGTGTTATCTTCTAGAAGGTGCTAGTTAAATGTTAAGTAGAATCTGATTGATTGCTATGGGCAACATCACTTTTAAAACTCACTTCTAAAAACTCTCACTTTAATAAATTTACCCCCTAGAGTGCAGTGTAATAATAAAGCTGTGCAGTATTTGTGAGCTACATGCAAAAGCGGTCAGTATTTACACTACATGCAAAAAAATGTATGTATTTACACCTCTTGCATTGCAACATGGTTTGCCCAGGTACACAGTTAAGTGCTATTTCTCTCTGTATTCCCAACTCTGAATCTGGCCCTAATTCTGCATTACTTCTTTCCAGTATCTAACAGGATGACACAGAGCATGTGTAGGTTAATGAGCAGAACACTGCCAAAACCTTTGAATCACCATTTAACCAGTCAACAGTAGAGCAAGTTTCTTGTAGAAGAAAAGCGCTGCATCCCTCCTACTCACTTCCAGACATCAGTAAAGTCAATGCCATGAGTATATACAGGCAGTACTAGTCACAGATGGTAGCACTCAATGCCATGAGTATATACAAGCAGTACTTGTCACAAATGGTAGCACTCAATGCCAAGAGTATATACAGGCAGTACTAGTCACAAATGGTAGCACTCAATGCCATGAGTATATACAGGCAGTACTAGTCACAAATGGTAGCACTCAATGCCATGAGTATATACAGGCAGTACTAGTCACAAATGGTAGCACTCAATGCCATGAGTATATACAGGCAGTACTAGTCACAAATGGTAGCACTCAATGCCATGAGTATATACAGGCAGTACTAGTCACAAATGGTAGCACTCAATGCCATGAGTATATACAGGCAGTACTAGTCACAAATGGTAGCACTCAATGCCAAGAGTATATACAGGTAGTACTAGTCACAAATGGTAGCACTCAATGCCATGATTATATACAAGCAGCACTAGTCACAAAAGGTAGCACTCAATGCCAAGAGTATATACAGGCATTACTAATCACAAATGGTAGCACTCAATGCCAAGAGTATATACAGGCAGTACTAGTCACAAATGGTAGCACTCAATGCCATGATTATATACAAGCAGCACTAGTCACAAAAGGTAGCACTCAATGCCAAGAGTATATACAGGCAGTACTAATCACAAATGGTAGCACTCAATGCCATGAGTATATACAGGCAGTACTAGTCACAAATGGTAGCACTCAATGCCATGAGTATATACAAGCAGCACTAGTCACAAATGGTAGCTTAATGTTGTATTAAGTGACTTCCCACTTCTCCTTCCCAGAGATGTTACCAATGTAGATTTAAAGCCCACAGATAAAAAAAAAAAAAAACATTTTAGCAAACTTTATATTCAGATAAACCAGCTGTTGTGTTTGGACCAATTGATGTAATTTTCATCACCATGAAACCTTCCGCCTATATAATGTATATCACTTACAATGTTTCCTCTCCACCTTTCTGAGATATAGGCCCACATCATTTTTTTTAGACCTCGTCTGTCTAGAAACTCATTAACCGGCTGAAATAGTGTTCCCGCTAGGCAGATTCAGCGGGCACCGTGCCCTACCTGATTTTAAAATGCAAAATGTATGTCGGCACCCCACTGAAACAGCCTGTCCTCAACCGCCCCCACCCACGGGCCGCAGTGTCCTGCAGATGGGAAAAGTTGTGGTTTAGCGCCCACGGTTGGTGAGTAGATGCCATGCACCCATCCCAGAGCTTACGCCCTGCCCCCTGTTCACTCTAGAGGGAACACTATGACCCACCATACAACCGACAACTTCAACAGATATTTGCAGGCTCTGATCAGGCAGTAGCTCTCCCTCAGCTACATCCTGTCACCAATCACAAGCATGACTCTCTTTCTCAGGTTCAGCAAGCTTAGGAGGTAGAGAGCTAGTTCACGATTGGTGAAGGGACAGCTTGATGTAGGAGAATGGATTGTACTCTGCAAGCAGTGCATGGTGTCTGCTCTGTGAACATGCAGAGCTGACACAGAACATAAATAACCACTCAGAGCTATCTATGTGTATGCGATTCTAGTACGCTAATAATTACAGATGAGCCGTTCGGTTTTACTCGGTTATGTTTTGATCTGATAAAATGGCATCTCATTGGCTATCCAGCTCTCACGTTTTGTTGATAGCCAGTAAGGTAAATCTGAACTTGCGATAATTTGGCGAAAAGAACAAAGTCAAAACTGAACCGCTCAGCTCTCCTAATAATTTTACTGACAGGTAGAATACCAAATAGTAATATAGCAGATATTTTAGGAAAGAGGAGGGAGGAAACTAAACAAACAAACAAACCATAATTTATACACATAATATGGACAAAACTCCATGGAGATGAAATGTACATATAATGCAATCAATTGGTTCTTACTTACAAACCCTCAGCAGATATCAATATTTTCATGATAACTTCCTTAAAGCATATATTTTAGACAAGGTTTGTTACTTTGCTATACTAATGCTTTGTACATGGAACATGGACATTTAATTACTTTTATTACCATTATTCCACAATTTTAAGGAGAAATCTATAAATGGAAATAGTAACCATTTACTGCTTACCTTGATCTCGAAGAAACTCATTTTCAATGGTTGTCATTTTATAGCTCCGAATAAGACAAAGCAGCCCAGACCTGATTAATTCATAAATAAATAATACAGATGTGAAGGTTTCCTTGTTGTAGATATTAATAATGTAATTATTAAAGGAGTACAATAAAAGTTTACTAAAAAATAATAAAAAATGTTCCATGATTAATTCTGAATGCAGTATTACATTTTTCCAATATTTAGACCATATGTACATTTACTGTAAAATGCTAAACTGATGAATAACTTGCTTTTCCTTTCCAAGTAATTACTATTGTCACCAGAAGGCTCAGGGAAACATATAATAACAGTTCACCACATTCTGTGATTATAATCTAAACCAGCTCTGTCAGATTCAGTGCTATTAAAAGTTCTGCAAGCTTTGCTTCAAAAACAGGGATACTTAACTGCTAAGCTGAATAGCTCTGTCAATATGTTCTTTATATATACACATTATAAGCCCATAGTAATAATTACTCAATTAGGCCACTAGAAAACTGTAAGCCTCTAATACATAGGACGAATAAACACGTTACCTACACAAATATCAAAATATTAAATCTAGCTGTTGAAAAAAGGTAATACTCTGGCATATCACTAAGGGTTAAAAGTAGCGTGAAGAAAACGCGAAACTTTCCGGCACTACGGGGCGATTAAGCATTGCACGCAAGTTTGTTCTGCAGGCAGATTTTTTTTTAATCACTCTACATGCTTCAGAGCTGAGCCTAGGCATCTACGGGCATTTCTGAGTCGCAAATCACTTCTCTGTTTGCGGCTGAATGGGCATAACTGGGTGGCAACCGAGCATTCACACATAGGCTAAAGTTAATGAGGTTATGTAGACGGTACTGCAAGTTATGCAGAGTTCTGTGTACCCAGAGATCTGTCTATTTTCACATAGATCTCTTCTACCAAGGATAGGTCTGGTGTAAGTGAGCACTGGTAATGACTATGGCTAGGAAATCAAGCGTATCGGGGGTGCGGTAAAAAATGTGTACAGCTCGGGACACAGGCAACTATCTGCATTTAGTTCCATGAATGCAAAATAGGTGCAATTGCGTTCAACTCTGCGTCATACCCTAAGGGGGGGAATTCAGTTATTTTCTTGTGCAGTAGCTCCTGTCTAAAGGGACGGGCAATATTCAATTGTTTATGCCAATGGGCATGAGCGCCACAGGCGACCATTACTTATTGCACATGTAGCGCCCAAATACACTGGGAGTTTGCTGTGTAAAGCGGATAAACTCATGCAAACTACTTTGTGCGCTGGCCAAATGGTAGTTTGCGCCCGCAAAAGCCTGACTTTGGGCGGATTTCTGCTCGCAACTTCATGAGGCTGTGATCAGAAATAATGGGTGTCCGCGGCAGCACAAAACAACTGAAATTTCCCCTAAGTGTTTTCCTAATAAAGTGTACGAAATCACAGTTGAAAATACAATGAACAGAAGCAGTCAAAAGCAATCTGCTCCTGTTCTCGCCTAACACTGCATATCCTTACCTCAGTGTCCTTATCAATGTATCTGTAATGTTGTATTTTTTCTGTCTGTATTTCTCTAGTTTATGTGCCTTAGTCCTCATGGAACTAGAACAGTACATGTTTTCCATATCTCCTAGCTGGATCATAGGTGTATTTATTACCGACTGACACATTGTAAAAGATCTAATTATTTCACTAGTGATTCTGGGAAGAATCCTGTACAACAGGCACTTTTATGCTTTTAGCAAAACTGGCTTAGTACCTTACCTGTTATTCCTAAATGTTTAACAAATTGCTTTTCTTACTATCCTCCCATGGTGTTATCTTTATAAATATAGCATCATTTACCCTACGGAATCACCCCTGCTTGCTCATATTGCCCCCTAACACCTTATTAACATTCATGAACTTTTTTATATCTGTATTTAAGATTTACCATACTTATACCCCTTTTACACCGGAGCTAAATCCTGGGTTATTGCAGGGTTAACCCGGGTAGCTCCTTGGTGTAAAAGGGGAAAGGGTTGGATCGCCGGGTCGAGTGACCCGGCAATCCAACCCAGGTAATTTGCAGGGTTTAACATGGGATTAACCCGTGAAACCCTGCAGTGTGGGGTCACGATGACCTGGAGCGCGCAGCATGCCTGCCGATTGGTCCGGCTTCAGTGGCGCTTGGAGATGATGTCATCTCCAAGTGTCCACTTCAACGCCGGGTCTATGCAGACCCGACTCCAGTGTGAACGGCGCCGACTCGGCAATGTCGTGGGTCGGCGCCGGCTATATTCCGGGTCTGATCCGGATTGGAACCCTGCTCCAACCCCGGGTCAGACCCGGAATTTAGGTGTAAAAGTGGTATTATCCTGTTGCCAGAAAATAAAAGGTCAGACATCTTACAAGCATCCATTAATATTTATCTCCATCTCCTCCAGCATCTATGAGCTGCTGGTTTCCCCTTAAATTTCACACACACATAATTGGAGTAGTATTGAAATCCCAATAAAGTCTAAAACATATCAAAGAGTAAATTTACTTAACAGCCGTTTGTGAAAAACGCCAATAGTTCGTCCGGCGTATTTACTAAAGTCAAAACCTTTGAAAAAACACCAGTTTAGAAGACACTACTAAACAACACTGCTATCCCGATTTTGTGAAATAGTAATTTGCCCCCATACATCAGCAATCTGAAAACCACAATTGAACAATTTGAAGATTTATTGCCTGATTTTAGGATTTCCCAATCTAGCAATCTGCGCCTATACAGTACAGATCTTTTTCAGTGATTTGCAGATTATTTTCAGCAAACACATATCTGCCAATCTTGAAAGGCCCATCATTTTACTAGTAACTGCAAATCTGCTGATCATGTCCATACACTAGCAATCTACAGCCCCAATAGATCTGTAAAATCCAACATGTTGGACAATCTGACTTAACAATTCCTATCACTTTTTGGTTGCAATCTGTGAAGCCCATACATTGCTGATGTGTTTATACAATCATTTGCAAATTGCAGAATTGCCACAATCGATTGTTGATGTATGGAGGCCTTTACTCATTCAACCAATGGACCAAATTGAAATGATAATTGGGTTCAATGAGGCTATACACAATCAGGCTTGATTACGGTCAGCCCTGTTGAATCTAAACATCACTTAAATAAAACCTTTCCAGCAATGTGAAGTTGGCCAAAAAGGCTCAACAAGCAGCACAGTATGTTGCGATCAAAAGAAAATTCAGAAGAGATGATTGAATTATTGAAAATATACCAGTCTGGAAAGGGTTACAAAGCTATTCTAATGGTGCATACTACACACAGTGAGATTTTCTTTTAGATATGAACGATAACGATTGTAACAATCGTTCATATCTTTGACATGTGGGGCACGCATTGATGAACGATGTTCCCGCATGTCAGATAACGATCTCTGAAATCTGATGTGTTTGCAGTCAGATTTTAACAATTTCTTCATTTTAATACTGTCAGAAATCATTCATCATTGGAAAAATCGTTCAATCGTTCATCTGACCGTGTGTATGCACCATTAGGCTCTGGGGGATGTAGTTTGGAAGCCGACGGTCTAAATGCCGACCACTGGCTTCCAGACTTTCTAATCCCGGCATGGTACTAAGGACAGGCGACAAAAACTCGACCCCTGTCATTAACGCTGGAAGACCGACGCCCGGCATACCGCGGGGGGGGGCGCATAGGTTTAGGGCTCCCGGGGGGGACTTAGGGGTAGGCACCCCCCTAGGAGGGTTAGGGTTGGGCTAGGGGAAGGGGGGTTAGGGTTATGCACCCCCGGGGGAGGTTAGGGTTAGGCACCCCCCGGGAGACTTAGGTTTAGGCTGCAGGGAAGGGGGGTTAGGTTTAGATACTCAGAGGGGGGATTAGGGTTAGGCACTGGGGGGGGGGGGGAGGGGGGAGTTTAGGGTTAGGCACCCTAAAGGAGGGTTAGGGGGTTAAATTAGGTTAGTTTATACTCACCTTTAGGACGATCGGGATCTTCACCCTTGTCGGGCTGCCATGCGGCAGGCAGTAATACCTACTACACCGGGTTCTGGAACTCCAGCTAAAGATATTATCCACAAATGGAGAAAACCTGGAACAGTTGTGAATCTTTCCAGGAGTGTCAGGCCTACCATAATTCCTTCAAGAGGCTCGGACGACTCATCCAGGAAGTCATAAAAGAACCATGATGATCATCTAAGGAACTGAAGGCCTTTCTCACCTCATTTATACCCCTTTTACACCAGAGCTAAAACCCAGGTTATTGCAGGGTTAACCCTGGTAGCTCCATTGTGTAAAAAGGGGACTGGGTTGGATTCCCGGGTGGAGTGACCCGGCAATCCAACCCAGGTAACTTGCTGGGTTTTACACGGGAAAGACCCATGAAACCCTGCAGTGTAAACGGCGCGATCCGAGTCACAATGACCTGGATCCGTGCCACATGCCTGCCGATTTGCCGGCTTCAGTGGCGCTCGGAGATGACGTCATCTCCAAGCGTCCACTTCAATGCCGGAAAAGCCGGGTCACTGCAGACCCGGCTCCGGTGTGAACAGCGCCGACTCGGGAATATTCTGGGTCGGCGCCGGCTAAATTCCGGGTTTTATCCGGTTTGGAATCCTGTTCCAACCTCCGGGTCAGACCCGGAATTTAGGTATAAAAGCAGTAATAATGTCAGTGTTCATGATTCCACCATAAGTAAGAGACTGAGCAAAAATGGTATCCATGAAATACTGCCAACCAAGAGGAACGTAAAGGCTCCTCTCACAATCGCCAAAGAACACATTGAAAACCTTCAAGCCTCTTGGGCTAATGTTTTGTGGACTGCTGAGATAAACATTTTACTTTCTGGAAGACATTGGTTCCGTTTCTCCTGTCTTAAAGCTAGCACAGCAATCCACAATAAGAACATGATACCAAAAGTTAAACATGGTGGTGGTAGTGTGATGGTGTGGGGATGCTTTGAAGCTTCAGGGCCTGAGCAACTATTGCCATAATTGACAGATGGTCTGATTCAGAGTTGGGAATAGAGAGAGATCTCTCTCTCAACTGATCATCTTGGTGAAACCATGCTGCACTGCAGGTGGGGCAGATTTAAAATGTGTGAGAATTAGATTTGGGAGGGATGTGTCCAAACTGACATCTAAATTGTAGAGTAATAAAAAAGCTGTGCATTATTTGTGGGCTACATGTAAAAGCAGCCAGTATTTACCATACATGCAAAAAAAAAATATTTATACCCCTTGCATTGCAACATGGTTTGTCCAGGTTCACAGTTAAGTGCTATCTCTTTCTCTATTCCCAACTCTGAATCAGGCCCAGAATCATGAATTCTGCTCTCTACCGAGAAATTCTGAAGGAGCATATCCGACCATCAGTCCGTGATCTCAAGCGCAGTTTGATTAAGCAGCAAGGTGTTGGATAACTTTTATCCTTCAAAATATTAAATGATCATTTAAAAACTGTATTTTGTGTTTACTCTATGTTTTATAGACAATTCTGTTTAAAAATCTGAAAATGTGACAAATATGCAAAAATAGAAAATATCAAGAAGGGGGCAAAAACTTTTTCACGCCACTCTACCTTGGGTGCTGAAGGAGAGAGGACGCCAGCAGGGGAGCAGCAATCCCAGGTGGGAATTAAGACGCAGCACAGTTATCCTTCCCAGAGTCCGTGTGCTGCAGCAATAGGTTGCAGACATCCCTCCTTTATGTTGCCCCCTCCTCCTTACAGCCTCAGCAGGACCCAATTCCTGAACCACGTGGCCGCACTTTTGCCACTGCAATGCTCTATTACAGTGGTCGGGGAACAGGGGTAAATTACCTCACATGGGGTAAAAATGAAATTCCTGGGGTAATGGACAGACAGCCGGGCATGCATATGAATCATTCTATAATATAGAATGATTCATATGCATGCCCGTCTGTGCCGCAGGGAGGTTCTAAGTCGGACACCCGCTGAGATGTTATTACCATCTCTTCTGAACTCCAGCTTCCGCCTCTCTCCATGTGCACTATGGGAGAGATGTCATGACGTCTCTCCCATAGTTCCGAGGAGCAGCCGGGCGGACAGGACGGCGGCAGATGCAAAAGCAGGCATTAAGGTAGGTTTTTTTTTATTGTACAAGCTGCACTACAGGGGCATTATATGGGGGCACTACTACAGGGGTATTATATGAGGGCACTACTACAGGGACATAACTATGGGGGCCCTACTATATGATTTCCTTCCTTTCAAATCAAGGGGGTAACGTTGGCGAATCTAAATATATTTTGGGGTAAAACGTAAAAAAGTTCCCTGACCCCTGCTCTATTATATGGTAGTCACCGTGCTGCTCTGCGTATTGTATGGCGGTCTCTGATGCTCTGCGTACTGTATGGCGGACACTGGTATGCAATCTGTATTTTATGGTCACTGTTATGCTCTCTTACTGGGATGCTCTGTGGTGGGTGAGGAAGTGTAGCACAGGCAGCAAAACTCACCTTTGGGGTTGATTGAATTCAGTATGACGCTCGGCTGCACACATATTGGCCATATATGGTAATGCGAACAACGCTTTCCCTCGCACCTCTATGCAGGTGCGAGGGAAACCTTTTGATGCCACTGAAGTCTCATAGTCTTTGCCCTGGGCGACAGAAAGTCTAACTTCATCCCTGCCTTTTTCTAGCTATACCACTTCTCTTAGAAAACCAGAATGAATTTTTTGCCTACGGTGTAGCATAATATGAATTTGGACCCTACCATGTGGAAATTAAATGATTTTGGGTCCTACCGTGAGGCATTTAAATTAATTTTTTCTCTACCGTGTGGCATAATATGAATTGGGGGTACCAATGTGTGGCATAACATGAATAGGGGGCAGGTATGGGCATATGCAGAATCTCGTGATCATTGAACAGGCATGTGTGGTGGTCTTTACAAGTGTTTTGGTCGGGGATGATATTCTGGATCCTAAACTTTTAAGCTGGCTCCTGTATTTTACAAAAATTTGTTGAGCCCTGCTTTAGGGTGCCTCTGGGAAGAATAGTGATATATGTGTGCGCTGTTGTCTCCATTCATCTGACAAAATGTAACGAAAATATGAAATAACATCCGTTTTCATAAGGCCTTGGTCTGTCTGTGATTAGGGTTATCCAGAGATATATACACCCATCAGCCATAACATTAAAACCACTGACAGGTAAAGAGAATAACATTGATTATCCCATAACAATGGCACCTGTCAACTGGTGGGATATATTAGGCAGCAAGTTAGTGATCAGTCAGTTCTTGAAGTAGATGTGTTGGAAGCAGGAAAAATGGGCAAGCCTAAAGGATCTGAGTGACTTTGACAAGGGCCAAATTGTGATGGCTAGACGACTGGGTCAGAGCAGTGGTTGGTACCTACCGGAAGTGGTCCAAGGAAGTACAACTGGTGACAGGGTCATGGGTGCTCAAGGTTGATTGATGTGCGTGGGGAGCAAAGGCTAGCCCGTCCGGTCCGATCCCACAGAAGAGCTACTGTAGCACACATTGCTGAATGGGCGACCCGCCGACTCCCGTACACTTGTTGCAGGGACCCACCGACACTGACATCTCAATTGGGCGCCCAGTTGTGATGTCAGTGCAGTTACAGAGAGCGGCCAATTGCTAAGTATGTATTGGCTTACCAATCGGCTGCTCGGTCTGCTGGTCTCTGGGTCGGCAAATATTTATAAACAATATCTTAAAAAAAAACAATAATAAAATGAATTGCATATGTATTTCTGAAATATTAAAATTCATGAAAAATATTAAATTGATAATAAAACTATAGCACATGTATGCTTTGTTTTACAGGGACATCATTTTTAATGATGCTATCAGGGTCTTACTGTGCTGTATGTGTCAAATTAGCAACTGGATGCCTGACCTCACTCCAAAATTACAGAACATCTCTCAAGTACCACTAAACTTCACAGAAAGTACCCATGGAGCTACTAGTTGTACCCCAGATTGAAAACCACTGATCTTAAGGTGCCTACACACTTGACAATGTGCTCACGATCCGACATTGTGTCCGGTTTCCCCTTGAACTCTCCCCAGCAGCCGTGGGCACAATTTGGTGTTAAAAACTGTCCAATGTGACAAACGATCTATCGTGCCTCCTAACTATTCCAGTGCATCGTGACTGAGATTGTCAGATCTGCCCTACAGCACGGCAGATCTGAAGATGCGATGTACGAACTGTGGGGACGCGCATCGGCATCGAGAGTGGACATTCACGATTTGGGCATATTTTACACGATTTGTTATCACGATGCGTCGGAATCCGGCAAATCGTGTAAAATATCGTTAAGTGTGTAGGCACCTTAAGCAGTTAATGTCAAAACTGACATGGCAGACCTGTGTCCTATACCCTTCTTCGGCACAAAGCATGACTGTAATAATCATGTTACCTATGACTGGCAAAGCTCAGTGCTGAGACCTGCCAGTCATATGGAGGCAGCAGCCTGTGGCAGGAGAGCCACACTGGCAACATAATAAACGATCTCCAGGGAAATGGTAAAGGTGCTGGCATCTAGGGGCGAGCACACATGGCAGCAGAGACTGAGGCATAGCGGAATACGGGCATACCTGGCGCCGGTGCGGGCTGTGGGCTTGTGTAGCTGTGTGATGGGGTCACCGACTAGTAACTGCTGGCAAACACTGAGTCCTTTCCGGAAGGAGAGTGTGGCGCTATGGTAACCGTACACGCTTCTGCTCAATCAGGAGCCAATCACGCCGGTTGATTTAAACTCAATCAATAGCAGCGTAGCTATTATCTGTAACCACCTCTAAGACGCATGAGAAAAGCATGGTGATTGGATGCTCACAATGTTTTGACGGTTATTGTACTCTAGCCGGCCGCGGGGCTTAGAAGCCGCCACTGCTGCTGTGTAGCTAGTAGCAGCTATACTGAGTGTGAGCCCATGCGCTGTGCCCACACCCGCCGCCTCTCACTCCATCCGCGTGTAGCCGCCGGCAGCGTTTCCGGCACGTCTCTGTGCTCCAGTCCCCAATGAACTAGGAAGGAAGTGCGTTATTGCAGTTCCCTGCTCTTGTGGCTGCTGCACATGACTGGAAGGGAGCTCTGAAACTTCCCTGAGGTAGGCAGGACAGGCAAGGCGTGTCACTGTCTCGTTGTTTTTTTCTTAATAATATTATTTTAGTTTTTTTAAACCTTACGACACATAATAAACACACCTTATATTATCACACATGCTAGCAAATTCACTGTGTATGCCTGTGTAGCTCCAACAGCTGCTGGAGTCTCCACTGGGGGTATTCATGAAACCTTGGAGACAAAGTACCAACCAATCTGCTCCTAACTGTCATTATGCAGACTGTGGGCTCTATTCACATAGAGCTATTTCACACATGCCGGTTCTTGCCGGCTAGGCAAGAACCGGGTGGCAGCCGGACGTTTTTTTTCTGGCACTCCGTGCCTTTCATAAGCAGCGGCTTTGAGCCGCTTTTTATGTCAGGTTTTTTTTTTTCTTATTGGGCATGCTGCACATGCGCGTCCGGCAGAAGTCCGTGTGTGTGAAAGGAAACATTGTTTCCTTCACACTACTGGCGTGCAGGGACGGCCACGGCATGGTACCGTCCTGCATAGTAGTTTTTTCCGGCTATATCACGGCGACCGTGCCGTGTGAAAGGAGCCTGTCCTTTCCCTGCAGTACTATATTTCACAGCCGGTTAAATACTGGGCGGCTTTTTGCCGCTCGGTTAAAACCGGCATGTGTGAAATAGCTCTAAAGGTGGGTACAGGGCCGGCTCCAGGCACGCTCCGAGCGTATGGCTGCACAAGTGCACCGGGGTCTGGACGTAAAAGATTCCCACCTGCTGCTGTAATAAGCTCAGGGGGAGGGCGCAGTGAAGGAAGGGGCAGAGGGAGAGCACGGGAAGGCGCTGGGTGCTGAGACACCTAGCATCGGAACTGAGTGGGTACACACCTTACCGATATATATGCAGACCGACTAATCCGCAATTCTATCTGCAGTGTGTACAGAACATATGTTCTGCATACAGACTACCTGATTCGTCATGACTGACATCACAACTAGACTGCCGCTTAGATACGCCCAATGGTTGAGCCACCGGCAGGTGTATGGGCGGTCAGCTGACCGCCTGTACACACAGCACAATGCACCAATATATCTGCAGATATATTGGGCATCAGCTGTGAAGCACAGTCGTAGTGATATGTCTGTGAACGACGCCGTGTTCACAGACATATCACTGGCCAACGCACACGATATATCGAACGGCCGATATATCGTATGTGTCGGCCCGTGTGTACCCAGCATAAGCCTTGCCGAGAGATAAAGTACCAACCAATCTGCTCCTAACTCATTTTACAGGCTGTGTTTGAAAAATGACAGGAGCTGATTGGTTGGTACTTTATCTCTCTTCAAGGGGGCATATTCACTTGGGAGCAAGGTTTTCACTGCAAAAAATAACGCGGACCTCGTGCCCAATTTTGGACTACCAGGAATGTTTTTTGGAAACCTTCCATTAGTTCATACTGAAGTATACATCTTTAAAACTTGCTGTTAAAGGGGTTTCTTTTTTAATGGTAATCAAATTATTCAGCGTGAGCACAGGCAGTAAATGTCACCAGAGAGGGCAATAACTGGCACTGTGGCATCCTATAAACAAAGGATGTTACAATGGTCACAATGCAAGGACTTATTCTCTGCTCCTGTCAAGATCAGAAAAGAGGAAAGACAGATTTAAAAGTGCAGGCTCGTGGCCTTGTACAGTTAAATAAAAAATAGTCATCAAAGTAGCAAATGCTGTACAAGTAAAAAAATAAATAAATCAATGTTAGACAAATAATTAGTCTGGGAATAACTAATATACATCTAATTATATAAACAGTAAATTACGTATTTACAATATTTGCACCTGGAATCACAGAAGCCTTTATACTCACCTTCCCATAATAGATATATTTTTTAAAAATCTGCTTTAATACTACCTGCGTTTTAATAAAAACATGGTCATCTGTCTACAAGGGGTGTCACACAAGGCAACTTTCAACAAGAGAGGACCACCCAGTAAACTATACAAATGGGCCCCCAGTACCTGTCAACCCCATGGAAAACCAATCATTAAAATTCTATTGCATTCCTTTTATACTGGAACCTCGCAGAGCTTATGAGGTGGTCACATATTGAACAACATGATATGCCTTTACATGAATTCCATAACTTTATGAGTGGAAAAGTTGTCCATATCAGCCAATCAGCTTCTAGTTATCATTTATCAAGTACATTCTTTAAAATGATATGCAGAAGCTGTTTGGTTTGATACCCACAAAGTCACTAGAATCAAGACAGATTGACTTTGATAATCCATGCAAACTAAGGAGCTGATACAGAATGAGTATCACAATAGTTAGTGTGAAGTGTCCTGTGTGAAATCACTCTCTGCAGCCCGTTCGGACCGAACCCTATCGCAGTAAGTAAGGAGCAGTCTATCGTGCACTCTTCCATCCGGCATCTCACTGGTGGGCAACGGGTGGGAGAGAGGGAAGCTGTGAGGCTGCAATGCTTGCCTCCAGTGCACGGTGGCTCGAGGTGAGTGGGCATCCTGACTTCCTCCTGGAACGGGAGGCCCAGACAGGATGGGTCAAAGTGAAGTGCATGGCCGGCATCCCCCTTCTGGCGGGGGAAGCTGTGAGCAGCATTGTGACATGACCAATAAGTCACACTGTGCTGATGTTCGTATATACGAAACATCAGTGTAGCGCAACTTTTGGCCCCGTCACTGTGTCGGTCAGCATGGAAATTTTGCCAGCCGGATTGTCCGAGACATATAGCGTGGGGAAAACACTGGATCAGCCATAACATTAAAGCCACTGACAGGTGAATTGAAGAACATTGATTATCTTGTTATCATGACACCTGTCAAAGAGTGGGATATGTTTGGCAACAAGTGAACATTCAGTTCTTCAAGTTGATGTGTTGGAAGCATGAAAAATGGACAAGTGTTAGGATCTGAAAGACTTTGACAAGGTCCAAATTGTGATAGCTAGGTGACTAAGTTAGAGCATTTCCAAAATGGCAGGTCTTGTGGGGTGACTTACCTACCAAAAATTCACCACTGAAAGCACCTACAATGGACACAGCGTCAGAACAGGACCATGGAGCAATGGGAGAAGGTGACCTGGTCTAATGAATGACGTTCTCTGGTACATCATGTGGATGTCTGGGAAGCAGTGTGATGCTCTGGGCAATGTTTGGCTGGGAACCTTGGGTCCAGGTACTCGTGTAGATGTAACTTTGACACCTACCTAAACATTGTTGCAGACCAAGTACACCCGTTCATGGCAATGGTATTTCCTGATGGCAGTGGCTTTTTTTCAGCAGGATAATTCCTCCTGACACACTACAAAAATGCTTTGAGGAACAAGGCAAAAAGTTGAAGGTCTTGACTTTGCCTTATAATTTCCCAGATTTGAATCCGATCAAGCATCTGTGAGATGAGCTGGAAATCCAAATCCCAGCAATGGAGGCCCCACCTCGCAATTTACAGGTCTTAATGGACCTGCAGCTGACATCTTGGTGCCAGATACCATAGGACACCTTCAGAGGTCTTGTGAAGTCCATGCCTCTACGGGTCAGAGCTGTTTTGGTGGCATGAGGGGTACCTACACAATATTAGGTGGGTGGTTCTAATGTTATAGATCAGGGGGTCCCAACCACGGTCCTCAAGGCACACTAACAGTCCAGGTTTTAAGGATAGCCATAGTTGAGCACAGGTGACTTAATTAGTACCTTAGGTATTTTGATTTTACCATCTGTGCTTAAGCATGGATATCTCTAAAACCAGGACTGTTAGTGTGCCTTGAGGACCAAGGTTGGGAAACACTGTTATAGATGATCAGTGTACAAGACTATCTGAGGGTCAACATCGCAGTGCACCATCCAAATCAAACTGTTTGCAAGGTTTGTACATTTTTATTTATATAATTCAACATTTGAAGGTACGAGCACAGAGTGATCACTATATTCAGGAATAGTCTTGCAGTAGACTGGATGTATAATGAGTTAGTGTTAAGATCTAAAATTTGATAAAGAAATGTCAATCCATTGTGATGCCAAGCACATAGCACAAAAGTGCCCGCCCTGCAAATGAGGGTTATGTACATTATTAGAGGTACAAAAGTTTTGAAGAGAGAGTGCAGCCTTAGCACGGCAAAACTTTCATGCTTTATACATAGAATAAAGTGATAGATTATCTTTTACAATATAAGGAAGAGTCACAAGGTTTATAGTACTCCGCAATTGGACTCTGGGGCACTGAAAAGGCGTTCTTTGGCATAACGAACAATGCCTCACTGTCTGACTGACAAATCTGGTTTTGGCAGATGCCAGAAGATCACTTATACCCCTTTCAGACATCTCGAGATTCCCAGGAATGTGGCCTGCCTCAGCCAAATTCCCGGGTAGCCGCAGCCGCCCCTTCAATCGACCAGGGTTTTTCCCGGGACTTAAGTCCCAGGAAATTACCCTGCTTCTGTCTGAATGGTGCTACCCGGGAATTTACTACTCCCGGGCAGCACCAAGCAGCTTTTACATGGAGTTGACAGCGCAGAGTGTCCTATAGGACGCTCAGCACTGCTGCTTTGAGTTGGCAGTGCAGAGCGTCCTATAGGACGCTCAGCGCTGCTGCACACCACCCCGAGTGCCGGCCGGCTGTGTACAGAGAACCCCAGCCGCACGGTGGGGACACCTGCCGGCGGGTCTCTGCCACAGCAGGCTGCCCGCCACGCCGTTCGCTGTGTCAGCGACACAGGACCCCAGCCGGACGCCGGGGACACCTGCGCTGGAGACCGCCGACTGGTTCCAGCCATAGCTGGCCACCCGCACTCCCACTGGACCACCAGGGAATTAAAAGAAATAAAAAAATAATAATTAAAAAAAAAAAAAACTGCATTATGATTGGCCGGCTTCCGGCAGCTGAATGATGACATCATCATCATCAGCCAGAGAGGGGATAGGCTAGGAGGAGCAGACGGCAGAGAAGAGGCAGGTAAGCAGAAAAACCCTGCTCTTGTCTGAAAGGGGTCTACCTGGGAATTTCCCGGGTAGACACTGTAGTGTGAAAGGGGGGGTCTCGACCAAATACCCGGGAATTTGCACAGGAGAAATTCCCGGGTCTGAGCAGGAAATTTTCCAGGTTCTATATCTGAAAGGGATATAACTTCCGCAATTTGTACTGCCAGCTGCAAAGTTTGGTAGAGGATTAATAATGATCTAGGACTGTGTGGGTTTGACCTGGGCCCCTTAGTTCCAGTGAAGGGAAATCTTAATGCTACACAATTCAATGATATTCTAGAGCAGTGGTTCCCAAACTATTTTGAATAGCTGCTCCCTAGAGTATAAGCATGTCCCACTGCACGCCTACGCCAAGCTTCTTATTGAAAAGCTCAGCAAAAATTATTAAATCAATTAAATTGTACTTACCCATCATCCTTAGGTTCAGTTATGTGGTGATAGACAAGGTTGCGCTTCTCTGTGTCCACAAACTTTAAAGCTGGAAGCCACCAGCACTAGTTTTGCCTATCACATTGACTAAAAATAATTTTATTTGGTACTGGACCATCAGCCCATGGCACCCCTTTAATAGATCTTAAACAATTACAGTTACATGGAATTCAGGCTTATATTTTTCCCAGACTGCATACTTTAAAAAAAATTATATTCACCCATATGCAAAATTGTACATACCTTGTGGTGTGCATGCCCCATATGTGTACTCATCACTAGTGTGCACTTGTACCTATGGTAAAGCTGGCCACACATCTAAAGATTATCTGTCCAACCAGCTTGTTGGTTGATTGTATACCTTACCAGATTTTCATTCCAAGCAATCAGCAATTTGTTCCCAAACACTGGAAAATGGACAAAAACTGTTTGAATAAATAGTTTAGATCAAACACTTAACAAACTTGTCTGTTTTCTGGCATTTAGGAGCAAATTGCTGATCATCAGTTACTCCCATACGTTACCAGATTTTCATTCCAACCAATCAACAAGTTGGCTGGTTGGATGTAAGTTGGTCTAGTGTGTGGCCAGCTTAAGTGTGTATATGTATGACTCTGCAGTACCTATGCTTGGCCTATGCTCAGCTGTGGTACATGCAGTGGTGTTAAACATGTATGATATGCTCCACCATTTTCGTATGTTCAACTTTGCATTAGCTCCCTTGGTGCAATGTTCTACTGTCAACATACTTTTGACAATTTAGTATAGATGTAAGTGCATGTTCAGGGGGGAACACATAAGAAAAGTATATGTACAAACCTTTTTAAGTGAAACAAAATGTTGTTGCAATATCATGTGGTAGAGATCGTGTGTGTGTATGCGTGTATGCGTGTCTATGTAGAGTATATGTGAGGATTATAATTAGGGACAGCTGGAATTTGCATCTTCATTTGCATACGTTAGTGTGTCTTTTCTACAATATGTCACATTGCTTCTTTGGAGAATGGGGTTGGCATGTAGGATGGTACCTTTGGCCCCCATATTGAACCTGATATACGTTTCATATTTTCAGTTTTAGTATAATAGATGTTAAAGGAAACACCTAAAGAGACTTCTCATGGAGACAAAAGAGTATGGACAGTTTCAGGGGAGTCTGCAGAAGCGCAAGAAAAATAAGGAGTAGAACATGGTAAGCAGAAATAATAATGAAAAAAGCACCTATTAGAGATGCCTCTAGCTGTAGAGAGCCATAAATAGGCCCAACTTAGTATAGTTCTGTCATTTATCTTGAAGCTGCACGCAGTTAAGCTGTGACAATCAAGAAGAGCTGACAAATCTTAAAGACAGTTATATCACTAACGTCTGCTATTTAGGTTATGTGTGTTCATGTAAATTACCTCTGACATTTCACACTGACCTTTAATATTGTAATGTAGATATTTCATTGTTAGCAGTACCATATCTCAGCATGAAATTAAACAAATAAATTATTCATTGCCCTCTTCACTATAGCTCTTTCTACTAATATTTATCTATCATTCATGAACAGTACTTGTTTAAATCCATTGTTTTAAATTCCTCTCAGTCCTAGCAGACTGTGTAGATCCAAACTAGCACTAGTGGTAGTACAGCAGCGGCATGACAATGAGCTCTGTATCATGCATACAGTATAGCCAGGCATTTCTTTCATATTCTCTTGAGATTGTATCAGTAGTGATTATTTTTTCTGCTTCAGTAACATTTAAACAGTATAATATCTAACTCACACATGAAATACACATATTTTAATTAATCAAGAGCAGCTAAAGCAACTATTGATTTAATTGTGCTCAGTCCAACATGAGACACAGCTGTATCTCATGCGTTAGGTATATAACATCCCAGCATGGCCAGGGACATGTATGAAAGTACTGGACTGCCCTGTTTGCCTATTAATATGGCTAGCATTGCTTCAAATGGAGAATTGGGGACTTTAAAAAAGATTTGAAAGTTGGAGTGAATTTGACAGAAATTTTGGTGACCAAAACAGATGAACTTGCTAATATTTCATGAGTGTCGGTGTCTAAGGTGGTGTCAGTATGGAACGCTGAGGGAAAAACATCATCAGCAAAGGGCAACTGTGAGCAGAACTGCCTACTCCAGGATAGAGATATTCATGCATTCATTTGAAGTACAAAGCAAGATCAGACAGAGCAACTGCAGATCAATTGACTCCAAATTACAACCTGTGGTGCAATCAGCCAGTTTCATCAACAGCCTGATGAGAACTCCACAGAGCAGGATATCAAAGTTGGATGGCGGAACTTAAATCACTTATCACACTTGGCAATGAACATTTGCGAGTTGAATTCCCGTATCTGAATCCTATCAAACTTTTATTGGATATTCTTTATTCATACATAGAGATGTTTCTTTACACATCTTGGCTGCAGTCGCGCTTAAAAGCCCCACTCAGAGCACCAATTCCCATGAGACTCTGGTAACGTCGGGCATCTTTTTTTTGCATCTTTTTTTGTCGACACTGCGTCTTAGTCAAAATGTGATGGCACTAGGACTCATCAGAAGACCGTGATGATTAATATGATATGCGAGACTTGTATATTTGTGTGCGACTGAGTCTCCGAATCTGTATACGCAATGCTAAAGTGTAGCCGTGGCAGCTCTTTTTATTTCAAGTTCTGTTGTGCTTACATAGAACCACTTGGCCCATCTAGTCTGCCCCATTTTTAAACATATTGTTACCTCAACGCTTATTGAGCCTTACTTCTTTTGAAGAATATCCTTATGTCTATCCCATGCACGTTTAAATTGCTTCATATACAGACTCAGTTGCACACAAGTGCCACATATCATGAATCAGCACAGTCTGTTGGTGCGTCCTAGTCGCATCGTATTGCAACTTAGATGCATTTTCAGCAAACAAGAAAGAGGCCGGACTCTAGCAGAGTAACACGGGGCCTGGCGGCTCACGCACATCAGGCAAGTCACGCTGCATGGCGTATTGAAGTTCGATGTATGAGGACACCTGTACATCATTCCTCTTTCCCTTGGCAGCATTATTACTGCCCCTTATATCCCTCTTTGTCCATCTTTTCTGTGTAGTACCCTTATAAACAAGTCCTCTTCATCACCATTTTGTCCCACACATCATCATCACCGTGCCCCATCATGGCCTCTTCATCATTATAATAATGAAACCCAAATCCTCAGTTGTCATTAACCGCTCTTCCTGCACCATAATTAACCCCCTACATTATGCATCATATCCCCACATTATTAGCCCTCTAAGTAATCTGCCGTCCTATAATTAACACATCGTTCATCACCACAATGCTTCTCTTCATTTACTAAGATGGGAACTGACCAGATAGTCTGAGTACTTCTGTGCCACTGTGAAGCCTGGGCTGCTTGATCATACAGGGGAATGGTTATGTAATGCCGGCTGTCGGGATGCCCCCTGTGACAATATCGACAGCGGCATCCCGATGGTTGGTATCCCGACAGGGGTCGGGTAAGTATACTTACCTTCTCCCCCTAACCCTCCCCTTTTGTAGCCTAACCCTAACCTTCCCCATCCCGCACCCTAACCCTCCCCATTAGTTCCTAGATCTAAGTCTCCCACCTTATTTTAACTCCCTTGTCGGGATTCCAGCGTTGTCATAGAGACCGGTAGCCTAACTACATCCCCATACAGGTCTGTGGTCAGTTCTTCTCTGAGCAATTTTAATTTGGTGCTTGAGATATCTGTGTCTGTGGTCAGAGCTCTTTGCTGCTATTGTCTATCAAGCTTTATCGTCTCAGCGCAACATGATACAGGTGTCCCCGATTCAAATGTTCCCCTATGCAGCCTCATGCCTGGAAGTGGTATGAGGAGATGCATAGGGAGCTGGCTAATGCAGCCAGCTAACTGTGGCAGGGAGCTCCAAATGAGCTTACCTTCCGTGGCCAGGAAACCGTGCCCGGGGACCCTGCTTGCCCACCTCTGGAGCTCAGACTCAGGCAGGGTAGCAAGCTTGGTCCCTTAGCAGATTCCTGGAAGTCCGTTTTTGGAGGGAGATCCTTATCTACCCAGGCTGTATACAAACGGAGCGGAGCCGTGGGCGTTGCCCAGCTCCGAGGTTGAGCCCAGGCACAGGGGAGTCACCACTCCCCCTTGCCATAAGGGACAATGCTAAACGTGCATGTGACTAGCAACAGGTCATGCACTTATGATGATTGGTTGGAAACCACAGGGCGGGCTTACCCCCTGTGGAAATGTGTATTGGAGTGGTACAAAAGAAGGCTTTGTGCCTAGAAATATTGTACATCCTTGTAAATCCTGTGTGGAGAAGAATTGCTATAGTATCTTATGTATGCTGATATTCCCCTTCAATACGAAGGGAGGGTCTTTTTTAAGACTGAGAGCAATAAACACTGTTGCCTTTACTCCGACTATATCTATACCCTGTGACCAACAGAATTGCGCCAAAACGCTATTCCGTTCTCCTGCTGTTCTGGGTAAGAGCTCCGTGTCTCCAAGTTCAAGCCCTCTGCCAGCTACCGTGCAGACCTGGTCCATTGCGAGGGATCCGGTGAGAACAGCAGGCACCAAACAGGAGGTGTGTCCGCAGTTAATCAAACGCATACGCAGCAGAAGCGGTTCCAGGTGCCGAGGCAGGAGCCTGATTGTAACGTAAAAAGCGGTTCCAAACGCCGATGGTAGAGTTTGGTGGTGGCAGCATCGTTACACGCCCACGGCGCAGTGGGCGGAGTCAGTGACAGGCGGTCACTGACGGTGAGAGTGAGTCTGAAAGCGCTAACCCGTGACCAGGGCCGGCCTAGGCGAAAGGCGACCGGTCATACTAATAATTTCTTTGAAAACGAATATATGGTTGACCAGCATGGATGGATTCTGGGGAAAGTTCCCCAGGTATATAGAATGCGGTGTTATCCCCAGCAATGTTTTAAAGCTGGGCGGCATTATGAAGTAGCTGGGGGAGCTGCAGAACCAAACCCTATCGAACCCTGTCACAGGAGGTAAGCAGCAGCCCATCGTGTACCCACCCAACATCTCACTTACTATTTGGCAGGCTCCGGGTAGGAGAGGGGGAAGCTGTGAGTTTGCAATGCTTGCCTCCAGTGCAGGCCCTATCTAATAATGGTAGGAGGTTTGTAAAATGTCATCTGTAGGTAATTGTGCAGCATTAAGTACTGTAAAAGGGAAAAAGTACGTTTAAAGATTGCGGACAGAGAGGCTGATGTAGAGTTAAACTAATGCCCATTTGCAGAGTGTATTTGCATGAGGCCACATTTACCTTTACAACCGACGAGGTGGAACTGGGTAGTAATGGGGTGTTCTCACTTAGGCAAAGTTGAGTAAGGGTGTGTTCATGTAAATGTGTTCTATGCAGAACTGGACATAATTTCGAGATGCGTACAACTTTACATATGGGTGAATATACACAGCTTTTCGTGCACACGTCTTTGAGTAATACATGCCCAATTTACTTCCAATTTTGCCTCATGCCCAGAGTGACCAGGATAAATTTGCCAAATAAAGGTTACATCCATTCAGTAATGAATAATTCTACTGAATGAAAATCCTTATAGCAACAATACAATAGAATAATTCCTGATGATTGAAAAAACTTCTGCCCAAAATCAGCTGTTTAAAGATACGGACGTGGCTGTCAAAAGGTAGCATTTCATACTGTAGCAACATCTGTAACCATGGAAACAATCATTGCATTTAACAATCCTGAAATGTGTTCTGTTGGAATGGGAAATTGTCTTTGCACTTGGAGAATAGAACATTTTACAGTGTGCTGTTTAGGGTTTCTGATTTAGTGAGCGACTCACATTTCTAAATAGTTTTCATAAGATTTGGCTTAGAGACAGAAGGTTAGGTAATATAAAATAGTAGGTTGTCTGTGAAAGCTGCTACCTTATGTTGAATGCTTGGATGAGAGGAGAGTTTGTGAACTTTACCCCTGTGGAATGGGTTAATATAGGGCACAGTTCCAGTCTTCACCCCTCCAGCCTCACATGCCAAGATGCAGAATACCTGGCCAGCTACACAGGTAAGACAGCCATTCTAAGTAGCCTTTGGCTTTCTCAGATGACCAATGCTGCGACCGGTCAATGGTCGCGATGGTGATCCAAAGCTGTGTTTTCGGACACAGCACTTGGATCTGCAGTGCTGTCAGGTGCATCTTTTCTCAGATGCCTCCTGCTGTATTAGTATATTTTCACATCGTTGCTGCGTCCAAAGACGCAGCAGCGATGTGAACTGCGTCCGTCTCTGAATCAGGTCCAGAGATAGGTGCCACTACTAGCTTAAATGTTGACCAGTTAAATAAATGACCAGTTGTATTGTTTCTTCTCCATTATATATTTTACTACTTGGTCTCTGAATTTTTAATGGCAGGAGGGACTGAAGTCTGTTTTACCAAAATGTTTAAGACGGACGCTGAGCAGGGATATATTAGCCCAGGTCCTTGCTCTTCTTAGAAATTATTCTGCAGTTTCATAAATGACCCTTTTATTTCTACCATTATTGGCCCACACAGATTTGTCCAGTTCGGTATGAAGCATAGATTTACATATATTAATAGGAACTTCCCTCATTTTTCTTAAACCTGTGTAATCAGGCACAGATGACCATGGGATTGTGGCCAAGCAATCCATGAACATGGTAACATGCGCTCTTGGTCTTAAAAGGCATCACATTTTGAATAAAGCATCTATCTGTCAGAAAATTGGAGTATTTTTGTTTTATTCATCAACTAGCTGCTGCCTACAGCTTTGCCCACGAAATCGCTTCTGCCAACATTTTTTTTATTTGAAGTGTTCTAGTTGCATTTGCTTTGAATAGGGCCTTTGTAGTGATAGTGGCCCACGTGACCAGCAGTGCTATACAGACTGGCGGCAGCAGTGACTTCACCCACCAATGTCACTGTGTGTCCTGTGCACAGATTGCTATGTAGCCTAGCTATATTCAAGTGAACACGTGCCCAAAATACCTCTCCCCCCACTCCTTACCGGTAGCGCGCATGGTGCCACATCTATATCTTGCATTGATGATGTCAATAAATTGTGATTTAGTTATTGCTCAGCTTTAACTAGGATAGATCAAGATGAACAAAGTGCAGGTTATTTCTAGGAGTTCCACTACAAAATGATGCAGTTTTTATGAAAATCGTCTCAGGAATTTTGCGCCAACTTGGAACAAACAGACAGACACAGCGTCATTAGTTTTTTAGTATAGATGAGGGCTCTACAAAACATCATCTGTTACCTTGTGATGGTCTTTATTTATTTTGAGTTAAGCGGTTTTGTGTGACCAAAGCGCTCTAAAACCTATTATTCTTGTGACGGGAGCAGCTGTTGATATCGGAGGTAACCAACCTCTGGTTATATATTGTTTAACAGATTTTGTTATACATTAGCGCTCAGACCTGTGTGGAATGATCCCTATAAATGAAATCTTACAGTCAGGATTTCTTAATAAAGTATTAGCATTTATTAAAATCTTAGTATTAGCATCAATTATTGGAATACTGTTGATATAATTCAGGTATATTAAAAATAAATTGCGTATGGTATGTGCTCTGTAAGTAGTAGCCAGCTTGCAAGGTGTAAAAGTTGGACACCACGTATAACAGGAAAATAACGTATGGACAAATGTCAAACGGAGGGAAGGGGTGGATGTGTGGGATTGTGTGGAAAACAAGGACAACTGTGCCTGGTGTTGGGGTAGGAGGAGATGGGGAAATATGATAGCGGATCCTAGTAAATATTGTCCCAGTAAAAAGTTATTGGTTACTGTGTCCAGAAATGGTCCTTCGATGATGTATAGGGAGCTCCCTTTTAAGGGTGTCTTTGTGGATGTAGTTTTGATCTCCTCCTCTCCAATTTGGTTTTATTTTTTCAATTGCTGTGAACGTTCGTTTGCTTGGGTCTCTGTGGTGTTGTTGCTTGAAATGTTGGGAGACGCTGTGCATCTCAAACCATTTATGATGTTTCTCCTGCGTTCTCCAATTCTCTGGTTTAGTTGTCTGATACTGCCAACGTACTGTTTTCCACAGGGGCATTCTAGAATGTAGATCACCCCTTTTGTGTCACGTTATGAATTGTTGTATCTGGAAAGTTCTTTTTGTTACATTGGAAATGAATGTTAATGTTAGTTTGGTTGTTTTGTTTTCCATGGTGAGACAGTTTTTACATTTTCCACATCGGAAGAATCCTTTCGTTCTGTGTGAAGTTGGGGATTTTATGGTTTGATGTGATTGTGTACAAGTTGTTTCTTTATGTCCGGGGCCTTTCTATAAACTATTGATGGTCTTGCTGGAAGGATGGTTCTGAGTGTTTTATCTTTTAGTAGTATCTTCCAGTGTCTGTTTAGGATTCTTTTTATTTGTGTTGAAGCTGTATTGTATTTTGTTATGAAGTAACAGATTGTTTCTTCTTGTCATCTGTCTCATTTTTGTCTTTGTATTTGAGAAGTGTCTTTCTTTCTTTGTTCAGAACTTCTGTATAGGCTGTCTCTATTAGTTCTTCTCTGTATTTCTTTTCTAGGAGTTGTTCTTTAAGTGTTTCTGATTGTTGCATGTAATTTTCTGTGGTTGTACAATTCCTCCTGATACGGGTGAATTGTCCCTTAGGGATATTTCCTAACCATTGAGGGTGATGTCCACTTGTGGCCAGGATGAGACTGTTGACGTCCACGTTTTTGTAGTGGGTTTTCGTTCGTATTGCCCCTTCTTGTATGTATATTTCCAAGTCTAGAAATTGGACTGATGTTTTGCTGTATTTAGTAGTAAATTTTAGATTTCTATTGTTATTGTTGATTTGAGATGATGTCCAACTTTTACACCTTGCAAGCTGGCTGCTACTTAGAGAGCACATACCATACGCATTTTATTTGTAATGTACCTGAATTTTATTTATTTTATATCTGAAGGACAGGAAAGAAGTGTTGGTGTTCCTTAGTAATGCTGGCTCTTCACACTGTATATGCTAGCACACAGTTGTCACCCAAATCATATGCAGAGTTCATTGCTGACACATTTCCTGCTATCTGTTACTATACGTGCGAATCAACATCACAAGTTATAGCAGCTACGTAGAGTTTCATATGTTGATATTTTTTTGGTATGAATTGTAATTCACCACTTACACATAGGGGTCAGGTGTAGTAGGTGATGTTCAGAGGGCCAGTAGCCTTTAACATATTTATTCCTTGCTAACTCCCTGTTACAGGTGCATCTAAAACCACTTCATTAGGGGGCTGTGCAATGTTTCAAACATTTTAGAGAACTGTGAACTTAGGCCACACCCCTTTAAAACAAATAATGGGACACTGAATTGAATGGCCCCCAATAAGCTTAATATGTATGCACACTATAATGTTTAGCACATCTTTGTGGGTAATGCCTTTGTAAATACAAAGAGCTGTACTATACTTTTATTCTTAACTAGCTGCTGTGCCTGGCATTGTCCGGTTAATTTCTTATGGTACAGTATTTGGCATTTTTTAAAGGATTGCTGTGTGAAATGAGCAATTCATTTCTAATGTTATTTGCCAATTTTTAAGAAATGTGTGAAATGATTATGCTTTTTTTTTTTAAAACAATGCTATAACACTAGAAAGAATTATATGAAGAATACATTTAAAAATAAATAAATAAAAAATAAGAGTATGTATGATTCTGTACCTGGTCATAGCATCTCTTTTTAGCCGCGTATGCACTAGACGATATGCTCCATGAGCGATATCATCTAGTGTTTCCCCTGAACTACCGGGCTCAATGTCATTAACGACATTGAGCATACACTGAACAATATCGTTCAGTGCTGACACCCTCCCTCATCCCTGAACATGCATAACCTGACGATAACGTCAGGTTGGCCTGCATGTTCAGGCGATGAAAGATATCGTCAACGGGCTAGCGCATCGTTGGTCGTTTACAGCATGCAAACTGGACGATATTGGACGCAATGAACGATAATATCATTATCGTTCATATCGTCCAACTTATCGTCTAGTTCTTACGTAGCTTACACTTGTTTGCTTGTGAATAATGTTAAGAAGTTGTCATTGTTTTATTCTGGAGTTTCCTTGCTTTCATCATGAGGTGGTGTTTGATGATTAAGAATGGGAAATGATAGAAGAGTTTGCTTATGGAAAATAATTTCCAAGTGCAGCCTCATTTGCTGATGATTGTGTGCTTGTATATACAAGTTGTTTATTGTCTTTTAATGCACAATCCCTGGCTAGGCATCAAGCAACGATAGCTGCAGCTGTCGGAATAGTCAGTGCCACTGACTGTTTATACACGACCTGGCACATCGGCGCTGATAATCACAGGGTCACATAACACCCAACCCCACAATAATACCTGGGGGAGAAGAGGTATCAGTGCACATACACAAGTGGGGGCAATGTCAGTGCTGTGAAGTTCAGCATCTGCTCACCAGTTTCAATCTGCCATAAGCCTGTGCTGGACGGGAGTGGGGCAGCTTCATCCTCCTGTGAAGCTTCCAGCTGCCGCTTCTCTGCCTCAGGCTGTGTTCACCTCCTCCGGAGGCTCAAAAAGAAATCCGCGTTAAATAGGGCTTTCTGCCCTTATTGCGGCAGCCGTGAACATGTTAACCGATGGCTCCAGGTACTTATTCTGGAATCTATGGGTTAAAGCATATTAGCAGCAGATTTTCTGCACAAGGAAAAGGTCGAGGGTATGACCATTTTCCCAGCATGGTAAACTAGCAAGGCTAATTGAATCCGGCCCTTAGGGGCCAATACAAAAAGGAACAAAAGTTGTCTGTAATTGTACCTGCATTGTGTGCACAGAACTAAATGCGTATATTTAACCATATGCTGAGTTGTACTCATCTCTGTGGCTAGATTGTGCCTATATGTATGCTTCATAGCCTTCATCAGTGTGCACTTACACTAGCACTATCACTATCCCTGGTACCAAGTAATGCCACTTCAAGTGTAGATGCAGTCGAAATGCGTAAGCAAGATACTCTCAACAAAACCAACTTGCCTTCAGCTCTGCATTAGTTAGTCCTTAGTGTAAACAACACAGGTGCACCTAGTTTCACACTACAATGATTCTGTTGTTCTCTGTTTAGATGGAATTTAGAATTGAACGTGAATGGAACAACACGCCTGTATCACACGACCCAGTGACTATCTGTCTGAAACCAGCGCATGGAGGGCTACAAATGGATGTTACTGCTCCATTCTTCAATGACCCTCCTGCACCATCTGGCCCAGCTGGAGAGCCTTTCAATGAACTTTGGGACTATGAAGGTTTGTAATGTTTTTAATTATAAATTGGCACATATTTATTTTTTGTTTGTTTTATTATTTAAGCCCTTATAAAGCCATCTGGAATTTGACTTATTCCACACACCAACTCATAATGACAACAAAGACTCCTGAAGATCAACCAATTACGATATCACAACATTATCCTCAACCATGAAATGGTTACTTATTTTACTATCAGGACAATAGAATTTGATCTTCAGCCAGACAATACTGCAGTAGTTTAACATTTCTATATATTATAATTTATCTATTCATGTCTGCTTATGATTTACCCCTGAAAAATTAACAACAGGATTATCCTTTCAAATTTAGTTATTACATTGATATTAATTTGATTATTTTCTCACTTATAAATAATAGTCAACACACAGTTTTTTAGATAAAAAATTTATTTTCATAAATTCTTTCAATAGAACAATTAGCTTCGTTCTATTTCTATACATTCATCAACAACACCCTGTTTGTGTCTTCTTTATATGGGAGGATGATTCTCCAATATATTGATAATTGAAGGAGTACATTTTTGTATATAAATGTGTGCAAGCACCTTTGGCATACTATTTTATTCTTTCCTTTCATTTATTTTATCTATATTTTTAAACACTTCGCCGTCATTTTAACTTTCGGAGGGGGATAAACATATAATTTTAATGGATATTTAATAAAGGTTATTTTTTACATACTTTTGTATTTTCCGACCAGTGCACCATAATACTACCCCTTTCCTTCCCAATGTATACATAAATTGGTAGTTTGTAGCACACACCCTATAGAACTCTATTGAACCTTGGTTCCATTTGTGACATCCAATATACCAACAATTCTATAGGGTGTTTGTCGGATCGGACCAGTGCGGTTTTTCTTTTTTTAACTATGATTACCTGAGAACAGCTAAAACAAAAATAGACCTAATGAAAGCATAAAAGCCCAAGTCAAAGTGATCAGTGCATAAGTTGTAATAATAGGTGATAAAGAATTTACATGAGGTTAGCGACAATGATGAACAGGTGGATAAGATGGGACAGGCCAGAAAGGAGGACTAATGAAGCAGCCAGTATTTTCCATTAATCGGCAGATCACCTCTTCTAATCTGATGCTTTACCATCAATCAGTACTTGTACATTTTTTTTCACTACATTACTCTAATTACTTTGGCACCAATAAGGCAGCTGACATAATATTTGTATATCATGGGGTGCTACCAGTGTATGTTTTGAGAACACCCCCCCCCCCTTTGCGTATATTTACATTTATGAGTAGTTAATTCATTCTGACACTTAATGATTTAACCACTGATTAACCCAGCAGCGCTTACGCTGAAATCTACCAATTGATCCACCGACCTAAGTAATCTCTGGGTGTCACTTCTTCCTATTATATAATACAGTAGACATGATGTAACAAGCAAATATAAAGTCACATTTGGTGACAGGTTCTTTCCAATGTAAAAATTAAAACAAACATAGACGCCAAATAAGGACAGTCCTGACCAGCCTACAGGGAGGCTCCGGAGGATGTTTTAGATTTGAGACTGTAAAAATGAATCAAAATTGTATAGATGTTTCCTTTCTTTCTTCTTCAGGGTCCATAGGGATCCACAGGGATACCATAGGGAAAATGTGGTTGGAGTGATTCAGGCACCAAACAGTTAAGCTTTCAGCTCCCAGGATGCCTCAGGTCCTCCTCCATATATACCCCTGCCCTGGCCACAGGCATTCAGATTTGAGTTTGGTGTGTCAGGATTCAGGATTCAGATGCACCTTTTATAACATGGAGACTGCTTAGGCAGTCCCAAGCTTTTTATTTTATGATTTATTTTTTTCTTTAGAGCAAGCAGCACTAGGCGTCCTAAGGACTAAAGGACGCCTCTGCTGCTGCTGTTGCTCCAACTACCCCCGCCGGAGCAGCAACACCAGAAACTGGACTGGTGATTTCGGCGGGCACCAGCGGAGCTTGACTAGCGTAGATGCTGGGACCCGAACTGCAGTCGGAAGCACGGGGACGCAGGTAAGGTGGTTCCCCGCTCACTGGGAACTACTTGGCAGAAGCTACTGGTCTCAGGAGGTTTGGGTCTGGTCTCTCTTTCCAGAGGCCAGGTTATTCAGTGCTCAAAATCCTACCAAGCCTTTTGCTTTGAGCAGTGGATTCAGGGCCCACAAGTATATTGTATATGCATTGTATGTGACTTTTGCTAGCTCTGCTGTGTTGCTACTGCCTTTATTTTCTGTACTGTCAGGTATAACCATCACTACTGTTTCTCCTCAACCCTTTGCTACAGGTGTGTGGGAAATATTTTTTTTTTGTGTGTGTGTGTTTTCAAATTGTACTTCACATTTGTTGTATTATTTATGAAGGCAGCCACATTTGCACTTACTTATCATGTCTAAGAATAAGGGTAAACAGGAAACTGATTAAAAGTTGTTTGGTGGGCTTATCCCCTCAGGACCTTATACATGATGGTTTGTGTGCTGTTTGTTATAAAGAACCACCTCACCAGTCCAGTTTACCAGCCCCTGTACAAGGTGTCCTCCTTGCCTCAGGTTATGACGCACCTAGTGGACCGTTTGGCTACTCCCACGCTGCCTCCCTTAATGGGATACCAACAGCAGTTGCAGCCTGCTATGTTTGTCCCCTCTGTACATGCTTCCTGGATGGATCTTTATGTCCACTCAAGTCAGAGTATCGCTCAGTCAGCTGCTGCATTTCAGCAAATGTTGCAAGCAAACAGACCGGTAGCCACTAAAGTGCCTAAGCGAACAATATAATTTCTACATCAGGGTCCATAGGGTATCCACAGGATATCTTGGGGTATAGGTGATGACGTCAGGCATGGGGCACCATAGAGTTACGTTTTCAGCCTCCCAGGATGCACTAGGGTCCCCCTCCTATACCCCGCCCCCGAGCCAAGGCATCTCAGTTTCGTTTGGTGCATGGCCGGAGTCGGATGCACCTGTTAGAGGGGGGCTAAGGATAGCCCCTGAAGTTTTCTTCAAAGCAGCTGTGGCTGCTCATCTGGATGTACAGCATGGACAGTCAGTACTGACGTCCATGCTGTCTTCCCTACACCCCCGCCGGCACCAGAACGCCAGTACTGATCCGGGGATGCTGGTAAGTATCTGGGGTCACAGCTAGCGGTGACCCCAGATGTTTGGGACCATGGCCGGATCCAAGGGGGCAGCAGGTAAGCAGCGGGGTCCCGCGGTGGGACCCTGCTGACACATGGTCCAGAGTCCCCAGGCAGGGGCCTCCCTGGGGACTGGCTGCAGCGTGGAGCCAGGTACCTAACCTGCGCTTCCACTACCCCAATGGGACAGCTGACCGCGGCTGAGCGGTAGCACTGCGGCGTCCCAGGGGTTAAATGCATGCCAGGGGAGCGCGCCTTCCCTGTAACACAGCTGGCGCCTCCCCCGCTGCACACAGCCCTCTCTGCTCAGCTGACTGGCCCTGTGGCAGCGCTCCTCCCCCAGGCCGGCCTAATCTCTGCTCCTCGGTGGCCATCTTTCCTGGAAGCATGGTGAGCGCTGTTGGACGCTGAAGATCGGTGGCATCGCGGTCTGGGTCCCCCGGCATACCTCTCCTCCGTTGGCTTAAGGTCTGTGTATGCAGCGCTGTGTCCTACCAGGCTCTGTGTCTGCGTAGTTGAGAATCAGCGCTGATAGTGCAGGAATTGATTTCTTTGCATTGTATGTGACTTCTGCTAGCATCTGCTGCCTGTACTTTCACTTTCTACTGTCAGCCATTTCACTGTCCCTGATCTTTTTCTGCTAAAGCCCTTGCGGTGCGGTGATTGCAGGGTGGTCTCACACTGTACTAACAAGTATCAGTGAGAGGGGTCACATACTTATCATCATGTCTGAGAGTGACTTTCCTCTCCAGCTTATGTGTACTACATGCAAGGTACCAATAGCGGAGGGGGAGGATAACGCAGAGGGGCTATGTCGGCAGTGTTATCTATTGGCGTGGCCAATTACTGTCACGGCTCCGGTACAGGAGCCGCCCTGGGCTTGTTTCGCCAAAGCGCTTACAACCCTCGTGGGCCAGTTAGCTCCGCAGCCTGCGTTCTCACAGATGGGATTGTCCCAGCAGTCAGTGGCGTCGTCGCCCATGCAGGGTTTCCCGAGACAATTGATGGTACCCCACAGTCTCCCTATTTTCCCTCCCCAAGTCTCTCAGGAGCCTGCGTGGGTTAATTCACTGACAAGTTCTGTACAGAACTTGTCGGACGTGTTACAAGGGGAGTCTGTGTTGAGGCCACATAAGCGGCCGATGGCGTCTCTGTCCGCTCCTTATGAGGATGACGACGTGACGTCTGATGATGGGGAGATTCTGGATCTTTCTGACCAGGAACCTCTCCGTACTAAAGAATCGGACGCTAGGTCCAAGGTGTATATTCCTGGACTTATTCGGGCAGTCCGCACAGCTTTAGTGATTGAGAATGAAGATCCTCCGGTGTCCTAGTCTAAATATGCCTTTTTTAAGGATATTAAGGGTGACGCCACAGTGTTTCCTCTTTAGGGTCAGTTAGTGGACCATTTAGAGGAGGCGTGGAAACATCCTGGCAAACGGTATCAGCCTCAAAGACGCTTGGCGGTGGCTTATCCGTTTGCGGATAATTATTTTTCTAAGTGGGAATCCCCTCCACAGGTGGATTCTCATGTGACACGCCTAGTTCGTAGTGCCACACTGCCCATGCCCTCCATGTCTTCCTTGAAGGATGCTACGTGTCACGGCCAGGGTATTTCAGCATGGTGCTAGGCGGGTGTTACCTGTGAGGTCGTTGTGGCGCGGGCTGTCTGGTGGCGGAGCTGGTGTCTGGCAGGGGGCTTTGGCTGCGCGCGTTGTTGTGCAGCCCTGTGGTCACTCTGCGCTGGTGAGGCCTGGCGGCGTCTCCGTTCCGTTTGGCATGGGCGCCGCCATCTTGCCTTCTGGCCATGTGATGCGGCTGGCCAATCCTGGTGAGTCACATGTTCCCTCCGACCAGTAACAGCACGGCATGGGGTATTTAGGAAGGGTCAGTGCCTTCCTTCTTTGCCAGTGCAACGTGTATCTCAGCCTAGCTGAGAGGGAGTTCTCTGTGCTTTCCTGTTCCTGTGAATTCGCTGTCTGCCAGTCTGCCTGTCAGCTCCTAGCTCCCACTGGACTACCCCGCTTCCTCCATCACCCTTGCCCATACCTGAGTGCCTGAGCCTGCTGACATCCTGCGCTTCAGTTCACTGCCTGCAAACCTGGCTTGCTTATTTTCAGTTCACTACCTACAAACCTGGCTTGATTATTTTCAGTTTCACTACCTGCACACCTGGACAGCTCTAATTGTTTCTACTTGGACATTAACCCTTTTGCTCCCACCACAGAACTCTTGTGCACATTTATATATTCCTGGACTTTTATTTACTGCCACATTATATGTCTACTCAAGCACTTATTAAAAATCCTAGTTTTATTTTCAAATCTGCTTCTGTGATCGCTCCTGCTACCACCCCGGGTCCACAAACAACCCAGAACAAAACACTACGGACCGTAAGGTGGAGATCTGCCTAAAGTCTGTTTATTCCCTTGCTATGGCCATTTGTTGGGTAGCCAGAGCTATGGAGCGCTGGGCTGATAGTTTGGAGGCGTCTTTCGATTCCGACTGTTCGGCTGAACAGACCGAGTTCATAGGCAATCTCCGGGATTCGGCCACTTATATCAATGAAGCGGCTTTGGATATCAGTACCCTGGCGTCTCGGATTTCTTCGGCAGATGTAGCTGCTCGTCGCACCTTATGGTTGCGATCTTGGAAGGCGGACGCTGATTCCAAAAAGGGCTTGGAAGCTTTGCCTTTTAATGGAGAAGTCCTATTTGGTCCGGATCTGGACAAAATTGTAGCCACGCTGGCGGAAGCCAAATCTGCATGTCTCTCGTCTTACAGGGCCCAGGGTAGGCCTAAAGTACAGTCTTTTCCCCGTTAGGCTGGCCCAAAAAAACGGCCAAGCCCCGGAAACAGGCCTGGAGTACCAGACGTCCGGCCCCTAAGCCAGATGACAAGCCTGCGGCCTGACGGTCCGGGCCTCCCTTTGGGTGATCCCAAAGTGGGAGGCCGCCTGCTGCAGTTTGCCCAGTGTTGGTCGGTTACCACGACAGACACTTGGGTTCTCGAGGCGGTTTCTCATGGGTACGCCCTCTCCTTTCGGCACAGGCCCCCGTCTCGATTCTTCACCACAGGTCTTCCATCAGACCGGAACAAAGCCTTGGAACTGCGGAAGGTTTTGCACACTATGCTCCAGGCTGGAGTTATAGTGCCTGTTCCATTCTCCCAGAGGGGCCAGGGTTTCTATTCCAATCTGTTTTTGGTGCAGAAACCCAATGGGTCGTATCATCCGATCCTCAACCTCAAAGCTCTCAACAGGTCTTTGCGGGTGCCGAGGTTTCGGATGGAGACCCTACGGTCCATCATTCTGGCGCTGGAACCTGGGGATTACATGGTGTCGTTGGACATACAGGGCACTTACCTACATGTCCCTATTCTTTTACGCCATCAACAGTTCCTCAGGTTTACAATCCGCAACGACCACTTTCAGTTCCGGGCGTCACCTTTTGGGCTGGCGACAGCACCACGAGTATTCACCAAGGTGATGGCGGTCATGGCGGCTTCCCTGCGGCTGCAGGGAGTCCGCATGTTGCTGTACTTGGATGACCTTCTGTTGGTGGCAGGATTTCCAGAGCTCCTTCTACGCCACTTGGACCTGACCATTGCGGTACTGCAATGGCACGGCTGGTTGATAAACTGGCAGAAGTCCACCCTGATCCCGTCTCAGAAGATTCTGCACCTCGGAGCTTTATTGGACTCCGGACAGCAAAGGATCTTTGGGACGGGGAAAAGATCTCTGCCTTGCAGTTGAGGGTGCGCAGTTGTCTGCAGAATCGCTGTGTGTCTCTGCACTCGGCAATGAGGTTACTGGGCTCCATGGTGTCAGTATTCAACATGGTGAAATATGCCCAGTTTCACTCCAGACCTCTGCAACAATTGATCCTGTCCAAATGGAATGAACTGCCTCAGAGTCTAAAATCCCAGACGATGGTGCTCACTCCGGAGGTTCGCCTGTCCCTAGTCTGGTGGTTGCAGACGACCCATCTCAACAAGGGTCGTCCGTTCTGGGTGGCGAATTGGGTCCTGTTGACAACGGACGCCAGTCTTCGGGGCTGGGGAGCAGTCACGGGTCCACACTTGTTCCAGGGCAGGTGGTCTCGGGCGGAAGCAGAGCTTCCAATAAACATCTTGGAGCTCCGCGCGGTTTTCAATGTTCTCCAGCAGGCACATCGGGTTCTCCAAGGTCACCCAGTGCAGGTCCAGTCGGACTACATAAATCGGCAAGGAGGAACCCGAAGTCGGGCGGCTCTCGTAGAGATGTCCCGAATCCTGGTTTGGGCGGAGCGCAATCTCCCAGCCATATCAGCAGTATACATCCCGGGAGTCCTAAACTGGGAGGCGGACTTTCTCAGTCGCCAGGACGTTCATCCGGGGGAATGGTCTCTGCAGCAGGACGTCTTTCAACTTCTGGTGGACAGGTGGGGTCTCCCAGAGATCGACCTCATGGCGTCACGGCACAACAACAAGTTGCCGGTGTACGGGTCTCGCACAAGAGACGAAAAGGCGTCTCTGGTGGATGCTCTGTCCGTCCGGTGGACGTTCCGGTTTGCTTATCTGTTTCCTCCATCTTCCACGGGTAATCCGGAAATTCAAACAGGAAGGAGGGATGCTCCTGTTGATAGCTCCCGCGTGGCCCCGGAGGCACTGGTTCTCAGACCTCGAGGGACTGTCCGTGGACATTCCTCTGCGGTTGCCGTTACGCCCGGACCTCCTGTCACAGGGTCCTTGTCTTCACCCAGACCTGACTCGGCTGTCTTTGACGGCGTGGCTGTTGAGACGGCCATGTTAAGGTCCAGGGGGTTTTCCAGCTCTGTAGTGCAAACAATGCTAAGGGCTCGGAAACCATCCTCTGCAAGGATATACCATTGTGTGTGGCATACGTTCTTCCAGTGGTGTCGGCAGAGAGGTTATGCTCCTTGGGAGTTCGTCTGTCTAGAGTGTTAGCTTTCCTACAGGCGGGACTGGACCATGGGCTTCGCCTTGCGTCTCTGAAAGTGCAGGTGTCTGCCCTATCCGTCTGGTTCCATCGTAGGATTGCTGCAATGCCTGATGTGCGCACCTTTATGCAAGGTGTTCTCAGAATTCAGCCACCTTTTGTTCCACCGGTGGTGCCTTGGGATTTAGCTGTGGTCCTGAGGGCTCTCCAGGGACCGCCGTTTGAACCACTGGGCTCAGTGAACCTCAAATGGCTGACAGCTAAAACAATTTTCCCTCTGGCCATTGCTTAGGCCAGACGTGTTTCTGACTTAGGGGCTCTCTCATGTAGACCCCCTTTTCTGATTTTTCATAGTAACAGGGCGGTGCTGCGCACTTGTCCTGGTTTCCTTCCTAAAGTTGTTTCCAGTTTTCACATCAACGAGGAAATCGTTGTGCCGGCTTTTAACTCACCTGATCTTTCAGTGGGTGAGGCCACTTTGGAAGTTGTGCGGGCCTTAAGGATTTATGTTGACCGCACTTCTTCGTTTAGGAAGTCGGACGCCTTGTTTGTCCTCTATGGCTTCCGTAAAAAGGGTTGGCCTGCTTCAAAGCAAACTTTGGCAGGCTGGATTCATATGGCCATTTCTGAAGCTTATCTTCATGAAGGCCTTCCGGTTCCTTCTTCTGTGAGGGCTCATTCCACTAGGTCTGTGGGTCCTTCGTGGGCTGCTCGACGTGGTGCCTCTGCAGTCCAGATCTGCAAGGCTGCCACATGGTCCTCGGTCCATATCTTTGTGAGGTATTACGCGTTTGACACCTTTGCTTCTCAGGATGCTTCCTTCGGGCGGCGGATTCTCCTTTCAGCACAGGAGCGTCCCCACCCTTAAAGGATACTGCTTTGGGACATCCCCAAGGTATCCTGTGGATACCCTAATGTAGAAAATATGAGATATGGTAAGAACTTACCTTTGTTATCTCTATTTCTACGAAGTCCATAGGGTTCCACAGGACTCCCGCCCTGTCACACCTGTGCTGCAGATGGGCTTTGCTCTGGTCACCGTTTTTTCCGTCTCCCTCTGGTGAGAATGTGATTCTTGTGTGTGTCCAGTTCTTTTTTCTCTCTTCCTTCTCCTCCTCCGGCCTATGGCTTGGTACGTAACTGAGATGCCTTGGCTCGGGGGCGGGGTATAGGAGGGGGACCCTAGTGCATCCTGGGAGGCCGAAAACTTAACTGTATGGTGCCCGATGCCTGATTTCATCACCTATACCCCAAGGTATCCTGTGGAACCCTATGGACGTCATAGAAATAGAGATAACAAAGGTAAGTTCTTACCATATCTCATATTTTTATCGGTCTGCTCAGCATGTAGATTCAGACGCATCGGAAGAGTCAGGTGATGTGTTCCGGGTTCTTCTCCAGGGTCTATCTCAGGAGAGGAGGACCATCCTTCTACAGTACATCTATCCTAATATACAGGATGATGAACGAGCTCCAAGACCTAAGGCTCCAGTGATAAAATACCAGAAGGTGGTAAAAGCTGAGTTTCTTAAGTCTGAGCAGCTCACTGAACTTATGGAAGAAGCATGGAGTAACCCGGATAAATGGTTCCATGTTACAAAAAGGATTAGCATCTTTATATCCTTTCTCACCTACTGAATGTACTAAGTGGGAAGTCCTTCCTACTGTGGATGCTTATGTGACACATTTAGTCAGGAGTGCTACGTTGTCTCTACCGTCAGCATCTTCCCTTAAAGATCCTACAGATAGAAAACTTGAAACATGTCTTAAATCAGTGTTTTCATAGTCTGGAGCTGTTACTAGGCCAGCTTGGGTATCCAAGGCTGTTGAAGAATGGATGGGGATGTTGGAAGATTACCAAATGCTACCAGAGAGCAGCTGACGTATATCTCCCACATATAGGAAGTGGTCTCCTATTTGGGAGAAGCTGCAATAGATTCTGGCCTACTGGCTTCTAAAAGCATCGGCAGCTTAGGTTGTTGCTCGTAGAGCCCTTTGATTAAGATTATGGGATCCAAGAAGGCTCTGGAATCCTTACCTTTTTATGGAAACATACTTTTTGGAGCAGAATTGGATGGCAGCCTCAAAATCAACAGCTACATCAAAGTCTAGGCAGTCTCTTTTTCTGAGAGCAAAAGGACAGTCTTCCTCCAGACCGTCTTATTTCTCGCAGTACCGCCAAGCTAAGAGGTCCTGGCCGGTCAGACGTCCAGCCTCTACGCCGGATGACAAACCCTTTGCCTGATGGGCCACCTCCTGGGGGATCCCAGAGTGGGAGGCTGACTTCTTCAATTTCCGGACCACTGGCATCAAACAACAGATGCCAGGGTCCAAGAAGTGGTCTTTCAGGGATATGCCCTCACTTTCCGGAGGCATCCTCCCCAGAAGTTTTTTTGCACAACTCCCCCATCAGATTCTATCAAGGCCTTGGCCCTCCAGGAGGCCATCTGCTTCCTGCTGTGGGCAGGGGTGATATTCCCTGTTCCTGTGGGTCTGAAAGGAAGGGGTTATTATTCCAATCTATTTTTGGTTCAGAAGCCAAATGGGTCTCATCGCTTTATTCTAAATCTAAAAAACCCTCAAGTTTATCCATGTACCCAAGTTCCGTATGGAGACTCTCCGGTCAATTGTTTTGGCGGTGGAACCTGTGGATTTTATGGCTTCCATGGACATTCAGGATGCGTATCTGCATGTGCTTATTACGCCATCTCACCAACTATTTCTACGGTTTGCTGTCCTGGAACAACATTACCAATTTCAGGCACTGCCCTTTGGTTTATCAATTGCCCCTCGGGTCTTCACCAAAATAATGGTGGTTATGAGGGCCTACTTCAGGCGTCAGGGAATCAGAATACTGCCATACCTGGATGACCTTCTGATATTGGCACAGTCTCTAGCTATTCTACAACACCATCTCCAACTGACCATTGCCTGCCTACAGAAGCATGGCTGGATCATCAATTGGAAGAAATCCTCCCTTTCTCCAATACAGCGGATGGTACATTTGTGTGGGCAGAGATTCTGCCAGAGGACAAGATTTTGGACCTATTATTGCGTGTACGCAAATTGTTTCGCAAGCAAAGGGTATCTATTCTTTTAGCAATGTAGGTCCTGGGGTCAATGGTATCCACCTTCGACATGGTGGACTATGCTCAGTTCCACTCCAGGCCTCTGCAACAATTGATTCTCTCCCAGTGGAATGGGCAGTATCATCTAATACCGTCCCAAAGGATCCTTCTCACTCCGGAGGTTCGTCTCTCTCTTGTGGCTACAAAAGGCTCATCTGCACAAGGGTTGCCCATTTTGGATTTCAAATTGGGTGCTCCTCACCGCGGATGCCAGTCTTCGTGGATTGGGGGTGGTGACAGGTCATCATACCTTTCAGGAAAGATGGACAAATACGGAAAGTCACCTGCCCATAAACATCCTAGAGCTGCGCGCAGTATACATAGCGCTCATCCTGGCACAGGACCACTTCCAAGACAGGCCAGTCCTGATCCAGTCCGACAACGCGACCACAGCAGCCTATCTCAATCATCAAGGAGGCACGTGAAGTCATGCAGCCATGAGGGAAGTGACAAACATTCTGATCTGGGCAGAACGTCATCGTCCGGCTATCTCAGCAATATTCATCCCGGGAGTCCTCAACTAGGAAGCGGACTTCCTAAGTCGTCAGGACATACACACTGGAGAGTGGGCTCTCCACCCGGGGAGTTTTCAACTCTTGGTGAACAAATGGGGCCTACCAGACGTAGACCTCATGGCCTCACGTCACATCCACAAGGTCCCCAGGTAGGGATCCAGGACCAGCGAGCACTCAGCCGCCTTCGTGGATGCACTGGCAGTGAGATGGGATTTCAAGCTGGCGTATCTCTTTCCTTCGAATTTCCTCCTCCCAAGGGCCCTAAGGAAATTCAAGCAGAAAGGCGGAACAGTGATACCAGTAGCTTCTGCTTGGCCCAGACGCCATTGGTTCACCTAGATACGGAATCTGTTCATAGACACTCTATTTCCTCTTCCTTTACGGCTGGATCTGTTAGCGCAGGCTCCCTGTCTGCATCCGGACTTACCCCGTCTGGCGTGGCTCTTGAGTCTTCCATGTTAAGATCCAACGGTTTCTCCAGCTTTGTGATTCAAACAATGCTTAGGGCACGAAAACCTTCCTCTGAAAGGATCTAATACACCATCTGGCATTCTTTTGGTCAATGGTGTTCCCACAGAAAGTATAACCCTAAGGTTTTTAGGGTTTCCCGGGTACTTGCTTTTCTCCAGGCTGGGTTAGACCTCGGTCTCCGCCTTACCACCCTGAGAGTACAGGTTTCTGCTTTGTCAGTTTGATTCAAGTGAACGATTGTTTCTTTGCCGGATGTTAGAATTTTTTTTCAGGGTGTTCTCCGAGTTCAGCCACCCTTTGTCCCACCGATGGCACCATGGGATTTGTACTTGGTTCTTAAGGGGCTACAAGCTACCCCATTTGAGCCTCTGAACTCAGTAGATTTGAAGTGGTTGACAGCGAAGACACTTTTTCTCTGTATCTCTTCTGCATGCAGAGTCTCTTGATTTGGCAGCGCTCTCTTGTCGCCCCCCCTTTTCTTTCTTCAAAAGGATAGACCTGTCCTCCATATACGGACGGGTTACCTTTCTAAGATAGTATCTTGTTTTCATGTGAATGAAGAGTTTCTGTTTTCAGCTTTTCAGTCTTCAGGCCTTTCTGTAGGGTGAAGCCTCCCTGGATGTGGTTCGTGCTCTCCGTATCTATGTGGATTGTACAAGCTCTATTAGAAAATCAGGCACTCTTTTTGTGTTATATGTTTTTCACAAACGAGGTTGGCCAGTTAACAAACAAACTCTGGCTCGATAGTTGCTATGACTATCTCTCAGGCTTACACGTAGGCTGATCTCCCTGTTCCAAACATGATGACAGCACATTCTACCTGGTCTGTGGGACCATCGTGGGCATTTCGTTGTGGTGCCTCTGCTGAGCATTTGTGCAAGGCAGCCACGTGGTCTTCTGTCCACACTTTTCTTAGGTTCTACGCCTTTGATACTTTTGCCTCTCGGGATGCTTACTTTGGGCGACGGGTTCTTCTTTCTGCTCAGGAGCGTCCCCACCCTTAGGGGAACTGCTTTAGGACATCACCATGGTATCCCTGTGGATCCCTATGCACCCTGAAGATGAAAATGAGAGTTATGGTAGACTTACCTACAGTCAGGTGCATAGATATTGGGACATTGACAGAATTTTCATTTTTTGGCCTCTATTCACCACCACAATGGCTTTGAAATGGAACAAACAAGATGTGCTTTAACTGCAGACTTTCAGATTTAATTTGAGGGTAATTACATCCAAATCAGGTGAATGGTGTAGGAATTTCAACGGTTTCTATATGTGCCTCCGACTTTTTAAGGGGCCAAAAGTAATGGGATTATCAACTAAAAAGCTATTTCATGGACAGGTGTGGGCTATTCCCTTGTTATTTCATTATCAATTAAGCAGGTAAAAGGTCTGGAGTTGATTCTAGGTGTGACATTTGCATTTGGAATCAGTTGCTGTCGACTCTCAATATGAGATCCAAAGACCTCTCGCTATCAGTGAAGCAAGCCATCATTAGGCTGAAAAATCAAAACAAACCCATCAGAGACAAAACAAAAACATTAGGTGTGGCCAAATCAACTGTTTGGAACATTCTTAAAAAGAAAGAACGCACCTGAGAGCTCAGCAACACCAAAAGACCCGGAAGACCACGGGAAACAACTGTGGTGGATGACAGAAGAATTATTTCCCTGGTGAAGGAAAACCCCTTCACAACAGTTGGCCAAATCAAGAACACTCTCCAGGAGGTAGGTGTATATGTGTCAAAGTCAACAATCGAGAGAAGACTTCACAAGAGTGAATATAGAGGGTTCACCACAAGATGTAAACCATTGGTGAGCCTCAAAAACAGGAAGACCAAATTAGAGTTTGCCAAACAACATCTAAAAAAGCCATTACAGTTCTGGAACAACATTCTATGGACAGATGAGACAAAGATCAACTTGTACCAGAGTGATGGGAAGAGAAGAGTATGGAGAAGGAAAGGAACTGCTCATGATCCAAAACATACCACCTCATCAGTGAAGCATGGTGGTGGTAGTGTCATGGCGTGGGCATGTATGGCTGCCAATGGAACTGGTTCCCTTGTATTTATTGATGATGTGACTTCTGACAAAAGCAGCAGAATGAATTCTGAAGTGTTTCGGGCAATATTATATGCTCATATTCAGTCAAATGCTTCAGAACTCATTGGACGGCGCTTCACAGTGCAGATGGACAAAAGACCCGAAGCATACTGCAAATGCAACCAAAGAGTTTTTTAAGGCTAAAAAGTGGAATGTTATGCAAACCCAGCGTCTGGTGTTGTCTATGAGTTCCAGACTTCAGGCTGTAATTGCCTGCAAAGGATTTGCAACAAAGTATTAAAAAGTGAAAGTTAGATTTAGGATTGTTTAGTTTGTCCCATTACTTTTGGCCCCTTAAAAAGTGGGAGGCACATATAGAAACCGTGTAATTCCTACACCGTTCACCTGATTTGGATGTAATTACCCTCAAATTAAATCTGAAAGTCTGCAGTTCAAGTACATCTTGTTTGTTTCATTTCAAAGCCATTGTGGTGGGGAATAGAGGCCAAAATATGAAAATCCTGTCAATGTCCCAATATTTATGCACCTGACTGTATGTTAACTCATTTTCTTCGAAGTCCATAGGATCCACAGGGCACCCACCCTGATACACCTGGCTGCATTGGGTAATTTTTATTTCGATCATGGATTCCCTCATCTTGTATGAGAGTGTTTCTGGTGTATAGTGTTCTTCCTTCTCCTGAATGCCTGTGGCCAGGGGTGGGGTATATGTGGAGGAGAACCTGAGGCATCCTGGGAGCTGAAAGCTTTACTGTTTGATCCTTGTATCACTCCAACCACATGTGCCCCATGGTATCCCTGTGGACCTTATGGACTTCGAAGAAAAAGTTAACAAAGGTTAACATCTTTGCTTTTTCTCAATGAAGTCTCACTTAAAGTGCACGTGCTTGGCACAGCTTATTTATCATATGCTGTATTTTATAATCAATGTATGTGTAGTAAAATCAGAGCACCAAATATTTATAGTTGTTAGCATTTCTCTGTTTGCTAAAATGGTTTATGGTTTCCATTTGGTAAAGACAGGATGCAGTGAAAAAGAGCACTGTGTGATGTGTTTTGTTCTCTGATGCTGTTGTTCAATTTTTGACATGTTCTACACATAAACATTAATATCTATGGATGCCAACATCCTTCCTGAAATTCATCTTTAATGGATGAATAAACAAAAAGTGCAAATGCAAAAAAATTCTTATCAGACTATTACATCAGCTAATGGGTTGGGGATGGGAGCCCAGCACTCAGATGACGGCTGTCAAAAGACCAACAGCGGCATCCTGATGCTGGGAATCCTGACAAGGGACACGTAAGTACCCTAACCTTCCCTCCTTCACCCCCTAACCCTACTGTTCTGCACCCTAACCCTCCCCGTTTGTGCCTAAACCTAACCCTCTCCCCTTAATGCCCAAACCTAACCCTCCACCCTATGTGCCTAACCCTAAACCCCCCCCCAAGGTGGTGCCTAACCCCCCCTATCCGTAGCCTAACCCTAACCACCCCCCTCACGCAGCCTAACGCTAAACCCCCCGGGCTGCCTAAACCTAATCCCCCTCCCGCAGCTAACAGCTAAGGGCGCCCGCTGTACTTACCATCGGGATGCCGTCAGGATTCTGGCGCCGGTGTCCTGTCCGTGTTTTGGGATTCTGGCGCCAGAACATCCCTCAGCGGACATATATAAATGCAAACCATTTGTAGAGAAACTTGAAAGCTGATGAAATCTATATATAATGCAGGCTTCTATCCCCTACACAAATCACTTGGCCATCACCAACCTATCAAAGCTCAGACCTGCACTGGAGTAAATGAAGATTCCGTAATTGAATTGTCATTTGTTATAAACTCTTAGATCCATCAGAGCTTCCTAAATACCAGCTGTGCAACAGAGTAGCTCAGCACATACTATACATATTATCTAATTTTGCAAACGTAATTTTCTTTAAAATCGCTAAACATAGACAGCATGTAAATCCACATGTTTAAATCTTCGTCTTTACATTATTAGCTGTTTATACACAATTTTCAATATTATTCAAAGTATTTAAATGACTGACAAATCCCCTGTACAAAATCCTCTTTGGTGAAAAAGATATGTGACAATCTGTCACACAATGAGCTGAATATGCTAACTTGGAAACTGGGAACACAAATTGATTTCTATGTTTTCCTGCTAATTATATCGAAAACTAGTTGTGAAATGTTTGCATGGCAAACGTAATCACAAGTAAAGAAAAGGTGCTGTTTCGAGGCATTCTTTAAATACCTAAAAAATAATGCATTATAAAAACAGTGTTATAGCACCATATACAGTAGATTGTGAGCAGGACCTTCCTACTGTCTGTTTGTTAATACAGTACCCAGTCTTGTGGTATCACTGTGTTTGTTTGCATATGTAAAGCGATGCAAAGTATGCTGTGCTATATAAAAGTTAATAAGTAAACTAAAACGTTTTTAAGGCACTATAAAGGGCAGAGGCCCTGATTCAGAGCCAGACGCTCTGTCAGAGCGCTCGCTCTGAATCAGGGCCGTCCCTCCTCCTTTTTGGAGCTGCCTCCTGGCCGCTCGCATAGCTGTGAGCCATCGTTATACGGGTCTCCCGCATGCGCACGACGGAGCCGCCTCCGTCGTGCGCATGCGCACTTGGGCAACATCGACCCGCTTGCGAGCCGTCGTTACACGGGTCTCGCACATGCGCACAACGGAGCTGCCTCCATCGTGCGCATGTGCACTTGGGCAACATCGGCCCGCTTGCGAGCGCTCAGCACTCGCGAGCGGGTCTGAATCAGGCCCAGAGTGAGTAATTCCAAATTCCCAGGGGTTTGTGGCATGTAGTGGACTCTTGAGTATGTAATGGGCAATATCCTTACAATAGTATTTTATTATAAAGAGCTTGTTTACATTTTATGAAAATTCATCTTTTTTTTCAGAAAGTGTTTATGAATATTTTCCCTTTTAATATAATCTTAAAAGTACATTCTAAATAACACAGAGAATATTTTTTTTTATTATTATTTTACTTTATACTACAGTAATAGACCCATTTGCCTGCATTACTACCCCTCCCAAAAATGAATAGATATTTATTTACATACACTAACCGAATAAAGTCAACAGTGTTATAAATAAAAACCTTATTTAGATTTTGTCCCACATAAAAATGTTGACAGTTGGTCTGAAAAGTATAGGCTAGTGTCATAATGGAACTTCAGACTAGGGTCCTGATTCAGAGCCGCTCGCTCTGAATCAGGGAGTGTTTTGTTTTTTTTGTCTCCAACCCGCTCGCAAAGCTGTGGGTGACCACCCACAGCTTGTGTGAGCGGCCTGGAGTCTGTCGCGATTATCGCGACCATCGGGCTTGTAACGAGACCCTGTGGTAGGGTCTCGGCTCCCGCAAGCCCTTGTGGACTTCCTGCTCTAGTAGAGTAGGAAGTCCACCACTGACATCACTAGTGATGTCAATAGGGCCGCCCACAAAACGCCAGGCATTCCTAAGGGAACGCTTGCGTTTGTGCAGCCACCCCCCCTCCCCGCCTACAAAACGGGGCGAGCTGTCACACACCATCGACATCCGCCCCGTCTTGTAGCGAGACCCGTAGCAACTGAGCTGCAGTCGCTTGACGGGTCTTGCTCATGCCGGCGGTGGAGCATGCCATTGGGGTAACATCGAGCCGCTTGCGAGCAGCTCTGAATCAGCCCCTAGGTCTCGTATTGCCAGAACTATGCAGTGTTCTGAAGTCTCCATACTGACATAGGGCCGGATTCAGAGATGGACACAATGTCGATGGTGGACACAGTGGAGCGATTTTTTTTGTCCCATGCGGCACATCTGCACTGCACACGCATGGATTAGCTATGGCAATTGCAGGGAGGATTTATTAGCAAAGTGAGTGACAGGTGGGCAGGGTAAGGTAAGAAATATGCAGGCGTGTTGGGATCGTTTTCATGGTGTGAACTAGCAAGCCTCTGCAAATAATTTTGCAGCTGCAGAGACCCCTTTGTCTGAGGAGAGACACTCTGTCTGAGACAGCACAGGCTTGCCCAAAAGGTCGATGTGCAACCGATGTTCCTGCTTTTGTAACTGACCGGCGGATGTCAGACACTGGAGGTGGTCGTCTCATGCTGCAGGCTGAGGCTGGTGTTTGCATATTTTCGTCCGTATGGATTCATTGCAGTGGGATCTGTGTCCACATCTGAATCAGGCCCATAGTGATGATAAGACTGTTTTTATGTCTCATGTGGCCACGTCCCTTGTGTGACAAGGCAATGTATTTTCTGTCACTATGGTAGCATCAGTTTGGCACTTTTCTGCTTTTTAACTTCAATTCCTATCCACAGTTGCACGTCCATCTGTCTTTCTCCCGCAAAAGGAGAATACACACTAGACGATCCTTATGAACGATATGATCGATAACGTTATCATTCATATCATCCAGTGTGTATGCACTGAACGACCAACGGTGTGAGCTCCCGCGTGTCGTTAACAATATCCCCAGTCGGCCGAATGCAGCATGCCCCCACCCCCACGCCGTCATTCATCGTGGCCAACATTAGTAAGTGTGTATACACTTACCAATGTCGGCACCCCCGCCGGGTCCCGCTGCAGACGATATCGCCACATACAAACATTGTCTAGTGTGTATGCGGCATAACTGTGACAACTTCTGCACATTGCAATAAAATTCCCTACATTAACCTATCAAACTATGCAATAAAGAAAGCTACTTTCTCTCAAAACATTATAACACGGAGTTAGAATATGTAGGTCTGCAAACGTTCTCCCCTGAGCTCTGCAACCTACTTTATAAGCGTTTGTCTACTCCAATCAGTTATCCAGCAGAAAGGACTAGTGCCACTGGGACTAGCATTAGTTTTATTTTCAAAATCATAAACTGTATCTTAAATAAACTGCAGTTATAACATTGTTACAGTCCACACATAACCTCACACATTGTCTTTCTTTCACATCCTCCTGATATTTGGCCGACATTCCTGTGTGACTGGATCATGCAGCCCACAAGAAACTCTGCATTCTGGTTGGATCAAAATGCAATAAATAGCACCTATCCTTATGTATCAATGCCTATTTCCCTATAGATTGTAAGCTTAGGAGCAGGGCCTTCCTACCTATATATCTGTCTGTTATTACCCAGTTTTGTTCTATTTATGTTTTGAATTGTAAAGAGCAACAGAATATGCTGCGCTATATACGAAACTGTTAATAAATAATTCATTGTTTGTGTAAATGCTGTTCAGTGAGCTACATGCAAATATTTTTTTTTTTTTTTCAAAGACAATTTTATTAGATGACTGTATATGTTATACAACAAATGAAGAGGAGCAGCATATATTATTAAGCAATGACAAAACAATATTTCTAGAGTGATGTACACATTGGATTATTTCTAGAGTAATGTAACAATGGCTATGAGGAAGAAGGGGGAAAGGGAAAGAAGGGGAAGGTAGGGGGCAGCCTCCACAAGCCAAAGTAGGGCCTGAGCCTCATGCTTGGCCAGACATAGATGACAGACTGATATTAGACAAGGAGGGTTTAAGCTGCCCATCCACTACTAGATGCGGGGATGACGGCACAATTACGACATCATAATCGTGTTGTCGTCCCCCTAGGGGTGAAGTGCATACACTGAACGTTCAGATGTTAAGTGTATGCAGATCAATCATCCCCGAACATGGCAACCTGACGGCGTTCGTCAGGTTGATCGTCATGTTCGGGCGATGATAGATGTTAAAAACGACCAGCGGGCACGCGCATCCCTGGTCGTCTTTAACATTTTACTGGCTGATTTGTGGGCGATTACCAAGCGATTGAGTGATAACGACGGTCGTTAATGCTCAATCGCTAGGTTTAATCGCCTAGTGGAGAGGCAGCATTAGTGTGAATTGTCTTTATGATTTGTCTTGGATAAGTCATGGGTGCCACACCTTCTCCAGTGTCTTTGATGAGTTATTCAGAATACTCATATTGCACTCCATTTTACAAATATACTGTTCACTGTATTCATTTCAGTAGGAAGCACCAGAAGTCAGGATCTCCTGGATGCAGCGCCAGCGCTTTCCGATATCACAGTGCTGCAATTTTCCATATGAGTTTATTAGAGTGCTTTTCATACCCTGGAGGGGTAGAAACACTCTGACCTCAGTGAGGACTCGTATCAGCTCTTTAATTTGTTTGCAGTGTTTTATCAACGTTGGAAAAGTCCACCCCATGTGCATGGACGAGGAGTCCAATCTGGTAGCAACAACGCCAACATAAATCTGACAAGGACGGGGAGAAGACACACATTCAAGGTTCCTATTTAATTACAGAGGGGAATTACTCCAGAGGAGATGGAACTATCATTATCTTATACATCGTGGAGACTCAACTGTTAGCAGCATACAGAAAGTCATATTGTTTTGTTGGACCCCATAAGTTTGTATTCCCTTGTTCAGATTCCAAAGAACTCCCAAAGGCAGGTGGGGAGAGAGTCATAGTGCAGTGTTAGATCTGCAGTGTCTGATGGGCACACTGTGATATTGGGAATAACCCCTTTTTTTTTTTTTTTTTACAACTAAAGGCTCTATAACAAGGGGGAATAGCGGACACCCCTGTCGAGTACTACATGAAATTGTTAGAGGGCAGGAAGCCATTGACAGAGAGCTGCAGGAGGCATTTTAATAGAACAACAGTATGTTGTGGAATACATTGCCTCAAATTGCCATATGAGAGCCCATTTCATGAAACACCAGCTCAGAGTCAATGCCATTTGCCAAATGCCATGTTTAGTATTTGATTGAGAGTACCTGTGTGACTTTTCAGAAATCATGGCAAAGGCATCACGTTTCATACCTATTGTACCCTCAATAAAGATATAGCAAGTGGGCCATTTAAATACAGGTAATTGTTTACAGGTTCTGTTTCAAAAGAGGGTTGTATTGGCTCCTGGCTTTCTTTTAAGAAATTTTGTATTCTTGGGCTTATAAACCCATTCAATTATTTTTTTTTGAAAGACTTGATATTTATGGTAATGTTAAGTGTTTGCGATTATACTGTATGTTTTATACTGGCACATTATTTGCTTCAAAATGCAAGCTAACCGTTCACATTTGCATCAGCTGTGTAACATAGTCTGTAATTGTTGATGATATACGTTACAGGTTGTACCAGGTTCACTTCACTGCTTTATACCTAAAGGAGAAACTACCAATGTATTTGGTTCGCACATATCATTTGTACACTTGGATCTCAATTGCTTTGATCACAGTGAGGAATATCAGTATAGCTACATAAATATTTATAATTTTAACACCTAAAGTGGTCATTCAGTAAACTCTAATGGGGCTGCTTAACAATCTAAATCCCACTGTTTAACAAAAACACCAATTAGTAATGGCAGCATTCTTCTTACACCAGCAGTAAAGAATAACACATTTCCATTCCACTACATCAATTAGAGATGTTTTACAGCCCACTAGCAGCTTTGAATAAATGCATGTTAAGTATTTCACATCAAGATAAAGATTGAATGTTTTCGAACTTGGACCAAATGAAACTTATTAAATATGAATTAAAGACGCATATCTACAAGAGTGGACTACTCAAAATCTGAACATAATGGAAAGCAATTCAGTAGCTCTGCAATTTGTGCTTTTGAGTCAGAGGATAAAACATTTCATCTCTATGTATCATAGCACAATAAGCAACATTAATGAGTGTCTTTCTTTTTGTCATAGTAACAATATTATTTTAAAATGCAAAATTCTATATGGGAGTTGTCTTATGTATTATTTTAGATTTGTGTGTATATAATGGGGAACATATATGAAAACAAATAATACTCCATTTAGATCAAAATGCTGGATCGCACCCAGTAATTTGAACGCAGGTGCAACCCAGATACAACCCGGCTGAGATCCCTTTCAGACAGGCAGCTTATTCCCGGGTCGGCCACGTTGGTGCAGTGCCAGCACTTAGAGATGAGATCATCTCCAAGACCCGCCTCTTTCTGTGCTGTAAATGGTCCCGGGTAACCCGTTTACACTTCATAGCGACCCGGGTAGATCGGGAATTTCAACCCTTCTAACTAACTGGGTTGAAATGCTGAGTCGCTCAACCCAGGTTTTTCTTAAGGACCCTTTTAGACTAAGCAAAATCCCAGGTTCACATGCAATAACTATGGATTTTGCTACTAGTCTGAAAGGGGTAGAACTGGGAAAGGAAAAGAGAAACAGTGTACTGATGACAAAGCGGTGAGCAGGAAGAGCAAAAGAAGGCAGAAAAGGGAACACACATGAAGTGTTAATGGGTATTTATAATAATATGCAGTATTAGAAAGCGGAAGAAGGAGAGGTAAGTGCTATGATTGGGCGCAGTTGGTAGTAGTAGGAGAGCCATGTCCAAGGCAAGGGGCAAGCCCTCTGTCCACAACAAAAGTGGACTCTGCTTTTTCTAGTTCTTTTTCGTATATGTATAAAGCATGTAGTTATTTATATCTCCTACACAGAAGGGAACAGCTCAGGAATTTAAACATTTCTACTTCAGGGTCCATAGGGGGTCCACAGGGTTGGCCTTGGGGATATAGCTGGATCAGGATCCATGGGCACCACACAGTTAAGCTTTTAGCTCCCAGGATGCACTTGGGTCCTCCTCTATACCCCGCCCCCGAGCCACAGGCACCTCAGTGTAAGTTGGTGCCCGGCCGGAGTCGGTCACCGCGCAGGGGGGCTGCAGGAGCAGCCCCCAGAAGCTTTTTATTTTAGGGTAGATTTTATTTATTTTAATCTCTCTTTTTACTACAGACAGCAGCGAAGGGCTGTCTATACAGACGCCCACACTGCCGCTCTGATCCCCGACTGGCACCGCGACGCCAGTACTGATCTGGGGATCGCGGCGGGAGGACAGAGTCCATACTAGCCGGACTCTGTCTACCTCCCAGGACTGCTGCCGGAGTCGCTGGGGATTCAGGTAAGCCGCGCGTCGCTGGCTAGCGGCGGCGCGCGGAATGCCTTAAGATGCAGTCCTTTAGCCTCCGGTCCTGGGGACAGACCGGAGGCTGCTGGTAGTGGCGGCGGGCCCCCCATAACCTTTGGGACCACTAGACCACCAGGGATAACAGGCAAGCGGGAAGCCAGCATCCCTGGGGTTATGGCCAGCCAGGGGAGGAAGCCTTCCCTGTTAAGCGGCTCCTCCCCTCAGCTCAGCGCACCTTTCAGCACGCAGTTTGGCGTCGCTGAGCTGCAGACTCTTCAGCCACTCCTCCTCTGAGGTCTCTGGGGGCCATTTTCTTTGTGGCAACGCAGATCTCAGGGAGCACGTGGACCGGTCCTCCTGTGTACCTCTCCCCTGATTTAAGGACAGTGTACACAGCACTATAGCCCTCCCAGACACTGAATTTAGGCAGGTAGATTGTAGTGGAAAGGTGCAGTGAGTATATCTTCTCTGCATGGTATGTGACTTTTGCCAGTGCTGCCTGTCTGTGCTTATTTTCCGCTTACTGTCAGCTTATACCTGTCCCTTTACTTCTCCTACAAGCCCTACAGGTGTGTGGGGGAGGGGCGTTTCTACAGACCTCACCTATATAAATCACGTATTTGTGAGGTTCGTCACATACAGTTGTGTGCGACACAGTGCCATATTGTGGGCTGTTGTTCAACACACCGGTGAGTGCGTTTACTTCTGCCCTGTTGCCAGATATATAATATATTCTGTCATGTCAGACGAGGAGGTTGAGCGCTCAGTGGCTCCGGTGTTGGCCTCCTGCGGACGCTGTTCTGCAGGAGTGGATAGGGAGGATTTGTCACAGGATGGCCTGTGTAGTCTGAGCTAGGTGGCTCCTGGCCCATCCAGACCTTCTCTGACGCAGGAACCACCGTGGGCGATGTTTTCTCAAGTGCTGGTGTCTATTGTGGACCGTCTGTCGGTCCCGACTGCTCTCCCTACTAGGGCGTTATCCCAGCCGACCATCCCCCATTCCCCGGGTGTCCCGCAGTTATTGCGGAGTCCTCCTGGGTCTCAGTCTGTGGGTCCATATGCGGGGTTGCCTATGTATATACAGGCTTACCTTGTGCCGCAGCAGCCTGTGGTACCTTTTCAGGCCCCTATGGCGACTCCTCCACCCTGGGTGGATGTGCTCTCCAACTCCGTGCAAAATTTGGCGGCCGCATCCTCGGCCTTTCAGTCAATGTTGCAGACTGACATGCCTTCTAGCGTTTCAAAACGCCCACTCATGGCGCGGGCGGCTCAGGTATCGGACTCAGAGGGTTCCTCAGATGATGGGGAGGTCCCTGATGACACTGACTCGGACGCCTCGGTCCAGGAAATGGATACCAAGTCGTCCATTAATGTGCGAGCACTGGTTAGGGCGGTGCGAGCCATTCTTCTTATAGAGGATGAGGCACTGGTTCCTAAGTCGAAGGTGGCTTCTGCGGTGTTTCCCCTGTCGGATCAGTTGACGGATCATATGGCGGTAGCTTGGCAGGCGCCCAGTAAGAGATTCCTTCCTCAGAAGCGGTTGGCTGCTAGTTATCCCTTCCCTGAGGCACATTGTAAAAAATGGGAAACTCCACCGGCGGTGGATTCCCATGTCACCCGTTTAACTCGGGGCGCTACCTTACCATTACCGTCGATATCCTCGCTGAAGGATCCCACGGACAGGAAAGTTGAGACTTGCTTAAAGTCTATTTACTCCCTCTCCGGGGCGGTGGCCCGACCGTCCATGGCCATCTCCTGGGTGGCCAAGGCCATTGAGGGGTGGGCCAATGCATTGGAAGATACCTTCCCGGACGACGCTCCGGATGTCCAGAGGGCGTTGTTGGGACAGATGAGGGACGCTGCTTCTTACATTGGGGAAGCTTCTTTAGATGCTAGTCTGCTGACTTCGCGGGTATCGGCTGCAGCGGCGTCTGCCCGCCGATCCTTATGGTTGCGGTCCTGGAGAGCGGACTCTGATTCAAAGAAAGGCTTGGAGGCCTTACCTTTCAATGGGGAATTACTATTTGGTCCGGTCTTGGACAAAATAGTGGATACCCTGCCTAAATCCAAGTCGGCTTTCCTCCCTTCGGCGGCACTGCCTGCTAAGGTTCGGAGTTCGGCTTTTCGTTCCTTTCGGGTTCAGGGTAAGGCAAAAGGTCAGTCCTTCCCGAGACAGTCTACGAGTAAGACTGCCTCTAAACCCAAGAAGCAAGCCTGGAGTGCCGGGCGCCCTTCTTCCAAGCAGGAAGATAAACCTGCGGCCTGATGGGACGGGCCTCCCTCTGGGGGACCTCAGAGTGGGAAGCCGACTTCTTCTATTTGCCCAGTGCTGGCACAATACCACCACGGATGCCTGGGTTCGAGAAGTGGTCTCCCAGGGCCCTGTCTTTTCGGCACAGACCACCCCACCAGTTTTTCTGCACCAGTCCTTCTCAGGACAAGACCAAGGCGTTACAGATTCAGGAGGCTATAGAGTCCTTGCTGAAAGCAGGGGTCATTGTTCCCGTTCCTCAATCACAACGAGGGACGGGGTATTATTCGTCTCTGTTTCTGGTGCAGAAACCCAATGGTCCTCATCGCCCTATCCTCAACTTGGAGTCTCTGAACATATTCCTCAGAGTTCCCAAGTTCAGGATGGAAACGTTACGTTCCATCATTCTGGCGATGGAACCGGGGGATTACATGGTGTCCCTGGATATCCAAGACGCCTACCTCCATGTTCCGATAGCACCTTCGCACCAGCGGTATCTGAGGTTCGCTATCCTTCAACACTACTATCAGTTCCGAGCGCTACCCTTTGGTCTCTCCACTGCACCGAGGGTGTTCACGAAGATTATGGCGGTCATGGCCGCACATCTTCGGAACCAGAATGTACGGCTGCTGCCGTATCTGGACGACCTCCTGTTGCTGGCAAGCTCCCCGGAGGTACTGCTTCAACATCTCCACCTGACGATCGCTTGCCTGCAAGCACACGGGTGGTTGATAAATTGGAAAAAGTCCTCCCTGAGTCCATCACAGCGGATGGTTCATTTGGGAGCCCTGCTGGATTCGCGTCAGCAAAGGATTTTCCTGACTCCGGAGAAGGTCGCCTCCCTACAGCTGCGGATACGCAGTTGCCTGAGCAGTCGCCGCCTGTCGGTCCATTCGGCTATGAGAGTTCTGGGGTCCATGGTGTCGACATTCGACATGGTGGAATTTGCCCAGTTCCATTCCCGGCTCCTGCAGGGGCTGATTCTATCGGAATGGAACGGGTTACCTCACCGGATCCGCTCTCAGGTGCTGGTGTTGTCTCCGGAGGTTCGGCACTCTTTGGCTTGGTGGCTTCAGACAGCTCATCTGGTCGAGGGGCGCCCCTTTTGGATCCCGGTCTGGGTCCTGCTCACGACGGATGCCAGTCTCCGGGGTTGGGGGGCAGTGACCGGCTCATTGTCTCTCCAGGGTCGTTGGTCTGCGGAGGAAGCACTTCTCCCCATCAACATCCTGGAACTGCGGGCACTATACAGGGCCCTTCAGTCGTCCGGTCCCGTTCTTCACGGAAGGGCGGTACAGGTGCAGTCCGACAACGCCACCACGGTGGCGTATATCAACCACCAAGGAGGAACTCGCAGTCGGGCAGCGATGTCGGAGGTGTCTCGCATCCTGACTTGGGCGGAGTGTCACATTCCAGCGATCTCGGCGGTCTTCATCCCCGGAGTCCTCAATTGGGAAGCGGACTTCCTCAGCCGTCACGACGTGCATCCCGGGGAATGGTCGCTTCACCCAGAGGTGTTTCAGCTACTCGTGGACAGGTGGGGACTGCCGGAGCTGGACTTGATGGCCTCCCGTCACAATCACAAGTTGCCCGTTTATGGGTCAAGGACAAGAGACGCAGGCGCAAGTCTGGTGGACGCGCTGTCGGTGAAATGGACGTTTCACCTGGCGTATCTGTTTCCTCCGATATCCCTACTTCCTCGGGTTCTGCGGAAATTCAAGCAGGACGGCGGCACGCTCGTGCTGGTGGCTCCGGTGTGGCCCAGACAGCCTTGGTACTCCGATCTCAGGAGCCTCTCCATGGACGCGCCGTACCTTCTTCCTCAGCGTCGGGACCTGTTGTCTCAAGGAGCCCTGCCTTTACCCGGATCTGGGTCGGCTGTCTTTGACGGCGTGGCTCTTGAGACAGCCGTCTTGAGGTCTCGGGGCTTCTCCAGTTCGGTTATTGATACCATGCTCAGGGCACGCAAGCCTGCTTCAGCACGGATTTATCACAGGGTGTGGCACACTTACTTTCAGTGGTGTGAGTCCAGACATTATGATCCTCAGGTGTTCCGAGTTTCTAGGATCTTGGAATTTCTTCAATCAGGATTGGACCTCGGCTTACGCCTTGCATCTCTGAAGGTTCATGTGTCCGCCTTGTCTGTGTGGTTTCAACGGCGGATTGCAATACTGCCGGATGTTCACACCTTTTTCCAAGGTGTTCTCAGAATCCAGCCTCCCTTTGTGCCTCCTGTGGCTCCTTGGGACTTGGCGGTGGTTCTACGGGTCCTGCAGGGTCCTCTGTTTGAGCCTCTTGAGTCGGTGGAGCTCAAGTGGCTGACATTTAAGGCTGTTTTTCTCCTGGCAATTGCTTCTGCCAGGAGGGTGTCTGAATTGGGGGCGCTTTCCTGTCGCCCTCCTTTCCTGATTTTTCACCAGGACAGAGCGGTGCTCCGCACTCGTCCTGAGTTTTTGCCCAAAGTGGTCTCGAAGTTCCACATTAATCAGGAACTTGTTGTGCCAGTTTTTCAGTCCCCTGATCTTTCAGCTGGTGAGACTTCCTTAGATGTGGTCCGGGCGCTTAGAATCTATGTGGACCGGACGGCTTCCGTTAGGAAGTCTGATTCCTTGTTTATCCTCTTTGGTTTTCACAAGAGGGGTTGGCATGCCAACAAACAAACGTTAGCCCGTTGGCTTCGTTCCGTTATTTGTGAGGCTTATGCACAGGAGGGTTTACCTGTGCCAGCCTCTGTTAAGGCTCATTCCACTCGTTCTGTGGGTCCTTCTTGGGCTGCTAGACGTGGCGCTTCTGCTGTTTAGCTGTGTAAGGTGGCCACTTGGTCTTCAATTCAAAATTTTTCAGGTTCTATGCTTTTGACACCTTCGCCTCTCAGGATGCATCCTTTGGGCGCCGGGTGCTCCTTTCAGCACAGGAGCGTCCCCGCCCTTAGTTGAACTGCTTTGGGACATCCCCAAGGTCTACCCTGTGGACCCCCTATGGACCCTGAAGTAGAAAACAAGAGATATGGTAAGAACTTACCTTTGTTATCTCTGTTTCTACGAAGTCCATAGGGTCCACAGGGCGCCCGCCCTGACGCACCTGGCTTCAATTGGGCTGTGTGGCTGGTCACCGGTTTTCCATCTCCCATTTTTGTGAGTATGGTTTCTTGTGTGTTCCAGTCTTCCTTCTCTCTGTTTAGTCTCCTCCTCCGGCCTAGGCTGCTTACCAACTGAGGTGCCTGTGGCTCGGGGGCGGGGTATAGAGGAGGACCCAAGTGCATCCTGGGAGCTAAAAGCTTAACTGTGTGGTGCCCATGGATCCTGATCCAGCTATACCCCAAGGTCAACCCTGTGGACCCTATGGAATTCGTAGAAACAGAGATAACAAAGGTAAGTTCTTACCATATCTCTTGTTATCATTGTTACTAGACCGGAATTTGCGTAGTCATCATCATGACTTAACTTTAGCTATTGTGTGTACTGTACAAATAAATATTTTTTCAACATTATGTAATGTTGTAGTGTAGATTGTAAGCTCCTAGGAGCAGGGTCCTCCTCCCCACTGACTCACAACCTTCTTCTCTAGCACTTCTATGACAGCCTTCACCTTCCCAGCTGTATTGTGTATGGAGAATTGTGTTGCTAATTGTTACTTGTGTTCTGTTTATATTTTGGTTACTGTATTGTAAAGTAATGTTCTGTGTACCCTTCACTGTATGTACGGTGCTGCGGACCACTTCTGGCGCCCTATAAATAAAATGTAATAATAATTTTTGTTTTCTTTTTTAAGTGGTGGAAGCTTTTTTCCTAAATAGTGAAAAGGAGCACTATCTAGAAGTTGAGCTTGGACCGTAAGTACTGTATTTTTCATTTATGTTAAAATTTGGACAGCTGAAAACATTTGTATAAGTTGGTCAGTGATGAATGGGTTGATTGTTAGCACCACTACCTGCCAATCAGATTCTGCGATATCCACCTAATTACTACAGCCAATTATTTTCTGAGAGTTCATCCAGGACTGCAGCCTTTAGCAGTAATTAATGGAAATTCCCCTTAAATTGAGCAAGTACATAACATATTCAAAATAAGTATGAATACCATACAACTAATGTTTGCTGACTATACACCCAGCTTAAAACTAGAATTCTGTATACATAAAACAGATTTCTCCAGGATGTTGTGGTAGACTTGGTTAGGCCTGGTTTATTATAGCAATGTCATGCCCTTGTCGTCCTAAGTTTAGGTAAAGACTTATGAAGCGATTGGAGTAAATATAATATAAGGGTGATGAGTCAACTTTTCAAAGGGTTTCTTATAAATATCATGTGCTCTAAGTGGTTTGTTTATTAGCATGGTGCAAAGAGCATTGATGTTCTGTAGCTTAACCTACCAATTAGATGTCAGTTGTCATTAGTCAGACTACACTACACTGGAAAGCTTAGCAATGGTATGTGATTATTTGCTATGAATTATAAAACAATATTTCTCTTGCATCATGTTCTAAAATAAGCCTCATAATACTCTTTTACACTGGCTGAAATATCTAATTTGAAAGGTATGGTAGTGATGTCACTGATAGTCTATTACTCTTAAATAAATCATGGAATTACTAGGAATTAAAATTTGATTCAAGCATCCTTACTGTACTCTTCCAGTTTCTTCACAATCTCAATCCCTACCCTAGTGGGTTTAGCTTTAAAAAGGACCTTTATGGGAGCAGAAGCCAGTTGCCAAGGTGAATGGCAGCTCTGCAATGTACATCACTACATGGGACAGTTTATTTCCAGACCTGTTCACTGTGAGGATGGGGCTCTTGATCGCGGATGAGACGTAGAATTATTTCACCCCATGCTACAGATGTGTCCTTACACACCTTTGCTGCAGTCGCTCCAAACAGCCCTCATGGCATGCCAGATCCCATGAGACTGCTAGCACTGGGCGTCTTGCCGAAAATGCGTCTAAGTCATGATGTGACTAGGATGTGCCAGTAGACTGTGCTGATTCATTTGATATGCGACACTTGTATATCTTTGTCCATTTGACCGTCAATATGTTAAATGTTGACCTAATAACCTGCACTGCTGTCTGCCCCAGCATATTAAAATCCTGCAGTGTTCTCTGCCCCAGCATATTTGTATTAGTATTTTATTATATGCTACTGTTAATAGCCTAACCATTATTCGTTCATGTTATGCTGTAAATTTGACTTTATACCTATATACTATTCTGTATATCACTAATGTTCCTGTCAATGACTTTCTACCACCTGAATTTACAGATGTGTCCTCATACACTATTGCTGCAGTTGCACCAAACATCCCTACTCAGCGCGCCAGGTACTGTGCAACTCGGCTTGCGATAAGCGTCTTTTTTTGCGTGAAGGTGCATGTAATTTGCAATGCAACTTAGACAACAAAACTGCTACCCAAGACTGCACTGATTCATTTGATATGCGACACTTGTATATCTGTGTGCGACTGAGTCTGACTCGGTATACGAAGGGCTACGATGCAGGGGCCCGCAACCTGATTTCATGCCAAGTTCAGTTGTGGTTTTTATACAGATTTAGACTTTGTATACAGATTCAGATTCACTGTAAGGTGAGAGCTTGAGGGCAGCCCAGCATGTTCGTATGTGCTGGGTACGTCCCCAGGAGTGATGAAAAGGGGGCACTTCTTAAGGATACAGCCCCTTTTCTCGTGACTACGCTTCATGAGTGTCCTTATAACGGTCCCGCCGGACCTAGAGTTAACACTAGTATTAGCTGACATAACCAGCAACAGCAGCACCCTAAACTGAAACTGATCAGAGAACCTCTCTCAGTATGCTGGTATGGTATAATACAGATGTGTCTACATACAAATCTAGCCCCCTTACACGTTAAACAGCCTTTCTAGTCGCGCCATGCTCTTTAAATACGTCTTATTCGCACAGCAATGTGAATATGACTCACAAGCAGCTTCTGGTGATTAATATGGTATGCGGCATGCCTATGTTCTGTGTGCAACTGAGGGTGCATCTGCATGCAAAACATTATGTTATAGTGTCACAGCCGCTGACACTGTAATGTAGCATTACACCTGCAGTCACACAAGGAAAGTAGGCATGCTGCATATCATTTTAATCAGCAGAAGCTGCTTGTACGTTCCATATGCACCACTGTGCTAATAAGACGCATTTGAAGGTAAAAAGTTGCACCAAAACACGTTCAGCGCTACCAAGTCACACAGCGCTCACGCGTTATGTGTAACGCGACTTGTAGTGCATGGGGATAGATGTATGTGAACACATCTGTATGTTGACATGCATAATGTCGGCACACTGAATGTCAAAACTGACATGTCGTCATTTTCAAAATGTCAGCATTGTCAACACTGATATTCTAAAATGTAACCTTAATTGCTGCCTATCCTTAACCAAAACTGCAGCCTAACCTTAATTGCATGTGTCCACAGTGTGAATGTCGCCATTCACAATGTTGACACTGATATTTTAACCTAAAAATAACCCTAAATGGTTAATTCTAAACATGTCAACATCCTGAATGTCGACATTATGATTGTCAACATTTTGAATGTCAGCATTTTGTTTGGAAACCCCAATGTGCTGGGAGCCCTTGACTTGCAGAGACAGCAGCCCACCCCTGCGATCTTTGCACTTGCTATGAGCCATCCTATGATCACACAGATTCGTCGTTGCCTCAGCAGGTATAGAGTCCTCCTATGTAAATTTGTTTCTCCAGAATCAATTCCTGACCCTCTCCCTGGTTAATTCACAGCCCCCAAGATTAGTTCATGGCCCTCAATCTAGAACTGTACACTGTGCCACCTATCCCTGCCCACGTCATGGCACACACCCTCCTTGTCCTCCTCTGCTTACAGTCCGGGGAAGTCCATCATCGCAATTATAATTAATGTCTAAGGGGGCGCCTCTTAATCTGGTTCTGCCTCCAGGATCAATCAAGAGTTTACAGTCTAAATTCACTAGCACACAACTACTAGGGTCCATTTTATCAGATGCCAATCAACCTACTAGTATGTTTTTGGACTCTGAAAGAGAAAAGGGGCATTTAGATGACACACACACAAACACAGGGAGAACATAAGAACTCGACATATGTAATACATTCATTAACCTTAAAGATTTTCTAGATTACCATCTAAATTGATAACTAGGTAGCTAGATATGCAAATAGAGGAATTAAATGCCCTTTCCGTGGCTTAGATATTTTTTCCTTTATCATGTATTGTTTTACAACCAAGTAATGTTCTGGAGGAGTCGTTTACTAAAGAGAAGATATTTTGGAATAGAGCTGGTCTGGCGCCCCAATTATAGTACTAGCAATGCACACCTACCACATTACCTGTGTCCACACAAGAACAAGCGGGGACCTTTTAGTCACTAACTAACCACAATTATAAGCTACCTACTCATGCACCTTATACCAGCTACATAGTAACAAGAGGCTACACATAGTATTAGCAAATGCCTTTGTAAAATACTACAACTCCCTGGATAATCTTCCAAAAGACCCCTTAACCCGTCTGCTATCCTCAGATGACATAAATTTCTGGATTCAATCCATGTACCCTATTCATCTCCCTTTAACCTAGCAGCCCGTAAATCGCGTCATCGCCACCCTTCCCCCCCCACCACCCCCACCCCTGCTGCGGGGCCTGTGTATGTGGATGGAAGGGTGCCTCCTTTTCCGGGCCGTCCTCAAAAAATATGCAAAAATTATTTATAATCTTTAAAGGAATGGGATTGAAATACCGGCAGCGTCAGTGAGAGATCTCGATGGGTGTTGGTAAGCACACTAACCCTTCTTCAGAGGTGCCTAAACCTAGCCCCCCCTCCCCGCACCCTACACCTAACCCTCCCGGGGGGATGCCTAATCCTAACCTCCACCCTAGTGCCTAACCATAACCCCCCCTTCCCCCTAGCCTAACCCTAACCTTCTCCGGGGGGGGCGAGGGGATCCCTAAACCTAACCCCCCCTACCCTGGGCTATGTGTTATACTTACCCGTCAGTGGACGATCAGGATGGCGGGGGTCGGTCCTCCGGTGTCGGGATTAAGATAGGCATCAGCATTTCAACGCCTATCTTAAGTCCCTTGTCGGGCAGGTCCGTCGGGATTTAGACCGGCGGCATTGCGTCCGCCGGTCTATTAACTAAAAGCACAGTATCCTCTCAAGCTGCACTAACCACATAAGAAATAGAAACATGGTACTTAAACCTAATTAAAATTCTTACAATGCTTCCAACTCATCACTTACCTGTTGGAAAAACTGGGTTAGCACAAATGTTTTGGCATTGTCCATTTATCACAACTATGTATTAAAACATTTCTATTGATATTTGACCTAAGTGTTTGCCTGATCTCGTAGCCCCACTCCCTCCGAACCAACGTTGGCATACTTTCAATTTTTTCAATCTATTTGCTTTATAACAGTACAGAGTGTTTTATTTTAATTATTTCTTCCATTTGCACTAGAGTGTCATGCCATTGACTTCATCCATTGAAGTAAGAGCTTCATTCCCATTCTGATAACGATATATGGTAGACTCTTTTCACAATATATGCCATTTAATTATAGCATTTTATATTAAAGGTTATTCTCATCTCTGATAAATAGTATGGAAACCAGCGCTATAACATATAAATATGATGGACGCTTTTTAGAATATAAAAATATATAGAGATTTATTTCACTATCAAGTAGTGCACACTAAAAAATGCACTTAGTGCACACTTAAGCAGTTTCTGACATGCATGCATAAATACACATATATGATTAAAATCAAAATCCAAAAAATACACAAAAATAAAAATTAAATTAGTGCAGTTTAACTCCCAAATCGCTTAAACTGGAAATTAGGACCCCTTCCTGTATGTCCAGAGGATTAAATTAAGCAGCATAAAAGTTACCAGTCCGTGGAAATTAGTTCTCAGGATTTCCTTTTAGCATCCACCATGCAGTAATTAAAGTTATGAGATGTTATCCACCTAGAGGTCTTTAACACCTCAATCCTGCCCGGAGGGGCTTGTGAATTTGTCCAGAGTACATCTAGTCAGTCTTTGGAGTATAGAAGATGAGCCTACCAACGCGTTTCGCTGGGGTATGATTCCCCCCAGCTTCCTCAGGAGTATAAGCATAAATGTGTGGGTCCACAGTATGTCTTAAGTACCCACTCATTAGTTAAGAATTATAAACACATGTAGTCAATCGGTACACAGAAAACTGTCCATCAAATCTGTTAAAACTAATATGCAGGCAATCTTACTTATCCCCAAATATTCATACATATATTAACTGCCAAATAATGAAAACTGACTTACATAGATGAATTAGACTGCATTCTAAGTTCCTTTGTTATCGTTGTCCCAATCATGTGACCGGTCCCGTCACGTGGTTTAATTTCACCAATAATATGCGGTATACGGAAGTTCTCCCGACGGCGTGACTGGTCCGGTCACGTAGTTAAGTCAACACCAATAGAATTAGCGGTATAGCAAAACATCCCAATAATATGTTTCTAACCTTTTTAAAGTGTTACAAAGATATAGCTATGGATACAATAACAGAGGCCAATATAGGAAACTAACACTAGCGGCTTCCCAGGTATCTATACAGAAAGGGGGAGGAATAAAGTTACTTTCTGTATAGATACCAGGGAAGCCGCTACTGTGAGTTTTGATTAATTAGGTCAAGAATATCTATTTAACACCTATCCAACACAAATTTATTTGAAACACAATATACCATATAAATAGCCATTTTATGGTATACTGCCCATGAACTTGAAATGTAAACTATTAACCATAATCAAAAGGATTCATGGAACCATCGATACTAAAGGTGTGTACACACTAGATAAGTGGTCGCCAACCAGTCAGAGGCAGAGCCCAAAAATATCTGTAGGTAAGTCAAAGATCCGAAATCATGTGCACACCAAAGGCGCACATGCAAAATGGACGTGTCCAGCTAGGCCATGCACCTGGTATGATGTTTGTAGGAGCATGTAATAGCGCATGCACACAATCACTGTAGAGGTAACTATTAAAGGGAAAGAAAAAGCCAGAACAATATAAAAAAAACATTGAAAAAACAGATCCACATAAAATACACTGAAGCAAGCCAGATCCACATAAAATACACTGAAAAAGCCACATCCACATGATACAATACATTGAAAAAGCCACATCCACATGATACAATACACTGAAAAAGCAACATCCACAAAAAATATATAAACAAAAAAAAAAACAGATTCACCTTATACAATCCAACCCCCCCTGGTGTAACTCCAGCCCTCCATGTGTGACTCCAGTCCCCCTCATTTATCACTTCAACAGCCCCTCCATGTGTCACAACAGCAGCCCCTCCATGTGTCACTCCAGCAACTCCCCATGTGTCACTTGAGCAGACCCTCATGTGTCACAACAGCAGACCCTCATGTGTCACAACAGCAGACCCTCATGTGTCACAACTGCAGACCCTCATGTGCCACTCCAGTGCCCCCCTCTCTCCCCGAGCCTCTCCAGCCACCTTCCCCCATATTCCCTCCCACTCCACGGGCAACTCAGCCCCCCCAAATGTCACAAATAAAATGAAAAATCTTAAAAAACACCCACAGCTCTTACCCTGTTGCGACTGTCTGTGTCACATAGGTAGGCTCCGGCATCTGTGACCACGTCCTCCTTGTGGCTGCAGATTCAGTCCCAAGTTGAGCTCTGCCTCCTGTTTGCAGCGTGACATCACCACATCGCCCATACATGCCTCCGGAGAAGAGCAGACTGCTGCAACAAAGGACGAGCCTCCTCTGAACAGCTGTGCTCCTATCAGAGGAGCCTGCAGGGGAGCCGCATCAGAACAATGGAAGAGCTACATGTGGCTCAAGAGCCACAGGTTGGCCACTGCTGCACTAGACTATATTTTAAACGATATTACCGATAAAGACACATCGTTAAGACAATATAGTTTTTTTATCATCCAGTGTGTACGCACTATATCGCTAACGATGCGCGCTCCTGCGGGTCGTTAACGATATCCCCAGTCGTTGGTATTTGCAGTACAATCTGGGGATATCGTTAGCGATGCTATGCTGCTGAATGCAGCATGGCCCCGCTCCCCCCCTCTGCCGTTGTTCATCGTTGCCGGCATCAGCAAGTGTGTATGCACTATATCGCTAACGATGCGCGCTCCTGCGGGTAGTTAACGATATCCCCAGTCGTTGGTACTTGCAGTACAGTCCGGGGATAACGTTAGCGATGCTATGCTGCCGAATGCAGCATGGCCCCGCTCCCCCCCTCTGCCGTTGTTCATCGTTGCCGGCATCAGCAAGTGTGTATACACTTACCGATGCCGGCACCCCAGCCGGGTCCGTTGCGTCTGAAATCGCTGGGTACACACATCGTTTAATGTTTACCCAGCTTAATATTGATTATCCCAAAAATAGTTTCACGATCTGTTAGAATATTGATATATCGGAAATGCGTGGCACACGAGGAGGGGAAGCAAAGGCACTGCTATGTTTATACACTAGGAGGGCTATTTACTTTACATTACAAGGTGGCTGCTCCTCTCTGCAGCTAACAGGTATGCACTGTGACTGTGGGACAGACAGCGCTGCATTTACATTACTCCCAGCCCCTGTGAACCCATGGCTCTTTTCCCAGTGTGTGTCATACTTGCCTACTCTCCCGGGACGGCCGTGAGCCGCCCAAAAATTGTGTGGCTCTCCCAGCCCCCCGGAACAGCAGGCAAGTCTCTCGGCTGTCTCCCACAGACAGAGCATAATTATTAGTTGAGAAAAGGGTTGAGACAAACTGTCCCATCTAAGTATCCAAATGTAGATGGAGCTTTAGAAGTCACTTATCAGTCAAACATTCAGGGCATCTTCAGGGTAGAATAGAACTCTGTCAATAGATTGAGGTCAGTGGATGCTGAGGCACTGGCTAGTATCAGAGCCAGATTTACACACACATATATAAACCTGCCCCACTTACACAGATCTCCCCCCTCATACAGATTTTCCCCGCCACATACGTAGATTCCCCGTAGCACAGATCCCCCTCACACTTGTCTCCCACTAGTACAGAAGATTCCCCCTAGGACAAAAGATTTCCCACACACACTCACACAGATCTCCCCCTAACAGCAGACCCTCCTCACCTTTTTCTCCTTTGTGTATTTCCTCTGTCTGCATATGCCAATTTCCTTCCCTCCTCAGTGCTTCTGCTGTGCTCCAATGCCTGAGTACTTCCTGGACTGGTCACCTGATTGTCAGAGGTGTCCATCAGAGCTCAAGGCACGCCCCCTCAAAATGAGCTATGCCTCCATTAGCTCTTTTTCTATGTGTTTTATTGGCTGCTTCGTGGCCCAGCCCCCAGCTTCAGGCAGTGTTTGAACTATCAGAGGTGAGGCTGAGCTCTAACTGCCTCATCACTCCCTGTATTTCCAGGGAGTGCTGGAATTTTGGTGAGTTTTGCATATAAAAAGGATAAGAATATTACAAAGAAGATATTTATAAGTTATAAATATCTTCTTTGTATAATTCTAATACATTTTATAGTAATAAATCTGCAGTCTGACGGTGGAGTATGACAGAGGAGGCTCTACCCTGTTTGCACGTCCCTTATAGATTGATCCCTAAAGTAAGCACTCAGCCGTGTTTCTTTAAGAATTATAAGTTTATTCTTCTGCAGAAAGCGCCACGCTATTAATTTATCTAGTTTATGTAGTAGTGAATAATATATGGACAACAGACAGCCCTTTTGCAAGCTTGAAAAGGTCATTGTGTGCAATACTAATATTTGGAGGAAACGAAAGACCAGAACTAGATTCAATATGACATGCTTTGTCTTGTGAGAGAGGCATGATTGCCACATCTGGGATTTATGGAGTAGATGTGGAACTTGCTTATAGTATATGCTACCTACATTCAGTAGAAAGTAAAATAGACATAGAGCGGTTTGAAGAAATGTAGTACAGGTTGAGTCTCCCATATCCAAATATTCCGAAATACGGAATATTCCGAAATACGGAATATTTTCAGCATGACTGAGATAATGAAACCTTTGATTTTTGATGGTTTAAAGTACATAAACTTTGTCTAAGGCACAAATTATTAAAAAGATTGTATAAAATAACCTTCAGGCTGTGTGTATAAGGTGTATATGAAAAATAAATGAATTTCATGTATGTACACAAACTTTTTTTGATGCACAAAATTATAAAAAATATTGTCTAAAATGACCTGCAGGCTGTGTGTATAAGGTGTATATAACACATAAATGCATTCTGTGTGTATATTTGGGTCCCATTTCCAAGACATTTCATTATAATATGCAATTATTCCAAAATATGGAATATTCCGATATCCAAAATACCCCTGGTCCCAAGCATTTTGGATATGGGAGACTCAACCTGTATATGGAATTACAGTGGTCAGAATGTCATAATTAGTTCATAATAAGGAACATAAATAAAGATGGTAATATTTTTATCATGCATATTATAAAGAGATTAAAACAATTAGTCCAACTGGACATGTGTTGAATTTTGAATAAATGGAACAAAAATGTAAAATGAATAGAGCTATCAATATAAATCAGGATTTCTCCAACTTTTTCTTATGTCCTGCATTATGTGACTGAAAGTTTGCGCCCTACAGTATATCACATAAAATGTGTTCATTAAAAAGCCAGAAATACAAGCAAATGTAAATTAGTAACTAAAGCAGGTTGTGTGCAGGTCTGCTCAAGCATGTCCCATATTTACATCCAGCATGCATCACATGCACACATAGATTTACCTATTTATTTTGGACATTTACTATTAGGCTTCAGTAGTACTTACAAGTGATGTCTCAACTAGCAGGTACATCTTTTTATATCAAGTACAGATAACATACTGGAACCCGACATCAGCCCCTATGGCGGTTATATTTACTAGGGGGCTGATTCAGATTTGGGAATAGAGTAAAGCTGGGTACACACGTAAAGATTTTCTGTCCAACCATCCAACTAGTTGATTGGTTGGAATGAAAATCTCTTAAAGCTGGGCATCCACTATACAATTTTCTGTCAGATATCTGTCCAATCTGGCTGGTTGGAATGAAAACCTGGTAATGTATGGGAGCAAATGACAATAGTCTATTTGCTCATAAACACTGGAAAATAGCCAAAAATGTTTTTTTCAGACACATTGGTTAACTTTAACAAATTTGAACAATTGTTTTCTGTCCATTTTCCAATGTTTAAGACAATATGATCGACTGTCATTTGCTCCCATACATTACCAGGTTTTCATTCCAACCAGCCAAATTGGACAGATATCTGACAGAAAATTGTATAGTGGATGCCCAGCTTAAGGTATGAAAGCAAATGACAATCAGTAATTTGCTCCCAAATGCTGGGAAATGGACAAAAACTGTTGTTTGAACAAATTGTTTAGATCAAACATTTAACAAACTTGTCTGACGACCATTTTCATCTGTTTTCTGGCATTTAGGAGCAAATTGCTGATCATCAGTTACTCCCATACGTTACCAGATTTTCATTGCAACCAATCAACTAGTTGGATGGTTGGACAGAAAATCTTTACGTGTGTAGCCAGCCTTATGAAAGAGCAAATAACTGTGCATCTTGGTAAAACAGATTTAAAATGTGCTGAGAGATTTAGATTTGGTAGGGGTGTGTCCAAATTAACATCTACTTTATATTGCAGTGTAAAAATAAAGCTGTCCAGTATTTGTGGGCTACATGCAAAAGCAGCCACTATTTAGCCCACATGCAAAAAAAAAATATGTATTTGCACCCTTTGTAGTGCAACATGGTCTCTCTATGTACATAGTTACTTGCTTTATCTTACTATATTCCCAAATCTGAATAAGGCCATAAGTACCCCATTATATGTAAATATTTACCAAGTACATTGTAAGCTTTATATATTTATACAAAATGCCTTTAAATAGTAAAAATACCCCCTCAGATAGTTTTGTAAATATTGTAATAACATTTAATTTTAAGTTAAATTTAGCTGGCTGATATTCCCCTTGGATCTCTCTGAGACACCCTGGAAGTTAGTTGTAATTGAGGTTTAGAAATGTTTATCTAAATTGTTGTTTACATTGTGTGATTTTGCTGAAATTAACAATCCTCTGCAGAATATTGAAATTAGGCTCATTTTAGGGCAGTAAACAACACAGCATTTTTTGTTTGCACATTAAAAACAGAAGACAGCAAAGGGAAAGTTATATCTGAATGGTTTTTTAATCTTCTGAATGGCGGAGCAGTGCTGGCTGAGTATTACGCAGTTGTGCATGTGCTGTTCTGTGCACAGCGTGAAAACAATCATACCTGCATATGTCCCTCTTCCCAGTCATAGAGTTTAAGTATTTATACTAGAAATCACTCAAGTACATATTATCGTGTAATTTTATTTTTGCAGACATGGGCATCATTTGGTGCTGCTTCTTTCACAACGCAGGAATATTTGGAAGGTAAGTGACGATTGTGGTTTTGCTGAAGACTGAAAACCTGCTGAGCTGCCTGAAATGTGAATCATAAACATTGAAAATAGCAAAAAATCAGATCCTCCACTCGGCACCACAGAAGAGAAAATGAGCTACCTGGAGGATCGTCTGCTTTCTCTTTCCTCGGCCTTTCAGTCCCAGTCTTTTCCTGCCAAGCAGCCATTTAATAAAATGAAATTTCTAATTAAAGCTGGCATATACTGCACAACACAGTTGTCAGCTATAAAACAGGAGGGCGGGCGAAGATTAGGGATAATACAGTTTAGAAACCTTTAGCTTCATCCTTTCTTTTTAACTCCATGAATAATTAGTGGTGATTTGCCAAATTTAGAATGTGCGTGCACTCCACAGCTCTTGGCTTCATCACAGGATGATTATATCTAATTGATAATTTGAACAGAGTGTTAAGTGCATCTGTATAACCCCATAAGTAATGAGAACCTCACAAGCATTGAAGGAAATTTAATTTGAACTTGTAGCACTGTCTATGCAGAACAAAAAACAGCTACATAACATAAATAAAACATATATAAATAACAAGAATATTACCAGTGCAACAAACAATTCCCAATACAGTGTTACAGGTTCATATTTATTTACAACGGGCTGTGCGTAATAAATTTTAAAGACAGACTCCCATTTTATTTGTATTGTGTAAATGGTAAGGGGCAGTGTATCAATATAGTCTTGTTGTATGACTTTGTCTAGTTTCTATAATGGTGCTAGTAAATCAGCTTGCAGTTACAGTGACCTTTGCATCTCCTCTCTTACACATAACGTAATCTCTTTGTTCCCATACTCGATCCTCAAGGCACCCTGATTTTAAGGATAACCATGCTTGGGCACAGGTGACTTAATTACTACCTCAGTCAGTTTGACTTAACCATCTGTGCTCAATAATGGATATCCTTAAAACCTGGACCATTCCTGGTGCCTTGAGGACTGAGTTTGGGAACCTCTGGCTTGAGGTTATGGCCTATTGGCATGGAAACATCTGTGACATCATTGAGGTGGCATATGCTGTAAATGTGTGGTGGTTACTAATTACCATGGCCTCTCTTAGATAGTCTGGTGATGGAAGATTATGGTGATGGTGGATGGGACTCTATCCTCATCCATTTCCCCAAATGAACCACATTAAAGGCTAGGAAAAGTGGCTGTGGGAACCAATAACTTCCTGTATGTATGCATGGTCACAACCCCTTCTAGGCTGCATACACAGCATTGACTTTTGGTGAAGCTGCATACACAGCACTGACTTTTGGTGAAGCTGCATACACAGCCTTGCGCATGCAACCTCCAAGTTTACTCTTGACGACTCATATTTAGGGCAAGGTAATAATTTCTTTTTACTGCCATGCACGATTATCTCCCCAAATTGGGCAATGGCTGTGACGAAGACAGCTAAACTACCTTTAGCTCTGAAATTGCACTGTGCACCAATTATCAGCACTTATAGTCATCTATAACCATAGTATAAGCATTTTCATGCTGCTTCCAGGATCTCTCAATGCAAATGAGTTTATAGCCCTACATTATTCCTGAACAGAAGACTCAGAGATCCCACATTACTCTGAGGATTGCTAGGATTTTGAAAGGTGGAATTCATCATGCACTCATAGTGCAACAGGTGGCTAGCAGCTGGAGGTCTTTGTGCAGGAGGTGGTTGGCAGTGTGTGTGTGTGTGTGGGAAGGAAGGAAGGTTGGGCTTTTATGCATCAGATTGACTATCAGTTGGTGAAGGGGATGCCATTTTTATGCTCTGATGGTAAACAGGATTAGAGTAACAGGAAATAGCATTGGCAGGTGACTGGTATAACATGGCTGTGCAGGTACAAGACTGAAAAAAGTCTGACCTAATGTTCCAGTTGTTTATTTATTGCCCTGAGGTTCTGTCTGGAACCTCCTGTCTGGAGGCTCCAGTTGCTGCTTCCCGTTCAAAGATTCCAGTTGCTGCTTCCTGTTCTGAGGTTCCAGTGGCTGCTTCCTGTTCTGAGATTCCATATGCTGTATAATAACCTTAAGTTACAGTTGCTGCCTATTGTCCTGAGGTTCCAGTTGCTGCCTCCTGTTCTGAGGTTCCAGTAGATGCTTCCTGCTCTGAGTTTTCAGTTGCTGGAGCATATCCCGAGGTTGCAATTGTTGTCTCATATACTCAGCTTCCAGTCATTGCATCCTGACCTGAGAGCCCAATTGTTGCTCCATGTCCTGGGGTTCCAGTCATTACCTCCTGTCCTTAGGTCCTAGTTGCTGTCTATAGTTTTGAGGTTCCAGACACTGATTCCTGTCCTGAGTTCCCAGGGAGTTGAATGCCTGTCCCGAGGTTACGGAGATGGCTGCCCGACTCTATAATACTTGATTTTTATATTCTGGATGGTTTCTCGAAGAGGATTTACAGATAAAGGGAATGCTTGGGAACCTACATCAGTAATTGGTCCTTCAGATAAAGCTCATGACCTGCATCATGAGAAGCCTGGGAGTATGATCCTATACATATTAACATAAGAGCTATGAATTTAGTTTTCTCTTCTCTTAGCATGATCAGTGTGCATTTCTTTAGCAATAAGTTTTTTTATTCTTGGATCCCCTGTCTTCATCTGGCACCTGTCCTTGTCACTAACTGGCACTAATTTGTTTCCAATCTACTCAATTTATCTATTATTCATGTGCAAGTCTGCTTCTTCAGTTCTGTATCTCATTATTCTAATGACACGCCATTCCTGTTTCCTGTTGCTCCAATCCTGTTAGCAGTGCATTATCTGTATATCTAGTTACTTACATTTTTACCTGTATAAGCAGTCTCTGCTGTTTCAGTGATACTCCAGTCTTGCTCATCATGGATGCTGCATTATTGCCTATTCAGTCTGGCTACCAGCCATCCTCTGAGCATTGTATACAATAACTTATTTTACATGTGACAGTTTGCAATGCAAAGGTACCAGTACTGTGTTTAATGGGGTATTCATCAAAGTTTGGAGAGAATTAACTTATAAATTGTCCCACTTATGGGCTGATGCAGAGTAGAGGTCAAGTCCTTTTTTACTCCGTATCTATTGTGTTTTCACTCTGCACATGCTTCGGAACCAGGTGTACACAAGTACGGTCGATGCAGAGCCATATGCATATCCGTTGCATTTCCACTTGTGACTGAAGGGCTGTTACTGGTCTGTAATGAGGCTGTCTCCCATAGGCAGGTATTCACTGAGGTCGTATTGACAGAATTGCTGGCTACGCAGAGTTGTGTGGAAGCGCTAATGCACCTGTTTTCACACTAATCTTTTGCACTTACAGTAATATAGTATTGGTGTAAGTGTGTACTGATGGTGGTGACTGGTATCAAACCAAGCATATGGATAGGTGCAGTCTGGCCAGAGAAGTGTCTACAACTCTGCATACGAGCAAATATACTCAATTATGGCCGACTGGCATTCAACCCTACTTCGACCCCTTAGAGATCATTGAGAAAATTTGGGGACAACAAGGTTAGCTGTCACATCTTCACCTCTGGACTCTATTCATTGATATTCCACCCATCTCCACCCTTTCCAATCCTACTATCGCAACACATACACTCATTTTGTCCAATCAAAATCAGATCAGGATCACTTGGATTTTGAATGAGAAGACCTACATCTCTGGCCGACAGAAGATTTATTTGACGTGTCAGCCCCTGACCATTTTGTTATTCGCCCAGAGTGCTGAACAAAATGAGTGTGAACAGCATATGTATCACTGCATAGGGATCAATTGTTTAACTTTGCCTGATTGCGTTCCAAACTGAGCAAGTGCAATACACGGGTATATTCCTGTGGACAAGCCTTAGTAAAGGACAAAACAGGCAGCAGGTAAAGGATTGCTTTTTAAGCATAAGACAAAGGGATGACACACACGGCCTGAATTCCAAGGATGTCTGATCTATACTGCTTTTTTTTTTTTTTTTAAAGAAAATCAGTTGATTAAATTAAATAAAACTAGATGTTTAGTGCTAACAAATATTTATTTACAGGAAAAAAACACCATTTTAATTCTAAGGACAAAATATAAATGGAAGATTATATGTTAATGACATGTGTGTCGGTTCTAAATATAGCAGTGTAAGTTAATAATTGAAGTTGCAGATATGAAGTTGTTCTACAGTCCTTTACATCCCTTAATTATTATAATTTATATGGCGCCACAAGTGTTCCGCAGCGCCTTACAAAGTACATAAACAAATAAGATACCAGCGACTTACAATACAATACAAAGCAGGACACGGACATGGATAATAAACATTGTTATATTAGCGATCTGTACACCCACATAAGCAGCCAAGTGTTAGTTGCATCCCTTAATAAATTCATCCCAATTTATTCTCGGTGACCTCATAATCAGAATCCTATTTTACACGTGCCTGTTCTACATTAAGTAGTCATAATCTCAGCAGGATTACCTGTAGTCATATACATATATGTATATCTTCATTGAGTTACAACTACAATATAGGGGACAATTGAGCACATAACTGAGAATATAGATGTGCCTGTCTATTCAGCAGCACTGTGTGTTAACATGTTACATTTGTCTTTGTCATACAGAGACTTTGTCCTTCACGCTCCTGCATCTGTGAGATATGTACAAATAATGCAAACCACTGTTTTTCTAACTCTTTTGTGAGTCTCTTAGGATGGGTTTATAATACCTGGTTCATTTCATACACAGGTGTGTCTACCGCTGTCCTTTCAAGCGTCCACTACAGAGGTGACATGGAAAGGAAGCGCACTGATTCCCTGGGAATATTTCCCTCCTTCCGTAGACCGATTTAATGCCTTTGCAATATATGGTTCTGGCTTGAAGAGAACCTATGAGGCACTTTATCCTGTACCTGAAAAGGAAGTACAAGCGGGTCAGCAACCTGATTTGTAAGTGTAAAATAATTGTGTTGCAAGTATTGATGTGGACAACTTTTTTATTATGTAAAAAGGAATGATTGATCTCTCTCCACAATAGACTGAAGGCAATTCTAGTAACAAGGGAAACAAAAGAGACTGCTGGAGCTGAAATGCAGTTACCGTTCAGGCTTTTGATTACTAATTGTAGGCATTTGACAAAGTTGTTTGCGATAGTCATGATTTGAACAGAATTGTTTACTGCTAAAAGCAGTTTGTAAAGAAGTTTTGAAAGCCAGTTACAACATTTATTTTGCAGACACCATAAGTTCTGAAGCAATGATACAATAATTGTTCCTCTACAATTAAGCGATAGCTAGTAGGATGGAGAATAAACAACATATGTACTTGGAATAGATAAATTATAGCAAATTCCGGAATTTAAAAAGTTAGAAATATTGTCAGAATATACTAGATTTCTACAGATTTGTAATCTTTCAATGGGGTTAGTTGCCTACATGCACAGTTTATATATATATACATATATATATATATATATACACACTGATGTTCAAAAGTTTGGGGTCACTTAGAAATGTCCTTATTATTGAAAAAAAGCATTGTTTTTTTAATGAAGATAACATTAAATTAATCAGAAATACACTCTATACATTGTTAATGTGGTAAATGATTATACTAGCTGCAAACATCTGGTTTTTAAAGGAATATCTACATAGGTGTATAGAGGCCCATGTCCAGCAACCATCACTCCAGTGTTCTAATGGTACATTGTGTTTGCTAAGCGCATTAGAATACTAATGGATGATTAGAAAACCCTTGTGCAATTATGTTAGCACAGCTGAAAATGGGTTTGCTCTTAGAGAAGCTATACAACTGATCTTCCTTTAAGCTAGTTGAGTATCTGGAGCATCATATTTGTGGGTTCGATTATATTCTCCAAATGGCCAGAAAAAGAGAACTTTCAACTCGACAGTCTATTCTTGTTCTTAGAAATGAAGGCTACTCCATGCGAGAAATTGCCAAGAAACTGAACGTTTCCTAAAACGGCGTGTACTACTCCCTTCAGAGAACAGCACAAATAGGCTCTTCCAGAGTAGAAAGAGAAGTGGGAGGCCCCAGTGCACAACTGTGCAAGAAGACAAGTACATTAGAGTCTCTAGTTTGAGAAATAGATGCCTCACAAGTCCTCAACTGGCAGCTTCATTAAATGGTACCCACAAAATGCCAGTGTCAACGTCTACAGTGAAGAGGCGACTCCGGGATGCTGGCCTTCTAGGCAGAGTGGCAAAGAAAAAGCCATATGTGAGACTGGCCAATAAAAGGAAAAGATTAATATGGGCAAAAGAACACAGACATTGGACAGAGGAAGATTGGAAAAAAGTGTTTTGGACAGACGAATCGAAGTTTGAGGTGTTTGGATCATACAGAAGAACATTTGTGAGATGCAGAACAAGTGAAAAGATGCTGGAAGAGTGTCCGACGCCATCTGTCAAGCATGGCGGAGGTAATGTGAAGGTTTGGGGCTGCTTTGGTGCTGGTAAAGTGGGAGATTTGTAAAAGGTAAAAGGGATTTTGAATAAGGAAGACTATCACTCCATTTTGCAATGCTATGTCATTAGAGCCAATTTCCACCTCCAACAGGACAATGACCCAAAGCACACCTCCAAATTATGCAAAAACTATGTAGGGAAGAAGCAGGCAGCTGGTATTCTGTCTGTAATGGAGTGGCCAGCGCAGTCACCAGATCTCAACCCCATTGAGCTGTTGTAGGAGCAGCTTGACCGTATGATACGCAAGAAGTGCCCATCAAGCCAATCCAACTTGTGGGAGGTGCTTGAGGAAGTGTGGGGTGAAACTTCTTCAGATTACCTCAACAAAAGAACAGCTAGAATGCCAAAGGTCTGCAATGCTGTAATTGCTGCAAAAGGAGCATTCTTTGACAAAAGCAAAGTATGAAGGACAAAATTATTACCTCAAATAAAAATCATTATTTCTAACCTTGCCAATGTCTTGACTATATGTTCTATTCATTTTGCAACTCATTTGATAAATAAAAGTCAGTTTTCATGTAAAACACGAAATTGTCTGGGTGACACCACACTTTTGAACGGTAGTATATATATATATATATATATATATATATATGTGTGTGTGTGTGTGTGTGTATTTTAAAATCACAAATGATGTGGGTAAATAAGGCATAGGCTGTGTATAATTCAGTAGATATAGGGCGCACATTTGTGAGTAGTATAAAAGCAATAATTTTACTTATAATAAAAATCACGTGCATTGTGTTGCTGAACTGATGTGTGTATTGACAACTCCTTAAGTAGCACTTAATCATCTTCCTGGAGAAGGCAGCCTTTGCACAATGCTGTAATAGTGACAAATTAGTTATATGTAACATATTCAAAAGTTGTGCCCTTTTCTTATGGGACATAAAGCCAGCATCACATTTCTGAAGAAAATGAAATCTATCCACAGAGAGGAGGGCGGAGAAGCAGATAGAGGAGTTTCCTTACTGTTTTATCTTATTCTTGCATAACACCTTTCCACCATTCCAAGCCTAAAGGGCCACATATGTAAGATAGACTCAAATCGAAATTTGATGCATTTTGGTACACATGTGCAGCCTGAAAATATAGTTATGGCCAACAGTAAATGAAGCCCCTTTTGAAACTCACAAATCTCCCAGAGGCCACCCGCTGCCGCCGACTTCCTTAGTGAAGTGGACTTTCCAGGCGGCTCGATGATGCAATTTGTGCAGAATTGTGGCCCCATCACACTTGCAATGCTGCTAATCTCAGCACTGTATAGTGGGGGAGTCACGCACCATGCACCACCCCATTTGGCTCCATTATGACCCCCCACACATCTCTGACCTGGCTGCAACGAAAAATCGGCAAATAGTAATGCATATACTCCCTAGTTTAAAGGCAGCAACGTTTTCTTTGTGTCATATGTATATATATAGAGGTTGAGTCTCCCATATCCAAAATGCTTGGGACCAGGGGTATTTTGGATAACGGAATATTCCGTATTTTGGAATAATTGCATATCATTATGAAATATCTTGGGAATGGGACCCCAATATACATACAAAATGCATTTATGTGTTATATACACCTTATACACACAGCCTGCAGGTAAGTTTATACTATATTTTCAATAATTTTGTGGCTCAAGCATAGTGTGTGTACATACATGAAATAAATGTATGTTTCATTTACACCCTATACACACAGCCTGAAGGTAATTTTATACTATATTTTTAATAATGTGTACCTTAGACAAAGTTTGTGTACATTGAACCATCAAACATCTAAGGTTTTATTATCTAAGTCATGCCAAAAATATTCCGTATTTCGGAATATTTGGATATGGGAGACTCAACCTGTGTGTATATATATATATATATATATATATATATATATATATATACTGTATATATGTGTGTGTAAGGCTCATGTGCAAGGCTCATGGATTGCAAATTAACAAAAGTGTGAGAAAAACATTAACGTGACATTGTTTATAAAATTGTAAGTATTCTGCTGTGTATTTAATACATAGAAAATATTTTACCATCTAGCTGTTAACTACGTATTGCCAACTAATTTTGCAGAATGAAAACTGATTTGTAGCATAGATGTTAGGTATCATTTCTTATATAGAGCAAATATGAAATGAAGAGCCTGTGACTTGAATAACTTTCATGTGCTGAATTTTCCAAACCAGTCACACCTACTATGAAAGTGAAATAATTGTATATGTGAAAAAAGGGGAATCCACTTATCAACGTATTTCACAGAATTAGAACTGCCTATTCTCTCCTTTATTTCATAGTCATCGCTTGGAGTGCTTCAGGCCTTTTAACTTCTCTGTGTTGATGGGCGAAGAATGGAAGGAGCCTGAATCCAGCCTCTGGAAAATGTAACTTGTTTGAAGATCTGCATTTATGCTATAAATGTCTTCTAATTATTCAAATCAGATTCTTTTGCAGTATCAGCAGAGAAAATCACACAGTAGCATAGCATTGAATGTTTTAATACTTTTTACTGCAGTCTGGAGCAGCTCTGTATTAAAATTTTCCAGCTGTAGAAAAACAATCACACCACCTTATCACCTTGCTTCAGATGGGAAACCTCTTCTCTGCCCCATTGGTAAATCCGATACTACAGTATGTCACTCATATTTATGGTTCTGGAATCTTTCTGTGAAATTCTAATGTTAAAGGGACGGCCCACAGTACTTATTAAAATATAAATAAAACAAGGTATGGTATGTACAGTATATGTGTTTTTCAGAGTAATAGAAGGATAGCCTTATTTATTTTTTCTTATTACCAGTTATTTATATAGCGCGCATATATTCTGCAGCGCTTTACAGAGAATATTTGGCCATTCACATCAGTCCCTGCCCCGGTGGAGTTTACAATCTATATTCCCTATCACATGCGCACACGCATACATACTAGGGTTAATTTTTTGTGTTGGGAGCCAATTAACCTACCAGTATATTTTTGGAGTGTGTGAGGATAGTCACACAAGCACAGGGAGAATATACAAACTCCGCACAATTAGGGCCGTGGTGGGAATCATGACCTCAGTCCTGTGAGGCAGTAATGCTAACCATTGCACCGTCTGTGCTGCCCAAGGCTTTAAGGGGCCCATACATTTGCGACTGATTGCCACAATTCCCCGTTCTGCCTTAAGGTGCCCATACATTTGCGAATGATTGCCACAATTCCCTGTTCTGCCTTAAGGGGCCCATACATTTGCGACTGATTGCCACAATTCCCCGTTCTGCCTTAAGGGGCCCATACTTTTGCGACTGATTGCCAAAATTCCCCGTTCTGCCGGGGTCATGTTCAGCGAATCTGGCATATTCAACATTTTGGACAATCTCGATTCCCTGATCCCGACCCGTAAGTGGTCGGAATCGGCGAGTCAGGGATTTTTACATGTTGAATCTCCCCGATCCGCTGACGGATCACCAGGCATCAGTGGCCACTGATTTACCTAAAGAGCCCAACCAGTACGTCAGCATTCATCCACATTCCATATGTTAATGAATATCCATGGATAAAAAATTTAGTTGAAGAGAATTAACTTTATCTGTATTTGGGATATATTTATCCAACATTGGAGCTGATGTACAGTTGGATGTACTTTGAAAAAACTGTTCTCTAAAATGCAACTGAAAAAAAGACGGATCGCCCAGAGCTGGAGAGATCTCAGTATGCATCCTGACCTGCAAGGGTAGCATACGTGACACTTTTACATCAGGATAAAGCAGTAAGCCCTGGTTTAGGAGTTGTGGTTTGACAGTGTTACTAATAAATTCTAAAGTTACAGTACCCATTTTGTCCACAATCAGTGAAAGTACATTCTATAAAATAAGTAGAAGCCGATTGGTTGCTTTGGGCATCTTCTACACTTTTTAGAAGGTTTGATACATTTCCTCCAATATATGTTAATAAGACTGTGTTTGTACAGTGTTATTAATAATTATTAAAATCACAATTACCTTGCAAAATGTAAATACAATTACATTCAGACTCAAATGAAATACTAATTAAGTTTAAAGACTACCACCCATTGTCTTTTCCTTTAAAATAAGAAATGGTATTCTGCATTCCTGATGTGTACCAAATGCAAATATCAGTTACAGTAAATAATACAAATAGACCACAGCAGCCACGTTATATAAGTGTGAGACCAAGACAGTCTCAGCCAATCAGCAGTGGCTATACATTTGTCATCAGCATCCTCAGCCAATCAGAATTGGCTGACGCTTGTCATCATTATCACCAATGCATGTTTTACACAAGGGGTTCTCATAAGAGAATGGCCTCCTGATGGGCACATATGCATATTGGTTGTGACCTGGCATATTTGTATGCAAATGTCCTTACTGTTCGTGTCTTACACTTGCATGTCCATTTAATCCTCCATTTCGTCTCTATTAGTATTAGAGTCCTTAAGCATGAAATGCAACCAAAATTGCATACTAATGAAAGCGTAAGAACCTCCATTATCTTTTGACTATGCTAAAGGTATAAAAGTCTTGTGTAAAATCCTAATAGTTTATATTAGATGTTGAGATGGCATAAAATGTAGTAAATAGCTTTCGTCTGACCCAAGATCAGCAGAGCACTTATCACAGTTTCACATAGAACTAGAACACGGAGGCACATTATAGCAGGTGGAAGGTTCCTTTTGGCGCCCGGGCCGTAGCTTGGACTAGTGTATCGTCCATAAATTGCTTTCTTGAACCTTATGCATAATACCATAGTTTATAATATGTATCCCAAAATGCATTTGTTGCAAGAATTTCTCTGTATTTAGGGCCTGATTCAGAGCCGGACGCTATTTGCGCTCGCTCGTTCAGAAAAAGGGGCCGGCTGTTTAAATTGAGCGCTCGCTCTTTGCGGTCTGTTGACGCCTCTATGTCTGAGCGAGCGAACGAAACATGTGCTCGCTATTTTGGAAAGACGCCCCCTGGTCGCTCGCATCCTACGTCATCTCCGCTACTTATTTGATTAATCGAGTACATCGAAAGGCTTCTGAACTGCTCGCAGTGCTTGTGGTTGGATTTTCCTACCACAATCATGCGAACAGTTCAGGCTAAGAAACAACCAAGTGACGTGGTCGATGACACTGCTTTGTTAATTATGCACACCCTTAAAACACCCGTTTTGGCACGCCTGCGTTCGGATCTCCACTCCCCGTTTTCAAGCACCTTCCCCTGTTACCACTCACAAACGCCTCATTCTGTCACTCAAATTAGCAGGCATTCGATATTTTGCGAGCACACAATTTCTGACCGCAATGACTGGTTCGCGCATGCGTATTGCAACCCATACGCATGCGCAGTTGTGCGAACATCACTCGGAGCGAACGAGCGGCCGCTTACGAGCGGCTCTGAATCAGGCCCTTAGTTATTGTATTTTAGATGTGTCTGCAGTTTCATTTGTAAGTTGCTGGTTAAAGCTTCCCTGCATTTAAGGGCTACATGTAAAAGCAGCCAGTATTTACCCTACATCCAAAAAACATTACATGTATTTTGCACCCCTTGCATTGCAACATGGTTTGTCCAAGTGCAAAGTTACTTACTTTTTTTTTTTTGCTTTGCTCCAAATGTAGCATCAGGCCAAAAATTTAAGGTTTTTTAAGGATCATTGTAACAGGGAATTAAATATATTGTGTAGAGGCCTTGATGCAAGTGAAGAGAAGCAAATTAACACAACTACTGGAAGAAGACCCACAATTAGCAGCAGGGCCAGACCAACCTCCTGGCAAAGTCCATAAGGGCTGATGGCCCGACCTGTAAGCCAAGCCTAACAGTGCCACCTGGAGTGCAGAGAGAAGGGGGGCATGCTGTGAGGCCCACTCCCAGTGAGGTGTGGTCATGCCCCTTTTCCATGTGTGCATAAAGGGATGTCGGGCCTGTTCTACTGTCCAGTCTGTCCCTGATTTGTAACATTGTCATCATATGTTTACCTTTCTTGTGCAAAAATTAGTACAACTATTTAAGAGCGTTGACAGAGGCATGATGCTCAGGGTCATCTTAACACATGAGCACACAGGGCAGCTACCCAGGGCCCAACAATTCTAGGGATCTTTGAGCAGGGTCGGTCTGAGCAGGTGGGCATCTACCTGGAGTGCGCGGCCGCTCGCTCCGTACATAGGGGGTGATTCAGCAGGGGACGCAGGAGCAATCACTGCTGCTAACATGTTAGCAGCTGTGATAGCTGTAATATGGTAATTCAGCAGGAGGCGTCACACCTCCTGCGTGCATTACATATCCAAGGACGCAGCATCAGATAATCTGCGATCACATCGGCCGGCTGAGTGACCCATGGGGGTCACGCAATCCAGCTGCCACAGATACAACAAAGGTCAGGAAATCTCTGTCAGCCGACAGAGGGCCCGATTCAGAGCCGGACGCTCTGACAGAGCACTCGCTCTGAATCAGGGCCGGCCTTCTGTTTTTTTAGAGCGAGCGGCCTCCTGGCCGCTCGCATAGCTGTGGGTGACCACCCACAGCTATAGCGAGCGGCCAGGAAGATGGTCAAGACCATCGGGCTTGCGACGAGACCCTTGTGGTAGCCGAAAGCACTCCCACTGACATCACTTGTGATGTCAATGGGGCCGGCCCCAGATGGTAGGCGTTCCCATGGGAACGCCTCTGGGCAGCCACACCCCCGGCCCGCCCACCAAAGGGGGCGTGCTGTCACTCAACATTGACAGCACGCCCCCTTTGGTACGAGACCCGGAGCGACGGTTTGCCCGTCGCTATCCGGGTCTCGCGCATGCGCTCGACGGAGCCTGCTCTGTCGTGCGCATGGGCACTGGGCCACCATCGACCCGCTTGCGAGCGCATAGGGCCAGAGATCCTGGACTCTTATTTCCTCCCCAATGGCGGCGATATGCCTCCGTTTTAGGAAATGTAGACTGTCGCCGCCCCCTTCCTGCCCACAAACCAGCAAATTTTCAATCACTGACAGCCTTCTGCCGCTCTGCATATAATTACGCAGGACCTGTACTGCACATGCGCAGTATAAGTCCGGCACCTGCGCAGATTACCGACCACTTATGTGCACTGCTGTATCAGGGCCATAGGGCAGGTAGCTGAGAGGCAGGCAGAGAGATGCCCCTAGGCTTATCAGGTTGTGAATTACACACAATCAGAGTAGCCAGAAAGCAGCCACAGAACTACCAGTTTGCAGCCACAGAACTAGATTAAGGGGTGGACACAGGTTGGCGCTCCATACTTTAATCACAGCTGCAGTGCAGGACAGGAACATCTCTGTTACCTGGAGAAGAGAAGGGGGAGCTGGAGTCTGAGCAGGATGCAGGGCTACACGGCACTGTACCAGCAGTAGCATGGGAGAGAGAGTAGGAGGAGCTGCTGCAGACCCAGTTACCAGAGTGATAAAGACTATCCAGCAACCAGCCTATAGGGTAAGAGATTCAGGGTGGGGGCATACTCTATATGTATGCATGTGTGTGTATGATTATGTACAGTATGGGTTTGTGCCAATATATATGTGACACTATATATGTGTATAGGTTTATGAATGTATATATGTGTGTGACTATGTATATTTACTGTATATATATGTGAGTTTCTGTATACAATATATGTATGTGTATACTGTAGGTGTGTAACTATGTACGTATGCATCTATATGACTATGTATGTGTATAAGTATATGACTACGTATGCTTGTGTGTGACTGTATGTATGTGTATATGTGTGGACTGTAGTTATCATTTATATGTTAAAATGGTTGTTTTGCAAAGCTTATAAAGTGTTTATTATGTTTAAACCTTTATTTAATTGAAAGTATCAATAAATCTAAAGGTTTAATTGTATTGACGATTTACATTTGTATTCCTGTTAATGAATGAGTAAGGGCTCCATTGCAGTACTTTTGCCCAGGGCCTGCAATGCTGTTAGGAGAACCCTGGGGTGCTGGGGCCAGAAGAGAAACTTCCCTTTGCCATTCCATAACAAAAGTTGTAATGCTAAAAAAATGGCCAAGCTGACTATTCAGTGTATGAGCTGACTTACTGCCAGTATATAACCAAAACGTTTTTTTAATGCACCAAGCCATATAGCAGAACATCACAACACGCTGTCATCATACAGAGTTTGACTTTTTTCAAACCAATATTGGATTTCAGATGGTCAATGACCATCGCGACCATCACCCTAGCGGTCGTTAGAGCTGTGGGTGTTAACCCACAGCCTAACGACCGAAACAGAGGCGGGCGGTCAGGATGCAAGCGGCCGCCCAGTTTCTGAGCGACTGCTTGCATCCTCCGACCGCCTCTGAATGAGGCCCTTAGACAGAAGCAGCGTTTGCAGGGAGAAGATTTATAATCTCACAGCATGTGTACGTGTGTGGTCACACGTATATCGCTTATTAACGGTGTATAGCCTTATATATTTCAGAATATTGAAAACATTTCATGGCTGACAGCGACACACATATAGATATCAAAGCCACAGGGCCGGCACTACCACTAGGCAAACTTAGGCAGCTGCCTAAGAGCTCCAGCCACTGCAGGGCGGTAGTGTGGACCACACATAAGTGCCGTCCGCACTACACTACTAGGAACAAACACACAGCCACCGTCAGCCGTCAGACAGACTCTCATCGGCTGCTGCGCCCACTGCCGGAGCTGGGCTGGAGCTCACTCATAAGCTCTATTTTCCGGCTCCCGCAGTGAGTGATGGAAGAGATGTCATGACGTCTGTCCCGCCATGCAGAGCCGCCCTGGCCCGTGGGACAGAGGACCAGACGCCGGAGCGGGGATTAAGGTAAGTGGAGTTTTTTGTTTTTTTCTTCCGTGTGTGTCTGGTATTACTGCTGGGGAGGGGGGGGCATCACTACTGGGGGCACTCTGGGGGGAGGCTACTACTGGGGGCACGACTACTACTGGGGGGAGGCTACTGGGGCACTACTGGGGGGGACTACTAGTGGGGGCACTGCACTGGTGGGACCACTACTGGGGGCATTGCAAAGGTGGGCATTACTACTGGGGGGGGACCACTACTGGGGGCACTGCACTGGGGGGGTTAGTACTGGGGGCACTATATAAGGGGCACTGCGTAGGTGGGACTACTACTCTGGGCACGGCTGAAGAAATGCCTAGGGTGCCAAGAAACCTTACACTGGCCCTGAAAAGCCATCCCAAATCATATTCTTCATTATTCTCTAATCTTCATGAATCAATTTTTGTACTATGCATGTGGAGGAACCAATTGGTCGTCACACTGTTTTTAGTAAACTACATCCAAATGCTGCAGTCTAGTGATTCCTATGCCATACTTGGAAAAAAAAAAGTAATAAAAATGTGCGGGCACTATTTATTGTGTTATTTTTAATGTTGTATCTTTAATTGCTGACTGTCTACAACACATGTTACAGCATAGAAACCCAGGGTGTGAATCAGATGTGGATGCAAATTCCATAACAGCTGTGATCTCTTGTGGATCACAATTGCAAAAATACGCTAATGACTCACTCGCTGTCCAGTGCTTAGTGACGCCTCCTGAAAGCATCTCAGATCTGCTGCTCATGCACAAAACCGGACACATTGAACGCAGATCAGGTGACCATCATCATTCTGAACAAGCATAAGTTGTCGCAGACATAACAGGTCTCTAAACACACAGAGGGCTCTCCTGCTGTGATCAAGGACTCAATGGCTAAACTATGGATGCCCAGAAAACAGTGTTTAAGTGGTCCCGACACACCTACATTTTTCTAACCACCCCTCCCCCTCGTTACCTCTCCCAAATACTGAATACCAGTCACTCCCTTTGCAAGTGAATCCTCTGTGTGAGCGTAATCGCAATTCATTTGCTGCACAGGGCACAGTTCAAGTATTATTTTGGCCTCTCGGATACAGTGCAGTCTGTTTTTGCTTGGTGAAAAATTGGTTTACAGAAGATAAGTGCAGAGCAGGTTACTATCTATAAAAGATACAGTGTTTTCTTTTTAAGTAAGCATGGAAAACTAAATATCCTTATCTATAATACTGTATATAGTCAGGAAACTCATTTCTGACTCAGAGTCACAGTATGTGACTCTTTCTTGAAGCCATCCATTTTGTCCTCTACACTGCAGAAAAACATAAGGGCAAACATGCTTTCACAGTATTAAGTAGCTTCTTTATCGTCCTCCCTGAGAAGAGCACATATATCAACATACATCATTTCAGGTGCTATTCACTGTAAATTTATTCAAAGCAATCATGATCTTTTCAACATCCTCGACTCCTCATTTTCCGTTTCTCTGCAATTATGTTCATTATGCATAAACTTAGAAAAATGCAGTAGTTGACAAAAAAAAAATACTTAGTGATGGCAGCTTAATTTTTAATGTTAGTGATGCAATTGTATATTAAGGCAAAATTACATTTATGATATATTCAGATTACTTTCCCAGTGCAAAAAAAATCTTCATTTTCTATTTTGCTGTTATTTTAACCTTGATTAATGAGTATCGGGTATAACTGTGATTTATCTGACACATAAAGAACATTATTTTTATTGCTATTTTAAAGTCAAGTGCCTGCATGCTACAAGATCTAGCTTTATTCTCATTACATATAATAAGCTGCTCACTTGGGAGGAGGAGGAGGAGGAGGAAGGGGAATCTCTCAGGGCAGAAGTGGCAGGTGACCACTGTGGAGTTGATTAATCAAGTCTGCAATATCTACATAATATTTAAAATTCCATATAGTAGCTATTGTTTTTGTGTGCATTTATTTTGCATATTTAAATATAGTTGCTAGTATGCATATTTTTCTTTTTGAGAAATGTCCTATACTTCCGTAAATCACAAATAATAATTAAAAAAAACTTGCGTCCGTTTACATATTTTTTGCAAACCTTTCCTGTTTATAGCTCTTTTTTTTTCCAGATCATAGATTTTTTAACATGTACATGTTGACATACTGTTAAAAGAAAATGCAGGGATTTTTTTAGAGTAAATCAGCAGTACATTATGCAAATGTTATGTTGCCGCTTTCCTTGTTTTGGCAGGTGCTGCTTTTTTAAAGTTTTTGAGTAGAGCACTCTGACAAATGAGCATATCATAGTAGGATTTTATTTTTTCAGGGTGATAATGAAATCTGTCATGGGCCAGTGTCTGCACACCCGCAGAAAGCATTTCTCACTATCAGATACGTTACACTTTAATCACAGAGCTGGAAATACAGTGGATGTGGCCAGCGCCCTAAGCCATCTTTTTCATTAAACTGACAGAAATTGGAAGAACAAAGAATAAAGGGGCATGTCATTATGGGAGCTAATGACAAACATGAAAATGACTGTCAAGAAACCAAACAATTTGGAAAGTAAATGTGATGTTACAGAGTATAAGAATGAAAAAATGCATTGAGAAAGTGTAGGCGGATGTAGGGATACGCTGCTAGATGAAACCAAAGCAGGAAATATTTGCTGCATTTGAAGAATGGAATAGTATTGGAGAACCTACTGTACTCTATTCTTGCTGTCATTACTGCCCATAGACTACTGTAAAACCATACTTAAAAGCGGACCAATATGAGTTGCAGATGTGATAGACATTGCACAACACAGATGTACTGAAGGTCACCACAAGTTACATTTCATCACCATTTAATGGTAACCTTCTGTCACCCCAGTCAGACTGCCCACAATTCACCCTTCTACTAACGAGGGGGACTGATGGTCAGTTATTTACGGACACTGGTGGGTGGGAGCGCTCTGCCACTGGGGATCTATTACCACTAAGGGATGGGGAAGATGCAGGGAGATCTATTGTCCCGGAGGATCTTTAAATACATTTTTAAAAATGCATTAGAAATGTAATTAAATTAAAAAAAAACCCCGACACTTTACAAGTGTTATTTATTCTCCCCCCCATAAAAAAAAAAAAAAAGTGGTTAAGGCAATACTATCCAGTTTAATTAGTGGACAAAAATACCTAAAACATTTATACACCAATTATCAGATTCACTAAAACATGTAGGGTGCATAAAACAAACTACAAAAAATAATGGCCTATCCTAGATTTGGACTCAGGAGTGCCCTCCGCCTCCATTATGTGATCGTGCCATAAAGACTATTCGTAAAAATGTGATGTGGCCAAAGTAGAGTAGGGCATCTCTAGGTTTTCCATCTCAAAATTATATTGTATCTTGGTCATAGTTTTAGAAATGATGGGAGAGGCAGGCTATTTGCATTATTGTGCTATGGCCGCCTTAACAGCTATCATAATGTGACCCAAAATATAACAGTGATCTTTTGGAACATAAGGGGGAATAAATGTAGTAGGGCCAAACCAGTTTCAGGAACTATTGATAAATTGAAAATATAGAGATTAAAGAGGTTAAAGACCTCCTGCCATAGTGGCTGGATAACTAGGCAGTCAAAGAATACACGTGTAATATTTCTCTCCTAATCACAAATATGCCACCACAACTTCAAACATTACACTATGTAGACCAAAGTGATTGGACACCCCTGCGCAAACTAAATTCATACCATTGCACACGAGTTCCAAATGGCCACTAATGTGGCAGTTTTAACAAGAACACTTCATAGGGAGGCCTATTCACATGCAGTTCTATGGAAACATCAAATGTTTATATCAGGATGACAATGCCACCTGTCATGTTTCCATAACCTGGATGGACTGACCAGCTCAGAGTCCAGATCTTAACCTCATTGAGAACCTCTGGGAGGAACTGCAGGGATGGGTGCGTTCTAGGCCGACTTGACCACCTTCAGTGTCACAGTTGGTGACTGTACTTAAGGCGGAGTGGCAAAACATACCACCTGCTGTTGTCCATGAACTTGTGGACAGTTTGCCAAGAAGGGTGTCTGCAGTAATCACTGCACGTGGTGGACCTACAAACTACTGAGGTCAATAAAATCTTGTTGATCTTTTTACTGTCAGTGTACAATCACTTTTGTCTACATAGTGTAATATACCACATTTAATGAAGTTTAGTAGGGGTAAGATAAAGTCTATGAAGTAACTTTATATGCATTTCGGTATGGTTCAATCACTTAACGCTCATACACACTAGACGATGTGCAGTATGAACGATATTGGTTTAAGATTTCCCATGAACTTTCTGTAGTGTAGGACAAACGATATTGGGTGTATACACTGAAAGATATCTTTAAAGATATCTTTCAGTGAAGTCATCCTGCCATATCTCTGAACAGGCAATTCTTGACGATATCGTAAGATTGGCATGCATGTATGGATGACAAAAGACATTGTTAACAACCTGCGTGCATCGTTGGTCTTTCACTGCATACACACTGAATGATATGAGATATATCATTATCATCCAACTCGTTCATAAAAATCGTCTAGTTTGTATGCGGCTTGAGCGATATCGTTCAGTGTTGTCCCCTCACCTGCCGGGCTCAATGTCATTCCCGACATTAACCATACACACTGAACGATATCGTTCAGTGACGTCACCGGCCACGGTCCCCGAACATGCAGGGCCTGACGATATTGTCAAGTTGGCCTGCATGTTCGGGCCATGAAAGACATCGTTAACGATGTTTTGCATACACATTCAACGGTATGAACGATATTGTTATCATTCATATTGTTCACAATATCATTCCTTGTGTACGCACCTTTAGACATACAATATGTTGATAAATAGACAAGTTTCGACTGTTGACAGGATAGCCATTGAACCTGTGTAGGAGATTTAGGGCCTGATTCAGACCCACTCGCGAGCGGCTGTCCGCTCGCAAGTGGGTCGATATTATGCACTGAGCATGGGCACGACGGAGGGAGCTCCGTCATGCGCATGCGCCAGACGCGACGAGCGAAGGAAAGTCCTTCGCTCGTTGTGTCTGATCAAAGGGGGCGTGCTGTCGATGTTGATTGACAGCACGCCCCCTTTGGTGGGCGTGCCGGGGGCGTGCCTCCCTGACGGGGGCGTTCCCACGGGAACGCCTCCCGTCAGAAGCCGGCCCACTGACATCACTAGTGATGTCAGTGGGAGTGATTTTGGCTCTGATAGAGCCAAAATCACTCCGGAGCTTGCAGTTGAAAACCTCAACCGCAGGCTCCGGCTCGCAGTTTCGATGGTCGCGATGGTCACGACCATCACAATGCACGCTCGTATAGGCTGTGGGTGGTGACCCACAGCTATACGAGCATCCAGGAGGACGCTCCATTTTCATGGAGGGCGGCCCTCATTCAGAGCGTGTGCTCTGCTCAGAGCGTACGGCTCTGAATGAGGGCCTTAGTCCAAGACTCTGGACCTATAAAGTACTGATGTCAATAAAATCTTGTTGATCTATTTCCTGTCAGTGTACAATCACTTTTGTCTACATAGTGTAATATACCACATTTAATGAAGTTTAGTAGGGGTAAGATGAAGTCTATGAAGTAACTTTATATGCATTTCGGTATGGTTCAATCACTTAGACATACAATATGATGATAAATAGATATGTTCCGACTGTTGACAGGAGAGCCATTGAACCTGTGTGGGAGATTTAGTCCAAGACTCTGGAGTGCAATAACTTATACCAGAAAGAAATGGCACCCCTAGATGTGAGTCTATTTAAGTTTATCCATAATTTCTACTTCAGGGTCCATAGGGTATCCACAGGATACCTTGGGTATAGGCGATGGCGGCAGACATCCAGGCACCACAGAGTTAAATTTTCAGCCTCCCAGGATGCACTGGGGTCCCTCTCCTATACCCCGAGCCTCAGGCCACTCAGTTTTCGTAGGTGCCTGGCCGGACCAGTCGCACCGTACAGAGGGGGGTCTTTAAGGCCCCTGAATATTTCTTCGCAGCTGTGGCTGCACAACTAGAGTGCTCCAGCATAGGACAGTCAGTATTGACGTCCATGCTGTCACTCCTACACCCCGCCGGTACCAGAACGCCGCTACCGATCCGGGGATGCTGGTAGGTAGCTGGGGTCACAGCTAGCGGTGATCCCCGGCTACCTGGACTGTGGCCGGATGCACGGGGAACAAGGTAAGCGGCGGGGTCCCGCAGTGGGCACCCGCCGGTAACACAGTCCTGTTTGGTCCCCAGGCAGGGGGCTCCCTGGGGACCGGCTGCGCGTGGGGCCAGGTACTGATCCTGCGCCTTCCACTAGACCACCAGGGACAGCAGGCCGCAGCATGTGCGGTACAGCGCGGCGTCCCAGGGGTTAATAGCACGCCAGGGGAGAACGCCTTCCCTGTCTCACAGCCGGCGTCTCCCCCGCTGCACAGTGCCATTCCACAGCGGTCTGAGCGGGCTGTGTCAGCGCTCCTCCCCCGGGCCCGCCTCCTCTCTGCTCCTCGGTGGCCATTTTCTCACTACATGTGCTGGGGATGGCAAACGCTGCTGGAAGCTGATACAGATGCCATTGCGGCCCGGGTCCCCCGCATACCTCTCCTTCAATTAAGGTCAGTGTATGCAGCACTGTTTCCTACCAGGCTCTGGTCTGTGTAGTTGATCACAGTGCTTGTAATGCAGGATGTTATCTGTGCATTGTATGTGACTTAAATGCTAGCGCTGTTGCCTGTACTTTCATTTCTGACTGTCAGCCTTTTCCTATCCCTGTTCTTCTGCTACAGCCCTTGCGGTGCGGTGTTGCAGGGTGTTTATTACCTCACAGTAAACGTGGTTTTTCTGTGTGGGAGGTCACATACGCTCCGTTCACACTCCTCATGTCGGAAAGTGAAAGAGGATATCCTCTTCCAGCTATAATGTACTGATATCATGTGCAGTTAGCGAAGGCATATGTAGACGCTGAGGGTTTATGGAGGGCATGTTGTATTATATATCACGCCCCATGTCTGTCACTGTGCCTGCACAAAAAAAAAAAAAAAAAAGGGGGACCGCCCTCGGCTGGCTAAGATGCTTACAGCCTTTGTGGGCAATGCCCCCTGCGTTTCACCATAGGGGTTATCGCAGCCTGTGGTGGTCTCATCACATGCAGGGGTCCCTGGACAGTTGATGGTACCCCAGTGTATCCTGTTTTTCGCCCCCCCCAGGTCTCGCAGGAGCCTGTGTGGGTGAATTTATTGTCCAAATGGTATAGCACCTGATGGACGTTTTACAGGGGGAGTCACCATTTCGGCCTTCTAAACAGCCTTTCGGGTCTCAGACGGGTAAAGATATGACGTCTGATGACGGTGACATTATTGACTTTTTCAGACACGAGCCCCTTAGTGCAAAGGAGGCGTAGTCTGGGTCTAAAGTCTATATACCTGGCCTTCTACGGGCAGTCCGTGCGGCTTTGGTTATTACATATCCCCCGTGGCTAAATCCAAATATGCCTTCTTTAAGGATAAGGGTGTTTCCACTGTAATTCCTCTATCTGGTCAGGTGGATCATTTAGAGGAGGCGTGGAAAATCCGAGTAAGCGGTTCCAGCCTCAAAAACGGTTGACCTTTTGCATACCCCTTTTGCAGATAATTACATTTCCGAATGGGAGTTACCTTTACGGGTAGATTCTCATGTTACACGCCTAGTGAGGAGTGCTACGTTGCCCATGCCCTCCAGGTCCTCTTTGAAGGAGGTTCCAGATTGCAAGGTGCAAATATATCTAAAATCCAATATTCCCTTGCTGGAGGGGCTTCCAGGGCGGCTATGGCCGTGTGCTGGGGGGCCAGAGCCATGGAATACTGAGTAGGTAACTGGATCTCTGCACACTGACTCTCCAGCAGAGCAGGTGGATAGTGGCAAATTCTCAGAAACTTTGCCACGTTCATAATGAGACGGTCTTACATATAGCCTACTCCTTTCCAGAATCTCCTCGGCAGCAGTAGCGGCTTGCCGCTCCCTGTGGTTGCACTCTTGGAAAGCAGACACAGATTCCATTTGGAATGCTTTGCCTTTTACGGGACAAGTCCTGTTTGGCCCTCGTCTGGACGCAATTGTGGCCCTGCAGGCAGCAGCTACGTCTGCATGTCTGCCATCGGCTACAGTCCCATCAGGGTCTGGGGCTTTGTCTTTTCGGCCCTGTGAGGCCAGGGTAAGTCTAAAATACAGCTTTCCAAGACAGTCAGTAGCCAGGAAATCTGCTCAGCCATAAGAACAGGCTTGGAGTACAAGACGTCCTACTCCCAAGTTGGACTATAAGCCTTCAGCCTCACGGGACGGGCCTCCTCTCGGGAGCCCCCAGAGTTGGAGGCCGGCTTCTCCAGTTCGCCCAGTGCTGGTGTCTGACCTCCACGGACACTGGGGTAAGAGAAGTATTTTCTTGAATGTATGTCCTCTCCTCCCGGTAAAAGCCTCTCAGACGGTTTTTCATTACAGGTCTTCTGTCAATTCAAGACAAGGCCCTGTAATTTTTGAGGGTGTTACACTCTATGCTACAGGCAGGAGTTATAGTACCTATTCCGTTGCCCCAAAGGGGAACGAGGTATTATTCCATCCTCTTTCTGGTACAGACACCCATTGGGTCTTACCAGGACATTCTCAACCTCGAATCCTTCAACAAATTCTTAAGGGTTCCTCGGTTCGGGAGGGGGACCCTGCATTCCATCATTCAATGGAGCCTGGGAATTTTGTGGTGTCGTTGGATATATTCAGGGTGACTACCTGAATATCCCTCTTTTCTTAGCACACCAGTGTTTTCCTCGGGTTTGCAGTGGTCGATAAGCATTTCCAGTTTCTGGCATTGCCCCTTGGTCTGGCCTCCGCGCCTCACGGTTTACCAGGGTTATGGTAGTTATGGCAGCCCACCTGCGGATGCAGGGGGTCCGCTTGTTACCCTATCCGAGTGACCTCCTGTTGTTACCACTGTCTCCAGAGATACTTCAGTGCCATATGCAACGGACAATATCTGTGTTGCTACGTAAGGGCTGACTGATAAACTGGAAATGGTCCTCTTTGATTCTTCACAGAGGATGCTCCATATCCCAACATCTGTGGATCTTTGTGATTGAGGAAAAGATCTCTGCATTACAGGCAAAGGTACGCAGTTGCCTGCAGAGTCGCCGAGTGTCTATTCACTTGGCAATGTGGTTCCTGGGTTCCAGGGTGTCGCTGTTCAACATGGTGGAGAGTACCCAGCTTCACTCTAACCCTCTAAAGAACTTGGTCCTCTCCGGATGGGATGGGTTGCCCCATAGGATAAAGTCAATAGGCTTTTCCCGGAGGTTTGTCTCTCTCTGGCCTGGTGGCTGCAGAGAGCTCACCTAAACAAGGGGCACCCCCTTTGGGATTGCGGACAGGGTCCTTCTGACGACGGACGCCAGTATCCGTGGCTGGGAAGCAGTGACGGGTCCACACTTGTTCCAGGGCAGGTGGACACCAGTAGTTTTTGCGCTTCCCATAACCTTCCGAGAACTCTGAGCAGTATTCAAGGTTCTCCAGCATGCAGGACAGGTCCTCCACGGAAATACCGTGCAGGTACAGTCTGACAACGCCATCATGATGGCTTATGTAAGCCACCTAGGAGGTTCCCGAAGTCAGGCGACACTAACAGTGGTGTCCCGAATTCTGGTTTGGGTGGAAGGCTATATCCCTGCCGTCATCGGCAGTGTTCATTCAGGAATCCTCAGATGGAAAGCAGGCTTTCTCAGCCGTCAAGACTTGCATTCAGGGAAATGTCCTCTTTATCAGGAGGTGTTCAATCTTCTGGTGAACAAGTGGAGCCTTTCAGAGATGAGACTCTTCTGATAGACGTAGGTAGGTCCAGTGGACCTTCCAAGTTGTGTACCTCGTCCCTCCGTTATCCCTTCTTCCTCCAGTAATAGCAAGAAGGAGGCACGCTCCTGCTGATAGCTCCAGCATAGTCCAGATGGCACTATTACTCAGATCTTCGGAGCCTTTCAGTTAACACTCCGAAGCTGTTGCCTCTACGCCCGGACCTGTTGTCTCAGGATCCTGGCTGATACCCAGACCTGGGTTGTCTGTCCTTGACGGTGTGGCGGTGGAGACTGCCCTCTTAAGGTCTAGGAGTTTTTCCAGCTCTATAGTTAACAGGGGCTCTGTCCATGCTAAGAGCTCGGAAGTTTTTATCTGCAAGAATTTACCATTAGGTATGGTATACTTTCTTTCAGTTGTGTCGCCCTAGAGGCTAGGCTCCTCGGGTATTCCGGATATTTAGAGGTTGGCTTTCCTACAGGTGGGCTTAGATAACGGTCTTCGCCTTGCTTATCTGAAGGTGCAGGTTTCTGCCCTGTTAGTATGGTTTCAGTGTAGGATTGCTACTCTTCCTGATGTCCGCACCGTTGTGCAGGGTGTACGTTATATTCAGCATCCCTTTGTTCCACCTGTGTCTCCTTGGGATTTGGCTGTGGTCCTTAGGGCTCTCTGAGGACCGCCATTTGTTCCACTGGGCTCAGTGGATTTCAAATGGCTTACGGCTAGGACTGTATTCCTTCTGGCTCTTAATTTGGCCAGTAGGATCTCAGAATGGGAGGCTCTATCATGTAGACCTCCCTTTTTCTCATCTTTCCTAGGAACAGGGCAGTGCTTGCCTTTACTTCCCCAGTCCTGTCTGCTGGTGAGGCCTATTTGGCTGTGGTACGGGCGCTAAGAATTTAAGTTGACCGTACCGGTCCATTTAGGAAATCAGACTCTCGGTTTTGTCCTTTCTGGTTTCCATAAAAAGGGTTGGCCTGCCACTACGCTAGCTTTGGCAGGATGGATTCACAGGTCTTCCTGTTCCATCCTCTATTAAAGCTCTTCCACTAGGTCTGTGGGTCCTTCATGGGCAGCTCGACGTGGCGCCTCAGCGGTGATTGGCAGCCACGTGGTCATCTGTCCATATTTTTGTAAGGTATTATGCTTTTGATACCTTCGCCTCTCAGGATGCTTCCTTTCGGCGGCGGATTCTCCTTACAGCACAGGAGCGTCCCCACCCTTAAAGGATACTGCTTTGGGACATCCCCAAGGTATCCTGTGGATACCCTATGGACCCTGAAGTAGAAAATATGAGATATGGTAAGAACTTACCCTTGTTATCTCTATTTCTACGAAGTCCATAGGGTTCCACAGGACTCCCGCCCTGTCGCACCTGTACTGCAGATGGGCTTTGATCTGGTCACCGGTTTCTCCGTCTCCTTCGGGTGAGAATGTGATTCTTGTGTGTTCCAGACTGTCTTCTCTCTCTTTTTTGCTCCTGCTCCGGCCTATGGCTTGTTACGAAACTGAGTGGCCTGAGGCTCGGGGGCGGGGTATAGGAGAGGGACCCCAGTGCATCCTGGGAGGCTGAAAATTTAACTCTGTGGTGCCTGGATGTCTGCCGCCATCGCCTATACCCAAGGTATCCTGTGGAACCCTATGGACTTCGTAGAAATAGAGATAACAAGGGTAAGTTCTTACCATATCTCATATTTTATTTGGGAACAATGTAAAGTATAGTTATTAAAATATACTGTACATTAATTTATGGAGCAACATAATTATAAAAGTCAATAATAGATCCAACAAGGCGACCTTGTGATTGATCCAAATATTTGTAAACTTAATGAGATTCATAAAATCAAGGGTGTGACATTCTTATAAAAGACATTTCCAATAGAGGCTGAAATCTGAATCCCAAGGTATGACAAATTATCTTTCCAAATCTATGGGAAAATGCTTTTCAGATGCTTTAATATAATAATATAAAACATTAAATGATGCAAGGCTATCCACCCTGCGTGTCCACCACCTCTTCCTCGTGTATGCTGTACCTAATCTTTCCCTAAAGCCTCCCATGTTCCTACATCTCTTTTGAATTCTTTAGTCCTTTCAGATCCACAATGTTTCTTCACCTCTCCCTTATGTCTTCCATGTGTCCCTTCTCCTTTCTTTTATTTTCCCTCTGACTGGATTCTATTTGTAATTTGTGAAAGGTCATTTATTAACACAGCTATGAAGTGCACATTTGCGGATTCAGCTATTTTGAAGTGTAAGTCCCAGCTTGCTCTCTAGCAGGGCATGCACTGCCTTGTAGTCCCCCAGTATTAAAAAGAAACAACATTACTATATATAAGTGCAAGAAAGTGTAAGCACTCTCTATGCAGCATGAGATTAAATGCCAGTCTTATGACTACCGTTGTTGTGTATTAGCTAAGTTCTCAGTATGAGTCTCTAGAAAAGTAAAGCAAGATGTGAAGGGAATGGAATATATGCTTTGGAACCAGTTAGTATGACATTTAAAGCAATTCCTCATCTACTTTCAGTCCCACCTGCTGTTCTTGCTGCTTGAAGTTATCCTGAATCTTCTTCAATGTTTTGCAGGGCTGCGGTGCATCCCCCATATGGTCTTTTGTGCAGAATATGTTCATCTAGTATCGAAGCCTCCTGAGACAAAAAGGGTATGTCCACATGATATTTGTTCCAGGCCAAATTGTGCAGACCCTCACACTGTGCTGACCAGCATGTTAGTCTATTAGAAACATTTAAATAATAAGATAGCCCACTGTCTCGGCCAATGGCAATCCAAACTGTGACAGACCTAGAACCAGATAACCCCCAGATGTGATTCTCATATTGATAGATATTGTAGGCAAATAATCACAGTTTAGTAAAGGTAACAGCCCCAAAGTTTGCGTGAAAAAGAGAAAAGGTATCGACAGTACTATGAACATCGATTTGCCTAGACAGTAGTAACCAGTAAAAAAAACAAATATGTAAAATTACAAAAAGACACTGGGTGCGCCAAACAAATAAAGTTTATTTTTACAATAAGTGCACATACAGTATGTTTCATAAATTAATTAATAAATGTGCATCTCAAAAAAACTGACTTCTGTGTCTCGTTAATCTTTATATCTGAAACAAATATACCGTAGAGAACAACAAGAAGGTAGCATAGCACGTACAAACAGTAGAGTTACAGACTAACTATCTGTCTCCGCAACAAATGGATAACAGGATCAACAGAAATGCTGTACTGTATGTTTTGCTTGAGAGATATACAAGAAATAAATCTCACTGAGGACTGGCTCTTCCAAAAAGGTTCAATTGCCTCAAAGAACAATCTCACCATAGTGTGATACTGAAAGAACAAAGAAACAAACAAACAAAAAAAAAAAACTATTAATAAAAGCATATAATCTATAATCATCTGCTATACTTATGTGATAGCAATGGGGGGTGCCATTCTCCTGGTCAGAGAATGTCCTCCAGTATATGTCCAAAATATATTGGTTATGGTCCAGTGTCCCAAGGGGAGCCTTGGTGCGTTTTGTGTGCGCCAGTCTTCCTTAGAGGACCCTGATATCTTTAGAACATATCCTTGGAGGTAATTTTCAATGTGCTGGTTTATTACTTAATTTTTGTATGCATACAGTCATAATCCTCTATTAATCTCATTTTTCACATTTTTGCACACACCTCTATAGTAGGTTCCATTTTTATTATTATTTTTATTTCTTTTCTTTTCACTCTTTTTATTTATATTTATTTTATTGTATTTATTCTTGCACCTTACTGTTTCTACATTCACCAGATTCTGTCCCTCTTTTCTTTGACTGTAACCAACACCCCCGGGGGATTTATTATTTTTTTGAATTTACTAGGTCTTTGTTAGGCCTGACATTGTTCACCTCTATATTCTTATATAATAATCTTTTACCTTACAATTAGTTCTTATTCACCTTCCCTATCTTATTTTAATTACTATTCATTTTTCCATATGGACATGTGTCAATGTATGCGTATTTTCAGGTGTACATATCTGTATGTGTATGTACACATGCGCGTATATATGCATATGCACATCTATTCTACATCCTCAAATGGTTTATATTCATGTTCACTCTATTTTTGTATTCTCTTCCAAGTCTATCAGTCAGTGATGATTAGCCTTTGTCTAATTTGTTTTAATTAGCTGCTGCTGCAGTTATTCTCTCATCCAGCTCATTCGTTTATCCTCTAGTCTATTTATTATTTATTTTCATTATTTTATTTATATACCTATCCAGTCTTCTTGTCGTTGCTATATTTATTTATATATACATATATATTTATTTATGCAAGTCTACCAATTCTTCTATTTGTAGCATATGCACAGGAATCGCTACATGTAAAGATAACGATGACTCACTCCTGTGTTTACATATGCTAATTTTTTCAGTCAGAACATGTGTCCGATCACATGGGCAGAGAGTGATTGGTTAACTCACAGCCTGTACGTATAGGCTGTATTCACAGTCACTCTCCAACTGTGCTTACTGATTGGGCATTAGCTCTTTATCTATCAGCAGGCAGAAGCACTATCCGGCGATCAGGTGTCCAAGCTTTCCCAGCGAAACGTGCATCCTTCTCACAGTGCTCACAGTAGCAGGACCACACACGCACCCTACAGCAGCTGTACGGAATACATTCTTCTTCCAGGTATTTTCTTTGCTCCTATAGCGCTCTCTCATCTGAGTCCCTTAGCGCTTGACTCTCCCTGCAATGCCATTTGGTATCAGGGAAGAGATGCAGCTACTTTCTCAGACAGTAGAAGTGCTGTCTGTTGTTTCATCTGGTTTATGCATGATTGTCACTCTCTCATTCCCTATCCTATCTAGATGGGGGACAGCAGAAGTGATTTCATGTAAAATTATTCCAGACCTTACTTTTTTCACACTTATTATTAATTCTTTCTCTTGGGTATTTGGTACCTGTTCACATTTATTTGGCAGGATTGCAATTTCCTGTTACACATGAAAGAAGATTTAAGATTCAATATATTCACTAACAGCCAAGTTATCTATTGGGTTATTATTTGATTTCACTTAACCTCATTTCCTCATTTAGGTGACTTAGACTCATCCCTGTATGCTGATTTATTTGTTCATTAACACTAAATGATTTCATATGTATTTAACACCTTTAAACTGGAATAAAGGTGTCTGCTTATGGTTTTTTCCGTACAGTTGCTCAGTTATTACATTACATATGTACTGTGATTCTGCTAGATATGGTTGAACAGACGGTACATCTCCAAAAGTATTGAGCTCTTATAAATATATTCTACATCTCGAGGTGGTGTGTTTAATCTTTCTGTCTAGTATCAATTATGTACTAGAGATTTGAGGTCCTTCTCATATATTTCGCCTATTACCTTGTTCCAATTATATGCATCTGGCTGCTACCTCTTTAATACGTATTATCAGTGATTATAAATATACACGTATAGGTCTATGTGATTATTATACCTTTACTACGTATTATCAGTGATTATAAATATACACATATAGGTCTATGTACCTGTGAGTGAATACATCTATACACATATCATATACTATGTGTCTTTGCAACCATTGACTGCTATATTCACAAGGTTTATTTATTGATCCTGATCATATATATATTTCTCTCTTTATCTCTCGTATATACCCTCATATGCAATAATTTGGTCGAGTATTACCTTTCATGCATTGCAATTTATGGTATAAGAGAGTTTCATTTTAGGTAAAAATAAACGTTAAGTTTTAATATCTCCCAAAATTACATCTCTTTTATGTCATATTATTTTCTGTCTCAAGAGTGCCCCGCCCTAGACTTTTTTGTCTTTTTTGGAACTACGTCTATGCCCTCTTGCATAGTAATATTTCCAAATTCCTGTTTGATGTGTTCTACACAAAATTTGTGGGTGCACCATGGACCCTAATGTTGGTTGTTTATGCAAAAAAGTTTTGTTTTTGAATTCCATATCTTGATATTTATAAAAATATTGAACTTGTGCGAACCAGTAACCTATATGATGTCTATGCGTTCCAGACTTCAGGCTGTAATTGCCCGTAAAGGATTGGCAACAAAGTATTAAAAAGTGAAAGTTAGATTTAGGATTGTTTAGTTTGTCCCATTACTTTTGGCTCCTTAAAAAGTGGGAGGCACATATAGAAACCGTTGTAATTCCTACACCGTTCACCTGATTTGGATGTAATTACTCTCAAATTAAATCTGAAAGTCTGCAGTAAAATCACATCTTGTTTGTTTCATTTCAAAGCCATTGTGGTGGTGAATAGAGCCCAAAATATGAAAATTCTGTCAATGTCCCAATATTTATGGACCTGACTGTATATACACTTATTGAAAAAAATAAACTTCATTTTGTATCCATAATGCATAATATTTGGCCCCACTGTGCCTATTTGTAGTTTTGTAGAACTATGCGCACAAAACTGGTGCTCCTTCAGAGGAGGCTTCCGTATATATATGGCTGTGTGATTACTTTTTTATTTACTACTTACAATTTTTATGCTACTAACACCAAGCTGTTCTGTTTGCCTATACAGAAATACTGTAATCGCTATCTGAAAACACATGCCTCTGCTATAAAAATAGTATAGTTTAATGCTACCAAAAAAAATATTTGAGATGTCAGATGATCCTGAAAATGAGCATTGTGAAACTGTACAAATTCCAAACTTACTGTCACCATTAGAACACACCTTACTTAACATTTATGCTATTCTCCTAAATACTGCTTTCTTTAGCCTCATTTTAAATGAATCATGAGAGGAGTTAATGGTTAAGCAGCAATAACTTGAAATAACACTTTTCCGTGAGAGTTTACATACTACAAAGTGACAATTTCAATGTTTGGGGGATATAGAAAGATATATGTATTTTAAAACCTGAAAGTATAAAAAGGTCAAACTGTAACTTTCTGATTCATTCTCTGTGCCTGAAGTTTAGAACATAGTTACTGTTTATTATCTTGAATAATAACCTAATGATGTGGGTGAACTATTGGATGTTTGCTCAGGTGCTGTATTTACGTCATCTTTAATTACAACATGATAAAACAGTTTATAATGTGTAGAACTAAACTGCACAAAATTTGACTTCTATATCAATGATAACATACTGTACGTATATGTCAATTTTAAGGATGATCCATGTGTCTATAAAGTAGCAGAGTCTGGTGTGGCAGTTTATGTACATACTAGGGATGAGAGCCTGCACATCCCTAGTACATACACGCATATAATATATATATATATATATATATATATATATATATATATACAGGTTGAGTTTTCCATGTCCAAATATTCAGAAATACGGAATATTCAGAAACACACAGTTATTTTGGCATGACTGAGATAATGAAATCTTTGATTTTTGATCAATGTAAACAAACTTTGTCTAAGGCACAAATTATTAAAAATATTGTATAAAATTACCTTCAGGCTGTGTGTATAAGGTGTATATGAAACATAAATTAATTTAATTTCTGTACACAAACTTTGTTTGAGCCACAAAATTATTGAAAATATTGTATAAAATTACCTGCAGGCTGTGTGTATAATATGTATATAACACATTAATGCATTCTGTGTATATATTTGGGTCCCATTCACAAGATATTTCATTATGATATGCACATATTCCAAAATACGGAATATTCCGTTATCCAAAATACCTGTGGTCCCAAGCATTTTGGATATGGGAGACTCAACCTGTATATAAATAATATATATATTTATCTCATTTGTAAAATGTAATTTCCTGTGTTGCTTAAATAAGCATATTGTGTACTGCAGTTATAACAATGGAACTCACTTTCTACATATTTTTTTTTGATGTTCACTTGAGAAAGTACTTTTTTGTGTGTTTTGGGCAAGAGGCATTCATGTAAACTACATTACAGATACTGTGACTAACTCGCGAGTAAAGGGTTTATGAGCTTTGCAGATTGAAAGTCATCTAATGGACTGTAAAAGCGCTATAAATGCCAACTTTTTGTGTATTTTACTTTTTATTGTTCTTTTCAGGTTGAAATGGCATATCAAGTCCACATTATTATATTTTTCATCCTTGTGTGACATTGATAGTGTGCACTGTGTTTTGCTGTCATAAGCTTTCACAATAAAATGTCATTGCCTGAGGTGCAAGGAGTTAAATTGATTTGTTCCCATGGTCACTGATGTTAGGATTCAGATCAGGTGCACCACTGAACTGTCTGCAAATACAAAGTATAGCACATTTTACAAAATAAAAAACTTAAAAAGCAACAAATTGCTAATGAATATACTGTACAAACATTTGCTGATATTTTAATTTACTGTTCTGAAAGTGCTTTATTACATGTACGTACTGTAATAACATTTAGATTATTGTATTTAGATATGTTTAGTACTTTTTGTGCATATCGGCTGAGTAAAAAGGTAAATCAGTGTTCTCTGTAATGCTGATCAATTACTGTGCTTCCCTTGGAAGCTAGTGCCTGCAGAAGAATGCAGCCATTTTAAAATGCTCTGTCTTCATGTTAGTAAATTAGTCAAAGCAATTTAATAGGGGCCAGGGGAAAACTCATGGGCATCGCCCCAGTTTCTGCCCTTCACAATCAATTTCCTTTTATAATGGAGATGGTTAGGGGTGCTTGTCACATAGTAAGACTGACATTGCATGTAGAAGTGTTGAAGGGTCATTTTTAGAACTGTGTTTTCATGCTAAATTTGCTGAGGTTTTGCAGGCAAATGGCTTTAATATTTGTCCTGCCCTGTGCTCCACTACCAGCAGTTATCAATTCTAAAAATACTCAAGGATATATGTGCTATTAATCACTTTTTATCTTGGAAGGAGCTGAATATTTTAACAGTTACTTGGCTATAGCAAAGCACATTAGGTATAAATATATGATACATGTTCATTGCGATTTAAATCCATCAGAATGACAATGAGAGCTCTGCTGATTGTCAGTCTTATTGTTGAGTGCTACACTTATCACCCATTGGTCAACAGGTATTTTACTATTTAAAATACATAAGCTGATTATATTACTTTTAATTTGTGTGTACTTAGCAGTAGTTCAGAACAGTGATCACGTTTTAAATTGTTTGGTTTGAAAACAGATACATTGTAGTGGATTTGCCGTTTATCTTCTGTACAGTATATTTTTTGTTACTGTTTCTAGTTTATGAATTACCACATGTTTATTAATTTTTTGACATTCTTTGTATATCAATACAAAGAAGCCTGATCGGTGTATTACAAAATGAACATGCACGTTCCTGTATCCCAGTATCATTATTGTTATACTGTATACAACAATTTATTCCTTCTGCACCTTTATCCACTCTCATGTTAAAGTGCAAATGATAACCAGCTCCTTTAGAGCACTTGCATTACGGGCGTGCACTATGGAACTGCAGGGTAGTGTATATCACAAGTGGATCATATTCGATATGTGGTCTTCAAGAACAGCATACTGCATTGGGTCAACTTAATGCCATGGTGAAAGGGAAGTACAATTTTTTAACTACAACCTCTCCTTCTACAACTAATTCTAATTAATTTTGGCAATCGAGTAGCCTCAATGGTCTAAACATGCCTGATCATTGTACTCTGGTAGGATCAGTTTGTGTAAGTAAGTAAATTAGTATATGTGAGCAATTCCCGACAAACGTAAGTTACCAGTTGTTATGTCCTGTAGACCTCAATACTGTAACATCTGATGGAACAAGTCAGTGAGACACTTTAAGAGTATCAGGTCATTTAACCATTGGAGCTAGCGATCATGTTTCTACCTATTGGTTCCGATGCCCCCGTACCTGCTTGTGGTTAATGGTGTAGATACTGCATACTCCACTAATTACCCTTTTACCTCCTGGCCATAAGTGCAATTGCTGGTTACAACCACATATCATGCACTTTGATATTTGACAAGCTGAGACACAGGAGTTTTTCAAAAGTCAATGAGTAACCAGCCCCAGAGGGGCTGTCAAAAATTAGGTGTTGGTGCTTGTAAGCCCTGGGAACTGAGTCCAGGGATGGGGTAGGATCTCCCTTATCCTGATTTCAATAAACTCAGGTGTACGCTCATTTGAAATAAGTAAATCCATATTTTAAACAATGTAATCCCCCCTAGTAGTTATTGTCTGGAATCCACCAGACAATAACACCCTATGTTATTGAAAATGTTAAGAAGATCAGAGATGGGAGGCTCTAATTGCCATAACACAGGGCAGAGGGGCCCCTTCAATTGGTTCGGTAAGTTGTCTAGTTATCCAAATTGTATGTTTTGTTGGGTTCCCATATTACTCCTACATATCTTGTGCTTGAGACAGAGTTGGACACAAATCCAAAAGTGGGTGGATCCTGCGATTATCAGCAGACTGTGCGTGCACTGAAGTAGGCAATTGCACCTTGGCGGTTCATATGAGAGCGGATAGTTTGCTCAATGAGTGGCCACTTCCCTCCATCCATGAAATGGATGTTTCTGGGCAGCAAATGGACGATTACCATGTGGGCCAATGGAATACATATGTTTTGTGGGATTGTCTTGGGAGTGTAGTGAGCATTTATTTTCCACTTCGATTCTTATGTGAGGCATGTGGAAGGCGATTGGACACCTTTTTCAGATGTATCTTTTGTACCCAGAATGGGGTTTTCTATGTAAGTGCCAATATTAATGACTGATGGCAGCAGATGGAAAAACAGTGGTAGTACGCCCTTACGCATGAAGACTGACGCATACTCACACGAGCATAAGTTTGATAAGGCTGCCATGACGTCTGCACTTGCATTTAACTCAGAATCGGGTCCTTTATGTGTTTCTTTGAACTAACAAAAAAAGAAAATTCCCTATCATTTTCAAGTGCAGATTTTTTAATGAAATCCTATGTGTAAAATGTTGCTTTTTGCTGTGTTGGAATTGTAACTTAATGCTGAAGCAAAACTCATAAAGTATTTGTTGGTGGAGGCTACAAAAACAAAATACACACATTGCTTTTAGTTCACAGTTACTCTTAGGAGTAAATACTAAGATGCAATGCACACGGATCTTGCGGATTTCAGCATACTGCACAAGAAAGAAACCGACTTCTGCGCATGTGCTTGATCATCTGTCCGCACATGGATGGAGATCGCTAGTGTGTACGTCAACAGATCACATTATCTGTGAAATGGGCATTTCTGGGTGGTAACTGGGCAGCGACTTTTGAACTTTTCTGTCTTGTGGGAGTATCATGGATTGTTGTGGGTGTACAAGCTGACTTTCTTGCTCGATCATAGTGTGCGGATGGAAATGGGACGTCTGTTTCACCCGGATCTTTTGCACCCAACACAGGAGTATCTATAATGGGTGCATATCCTGCACCAATATATTATGCTTACCTTTCCAGAGCCCGGTACCAGCGCTGCATAAATCACAAGTAAAATGGCACGGCTGACATTTTCCTGGAGACCTGCGCCTGCGCAGTAGACTCTGGCACAGTGATAGAGTCTACTCTGCAGTTGCGCCCTCATAGAGACAGCACACGAGCCCCCTCTTATCTTAAACCGCCCCTACTGCAGGGTATCAGAATTTTACTTGAACTGTACTTTGGACTGTTATCCCAAAACACTTTATTGTAATCTAACAGGGACACGCTTGATTAGTATTTTGAAATTTATGTATATGTTTTAGTGAGGATGGGTACGGGATGCCGCCACTCGGGATCCTGCCGGTCAAAATCCAGACACCGGCATCCAGACAGGGTTAGGATACTGACACCTTTCGGTAGGTATCCTATCCCTCACCCTACCCTAATCCTCCCTCCCCAGCTTCTAAACCTAACCTCCTCCTCCCCACATCCTAAACCTAACTCTCGTCCCTTAGTGTCTAACCCTTCCCCTAGTGCCTTACCCTCCAAAGGACGCCGCTACTTAACTTCAGGATGCCTGCACCGGGATTCTGACAGGTGTCAGGATTCCGGCACCGGTATTCGAAGCGCCGGAATCCCCTGTACCGGGATACTGAACATATTCCGTTTTAGTGGTTTGGTGATACCACTACTAATCCAGCTGCACCTTTACCATTGTGCAGTGGATCATTATTTTACTTTGCACTATATCAATATGCATGTATTAAGTATTAGTGGTAAAATAATACTCTGAAGAACATTAGATTTGATTGGAGAAGTCCTCTGTCTATCATTCAATAGAATAGGCACACTAATAAAAAGAGGACCTGTGGGGTTCTGCAAAAGCAAATGTATAAACTTCTAGGGTCTGAATCATTAAGGAACGCAACTGCAACAGCGCTCACAGTTGGTCGATTTTTGCGTACTGTGTACGCATTGCAGTGCGCGTGCGCAAAGGCACCACTGCGATCAAGCAGACCACGCAGAGCAATCGCATAGTGATTGACAAGCAGTGAGCATTTGGGGGTGGTGACGGGGGGTGGTCGCAGAAACGCAGGCGTGCCTGTCCGTTTGAACGATGGTGCTTGCTCGTACATAAATTAGCCAGTGTGATTGCATACGCAGCTTGAGTACTATCTACGTACAACAAGGTTAGCAATTTCTAATTAAGGTCAGGGCTACTGTAATTCTGCGTGAGGGGCCGATGGTACTCAATGTTACCGATATTTATGGAGGTTTGCAAGGTATTAAGGATGTGAGATAGCGGTAGTGGGAGGCAGGGGGTTTCTATGCTGGCATGGCGATGGCATTGCGATAGCATTCATTAGCATATTTTTGCAGCAGACCTGCATGCGATTATGGAGCTGCGATCGCAATAGCGATCCTTAGTGAATCAGGCCCTTAATCTGTATGAACGCATGGTAATTGGCATCATGTAATTTCTAAAAAGGGTTAATAATCCATACTATGTACTCCCTGTTGTCCTTTCAACTTCTTCCCTCTGCCCTTTCCCAGGTACATATTGACATACTTTAATGTTTCACTTCATACTTACAAAATAATAATTCCAAATCTGCAAAACAATTGTTAAGGAACATAGAGCCTTATTCAGACCGATGGTCCCCCACTGCGCATGCACAGGCCGCTCCGTCACTACGGGTCTCACACCAGAGCGGGGCAGCTGTCGATTGTGATTGACAGCTTGCCCCGTTTTGGAGGCGGGCAGGGGGGTGGCTGGCCAGACGGAGGCGTTCCCGAAGGAACGCCTGCCGTTTGGGGGCGGCTCCACTGATATCACGAGTGATGTCAGTGGGTGAGCTTCCGGCTCTATTAGAGCCAAAAGCTCATTGGGGCTTGCGGGAACGAGACCCTACCACAAGGGTCTCGTCGCAAGCCCATATGGTCGTGACCATCGCGACCATCACCTGGCCGCTCGCTAAAGCTGTGGGTGGTCCCCCACAGCTTAGCTAGCGGCCAGGAGGCCGTCTTTAAAATAAAACAGGGACTCCCTGATTCAGAGCTCTAAATCAGGGCCATAGTAGTTTATCTTTCTTTTGTGATGAATCAATAGAAATAAAGCAATGTTCCATTTAGCTGCCAGTGCTTGTTGCTGTGTATAGATCTCTTCCATGTGCATAATGAGTTATGAGAAATATGCCATATTCTTAGTGTACTGTACAGTAAAACACACACATGTTTTTTTGCCAAATAAGTAAAATAAACCATGTTCTTTTTTTCTGCTTTAACAACATCTTGAAATGTGAATATAAATGAGTTTATTTTGCATCTTTATAGAGTGTAGGGAGTTTATTCGTATACTTTACACGTTCTCCGTTTTTAAACAGGTCAAAACATCTGTCACACATGAGGTAGGAGAAAACTTTCCAGCTAATAAATTTGTGTCAGGAATCTTAGTTAACATCACGATTCATACATTCTGAGCGCTGTTCTTGCATAGGTAATGAGCTTAATGTTAAATGCAAGTAACAGTTTCAAGATGACAAATGGAAGTTATAAAAGGCACAGTATTTAAAATGCTGAATGCTTCAGTATTATATTCACACCTCCACATTTGGGCTCTGTCACTTTCTCCATTTTAAAATGATTGTAAAGATAATAGTATTAATGGCACTATAATCAGTATCATATATATATATATATATATATATATATATATATATATACACACACACACACACATTTACCTCAGTTGGTAACTGTACCTTTGCTCCAATAAATTGATTTGACATCACAGAACATGGTGTGCTCTTTGGCCAGACTGCAGTTTTTGCAGGATTATTCTTTTTCAAAATAGCTAGATTAAATATTAAGCAGCAGACTAAATGCCTCCAAATGTATTGTAATAAAACAAAAAGACTACTCTGATGGACCTTCTGTCATCGCAGCGCATCCTAAATAAAAAATATCTGACTGCAAATTGTTCATGAGCATCTTCTTAGCATGGTATTAATCATTTGCTATACATTTCTTCATTATAATTGTCAAAAGAGCCACTGGCATCTTTAATCAATTGGCAAGTAATTAGTTGAATTCAGTATCACTACCTGCGTCTAATTGAATTTATTGTTATTTTGTCAAGACAAATAGCATTTTGAAAGTCATCTAGCCTTGTTGGCTAATTCATCATTGTTATACCAAGGAATAGACTCAAGTATAAACAGATTAATTTTTGTAAGCAGTGAAAAATGGATGTGCCAAAACTGTCTGTGGCACCAAGAACATCCAGGTCCCTGTCAGCATTATCCAGTATTGTATGAAATTAGATCTGGATGTTAATGTGTTGACCTGCCATGTGCAATTTAGTTATCCAGCCTTTTAACTCTGTCATTTACATGGGTTAAATAGTCCTTCTCTTTCATGTTGTCTTGGGACAGAAAATTACAGTAAAAAACTAGTTGTACTGAATTTCATTTGTTTTCATTTTATTTAAAGATGAAGATAATGGGATGTAAATGATGCAGAATTAAATCACCGCTTCCTCATACTTAGTCACATCACTGTCATGCAACATCTCTTGGAAAATGAGTGTGGAGGTCTCACCTTACTAGATGACACAGTACACCTCCCGGAGATTTGGGAATGTAGTCTGTGACTTTTTTATGCCGCTTATAGTGAATAAGCATATACTAATTGATCCCCCGGGCTAATTCAATTCAAATTAGCCATTGCGATTGCATACGCACCTTGAGTGATCACTGCGTTCAACGAGGTTAGCAATTTCTAATTAAGGTCAGGGCTGGTGTAATTCTGCGGGACGTCACGTCACTGCGTCTCTGTCTATAGATGGCGCCCGGCCCAGGCCTCATCTGAGCTGCCCAGAAGAGCCCAGCACTGCCCGGGCCAGAAGTTTGCATCGCTGTAATGTGGCGGAAGAAGGTAGTGTGGCGCTGTTGCCGTGGCTGGCGCTGCAGTTGCCACCAGACCCGTCTATGGGTGGCACCGCATGTGACCGCTCTGCTGCAATGTTGGAGCCAGCCCTGATTCAGGCTTGTGTAAACAGTCATGAACATTTATTTGTATTTTAACAAATAGATACAGTAAATGATATCTGTGTTTACAGTAAAACGGTAAATCTGATCTAGTATGTTTGGGAATGTAGAGATTGCACTGGAGCTCATACATCTATTTACAGTAACTATGTCTATAAATAAAACACGTATTTCTGCAGAATAAGCAACTTAGTGTATGTAGGACACTTTATTCTCATCTCAAGCGGCTTCATTCTATGGGTAAACAATACCTTGTACCTAGACTGCTCTTGCTCTCCTTACTGTGCTTCCCCAATGTCATTCTCACTGATAGTAGGAAGGAGTGCAGTGTGATATCACCTCATGCTTTTTCATGCAGTTGTTGTACCAGCACAGCAGTAATTGTCAGCATGGCATGAGCAGGTTTGGTACAGGAGGAGGATGGTTGCTCTCCCACTGAGTACCTCTGCTCATGCTGCCAGTCACTGCACTGCTGGTACAGTACCTCAGGAGACAATGGAGGAGGCAATGCAAGTGATTGGTGTCACACTGCAGTCCCTCTTACAATCAATGAAAAGTTACTGGACAGATATAGGTCGTACTTACCGACATTTTATATCTCCTCTCCAGGAGACAGAGCTGGACACTTTAGGGGGCGTGGCTGGGTTCCTATGTCATTGGCCCTGCCCCCATCACGGCAAACTGCCGCTAATCACGGAACTGCAAGGAGGGGGCTGGGCTAAATAACTCTTATTTTGTGTAATTTGGCCCCACTCCCTCTATACAGAGCCGCGAATCTCGGCACTTATGCCGTGATTCCCAGAAATTATCCCCCCATTCTGCCCAATTTTTTAGCAAGTGGACGGGATGTAGGAGATCTGGATACTCTTCCGGGGGTGCGTGGGACTACCCGAAAATTCGGTAGCCCCTCGCAACAACCCGGAGAGTAGGTAAGAATGGTATAAGTTTATTTTCTGTGTTGGGTCAATTGGGATGGTGGCGATAGCCTGGCAAAGGGGAAAACACCTTAGTTGCATACTGTATATCAGTCTGCACCTTGTTTATACTGTGTGTGTACGTGTTATGTACTAGATATACCACCCTTGGGTGTGCAGTCGCACTCTGATATTAATCATCCAAGGCGAGTGTACTGTATGTCAGAGCATGACCCTTTGATCCTTTTTTGCATTGCTCACAATTCTGAATCCACCATCTGCTACTTAATTTAGTAGTATCTGTGCACCATACTTGATTGCTGTCACAAAATCTGTGAGATTCACAAATTTCAAAGAGATCTCCCGAACTACCAAGAGCAAGAGAGTAGACCAGCCGTCCGGTTCTGCTCACTTCTACACATTACATAGGTGGACGGTCTGGAGGCTCAATGACATGTAGTGAATTACATCATATTGACCCAGCCCCTCTTCTACTGGGGCCTCCTCCTCTGGCAATTATGCTATGTAGCACACCATATGTAATGAAGGATTTAATGCAAGGGGCAAGGTGGGGAAATTCAGATAATGTAATATAATTTAGTATTTTTTCTTGTAATTTAGTATATAACTATGGAAATTAGTCCTTATTTATGAATCCACAGGTATCAAATATTCTGGGTAATAGATTCCTTCTCCTCCTTCCTCCTCCTCCCTCCCCCCTCCCTCTTTTCTTCGTATTCCGTAAGTGGGTTTATAACCCATTATTTTATTTAGACCCTGGACCATAGATTTAAAAATATCTGAAATATTTAATTGCACTATGATTTTTCTTAAAATTTCTAATTAAAAGAAATAGTGCAGTCTACTTGTTTAAACCTGGGGCTATTCCTTTGTAGAAAAATAAATACATTGTGAACAAACAATGTGCAATTATAATATTAACAGGTAGTAACTGTTTGTTTACACTAAAATAATTCAGATGAAGATAAGAACTATTATTCTGCCATAATAACTGGACCATCATCCAATTGTCATCGGAACAGCTGCACTTTGCAATTACCAACATTGCCAATTTAGGCTCTAGCTTCTTAGAGGTGCCTCTGAAAATTGTTGATATTGGGTTATCTTTTTTTATACATCCCAGCCACACATCCCAAAGAATTGAAAATCGCAAAGAATAGTTTATGTACAGATTCTGTTTTACTTCCTTAAATACTGTAGGTGATATTTTACTTTCATTTATTAAGATTATCAATATTGTTTGTATCACTGGCACCCTCCTAAATGCAAAGTCTTAGTGGTAGATTTACTAACAGTTTGTCAAAGCTACCGATCATTGATGGCTTTGGCTGATGGATTTAGAGTGGCAACAGAAATAAATGCTAAACCAAGCTCGTTTAGCATTTATTTCTGTTGCCGCTTTACATCCATCACTCAGGTTAAACTGTCATTAAGTAAATCTACCCCTAGTCTTAGTGGTGGATAAACATTAGTATGCTTACGCCTCATTACCAAAGTGAGATGGCTTTTGTGCATGTTTCCAACTCATATCTGTACTACTTGGGATTCATGAGCGTTGCTTCACTCGGTTATGAAGAGTAAAATCAAGGAATTGTCCTGTACAAACTTTGCCTGAAGCAGAGATACTGCTAATTAATGTACTGTAGCTGCACAAGCAGGATTGTGTGTTTATTTTTTATTCTCTCTCTCTCTCTTTTCTCTAACATGTGAGATGAAACATCATTTACATTAGTACACAAGGCTACCGCAGTCCCTGCTAATGGATCTGTTATCTGAATTATCAGAATGTCAGCCCAAGCTATACTGCTGAGTATTCCCATTAACCACTTTCTGTTCCCTGCCAGCAGAAATTCTAGCTTACTTTAACATGTTGTTTTAAGAAAACAATTGTACTTTACCTTAAGACAGACGAAGGACATATCAACACTAAATTCTTACAATATTAAATAGAAGCTAGCACCGAGGGACTACATATATTGCCCCTATGTATGTATTAAAACGTTCTACAGTACATCAAAGGCTGATAAAACCTGGGTATGATTTCATGGGTCATTTATTATTCCTCAACTGGGCGATTAGAAATGACTGATCCAGTTCAGACAGTCATGAACGTTGCTTGATAATTGTTGGCTCACATGACCCAAACATTTTTATGGTGTTTCAACATAATGATGGGGAATAATTATATGGTGATTAGAGGCCACAGGTTAGGAAGTAATATACAAGCTATTCTGCATCAAATGATGAACAATCGGGATACATCGTATTCTGCAAATTGTATTATGGTGGGTTTTTTGAGGTTATAGGGGGAAATGTATGAATCTTCCTAAAGAGTGGAGAAGTTGCCCATAGCAACCAATCAGCTTGTAACTATCTTTTATCAAGTACATTCTATACAATAATAGGTAGAAGCTGATTGGTTGCTAAAGGTAACTTCTCCACTCTGTTGAAGATTTGATACATCTTCCTCACACTGTACAACCAGACAAGTGACCACCACAAAATGGGTTCTAAAAGCAAAACAAAAATATTTATAGTATTACCCTGTACTTGAAGACTTTAAACTAGAAGAGGGGGACAGTGAACTACACAAGAAAAAATAAATCTCCTCCCCCAACCAAGAGTATTATTTCTGCTGGCAAATGGAACAAGAAGCAAATCCACAGTAACAGAAGATAATTCAGAACAAAACCAAATAAACAAAGGCAGAGAGATGAACATACCTAGGAACAGGAGAAATAAGTAAACAAATAAAACTCTAAGAGCAATGTGTGCAAAGGTTAGGAGCTTCGGAAATAAAATTTCCGAACTAATTGCAATAATGACAAGGGATATCTTGATATTGTGGCTATTACGGAGTCATGGTGCATTGAAAATCATGACTGGGACATACCTATACTGGGATATACTTTATTTTGGAAGGACAGAATGGGAAGAATAGGAGGAGGAGTAGCACATTTACAGAGGAGAAGATCCTAACAGAACTCTCAAAACTGAAAGTGGATAAATCAATGAGGCCAGATGGGATACATCCAAGGATACTAAGAGAGCTTAAAGGGGTGCTGGTAACACCATTAACAGAATTATTCAACCAGTCACTAGCTACTGGAGTAATTCCAGAGGACTGGAAAAGAGCAAATGTCCCACTGCACAAAAGTGGAAGTAAGGAAGAGACAAGCAACTACTGACCAGTGAGCCTTACATCAGTAGTAGGGAAATTGATGGAAACATTCTTAAAGAGTCGTTTATTATCTCAAATCCAGCAATTTGCAGGACCCCAAACAGCATGGATTTACTGGGTGGAGATCATGTCAAACAAATCTTGACTGGGTGAATAAGGAAAAAGATAAAGAGGGGGCCATATATATAGCCTATCTAGACTTTAGTAAGGCTTTTGACACTGTTCCACTTCGCAGACTGTTAAATAAACTGGAAAGACCATGGCTGCAGGATAGGAAACAGAAGGTTGTAGTAAATGGACTGCAGTCTCAAGAGGGAAATGTTACCAGTGGAGTACCTCAGGGATCTGTACTTGGACCAGTGCTTTTTAATAACTTTATTTGTGACATTGCAAATGCTATTGAAGGGAAATATGCCTTTTTGCAGATGACACAAAGGTATGCAACAGGGTAGACACACCAGGAGAGGTAAAACAAATGATTGATGATCTAGGTAGACTAGAGGAATGGTCAAGAATGTGGCAACTACAGTTTAATGCCAAAAAATGCAAGATCATGCACTTGGGTCTCAAAAATCCAAAGACTAAATATAGTATTAACGGCACTATACTGGAAACTACTGAAGAGGAAAGGGATCTAGGAGTAACTATTTCAGTTGAGTTAAAGGCAAGCAAACATTGTAACAAAGCAATGAGGAAGGCAAGTCAGATGCTTTGTTGCATAGGGAGAGGAATCAGTAACAGAAAGAAAGAAGTGATAATACCACTGTATAGGTCATTGGTACGTCCTCATCTCGAATACTGTGTTCAGTTCTGGAGGCCATATCTCCAGAAGGAAATTAATACATTAGAGACTGTACAAAGAAGGGCAACTAAAATGGTGCAAGGTCTACACCACAAAACGTACCAGGAAAGACTAAAAGATCTTAATATGTATAGTTTGGAGCAGAGAAGGGAAAGGGGGGACATGATAGAAACGCTCAAATATATAAAGTGTTTTGAAAGGTAAAGGAAGGAGACATTCTTCAAAGAAAGAAGTATTAGAACAAGTGGACATGTTCTGAAACTGGGGGTGGTAGATTCAGTGGAAATTTGAGGAAAAATTACTTCACAGAAGGGTAGGGGACAAGTGGAATAGCCTCCCATCAGAGGTGGGACAGTAGAGCAATTTAAACATGCATGGGATAGACATAAGGATATTCTTCAGAAGAAGTAAGGATCAATAAGGGTTGAGGTAACAATATGTTTAAAAATGGGGTAGACTACATGGGCCAAGTGGTTCTTATCTGCCGTCAAATTCTATGTTTCTGTGACAGTTTTACTCTTTAAGTGTGTTATATTTTTTTCATTTGCCAGTTACACAATCTAGCAACAGTAGTTGTTGTGAATAACCCATTAGTATTCAGTCTCTTGTATTGGTTGTGTATACTTCTTTCTTTTAACTAACTGTGCAGCACTTTTGTCTGCAGCACTGTTATCCAGTTATCTCCTAATGGGTACATAGAGACATATAAAACGTGTGGGTTGTGGGAGCTGAAATCAATAGCACCAAAATACATGAATAGCAATAAAAGACAATGCCATATTTATGCTAAGTACCTGAAAGGCAGTACTGAACAATACAGAAAATATTCCATAACAGCAATGGTTTGCTATTACTGTCTGTGTTTCATTTCAATGTGTGATGTAAAACCATAAAAAAAGGTTAGATGTCTGCTATAACATTCATTCTTAAGGACAGGGAATACCGTTTTCTTAGTTTAAGTTCTTAGGAGTCTATGTATTAAGCTTTTTTTTCATAAAATGATGAAGAAACTGCAGTTTCTGCATCATTTTATGAATTGTTGCTATGTACTAATAGCACAATGCAGGAGATGTCTCAGAAATCTCTGGCAGAGTGCTAATTAGCACCACAGATTGCAGTCCCCATTATTATCTATTGGGACTATGGGCCTGATTCAGCAAGGATCGCACAGGAGAGAACACACGCACTCGGCCGATGTTTTAGCTCTGCGCATGCGTATGCATCGCACTGCACGTGCGTGAACTAGCTAATGCGATGGGAAATGCGTTTGCAGAGACTACGCAGACCTCGAGCACATTGATTGACAGGCAGTGCCGTTTGTGGGTGGTGACGGGGGGGCGGGCAAACGCAGGCGTGCCAGTGTGCTGCGACGCCGTTGCAGGGGCGTGCATAATTTATCCACTGCAATACCATAGGCAGTATAAGGGCTCATAGCATGTGCTGAAGTTAGCAATTCCTGAGTGAGGTCTGACCTGCCTTAACTGTGCGTATGGGTCCGATGTTACCGATTATTTAGCTATGTTGCCCAAGTATACGGATGTGTGTAAGGGGAAGTGGGCGTCCTTATGGTAAGCTGTGATCGCAATGCGAATGCATTTCCCCTCTAATATTAGCAACAGCGGTGCGTGTGTTCTAGCAGAATAGCGATCCTTGCTGAATAAGGCCCTATGATCTCAGCCCTATGTATCAAACTCCAAAAAGCAAAGCTTTATGCCTATGGAGGCTTACAAGCAGGAGAGAGATCTTCTGATCTCTGTCCCACCTCTGGCCGGCGGCGGAAACTAACACTGTGCACATGCGCAGTGTCAGCTTCCACACAATAAGTCTTTCACAAATGTAGCAGTGAAACTTAGCACTGCGGAGTCTGACATGCAGCCGCACAAAGCACAAAGCCCCGGCGTCCAGCAGAAGGAGCCAGGCTTTTCGCAACCGAAGGACTGGGGGTGCGGGAGAAAAGGCCATCTAAAGATGGCGAATGTTCCCGCAGTCAAGCTCCGAAAATATTATATTGAGTGGTAAGCAGGAGGTATCAGTGATATCTCCTGCATTACCATTTTAATGAATAGCCCCGATCCTTAATTTCTACAAAACTAGATAAAAATGTTAATTTTAACCTGCTTTTGTGGAAATTAAGTGATGATAATTGGGCCCCTGAGAGAGCAATCATACCTGTCTTTCTGCATACAAAATTGAGCTTAGTTCTCCCAGTACTCATGACCTATGCTAAAGGCCAACTAGAGCTCTATACGTTGCCTAGGCAGCACACCATACTCCCTCGGAAGTGGTAACTCTCTCCCTTTGAGTGGCACCCGCATCTTGAGTACAGGGAGTGTGGCACTAGGTTGTGAGATCATAGCCCAGCGCCACAATCCTCCTAATCTATTAGTAACATTAGGTCACCCAGTAAATATTTTAGGCACCCACAACTATTGGCACCCTAGATTCCATAATAATAGCAACAGTCCTGACTGTACTGCACTATGTAGAGTTACTTCTTTACATCATATGCCATAGTGTCTCTTTAATTCCTGCAATAGTTAAGTTAATATTAAACATGGAGTTATGATTTCTTCAATAAGAACTGTAACTCTTTTCTGTGCTAGATAGATGCAGGTGGTCACTTAACTAGATGTAAAGATTAAAATAAAAATCTGTAACATTAGAATTGTCATATTTGACTAGTTTAAACAAAAGATACCCATTACAATAATGTCATAGTCACTGTGCAATCGTGCCTAGTACATTTCATTTCCTTTCAGTCATTTAGGGAAAGGTGAAGTACATTATATAAAAACTATTCAGTCTTGCTGGCTATACTGATCTGTCATACCACTACCTGCCACTAGATGGGAGAAGTAGATCACTAAAGCAAATGTTGCTTTATTTTTGCTGTTTAAAAATTACTTCTTATAACAGCTGCATATTAATGCAATTTCTGAAGTAATACAGAAATCACTTGTATATGTCACAGAACTGTCAAGTCAACCAGGCTATTGGCTTTTTTTTTTTAATAAAGAATCCTGGATATATTTTATTTATCATCAGCCGTTTTTCCTCACATATACCAACCTGATACATTTCTAAGGAAAACAAACACGAACCACTGACTAGCATCTGTGGGGCTTATTTTCAGCCCCAGCATTTAATCTACTGAAGTGAGTAGTTCACATTTAATATCCAAAAATATCAGATTTTATGATAGTTTATTAAAGTTTCATGAAACAGACATTTAAAGCTGAGCAATAGCTCATTAAACATGCTGAGTAATTATGGCTCTTTAAGAGATCTGTTAAATGGATTTTACAATTCTAAACCTCTCTAATGCAGTCTATGCTGGAAAATATGTGTAATGTGATAGATCTAAGGTAGGGGTGGGTAATGCCCACCCCTACTCTAAGGTAACGTCCATCTTTACCATAGATATACAGCTAAATTGTGGCATGCTCAGCGGTGTTAACTGAGAACTGAGAATCCTTCAGTACAATGTAATCACAAGCTTATATGAGGACGACTACTTAACAGTAACAGATAACATGGCAAAATCAGTAAATGCCAGTATGTGTACAAATGAATAGCTGCAGTGAAGACTCCCTACCAAACTGAACTACATAGATAGATAGATAGATAGATAGATAGATAGATAGATAGATAGATAGATAGATAGATGTTAGACTGTTTGAAATGTCAAGCGCAAAAACAAAGTCTCATACGATTACTTGTCAATTTGCATACATAGAGGTGGATTATATCTGTCAATTAGTGCTGCTCCCCTCCAAAAGCCCCCTCCTCATGCGCTTAGTAAATCTTGTAACAGTACAGGTTCACATTAACATTTATTATCGAAGATAAGATACATATACATGCAATACAATGATTAAAAGCATATTGCCATAGTCCTAGTTCAGCAATAGCAAGTTCGTGGACTGCTGCTTCATACTGGTACCAGGCCTCTTTCTCTTCCACCATAATGCAAGTGTCACTTCCAGGTTGCGTGCACAACGCGTTTCTTCATCAGACTTCATCAGGAGCATGATGAGGTGACTGCAAAAGTGCCCTCTTATAGACCTAAAACTTAATTCTCATTGGCAATTGTGTAACTATATCAAGCAGATTCAGAGCCGTCTGAAGCTTGATTGAACAGTCAGGACATCACCGAATTTGCTAGGGAGACTACTTAGGACGTGGGACGAGTCACAAAGTTACCAATAGGGGGAATATGGCACTGTACAATGTCAAAATGGACAGACAAATTAATAACAAGACTGAACTTTAATGAAAAATAACCTTTATTGTGTAACAGTAATGATAACACAGCAATAAAACTTGTCTGTCCACTTTCATGCTTTCCATGTCCTAACTAGTCTCTCTAACAAAGTTGGTGACATTCTGATTTTTAGATCAAGCTAAAGACACTCTGAATAGGGGAAGTTTAATTATGGTCTATAGAGAGATAGCGAGCAAAAAATAAATGGCACTCTGAAACAGTTGCACTAAACAAGGTGTATTTATTGTGCAAGCCAGCAAAGGTTTCAGGCACATATGGCCCATTCTAAAACTGGTACAAAGAAAGGACAATTTGTGCCTGAAACGTTGCTGATTTGCAAAATAAACACTTTATCCGGATGGAAGATCTACAGTAATTATATCGACAGTCAATAGGTGTATACCAGAAGCTCGACAGTCAATAGGTATATACCATATGGTCAACAGACAATAGGTCAACAGCAACAAAATGTCAACTGGCAAATGGTCCACAGTGCTGAAGGTCAAAAGGGTTAAACGGTCGACAGTTTCAAATGGTCAACACTTTTTTTAATGGTTTTTCAACATTATTAAGTTAGGGTTAAGGTGAGGGTTAGGTTGCCGGAGGGGATGGTTATGGTTAGGCTAGGGATTTTAGGCACTAGGGGGAGGGTTATGCACCAGGGCGTGGGATTGGGTTAGGCACTAAGGGAGGGTTAGGACTAGGGTTAAATGAAGTGTCGACCATTTGAATATGTCAACCTTTTAACCCTGTTGACATTTGGCACTGTCGACTTTTTATCCCAGTGAACCTTTTGACTGTGCTGTCCTATAGCCTGTCGACCATCTAGTGTCGACCTATTGACTGTTAATCAAATTAATGTTGATCCATTATGCCACACCCAATAAACACACCTTGTTTAGTGCAACTGTGCCAGAGTGCCATGTATTTTTAACTCTCTCTAGATTACATTGGACTTGGCACCAGGACCTTTATTTTTTCTGACTTAGGCCCTCATTCAGAGCCACTCGCTATTTGCGGTCGTTCGTTTTAAAACAAGGGGTGGCTATTCAAATGAACCGTTCGCTGTTTGCGGTCTGTTCACGCCTCTATGTCTGAACGAGCGAACAAAACTTGCGTTCGTTTTTTGGAAAGATACGCCCCCTGGCCGCTCGCATCCTACGTCATGTCCGCTATTTATTAGATTAATCGAGTACATCGACATGGGTATGAACTGCTCGCTATTCTTGGGGTTGGTGTTTGCTACCACAATTTTGCGAGCAGTTCTGACTATAAAATAACCCAGTGACGTGGTCAATGACGCTGCTGTTTTAAATATGCACACCCATAAAACGCCCGTTTTGACCTTTAAGCAAGCCTGCGTTCTGATTTCCACTCCCCATTTTCAAGCACTTTCCCCTGTTACCACCCACATACGCCTCTTTCTGTCACTCAAAATAGCAGGCATTCGCTATTTTGCGAGCACATGAATTTCAGCCGCACTGACTGGTTAGCGCATGCGTATAACGATCCGTACGCATGCGCAGTTGGCCAAACATCGCTCGGAGCGAACGAACTGCCGCTTACGAGTGGCTCTGAATCAGGCCCTTAATTTGGATGAGTGCTCGTTTTACATTTTTCTGTATCTATCTATATATCTATCTATCTATCTATCTATCTATTTATCTTCATTTTACCTAATTTTTTTGTTTTCATAAGGGACTACAATCTAAGATCCACGCTAGAAAATGAAGAAGGCATTTATCCAGTAAAACAGGTGAATGTTCATTGTTAATATTCAACATGCAGGCGAATGAGTAACAATGCAAGCTTTATGCTATATTTTGCCATTGGTAAAATTGGTGATGGGTCATAGAGCATGTGAAACCAATGTGTGAAATAATTTGTGCATGTGATTTGAAAAACATTTCATGTTCTATTAACTGAGCACTGAGGTAATGCTTTGTGGCATTTTTTAAATGAAGCACAAATGTATATATTCAGTTTCATGCTTTTGTTATTGTCCTGTTCTGAAGTTTATAGCTGTTGAATTAATAAACATAAAGAAAGCAACCAGTAACCACTTTGTCTATTAGTCTGAAACATAAGTAGTTGTCAGAATGCATTTTATTCTGCTATGGTCTTTGAAGTTTTAAAGGAGTTTTCACCTTCAGGTAACTTTCATTTGGTATTTCTTTAATATTTTCTTGCAACCTTTACTAAACACATTAATATATCTTTCTGGTGTCCATTTTGATTTTTTATTTATTGATCATGAATTACTGTATATAATTTTAGGCCTCATCAGGCAGCAAATTATACCAAGAAAAATTGCAAACAGAATACAAAAGTAACACATTTAAAACAATTAACATTTACTTTTTTGCTTAAGAATTGTAGTCAACATTTATCAACTCACATTCACCTTTTATAACACCTAGCAAAGTCAATGTTCAGGCCCTTAAAAAAAAATGCTGTTTTGCTCGCTATGACAATTTGATTGGAACAATAGTAAAAGAAAAATGGCCTAATAGCAGAGCCATAGCTAGACATTTTGGTGCCCTGTGCCATAAAGAGCATTGGTGCCCTCCCCCCACATATTGTAAAATCTGTCTAAGCACGCTGCTGCAGGTATGCACACCATAAAAGTGGCATGTTCTCATGGGGAAAGGGCGTGACCGAACTATAGTACCCTCAATTCACATTGAGCCACACAGTAGTGCCCATTATTCACATTACACTATATAGTAGTGTCCCTTATACACGTTACACTACACAGTAGTAGTGCTCCTTACACATTATGGCCACACAGTAGTAATACCCCTTACAGATTATGCACACACAGTAGTAATTAACCGTACACATTATGTAGTAGTAATACTCACAGAGTAGAAATGTCCTCCCCTAATGCTCTATCCCACACAGTACAAATTCCCCCTTTACACATCATGGCACACAGTAGAACTCCCCATCCCCCTCCTCCTTGCCGGGGCTCTCTCCCATATGTACAGTAGTCAACACTGGCCTGGTCAATGATACTCTATGACCATGCACAGAGACTGACGACTGTGTCTGGTATGGACTGAGGATGGAATCTGCCTGCCACCTCGTGTATGGACTGACAGTATCACATAGTTTGTCACTGTACTGGACGCTGCCTGCGCGCCCCCAGAAAATGGTTCCTCACTTTTGCCACTGTGAGAGTGTGGAGACTGGAGAGGAGAGACGTCATGACATCTCTCCTGTCCATACAGAAAGTGCGCTGAGTGAGGGAGCCGGGGGTGGCAGAGCTGATATACACAGCTGCAGGCGGCCCCGCAAATAAAAATTTCCCCAGGGCACACTGCGCTCTGTACGGCGGCACCGGCCGCTCGGTACGGCCCTGCAAAAGAGATAATATACTGTTTATTTATTTTAGAGGTTATACTCAATTTTAAGAGAATCTACCATCTGTACACAGGCAGACATTTCCTGCTTGATCCAATATGTATTACAATATAGCCTATCTACTTACCAACAACCATCAACATCACTGCTTTAAGGAATATTGTGGCACAGCCTGGTGTGGTAATTTGTCATTCTTTGGCATTTGCTGAAAGGGTTGTGGTCTGGTCTGGGTTCCCAAATATACATTTTTTCAATGTTTCTTTTAATTAAAATGTCTCAAGTTCTGCACATAAATCTTGTGTATTAGCTTAGTGGTGGCCTTGATGGTGAGATTCTCTGAAACATGGAGCTCCTTGTAATATCATTAGGCCAGTGGTTCCCAAACTGTATACCGTGGCACCCTGGGGTGCCTCGGGACACTTGCAGGGGTGCCTCAGCTTGGTGGTCCAGCACCAATTGAAGTTATTGATGGTCAATGTAATGTAAATATGTGGACAAACAGAAGCACAAACCTGTCTCCCACCACATAACTGAACCCAAGGATGACAGGTAAGCATAATTTACTTAATAATTATTTTTTTCTGTATTTCCCATTAACAAACTTTTGGTTTAGGGGTGCCTTGAAAACAATACTGATACTCTAGGGTGCCACGATTCAAAAAAGATTGGGAACCACTGCATTAGGCTGTTTTTTTTTTTTTTTTAAATGCACTTCAATTGTACCTGGTGTGCTTTATTTGTTTTGACTTCATTGTAATTCTCCTGAGACATGACACATCCTGGTTCCTAGTGAATTTATTGCATTCTCATTGGTTCAACCAGCAAAATTTCTGGCTATGCCTCTATATAACATATACTGTAGCTGTATTGCTTGTAGCTATGTACTGTGGGCCTAATTCAGACCCGCTCACGAGCGCAGAGCGCTCGCAAGCGGGTTGATGGTGCCCCTAATGCGCATGCGCACGACGGAGTCAGAGCATCCGGCTCTGGTCAGAGTGTCCGGCTCTGAATCAGGCCCTGTGTTTGTTATGTCACTCCTGTGAATTTTTTGTTTTTCTTGCAATATATGTTTATTATTTTTATCAAACCAATTTTCAAAATAATCAAAAACATTACATCAAAATGCGGAATAAAAATCACGCACAACATAGACTGATCATTCAAATACATTCAAAACATAACAACCGTATCCAAATGTTATCCAGTCCAATATGAAAAAGAGAAGAGAAAAAATAAATAAATAAATAAAAATAAATAAATAACTTAATTAGAGACAAACAAAAATCTGACAAAAACTGAGAAAACACAGAAAAGGAAGGGGTTGGGACGAAAGGGGAAGGAAAAATGGGGGGGGGGGTGGGGGTTAGATGCCTCAAAATACAAATAGAGAGTTGTTAACAAAATCCTGTCCTCAGCCAAATCCACCATTAGAACTCCATCAGCGGAGAGATGACCATGATTATGCCACAGACGTCAGATATGTTCCAGAAGATTTAAAGTCCAGCCATGGATGCCAAGTAGAGATGAACTCTTGACTCCTTTACGGGGTCAAACGGAGGTCCTCCATAAACATGTACATGTCTATTCGAGCAAACCACTCCTTAAAAGTGGGGGGGGGAGTAGACCGCCAGCGAACTGGGATAACAGCTTTCACAGCACTATTGAGGAACTTTAAGAGGATTTTTTTTATGTTGCCGGAGAACCATGGTATAAATTAAGAAGCCAGAAATAGGATCAGAGGGTGCCTCCGAGCCCACAATCGACTTGGTGATACATATTACTTGGTCCCAGAAGGGGCGCAGAAGCCTGCAATCCCACCAAATGTGTAGTGGAGAGCCAATTTCCTCATTGCACCACCAGCATCTAGTAGACACCCCAGGGATCATCATCTTAGCTAGGGTAAGGGGGCACCTATACCAGCGTGATAGAACCTTAAATTGTGTTTCAATCACAGAGTAGCTAACAGAACTAACAAATGTATTCTGGAAAATTCTGTTCCAGTCAGAGTCTGTTAAGTTGAGCTGTAAGTCACGTTCCCAATCTTTGACATCACTCCTGTGAATTTATTATCTTTTGTTGCAATGTACAGTACATTGTGAACTTGTGCTGCCTGTTGAGTCTGTTTTTTTTATCAAATAAATATATGGTTTACTAAAATACATGAATTAATGCAAATGGATTTCCATACAGCTAATTTATGAAATAACTACTACATGGGATAGCAAACAAGTGTTACATGAGCCTGTGACAATCACTTTCAAGCCAAACCTGGAAGGACTGCTAATGGAAGTTAATGCTTTGTTCTTCAATGACCCTTCAGCGCCACCTGGCGAGCCTGGAGAACCATTCAATGGTCTTTGGGATTATGAAGGTGAGTTAAATTTCTTTATTTTTCAAAGAAATCAAGCCTCTTATGACAATTTACTTTGTTTTTTTTTTATTTTGGCATATAAAGGCAATTGCTAAGATCTTATAGTTACTGGCCTGAGCTGGGTCCCCATCAAAAACACACCCAATGCCCATTATAGTGTAGCACACACATCAAATCAACCATGTAAATTATTTGCTGACTGCTCTACTTATTTCATGTCTCTTCTGTCAAACATCGGTGTCTGGGTCCCCGTTACAGGGTCTGGCAATGGCACTTATTGCCATCTGTGTCCGTGCTGGCTGACTGCGGTTTCCATTAGACCTGTGTCTAAATATAAATATAAATCTGTAAATATGGCTGGGTCCCACTCCCGGCGGTTCTTGCTGTTCTGCATCATGGGTGCCACCATCTTTCACATTATCACATGATCTGCTTTGACAAACCAGTTTCCAGTAACTCCGTTTACATGATTTATCCAGCCTATCATTGCTAAGGGTACCCTATTTTAATCAGCAACTGCTTCCAGCATAACTTCTCTCCCTGAATTTCAGTACCTTGACTCCTGGTTCTGTTTTACATTCTGTTCCAGTTACCTGCTCAGTATTTGCTTCAGAGCATACTGAACCCATGTCAGGATCGGCCGTTACTAACCCCTAAGCCGGCGTCTGCGTGCTTCGATGCGTGTGGATGTCAGGCCTTGGAACCGGTAGTGGCTGAGTATTCTCCCCAGAGTCTGCTAGACTCTGGGGACAAAAAAATTAAATAAAACACATTGACACCCGACAGGAAAAAAAAACATATTAGCCTCCACAAGATAAAATAAAACACATTGGCCCCCACAAGGAAAAAATAAATAAAAACACAGCCTCAAAAAGGAAAAAATAAAACACACACTGGCCCCAACAGAAAACAACAAACACATTGGGCCGTACAGAAAACAATAAAACACATTGGCCTCCACAGGAAAAAAAATACAAACACATTGGCCCCCACAAGAAAAAAAAACACATCAGCCCGCCCAGAAAAAAAATTAAACACATTGGTCCCCAATAGAAAAACAAACACATTTGCCCCTACAGAAATGAATAAAACACAATGGCCCCCACAGGAAAATAAAACACATTGACCCCCGACAGGTAAAAAATTAGATGAGCAGTGTACATCCCTGCAGGGGGCAGGTCGGGAGTAGTAGTGGGAAGTGGGGGCAGGGGGTTGGATGGAAGTAGTAGTAGTGCAGATCAGGGGGCATGATTGGAGTAATGCGAATAAGGGGGCAGGATGGGAGTAGTAGTGGGATGTGGGGGCAGGATGGGAGTAGTAGTGCGGATCAGGGGGCAGGAGTGAAGTAGTAGTGCGGATCAGAGGCAGGATGGGAGTAGAAGTGGGGATAGTTTGGGAGTAGTAGTGGGGATCAGGGACAGGATGGTAGTAGTAGTGGGAAGTGGGGGCAGGATTGAAGTAGTATTGCAGATCAGGGGCAGGATGGGAGTAGTAGTAGTGCGGATCAGGGGGCAGGATGGGAGTAGTAGTAATGGCAGAGCTGGGGCAGGCTTGGAGTAGTAGAGTAGTGTGGGGCAGACTGGGAGTAGTAGTAGTAGTTCAGAGCAAGGGGCAGGATTGGAGTTAGTGGAAAGTAGGGGCAGGATGGGAGTAGTAGTGTGGAGTAGGGTGGCTGTAGTTGTGATAATAAGCAAGCAGGATGGGAGTAGTAGAAGCAGAACAAAAATCACCTCCACACTCCTCAGCTCATGGGTCCCGGCTAATGTCCCTCTCTCAGTGCTGACAGCCAGAGTGAGTGTGTTGAGAAAGCCCCTGTCACCTAGTCCTGCTCCTTCCGCTGTTACTCCGTCCCAGGCACAGCTGCACACACCCCACCTCCCTGCGTTGTCCACGTCATCTACCGCAGCCCCAGGGGACGATATGACCTGGCTCCGGCCATTTCACAGAGAAAGGGGGGGGGCTGATGGCAGAGGCTGAGGGAGGGAAGGGACACTGCAGATTAATGACGGAGCGGAACGCAAATCCCGGAAGCACTGCAGCCGGCAGGCAGTGTCGACCCAGCCCGGCCAGCAGTGTTGGCCAGCCCAGCATAAGGGTTCATGGGGCAGGCCCAGCGGGAACTTTCCCGGCAGCCCAATCCGCCCCTGACTACACTCAAGAGGCAGTGGATATAGACTGGTATCCAAAATTGTGGACACATTTTGAAATCTTGAATGCTTATAAAACCTGTTTCACTTCACGCAGTGCAATGATTCATATATCAAATGAAAGGAAATTTAATGCTGAACTCAACACAATAAACAGAGGTCAAATATTTGCATTACAAGGGAAGTTATGCTACTTTCAGTCAGACAAAGAAGCAAAGCTGCGTGAGATTCAAGAAGCGGATTGTAGTAACAGCTACTACCAGCCAATCGGAATCGTTGTTCTGAGGACCAATCAGCTGTCGTTTATGAGCAGGTGCAAGGTCATGTTCAAAGGTGGGAAAGGTCAGTTTGGCTGTTTCATTTTGCCGAATACAGTTGGTTACTGAAGTGCAAATATGGTTGGATGTTTGTGTGTATTGTTTAGTGGTATTGACGGTGTAAAAAATAAATACAACAATGTCGTCCAGGCAAAGTGGTGACTGGTCACCCAGGAAGAGAACCAGGATTGTGGTGTTACGTGAAAATGGTCTTTCGTATGCAGCAATTGCGAGAGAAGTTGATGAGAATGTGACAACATCAGGAGCACGAAAGTTTTGTTTACGATATCAGGAAACACAATCTATACAAAACAAAGAAGGAAAAGGCCGGACAAAGAGCACAACAGCTGTTTATGATAGGAGAATAAAACACATTTGCGTCAGGGACAGAGGGATGTCATCTGCGGCCATTAGCAGTGAACTGTGCAATTGGGGTTTTTGTCAGTGCAAGAATAGTACGGAGAATACTAACAGAGGTTGGACTAAAAGGTAGGGTTCCCCCCAAAAAAGCCATTGCTGAATAAAAAGCAGCGGCAGAAACTAATACTGTGGGCTAAAGAACACATTGCATGGACAGAAGGTCAGTGGAAACAAGTGATATGGAGTGACAAAACTAAGATATCGATATTTATTAGTGATGGGAGAAAATATGTGAGACGTCGCATCGAGGAAGAGGTACATCCAGATTGCATCAAGCGACAACAAAGAATCCTACTAGTGTTATGATCTGGGCATGTATGACAGTAGATGCTGTAGGCCAGCTTTATGTCATAGATGGCACACTGAACAGCAGGAAGTACATTGACACCATCCTACAACCAAAAATCTTTTTCCAGATAATGCCCCATTTTTTTCCAGCAGGATTCAGCTCCCTGCCACACTGCACGGATATGCAAACAGTGGTTCATGGAGAATGACATACAGGTGCTGGGATGGTCAGGAAAAAGCCCAGACCTGAACCCAGTAGAACATTTGTGGTTTCGTTTGAAAAAACTGGTACATCCAATAAAAGACAATTAATTGAGGCTATAATTGTCTCATGGCACCATGTAATAAAGAAGGAAGAGCTCCAAACATTGGTTGGCTCAATGCCACGTCGCTGTGCTGCTGTCTTGAAAAATAAAGGATACCCAACGAAATACTGATAGGACAGTAACATCATAAGTACACAGGGATTTTCACCCTAAGTGTTGTCTTCACTGTATAACTTCCCTTGTAATGCAAATATTTGACTTCTGTTTATTGTGTTGAATTCGGCATTACATTTCCTTTCATTTGATATATGAATCATTGCACTGCATGAAGTGTAGCAGTTTTTATAAGCATTCGAAGCTGAAAAACATTAAAATTTCAAAAAGTGTCCGCCATTTTGTAATATGTAAATTATTTGGCATTATATACATTCAGAGCCGTAGCTAGACTTTTTAGTGCCCTAGACCAGAAAGAGCATTGGTGCTCCCCCATTTTTCAAATAAGGACAGAAGTCGCACAGCCAAAAAAGGGGTGTGGCCTCATGGGTAAGGGACATGATGATGAAGGGGTACCGATCTCGTTGCACCACTGTTATTCAGGTGTCACTGGCAAATACAATTTGAATCCAATGGATACAGTGATGTTACACAATAACTATGCAGTATAACTCACCAGCTCTATATGTAGCAGAGCGCTGGTGAATCTGCAGCAGGTTTTGTCCATCAGCCGTGCAGAAGTATGGAGCCGGCAGGGTAGATCACTGACTGAACGTATAGAAAGAGAGCTACTTGTAGTGTATATGCAGCAAATATCAGCGGCGGGGAGATCCATGTATGGTACACTCACCAACAAAGGTACTCAAGTTGTGCTGGTAACACCTGGGTTGGGAATCGGTGGCTGTGTTCAGGGCTGTCATCAGAAATTGTGGGGCAGATAATTTCATGTGTAAGGTGTCTGACTGCTATGTGAGAGGTGATAGGTTTGAGTCCCGTGTATGGCAGTATTTTGAAATGTGTGTGTTAAATTAAAGAGGATGTGACTGAAGGTGCTTGTGGAGGTGGCCATATGGAGGGGGAGTCATCCAGGGAGGAGATGGAGGTGGCCTGGAGATGCTGGGGATAAAAGAAAAAATCTTCAAGTAAGAATGATTACAAACAGAAAATTGTCAGGCCCGAGCAGCGCCCCTACCCTGCGGTGCCCTGTGCTGTGGCACATGTTGCACCACCCTAGTTACGGCCCTGTATACATTTATGACCACATTAGGTGTGTGCTCAAAAAGTGACTTGTTTATATTTTTTACAAAATCAAACATTCCTGTTATTTTCTGAAGTTTGAGGTACAGTATTCCTTTGTGTGGAATCGGTATGAAATACCTCCGGCCGAATGGCTGGCGGTTCGAATCCCGGCAGCGGCAGCCCGACAATGGAACAGATCCCGGCAGCGTGAGCCCGACAGCGCTGGAAATCCCGATAGTTGTAAGGTAAGCATAACTAACCTAACCCTCCTTAGGGGTGCCTAACCCTAACCTCCCCCTCCAAGTGCCTAATCCTAATCCCTCCTGTAAGTGCCTAACCCTAACCCCCCCTTCCCCGCTGCCTAAACCTAAGTCCCCCGGGCGGGTGCCTAACCCTAAGTCCCCCCCGGGGGTGCCTAACCCTCCCTCCCCCTAGCCTAACCCTCCCGGGGGGTGCCTAACCCTAAGTCCCCCCCGGGGGAGGCTAAGCCTAACCCTCCCCCCCGCGGCTGTCCGCTCGCGGCGCCCGGCATCCCTTCGATCGGGATGCCGGGCGCCAGTCTCCCGGCATCGGGGAAATGAGCGGCGTCTACATCTAGACGCCGGGCATTTCACCCTCGCCGGGATATGACAGTCGGGAACAGAGCAGATAATAATGTAAATAAACTATAGACCTTTTCTCCTTTGCATTTGATTTGCACAAAAGAGTCTGATTTAATTTAACACACTCTAATCTTTCCCCTACTGTAGTGCTGTAGTTACCATCTAGTGACCTCTTATACATAGTCAGAGGCACAGTGTACAGCCTGGCAACAATTTTAAATAATGTCTGTTTCTCAAGGTGCCATTTTCATACCATTATTTATGCTTGACAAATCCTGGTTAAAGCATATTTACTTCCCAAATATTATTGACGGGAGCAACTGACAGCGACCGATGAGAAAGTCAATAATTCCAGCAACATAAGAAGTCCCCATTATTGTCTGGATTCCTGCTCAGTAGAAGAACAAAGTATCACTGTATCTTCATAAACAAAATATCTAAAGAACAGCGGGCTGAGACTGTCTCAATGAAATAACTGTGGGTATCTCTGCACCAAATAACGTCTGTTCCATGCTATCAAAACAAAGGGTTTTAGCAAAAACGGCATCTACCCATGTGTCACTTAAGCTCCATCAGACCAATAAATGTTCATATTTCTATCCCGTCACTATTTTCTTTTGCTGTTTTTTTTTGCAGTGGTTGAATCATTTTTTCTGAACAGCAAGACCACTCAATATCTGGAAGTAGAGCTGTGCCCGTAAGTACATTTCTGCCTTTGTGTAAAATCATTTGTGATGAAAACAATGACTTAAAGCCGACAGCACTGAACTGTGAATGCTATAGACATTTAGCAATGGAGCAGGTACAACATTGACTGTAAATGTACATAGTTTCTATAAACTGTTAAGCTTTGACAGACCTGACCCTTTGTCAATGTAAGTCAGAAAGAATGACTCTATTTTACACTGTCAGTGAAACTCAGCCAACAGGGAAGCATTTTGGATTAAGACATGTTTTAGTTGGCTGATGTACAAGCGAGCGTGAAGTCTTTAAACCTTGCTACTGAGAAAGACTCTGAATGACATATACACACGTCTTTATCCACACTCTGCAATGTCTTTGGCAGCCAGCTGTTGTAAATGTTGATGTTTTAGGGAATAAGATGATGATTATGAGTAAGACATAATTTCTCCTATGTGTATTTCATCCGGTACTATTCTCCCGTTTGTAGATGTCTCTCTCCTTTTATTTGCCCTATTCAGTTCCCTCCTTTCACTAGAGTCTTTTTCCCATCATCGTTTTTTTTTAAACTTGACTCAATTCCTCCTTTAATTTCTCATAGCTGATAAATCAAATGTATATAAAGACATTACGCACTTACTTTTTTAAACTCCAGTTTCATATTTTATTACATAAATTCCATCCTCCATCCCCACCCCTATCCTCTCAATTGGAACAGTGCTCAGGTCTCAGTGGGTGTCAATAGCAGCTGAGTGGACTTGTGGGCAGAAATGAAAACAGCAACATTTGGCATCCTGCCTGCAGTCACGTAGACTGCGGGGCCTGGTGAAGGCTACACCAAGGTGGCACAAGCAGTTAGGTTATTCTGTAATGACTGGCCCCCAGGAGGGTGGAGTCTTCTGTCAAAATCTATAGAAACTGGAGATCTCCTTTAAATCTATAAAAGCATTTGGCATTATTAGACTCAATATATGTCATTGTTTTTCTGTGAATAACACTGGAAAATGTATAGTAGCTTACAGTCCTTTTTTGTCACATTTCAATTGAGTAAATGTCAAGTGAAAGCAGAAAAAAACTTTGAACATCCTCAAACTTAAATAGAAGTTGTCACCACTGTTAGTCACATTTAGGAAAGTGTATTATTTTATGTTTTGCTTTTGTGGTTTTTTTTTTTTATCACATTTATGTAATATTCACATATATCCCAAGAGTAGAGATGTGCACTGACGAACAACAGAAAAATCAGAACCATGACTTGGATCTGTCCAGATTCACAAAATTATTGTGGGTTCGGATTTCTGAACCGGATTTCTGAACTGAACCGCACATCTCTACCTAAGCGTATAATAAAGTGTGATTGAAAAGGATCTTTCTTTTAAAACAAAAACTAATAAAACTAAATTCTGGTAATCAACAGAACCTGATCTTGATGACAACTGATTTACAAACATAAATGATGTCCCATTCAAGAAATTTCCAAACACCTCCAAGATTCCTTAGAGATTTGGCCTTAATAAGTTTAGAGTTATGCATTGTCTAATAAAAAAAATAAATAACTTCATGAGACATAAAGATCGGAGTATTGTGCTTTAAGAATGCTTTGAAGATTTAGGACTACAATGTCTTTCAATCATTAAGAAAAATATGATTCTGAATTGTACGTACTAAGAAAATTGATCTGAAGCTTAACACACTGTTGGAAATGCAGAACTAAAGTGATGCTAAGTACACAGGTAAATCTGCAACAGAATGGCTTCAAAAGATACAATATTTCATGTTTTTTAAATGGCAAAGGCAGAGGATGGAATTTTGTGATGATTTGTAAAATATGCTACTTATTGAGGTGATATCGGATAATTTTACATTTGCTAAATTTATAAATGCTAAACTGTAACAATAAAATCACTATCCTGGTTTTTTTATTTACAAAGATACAAACCAATGCATATATTAACCCAGAGGTCGGCAACCCTTGGGATTATATATAATTAAGGAGGTAACATGTACAGTTTATTTTTATTCAGTAATGGGGCACATATGATTTTTGTTTAAAGTAAAGGGGCTAAAATAATAGCTTTATTTTGTTTAGTGGGCTACATTTTTTTATTTAACCTTGGTAACCACTGTTCACCCCTGGGTCCAAGGTCACATATTTTACAGTGAATAGCAAGGACCATTTGTCCAGAAGGGCCAGGCTTTCTGACCCAGACAATGCACACTACATTTTTCAAATATCCCTTTTTTAGCAATATATATCAAGGTGTTTCCAGCACGATAGCCTACCACACCTTTTACTATTTTCCCCTGAATATCCACCAGCACTATGATTAATAGGAACCTTCAGATGACAGGTGCCATGGTAAAGATACAGTATCTGCAATTCAAAAAAAATTCATCTGTGAGCCTCCTGTTTTCTGTGAGTCCATACACAATGCTTCCCTGACAGGTGACAGGCTCTGTACCCCAACCGACTAGTAGTATTGATAGGCAAAATTGGGAAAGCAAAGAGTTTGGATTTTTTTTCTGATTAATAGCTCGGGCAGGAATGTTGGCAGGGTTCACCCAGGTCTTGGCTCTGTCAGATGCATTAGGATCCAAAATCACAATCACTTCTCTTTTCTCATTGTCTTCAGTCACAGGTCACCTGCATCTGGGTTCCAGTTACATTCTAGGAAATGGACTGACCACAATATTTTTTATTGACTAATGAGTCACCCCTCTGCATCTATAGCATTCTTGACAAGTTATAGAGTAGTTGCCAGCAGCGCAGCCTCTATGCCAATGGGGCTAAAGTCTGCCAAGAAACAGTTAAAAAAGCACACCCATCACAATGTACCTGACTGGAGACATTTGATGGCATAATAAGTATGACACTGGGCTAAGACCGGAGGCCTATCATCTATAGAGAATACTTCCACCCTACAGTGTTATGTATGTCTCTGGGGTTAGAAAAAGTCAGTCCAAGATGTCGGCCTTGATTTTGTTGAAATCCCTTTTGCTCTTGATTTCCACACTGGCATAGGCCACCTGCACATACATTAGCAACTCTCTTGAAAACAGTCAGGAGGGCATAAGGATCATCACCCTCTTTAATCAAGGGAAGAGAGCAGCACCAGGCACCTGGGAGTTCATTGATAATTAAGCTGTTTGTACTGTGAGTTGGATCTTCTGGTGTGTAGCCAGCTGCTGCTGGAACAGTAAGAGTGTGTGCTATGTCTACTGATTCATATGTTTTATCTGGGGCTGCTGGAGTTCCTTGACCTGCTGCATGTTATAGCATCCTTGCTACCAGGACTAGATTTAATTGCCAATATGTGAGGAAGGGGTCGTGCTATCAGACTTCATAAGGACATAACCTTTTCCTCACACTTAGCAGATGTGCACCCTGCCACACTCTCATAGGAGTTACTGTAGCATAGCAAAAACTAATGTATTTTAAACTTTAGGGCAAGCATTTGCTACTAAATACAAGGGGGCTTATGTAGAGTCAGGAGCAAGTAAAAAAAGGACCTTTTTCTTTTTTTTGTTTTACCTAACTGTGTGTGCGCTCCAAGGAGTTTCAAATGCATAAAAGAATGGCTGGCAGGGGAAATAAAGTGAATTCTGGCATAATCAATGTCAAATATTTCCACATATATAACAGTGTTTCCTAGTTTGATCACTTCTGAGATGTGCACAAGTATTTAAGGCACAGAGCATTTGTTTTAAAATGTCAGTTTCCCATAATCTGACCCCAAAGAGCACTGTTTGTTTCTATCCACTTTCTCTAGTTATGGCTCAGTCCATTTTATCAGCTTTCTAGTACATGTGCAATGTGAAATACATAGAATGTAAATGTTGGCTTCTATTCATTTATTTAGCAGTATCCTCTGGCAAATCTCCAGGCTAATATACATAACAAAAGCTAAAGCATAGAAAAAGATATTTTATGTCTCTAGAGAGGTCACTAAACAGGTCTGGCAATCTGTCACTGGACAGTTACCAATTTTACCTACGCCAGACGCGTACTTATTAGTATACATGGTGATAAGACTTAAGTCAGGCATATATTATGCAATTATTGGCCCAATCCACAGTTTATCGACGGATCTAATTGCATAGTGTTTGCCCTGTTCCTTCACAGGGGAGGAGCAGGGATATGTAGTTATCATGTACCATACACTTTGACATATCTACCCTGTGACAAATCACCATAGATTTGATCAGGTGCAGCCAGTACATCTTTCTACTCACTCTTTTTGCAGATGATCCTGAATACCGTTTGAACAAATATTGGAATGGGTACAGTATATTAAGTTTGATTTAGCTTACATGAAGGGAAGGAAGACCATATACCTCCACCCCCATATGTTATTTGCTTGCATTAACCACATGATGCTGTAGTAAATCAGTCGTACGGTGTTCCAATAAGTACTTCATGGAAAATATACATATATTCACCCATATACAAAGTTGTGTGCATCTCGGGATATGACTACATCTGCATGTATGATTGGTTTACCATTACTCCTAATCATCATCTTTGAGCATTTGCAACAGACCTATACTATGGGCACAATATATGCCCCCAAATAGGTGTAATTTTGCTTACGTTCAGGCCCGCATTTGCATTGCAACCCATTTCCATCTCTTCAGTCATAAGTGTGAAAGCAATTACAAAGCGTACAACTCTCTTTTCCCCGTATAGAGAAGGGGGAGCGGGAACAAATTACAAAGGTCGCTGTAGGTTTCCTGGGAATGAAGGTGAGGCGTAAATACACACCCCTGTGACGTTGAAATTAAGCCTGCACCACTGAGGGGGTATAACCACACCCCCTCCAGTGACCACACCCCCAATCACTGAAGTATCTGTGGTCCTAATTGCATGCACCCATTTTCAAAGCCTGTGCTAGAGCAAATTAACACAATAATTACTCTCCTCAAACAGGCATATGTTTAACTCTGCATCAACCCTAATATGTATCATTTTTTAGCCACTGATATGCCATATTAATATATTTCGATCTTTTGTCCACTAAATGCCTGACATTTTTCTGGCCACTAGAAAAATTTAGTCTAGAAGATTTTTTTATTATTATTATTTTGCAATTTTAAGAGATTCATTCTAGGTCCTTGCCTAAGTCATAAGTCATTAAATTCAAGAAATATTTCAGTCTATTTTTAATCCTATATTCACTTTTGTACATTTTCATTCTTTTAGGCACGGCCAGCATCTGGTTCTGCTGCTGTCTGGTGTTGGAAATGCTTTTAAAGTGAGTACGGCAATGCAGAAAGCAGAAATACATCTATTTGCAATGATTACAGATAACAAAAAAAATTCATATGGAATCATGTTTAGTAAACAAATCAGTGCATTGGTACCGACACCTCAACCTGGCATTATCACACTGTGACTGTCATAAGAAAGACTGATTTGTAATCGCTCATGAATTACCAGTTCCCTAAAACTGGAATCTGCCATCTTTAGGAATAAGTGTTGCTTAGAGGGAGGTAATTCAAAGGGACATTAGCGCTGTGTGCTGCTCCTTCATGAGGTGAAACAGTGATCATCCACATTCAGTTTTCACACCTCCTTCCCACTGGCAAAGAACAGTCATGAGATGTATTCAGGTCACACATATTTAGAAATGGCAAGTCTCATATACAAGTCATACAGCAGTCAATGCTGCTAAGTACATGGAAAATAGGTATTACAAATATTAATCCCTAGCGCTTGTAAAGGCTGAAACACATTGTAGAGTGTTAATTGTTAATTTCCTTTAACATTAATGTGGGTCTGTGGGTAATTCATTAACTGGAAACTTTATCCCCTCAAAAACAGGTTAATTATGTTCAAAAAATGTGTAGTGTCTGCTGTGTCGTGTTTCATGCTGTAGAACAGCAATCTTTAGCTCTTATATTACTAATTGGACAAAATACACAATTCCTAATTAAGAAAAACATTACTTTAGGGAGTTATTTAAGTGTAGTGTAAGATTAAATATATTTTTTAGTTGTATATATATTATAGTTAGTATCAAGGTTTTTTTTCTGTTTGTATCAGCAGCATAGAATGGTCACAACTATGCAAATGCCACACTTCCAATATATGTGCTATATTATACCCCTTTTACACCGGACCTAAAACCCGGGATTTTGAAGGGTTAACCCGGGCAGCTCCCTGGTGTAAAAGGGGAGAGAGTTGGATCGCCGGGTCGAGTGACCCGGCAATCCAACCCAGGTAACTAGCAGGGTTTAACACGGGTGTAGCCCGTGAAACCCTGCTGTGAGAACAGCGCACTCCGGGTCACGATGACCTGGAGTGCGCTGCTAGCCGGCCGATTGGTCCGGCTTCAGTGGCGCGTGGAGATGATGTCATCTCCAAGCGACAACTTTCACTCCGCAAAAGCCAGGTCTATGCAGACCCGACTGCGGTGTGAGCGGCGCTGACTCGGGAATATCCCGAGTCGGCGCTGGCAAAATTCCGGGTCTGATCCGGATAGGAACTTTGGCCCTCATTCAGAGCCGCTCGTTAGCGGCAGTACGCTCGTTCCGAGCGATGTTTGCACATCTGCGCATGCGTACGCTTTTTAGTACGCATGCGCGAACCAGTCAGTGCGGCCGAAAATCCTTTGTACGCTATATAGCGAGTGCCTGCTATTTTGAGTGACAGAATGAGGCGTATGTGGGTGGTAACAGGGGAAGGTGCTTGAAAATGGGGAGTGGAGATCCGAACGCAGGCGTGCTTAAAGGTCAAAACGGGCGTTTTATGGGTGTGTATATTTAAAACAGCAGCGTCATTGACCACGTCACTGGGTTATTTTATAGCCAGAACTGCACGCAAATTTGTGGTAGCAAACACCAACCACAAGAATAGCGAGCAGTTCATACGCTGGTCGATGTACTCGATTAATCTAATAAATAGCGGACATGACGTAGGATGCGAGCGGCCAGGGGGCGTTTTTAAGAAATAAACGAGCGTATGTTTTGCTCGCTCGTTCAGACTTAGAGGTGTGAACAGACTGCAATGTGCGTACGGATCATTTGAATAGCCACCCCTTGTTTTTAAACGAACGACCGCAAATAGCGTACGGCTCTGAATGAGGGCCTTTGTTCCAACTCCGGGTCAGACCCGGAATTTAAGTGGAAAAGGGGTATTAGATGCAAACCGCCTCTTGATAAATAAACCCCCTAATGTGCATACATCTTTTCAATGGATAACAAGCAGGGAGGGACATTTATTTTTACGGTTTAGTAATGACTGTCAGTGGCAAATGCAGGATTTTGAAAGGTGGGTTTCCAAATCCTTGGTTACCGAACCAATGAAAAAAAAACATTTTATGATTTTGTGTTGCTGTATATACTAGATGTTGCCTACTTTTACCTGATGGAAGCCCTAGTTCTGTGCCTATACAAGGCATATCTTATATTTTAAGTACATGGCCTACAACCTACATGGTAAGTTGTTTACACTTCCTGTATAAGTTACCTGATTTTCTGTTGTGTTTGGAGGGTGGAGCCACGCGGTAATTGGCATTGCTATTTAAGTCGGCTCAAGGTAAGTGTGCGGTATGGACTTATCTTGATTCTACAATGCTGTCTTGTCTTGTCCTGCTATAGACCGAAGTGTCGACTATATTGGTGTGATAGCCGTGAGTAAATAAATATTGCTATTTTTGCATTTTGTGGTGAGTGTCCATCTCTTTATACATATATATATATATATATATATATACACACATACATATATATATAGGCAGCAGTGGCAGCGGCACTCCCCAGTAGAAATATTAGACTGTTGCAAAGAACCTAGTTTACTTCTTCTAAACTAGGTTCTTTGCAACCAGTCTAATATTTTCTACTGGGGAGTGCCGCTGCCACTGCTGCCTATTTCGTTATTTTTTGCGGAGGGCACCCACTAATAGAGGAGAGGAGGAGTGCCAAGCTGTCGCTGTATGTATGTATGTATATATATATATATATATATATGATGTAGATAGCTATAGATTGATATATAGAAATAGCTTACACAGGATTTAGGGCCACTACAGTAAAATATACAAATCAGCCTATGACTGGGTACACACACACTGACTGACTGACATAGACACACACATCTCTATCACTAAAAAACATGAATGCAGCCGGCAAATAAATACAGCCAGCATGATTTATTAAAGATTCTCCCAGTAATGCCCCTTATACAGTGCCCCCAGTAGTGGTCCCTTTATGCAGTGCCCCCAGTAGTGCCCCTTATACCATGTCCACATTAGTGCCAGTGCCCCTTATGTAGTGCCCCATATAAAGTGCCCTCCTATGTAGTACCCCCTGTAGTGGTCCCTCTATGTAGTGCCCCTAGTAGTGCACCATAGACAGTGCCCTTATTAGTGCCCCTTATACAGTGCCCCCAGTAGTGGTGCCCCTATGCAGTGCCCCTAATACAGTGCCCCCAGTAGTGTCTCTTATACAGTGCCCCCAGCAGTGCCAGTGCCCCTTATGCAGTGGTCCCCCTATGCAGTACCTCCAGTAGTGCCCCTTATACAGTGCCCACAGTAGTGCCCTTATACAGTGCCCTCAGTAGTGCCTCTTATACAGTGCCCCCATTAGTGCCAGTGCCCCCAGTAGTGGTCCCCCTATGCAGTGCCCCATATACAGTGCCCCCCTATGTAGTGCCCCCAGTAGTGGTCTACCCTATGCAGTGCCCCTCTAACATATATATAAGAGACACATGATATGCACATACAATATACTTGCCTGAATCCCCGCTCCTGCGAACCCGCCACCGTCCACTCCTCTGTCCACCCGCTCGGCAATATGAGAGAGGCGTCATGACGTCTCTCCCATCACCCACTGCAGGAGCCGGAAGGCGGAGCTCATGAGTGAGCTCCAGGTCGGCTTCCTCTGTGGATGCAGGTGCCAGTGAGAGTCTGTCTGACTCTCATTGGCTGCCAAAACAAACACACCGCCGGCGGGTAGTATGAGTGTACTACCCGGCGGCGGTGTGCTTGTTACTGTGTAGTGTGGACATTTACTGATAGGCGGGCATGGGGGGTTTCTGGGTACTCAAACCCACCCCTGCATGCGCGTATGACTGTAGTGCTGCCAATTTTTGGAGTGGGTAATGAAGTTTCCAATGGGGGATTCAGTGAAGTAATATGGCCAGTCATCAGATAGACCAGCCACTAGAGTGAGTGTGGTCAACCCACTAAATAAAATTATTATTTTTTTGTTTGGTACTTGTTAATTATACAGATGCCACTGCAGCTCCTCCATTTCAACCACTTTTAAATCCCACTGCTATCAGGTTTAAATTAATGAATAATTCATCACATTAGCCAGGCAAATGAAGATTTGAAATCAGCTACTCCTGTTGAAGTAGCAGCACAGCACTGTCAAGCTGTAGTAGTGTCTGTATAATTTCTAAGTACCAAAAAATAAAAAAGACACCTTATTAGTTTAAATAAATTAATAAAAACACCTTATATTAATTTTAATCCTAAAAAAATAAAAAAACTATAATAATAGTAATATATAAAATACCGTACATGTGCTACTTTGATCACAAGACAGTGAATATAATCTGTATTTTCTTATTCTCTCTCTTTTCTGTCTTTTCTCTTCTGATGGCTACAGTGAAGCTATTAAAGCGTTGCAGGGAGACCAGCCTAGGGCAGAATGGAGGCAGTGTGGTGTAGCAGCAGGTGATGTTAGGCAGAAGAGAGGAGAAATATGTTGGCAGGGCCAGCAGCTACAGGTGGTGTCTGGTGGTGTGTCTAGCAGCAGTGAGGTTGAGTGTAGCAGGTAGGTTATCTGGCAGCAGGGAGGGAGAGTATGGCAGGTGGGGTGTCAAGCATCATCTAGGGCAATTGTTGCAGGTGGGGTATCTGGCAGCAGAGATGGTGTGTGGTAGGTGGGGTGTTTTGGAGGGTGAGTGTAAATATATACTGACAGTCAGGATGCTGACAGTCACAATACCGACAATGGCATCCCACCTGTCAGAATACTGAGAGATTGCGGAGGTAAGTATTAGAGGTAGGGGGAGGGTTAGGGTTAGACTGCGGGATGGGAGGGTTAGGCTGCGGGAGTGGTGGGTTAGGGTTATAACACTTACTGAAATCTGTCGGGATTCTCACTGTCGGGGTCCCATACCCAACCTCCATACGGAGCACCGGGAAGAGCCATTGCTTATTTATATATATATTTGTATGCAGTCCTGATTCTTCCCAGCTTTTTTTATTAACATATTTACGTCACTGAAACTGCCCACGCACTTTCCTTTATTACCTAACTTATGGACTTGCTTGTATTCCTTCACTGGCTGCTGGTTCCTCTCAGCTGCATGCTGCTTTCTTCTGGCTCCATGCTGCAGGCTCCTCTTGGCTCCATGTTGCAGGCTCCTCTTGGCTCCATGCTGCAGGCTCCTCTTGGCTCCATGCTGCAGACTCCTTTCGGCTCGGCTTCATACTGCAGTCTCCTCTCAGCTCCATGTTGCAGGCTTCTCTTGGCTCCATGCTGCAGGCTCCTCTTGGCTCCATGTTGCAGGCTCCTCTTGGCTCCATGCTGCAGGCTCCTCGGCTCTATGCTGCAGACTCCTTTCTGCTCGGCTCTATGCTGCAGACTCCTTTCTGCTCGGCTCCATGTTGCAAGCTTCTCTTGGCTCTATGCTGTAGGCTCCTCTCAACTCCATGCTGCAGGCTCCACTCAGCTCTATTCTGCAGTCTCCTCTTGACTCCACCTCGATTGCTCTCTCTCTCTCCCTCTCTGCAATTTTCCACTCTGTGGTGCACCGTGGGTAAGATGGGCAACCGTGGAATTGTTTACGCAGTGGGTATTCTAAGTAAAGCAAAAGAAGCTACCGCACTGGTTCAAATCGATAAACCCCTCAAAATTTTAAAGCAAAAAATTAACTATATGTGACATAGCAAAAAGGGGTGTGCTACCAACTACCAAAGGTTATGCAACAGAAAAATGAAATAGCGGTAGTATAATGGTGCACAAATCGATTAATGTAAAATTAAAATATAACCTTTATTGAGTATTCATTAAGAGAAAATTCACCTCCGGGAATAGGTTGGCAAAGTATTTTAAAAAATTGAAATAAACAAAAGAAAATAAAAAAATTATTTAAAATAATGCGTCAGGGGTCTTATCATACCAACAAGAAGAAACTCCTAATATTATCTTGGATATTAGTCACTCTTATATTTTCTTATGATAAGATGATCATTAAGAAATATGTCTCTATTATGTCTAATCTGTTAATTGCAGTGTGTAATTCAATTAGAATAAAACAAATGATTAGGCAGAAATCTATATTGTTCTACATCATATGAGGCACCTGACTGTCACGTTCGTGACTGACATGTACAGTATATGTACAGATCTAGAGGTGCATGTTAGAACTTATATAAATAGGAATATGCAGACTGTATAGTCATCCCTTGTTGGTTTAATTAATCTTGGAGCTGTGCAGGATATTCTTATGCCCTTATCTTCATAAACACAATAACATTTAAATGGATTATTGTATAGTGATCATTCTACTTGAACCAATTACTTTTATCTCAGACCAGTTATACATATGTTGTATTAATATATAATCAGATTGTGTGATTAATGGTGTAGGTCTAGTCACTTCTGAAATATAGCATATATGTCAACAATAGCTATAATTGGTGACAAATTGTAAAGAAACAACATCAGGAATAATCCCTGAGTTTAGTCCTCACACTACTTACACACACTTATAGATTAATCATATGATGGTATATAGTTCAAATGTATAATTACCAGTATAAAAACTGGTCACTCAGAGATATAGAATAGATGCAAGGTGTAGCTGTAATAAGTAATATGAGTTTGGAGAACAGACCCCTAGGGGTAAATTTACTAAAGTGAGAGTTTTTAGAAGTAAGTTTTAGAAGTGATGTTGCCCATAGCAACCAATCAGATTCTACTTAACATTTAACTAGAAGATAATAGCTAGAATCTGATTGGTTGCTATGGGCAACATCACTTCTAAAACTCACTTCTAAAAACTCTCACTTTAGTAAATTTACCCCTTAGTGTAGATAGGATAGACAGCTGATTATCAGTCAATTGTATATAATACATGCACATGCCCTTATGGATTAGTTTAAGCAAAAATCTAAACACATTAGAGACTAAGTAATTACTGCTGTTTTGGTGATTCTTTGAGGAGACATGGAAAACATGCACTGTTTGGGGTCCTGAGGACCGAAGCCCTGATTCAGAGCCGGACGCTATTTGCGCTCGCTCGTCCAGAAAAAGGGGCTGGCTATTTAAATTGACCGTTCGCTCTTTGCGGTCTGTTGACGCCTCTATGTCTGAACGAGCGAACAAAACATGCGGACGTTTTTTTTGTAAAAAATGCCCCCTGGCCGCTCGCATCATACGTCATCTCCGCTATTTATTAGATTAATCGAGTACATTGAAAGGCGTCTGAACTGCTCGCAGTGCTTGTGGTTGGATTTTCCTACCGCAATCATGCGAACAGTTCAGGCTAAGAAACAACCAAGTGACGTGGTCGATGACGCTGCTTTGTTAATTATGCACACCCTTAAAACGCCCATTTTGACCTTTTGGCATGCCTGCGTTCAGATCTCCACTCCCCGTTTTCAAGCACCTTCCCCTGTTACCACCCACAAACGCCTCATCGTGTCACTCAAATTAGCAGGCATTCGCTATTTTGCAAGCACACGATTTTCGGCCGCACTGACTGGTTCGCGCATGCGTACTAAAACCCATACGCATTCGCAGATGTGCGAACAGCGCTCGGAGCGAACGAGCGGCAGCTTACGAGCGGCTCTGAATCAGGCCCCGAGTTTGAGAACCAGTGATCTAGGATATACAGTAATCCTACCCAGCAATTGTTTTCACAAATTGAGTATATAAAATATATATCCACTTGCCCTATATATAACTAATAAGGAAAACGGAGGTGCTCCCAAGAGCAAAAATATGCAGCAACAAAAAGCAGTGCTCTAGAGTACGGACACACTCCTAATGTATCTACCTATACTAGGTTAAAAAATTACTTTTAATAAACCAACACCTAGCACTATATGGGCATGAAACACAAAAAACCCCAGAAAGATAATCAGCATGGGTGATTAGTAATATATCCTCATGTATGAATCATAAGAAAATATAAAATGAAAAGAAAACACACAAAGAATAAAACAACAGAATGTATTGTCAGAACAGCTACATACCTCCCAACATGACCCTCTCCAGGAGGGACACAATGCTCTGGTCCTGGACTTCCCTGGTGATTTATGATTGGTGGAGGCTCCAGGGGTGGGGTTGCAGCACAGTCCAAAATTCAAATAGGGAGTCACACCAACTGCCAGTGAGTCCCAGCCAGTGATGTTTGGCAGTGTGTGAAATGACAGTTGGTGTGGCTCCCCTATTTGTCTTTTGAACTGTGCTGCAGCCCCGCCTCTTACCAGGGAAGTCCAGGACAAGCGCATCGTGTCCCTCCTGGAGAGGGTCATGTTGGGAGGTATGCAGCTATAAGGATGTAAAATGTGCATGTGAATAAGGTGGGTGAGAAAAGTGTATGTGATCACCTCTTCAAAAAAGGGTGATTTGTGTAAGGCGAAATATATGAAAGATAAAGATGATTACAAACATATAATACCTCTTTCCCACATAGCCTAAATTTTTGCCGGTGCACGCAAACCGTCCCGGGCCTGGGCTATGTTTGAAAGGGGCTGACCCGGGTTGGAGTCCTGAGTCCGGAACCCTGCTCGGTAGGGTCGCCTCTAGTCTGAATAACTTGGGTCATGCCAAAAAGGCTCAGATTGGCTGGCTCAGTGGCACTTGGAGATGACATCATCTCCAAGCATCCACTGCTGCCTGACAGAAGTCCTGGGTCACTGCAAGATCTGGGTCCGTTGTGAAGGGCGACAACCCGGGAATAACCCAGGTTGTCACCCATGTGTAAAAGGGCTTGCCCGGCTTCAACCCGTGTTTGGCGTCCCGGTCCAAGCCGGGTTGAATACGGGAATTTATATCTAAAAAGGGTATAAGTGTTTCCACTAACCAAACGAATGCTTGAACTATAATATGTGCATACAGTAAATGAGGATAAATAGCAGTCAGTATCTGGGGAATAATATATCACACTGGCATGATAGCATCAATGCAGTATACAACATACATCATGAACGCAGGATTCTGTTTATACAACAGTAAAGTAATATTAGTAATCACAGTCTGAAAAACTGAATAGACATGCCACTTGAATTTGTAAACAGTAACAGAGTTAGGTCACATGTGTTCCCTGTATGTTAAATTCATTAGCATTTTCATCAGCATATGGACGTTGTGGGAGAGATTTAGATTTGGGATGGATGTGTCCAAAACTGACATCTAAATTGTAGAGTAATAATAAAGCTGTGCAGTATTTGTGGGGTACATGTAAAAGCAGCCAATATTTACCCCACATGGAAAAAAAATTATGTATTTACACCCCTTGCATTGCAATATGGTTTGTTCAGGTTCACAGTTGAAAGAGATATCTCACTCTATTCCCAACTCTGAATCAGGCCCTTAGTCACCTGTAATTCCCACAGACACTATCTGGATAACCAATATAACATATGCTTGGTGCTAGTTGTTGCTTTTTATTATTGACCATTACAAGTTATTTTCTTACCTGGTATAGGTAGATACATTAGGAGTGTGCCCCTTCTCCAGAGCACTGTTGCTTCTTTCTTTTTGACGCTACATAAAGTAGTCCAGTCATTTAAAAAAAATCAAAAAAAATCCTTCAATTGATGATATCCTGATTTGCAAACTTGTTTATTCATTTTCTTTCCCCCTAGGGGCTTGTTCAAGGTGTTGAAAAACAGTGCTAATGAAAAATGTGGATAAAACCATCCCTTGAACAGTGCATTAGAAAATGTTTATTAGCGTGTCAAGATTTCCCTGCAGAATAGTGTTCTATAGCATGTGCTCTATGAGTGTCTGCTTAAACCTAAAGCCCCGTACACACTAGGCGATGTGTGTATGGAGCGATGTCAGATGCGGCGGGCCTGGCGGGGGTGCATGTACAGACGACTGGGGATATCGTTACTGACCCGCGGGAGAGCGCATCTTTCGTCGGTAAGTGCATACACACTGGATTATTTGAACGATATATTGTTCAAAGATATCGTTATCGTTCATATTGTTCAAATTAATCGTCCAGTGTGTACGGGGCTTAAATTGTAATTAATTGGGCATTGCTTCATAGACACATAGAAATTGACAACATAAAAAAGCATTTTTATTTTGTGGTCATTTTTTAAATATATATTTAATAGATTGACAATACATGCTAAATGTTTCTAATTAATGACCATTTGTACTGTATACAAGACCTTAACAGTTGAAAACAATATTTTAATTGACTAGTTTCATTTTAGTAAGTAAAGGTTACTGTGATCTGCAGCAATGTAAAACAATTACAGTAGTCTTAGGTGCTGCCAATTTCTGTTTTAGTGAACAGGGAAACACAAAAGTTAAATAATAGAATCTCTTAAGTACTATATTTTCCTGCTAAAGTGATACATGTCAACTGCAATCTCACATGTAGATAGGTTAGGCACAGTTATGTGTTTACTAAAATGCATAACAGGAAAATAATAACTTGCAAGTCATCTTATTAATTACATTTAAAATTAATTTAAAAATAAAAATGTGTGAAGAATTCACTTTAAAACAATAAAACTAATTTAACCACTTGCCTGGTATGATCACATAATTTGCGACCACGCCAGGCTGTGCGCTTCCTGATATGGTCGTGGCCCCTCTGAATCCCTGCCCCAGTGTCTGCCTTGCTGCTGATCACTCAGAGGAGCAGCCGCCAGGAAAATGCAGAGTTGCGAATTCACTATCGTCCGATCATCGATTGTCCAGTATATCTAAGACTGATCTATTAAAAAGCAATATTAATGTTATGGGTCTAAAAAAAAAGATGATTTTTTTATTTTTATTTTTTTTTTAAATAAAATTGTGTTGGATAAGTTATAAATAGATATTCTTGACCTAATTCTTTCATTAAAAAAATATGACAATTTCTGAGCGTTTTTTGGGGAAAAAAAAGAGCTGTTTAAGTAGTTTCCAGCTCTGAGGGGTTAAGATTGAACAGGGGAGTTCCACAGTAGAAGAATCTCAGAAAACAAAGTAGCAGGGAAGGTGATATTGTTGCTATGTTCACTAATTTCTCAAGGTCATCATTTTAATTGCATTGATAACATTACTCAAAGTAATTTTCATTATCACATTCTGTCATATGACTACTGCTGGCACTTGCCGTATTACATATCAGCTCTTTATTCTCATTTTGTTTGCTTGCGAGGATAGTAAATTTCTTTGATCATTTATGCTGCTGTCTGCACCATATATCTTGCTAATAGTGGACCATTTATTAGAATAACGCCACAAATTCCTCAAATCCCTTGTAAATTGGTTTCACAAATTTTCTTCAATCAAATTTTTCAAAAAGCTACCTGAATTTCTAGCCCAATACACATTTAGATTTTCTTCCATAGCGCCAAGGACCTGTTTTAAGTATCTGAACTCCCCATTACTCCCCCCCCAGGACACATCACGTTTTGAATAATGAAGTAATTTATTCTGCATAATATATTATAGGATATGTAATGGAGCTTGTCTCAAACTAAAGTATTCCTTTAATATATGGCAATAATGTTTCCCATTGCCCAGAAGAATATTAATACTTCATTTTTTGATTAGACAGAAGGGTTAGGGCAAATATCTGATCAATATGCATTGCAGATGCTGACAAACATCCAACGCTAAGCATTAGTGTAGATGTGATTGTTTAATGCTGGCAGTAAGATGAATTCAGCTTCTAGCATGCAGTCAAGCAATCACAGGCAGAAATTGAGCTGGCATCTGTTTGCTTTAAAAAATAATAATCAGAGTTGCTGAAATATCACTTAAAATGTCACACTGGTTAACAAAAGCTATCATAGAGATTGATTGGTAGAGAAATAAGCACAATAAGTCTTATACTGGCACTTTGTACTTAGAAATTTGTAGGTGACAAGTGCAAGGAGCAATGCTCACAATGGTTCAAGCCTTCCTGCAGTATATATTTGAACTGTTACACTTTCTATCTTCTCTCAAGATCTAAAGTGAAAAATAAGAATGGCTTGAATATCTTCTGTAAGTACAACACAGTATTAAACTAGGTGCTGGGAGGTAGTGATCTCTCTGTACACCACCAAAATCAGCTGCAAATGGGTAGCCAACCCAAAATTAAAAAAACAAAAAAAATATAAGCAGCGCTATAGTGGCGTAAATTAATCACAAATATATCATATATTCTATTAATCAACCTATAATCATAAGCATCCTGTACAAAAACTTATTTGCAAACATACAGTGTACATACAAATTACATCAACCAATATGTATAGCAATCTGGACCTCATTCAGAGCCGGTCGCACAGAGCGTGCGGTCGGTCTGAATGAGGGGAGGACGTCTTGAATTTTCAAGACGTCCTCCTTTGCGGTGGTAAGGCTGTGGGTTAACACCCACAGCCTTACGACCTCCTAAGGTGATGGTCGAGATGGTCAAGACCATCTCGACCATCGGGGCTTACGAAGAGACCCTAGGGTAGGGTCTCCCTTGTCGTAAGCCCCGGAGAGCTTTCGGCTCTGTCTGAGCCGGAAGCTCTCCACTGACATCACTAGTGATGTCAGTGGGGCCGCCCCCAAACGGTAGGCGTTCCCATGGGAACGCCCCCGTTTGGGCTGCCACCCCCCCGGCCCGCCTTCCAAACGGGGCGAGCTGTCAATCAACATCGACAGCTCGCCCCCTTTGGATCGAGACCCGCTACGACCGGCGCTATCGGTCGTAGCGGGTCTCACACATGTGCACGACGGCGCCGTCGTGCGCATGCTCTGTGGGGGGCCATCGACCCGGTCCGAGCGCATCGGCGCTAACGACCGGGTCTGAATGACCCCCTCTGTGTGCTAATATATATAAAAAATCTATGCATAGTTAGCTAAATGATTTTTTTAAGTTCAGTCCAGAGCAATGTGAGAAAAAAACCAGAAAGCAGTCTTTGCTAGTAAATATGTAAGCAAAATGATTGATAGAGCCGGCTTGCGACCTGCCGTGTGCTCCAAAACAGTCATACACCGCCGGTATCCAACCACTGTGGTGTAATAAACGGATGGAGGGTATTTATGAAGTTTTTCAGCCTCTTTAATCAATTTCTGCATGATGTATGCTTTGTTCCTTTTTATGATATGTTCAGTGCAGGAGATATCTGTGATATCTCTTTTGCTCTTGTCAAAATCACCTCATGACGCTATCCCTGCACAATGTATAGGGATGTTGCAATTGTGCAGTTTATTAAGCTCCAAACGCCAAAAGATTTTGCAGCTTGTGTCTGATAGCATTAGAAAGCACTTTCCAATGGAAAAGCCTATTGTAGTGTGAAGAGGGATCTCATCAGGTCCCTCCAACTATAGTGTGAAGGCTCAGGAACCCAGCCAAGACAGAACCCGGCAGGGTAAATTTTGTAGATGTGGTCAATTGCCTAAGTACAGTATTTTTCATGCGCTCAGGACAGCTGCTTATCTGTCTACATAGATAATTGTACACAGATATGCAACTGACTACATTGATAAATAGCTCTAAGAAAAACAATCCTATTTGTCACAATATGCTGCAACAAGGAATGTTATTATTCGGGCCCCCCAATGCCACCAATGATAAGTCGGCCCCTGGATATACTGCATGTCCAATTTACAGTAGCCAATCGCATACAGTAAGTGATGAAATTAGATAGAGCCAAATGCTTAGGGCAGTGCTTCCCAAACTATGCGCCGCGGCACTCTGGGGCTCTGTCGCCAGGGTGCCGCAGCCGGAGGGAAGCTGCTGTCATCTCAGCAGGCCTAGCCAAAACGTTGATCGCGATCTACCGGTAGCAATTCCTTGTGATCCTTGCAATAATATAAATGCTGCAGGAGGTGTATAACACCTCCTGCTGTATTTGCGATCCCAGCACTGCGCTGTAGATCGCAGGCTGGGATCACTATCGCGACCATCGGTGGTCGATGGTCGCGATGGTGGACGGTGCTGGACAGCCAACCAGCTAAGTAAGCCTCAGCTTAATCAGGCTGGCCAGCTTGCGAGCCTTGCAGACTGCGACTGTCACACAGTCCCTGGGCTGGCCACTCCCAGAAAAAGGGACAGACATGCCCCTTTTCCGGGAACGCCATCCGCCCCGCCCCTTAAATGCCTCTGTCTGTCAATCAGGCAGAGGCATTCAAGGGCTTGCGTGCGTCTTAGCAGGTCCCTTTCTGCACACTCGCAGAATGGGTCCTGTGCACACGCAGATTCCCGATAATCGGGAATCTGCGTTCGGCAGTGTAGTCCCTTTATCTCTAAGATGTAGTGCATATTCGGGTTGGCCATTGACCATCAATGTTTTAGCAACTGCTAATGGTCAGAGGCCGAATGTGAGTGTTTTCACCATCAATATCCAGCCACTGATGGCATGATATCGATGTCTTTGCCTGATGGTGAAACACAAATGTGTTTTGCGCATGTGCAGTCGCTGACTGCTCATGTGCAAAACACAAATCACTGATGGATTACCATCGATAGTTTCTGTCCAATGGTTTAAAACCATCCGCCATCGATGGTGGAGCTGTTGATGGTCACCAGTAGTGCATCTCAGACTCCTCAATAAAGTTTACCTGAAGGCTGACCCCTGTGTAGAATAACACAATTATGGTTGGCTGTATAAACTGTCACTCAAAACACAGTCAATCAGGACATATACAGCTTTTTTCTACAGCTGGACTTCCTTAAATAGTAAAATAACAAACTCTTAACCCTTGCTGACTATTCCAGGAGAAGTCCCTTTATAAGAAGTGTCTGCACACAAGACAACACAATACACTCCCACCTGATATATTTTTTTTACTTGTATGCAAGGTTAATCCAGGTGCATTCTGTTTAAATATAATATATGCATATTGCAATGCTCTGGCAGGCTGATGAATAAAAACAAGCTGTTGAGAATAACACAAATCATGACATTTGCATATTTTTGTACGGTATTATATTATTGTATTTTACCTTACAAATTGTTCTTTGCCACAACCTGTATGATGCATTCCACTCAGGAATGAAGAAATTCATCAAAATCCCCTGTGTATACTCTACATACCCTCTGTGGCAGTCAAGGACAAACACTGAGAAAGCTACCTTATACAATAACACAAATATGCATGAAGCTACTTTTTAAATCCAATAGGCATAAAAACTTTTTAACAGAGCTCATAGTTTCACTAGATGTTACCAGGCAACAATAGGAAATCCTTCCACTCGCTCTGATTTAGATCCAATTGTATGCATGAATTAGTCATTTTTGCCCTGAAAAGCAGAAAGTGAAGTAGAAAATGAACACGCAAGAGTCACGCGTTTCCCTTCCACGCCAACCTCTCTTCTTAACATCTATTTTTTATGTCAAAGATTTTATGCAGTGATGAGGTTTATATTGAAAGCGTGGTGACATATTGCAGCCATCACGAGAGTCTTCTTTAATATTAAAATATGAATAAACTTTCATTTGAAACTGTCTTCATCCTTCAATACATAAGGGCCACCAAACCTCAGGATTGATTGCAGTGTTAAAGGATTAGATCAGTGGAATTAGATTTCCCTATCAGAGGCATTGAATTCATCCCAAGTGTCTCATTGATATTATGGCTTCAGGAAGAGAAGCAGGCGTCCTGCTCTGAATGACTTCAAGCAATCAATGTCACTTTCCTTTATGTGACTTTTTGCAGGTGTGTATTCTATTTTAGACTGAAAAACAATGAAAACTCAGTTGATGCTTTTTTGGCTGCACAAGCAGAGATTATTGTGGGGGGGGGGTAGATTTCTAAAAGCAAATGTTGCTGGATATGCTTAGAATGTGTTATTTATACCTCTCTGTGATTGCTATAGCCCTGGGATAGTTTGTTTTAATGGTAGCAAATAGCATGCTGGAGGTTTCAAAAGTATGATATTAGGAGGAGATCACTGTGTTTATCAGCCTAGATGGAGTTAGAATTTCAGGTGTGGCGTATCTGTGCTGAGACTTGGGGGTATATTTACTAAAGTGCGTGTTTTTAAAAGTAAAATTGTTGCCCATAGCAACCAATCAGATTCTACTTATCATTTATCTAGCACCTTCTAAAAGATAATAGCTAGAATCTGATCAGTTGCTACTGGCAACATCTCTACTTCTAAAAACCCGCACTTTAGTAAATATACCCCGTTATCTGATTCTGTAGCCTCCATCCACAGAGACCAAAATAATGGTGGCTAGATTTAGGGCATACATGCCTACTCTCCCGACTCTTCCCAAAAATAGCGTGCCGCTCCTGACCTCCCGGAAAAGTAGGCATGCCTCCCGGCCCCTCCAGTCCCCCCCCACAATACCAGCCCAAACACCCGCAGCGGGGGGCTGATGACGCGATTCTCGCTGAATTGCGTCATCGTGATTCCGTCTCCTGTTCCACAATGCCGGAAATCTCGGCATTGTGTAGCGGGGGCAGGGCCAAAATGACGCAAGTATGTAGCTCCGCCCCTAGTCCCTCCCCAAATGGCATGTGCCATCCTAGTCACGCCCCCTTTTGGCGGCCCCCGCCCCCTGCTAAGTCGACCTGGCTGCCTCCCTCCCTCCCGGAAGGGGCAGCCAGGATATCGGAAAGTATGATATAAGGGTGCTTTTATTGTGTGTGTAATATTAGAGAATGTTGCATGTTTTCTACATAAATATTTCAAGCGCACTACATTACTTCATACATATTAGCAGGTAACAGATCCATCATATACTTTTGTCATACTGGAACCTACATGAGCTTCATTTTATAGAAACAAAACAGTCTGAGAAATAGCAGGAGCTCTCCAACTACAGTTCAGATCTGGGAGTTCTGTAAAACTCATTTGCAACTTGTGACTGACAGATGTATGAAAACTGCCAGACATATGCAGAACAGACATCGAGGAGTCTTTAAAGAGCAACCAGGGGACAGATAGCTTACATTTTCCTTGACACAGGGCTATATTTGATGGCAGCATGACAGGACCTCGAAATATACTTAGTTGTCCCAGATGCAGCACAGCCATTAAAGGAACTTAGAGAAGCAATAGCGACATTGATTTACCAGTAAGCCATATACTAATGTAAATGCATTTTGTCAGCATGGAAGCTGTGCAGTTATTGCAGGAATGATAGTGGGTATTTGTGTACAGACTACCAGCTGTGATATCTATATTGCTCATTGTGGGTATAGAGATCAGTTCAGCTGTTTGGACACTATATAGGCAGGGGTCTTCACGTTTCTGCTTTTGACCTCTCATATAACAAACCATTGTTATTTCCCAGATCCTGTTAACAGACTGGATTATCTTCTCTGTACTTTGCTTATAATAATGCTGTTTATCTCTTATGACCATGGTCTGCATGCTTATATTGTTGATCTATAGTCTGCCCTGATTTGGAAGTATACGTGAGTAAAAGACAACGCATACTGTCAAATAGATTTTGGTTCCTACATTGGTATAACTACCGTTCGGGGAGTGGTGAGAAAATGTGACAACAACATTTTATTACAAACATAGGCTTTAATCCATGGCGGTGGCGCTCAACTATTTGTGATGTCTGAGGTATGTGACAACATTATCCCATACTGTACTGTGTGTAATCCAATTGTTGTCAGCTAATTCTCCAAGGGCCCATTAATGAATATGCTTGGGGGAGGTTCTGTCTCTTTAAGCCGATTAGCTAGCAGACCTCAACCCATGAAAAAAGCATAGTTTGTTTATAAAATCTTAGTGATACCTGGTGGCAAAGGATGCAGAGCAATTCTCATGTCAGTGTAGGGACTGGCCCCGCAGGAAGACTTTAACAAAGTTGGTTGGCTTAACTATTTATTGCAATATTTTGGAGCAAACATTCCCTGACTTTAAATGAAATATGACAGTTTGGAATGTAATTAGGTGATTGCAGAGCAGATATGAGATTATATATATATATATATATATATATATTAGGGGTGTGCACCGGCCACTTTTCGTGTTTTGTGTTTTGGTTTTGGATCTGGATCTTTCTTCGTGTTTTGGATCTGGATTGGTTTTGCCAAAACCACCCTTCCGTGTTTTGGGTTCTGGGTTTTGTGTTTTGGATCTGTATTTTTTTTTTAAAAAGCATAAAAACAGCTAAAATCACAGAATTTGTAGGTTTTTCTGCTCCTATGCTATTATTAACCTCAATAACCTTAATTTCCACTCATTTCCAGTCTATTCTGAACACCTCACACCTCACAATAGTGTTTTTATGTCCAAAACGTTGCACCGAGGTAGCTGGATGACTATGCTAAGCGACACGAGTGGGCGGCACAAACACGTGACCCATCTAGGCGTGAAACTGCAGTGGCAGACAGGATGGCAGTTTGAAAAACTAGGCCCCAAACTGTACATAATGCAAAGAAAAAAAAGAGGTGCAAGATGGAATTGTCCTTGGGCCCTCCCACCCACCCTTATGTTGTATAAACAGGACATGCACACTTTAACAAACCAATCATTTCAGCGCCAGGGTCTGCCACACAACTGTGGCTGAAATGATTGGTTCGTTTGGGCCCCCACAAAACAAGCTGGCAATTAATGTGTCCCTGCACAAACTGGCTCTATGGAGGCAAGATGTCATCCTCATCCTCCTCATCCACCGATTCCTCACCCTCTTCAGTGTGTACATCCTCATCCTCACAAAGTATTAACTCGTCCCCACTTGAATCCACCACCACAGGTCCCTCTGTACCTTCTGGAGGCTGGTCTCCCTGGAAGAGCTGATAATTCATTTTGATGAACATCATCTTCTCCACATTCTGTGGAAGCAACCTCCTACGCCTTTCGCTGACAAGGTTCCCGGCTGCACTAAACACTCTTTCGGAGTACACACTGGAGGGGGGGCAACTCAGGTAAAATAGAGCCAGTTTGTACAGGGGCCTCCAAATTGCCTCTTTTTCCTGCCAGTACAGGTATGGACTGTCTGCCATGCCTACTTGGATGCTGTCACCGATGTAATCCTCCACCATTCTGTCAATGGTGACAGTATCATATGCAGTGACAGTAGACATGTCAGAAATTGTTGCCAGGTCCTTCAGTCCGGACCAGATGTCCAAACTTGGTCCTGCCTGCCCTGCATCACCGCCAGCGGGTTGCTTAGGATACCTAAGTTTTTTCCTGGCAGCCCCAGTTGCAGGAGAAAATGAAGAAGGAGCCGTTGACGTGTCACGTTCCGCTTCAGCTGACAGTGTGTTCACCAGCAGGTCTTTGCACCTCTGCAGGCTTGTGTCGGCCGGAAAGAGAGACACCACATAGGCTTTAAACCTAGGATCGAGCACGGTGGCCAAAACGTAGTGGTCTGATTTCAACAGATTGACCACCCTGGAATCCTGGCAAAGCGAATGAAGGGCTTCATCCACAAGTCCCACATGCCGAGCGGAATCGCTCCGTCTTAGCTCCTCCTTCACTTTCTCCAGCTGCTTCTGCAAAAGCCTGATGAGGGGAATGACCTGACTCAAGCTGGCAGTGTCTGAACTGACTTCACGTGTGGCAAGTTCGAAGGGCTGGAGAACCTTGCACAACACGGAAATCATTCTCCACTGCGCTTGAGTCAGGTGCATACCCCCTCCTTTGCCTATGTCATAGGTGGATGTATAGGCTTGTATGGCCTTTTGCTGCTCCTCCATCCTCTGAAGCATATAGAGGGTTGAGTTCCACCGCGTCACAACCTCTTGCTTCAGGTGATGGCGGGGCAGGTTCAAGAGTGTTTGCTGGCGCTCCAGTCTTCGGCACGCAGTCGCTGAATGGCGAAAGTGGCCAGAAATTTTTCGGGCCACCCAAAGCGTCTCCTGCACGCCCCTGTCGCTTTTCAGAAAATTCTGCACCACCAAGTTTATTGTGTGAGCAAAACATGGGACGTGCTGGAATTTGCCCAGATGTAATGCCCGCACAATATTGGTGGCGTTGTCAGATATCACAAATCCCCAGGAGAGTCTAAGTGGGGTAAGCCACTGGGCGATGATTTCCCTCAGTTTCTCTAAGAGGTTGTCGGCGGTGTGCCTCTTACTGAAACCGGTGATACACAGCGTAGCCTGCCTTGTAACGAGCTGGCATTTCTGAGATGCTGCTACTGGTGACGCTGCTGCTGTTGCTGCGTAAGGTGATACATCTACCCAGTGGGCTGTCACAGTCATATAGTCCTTAGTCTGCCCTGTTCCACTTGTCCACATGTCCGTGGTTAAGTGGACATTGTGTACAACGGCATTTTTCAGGACACTGAGGACACTTTTTCTGACGTTTCTGTACAGTCTCGGTATCGCCTGCCTAGTGAAGTGGAATCAAGACGGGATTTGGAACCGGGGACACACTACCTCCATCAATTGTCTAAATCCCACTGCACTAATGGCGGATACCGGACGCACGTCTAACACCAACATAGCAGTCAAGGCCTCAGTTATACGTTTTGCTTCAGGATGACTGCTGTCGTACTTCATCCTCCTCGCTAAGGACTGTTGGAGGGTCAATTGTTTAGTAAAAGTAGTGGTGTTCCTACTTCCTCTCTGGGATGATGAACGACTCCCAGCAGCAGCAACAGCAGCAGCGGCAGCAGTAGGCGTAGCAATGCAGGATCCTCCGGAGGAATCCCGGATAGGAGAGTCAGTCATGCCAGTGACATGGCCTGCAGGACTACTTCCGATCCTAACTAAGGAGGAAATTGACGAGGAGGGAGTTGACGGTGTGGTTTGCAGGCGCTTGGATACAACAGGACAACGGGATTTAGGTGTCCCTGGACTGCTTACGGTCTTAGCCAAAGTTTCTGAACTTGACAGTAACTTTTTATGAACGCGCTGCAGGTGCCGTATAAGGGAGGATGTTCCTAGGTGGTTGACGTCCCTACCCCTACTTATTTCACCTTTACATATGGTACATATGGCAAGACAGTTGTTGTCCGGATTTGGATAGAAATATTGCCAGACCAAAGAGGTGGAATGTTTGGTCTTCTGCCCAGGCATGACCGTGATGGGCTTTTTCATCCCACGGACAACAACTGTCTCCCCCGGAGCCTGATTTAAACAAACCACATCACCATCAGAATCCTCCTCGCCAACTTCCTCCTCAGCGCCAGCTACACCAGTATCCTCATCCTGTTGTACTTCAACAGTGACATCTTCAATTTGCATATCAGCAAGTGGACTGTGGGTGCTCCTTTCAGCACTTGCAGGGGGCGTGCAAATGGTGGAAAGAGCCACCTCTTCCCGTCCAGTGCTGGGAAGGTCAGGCATCGCAACCACCACCACACTTGGACTCTCCTTGGGGATTTGTGATATCTTCTTAGAAAGCACAGTTCTTCGCTGTGCTTTTGCCAGCTTAACTCTTTTGATTTTTTTAGTGGGAGGAGGGCTTCCATCGTCATGTGAAGCTGAACCACTAGTCATGAACATACTAGGGATCGACCTTAGCCGTTCCTTGCCACTCCGTGTCGTAAATGGCATATTGGCAAGTTTACGTTTCTCTTCAGCTGATTTAAATGTCTTTTTCAAGGTCATTTTCCTGAACTTTGCCATTTGGGATTGTATGTGCCCTCTACTATGACATTGGGCATCGGCCTTGGCAGACGACGTTGATGGCATGTTATCGTCTATGTCATGACTAGTGGCAGCAGCTTCAGCACTAGGAGGAAGTGGTTCTTGATCTTTCCCTATTTTTTTTTTATCGGAGAAAGTTTGGTCCTCCATTTATGTTATATCGATTTGATATATACGTGCGGCTAAACACAGAAAATAATTTTTTTTTGGGTTTGGACTGGAGTGTACTTTGTGGGTTACAGCACCCTTTAACGGTCAAGCCAGCCGGCCCTTTACTTATGACACAGGCGCACGCTTGGCACTACTTTGTTGATGCACGTGCGGCTACTGCGCACACAATTCACAAACACAGAAAATAATTTTTTTTTGGTTTGGACTGGAGTGTACTTTCGGGGGTTACAGCACCCTTTAACGGTCAAGCCAGCCGGCCCTTTACTTATGACACAGGCGCACGCTTGGCACTACTTTGTTGATGCACGTGCGGCTACTGCGCACACAATTCACAAACACAGAAAATAATTTTTTTTTTGGTTTGGACTGGAGTGTACTTTCGGGGGTTACAGCACCCTTAACGGTCAAGCCAGCCGGCCCTTTACTTATGACACAGGCGCACGCTTGGCACTACTTTGTTGATGCACGTGCGGCTACTGCGCACACAATTCACAAACACAGAAAATAATTTTTTTTTGGTTTGGACTGGAGTGTACTTTCGGGGGTTACAGCACCCTTTAACGGTCAAGCCAGCCGGCCCTTTACTTATGACACAGGCGCACGCTTGGCACTACTTTGTTGATGCACGTGCGGCTACTGCGCACACAATTCACAAACACAGAAAATAATTTTTTTTTTGGTTTGGACTGGAGTGTACTTTGGGGGTTACAGCACCCTTTAACGGTCAAGCCAGCCGGCCCTTTACTTATGACACAGGCGCACGCTTGGCACTACTTTGTTGATGCACGTGCGGCTACTGCGCACACAATTCACAAACACAGAAAATAATTTTTTTTTTGGTTTGGACTGGAGTGTACTTTCGGGGGTTACAGCACCCTTAACGGTCAAGCCAGCCGGCCCTTTACTTATGACACAGGCGCACGCTTGGCACTACTTTGTTGATGCACGTGCGGCTACTGCGCACACAATTCACAAACACAGAAAATAATTTTTTTTTGGTTTGGACTGGAGTGTACTTTCGGGGGTTACAGCACCCTTAACGGTCAAGCCAGCCGGCCCTTTACTTATGACACAGGTGCACGCTTGGCACTACTTTGTTGATGCACGTGCGGCTACTGCGCACACAATTCACAAACACAGAAAATAATTTTTTTTTTGGTTTGGACTGGAGTGTACTTTCGGGGGTTACAGCACCCTTAACGGTCAAGCCAGCCGGCCCTTTACTTATGACACAGGCGCACGCTTGGCACTACTTTGTTGATGCACGTGCGGCTACTGCGCACACAATTCACACACACAGAAAATAATTTTTTTTTGGTTTGGACTGGAGTGTACTTTCGGGGGTTACAGCACCCTTAACGGTCAAGCCAGCCGGCCCTTTACTTATGACACAGGCGCACGCTTGGCACTACTTTGTTGATGCACGTGCGGCTACTGCGCACACAATTCACAAACACAGAAAATAATTTTTTTTTTGGTTTGGACTGGAGTGTACTTTCGGGGGTTACAGCACCCTTAACGGTCAAGCCAGCCGGCCCTTTACTTATGACACAGGCGCACGCTTGGCACTACTTTGTTGATGCACGTGCGGCTACTGCGCACACAATTCACAAACACAGAAAATAATTTTTTTTTGGTTTGGACTGGAGTGTACTTTCGGGGGTTACAGCACCCTTTAACGGTCAAGCCAGCCGGCCCTTTACTTATGACACAGGCGCACGCTTGGCACTACTTTGTTGATGCACGTGCGGCTACTGCGCACACAATTCACAAACACAGAAAATATATTTTTTTTTGGTTTGGACTGGAGTGTACTTTCGGGGGTTACAGCACCCTTAACGGTCAAGCCAGCCGGCCCTTTACTTATGACACAGGCGCACGCTTGGCACTACTGTGTTGATGCACGTGCGGCTACTGCGCACACAATTCACAAACACAGAAAATAATTTTTTTTTTGGTTTGGACTGGAGTGTACTTTCGGGGGTTACAGCACCCTTAACGGTCAAGCCAGCCGGCCCTTTACTTATGACACAGGCGCACGCTTGGCACTACTTTGTTGATGCACGTGCGGCTACTGCGCACACAATTCACAAACACAGAAAATAATTTTTTTTTTGGTTTGGACTGGAGTGTACTTTCGGGGGTTACAGCACCCTTAACGGTCAAGCCAGCCGGCCCTTTACTTATGACACAGGCGCACGCTTGGCACTACTTTGTTGATGCACGTGCGGCTACTGCGCACACAATTCACAAACACAGAAAATAATTTTTTTTTGGTTTGGACTGGAGTGTACTTTCGGGGGTTACAGCACCCTTTAACGGTCAAGCCAGCCGGCCCTTTACTTATGACACAGGCGCACGCTTGGCACTACTTTGTTGATGCACGTGCGGCTACTGCGCACACAATTCACAAACACAGAAAATAATTTTTTTTTTGGTTTGGACTGGAGTGTACTTTGGGGGTTACAGCACCCTTTAACGGTCAAGCCAGCCGGCCCTTTACTTATGACACAGGCGCACGCTTGGCACTACTTTGTTGATGCACGTGCGGCTACTGCGCACACAATTCACAAACACAGAAAATAATTTTTTTTTTGGTTTGGACTGGAGTGTACTTTCGGGGGTTACAGCACCCTTAACGGTCAAGCCAGCCGGCCCTTTACTTATGACACAGGCGCACGCTTGGCACTACTTTGTTGATGCACGTGCGGCTACTGCGCACACAATTCACAAACACAGAAAATAATTTTTTTTTGGTTTGGACTGGAGTGTACTTTCGGGGGTTACAGCACCCTTAACGGTCAAGCCAGCCGGCCCTTTACTTATGACACAGGTGCACGCTTGGCACTACTTTGTTGATGCACGTGCGGCTACTGCGCACACAATTCACAAACACAGAAAATAATTTTTTTTTTGGTTTGGACTGGAGTGTACTTTCGGGGGTTACAGCACCCTTAACGGTCAAGCCAGCCGGCCCTTTACTTATGACACAGGCGCACGCTTGGCACTACTTTGTTGATGCACGTGCGGCTACTGCGCACACAATTCACACACACAGAAAATAATTTTTTTTTGGTTTGGACTGGAGTGTACTTTCGGGGGTTACAGCACCCTTAACGGTCAAGCCAGCCGGCCCTTTACTTATGACACAGGCGCACGCTTGGCACTACTTTGTTGATGCACGTGCGGCTACTGCGCACACAATTCACAAACACAGAAAATAATTTTTTTTTTGGTTTGGACTGGAGTGTACTTTCGGGGGTTACAGCACCCTTAACGGTCAAGCCAGCCGGCCCTTTACTTATGACACAGGCGCACGCTTGGCACTACTTTGTTGATGCACGTGCGGCTACTGCGCACACAATTCACAAACACAGAAAATAATTTTTTTTTGGTTTGGACTGGAGTGTACTTTCGGGGGTTACAGCACCCTTTAACGGTCAAGCCAGCCGGCCCTTTACTTATGACACAGGCGCACGCTTGGCACTACTTTGTTGATGCACGTGCGGCTACTGCGCACACAATTCACAAACACAGAAAATATTTTTTTTTTTGGTTTGGACTGGAGTGTACTTTCGGGGGTTACAGCACCCTTAACGGTCAAGCCAGCCGGCCCTTTACTTATGACACAGGCGCACGCTTGGCACTACTGTGTTGATGCACGTGCGGCTACTGCGCACACAATTCACAAACACAGAAAATAATTTTTTTTTTGGTTTGGACTGGAGTGTACTTTCGGGGGTTACAGCACCCTTAACGGTCAAGCCAGCCGGCCCTTTACTTATGACACAGGCGCACGCTTGGCACTACTTTGTTGATGCACGTGCGGCTACTGCGCACACAATTCACAAACACAGAAAATAATTTTTTTTTTGGTTTGGACTGGAGTGTACTTTCGGGGGTTACAGCACCCTTAACGGTCAAGCCAGCCGGCCCTTTACTTATGACACAGGCGCACGCTTGGCACTACTTTGTTGATGCACGTGCGGCTACTGCGCACACAATTCACAAACACAGAAAATAATTTTTTTTTGGTTTGGACTGGAGTGTACTTTCGGGGGTTACAGCACCCTTTAACGGTCAAGCCAGCCGGCCCTTTACTTATGACACAGGCGCACGCTTGGCACTACTTTGTTGATGCACGTGCGGCTACTGCGCACACAATTCACAAACACAGAAAATATATTATATTTTTAGCACTTGGGGGGAGCACCCCTGATGGACAGAGCACCCCCTGGACAACACTACAGCACCTCTTTAGGACTGGGACACTGCACAGGATTTTGGAGTGGACACAGCCCGTATGGAGAACTGACTGCACAACACAGTCCAGCCAGCCCCTATGGACTTTGAAGTAGTGGACACAGCCCCTATTAACAACAGCAGCACAACACAGCCAGCCCCTATGGACTTTGAAGTAGTGGACAACAGCAGCACTACACTACACTACACAGCCCTAACTCCCACCCTCCCTCTTCACTGTCCACAGCCGAGTGAGAAAATGGCGCCGACGTGGGTACCTTATATAGGATCCAAAACCCGCGAGACTCGGAAGGCGGGAAGATGACGTTTTGCCTCGATTTCAGAATCCGAGTCAGGCGGGAAAAGTCGAGCCTGACTCGGATCGGACTCGGATCGGGGGGGCTCGGGGGGCTTCGGATTTCAGAAATCCGAACCCGCTCACCCCTAATATATATATATATTAAGTCCATACAGGCAGCACTCCACAGATAAAAAACGAAGAAGACTTAGGGCTTCATTCAGACACGCTCGCAAGCGGGTCGATGGTGGGGCATTGCGCATGCGCGCCCACCCCCAGAGAGAATGAGAAATTCACTCGCTCCGGAGCCCGCTACAAACGGGGAGGCTGTCGATGTTGATCAACAGCTCGCCCCATTTTGTAGGTGGGGAGGGGGGGGGTGGCTGGACAAACGGAGGCGTTCCTGAAGGTCCGTGATGTCAGTAGCGAGCTTCCTGCTCTATTAGAGCAGGAAGCTCACTGGGGCTTGCGGCAGGTGAGACCCTACCACAAGGGTCTTGTCGCAAGCCCGATGGTCGCGACCATCACCTGGCCGCTCGCAAAAGCTGTGGGTGGTCACCCACAGCTTAGCGAGCGGCCAGGAGGCCGGCTAAAAAAAAAAGAGCGGCTCTGAATGAGGTCCTTAGTCTTGTATGCAACGTTTCAGATGCTTTATTGCATCTTTCATCAAGGCATAAAGTTTATGCCTTAATGAAAGATGCAATAAAGTATCTGAAACGTTGCAAACTAGACTAAGGGGTAAATTTACTAAAGTTCGATTTTGATTTTTGAGTGATTTGGCATTCGATTTGCATTTAGGTATTTGCTAAAGGCCAAATCGAATGTAAAATTGAACTTAAAATCTAATTTTACTCAAATCGAACATCAGAAAACCGTTGGTACTTTTACATAGACCAACACACAAATCCCTTTTTTGCTATGATTCGATTTGAAATCGAACACAAAATCGAACTTCAAATCCCCAAAATGAATAGACCTGTTGTTCCGAATTCCGATGCCTACTCCATGTGACACAAGAAGAACCCAGCTAGCGAGATCTTCCGCCAATAACAACCACCCGTTGTTCCCTTAGAACTAGGATACGTTCACCGGTACTTAGGCGGCCGCCTGGACTTATGCTCGAGCTAGTAGTGGCTCACATGGAGATACAGGGGAATTCAATAGGTAAAGAATGAACAGTTAGGACTGACACAGTTGATGATGATAAGGATATCGATGGTCCAGATGTTGTGAGAGTACAGTTTGGTTTTTTGGACAATAGCTTGGGAGCCGATGGTGTGGCAGCTGTGCTGATGGTGTGGCAGTGATGCCGATGGTGCGGCAATTATGCTGATGGTACGGCAATAGCCTTAGATAAACAGTCTACGGTTTAATAATGGCTTTGAGAGCCGATGGTGCGGCAAGTGTGCCGCAATGGTGCCAATGGCGCGGCAATAGCTGTAGATAAACAGTCTATGGATTAATAATGGCTTTGAGAGCCGATGGTGCGGCAAGTGTGCCGATGTGACGGCGATGGCGCCGATGTTGGGGAAAGGGAGCTGCTTGGAGCGGCTAAGAAGCCAAATGAGGAATGGTGGTAGCACGGGAGTTACTAGGTGCGGCTAGGAAGCTGTATGGTAAATGTTGGCAGCACAGGAGCTTCTGGATGCGGCTAGGAAGCCATTTGGAGATTGGTGGTAGCACAGAAGCTACTTGGAGCAGCTAGGAAGCCATTTGGAGATTGGTGGTTCAGTGAACAGGAACAACCTTACTCTGCACCCAGGCTGAGGGAACTCACAGACACTCTGTAATGCAGCCTGGGTCGCCCGGTTGACACAAGCAGCTGAGATGGTCTAGGCAGGGGCCTAAACAGCAGACAGGTGGATTCAGATGCTGCAGTAACACATAATGGAGGCAGTGAGGTGGAAACACTGCAGGTAACAAGATAAATGCAGACAGACAGGACTGTGGTATATTACTGCAGGGCTGAATGGAGACAGGATCCAGATACAATAACCAAAGTGCTTAGTAGACCGGCAAGCACTAGGAACTGAACACAGCAAACATACACTGGTAGTGACACAGTATAACCGGCAATGAGATCAGGGCTGGGTGTATACTTATGAGATGCAGGATCCAATCAGAGACCATTCCTGGAGAGTGATTCCTAATTAAAAGGCATGTGTGTACCTGCTTTGCAAGGAGAGAGCTAGTTAATTAGTGAACACATGAAACAACACAAACAGACCTGAATGACAGGCAATGAATTGACACAGACAAGACAGGATATCGGGCTTCCTGCAAAAGCCAGAACAAGGATAGGACATGATGCAGTATCCCCGTAACAACTAATACTGGGAATTGCCACCAAGATGATTTGCTAACCGCAAATCCTAACACCTGCTTCGTGCTTTGCTTTGAGCATGAGCAGGTCGAATTGACACAGATACATGCATACATCAGTGAGATGCATGTATGTATCTTACTGTAAAAATCTTAGAAAGAGTTACATTTAGAAAAAAACTACGTGGGGTCCCCCCCCTAAAACAGAACCAGACCCGGACTTTTCATAGCCAGTCCTGGTTGCCTAAGTACAGGGGAAAAATTGCATAGGATTCCACTGTACTTAGCACAACCAGCACTGGGCTCTGATCCTATCCTGGTTCTGGAATTAAAGGAAAAAATTATGTAGGGTCCCCCTGTAATCTCCAGAACCAGCACTGGACCCCTGGCTGTGGCATCAGTGGGGGGGCTGATGCCACAGCCAGGGGAGCCCTATCAATGGGCCCCCCAGCCACAGCTTCAGCCCTGAACACTAGGTGAAGATGTCGAAGCCCTGGCGGGTTGGCGACCGCCAGCTGAAGACGCCAATTCCCTGGTGGGTTGGCGCCCGCCAGGCGAAGACAACAGAAATCCTAGTGGGAGGCAGCCACAAAAAAGAGCTAACACAGGCTGCCGCCCACTAGGCGAAGACACTGAAGCCCTGGCAGGTTGACGCCTGTCAGGCGACGCCGGAAGTCCTAGTGGGAGTGCCACGCTACAGACGCTTGAGACTCCTGAGAAAAGTGCACGAAATGATAAAAGTAAATATAATTTATTCAAGGACAAAACTATATGGCAAAGTTCAAACATAAAATCCCAGTGACACAAAGTTCATAGCATACACTAACAGATGCAGGGGTGAGTCTATCTGAGAACAAAGTTCATAGTGCACAATGAACAGGTGTGGGGGTGATACCCCGATTCCGACACAAGACCTGGGCCTCAAGGTAGAAATGGAGGTCTGGGACAGGGTTGAGCCCTGATACATGACGGAGGTCTGGAACCGGGTTGAGCCCCGAAACATGATGAAATCCGGAGCATGGTTGAGCCCTGAGACATGATGAAATCCGGAACAGGGTTGAGCCCTGAGACGTGATGAAATCCGGAACAAGGTTGAGCCCTGAGGCGTGATGAAGATCCGGAACATGGTTGAGCCCTGAGATGGAATGGAAGTCTGGAACAGGGTTGAGCCCTGATATGTAACGGGGTTCCAATATGGCTTTGACTGTAATGGTGCAATTGACAACTGTTGGTTAGAGATGACCCCAATGGCGGTTTGAGTCAATAGTAGTAACTTTAAGCCAATAGTGCAGTGGAGAACAAATAGCAGTACTTGAGTAGAATAACAGTGGAACAGACCATGGCAGCGCTGAGCCCAGCAGTGCGGCTAATAACCTGTAGCAGAACTTGAACCAGGATACGAGCACAAGTGTAGAAAGGTCCACAGCATACACCAGGCACAGCGAGAATCTGGCAGGAGTCCAAGAAAGACCTGAAAGTAACGTTGCACAGACAATGAGGCAGAGTTTAGCAACCGACTTTATACCAGAGGTCAGGGACCCATAGGAAGTTCAAAACATGTGACCCAGACAGAATCAGGTTTGGAAGAGTAAGCAATCAAAGAATCCAGCAACCTGACGACGCCCCTGAAACAGAAGATCACTTTAACTCTCTGTATACTGCATGTGATGAACGCCAGCAGCCAGGAAAGATCCTCCAAAGACCGCAGTGAAACTTTGGCAAGTGTAGTTTATCTTTATGTACAGGGAGGCAGCCACGAAAAAGAGCTGACACAGGCTGCCGCCCACTAGGTGAAGACGTCGAAGCCAGGCGAAAACGCCAAAGCCCTTGCGGGTTGGCGCCCACCAGGCAAAGTTGCAGAAGCCCTGGTGGGTTGGCCAGGCTGGGCCCGCCAGGCTAAGAGGTCTAAGCCCTGGGGTGGTGGCGGCCACGTAAAAGAGCTTAAAGGCTGCCGTCCCCCAGGTGAAGACCTGTAAAATAAAATATTACAACATTAAAGTGTGTTGTGTTATTTGAATATTTTTTTTACAAGTGGAATACAAGTGGCAGTGGGCCCTAATGCCCTGCATGCTGGTACTTGTGGTTTTCCAAGTACCAGCATGCAGGGAGGTGTGCTGGGACCTATAGTTCACCTGCAGAAGAAAATATTCTTTAAAATGCACCACATCACACAATCAACCTGGCACCCACCGCCCAGGGGTGCTGGAGATAGCCCCGGGCTATCAGCCTAGGCCTGGGGTGCCCTGAGGAGGGGGACCCCTTTATTGGGGGGATCCCCAGCTCCTCAGGGATCACTGGCCTGGACTGACTAGCGGTCAGGGTTGATACTGGTTGTGCTAAATACAGGGGACAAACGACATAGGGGTCCCTCTTATTAAGCACAACCAGCACCAGGCATTTCAGAACCTGTCCTGGTTCCCAAAATACCGGGGACAAATGACGTAGGGGTCCTCCGTATTTGGCACAACCAGCACAAGGCTCTGTATTTCCCAGAACCAGCACCGGACTCCTAGTGGGGGGGTGATGCAACAGCCAGGGGAGCCCTTTCACCGGGCCCCTCAGCCGCAGCATCACCCCTGACCGCTAGTCAGCCCATGCCGGGGATCCCTGGGGAGTTGGGGACCCCCTCAATAAAGGGGTCCCCCTCCTCAGGGCACCCCAGGCCCAGACTGATAGCCGGGGCTATCCCATGCACCTCTGGGCGGTGGGTGCCGGGTTGATTATGTAAAGTGTGAAAATATAAATATTGTCTTTTGCTGTGGAACTACAGTTCCCAGCAAGCCTCCCCCGAATGTTGGTACTTGGAGAACCACAAGTATCAGCATGCGGGGCATTACCGGCTTGCTGGTACTTTTAGTTCCACAGCAAAAGCAATATTAAATTAAACACACAACACACTGTAGAAAAGTACAATTTTATTAAAACATACATGCACACACACATGCATACACACTATCTCACATACTCACCTATGTATCCCTGAAGCCAATCGGTCCTCTTGTCCAGTAGATAATCCAATGGTGTACCTGTAATAAAAATTTCATACTCACCTCCTCCTATGCGTAGATCTGTCCTCTTCGTTCCAAAGTAGGCAAATCCTGGGTCTTGGCAAAAAAAAAAAACACGAATTACCCGAGCCTCTAAGGACACTACTACCTGAATAACAGCTCCGCTGCGGGATTTCAGTCCAGAAAGCCCGGTGCGGAGCGCTCATTGGCTGAGAGAGGCGAGCCTTGAATTCAATGGTGAGAACCGAGCATGCTCTTTTCAAAAATGGCGCCTAAGCTCCATTTTTTAAATTCAAAGATAGCCGCCATGAGCCAATCACGACTCGTGACGTCATCGCCCCGCACCCTCGGCTGGCTTAAATACTGCCAGCACGAGTTGCCGTGCACTCAGTCGGCGGCGGGGAGGCAGCAGAGGAGAGCTGCCGAAGACAGAAGATAGAAGACGCCGTGGAAGCCCTAGATGGGCGATGGCCAGGAAACAGAGCTTAAAGGCTGTCGCCCTCCTGGTGAAGATGCCATAGAAGTCCTGGGAGAGCGGCAGCCATGTAAAAGGGCGTAAGGCTGCCGCCCCTCAGGTTAAGGTCTCACTAAATAAAATATTTTTAAAAACGGTGTCTGTCTGTATTATTTTAATATTTCTTCTGCAGGGGTACTATAGGTACCAGCAGGACCAGTGCCCCGCCTGCTGGTACTTGTGGTTCTCCAAGTGCCAGTATGCGGGGGATGCCTGCTGGGACCTGTAGTACTACTGCAAAAGACAATATTCCTATGCACCACACAAATCAACCCAGCACCCACCACCCAGGGGTGCTGGGTATAGCTCCGGGCTATCAGCCTGGGCCTGGGGTGCCCTGAGGAGGGGGACCCCTTTATTGGGGAGGGTTTTCCTCAACTCCCCAGGGATCCCTGGCCTGGACTGACTAGCGGTCATGGTTGATACTGTGGCTGGGGGACCCCTACGTCATTTGTCCCCCGTATTTTGGCAACCAGGACAGGTTCTGAAAAGCCTGGTGCTGGTTGTGCTTAATGTGGGCGACCCCTACGTCGTTTGTCCCCTGTATTTAGCACAACCAGTACTGGGGCTCCAAAGCCCGCTGCTGGTAGTTTTCTGCGGGGGTGGGGCTACGCTTTTTTTTTTTTAAACACATTACATTTTTAACATATATGCGTAGATCTCACTGCTGCATTCGTCCATCTGTGACTTATTGATTTGATTTTCTCAGGTGCATACGCACTACCAGTAAGCCCTCTGTCACCCACTGATGCCCCCTTTGTACTGCACCGCTGACACTGCTCTGCACTACCGCTGCTGCTGCTACCCCACATGCCTACAGCCGTCTTGCACTCTGCACCTCCCAAACCAACCTCCTGTGTGCTGTCCCCTCCTCCACCTCCGTTAGTGTACCATTTTGTTGCCCTTCTCCCCTGCAGGTGGCCCGGTTTGCTCATCCAATCCCTGATAGTTAATAAATTTTAAAAAAGCTATGAAATTCCATAGACAAAAAACTTTACGGTTTCACATGTCCCATTAAGGCTGCTTAGACATGATCTGAAAATTCACAAAACCTACAATTCTGTGAATTAGCAGCTCCACCATTTTGTGAGTGACAGCAATCTCCTTCTGTGAGAGTGCTGAATCTGCCGTTAACCACAGGGTGTGATGGCATACCATATCTGTATTGCGCAAGGAACACGACCATTAAGGCACCAGCCTTAATGATCATAATTTCATTGCTTTTTGAAGTTTGAGTGGCAGAAAATCAATAGGTTTTGTGAATTTTCAGATCATGTCTAAGCAGCCCTAATGGGACATGTGAAACCATAAGGTTTTTTGTCTATGAAATATATATATGTATATATATATAATCTCTCTCTCTCTCTCTCTCTCTATATATATATATATATACAGTCAGGTGCATAAATATTGGGACATTGACATAATTTTCATATTTTGGCCTCTATTCACCACCACAATGGCTTTGAAATGAAACAAACAAGAAGTGCTTTAACTGCAGACTTTCAGATTTAATTTGAGGGTAATTACATCCAAATCAGGTGAACGGTGTAGGATTTACAACAGTTTCTATATGTGCCTTCCACTTTTTAAGGGGCCAAAAGTAATGGGACTATCAACTCAAAAGCTATTTCATGGACAGGTGTGGGCTATTCCCTCGTTATTTCATTATCAATTAAGCAGGTAAAGGTCTGGAGTTGATTCTAGGTGTGACTTTTGCATTTGGAATCAGTTGCTATCAACTCTCAATATGAGATCCAAAGAGCTGTCACTATCAGTGAGGCAAGCCATCATTAGGCTGAAAAATCAAAACAAACCCATCAGAGAGATAGCAAAAACATTAGATGTGGCTAAATCAACTGTTTGGAACATTCTTAAAAAGAAACGCACCGGAGAGCTCAGCAACACCAAAAGACCCGGAAAACCACGGAAAACAACTGTGGTGGATGACAGAAGAATTATTTCCCTGGTGAAGAAAAACCCCTTTACAACAGTTGGCCAAATCAAGAACACTCTCCAGGAGGTAGGTGTATATGTGTCAAAATCAACAATCAAGAGAAGACTTCACAAGAGTGAATATAGAGGATTCACCACAAGATGTAAACCATTGGTGAGCCACAAAAACAGGAAGACCAGATTAGAGTTTGCCAAACAACATCTAAATAAGCCATTACAGTTCTAGAACAACATCCTATGGACAGATGAGACAAAGATTAACTTATACCAGAGTGATGGGAAGAGGAGAGTATGGAGAAGGAAAGGAACTGCTCATGATCTAAAACATACCACCTCATCAGTGAAGCATGGTGGTGGTAGTGTCATGGTGTGGGCATGTATGGCTGCCAATGGAACTGGTTCCCTTGTATGTATTGATGATGTGACTGCTGACAAAAGCAGCAGAATGAATTCTGAAGTGTTTTGGGCAATATTATATGCTCATATTCAGTCAAATGCTTCAGAACTCATTGGACGGCGCTTCACAGTGCAGATGGACAATGACCAGAAGCATACTGCAAAAGCAACCAAAGAGTTTTTTAAGGCTAAAAAGTGGAATGTTATGCAATGGCCAAGTCAATCCCCTGACCTGAATCCGATTGAGCATGCATTTCACTTGATGAAGACAAAACTGAAGGGAAATGCCCCAAGAACAAGCAGGAACTGATGACATTTGCAGTAGAGGCCTGGCAGAGCATAACCAAGGAAGATAAAACCCAGTGTCTGGTGATGTCTATGCGTTCCAGACTTCAGGCTGTAATTGCCTGCAAAGGATTTGTAACAAAGTATTAAAAAGTGAAAGTTAGATTTAGGATTGCTTAGTTTGTCGCATTACTTTTGGCCCCTTAAAAAGTGGGATGCACATATAGAAACCGTTGTAATTCTTATACCGTTCACCTGATTTGGATGTAATTACCCTCAAATTAAATCTGAAAGTCTGCAGTTAAAGTACATCTTGTTTGTTTCATTTCAGAGCCATTGTGGTGGTGAATAGAGGCCAAAATATGAAAATTCTGTCAATGTCCCAATATTTATGCACTTGACTGTATATATATATATCATATATAATACAGGTTGAGTCTCCCGTATCCAAAATGCTTGGGACCAGGGGTATTTTGGATAACGGAATATTCCGTATTTTGGAATTTTTGCCTTTAATAATAAAATATCTTGGGAATGGGACCCCAATATACATACAGAATGCATTTATGTTTCATATACACCTTATACACACAGCCTGTAGGTAATTTTCTACATTATGTTTAATAATTTGTGCCTTAGACAAAGTTTGTGTCCTTCAACCATCAAGAATCAAAGGTTTCATTATCTCAGTCATACCAAAAAAATGCCGTATTTCGGAATATTCCGTATTTCGGAATATTTGGATATGGGAGACTCAACCTGTATAGAAAAATTGCAAGCACTCAACAAATAGATGCAGCTATGGGTATTATTTATTCCATGCTTTCTTTATAGCAGCAAAATAGACAAGTAGCAGCGACATATCGGTCAGCATTCCCAACCTTTCTCAAGCCATTCAATGTAGACAACAGTTGTAATATTGCTCAAAAACATGAATCCAGCTTAACAAGATCTCGTTAAGATGGATTCATGCTTTTGAGCAATAATACAACTCTGGTTATATGTATCCTGAAATATTAATTTGGCCTTCAGGGATGATATCCATATAAAGTAATATTAATGATAACAATACAAAATAAAGTACAGGACATGAAGCCAATAATGATGAAAGTGACATAATGTATTTTCAGGGGATATAGGACCTCATTCAGACCCGGTCGCAAGCGCTGCGCGCTCGCAACTGGGTCAATGTTTTGGTCCTGCGCATGCGCAGCGGCCGCACTGCGCATGCGCAAGCCCTGGAGCGAGAGAGAAACTCTCGATCTGGAGCTGACTACAAAAGGGCCGGCTGTCGATGTTGATCGACAGCTCGGCCCGTTTTGTAGGCGGGACGGGGGGTGGCTACACAAACGGAGGTGTTCCTGATGGAACGCTTGCCGTTTTGTGGGTGGCCGCACTGACATCAGCAGTGATGTCAGTGGGGAGCTTCGGCTTGCGGTTGCCGAGACCCAAACTTAGGGTCTCGTCGCAAGCCCCGATGGTCGTGATGGTCTTGACCATCGCGACCATCACCCTGGTCGGTCGCTAAGCTGTGGGTGGCCGCAGGAGGCCGCACTAAAAAAAAAGAAGCGGCCGCCCTCATTCAGAGAGAGCGATCTTCTTGCGACTGCCTCTGAATGAGGGCCATAGTCATCAGACCAGCGGAAGGCATGCCGCCGGTTTGATTCACGATGCTGAAAGTCCGACACGGGACTTAAGATAGGCGTCGAAATACCAACGCCTATCTTATTCTTGACGCCGAGATCTAGAAGCCTGAACGAGGTAGGTCCTGGGTGACCTTAGTGTTAGTAGCGGGTGGGGGGGGTTTAGGTTTAGCCAGCGTAACGGGGTTAGGGTTAGTCTTTTTTGGGAGGGAGGTTAGGGTTAGGCACCCCTAGGGGGGAGGGTTAGGGTTAGGCACTAAGCGGGAAGGGTTAGGTTTAGGCATGAAGGGGGGAGACTTAGGTTTAGGCACTAACGGGGAGGGTTAGTCTACAAGAAGGGAGGGTTAGGGGGGGAAGGGTAAGTATAGTTACCCGACCCCTGTCGGGATACCAACCATCAGGATGCCGCTGTCGGTAATTTGACAGGAGGCATCCCGACAGCCGGCATTACATATCGATTCAGATTTTCAGACACCATAGCAATTTAAGACCAATAACATTTGGGAATAAATGAGTATGGTACTTAAATAAGGTGATACATTTTTTGTGCTAGTAGAATATATTTTAGCTTCCAAGAGCAGTGTTTCTCAGGCTCTTAATATCTGAGTCTAAAATGTATTAGCATTTTTTTGTTCTTGAGCAGATTTGAACATTCCTTTTGAGGATCTGAATTGTGAAATCTTTATAACATCTGCTTTCAAAAATAACATCCAACTGCTGTATTTTTTATTATGAGCTTAGCAATACTACTGGCATCAACTCCATGAAAGTACAGAGGGATAGGCCATTTGAATTGTTCTTTATTTTAAATACTAAACAGAAACTATATTGAAAAATACTTTATACGATTTAGAGTTCAACTGCAAGTAATGACCGGCTCAATGCCACAGCTAAAGGTCTAATTCTTCTGGACCTTATGGGAGCTTTTGACACCATTTGACCACCTACTCCTCCTGCAAATTCTCCACTCCATTGCTGGCCTCCATCATGCACAGTACCCTAGTGGTTCACCTACTATTTGTCCAACCACTCCTATCTGCCTCCCTTCATGCCTCCTCCACTACCACTTCCCATTGATGTTCTCCAATGTCATGTCCTTGGTTTCCTCCTTTTCAGATATAACTCTTTCCTCTGCGAACTTAGCAGCACCCTTGGTATTCAGTGCCATCTTTATCCCATTGACACCCAAATTTACTGCTCCTCCCCTACCCTTGTCCCTTCCATCCACTCCCACATCACCAGCTCTGATGTCGGCCATCTCCTCTTGGACAACACAGTGATACTTTAAACTTCGAAAACAAAAGCCATCATCTTTTCCATGCCAATATTCCTTCTCGCCACTCCAACCCCCCCCCCCCCCCTGCCTCTCCCTTGACAATTAATTTCATCCTTCTTCTCCGTCCTTCAAGAATACTGTCTGGGTTCTTGATTCTGCTCTCTTTCACTACCAACATTCCATACCTTTCCCTATACTGCTAACTTCACCTCCATAATATTTCCAGGATCAGGACCTTTCTCACACTGGAAGCTACTAAAACTGTCATTCACTCCCTTATCATCTTCAAACCAAATTACTGCAACTTTCTTCCCACAAGCCTACTGATCTCCTACCTCTCCTTTCAGTCTATCCTCAACACATCTGCCAGTCTCATTTTCCTCTCTCGTCGCTCCTCCTCCGCTCCCCTTCATTATGAGTCACTTCACTGCCTCCCTGACCTATTCAGAATCAAGTTCAAACAACTGTCACTCACCTACAAAACCCTCAACTATGCTCTCTTCTCCCTACATCTCTGCTTATAAATGCTGCCTCACCTCCTTCCTGGTCACATCTTCCAACTCGTGCCATCAGGATTTCTTCTGTGCTGCCCCCAACCACTGGAATGCCCTTCCATGCCCAATTGTCAATGACCAGCTGTGACTTTATACCAATTCCTTTGGAACAAAATAATAATCCTAAGTACCTAGGACACTATAAGCTATTTTGTATGTGACTAAAACACACATTTCAAGAAAAAGTATCCAAGATCGGGAATCGCTACCCATGATGGAGTGTCTAGGTCACGCCAGGCATCTTGTGCCATAAGGTGCAAAAAGAATGTGTGTATGAGGATCTGTATGTTCTCTGTATATACTTATGTAATTTGTAGGTTGTAATCATGTGATTATGAATATATGAAAATTTGTGAACTTGTCTGTAACTGTCTAATAAGATCAACTTTCCTTAGCAATCTTGCTGTATGTTATATCCCTTATGTACGGCTCTTCAATAAAAGTATGCAAATGTGTCTTTGCAAATATACTACAAAATATGTTATATTTACTACAATATAAGATAAGGGGACAATCCTTTTATTGTATACATAATTATCTTATGTAGCTCAATATAAATGGCAAATTCATCAAATCTCACCCCCCAATTCAAGCCTATAACCCAGTGTGGGATGATCCTTTGGAAAAAAGGACTTTTGTTGGATTGGGAATGCCTAAGAAATGAATACTTAATAATAAACAAATCAGCACAATGAAAGATACAAACATTAGTGTAATTAAAATGAGAATATTCTAAATTCTGGCTTTATTCAGCCCAAGCTTTAGTAAATCCTTATACGTTGTGTTATATAAGGAAAGTAGCTAAATATTTTCTTTCATTTCTGTATGTCTCAATATAATTCCCATAGAATTGTAATTATTCTTATTTAATGGTAGTTATGTGATATTGTATCTGGTGTTTAAGTACCCCGTCTCTCACTGGTATGAGAGATTTGGTAATCATGGATGTGAAATTGCTTACTACTGCTGATGTGCTATTTACATGCGATACTCATGGTAGACATACTATAGGTAGGTTAACTTTTTTTCTATTTACAACTCAACACTAGATGGGCTTGAGTATAACGCATCAGTCAAGTGGCTATTACTGCTGCTTCTAGTGACCACTAGCCTGCCAAGTATTTATTAGACTGGGGAACCAAAAAAAAATATATTTTTTCTATGAGATCGGTTTGAGAGTACTTGCAGGTCCTATTTTCACATGAGGGAGCTGATTCAGGCCGCTCGCAAGCAGCCCGATGTTTGCGCCCCGTCTTGTTGCGAGCCCTGCTAAGCGACTGAAGTTCAGTCGGTACGGGGCTCGCAACAAGAAGGGGCGGCTGTCGATGTTGATTGACAGCTCGCTCCGTTTTCTGAGCGGGTAGGGGGGGGTTGCTGCACAGACGCAGGCATTCCCTTAGGAACGCCTGGCGTTTGTTGGGCGGCCCAACTGACTTCACTATTGATGTCAGTAGTGGACTTCCTGCTCTATTGGAGCAGGAAGTCCACCCGGCCTTGCGGCAGCTATACCCTAAACCAGGGTCTCGTCGCAAGGCCGATGGTCGCGATTATCGTAATGGTCTCTAGCCCACTCGCACAAGCTGTGGGTGGTCTCCCACAGCTTTGCAAGCGGATGAAGATCAAAAAAAAAAAACACCCCCACATTCAGAGCGAGCGGCTCTGAATGAGCCCCCAGATCTTCGCTATAGCTGAATTTGTTCCAGTTTTCAAATTAAAATTAAAAATTATAAAATTAACTTATTTTCTCCATTTGAAGTACCTTCCTAGTTTAGCCCTGCTTTGCTTAACAGAATCAACTTAGTTTTGCTTTTTTAACAACTACCCTCTTTCAACAATAACAAGAATTTGTTTTATTTGTGATAACACATTCAAATCTCCTCACTAACGCTGGGAGGAGGCGTGGCAGTGCACGTCCTCAGATCACAGCCACGCCTCCTTCCAGCATACAGAGAGGAGCAATGGAGAGGACCGAGTGACGCAGCTAGCACACCTCCTGTTCCTTTGGTCGGACCTCTCTCTGTCCCACCACAACCAATTTCCCGCTGGTTGGGCTTGTTTTGTTCAGTACGTTCTCGGCTTTTGTTGGGAGTTAGTACTGAATGTGTGAAACAATATTTTTTCACCGTAAAAATTAGTTCTTCTCGGAGACGGTGTACTAACAACCCTGGTGATTTTCGTTATATTTGTGGCAAATATAGTGTTGCAAAAAGAAAAAATCTAACTGTATTCGTAAAACAAGCATATCCGGCTTATTTTGGAAGCCAGCAAGACAAGATTTGGGTGCCTCACAAAGTTTGTAAGACCTGCGTGGAATTACTCCACAACTGGACTAAAGGTGACTGAAAAGAACTTAGGGCCTGATTCAGAGCCGGACGCTATTTGCGCTCGTTCAGAAAAAGGGGCCGGATATTTAAAAAGAGCGCTCGCTCTTTGCGGTCTGTTGACGCCTCTATGTCTGAACGAGCGAACGAAACATGCGCTCGCTATTTTTTATAAAACGCCCCCTGGCCGCTCGCATCCTACGTCATCTCCGCTATTTATTAGATTAATCGAGTACATCGAAAGGCGTATGAACTGCTCGCAGTGCTTGTGGTTGGTTTTTCCTACCGCAATCATGCGAACAGTTCAGGCTAAGAAACAACCAAGTGACGTTGTCGATGACGCTGCTTTGTTAATTATGCACACCCTTAAAACGCCCGTTTAGACCGTTTGGCATGCCTGCGTTCGGATCTCCACTCCCCGTTTTCAAGCACCTTCCCCTGTTACCACCCACAAACGCCTCATTCTGTCACTCAAATTAGCAGACATTCGCTATTTTGCGAGCACACAATTTCCGACCGCAATGAATGGTTCGCGCATGCGTATTACAAACCATACGCATGCGTAGTTGTGCGAACATCGCTCGGAGCGAACAAGCGGCCGCTTACGAGCGGCTCTGAATCAGGCCCTTAATTTCGGCATACCTATGATGTGGTGTGAGCCAAAAGATCACTTGAGTGACTGCTATTTTTGTGCTGTAAATGTGAAGGGTATAAATCTATTTAAGAAACGCAAATGGGAATACCCAAGTATGAATTCTGCAAAACAACCGATACCACATAGCAAAGATTTACCTGTACCATCATTCAGTTCTTTGTGGGAAGTTGAATGTGATGATGTGGAAATGTTAAGTTCATCCAGTGCAAGTGACAACACAGATGAAAGTGAGTTTGAAGAAAGTTCCTCTACTCCAAACAAATTTTCTCAAAAGGAACTAAACTATTTAATTTGAGACTTGAATTTATCAAAAAAAGGAGCTGAGCTTTTAGCATCCAGACTTCAAAAAAAGCACTGTCTTGAGTCGGATGTTTCTATAACATTGTATCGAAATAGAGAGCGAGCCATACTGCTGTTCTTTAGCCAAGATAACAATCTTGTGTATTGCAACAATATTCCAGAACTTCTCCAGATGATGGGGTTACCAGAATATCAAGCAGAAGACTGGCGGCTCTTTTTGGATAGTTCTAAAAGGAGCTTAAAATGTGTATTACTGCACAATGGGAATAAATTTGCATCAATTCCTATCGGTCATTCAAAAAAATAACTACATTTTCTGTCTGCCTGTCTGTCTGTGATTCCAAACTTTTTGAAATCACTAACAGACAGCTTAATACAGATATGCCTAGCTATAGAGTTGCCGTTGGCGTGGCGCAGCGTGCCACGCATAGTACGAGACGCATGCCCGTGAGCGGATATGAACACTGCGTACACGCCTCTATAGGAATTCATGGTGCGAACGCAGTGTGCGCCAAAGCGTGTGCACGTTTGTGGCGCGATCAGCCACAATGTAACTGGGCGCATCTGTAGAAAGTGCTGTGCATACCTCACTTTTTTTTAAGTACAGTATGCACATCACTAGTTATAGAGCAAGATTAGGTCTACTTATAATAAAGAGTACCACTTCCTACTCCAGGGCCTTTACATCTTTGCATGCTGCAGACGGAATCTTGGTTGCATGTGAGTAGCAAACATTGGGACTGATTCAGATTTGGGAATAGAGGGCCTGATTCAGAGCTGGATGCAAAGGCGATTATTCATGCAGATCGAGCGATTGTTTGCCATCGAGCATTCGTATAAGCCGCACTGCGCATACTCAGCGATCACATTGTGACTAAGGACGCACAAAGGAATCCATCGCAGAGTAAGTGACAGATTGCAAGAATTTGGGGGTGGTGACAGGGAGTGGTCTGAAAAATGCAAGTGTGTCTGTCCGTTTGAATGCCGTTTCATGGGCAAGCATAAATTAGGTACTACAATTGCATTCGCAGCTCTGCATGTCAGAAGATCTCCTGAGGCTGCGGCAGGTCAGACCTGCCACAAGGGTAAGATGGCTGCTCTGTGTGCTTCGATGTTACCGATAGTTACACAGGTAAGCAATATCGTATGCATATGAGTAGGCAGCAGTGGGCGTCCTTATGCTTGGGTTAGCTTTGCAACACTTAACATATTTTTCGCAACTGCAGTTGCATTGCCCTGCATCTCTTAATCAGGCTCAGAGCAAGAAAGAGCAAGTAACTGCATCTTGGTAAAACCATGCTGCACTGCAGGTGGGGCAGGTGTAACATGTGCAGAGAGATTTAGATTTGGGAGGGGTGCGTCCAAACTGACATCTAAATTGAAGTGTAAAAATAATGTTGTCCGGTATTTGTGGACTACATCAGTGTTTCCCAAACTGTGTGCTGCAGCACACTTACAGGGGTGCCGCACGGGCCCACCTACCGCCGGGTGTTTGTTTAATAAAAATTTTTTGTTTAGTCTCTGTAGCAATGTGGTTCTCCTGATTTTGAGAGAACCGCATTAGGGAAGGACCGGATGGGGGTTGGGATACAGAGCAGCAGGCAGTTCCGTGCAGATCTTCCTTCCTGCTGCTCAATGTGCTAGTGACACTCAGGGTCAGAGGAGCGTGTGCTGAGCCCTGATTGGTGGAGCTCAGCACATGCTCCTCTGACCCCAGGAGAGAGGACGGGACTACAGCAGCATGGAGGAAGAAGGAGCTGCTGGCTCCGAGTCCACATCAAGCAAGGTGATAGAGGTACCGCAGTCTGCCTGCATGTGTGTAGTATGTGTGACCCTGCTGTATGTGTCTGTGTGTGACTCTGCTTGTGTGCATGTATGTCATGTGACCCTGCCTGTATGTATGTCTGTGTGACCTTGTTTGTGTGTATGCATGTATGACCTTACCTGTGTGTGTGTATGTATGTGTGTGTGACCCTGCCTGTATGTGTGTATGTATATGTCTATGTGTGACCCTGCCGCTGTGTATGTATGTCTGTGTGACCCAGCTTGTGTGTATGTGTGACTGCCTGTATATTTGTATGTATGTATGTATGTCTGTGTGACCTTGCTTGTGTATATGTATGTGTGTGTAGATGTGACCCTGCGTGTATGTGTGTATGTATATGTCTATGTGTGACCCTGCCGGTGTGTATGTATTTGTATGTACAGTATGTCTGTGTGACCCATCCTGTGTATGTGTGATTGTATGTTTGTATTTATGTATGTATGTCTGTGTGACCTTGTGTGTAGGTGTGGCCCTGCCTGTATGTGTGTATGAATGTGCGACCCTGTCTGTATGTGTATGTATGTATATGTGTAATCCTGCCTGTTTGTGTGTGTATGTATGTATGTATGTCTATGTGTGACCCTTTCTGTATTATGTATGTGTATGTCTTATGCACACTTAAGAGGTTATTATTGTAAGAGAACTTCACTTTTGCCAGTGTTACATTAGCGTGAGTTCCAATGGAACCTCAACACTAATTGAATCTACCACTTGGCTTAGGGGTGCCGCGAAAAAATTCAGAGAAAATAAGGGTGCCATGCACAGAGAAAGTTTGGGAACCACTGGACTACATGCAAAAGCAGCCAGTATTTACCCCACATGCAAAAAAGGTATGTATGTGCACCCCTTGCATTGCAACATGGTTTGTCCAGGTACACAGTTACATGCTTTATCTTACTCTATTCCCAAATCTGAATCAGGCCCATTGAAGTAATAACATCTAAACAGTGCCAGATTAAGGTCCACATGGGCCTGGAGCTGAAATCTATGAAGGGTCTACTGTGTTATGGCGCAAAGGTGTGATTGGCGCCATGGGAGTTTGACTAGTTATATGTAGAGACGAGCGGGTTCGGATCTCAGAGAATTTTGAGATCCGGGGCGAGTACCGAACATGCATTCGGTTCCCCCGCTGGCCCCGGATCTCAAACCGAGGCAAAACCATAGAGACGAAATCTCATGGCTTGCGAGCTTTCGTTTCTATATATAATGACCACGTGGCGGCCGCCATTTCACTACGGCTGTGGAGACTGAACAGGGAGGGTGGGTAGTGTAGGGCTGGGAGGTACTTACCTGTGCTGGAGCTGTGCTGTCTGCTTTGTCCTGGGCTGCTGCACTGCTGATCCATCTGGTGCTGTCACTGCCGTGCTGTCTGCTGTGTCCATCTGGGCTGGTACTGTTGCTGATCCATCTGGGCTGGTGCTGTGCTGTCTGCTGCGTCCATCTGGGCTGGTGCTGTGCTGTCTGCTGTGTCCATCTAGGCTGGTGCTGTGCTGTCTGCTGTGTCCATCTGGGCCCAAGTTCTGGACCCGAAAAAAAAAAAAAATATAATCTTTTTATTTTTTTTCTGTGTGTGTGTTAGGCTTAGCCGCACAAGATACAACAATGCAACCTAGCGCTGCCCGACTCCAGTTGTCATCAATCTGTGCTCTGGGCCCAAGTACTGTACCCAAAAATAAATAAAACAAATAGTGTCTTTTTTTGTCTAATATTTTTCTGTGTGTGTGTGTGTGTGTGCATGCGTGTTAGGCTTAACCGCACAAGATACAGCAACACAACCTAGTGCTGCCCGACTCCAGTCGTCATCAATCTGTGCTCTAGGCCCAAGTTCTGGATGTGAAAAAAAAATTAAACAAATAGTGTCTTTTTTTGTCTAATATTTTTTTGTGTGCATGTTAGGCTTAGCCGCACAAGATCAAGCATCGCAACCTAGTGCGACTCCAGTCGTCATCAATCTGTGCTCTGGGCCCAAGTTCTGGAGGCAAAAAAAATAAATGAAACAAATAGTGTATTTTTTTGTCTAATATTTTTCTGTGTGCGTGTTAGGCTTAGCCGCACAAGATACAGCAAAGCAACCTAGTGCTGCCCGACTCAAGTCGTCATCAATCTGTGCTCTGGGCCCAAGTTCTGGACCCGAAACAATAACAAAAAAATAGTGTATTTTTTTGTCTAATATTTTTCTGTGTATGTGTGTGTGCGCGTGTTAAGCTTAGCCGCACAAGATACAGCAACGCAACCTAGTGCGACTCCAGTCGTCATCAATCTGTGCTCTGGGCCCAAGTTCCGGAGGCAAAAAAAATAAATGAAACAAATAGTGTATTTTTTTGTCTAATATTTTTCTGTGTGCGTGTTAGACTTAGCCGCACAAGATACCGCAAAGCAACCTAGTGCTGCCCGATTCCAGTCGTCATCAATCTGTTCTCTGGGCCCAAGTTCTGAATCCGAAAAAAAAGGGTCTTTTGTATATATTTTTTCTGTGTGCGCACGACTGCACGTGTGTGAATTTTTTAACCACACCTTAGCTACACTATTGATGCTTGTGACACTGCTTCAAGACAGCAGAAAATATGGAGGGCTGTCACATAACAGGAGAGCAAGGCCAAGAACCACATGTTGTAGCTGCCGCCAGCAGTTCAAGGCCGTCAACTTCCTCGTCCTCTATGAAGGCCCATGCCCCAGGGCTTAAGTCACGCCATCGATATGGTAATGCTACTTTTACTGTAGTAAAAAGAAAAAAAAATCAAAAGGCAAGTTACCTTTAGATAAAAAAAAATTGGCAATATGCCATTCACTGCACGAAGTGGCAAGGAAAGGATAAGGCCTTGGCCTTTATTTATGTTGACTGCTGGTTCTGATAGCCCTTCTGCTTGTAGTAGTAGTGGTGATGGTACCATTAAAAAATTTAAAGTTGTTAAGAAAAGTAAGATAGCTCTGGAAAAAACAACTGGATGCCCTGAGAAATCGAAATCACAAATCCCAGAGGAGAATTCAAGTGTGTCCGTGGTTGCCATGTGTGAGCCAGACCTAAATACTAGTGTACTGGAGGATCCTCCAAGTTCCATCATTTGTGTGCCCTCTGTAAATGTGGGGAAGGGCAGTCAACATCTTGCAGACGTAGTCAGTGAGGATGATTCTGGGGAATTGCACATGGAGGAGGAGGATATTTTGGTAGTTGAAGGCGCTAAGGATGATGAGGATGTTGGTGATGAATATGTTGATGCCGAGGATGTCCTTTGTGTAAGTAAGGCAACAGCTGTTGCCCATGGATTGAAAAAGCTAAAGCCCATTGTCATGCCGGGGCAAAAGACAAAAAAATCCACTTCTCACGTATGGAATTATTTCCACCCCAATCCGGACAACAGTTGTCAAGCCATATGTAACTGTTGCCAAGTAAGAGAAGAGTGAGGGACCTAAACCACCTAGGGACCTCCTCTTTGTTACGTCACTTGGAGCGCATTCATCAAGTATTAAAGTGTATGTTGCCAAGTTCCAAAACTCAAAACATAACAAGTCCAGTGTCACCTACCTGCTCCCTCTCTGTGGGATCTAAGCACCTTCGATCTCCACCACCAACACCTGCATCCTCAACATCCTCATTCGTCATCGGGAGTAGTCCTGCTGCGTCCAATGTTGTTATTCGAAGCATGATTGACTCCTATCCATGATTCCTCAGAAGTTTCCTTGATGACTGCGCCTGTTGCTGCTGCTTTTGCTGTGAGTGGGTCTTCATCCTAGAAGGGAACCAGGAGAAAGACTACTTGTAGTGTATCCTCCAAAAAACAATTAACTGTCAAACAATCATTTGCAAGGGCAAACAAGTATGACAGCAATCACCCAGTTGTACAGCGGATTACTGACGCCATAACAGCTATGCTGCAGTGAGTTTTCAACAGTTAATTGAGGTCCTGTGTCCTCGCTACCAGATCCCTTCTAGATTCCACTTTGCTAGAACAGCAATTCCAAGTCTGTACAAGGACATTGAAAAAAACCTTATTAACGTCCTCAGAAATTCCGTTGTACCCACTGTCCACTTAACCACTGATATGTGGACAAGTGAGACAGGGCAAACTAAGGATTACATGACTGTGACAGCCCACTGGGTAGGTGTATTGCATACAACAGCAGCAGCAACATCTACCAAAAGACAGCTGATACAGAGGCAGGCTACTCTTTGTATAACTGGTTTCATTAAGAGGCATACCACTGAGAACCTCTTAGAAAAACTCAGGGAAATCATTGCTAAATGGCTTACCCCACTTGGACTCTACTCGGGATTTGTGATTTCGGACAATGCCACCAATATTATGAGAGCATTACATGTGGGCGAATTCCAACACGTCCCATGTTTTGCTCACACAATTAATATGGTGGTGCAACATTTTTTTAAAAATGACAAGGGCATGCAGGAGATGCTCTCGGTGGCCCGCAAAATATCCGGACATTTTAGACATTCGGCAAACGCTTGTAGAAGATTACATGACCAGCAGGTACTGTTAAATTTGCCCTGCCATCAGCTGAAGCAAGAGGTAGTAACTCGGTGGAATTCTACCCTCTATATGCTTCAGCAGATGGAGGAATAGCAAAAGGCCATCCAGAGGGCTATACAATGGACTATGACATAGGCCGTAGAGGGGGAATGCACCTTACTCAAGCGCAGTGGAGAATAATTTCCGTGTTGTGCAAGGTTCTCAAACCCTTTGAACTTGCCACACATGAAGTTAGTTCAGACACTGCCAGCTTGAGTCAGGTCATTCCCCTCATCAGACTTTTGCAAAAACAGCTGTAGAAACTGAAGGAGGAACTGAAACGGAGCGATTGCGCAAGGTATGTCGGACTGGTAGATCAAGCCCTTGATTCACTTCACCAGGATCCAAGAGTCGTCACTCTATTGAAATCTGAAAAATATATTTTGGAGACCATTCGGGATCCTAGGCTTAAGTTCTACCTTGTGAGTTTTTTTCCAAAAGACCGAAATCTAAAACTATGCAAAGAGCTGTTGGTAAAAAAAATTGTCAGCTGCCAGGAAAAAACAAAATTTTCCTTACAGAATGCCTGCTGGTCATGCAGATCATTCACCAAATAATTACATCTGGTCGGGCCTGAGAGAACTGCCTACTAGTGACATGTCTTCTACCGTGACTATGTGTGATGCAGTCTCCATTCACAGAATGATGGAGGACTATTTCAGAGATCACATCATAATAGGCATGTCAGACAGTCCCTTTCAGTACTGGCAGGAAAAAGAGGCAATTTGTAGTCCCTTACACAAACTGGCTTTGCATTACTTAAGTTGCCCACCCTCCAGTGTGTACTCCGAAAGAGTTTTCATTGCAGCTGGCAACCTTGTCAGTGTTCGGCATAGGAGGTTACTTCCTCAAAATGTGGAAAAGTTGATGTTCTTTAAAATGAATTACAAATTCCACGAGGAAGACCTCTACCAACAATTACATAAAAAAATTACAGAGGCACCTATGGTGGATTCCAGCGGGGTCGAATTAATATTGTGTGAAGAAAAGGATGTACACACTGGTGGGGATGACGAGGACAATGACAACAACTTGTAAAGCCAGTTTGTGTATGGGATAATTTTAATTTCCATGTCCAATGCACATTGGCAGCTTGTTTTATGGGGGTCCAAACAAACCAATCATTTCCGGCACAATTGGCAGTCCTTGTCACTGAAATGATTGGTTTGTTTAACTGTGAATGTCCTGTTTCGTATACAACATAAGGGTGGGTGGGAGGGCCCAAGGACTATTCCATCTTCCACCTTTTTCCTTTCCATTTTGTGCTGGTTGGGGCATTGCTGCCTGACATTTTAAATTAATGTTATGGTTGGTTTAGGAACCAATGATTTGTTTTTTAATTTATTTATAATCAATTTTACAGCCAGGGGCTGCACCAATGATGTTTTTTTTTTATTACTTATTCAGCCCGGGGCTGCACCAATGAATTGCTTTTTAATTTATTTATTATACATTTTACAGCCAGGGGCTGCACCAATTAATTGTTTTTTAATGAATTTATTATCAATTTTACAGCCAGGGGCCGCACAAACTATCAATTCTTCAATCCTCAAGGGTATCCCAACCATCATCTTTGCACAGTCCTCAAGTCTATTAATAATTATATCAATCAGTTTTGAGCCAGCAAGCTGGATGCAACCTTTTGGTCCTTTAACTAGATAAAAAAAATCTATATTGTGAGCTGTGAGGTGGTTAAAATTGACTGGAAACGAATGGAAATAAATGTTATTGAGGTTATTAATACTGTATGAACAAAAAAAGACCCATTTTATGTGATTTTAGCTGTTTGTTTTATTTTTTAAGAAAAAATCCAGATCCAAAACCAAAACACGGAGGTGAGGTTTTGGCAAAACCAGGGGAGATCCAAAACCAAAACACGGGGGTCGGCGCACATCTCTAGTTATATGGGGTGCGAGACCAGTGTTGTGAGGGTGTAGTCTGCATAGGTGGTGTGGACTGTGTTGAGGGGGGGAGACTAGTGCCTACCTTCAAATCCTCATTCTCTTTCTGTTCTTCGCTTAATGGAATAGTCTACAAATGAACAAAGGGAAACACTACTTCTAAACATGACTGTAATATGACAAAAAAAAATGTCACTTAATGATTATATAAATGTGTAACCCCTCTACTAAATAGCATATGGGTAACTTAGTGATATCATGAATGAGAAATTTCTCTATATAAAAAAAAAAGAGAGACCTTACCTTACTAATAGCTATAGGTACAGAAACAGACAAATCTCAGGTGCACAGCTCCAAATTATTAATGATATATATATAAATGCAATAACATTTTGCAATCAATAGAGGTTTTTAGCATAATCATGGCCAAGCTTATGGGCCTACCCACCAATATCCAGGTAACCTCTTTCGGGTAGGTCCCTAACATACCAAGGTTCAAATCCAGAGCGTAGGACCCCCAAAAAAATGCCCCAGCCAAGCTGCCCCAGGGCACCAGCATAGTAAGAAAAGTGCAGTGTAAAGAGATAGTTAAGAGCAGCTACAGCTGCATATAAAGAATGAAAATAAAAAAAGGTGAAGTACATATATATTAAACACACAGTGAAGGGTTAAAATGTGTTATAATGGAAAATGTGTTATAATGCAGTGCCCTGAGACAAACCAGCCAATGCAATCCAGGGGGACCCACGCCCCAAAAATGAACCAAAATTGCACTACAGTATATAACTTTTAGGACTTACCTAGAATTGTGCCTAATACAGTGTGCATATACATTACCATACTACATGCTTTTAAACCAATAAGGTAGGGTGCTAGCCTAAAGAGGTTACCTGGATATTGGTGGGTAGGCCCATAAGCTTGGCCATGATTATGCTAAAAACATCTATTGATTGCAAAATGTTATTGCATTTATATATATATCATTAATAATTTGGAGCTGTGCACCTGAGATTTGTCTGTTTCTTTGTCTGCAATTAGTCTCATCAGGTAGCACCTCCCTTAATATATAGAGTCAGGTTGTGCAGCCCAGAAATCTTTCCCATATGCTCCATTTAATGTGCTTTACTGCACTTCTGAGGGAAATGAGACGCCCTCATTCTGGGCTAGCACCCTACCTTATTGGTTTAAAAGCATGTAGTATGGTAATGTATATGCACACTGTATTAGGCACAATTCTAGGTAAGTCCTAAAAGTTATATACTGTAGTGCAATTTTGGTTCATTTTTGGGGCGTGGGTCCCCCTGGATTGCATTGGCTGATTTGTCTCAGGGCACTGCATTATAACACATTTTCCATTATAACACATTTTAACCCTTCACTGTGTGTTTAATATATATGTACTTCACCTTTTTTTATTTTCATTCCTTATATGCAGCTGTAGCTGCTCTTAACTATCTCTTCACACTGCACTTTTCTTACTATGCTGGTGCCCTGGGGCAGCTTGGCTGGGGCATTTTTTGGGGGGTCCTGCGCTCTGGATTTGAACCTTGGTATGTTAGGGACCTACCCGAAAGAGGTTACCTGGATATTGGTGGGTAGGCCCATAAGCTTGGCCATGATTATGCTAAAAACCTCTATTGATTGCAAAATGTTATTGCATTTATATATATATCATTAATAATTTGGAGCTGTGCACCTGAGATTTGTCTGTTTCTGTGTCTGCAATTAGTCTCATCAGGTAGCACCTCCCACTATATATAGAGTCAGGTTGTGCAGCCCAGAAATCTTTCCCATATAATAGCTATAGGTGCATATCTATTAAAATATGTGGTCTGTCCTTGAAAATTAAGAATCATAATCACCGCAAATCACAGCAATAGGGATTCTTGTTCTGCTTGGATGTATTCATTTTAATTGCTGGGACAAGGGTTCTCATAAGAGCCTGTCCTGGCAATCAGGAAGAACGTATCCACGATCACTTTACTTCTTTCTACGGACCTCCTTTAGGCTACTGCTTATCAGCTCAGCTGATCCAGTTCATATGAGGGGAACATGTTATTGATGAGTATCTGTTTTCTTTGCCACTACACATGATAGCTGCTCTCCTTCTTTGAATTTGTGATCTCAACTCTCCGTCCACACTCCACGCTGACAGCGGTCCTTTGCTCATTACAACTGAAGACCATTACGATTGCAAGGGACCGGCGGCCTGTGGGAGACACGATCGCACTGCAATACAGAGCATTCCTGAGATGAGGGTGAGCCTCCTCGCCAATGCCGCCTGGAGCTGCTAATAAGAGGCAATAATCAGCATTGGACTGCTAGTACCCGCACAGGCTGCATGCATTTGAGGTGATAAGAAAGAGATGCTCCGTATGTATAATTTACATCCTTTCACATTGTGTGAGTAACGTGCAAATACATGTTTTCCTTTTGAATTGGATCGTATGCACTTTTGCTATATGCTCTGTGGAGAGCTGAGTTGCTATGTTGGATACATATGATAATAGAACTGGACATATAACACAGTGGGCCTGATTCAGACCCACTCGCGAGCGGCTGTCCGCTCGCAAGTGGGTTGATGTTCTGGACTGAGCATGCACACGACGGAGGGAGCTCCGTCGTGCGCATGCGCCAGACGCGACGAGCGAAGGAAAGTCCTTCGCTCGTTGTGTCTGATCAAAGGGGGCGTGCTGTCGATGTTGATTGACAGCACGCCCCCTTTGGTAGGCGTGCCGGGGGCGTGCCTCCCTGACGGGGGCGTTCCCACGGGAACGCCTCCCGTCAGAAGCCGGCCCACTGACATCACTAGTGATGTCAGTGGGAGTGATTTTGGCTCTGATAGAGCCAAAATCACTCCGGAGCTTGCGGTTGAAAACCTCAACCGCAGGCTCCGGCTCGCAGTTTCGATGGTGGCGATGGTCAAGACCATCGCGGCCATCAAACTGCACGCTCGTATAGCCTGTGGGTGGTCACCCACAGCTATACGAGCGTCCAGGAGGACGCTCCTTTTTCATGGAGGCCGGCCCTCATTCAGAGCGTGCGGCTCTGAATGAGGGCCAGTGTTTTTCTTGAAGAACAAGCTTATAATCTTACTAAGTACATAGATGTGGCAATAAGAACTGCAATATTTGGGTAGCTTTGAGTCATTTTGGACATTTCAGGCTGCGGATACTTTCCCCTTTTTTAGAAAGCTAAATTTTTTACTAATAGAGTCTGATCAACTCTTTCTAACTATTTTTCATAAAAATGTTTTCTTGTTCCTAGGAATAGAATATATGCTTTTTTATTGTTAAGGTTTATGTGCAATGAATTGTACTTTTTATTGATAATAATGTGGTTATTGTATTAATAAGACCTAGAGAAATTTCTATATGTGACTGTATTAATGTCTCAGTAGGGGTACCTAAGTGCAATATACCATTTCTTTAGTTTACTTCTTGGGAGGTTGGCAGATACCTCTTTTTACTGCTGCTTGTGTATCTGATTCCTTGATTGGGGTAAGCGCTGTTTTTTATTTATACTACACATGATATACCTTATTTGAATTTTACTGTTATGCTGCGGATCTAATTGGCTTCCCTCATTTTTTCTGCACCTTATGGATCTGTTTTGAAATGTGCTGGCTCCTTTTTTTGACATTTGCAACATGATTATGTGCATTGCACTCCATTTTATTGATTAAGCATGTGCAGTTTGTCTAATTATGAGATATATGCATATATATACATACATACATACACACACACATACGAGGGTTGTTCAAAAAGTAATGCCTAAATACTCACAACTCAAATTTGATCATAGATACAGATTGGAAAATTTGCAGTAAAATACATTGGTCTTAGTAACAGAATGACTCTACTCAAGAAATTCACCATCTGCTATCAAACATAGGCCCTCATTCAGAGCCGTACGCTCTGAGCAGAGCGCACGCTCTGCATGAGGGCCGGGCTCCTTTTTCATGGAGCGTCCTCCTGGACGCTCGTATAGCTGTGGGTCACCACCCACAGGCTATACAAGCGTGCATTTTGATGGCCGCGATGGTCGTGACCATCGCGACCATCGAAATTGCGAGCCGGAGCCTGCGGTTGAGGTTTTCAACCGCAAGCTCCGGAGTGATTTTGGCTCTATCAGAGCCAAAATCACTCCCACTGACATCACTAGTGATGTCAGTGGGCCGGCTTCTGACGGGAGGCGTTCCCGTGGGAACGCCCCCGTCAGGGAGGCACGCCCCCGGCACGCCCACCAAAGGGGGCGTGCTGTCAATCAACATTGACAGCACGCCCCCTTTGATCGGACACAACGAGCGAAGGAAAGTCCTTCGCTCGTCGTGTCTGGCGCATGCGCACGACGGAGCTCCCTCCGTCGTGCGCATGCTCAGTGCAGACCATCGACCCACTTGCGAGCGTACAGCCGCTCGCGAGTGGGTCTGAATCAGGCCCATATTCTCCACCTCTCAACCCAAGCTGTGAATCCACTTTGGAAAAATTCAACCTCTATGTCTTCAAAATGTTGACCACGGTAACAGTTTTTGAGAGGGCTAAACAGATGAAAGTCAGAAGGGGCCAAATCAGGACTGTATGGTGGATGTGGCATTATTGCCCACCCCATTTTGGCAATGGCCGCAGATGTTGCCATCGAAGTTTGAGGTCTGGCATTGTCGTGGTGTAAGATGACATTTGACAGTGGAATTGTTGACCTTTTTTTGCGGATGGCTTCTTTCAGCTTCTTAAGTGTAATAATGTATCGATCACTGTTGATTGATTGGTTTTGTTCCAAGTAATCGATGAGAATAACACCTCGGCAATCCTAGGAGAATGTGGCCATGACTTTGTTTACGGATCGCTGTGATTTAAACTTTTTTGGCCTAGGTGAACTTAGGTTTTTCCATTGCTTTGGTTGGGCCTTTGTTTCTGAGTCATAATGGAATACCCAGGTCTCATCTCCTGTAATTACATTTTCCAAAAATGTCTCAGGGTTGGCTTCAAAGTTGGTCAAAAGGTCATTGCACACTTCCACCCTTTGAGCCTTATGATCCCTGGTTAATTGCTTTGGAACCCATTTAGCGCACACTTTACGATATCCCAAATCATTGATTAGTGTTTTTACAGTGCCATGCCTACATTCAAGTTCATCACTGATATATCTGATGGTCACACAATGTTCTTTGTGAATCATGGCATCGACTTTGTGTTGGTTCTCTGCTGTCACTGTAGTTGATGGTCTGCCACCAAGAGGTTTGTCGCACACGGACTATTCTCCCAATTCAAAACGCTTCATCCACCTTCTCACATTGCTACAGTCAATTGTACACTCACCATACACTTTTTTCAGTCTTCTGTGGATTTCTGTAGCACTGCAGCCTTCTTTTTCCAGAAATTCAATGACGGTTCTTTGTTTCATCTTGGATTCCATGGTATTTCTTGGACTATCTAAACAAAACTATATATATAGTTAGCAGACATATTAAACTACAAACTGACAAAGTTTCAAATAAATGTTGCTTATTATTTCAGAGTTATGAGAATTTCGGCATTACTTTTTGAACAACCCTCGTGTGTATATATATATATATATATATATATATTTATTAGACACATTTATATCTATCTCACTCAGCAGCCAGTGACCAGCCAGACAATGACAGGCCCAGTCTGACACCTCAGGAGGATTGTTAATGGCTGGGCAGCCCTCACGGAGCTCACTGGAAGTACATGGCCGAGATGCTTCTTTCTGGGTTCGGACTGGTGACATGTGACGTTGCACGCTGTGAGTTCACACGGCGTCTAGGTACTATGCTTATGTGGCCCAAGGAGGGCTAGTGAAGCCTTCCTCTGTGCCGCCATGTGTTTAATTTATGCCGGTAGTTGATCAGTCGTTGGTGGGGGGGGGGTAGTGGCCCCCGTTTGGGGGGGGCGGCACCTCACATGGACACTAGCTGCTGCTGTGGCAGGGAAAAAAATTCTGCGTACAGCAGCACAGAAGAAGTTATGGGTCTAATTTGAAAGGGGGCCTGGAACTGTAGCTCCATCTGACCCATTATCAATCCGGCCCTGCATCTAAAGCAGGTTGACGGGTCGGCCATTCTGCTGACCCAATCGGCCAGTCTGACAATTGGAAAGTGCATACACCTGCCTGTCTAGCTGAGATGTTAATCACAGGTGGCCCCCGCAGCATGTGTATGGGCGATCGGCGGGTCGCACGTACACACCAGCAGATGCCCAATATATCTTTCAAATATATCGCCCATTTGCTGTGCTGCAGGGCCGATCCGATATACACACTCACTGATGTATTATAGAACGGCCGATATATCTATCAGTGTGTACCCAGCAAAACATGCACAAACATAGAATGTGTAGATAAGATAGGCTGCGGTGTGTCATAATTGATCTATGCATTTGCTTTACTGTCAACACAACATCTCAATGTTAACTAATCAATAATTGTTGGCCATCTTTTATTTCCTGCATTGGGTCTTTTTTTCAGTTCTAAGTAGTAATTATCAGTCAAAACTTTGGAGAATTTATCTTAGAATCTTTGCAACAGACAATTTATAAGAACAATAGCTATTGTAAGAATAACATTCCCAACTGAGTGCTTACTATTTGCTCCGCATTGTTATCTGAATGTCAGGTAAGAAAATTTTATTATTTTTTTCCTGAAAATTTCTGCTGGCAGCCACTGTTAGTGACTTCAGGGAAATGAATATAGTTAAAGTATTAACAATGTGTCATTACTCTCTAGAGTCATTGTTTAGTGATTTGAGTGCACGCAATTTAAAACTATGATGCCCCCGCAATTTAAAACTATGATATGAGTTTAAGTAACCTGTTACAGTTAGAATCGCGTAACAAGCGCAAATTTAGTTTACAGTTGTAAGTATTAGACACAGTGATTGTACTAATGGTTATGATGTTCTTTATTAGACAGAGCTACCACTAGAGTTTGAAGCAGATGTCACATCAAATTGGGGCAAATGGCATGGCAGTGCTCTTATACCGTGGGCTTATTTTCCGCCTGATGTGAACATGATGAATTCCTATGCTATACATGGATCTGGCATTGGAAGAGTTTATGAGTCCTTGTATCCAATTCCTCCAGAGGAAATAAGTGAAGGACAAGGCCCCAATTTGTAAGTCTAGATAAGTTATGTATCTATTAAACAAATAAGTGTTCTCAATACTTTTGTATTCTGACTCAGAGTTGATCCTATAACATTTTTAGAGTGTGATAACCCTATAGATCCCAAAAACCTCAACACAGATGCGCTGACGAGCCAGATGATATCTCCTGAAAAAAACATGCAGCTCACACAGCAGGTTCTGCACCTGCTAAATAATAAATGAACAACAAAAAAACAGAGTAGTGCTCGTTTTATCAAGTGACCACACAGATATTAAAAATACAGTTTATTAAAAGGAAAACAAAACAATAAAAATGCATTACCCACACATAGTTCACTGATATGTATAATCAGGGCCGTTGCTAGGGTGGTGCGGGCGGTGCGCTCGCACAGAGCGGCCCATGCTCTGTGGGCGGAACCGGCCGCCTCCACCCATGATCACCCCCTTATCTGCTGCGGCCGACCTGCTGCAAAGTGTCAGAGCTATTTCACACATGCCGGTTCTTGCCGGCCAGGCAAGAACGGCGGGGTAGCCGGACGGCTTTTTTCTGGCACTCCGTGCCTTGCATAAGCAGCGGCTTTGAGCTGCTTTTTGTGTCAGGTTTTTTTTCTTTCTTATTGTGCATGCGCAGCAGCAGCTGCTGCTGCACATGCCTGGCCGGCAGAAGCCAGTGTGAAGAAAGGAAACATTGTTTCCTTCACACTACTGGCGTGCAGGGATGGCACGGCCACAGCATGGCACCGTCCTGCATAGTAGTTTTTTCCGGCTATATCCCGGCGACCGTGCCGTGACGTGTGAAAGGAGCCTGTCCTTTCCCTGCAGTACTACATTTCACAGCCGGTTAAATACCGGACGGCTTTTTGCCGCCCGGTCAAAACCGGCATGTGTGAAATAGCTCTAATAGTAGCAGTGCGCCCGGCTCCTTCTCTGCCGGGCGCACCACTACTAATACACAATACAGCGGGCAGCAGTGCAGCTGCCTGTCCCATGTGTCCGGCCCCTCTCCGTCATTTGCAGTGTATTCAGGGGCACATTGGGCCGCCGGGACACCGGATCATTTCAAGCTGGTCCAGCCTCCTCTCTTCTCAGGAACGCGCTTAGGGATCTGCTGCCTGTCAGCAGCAGTGGAGGCGAGTGCTGGACATTCCAGTCTGGTCACGGTGACTGACTCGTCCCCAACCTTTCTAACTGGTAGCTTCTCAGTTACAATATGCAGCTCTGCTAAAGTGCTGTGCTGCAGCGGGACATGCTCTTCCTCCTCCATGGCGGCCACGCGGCGCGGGTGTAACAAGCCTGTGCTGCAGTGCTTACATATGTAAACAAATGACCAGCCAGTACAGGGCAGAGGGCAGCACACTACACTTATCTGGTCATATCAAAGTGGGCTGCTCATATCAGCCCTCCACTTCCTGATGACCTGCTCCTTGACTGCTGTTTTAACAGGAGGAAAGAAAAAAAAAAACAGGTACCATGGGGTACTGTGTGTATTGCGGGGTAACATGGGGGCACTGTGTGTACTGGGGGTAATAGGGAGGTACTGGATGTGAAATGGGGATGCTGTGTGTACTGGTGTAATATTGGAGGCGTTGTGTGTACTGGGGGGCAATATGTGTGCATTGTGTGTACTGGGGGGTAATATGTGGGCATTGTGTGTACTGGGGGTAATATGTGGGCATTGTGTGTATTGGGGGTAATATGTGGGCATTGTGTGTACTGGGGGGCAATATGTGGGCATTGTGTGTAATGGGGCAATATGTGGGCATTGTGTGTGTACTGGGGGGTAATATGAGAGTTGTGTGTGTACTGGGGGGTAATATGATGGTGCTAATGTGAATAAGGGGTACCTTAGTGTGGCCATGCCCTTTCCCTATGAGACCACTCCCCTTTTTTGGCACCCGCACCTGTGACATGCACTGTTCCTTTTGCTTTCTGGCACAGGGCACCAAAATGTCTAGTTACGGCTCTGTGTATAAAAAATATAATTAAATACGGAGTACATGGATATATCAGAGCAAATGGGGGACACATGGGGATGGAATGCAGAACCACTATTAGGGTCCCTCTCCTATGAATGCTCACAGTTAAAGCTCTTAAGGTACAGTCCACTCCTATATGAGAATATCTGTGAATTAGAAAAAAAAATTCCTCTTTAAATAAAGAGAGTTCTGTTAGGACAGCAGGTTAAACAGGAGGTAATAACCTAATGTAACGGAATATATTAGTCACCTGTATCTTTTGTGTACCTGATGGAAAACCATGTGCCGTAGATATGACCAATACCTGGTAATATAACGGGGACCGCTCCTGATAAAAAAACGGACATATGCATATGCCGCTTGTGTGGCCGATTCTTGGCAAAGCACCGGAAGCCGCTACTAAATGTCCATGCGACTAGGAGCTGAGGCGCCGTCTGATTGTTCAGGCTATGGAGCAGGGGTGTATCTAGGGATCCAAGCACCCCTGGCAATGTAATAGACTGACGCCCCTCTACCCCCCCTACGCTGCATTGCCCCCAGTAGTAGTCCCCCCTACATAGTGCCCCCAGTAGTAGTCCCCCTATACAGTGGCCTCAGAAGTAGTCCCCCCAATGCTGCATTGCCCCCAGTAGTATTCCCCCGTATACAGTGCCCCCAGTAGTAGACCCCAGTAGTAGTCCCCCCTATAGAGTGCCCCCAGTAGTAGTCCCACCTATGCTGCAATGACCCTAGTAGTAGTCCCCCCTATACAGTGCCCCCAGTAGTAGTTCCCCCTATACAGTGCCCCCAGTAGTAGTCCCCACTATACAGTGCCCCCAGTAGTGGCCACCCCCCATTAAATTGCCCCCAGTAGTGGCCAACCCTATACAGTGCCCCCAGTAGTGGCCACCCCCCTAAATTGCCCCCAGTAGTGGCCACACCTGTACAGTGCTCCCAGTCACGGGCACCCCCCTAAATTGCCCCCAGTAGTGGCCACCCCCCTAAATTGCCCCCAGTAGTGGCCAACCCTGTACAGTGCCCCCAGTCGCGGGCACCCCCCCATAAAGTGCCCCCAGAGGCGGCCACCCACTATTTCATTGACCCCCCCTGTAGTGCCAAGCTTACACACACACAGAAAAAAAAACTACTTACCTGACGCGATTGCCGCTGTCTGTTCTGAGTCCCGGCCCGCTGTTCTCATTCACATTCATCCAAGGAGAGTCTTTCCCTTAGTAAAACCAAACTACAATTCAAACTATCCATGTTCTTTATAAATTTACTTTTATCAAATCTCCTTTTGTAAATGTAAAGTAATAAACGGACAAATACAATTAAAAGAAAAACACATTTGAAATACCACTTAATTTGAGATAAAACCAGGAATCATAGGATCTCAGTAAAACTGGAATTACATGACATTACAATTCTTTTATGCATTACAACAATAACACACAATTTGTAAAAAATAATTAACTAATTATAGACTTTACACCTTGTCATCAGAGTCTTAGGGCAGCAAGCTGCTGAATACGGTATTAGTTGGTGCACATGATGTCTGAATCAACGCCGGGATTGGCTTTTAATCCATATTGGAGATTCTGTTAAAACTGTTTAATATTGTTGGTAAACTTAAGAAGCCCATACATATGTGACTGATTACCACAAATCCCCGATCACCCGACACCTGGGTCTGTGCATTGGAAAATCCAACATGTTGGATTTCCCTGATTTGCCGATAGCAACCAAAAAATATGCGGGATCAGCAAATGGGTGAATTTTAACATGCAGAATATTCCAGATGGATCGCTGATAATCGGTGTCGGGGGAAGGACAAGATCCCCTTCAGCCACCAGTGTCTCTGAACAATGGGGTTCGGAATGAGACTCCTCCTGGGGTCGCAATCCTGGTTCAGCAACCCTGCCTTCTTAATGATGCTGTCCTAGGGGATGGACCTGCAATCCTCAGCTGTCTTCCTGCAATGTCAGCAGGCAGACAGACCGGGATTGCCAGATATCTGACACATCTCACTCCGGAACCGAATCTTCTACCACAGTGATGCAGGTGCTTTTTTTCCTCAGCAACAGCACATCCTTCCCTGCTCGCTGCTTTTTCCACTTTATAGCATCAGGGTGCTGTCTTCAGCCTGCTGGCAATAGCTGCCCTTCATCTCTTCTCTATCCAACTGTCATTTGTTTTTGTTTTTAAATAACTTTATCAAAAATGTCACTGGCCTATAGTCCCTTCTCCAAAATGGCCTTATTCTAGTGGGATCTCTTCTCTTATGAGATGAACATATTGCAAAGCAATAGTCTGCAACAACCATCTGTGGCTGGGGCAGTTCTCCAGCTGACATTGTGCAACTGTGGGTATCACAAGAGATTTATGTATATATATAGAAAAGCTCCCATAGTTTGGAAAACTGGGACAGCTAAGTATGCTACCTTACCTATCCCCACTGCAACCTCGCTGCTATGGCCTGATTGGCAACAGCCATTGAGAGTTGGGCAGAGGCCCTAGAAGATACATGTCCCTCTGATACTTCCAGGGAACAGCTGTCCTACATATTTCACATTAGAGATGCAGCCTCCTATTTAAGGGAGGCGGTTTTGGATACTTGCCTCCTAGCTTCCAAAGCATCTGCTACTTCCGTGGTAGCCTGCCGTATTGTTTGGCTTAGCTTATAGACAGCAGATTCAGACTCTAAAAAGGCTTTGGAGTCTCTGCCTTATTCTGGGGAGATCCTGTTTGGCCAAGACGGCGGTCTTGTCCTCTGCATCTTTTGCGAAGCCTCGGATGTCATCCTTTCATCCCCAAGGCAAAGCAAAAGGTCAGTCCTTTCCATGGCACTCAGCATCCACTAAGGCCTCCAAGCCTAGGACCAAACAGGCTTGGACTACTAGACGTCCACCTACCAAAGCTAAGGATAAGCCTACAGTCTTTCGGGGCGGGCCTCTCCCTGGGAGCTCCCAGGGTAGGAGGCTGACTTCTTCAGTTCACCCAGTTCTGGCATCAGACATCCTCAGACGCCTGGGTAAGAGAAGTGGTCTCCCATGAATACGTCCTCTCATTCCTGAGGCGGCCCCCCCAGCAGTTATTTTGCACAGGACCTCATCGGACCCATGCAAAGCCCTGGTCCTCCAGAACGCCATTCAGTCCTTACTGCTCTCAGGAGTAATAATTCCGGTCTCCTCATCACAGAGAGGGAAGTGCTATTATTCTACCCTTTTTTTGGTTCAAAAGCCCAACGGGTCTAATCAGCCTATCGTCAACCTCAAGTCTCTGAACAAGTTTATCAGGGTGCCCAGGTTTCATATGGAAACCCTACGCTCTATTGTTCTGGATATGGAGCCTGTTGACTTGATGGTGTCTCTAGACATTCAAGGCTCTTACCTACATGTTCCTATAGCACCTTCTCATCAGCAGTATCTCCGGTTTGCTGTCCTACAGCAACATTATTAATTTCACGCACTGCCTTTTGGGATTTCTATAGCTCTGCTCCCATACTTGGACGATCTCTTGCTCTTAGCAAGCTCTCCAGAAATTCTTCGCCGCAATCTACAAGTAACCATTGCCTTTCTACAAATGCACTTTTGGCTGATAAACTGGAAAAAGACACCTTCTCAAAGAATGGTACATCTGGGAGCCTTCCTGGACTCTCAGGCTCAGAGAATCTTCCTGACAGCAGACAAAATCTCTGTATTACATCACTGAGTGCGCAGATTACTCCACAGTCGCCGAGTGTCAATTCACTCTGCAATGCAGACCTTGGGATCCATGGTGTCCACCTTCTACATGGTGGAGGAGTTTGCTCAATTACACTCCAGGCCCCTACAACACCTGATCCTCTCCAGGGGGAACGGGCTGCCTCATCTCCTCAGATCCCAGATAATGGACCTCTCTCCGGAGTTTCGCCTGTCTCTATCTTGGTGGCTACAGATGTCCCACCTAAGCAAGGGTCGCCCCTTTTGGATCCCAGACTAGGCACTCCTCACAACAGATGCAAGCCTCCACAGGTGGGGCACAGTGACTGGCCAGCACTCCTTTCAAGGACACTGGACTCCAGCCGAGGCGGTCTTACCAATCAACGTCCTGGACCTCCAAGCCATTTACAAAGCCCTCACTCTGGCTCAGGATATTCTTCAGGGTAAGCCTGTACAAGTACAGTCCGACAACGCCACGGCAGTGGCCTACCTTAATCACTAAGGAGGCACTCAAAATCACTTAGCAATGGGAGAAGTGTCCCTCATTCTTACATGGGCCGAACACCATCTCCTTCATCCCGGGGACTCTCAATTGGGAGGTGGATTTCCACAGCCGTCATGATGTGCATGCAGGGGAGTGGTCTCTTAATCCAGAAGTCTTTCAGCTCCTAGTGGACAAATGGGGTCTACCGGATGTAGACCTCATGGCCTCACGACACAACCACAAGCTTCCAGTGTACAGGGCCAGGACAAGGGACGCAGCCTTCATGGATGCATTATCTTTGAAGTGGACATTCCATTTGACATACCTCCTCCGGTCTACCTTCTGCCTCCAGTTCTTCAGAAGTTCAAGAAGGAAGGGGGTAAGGTCCTGTCCATAGCTCCAGCTTGGCCCAGACCCCATTGGTACTCCAATCTTCAAAGTCTCTCCATAGACATTCCTCTCCAACTTCCTATACAACCAGACCTGTTGTCTCAGGGTCCCTGTCTACATCCGGACCTGGCCCGTCTGTCTTTAACGGCTTGGCTCTTGAGACATCCCTCCTAAGGTCTAAAGGGTTTTCCAGCTCTGTGTTCCAGCCCAAGCTCAGAGCACGTAAACTGGCCTCTGCCAGGATTTATCACCGACTGCGGCATTCATATTTCCAGTGCTGTGCTACTAGCAACTATGACCCCCAAGCTTTTAGGGTTTCTAGAATCCTTGCTTTTCTTCAAGCTGGATTGGATCTCAGACTCCACCTAGCCTCTCTGAAAGTGCATGACTATGCTGTGTCCATCTGGTTCCAGTGCAGAATTGCTCCTCTACTGGATGTTCACACCTTGCTGGAAGGTGTTCTATATATACAACCTCCCTTTGTCCCTCCTGTGGCTCCGTGGGATTTGTCAGTGGTTCTTCCCCACATCAGGAACCTCCATTCGAACCCCTGGATTCAGTAGATGACAAATGGCTCACTGCGTAGACTCTATTTCTTCTGGCTATAGCATCTGCCCACCCATAGGGTATCAGATTTAGGGGCACTTTCCTGTTGCTCTCCATTTAATCCGGACAGGGCTCTGGCTTCCTTCCCAAGGTGGTCTCTCGTTTCCACCTCAGTGAGGAAATTGTGGTTCTGGCCTTTCAATCAGCAGACCTCTCGGCAGGTGAGGCCTCTTTTTAATGTGATCCATGCTCTGAAGATCTATGTGGACCGTACTAGTTCCATCAGGAAATCGGAATCCCTCTTCACCCTATATGGATTCCACAAGAAGGGTTAGCCAGTTAACAAACAGACTCTGGCCAGATGGCTTCGCATGACTCACAGGCTTACACGCAGACTGGCCTTCCTGTGCTGGCTACAATATCTGCTCATTCTACTCGCTTTGTGGGTCTCTCGTGGGCATCCCGCCATGGCACATCTGCCGAACAACTATGCAAGGCGACCACGAGGTCTTCTGTCCACACCTTTCTTAGGTTCTATGCCTTTGATGCATTTACCTCTCTGGATGCTTCCTTCGGGCGCCAGGTTCTCCTCAGCTCAAGAGCATCCCCATCCTTGAACAACTGCTTTGGGACATCCCCATTGTCTCCCTATGGACCCTGAAGAATAAAAGAAGAGTTATGGTAAAACTTACCCTTGTTAACTCTCTTTCTTCAAAGCTATGCTGGTTATTGTGACGCTCATACAGCGATGTGTCTGAACCTGCAGTTGGACTGCCGTAGTCTTCTTTGTTTGGTCACAGCGAGTGGAAGATCTTTGTATGTTTTTGCATATGAAACTCATGAAATTATACAGCATGCATATGATGGATAAACAGTTAGCCGTGCTGCAGTGTTTCGGTGGTGGAAGCACTTCAAAGAGAGTAAAACGTGAGTGACTGACGAAGCGTGTTCTGGGAGACTATCCACAGCGGTTACAGATGTCAACATTGCCAAAGCTGATGAGATGTTGCAAAATGACAGAAGGTTAACTTTACACAAACTTTCGGCTTCACTTGGCATCTCATTCGAACGGGTTCAGCATACTGTGACAAACGAAATTGAAAATGCATCGCGTGTGTGCCAGGTGGGTACCCAGAAATCTCACAGAAGAGCAGATGTGACAACGATTTGAATCGTGCAAGAACATCGTTCGAATGTCGGAGAGGATTTCCCAATTTCCTGACATCGATTGTGACGTGTGACGAATCGTGGATTCGTCATTATGATCCGGAATTCAAACAATAGTCCAGTGTATGAAAACATGCGAATTCGCCTCCGCCTAAAAAATTCTGCATGTTTCCTTTAGCGTGTAAAGTCATGCTTCTGCTGTTCTTTGATGCGCACGGTATGATCCTACAGTACTGGGTTTCCCATGGACAAACAATTAATGATTATTACTACTATGCAAACGTCCTGAAAACCCATTTACGTGGAGCCATGAGGAAGAAAAGACCACATTTGCTGTAGAAACAATGTTTTTTGCTAAGGACAATGCCCGACCACATGTTGCTGCTGTTGCATTGGCAGCATTGACTAAAATTAATGGGACAGCAGTAGAACACCCTCCATATAGCACTGTAATATCTGGGCATTCCCATCCCTGAAAAAACACCTGTGTGGAAAGTTCTCAACAGATGATGAAGTGAAAAATGCCACAGCTGCAACACTAAAAGTGATGTCACAGAACAGTCTACTACAGTGATTTGCGGTTAGGTGAGGTTGGTTAGCAGAGCCTTTCCTGTTATACTTAGGTATATTCACGAGTTTTGACTATAAAAATTCTAAGAAAAATTTTAAGAAAATAAATATCATCTTTGTATTATTCTAATCATTTTATAGTCAAAACTCTGGAGTAAAAAGTGTATGGTAGGTGAGGCACTGCCTCCCCTGTCTACCTTTTCCGCACATCCCTGACCAAAACACACCAAATTTCCAGCACTATATACTGCTGCACCTATGTATAATGCCCACATGAACCCTCGGGTACATATATGTATCTGTAAAATCTAGCTCTGATACTAGCCAGTGCCACCCTAGCCATTTACCTCATGGCACGTCACCGCTTTGAATCATCGTTGAAACGCTGCAAAAAATGTATTGAATGTGAAGGACACTACTTTGATCATATGTTGTGGAGTCATCAGATTCTTAATGAAAAAAAAAAATCAGTCTCATTATTTTTCATTCAGCCCTCATTCATGCAAAATCAGTCTCATAACCTTTCATTCAGCCCTCATACATGCAAAATCAGTCTCATTACTTTTCTATCAGCCCTCGTACATGCATACTATATATTATATATATATATTTATATATTAACGATACTGGATCAGAACCTCTATACACACCTTCCTATACCTTCTAATATCCTGCCTATACCTTCTAAGGATAATGCTAATTTGCGCACGCAGTCATACAGTAAATAAAGACAGACCTGGAATCTGCAGTTCCAAAGCACAAGTATTATTCAAGTAAAAGTTCAGACAGTTACACGCAATTGATCCAGACACAATTTAGGCGCAAAAGGAATTATACAGACCCAAGTACAGTATACATACGCAGTGCTTCCGGTACCAGGTGCTAGGCATCAGCAAGAAACCCCTCGTCTATCAGCATTCGGCACAAAGACTAAAACCCAGTGTCGGAGCACACATATTTATACCCCCCAGGAATAGGTAAAACAATAGAGACGTTTGTTGCTGATGCTATTGGTTCCCAAGGGGGATCCATCTGTTACGGAGCATTTAACAGGCTGGTTCAAATAGACTCTCCCTGCCTCTAACAGCTGGGGGTCTCTCCCTTCCCGCCCTCTGTAACATCCTAACAGTTAATACATTTTGTTGCTTGAAATCTCTGCAATCCATAACTCGTGAATGCATGATGCGATCTCCCCACCGATTACACCGGAATACTGTGGAAAGAGTATGCATCAGTACAAAACCAAACACTGCTTTCTTAGCATGTATAATACCTTAGTTACCAAATATGTTTATTTCACAGCATTTATATTAACCGAACAAACGTAAATCTTATATCTTAAAGCTAATGGAACCTTGTAAGTGAATATGTAATGTGTGAGTGTACGGGGTTTGATATGAAGACGCTAGTTAACTTGGTGCGGATGCGAGTGCATTTAGCTACTAAACGGTGTTTTCATTCGGGGTCTTGTGCATTTGCTAATATGCGACTAGTTAACAGTGCTATAATGTGTATTATCGTGTATATGAGAAATGATGGGAGATGCAATCGCATGGTGCTAATAGTATTATCGCCACATGTACTAAAATGTGAGTTTATCTAAAATGGCGCTTAGGCGGCCATTCGCAAAATGGTGTCTTGCGATCTCATTTTCAAGATGGCGTCTTGCGGCCAGTCGCAAGATGGCGTCGCTGCGATTCAATTTTAAACTGAACTTGTCTCAGCCAATTACTCAGTTTCGACCGTCCACCCTTTGATAGCAAACAACATGCTATCACAATCTGCCATTAGAATTTAATTTAGGCTTACATTTACATATTATTTAGTGTTATTGTGGGATGGCAAAAGGTGGTTCTTAATCCATCAATAATTTGTCTCAGGATGGGGACATAAAACTACTATTATACACACACCGCGGATCTTGGAAGATCATGTGAAAGGTGTGGGAATGCACCAGTCTTATGAAAGCAGTCTTGAAGGGGAATTTAGACTTTACATTATCTGAGGTGTTTTAAAAATAACATTTCAATAATACATTCTATGCATGGCTAAATATAATACATTAAATGATGGTGTTTCCTAGATCAGGGTTGTAATGCAGTTCTATATTTACCTCAGTATTCATATTGTCATTACTGACCACCATCATAGTTTCGTTCTTGCGTTTTACTCTATTTTTAAATTTTCCACACTTCAACACAATAGGAACACACCGGACGCATATGCCAATTATTATGATGACAATTAGTATAAGGATCAAGAATTTACCTATGCTGGCAATCACTTCCTGGACCCATTCCCCTAGACCTGAGAACCATTTCACTGGGTTCAGCCATGAAACCCATCCTTCTATCTTCTCCCCTACTTCAGCCACTGAAGCGTTATGGTTCTTACGAAACTCCCATTTTAGCTGAATAATTTCATCCATCTTTCGGTCTATCGCCTCCTTGGGGTCGCTGGTATCATTGGTGACATAGGTGCAACATTTTACTCCAAATTGGGTGGCCAATGTTACGCAATACCCTCCAGTAACAGCAGTTAAATAATTCAGCACTAGCCTGTGTTGCACCAGTTCTTTCTTGTATGCTTGCAATTCTCTCCCTGTATACCTGAATGTGTCATCGTACATCTTGGTGATATTATCTATCAATTTAGCAAGTTCCTGGATGTATCTAAAATTTAATGTACCCCGAGCAATCCTGGTGGGATCCAATGTGACTAAAACTTGAAAGCCAGTTGTCTCACTGCTTAACTGAGTGGCTTTATGTACATCACCAGGTATCATATTTCTTTTGCCTCTGTGTTCATATTGTGTGTGAAGATATGGTGACGGTGTGTTTTTATGTATACCCAGCATTTCAACATGTGTGAGGGTCATAACTTCTGGGACTACTCTTCCCAGGTAACACAAACCTTCAGAACTCGGGGAGAGCCATTTATACGCTTTTCTTCCACAGATGAAATCTACATTATCAGGGAGAACATAAGGAATGGTATGCATCATTATCATTAAGCACATTTCCCTTGCAAACAATCCTATTTCTGGGTCTTCCATCTGGTACATGCAAGTTTCTGGCTGTATAATTTTAGCACAATAACCATTTGGCACCTTACCAATAATTTCTTTGGTGGAACTCAATGTATACCGATACCTAAAATGTTTCCCACCAGACTTAATGGAGCGTAACAGATCATGGTTTATGGACTCATTATCAGCTCTTTGTGAGAAGGTTATCGTCTGATTATTCCCCGTCACTTCCCAACTCCCGGGTCTATTGGGGTTGGTTATGTTTAAGCACAAAAGTGATCTATCTACTTGGAATTGATGGAGTTTGAAATGAGGTGGTTTGGATGAGAGAAATTTTCCATCCAAGGTTTTCCCTTTTTGCAATTCTAAAATTTCTGTGGTATTTAGCGGAAATGGCACCAACCCTACGTTATGCTGTCCCTGTGGCACATGTGAACACACCCAGCAATCAGTTTGATTGAACACTTTGCCTACCATGCTATGATAATCCTCTAAAGGATACCCCCACCCCAGTACGGGGCACCGTTGGATACAGTTCTCATCAACTAGGGACCCACAAAGCTCACAAATACAGGAATCTTCAGACGATAACCCTCCACACCTTCCCCGAGTATCCAGAATGATAGCTCTCTTAACAATAACAGTACTAAGGTTGGTCAGACACTCCCCTGATTGGCATGGCACTCCTCCTGACTCCACTCCATCAGCACTGCCATCAGCTCCCATTTCCTCGATCGGTCTCCCATCACAGAAACTGGATACTCCCAAACCGACCAAGATGGTGAACACTCTAAAAGAGAATATGAAAATGAACACAGCAGGCCCGTCCATTGTCACAACAAGACCTGCAGATTTCTTTTTTTTTTCAGGTATCTCACTACAACCTGTTCAATTCTCCCGGAACAAGCTCACGAGCGACAGGTCCACATTATCAGCCTTGTCTCCGACTTGTTTCTCCACTGGTTGATTGACCTTTTTGCAGTGAGTGGAATGGACCCAGGTATCTCTCTCGGCCACCTTCAAAGATGTAGTACTCGTCAGAAGCACCTGGTACGGACCTTCCCACCTATCAGTCAAACAACCTGAACGCAAGAAATTTCTGATCATTACATATTCTCCTGGTTCAACATCATGACAGTTAGTTTCAGGCATATCATTAGACAACAATTTCAGTTTCTGCTGCTGTTGCTTTAACTGCTTACTCATTGATATAAGATACTTTACAGTTACCTCATTGTTACCCTTCAAGTCTTCCTGAGGACTTATAATCAAATGAGGTTGTCTACCGAACAATATTTCAAATGGGGACAGATTCAGAGGAGGTCTAGGAGTGGTCCTTATGCTATGTAGGACCAAAGGTAACGTTTCTGGCCAGCCTAGTCCAGTCTCTGCCATGATTTTACTTAACTTATTTTTAATAGTCCCGTTCATCCTCTCTACCTTGGCACTGGCTTGCGGTCGGTAGGGGGTATGAAGTCGGCTATTAATACCCATCAGCTTACACATATTTTGAAAAACATCACCTGTGAAATGAGTACCCCTATCACTCGATGATTCTAGGGATACCGTACCTGCATACAAATTCCTGAACTATTTTCTTGGCAGTAAACGCAGCAGTATTAGTGGCCGCTGGGTAGGCCTCAACCCAGTTAGAAAATACGTCTGTGCACACTAATACATACTTAAGGTTCCTGCAGGGTGGTAATTGGATGAAATCAATTTGTATCACCTGGAAAGGTCCATCAGTCGGTGGAATGTTGGACAGTTCGGTAGGGATCGCTTTCCCTATGTTCTTTCTCAAGCAGGTCAGACAGGACATTGCTATCTTTTCTGCTTGTGAAGAAAAACCTGGTGCACACCAGTATGCCCTCACCAACTTGCACATACCCTGTTTACCCAGATGAGTCAGGCCGTGTGTTGCCTCAGCCAGGCTGGGATTATATGCCTTGGGGGCTACTGGCTTACCATGTCCGTCCCTCCAGAGCCCAGAGGACTCTTGCCCACATCCCTTGGACTTCCAAATGGATTTTTCCTGAATTGAACACAAATTTTGCAACTCAATTAATTTCAGCATATCAATTGTTTGGAATGACATAATTGTTTCAGTTGGAGAAAACATTTTTAACCCTGCTGCCCATTTTGCAGCTTCATCAGCTCTGCTGTTGCCCAGTGACACCGGGTCATCCTCACATGTATGGGCTTTGCATTTAATTACTGCCACCGCTTTGGGCAGTTGGATTGCTTCTAAAAGATGTTTTATGTGTCGGGAATGTGCAACTGGTGTGCCTGCTGCTGTCATAAAATTTCTCAGACGCCATAGAGCCCCAAAATCATGCACCACCCCGAACGCGTACCTCGAGTCAGTGTAAATGTTAGCAGATTTACCTGCTGCTAATTCACACGCTCTAGTTAGTGCTACTAACTCTGCTACCTGGGCTGAGTGAGGAGGACCAAGAGGTTTAGCTTCTATGATGTCTGTGTCATTTACAACAGCATAACCTGTACATAATTCACCTGTGTCTGTTTGTCTAAGACAACTCCCATCCGTATAAAAGGTCACATCCACATTCTCTAAAGGTGTGTCATGTATGTCAGGTCTAGCAGTAAAGGTCTGATTCAGATATGTCATACAATCGTGCGTATCATTATGTCTGCCGAACTCACCTCCCGCCAGCAACTCCTCTCCTTCCACCCTTTGTACATCATGTTGTACATATGGTAGGTATGTTGCTGGATTCAGCGTACTGCAACGTTTAACAGTAATATTTGCAGGAGCGATTAGAGCTAGTTCCCATTTGGTGAACCTAACCGAGGAGACGTGTCTGGTTTGAGCTGAGTTCAACAGAGCAGATACAGCATGGGGAGTGTAGACAATCATATCATAGCCCAATACTACGTCCTCACTTTTACTCACCAATAGAGCGGTAGCTGCTACACTTCTCAAACAGGTGGGGAGTGATCTTGCCACAGTGTCCAATTGGGCACTGTAGTATGCTACGGGCCTACTGGCATCACCATGTTTTTGTGTAAGGACACCTGCAGCACAACCATCGGCTTCCGTATAATACAAATCAAAAGGTTTTTCATAATCAGGTATTCCCAATGCAGGAGCTCTTGTCAGACTATCCTTAAGATTAAGGAAAGCCTGTTCTGATTCCTCTGTGTGTATGACACGATCGGGCTTTGAGGAAGAGACTAATTCCTGTAAAGGTAAGGCCAAAATAGAAAAACCTGGTATCCACATTCTACAGTATCCACACATTCCCAAGAAGGTACGAATTTGCTGTTGATTCTGCAGCAGTGTCATGTTTTGTATGGCCTGGATTCTATCTGTTGTAAGATGTCGTAACCCCTGTGTTAGGCAGTGTCCTAAATATTTTACTCTGGATTGGCACGGCTGTAGTTTGTCCTTAGCCAACTTGTGTCCTGTATGCGAGAGATGAAGTAACAAAAGTTTAGTATCATTCAAACATGACATAAATGAGTCAGAACATAGCAATAAATCGTTCACATATTGAATTAGAACAGATCCATTGGCAGGTTGAAAAGATTGTAAACAGTCGTGCAATGCCTGGGAGAAGATACTGGGGCTGTCTATGAAACCTTGGGGTAACCGTGTCCATGTGTATTGTAAACCTCTGTATGTAAATGCGAATAGATACTGACAGTCAGGATGGAGAGGCACAGAGAAGAAAGCAGAACAGAGGTCAATGACAGTGAAATGGGTTGCATTTGGTGGGATCTGCATCAAAATGACAGCTGGATTTGGCACTACAGGGAATTGGCTCTCTACTATCTTATTAACACCTCTAAGGTCTTGTACCAGCCTATAACCCCTCCCACCACTCTTCTTCACCGGGAAGATGGGACTGTTGGCTACACTAGCTGTACGAACTAAAATTCCCTGTTGCAATAATCGCTCAATTATTGGAAAAAACCCTAATTCTACCTCCTGTTTTAGTTGGTACTGGGGAATTTTTGGAGCTTGCCTTCCGCTTTTTAAATTTACCATTACTGGGCTTATGTTTGCCATTAATCCAGTGTCCTGTCCATCTTTAGTCCAAAGGGAGTCTGGAATTAGGGACAACATTTAATTTATCTGAGATGGATTTTCATTTAAACTAGAGTGATACATTATCCTTTTGGGAGTGTCCAACATATCCCGCACCTCGTGTGCCACTCTCTCTGGGATGTCCAAAAATACACCATCAGGGGTGCAATATATGACACATCCCATCTTACATAACAAGTCTCTACCCAGAAGGTTAGTAGGAGCCGCAGCAGCCAGGAGAAAAGAATGCCTGGTATGCAACGGCCTAATAGTAACCTCTGTGAACTTTGTTAAAGGATAATGTTCCACTTTACCTGTTACCCCCATTGTTGGTACTGTCTCGTTGGTCACCTGTAAATTAACGGGAGATTTTATCACTGACCTGGTCGCCCCTGTGTCTACAAGAAAAGGATATTCAGTACCAGCTATATCAACCATCATGACCGGTTCTTCCCTAGTACTTCCCGTTAACCTGACTATCTGTAGATTACAGGTATGACCTGACCCCTAGCGTTGGCTACCATTCTCCAATAAAGCATTTACGGCTACAATTGGAGCTGGTGGCTGCTGAACATTTGCTGGCCTCTGTGTATATCCCTTATGGGGATATCCAGGTCTTCTCTGATGTGGGGTCCCTACTGTTTTTACTGTACAGTTTCTACTTAAGTGTCCTGGTTGTTTACAGTTAAAACATGTTCGTGTATCGGGTGAAGACGTGGTGTTTTGAGGTTTGCGCAGAGGGTAAAGGTGGTGGACATGGGTAAGGATGGGGAGGGTAAGGGTATTGTGGGGGATAAGAAGTTGGTGGGTAGTATGGGACCTGTGGTTGCATCGGGTTAGTGGGATAGAGTTGTGTTTGTTGTTGCGTGGGGTTAGTGAGAGCACATACTTGTTCAGAAGTGAGTGTGTGTGCAAGTGCAAGTGTGTCTGTTGGCTGTGATGTTACCGTCATTCCCTCCAGAGCTTGTATACTGACAGCCATTAGTTTTTTGCTCTAGGCTTCTCTCTTCTTGGAGATGTTTTTATCATGTTCGATGGTGGTTTCTGTGAGGGTATCTATTGTGAGTCCCCGCCAGCCAGACTGTGAGGTCTGAACCCGGGTTTTTAAACTCTCCTTCAGACCTTCCACGAGTATCGTGACTATCATTCCCCTGTGGTGAGTGCTATCTTTAATATCTTCTATCCCAGTGTACTGGGTGATAGCCTGCAATTAAGCCCCGTCGCAATAATCTTCTGCAGATTCACTCTCCTTCTGCTTAATGGTGAAAATTTTGTTCCAGTTAACTACTACTGGAAAATATATACCCAATTGAGTTACAATGCGGGAAATGCTACCTTGGTTTACTTGGTCTGTTAAGGGAATGTCACCATCCAATACACAATCCGTGATAAATTTTGTCACGTCGGCATTGCGTGGTAGATAGGCCCTTAACACCACACGCCAATCTTTATTAGTGGGTTCATGTGAACTACCCAAATTTCTCAAAAATCTTTGACATTTGGCTAATTCCTTTTTGGGATCGGGGAAATCATTTATGATGGAATTTAGTTCTGCTCTTGTCCAAAGACAATGCATTACTACTTCCCTCGTGGGCACTATACCATTTGCATCTGCATTTCCATTTGGAACAGTTATTGTCCGAATGGGATGCAGACCGGTAGTGCTGCTACCTTTGACCTGATTACCTGGCTGGGGGTTTAGTCTGCTGCTGCTACGTATGGTATGAACAACTTCCTCTACGGGTGCAGAGGGCATTAACACTTCCCTTGCTGTTACCGATGGAGATGGCGGCACCACTCGTGATTGTGGTGATGCAGCATCTATCATCTGCACAGCATGGGAAATGGCAGACATTACAATAGGCTCATCATCCACATCATGAACATTTTCTTTATGAACATTTTCTTTATAGTTGCTTAAGAGAGGGTACAAGTTGCTTGTTACATTTTTATGGGTATTTTTGGTAACTGTACTTGCACCTCCATCCACATAAGGTGGGGAGGTGAGCGTGAACTGCGGGCAATACTCTCCACGACGCTACCTTGCCACACGGGCGCGCCATTTTGCGGCTCGCCCGTATTGCAATTCAGCATCACGGATGTATTTTCTGGCAATGTGCTTGCGACGCTAGTTTGCGTCGTTTGCACATTTTTAAGCCACGCATCCCCCTCATGCTGCCACAGTTTTAAACATTCGAAATATTTAAACTTTTTCTCTCGGGAGCGCATCAGACTGATGTGATCCCGGACATTATCTAACACATTTTTATCAAAACTACTAATTCTGGGAAACGGTCTAACACTCTTCATCGTCATTTTAAACCATACATCACAATACCTTATCGCATAAGTACCGTACTTAGTATGCATAATACGACGAGCCGATCCGATCGGCGCCTCCATTAGCAGCACATCGTTATCTAACATCTCTACTGTTTGCGCTGCTCCCATTCTGAGATAACTCCTACACTTTTCAATAAAGATTTAAACTGGTGAAAGACAATCAAGATACTTTCACTTACCTGTGGACGATTTAAGTCGGCGGTGTCCACACACCTGGATAAGATTTAGTATGGCAACTTCCACACCTATGGAAGTTTATATGTCGGCCACTTCCACGCACCTCTCTACAACAAAGACAACATGTACACCTGCTACTGTGTATAGAACGGTAAAGCTGCTTACCGAGCGACTAGCACTTAGCCCTTAAAAGGTCATACGGTACCTTTAACTGTAGGGAACAAGTTACCCCTACCAACAAAACACTCACTGTTACACACTTTTTCCTGTGCAGAAAAATACACGTTAACCCAGATATTGGTAATAATTGAAAAATATAAACCTCAACGGCTTTATCCAAAACACGTGGCAGCACAACCGGAAGTACGTATACGCTATTGTGCGACCAGTCGCATACACAATAATGCGACTACCACACAACCGTATCACAACCTTTAGCTGCGTACACAAAAGTGCGTCTTTGCTGTGCGCAAACCTGCGACTTAGCCACATACTCAGTACTATGGCACCCCTTTAAACGTAAGGTTCTATCAACAGAGGAAAACAAACTTTTCCTCTCTTATCCCTGGATTCTAGTCAGCTTCCTTGATTCACACGGAGACGGATAGCGATCTTTCAGCACAAAGCGGTTGCAGGCAAACCCTGCATGTGGCCACTCCACCCTTTGCTGAAATATCGATAGCCATATGTACCGTGTGAGCAGGTAAGTGACTTCACTATGAGCCCCCAACTAACGACACTGGATCAGAACCTCTATACACACCTTCCTATACCTTCTAATATCCTGCCTATACCTTCTAATATCCTGCCTATACCTTCTAAGGATAATGCTAATTTGCGTACGCAGTCATACAGTAAATAAAAACTTAGGGCCTGATTCAGAGCCGGATGCTCTGACCAGAGCGCTCGCTCTGAATCAGGGCCCTCCTCCATTAAAATGGAGCGTCCTCCTGGATGCTAATATAGCTGTGGGTGGCCACCCACAGCATATACGAGCGTCCAAAAAGATGATCACAATGGTCTTGACCATCGCGACCATCGGACTTGCGACTGAAACCCTGCGGTAGGGTTTCCCAGCCACAAGCCCTGGAGTGATTTTGGCTCTATCAGAGCCAAAATCACTCCCACTGACATCACTAGTGATGTCAGTGGGGCTGGCTTCAGACAGTAGGCGTTCCCATGGGAACCCCTCCATCTGGCAGGCACGTCCCCGGCACGCACGACCAAAGGGGGCATGCCGTCACCATCGACAGCACGCCCCTTTTGGTGCGAGACCCGGAACGACAGCTTGGCTGTCGCAGTCCGGGTCTCGCGCATGCGCACGACGGAGCTCCCTCCGTCGTGCGCATGCGCAGTGGGGAACATCGACCCACTTGCGAGTGTACTGCCGCTTGCGAGTGGGTCTGAATGACCCCCTTAGACCTGGAATCTGTGGTTCCAAAGCACAAGTATTATTCAAGTAAAAGTTCAGACAGTTATACGCAATTGATCCAGACACAATTTAGGCGCAAAAGGAATTATACAGACCCAAGTACAGTATACATACGCAGTGCTTCCGGTACCAGGTGCTAGGCATCAGCAAAAAAACCCTCATCTATCAGCATTCGGCACGAAGACTAAAACCCAGTGTTGGAGCACACATATTTATACCCCCCACGAATAGGTAAAACAATAGAGACGTTAGTTGCTGATGCTATTGGTTCCCAAGGGGGATCCATCTGTTATGGAGCATTTAACAGGCTGGTTCAAATAGACTCTCCCTTCCTCTAACAGCTGGGGGTCTCTCCCTTCCCGCCCCCTGTAACATCCTAACAGTTAATACATTTTGTTGCTTGAAGTCTCTGCGATCCATAACTCGTGAATGTATGATGCGATCTCCCCACCGATTACACCGGAATACTGTGGAAAGAGTATGCATCAGTACAAAACCAAACGGCTTTCTTAGCATGTATAATACCTTAGTTACCAAATATGTTTATTTCACAGCATTTATATTAACAGAACAAACGTAAATCTTATATCTTAAAGCTAATGGAACCTTGTAAGTGAATATGTAATGTGTGAGTGTACGGGGTTTGATATGAAGACGCTAGTTAACTTGGTGCGGATGCGAGCGCATTTAGCTACTAAACGGTGTTTTCATTCGGGGTCTTGTGCATTTGCTAATATGCGACTAGTTAACAGCGCTATTATGCGTATTATCGTGTATATGAGAAATGATGGGAGATGCAATCGCATGGTGCTAATAGTATTATCGCCACATGTACTAAAATGTGAGTTTATCTAAAATGGCGCTTAGGCGGCCATTCGCAAAATGGCGTCTTGTGATCTCATTTTCAAGATGGCGTCTTGCGGCCAGTCGCAAGATGGCATCGCCGCGATTCAATTTTAAACTGAACTTGTCTCAGCCAATTACTCAACTTTGACAAAATATATATATATATTTATATATATAAGCCACATAAGGCGGCACTCACAGAGATAGTAATAACGGGTCACGCAGACCTCACTGCGTTCAACAGTTTCGGTTTATTCTTAAACCTTCGTCAGGAACATGTTTATATATACACACACACACACACATATATATATATATATATATATATATATATACATACACACACACGTCCAGACCAGCACTCATGTTAAGGATATTGCCCCAGTGCTTACCATATAGAGTGAAATAACAAAAGTTAGCAAGGTGGCACCCAAGGATTTCAACAGGATGATAAAAAGTACTTTAAACAAGTGTCCAATGTTTCGGTTTATGATTTATTCAAATCAGGTATCTCTGATGTCGACTTGAATAAATCAAAACATTTATAGTACCTCTGATCACTCCCTGAGTGACACCTTGCTGACTTTTGAGACATATACATATTATATATATATATATATATTACACACACACACACACACACATACATCTACATACACTATATATATATATATATATATAAATATATATATACACACACATACATAAATATATACATACGTACATACACAGACAAATATGCAAATACATAGCCTACTAAATACACTATATGGACAGAGGTATTCGGACGTCTGACCATTACACCAACAGGGACTGTAATGACATTGTATTCAGATACTATACAGTACTTTTAATATAGTTGGTCCCCCTCTTTCAGCTATAACAGCTTCCACTCTTGTTGGAAGGCTTTTCACAAGATTTTGGAGTGTTTCTGTGGGAATTTGTGCCCATTCATTCTCTAAAGCATTTATGAGGTCAGGCACTGATGTTGGATGAGAAGGCCTGGCTCGCAATCTTCGTTCTAGTTAATGCCAAAGGTGGTTGATGGGGTTGAGGTCCGGACTCTTTGTAGAGCAGTCAAGTTGTTCCACACCGAACTCAAACCATGTCTTTATAGTCCTTGCTTTGGGCACTGGGGTACAGTCATGTTGGAATAGAAAAGGACCTTCCTCAAACTGTTGACACAAAGTTGGAAGCATAGCATTGTCCAAAATGTATTGGTATGCTGAAGCATTAAGATTGCCCTTCACTGGAGATAAGGGGCCTAGCCCAAACCCTGAAAAACAGCCCCATACAATTATCCCTCCTCCACCAAACTTCACAGTTGGCACAATGCAGTCAGGCAAAGTAACGTTCTCCCGGCATCCAGCAAACCTAGACTGCCAAACAGAGAAGCATGATTCGTCATTCCACAGAACACATTTCCACTGCTCCACAGTCCAGTGTTGGTGTGCTTTACACCACTCCATCCGACGCTTGGCATTGGACTTGGCAGCTGGCAACCCCCCGGCAAAGCCCAGCCCTGCACTGGGCCAATATATACCATTGCTACTTTGAAGCTCTCAAGCCCAGGAATTGGTTACAACCAGGCTACTGGATGGATTTCCTCTGGGTGCTCTAGTTTCTTTCTGGCTTCTTATTAGGTTGGCCCTAGTGTGGGTGTATAAAGCTCTGTGTAATATTCTAATATTCTCTGTAAAGCTCTGTGTAATATTTTGGCAATGTTTAACAAAAATACTAGTAGGATTAAGTAACACATTTAAGATCTAATTTTTTATTTTTTACAAACAGATGAATTGATATAAAACAAAAAACTTATGAGGCTTTAATCTTTTAACCTCAGTTTGTTTAAATTTGTAGTCATCGTCTGGAATATTTCAAAGCATTCGACCTGAAATGGATTATGGGAGAAGAATGGGAGCAGCCACCATCTAGCTTCTGGGAATCTACTCCATAAAAGTTTCTTGTATCATCTTTGTAAAAACAAATAAATAGAAAGTAAAAAATGAATCCCTACTGGCGTTTAGTACTTAGCAACTCTATTATTTCTCTCATTACTGAAAATGATATCATTATGTATATTAATAAAATGAGCTTTTGACTCTAGGCTCAGTATTATATTTCTATGTTGGATGTTAAAAAAAATTAATTGTTTTACATATTAGTTTTATTTTCCTTTTTTATAAATTTGTTTTATTGAACCATTGCACAATGGGCCTGATTCAGCAAGCAACGCAAAGTAGAGAACGCAGGCACTTGGCCGATGTTTTTGTACTGCACATGCGTATGCATCGCACTGCGCGTGTGCGAACTAGCCAGTGCGGTCGGGTAAGCATACGCAGACTTCACGCACAAAGTGCCTTTTGTGAGTGGTGATGGGGGGTGGTTGGGCAAACGCAGGCGTGCGTGAATTGGGACACCATTTTAGGGGCGTCCATAATTAAGCCAGTGCGGTGATGGACGCAGTGATGAGACTCTGTGCACACAAGAAGTTGCCAAGATCCTACGCAAGGTCTGGTTAACCACTATTATGGAAATGTGGTCGATGGTTCTTGATGTTACCAATGTTTACGCTATCTTGCGTACTCATCAGGCTTTGAGTAAAGGGAGATGGGCGGCTTAATATAGGGCTGGGCATCTGCATCTTGTACTGCTGTCTCCGTGCATATGCATTGATTATCATATTCTCGCAGCGGTCGGGTGCGTGCGTTCTCTCCTTTGCATTGCTTGCTGAATCAGGCCCAATGTACAAAAAGAGGACATACCAATCGTAGAAAGTATTTAAATAAATAACAGACTATAGAGATGGTGGGCAGGTCTTCTGAATAACACAGATTAATTGCACTGTGGAGAAATCCTTGCAGATCTTCCAAATAACACAAGTAATTTGCACAATAGAGAAATGCTGACAGGTAGCAGGTTAATAGCACTGTAAAAAAATGTTAGTTGTGTCTTCCGAATAGCACAGATGATTGAACTGTAGATAAATTCTGGGGAGGTCTTCTAAATCTCCTCAACAATTATATAAAATTATGTAAATTATTTGAGATTATTATATTCGCCGCTACACCATTCTAGAGCAATATGTGTTTTATATAATTGCTGAGGGGTAGACTCGTCATTTTTCTCTTTATTTTTGATTCTAGATATCTAAACCCCATTTTTATTAAATATCATTAATAAAGGTTATATTTTAGCATAATATATCTTTACAATTTAAATTGCACGCAATATTTAAGAAAAGAGTGCTCCACAAAAGGAATTTCTTTAATTTAGCTTTCTTTGGCTATATTTGTTTGGTTATATGTAGTTACTTACATTTCCTAGGGAGCGCCGCCAACCATGATATTGAGATAGATTATCCTTTCTACATTTTAAGAATTAGTTGGTTTAAAAACATAATGATATACCTCAGTCCGGTGCGGGATCACTTTCAAAAGTGAATGAGGTCTTCTAAATGACCCAGATTAATTGCACTGTGGAGAAATGCTGGCAGATCTTCCAAATAGCAAAGACAAATGAGCTCCACTAAGCAGCATAGAGCAGGTATTCAAATAAACGTCAGGACTGACAGGATCAGACTGATTGCAACCCACAATGTAGTGTTATACCCCTTTCAGACATCTCGAGAATCCCGGGAATTTGGCCTGCCTCGGCCAAATTCCCGGGTACCCGAGTCTGTCTGAAAGGTGCCTACCCGGGAACATGTTCCCGGTTAGCCGCCCCTGCAATCGACCAGGGTTTTTCCCGGGAAATTACCCTGCTTCTGTCTGAATGGTGCTACCCGGGAATTTACTACTCCCGGGCAGCACCAAGCAGCTTTTACATTGACAGCGTAGAGTGTCCTTTAGGACGCTCTACGCTCAGTGGCGGGCTGGGGCGGGGGGCAGGGTACCATGTGCCCCCTGGGCCGCAGCGTCATGCGGGCCGCGGGCAGTCTGTGTCACTGTGACACAGACTGCCCTCGTGTGTAGCGCTGACCGGACGGAGTACGGTCAGCGCTACACAGCACAAACACACAGCCGCCGGAGCCGGCAGCTGTGTGTTTGCTGTAATCAGCAGCCGCTGAGAGTCTGTCAGACTCTCATCGGCTGCTGCTGCTCCCACTCATGACGTCTCTCCCATTACCCACTGCGGGAGCCAGAAGATGGCTCCCGCAGTGGGTAATGGGAGAGACGTCATGAGTAATGACGTCTCTCCCATGCAAAGCGGCCGGAGGACTGTTAGCGGCGGGACCAGGAGCGGGAGTTTCAGGTAAGTGATTTTTTTTTTTTATTAAGTCTCTACTGGAGCTACTGGAGGCAATACCAGGGGGGGATTACTATGGGGGCACTACCAGGGGGGATTACTACTGGGGGCACTACCAGGGGGGGACTACTACTGGGGGCCCTACAAGGGGGGGGACTACTACTAGGGGCACTAAAAGGGGAGGGGACTACTAGGGGTACTGCATAGGGTGGAGGGGACTACTACTAGGGGCACTGCATAGGGCGGAGGGGACTACTACTAAAAAACCTGGCTTATGTCTGAAAGGGGTCTACCTGGGAATTTCCCGGGTAGACACTGCAGTGTGAAAGGGGGGTCTCGACCAAATACCCGGGAATTTGCACAGGAGAAATTCCCGGGTCTGAGAAGGAAACTTCCCAGGTTGTATGTCTGAAAGGGGTATTAGAGGGAAATCCCTAAAAAGGCGAAACAGCTAATTATTACAGGTAGAGAACTCAGCTGCAGCAATCAAGAAGACAGCTCAGCAGGATGAACCCTGGTCTGCACACCTGACTGGTTGCCAGGAGACCGATTGAAGCCACTAAAGCTAACCTCAGCAGGAGCTGCTGAACTGTGCTTCTTATGGATTCTAACAAAAGGGAGAACAATTTTGAAGGTTTTTAAGGAGTGGGTCTAATGCCAAAGTTGAATAGCAACAGTGAGAGTGGACAAATCTGAGGGTTTCTATGACCCAACTGCATCTTTTCACCCTAAAGGCCATTAAACAAAAGTTAAGTGGATAAGGAGTCATAATAGTATTTAATCAATTTAAAGAAAGCAGGGTCAAATTCTCTGTATTTCAGCACTGCAAATAGGTATGATCAAAGAACAGAGAAGTTTGCCTTATGAGTATCAGAAACTCAGTAAGAGCAATTCAGATTGTAGTTGTCGCGATGCTGCCAGTGTGGTCTCAATAGCCATTTGACTTCTGCCCCTTCACAAACCCCAGCTGGTGATTGATTGAGACTTGTTAAACTTTGCTGCAACAATGTTGCCATGCTTTTGGCTAAGATTTTGAAATTGCAGTTCAATAAAGTGATGAGGCAATGGGACTTTGATTCTTGTTTTTCTTTTATTCGGGTTGGGGAGCATTGTCAGTGAAAAGAGGGGAAAGATGGAGTATCTCTCTGCATGGATGTATAAGTAGGATGGAGGTGCTCACTCAGCGGTGCCGGTGTGGGGTGGCTGTGAGAGTCTGTCACAAAAGTTTTGTCCGGCCCTGGAGTGGAGCCTGTAGATTGGAGTCAGGAGTATTTTCCAGTGGGGCTGGGCCATGATGATTATGTATATTTTGTATGATAATAAAATGGTATGTAGGGGGGGCTAGGGCAGGGCTCGTCTATGGGCCCTGAAATATATTTTATTCCTGTAGGGCTGTGGCCAGGGTTGTCCATGAATGCTAATTTATTCCTATGGACAATGTTGGGGGGCCTGGCCGTGGGCCATGAAAGATTTTTTTTTTCCTGTGGGCCTGTGCTGGGCAATGTTATTTTATACCTGTGGTGTTGGAGCCCTGGTTGACCCCTAACACTACAGGAAAAAAAATAACATGCCCATAGGAAATAAACATAACAATAAAACAACTTGTGATGGAACATGGAGAGATGACTAGAAGGTTTGTAGCAATTGAACTTGCAAAGCTGAAGGCAGGTGGAAAACGCTTTAGTCTAACTTTTGATGAGTTGACATCTACTAACAATAAACGGTACATGAATATCAATGTTCACATCGGGCAATCTCAGTTCTGGAGCCTCGGTATGGTTCGAATCTTTGGATCAATGCCAGCTGAAAAATGTGTGGACCTGCTGAAAACGAAACTCTCCAAGTTGCTATTTGTACTGATGGCGCCAGTGTAATGAAAAGAGTGGGCCGGCTCATATCAGTCAAACAGCAGCTGTGCTATGCTCAACATTTAATCTGATGATGATTCAGCTGACAAAGATGAGGATGATGAATTTAAAGTCACTGACAACAAGCTGATAACATTGCAGAACTTTCAGAAGATTACCAGCACCTGGTCCAGAAGGTTAGGATGGTCATTAAAATCTTCAAATGGATGCCAACGAGAAATGACAATGTGCTGAAGAAGTACGTAAGAGCTGAAATTTTACACGAGCTGAACTTGATACTCGACTGCGAGACAGGGTGGAATAGCCTCTTTGAAATGATAAGTAGATTTGTACGTTTGAGGCGCTATATCCTGAAGGCAATGATCAATGTCAAGTCTCAAGTTCATTTAACAGTTGTTGATTTTGAGAATGTGCAGGAAATTGTGTCGACATTGCAGCCAGTCAAACTCTTTGTAGAAGCTCTGTGTCATCGAGACATCAACCTCATCACATCTGATCCTGCAATTAACTTTGCTCTTCAACAACTGGAAACACAGTGTTCGGAAATGACGAAGAACCTCACAGTTGCTGTTCACAGAAGGATTATTGAACGTATAAATAAATTTGCAGGCATTCTGCAATATTTAAAAATCCAAGGGCCATAAATGACACCACATCCACAGTTGCAAAATCAACAGAGGTCAAAGAAACTGTGGTAGCATTGTTGCTACATCTTTATTTTAATCCATCTACGTATGGAGGTGGAGGTGGTGACTAATGTGAATGTGATTAATTTACTGAATCTTGCAGTTTTAATGAATGAGATCGAGAACAACCATTCTGAAGATGGACAGTGCTGTGAAGTGGAAATAAGCCTACAAGAGCAACTGGAACAGGCAATGAAAGATTCTTTGACACAACCTTCTTTCCAACAGACTCAGTCTGATGAGGAAAAGGATTTGATGAACACTGTCAAAACTGTGATGGTATTGTTTGAAAGCAATGAAAAGCATGGATTGTGTCTTCAGAAGGCTTATGAATTTATGTTGACAATTCCGCCTACATCAGGCAGAGCATGCATTTTCAGCAGCAGGCATCATCTGCACCAAAGGACGCACATGCCGGGGAGAGGAAACTAATAACACTCTTGTTTCTTATGCTCATATTCTAAGGACTTGCACAGTAAATAAGCAAATGTTTTTTTGTTTTCACGTCAGATATTCATAGTCACATGATTCAGATTGGGGTCCTACTACAGTGCATTCTTGTATTTTTTGCTCTTTAATCTAATAGTACATTAAAAGTTAATAGTTATTATTAATATTGTATTGTTTTGTGTGCTGCTGACGCAGTGACGAGGCCAGGGGGGCTGCCTGTCAGATAGTCATAGTCAGACTCAGGACAGGGAGGGAGGGTCCATACTCGAGTCCAGTATTGTATTTTTTTGCTTTTTATTCTTAATAATTCTTAAATTTAAATGGCCGAGGATTGGCCTCCCTATGTATAAAGTTATTTCAATGTGGGGACCAGTTTATAGTAATCTCAAGACAACCCAACAGGGTCTGGGGATTTGTGGAGGGAAATAGTAGGATTTCTTAAAGCCATGATATCGTTGTGCTTTTGCCACAGTTTGGCCACATTGGCTAGCAATCTACCTGACTAATTGTCTCATCTATACTATTTATATATGGATAAGGACAACTTGTTATGGGCTTGGGAAAGCAAATTATTTTACAGGAATTTTCTGGCTTGTCTATAGAGGGAAAGATTATCATACGTTGGGTCCAATAGGTACTTCTCAAAGGCCAAAGTCAAGGAGTCTCGATGGGAACTGTAGGTTCTGGCAGCCTCTTGCGTCTTATGGGAAAATTATTATATGACCCTGCATGTCTGCATTTGACATCTCCCAAAATAGGACTGGAGTATCCCAGTGATCTAAGTTATCATCCAAGAACTTCACTCACTTTACAGTCAAGAAATTATTAAAGTCCTCAGAATCAGCAAGTAAGGAATGAAAACTCCATAGATGGTCAGTATCAAGAAGTCCAGGGACAGAGATATGTGGGCATGGTCAGAAATTGTTGTCATGGAGGTCCACTGAAATAAGCCTGGAAACAAAGATATCAGAGATTAAATAATAGTCTTTCCTGGAGAAAGATAGGTGGACCACCATGTAAAAGGTGTAGGACCAATCAGAAGAGTTAAGGAGAAGTAGGGGTCTTTTAAGTGGAGGGACAATTTAAGTGTAGGGATATGTTGCCAACATCTTGCAGAAGCATTGGAGGGGAACTTATCTAGGAGTGGGTCTGCTACTGTGTTAAAATTACCCTCCATGAAAATAGGCAAGGTTCATGTTGTGCTAAAAGTTGAGAGATTGTATTAAAAAAAATCATATGCCTAAATTTGGGGCATAAAGATTAACAAGAGTATAATTAGCATTATACATTTCAACATCCACTGTAAGGTAGCGGCCCTCTGGGTCTATGATCTGATCAAGGATAGTCTACTGCAAATACCTGCTAAACAGAATGGCCACTCCCATAGTCTTGTTACGATAAGGAGTTGACATAAAAGTATCAATCCATGGTGCCCTAAGGGTGAAGGAGCCAGTACCAGATCAGTGCATCTCCTGCAAGAAAGTAACATCAGGATGAAGCTTCTTGATATGCATAAGAAATTTCTTCTTTTGAATGCACGTGTTTAATCCCCTAACATTCCAGGAGACTAGATGCAAGTTAGTAGGAATTTGCCAATGTGTAGGATGAGTTTCTGGCAATGGCATGGCTAACCTTTCCTTGGCGTTGACCCTCAAACAAGAAAAAAGAGCTAGGAGATACAATGGAGACTAAAAAAAAAGATTATTGTGTCCGCAGAGTGTACTGTCCCATAAGCAACAGGTAAAGACTGTACAGGAAAAAAGGCAATGTAAAGGCAAATTTTATACTTATAAGAAACTATAGGCATTGTGCAAAAATACTTCAAGGCACCATTTTCTAACATTTTCTTTACAGAAAACTAGAGCATGTTGCCACAACAACGCAAAATGGGCTAATAACAGAAAAAAACCAGCAAAACAAACAGTAACATGGACGTACAAGGAGGCAATCACATAATGTCAAGTAAATTACCACAACAGTCATAATTAGGGGAGACCCTCGAAAACAGACAATAGCAACGCAGAAAATACTAAATTTTAATGGTCATGCGGTGAACGTAGACATGACCTTTGGACCAGAAAGGGGATCATCAAAAAATAGGGTTTGACCATTATCATTAACTAGTAATTTAGCAGGGTAAAGGAGGGTGTGTTGCTGAAGGAAGCGACCAACTTCTAAAAACTCTCTCTGCTTATGAGAAACTACTTTTGGAAAGTCCTGAAAAATCATGATCTTTTGGCCAGACATCTCAACCAAGGGAGTTTTTCGGCAGAAAAACAGAATTTTTACATTGCCCTATAATCGAGAAATTTGACAATTACCGGCCATAGTTTGGAATGGTTTCCACTTTTCTCCGGATCCATCCTATGAGCTCTTTCAGTTTGGGTAAACAAGAAGTCATTATGGATGCCTAAGGCAGTAGGGAGTAATGAACCCAAAAAATCTAGCAAGGATGGAACGTTTACCATCATTTGCAAGTTATTTCTGACTTTCAAGATCCGCCATGGCCTGAATTGTCCTAGCCTGAGTATCTATGGTCACCTGCATTGAATGGACCCTCAACATCACTATTTCTAGACTCAAAAGCCATAAGCCTACTTGCATGAAATTTTATCATAGCTAGGACATTGACATAGGCATTCTAGAGATCAAATCTCTTATCAATCTTGGGCATTAGGTATATGGATTTTTCTACTGCTGCCTCAGGCGTGATGGGAGCCGAGGCAGGAGGTGGAACAGAGACTATTGTGCTCTGGAGTTCAGGAGAGTCCTGAGCAGGCTGGGAAAGTGATAAAGGTGCTGACTTGCCCTGGAAAGATTTAGCATTGCCATTCCTTGTGGAAGAAGACGATTGTGAAGCCTTAGCCAAGGGATTTGTCCATGTTCCAGAGGTCACGGAAATAAAGTAAAAGACAAAATCAACAATTTACTGTATAGAAGAATAGAAGTAGGCATCAGACACCAAAGACTGTGTGGTTATAAGGCACACTTCACATCAGAAGAAGGTTGCTATGGCACTCCCTTTCCACCCCATGTAAGGCTACAGTACATCACAAAATCTGCTTACAGGGTGAGATCTAAAAATGAGAATGAATCTAGGAATACCTACTGAGATCTAGGGAATGTTCCAAAGATGACACAGGAGTAGGGGACAGCAACTAAACAGTTTTAAAGTAATACAAGTAATACAACCATAAATTGCATAACGTGTTGTGTGCAATCCCAATATAGCAGGTAAAGCAGCAAAGAGGAGGACTACCCAATTAATATAGAAAAAAAAACAAAAGGAAAAGAGAATATAGAAATTATATGACAATACACAGATACTGGTAATGGCCTGTAGGTGACAATTTTTGCCCCCCCCCCCCCCCAAAAAAAAATTAAACAGTAAAAATCAAAAGATATAACATATCTGAAACACTGCAGTACGTTAGGGAAATAACAGTAAGTGAAAGCAATAACTTCTCCTAATGGCAGAGGGGTGTTTGTGTGAGCAGAATACCGGAAACAAAATCTGAAGTCCAGGTGCAGTTCAATGAATGTGATCCAGGAGAGGACCTTGTGGTATCTTAATGCTACTGGAAGAGAGAGAAATCACTCCAAGAGGCCAGAGAAAACTGGAAATGTGAGTCCACAGCACCTAAATATGGGACAAAAGCTAGGCAGAGACACTAGGAAGGGAAAGGAAAGCAAAGGAAGTGGATAGACAAGTGAGAGGGCACAAGAAGCAGCTGGTACAGGCACCTGCCAGGGAGCTGCAAGATCCAAGGGTCCACCGCAGTAGGGCTCAGCAGCAAACAGGCAGGGCAAGGTGAGAGATCTCAGGATAGCCAGATGCCATTAGGAGTCTATCTACTGAAGAAGCCAGTCGGGTAGCCAAGGAAGGACCAGGAAGCCAGAACTTTTGCAGTAGGGGGACAGGGGGAGCACAACCCAAGAGGTAACTGGAGCAATTCTCCAAGAGTGTTGAGGCTGCTCCCATCTGTCCCAGGAGGCAGGAGAAGTGCGTGGCAGTAAGTCAGCAGGAGCAGAGATGCAGAGTCCACCAGGAGAGACACAGCAGCATCCGCCCAACAGCAGCACCGTAAAAGGGCTCAGTGACACAATCACGCCCGAGCAAAACCAGGGCACGAACAATCAAATAGCAGCGCTGGCCAACAAGTCTGCAGCATTCCTCGTGGTCAGACGATTCCCAGGAGCCGCACTGCAACTCCTAGAGCTTCAGCAGCACAGAAGAGGGAGGAAGGGCCTCCAGCAGCAATAACAATCCACCCGGTAAAAGGCAACCAGCCTTTGGTGGGGAGGGCTGCATGTCGGGGGCTACACTGATATATCCCAGATCTGCGGCACAGCCCACAAGAAAAGCTCAATTCAGACGGGCTCTTAGAGAGGTTTGTGGGGGGGATTGGGAGCAACAGAGTGTTTTTATCAAATGTGTGATTTAGCCCAAGAAACACAACATCAATGTTGATCAACATTTAGTAAATATTTCCAGAGGAGCCTGAAGGTGAAGTAAAGCAGGGGATGGGAGCAATCTGGCACCATACAAGCTGCAGAGAGATATTAAAACACTACCATCTTGATGCGCTGCCTTTTTTTATAGTGTGTCTGTCAGTAAATATGTATTCTGAGGATTCCGTGGAGATAGAAATCCTCTCGGCGAGTGAAAACTAGAATAATTGTAAATTGTTTAATATGTGTTTACCCTGCTTTTGAGAAAAGCACTACTGTCAAATGCACTTCTTGAAATCTGAACTTAAATAATGTGCATTTGTTCTTTAGCTTTGTGTGTTACTATTTTTAAAATGTATTGATTCAAAGAGAAAAAAACTTCTCTAAATTCTCTGTTGGGGTACAGAAAATCTATAAGAAAGGTAGACAAAACACCTTGCACAGAATGAATTAAAAGAAAATCTTGGTATAATTTATTAAGCACAGAGCAAAGTAGAACAGCACATCTCTCCAGTAGTGAAGTACTGCTGTTACATGGGGATGTAGTTAGGATGCTGGCGCGCAGAATCCCAACCATCGGCATCCAGACGGTAAGCATTAGGGTTGAGGGCAGGGTTAGAGGTTAGGTTAGGCACTTGGGCCAGGGTTAGGCTATGGGGGGAATGGTTAGGGTAAGGCAGCGGGGGGGGGGATAGGGTTAGCATATTCACCTTTTTGGGTCAGGATTCTGACTGTCTGGATGCCGTTCTCGGTATGTTGACCATAGCAATCCTTTACCCAACCTGTTAAATGTTGTGCAAATTCTATGCTTTAATACACATTGCACATGTGCTGGCCTCTACAAATGTTCAGAAGAGCAGCCCTTCTCCCAGGGATGGATTGGGTACTTAAAGTGGCCTTTTTTTTAAAGTGGTTTCATGTACAGGACCAAGTCAAATGTATACGGGGCCAAAATAACAGGATACTGTAGTTAGCAAACTGTTAGCTTTAAGTACAATACAGAGAGAATCCCAATGACTGCCATAAAATAGAGCAACCCAGTTTCTACCATACAATGCATTGAGCGACTGTGTTGTTTTAGTGCCATGTTATAAAGGAATTAAACCTACTGAACTAGCTCTCTGTAGAGTTCTGTCTGATGCCCCTGGGTAGAGGTGTCTGATAGGGAACAAATCAGTGTCTCATGGGTAAATTTACTAATGATAGGTTTTGCGGTCTACTGCACTCCATAGTACACTGCAGTCAGATTGCTGTCTAAAAATCCTGTACAGTATATACTAACCATCATATTTCAGCATCAATAGAAGTCAAACATAGATGTCTATCATATATTTTCGGCCTAAGGGGCCTATTCATTATGTTAATTACCGGACCCTGATAATTAACATACTAACTTGAAGCGGGTGCCGGAGTAATTAATCATTGCTTCAGCACGGAGACAGCTGATCCTTGAAAATCAGCTGTCTCCCTGAGCGGCTTTCACTGCTCCTTTCGGGGCAGTGAAACCTAGCATTGCCGAGTTGACTCAGCAGTGCAAGTGCACCTGCTTGACCTTGAGTTCATACAGGCGCACAAAGCCGCGATGTCCTGAGGAAGGAGCCGGACAGGGGCAGAGGTGGGATCTCAGAGAGACTAAAATATTTTCTCACAGATTCCATATTATTTATTTTAACGCACAACAATTTTGTTTTTGATCGGCTTCACTATTTACAGCGCACTGGGATGGCCATGGGTACAAGGATCGCCCCGAGTTTCGCCAACCTATATATGGGCAGAGTGGAGGAGGAGCTCATTTGGGGGGTGGACCTCGGGGCACACCTAGTACTCTATGGCCGTTATATTGATGACCTATTTTTCATTTGGGATGGGGATGATCATTCTATTTTAGATTTTGTCACGAGGTTAAATCAGAATTCTTTTAATTTGAATTTCACGAGCACTTTTCATAAATCTAAAATTTACTTTCTGGATATCACACTAGAAATAATTGAAGGTAAAATTACATCTTATACATATAAGAAAGAGGTGGACACAAATACCTATATCGATTACTCTAGTAATCATCATAAGAAATGGCTTTCAAGTATACCTCAGGGACAGTTGCGCAGGATTAAACGGAACTGCTCCTCGGTATGTAAATATGAAGAACAAGCCTCTAAATTATGTACAGCATTGGAGGAAAAGGGGTATCCCAACGATATATTGGTTAAGGCTAAACTTAAGGTTGACAATTTGGATAGGACCACATTGGTTAATATGCCCACATATCCTATAGATGTGTCAGTAAAATCTAATTATGCGCATATAGAAAATATAGATAATACTGTCATCCAAAACACTAATAAGAAGAAACCTAAAGATGTAGATTCGTCAGTAGTATTTATATCTAAATACAACCAATCCGCTAACCAAATTAAGAGCATTATTAAAAATAATTATCCTTTATTACTATTAGATCCATTACTTAAAGAGGGATTGGAGAAATATCCCACAATTATATTTAGAAAAGCTAGAAATCTACAAAGTTATTTAGCACCAAGTACATTTAGGTCAACAATAAATCCCAAAACAACATGGTTACAATCCAAATTAGTGGGGAGCTTCCGTTGCGGACATACCAAGTGTATAACATGTGGATTTATCCAGAATTGAAGTCTTTCAGTCAGTTCTACAGTTACTAATAATATATATCAATCTCCGACTTTTATTAATTGTGAACCTCATATGTAGTGTATTTGTTACAATGCAAGTGTGGGCTCCAATACGTGGGACGTATCACTCGCCCCTTGAAGAAACGATTCCTAGAACATCGTAGGAATATAATGAACCAAGTATTGACTGACAGTGTTCCTCGACATCATGTGGAGAAACACTGTGGAGAAATTATGGACTGGAAATTATGGGGATTAGAACACATACCTGGAACTCTGAGACAGGGAGATAGATTCTCTAGACTGTGCATGAGAGAGGCCTATTGGATCCACCTATTGAGCACCCTCCGTCCGGATGGGCTCAACGAAACAGTGGATCTGGAATTCCTTTAACTCATGCACCTCTTAGCCTCTTTTAGACTGTATCGTTTTAGTCACGTGATACTCCCCTTCCCCCCTCTCTTTTTTTCCCCTAGGACCCCACCTTATTCCTTTGCTATTCTCTCATATATAGTCTTCCATACTTTGTCGACAACATCATTCTACACTGCGGTTATACACTCTTATGTGTGGACACTGTATGTTGTCCTTTGGATATTAGAGAGAGTGTGAGTAGTCATCTTATATAGGATTTTGTGGTGTATTGGTGAAACCGGGCGCTCCTGTTGAGGGTAAGCGGGCCGTGAATGGTAATGGGTTTTCCCTAGTGAAAACCAAAGTCTGAATTATGTGTCTAAAGGTAGGTATTACCATGTATTTAGGCGCTCCTCAACATAAATGCTGTGACGGAGTCGACCGTATAGATGACATAGGTCAGTGTAGACATAAAATAAAATTTATTAATGAATACAAGGTGATGCATGGAATATAAATGCATACAGTCAAGACGTGCTGTAGATTCAAAAGGGATGAGAATTCACAGAATCAGTTGATAAATACTGGGTGAGGCAGAAAAATGGTATCTGCCATGGACATTAGACATATGCAATAGGTGAATTATATATATTGTGGATGAATCAAGGCATGAAACATAAGACAAATGACAGGTCTGGTGAGTTCTGATTGCAGCAGGAAATGTGACTCCTGTTTTTAAAATAAGCACTATCGTGCAATGTACAAATAAATGGTAATAATTGTACACTTGGTAGTAGGCAAAAAAGTACAGGATATCATACCCGGTGGGTGATGGGGAGCCAGCGGGTGTTGAATTGCAGGGTGCCCGGGTTGCCCTGCAAGGCTCCTTACGCTTTACCCAAATGGAAATCAGATCCTGTGGAAAAAGTCCAGAGTCCTTGGAAGTGATTACAGGTGTAGCTTGCCGACGCGTTTCGAGATACTGGGTCTCTTCTTCAAGGCTGTAGCATACCTGTATTGCTGGGGGTCTTTTATAGCAGTCTCTGGGTATGAGGTGCACTTGCTAAAGCTTCCTCCTTGCCCCACTTCCGGTTTTGGGCGGAAGTGATGTCATCAGTACTTTAGATCTTCTTTTTAAGGAATCCTGGCATCTTTCTGTGCGGCCCAGGATAGCAATGTGTTGATTACCAGAGTAGGTATCTTTATTGAAGGCTGTTGATGATGGTTATCATATCAATGTGTGGTTATGTTCGCCAAACCGGAAGTGCTCCAGCGGCCATCTTGGTAGTGCAAAAAAAAAAAAAAAGATTTATTTTTTTTTTTTTCCTTTTTTTCTTCCTTCTTTTCCCTTTTCCCCCGTTCTCTTCCTCTCTTTCTTCCTATGTCTCCTTTTTGAAAGCTGACATTTTGTAGGAATAGAAGAATGTGTCCATATATGTTATTGTTAGCTTGATTGGTGTTCTGTATTCCACTTGCAGATGACTTTTCTTGGTATGTGATGCCTCGTGAAAGGAAAGAAGGTGAGATTAGTTAGAGGATGTATCAGGTGACATGAAGTGGGGATGGGATATAGGGGTATACAGGATGATCACAGAAACCATTTTATTTCGAAATCTGCATTTAAGCCTTTTGGTACAAGGGTTTGTAAATTGAATATACTTTTCATCTCTGTACGTGCCAGGTTTCTCTCAACATTTCTATGTGAAATATTTTATGTGATTGGCTGAACATTGATGGTGTGTACGAAAGTGATCAGACAGATTATGAGTCATGACCCCTTTCTTGATATTTCGGAGATGTTCTCCTAACCGAGTTTTGAGAGGTCTTGATGTTCTTCCAACATATCCTTTTTCACAAGAACAGACAATCAGGTACACTACGTTGATGGAGTTACAGGTAATAAAGTCTCTAATTTTTAATTTAGAGCCATTCATCTCTATTTCTGTGTATTTGGTGGTTGTGTCTTTGATTTGTCTACAGGCTATGCACATGCCACAGCGATGAAAGCCTTTTGTCCTGATTGGGTTAGGGGGTTTTACTTCCAATGCACTTCTGACGAGATGGTTTTTTAGGTTGGGTGCTTTCCTATAGGTGAACTGGGGTTTAGTGGGAATTATGGTCTTCAAGACAGGATCTTCTTGTAAAAGGTGCCAATGTTTTCTTATGATAGATTCTATTTTTTTGTGGTCTGAATCATATCCCGTAATGAATGACCATTGGAGTCTAGATTTTTTTGATTGTATATTTCTGGGTTGTTTGGTTTTCAGGAGATTGGATCTTTCTGTCTGTAATATGGTTGTGGCAGTGTCTTCGAGATCTTGTTTTTTGTAGCCCTTCTTTAAGAACTCTTTCTTCATTTCTTCTATTTGGAGTTGACACACATTGTTTTCACTGCAATTTCTTCTGATCCTGGTGAACTGTCCCTTGGGGACACCATTAAGCCAATTCTGGTGGTGTTCACTACTTTTCGGGATGTAGTTATACGTGTCTGTTGGTTTGTTGAAAGTCTTTGTGTGTATCATATTCTCCTTGATGTATACAGACAAATCCAGAAAGTGTGTTTCGTTTTTGCTTTTATTGAATGTCAATATTATATTCTTGTTATTGTTGTTAATCTGTTTGCAGAAATCATCAAGAGTTTCTTCTGTTCCTCTCCAAATGAAGAGGATATCATCTATATAATGATTCCAAGTTATCACATTGTTACTAAAACATTCTTTTGTGTAGATCTCGTCTTGCTCCCAGTACCCCTATATCCCATCCCCACTTCATGTCACCTGATACATCCTCTAACTAATCTCACCTTCTTTCCTTTCACGAGGCATCACATACCAAGAAAAGTCATCTACAAGTGGAATACAGAACACCAATCAAGCTAACAATAACATATATGGACACATTCTTCTATTCCTACAAAATGTCAGCTTTCAAAAAGGAGACATAGGAAGAAAGAGAGGAAGAGAACGGGGGAAAAGGGAAAAGAAGGAAGAAAAAAAGGAAAAAAAAAATAATATATATATTTTTTTTTTGCACTACCAAGATGGCCGCTGGAGCACTTCCGGTTTGGCGAACATAACCACACATTGATATGATAACCATCATCAACAGCCTTCAATAAAGATACCTACTCTGGTAATCAACACATTGCTATCCTGGGCCGCACAGAAAGATGCCAGGATTCCTTAAAAAGAAGATCTAAAGTACTGATGACATCACTTCCGCCCAAAACCGGAAGTGGGGCAAGGAGGAAGCTTTAGCAAGTGCACCTCATACCCAGAGACTGCTATAAAAGACCCCCAGCAATACAGGTATGCTACAGCCTTGAAGAAGAGACCCAGTATCTCGAAACGCGTCGGCAAGCTACACCTGTAATCACTTCCAAGGACTCTGGACTTTTTCCACAGGATCTGATTTCCGTTTGGGTAAAGCGTAAGGAGCCTTGCAGGGCAACCCGGGCACCCTGCAATTCAACACCCGCTGGCTCCCCATCACCCACCGGGTATGATATCCTGTACTTTTTTGCCTACTACCAAGTGTACAATTATTACCATTTATTTGTACATTGCACGATAGTGCTTATTTTAAAAACAGGAGTCACATTTCCTGCTGCAATCAGAACTCACCAGACCTGTCATTTGTCTTATGTTTCATGCCTTGATTCATCCACAATATATATAATTCACCTATTGCATATGTCTAATGTCCATGGCAGATACCATTTTTCTGCCTCACCCAGTATTTATCAACTGATTCTGTGAATTCTCATCCCTTTTGAATCTACAGCACGTCTTGACTGTATGCATTTATATTCCATGCATCACCTTGTATTCATTAATAAATTTTATTTTATGTCTACACTGACCTATGTCATCTATACGGTCGACTCCGTAACAGCATTTATGTTGAGGAGCGCCTAAATACATGGTAACATCTTATATAGGATGTTTTTACACTCCCTCTCATATCTGTTATACAGGATGTCTATTAGTTAGGCCTTGGGGGTTATGTATTTATACTTGTGCTTAGATGTATATGTATTTATGTTTGTTGGTGCATATACACTCATCTGTTATCTGATGAATTCTTAGTAATAATCTATTAATTCTCCTACTGCTATAATGTGATTCATAGAGTTTCCTCTAAATAGGGATTGCTCCTCAACTCTGTAAATAATACTGATTAATATGTATAACGATCTGCCTGTGATATGTAATCTGTTAAGGAATCTAGATAAATTCATTATTCACATGAGTTTAGTGTTTTATTAATTTACTGGTAAACTTAATATTAATTCATGTATTCATGTATAATTATTAATTATATATTATTTATTGCATCTTATTTAGACAGATATAATATGAGATTTTGTTGACATCTAATAAATTTGTGAATGTATAGAAGATCTGTGTGGATTGCACACATGAAAAAGAATTACTTAAACAATTTGGGCTAAGGAATGCTGATTACACAGGGACAAAATAGATTGCAGGTGTTGTCTGGACTAATGAATGAAATTGATTGGCAGGCTTCTTCCTTAAGTATGACACCTTCCTGCTCCTAAGACATCCTTCTGAAGAAATTCTCAGTGGAGAAAGAAACGCGTTAAGTGTCCCTGCAAGCTAATCTGCATTCCTGCCTTGCTGAAGCACTTTTGGAGAAACAGACAGAGCTCGTTTCCATTCTAGCCGGCACAGCCAATTGTCCTCTGCTGTGGCCGTAGACAACGTTATGCTCCAGAGTTGAAATACTCTGTGTGAGTGCCTCCGTAGAGCTACAGCCTGTTACCACGGCTCAGGATTCATCTCTTTACAGCCGCAGCTAGACCTCAGCTAGTGCATCGTGAACCAGCGCTGACACAGGATTTATTCCCTTTCACACTGCGCACCGACGGCTTCTACTGCTCTACTCTCCATGGCTGAGATCAAGTGTATAGCAACATTTGCCTAAGAACACTAGGTGAGAGACATACTTACATCTTATCTCCCAGCCTAATTCCTAGGTGGGCTAGAGGAGGATTTATGAGAATAAACACTCACCCTTTCTCTTGACAGAAAGAGATGCACTGTTGCTAAACTTGGCTACATCATTTGTTACACTATTGCAATTACAGCTAACAATTGGATATAAGATTTTTTTTATGTCAGCATGGATTCCTACTAACGGAACTGTCATTCTGATGCAATAATAAGGCTATATATCTATTCCTGAGGAGGATTTTATTTTTCAATCAAAGGTGTATATTAACAGATTCATTAGTCTGATTATTCCATGTGATTGGAGCTTACAGCTGGTGCTCTAATCCTAATTGTTTTATATGTGCAACTTTTTTTCTATTATTTTATTAAGTTCACTGCAGTGAATTCATTGTCGTTACTGATTATCTAATTTATTATCATTAATGACTAACAATTTTATATGGTACTGATTTTTCATGTTTAATTAAACAACCTATTTTTTTTCTACATTTGGTGTGTCTTCTGGGTCCGGTTAGACCTATATGCGCCGTTTTTACTTTCTACTATATAATTATCCTTTATTGGATTAGGGAACTGGAGGACCCTTGGAACAGCTGCTGGTCAAGATAGATTGCAGGGAGGTGGGCGCTACAAATTTTTCTATACAAGAATCCGAAAGGATCCCTCTTCGCAGCCCGGGACTGCTTCCCATAGGGGGGAACGGGGTGTGCACCACCAGCGGGAGCAAACACTATCTGAAGATGGCAAATGCTCCCACAGTCAAGCTCCGAAAATATTGTATTTTCGGAGCTTGATAAATTTCTGTCCCCCCAGTGTATGGGGACAGCGGGTCACATCGAAAGTGAAAGGTAAGCAGGAGATATCTGTCATATCTCCTGCTTTACATTTTTGATGAATGGCCTGGACACTTAGGGCCCGATTCAGATCCGGAAGCTAAGCCGCAGATGCGTGCTATGGGCGATTGTTACCCGCCTGAGCATGAATCACAGTGCACGTGCGTGAACCAGTCAGTGAGAATGGGAATCATGCGCTCTTAACACAAAGACTGAGCGCTACCTTGAGTGACATATAGTGCCGTTTGTGGGTGGTAACAGGGGAAGGTGTTTGTGAATGGGGGAGTGGTGCTGCAAACGCAGGCATCAAAATTTTGTTTTATGGGCGTGCATAATTAGCATGGAAGCTTCATTGTACACGTCACTTGGTTGTATTTCAGCCTGCAGTGATCGCAGTGCTTGCGGTGGAGTAGGGTCTACCTCAAGCGCTGCGTGCAGCATCCGATGGTTCTCGATGGTTCTGACTAATTATACACTTCCTGGAGATGACGTGTGCTAAGAAAGAAAAGTGGGCGTCTTTATACCGGCATACGTTCACTCTGTCGTCGCTCTCTAAGACATAGAGGGCGTCCTTAAACCAGACAGTGCAATTGCGGAATTTGCATACCCGGCCCCTTTTGGCAGTGAGAGAACGCAGCTTAGCATCCAGGTCTGAATCGTCCCCTTAATTTCTACAAAAGCAGGTGAAAATGTGCATTTTCACATGCTTTTGAAGAAATTCAATGATAATGCCATAAAACAGATTACCCATTTCAATAGAAACCAACTGAAACCGACAAACAGTTCCTAAAGCTTTCTATTGGTTTAAACAAGCACATGCTATTTTGACATCACAAACTCCTTATAAAAAATGCCCCAAACCGCGTCAATACATTGAGAGTGTATTGAGGTGGTTGGTTTTGTAGATAGGATAGAGTTTGGAGTAGTTTGTTCTGAGAAAACGATTGCTGTAAGTTGTGTTGACTTGTCTTTTTATATTTTGTCTTGTATATTTTATAGGTTTGTCTTTTTGTCACTTACATCATTATCATTTGTCTTGTCAGTGTTTATTTGTATGTTGCTGCTGTTTGCTTGTGTAGAGTGTAGTGTTAGTGTAGTTTATCTTTTTTAGTGTTTGTCTTGTGTGTTTTATATTTTTTATGTTAGTTAGAATGGAGGGTGAGAGGAGAAGGTGAAGGGAGAGGGAGCAAGGTCAGTGAAGAAGTGCAGGAGGTGGATTTGTACTCTGGGGAGCAGTCAGCCCACCAAGACCTAAACAGGCTGTAACCTTAGGTTCAACTTTGATGAAATTGTGACATTGATAAGTACTGTTGTCAATAATTATGATGTGCTGCATAGGAGACTTGCAGCAAGAGCTACAGGGTGCAGGAAGAAACAAATCCGGTGCAGGCTGTTAATACAGTAGGCCACATAAAGTGTGTTGCGGAGCCCTGCTAAAAATGTTTTTCTGACATAAATCTTAAAGTCAAATCAAAGATGGCCGAGGAGTGAAAGACTGCAAGGCAGACAGGTGGTAGTTCCACTCTGCAAATAGACTATATACAGTACGAAGAGTGGGTGCATGGGATAATTCCAGCGGAAGAAGACCAGGGAGTCAATGTGCATGACTCAGATGCCCCTTCACTGTCTGGTGAGTGAAAATAATGTTATCTATGCTCACTTTGTAATTGTTTGCATACTTGTGTAACATACACATGTAATCATCTGCACACAGACTGTTAAAAGTGCATTTTTGTCCCACTGTCAGTTAGTAATGGACTCTATGTTACACCTAACAATGTCTAATAACATAAAAACAACCAAATACCAGATATTTCAATGACAGTGGGCCCATACCAGCTACAGCATCTCGCAAGAGAAATATTTATTGTATAATCTAGTTTCATCTACATTTTATTTATGTAACAGTAGAAACAGAGAGGAGGAGAAAATAAAATAATAAAAGATAAACTAGTGTGGAGTGGCAATCCATGTAGAAGGAGAGATAGGGTAGGAAGGGGGAGAAAAGAGGAGATAAAGACCCAACTGGACTCCTGTAAGATTATATATATATATATATATATATATAGTGGAATAAGCCTGGCACTCAGGACAATAAACATAAAAAAGCGGGTGCCATCCTAAGAGAATGTATACAGGTAATCCTTCTGGCTAGGGTATGCTCCCAGCGCAATGACAAAGGAAGGCGGTACTCCAATAGGTAAATCAAGTCAATATATATTATTAATGCGTCAACATAATTATATCCATGTGTCAACGTTTCAAGGCTATAAGCCTTTTCATCCGGACGTGTATAGGAAAACCAAACATGAAACTGGCTTACCTTAAATAGACAAAGAAAAAGTGCTGAAAGTATCTCCTCTCCGTGTCAGGAGCCACGAGACGTCAGCGTTCACCGGAAGTGGGGAACTCACCAAGCGTAACACAGCACTGTGGTTGCCCAGCAACAGCAGACGCACATTCCCACAGTACCTACGGGCAGACTGAAACTCCCGAAGTAACATCATAGGAGTCCGCGTTAGAGGTGCTGGCATCCCCCGGGCGCGATGCGCCTCTGTGGTTGCCGAACGACCGGCAGTTGACTTAATCATCGGCCCCTGAGGAGAAAAAATGTATGTGAAAAATATACATAAGAAATGTGTAGGGAGATAGTGCAGACAGACAGGTGAGAGTGAAAAAAGAGAGAAAAAAAAGAATGTAATGCACAGAAAAATATATATAAGAAAATATAAAAAATAGAAAAATCAAACTGAAATCTGCTAAACACTAAATAATGTGTCTACTACCAATAACATATAATAATGATGTCACAATATACTGGCAAATAATGAACATGAAAGGAGAGAACAATCAATATACTATACAAATGGCATAACGTCCAAAGTCCACTGTAAAATAACAATTACAGAAACACATTAAACATGTTTTTTTCATTAAGCCCCCTCGGGGCTATAGTATCCAAGTGGTGGATCCAGCGTGCCTCACACTGGTTCAGAAGTTTGGCTCTATCGCCGCCCCGAACATTAATCGAACATGATCCACAATTTTATATGTAAGGCTGGCTAAAGTGTGGTTAGCCAACCGAAAATGACAAGCCACCGGTTGCTCTATCTCCTTGCCTCCCAAGGCCGCTCTAATGGAAGATCGGTGCAGCGCTGCTCGTTCCCTAAAGGTGCGAGTAGTCTGACCGACGTAATAAAGCCCACAAGGGCAAATGATAATGTAAACAATAAACGTGGATGTGCACGTAAGTACATGTCGAATAGGAAATTTGCGACCACTATGCGGGTGTTTGAAATAGTGTCCTGGTTCTAAATAACTACAGGTAGTGCAAGAAATGCACTTGTAGCATCCTGGTTTCTTCCTCTGCACCACTATTTCAGACGCAGGAGATGGCGAAACAACATAGGTTTTCATCAATAAATCCTCGAGATTTTTTCCTCTGGAATAAGCCGGCATGAGAGAAGGATGTTTAAATGTAGAGAGATCACTATCACTAGTCACAATCGGCCATAATTGCTTGGAAGAACGCTTTACAGTAGAGCTAGTGGTGGAAAATTCAGAAATGAATGGGATCTTGCTAGCCACCTTTTGTCTAGAGGCAGATTTTAACAACTCTGTCCTAGGAATCTGTAGAATTTCAGGTTTGCTAGCCAACAATTCCTGTACAGGATAACCACGACTTGCAAATTTGTCCACTAGCTCATCCAGACAATTGTCTAATGCTGCAGGATCGCTGGTGATTCTAGCAGCGCGCATAAATTGAGAGTGGGGCAAAGATTTCTTTAAAGATGACGGGTGACAGCTGCTGTGATGCAGAACAGTGTTCCGGTCAGTAGGTTTATTGTAAAGGTTGGTGATGATCATGCCATTAGACACCGAGACGGCAACATCAAGATAATGAATCTCTTTTCTGCTGTAATCCAGAGTAAATGTAATGGGACCATCTAATTGATTAATGGAAGTCACAAGGCTGCACAAATCATTCTCAGTACCTGACCAAATCAAAAAAAGGTCGTCTATGTACCTGGTGTACATTATAATTTGACTGCTAACATGTGTATCTGAGAAGAAAAATTGTGTTTCACATTCGAACATGAAAATGTTAGCGAAAGATGGGGCCACACAGGACCCCATTGCGCAGCCCGCCAGCTGTAAATAAAAACGTCCATTATGCAGAAAATAGTTCCTGATCAGCGTGAGCTCAAGCAATCTCATAAATAGGTCAATGTCCAACCGATTGAATTGGTTACTGACCAGAAATCTGCGCATAACTGCTAAGCCTCCTTGATCGGGAATAACTGTGTATAAATTCTTCACATCAAGTGTGCACAAGATGATATTCGTTGGAAGAGTTGCAAGATTTTGTAACTTGAGCAAGAATTGTGTACTGTCCTTGAGGAATGTATTTTGTTTCATGATAAGCGGTTGAACTAAAAAATCCAAAAATTGAGAAACAACATGATACAGTGACCCCCTCGCCGATATAATCGGACATCCAGGTGGATGAACAGGATTTTTATGTAATTTTGGTATTGTGTAGATGATTGGAATCTTAGGAAATTTCTGCAACAGGGAGTCTTTCAATTTCTGATTGATGAGTTCTTGTTCACATGCCATATTCAAGACAGACTCCAACTCTTGTACAAAAACAGAAGTAGGGTCATGAGATAGCTGTATATAAGTGCTGGACTCAGACAGCTGTTGATCGATCTCCTGGAGGTAATAAAGAGTATCCATTACCACTAGGGCTCCCCCTTTATCCGCGGGGCGGATAACTATGTTAGGGTCGTTGCGCAGATGTTGTAACGCTGTTTTCTCTGCTTTATTTAAATTATGGTAAAATTTCTTATTTGTATTTTTACATTCTGTCACCGCTGTATCCAGTAATCTAGAAAATGTTTTTATTGAAGCATTGGATGAAGGTGGATCAAAACATGAAGAAGAGTGTATCTGGTGGAAATCTGCAAATTTATCGATGGATGTAGAAGCAGATTTGTGTTGGAAAAATTCTTTCCTACGCAATGAACGGTTAAATCTGTGTAGATCAATTTTCCACGTTAAATCATGAGGTAAATTAGTGTGAATGAAAGATAAGCCCTTGTTAAGTAATGATATTTCAGGTTCAGACAATAAACAATTTGATAAATGAAAAATTAAATCTTTTTCCTCTGTGTGGAGGGCTTGATGTTGTCTTTGGTTTTGTTTGCCCCTCCTCGTGGGCTTGGTCCAGGACTTTCTTGACTGGCTCTTATAACTCTGCCTAAAGGGACTGCTCGAATAGGCTCCTGATCATCTGAATCATCTATAGCAAAATCGCTATCACTTGTGGCTTTATACCCCTCTCTTTTGCGAGATTTATTCCTCCATGTGGTACGAGGCCAATTGGTATTCCTGGAACTGGATCCTGATAACCAGTTATAAACTCTATGATCCTCATAGTCTGCCTGCACTGTGGTCAGTTTTTTCTTTTTAAATTTAAGCAGATCTTGTTTGTACTGTTCACATTGTGTATCTAATTTCTCCCAGAGTGTCTTCAATTTCTTATCATCCAGACTAGTTTTATGTATAGTGTGGTATTCAGCCAATTTAGTCCGTGTAAGTGAAAGTTATTTACTTGATTGCTGTATGACTAATAACATTAAGTCAAAGCTGCACTTGTTGAGTATGGCAATCCACTGCCGACAAAATTCGGCACTATTGCGGCCAATGGTCAGGGTGTTTCTGATCCTGAAACCTCGAGGGATCATTCTGGCTCTGTGATAATCAGATAATGAAGATCCATGAAGCAGATAATCGGTCTCTCTTTTCCTCCATTTGAGCAGTAGATGAAATAAATCCTCAGATGATGCTTGTTCCAGATCATCGCTAGTCCCTGGCTGGAACAAAATAGCTGAAGCCTGTTCATCACTGAAACTCTTTGTCTCTCCTCTGAACTGTAATATATCCAAAAACGAAGTAGGGTCGAAGTCTTTAGATGCAGATTCCATAGCTTACACTCCGTTTGTTTAAGATGTTAAATAAAGGAGTAAATATCCAAAAACTGCCGAGAGCAAACAATGTCCTTGTAGCTAAAAAAGTGCAGCAGTCCAAAAAGCTGATAGATATTAATAAATCCAAAAACAATTTGATAATCCGGTGCCTTGACAATCTGGACCAATAAAGGTCCACTGTATATAGTGGAATAAGCCTGGCACTCAAGACAATAAACATAAAAAAGCGGGTGCCGTCCTAATAGAATGTATACAGGTAATCCTTCTGGCTAGGGTATGCTCCCAGCGCAATGACAGGAAGGCGGCACTCCAATAGGTGAATCAAGTCAATATATATTATTAATGCGTCAACATAATTATATCCATGTGTCAACGTTTCAAGGCTATAAGCCTTTTCATCAGGACGTTTATAGGAAAACCAAACATGAAACTGGCTTACCTTAAATAGACAAAGAAAAAGTGCTGAAAGTATCTCCTCTCCGTGTCAGGAGCCACAAGACGTCAGCGTTCACCGGAAGTGGGGAACTCACCAAGCGTAACACAGCACTGTGGTTGCCCAGCAACAGCAGACGCACATTCCCACAGTACCTACGGGCAGACTGAAACTCCCGAAGTAACATCATAGGAGTCCGCGTTAGAGGTGCACACTTGATGTGAAGAATTTATACACAGTTATTCCCCATCAAGAAGGCTTAGCAGTTATGCGCAGATTTCTGGTCAGTAATCAATTCAATCGGTTGGACATTGACCTATTTATGAGATTGCTTGAGCTCACGCTGATCAGGAACTATTTTCTGCATAATAGACGTTTTTATTTACAGCTGGCGGGCTGCGCAATGGGGTCCTGTGTGGCCCCATCTTTCGCTAACATTTTCATGTTCGAATGTGAAACACAATTTTTCTTCTCAGATACACATGTTAGCAGTCAAATTATAATGTACACCAGGTACATAGATGACCTTTTTTTGATTTGGTCAGGTACTGAGAATGATTTGTGCAGCCTTGTGACTTCCATTAATCAATTAGATGGTCCCATTACATTTACTCTGGATTACAGCAGAAAAGAGATTCATTATCTTGATATTGCCGTCTCGGTGTCTAATGGCATGATCATCACCAACCTTTACAATAAACCTACTGACCGGAACACTGTTCTGCATCACAGCAGCTGTCACCTGTCATCTTTGAAGAAATCTTTGCCCCGCTCTCAATTTATACGCGCTGCTAGAATCACCAGCGATCCTGCAGCATTAGACAGTTGTCTGGATGAGCTAGTGGACAAATTTGCAAGTCGTGGTTATCCTGTACAGGAATTGTTGGCTAGCAAACCTGAAATTCTACAGATTCCTAGGACAGAGTTGTTAAAATCTGCCTCTAGACAAAAGGTGGCTAGCAAGATCCCATTCATTTCTGAATTTTCCACCACTAGCTCTACTGTAAAGCGTTCTTCCAAGCAATTATGGCCGATTGTGACTAGTGATAGTGATCTCTCTACATTTAAACATACTTCTCTCATGCCGGCTTATTCCAGAGGAAAAAATCTCGAGGATTTATTGATGAAAACCTATGTTGTTTCGCCATCTCCTGCTTCTGAAATAGTGGTGCAGAGGAAGAAACCAGGATGCTACAAGTGCATTTCTTGCACTACCTGCAGATATTTAGAACCAGGACACTATTTCAAACACCCGCATAGTGGTCGCAAATTTCCTATTCGACATGTACTTACGTGCACATCCACGTTTATTGTTTACATTATCATTTGCCCTTGTGGGCTTTATTACGTCAGTCAGACTACTCGCACCTTTAGGGAACGAGCAGCGCTGCACCGATCTTCCATTAGAGCGGCCTTGGGAGGCAAGGAGATAGAGCAACCGGTGGCTCGTCATTTTCGGTTGGCTAACCACACTTTAGCTAGCCTTAAATATAAAATTGTGGATCATGTTCCGATTAATGTTCGGGGCGGCGATAGAGCCAAACTTCTGAACCAGTGTGAGGCACGCTGGATCCACCACTTGGATACTATAGCCCCGAGGGGGCTTAATGAAAAAAACATGTTTAATGTGTTTCTGTAATTGTTATTTTACAGTGGACTTTGGACGTTATGCCATTTGTATAGTATATTGATTGTTCTCTCCTTTCATGTTCATTATTTGCCAGTATATTGTGACATCATTATTATATGTTATTGGTAGTAGACACATTATTTAGTGTTTAGCAGATTTCAGTTTGATTTTTCTATGTTTTATATTTTCTTATAAAATCCCAAACCCCTGTTTTTTGTGTATTGATCTTATAACCCAAGTGGCTGCCATATTCTTCAATCTCTTTAAATAGGCGGGGAAGTGAAGAGATCAGATCAGTTGTAGTCAAGAGAACGTCATCTGCATATAGTGCAATTTTATGTATGATGTCATTCACTTAGACACCTTTGATACTGGGGTTGGTCCTGATCCTAGCTGCTAGGGACTCAATATCTAGTGCAAAAATGAAAGGAGACAAGTGGCATCCCTGCCTTGTGTCATTAGAGATGTTAAAGGTTGGCGAGGCGACCCCATTAGCCATCACTGAAGCTTTATGATTAGAATAAAGGGCAGCAACACCATTATAGAATTTCCCTCCAAAGCCCATCGATCTGAGTACACCAAACATGAATGGCCAGGATATATACGGTCAAAAGCTTTTTCAGCATCTAGTCCCAAAACCAAAGCCAGAAGTTTCTGACCATGTATGGCATGGATCAGATCGATGGACCTTTGGGTGTTGTCAGACACCTGACGTAACATCCGCAATTTTATTAATTATATTTGTACTAGCGTGGAGAATACAGTCATGGATAAACAAGGAAAATAAAAATGGACTTTAAGTCCACTAAAAGATGACTTAAAACACACCCCTGTGAAGTACCAGTACTAATTCTGATAACAGAGGACCTCAAATTATCCATTCTAACTTATTGGGGTCTGTTGATTAAAAAGTCTAAGATCCAATTACATAAAGTTACAGAAAATCCCAAATTTCATACTTTAGTTAACAATGTATTTGGAAAAATGGTATTAAAAGCCGAACTAAAGTCGATGAAAAGCACTCGGACATAAGTATTAGGCTCATCTGAATGACTAAGAGAGAAATAAATCACAGATAACATAGCATCCTCCGTAGATCTATTTTGCCTGTAAGCAAATTGATAATTATCAAAGCCAGCAGGCAATTGACCTTTCATATGCACCAATACAATCCTCTCAAAACACTTCATTATAAGAGGGGTCAAGGTGATAGGACAAAACTCATTCAGGCTCGTAACTTTGGAATCTTTAGAAACTGGAACGACTACAGTAGATTTAAAACTTTCTGGGACAATACAAGACAAGTTAAAAATGTATGTAAATATCACTAGTTCACCCATTCAAAACTTTCCCCAAAATCCCGTCCAGACCGGGTGTTTCGTGACACTAACACCTAGTAAACTATTTCTAACCACACAGTCAGTGAAAACTAACTTAAGGTGCCCATACACGGTGCAATATAGCAGCCAATCCGATAGATTGGTGCGATATCGCTACTATATCATACTGTGTATGGGCATGATATCGGACAGAGCATGCTCCCGTGGGGTCGTACTGCGCACATCCAGATCTTACTGCAGGTTCATTTCATCTGAGGATGTGATGTACGATCCCATGCAGCGCTATGCGGGTGAGGGGTGCTGGCATATCGGGCGGTCACCCGATCGCACAGTGTGTGGGGACCACTCAATATGTTGGTCCTCGGATCCCCTGTCACGTCGCAAGGTGCATATCGCACCGTGTATGAGAGGCTTTAGGCTCCTCACTTGAAAAAGGCAATTTAGTTGCAGAAGTATTACCTGTATCAAATCTGGCAGAAAAATTACTTCGCTCTTCCACTAGAGAGGTATCAACAGGGCCAAGAGAAAGGGATTTACTTTTGTAATCAGTCAGGCTATAGATTCCACATACTCCTAGAGTCATGCACATTAATGAACTGAAGTTCAATTTTAGCTGTAAACTCTCTTTTAGCCCTATTACTCCCCCTCTTCAGATTCAATCTTGACACTTTATATGCATCAGAATCTCCTGTCTTAAAAGCCTGATTCCGAACACGAAGCAGAGAATGAACCTTACTGTTCATTCATGGCTTCTCGTTAGGAAATTGTTTAAAGTGCTTCATTATGGTAAAATTACCAATAGATGGCCATGAGCATTCCAGTGAGTCTCCAGAGCTTCAGGCGCTGGGGAGGCTAAATGATGCGCTGGGGACTCAGAAGCAGGACTAGCAATGGCAAGGGCTAATCAGCCGCTCTGGCAGTTGCCGTGTTTGGGTGATGTAAGGTTGAGTACCCTGTGTCAGTGCCAGGCGTGCGGCCCCCAATCGCCCGGCGTGCATCTGATCAGCGATGCGGTGCAGAGCAGGTCTATTTTAAACCATCAGCCTGGTCCCGATGCGGGTCCAGTGATGTGCTCTCACAAGGACAGCAGCGGGCACTCCAATGCGGCGTTCAGTCATCAGGATCCAGGCACCAGGATTTGTATAGTGGAGAGTCATGGAGGGAGGCGGGTGAAACACATGGGAGGTGGAAGGTGTAATCCACTGCTAAAATGCTGCAGGAGCAGCACCACTGGATATTGGCCCAAATCAAGGTCCCGGCTGAAACTCAGTGAGCAGGCAGCAACCTGCAGGGTCTCAGGAGTCTCAAAACAATGCTTTAAGGTATTTAAACACTAATATTTATGGCTCAGTTGATTGTACGCATATCTGAAACACATACAACCACATCTTCAAGAAGCACTTCTCAAACTGGTTCTGCCCAGGGCCATTACTAGGGTGTATGATATGTGCCATGTCACAGGGCACAACAAGGCAGGGGACGCTATTCGGGCCTGTCAATTTTCTCTTTATAATCATTCTCACTTGTAGCTTCCTTTATTAACTTTGGGATATCCTTGCCACCCCTATCTCCTCCCTGGCTAACTCCCCCTCCACCTGGTCACCTCCCCAAGCACCGCCAGTCACATCCTTTTTTATTTAACACACACAGTTAAAAATACTGTCATACCAGAGACTCAAACCTATCACCTCTCACATGATAGTCAGACACCTTACACATGGAGCTATCTGGCCCTCAAATTCAAATGACAGCCCTGAACACCGATTCCAGACCCAGGTGTTACCAGAACACCTTGAGTACCTTTGCCAGTGAGTTCAGCAGCTGGCACAGGGTACATACACAGATCTCCACTCCACTGATATTTTCTGCATATACACTACAAGCAACACTTTTCCTATACCTTAATTCGGTATTCTACACTGCCGGTTCCAGGATTGTGTATGGCTGTTTAGATGGACATTTCCTGCTGCAGGTGCAGCTTCACCAGCACTCTACTACATCTAGAGCTGGTGAGTTATACTGCATAATTACTGTGCATCATCACTGCAGCCATGGGATTCACACTGTATCTGGCACTGATACCTGGATAACAGTGGTACAACAGGATCGGTACCCCTTTATCATCGTATGGGACAAATAAGATTTGTCATGCCCCTTCCCCATGAGACCACAACCTTTTTTTTCTCTGCCCTAAGTGACTGATTCCTAGTCAACATAAAAGGAGAAATTAATTTATATCTTACACATTTATTATTGACATTGTTAGTAATCAGTATTGCACGAACTGCTCTTGCTGTTTTTCAAATTTTTGTATGATGTTTGCACCTTATTTCTTGTTACTCGTACATTGCACAATGTTGAGTACTACAGATGTGCCCACATACATCTATCCTCAGTGCGCTACAAGTCACGCCACACATAACGCAGCAGCTCAGTGTGACTCGGTAGCGCCGATCGTCGTTCAGTGCGTACTTTTTTCCTTCAAATGCATCTTATTCGCACAACGATGTTAGGTTTAGGTTAGGTTTAGGCTGCGAGGAGGGGGGATTAGGTTTAGGCATTAGAGGGAAGGTTAAGTTTAGGCTGCGGTGAGGGAGGGTTAGGGTTAGGCACTAGGGGGGTTAGGTTTAGGCTGTGGGGAGGGAGGGTTAGGGGTAGGGTCCACATACATCTAGCCTCCTGGTGCATTAAACAGCCCTTCTAGTCGCGGCATGCCGTGGTGTGAATCAGTAGAGCCAAGCATCTTTTCATGCATCTTTTTACCTTCAAATGCATCTTATTCACACAACGCGAATGGATGGCACAAGCATCTTCTGCTGAATAAAATGATATGCGGCATGCCTATATTCTCTGAACGAGTGCAGGTGTATCTGCATGCAAAATGCTATGTTACAATGTCAGCGGCTGTAACACTGTAACGTAGTGTTTAGCATGCAGATACACCCGCAGTCACACAGAGAATATAGGCATGTCACATATAATTTTATTCAGCAGAAGCTGCTTGTGCTATCTATTCGCATAGTTGTGTGAATAAGATGCATTTGAAGGTAAAAAGATGCACGAAAACGCTTGGCACTACTGAGTGATGCCACGGCATGCCACGACTAGAAGGGCTGTTTAATGCGCCAGTAGGCTAGAAGTATGTGGACCCTACCCCTAACCCTCCTTCCATGCAGCCTAAACCTAACCTCCCCCCTAGTGCCTAGACCTAATCCTTAGAGATGTGCACCGACCCCCGTGTTTTGGTTTTGGATCTGGATCTCCCCTGGTTTTGGACCTGGATTGGTTTTGCCAAAACCTCACCTCCGTGTTTTGTTTTCGTGTTTTGGTTTTGGATCTAGATTTTTTTCTTAAAAAAAAAAAAAAAACAGCTAAAATAACATAAAATGGGCCTTTATTTGATCCTACAGTATTAATAACCTCAATAATATTTATTTCCACTCATTTCCAATCAATTCCTCACAGTCAGGAGAGGCCTCAGAGAACATGAGATGCTCTAGGTGCTGAACTTCAAGGGATTTCTCCATCATATTCTGCAGTTTGGAGGTTTCATTCACATGTTTTATATAAAGCAGTTCAAATTTATAGCCTTCAAAGTGTCTGGCTATAACACCCACATTTGCCAGGAATTACCAAAGATTATTACAAGCAAAGGATTCATCTGTCCGGAATTTGTCTGGGATCGTATTTGGCCTGAATGCACTAAGACATCCAGTGATTCTGTCACTGTCTTCCGTAGCCGACTTTATTCCTACCTGAATCGCAAACTGAAATATGGAATAGTAAGCACAGACAACATGGAGGTCTTTGTTATTCTGCTGTCTGCATGCCAACCAATACCTTCCAGACTACACCCACTGGGGGGGACCAGGTCTTGATAATGACCACCCCCATCTGTTGCTAGACTAACTTCTTCTTACAAACCATCCATCCTGGACTTCCTGTCCAAAAAGGGTGAGCAGGGTACAGAGAGAGGAGCTAGATGTACCCGATGACATTTTTTTTCATCTATAATAGATGTGGAGAAATAAGAGCTTCAGATGTTGGAACAGGGGCTCCCACCTATTTGGCTTCCCTCCAGAGAACAGAGCTCTGTTCCTCAGGAAGTGTCTATGCCTGAGCTGATAGGTAGGTAGTCTCTGTCTGTTGGCAAACATCCTTCAGGAGATGGCAACCCAAAATAACAACTATAATAATGTGTCCACTGATAATGATAACCAGCCTGATCCCTTAACAGCAACATACCCCATATGGCCAACTCATAACATGACACCCAGTTTGCAGCCTCCTCTTCCTTATGACACTAATCCAGTCGCCATGGTTGATCAATCAGCCATGTGTGGTCCACCCAATTTTTGGCCTTCTACATTTATTTTTAACATCATAATAACACACTATAACACACTAGACTTATAATCTTTGCTTTTGTTTACGTTTTTGAATAGAACAGTTTTAGAATTTAGGATGTCTACTCAGTCTATATAGGTTTGTAAATAAATATAGGCTTTATTTTCTTAGAGCATATAACTTTATAACCTGTTAGGATAACATTTCTGCTATGTTTAAGATAAAAAAACAATTTTTTGTAACCAAATAACTTAAAAAAAAAAATTTTCATTGCAATATTCATGCAGCCGCCTGACAGACAGCAGCACAGTACCCCTGTACAACTGACAGGTGTGGCTAACACGCACACAAAAAAAATTGTTTATTTTTGGAAGCAGCCCCTCGACAGACAGGAGCACAGCACCCCTGTGCACCTACGCCGATGACAGTGACAGCCAGGTGTGGCTGACACGCACACACAAAAAATTTGACAAAAAAATAAACCAATATTTTTTTTATTTTTTTTTTCAGCTCAAGAACTTGGGCCGAGAGCACAGATTGATGATGACTGGAGTTGGGCAGCACTAGCTTGCATTGCCGACTTGCTAGATCTTGTGCGGCTTAGCCTAACACACACACACAGAAATATTACACAAAAAAATAAAAAATACACTTTTTTTTTTTTTACAGGTCCAGACTTTGGGCCCAGAGCACCAATTGATGATGACTGGATACCTGGGCAGCACTAGGTTGCAACTTGCATTGCTGGCTGGATCTTGTGCGGTTAAGCCTAACACGCACACACACAGAAATATATTACACAAAAAGACACTTTTATTGTTTTGTTTTTTTTGACAATATATATATATATATTTTTTTTGAGTCCAGAACTTGGGCCCATATGGACACAGCACCAGCCCAGATGTATCTGCACCAGCCCAGTTGGACACAGCAGACAGCACAGCACCAGTCCAGAATGGATCAGCAGCACCAGCCCAGGACAGCTCAGACAGCACAGCAGACAGCACCAGCCCAGAATGGATCAGTGCACCTGCCCAGGACAAAGCAGACAGCACAGCGCACGAGCAGGAGTACGAGCACCTCTCCCAGCCTTACACTACCCAACCTCCCTGTTCACTCTCCACAGCCGGAATGAAATGGCGTCCGCCGCGTGGTCCCTATATACTATATTGATCATAGAGACGTAAGCTCGTGAACCGCGAGATTTCTGACTTTATGGTTTTGCCTCGGTTTTGAGATTCGAGTCAGGCGTGAAACCCCGAGCCTGCTTGGATCCGACTCGGATCTGCTAAATTTGGGTGGGTTCGGGTCTCTGAGATCCGAACCCGCTCATCTCTACTAATCCTTCCTCCCCCAAGCCTAAAGCTAACTCCCCCCCGCAGCCTAAACTTAACCCTCCCCCTAGTGCCTAACCCCTAACCCTCCCCCTAACCTCAGTACTTACCTTCAGGATCTCCTGCAAGATCTTATAAAGGTAAATTCCCCAAGATATGTGTACCTTATTACCCCCAATTTGTATGATCTTCATGCACATGCATATGAATTAACAGACTAATATTAGAATTTAAATGGAGTTTGAAAACGGGATGCAGTCGGGATGTCGATGGTCTAAATGCCGACAGTCAGCATCTCAACTGTTTAATCCCGGCAAGTGTCTAATGACTGGCGTCGAAATCCCGACGCTGGTCATTAGACCTACACCGGGAGCCCGACACCCAGCTTACCGATCGAAGGTGAGCCGGGCACGGACAGCCGCTGGGAGGGAGGGGGTTAGGTTTAGGGTTCCCGCGGGGGACTTAGGGTTAGGCACCCCACTGGAGGGTTATTTAGGCTAGGAGAAGAGGGGGTTAGGGTTAGGCACTCCCGGGAGACTTAGGTTTAGGCAGCGGGGAAGGAGGGGTTGGTTTAGGCACTTAGAGGGGGGATTAGGGTTAGGCACCCCTAAGCGTTAGTGGGTAAAATTAGGTTAGCAAATATTTACCTTGGATGATCGGGATTTTCACCTCTGCGGGACTCACGCTGTCGGGATTTGAACCGCCAGCCATGCAGCCGGCGGTAAATCGTATGTATTCCTTTGAAAACTACATAATATAAATGTCTGTTTTCTTTAATGATTGAATTAATGACTGTACAGTATAATACCGTATGTCTGTATGAGATGCGCTTAATTTACCACCGCCCGAAAACCCGATATTACTATCTTTTATATATCGTTATTTTTACAATTAGATACGTTTTATATATAATGTAATAAAAGTTATATTTTAATATAGTCTATGTGTGTCAGACACAGATTCTTTTTTTCTTAAATTAATAAGGTTTATTAGCGGCCAGTCATACTGTAACGCAAGATGGAGATTGGGGTTAGATGTCGTGTGTGTGTGGAGGGGGGGGTTCTGATGGCATGTAGGGGAATCTGATGGGCATGTGTGAAGGGTGATGTTATGTGGGTAGGGTTCTGATGACATGTAAGGAGCATGTTGGGATGGTGTGATGATATGTGGAGATTTCTGATGACATGTTAGATTTTATGGTCATGTGTGGAGGTCTGAAGATCTGCAGGGAAGATTTGATGGCATGTAAAGGTAAATAAATAATGGTATGGATTGTTCTGACTAGGCAAACCTACAAACAAGTATTTTGCCTAGACCCACATGGAGCCTTAATCCAACTCTGCTCCCCATCTACATATCCAACTTCATCTATGTCCACATTTCCTCCTGTCTTCTCTTCTCTTCCTCTGACTGCTGTCTCAACTTAATTCTGGTCACTTCCTTCCATACCTGCCTCCAAGATCTGCCCTGCAGCATCCCCCCATCTCTGGAAATCACTTATTGCCAAGTCTGACTTTGTAACAGTCTCCATGGATTTAAGCGCACACTCTTCCTTCTTGTTCTCCCCAATGCACTACTCATGCCACTAGTGCACCCCGTCTGTTGTCACCTTGTACACTTCAGCAACTCTGACAGTGGTTGTACTGGTATGTATTATACTTAAGCTGTTTTATTTATTTTTATGTCTACCCCATGTACTGTACAGTACTACATAAATTTTCTGGTGACTAATATAATATATATTTAAAAAAAATCTTACATATCAGTTCCGTGTCTGTGAATCTAAGACTATACAATGTTATACAGACGTGTATGCTTTGTGGACTGGCTAAACATCTCCAGTTGCTGATCACACCCAGTCATTGACTGCCTATGCCCCACCCGCGCACGCAGGGGGGGTTCCGAGTACCTAGAAACCCCCCCTGGCCGCCGCTCTATTAGCACGCAGAGAAGGAGTAGCCGGCTTTTTGCACTGGCTGGGCTGGGCTAGCTGATGAAGGGAGAGCTGCAGCTGTGGTGCGTAGCTCTTCCCAGGCTATGCCAACGGCGCATCATGAGAGGCTGCGCCCAGTGACTGTATCCATGGCGCTTTCCCCCGGCGCCCCACAGGTGTGTTTATTACATGTGGGGATGCACGGCAGAGGAAAGGAGGTGCCGGCGGGGATGTGTTTGTGGTGTCATGCCAGCGCGGGGTGGCTACCGGGTGAGGGGACGGGGGTTGTTGGTGGGGGAGGTGGGAATCTTTAATAAATTATGCTCTATTTATTTGCCTGCATTAACTTTTTAAGTGAAAGATGTGTGTGTGTAGTCTTTGTCAGTTTGTGTGTGTCAGTGTGTGTGTGTCAGTAGATGTTTTTGTGACATTGTGTAGTCTGTCAGTTTGTGTGTCAGTATATATGTGTGTGACATTGTGTAGTCTGTCAGTTTGTGTCAGTATGTGTGTGTGACAGTGTGTAGTCTTTGTCGGTGTGTGTGTCAGTATATGTGTGTGACATCGTGTAGTCTGTCAGTTTGTGTGTGTGTGTGTGTGTCAGTATGTGTGCAATGGTGAACTGTCTATAAAAAAAAAAATATATATATATAACTACTATTTCTATATATATATATATATTTATATATATATATATATATATATATATATACACACTAGGGGTGTGCAGCGGCCACTTTTTGTGTTTTGATTTTGGATCTGGATCTTTCTTCGTGTTTTGGATCTGGATTGGTTTTGCCAAAACCACCCTTCCGTGTTTTGGGTTCTGGGTTTTGTGTTTTGGATCTGTATTTTTGTGTTTTGGATCTGTATTTAGCATAAAAACAGCTAAAATCACAGAATTTGTAGGTTTTTCTGCTCCTATGCTATTATTAACCTCAATAACCTTAATTTCCACTCATTTCAGTCTATTCTGAACACCTCACACCTCACAATAGTGTTTTTATGTCCAAAAGGTTGCACCGAGGTAGCTGGATGACTATGCTAAGCGACACGAGTGGGCGGCACAAACACGTGACCCATCTAGGCGTGATACTGCAGTGGCAGACAGGATGGCAGTTTGAAAAACTAGGCCCCAAACTGTACATAATGCAAAGAAAAAAAAGAGGTGCAAGATGGAATTGTCCTTGGGCCCTCCCACCCTTATGTTGTATAAACAGGACATGCACACTTTAACAAACCAATCATTTCAGCGCCAGGGTCTGCCACACAACTGTGGCTGAAATGATTGGTTCGTTTGGGCCCCCACAAAACAAGCTGGCAATTAATCTGTCCCTGCACAAACTGGCTCTACGGAGGCAAGATGTCATCCTCATCCTCCTCATCCACCGATTCCTCACCCTCTTCAGTGTGTACATCCTCATCCTCACAAAGTATTAACTCGTCCCCACTTGAATCCACCACCACAGGTCCCTCTGTACGTTCTGGAGGCTGGTCTCCCTGGAAGAGCTGATAATTCATTTTGATGAACATCATCTTCTCCACATTCTGTGGAAGCAACCTCCTACGCCTTTCGCTAACAAGGTTCCCGGCTGCACTAAACACTCTTTCGGAGTACACACTGGAGGGGGGGCAACTCAGGTAAAATAGAGCCAGTTTGTACAGGGGCCTCCAAATTGCCTCTTTTTCCTGCCAGTACAGGTATGGACTGTCTGACATGCCTACTTGGATGCTGTCACCGATGTAATCCTCCACCATTCTGTCAATGGTGACAGTATCATATGCAGTGACAGTAGACATGTCAGAAATTGTTGCCAGGTCCTTCAGTCCGGACCAGATGTCCAAACTTGGTCCTGCCTGCCCTGCATCACCGCCAGCGGGTTGCTTAGGATACCTACGTTTTTTCCTGGCAGCCCCAGTTGCGGGAGAAAATGAAGAAGGAGCTGTTGACGTGTCACGTTCCGCTTCAGCTGACAGTGTGTTCACCAGCAGGTCTTTGCACCTCTGCAGGCTTGTGTCGGCCGGAAAGAGAGACACCACATAGGCTTTAAACCTAGGATCGAGCACGGTGGCCAAAATGTAGTGGTCTGATTTCAACAGATTGACCACCCTGGAATCCTGGCAAAGCGAATGAAGGGCTTCATCCACAAGTCCCACATGCCGAGCGGAATCGCTCCGTCTTAGCTCCTCCTTCACTTTCTCCAGCTGCTTCTGCAAAAGCCTGATGAGGGGAATGACCTGACTCAAGCTGGCAGTGTCTGAACTGACTTCACGTGTGGCAAGTTCGAAGGGCTGGAGAACCTTGCACAACACGGAAATCATTCTACACTGCGCTTGAGTCAGGTGCATACCCCCTCCTTTGTCTATGTCATAGGTGGATGTATAGGCTTGAATGGCCTTTTGCTGCTCCTCCATCCTCTGAAGCATGTAGAGGGTTGAGTTCCACCGCGTCACAACCTCTTGCTTCAGGTGATGGCGGGGCAGGTTCAAGAGTGTTTGCTGGCGCTCCAGTCTTCGGCACACAGTCGCTGAATAGCGAAAGTGGCCAGAAATTTTTCGGGCCACCCAAAGCGTCTCCTGCTTTTCAGAAAATTCTGCACCACCAAGTTTATTGTGTGAGCAAAACATGGGACGTGCTGGAATTTGCCCAGATGTAATGCCTGCACAATATTGGTGGCGTTGTCAGATATCACAAATCCCCAGGAGAGTCTAAGTGGGGTAAGCCACTGGGCGATGATTTCCCTCAGTTTCTCTAAGAGGTTGTCGGCGGTGTGCCTCTTACTGAAACCGGTGATACACAGCGTAGCCTGCCTTGGAACGAGCTGACGTTTCTGAGATGCTGCTACTGGTGACGTTGCTGCGTAAGGTGATACATCTACCCAGTGGGCTGTCACAGTCATATAGTCCTTAGTCTGCCCTCTTCCATTTGTCCACATGTCCGTGGTTAAGTGGACATTGTGTACAACGGCATTTTTCAGGACACTGAGGACACTTTTTCTGACGTTTCTGTACAGTCTCGGTATCGCCTGCCTAGTGAAGTGGAATCTAGACGGGATTTGGAACCGGGGACACACTACCTCCATCAATTGTCTAAATCCCACTGCACTAATGGCGGATACCGGACGCACGTCTAACACCAACATAGCAGTCAAGGCCTCAGTTATACGTTTTGCTTCAGGATGACTGCTGTCGTACTTCATCCTCCTCGCTAAGGACTGTTGGAGGGTCAATTGTTTAGTAAAAGTAGTGGTGTTCCTACTTCCTCTCTGGGATGATGAACGACTCCCAGCAGCAGCAACAGCAGCAGCGGCAGCAGTAGGCGTAGCAATGCAGGATCCTCCAGAGGAATCCCGGATAGGAGAGTCAGTCATGCCAGTGACATGGCCTGCAGGACTACTTCCGATCCTGACTAAGGAGGAAATTGACGAGGAGGGAGTTGACGGTGTGGTTTGCAGGCGCTTGGATACAACAGGACAACGGGATTTAGGTGTCCCTGGACTGCTTACGGTCTTAGCCAAAGTTTCTGAACTTGACAGTAACTTTTTATGAACGCGCTGCAGGTGCCGTATAAGGGAGGATGTTCCTAGGTGGTTGACGTCCCTACCCCTACTTATTTCACCTTTACATATGGTACATATGGCAAGACAGTTGTTGTCCGGATTTGGATAGAAATATTGCCAGACCAAAGAGGTGGAATGTTTGGTCTTCTGCCCAGGCATGACCGTGATGGGCTTTTTCATCCCACGGACAACAACTGTCTCCCCCGGAGCCTGATTTAAACAAACCACATCACCATCAGAATCCTCCTCGCCAACTTCCTCCTCAGCGCCAGCTACACCAGTATCCTCATCCTGTTGTACTTCAACAGTGACATCTTCAATTTGCATATCAGCAAGTGGACTGTGGGTGCTCCTTTCAGCACTTGCAGGGGGCGTGCAAATGGTGGAAAGAGCCACCTCTTCCCGTCCAGTGCTGGGAAGGTCAGGCATCGCAACCACCACCACACTTGGACTCTCCTTGGGGATTTGTGATATCTTCTTAGAAAGCACAGTTCTTCGCTGTGCTTTTGCCAGCTTAACTCTTTTGATTTTTTTAGTGGGAGGAGGGCTTCCATCGTCATGTGAAGCTGAACCACTAGTCATGAACATACTAGGGATCGACCTTAGCCGTTCCTTGCCACTCCGTGTCGTAAATGGCATATTGGCAAGTTTACGTTTCTCTTCAGCTGATTTAAATGTTTTTTTCAAGGTCATTTTCCTGAACTTTGTCATTTGGGATTGTATGTGCCCTCTATTATGACATTGGGCATCGGCCTTGGCAGACGACGTTGATGGCATGTTATCGTCTATGTCATGACTAGTGGCAGCAGCTTCAGCACTAGGAGGAAGTGGTTCTTGATCTTTCTCTATTTTATTTTTATCGGAGAAAGTTTGGTCCTCCATTTATGTTATATCGATTTGATATATACGTGCGGCTAAACACAGAAAATATTTTTTTATTTTTGCTGGAGAGTAGTGCACTTTGTGGGTTACAACAGCCTTTAAGAAATGAGCCAGCCGGCTCTTTACTTATGGGACACAGGCGCACGCTTGGCGCTGCTCCTTTGTTGATGCACGTGCGGCTACTGCGCACACAATTCACAAACACAGAAAATATATATTTTTTTGGTTTGGAGTGTACTTTGGGGGTTACAGCACCCTTTAACGGTCAAGCCAGCCGGCCCTTTACTTATGACACAGGCGCACGCTTGGCACTACTTTGTTGATGCACGTGCGGCTATTGCGCACACAATTCACAAACACAGAAAAAATATTTTGTTATTTGGTTTGGAGTGTACTTTGGGGGTTACAGCACCCTTTAATGGTCAAGCCAGCCGGCCCTTTACTTATGACACAGGCGCACGCTTGGCACTACTTTGTTGATGCACGTGCGGCTACTGCGCACACAATTCACAAACACAGAAAATAATTTTTTTTTTGGTTTGGACTGGAGTGTACTTTGGGGGTTACAGCACCCTTTAACGGTCAAGCCAGCCGGCCCTTTACTTATGACACAGGCGCACGCTTGGCACTATTTTGTTGATGCACGTGCGGCTACTGCGCACACAATTCACAAACACAGAAAATATATTTTTTTTTGGTTTGGACTGGAGTGTACTTTGGGGGTTACAGCACCCTTTAACGGTCAAGCCAGCCGGCCCTTTACTTATGACACAGGCGCACGCTTGGCACTATTTTGTTGATGCACGTGCGGCTACTGCGCACACAATTCACAAACACAGAAAATATTTTTTTTTTTGGTTTGGACTGGAGTGTACTTTGGGGGTTACAGCACCCTTTAACGGTCAAGCCAGCCGGCCCTTTACTTATGACACAGGCGCACGCTTGGCACTACTTTGTTGATGCACGTGCGGCTACTGCGCACACAATTCACAAACACAGAAAATATATATTTTTTTGGTTTGGACTGGAGTGTACTTTGGGGGTTACAGCACCCTTTAACGGTCAAGCCAGCCGGCCCTTTACTTATGACACAGGCGCACGCTTGGCACTACTTTGTTGATGCACGTGCGGCTACTGCGCACACAATTCACAAACACAGAAAATAATTTTTTTGTTTGTTTTGGATTGGAGTGTACTTTGGGGGTTACAGCACCCTTTAACGGTCAAGCCAGCCGGCCCTTTACTTATGACACAGGCGCACGCTTGACACTACTTTGTTGGTGCATGTGCGGCTACTGCGCACACAATTCACAAACACACAAAAAATATTATTTTTTTAGCACTTGGGGGGAGCACCCCTGATGGACAGAGCACCCCCTGGACAACACTACAGCACCCCTTTAGGACTGGGACACTGCACAGGACTTTGGAGTGGACACAGCCCCTATGGACAACTGACTGCACAACACAGTCCAGCCAGCCCCTATGGACTTTGAAGTAGTGGACACAGCCCCTATTAACAACAGCAGCACAGCACAACACAGCCAGCCCCTATGGACTTTGAAGTAGTGGACAACAGCAGCACAGCGCAGCACAGCACAGCACAACACTACTCTGCACTACACTACACTACACTACACTACACAGCCCAGCCAGCCCTAACTCCCACCCTCCCTCTTCACTGCCCACAGCCGAGTGAGAAAATGGCGCCGACGCGGGTAGCTTATATAGGATCCAAAACCCGCGAGACCCGGAAGGCGGGATGATGACGTTTTGCCTCGATTTCAGATCCGAGTCAGGCGGGAAAAGTCGAGCCTGACTCGGATCGGCCTCGGATCGGGGGGGCTCGGGGGGGTTCGGATTCCAGAAATCCGAACCCGCTCACCCCTAATATATATATATATATATATATATATATATATATATGTGTGTGTATATATATATATATGGTACTTGTGTACTTTATGGACTCATTACCTTATTACAGAGAACTTTCGGTGAAAGTTGTCCCCTCGCAGGCTCGCTGCGCTCGCCACATGGTTATATTCCCTCTCTGTGCTCACTTGAATGGTAGGGAATGACGCTGGACACTTAATAAGGTAATGAGTCCGTAAAGTACACAAGTACTATATATATATATATATATATATATATATATCTGTCAGTTTGGAAACCCCCCTTTCAAAATCCTGCATTTGCCACTGTGCCCCTTTAGCGCCTGAGCTGCTTTAGTATTACGCAAGTGGGCCCTTAGTGCCCCTGGCCGACACTGGTTTCATTTTAATGTTTAAGATCTTAATGATGTTAAGTCACTTTACATACAGTAGAATTGTCAGACAGTCCCTTAAACTGTGAAAAAAAATAATTGCTTGACTCATAAGGAAATATAATCTTATTTTACTGATTGCAGCTAGCATTGTGCCAGTGTTTGTTGTATTTGTGTGTGGGAAGCATCAAGCGGATTATGCTGTGCGTGAAACGAGGGAGATATTAAGTGCTCTTTAGTCTTTACATCCACTTGTGTGTCCTGCTGTTCCTGAAAAGAGATCCACTCTGCAGCTCCTCGCCAGTGTCTGCACTTCTACGTGGAATATTTACTATGGAGCTGAGAATATACTGTAAATTGGATGTTAAATGAAAAACAGGAAACCGGCCATTTCTATTTGTCTGTTTTATTTGTGAAGGTAATGTATTTATCTGGTATTTCCAAATACTACAGTATAATAAAATGTTTCATGGTATAATCAGAATGATGGCTATAAGCTAAACAACATTCTCAAGCTACAATGCCAGTATGAGTGGTCCAAAATAAGCGCGGTCTTTTGAATAAAATATGGCTCTTCTCTAGTTCTGGTGTCACATCAGATGGAAATAGTGTTCATTCTTGCACCCTGCACCTGTCACATCAAATGCAGTTCCTCTTTCCTGCCTGGGGTGCCTCTTTGCTCTGGTGCTGCAACAAACTGCTGAGATACAGACCAAAGTGTGCTAGATACACCAAAGCAGAGAGCGACACCCCATGCAGGAAAGAGGAACTGCACGAGCTGTGACAGGTGCAGGGTTCTAGAATGAACACTATGGAAATTCGTCAACTCCAGAAAACAAGAAAAGATGTTCGCCGGAACGATTTTATGTTGCCCTCCCAACATAAAATCATTCTGATGCCCCTGTGCACAGTGAAGCTACAGATGTAGGGTAGCGATTCCTGAACTTTCGTACTTTTTCCTAAATTTAGCATCTTAGCCAGGAGCAATGGCTAAATCTTTATACACATGATGCTGATAAGTATTGCCTTACCTTCATGATGGCTGTGTGGATGTTTTTTTTTGATGTTGCAATAAATTACCTTTTTTTTTTTTACAAATGGAGATGTGCTGGTCTCCTGTTGTATGCTCTCACAGGCTACTTCAAGGTGTATATCACATTAATTTTATTGGCACCAGACACTGCACTTTAGCATACATGAGTTTAGGCCTGCACACATACAGGCACATAACATAAAATAAACAAACAAACCTAAAAGTCTCAGCACTTCTCGTGCTAATCAGTCAGCAGTGGCTTACAGCCACAATTTGGGCATGCTCTCACAGCATAGTCCTTGGACCCTCCAGGTCCTGGCACCCTAATGCCTATTGCCTGGCCAGTTTGTCCAGCATCAGGAGCCATGAGCAACAGGTGTGTGAGAGTTTTAAACCCTTCCTGTGCTCCAGTGATTATTCCAGCTGGGTCTGTGTAAATGTGAAAACCTGGAATGGCACACCTCCACTGCTAATGCAAAATGCACAGGCTTCACTCCAGCCTCCCTTGGAGGGAGCTGATTCCACCAGAATGTGGGCAATTCAGATGAGAGACAATCCCTCTCACCACACATCCCTCCTTTTGCTTTTCCAAGCTTGGGGAAGCGCACATATTCATTCAGCCTTCTGAGCATAGTGTTCTCTGGCAGAGGAGCAACCATCAATTTTTAGCGGACACTGGGTTCTGCAGACAAAGTTCCTCAAAGAGAAAGTGCGACATCTGAGCGGTCTAGCGGTCTTGCTGACAAGGTGTCCACCAGCGGAACTTCTGTAGGGCCAAGCAAACTAGAGCGGCCCCCAGGAACCCGAGGTGTGCCGGTTTCCAGCACATCGATGGCAACATCTGTATTGGGCATGACATCTCTGCCAATATTTTTCTCTGGCTGTAACCGGACAAAGTGTTGCAGATTTCTTTCCTTAGACATTAATTGCACAGAGGTTCGCTCTCTAAAGAGGACTGGCCATGCTTTTCCACTCTTCTCCCTTTTCGGAGGTAGGGTCTTGGAGACTGTACATTGGCGTTGTCTCTGTGGTTCCTTTAAGAGCTCAACAAATCCTTGGAACTTGAGTCCCAATATGATAGGATAGGGGAGCTTAGGACCAACCATGGCGACCACCTCATAAGTGCGCCCCTTTATGGAGAGGCTCACTCGAACTCGGGAAAACTTTTCTGTGGATCCATGAATGCTGAATAATTCAACTAACCCTGGCACCTTTTCTACTGCCCTGGGCAGGACAGCCTCTGAGATCAGTGTTAGGTCACTCCCTGAGTCTATAATAGTTGGGAGTTCTCGGCCATTCAGCAACACAGTTTCCCACATTAACGGGGGTCTGGAAACTAGGGGTACCATCGTGCAAAAACTGGGGTATGTAGCGCCCATACTAGCAACCCCACATTCCATAGGCTCTGTTTTTCTGGGACAGTTCCACCTTATATGACCTGGGTCTCCGCACTCATAGCAAATGACCCTAGCATCTCCAGTGAGGTTTTCTTGAGGATGGGTGACAATCTGGGTCACAGGCCAATGGGGTGCCATCTTAATGGGTCGCTCATTCCCTGGTTTCTTTTCTAGCATTTTTGTCATATTTCCTGCAGTCTCATACCACTCCAACACTTTACTTAATTCCTCTAGATTTTGAGGAACAGTGTGTATGACCCAGCGCTGCATATTCCACCCTAGGGTTCTTATACACTGGTCAACAACCACCGTCTCTACAATCTGAGTGGTATTGTGGTCTTCTGGCTGGAGCCAACTCCGCCCCTGTCTGGAGAGTTCTGCAACCTGCTTCTGAATAGGGACCCCTGGTAGTAGGGCCCATTCATGGAAGTGCTGCACTTTCCCAGAAGAAGTGAGACCTGACCTGGCCAGAATAGTACTTTTGGCTAGGTCATATTTCTCTGCATGAGCAGAGGACAAATCAGCATAGGCTTTCTGAGCCTCACCAGTGAGATAGGGGGCAAGTCTAACAGCCCAAATATCTGAGGCAGACATTTTCTTCAGATGCCCAGCACCTGGTGTGCCCATTGACTGGGTCACTAACTAACATTTGTTCCCCTGTCTTTTGGTGAGAGGCCAACAAATTTACTATAGTGCGAAAAACATCCTCCATTTTTATAGTAGGAGGGGTATGTACATGTGTAGGTGCTTTTAGATAGCAAGCCAGCTTACACAAATAAATATATCTCTTTCAGCAAAGCAATTGTAATCACGTTTAACACAGAAAAAGAAAACACTGCTTTTATTTTCCTCCAGCAATGCAGGGGTTAAACAGAACACAGGGAAAAAAACTGGCTTTTACTCTTCCAGCACTGCAGTGCTTAATTAGACCTCAGTAATATGTGTGTCTTGCTCTTGCTCAGTCAACAGGTGAACTTAATTAGACAGCATACTAGCTGGTGCAGATACTAATCAGCATTTGTTATATCTCAAGCACATTAGTAATAACAAAGCAAAGTAAAAAAAAATTTCTGAGTACACATAAACCAAAGTTTTGCACAGCAAGTAACAGTGTAAAGCAGGTTACACATTGTCCTTAATATTGAGGTTTTTCTTGCTCACCAACCATACTGACGTATATGAAACGTTCTGCCTTGTCAGTTATTTTGCGACGCTAGAAGCGACAAAGCAGTGAGAGGTCCCCGTACGGGCCACCATATGTAACACGGGGTATAGAAATGAGGAATCCAAACAGGCAGGTACTCGGTAAAGCAGTGTCTTTTATTGGCACCAGACACTGCACTTTAGCATACGTGAGTTTAGGCCTGCACACATACAGGCACATAACATATAATAAACAAACATAAAAGTCTCAGCACTCCTTGTGCTAATCAGGCAGCAGTGGCTTGCAGCCATAATTTGAGCATGCTCTGACAGCATAGCCCTTGGGCCCTCCAGGTCCTGGCACCCTAATGCTAACGACCACCCCCAGCCTATCGCCTGGCCAGTTTCTCCAGCATCAGGAGCCACGAGCAACAAGTGTGTGAGAGTTTTAAGCCCTTCCTGTGCTCCAGTGATTATTCCAGCTAGGTCTGTGTCAATGTGAAAACCTGGAATTGCATACCTCCACTGCTAATGCAGAACGCACAGGTTTCACTCCAGCCTCCCCTGGAGGGAGCTGATCCCACAGGAATGTGGGTAATCAGGTTAGAGACAACCCCTCTCACCACACTATATAACAATACAAATAAATTGGTATTCATATTTTGATCAAAACATCATATGTAGTGCATAGTACTTTTTGACTCTACTATAAATTCTTCAGGTAAAAGAGCAGGCACAGCTGAGGAGCTGCAGAGTGGATCTCTTTCAGGAACAGCAGGATACACAAGAAGATGTAAAGAGCACTTAATTTCTGGCTCATTTCTCTCCCAGCATAATCTGCTTGATGCTTCCCACACACATACACAACACACACTGGAGTAATGCTTGTTGTAAGCAGTAAAATAAGTCCTTATAGCCTTATGAGTCAGACAATTATTTTTTCACAGTGTAAGAGACTGTCTCACAATTCTATGCCTCAGCTGACTTGCATTGCTTGACAGACTAAGGGATCCTACTTAATAGGAAGAGGAAGGTCGGAAATATACAAAATATTGGATGTTCTACCCAGAGACAGGGCATAGCCTTGTGGGGCATATTTATTATGTCCCAGGTTTTACCCACAAAAATTATAATTTATTATCTCTGCATATACGAAAAGTAGCCCATAGGTTACAATGACTGACGGTACATTTGAAAATGTGGGGGACTGATTCTCCAATTGAAAACAGAAACCACAGCAGGTATCTCAGATATCTCCTGTGGTCACCCCAACATTCATACAGTATTGGCAGGGGCATTTCAAGAGAGGAGGGGGCCCGTGTGCAGTCTCTGTCCAGGGCCCCCTCCTCACTCTCTCTACGGCCCTCTGCCACACCTGTAGACTCTGGGCACTAGGCTGTACAGGACATGCGCAGTTCACCGGGAAAATGGTGCTGTGGACATTTTCCCAGAGTTTTCCCTACTGTGTATGAGCAAAACATCGGGAAAATGGCTGCCATTTTCCAAGCGATTTTGACAGCGCTGGCATGGGACTCCAGCGACAGAGACGTAAGTATTAAAAAGATGGGTGCAGGATGGACCCAGGGGCCCATGTACCCTGCACCCATTACAGAAACGCCCCTGAGTACTGGGGATATTTAATTCTATCAAAGGATACCAACAGATTTCTCTGGTAAAAGCTTAGGCCTATTTAGCAATGATCGTAGTGGCATAAGTACTACGGAGATATCTCCTGTTTTCAATTGGCAGTCATCACAGCCATTCCCATAGTTTACTATGGTGATGGAAAATTATAACAAGCTCCAAAAAGCTTTACTTTTAGTTAATGTACATGCGTTAGCTAACGTCTAAATTCAGTGCGTCAGATGAGTTAGGAGCTGATTCAGACACGCTCACTAGGAAGCGATCACTCGTAGCTGGCCGATTTTTGCAATCTGCGCATGCATATGCATCGTAATGCGCGTGCACGAACTACTGCGAAAGATCGGGAAGCGCTTGCTCACCCAGCATAGACAGCCCAGTTGAATGAGTGACAGGAGAGGCCGTTTGTAGGTGGTAACAGGGGCAGGCCACTAGAAACGGGGGAGTGGAGGTACGAACGCAGACGTGCGTGTTTCAACGCCGTTTCAGAGGCATGCATAATTAACAGGCAGCGTCATAGTACTTGTCACCTGGTTGTGTTTCACACTGAAGTGATCGCAGCGCTTGAGATATAGTCAACCTCAAGCGCTGCGAGCACATCCGATGGTGCTCGATGTGCCAATGTTTTCATGCACTTCCAGGAGATGACGTGTGCAAGTGGGCGTCTTATGAATGTTTGTTACACAAAGTGATCGCACGCCAAGACATAGCCTTGCCGTATGCATGCCTGCCTTGGTGGGCGTGTGCTGGATTTGCATACGCTGGGAGCGAGTGAATGCATCTAGCGAGTGGGTCTGAATGAGCTCATTAGATCAAAAGATGCTCATTGCAAGTTTTTTGCAATGCACATACATGCAAAAGACGATCACATCCTGGCGATTGTAACTTAATACAAATGCCCCCAAAATATTCTTTATTGCAGCGATATTCTATAATAACGAATGTTAATTTACAGGAGCTGCACTTTTTCGTCAATATGCCCAAAGTGAGCAGTATTATAGATGAAAAACATAATACAGTGAAAGTAAAAACCTATAATGCCCTAGGTAGCATATCTATAATGGGAGTGCTGACACTAAAGGATATCACGAAGAGGGAACCTGGAACATGGTAGCGGCAGTAAACACTTAGTAGCGACAACATTGCACAGGGAACTTCCTTCTGTCCAGAGGCAGGCTTTATACCCTAAGGTAGCAGATCATATTTGGACAGCATTGGGTAAAGGGTAGTCAGGTGATGTGAACTGTCATGGCCGCATCCATGACGGCGACCACAGTAGGGCACGACACACGGATGTCCACATGGCTCTAAGAATAATGCTCAGTGCGTCACCCACCGCACCTGGCGTCTGACCACCTGAGGGATCAGGGGAAGCCGGCACCGCGGTGAGTAACGGCCGATCCTAGGCCGCAACCTGACAATGCTGCAGTTTAGGAAATGTATCTCTGAACAGGGACGGAACTACCGGCGGTGCAGCCGGTGCACTGCACCGGGGCCCGCCGCAACATAGGGTCCACACTGCCTGTATGACTGCTTGCCAGGCAGTCATCAAGGCTGTGACTGACCCAGCCAGCAGCTACATGCAGGGGACTGGACAGAGCACAGTGCACTCAGGCTCAGCACTGCAGTGCACTACTGGGTAATAACTCCCAGTAGTCTCTGTAGTAGTGTCAGAGGAGCATGTGCTGAGCTCTGATTGGAGGAGCCCATCACATTCTCTGACCCAGCAGCAACGCAGACTCATGTGTGACTCGTGAGGCTGTGAGGAATCTACCCTATGAGGACTGCTGCTCTGACTGCTGCTGCTGGTGAGTACACTGTGTGGACACTACAGGTGTCATAATGTGGGGGTTCTACTGGTGGCGTAATGTGGGGACTCTACAGGTGGCCTAATGTGTAGGCACTACAGGTGGCATAATGTATGGGCAATACAGGTGGCATGATGTGGGGGTCTACAGGTGGCAAAATGAGTGGGCACTACAGGTGGCATAATGTGTGGGCACTACAGGTGGCATATTGTGGGCACTACATGTGGCATAATTTATGGGGAATACAGGCGGCATAATGTTTGAGCACCACAGGTGGCATAATGTGGGATAATGTGGGAGGTACTACAGTTAAGCATAATGTGTGGGGCACTACAGTGTGACATAATGTGGGGAGTACTACAGTGTTGTATAATGTGTCGGGCACCCACTGCATTTCCCTGTCACCAACTGCCTATGCCCTCTCCCTGTCACCCTCTCACCTACTGCTTTTCCCTGTCAATACTGCCTGTCACCTCTACCTATCACTATCTCCATGTCACCCACTGCCTATCCCCTCTCTCTTTCACCCATTGCCCGTCAACTATCCCTGTCACCCACTCTGTAACCCACGGCTTCTCCTTGTCACTTCTCACCCTCTCCCTGTCATCCACTGCCTCTTCCCTCTCCCTGTTACCCACTGCCTCTCCCTTCTCCTTGTCACACACTGCCTTTCACCCTCTCCCTGTCACCCCCTGCCTGTCACCTCTCCCTATCACCCTCTCCCTGTCACTCTCTCCCTCTCACCCACTGCTTTTCTCTGTCACCTCTACCTATCACTCTCTCCCTGTCACCCACTGCCTGTCCCCTCTCCCTTTGACCCATTGCCCGTCAACTATCCCTGTCACTCTCTGTCACCCACTGCTTCTCATTGTCAACTCTCAGCCTCTCCCTGTCACCCACTGCCTCTTCCCTCTCCCTGTCACCTCTCCCTGTCAGCCACTGCTTCTCTCTGTAACCCACAGCCTGTCACCTTCTTGCCTCTCTTTGTCTACCTCTTGCCTCTCCCTGTCACCCTCTACCTCTCTCTGTCACCCACTGCACTTTGAACTTTAGGTATGGAGAAGGAGGGAGGCCCAAAGCAAATTTTTGCACCTGGGCCCACCACTCACAAGTTCCGCCACTGCCTCTGAACATAGGTGCATGTAACGAACATCAGGATGATGTATCAGGTATAAATAGTTTAGGGTTTTGTGGTGGTGCATGTAAAAAGATATAGCTGGGGATAGGGGTTACATAATTGGGCATCTAGATGTATATCTGTGTATACATTTTTACCATGTTTCCAGTTTATGGCAAGACTGAGTTGGCATGAAATGTAGTATGTAAGATTAGGCAGGTTAACACCTCCCTTCTGGGCTGATTGCTACAGTTTATAGAAGCTGGTTTTAGCCTCTTTCTTATGCCGAACATAGGCCCTCATTCAGAGCCGCTCGCTATTTGCGGTCGTTCGTTCTAAAACAAGGGGTGGCTATTCAAATGAACCGTTCGCTAATTGCAGTCTGTTCACGCCTCTAAGTCTGAACGAGCGAGCAAAACTTGCGGTTGTAATTTTGAAAAATACGCCCCCTTGCCGCTCGCACCATACATCATGTCCGCTATTTATTAGATTAATCGAGTACATTGAACAGCGTATGAACTGCTCGCTATTCTTGTGGCTGGTTCTTTCAACCGCTAGTTTGCGAGCAGTTCTGAGTAAAAAAAAACCAAGTGCATTGGTCAAAGACACTGCTGTATTAATTATGCACTCCCTTAAAACGCCCGTTTTGCCCTTTAAGCACGCCTGCGTTCGAATTCCACACCCCCGTTTTCAAGCACCTTCCCCTGTTACCACCCACATACGCCTCCTTCTGTCACTCAAAATAGCAGGCATTCGCTATATAGCGAACAAACGATTTTCGGCCGCACTGACTGGTTCGCGCATGCGTATTAAAATCCGTACGCATGCGCAGATGTGGGAACATCGGTCAGAACGAACGAGCTGCCGCTTACGAGCGGCTCTGAATCAGGGCCATAATCCATAATGCATTTGTTTAGTTTCTGCCTTGTTAAAGAAAAAGTGGACTTATCTAGGAAAGCTATGTGTTTGGAAGTCCCATGAAAGGGAGAAGGACCATTATATTCTTAAAATGTTAAAAACTCCCATAAGCAGTTACTGTACAAGCTTTTCATTTTACTTTTGTTTGAGTTTTCCCGTAATTCTGTACAAGTGAACAGAGGGACATTTAAAGAGTGTATGTATCTGAAATGACAAAGCATTTTAACTATTATCTTAAAAAAAATCACTGAAATACTTGGTTTAAAATTAGATAGGCAACAAAAAAAAACAACATTTATAATATGGAGTGAAATTATTTGGAAGGATATGGCAATTTTAAATGGCAGTTTTTCTTGTGCTCTGTCCCTAACGATAATGTCTATGACGCACTGGAGTACAATGGGGTACTTTGGAGAGGAGCCATTCTGTTTCCTGATGACATCATAATGTCTATGACGCACTGGAGTACAATGGGGTACTTTGGAGAGGAGCCATTCTGTTTCCTGATGACATCATAATGTCTATGACGCACTGGAGTACAATGGGGTACTTTGGAGAGGAGCCATTCTGTTTCCTGATGACATCATAATGTCTATGATGCACTGGAGTACAATGGGGTACTTTGGAGAGGAGCCATTCTGTTTCCTGATGACATCATAATGTCTATGACGCACTGGAGTACAATGGGGTACTTTGGAGAGGAGGCACTTCTGTTTCCTGATGACGTCATACAAATTATAGTGCAGAATAACAGATAACAGGAACATTGTGCCTGAGGCAACATATACTGTATTTCGAATTATGCTTTTTTTTTTTTACTTAGACAGTTCAATTCCCTGTTGGAGGTTTCAATGTCCTTTAGCCCAATGCATATTAGATTATATATGGAAAACTTAATTCAAACAAGAATCCATGGCATTTACATTCCTCACCTCTAAAGCATGCATGCAGTGAACTGGAAATGTATATTTTAAAACTGAATGAGGAAAAAGGAGATCCATTCATCTCAGTGTTGACAGCATTTCCCCTCCCTTCCTCTCTGGCCCACAAAATGCTTATGCATAATTCTGTTACCTTACCAACATTACACATTAATGCATATGGATGCTATGTTCAAGACATTACCAGCATTAACCTGTTGCTATGAAGTAGATTCATATACTGTCAAATTACCAGCATTATAGTTACCTGTCAGTTCACATGGCTGCACAGAGAGTGTGTGAGGGCAGATTAATGCAAAATATAAGCATCTTCATAACAGGAGCTGTCTGGAGCTGGGTCTTTACGCCAGCCTCCCCTGCCCCTGGCTAGATGGTGGCCGATCCCCTGTGACACTTCTTCCATACTGAGATCTGATACAGACTAAAACTAAATTGCTTTATATAAAATAGCTTCTTATAACATTCAGATCCATGTGAAAGATTGATTAACTTGTCAGATCTACATATGTCTGACTTACTGTTTTTTTAGAATGCAAATACAGATTTGAAATCCTCATTTAAAAGACACTTACATGCAATTCACAGCATACATGGCCAATAACATCTAACATAATAAAACATGTTTTACAGCAGTGTCCAGGAAAAATATATACCACATCCATATGCTCCATATGCTTGCAACGGTCGATAGTAGCCAAGGGGAACATAGTCAGTCAACATTGGAGTGTGACCCAGAGGCGTCACCGGGTCACCGAAGGCGAGTCTGGTCAAAAAGGGGGAGTTTCCTAAATAAAGGGGCATGGCCTCATGGGGGATCTTGATAAAATCACTCTGGGGGCAGCTGAGCATCACCGGAGATGCTGGGCTGCCCCCGGAGACTGGGCAGTCTGCACTGTTGGCTGCTCTTCTATGACAGGAGAATGTCACACTGCAGCACCTGGCTCCTGTCACTGCAGAGGAGCTGACATTTTGGTGTCAGCCCCTCCTCACTGTTGGCTCCTCTTCTATGACAGTAGCCGGGTGCTGCAGGAGAATGTCACACTGCAGCACCCGTCTCCTGTCACTGCAGAGGAGCCGGCATTTTAGTGTCAGCCCCACCAACTCCTTGTGCAACAGAGCGTACTAACATCTTGCCTGTGTTCTGACAAATACCAACTCTTCGTGCAAAAGAGCATTCTAACACCTTGCCTGTGTTCTGACAAATACCAACTCTTTGTATAACAGTGCGTCCTAAAACATCTCGCCTGTGTGCTGAAACAAGGGCCTACTCCTTGTATAACAGTGCGTCCTAAACATCTCCCCTGTGTGATAAGCAAGTGCCTATCCATTGTGCAACAGAGTGTATTTACATCATTACCTGCGTACCCAAGTGCCCCTTGGTGTGCAATTGTGCTTCTGGACACCACACCGGTGCATATCATCAGCGCCACACCTTGTTGCAACTCTGCGTCAAATCACCCTCATTTGTGTTCCATAACGAGTGCCACCTCTCAGCGCTATTGTGCGTCAAAAGACCTTTTCCAGTGTACAAGTTTCAATTTCCTCATTGGTGCCATCTACTTCTTACAGAAGTAGATCTCTAGGGCCACTGTAGTAACTTCTCTATTCCTGTGGGTACCAGACACCTGACCAAAGGATTGCGACCTGCCAGCTGGGTGCAACTAAACCCGTATCCCGCTTGGAGGGGTCACTGGAGAACACCTCCCAGCTGGTTAGACTCCGCACCATTGGTCAGATCTTGTCAACGTCTGGTATTCGTGGATGAGGAGATCTAACATACAGACCCCACGCCTTTGATTCCTTCCTCAGCCCGGGACCTCAGCTTTCATCCCCTCAGCAGGGGATTCCACACAGCCAGTCCTGACAGTTTGCACAGGCCCAATGGAAGCTACAGGTTCCCAGGCAGCAGGGGTATTGCAAGACCTTGATTCCCAAGAGGCGGCTCAGCGTCAAATGGGGCAATACCTGCAAGAGGTCTCCGGTCAACTATTGGCTATACAGGTGACCCTAGCTATGCTACACCCTTCACCGGCTGTGGCAGCACCGACTAATCCTCCTGTTCAACCTCCGAGATTCAGCCCCCTGATTGTCTCGTCTTCAATTGGCGTCCCCAAAACGCTTTGATGGGAATCCCCGCCGATGCAGGGGGTTCATCAACTAGTGTGAAATCCAATTCAAATGTCTGCCACAAAATTTTCCGACTCCTAGGTCAAAGGTGGCATACATCATTTCCCTACTGATTGGAACTGCATTGGACTAGGTTTCACCACTATGGGAACGTGCTGATCCTCTGGTTTCTAATTACAATACGTTTATTGCAACTTTCAAAAGAATTTTCGATGAACCTGGCCGTACTGCCTCAGCATCGGCTGACCTCCATTGAGTCCGTCAAGGAACCTGTACTGTAGGACAGTAAATGGTCCAGTTCCAAACTATCTCCTCCGACTTGAAATGGAACAAGGAAGCCCTTCAGCATTTCTTCGCGGGCTCTCTGAGAAAATGAAAGACGAATAAGCCTCTCGAGATATTCCAGAATCCTTTTCGGAGGTAGTCTCATTATGTATCAAAATCGACTTATGGCACAGGGATTGTTTGGCTAGCATAATGCGAGGGGACCGTTTTCAAGATCATTTCTCTCTAGAGGCCCGTCCTTCTTCACCAACCACCAGTAAAGAAGAACCTATGCAGATCAATAGGTCTCACCTGTCTTCGGCTTAATGAAACCCTCAGTTCCAAAACAAACTATGTCTATAATATGCGGGTCATGTTCTAAATAAAGATTGTCCTCTTCTTACGGGAAACACCAGACCTTAACTGGTTCAGGGGGCATCCAGTTAGAGGTTTTGCTCAAGCCATCCCGTGTAATGGATAGTCTATTATCGGTATCACTTCCTTATAAGAACCGGACAAAGGACTTGGAAGCATTAATTGACTCTGAGCTGCAGGAAATTTTATTTGTGAAGCCTGATTAATTCTTTAGGTATTCTTTAGGTATTCCGGTGTCTCCACTGCTAAGCAAGCTACAGTAGCCCTCTCTGGAGTTGACAGCAGTATTATTTTGGGAAGCTTTCTTCTATTTCTCATACAGTGTCTCTTCAAGTTGTCTTCACCGGGAAAAAAATTAATTACTAGTGCTTCCTAAAACATCTTATGATTTAGTCCTTGGCCTTCCCTGACTTAAAAGGCATAATCCTACTTTAAACTGGTCAACTATGCAAGTCCTCGCTTGGGGTGAGAGTTGCTTCCATCAATGTCTCTCCCGTGTACTGCCTGTATGGACCCAGGAAATTCCTCCAGTTCTTAATCAAATGAAAAAACTCTCTATTCCTCGCTTGCCGTAAGCATACAAACAGTTTGCTGATGTTTTCAATGAACAAGCTGTGGACCAATTGCCTCCCCATCGCTCTTCTGACTGCGGCATTGATCTTGTTCCTGGAAAAATGCCTCCTCAAGGTCTTATTTACCCCTTTTCTGTGCCAGAGATGGCAGCCATGTCTGTTTACATTAAAGAAAACCTTGCTAAAGGGTTCATCAGACCATCATCTTCACCGGCAGGAGCAGGTTTTTTCTTTGTTGAAAAAAAAGACGGAGGACTCAGGCCTTGTATTGACTACAGGGGACTCAACAATATTACCATTAAGAACCGGTATCCTCTACTGCTCATCTCTGAATTGTTTGATAATGTCCAGGGAGCCTGCATCTTCACTAAATTAGGTCTCCGTGGGTCTTACAATTTGATCTGCATCAAGTGCGGAGATGAGTGGAAAATGGCGTTTAATACGCGTGATGGTTACTTTGAATATTTGGTGATGCCGTTTGGTCTTTGTAATGCCTCTGCAGTCTTCCAGGGTTATGTCAATGACATTTTTAGGGACATCTTGTACAAATTCGTGGAATGTCTATCTGGACGACATATTAATCTTCTCGAAAGACCTACAATCCCATCGACGCCAAGTCAAGGAATTTTGTCTCGTCTTCGTGTCCATAGTCTTTACGGGAAGATTTCCAAGTGTGCATTTGAACAGCCCTCCATTCCATTTCTAGGGTACATCATTTCCGGAGGTTCTCTACAAATGGATCCAGATAAATTAAAAGCTATCCAAGATTGGCCTCAACCAACATCATTGAAGGCCATCCAGTGCTTCTTGGGCTTCTCTAATTATTACAGAGATTCATTAAAAAATGTCTACAGTGGTATCACTGATCACAGCCCTCACTAAGAAAGGTTTGAATCCGTCTCGATGGCCATCTGCAGTCATAGCTCTTAAGACAGCTTTTTCTACAGCTCCGATATTGTGTCAGCCACAATTGGATATGCCTTTTATTCTGGAAGTGGACACCTCTTCGGTAGGAGTTGGAGCAGTCTTGTCACAGGTTGCTGAAGACAGGAGGAGCCACCCTTGAGGGTTCTTTTCATGTAAATTTTCCCCAGCAGAAAGGAACTATCCCATTGGAGATCAGGAGCTGTTGGCCATGTGCTTAGCCTTGGAGGAATGGAGACACCTATTGGAAGGGGTGAAGTTTCCATTTACCGTAAATGTGGATCACAAAAATCTGGTATACCTCCAGACTGCCCATTGCCTGAATGTCAGACAAGCTCGCTGGTCTATCTTTTTCTCTCAATTTGATTTCGAACTCCAGTTCTGCCTGGGAATTTTAAACAAGAAGGCTGATGTGATTTCAAGATCCTTTTTGGCACCTCTTGAAGAGGAGGATCAATCCTTAGTTCAAACTATATTAGATCCTCTTGTGTTTGCTCCCACTCAAGTTGTGTCTCCTCCCCCTGGGAAAATTTTTGTTGTTCCTCATCTTTGAGAAAAATTGTTGACTTGGGTACCATGCCTCACTCTTTGCTTTTAACTCAGGTATCCTGAAGACATTTAAATTCCTCAGACGATCATACTGGTGGCCTACCATGAGAGAGAATGTTCAGAGTTTCATCATATCTTGAGCCAAAATGTGCCCAACATAAATCAAGTCATAATAAAGTTGTTGGTAATCTGCGACCTCTACCTATGCCCGAAGCCCCTTGGACCCATATTTTTATGGATTTAATTTCAGAGTTACCTCCTTCAAAGGGGTACAATACGATTTGAGTGGTAGTGGATCGATTTTCGAAAATGGCCCACTTCATTCCTTTAACTGGCCTTCCGTCTGTCCCTCAGATAACAAAGGTGTTCATAAAAGAAATCTTTCAGATCCACGGCTTGCCAAAGGAAATTGTTTCCTATCGTGGAGTGCAATTTGTGTCAAAGTTTTGGAGGGCTCTGTATGCATCCTGTGGGATTAAATCAAAGTTTTCATGTGCATATCATCCTCAGACTAATAGCCAGACTGAGAGGGTGGACCAGGAGTTGGAAAGTTTCATCAGACTCTTCGTGTTCTCTTCACGAGATGATTGGATCAATTTATTGTCCTGGGCAGAATTTGCTCACAATTTTAGATATCATTCCTCTTCTGATTCCACTCCATTTCTTACAGTTTATGGTAAATGTCCATGGGTGCCTTAGTTCCAAGAGTTAACATCAATAGAAGTTCCTGCGGTTATGAGGTTGGTCAATTCATTCTCGACCTTATGGAAGGATGTTCATTGTTCTTTGAAGACCTCTTCTAATTACAAAAAAATTTGCTGATCGAAGACTTCTCACTGTTCCTCTTCTCAAAGTTGGAGATAGAGTGTAGCTCTCGTCTAGGAATATTTGGCTGAAGGTTCCTAGTATGCCCGTCGCTTTATTGGACCATATTGCATCTCAAGATTCATCAATCCTGTGGCCTATAAACTAGAACTCCCTCCTCAGCTAAGAATCTCTAACACCTTCCATGTTTCTGTACTACGACCACTGATTCTTAATTGGTTTCAACAATCTCCACCCAAGACTCCTCAAGTACAAACTTTCCAGGGGGTGTAATTTGAGGTACAAAAGATTCTTGATTCTGGCATCGCTTTAATTGCCTCCAATATCTAATCGATTGGGAGGGGTATGGACCTGAAGAACGGACTTGGGTCAAGGCATCTGACGTTCATGCTCCTCTATTGATTCGAGCTTTCCGCAGAAGATTTCCTGAGATGCCTCGTGGGTGTCCGGAGTCCACCCTAAAAGGGGGGGTACTGTCAGGTTGCGGCCTAGGATCATCCTTTACTCACTGCAGTGCCAGCTTCCCCTGATCCCTCGGGTGGTCTGATGCCAGGTGCAGTGGCGGATGACGCGCTGAGCATTATTCTTAGAGCCATGTGGACATCTGTGTGTCGCGCCGTGCCTTGGTCACTGTGGTCACCGTCATGGACGAGGCCATGATAGTTAACATCACCTGACTACCCTTTACCCAATGGTAGCATGGTAGTGGTCAGCTGACACTGTCTACCTATGATCTGCTACCAGAGGGTATAAAACCTGCCTCCGGACAGAAGGAAGTTGCCTGTGCAATGTTGTTGCTACTTAGTGTTTACTGCCGCTACCACGTTCCAGGTTCCCTCTTCATGATATCCTTGTTTCTACAAATACCAACTCCTTGTGCAACAGAGCATCCTAACGTCTTGCCTGTGTGCTGACAAATACCAACTCTTTGTGCAACAGAGCATCCTAACATCTTGCCTGTGTGCTAACAAATACCAACTCTTTGTACAACAGTGCATCCTAAACATCTCACCTGTCTGCTAAGAAAGTGCCTATCCATTGTGCAACAGAGTGTATTTACATCATTACCTGCATACCCATCTAGTGCCCTTTGGTGCGCAATTGTGCGTCTGGACACCACAATGGTGCGTATCACCGGCACCACCCCTTGGTGCAACTCTGCATCAAACCACCCTCATTTGTGTACTATTACGAGTGCCACCTCTCGGCGCTATTGTGCGTCAAAAGACCTTTTCCAGTGTACAAGTTGCAATTTCCTCATTGGTGCCATCTACTTCTTACAGAAGTAGTTCTCTAGGGCCACTGTAGTAACTTCTCTATTCCCGTGGGTACCAGACACCTGACCAAAGGACCGCGACCTGCCAGATGGGTGCAGCTAAACCCATATCCCACTTGGAGGGGTCACTGGAGAACACCTCCCAGCTGGTTAGACTCCGCACCATTGGTCAGGCTTCGTCAATGTCCGGTATTCGTGGATGAGGAGATCTTACATACAGGCCCCACACCTCCAATTCATTCCTCAGCCTGGGACCTCAGCTTTCATCCCCTCAGCAGGGGATTCCACACAGCCAGTTGTGACAAACACAATCTGACCTGTTAGCTATGGGTACTATGTGCTCAGAGGAGGTGGGCCATCTGCTGGGAAAAGGTGGAGCAGCTACTGCAGGGACTGCCCAACCTCCGGACCTCGGACAGATCTTGTTGTTTCCAGACTGTCCTGAGGAATCCCGGATGAAGGTAACCTTGTCATACTAGTATTATATAAGCTTTCATAGAACTGAGTATTAATGCTTGTGGAGGCTGCAGGCAATGTCAGAATTTCCATGAAGCAAAGCAAATCGAAGCTAACAAACAAAAATCTTCCTACAATGGCACAATATATTGTATATTTTCAGCCTGTACACATTATACAATCATCGTATAGATCACTGGCAGGGGTTGGATATGGGATCCCGCCGATCGGGATGCCAACAGTCATATTCCCGAAAGGATTAGGTAAGTAACCTAATTTGCACATCATAATTTTGGGCACTGCCAAATATGTATTGCACTACACATGTGTATTTTGAGCTGCATGTACAGTATCTGTCACGCTCAGAGCATTCAAGTTAAGCTTGCCTCATTGAGTGGCATAGTTATGACAATTACCACAGCAGTATTAAGAATGCCTAATCAACCCTTAGTAAGATCAGGCTGCAGCCTATATTAATTGTAAAGGACCAAAACAGATTTGTTCTGAATACAAATGTAAACATTGGTAGTGGTGGGTACTCTATAAGTGTCTTAGTCATACGGATATGCCCAGCTATATCCTTGCTGCTGGCGTGGCAAATTATGCCACGCATAGCGCTAGACGCGTGCCCGCGAGCAGATACATGCACTGTGCACACTCCTCCATAGGAATGCATGGAGCCATAGTGTACAGTAGGTGCGTGAAATCACATGGTGCGATGCCTGCGCACGTTTTTGGTGCAATCAGCCACAATGTAACTGGCATCTGTACTTGCTTACTTTTAATGTAAATGAGCCCCGTTTTTAAGTTTTGCATACCATGTGTAGTTGTCACTGTAAAAAATCTGCATTGGTCACAGAATTTGCACAGATGCCCAATAAGTCTGCTCTTTAGACTATGAACCCACTAACACAAGACATTCTACAATATCATATGTGTGACTGTGAATTATAAATATGCTTCACTCCAAGGCCGGACTGGCCACCTAGCACTTCTGGCAAATGCCAAAAAGGCAGATGACCTAATGGGCCGGTCCAAACTGAAACCTGGCCGAGCAGCTCCGCCTCCCAGCACATTGCTCGGCCGGGACACTGCGGGGTATATTTATTGCAGTGCAGGTTTTTAGACGTGGAGATGTTGCCCATAGCAACATTATTTATCACCATCTAGAAGATAATAGCATAATCTGATTGGTTGCTATGGGCAACATCTCCACTTCTAAAAACTTGCACTTTCATAAATATACCCCTGAGAGTTGGAAGCGTGTGGCGAGGCCATACCTCCTTTGCACAAGTGAGATTGACTACGGCGCACACACAGAGATTGTTGCCAGGGCTGGTCTGGAGTCCCAGTCCATCCCTGCTCCAATTTTTAGCACCTAAAATGATCTACCCTACCTCTTTACCATCAACGAGGTTCATGACATTTGCCATCCCCTGTAATGCAGCACATATCCTTGGTTACACAGCCAAGTACGGGTGCCGCAGGGGCAGCGATGGTGTTAGCCCCATGGACCTGCACCCTGGTTGGTGACACCACTTGCATAACTCTAGTTACATCCCTGAAAATCCTTAAGTACACAGCCACTCAAGTAACCATCAGTGTGCTTCCTCTATGGCGGAAAGTGATGATGTCATCACAGTGTTGAACTGACCTGGCATGGCCTCAGGGAGATTGCTAGACTCTCCAGGGAGTCAGGAAGATCTCCACTATTTCAGGGAGTGTCACTGACATTCATGGAGAGTCAGAAAGTATGGTCTTAGCCTAGTGTGGTCGTAACTCTTAAACTGGGTAGTACACACGTAAAGATTTTCTGTCCAACTATGCAACTAGTTGATAGGTTGGAATGAAAATCTGGTAACGTATGGGAGTAAATGATGATCAGCAATTTGCTCCTAAATGCCAGAAAACAGATGAAAATGGTCATTCAGACAAGTTTGTTAAATGTTTGATCTAAACAATTTGTTCAAACAACAGTTTTTGTCCATTTTCCGGTGTTTGGGAGCAAATTGCTGATTGTCATTTGCTTTCATACCTTACCAGATTTTCATTCCAACCAATCAACTAGTTGGATGGTTGGACAGAAAATCTTGACGTCTGTACCCAGCCTTAAGGTGCCTATCCACTAGACGATTAAAATGAGAGATTGAACGATAATGATATCGATATCGTTCGATAATCATTTGAATATCATTTGAACACCGTTTGAAAATGTGGTCTTTTAGACATCTATATCGTCAGGTTCAGCATGTTTGCAGGTGATTGATTGTGCCTGCACTGAACGACATATAGTTCAGTGTGGGTACCCTGCAGTGTAGTGAATGACTGAACGATAACGATATCATTATAGTTCAGTCTTTTCACTGTTGGGTAGTGGATATCCGCCTTTAGTCAGGCCCTGGGTAGAAAGTAAAAACCTTAAATACTCCAGCACAAGTACATATTCAGAAGTGCAGAGTGGGAGCCTATGGAGTAGATGAATAAGTATCGCTGGGACTCCCTCACAACATGGCCACACTGTGGGCTGCTTATGTGGTATTTATACTAATGTGCTAGATTTAAGGTTGCACATACTGTATTTTAAGATGTGTGTAATATAAGTGTGGGGAAACATATGTGTGCAGATACATATTTCAGCATATATTTTTCATTGAACAAAAGAGTTGATTTTTTTACATTGAACTAAGAAATGTACTTAAAAGTACTGCAAACCAACAGCTTTAGTTCATGCTACACATTGTATTGCGATCAGTAGACACATTTCACACATATTCTGTAAATAAATATCATGTTGTGCAGCCAGTTGATGTAGTTTACTTTTTACTTTGATGTCTACTTCTTACATACTTGTGAAAAGCCTGACAGTTTAATCTCAGGAGGAGTTGTAGACAGAAAAATAAAAGGCACAGACACGATGTAGACGTGAAGAGATAACTGGAAGCCAAAATATGCAGAGTTTACCAATATGGTGTGGTTCATGTGGGAACTGGAATCATTTTGACATATCACTTTATAGATTCATGTGAAAGAAATGCTGCTTTTCTTTTATTGTAATCTGATGAAAAAAACTGTGCAGAATCAACTTCTGAGATACCACAGCCTACAATGTTATCCTACAGCACATGGAAGAGAAAGTAGCACTATCCCTAAGAGGTCGCTGCATGAATCCCATAGGGCCTGATTTTAGAATATAAAAATGTGACTGTTTTATACACACAATAATGCGTTTGTACCCTTACGTACAACTGCATGTGTCTTGATATGTAGCCTACAGATATATCCATTGTGAAGATGTGTTAATTATCATCAACACAGAACATAAACAAAGCCATAAACATTAACTTACTTCACACCCTGCTCGTTCAAGCTTGGCTCCAACCTAACCAGTGGATCACAGTGAGTTCAGCTGTACATCACATATCTGCCAATAAACCATCCTACTGGTTAAGCAACTGGGGTGTCTGTAGTAATAAGGCATTCTGCTGGTGTATACATAATTCTGATATATCAATGCACCTGTACAGTACACATGCATTTACAACTGGTTATGGGCCCAGGCACACAGGTATTAAGTATACAGGCCCCAGGCTACTAGTACACCCACAGCAGCACACTGGTGCCATCTTAGGCACATGCATGACACAGACTGCTACAGGACACAGAATGAGGCTAGCACAGTGCTTTCAGTGCAGTGTTTGAGAACAGAGACTGATTAGTGTACAGAAGCTGCATAAATATGGCTGCAAGAAACATACACACAGGATCTACACCCATGATGGGGTATATCAAGTTAAATGATGCAGAGAACTATATAACTTGGAAGTTAGCTATGGAAATGCAATTCAAATGTGAAAGGTTGTGGAAGGTTACAGTAGAACCAGGTGCAGATCCAAGCCCAGACAACATAGAAAAAGCCATGGGAACCATAGGCTTAAGTGTAGAGCAATGCATGTACTCTTTTATACATGGGAAGACATCAGCAAATGACAAGTGGACAGCATTGCAGACAGCATACAAAAATGGAGGTCTCATGAGAAGAATTCATTTAAGACATGTATTGAATAACACAAAGTATTGTCATATGCAGCAGTATGAATCACTACATTGACAAAATTATGTCAGTTTGTGAGCAGTTAACATCTGTTGGAGTGCAAGAAGATGAAGATGGTCAACAGACATTTGAGTGCAAGCAAATGAATGTGAATGATATCCAAAGTAAGAAATGCAATGGCAAAGATGAATCAGCCCTGAGAGTCACAGATAACCACAGAAAGGACTGTTGGTATATCGATTTAGGTACAACAAGACATATCAGCTGCAATGAGGAATGGTCCGTTATGGTAACCAAGTGTGACCCAATCACAATCAAAGGATTTGCAATGCAATGCTTACAGCTACAAAAGTTAGAAAAAAGCCCACTTGAAAGTTGGGACAAGAGTTAAAGTAACAAAAATCCAAGACATGCTTTATGTAGCAGAAAAAGGAAAAAACTTATAGCCATCAGTGTTCTTGAAATGAGAGCTCAGAGTTCACTTTACTAAAGAAAAGTGCATTGTGCAAAAAGAAGAGAGACAGTGGCAGGTGGGGAGTTCGACTGGGGTGGTACACCTGTCAAACCGTAACGAAGAGTCCTAAAGCGAGCTCAGGGAGGACAGAAACCTCCCGTGTAGCTTCAGACACAAGTGGGAAAATTTTACTAAAATTAGAGTTTTCATAAGTGGAGATGTTGCCCATAGCAACCAATGAGATTCTACTTAACATATAATAGCAACTTCTAGAGGATAATAGCTAGAATCTGGTTGCTATGGGCAACATCTCCACTTCTAAAAACTCTCACTTTAGTAAATTTACCCAAGGTTTCAACAGTTGTACATCCTAGATCAGAGGTGTAGTATGTATCCATAGTGCCCAAAGCATGTGCATGCTAAGGCACTCCCCATGTCCAGCATGTGGAGTGATGTTAAAAGGAAATAAAATGAAACATCAGGGAAGTATTGGATTCTGCCCATGTTATGGTCCCTTACTAGATACACAGTACTGTTATGTTATGATGACAACTAAGTCACAGTAACTAGAATTCTAGCATAGAAAATTTGGTCACCTTGGATATGACAGTGTTCAAAAGCTACAGGATGGACACAGGAATGTCAGTGACTAACTAATAGAATCCCATATGTGAGATCTGCATAGAAGAAAAACAAAGTCTTCAATTATTTTCCAGAGCTACAAAACCACTTGAGACAGTACTTTCAGATGCATGTGGTCAAATGGAAATAAAGGCAATAAGTGGATAGATGCTTTTTGACAATAGTAGATGACTTAACAAGAGTGACACGTATACTTCATAAGATAGAAATCTAAAGTAGCTATGGAAATTACAGACTACAAAAGACTTGTAGAAAATAAAACCAGTCACAGACTAAAGACACTGACTCTTTCTTAAGAAACTATGAAATAGTGCATCAATTGACCATTGCTTATACCCCTGAGCAAAATGATGCAAGTGAACAAACAAACCATATACTAATGGATAAAGCAAGGTATATGCTGAAGGAGGCAGGCCTAGACAAACAGTTTTAGATGGAAACTGTGTCCACAGCAGTTTATTTCAATAATCATTCTCCCACTGTTGCCCATAAAGATATAAAACCTACTGAAGCATTGTCATAGAGAAAAACGAGTGTAAGACATCTCAGAACTTTTGGATGTACTGCTAACGTACACATACCAAAGGAAAGAAGACTCACACTGGGTTCAAAAGTGCATCATGCTCAACTATTGACATGAAAGCAAAGGCTACAAAGGCTACAGATTATGGAATCCAATTACCAAAAAGCTTGTCAAATCCAAAGATGTTATATACAAGGAAGCAACACAATTTGTAGAAAAGCTGGAATTTGACATGAAAAACATGTATGTGTAACTGGACATGCCAGCAGCTGGAGATTAATCTGAACCAGAAGTTATCAGTGTGGAAGTTGAACCAAACAAAACAAGATCTTCATCAAGATCATATGTCGGCAGACCACCTAAGAGGTAATATGAGAAACTTGCAAATATTACATTTATCAAGCCACAGGATATTTGAGAAGCACAGTCAAGATCCAATTGGAATGAGTGGAAGTCAGATAGTTAAGGAAATGAAGTCGCTTGATGACAATGACCCATTGATCATGGTTAAAGGCCAAGCCAATGCAAGACAGTCAAAAGTAAATGGGTGTTCTGCAGAAAAGTGAAGGCAGGTGAGAGCATTACATGCTACTTGGCCCAATTGTTTGCAAAAGTTAACACCCAAAAATCAGGGATTGATTATAGTGAGACTTATTCTTCAGTGGCAACATACAGTACCTTATGACTGCTTAGCGCTATATCAGCCCTGAAAAATATATTGCTGTAGTTGCTATACTTCGATTCAGCTTCCCTAAAGGGTGACCTGACGGAAGAAATATATGTGAAGCTGCCAGAGCACTATAGTGAAAAAATATTCAAAAAAGGGGAAGTCTGCCTCCTTAAAACGGCATCATATGATCTAAAGCACAGAGGTCAGTGCTAGTACATTAAATTAGAAACTGTATTGTAAGAAATGGTCTTTGAACAATCAAAGATGCATCACTGCCTTTTCCACAAACACATACAGAAGAAGTTCATTATCAGTGTCGTATATGTGGACGACTTGCTATCGGCAGGCCAAATAGAGCACTAACAAGATGAAGGGTTACTTGGACAGATGTTTAAGATGAAATACCTGGGTCCAGCACTTTATCTACTTTCTGTAAGGATAAATCAAAAGTTATCATATCAGTCCACTAACAAACTTACCTTGAAAATGCACTCGAGAAATATGGCATGTTAGATGCCAAACCAATAAGCACACCCATTGATAAAAGTACAAAGTTGACCAACGAGGTGTCACCTAATGATTAAAAAGAACCTGAGACAATGAAGAATGTCCCATATCAAAATGCCGTTTGATACCTAATGTAATATTGCTATAACTGCTAGCCTCAAGTCTATAGATTTCTTCTCGACCCCTTGACAGCTCTTCTTCCCCCCCCCAGTCAATAGATCTCTCATTTCCACTCTAAAGCTCTCACTGCCCCCTCCAGTCCATTATTCTCTCCTGTATTTTTAGTTGTGACAGCCTGGCTTCTCTTTTCTGTGCACTCTTCCTATGCTGCTCACACAGGAAGTGAACACAGACACTTCTGAGCATGGGGTTGACATTGTGGTCGTGCTGCTGCCTAAAGTCCTCGCATATTGCTAAAATAATGATTGAAGTAGTCAAATTTAGTAGTAGCTGTCACCCCAACATCTTGGCTCACCCACTCGTGCCTCCCCATATCTGGCACCTGGGGCACAAGACCTTCCAGCCACCCCCCAGCTTTGCTCCTGCAGGCTATGCATGCTGGGTGGGCCCCTGAAGCTGGCTGATCCCTTAACATGTTAGATAAAAAAACCCTCTGCGCTGTCTCAATCCATATAGCAGCAGAGTCAGTGGTATCTAGGACCCAGGGTGGCTCAGCAGGAGGTCTGACTTTTGACATGTGCTACTGTGCATGCATGCCCTGTTATTGTATCTTTCCTCCCTAGCATTCCATGTATATACATGTGCCCTCTGATACTACCAGCAATACAGAGCCTTGCAAATACCGCAAGTACCCTGTACCACCACTAATTGTGTAGATGGGTATAGTGCCACTGACACATTTTACCATGTTACCACATGGTGCACTACAATGCCGTCTTACCACATCTTATCACACAGCGCACTACAACACCCAGAAATACCCCTACACTTTAGGCGAAATCCAATACCATTGTTGCACCTGTTCAACCCTGTCTATATGTTACCTTGTTCTACTTGGATAAAAAAACCTAAAACCTGGTTAAGCTATACCATGTGTGAACTAACTGACACTAGCACCAATCTGCAGAGCAACTCACTTAACATCCTGTACACCTAGGTCCCAGTGTTCTCCCAGTGTACTGTCTGTGGTTATATACACATATTTACATCATACCATCTATCAAGTTACGGACCCCAGTTTCCTTCCCTGGTCACACTTCCAATAGTTCACATGCCCAGGTGCACTCTGTTATACTCTGCAAATATAACATGTTTCTTTCACCTGTACCACCTTATAGGAGGCCCAGTCTGCAGCTATGTCTATACATGGGCTGGTTAGCCAAGTACTGTTACAATACTTACCCAATAAATTACTGCTGGATGTAGAAATGTTATTTCCTGCAGTAACCCATTTGTTGTATAAGCTTAAATGAAAAAAACAACAACTCATTGCTGGCAACAGGGATTTTTTAAACTGATAATTAGCTCATAAGCAGGGTCTGTTTAACAATGGGGTGGGTGGAGCTGCAGCTCCAGGTCTCCCATTAAAATAGGCCCACAGGATCCAGTCAGTGCAGTTCAGCATTCCAATGCCCTGCCCATTCACCTCCTGACCGGTGGATCCGAAGCCCTGCTAATCACCCCCCCACCCTTCCCCCATTGGTGGTTACCTGAAGCTCCGCTTCCATGCAGCCCAAAGGGCCATCCCTGGCCAAGCTAAGCTCCGCCTCCAATCATGCTCAGCTCCACCCCCTGGTCCATCCACAGCTGTGTCCCACGACTTGAACTAAAGCTACAGTCATCTGATGGCCCGCCCACTCACCCCCCACACAGCACATCCAACCACCTTCTAACTGTGAGTTGATAGAGGAGGCGAGAGATAGTAATAAAGTGCACAGCTCCTGCACTGTACGGAGAAGGAAATGTAATGTGCAGTGTTTTAACTTAAAGACCGACACATTCTGCTTGAGTGATTGCAAAGCAATCGCAATGCTAACTCACGCATGCGCATTGTGCTGCATATGCATGCGTAGTACGCACCATCGATCGATTTGCGTACACTGTTGCTATAGTGATTCATGCTGAATCAGGGTCTATATTCAGTGATTTCAGAGTCACTATATAGGAGCTGCTAAACTGTAAAGGAGTGCAACACTATATACCACAGGTTCTCAAGGTCGGTACTCAGGACCCCCAACAATGCGTGTTTTCCAGGTCTTCTCACACAATCACAGGTGAAATAATTAGCTCCATCTGTGGATGTTTTGAAATGTGTCAGCGAGTAATGAATACACCTGTGCTCCTGCAAGGTGACCTGCAAAATATGACCTGTGTGGGGTCCTGAGTACCGAGTTTGGGAACCTCTGCTTTAGACTATATATTTATTAAATATTCTTAGCACCTGATTTTTTTTTATTTATTTGAACTTTTAGTATATAATGTGGTAGACATCTTGGGGCCATTTTTAATTTTCTGAATGTCCAAAAAAATGAACACAATCTTGACTCAGAGTGAATATGAATTTCATGGGACACAACTATTGTTATAAAAGCATGGAGGAAGTTGTTGATGGGAGATATATATGCCCCAGGTTCCTAGCTTCTGTGTGGTAGGCAATCAGTTAGTTAGCAACCTTTATTGCCAGACCACCTGTGAGAGGCTGATAAATATGTGTCAGTTTCTCTGGTAAGTCTCTGCCTGGGAAGCCGGTTGGAGGCCTGCTTAGAGACACTGTTACTATTTGACGTAAGTTCTGTGCTTAGTTGCTGTTTTGGGTGTTGGATACTAGATCCTTCAACCAGAGAGAGGGAATTTTTTGTTTAGGTAGAGCCGGACAGGCTACCAATTATTTTTATGATTTTGTTTATTTTGCTGCACAAATAAAACAGGCTGCGGTAACTAGTATGAATGCCCTGGGCCGGTGTTATACTGACATATACAGTGCTTTTTTTTCTATATAAATAAGTTCAAGAATGCCCAGTGGGGGGATGTGGGTGGACAGGGGTGGGCATCAATTGATGTGTAATCATTTTTTTTCTAAATGCTGTCAACATTTGGGTTGTTGGGTTGGGAGTTATTTATTTAGATCGGGTGTTATAACATGTCAATCTATCATATAATGTATAAAACTGTACAAATGAAGAAATATACAGATGAGTCCTTCCTTGTCTTTGCTGCAGTCACGCCAAACAGCCCCTGTCGGCACGCCTGGTCCTGTGAGACTCTGCTAGTGCTGGAAGATTTTTTGCATCTTTTTTTTGCCGAAAATGCGTCTAAGTCGCAATGTGTTGCAACTAGAACGCGACACTTGTAAATCTGTGTGCAACTGAGTCTCTGAATCAGCATGCGAATGGCTACGATACAACGGCCGCAGCTTTTTACCACACCAAGTTCTGTCTACGCAATCAGTCGCACACTGATATACAAGTGTCACGTATCAAATTAATTAGCACAATCAGAGTTGCATAGGACCTGGCGACTCACTCACGCCTAGCATATCTTGCTGCATGGCGTATTGAGGCTAGATGTAAAAAAGAAAAAAAATACTGTACCCCACAGTAAACTCCACACCATATCATATCATAAGCGAACACATTGAACATGCCAGATCCACATAAGGAGATGTAGTTAAGTTACCGATGGACGGGATGCCGGCTAGGGTTAGGGTTAGAGGCAGAAGGGGGGAGGGTTGGCATAGTTACATAGTTACCCCTGTCGGGATACTGAGCATCGGGATGCCGCAGTCGGTATTTTGACAGCTGCATCCCGATTGCCAGTATTTCATACCCAACCTCACATAACATACATTGAACATGCCAGATCCACATAAAATAGATTGAAAAAGTCAAATCCACATAAAATACATAGAAAAAGCCAGATCTATTTATCTTAACATTCTCACAAAATAATTTTTATAAAATATATATTTTATTGGATCTCATTTTTTTTATTCTGTTTTTTATTCTGTTTTTTAAAAATGTACCCTTTAATGAAACATTTTTCTAAGTATAGCACCTCTATTTGTCCCGTCTGCAAATTTGTTTTCAATTCTAAGGGCCCTATTTACTACATTCCACATTTTAAAATGCAGATTGTAGTGTGATATTACCGACTGAATTTGCATGAGGCAAATTCAGGCAATATCACAGTGATTTATTAAAGTTACCTTGCAGGGACAGAGCATGCGATAAAGCTCTATCCCTGCGAATCCCCTCTGCAGCCTTATCACTGTATTTTTTTTGGAACAAATACAGTGGCAAGGTGCCCACGCATGCGCAGACCAGCCACCGCTATCCCCCCACAATCACGATGCAATCGCAACTGCCCCCCCTCTCCCCCACGGCCCCTCACACCCTTCCCATTAATTTCACTTACCTCCGGTGATCGGTGCTCTGATGATGTCCTCCGTGGCTCTGGTCAGCTGGTCTCCCATCCTTCACTGTGGCCCGGTCAGCTGACCGGGTCACAGTGCAGGATGGGAGGCCAGCTGACCGGAGCCATGGAGGACATCACCGGAGCACCGATCACACCGGCCCTGGACTCAGGTAAGTTTTTTTTTTGTAGCAGTGATCAGCTGTTAGAGCAAAGCAGGAGTCCGGTAACCAGGGGAGACCCTGGATAACGCCACCTCCATGTGACATTATTATCACAGGGCTTTCCCCGGTGATTTTTTCACAATTTATTTTTAGTAAATCTCAGGCAGATCATATTTCCCATTACAATTATTGGAAATGCGATCTGATTACTAAAAATATGTGATAATTAGGGCTTGGAGTAGAATTTTACGAATTCTACTCCAATTGCCCTTTAGTAAATTTAGGTGATACTAAAATAATGTGAAAAGGGTGTGAAAACATCCTTTTTCACTTTAATTTATTAAAAATAATGTTAATAAATAGAGCCCTAAATGAGGTCCATAGTGTGTGTGACAGTTTGATGTTGTCAAAGGGACAACAATGTCGACATTCATAATGTCGACAGCTATGATATCAATACTATTAAAATACCATCAGGCAATGTGTAGAAATTCTCAGAATGTCGACAGGTAAAATGTTGACATTGTCTGAATGTCAAAATTAGGGTTAGACTGTGGGCAGTCACATGACCGCCAGGACCCAAAAGACACTGCTGGAGCTGCTGCAGTTGTCGGAAGCAGGTAAGTCACACTGGGCCACCAGGGACGATATGTTGACATTTTAACATGTCAACATTTCATCACTGTCTAAATGATGAATGTTGACATGATCAGTGTTGACATTATGACCATGTCAACTTTCTCATGGCAACATGATGAATGTCGACATTATGGCTGTTGACATATCATACCCAACCCGTGACAGTAATGCAGTTATAGGATTTGGTCCCAGGTAGGTCCAGGACATTAAAGATACTCCTCTTCTGACTATAGTATATTTTATTCTGATGTTTTGAAAGAAATATGAGGTCCTAAAAAGAACCCTGAAGTGACGATTACTTCCATGCATTCCAAGGGCTCATTTGCTTTGGGAAATTCCTGTGGCATCACAACTGAAAATAATATTCCAAATGCCTAAAAATGCATATAATACAGTATACATATCACTGATTACTATGGCAAAGTCTCTTGCCCGTTCCCATCTGAATCTATAAGCCAATTTATGCGATATGCTCTGCATGTTCAACTCATGCATGGTTCGACCACAGGAGCTCATTCAGACCCGGACGCTAAGCTGCGCTCTCACGCAGCTAAAAGGGGCCGGGTATGCAAATACCGCGATCGTACTGTCTGGTGGAAGGACGCCCTCTATGCCTTAGAGAGCAACGGCAGGGCGAATGCATGCCAGTATAAAGACGCCCACCTATGTTTCTTAGCACACGTCATCTCCAGGAAGTGTATGATTAATCAGAACCATCGAGAGCCATCGGAGCGGCACGCAGCCCTTGAGGTAGACCCTACTCCACAGCAAGCACTGCAATCACTGCAGGCTGAAATACAACCAAGTGACGTGTACAATGACGCCTCCATGCTAATTATGCACACCCATAAAACTCTGTTTTGATGGCCAGACATGCCTGCGTTCACAGCACCACTCCCCCATTCACAAGCACCTTCCCCTGTTACCGCCCACAAATGGCACTATTTGTCACTCAAAATAGCATCCAGTCTGTGTACTACGAGCGCATGATTCCCGGATGCAGTTCGCGCATGCGTACCTTGATGCATATGCATGCGCAATTGTGCGATAATCGCCCATAGCGTGCGTTCGCAGCTTAGCAAAAGGGTCTGAATCAGACCTACAGTGCAATGTACCAATATAAATAAGTCCTAATTGATCCAAATTTTTTTTTATCTATTAGATACATTTTCAATGGCATGAGGTGTTAGGGTGCTTTGAGGCATGTGGTTTCCGATGAATACTTTTACAATCCAGGGCTGGTGTACGGTTTCTGAGTACCCTAGGCAAAGATTCACCTTACCACCTACTTGCTCCCCCCAGCCATCTACATAAAAACTCACACGCTATTTTGTGTGTACATTGGACAGTAATAAGCCACACATAAGTGTCCCCAATACATAATATGCCACACAGCTGTGCCACCAATACATATTTTTGCCAGACACCAGTGTCCCAATACATATGCCACACATCAGGGACACAATACATAATTATGCCCCACATCAGTGCCTGCAATACATAATAATGCTGCACATTAGTGCCTGCAATACATAATTATGCCAGATATATATCAGTGCCACAATACATAAGTATGCCACACATCAGTGACTACACAACATAAATTATTTATTGCTTGCTGATAAATGTGAGTCAGGGCCCAACCATAGAACATTTTCAAACCCCCCCCATTTCCGCCCCCCACTCCTCTGGTCCTCAAAGACAGTAAACCTGCTAGCTACAGTATAATTACTTTTATTTTTTAATATTCTGCAGCATACACCAGCAGTCCCCTCTGCTGATATATATACGTATAGTGGTCTTGTGTGATTGTATAAAAATAATTACACTAACTACACACTGAACCCAAAGCTTGCTGAGCTGACTTACCAGCATTGGCTCAGGCTGTCAGACAAATTGGATAACATTTGTTAATATTGTGCCTGATTCAGAGCTACTCGCTGCTAGCGAGCGCTCACTGATAGCGAGCGCTCGCTCTGAATCAGGGCGGGTATTTATTTATTTTTTTCTTCAGGCCGCTCGTTAAGCTGTGGATGACCACCCACAGCTTTTGCGAGCGGCCTGGAGAAGGTCGCGATTATCGCGACCATCGGGCTTGCGAGGGGACCCTGTGGTAGGGTCTCGGCTCCCGCAAGCCTGAGTGGACTTCCTGCTCTAATAGGGCAGGAAGTCCACTACTGACATCACTAGTGATGTCAGTAGGGCCGCCCACAAATGGCAGGCTCTCCTTTGGGAATGCCTGCGTTTGCTCAACCACCCCCCCTACCCGCCTACAAAATGGGACGAGCTGTCAATCAACATCGACAGCGAGCCCCAGAGCGACCGAACTTCAGTCGCTCACGCAGGGGGCAAACATCGACCCGCTTTCGAGTCCTGTGCGCTTGCGAGCAGGTCTGAATCAGGCCCATTGTTCTCATCCATCTCAGCTCAGCCCCAGCAGCCAGGCAGTCCTACTCCTCATCTTCTGCAAAGGAAGAGGAGGAGTCAAGGCAAGTAAAGAGCCAGCCAGTGGGCGCTCCCCACACTTGTATACAGCACACATCAGAGAGGCCTGCGCCACTGACAGCCGGGTTGATGGAGCGGATAGACCATGCACTGGCAATGCCAGTAACTCGAGGTCATGTGTGGGGTGAGATGACAGTGGCGGATAGTTAGACCCAAGGCCACCGCTAACACAATGTCCAAGAAGAATGTATCTTAAGACATCCTTAATGTTTTAGTTCAATGAACTCGGAAGCACCCTCCAGTGGCTGGCACCCTTAGGCAGATGCCTAATGTTGGCGCCTGCCCTAGTACAATTGTTACTCTATCCAATGCAAATAAACAGATAAAGCATCATATTAGTTCAATGAACTCGGAGGCGCCCTCCAGTGGCTGGCACCCTTAGGCAGTTGCCTAAAGCTGCCTAATGGTGGCGCTGGCCCTGATACAATCATTACACTATCCAATGCAAATAAACAGCTAAAGCAGCATATTTAGTGGTAAAACATTTAGTAATGCCACACCTTGATTTGATTGCTGAAGAACAGAATGTGCTAATGTATTATTCTGCTTTACAGTCTTGTTTTGTTGAACTGTTAAGAGTCTTTGCAAGACAACAGTCGCTACAACTGGAGTTTAAGGCATAACAATATAAAAAGTATACATCAAGATTAAAAAAATCTGATTAACTGTCACTTGAGAGGGGTTTTGCAAGTTGAAAATTGCATAGCTTTCTTTGCACACTGTTAACTAAAGGGATTCTAGATTCATTTAGCAGCTATCCTTGTTCTTTCAACGATGAGCAACACTGTCAGAGAATCTTAATTACACTTTAAGTGGGATGCAAATGAGTTGTGACACTACATCATTTCACATGAAAGGTTCATTACTTACATTACCTGGCACAATGATGTTTCCAGCATACTAGTTAGAGAGCATGGACACAGTTAACCCCTGCTGTGTTTGCATACAGTACCGTGACACTAGGTATAAGCTTCACACATCAGGAACAGTAAGGTGATTCTGTCATCATGATTTTATATTTTCTAGCTGAATAGTAAGTCATAAGTAAGTGATATATCATATCAGTTGTATTAGAAGCTATATGTTTACCACTGCTATACTATATGAATCAGGGATGTGCAGTCAGGGGAGGCAGAGTATATTTATACATGTGTGCCTCCCCAGCCATTGATCTAATTGATATTGATCGATGCATGCCCCACATGTCAAATATATGAACGATTGAATGGTTTTTACAATCATTGTCGTTCAGATCTTTAACATAATCTGACTGTGTGTATGCAGCATAAGCATGCATCCTGATACAAATATATGCCAGGGTACATTATATATTATATATATATATATAATGTATCATTCTTTATATTTGTTACAGAGATGCTTGCTTTTTAGTTTTGTCTTTTCATATTTAACTTTCTTTTCTTTGTAGCTGTTTCCTAAAGCATGTAGCAATCTATGTATATGTGCCTCTAGTTCTCCCCAGGGGGTATGAGGAGTGGGGCGCATAGTGTTTTTGGTGCCCTATGATAATATAACAAAGTATACACTTATTATCTGTATAACCAGCTCCATGTGCATAACTTCCATAGATGCAAGGGGTGCAGCTGCTATAGGGCCCAGAGCTGAGGGGGTATCTTCCTTGTCAAAGGTACATGTGTTATATACATTTTTCACAATTGAGTGGTACATAGGGGACTTACAAACTTTTGCTATGGGGCCTTCAAATACCTAGTTACTCCCCTGACCAGGTCATTACTATTTTACTTACCTCACAGGTGGGACCAAAAGGAACAGAAATTGCATATTTACAGGCACCTTGGCAATTGTATTTTTTTATGTGGCCAAAGCCTAAACACCAGTGAGTAAGAGGGTCAAGAGCCTTTCACATGCCAAGTGCCATGTCCCATACAGTTATCGCAGGGCAGGACAGGTGGTACATTTATCAATGTGATTTTTTTGAGTGGGTTTGAAACCTTTGCATATCGCTGCACCTGGCCGGTGATATTGTCTTCCAAACTATCAGATTTATTATGTACAGGCTTAGAAGTGTTAAAAACCATCAAAACACTACAAACTGCAGATGATGTGTGTCTTGTCTTCTGATTGGATGATTTTAACTTCAATGTTTTTATTGAAGGTTTTCTTACACGAAAACATTAATAAAAACAAAAAAGGGTAGGGGGTACAGAAAGAAAAAGAAGAGTAGGAGGGGGTACAGTAAGAGTATCAAATATCAAGACATAAATAACAGATAGCCAGAGATAGATTTAAGCAAGGGTACATCATCAGGGGCGTAGCAAAACCTAGAGACCCCATTGCAAAATTTCCACAGGGCCTCCCTGTGTAAATTATTTTGGAGCTTAAAATAACCGTGATTTGCATAGAACAGAGGGCATATAAACCTCTAGACAGGGATAGATGGAGTTAATAAAGTGAAAGGAGGGGTCATTTAGGATTGACAGTTGTCAAGTCACAGGAATAGGTTGTTTGTAGTTAAGAGTGGGAGTGGTTACTGGGCTTATGGGTAATGACTGTAGGTTATTTTGCCTCTTTGATTCTCATCTCCCACACTCCCTTCCCTATTTTGTCTTGTGTCGGCTTTATTTCATGGCAGGGAAAAAACGGCAATCTGTAAAGCGTTCATATTGCTGCAGTAGGAATGGTGCACACCCCTTCATGCACGGGTTAGGCTCATTTCACCCTACTGTGGTCAGCGGCACCTCCCATCCGGGTGGGCCGAACTGGTGCATTGGTATGGGTGTTGGATACCGTCTCACTTGCTGGAAAGGGCACTTACTATTAAAGGATACAGTAGTTGGCCCTGGTAAGTTGTAGACATTTTTTTTTCCTTTTGCCTAAGTCAAGCTGGCGCTGGTGGTTTGCCATTCTTTCCTCTGCCACCATACTCATTATTGTAAATAAATAAAGCTGACCTATTATTTTTTGAACAGCATTATCTTGGTCAGTGCCTTTATTTTTGAGAAAATATAGTTTGAAAGAATTTATGGTTACATCCATCATCTGACAATAGAGAGTTTATTAATTTTTATTATACATGACCTAATACTTGCACTATCTGCCTACTTGGCTGACATGCAGGATTAAATAAATGGTGATTAGCTTATAGTATGTATTACAAACTAAAAATATATATTTTCAAAAAAATTATATAGTCTTCCTAATCCTTTTTAGATTACATAATCTCAAAGCATTGATGAGATGGCTCCCCACAGGGTGTTAACAGGAACAAAATCCATTGTTTCTAAATTAAAATCTGCAGATATAGCATAAGGAGGTGTCTGAATGAGTAAGGTAACAGGCCAAAACTTGTTATATAGTCCTTACCTGAAGATGTTATTCAGATTCTTTTTCTGAAGATATTGCTGTTCAGGACCTTATTAGAAGATGTAATCCAAAGTCCAAATCAGTAGTCGTTATCCAAAGTCACTTAAATAAAGCAGGAGCTACTCAGAGAGTATCAATGTAGGACTACATGTCACTACAAAATGGCTGCCAGTAGCTTATATAATGCTGTGACCTGCATTATGACATCACAATGCATGCAGGCTGCAGCTAGAGATGGCTGTAGCTTAGATCAGCTCTATGCCCAGATGCCCTGCTTCAGCACTATGATGAGAATAGAAAAGTTGGGGTTCAGGAGATGGCAGTGTAACTTGGTGTAGGGAGGGGACCGGGCCCCAGAGGCAGCCTGAGCCCTTTAGCAACCGCACTCTTGCATACCTCCCAACATGACCCTCTCCAGGAGGGACACAATGCTCTGGTCCTGGACTTTCCTGGTAAGAGGTGGGGCTGCAGCGCAGTTGAAAATTCACATAGGAGAGCCACACCAACTGTCATTTCACACACTGCCAAACATCACTGGCTGGAACTCACTGGCAGTTGGTGTGACTCCCCCATTTGAATATTGGACTGTGCTGCAGCCTCACCTCTGGAGCCGCCACCAATCATAAATTACCAGGGAAGTCCAGGACCAGAGCATTGTGTCCCTCCTGGAGAGGGTCATGTTGGGAGGTATGCTCTTTGCACCTACTCTAGCTACGCCCTTGTACATTGTATAAGTGTAAATGTACAGAATATATATAAATAGGAGGGCACATCAGCAGATATACAGGAATAATAACACAGGACATAAAACGATAAGAGAGAAGGAACCTGAAGGACCCAGATCAGGTATCTTGCTGTGTGGACACTGGTGAGCATGGTGCAGAGGCATCTGATGGACTCATATGCAATTGCGTATTTATAATGGACACAGGGTGAGCGGTGCACTTGGTTCCAGGGGGCCTACACCGGACACACTGCACCCATATATAGGTCCGGCGCTCCCGTGCTGCTCCCTACCTTTGGAATGCTCTCCCTCTCCCTACCAGACTCTCCACCTCTCTACAAATCTTCAAACGGGCTCTCAAGACCCACTACTTCATCAAGGCCTTCCAGCTATCATCCTAACCCACTTCATGCTCTTTCCTCCCTATCTTTCTCTTCTGTGTCACGGCTGTCTGTCTGCCCCTCCCCTTTACAATGTAAGCTCTCATGAGCAGGGCCCTCTTTCCTCATGTGCTTCTCTTTACATTTTCTTCGACTCTTTACTCCCCATAAGGGCACCTAACACGTGACTGCCAACTCCCTGCTGCTTATTGTGAGTGTTTAATCGCTATTGCAGCAATGTATATAAATCGTGTCCTTGTCCTGCACTTTAATGTACTGTAAGTTACTTGTTTCTTGTTAACTTATTAGTTCTATGTACTATGTAAGGCGCTGCGGAACACTTGTGGCGCCATATAAATAAAAACAATAATAATAATAACAATAATAATACAGAGCAGCAAAAATCACAGGGAAAATGGTGGTGGCCATATTCTCAGTGACTTGCGCATGCGCAGTAGAGATGTTCCCAGGAATAATCCGCAGGCGCCAATTTCCTATAGACCGGCGCATGCACAGTAGATTCTGGCACAAAGCCAAAATCTTCTGCGCTGCCAGAGAGGAGGGGTCCGCACACAGGCCCTCTCCTCTCTTAAAATGCCCCTGCTAATATGTTTAAGGGTGTTAACTCCATCACCTTCAGTAACATAGAAATTACATGAGATACTGTACGCTTCATAAAAGGAGAAGAGGGCAATGTAGAGTATGGAACAGCAAAATTTGAATTTCAAAGTTGTACTGAATTTTAGAGATCACCTAAAACAAAGTAAAAGGTTTCTGGGATTTCCATAATTTATCTAAGCGGCTCTAGCTACAAACACAATTTGACCAGACAAATATTGTTCAGTTTTTAGAATAGAAGGGGAATACCAATTCAACAAAGCGAGAACTGGATCCAGGTCTACATCAATCTTAATTACTTTGGAAAGTATTACTGCTTTTCCATCTGAATGCCGGGTCGCAACCGAGATTTTATTCACTCGCCCATCCCGGATGCAACCCGGCTGAGACCCCATGAAGGCAGGCGGCACGACCCGGCAGTATTACTGCCAGGTCGATGACACCATCGGCATCACGTGATGAGCCAGCGCTTGAAGATGAGATTGTCTCCAAGTGCCGACTCTTCCTATGTAGTGAACGGAACCCAGTTCGCATCGTCCACACTGCACAGTAACTCGGTTTGCTGCGTGTACATGTGCATTAACCCGGGTTATTGGAGCACGTGTAAAAGGGATATAGGCCCTCATTCAGAGCCGTACGCTCTGAGCAGAGCGCACGCTCTGCATGAGGGCCGGGCTCCTTTTTCATGGAGCGTCCTCCTGGACGCTCGTATAGCTGTGGGTCACCACCCACAGGCTATACGAGCGTGCATTTTGATGGCCGCGATGGTCGTGACCATCGCGACCATCGAAATTGCGAGCCGGAGCCTGCGGTTGAGGTTTTCAACCGCAAGCTCCGGAGTGATTTTGGCTCTATCAGAGCCAAAATCACTCCCACTGACATCACTAGTGATGTCAGTGGGCCGGCTTCTGACGGGAGGCGTTCCCGTGGGAACGCCCCCGTCAGGGAGGCACGCCCCCGGCACGCCCACCAAAGGGGGCGTCCTGTCAATCAACATTGACAGCACGCCCCCTTTGATCGGACACAACGAGCGAAGGAAAGTCCTTCGCTCGTCGTGTCTGGCGCATGCGCACGACGGAGCTCCCTCCGTCGTGCGCATGCTCAGTGCAGACCATCGACCCACTTGCGAGCGTACAGCCGCTCGCGAGTGGGTCTGAATCAGGCCCATAAATCAAAAACCTCAACCCAAAAATTGCAAAGTGCTGGACATTCCCAAAAGCTATGAAAGAGAGTCCCGTCCTTCGAGCACTGGTGCTACCAATATTTTGAGCAAGATGACCACATTTTTTGCAATTTAAATAGGGTAAGATAGAGTTTATGGAGCAGTTTGAAGCGCATCTCAATGTTGTTAGTATTTTGAGAACTACGAAACAAATTACTGTAAATGCTTTCCCATTGTACTGTATGATTGGCTGATTTTAAAGCACTCAAAAATTCACGATTTCCAACACTTATATAAGCCAGCCGAGGGGGTGGGGTGATAATGTTGCAAACCGCGATTGGCTTGCGGCGGCCATCTTTCAAATTCAAAAATGGCGCTCCGCTGCCGAACTCTGCAGAATGGCTGGCAGGGACTGGATCCTCTAGGATCCCAGCCTGCCCCCAATGCCCGCACCACCGCCGGTTCATTTCTCCACTGCTGGGTCCAGCTAAAGCCCGCACCACTAACGCCCACACCTCTGCCGCCACTGACGCCGGCACCACCACCGCTGCTGATGGCCACACCTCTGCCAGATTCCCATCTGGCTAACTCCCCGCAGCTGCTACCACCCGCTACCGTTGCCGGGTCCTGTTGCCGTTGATGCCCGCAAAGGGCAGCCATCTTGGTGCACCCAGGTGAAGCCACAGTGAGTACACCCCCCTGCTGGAGGCACCTACTGAAGCTGTGCAACAAGTTGAAAATCACCTACCCTGGAACAATAGCTACCTAATAAAACAAACCCCAATTTAAATTTGCCCTGTACCCTGATTTATGCCTTCCCAAAAGAGAACAGCAGAAAAGTGGTCCTAATTGAGAGGTTCAGAAAAAACTGACAGTTGGAACTTTAGATTGTTCCCAAATCCTCATTTTTTATGTTTTTGCCTTGACATGCAGCACCGAGCGACAGTTCTACCTGCCCATGCCAAATTTCAGCTTGGTACTTCCAATAGCTTTTGAGGCGTAGCCCCTTAAACACCATGCCCCCTCCCCCCTCACGACTGTGCCCTTATAATGCAATTGCAAGGAGATATATGTAGTTTTGTTTGGTGAGATATTCATTGATTTTTGCAGTGGTTATGTAATTACTTGATATATCCAGAAGGTTGTATTCTTTACATTTAAAGAAATTTGGATTCCAATTTGTTGCATGTTGGGTATGAAAATGCTTGTTTAATAGTGATTTTCTCTTTGGTTTTGCCCTTAATATATCTGGCGGTTTGTAACCTGCCCAAAAGCATGCAGAAAAGCCATCCTTCTAAAATAAATTATGCAAAAGGTACTGTACGTAGTGTTACAATGGACAATGTGCTGCGCAATGAACAATGTGCTCTGCATATGTACAATTGCTTCCGCCTCTCAAACAGTAAACTACTCCTTTTCTTGAGTAGCGCACCAGCAGAGAACAAGCAAATGTAGTGCCCTACAAAATGAATAACAAAATGATTTGTTACAATATGAAAAACCCATTTAATGAATATATGATGGAGATAGTGCATAGGAATAAAATATATAGAGTATAATGATATATTGTATAAAAGGGTTATTGTGACTTTAACAGAGCAGTGGTGATCCATTAACATAATGTACTAAGCCTTGGAGAGAGATAAAGTACCAACCAATCAGCTCATAACTAACTTTACAGGCTGTGTTCGAAAAATGTCAGTTAGGAGCTGTTTGGTTGGTACATTATCTCTCTCCAAAGCTTAGTACATCTACATTTATAAGAACATGTAAAGCATAGAGGATACACAATGACCTAATAGAATAAAACAAACAACATATAGGGGGTCGATGCTGAGTGAGCGCTACACCGGTTTGCTTGGCATACTTTAGATGTTTTTGCATTGCACATGCCCAGAGTGCAAATACGTGAAAATGCACAATTGTAGAGTCAAAATGCATTTTGCACATACTCTAACGGCCGTAGAGGTGGAATAGGCATTCTCACATAGGCAATGTACCTTTACAGGCGTATTCATGCAAATGCCTCTGTACAGTGCTGCGGACCACATGTGGCGCCCTATAAATATAGTTTATTAATAATAATAATAATAATGATAATAATAAAATTACAGCCCATGTTAAATGGTATATGTGCGAAGACATAGGCATATAACTTGCAACAGCTACAGGGTAGATGCAAATACAACATGATGATAACGGCAGACGGCATCATGACCTCATCAATTTCCATTGGATGATTGCAGAACCACCAGCACCTCTGACAACACTGCCACCTTTAATCAAACCCTTATCAGCTGATTGAGCATTCTCATGTTTGTGCCACTTTACAGCACGGAGTGAAGCCTCCTGACAGGTTAGCTAATGGCTTTTTTTTGTTTATATCCATTCGCACATGTGTCTCGCCAGCTGAGCAATTGTCTGCTAAAAGTCATAATTAAACAATCCCATTCTCATTTCTTCTTGCTGCACTTGTTATCAGTTTTATTAATGAAGAGATTAGTTGTACCTTATATATTCATTCTCTTTTGCTAGGAAATACAGAATCTTTACCCATTGATCATTGCCATCATGGACTGTGTTTTTACATGATTACATATGACATAGCACATATGTGTCCTTTCAATGTTATAAATGGTGTCATGATCATGGGCCTGATTCGGCATGGATCGCTATTGCGATACCGTACGCAGAGGGCTGATTGTTGTGTGCTGTGCATGCGTATGCATCACAGTGCGCGAGCATGAGTTAGCATTGCGATTGCTCTGCAATCACTCACGCAGATACAAAGCCATCGCAGATGGTGGGCCAGGACGTCAGCCTTTGGGGGTGGTGACAGGAGTGGTCGGGGTACCACAGGCGTGCCTGTCCATTTGAACACATTTACTTGGGCATGCATAAATTTGCCACTGCGAGGGCATACGCAGCTTGTGTACTCATTGCATGCCACTAGGTTAGCAATCTCTGAGTAAGGTCAGACTTGTTGTAATTGTGCGCGAGGGACCGATGTTACTCAATGTTCCTGAGGATTGCAAGGTATTACGGATGTAAGAAAGCGGCAGTGGGCGCCTCTATGCTGACTTTGGGCATCTCTATACTGACTTTGGGCACCTCTGTGCTGGCTTTGGGCACCTCAGTGCTGGCTTTGGGCACCTCAGTGCTGGCTTTGGGCACCTCTGTGCTGGCTTTGGGCACCTCAGTGCTGGCTTTGGGCACCTCTGTGCTGGCTTTGCGATTGTAGTCATTAGTATATTTTTGCATAATCACTGCTGCGACCGCAATAGCGATCCGTAGTGAATCAGGCCCCATGGCGGGTATTTTGCACAACGCATAGCCTTTCTCTCATTTATTACATAAAAGCAACTATGGGCTTTTGAGATGACAAATTAATTTGAAACCTTGTAGACAAATTTGTCATAGTCACATTGTGAAACATCCTAAAGAAAAACACAAACATTGGTGCAAATACTGAGCTCTTGTTTACATGCAACATCTATATTTATGAAACAAAACAATCATGTTTTGAACAAAAATGAATTTATTGTATGATGAATTTACAAAATATGTGAACTAAAACCAATTATTACACTCCTGGCACATATGATTCTTTGCAAAAATAAAGTCAAAATTAAATTGTCAGTGGGGCAAAAACAAAAAAAAAAAACAAGAACCTTATTTGACTTTTTTCAGTTTCAGTTTTTCCTCCTGTTGATGTTACATGTGTCTCTGTGCCCGTTTCTAGGAGGTCTGAGCCCAGGGGGCTGCAGGTGCAGATGCAGGTGGTGACTCCTGACGAACAGATGTAGAGACATGACTGGGGTCCTAAGGAAGCAGCATGGTTGGAATGTGCTTTGGAACAATTACATGACTTGGAAATAGGAGACATGAGCCAAGGGCGACCAGGGGCACCGAGAGGGGGATGCCCGCAAATATTTAGTATCCCCCAGATGTATTATGGTGGGATCACAGCAGATATCGGAGGGTCCCCAGATGTATTATGGTGGGATCGCAGCAGATATCGGAGGATCCCCAGATGTATTATGGTGGGATCGCAGCAGATATCGGAGGGTCCCCAGATGTATTATGGTGGGATCGCAGCAGATATCGGAGGGTCCCCAGATGTATTATGGTGGGATCGCAGCAGATATCGGAGGGTCCCCAGATGTATTATGGTGGGATCGCAGCAGATATCGGAGGGTCCCTCCATTTCTGCCGGCAGTCACAACCCTCATAGGTTTCTATGGGTGGTGCGATGCTGTCAGATTTACCAAGCTCCAGATTACAGAGCATTCCGGAGTTTAGTCCCCGTAGCTAACCCACCTAGCAATGGCCGCCACATATGCGTGGTCTGCAGTGCACATGCGCAGGGGGCCCAGCACAGGAATGAAGAGAGCACTAATGTGGTCTTGCACATTGCAGGGAAGGGTTCCTTTCGGAGCCCCTGTGCTTACATGTTTGATATCATACATCTCAGAGCTATCATCATATCCTGCAATGCGATCATGGGTGATAATATCACGCCTAGATTGCATTGCAAGTGCGAATATTGATAATGGACCCCAAAGTCTCCAATGATAGTTTAAACTACATCGTTTTTTTTACATACTTACTACAAGATGCTACGCTACTGTTTTTAATAAATGACTAGTCTTCAGTGAGATTATCTTATACTTTACTGCTTGTGTTTAGGCCCTTACTAAGGTACATTATTACTGGCTATGCATATACCACATATTAGTGTAAAGCTGGCCACACATCTACAGATTATCTGTCCAACCAGCCAACTTGTTGATTGGTTGGAATGAAAATCTGGTAAGGAATGAAAGCAAATGACAATCAGCAATTTGCTCCCAAACGCCGGAAAATGGACAAAAACTGTTGTTTGAACAAATTGTTTAGATCAAACATTTAACAAACTTGTCTGACGACCATTTTCATCTGTTTTCTGGCATTTAGGAGCAAATTGCTGATCATCAGTTACTCCCATACGTTACCAGATTTTCATTCCAACCAATCAACTAGTTGGCTGGTTGGATGCAAGTTGGTCTAGTGTGTGGCCAGCTTAAGGCATTACTAAACTATTAACCACTTGCCTGGTGTGGTATTCTAGCAGCCGCCAATGGCAGATGGACCTCAAATATTCATTTTGCCTTCTAATATTAATGAAATAATATTGCTTTCATATGAGAATGTTTAAGGTTTTTTTTGCCTCTTTATTCAATACACAATGACTTCCCTCATTATTGGGTTGATTAGGAGAAAAGCATAAAAAACAGGAACTTTACACCTCATAAAACCATGCTGCACAGCAGGTGGGGCAGATATAAATTGTGCAGAGAGATTTAGATTTGGGAGGAGTGTGTCCAAACTCAAATTTAAATTACAGTGTAATAATAAAGCTGCACAGCATTTGTGGGCTTCATGCTAACTAGAGATGCGCGGTTCGGTTCTCCAGAAATCCGAATCCACCCAAATTTCGTGAATCCGGGTAAATCCGAGTCGCGGTTCAAATCTCCTGAGGAGATCCGGGTAAATCCGAGTCACGGTTCTGATCTTTTTGCAGTTCGGATTTTGGATTTTAAATCTGAATTTCAGGTTTTGGATAGCATAACTTACATTATTTTAGCTGTTTTTGAAACTTTTTATCAATTTTTTTTTTTAAAACCAAAACCAAAACACTTGAGGGTGGTTTTGCAAAACCAAATCCAGATCCAAAACCTTGAAGGAGATACAGATCCAAAACCAAAACCAAAACACGGGGGTCGGCACACATTCCTAATGCCAGGGCCGTAGCTAGGGTAGTGTGGCTGGTGCCATCGCACAGGGCACCGCAGGTCAGGGGGTGCTGTTTGGGCCTGTCAGATTTCTGTTTATTATCATTCTTACTTGTAGCTTCCTCTTATTTCATCCCCAGCATCTCCTGGCCTCTCCTATCTCTTCCCTGGCCCTTCCCCATGAAGCCATGGCCCTTTTTTGGGTGCATTATGTCCCTTTAAAAAATGAGGGGGGCGCCAATGCTCTTTCTGGCACAGGGCACCAAAAATTCTAGTTACGGCTCTGCCTAATGCTAACGTACTGTATTTACCCCCTTGCATTGCAACATAGTTTGTCCAGGTGCTAAGTTACTCTTTTGTTTTGCTTTGTTCCCAACTCATAATCAGCCTCTCTAAGGGCTCTATTTATTAACATTATTTTTACTAAAGCAATGTGAAAAAGGGAGTATCACACACATTTCACATTATTTTAGTTTCACATAAATTTACTACAGGGCAATTGGAGCAGAATATGTAAAATTCTACTCCAAACCCTAATTTTCACATATTTTTAGTAAGCAGATCTCAATTCCCATAATTGTAATTGGAAATGTGGTCTGCCCATATATTTACTAAAAATAAAATGTGAATAAATACCGCGGGAAGCCCTGTGAAAATAATGCCACCTGGAGATGGCGTTGTCCAGGGTTTCCCCTGCACTGCTCTAATAGGCAGAGCCAGGACCTGGGCCCAACAGATCACTGTGTGGTCTAAACAGACCACAAGCTAATCAATGGATAGAACAAAAAAAAAGTTAAAAAACAAAAACTTACCTGTATCCAGGGTGATGACTGCTCCGGTGATGTCCTCCGGGGCTCCGGTCAGCTGGTCTCCCAGCTCCTGCACTATGACCCTGGTCAGCTGCTGCATCGAAGAGCTGACCGAAGCCCCAGGGGACATCACCGGAGCAGCAATCACTGGAGATAAGTGAAAGTGAGGGCAGGGGGGTCGGCAGTGGTGTTGGAGGGGACTTTGCCCTGGGGGGGGTGTTAGGCGAGCCGGTCAGCGCCTGCTTGGCACCTACTCACTGTAGTTTTTCTGAACAGTACAGTGAAAAGATTGCAGAGGGGATTCGCAGGGACATAGCTTTATCGCAAGCTCTGTCCCTTCAGGGGATTTTTAATAAATCCCTGTGATATTTCCTAAATTCACAATGCGAATTTAGGTGAAAATATCACACTACAATCTGCATTTTAAATGTGATTTCTCACATCTGATTTGCCAGATAGCTCAAAGTGCATGCTACTAGTATATTTGAGCTATCTTGCCTTTCACAACTACAGATGTGTCCATATATTCACCTATCCCCAAACGCGGCAAATAGCCCGGTTTGGCATGCTACGGACTTTGCAACTTAACCGCATCGTCACTTTTTTTTTAAATATGCGTCTTAATCTGCGACTTTTTACCAAATCCTTTGCAAAGAAATGCTAATTAACACGCATAGTACACTATAAGTAAACTGGTATGTGGCTAAGACGCAAAATTCAAGAAAAAGTACACAAGCGCGTGAATTGCTTCCCGTGGATGAGAACCTATATCGCAAGTCTAAGTCTAAGCGTCTTAAGATGGGTACACACTAGGATGATGGATCGGCCACCCGACCAATCCCCAATCCTATTTGACTATTGGTAAGTGCATACACAAATAATCGTTTACCCAATGTGACGTTACTGACATCACAACTGGGCAGGTTTACATGCCCACCCAGTTGAGCTGTCCGTAACCGGCGGCCTCTGCAGCCAGTGTCTAGTGACCGCCGTACACACAGCACGATGCACTAATATAGCTACAGATATATTGAGCATCGGCTGTGCTGCACAGCCTACACGATATGTTTGTGAATGACGTCGTTCGCAGACATATCACTGGTACACACCCGCCGACGTGCCCACGATATATATTGGCCGTTCAATCGTGGTTTTGAGACACTGTCCCCTTTTCATATTCTGCAGCGCTTTGCAGAAAATATTTGGCCATTCACATTAGTCCATGTCCCAGTGGAGCTTACCATCTATGTTCCCTGGTAACCCATCCCAAGGACAAGGGAGAAGGGGGGGATGACCCTGAACGCTGTTTATGGTACAGTGTAGATATGTAGGTAGAACTGTCCACATATATGATTATATAATCTTGTTGGGATATATAAATTATGCTGTAAGTGGTGGTGCACCCAGGAGAGTAATGTGCAATTATACAGGAGCAATGAAAGAAACTCTTGATAGTAGGGGCACTCAGACCTAATACAGGTATATGTTAAAATGTAACATTTATTTTAGCAATTAAAATACCCTTGCTGTGTGTGTTGCCACAGTGACTAGCAAGTGAGCACGCTCAAAGTGCAGTGGTGTGTACTCTGTGTAATGTCACTTTCACATCCCCCCTGATGTTTGTGACAGTGCAGGAACAGATATGGGAGGAGGAGCTAAGGAGTACTGTACACTCTGATTAGAGGAAATACCTGAAAGAGGGAGCCGATCACACTGTTCAATCAGCTTGGGGAGCACGGCACACCATGTGCACAATGACGGCTCCCCGAGCTAAGATGCACCTTTCACCCGTGGGTGGGGCTCTTCAACAATTTGGCAACGTTATCCTTCTTTCAGATATTTCCTCTTAACAGAGTGTACTCCTTAGCTCCACCTCCCAGACCTGTCCCTGCTGCTGCGGCTGCTTCTGATTGGCTGCTGTTCCACAAAGCTGTGATTGGCTTGCAGCTGGTGCCATATTTTAAATGCCGCCTATGCTGTTTCATTATGCCTAGCTGCAGTAGGTGGCCTGGCTCAAATTGCTGCCTCCTGGATTGGAAAACAGGGCTAATGGGTGGTCTGGTGCACCCCCGGACCACCCAGTGGCGGGTTCAGGGGGGGTGGGGGGGGCATCAGGCCGATCGCACCCTGTAACACACAGCTACTGTGTACACAGGGCTCGATTCAGACCCAGTCGCTAAGAAGCGTTCACTCGTAGCTGGCCGATTTTTGCATTCTACGTATGCATCGCAATGCGCGTGCGCGAACCAGTGCGAGAGATCGGGAAGTGTTCGCTTGCTGCACATAGACAACCCAGCCGAGTGAGTGACAGGAGAAGCTGTTTGTGGGTGGTGACAGGGGCTGGACATTATAAACAGAGGAGTGGAGGTGCGAATGCAGGCATGCCTGAGCGTCATAACGCTGTTTCAGAGGCGTACATAATTAGGAGGCAGCGTCATAGTATATGTCACCTGATTGATTTTCACATTGAAGTGCTCGCAGTGCTTGCGGTAGGGTATGGTCTGCCTCAAGCGCCGCGATCGCATCCAATGGTACCCGATGTACCGATGGTTGCATACACTTCCTGGAGATGAGGTGCGCAAGTGGGCGTCTTACGACAGGCTGGTGGGTGTCTGCATACACAAAGTGATCGCACGCAAAAACATTGCGGGCGTGCTTATACCTTGCCGTGCGATCGCCTGCCTTGCTGGCTGTGTGCCAGATTTGCATACGCTGGGTGCGAGTGTACACATTTAGCGAGTGGGTCTGAATGAGCTCCACAGTATGGGCAGCCTCAGTCCTACCTCTAAAGACGGATTGAGTGATCTGCTCTGCATTCTGCAATGGTTACCATAATGCATTCAGCTTGGAGCCCGCGGACATGCCGCACTGCACTACAAAAACGGTTGTTGTTTTTCCCCATAAGGGGGTGTGGTCATGCCTCCTGTGGTTAGGCCATGTCCCCTTGGCCTGGATGACTCTTTAATCTCTACGGCAGATGACAAGACAAGGAGGTTGCTGGGGTATGTGTGGCAGGAGTGGCTGAGCTAGATGGCCCAAGCGGGCGAGCAAGTCTCCCAGTGACTGGTCTGGTGGGGTACAGTGGTGCTGTCATCATGGACATATTATATACAGCATATATGTATATATTTATTTGTATGTGTATATATATATATATATATATATATACTGTATATATATATATATTATATACACACACACACACACACACACACACACACACACACACACACACACACACACACACACACACACACACACACACACACACACACACACACACACACACACACACACACACACACACACACACACCTAAAGCAAGAGTCTAGATCAGCCCCTGGGACCAACCCCCAGTTTCGCCTATGGCCACCTGATAGATTTGGCGCTTTCTATATTTCTCATATCAGAGAATTGGGACGGCAATGTGTTTAGTAGGATTGAAGGATCTATTACCAATGAAATCTTGATACTTTTTATGGGAGCTCTTAGAGTGACAGGAGGAAACATCCACTTTTTACATATTTCTTCATGAGTAACTATGTGCAGATCAGTTACCATATGACATTACTCATTACTTATTATTGATTTTGTTTACCATTGATTATCCTTATCAGCCGCCTGTCTCGGACCTTGCTTGTGACCTGATCATCCTTAATTGCTACCTGCCCAGAACCTTGCCAGTGACCATATTATTATTTTGCTGTTCCAATTTTATACTTCTGAGATAGCAGCTTCCGGCACCACTGCATGGCACTTAAGGCCTAGTCTCTTATATATCATTGTCTGCAGTATATTCAACTCTAAAGGATTACTGGAAGGCTGATGGAAAGCATTGCAGAATTAACTGCATATTTCCTGTGGCCAGTTGAAATGCTGTGATTTTACATTGTTAATGTCATATTGCCAATATGGCTATGGAAATATAAAATAATATGTTTAAAAAAACTAAAGGGCCTTTTTTTCCAGCAAAACTTTGTTTTCAAACAGAACATCCAAGTGTAAGTTATAACAATTTGATTTAATAAGAACACTTATTTTGTTAGCCTCACTGGCATGAAACTGAGGCCCTGATTCAGAGCCGGATGCTCTGACAGAGCGCTTGCTCTGAATCAGGGCCCTCCTGCCTAAACTTGGAGCGGCCTCTTGGACCACCCACAGCTTATGCGAGCGTCCATGATGATGGTCGCGATGGTCAAGACCATCGCGACCATCGGGCTTGCGACAAGACCCTGCGGTAGGGTCTCGGTGACCGCAAGCCCTGGAGTGATTTTGGCTCTATCAGAGCCAAAATCACTCCAGCTGACATCACTAGTGATGTCAGTGGGGCCGGTCCCAGACAGTAGGCGTTCCCATGGGATTGCCTCCGTCTGGCATCCACGCCCCCGGCATGCCCCCGGCACGCCCACCAATCAACATCGACAGCACGCCCCTTTGGTGTGAGACCTGGAGCGACGGCTTCCCCGTCGCTCCCCGGGTCTCACGCATGCGCACGATGGAGCTCCCTCCGTCGTGCACATGCACACTAGGGCACCATCGACCCGCTTGCGAGCGCTCAGCGCTCGCGAGCGGGTCTGAATCAGGCCCTGAGGTCCTGATTCAGAGCCGGATGCTCTGACAGAGTGCTCGCTCTGAATCAGGGCCGGTCTTTTTTTTTTTTAGAACGACCTCCTGGCCGCTCGCATAGCTGATGCATAGCCGCTCGCATAGAAGATGGTCGCGATGGTCAAGACCATCACGACCATCGGGCTTGCGACGAGACTTTTGTGGTAGGGTCTCGTTGCCGCAAGCCCCAGAGAGATTTTGGCTCTAACAGAGCCGAAATCTTTCCCACTGACATCACTCGTGATGTCAGTGGGGCCGCCCCCAAACGGAGGTGTTCACATGGGAACGCCTCCGTTTGGGCAGCCACTCCCCCGGCCCGCCCACCAAAAGGGGCGAGCTGTCTCTCAACATCGACAGCTCGCCCCCTTTGTTGCGAGACCCGGAGCGACGGAGTGCCCGTCGCTATCCGGGTCTCGCGCATGCGCATTACGGAGCCAGCTCCGTCGTGCACATGCGTACTGGCCCACCATCGACCCGGTTGCGAGCGCATAGCGAATCAGGCCCTGAGTACAGGGAGTAGGATATTAAAAAACATGAAACCCTTTATGCTACAGCTTTGCAATGTAAACAAATCCTGCCGGCTGAGTAAGTTGGTATGGGAAGGATTGCAATGGTAATAAGTGCAAGCATTCATGAAACAGGTGTTTTGCAGATTTCTAAGTAAAAAATTCAGATATCCTCAATGAAAAGCAAAGGTCATGAATTGCACATGAAGAACTATGAGACTAAATGTATGGTTGGAAACCTTATGGGGCTTATTATACAGGGTTAATACTGACTGCTTTCACATGTAGGCAGGGGTGCAGCTAGGGGGGTCAGATGGGGCATATGCCCTGGGTGACAGAATGAGGGCGTGTGTGCCAGCTGGGGAACCAGAGTGCAGCTACCTCTACTGCAATGTTGGAGAGCTGGGTGAACGTGGAGAGGCGGCGGAACCAGAACACAGTTATGCCCTTCCAGAGGCCTGTACAGCCCCTGTATGTCTCTGCATGGCGCCACCACCTCCTCACTGACAGCAGCAGCCTTGGTGATAAATGATAGGCAGCTGCTTCCTGGTTTCTACAGTAATGGAACAGATTCAACAGGCAAGTTAGGGTAATGGAGGGGGGGGTTGTTGGGAATAGTTTATGGTAGGTAATACAAGAATAAGGGGTAGGTAAGGGGTTAATGATTCAATGGGGTAATTATGATTGAGCTTTTTTATGAGACTGACATATGTAATTAAGAGTTAATGCTGTCTGTATTATTTAATGGTCCCTAATGCTGTCTGTAGTATATGGTGGTCACTAATGCTGTCATTAGTATATGGTGACTAATAATACTGTCTGTAGTATATGGAGGTCACTAATGCTGTCATTAGTATATGGTGGCTAATAATGCTGTCTGTAGTATATGGCGGTCACTAATGCTGTCATTAGTATATGGTGGCTAGTAATGTTGTCTGTAGTATATTGCAGTCACTAATGCTGTTTGTATTATTGTATAAGGCGGTCACTGTGGTTGTCATATAGGTAGACGGTGACTATAATCCTCAGGGACAGCACAGAGGGTAGTGTCATGATGAATGTTGCCCTTGGTTACAGAAAGGCTAGCTTCACCCCTAAATGAGTGACTAGCAAAAGATCCAGACACAGACGCAGCTGCGTCTAATTTAGAATCAGGTCCCTAATCTCAATATTACCCAGAGGAATTATTGTGAATTGTTATGGTTCTTTATGACAGTATTTTGCTCTATGCCCAGTTTGTTTTTGTTTTTTTGTGGTTTCCACCAATTCTTTATGTTCCTTTACCCCTTTATCTGCCCCTCAATAAATGTGCCGAGGTGTTTTTTTTTGATAAAAGTGTTGTGTGTGTGCTGTCCTTAAGTAGTGGATCCTGTGTGGATCCAAGGGGTCTCCCAAGCCTGCACCTAGTGTAAGATTCCCCTATCCTAATCCACTCATGACAGGGGGATAAGACTTGGTTTGAGGAATCAGGGCTAAACCCAGACTGATGTGAATGGACAAAAATATTTTCTCTAAAGCACTATGGAATATGGGGGAATATAAGGGAAGGAAAAGCACGTAAGGGAAGAGGGCCCTGCTAATGAGAGCTTAAATTATCAAAAGGAGAGGCAGACAGACAGGGGTGACACAGACAGTAAGGAAAGAGCATAGACTAGTGGGTTAGGATGAGAGCTGGATGGCTTTGATGAAGAAGTGGGTCTTGAGAGCCCATTTGAAGTTTTGTAGAGTTTGATAGGGAGAGGGAGGAGGGAGAGAAATCCAGAGGTAGGAAACAGCATGGGCAAAATCTTGGAGGCTGGAGTCAGAGGAAGCCATCAGTTGGCAGGAGAGGTGGCATGCATTTGAGGAGCAAAGTGGGTGGGAGTGTGAAGGGAGATTAGGTCAGAGATGTAAATGAGAGAGGATTGGGTGAAGGATTTGTAAGTGAGTGTGAGGAACTTTAATTAGGTTCTGAAGGGGAAGATGAACCAATGTAGGGCTTGTAGGGGAGATGCAGTACATTTAGAGAGGAAGATTAGCCAGGCGGCAGCATTGGTGACAGATTGGAGTGGAGAGATGTGGAAGTCAGGGAGACCAAATAGGAGGAGTTTACAGTAATCCAAACTGGAGATGGCCAGGGAGTGGAAGATGATCTTATTTGCTTCCAAGGTGAGAAAAGGTCTGATATTGGTAATAGTTCTGAGATGGAAATGGCAGGACTATTAGAGGTACTGAATGTGTGGTTTGAAGGAGAGAGAGGAGTCAAGGATAACTCCAAGACAGTGAACTTGGGGGCTAGAGAAGATGGTCTCAGAACAGAACCTTGGGCGACTCCTATTGTTAGAGGAAGTGGGGAGAGTGGAGTCATGAGAGGAGACAAAGAAATAGCAGTCAGAGGGATAGGAGGACACCCAGGAAAGCACAGTATCATGGAGACTGAGGAAGTGATTTGCAAGAGTAGAGGTTGGACCACAGTGTTAAAAGCAGCAGAGAGGTTGAAAAGAATGAGCACAGAGTAGTGGCCCTTGGATTTGGTAGCAAGGAGGTCATTGCTGACTTTCATGAAGGTAGTTGGAGTGGAGAGGAGGGAAGCCAGACTGAAGTGGGTCAAGTAGGAAGTGGGAGAAAAGAAAGGTGGTAAGGCAATGTAGACAATATGGTAAAGGAGTTTGGAGGCAAATGGAAGGAGAGAGATGAGTCGGTAGTTGGAGAGAGTATTAGGATCAAGAGTAGTTTTTTTTAAGAATGGAGGAGACAAGGGCAAACTTGAATGCAGAGGGGACAATGTCTGATGTAAGGGAGAGATTAAAGATATGCGGAAGATGGGAATGGGCAACAGGTGAGAGGCAGTGGAGGAGGCAGGAGGGATAGGGTCAAGGGGGATGTGAAAAAGGGGACAGTTGGATGAGAGCCATGACTTCATCTTCTGATACATGGGAGAAAGATATCAGTGTTGGTAAGAATGATAAGGAGTGGTCTGAGCAAAGGAAGGGTGGAGTGCTGATGGTCTGGTGGGATGTGATATCCAGATGTACAGTATGGAGTTAATTTTAGATGTGAAGTGGGTGGCAAAGTCAAGGCAGAAAGTGAGGAGAGGAGGTAGAGGAGGGAGTTGAAAGTGGCAAAGAGATGATGGGGGTTTGAGCACTTTGAGGAAAGAAAAAAGTAAAATAACAATAGCGCACCTGTAGCTGCTTCCGTACTAACTATTTAACAAAATAGAAAGAAGGTAATAACAAGTCTGAAGGAAGCGCTGCTGTAATCCAATGTAACGTGTATGTGTGACCAATTTACTGGACACAATAGGCAACAAATGTATTAGATATAATTGGCAACAAATGTAATCAATGTAACAATGAATACGTTATGCGTGAATTTAATCTTGGATGACCACCAAATAATGAAATCAATATATAGAAAATAAAATTGAATATAAATAAAAATGAAATGAAAAATATAAAAAAATGGATAAACAGAATTGAATAAAAATAGAAAATGCTTGGATGTTTAAAAACTGATAGACACTGCTGTGCTATTAGTGATGTATAAGCTCTTTTGTAAAGGTAAGTTGGGTGCCTGCTGCTGAAGTGCAATGCAGCGGCTGCTGTCCCTACCTTACCCTAAAGCTTGACCAGACGTGGAGTTCCTGATCCTTTTCCCCGCGCCGCTGCTGTCTTAGCCGGCGTTCGTTGAGGATTGCAGGTGAACGCTAAGTCCCGTCTTCTTGTGCGGCGTGGACGTCCGACTTAGATTCTTACAGGGCCGGCGTCCTTCCCGGCTTTTGGCTTCTGATTGTAGAGAGCCGTCAGCAATAGTGTGTAAAAGGCTCCAACGCGTTTCATCCGTTTCCAGACTTTATCAAGGAAAACTCTAAGTCTAAGTCGGACGTCCACGCCGCACAAGAAGACGGGACTTAGGGCCTGATTCAGAGCCGCTCGTAAGCGGCCGCTCGTTCGTTCCTACCGATGTTCGCACAACTGCGCATGCATATGGATTTTCATATGCATGCGTGAACCAGTCAGTGCGGCTGAAAATCGTGTGCTCGCTAAATAGCGAATGCCTGCTATTTTGAGTGACAGAATGAGGCGTTTGTGGGTGGTAACAGGGGAAGGTGCTTGAAAACGGGGAGTGGAGATCCGAACGCAGGTGTGCTTAAAGGTCAAAACGGGCAATTTAAGGGTGTGCATAATTAACAAAGCAGCGTCATTGACCACGTCACTTGGTTGTTTTATAGTCAGAACTGCTCGCATGATTGTGGTAGGAAAAACCAACCACAAGAATAGCGAGCAGTTCAGACGCCTTTCGATGTACTCAATTAATCTAATAAATAGTGGACATGATGTATGATGCGAGCGGCCAGGGGGCGTTTTTTTCAAAATTACGTTCGCATGCATTTTCTATTTTTATTCAATTCTGTTTATCCATTTTTTTATATTTTTTTATTTAATTTAATTTTTATTTATATTAAATTTTACTTTCTATATATTGATTTCATTATTTGGTGGTCATCCAAGATTAAATTCACGCATAACGTATTCATTGTTACATTGATTGACATGTTCCTTGCAGCTCTTCAACAGTTGGTAGAGCAACTGGGAGAAATTTAGCATGAATGCGATTATTGTAGGCTCCAGATATTCTCTGGTGTTAAACCCATTCTGGTTGGTTAAGAAGCCTATGAGATACAGCATCTCAGTGTTTATAAGAGTGGCACTGTAAAGAACCCTTAAAAAGTCAAAGGATAGTGAAGAGTTTTTAAGGTCCTGCTCTGGACATGCTGCAAGTCATCTGAAGAAGCAACCTGTGGGCCAATGCCTGGAATTATCTGGTAGAGAGAGGGTTACACTTGGAGAAGGTGGTTGACTGCCACATGCAGCAATTAATCCAGAGAGCTATTTACCTAGACCCTGTGCATTGATGCTGCAGAACAACTATGTGGGGATGGCCTCCCTTACCTTCATCCGGTTGATCCGACAAGCAAGAAACCTTAGTTGAGGCTAGAGAAAGAGTAATGAAGGAAACCAAGATTATTCAACCACGACCTAAGCTTGCTTCACAAAGAACAGATCTGTCAGGATTCAGCCTGGGATCGACCATTACTCACCATGGTGCCAGCTTCCCCTGACTAACTGTGCAGTCAGATACCAGGTGCGGTGGTGGGTGACACGCTGAGCAGCCCTGTTGACTTCCATGCTATCCTCCATATCAGAGTTCCCGTGGCGGCGGTCATGGGCATAGCCATATTGTTTGTCTCACCTGACTGGACACGCCACCAAGGGTAGCCTGGTCACCTCTCAGCTGACTCTCTCCTCCAATGGACAACTACTGTACTTAAGTGTATAAAGCAGTATTCCCGGAAACAGGAAGTTGCCTGAACAACTTCTCTTCTCTTCCTACCGCCACGCTGTTGTATCCTCTGTGTGCTTCACCAGTCTCTGTGATATTCTCCAGTGATATTCAGCATCGGTCACTACCGATATTCTTCAGTGATTTTCGGCATCGGTCACTACTGATATTCTCCAGTGATATTCAGCATCGGTCACTACTGATATTCTTCAGTGTTATTCAACATCAATCACTACCAATACTCTCCAGAGATATTCAACATCGGTCACTACCAATACTCTCCAGTGATAGGCTACATCTGTCACTACCAATATTTTTCAGTGTTATTCTGCATCGGTCCCTACCTATATACTTCAGTGTTACTAACATCGGTGATTACCGATATTCTCCACTGATAATCTCCAACCACTCAGTTGACTTTCTTATCTATCTGTCAGTTGCTAATTCCTGGGTGACTGATCAGGAGGCCGCGACCTGCCCATTGGTCACAGCAAAACCCATATCCCAATTGGAGGAGTCACTGGTGAAAACCACCAATGAGTTAGACTCCGCGTAACTGGTCAGGTCTCATCAACACCAGGAATTAGCCGATGAGGAAGTCATACTTGCGTCCTCCTCGTGTGCTACTGCCTCCCAACCTAGTCACCCCGACTTCAGTCCTCTGACAGGGAACCTCAAGGGCCAGGTTTTGACAATAGCAAGATAATTAAGAGACACAGGGCCTAATTCAGACCCGCGAGTGAGCGCTGAGCGCTCGCAATCGGGTCGATGTTGGCCCAGTGCGCATACGCACAACGGAGGTGGCTCCGTCGTGCGCATGCGCGAGACCCGTATAGCGATGGGCAAGCCGCCGGTATGGGTCTTGCTACAATGGGGGCGTGCTGTCAATAGTGAGAGACAGCATGCCCCCTTTGGTGGGTGTGCCGGGGGCGTGCCTGCCCAGACGGAGGTGTTCCCATGGGAACAACTACTGTCTGGGGCCGGCCCCACTGACATCACAAGTGCTGTCAGTTGGAGTGCTTTCGGCTCTGATAGAGCCAAAAGCACTCCAGGGCTTGTGGCAACAAGACCCTACCACAAGGGTCTTGTCGCAAGCCCGATGGTCGCGATGGTCTTGACCATCGCGACCATCTTCCTGGCCACTCGCTATAGGTGTCCCACAGCTATACGAGCGGCCATGAGGCCGCTCAAAAAATTCAGAAGGACGGGCCTGATTCAGAGCGAGCGCTCTGTCAGAACGTCCGGCTCTGAATCAGGGCCACAGTGAACAGATAGAGAAGCTCCAGGAGGGACACTCCTGGATTAATTTTGTGGAAGAAGTGGTCCGAGGTATTCAAGACACTTTAAATTGAAAATTCAAAGCATGGGACCCTGAGAGGAGCAAAGAGTTTGCAGTTTGTTTTGTGTACGTTAATATTTTGCTTGATCAAAAATGTTTGTGTGCAAGGTTGTTGAATCAAAAAAAAAAGCTTACATAAAAACAATTAACTACTTTTTTGTCTGATTAATGTCTGTACAATTTATGTTTAGCGAACGTATTTGTTATACCATCGTGGTCCTACTGTTGAACCCAAAATAAAAAAAAACATGGAACACCATTAAATTGGATGCAGAGAGAGCCTAAATTGGTGGTACTGTGTTTAGACAAGAAACAAAGGTAAATCTAGGAACGACAGTACGATTACAACATTGTAATTGTACAGTCGTTCCTCATCCTCAGCGATATGTCATTCAGTGCAGGCATACTCCCTCATCCCCGAACAAACCCAAAGGGGCACTGTGACTGCATAGGGGGGAAGCGCTACAAGCGTCCATGTATAGGGGGGCACTGTATAGGGGGGCCACTTCATGGGGGCACTGTATAGGGGAGCCACTTCAAGGGGGCACTGTATAGGGGGACCACTTCATGGGGGCACTGTATAGGGGGGCCACTTCATGGGGGCACTGTATAGGGGGGTGTAGTACTAGGGGCAATGCATAGGGGGGACAACTACTGGGGGCACTGTATAGGGGGGACTACTACTGGGTGCACTGTATAGGGGGGGTGTGCTACTAGGGGCAATGCATGGGGGGGACAACTACTGGGGGCACTATATAGGGGGGATCACTACTGTGGGCATTATGTAAGGGGCACTGCATAGGGAAGACCAATACTGGGGCCACTGCATAAGGGACACTACTACAGGGGGCACTGCATAAGGGGGGACATCTACTGGGGGCATTATATAAGGGGCACTGCATAGGGAAGACCAATACAGGGGGCACTACTACAGGGGGGACCATTACTGGGGGCATTGCATAAGGGGGGACCACTACTGGGGGCATTATATAAGGGGCACTGCATAGGGAAGACCAATACAGGGGCACTACTACAGGGGGGACCATTACTGGGGACATTGCATAAGGGGGGACCACTACTGGGTGTCACGGCCAGGGTATTTCAGCATGGCGCTAGGCGAGTGTTACCTGTGAGGTCATTGTGGGGCGGGCTGTCTGGTGGCGGAGCTGGTGTCTGGCAGGGGGCTTTGGCTGCGCGCGTTGTTGTGCGGGCCTGTTGTCACTCTGCGCTGGTAAGGCCTGGCGGCGTCTCCATTCCGTTTGGCATGGGCGCCGCCATCTTGCCTTCTGGCCATGTGATGCGGCTGGCCAATCCTGGTGAGTCACATGTTCCCTCCGACCAGTAACAGCACGGCATGGGGTATTTAGGAAGGGTCAGTGCCTTCCTTCTTTGCCAGTGCAACGTGTATCTCAGCCTACCTGAGAGGGAGTTCTCTGTGCTTTCCTGTTCCTGTGAATCCGCTGTCTGCCAGTCTGCCTGTCAGCTCCTAGCTCCCACTGGACTACCCCGCTACCTCCATCACCCTTGCCCATACCTGAGTGCCTGAGCCTGCTGACATCCTGCACTTCAGTTCACTATCTGCAAACCTGGCTTGTTTGTTTTCAGTTTCACTACCTGCACACCTGGACTGCTCTAATTGTTTCTACCTGGACATTAACCCTTTTGCTCCCACCACAGAACTCTTGTGCACATTTATATTTTCCTGGACTTTTATTTACTGTCACATTATATGTCTACTCGAGCACTTATTAAAAATCCTAGTTTTATTTACAAATCTGCTTCTGTGATCGCTCCTGCTACCACCCCGGGTCCACAAATAACCCAGAACGTAACAGTTTGCACTGGCCCCATGGAGCCGGCCACGGATCAGGAGTCAGGAGTGGATTTGTTCAGGTGCATTTCTGGTCGATTAGAAAATCTGGAAAACGTGCAGCATCAGATGGCTAAATTTCTGCAAGAGATGTCCAAGCGACAGGATAGTTTGCAAACTTCCTTTTCTACCCCTGAAGTACCAGCAACTACATCCGCATCAGCGTCTGGGAATACAGGAGGCAGATCATCTCCCCGCTTACGTCTTCCTTTACCAAATAAATTTGACGGCAATCCTAAACTCTGCCGAGGATTCCTAAATCAGTGTGACATACATTTTACCCTGCAGCCTGACAACTTTCCAACTGCAAGAACTAAAGTGGCTTATATAGTCTCTCTGTTATCCGGCCAGGCCTTGGAATGGGCTTCCCCACTCTGGGAGCGCTCAGATCCACTGCTGGATAATTACGCAGGCTTTGTGTCATTCTTCAGGAGGATTTTCGATGAACCTGGGCGTACTGTATCAGCATCATCAAACATCATGACACTGAGACAAGGGGTCCGTCCTGTCAGTCAATATGCCATGCAATTTCAAATTTTAGCATCAGAGCTCAAATGGAATGAGGAAGCCCTCACCTCGGCCTTCTGGCATGGGTTGTCAGACCGACTAAAGGATGATCTAGTCACTCGAGAGCTTCCTACTAATCTGAACGACATGATTTCGTTGTGTATCAAAGTTGACCTACGCTTCAGGGAACGTCAGGCTGAAAAAAACAGAACTGACCGGCAAAGGTCATTTACCCCCTCCATTTCTACCCATCCCATTCCTTCTCCCACTGAAGAGGAGCCTATGCAGGTGAATCATACACACCTCTCCAAAGAAGAACGTCAGAGAAGAATGCAAAAGAACCTCTGTCTGTACTGCGGAGAATCTGGTCACCTGCTGATCTCCTGCCCCCGTAAACCGGGAAATGCCAAATCCTAACTGATCCTGGAGACATCAAGTTAGGAGTTATGAACCCGTCTCCAAAAATTAAAGATTTCACGATTACCCTAGCCTTGGATCTTAAACCAAAACCTATCTTTGCTTCTGCTCTAATCGACTCAGGAGCAGCCGGAAATTTCATAACGTCTAGTTTCATTGAAAAATTTCAGATACCTTGTTTGTCTCTCAACCATGCTATCTCTCTGACCTCGATAGACGGACGCCCTCTGACTAACGGGATAGTCACCAAAGAGACTCAACCTGTATTGGTCCGAATTGCACTTCATTCTGAGTCCTTAAAATTCCTGGTGATATCAGAGGCCTCTCAAGAAATTGTTCTCGGTCTACCCTGGTTACGTAAACATAATCCCAGGATTGATTGGAGTTCTATGCAGATTCTGTCATGGGGTATGGACTGTCAGAAATCCTGTCTTCCAAAAATTCAACCTGTGAGAAAGACAGTTTCATTAGTTTCTTCTGCCATTCCCAAGGAATATCAGATGTTTGCCGACGTTTTCTCTGAACAACAAGCAAATATCTTACCCCCTCATAGGGAATGGGACTGTCCAATTGAATTGATACCTGATAAGATGCCACCTCATGGTCGTACCTATCCGCTGTCCTTGCCTGAGACTCAAGCCATGACCGAGTACATCCGGGACAACCTGGCAAAGGGGTTCATCCGCCCCTCTACTTCACCTGCCGGAGCTGGGTTTTTCTTCGTTGGCAAGAAGGACGGTGGTCTAAGACCATGTATCGATTATCGAGGCCTTAATGACATTACTGTAAAAAATCGATACCCTCTTCCCCTGATTACTGAGTTGTTTGATAGGGTCAAGGGCTCTGTCATTTTTTCTAAATTAGATCTAAGAGGGGCTTACAACCTCATTCGTATCCGAGCTGGCGATGAATGGAAGACCGCTTTTAATACCAGAGATGGACATTTCGAGTATTTAGTAATGCCTTTTGGATTATGTAACGCCCCTGCTGTCTTTCAAAGTTTCGTTAATGAGATTTTCCTGGATCTGTTATATGTTTCGGTTGTTGTCTATCTGGATGACATACTGATTTTTTCGCCCTCTGTGGCTAAACATCAAGAACATGTTAAGGAAGTCCTGACCCGTTTGAGAGAAAACCACCTTTACTGCAAACTGGAGAAGTGCGTCTTTGGAGTGCCCAGTGTACCTTTTCTTGGCTATGTAATATCTGGCTCCAGTTTAGAAATGGACCCCAAGAAGGTACAAGCAATTCTGGATTGGACCCGACCTCAGACACTGAAGGCCATCCAGAGATTGTTGGGCTTCGCCAATTATTATAGACGCTTCATTAAGGGATTTTCTACACTGCTGGCTCCCATTACAGCCTTGACTCGCAAAGGTGCTAATCCTGCCCAATGGTCACCTGAGGCAGAGTCTGCCTTTCATCTTCTAAAACAGCCCTTTATCTCAGCACCAGTTCTTCGACAACCCGATCTGGAAAGGCCTTTTTTGTTGGAAGTAGACGCATCATCTGAAGCTGTGGGAGCAGTCTTGTCTCAACATTATGAGGACAACCGAGTCCATCCGTGTGGGTTCTTTTCTAAAAAATTCTCTCCTGCCGAAAGGAACTGCGCCATAGGTGAGCAAGAACTACTAGCTGTAAAGTTGGCGTTGAAGGAATGGAGATATTTGCTAGAAGGCGCCAAGTTTCCATTTACTGTATTTACGGACCATAGAAATCTCCTATTTCTCAAAAACCTCCAATGTGTGAGTCCTCGTTTGGCCCGCTGGGCAATATTCTTTGCCAGGTTTGAGTTCACCCTGACCTTCCGGTCTGGAGTCCTTAATCAGAAGGCTGATGCCCTATCGAGATCTCTCCTCTGTGATGATCAATCTGAAAATCAAAGCAATACACCTGTCTTGGAATCAAGAGTTTTCGCCGCATTACAACTTCAGCCTCCTACGGGAAAATCATTTGTGGCCCCGGAATTAAGGAAGCAACTTCTCACTTGGGCACATTCCTCTCGCTTCGCAGGGCACTCAGGCACTCGGAAGACCTTGGAGTTCCTGAAAAGACACTATTGGTGGCCTTCTATGAAGGCAGATATAATGGAGTTTATCTCTTCCTGCTCCTCCTGTGCCCAGCATAAATCATCACGACAAGCTCCAGCTGGGGAATTGCTTCCATTACCTACTCCATCACGTCCATGGACGCATCTCTCCATGGATTTCGTCACAGACCTGCCAGTCTCTCAAGGTTTCAACACTATCTGGGTTGTAATAGACCGATTTTCTAAGATGCCCCTGACCTGGCACAGTTGTTTGTCCAACACATATTTCGTCTACATGGCCTTCCTGCTGAAATTGTCTCTGACCGTGGTGTGCAGTTTACTGCAAAATTCTGGAGGGCTTTGTGTTCTGTTCTTCAAGTGAAGTTAAACTTTTCCACGGCCTACCATCCGCAAAGCAACAGCTCCACCGAGAGAGTTAATCAAGATCTAGAGACTTTCTTAAGAATTTTTATGTCATCTTCCCAGGACAATTGGGCTGCCTTGCTGCCGTGGGCTGAGTTTGCACATAATGCTTCCTACCACTCGTCAACTAACCAAATGCCATTTCAGGTTGTATATGGCCTTCATCCTCGTGTTCCCGAATTCCGAAGCCTGCCTGTTTTCGATGTTCCGGCCGTGGAGGACACGGTGCGGAATTTTGCTGCCATCTGGACTTAAGTACAGTCTGATTTGTTGAAGGCATCCTCTCGCTATAAGACCCAGGCTGATAAGAAGCGTAGAATAGTTCCACGCATGCAAGTTGGAAGCCAGGTCTGGTTATCCACCCGGAATCTTCGTCTGAGGGTTCCTTCTATGAAATTTGCACCACGCTTCATTGGTCCCTTCTCCATAACAGAAGTCATTAACCCAGTGGCCTATCATCTACAGTTACCCCCATACCTAAAAATCCCTAATTCCTTCCATATTTCCTTATTGAAGCCCCTGGTCCTGAATAAATTCCATAGTGCTCTACCTGCTTCTCCTCGAGTCCAGACAGAGAGAGGAGATGAGTTTGAGGTCACCCAGATCTTGGACTCTCGTCTACGCAGAGGTCATCTACAGTATTTGCTGGACTGGAAAGGTTACGGTCCAGAGGAACATTGCTGGACCGATGCTCGTGATGTCCATGCTCCCACGCTCATCAGGAGATTCCATTCTGCCCATCCGGAGAAGCCTGGTGAGTGTCCTGAGGCCACCCCAAAAGGGGGGGTACTGTCACGGCCAGGGTATTTCAGCATGGCGCTAGGCGAGTGTTACCTGTGAGGTCATTGTGGCGCGGGCTGTCTGGTGGCGGAGCTGGTGTCTGGCGGGGGGCTTTGGCTGCGCGCGTTGTTGTGCGGGCCTGTTGTCACTCTGCGCTGGTAAGGCCTGGCGGCGTCTCCATTCCGTTTGGCATGGGCGCCGCCATCTTGCCTTCTGGCCATGTGATGCGGCTGGCCAATCCTGGTGAGTCACATGTTCCCTCCGGCCAGTAACAGCACGGCATGGGGTATTTAGGAAGGGTCAGTGCCTTCCTTCTTTGCCAGTGCAACGTGTATCTCAGCCTAGCTGAGAGGGAGTTCTCTGTCCTTTCCTGTTCCTGTGAATCCGCTGTCTGCCAGTCTGCCATCAGCTCCTAGCTCCCACTGGACTACCCCGCTACCTCCATCACCCTTGCCCATACCTGAGTGCCTGAGCCTGCTGACATCCTGCACTTCAGTTCACTATCTGCAAACCTGGCTTGTTTGTTTTCAGTTTCACTACCTGCACACCTGGACTGCTCTAATTGTTTCTACCTGGACATTAACCCTTTTGCTCCCACCACAGAACTCTTGTGCACATTTATATTTTCCTGGACTTTTATTTACTGTCACATTATATGTCTACTCGAGCACTTATTAAAAATCCTAGTTTTATTTACAAATCTGCTTCTGTGATCGCTCCTGCTACCACCCCGGGTCCACAAATAACCCAGAACGTAACACTGGGGGCATTATATAAAGGGCACTGCATAGGGAAGATCAATACAGGGGGCACTACTAAAAGGGGGACCATTACTGGGGACATTGCATAAGGGGCACTTCTACAGTGGGCATTGCAAGAGGGGCATTAAGGTGAATAGAATGAAAAAAGAAGTCCTAGGGTGACGAGAAACTGTGGTATATAGGGGCCCCCACAAGTTTGTTGCCCAGGGTCCCCCACAGACCTTAATCCGGCCCTGGCAGGGGCGTACCTATAATGGGTACAGGGTGTGCGGGGCACACGGGCCCCTGGGTCCAGTGGCCCCCGCAACGCACACCCTGCACCCATAGTATTACTTACCTCTCTGGAGTCCAACGTCGGAGTGGGGGTCTGGCGCTGTAAAAACGACGGAAAAATTGCCGATGACCTGCACATACTCTATAGACTCTAGTGCCCAGAGTCTATAACACCGGTGCTGGCCGTGCACAGCTCAGTGAGCGGCTGCCCGCCAGACAGAGAGGAGGGGGGCCGTGTCGGACTGCACACGGGCCCCCTACTCTCTAGAAAGGCCCCTGATCGCTGGTCCTGTATATGGTGCAATTATGACACACAATACACTTTGTATGACGCATATTAACGCTCGATAATTACTAATTCTGCCCCCTTCATAGACTATAATAAAGCTTTTGGAAACCCCCCTCTAAAAATCCTGCGTTTGCCACTGGTATGGGTGGTTTGGGCCCCTCTGGGCACTCCCCAGACAAGCCCATGTTTGAGTAATTCGTACCAACTCACATTTCAGCAGTATTACCCTATTCTTCTCTCATGGATTTATCAGTTGCAGAGATGATTTAATTTAACATGCAAAACTAATGACTTCTGACAGTAGTTTAATCTATTTAATCACTGTGTTGCCTAACCAAGTGATAAGAAACTGGTCACAGTCCAAATCTAAATGTATGTCTGCTCTGTGATCTCAGAACAGCTGTATTCTGTATCTAGGAATGGCACAAAATCTACAAATGAACCAATCCTATTGCTGCAGGGTAACTTCCAATTCTGCAACAATGAAACTAAACCTACATACAAGTTTCATAGACACAGTTAGACATTTCTTTTTCAGTTGCACCCATGTTATTTATACCATGTAATGCTTCCTCTGTGTACAAGGTGTTACTGAAGATCTCACCTACATACTCAGGGCCTGATTCAGAGCCGGACGCTGTTTGCGCTCGCTCGTTCAGAAAAATGGGCCGGCTATTTAAATTGAGCGCTCGCTCTTTGCGGTCTGTTGACGCCTCTATGTCTGAGCGAGCGAACGAAACATGCACTTGCTATTTTGTAAAGACGCCCCCTGGCCGCTCGCATCCTACGTCATCTCCGCTATTTATTAGATTAATCGAGTACATCGAAAGGCGTCTGAACTGCTCGCAGTGCTTGTGGTAGGATTTTCCTACCGCAATCATGCGAACAGTTCAGGCTAAGAGACAACCAAGTGACGTGGCCGATGACGCTGCATGTTAATTATGCACACCCTTAAAACGCCCGTTTTGACCGTTTGGCACGCCTGTGTTCGGATCACCACTCCCCATTTTCAAGCACCTTCCCCTGTTACCCCCCACAAATGCCTCATCCTGTCACTCAAATTAGCAGGCACTCGCTATTTTGCGAGCGCTCGATTTCCGACCGCACTGACTGGTTGGCGCATGCGCATTACGACCCATACGCATGCGCAGTTGTGCGAACATCGCTCGGAGCGAACGAGCGGCCGCTTACGAGCGGCTCTGAATCAGGCCCTCAATTCCTGTTAAACAAGCTCTCTGGGGGCAGACTGCCACAACATCTACTACTGGCAGCAAATTTTAAATCATGGCCTACTGGGAATGAAAAAAGCATCTGCCATTACAGTTTGATAAACTGGAACTTTAACTGCCCTAAACCTAATGTCCAGACTAAAGCACCAAACATCACAAGAACTTTATCCGAGGTGAGAAATATGCTGACCCCCATCACTACATCCATGTTACTTGAATAAAGACAATCAGACCTTAGTGTTATGTTTCAACACTCATGTAAAGTACTATAATGACATTGCCAATCATTTTTCTGTGTCAGCTTCCATCTGACAAATCTGCCCTGTGGCACATCCTTTTAGATGTAATATTGAATATACCCACTAGTCAACTTTCCTAGCCACTTGAAAAACCTTAACTAACTCACCAATTTGACCTTGGGTAATTTAGAAATCCTGATGCTAAGAAAGATGGAACAGGCCCAGCATTGGAAACCCACTTGCTCTCCATGATTCAGTAGAGATGGACAATTGCAAGGTACATATTGATACACCCTGATAATTGGCAGAAACATCAATAGTTTGGCATATAAAACTGTGTATTGAGATAGATCTCTTAGCGCAACCTTAAGGCACAAAGATGCCTGAGTGGTCAGTACAGATGGGTATCCCAGATAACCCAAATATAATGAAAACCAATGAGTAGTGACCTCTGGCGCTAAGCGAAGAAAATGGAGCCTTATAAAAATCTATAGGTAATATATGAAATATACAGCAATTAGTATTCTGTCAAAAAATATCTTCTAAAACATTCGATATTAGGCATACAGTACATGTAAAAGAGACAGAAAAATAACTGCGCTTAATCCTATATCCAGTACAATTATAGTTATGTTCTGTGTGCCATATAAAATAATTATATATAATAAGTACAATAAACCTAAATGTGCAATAAATAATTGTAATAATTTAATGATCGGTAGCTAATCATAAGAGCTCAAAGCATACAGCAATAGACATATACATGAAATAACACACATTGAATCAAACATATAAATAATGAAACATTGGGCCTGATTCAGACCCACTTGCGAGCGGCTGTCCGCTCGCAAGTGGGTCGATGGTGTGCACTGAGCATGCTCACGATGGAGGGGGCTCCATCGTGCGCATGCGCGAGATGCGACGAGCGAAGGACTTTCCTTCGCTCGTTGTGTCTGATCAAAGGGGGCGTGCTGTCGATGTTGATTGACAGCACGCCCCCTTTGGTGGGCGTGCTGGGGGCGTGCCTCCCAGACGGGGGCGTTCCCAAGGGAACGCCTACCGTCAGAAGCCGGCCCACTGACATCACTAGTGATTTCAGTGGGAGTGATTTTGGCTCTGATAGAGCCAAAATCACTCCAGGGCTTGTGGTCGAAAAACCCGACCACAGGCTTCTGATCGCACTGGCGATGGTCGTGATGGTCAAGACCATCGCGACCATCATCCTGCACGCTCGTATGTGCTGTGGGTGGTGACCCACAGCTATACGAGTGTCCAGGAGGACGCTCCATTTTTATGGAGGACGGCCCTCATTCAGAGCGAGCGCTCTGCTCAGAGCGTCCGGCTCTGAATGAGGGCCTTTGTTTCTTTTGTTAGGTAGCAATCCTGAGAAAACTCACTGTGAATCACAGTAATGGCCCGAACACACAAGACGATCAGACAACAATCAGATCTCGTTGTCTGATCGTCCTGCATGAGCTGGATGTTCGATATCAAACATCCAGCAACATGCTGAAACCACCCCCATCAACTATAATGAACCACGATTAACGATCGTGGGTCCCTATAGTAAGCAGGTTAACCTGGTCAATATCGACCAGGTTGGCCTGCATGCACAGGCAATGGTCGATATCGATATCGCCATCTGTGCCCGCGCATCGACCATCATTTGGTCATTTGAAGGGGCCAGAAACTGGTCGATTTGAACAATAATGATATATCGTTATCGTTCAAATCGACCAAGGAAATTTGACCATGTGTATGCACCATTAGAACTTTATCTAAAAGTCCCGTAGCTGTATGCTCTAGTAGAGGCAGGTGCTTCTTATTAAAAAATATTAGGGGTGTGCACCGGCCACTTTTCGTGTTTTGTGTTTTGGTTTTGGATCTGGATCTTTCTTCGTGTTTTGGATCTGGATTGGTTTTGCCAAAACCACCCTTCCGTGTTTTGGGTTCTGGGTTTTGTGTTTTGGATCTGTATTTTTTTAAAAAAAAGCATAAAAACAGCTAAAATCACAGAATTTGTTGGTTTCTCTGCTCCTATGCTATTATTAACCTCAATAACCTTAATTTCCACTCATTTGCAGTCTATTCTGAACACCTCACACCTCACAATAGTGTTTTTATGTCCAAAAGGTTGCACCGAGGTAGCTGGATGACTATGCTAAGCGACACGAGTGGGCGGCACAAACACGTGACCCATCTAGGAGTGACACTGCAGTGGCAGACAGGATGGCAGTTAGAAAAACTAGGCCCCAAACTGTACATAATGCAAAGAAAAAAAAGAAGTGCAAGATGGAATTGTCCTTGGGCCCTCCCACCCACCCTTATGTTGTATAAACAGGACATGCACACTTTAACAAATCAATCATTTCAGCGCCAGGGTCTGCCACACAACTGTGGCTGAAATGATTGGTTCGTTTGGGCCCCCACAAAACAAGCTGGCAATTAATGTGTCCCTGCACAAACTGGCTCTACGGAGGCAAGATGTCATCCTCATCCTCCTCATCCACCGATTCCTCACCCTCTTCAGTGTGTACATCCTCATCCTCACAAAGTATTAACTCGTCCCCACTTGAATCCACCACCACAGGTCCCTCTGTACCTTCTGGAGGCTGGTCTCCCTGGAAGAGCTGATAATTCATTTTGATGAACATCATCTTCTCCACATTCTGTGGAAGCAACCTCCTACGCCTTTCGCTGACAAGGTTCCCGGCTGCACTAAACACTCTTTCGGAGTACACACTGGAGAGGGGGCAACTCAGGTAAAATAGAGCCAGCTTGTACAGAAGCCTCCAAATTGCCTCTTTTTCCTGCCAGTACAGGTATGGACTGTCTGACATGCCTACTTGGATGCTGTCACCGATGTAATCCTCCACCATTCTGTCAATGGTGACAGTATCATATGCAGTGACAGTAGACATGTCAGAAATTGTTGCCAGGTCCTTCAGTCCGGACCAGATGTCCAAACTTGGTCCTGCCTGCCCTGCATCACCGCCAGCGGGTTGCTTAGGATACCTAAGTTTTTTCCTGGCAGCCCCAGTTGCGGGAGAAAATGAAGAAGGAGCCGTTGACGTGTCACGTTCCGCTTCAGCTGACAGTGTGTTCACCAGCAGGTCTTTGCACCTCTGCAGGCTTGTGTCGGCCGGAAAGAGAGACACCACATAGGCTTTAAACCTAGGATCAAGCACGGTGGCCAAAATGTAGTGGTCTGATTTCAACAGATTGACCACCCTGGAATCCTGGCAAAGCAAATGAAGGGCTTCATCCACAAGTCCCACATGCCGAGCGGAATCGCTCCGTCTTAGCTCCTCCTTCACTTTCTCCAGCTGCTTCTGCAAAAGCCTGATGAGGGGAATGACCTGACTCAAGCTGGCTGTGTCTGAACTGACTTCACGTGTGGCAAGTTCGAAGGGCTGGAGAACCTTGCACAACACGGAAATCATTCTCCACTGCGCTTGAGTCAGGTGCATACCCCCTCCTTTGCCTATGTCATAGGTGGATGTATACGCTTGAATGGCCTTTTGCTGCTCCTCCATCCTCTGAAGCATATAGAGGGTTGAGTTCCACCGCGTCACAACCTCTTGCTTCAGGTGATGGTGGGGCAGGTTCAAGAGTGTTTGCTGGCGCTCCAGTCTTCGGCACGCAGTCGCTGAATGGCGAAAGTGGCCAGAAATTTTTCGGGCCACCCAAAGCGTCTCCTGCATGCCCCTGTCGCTTTTCAGAAAATTCTGCACCGCCAAGTTTATTGTGTGAGCAAAACATGGGACGTGCTGGAATTTGCCCAGATGTAATGCCTGCACAATATTGGTGGCGTTGTCAGATATCACAAATCCCCAGGAGAGTCTAAGTGGGGTAAGCCACTGGGCGATGATTTCCCTCAGTTTCTCTAAGAGGTTGTCGGCGGTGTGCCTCTTACTGAAACCGGTGATACACAGCGTAGCCTGCCTTGGAACGAGCTGGCGTTTCTGAGATGCTGCTACTGGTGACGCTGCTGCTGTTGCTGCGTAAGGTGATACATCTACCCAGTGGGCTGTCACAGTCATATAGTCCTTAGTCTGCCCTGTTCCACTTGTCCACATGTCCGTGGTTAAGTGGACATTGTGTACAACGGCATTTTTCAGGACACTGAGGACACTTTTTCTGACGTTTCTGTACAGTCTCGGTATCGCCTGCCTAGTGAAGTGGAATCTAGACGGGATTTGGAACCGGGGACACACTACCTCCATCAATTGTCTAAATCCCACTGCACTAATGGCGGATACCGGGCGCACGTCTAACACCAACATAGCAGTCAAGGCCTCAGTTATACGTTTTGCTTCAGGATGACTGCTGTCGTACTTCATCCTCCTCGCTAAGGACTGTTGGAGGGTCAATTGTTTAGTAAAAGTAGTGTTGTTCCTACTTCCTCTCTGGGATGATGAACGACTCCCAGCAGCAGCAACAGCAGCAGCGGCAGCAGTAGGCGTAGCAATGCAGGATCCTCCAGAGGAATCCCGGATAGGAGAGTCAGTTATGCCAGTGACATGGCCTGCAGGACTACTTCCGATCCTGACTAAGGAGGAAATTGACGAGGAGGGAGTTGACGGTGTGGTTTGCAGGCGCTTGGATACAACAGGACAACGGGATTTAGGTGTCCCTGGACTGCTTACGGTCTTAGCCAAAGTTTCTGAACTTGACAGTAACTTTTTATGAACGCGCTGCAGGTGCCGTATAAGGGAGGATGTTCCTAGGTGGTTGACGTCCCTACCCCTACTTATTTCACCTTTACATATGGTACATATGGCAAGACAGTTGTTGTCCGGATTTGGATAGAAATATTGCCAGACCAAAGAGGTGGAATGTTTGGTCTTCTGCCCAGGCATGACCGTGATGGGCTTTTTCATCCCACGGACAACAACTGTCTCCCCCGGAGCCTGATTTAAACAAACCACATCACCATCAGAATCCTCCTCGCCAACTTCCTCCTCAGCGCCAGCTACACCAGTATCCTCATCCTGTTGTACTTCAACAGTGACATCTTCAATTTGCATATCAGCAAGTGGACTGTGGGTGCTCCTTTCAGCACTTGCAGGGGGCGTGCAAATGGTGGAAAGAGCCACCTCTTCCCGTCCAGTGCTGGGAAGGTCAGGCATCGCAACCACCACCACACTTGGACTCTCCTTGGGGATTTGTGATATCTTCTTAGAAAGCACAGTTCTTCACTGTGCTTTTGCCAGCTTAACTCTTTTGATTTTTTTAGTGGGAGGAGGGCTTCCATCGTCATGTGAAGCTGAACCACTAGTCATGAACATACTAGGGATCGACCTTAGCCGTTCCTTGCCACTCCGTGTCGTAAATGGCATATTGGCAAGTTTACGTTTCTCTTCAGCTGATTTAAATGTCTTTTTCAAGGTCATTTTCCTGAACTTTGCCATTTGGGATTGTATGTGCCCTCTACTATGACATTGGGCATCGGCCTTGGCAGACGACGTTGATGGCATGTTATCGTCTATGTCATGACTAGTGGCAGCAGCTTCAGCACTAGGAGGAAGTGGTTCTTGATCTTTCTCTATTTTATTTTTATCGGAGAAAGTTTGGTCCTCCATTTATGTTATATCGATTTGATATATACGTGCGGCTAAACACAGAAAATAATTTTTTTTGGGTTTGGACTGGAGTGTACTTTCGGGGGTTACAGCACCCTTAACGGTCATGCCAGCCGGCCCTTTACTTATGACACAGGCGCACGCTTGGCACTACTTTGTTGATGCACGTGCGGCTACTGCGCACACAATTCACAAACACAGAAAATAATTTTTTTTTGGTTTGGACTGGAGTGTACTTTCGGGGGTTACAGCACCCTTTAATGGTCAAGCCAGCCGGCCCTTTACTTATGACACAGGCGCACGCTTGGCACTACTTTGTTGATGCACGTGCGGCTACTGCGCACACAATTCACAAACACAGAAAATAATTTTTTTTTGGTTTGGACTGGAGTGTACTTTCGGGGGTTACAGCACCCTTTAACGGTCAAGCCAGCCGGCCCTTTACTTATGACACAGGCGCACGCTTGGCACTACTTTGTTGATGCACGTGTGGCTACTGCGCACACAATTCACAAACACAGAAAATAATTTTTTTTTTGGTTTGGACTGGAGTGTACTTTGGGGGTTACAGCACCCTTTAACGGTCAAGCCAGCCGGCCCTTTACTTATGACACAGGCGCACGCTTGGCACTACTTTGTTGATGCACGTGCGGCTACTGCGCACACAATTCACAAACACAGAAAATAATTTTTTTTTGGTTTGGACTGGAGTGTACTTTCGGGGGTTACAGCACCCTTTAACGGTCAAGCCAGCCGGCCCTTTACTTATGACACAGGCGCACGCTTGGCACTACTTTGTTGATGCACGTGCTGCTACTGCGCACACAATTCACAAACACAGAAAATAATTTTTTTTTGGTTTGGACTGGAGTGTACTTTGGGGGTTACAGCACCCTTTAACGGTCAAGCCAGCCGGCCCTTTACTTATGACACAGGCGCACGCTTGGCACTACTTTGTTGATGCACGTGCGGCTACTGCGCACACAATTCACAAACACAGAAAATAATTTTTTTTTGGTTTGGACTGGAGTGTACTTTCGGGGGTTACAGCACTCTTTAACGGTCAAGCCAGCCGGCCCTTTACTTATGACACAGGTGCACGCTTGGCACTACTTTGTTGATGCACGTGCGGCTACTGCGCACACAATTCACAAACACAGAAAATAATTTTTTTTTGGTTTGGACTGGAGTGTACTTTCGGGGGTTACAGCACCCTTTAACGGTCAAGCCAGCCGGCCCTTTACTTATGACACAGGCGCACGCTTGGCACTACTTTGTTGATGCACGTGCGGCTACTGCGCACACAATTCACAAACACAGAAAATTATTTTTTTTTTGGTTTGGACTGGAGTGTACTTTGGGGGTTACAGCACCCTTTAACGGTCAAGCCAGCCGGCCCTTTACTTATGACACAGGCGCACGCTTGGCACTACTTTGTTGATGCACGTGCGGCTACTGCGCACACAATTCACAAACACAGAAAATATATTATTTTTTTAGCACTTGGGGGGAGCACCCCTGATGGACAGAGCACCCCCTGGACAACACTACAGCACCCCTTTAGGACTGGGACTCTGCACAGGACTTTGGAGTGGACACAGCCCCTATGGAGAACTGACTGCACAACACAGTCCAGCCAGCCCCTATGGACTTTGAAGTAGTGGACACAGCCCCTATTAACAACAGCAGCACAGCACAACACAGCCAGCCCCTATGGACTTTGAAGTAGTGGACAACAGCAGCACTACACTACACTACACTACACAGCCCTAACTCCCACCCTCCCTCTTCACTGTCCACAGCCGAGTGAGAAAATGGCGCCGACGCGGGTACCTTATATAGGATCCAAAACCCGCGAGACTCGGAAGGCGGGATGATGACGTTTTGCCTCGATTTCAGATCCGAGTCAGGCGGGAAAAGTCGAGCCTGACTCGGATCTGCCTCGGATCGGAGTGGCTCGGGGGGGTTCGGATTTCAGAAATCCGAACCCGCTCACCCCTAAAAAATATATATATATATATGCATGTCAGCCGCGTCTGGCTGTAGAAATGTAATATAAATCAATTCCAAATTCCTCTTAAATAGAGACGGTTTGGATGTGTAATCAGATAAAATCACCAAAACATGAATGTCAGTACACCAGTAATTTCATTTGAAGATCTATGTGGAAATCTTCAGAGCCTGATGTTTTTATGCACACTGTGGTGAAAACAGTGCCATAAAGCTTGTATAACGCTGTACCACTTAGAAGTACGGGCCTGATTTAGCAAGCAACGCAAGTGAGAGAACACATGTTGCGAGCAGATGTTTGCGATCTGCGCATGCTTATGCATCGCATTGCACATGCGCGAACAGGTTGCTGAGTACGGTAAGGGCTCGCTCAGAGTACGCAAGGAGCCCGCAGAGACTTTCGATGTTGATTGACAGGAAGTGCAGTTTGTGGGTGGTGACAGGGGGGTGGTCGGGCCGAACACAGGAATGCCTGTGCATTCGCACACCATTACAGGGGCGTACATAAATGAATCTCAGCGGCGCTGCACGCAGCCAGATGCCTCTATGCGTGGGGGAATCTCTCAAGTCCTGCGGCAGGGTCAGGTCTACCCTTAGCTTACATGCAGCTTCGATGGCACTCGATGTTCGCAATGCTTATGCTGTCAATCACGGCATAGGTGGCCGGCTTTATGTTTTGCTGGGTGTCCTTTTTCTTGTGCTGCGGTCTCCATGCGTTTGCATTGATTAGCATATTCTCACAGCAGCTGGGTGCGTACGTCTGCTAGCGTGCGTTCCTTGCTGAGTCAGGCCCTATGGTAGCAAGGAATAGCCACTTTCCTAAGGTGCCGCTGATTGGGGATCAGTGAGCTCTGTCATTCAGTCAGCTGGTCACCGGGGCTCCTGCACTGTGACCCCAGTCACACCAGATGAACAGGGTTACAGACCAGGAGCCTCGGAAGGGTCGTGGGGTGGGGGTGTGGTGTACGGGTTGGTAGCAGTAGCTGGTGGCAGCACATGCACAGACATCTCACTGTATTTTTTGAAAAAAATACCATAAGAAGTGTGCAAAGAGGATTCCCAGGGACAGAGCTTTAACGCAAGTCTATCCCTGCATGCAGATATTAGTACATACAAGTGATATATCCTAAATTCACTATGCAAATTTAGTGGAAAATATCACACTACAACTGCATTTTAAATGTGGATTGTTGTAATAGGAGCCTTAGTTATTGTTCCTGAGCAAGTAATAATAACTATTATACTTCCTCTATAAGTTCTCTCTTAGCTAAGACCTGCAGCCCACCCCCCAGTAAAAATCACTCACCACCAGTAAAAATCAGTAATATCACTTTGGCTAGGTTTATCTGTAGGTCAAACTATGGAAACACCATTTGTTTAATCATCTTATGTTTAATAGCAGACTGTTTGGATTTTGAAGAACATAGCACTTTCTACAGCATGTATAATTACTGCTTGTATTCAAACTCATGTATACATAATAGAACATAAATGCAAAATATTCTAAAGTTCCAGAAAAAGAGAACCAAAGGGAGAATAACAGGAAAGAAGGACTTGACTCACAAAATAGTGGGTATTTTATAATAAAAAAAAAATGATCTGTAAAAGAAACAATAATTTGTGAGATTAGCACTGAAGTTGTACAGAGGTATATGTTCGTCTTTGTTCTGTTGGTGCCCATCGGAGTGAGCCTTTTGTGCTGAGATACAGCATAATTCTGGCCCTATTACACCGTTATTAGATCTCATAAAGAATATGGGCTTTTTTATTAAAATTGCCTTTGTTGCTTTTCATGCCGTTTTTTGGAAACTATTATCTGAAAATTAAATCTTCACTTCCTCTAGTAAGGAAACAACAAAGGGAAACAGTCAAACATATGATGCCAATAGAATAATCTCTTCTGTCTGCCAAAGGTAGTGTATGCATTCTTTTTATCTATGAAAATCAATAGACCCAAGAATGAAATTGAAGGCACATCAATATCCAGGCTCTTGTCCTATTGTTTTTCCCTGATACCGTAATACACAGACAGATCAGAGCAAGCTATGTCTATCAAATCCTGGAAGGGAACATCTTGGAGTTAGTAGCTCCATGTGACACTTGCTAGATCCAGATATATTTGAGAGATGTCTGAGTAGCGCAGCATTGGATAAAAAGCCCCTCTCTGATCGCTGAAACTAATTTATATTTCCTGTTATAACTGAATAAGTAAGAAATCTCAAATGAGGGGAGTTGTACAAGACTCCCATCTCATAAAGGGTTAAGTCTATGTTAAAAAGAGTTATTCATATTAGACAACTTTCATCTTCTTGGATAAATTTGCAAACTACACCGCTCGGCCGCCATATATTTTTTCTTGAAAAATGTTTACCCACCATGCTTATTATAGGCTGGAAAGAAGCCTTTATATTTCAGAGGAAATAATGGTTTAAAACAGTTTGCTGGAAAAGGCACTATCCCAATAAATCATCTGTCAGTGTGGATAATAGAATACTAGATCATCCTCTATCAGCTTGAATAAAGGTTAAACACTATACCTTACTCACACTTTGTGCTACCTCTCCAGCACATTCAGCATTTGCTTTAGTCTCTCTCTTGTGTTATACTTAATAAAACACCTTTTCAACTTTTAGAACTTTGTTATAATTTCTAAAACTCCGGGAATCTCAGGATAATACAAAAACAAGGTGTTTATATAAGGTGATTCTCTTATCGAGATAAGTTCTTCTGTCAGTAACTGCTACATGCACGTAAGCATTTTAATCCGCCTGTGATACAGTACATCTATTTCTTCTCCAGTTAGACAGGGAGAAGTTGCTGGCATACTGGGGATCTCTGGGCCTGATTCAGGTTGGATCGCAATGCTGCGTTCGCATGCAGCCGACCAATGTTTGCATCTGCACATACGTATAGGATGAAGTGCGCGTGTGCGAACCAGGCGCTACGATTGGGAATGCGGTCACAGGAGTACGCAGACCCACCACTCAGTGATTGACAGGAAGTGCCTTTTGTGGGTGGTGATGGGGGTGTGTGGTCTTCGAACACACTGACACGCCTGCGTTCGCACGCCGTTGCAGGGGTGTACATAAATTATTCACAGCGAACCCATATGCAGCCTGAGTACTCACTGTGTGTAGGAAGTTTAGCAACTTCTGCAGCAGGGTAATGTCAACCACAAGTGTGCGTGCTACTACACGGGGCATTATTCTGGGGGCACAACTACAGGGGACATTACTCAGGGGGCACTACTACTGGGGACATTACTCAGGGGGCACTACTACTGGGGGCAATACTCAAGGGACATTACTATTGGGGCATTACTCGGGGGACAATACTAGGGGCACTACTACTGGGGGCATTACTCAGGTGGCACTACTACTGGGGGCATTACTAAAGAAGGGAATTACTATTGGGGCACTACTACTGGGGGCATTACTACTTGGGGCACTACTATTGGGGGCACTATTACAGGGGGATTACTAATGGGGGCATTGCATAAGGGGGACTGCATAAGGGACACCACTTCTGGGGGTCCTGAATAATGGGGCTCTGCATAAGGGGCACCACTACAGTGGGCTCTGCATAAGTGTGAGCACTGCATAAGGGGCACTACCACTGTGGGTACTGCATAATGGGCACTACCACTACTGGGGGAACTGCATAAGGGGCACTACCACTACTGTGGGCACTGCATAAGGGGCACTACCACTATTGTGGGCTTTGCACTGTGGGCACTGCATAAGGGGCACTACCACTACTGGGGGCACTGTATAAGGGGCACCACTACTGAGGGCACTGCATAAGGGGCACCACTACAGTGGGAATTATGTGTAAGGGTCACCACTACAGTGGGCATTATATGTAAGGGGCACTACTGCTGTGGGCATTGTATAAGGGTCACTACTACTGTGGGCATTGTATAAGGGGCACTACTACTGTGGGCATTGTGTATACGGGGTACAAATGCGGGTACTGAGTAAAAGGTGAACTGCTGTGTGTCACACATGAATAAGAAACACTACTATGTGGTGTAATGTGCTACTGCGTGGCATAATTTGTATTGGGAATACTATTATGTAACCATGCCCCTTTATTTTGAGACCACGCCCCTTTTTTGGTGCACGCCTACGGTGTGTGATATCCCTTTATTGACATTGCACCAAGGGGGGGGGGGGTGATTCCACTACTTCTCTAGGACCACTTTAAGCACTGGTTAGGAAACTAGCACCTGTTGGTAAGTATCCTAACCCTACCCCTAAACCTAACCCTCCCTCCATGTAGCCTAAACCTAACCCTCCCTCCCCGTAGCCTAAACCTAAACCTCCCTCCCACAGCCTAAACCTAAGCTTCCCTTCACAGCCTAAACCTAACCCTCCCCCTAATGCCTAACCCCTATCCCTCCCCCTAATCCCACTACTTACTGTTGGGATAACGGCAGTCGGGATACTGGCACCGGGATTCTGACAGCCGGAAATTAAACTACATCCCAACTAAACCTAATGATGGCATGTAAGTACAAGTCACTTCATTTAATAATTATATCTGTATTTCTCAACAAGAAACTTTTGGCCTAGGGGTGCCATGAAAAAATGCTGATACTCTAGGGTGCCATGATTTAAGAAAGTTTGGGAACAGCTGACCTAGTGTATTGGCATCACACCCTTCCCTCCCCTCTGTTTACAAATGAGAAAACTCAGCGCAGCATTAGCTGACTAACACTGCTTGTGTGAACTTGCCACAGAAGTTCCTGATGTTACAAAATGGATGGGGCATGATTATTGATCATATGTAGAGACAGGTTTCTTGAGTTTTCGATGTTCAAGCCTGTATAATGGTCCTTAAACCTAACCTTATTAGTTTGTTTTGCCTCTTTGTAACATGTCTAATGGTCCTTAAACCTAACCTTATTAGTTTGTTTTCCCTCTTTGTAACATGTATAATTGTCCTTAAACCTAACCTTATTAGTTTGCTTTCCCTCTTTATAACATGCATAATGGTCCTTAAACCTAACCTTATTAGTTTGTTTTCCCTCTTTATAACATGTATAATTGTCCTTAAACCTAACCTTATTAGTTTGTTTTCCCTCTTTATAACATGTATAATTGTCCTTAAACCTAACCTTATTAGTTTGTTTTCCCTCTTTGTAACATGTATAATTGTCCTTAAACCTAACCTTATTAGTTTGTTTTCCCTCTTTGTAACATGTATAATTGTCCTTAAACCTAACCTTATTAGTTTGTTTTCCCTCTTTGTAACATGTATAATTGTCCTTAAACCTAACCTTATTAGTTTTCCCTCTTTATAACATGTATAATTATCCTTAAACCTAACCTTATTAGTTTGTTTTCCCTCTTTATAACATGTGAACAAAGAATAATGCAGTTCTACAGAGCAAACTTTCTTTTTGTTTTGTTTTTTGCACATGGACTGTCACATTAAGATGGCAAAAATCCAAAGGGCAGCATAGTTTATGGAGATTGAGGCATTTATTGGTGAATGCAGGCTAGTGTACCTCATACTTACCTACTTTTTCAGGGAGATTGTGAACACCTATGAGTGAGGCGGTAAAGTGGACGTGTACTGCTACATTTGGCTACAAATGTAAATGAGCCCCAAAGCAGTTAGTAAGATCTATTTGTTGATGAAAACACACTGATACTTTTCAGAAAACGCATGTAGCCATAGAGATCATTGTGCCTTATACCCAATGCAGGGAAATTATACTAATGATCCCATTTGAATGTATATATCTCTGTTTTTTTATATATGTTTTTTTATATAACAGCTTCATAATGGGGATAAGGTGCAATCATGGAGATTACTACACTCTTCAGGGAGTCAGGGAGATTGTTGATATTTCAGGGAGTCTCTCTGACAATGAGGGAGATTTGACAAGTATGGTGTACCTTGAGATATGTACAGAACATAGAATCTGTTTGAATCCTAATGTCTATCTAGGTTCCAGGAGGTAATGGTCACATATACTGTATGTTAATATAGTGTAGTCTCAGGCATAGTGGACAGATTCACAAAAACTTTGGAGCCCATGTAGCATTGGATGCAAAGACAATTTACACCATTTATTGTCCTTGAAATTGCATTTTTTCAACCACATGTTCATAAAAAATTCTTACACATCCTACACCATGCCGACTGAGATACATTTTGTGCTTATTTACACTACAGCTCATTAATTTCAGTACACTACCAAAATCGTAGCTTTTTCAGAAAGTAATGAACAAAAGAAGCTAGTTTGGGATGAATATATATTTATTTTGGCAAATAAACATGTTTTGTACTCGTACACATTTTTTACAAATAAATTAATTTTGATTTCCATAAATTTTTCTCTCATCAAAGTATCCACCCTAAATGGCGATCACAGCAGTGAAAACATGAGGCATTCTGTTTCTGTCGGTCAACTTGTCAGCTCCAATTGCAGCCCACTTGTCTTGTAGCAACTCCCAAAGGTGATTTTGGCTTGTTACTTGCACATCTCGAACACAGCTGTCTAGATGATCCCAAAAGAGTTCAATTGGATTGCAATTATGACTCTGGGGTGACCAAACTGTTCTTCAGCACCTGTTGTTGTTGTTTGGACTGAACATTATTTATGGACTTAAGCAATGGTTTTTGGGCTGCAACACATCCCTTCAAGGTACTGGCTACAAGGCAACATTTGATGGTCGTGACTGACATGCTTTTCTTCCTCATTTCCATCACAGTAGTACGGATCTGATGAGCTGTTTGGAGTCTGTCCTATTTGGAACACACTCTGATAAATTTGTCCTCTTGTTTTGTGGTCACTCGAGGTTGTCCAAGTCATGGGCGATCATGTAAACTGTTGTTTATGATGTATTTCTTGAGGGTTCACTGCATGCCACCTTAAGAAACCTTCTCCAGGTGAGCAATTTCATGCAAACTATGCCCTGCATTTCTCAAAGCGACTTTGGCAGATCACTTTTCCACTGATAACTCCTTTCTAGGAGCCATTTACGAGACAACTTTACACGTTCTTCATAAATGTTCACAGTATCACAATACAAGGCAAACACCGGAATTCTTCCACTGTGTATGTGTTAAAAAGGGTTGAAATCTTCCCCTGTGCAATGTCCTGACTGACTGATTCATCCATGCCCAGCCCAAACCCTTGGACCTGGAAATTTGGGGAGTATATTCTTTCTTACCATGACCTAAGCACCCACTAAGCAAGGATTTTTCAAATTTCAACTCCTAAGGGCCTGAAATGGGTAAAATGTTTCCTCACGACTGAGGTGATTGGGTGACAAAGCAACATGGCTCAAGTGCTACGGGACTGTAAGCTCATTGTTTGGGATGAGTGGCAGCTACAGAGGTGGCTGTAGCACAGTCCAATATTCAAATAGGGGAGACACACCAACTGCCAGTCATGTTTGACAGCTTTTGGGGTGGCAGTTGGTGTGGCTTTTCTATTTGAATATTGGACTGCGCTGTAGAATAATATTATAGTTTTTCAATTATTGGATTGAGTTATATTAATATTTTCTTGACAACTGTCATATTACATGTTTATTCCTGAGAGATATTATGATTATATGTGGTATCCTGTTGTCTGATCGACCTCAGTTAGATCGACAATACATATATCGACCACCGTACATCGACTCCGTCGAGGTCGACAGGTACTATAGGTCGACAAACTATAGATCGACCACACCTCTATATCGACAAACACGAGATCGACACTACATATGATCGAAACAAAGCATACCGACAATATGAAGATTGACAACACACATGATAGACATAATAAAAGATCGAAACTAAATAGGTCATCTGTTAATAGAGTGGCATATAAAAGATCGATGAGTCCGAGTTCGAAACCAAATAGTTCGACAGTTAATAGATAGACATAATTAAGATCGATGAGTCCTAGATCGAAACTAAATAGGTCGACAGTTAATAGATTGACAAATAAATGATCGACACGTTACAGTTAGACAATACAAAAAGGCATACATCCTAGATGCTTCCCCGCTGATAGCACATCCCCTGCGGCTACTTTCAACCGTGGTACTACATGTCTCTGCAAGCCCTTACATTCTCTGCAGTGCACCCCTTCAACAACCCCCCTCCCTTCCTGGATGCCTGGACCTGGGGGCATCTTCACCCCGGCAATAACAAGCCGTCTAGCTTAAAACACTGCCCTGCTACTAGTGTAGCAGGTATTCTCTTTCCATTACTTGCAACTATAAATCTTTCTAATCTTTCTTTCCCTTTAGTGCCTCCACCCAAGTCTTGTATCTCATTATGCTAAACCTGGAGTGGACTTGGGAACACCCCTCGCTGGTAAGTATTGGTTATGTGTCAAGTTATACCTTAATATCAATTGATTTAACCCACCAGTGACACTTACAAATATGCAGCAGCAATAATTCACTTCAATTTAACATCTATGTTCATACTCAGGATTAAACGCGAATAGGTAACATAGTTTATTTTACAGCAACTCTCTGTTCTGCTGAAGATGAGTTTGGTTAATGAGCAATGCATTAGTCATAACATTTTCAGAATAACATTCCCACATGAATGAAATTGTCACAATATTATTCTATACAAATTACATACAAATAACCAATAACCTGTTTTCTTTAAAGCTTTAAAGAGATTACCCTCTCATATGCGGTTCTTAAATTCCCCTTATTAGTCAATGTGAATGGCCATGCTTGTTGGTGCACGTATTAGTAGAGTAGTGTGCATTTAAGTAGTAAAATCCGGGTTTATAGGGAAATCCTAAAATTAGTCTCTTCTCATCCAATGGGCTCTAGTAGTGATATGCACCAGCCTGTAGAGTTATTCCTTATAATCCTTGGTGCTATGTTAGCAATTGTGCCTGAATATAAATACAATAGGCAGGAGTCTATGGTGTCTGAAGGCCAAAATTATAATGCTGAGCAGGTGCTGAATGTTAGTATAGCTAATTCCTCCTTAATCTAATGCACTGTGGGCCTGATTCAGAGCCGCTCGTAAGCGGCCGCTCGTTTGCTCCAAGCAATGTTCGCACATCTGTGCATGCGTATGGTCATAATGCGCATGCGCCAACCAGTCAGTGCTGTCGGAAATCGAGTGCTCGCAAAATAGCGAGTGCCTGTTAATTTGAGTGACAGGATGAGGCGTTTGTGGGTGGTAACAGGGGAAGGTGCTTGAAAACGGGGAGTGGAGATCCGAACGCAGGCGTGCCAAACAGTCAAAACGGGCGTTTTAAGGGTGTGCATAATTAACAAAGCAGCGTCATCGACCACGTCACTTGGACGTAGGATGCGAGCGGCCAGGGGGCGTCTTTACAAAATAGCGAGCGCATGTTTAGTTCACTCGCTCAGACATAGAGGCATCAACAGACCGCAAAGAGCGAGCGCTCAATTTAAATAGCCGGCCCCTTTTTTTGAACGAGTGAGCGCAAATAGCGTCCGGCTCTGAATCAGGCCCTCAGTACAACAAACAGTACCACCTATCCGCTTCAATGCGATGTCAGTCTATGGACTGATGAACTGCTGTGCGGTACTCATGTGGTATGTAAAGTTAGACTAGACTCCTCCTGGGGGCTGGGCCTCAGACCCTCTGGTTTGCTGACTTTCAAGTTTCTCCTCCACAAAGCTGAGTTATAGGCAGCATTCACTCTCCAGTTCCTCCCCCTAATATCTAGCAGTGTTCACCGCAGCATCCCTCCTATCAATCACTGGTTTCCAGCTCTCAAACACCATGGCACGCCATCCTCTATTCAGGTACACAGCAGTTCAAGAGCCCCCTCGAATAACTGTTTTTCTCTGCCAGCTCCAACTGTCACTTCACAAACTGCCAATCGCACCCCTTCAATGCCAGGGATACTGCAATAGTTCATCGTCCTCCCAATAAATTATACCACTGTCACCACTGTAATGATTAAACCCCTACATATACATTACATTACATTACATTACAGTGGCACACTATACATATTTATAAATATATATAATAACTATATACATACTATTTAAATGCTTAAAGCTGCTTATTTTAATATTGCAAGGGATTACATTCTCCCCCTGGTGCTCAGGTACTGAAACAGATATACTATGCATTTTCAGATCCAGAGCACCATTGTTTTCTTTACATAACCTGTATTACATTTCCTATTTCTGCATAACATGACCAGTATTCTCAATTATCCTAATTCTAGTAAATACTCCCAAAATAGGGCCATGAATTTACAAAATACGGCTGTATTACCCTTGGTATTTCTACAGGTAATCCTAGCTTTTCATAAGTAAATATCATAGGAGGTTTTCGCTGTCGTACAGGACGGTCACTGAGAGTCCTTACTGGTTCAAAAGAGATTTCTATTTCTGAGACTACTGGTGAATCACTTGATAGTGATCCTTCTATTACATCCCCAGAACTTGAAGTTCTCTCCACATTTCTACCCTCCTTAAGACCATCAGATGGGCCTTCTTCAGGGACATCTATATCACTACTAGTCTGGGGATTATACTTTGTCAAATGAGCTTTATCATCTAACAATGGGGGCAAACTATCTTTGTAATAATACCCTCCAGTATTATACTCATAGCTATCCTCCCCCATATCACCATTTTCATTATAAGGAAGTGTGTCTACAGATATAGGTTGATGTCTATGTGCTCTGTTCTTTAAATGATTAACTTCCTTCTCACGTAGCTGCTGAGTTTCTTTACTGGACTTAGGTAACTGAATTTCACGGCTGATAGGTAAAAGATGTTGGCGATGATATGTCACAATAGGTCCTGATCCATTCTCCAATCTTAACTGATAAACAAGAAGATCTGGTAGTTTTTCAACAATTACATATGGTTCCTCCCTCCATCTGTTCAATAATTTCTTCCTTTTAGCCAGTCCTAGCTGTCGCAGTAGCACTCTGTCCCCAGTTTTCAATGCATGCCCTTTCACATTTCTATCATAGTAAATCTTGTTGCGTTCTCCAGATTTCTGTGAAATTTGACTGGCAAGTTCATAGGCTTCCTTTAGCTCCCTTCTTAATCGCTGTACATATTTGGTATGGGGTCGAAAAGAAGTGTTGTTGGCAGAAATCCCCAAACTCACATCAATGGGTAGACGAGCCCTCACGCCCAAACATCAGTACATAAGGGGAGTACCCCGTTGACTCACTTTTTTGTACAGTTGTACGCATGCACTAGCTGGCTCAAGTACTTACTCCACTGATGTTTGGCTTGAGGATCCAGTGTACCCAGCATATCTAATAGTGTTCTATAAAATCTTTCTGGCTGTGGGTCACCTTGGGGATGGTAAGGAGTTGTATGTGACTTGGTTATCCCACAGCATGCACAAAGTTCATGGATCAATTGACTCTCGAATTCTCTGCCTTGATCAGTATGTATTCTTGCTGGCAATCCATAATGAATGAAAAACTTGTCCCACAACGTCTTCGCTACAGTAGTGGATTTCTGATTTGGTGTGATATAGGCTTGGGCGTAACGAGTAAAATGGTCTGTTATAACTAAGATGTGGTATTCTTTACCTGATGGCCCTTCAAAAGTCAGAAAATCTAGGCAGATTAGATCTAAGGGCCCTTGACTAGTAATATTGACAAATGGAGCTCCATGCTGTGGTAATGTTTTCCTCAATACACAATTTCCACAATTCTTGCAATGTTGACTTACTTCTTGGTCCATGCATGGCCAAAAGAACCGATCAGAGATCAGCCCAAATGTCTTATCCACTCCAAGATGGCCATGTTTGTCATGACGAGCCGTCAAAACTAGGGGTCGATATATCTGAGGCAGTATCAATTGGAGATATGCTTGTCCATGGGCTTTCAGTCATCTTCTGTACATTAATCCCCTTTTCACAATTAACTGCTTTCGCTGCTTTAATAATATCTTTGACTCTTTAGAGAGGTTGCTAGAATCAATTGAAGGATGTTTGTTTTGGATTATCTTTCAAACTGGACCAATTACAGGATCTCTCTGCTGTTCGTAAGATATTTTAGGTAATCCATCCAATTCCATAGTACTAAGCCAACAGTAGACTGGAGGAAGGACTTTTTCAGAAACACCTAAGTAACTCACTGCTGCCACGCTAGTTCCACTGTTACTTTGCATGCACTGATTGGTGCTCCTAATTGAAGAGGCAGGAACTTCCACCCATTCTTCTCCCCCTGATTCTGACTGACCTGGGATACGGGAAAGATTGTCAGCATCAATATTACTCACACCTGTGCGGTATTTCAAACTAAAATCATAGATGATTAAAGTGGCTAACTAGCGATGTCCTGTGGCATCTAACTTGGCACTTGTATGGATGTAAGTCAGAGGGTTATTGTCTGTATGTACTTCCAGTTTAGCTCCATATAGATAGTCATGCAATCGATCAACAATTGCCCATTTCAAAGATAAAAACTCGTTTTTATGTACAGGATAATTTCTTTCACTAGAAGACAGTCCTCTGCTTATATAGGATACAGGGCAAAGTCCATTCTCATGCCGCTGGTATAGTACTCCTCCTAACCCGTCAAAGGAGGCATCAATATGTAATATGTAGGGCAACTTTGGATCAGCATAAGCTAGCACAGGAGCTTTAGTGAGGCTGTCTTTTAGTGCTGCAATAGCTTTCTCACAGGCATCTGTCCACCGTTCCCCAAACTCCTCTGATGATCGATAATAAACGCTTGGAACTACTCGTTTTTTCTTGTTCACAGGAGCATGACCCTTGGTGAGATTGGTGAGGGACTTGGCAATCTTAGACTATTGGGGTACAAATTTTCTGTAGTATCCACAGAATCCTAGGAACGATCTGAGTTCTTTTAGCTTCTTTGGTCTAGGCCAATTCATTACTGCCTCTACCTTTGATGGGTCAGTGGCAATTCCATCCCTGCTTACTATATGGCCTAGATTCTTAACAGATGACTGACAAAATCTGCATTTATCTAATGACAACTTGAGTCCTCTGTTCATCAATTGGTCTAACACCTTAATGAGTCGTTGGTTATGTTCCTGTAAAGTGGTTCCAAAAACAATTATATAATCTAAATAAACAATCACCTTGTGATAATTCATGTCCCCAAGTGTTTGCTCCATGGTTCATTGAAAGGTTGCAGGAGCTCCCTTAATTCCTTGAGGCATCTTGAGGAATTCAAAGAAACCCAATGGACAGATGAAAGCCGTCTTATTTCTATCTGATACATGCATTGGTATCTGGTAGTATCCACTTCTCAAGTCCAACACGGAAAACCAACTGCTGCCTACAAGACAGTCAAGTGCTTCCTCTATCCGAGGGACAGTATATTGATCAGGAACTGTGCAAATGTTGAGTGTCCTATAATCTATGCACATTCTTATCTCTCCTGATTTATTCCTTGCTACAACAATTGGTGAAGCATAAGGACTTTGAGTGTGCTAATACATGCGTCTCACTTAGCTTCTTTAGATGTTCCCTCACATCCTCCAAATCAGCTGGAGCCAATCTCCTAGATCTCTCCCTAAAAGGGGTGATGTCAGTCAACTTGATGGAATGTTCGACTCCTGTGGCTGTCCCAATGTCCCATTCTTCCCATGAAAAAACTTCAGGATGCTGAATGATCTCCTGTAATAGCCAACTCTTATCAGAAGAGGAAATGTCACTATCAGCAAAACAAATTTCCAATCGGTCAGTCTTTGATTTATCTGTCTCAGGATGATTCATGTTTGTCATCTTTAGACTAAGGGACAACACATCCATACCCAGGGTTTTGGGGGTCTCTTTATCCTCTTGCTGACACCAAAGAGCCAGACATTTAAACAAATGGGTATTTGTTCCCACAATTATAGATACCTCTCCTTTATCTCCTGGGGAGTCCAGACACACTAAGGCAATCATTAGGATTTTTTCCATCATACTGGTTGAATTTTCAGTGAACATGATGTTCACCACTACATATCCTAAATAGGGGTATTTATGCTTGCTTAGTCCCCAGATAGTAAGACCTGTGAGAGGTTGTATTGGGACATCAGATAAATACTGGCAGTACCAATGCTCAAAGATTATTGACACTTGCGATCCACTATCAAGCAGAACCTTGCATCGATGTCCATTCACTATAGCTGTTACTAGTGGAGTAGGTCCCATCAATCCTTCAGGTAGAGTACTACTCCATCGGGCACTCCCCGTCATGCAAATCTTTACAGTTTGAGGGGTTTGTCTGGGGTTCACAGACTCCCCCTTGGTCGTTTCCCAAAGCTGCTAAACTTTGTGATGTTTCAGCGGGTCTGTGTGAGTTCAACAGTACACATTTGGCTGCACGATGACCTTGTTTACCACACCTAAAACAACCATTTATTTGGAAACCCTCTCTTCGTCTCACAGTCTCATGTGTCCCATTCATCTGATACAGTGGATTGTTGTTTATTAACTTCTCATGATGTAGAGCAATTAATTTGTCTATCTTCTGGTTCTGGTCTTCCATCAATTGAAGAAACTGCATTTTTTTCCCACTGGTCTCTGGCCCAGGCATCACCATTTTAACCTTTCTAAGAGTATTTTCTCTAGCTTCAATCAGCACCTCTTCCTGCTTGGCTTCTTTAATAAATTCACTTAAAGTTGGATTATTTACACTAAGGACTGAACAACGAATCCTTTGAGCCACTGGGTCAGATGTCAAGGCCCCACGGATAATCTGTTTCATCCTTTGCTTATCAGCATCTCTTCTCTGAAATCCTCCTTTTTCTATTATCTTAAAAATAATTTTATCTATCCTATATATATAGGCAGTTAATGCTTCATCAGGCTCCTGGAAAGTATTGCTAAATTTAGAGATTAAATCGTCCACTTCCTCTATTGTTCCATAAGCATAATCCAAGACCTCGATATAGTCATGCACAGTAGAGTTTGGATTATTTCGTCTAGTAGCTTGTACTATGCCCATAGCTGGACTGCGCAAACTTTCCACCACTCTCTGCTTTTTTACATAGTCTGGACATTGCCATTCTTCGATTTGCAGCCTCCTTCCACACCTCATAAGTTTCTTCCCCAGTAGGAATTGGTATTATTCCAGAGAATAACTACCCTCATAATGCCACCTTTCTAGTTGTGACAACACTTTTTCTACAAAGTTTTCAAACTGATTTCCAAAGGGGTCATTTTTAAAATTCAAGGTTGCCGTATTATTACCACTTTGGTTAGAGGGCAAATTATCATGTGATGGAGCATGTTCTTTCGAGTCTATAATTGGTGTTATTACATGAGGAGAACGCAATGAAGGCTTTTTAGGCCACACTAATTTCCACCGCTTTCCTCGATCATTCTCAGCAACAATTATCGAAGGGAGTACTGCAGGTTCTAGCTTGTTCACATTTTCAATGAGTAGGGTATTAATAACCTCATGCTCTCCTACCCATTGATCTACTATATGTGGTTGTATTATACTATACAATTTACTCAACACCCCTAACACTTCCTCCTTAGGGGTGTCAGTTAAATTCCCACTCAGTCCAAAACCTCTATCTAACTCTACCCCATACTTTTGACACCATGTGTACACATCATACCCAGTGATACTCTCTTTCTCTGTATTCATGGTGCCCTTAGCGTTAGGAGAGAGACCCCTATAATTTGGTTGTTCCCATCTCAGCAGTGCCTCCATTATGTAGCAGGTATTCTCTTTCCATTACTTGCTACTATAAACCTTTGTAATCTTTCTTTCCCTTTAGTGCCTCCACCCACGTCTTGTATCTCATTATGCTAAACCTGGAGTGGACTTGTGAACACCCCTCGCTGGTAAGTATTGGTTATGTGTCAAGTTATACCTTAATATCAATTGATTTAACCCACCAGTGACACAAATATGCAGCAGCAATAATTCACTTCAATTTAACATCTATGTTCATACTCAGGATTAAACACGAATAGATAACATAGTTTATTTTACTGCAACTCTCTGTTCTGCTGAAGATGAGTTTGGTTAATGAGCAATGCATTAGTCATAACATTTTCAGAATAACATTCCCACATGAATGAAATTGTCACAATATTATTCTATACAAATGACATACAAATAACCAATAACCTGTTTTCTTTAAAGCTTTAAAGAGATTACCCTCTCATATGCGGTTCTTAAATTCCCCTTATTAGTCAATGTGAATGGCCATGCTTGTTGGTGCACGTATTAGTAGAGTAGTATGCATTTAAGTAGTAAAATCCAGGTTTATAGGGAATTCCTAAAATTAGTCTCTTCTCATCCAATGGGCTCTAGTAGAGATATGCACCAGCCTGTACAGTTATTCCTTATAATCCTTGGTGCTATGTTAGCAATTGTGCCTGAATATAAATACAATAGGCAGGAGTCTATGGTGTCTGAAGGCCAGAATTATAATGCTGAGCAGGTGCTGAATGTTAGTATAGCTAATTCCTCCTTAATCTAATGCACTCAGTACAACAAACAGTACCACCTATCCGCTTCAATGCGATGTCAGTCTATGTACTGCTGAACTGCTGTCCTGTACTCATGTGGTATGTAAAGTTAGTATTACTGTAATAAAGAGACCTGTCAGCAGGACTCATTTTAGACTTATCTCTGTCTCCATCTGTCTCTTCCACAGGCAGAGCAGCGCTGACTAGACTCCTCCTGGGGGCTGGGCCTCAGACCCTCTGGTTTGCTGACTTTCAAGTTTCTCCTCCACAAAGCTGAGTTATAGGCAGCATTCACTCTCCAGTTCCTCCCCCTAATATCTAGCAGTGTTCACCTCAGCATCCCTCCTATCAATCACTGGTTTCCAGCTCTCAAACACCATGGCACGCCATCCTCTATTCAGGTACACAGCAGTTCAAGAGCCCCCTCGAATAACTGTTTTTCTCTGCCAGCTCCAACTGTCACTTCACAAACTGCCAATCGCACCCCTTCAATGCCAGGGATACTGCAATAGTTCATCGTCCTCCCAATAAATTATACCACTGTCACCACTGTAATGATTAAACCCCTACATATACATTTCATTACACTACAGTGGCACACTATACATATTTATAAATATATATAATAACTATATACATACTATTTAAATGCTTAAAGCTGCTTATTTTAATATTGCAATGGATTACACTAGTGGGCAGCGTCTTAAGCTTAAAATGCTGCCATCTAGCTTAAGACGCTGCCCACTAGTAGCAGGGCAGTGTCTTAAGCTAGACGGCTTGTTAGTGCCAGGGTAAAGATGCCCACAGGTCCAGGCGCCCAGGAATAGCGAGGAGCACAGGGAGGGGGGGTTGATGAAGGGGTACACTGCAGAGAATGGGGTTGCCCATCAATTAGGGTCAAGGGCTGCAGGGTGGATGTTGGGGTTTGCAATGCCAGGAGTGCTTGCAGGGATGTAAGGGCTGGCTGGGACCTGTAGTTCCACAGTTGAAAGTAGCACCGGGGGATGTGCTATTAGCGGGGCAGCATCTAGGATGTATACCTTTTTGTATTGTCTAACTTTAACGTTTCGATAATTTATTTGTCGATCTATTAACTGTCGTACTATTTGGTGTCGAACTTGGACTCGTCGATCTTTTATATGTCAATCAATTATTTGTCTACCTATTTAGTTTCGATCTATTGTTACTGTCAGACTTTACATTGTCTAACTATTAGTTGTCGATCAAAGTACTGTCACCCTTATATACCTCTCTATCTTAGATATTCTTTATATTACATATCGATCTTTTGTCATGTTCAACTATATTACAGTCTAACTAATGTTACTATGGATCTACGGTAAGTCGATCTATACACCCTGTCTAACTAGCATGGTCGACCTATATATTGTCTATCTAGACACAGCCGATCTATTAATCCACACCCATTATATGTATTTATTTTATTACTTAATAATTTATGCATTTGCATTTGTGATTTGGATTAGTGTAACGAGCACCACCTGTTTTCTCTTTCCTTGCTTTGTTCTGTGTCAGAGAGACGGCAATACTCTCTTTTGGTGAGCAGCTCCCCTTTACACTAATTTGGAATCAAGTATTTACTGGCGCCACAAACCTTTTTTTTCCTTCTGGATTGCGCTGCAGCCCACACCTCTGGAGCTGCCACTGCTAAGGATTTAACACTTAGGTTTTTTCTTTTTAGAAGATTCACTTGATTTGTTTCTGGTTATTGAATTCTTACCTTAATTTGGATTGTAATACGGTACTTCACTTGATTTGAAATTTGTATTTTGAACATGGAAATTGAGTTTTTGTATGTTATTGGGGAGATGGGGCCTCACACTATCATCCCCATCACAGAAGACGGACCCTGTCTGTTTGGATCACTTTCCTATCTCATGTACTATATGGCACTTAGCTAATGGCTAGGGAGGTGCATTAGCTAATCACGAGGCACGTGGTGGACAACTGGGAGGACTTCTTATGTCCCCCTCCCATGACACGGAGGAGGGCAACTATACTGCTGAGTACCTCCTTAACATGTTACTTATTGTGGTTTATGAGTACTGGTGGAGGCTGGGCAGCTGTTCGAGTATGTCCACTCATACAGTACCATCAGATTACCCCTTCGAGTTCAAGAGGGTGCAGTTCCCCCTCAAGGTCTGCTTTACAATGACAAGTCTCATGGGCAGTCGCTGAAGGAGGCAGGGATTGACTTGATGGAGAACTGCTTCTCACATGGGCAGTTCCATGTGGCCTTCCCCAGAGTGAGCTCACCCAGCAGCCTGGTGATCATAGCACCTGAGGAGAGAACTACCAATGTGGTTTTCAAAGAAATTCTTAAGTAGAGAAAAAAAAGGCTTACATACGTCTTATAAACCACCTTCAATTCATTCATATTAGAAAATCTCAATTTATTTAAATGGATACTACCACGTTCCTTTACCCCAGGGGCATAAAATGAACTAAGCATGTAAACTAAGTTAAAATGGGATAAAGGAAATGGAAATAGTAAATATCTATGGTCTACTCGGGGAAACCAAGCACATCAGCTAGTAAGGAATGAAAAAAATCTTGGTTATTTGTATTTAAACTTGGTCTTGTGTATTTTGACTGAAAAGACTGTCTCCCATCATTTATATTAAATACTTTATTTGCAGTTAGGCTCATAGTTCTAATTTATAATGATTTAAGAATGCCACCACCTAAGAGAAAATGTCAGTTAACTGATAAATTGCGTAAAAATTTCAAATTTAAAGAGAATGACAATGAAACTGCATTGTGCTGAGAGAAACACAAACTTGCAGATCAGGCTTCTTTGACTTCCGGGAAAGTAATCAGGTTTTTTTTTACACCTGTCAAAGCGGATGATGACTCACCTACTCTTAAAATGAAAGTGAAGGAACATCATCATCTACATCATAATGTAATTTTTAAAAAATATCTAATTATTTGCTGACTAGACACAAATTTTTAAATGAAAATGCACATAGTCAGGATAAATTGTGAACTGGTAAACTTGCTATAAAAGTCCAAACGCAACCAAATTCTATGCACAGCCTGTATTTTGCCTTCGCCGTAATATAATTCCCATATTGTAGGGTTTATGCAATAGGTTGTGGTGCCAGTTAACTGAGTCAGTTGGATCCCAATGATTGTGTCCTGCTTTTTTTAAAATATACCAATCCTAAATGGGGGACATATTAGAATTGCTGCCTCGCAGCATTGAAACCATGTGTTTCATTCTAGACACTAGGGAATAAATGTACTAGCCTGCAGGGATCGGTGAGTTCTGTGCAAGACTGCCCGACGTTTTAAAGTAACAGTCATTTAAAAGATAAAACCAGGCTGATTTTACCATTTAAATGACTGCAACTGTGAACCAATAGAACATTGAACTTTTTTGTCAATAAAGAACATGTTAAGCGCACCACCACAATCACCAACCTTGCAAATAGCAATCATCAATGCCTCTAATTGTAGCCACGTAACTGTAGGCAACCAGAGCAGTTCAGTCTTTTTATACATGAGCCAGGTCATGCTGGGATGTCATGTACTTAAGTAAAGAAGGAGAAACACCCATATAGCAACTCTTACTTGCTTTATGTCTCTTATTAACCAATTTTTTTATATCTGTATGTTTCTTCTTAAAATAGTTTTTAGTGACTATATAGTTAGCAAAACATGCAACAATTGGAATGGGATTGAAATACCGGCGGCTCAACAGCCGCCCGTTCAGATCCCGACAGTGCGACAGATCGAGATCCTCTCCACCCCCCTTAACCTCCCCTCCTAGTGCCTAACCTGTCAAAGCTGGATTATTGGCTGACAAGATCAGTTAAAAATTGAATCACAGCGACACCATCTTGCGACTGGCCGCAAGACGCCATCTTGGAAATGAGATCGCAAGACGCCATTTTGCGAATGGCCGCCTAAGCGCCATTTTAGATAAACTCACACTTTAGTACATGTGGTGATATTACTATTAGCATCATGCGATTGCACCTGTGACCATCGCCATAAGTTACGCCGATTCATCAAAAGCCCATTTTCATGACTTTACATAGTTTGGGTGCTCTGGATAAAGTGTATATTATTATAATTCCCCTAAAGGATATATTTTAGAAATGGCTGTACAGTATGTCAAAATTGGATCGCATTAGCTAAGCAGAGCAAACGGCCACGTGACAACTAGCCTGTGTAGACAAGCTTCATGGACATAACGTCTGCTCTCACTCCAGGTGGCCCTGCTCGAATACAGCAAGAGGGTCGTTTGTAGCACCTTACCTTTGTGGCAGGCTTCCTACAATAAAATACCTTCAAAGCCAAGAGTGTTATCTGAGGTTTGGGTCTTGTAGCTGTGCTAATTTGCATTCACACAGACCCTGGGAGAACTAAGACCAGTATTTAGAGCCTGAAAAGGGTGGGGGCTAGTGGGGCATGTGCAAGTCATAGAACTATAAGGCCCAGCATTCCACACCGCTAGGTCTTCACTTGGTTTAAGTGAGATTTAAGTGCACCATTTCTCATACACACATTAATATGCACAATTGCGCTGTTAACTAGTCACATATTAGCGAATGCATAAGATCCTGTATGAAAACGCTGTTTATTAGCTTTATGCGCACGCATCTTCCCCAAGTTAACTGGCGTCTTTACATCACACCCCGCATACTTACACATTACATATTCACATAAAAGGCTTAATAAGCTTTAAAGTATAAGATTTAAGTTTATTCATTTAGCATAAATGCTGTGAAATAAAGATTATTTGGTAACTAAGGTTTTATACATGATAAGTAAGCCGTGATTGGTATTGTACTGATGCGTACTATTTCAACAGTATTCCGGTACCATCGGTGTGGAGATCGCATCATGCATTCTCAACTTATGGACCGCAGAGACTTCAAGCAACAAAATGTACATAATATGAACAACTGTTAGGATGTTGCATGAGGCAGGAAACCAGAGATCCCCAGTTGTTAGAGGCTGGGTTGTGTCTGTTTGAATCAACCTGTTGAATGCCTTGTAACATATGCCCTCTCCTTTAGGACCAATGGTATTAGCAACAAACTTCTCTATTGTGTTGTTTATTTCTGGGGGGTATAAATATGTGTGCTCTGACCCTGGGTTCCTAGTCTTTGTGCTGAATGCTGATTGACAAAGGGTTTCTTGCTGATGCCTAACATCTGGACCAGAGAGCGCTGCGTATGTATAATTGTACTTGGGTCTGTATAATCTCTTTGTGCTAAGATTATATGAGGATCATAGCGTGTACCTGCTGTACTTTTACTTGAATAATACTTTGTGTTTTAGAACCACAGGTTCTAGGTCTGGAGTCTTTATTTACTGTATGACTGCGTACGCAAATTAGCGTCATCCTTAGAGGTTTATAGGCAGGATATTAGAAGGTATAGGCAGGGGTATATAGAGGTTCAAAGGCAGTATCCTTAGTTGAGGGCTCATAGTGAAGTCACTTACCTACTCACACGGCACATACGGTTATCGATATCTCAGCAAAGGTGGAGTGGCCACATGCAGGGCTTACCTGCAACCGCTTTGTGCTGAAAGATCGCTATCCATTTTCGTGTGAGCCAAGGAAGCTGACTAGAATCCAGGGACAAGAGAGGAAAAAGTTTGTTTTCCTTTGTTGATAGAACCTAACGTTTAAAGGGGTGCTGCAGTATTGAGCACACGGCTGAGTCGCAGTTTTGCGCACAGTAAAGACGCACTTTTGCGTACGCAGCTAAAAAGTTGTCATACGGTTGTTTGGTAGCGCATTATTGTGTATGTGACTGGTCGCACAAAAGCGTATACATACTTCCAGTTGTGCTACCACGTGTTTAAATAAAGCCGTTGAGGTTTACATTTTTGAATTGTTATCAATATCTGGGTTAACGTGTATTTTTCTGCGCAGGAAAAAGTGTGTAACAGTGAGTATTTGTTGGTAGGGGTAACTTGTTCCCTACAGTTAGAGGTACCATATGACCTTTAAGGGCTAAGTGCTAGTCGCTCAGTAAGCAGCTTACCATTCTATACACAGTAGCAGGTGTACATGTTGTCTTTGTTGTAGAGAGGTGCGTGGAAGTAGCCTACTTAAACTTCCATAGGTGTGGAAGTTGCCTTACTAAATCTTATCCGGGTGTGGAAGTTGCCTTTTTCAAATCTTATCCAGGTGTGTGGGCGCTGCCGTTTAAATCGTCCACAGGTAAATGAAAGTATCTTGATTGTCTTTCACCAGTTTAAATCTTTATTGAAAAGCATAGGAGTTGTCTCAGAATGGGGGCCATGCAAACAATAGAGATGTTAGACAATGATGTGCTGCTAATGGAAGCACCATTTGGATCGGCCCGTTGTATTATGCATACTAAGTACGGTACTTATGCGATAAGGTATTGTGATGTATGGTTTAAAATGACGATGAAGAGTGTTAGACCGTTTCCCAGAATTGGTAGTTTTGATAAAAATGTACTAGATAATGTCCGGGATCACATCAGTCTGATGCGCTCTCGAGAGAAAAAGGTCAAATATTATGAATGTTTAACGTTATGGCAGCATGAAGGGGATGCGTGGCTTAAAAATGTGCAAGTGACGCAAACTAGCGTTGCGAGCGCATTGCCAGAGAATACATCTGCGACGCTGAATTGCAATATGGGCGAGCCGCAAAATGGCGTGCACGTGCAGCAAGGTAGCATTGTGGAGAGTATTGCCAGCAGTTCACGCTCACCACCCCTACCTTATGTGGATGGAGGTGCAAGTACAGTTACCAAAAATACCCATAAAAATGTAACAAGCAATTTGTACCCTCTCTTAAGCAACTATAAAGAAAATGTTTATGATGTGGATGATGAGCCTATTGTAATGTCTGCCATTTCCCATGCTGTGCAAAAGATAGATGCTGCATCACCACAATCACGAGTGGTGCCACCATCTCCATCGGTAACAGCAAGGGAAGTGCTAACACCCTCTGCACCCATAGAGGAAGTTGTTAGTACCATACGTAGCAGCAGTAGATTAAACCCCCAGCCAGGAAACAAGGTCAAAGGTAGCAGCGCTGGCAGTCTGCATCCCATTCGGACAATAACCTTTCTGAATGGAAATACAGATGCGAACGGTGTAGTGCCCATGAGGGAAGTAGTAATGCATTGTCCCTGGGCAAGAGCAGAACTAAATTCCATCATAAATGATTTCCCCGATCCCAAAAAAAAACTAGCCAAATGTCAAAGATTTTTGAGAAATTTGGGTAGTTCTCATGAGCCAACTGATAAAGATTGGCGTGTGGTGTTAAGGGTCTATCTACCACGCAATACCGCCGTGACAAAATTTATCACGGATTGTGTATTGGATGGTGACGTTCCCTTAACAGACCAAGTAAACCAAGGTAACATTTCCCGCATTGTAACTCAATTGGGTATATATTTTCCGGTAGTAGTTAACTGGAACAAAATTTTCACCATTAAAAAGGAGAGTGAATCTGCAGAAGATTATTGCAACCAGGCTCTGCAGGCTATCACCCAGTACACTGGGTTAGAAGATATTAAAGATAGCACTCACCACAGGGGAATGATAGTCATGGTACTCATGGACAGTCTGAAAGAGAATTTAAAGACTCAGGTTCAGACCTCACACACTTACACCTGAACAGCTATATGCCCTCACTGACCCCACGCAACAACAAACACAGCTCTATTCCACGAACCCTATACAACCACAGGTCCCATACTACTCACAAACCTCATATCCCCCACCTTTACCTTACCCTCCCTATCCTTACCCATATCCACCACCTTTACCCTCTGCTCAAACCTCACAACAACACGTGTCTTAACCCGATCCATGAACATGTTTTAATTGTAAACAAACAGGACACTTAAGTAGAAACTGTACAGTAAAAAGAGTAGAAACCCCAAATCAGGGAAGACCTGGACATCCCCATAAGAGATATGCACAGAGACCAGCAAATGTCCAGCAGGCACCAGCTCCAATTGTGGCCGTAAATGCTTTATTGGAGAATGGTAGCTAACGCTAGGGGTCAGGTCATACCTGTAGTCCACAGATAGGCAGGTTAACGGGAAGTACTAGGGAAGAACCGGTCATGATGGTTGATGTAGCTGGTACTGAATATCCTTTTCTTGTGGACACAGGGGCGACCAGGTCAGTGATAAAATCTCCCGTTAATTTACAGGTGACCAACGAGACAGTACCAACAATGGCTGTAACAGGTAAAGTGGAACATTATCCTTTAACAAAGTCCACAGAGGTTACTATTGGGCGGTTGCATACCAGGCATTCTTTCCTTCTGGCTGCTGCGACTCCTACTAACCTGCTGGGTAGAGACTTGTTATGTAAGATGGGATGTGTTATATATTGCACCCCTGATGGTGTATTTTTAGATATCCCAGAGAGAGTTGCACACGAGGTGTGGGATATGTTGGGCACTCCCCAAAGGATAATGTATCACTCTACAAATTTAAATGAAAATCCATCTCAGGTAGATGAAATGTTGTCCCAAATTCCAGATTCCCTTTGGACTAAGGATGGACAGGACACTGGATTAATGGCAAACGTAAGCCCTGTAATGATAAATTTAAAAAGCGGTAGGCAAGCTCCAATAATTCCCAATTACCCACTAAAACAGGAAGTAGAATTAGGGGTTTTTCCAATAATTGAGCGATTATTCCAACAGGGAATTTTAGTTCGTACAGCTAGTGTAGCCAACAGTCCCATCTTCCCGGTGAAGAAGAGTGGTGGGAGGGGTTATAGGCTGGTACAAGACCTTAGAGGTGTTAATAAGGTAGTAGAGAGCCAATTACCTGTAGTGCCAAATCCAGCTGTCATTTTGATGCAGATCCCACCAAATGCAACCCATTTCACTGTCATTGACCTCTGTTCTGCTTTCTTCTCTGTGCCTCTCCATCCTGACTGTCAGTATCTATTCGCATTTACATACAGAGGTGTACAATACACATGGACATGGTTACCCCAAGGGTTCATAGACAGCCCCAGTACCTTCTCCCAGGCATTGCACGACTGTTTACAATCTTTTCAACCTGCCAATGGATCTGTTCTAATTCAATATGTGGACAATTTATTGCTATGTTCTGACTCGTTTATGTCATGTTTGAATGATACTAAACTTTTATTGCTTCATCTCTCGCATAAAGGACACAAGGTGGCTAAGGACAAACTACAGCCGTGCCAATCCAGAGTAAAATATTTGGGATACTGCCTAACCCAGGGGTTACGACATCTTACAAATGATAGAATCCAGGCCATACAGAACATGACACTGCCGCAGAATCAACAGCAAATTCGTACCTTCTAGGGAATGTGTGGATACTGTAGAATGTGGATCCCAGGTTTTTCTATTTTGGCCTTGCCTTTACAGGAATTAGTCTCTTCCTCAAAGCCCGATCCTGTCATACACACAGAGGAAACAGAGCAGGCTTTTCTTAATCTTAATGATAGTCTGACAAAAGCTCCTGCATTGGGAATACTCAGTTATGAAAAACCTTTTGATTTGTATTGTACGGAAGCCGATAGTTGTGCTGCAGGTGTCCTTACACAAAAACATGATGATGCCAGTAGGCCCGTAGCATACTACAGTGCCCAATTGGACACTGTGGCAAGATCACTCCCCACTTGTTTGAGAAGAGTAGCAGCTACCGCTTTATTGGTGAGTAAAAGTGAGGATGTAGTATTGGGTCATGATATGATTGTCTACACTCCCCATGCTGTATCTGCTCTGTTGAACTCAGCTCAAACCAGACACGTCTCTTCGGCTAGGTTTACCAAATGGGAACTAGCTCTAATCGCACCCGCAAATATCACTGTTAAACGTTGCAGCACGCTGAATCCAGCAACGTATTTACCATATGTACAACATGATGTACAAAGGGTGGAAGGAGGTGAGTTGCTGGCGGGAGGTGAGTTCAGCAGACATAATGATATGCACGATTGTATGGAATATCTGAATCAGACCTTTACTGCTAGACCTGACATACACGACACACCTTTAGAGAATGTGGATGTGACTTTTTATACGTATGGGAGTTGTCATAGACAAACAGACACAGGTGAATTATGTACAGGTTATGCTGTTGTAAATGACACAGACATCATAGAAGCTAAACCTCTTGGTCCTCCTCACTCAGCCCAGGTAGCAGAGTTAGTAGCACTGACTAGAGCATGTGAACTGGCAGCAGGCAAATCTGCTAACATTTACACTGACTCGAGGTACGCGTTCCGGGTGGTGCACGATTTTGGGGCTCTATGGCGTCTGAGAAATTTTATGACAGCAGCAGGCACACCAGTTGCACATTCCTGACACATAAAACATCTTTTCGAAGCAATCCAACTGCCCAAAGTGGTGGCAGTAATTACATGTAAAGCCCATACATGTGAGGATGATCCGGTGTCACTGGGCAACAACAGAACCGATGAAGCTGCAAAATGGGCAGCAGGGTTAAAAAATGTTTTCTCCCACTGAAAAAATTATGTCTTTCCAAACAATTGATATGCTGAAATTAATTGAGATGCAAAATTTGTGTTCAATTCAGGAAAAGTCCATTTGGAAGTCCAAGGGATGTGGGCAAGAGTCCTCCGGGCTCTGGAGGGACGGACAAGGTAAACCAGTAGCCCCCAAGGCATATTACCCCAGCCTGGCTGAGGCAGCACATGGTCTGACTCATCTGGGAAAACAAGGTATGTGCAAGTTGGTGAGAGCATACTGGTGTACACCAGATTTTTCTTCACAAGCAGAAAAGATAGCAATGTCCTGTCTGACCTGCTTGAGGAAGAACATAGGGAAAGCGAACCCTTCCCGAACCGTCCCACATTCCACCGACTGATGGACCTTTCCAGGTGATACAAATTGATTTCATCCAATTACCACCCTGCAGGAATCTTAAGTATGTATTAGTGTGCACTGATGTATTTTCTAATTGGGTTGAGGCCTACCCAGCGGCCACTAATACTGCTGCGTTTACTGCCAAGAAAATAGTTCAGGAATTTGCATGCAGGTACGGTATCCCTAAAATCATTGAGAGTGACAGGGGTACTCATTTCACAGGTGATGTTTTTCAAAATATGTGTAAGCTGATGGGTATTAATAGCCGACTTCACACCCCCTACCGACCGCAAGCCAGTGCCAAGGTAGAGAGGATGAACGGGACTATTAAAAATAAGTTAAGTAAAATCATGGCAGAGACTGGACTAGGATGGCCAGAAGCATTACCTTTGGTCCTGTATAGCATAAGGACCACTCCTAGACCCCCTCTAAATCTGTCCCCATTTGAAATACTGTTCGGTTGACAACCTCATTTGATTATAAGTCCACAGGAAGACCTTAAGGGTAACAACGAGGTAACTGTAAAGTATCTTATATCAATGAGTAAGCAGTTAAAGCAACAGCAGTAGAAACTGAAATTGTTGTCCCATGATATGCCTGAAACTAACTGTCATGATGTTGAACCAGGAGAATATGTTATGATCAGAAATTTCTTGCGTTCAGGTTGTTTGACTGATCGGTGGGAAGGTCCGTACCAGGTGCTGCTGACAAGTACTACATCTTTGAAGGTGGCTGAGAGATACCTGGGTCCATTCCACTCACTGCAAAAAGGTCAATCAACCAGTGGAGAAACAAGTCGGAGACAAGGCAGATAGCGTGGACCTGTCGCTTGCGAGCTTGTTCCGGGAGGATTGAAAAGGTCGTAGTGAGATACCTGAACTAAGAGAAATTTGCAGATCTTGTTGTGACAATGGAAGGGCCTGCTGTGTTCATTTTCATATTCTCTTTTAGAGTGTTCAAAATCTTGGTCGGTTCGGGAATATCCAGTTTCTGTGATGGGAGACAGATTGAGGAAATGGGAGCTGATGGCAGTGCTGATGGAGTGGAGTCAGGAGGAGTGCAATGCCAATCAGGGGAGTGTCTGACCAATCTTAGTACTGTTATTGTTAAGAGAGCTGTCATTCTGGATACTCGGGGACGGTGTGGAGGTTTATTGTCTGAAGATTCCTGTATTTGTGAGCTTTGTGGGTCCCTAGTTGATGAGAACTGTATCCAACGGTGCCAACCTAAATATAACCCATACTGGGGTGGGTATCCTTTAGAGGATTATCATAGCATGGTAGGCAAAGTGTTAAATCAAACTGATTGCTGGGTGTGTTCACATGTGCCACAGGGACAGCATAATGTAGGGTTCGTGCCATTTCCGCTGAATATCACGGAAATTTTAGAATTACAAAAAGGGAAAACATTGTATGGAAAATTTCTCTCATCCAAACCACCTCATTTCAAACTATATCAATTCCAACTCCAACTCCAATAAATCCGGGAGTTGGGAAGTGACGGGGAATAATCAGACGATGACCTTCTCACAAAGAGCTGATAATGAGTCCATAAACCATGATCTGTTACTCTCAATTAAATCTAGTGGGAAACATTTTAGGTATCGGTATACATTGAGTTCCACCAAAGAAATTATTGGTAAGGTGCCAGATGGTTATTGTGCTAAAATAATACAGCCAGAAACTTGCATGTACCAGATGGAAGACCCAGAAATAGGATTGTTTGCAAGGGAAATGTGCTTAATGATAATGATGCATACCATTCCTTATGTTCTCCCTGATAATGTATATTTTATATGTGGAAGAAAAGCGTATAAGTGGCTCTCCCCGAGTTCCGAAGGTTTGTGTTACCTGGGAAGAGTAGTCCCAGAAGTTATGACCCTCACACATGTTGAAATGCTTGGTATACATAAAAACACACCGTCACCATATCTTCATACACAATATGAAAACAGAGGCAAACTAAATATGATACCTGGTGACATGCACAAAGCCACTCAGTTAATTAGTGAGACAACTGGCTTTCAAGTTTTAGTCGCATTGGATCCCACCAGGATCGCTCGGGGTACATTAAACTTTAGATATATTCAGGAACTTGCTAAATTGATAGATAATATCACCGAGATGTACGATGACACATTTAGGTATACAGGGAGAGAATTGCAAGCGTACAAGAAAGAACTGGTGCAACACAGGCTAGTGTTAAATTATTTAACTGCTGTTACTGGAGGGTATTGGGTAACGTTGGCCACCCAATTTGGAGTAAAATGTTGCACCTATGTCACCAATGATACCACCTAAGGAGGTGATAGACCGGAAGATGGATGAAATTCTGCAGCTAAAATGGGAATTTCGTAAGAACCATAATGCTTCAGTGGCTGAAGTAGGGGAGAAGATAGAAGGATGGGTTTCATGGCTCAACCCAGTGAAATGGTTCTCAGGTCTAGGGGAATGGGTCCAGGAAGTGATCGCCAGCATAGGCAAATTCTTAATCCTTATACTGAATGTAATCATAATAATTGGCATATGTGTCCAGTGTGTTCCTATTGTGTTGAAGTGTGGGAAATATAAAAATAGAGTATAACGAAAGAACGAAATTATGATGGTGGTCAGTATGAATACCGAGGTAAATACAGAACTGCATTACAACCCTGAACTAGGAAATACCATCATTTGATGTATTATATTTAGACATGCATAGAATGTATTATTGAAATGTTATTTTTAAAAACACCTCAGATAATGTAAAGTCTCAAGTCCCCTTCAAGACTGCCTTTACAGGACTAGTGTATCCCTACACCTTTCACATGATCTTCCAAGATCCGAGGTGTGCGTATAATAGTAGTTTTATGTCCCCACTCAGAGACACATTATTGATGGATTAAGAACCACCTTGTGCCATCCCATAATAACACTAAATAGTATATAAATGTAAACCTAAATTATATTTTAAAATCAGATTGTGATAGCATGTTGTTCGCTATCAAAGGGTGTACTGTCGAAGCTGGATTATTGGCTGAGACAAGATCCATTTAAAATTGAATCACAGCGACACCATCTTGTGACTGGCCGCAAGACGCCATCTTGGAAATGAGATCGCAAGACGCCATTTTGCGAATGGCCGCCTACCTCACACTTTAGTACATGTGGCGATATTACTATTAGCATCAAGCGATTGCATATGTGACCATCGCCATAAGTTACGGCAATTCATCAAAAGCCCATTTTCATGACTTTACATAGTTTGGGTGCTCTGGATAAAGTGTATATTATTATAATTCCCCTTTCAGAAATGGCTGTACAGTATGTCAAAATTGGATTGCATTAGCTAAGCAGAGCAAATGGCCACGTGACAACTAGCCTGTGTAGACAAGCTTCATGGACATAACGTCTGCTCTCACTCCAGGTGGCCCTGCTTGAATACAGCAAGAGGGTCGTTTGTAGCACCTTATATTAGCAGGCTTCCTACAATAAAATACCTTCAAAGCCAAGAGTGTTATCTGAGGTTTGGGTCTTGTAGCTGTGCTAATTTGCATTCACACAGATCCTGGGAGAACTAAGACCAGTATGTTGGAGCCTGAAAAGGGTGGGGGCTGCTGGGGCATGAGCAAGTCATGGAACTATAAGGCCCAGCATTCCACTCTGCTAGGTGTTCACTTGGTTTAAGTGAGATTAAAGTGCACCATTTCTCATACACACATTAATACGCAAAATTGCGCTGTTGACTAGTCACATATTAGTGAATGCATAAGATCCTGTATGAAAACGCTGTTTATTAGCTTTATGTGCATGCATCTGCCCCAAGTTAACTAGCGTCTTTACATCACACCCCGCATACTTACACATTACATATTCACGTAAAAGGTTTAATAAGCTTTAAAGTATAAGATTTAAGTTTGTTCATTTAGCATAAATGCTGTGAAATAAAGATTATTTGGTAACTAAGGTTTTATACATGATAAGTAAGCCGTGATTGGTATTGTACTGATGCGTACTATTTCAACAGTATTCCGGTACCATCGGTGTGGAGATCGCATCATGCATTCTCAACTTATGGACCGCAGAGACTTCAAGCAACAAAATGTACATAATATGAACAACTGTTAGGATGTTGCATGAGGCAGGAAACCAGAGACTCCCAGTTGTTAGAGGCTGGGTTGTGTCTATTTGAACCAACCTGTTAGATGCCTTGTAACATATGCCCTCTCCTTTAGGACCAATGGTATTAGCAACAAACTTCTCTATTGTGTTGTTTATTTCTGGGGGGTATAAATATGTGTGTTCTGACCCTGGGTTCCTAATCTTTGTGCTGAATGCTGATTGATGAGGGGTTTCTTGCTGATGCCTAACATCTGGACCAGAGAGCGCTGCGTATGCATAATTGTACTTGGGTCTGTATAATCTCTTTGCACTAAGATTATATGAGGATCATAGCGTGTACCTGCTGTACTTTTACTTGAATAATACTTTGCTTTAGAACCACAGGTTCTAGGTCTGGAGTCTTTATTTACTGTATGACTGCGTACGCAAATTAGCGTCATCCTTAGAGGTTTATAGGCAGGATTAGAAGGTATAGGCAGGGGTATATAGAGGTTCAAAGGCAGTATCCTTAAACCCTAACCTCCACCCAGGGGTGCCTAAACCTAACCCTCCCAGGGGGGTGCCTAATATTTACCTGTCAGAGGATGATCAGGATGGTGGGGTTTGGGTTTCCTGAATCGGGATTAAGATAGGCATCAGCATTTAGATGCCTATCTTAAGTCCCTTTTCGGGAAGGTCGTGTCGGGATTTAGACCAGCGGCATTGCGTCCGTCAGTCTATTAACTACATCCCGTAACAATTTATAGATTTTATCAAATTATCTATTGACGACAACACTACAGTATTGCAGATTAAAATATTTAATACAGCACAAATACTTTTAAAAAAAAAAAAAAAAGGTATATTATTGTAGGACTATTGGAAATAGGACAGTGTGCATTATCATTGATTTATACAGTGGAATGTTCTCACTGACACTTTTTAAATACATTAAATTATGTTAATTGTAAAGTGGCCTTTCACTTGCATTGGATCTTAAAAAGGCTTTCACAGAAGTTAATTCCAAGACTTAGGCTTATCGCTTCTGTCAAAGCTTTTAAACAAAATATACAGTTCATCTAGTAAACAGATGGACAAGGATGACTTAGAATGAGCACATCTCATACATTAACATAATTCTTCCAGCTTTTTATTTGCAAAGGACACAGTAGAGGTCACTGCATGACAGATACACAAGCCAAGTAAGTAAGTAACAGAAATGGGTGGCTTCAAAATGGAAGCTTGAGCCGTCTGTGTTTTATATGTGTGAAAACTCTGCAAAGCATGAAATCAGACATATTCAAATTGGCTTCACAATGTGTTATCTTATTGATCGTTGCACATAAATAAACACAAGCTGCAGGCATTATGTAAGGCAGCATATTTTACACCTTATATTCAAATATAATCTGCTTCTATAGTGAAATCAGCATGTAACCTTTCACACAAGAACACTTGCACAGATGATGCTTTATTGCTTTTTTCTCAACTTCAGTATGTCAGTTCTTGGATTGAGCTATGTAAAGAATTTTCAGACAGTGCCTGATGGCTGTTAAAATAAAGCATTGTAGAAATCCGTGATAAAGTTTTCTATCTAGTAGTACAGTACTGCATAAAGGTCTGTTTTTTGTAATCTCTGCCATCTGCTTCCCAAACTTTCTTGGGACTAATTGTAACCCTGGCAAGTCCCGCATGCTGACCTTGCACAGTCTATTCATGTTATGAAACAGAGCCAGAAAAAGGATTTCGTTTTATTCTCCAGCCTCGCTGTACTGTGGAAGGACATTGCTGTCTCCTTATAAACAGAACAGGTGCAGCGTTGCTTTTTTATCTTCCAATATGTTAATCCCTTGTGGTTCATAATAATTTAAAGGTTTCATTTCTGTTTAAGAAAAACAGACAACATAAAACCCATCAGACATTCTATTGCATTACTGCAGTTAAAGTTTAGCGGTTTCTTTTTCTTATATGAGAAAGTAAAGTAACACATTTAAAATTATTTATTGAGGTCTGGAGGATATGGTTAAAAAACTGTAAAAACTGACAGGGGTAGATGTACTAAGCTTGGGAAAGAAATAAATTGGAGAGAGATAAAGTACCAACCAATCAGCTCCTAAACTGTCATTTTTCAAACACAGGGGGAGTTGAACATCTCCTCTTCCAGAGAGGGGGAATGAAACCCCCCTCTGGTGATCCCTGCTAGAGCCAACAGCGGATCTGCCTAGTGCTGATACTCTGTGTACCCTTTCAGGACCGGCTCCACTGGACATGCGCGAGAGCTCAAAAGCATTGTGAGGTCTCCCATGCAATCTAGCATCGGCCTCAGCAGTGACAGTGCTTTCACTGATGTGGTGGGGCAAAGACTGCTGCCGAAATCAATAGCAGCAGCTATCAGAATGGTCATTGCCACAGACCGTTCATACATTGGGTGACACAACGTGCTTGTAGATAGCAGCGCTGATAATGATGGGGGCGCATAGCATCCCTGTCATTTACCACCCAACCCCACATTAATACATGGGGGAGAAGTGGATCAGTGTACATTATGTGCACTGTGTTACGATCCTCTAGCAATTGCTAGGACCAAGATGGAGGTATTGGAGATACGAAGCACATCGAAGAACGGTCACAAGCAGAATATTAAAATCATGGCAGTTTACTTTATAAATGATATGGTGGAGCTGGAGGGCCAGTACAAACACAACATGTCAATGGTGCAGTAAGGAGCTGATACAATAGGACAGTAAATAGAATATACTGTAGACTTACAGCCCAAACTAAAGTTGTTGAATGGCCAGGAGGCCTAGTTGACAGCGATGCCTGAAACAAGGTATAGAAGCAGGATTGCTGGATAGCCTGGAGGGCCTAGTAGCAATGCTTGAAACGTGGTGTTGAAGCAGGATTGCTGTATGGCCTGGAGGGTCTAGTAGACAGCGATGCTTGAAACGTGGTGTTGAAGCAGGATTGCTGTATGGCCTGGAGGGTCTAGTAGACAGCGATGCTTGGAATGTGGTGTAGAAGCAGGATAGCTGTATGGCCTGGAGGGCCCTGTAGACAGCAATGCTTGAATCCGGGAGACTTGGGTCACTTAGAAGCCGGTGAGCAGAGTACACACAGCATGTACAGATTATAACTGGAAGTCTGGATGCACAGAAAGCAAGTTGCATAACCAAAAGTTGCACATGAAAACTCTATAGCCGACAGGGCGGTGACAGTCCAGGAAGTTCAAATAGGATCAGCTGCCAATCAGACAACACTAAGAGGAAACGTGAAATGCTCTGATGTCTGGGTCTCCTAGCAACTGGCAACCAAGAAGCATGGTCAGGAGCAGGAGGAATACTGGCAGAAGACAAGTCCTGGACTGGACTTGTAACAGTACCCCCCCTTGATGCGGGGTTGAAGAACCCCCAGATCCAAGTTTATCGGCAAACTTCTGAAAGAAAAGTCTTTTCAGTCTGGGAGCATGGAGTGCATCTTCCGAAACCCAAGAACGTTCCTCTGGGCCGTAACCCCTCCAATGAACCAAAAACTGTAATTTACCTCTGGGAAACTTGGAGTCCAGAATTCTTTCTACAACAAATTCCTGTTGACCATGGACAATCACTGGACAAGGTTTGGAACTAGGCTTACTTCCAAATTACGTGGAAGAAAAAAACGTTTTTTAGGAGAGAGCAATGAAAAGTGTTGTTAATACGTAAAGAATTGGGTAGTTGCAACTTGAAAGTGATGGGATTCACTTGAGCAATACTGCGAAAAGGCCCGATGAATCTAGGTCCCAATTTATGAGTAGGTTGGCGCAGCTAGAAATTCTTAGTAGAAAGCCAGACCAAATCTCCCTTTTTCAATAAACACAGTCTTCGATGCCTCTCAGCAATACTCTTGGAACGAAGAGAAACTTTGCAGAGACTTTTATGAACTTTGGCCCTCATTCAGAGCCGTTCGCTATTTGCGGTCGTTCGTTCAAAAACAAGGGGTGGCTATTCAAATGATCCGTTCGCAAATTGCAGTCTGTTCACACCTCTAAGTCTGAACAAGCGAGCAAAACATACGCTCGTTTATTTGATAAAAACGCCCCCTGGCCGCTCGCACCATACGTCATGTCCACTATTTATTTGATTAATCGAGTACATCGTACAGCGTATGAACTGCTCGCTATTCTTGTGGTTGGTTTTTTCAACCGCTATTTTGCGAGCAGTTCTGAGTTTAAAAAAACCAAGTGACGTGGTCAATGACGCTGCTGGATTAATTATGCACACCCTTAAAACGCCCGTTTTGACCTTTAAGCACGCCTGCGTTCGAATTCCACTCCCCCGTTTTCAAGCACCTTCCCCTGTTACCACCCACATACGTCTCATTCTGTCACTCAAAATAGCAGGCACTCGCTATATAGCGTACAAACGATTTTCGGCCGCACTGACTGGTTCGCGCATGCGTACTAAAATCCGTACGCATGCGCAGATGTGCGAACATCGCTCGGAACGAGCGTACTGCCGCTAACGAGCGGCTCTCAATGAGGGCCTTTGCTCCAAATACGGCGAAGCTGAGACACAGACGAAGGAATAGACACACTGGAAACATTGGGATCAAAGGAGTTAGATCTGGGATGCTGACCGGTGATGCAGAAAAATGGAGACACAGATGAAGCTGAATGACAAGCATTGTTGAACGTAAATTCTGCCAGAGGCAAATGCAGGACCCAATCTGAATGACATTTGGAAATTAAACATTGTAAATATTGCTCCAGAGACTGGTTGGCACGTTCTGTCTGACCATTGGACTGTGGATGATATCCTGAAGAGAGACTGACAGACATACCCATCGAAGAACAAAATGCTCTCCAAAATTGTGCAATGAATTGAGTGCCACGATCAGACACAATATCTAAAGGCAATCCATGAAGTCTAAAGATGTGTTGTATAAATAATGAAGAAAGTTCTCTGGCCGACGGCAGCTTGGACAAAGGAACAAAGTGTGTCATTTTACTAAATTGGTCCACAACTGTCCAGACAACCAAACATCCAGAGGAAACTGGAAGATCCATAATGAAGTCCATGGCAATGTGCGTCCAAGGTCTCTTAGGTGTAGACAACGGAAGAAGAAGACTAGGAGGAGCTGTCCGAGGAGTCTTATTATTGGCACAGAATTTACATGCTAACAAAAGCTCACGGACATCTTTGGCTAAGGATGGCCTCCAGACAGAACGAGAGAGAATGTCCACAGTCTTAGTAATGCCTGGATGACCAAAGGCTTTTTTAGAAAGAAAATCCAAAAGGACAGTTTTCCTAAGTCTCTCAGGAACAAATAGAAGATGAGCAGGAACATTCGAAGGAGCTTCAGATTGGCATTTCTGGAGTATCTCAGCTAGAGTCCGGGTTAAGGCAAAATGAATGAAATCTTTAGGACGAGTTCTCAGAAACTGAGACTTGTTGGTCAGAGAAGAAACTTCTGGAGAGAGCATCAGCTTTAACATTTTTAGAACCAGGACGGAAAGAAATAACAAAATTAAAACAAGTAAAAATAAAGCCCAACGTGCTTGTCTGGAATTGAGACGCTTAGCTGTTTCAATATAGGCCAGATTTTTATGATCAGTGAGAACCGTGACTTGATGTTTGACCCCCTCAAGCCAGTGTCTCCAATCTTCAAAAGCCCATTTAATGGCAAGCAATTATCTGTTTCCCACATCGTAATTACGTTCAGCAGTGGCAAATTTGCGTGAAAAAAAATCACATGGATGCAATTTATTATCTGGAGGACTTCTTTGAGAAAGAATTGCTCCAGCCCCAACCTCTGATGCATCAACTTCCAAAATAAATGGCAACTCAGGATCAGGATGAAGTAGAACAGGTGCATGAGTAAAGGCAGTCTTCAGATCTTCAAAGGCCTGGATAGCCTTCAAAGGCCAATTAGCTGTAACCGCTCCTTATTTGGTAAGGTCCACAATAGGAGCCACAATGGTAGAGAAATAATTGATAAATCTCCGGTAATAATTAGCAAATCCAAGGAAATGCTGGATGCCCTTCAAAGTATTGGGCTGAACCCATTCAAGATCTGCTTTGACTTTACTGGGATCCATGGAAAATCCCTCAGTAGAGATGACATAACCCAGAAAGGATACTTGAGCGACGTGGAATTCACATTTCTCCAATTTAGCAAAAAGATGCTCACAAAGCTGTTGCAAAATCAAACGAACATGTTGAACATGGAGCTATTCTGCTCTATGTTCAACATTCTTCAGAAGGATTGCTGGATAGCCTGGAGGGCCTAGTAAACAGTGATGCTTGAAACATGGGTTAGATGTAGGATTGCTGTATGACCTGGAGAGCCTAGTAGACAGCGATGTTTGAAACGTTGTGTACAAGCAAGGAGTGCTGGATGGCCTGGAGGGCCTAGTAGACAGCAATGCTTGAAATGTGGTGTTGAAGCAGGATTACTGTATGGCCTGGAAGCCTAGTAGACAATGATGCTTGAAACGTGGTGTAGAAGCAGGAGTGCTGGAAGACCTGGAGGACCTAGTAGATAGTGATGCTTGAAACGTGGTGTAGAATCAGGATAGCTGTATGACCTGGAGGGCCCTGTAGACAGCAATGCTTGAACCCGGGGTACTTGGGTCACTTAGAAGCCGGTGAACAGAGTACACACAGCATGTACAGATTATAACTGGAAGTCTGGATGCACAGAAAGCAAGTTGCATAACCAAAAGTTCCACATGAAAACTCTATAGCCGACAGGGCAGCGACAGTCCAGGAAGTTCAAATAGGATCAGCTGCCAATCAGGCAACACTAAGAGGAAACATGTGAAATCCTCTGATGTCTGGGTCTCTTAGCAACTGGCAACCTAGATGCATGGTGAGGAGCAGGAGGAATACTGGCAGGAGACAAGTCCTGGACTGGACTTGTAACACACTGATACCACTAAACCCCATATCGCTGGATCATACAGCTCTCCCACAACCTATAAAGTGACAGTTAGTAGCTGATTGGTTGGTACTATCTCTCTGCACTTTATCTTTTTCCAAGGCTTAGTACATCTACTCCCCAAATTCCTCTGATAATAAAAGATATTTATAAGTAATCAGAAGTCTAGTGATACATCTCTATGCCTTATACTTACCAGAGACTTGTTCCATGAAATAAGTACTATATTGTCTGTAGCTAAAGCTGCTCTACAAGCTACATGGTATATTTTACCACACTTCTCCCTGCTTTATTTAGCGCTCATACAGCCGTATTTCCTGATCTACTGCAATTCACTACAGAAATGGCAAATCACTTTAATTTGTCACTTTAAAAGGTGGTGAAATGTGGGTGTGTGAATGAAAGAACCAATCATAACTTACAATCTCTTAATTGCAGCTTGTAATTGAACCTTCCACTCACCAGCCACATTCTCTCTAGTTTTGTCCCTGTCATATGAGGACATGGGAAAATTGGCCACATAGAGCAGCAACATGGCCTCTGTCCAGAGGTGGGAAGTGTAATATGTAGGTGATAGTCCAGTTTAACTCTGAATTTTGGTCCATTTTATCTTTGTCACATTTGTTTGAAGGAAACACAGAATCCAGCCTTCCTATCAGGGTTTTTTTATTTGTCCCCTATTAATATCAATATTAATTTTTACATCTCAGTGATAAAGTTCTGGCTACTTGGTAACCCAGGCTGATTTCTATTTCATTTCTATTCTTGTTGCATCTATATGATGTGTCATCCAATTATACAGTACAATGATATCTGGCCCAGATGCTGAGCCATAGAATATGTAGTATCAGAATAGAATATCCAAACTATATAGCTGTTCACTGATCCGAGGCCATATCTGATAGTGTATTAGCAACTTCACACAGACATTAAAAACAAAATACAAATATAGGTCTTTTTTAATGTGCCTTATAGCATAATACAAGGAATGACATATGACATTCAAATAATAATTTTCAAACTCATAGAATTAATATTAACTTTCCAGAATATAGAAAATGTGATAATGTTCTCTGAGGGGTGAGCGGGTTCGGTTTTACTCGGATTTACTCGGATCTTTAAACGGCATTTTATTGGCTATCGCCTATCATGTGTTTTGGATAGCCAATATAATAAATCCGAATTTGCGGTAAAGTGGCGATAAGAACCGAGTAAATCCGAGTAAAACCGAACCCGCTCACCCCTCTCCCTCCTACACTACATTAAACATAGTATGCACTTGAGAACACCTGCCAGCATATTTACTAAATATCGATTTTGGATTCTGTTCAATTTGCCATTCGATTTTGGTTCGATTTCCATTCGATTTTGATATTGGAGATTTACTAAAGCCAAAATCAATGTCAAATCTAACAGAAAGCTGAACTTCACTCAAAATCGAATATAGGCAAAACACTGATGTTTTCCCATAGCCGAATGTAGGAACCTTTCATTTACTAACATTGGATTTGCAAATCTAACGTAAATCGAACTCAAAATCGAACTCAAAATCGAACTTCAAATCCCCAAATGAATAGAGTAAGAAGAGACAGTTGATTTGAGCTTCTAAATACCATTCTGTTGGCTGGAAATTGATTGATGCCTTTAAAAGTTCCCAAAAGCATGTGGGGCAGTCTGGCTGCATGAATAATGGCTGCTCAAAGCTGGAGGGGCCCAGCACTGCCCCCTCCATCTTACATCAAAGCAGCCCTGCACATGCTGCTGTGTAATGGGCTGCACTGGGAAACTGCTCAAGGCTGCTAAGTAGCAGCCACAGCAGTCTCCTATGCCTGTGGGGAGCACAATCACACTGATCATACCCCCCACTGGCTATGTGCCTGGCTGAGGGGCTCACAGCACGCAGCAGGAATTTCCCTAAGGGTGTGGTCACACCACCCGTGATTAGGCTACACCCCCTTCTTCCCCCAGGCCCGGAGCGGCTGTCGGGACCCCTGCTCAAAGCTATGCTATGCTGTGCACCTACCTGCAGTATCAGGGGCGTAACTAGCTCTTTGGGGACCCCATAGCAAAGGTGCATAAAGCCCCCCATGGTGGGGTTCATATATATACCTATATATGTCTATACTGTACATATATATATATATATGTACATTTTGTATGGATATATATACTATATACATGTGTATATACATATAATTAAAAAAAAAATTATATGTATATACACATGTATATAGCATTTATATCCATACAAATGTATATATACATATATATACACACATACTGTACATATATATATATATATATATATATATATATACACACACATACTTACATACATATGTATTTAAGATGAGCAGCACCAGGTAACAGGCATAATCCAAAGTTACATGCTGACGCAAAGTGCAGATATGGATCCGGACAAAACGCGTTGGCTGTATCTGCAGATCTAAATCTTCTTCAGATAAGCTACTATTTTCTCTAAATTATTGTACGAGCAACTTTATACTGTACTTTTATGTGCTGTTATTTTTTGCAAAAACCATCTGCACTATGTTTGTTTTTTCTTGTATGTATTTTTTTGAGTTCTATTAAATCCATGAAAAATATTCGTTAAGTGGATGACTTCGTGTGGACCTATAATACTTTGAGATAAGCCCAATTAATTTACTCATATGGTACGGGTTCACTTTTAAGTTGTATTTATTCACATTGGTGGCATTTGCACTTGTTTGCACTAGGAGGCGCCTTTGTCATTTATTGTATTTAATATAATATATATATATATTAGGGGTGTGCACCGGCCACTTTTCGTGTTTTGTGTTTTGGTTTTGGATCTGGATCTTTCTTCGTGTTTTGGATCTGGATTGGTTTTGCCAAAACCACCCTTGCGTGTTTTGGGTTCTGGGTTTTGTGTTTTGGATCTGTATTTTTTTAAAAAAAAGCATAAAAACAGCTAAAATCACAGAATTTGTAGGTTTTTCTGCTCCTATGCTATTATTAACCTCAATAACCTTAATTTCCACTCATTTCCAGTCTATTCTGAATACCTCACACCTCACAATAGTGTTTTTATGTCCAAAAGGTTGCACCGAGGTAGCTGGATGACTATGCTAAGCGACACAAGTGGGCGGCACAAACACGTGACCCATCTAGGCGTGAAACTGCAGTGGCAGACAGGATGGCATTGAAAAACTAGGCCCCAAACTGTACATAATGCAAAGAAAAAAAAGAGGTGCAAGATGGAATTGTCCTTGGGCCCTCCCACCCACCCTTATGTTGTATAAACAGGACATGCACACTTTAACAAACCAATCATTTCAGCGCCAGGGTCTGCCACACAACTGTGGCTGAAATGATTGGTTCGTTTGGGCCCCCACAAAACAAGCTGGCAATTTATCTGTCCCTGCACAAACTGGCTCTACGGAGGCAAGATGTCATCCTCATCCTCCTCATCCACCGATTCCTCACCCTCTTCAGTGTGTACATCCTCATCCTCACAGAGTATTAATTCGTCCCTGCTGGAACCACAGGTCCCTCTGTACGTTCTGGAGGCTGGTCTCCCTGGAAGAGTTGATAATTCATTTTATGAACATCATCTTCTCCACATTTTGTGGAAGCAACCTCCTACGCCTTTCGCTGACAAGGTTCCCGGCTGCACTAAACACTCTTTCGGAGTACACACTGGAGGGGGGGCAACTCAGGTAAAATAGAGCCAGTTTGTACAGGGACCTCCAAATTGCTTCTTTTTCCTGCCAGTACAGGTACGGACTGTCTGACATGCCTACTTGGATGCTGTCACCGATGTAATCCTTTAACAGACAGACGCACGCTTGTCGCTGCTGCTTTGAGGATTCAAGTGCGGCTACAGCCCACACAATTCACAAAGACAGAAAAAAAAAAGAATATTTTTATTGTTTGTGGAGCACACTTTGAGGGTTACACCACCCTTTAACAGACAGACGCACGCTTGTCGCTGCTGCTTTGAGGATGCAAGTGCAGCTACAGCCCACACAATTCACAAAGACAGAAAAAAGAAGAAGAATATTTTAATTGTTTGTGTAGAACACTTTGAGGTGTCACCACCCTTTAACAGACAGACGCACGCTTGTCGCTGCTGCTTTAAGGATGCAGGTGCGGCTACAGCCCACACATTTCACAAAGACCGAAAAAAAAAGAACAATATTTTAATTGTTTGTGTAGAACACTTTGAGGGTGTCACCACCCTTTAACAGACAGATGCACGCTTGTCGCTGCTGCATTAAGGATGCAGGTGCGGCTACAGCCCACACATTTCACAAAGACCAAAAAAAAAAGAACAATATTTTAATTGTTTGTGTAGCACACTTTGAGGGTGTCACCACCCTTTAACAGACAGACGCACGCTTGTCGCTGCTGCTTTAAGGATGCAGGTGCGGCTACAGCCCACACATTTCACAAAGACCAAAAAAAAAAGAACAATATTTTAATTGTTTGTGTAGCACACTTTGAGGGTGTCACCACCCTTTAACAGACAGACGCACGCTTGTCGCTGCTGCTTTAAGGATGCAGGTGCGGCTACAGCCCACACAATTCACAAAGACAGAAAAAAAAAGAACAATATTTTAATTGTTTGTGTAGCACACTTTGAGGGTGTCACCACCCTTTAACAGACAGATGCACGCTTGTCGCTGCTGCTTTGAGGATGCAGGTGGAATCTAGACGGGATTTGGAACCGAGGACACACTACCTCCATCAATTGTCTAAATCCCACTGCACTAATGTCGGATACCGGACGCACGTCTAACACCAACATAGCAGTCAAGGCCTCAGTTATACGTTTTGCTTCAGGATGACTGCTGTCGTACTTCATCCTCATCGCTAGGGACTGTTGGAGGGTCAATTGTTTAGTAAAAGTAGTGATGTTCCTACTTCCTCTCTGGGATGATGAACAACTCCCAGCAGCAGCAACAGCACTAGGAGGTAGTGGTTCTTGATCTTTCCCTATTTTATTTTTATCGGAGAAAGTTTGGTCCTTCATTTATGTTATATTGATATATATACGTGCGGCTAAAGCGCACACAAACACAGAAAATATTATTTTATTTTTGCTGGAGAGTAGTGCACTTTGTGGGTTACACCACCCTTTAAGAAATGAGCCAGCCGGCTCTTTACTTATGGGACACAGGCGCACGCTTGGCGCTGCTCCTTTGTTGATGCACGTGCAGCCACAGGGCACACAATTCACAAACACAGAAAATAATTTTTTTTTTGGTTTGGACTGGAGTGTACTTTCGGGGGTTACAGCACCCTTAACGGTCAAGCCAGCCGGCCCTTTACTTATGACACAGGCGCACGCTTGGCACTACTTTGTTGATGCACGTGCGGCTACTGCGCACACAATTCACAAACACAGAAAATAATTTTTTTTTTGGTTTGGACTGGAGTGTACTTTCGGGGGTTACAGCACCCTTAACGGTCAAGCCAGCCGGCCCTTTACTTATGACACAGGCGCACGCTTGGCACTACTTTGTTGATGCACGTGCGGCTACTGCGCACACAATTCACAAACACAGAAAATTATTATTTTTTTGGTTTGGACTGGAGTGTACTTTCGGGGGTTACAGCACCCTTAACAGTCAAGCCAGCCGGCCCTTTACTTATGACACAGGCGCACGCTTGGCACTACTTTGTTGATGCACGTGCGGCTACTGCGCACACAATTCACAAACACAGAAAATAATTTTTTTTTTGGTTTGGACTGGAGTGTACTTTCGGGGGTTACAGCACCCTTAACGGTCAAGCCAGCCGGCCCTTTACTTATGACACAGGCGCACGCTTGGCACTACTTTGTTGATGCACGTGCGGCTACTGCGCACACAATTCACAAACACAGAAAATAATTTTTTTTTTGGTTTGGACTGGAGTGTACTTTCGGGGGTTACAGCACCCTTAACGGTCAAGCCAGCCGGCCCTTTACTTATGACACAGGCGCACGCTTGGCACTACTTTGTTGCACGTGCGGCTACTGCGCACACAATTCACAAACACAGAAAATTATTTTTTTTTTGGTTTGGACTGTAGTGTACTTTCGGGGGTTACAGCACCCTTAACGGTCAAGCCAGCCGGCCCTTTACTTATGACACAGGCGCACGCTTGGCACTACTTTGTTGATGCACGTGCGGCTACTGCGCACACAATTCACAAACACAGAAAATAATTTTTTTTTTGGTTTGGACTGGAGTGTACTTTCGGGGGTTACAGCACCCTTAACGGTCAAGCCAGCCGGCCCTTTACTTATGACACAGGCGCACGCTTGGCACTACTTTGTTGATGCACGTGCGGCTACTGCGCACACAATTCACAAACACAGAAAATAATTTTTTTTTTGGTTTGGACTGGAGTGTACTTTCGGGGGTTACAGCACCCTTAACGGTCAAGCCAGCCGGCCCTTTACTTATGACACAGGCGCACGCTTGGCACTACTTTGTTGATGCACGTGCGGCTACTGCGCACACAATTCACAAACACAGAAAATAATTTTTTTTTTGGTTTGGACTGGAGTGTACTTTCGGGGGTTACAGCACCCTTAACGGTCAAGCCAGCCGGCCCTTTACTTATGACACAGGCGCACGCTTGGCACTACTTTGTTGATGCACGTGCGGCTACTGCGCACACAATTCACAAACACAGAAAATAATTTTTTTTTTGGTTTGGACTGGAGTGTACTTTCGGGGGTTACAGCACCCTTAACGGTCAAGCCAGCCGGCCCTTTACTTATGACACAGGCGCACGCTTGGCACTACTTTGTTGATGCACGTGCGGCTACTGCGCACACAATTCACAAACACAGAAAATAATTTTTTTTGGTTTGGACTGGAGTGTACTTTCGGGGGTTACAGCACCCTTTAACGGTCAAGCCAGCCAGCCCTTTACTTATGACACAGGCGCACGCTTGGCACTACTTTGTTGATGCACGTGCGGCTACTGCGCACACAATTCACAAACACAGAAAATATATTATTTTTTTAGCACTTGGGGGGAGCACCCCTGATGGACAGAGCACCCCCTGGACAACACTGCAGCACTCCTTTAGGACTGGGACACTGCACAGGACTTTGGAGTGGACACAGCCCCTATGGAGAACTGACTGCACAACACAGTCCAGCCAGCCCCTATGGACTTTGAAGTAGTGGACACAGCCCCTATTAACAACAGCAGCACAGCACAACACAGCCAGCCCCTATGGACTTTGAAGTAGTGGACAACAGCAGCACTACACTACACTACACTACACAGCCCTAACTCCCACCCTCCCTCTTCACTGTCCACAGCCGAGTGAGAAAATGGCGCCGACGTGGGTACCTTATATAGGATCCAAAACCCGCGAGACTCGGAAGGCGGGATGATGACGTTTTGCCTCGATTTCAGATCCGAGTCAGGCGGGAAAAGTCGAGCCTGATTCGGATCGGACTCGGATCGGGGGGGCTCGGGGGGGTTCGGATTTCAGAAATCCGAACCCGCTCACCCCTAATATATATATATATATATACACACACACACACACACACACACACACACACACACACACACACACACACACACACAGTATATATTTATAGTTATTTATTGCACAATGTAACAGTAAAAAGAAAAAAGATTGCAACCGGTTGCTATTATATCAGTGTACTGTATATTCTAATAGAAAATCACAATAAAATGGCATAAAAAAACATTAAGAAAAAAGAAAACATAACGTCTCTTATGTCTATACTCCAGGGTTTTTTACATTAGTCCCATTTATAGGCTATTAGTGTGAAAGCTCACCTCAGCAGTTTTTTTTTTCCTATTTGGGTGTAATCAATATTGTATCCAAGTAAATCTGTACATTTTTACAGATCTACTTGGATACAATTAAGCTTTGTCTTAATGTTTTTTTAATGCCATTTTATTGCGATTTTTTATAGGAATATACACTGGTATAATAGCAACTGGTTACAATCTTTTTACTGTTACATTGTGCAATAAATAATTATATATATATGTATACTTATAAGTATTCTTGAGTATTCAAGTGTTTAATTCAAATGCCAGACCGCTTCAATAATTAGTGCAAAAACGAATATATATTTTTATTGCTGTACTGTGTCTTTTTGGATACAGATTTGTCTGTAGTCACAAACACATAATAGAATAGTTTCTGCAGCTGTGAGACATAGAAAAGAACTCTCAGTTATAGCATATTTATTAGGGATGAGCAGGTTCAGATTTCTGAAATCCGAGCCCCCCCGATCCGCGCCGGGAACAGAGTCTGGCTCGGGTTTTCCCACCTGACTCGGAACTGAAATCGAGGCAAAACGTCATCATCCCGCCTTCCGGATCTTGCGGGTTTTGGATTATATAAGAGGTCCCCGCATCAGCGCCATTTCTCACTCCCGCTGTGGACAGTGAAGAGGGAGGATGGGAGTTAGGGCTGGCTGGGCTGTGTTGTGTTGTGTTGTGCTGCTGTTGTCCATAGGGGCTGTGTCCACTCCTCCAAAGTCCATAGGGGCTGGCTGGGCTGTGTTGTGCTGCTGTTTTCCATAGGGGCTGGCTGGACTGTGTTGTGCTGCTGTTGTCCATAGGGGCTGGCTGGACTGTGTTGTGCAGTGTCCCATAAAGGCTGTAGTTCTAAAGGGGTGCTGTAGTGTTGTCCAGGGGGTGATCTGTCCATCAGGGGTGCTCCCCCCAAGTGCAAAAAAAACATTTATTTCTGTGTTTGTGAATTGTGTGCACTGTAGCTGCACGTACATGAACAAAGGAGTAGCGCCAAGCGTGCACCTCTGTCATAAGTAAAGGGCCGGCTGGTTCATCTTTTAAAGGGTGGTGTAACCCCCAAAGTGCACTCCAAAATTTTTTGAAAATTCTTCTTTTCTGTGTTGTGAATTGTGTGCACTGTAGCCGCACGTCCATCAACAAAGGAGCAGTGCCAAACGTGCACCTGTGTCATAAGTCTGTTAAAAGGTGGTGTAACCCCAAAGTGCGCTCCACAAAATATAAACAATTCTTTTTTTCTGTGTTTGTGTGTGAAATGTATGCGCAGTAGCCGCATGTGCATCAACAAAGGAGCAGTGCCAAGCGTGCGCCTGTGTCATAAGTAAAGGGCCGGCTGGCTCATCTGTTAAAGGGTGGTGTAACCCCCAAAGTGCGCTCCACAGAAAATAAACAATAATTTTTTTCTGTGTTTGTATGTGAAATGTATGCGCAGTAGCCGCACATGCATCAACAAAGGAGCAGAGCCAAGAGTGCGCCTGTGTCATAAGTCTGTTAAAGGGTGGTGTAACCCCCAAAGTGCGCTCCACAAAAAATAAACAATTCTTCATTTTTTCTGTGTTTGTGTGTGAAATGTATGCACAGTAGCTGCACGTGCATCAACAGAGGAGCAGCGCCAAGCGTGCGCCTGTGTCATAAGTAAAGGGCCGGCTGGCTCATCTGTTAAAGGGTGGTGTAACCCCCAAGGTGCACTCCAAAAAAAATTAAAAATAGTTATTTTCTGTGTTGTGAATTGTGTGCGCTGTAGCCGCACGTACATCAACAAAGGAGCAGCGCCAAGCATGCACCTGTGTCATAAGTAAAGGGCCAGTTGGCTCGACTGTTAAAGGGTGGTGTAACCCCGAAAGTGCACTCCAAAAAACATTTAAAATTCTTCATTTCTGTGTTTGTGTGCGCCTTAGCCGCACGTATATATCAATATAACATAAATGGAGGACAAATCTTTGTCCAATAAAAATAAAATAGGGAAAGATCAAGAACCACTTCCTCCTAGTACTGAAGCTGCTGCCACTAGTCATGACATAGACGATAAAATGCCATCAATATTGTCTGCCAAGGTCGATGACCAATGTCATAGTAGAGGGCATATAAAATCCCAAATGACAAAGTTCAGGAAAATGACCTTAAAATAAACATTTAAATCATCTGAGGAGAAACATAAACTTGCCAATATGCCATTTACGACACAGAGTGGCAAGGAACGGCTAAGGTCTTTCCTATGTTCATGACTAGTGGCTCAGCTTCACATGACGATGGAAGCGCTCCTCCCGCTAAAAAAATCAAACGAGTTAAGCTGGCAAAAGCACAGCGGAGAACTGTGCGTTCTAAAAAGATATCAGAAATCCCCAAGGAGAGTCCAAGTGTGGTGGCAGTTGCGGTGCCTGACCTTCCCAACACTGTACAGGAAGAGGTGGCTCTTTCCACCATTTGCACGCCCTCTGCAAGTGCTGGAAGGAGCACCCACAGTCCACTTGCTGATATGCAAATTGAAGATGTAACTGTTGAAGTACAACAGGATGAGGATACTGGTGTAGCTGGCGCTGAGGAGGAAGTTGGCGAGGAGGATTCTGATGGTGATGTGGTTTGTTTAAATCAGGCTCCTGGGGAGACAGCTGTTGTCCGTGGGATGAAAAAGCCCATCACGGTCATGCCTGGGCAGAAGACCAAACATTCCACCTCTTTGGTCTGGCAATATTTCTATCCAAATCCGGACAGCAACTGTCTTGCCATATGTACTATATGTAAAGGTGAAATAAGTAGGGGTAGGGACGTTAACCACCTAGGAACATCCTTTCTTATACGTCACCTGCAGCGCGTTCATAAAAAGTTACTGACAAGTTCAGAAACTTTGGCTAAGACCGTAACCAGTCCAGGGACACCTAAATCCCTTTATCCTGTTGTATCCAAGCGCCTGCAAACCATACCGTCAACTCCCTCTGCATCAATTTCCTCCTTAGTCAGGATCAGAAGTAGTCCTGCAGGCCATGTTACTGGCATGACTTCCTCTCCTATCCGGGATTCCTTCCCGGTACCAAATCCCATCTAGATTCCACTTCACTAGGCAGGAAATACCGAGACTGTACAGAAACGTCAGAAAAAGTGTAATCAGTGTCCTAAAAAATGCAGTTGTCCACTTAACCACAGACATGTGGACAAGTGGAACAGGGCAGACTAATGACTACATGACTCTGACAGCCCACTGGGTAGATGAATCACCTTACGCAGCAACAACAGCAGCGTGACCAGTAGCAGCATCTCAGAAATGCCAGCTCGTTCTAAGGCAGGGTACGCTGTGTATCACCGGTTTCAGTAAGAGGCACAACCTCTTAGAAAAACTGAGGGAAATCATCGCCCAGTGGCTTACCCCACTTAGACTCACCTGGGGATTTGTGATATCTGACAAAGCCACCAATATTGTGCTGGCATTACATATGGGCAAATTCCAGCACATCCCATGTTTTGCTCGCACAATAAAATTTGGTGGTGGATCTTCAGAAAAACTTTTGCCATTCAGTGACTCAGTGCCGAAGACTGGAGCGCCAGCAAACACTCTTGAACCTGCCCCGCAATCACCTGAAGCAAGAGATTGTGATGCGGTGGAACTCAACCCTCTATATGCTTCAGAGGATGGAGGAGCAGCAAAAGGCCATTCAAGCCTATACATCCACCTATGACATAGGCAAAGGAGGGGGTATGCACCTGACTCAAGCGCAGTGGAGAATGATTTCCATGTTGTGCAAGGTTCTCCAGCCTTTCGAACTTGCCACACGTGAAGTCAGTTCAGACACTGCCAGCTTGAGTCAGGTCATTCCCCTCATCAGGCTTTTGCAGAAGCAGCTGGAGAAAGTGAAGGAGGAGCTAAGATGGAGCGATTCCGCTCTTCATGTGGGACTTGTGGATGAAGCCCTTCATTCGCTTTGCCAGGATTCCAGGGTGGTCAATCTGTTGAAATCAGACCACTACATTTTGGCCACCGTGCTCTATCCTAGGTTTAAAGCCTACGTGGTGACACAAGCCTGCAGAGGTGCAAAGACCTGCTGGTTAAAACACTGTCAGCTGAAGTGGAACGTGACATGTCAATAGCTCCTTCTTCATTTTCTCCCACAACTGGGGCTGCCAGGAAACAAGGTATCCTAAGCAACCCGCTGGCGGTGATGCAGGACAGGCAGGACCAAGTGTGGACATCTGGTCTGGACTGAAGGACCTGGCAACAATTTCTGACATGTCTACTGTCACTGCATATGATACTGTCACCATTGACAGAATGGTGGAGGATTACATCGGTGACAGCACCCAAGTAGGCATGTCAGACAGTCTGTACCTGTACTGGCAGGAAAACGAAGCAATTTGTACAAACTGGCTCTATTTTACCTGAGTTGCCCCCTCCAGTGTGTACTCCGAAAGAGTGTTTAGTGCAGCCGGGAACCTTGTCAGCGAAAGGCGTAGGAGGATGCTTCCACAAAATGGGGAGATGATGTTCATCAAAATTAATTATCAACTCTTCCAGGGAGACCAGCCTCCAGAACGTACAGAGGGACCTGTGGTGGTGGATTCCAGCGGGGACAAATTAATACTCTGTGAGGATGAGGATGTACACAACACTGAAGAGGGTGAGGAATCGTTTGATGAGGACGACATCTTGCCTCCGTAGAGCCAGTTTGTGCAGGGACAGATTAATTGCCAGCTTGTTTTGTGGGGTCCCAAACGAACCAATCATTTCAGCCACAGTTGTGTGGCAGACCCTGGTGCTGAAATGATTGGTTTGACCCAAGGACAATTCCATCTTGCACCTCTTTTTTTTCTTTGCATTATGTACTGTTTGGGGCCTAGTTTCTAAAACTGCCATCCTGTCTGCCACTGCAGTGTCACTCCTAGATGGGCCACGTGTTTGTGCCGCCCACTTGTGTTGCTTAGCATAGTCATCCAGCTACCTCGGTACAACCTTTTGGCCTAAAAACAATATTGTGAGGTGTGAGGTGTTCAGAATAGACTGGAAATTAGTGGAAATTAATGTTATTGAGGTTAATAATAGCATAGGAGCAGAAAAACCCACAAATTCTGTGCTTTTAGCTGTTTTTATGCTTTTTTTCCCAAAAAATACAGATCCAAAACACAAAACCCAGAACCCAAAACACGGGAGGGCGGTTTTGGCAAAACCAATCCAGATCAAAAACACGAAGAGAGATGCAGATCCAAAACCAAAACACAAAACACGAAAAGTGGCCGGTGCACACCCCTAATATTTATACTATGGTTTAGTATCAGCGCCTGATTTGAGTTTGTTTTGTGTTTTCCTACCTTTACAAATAAATACACAGTTGTATGCTACCAACAAACAATAAACCTTGCATTATCCTGACCTTTATTGTAATTCATATGTATTCTATATCAGCAATGTTATCAGATTTAAAAGTGGTTCATACTGATCCATTCAAACTACACACTTTAGGGCATATTTATCATAATCGGCAGCTCAGCTGACTGGATCACGGAGAAGCTCACCCAATCACTGATCACTGATCCCTGTTTGCAGGTAAGTGTTATTTTTTTTATATTTTAAATATTTTTTTTTTCACTGTGATCAGCTTGTGGTCTATTTAGACACAAAATGCTGACCATAGGCATGGAAAAGAGCAGGAGTCAGTGAAATGGGGGAAAGTCCTAATAACGCCATCATCAGGTGGCATTATAATTGCAGGGCTCCCCTGTTATTTTTTTACAGTTTAATTTTTGTAAATCTGAGACAGATTGCATGCCCCATTACAAGTACTAAAATATTGCAAATTTAAAACTGCTCCAAAAGCATTTCACTACATTTAAATGATACTAAAATAATGTGAAAAGTGTGTGAAAACATGTGTTTTCACATTATTTTAGTATAAAATAATATTGATAAATATGCCCGTTAATACCTACCAAAAATCCAATGCCATCATATATTGATTGCAATAACTCTATTCTAGTTATTTTGATTTCTTCAATCTATCCTAAAATAAATTTATCAACTACTATGTCTAAAATTTTTATACATCATTAACTTCTAACCATGATCAAATACACTTCATATAGAGCAAAGGTGTGCCAACAATTCTTCAACTTTACCAATCAATTCCCTTTTCTTAAAATTTCTAGTATCTCCTTGAATTAAAGAATAAGTACAGTATGTTATACAATAGGTAACGCAACTCCCTGACCCCTCTTCCAGAAGCTATTTATATGATTCTACGTACAAATATACCAATAAGGAAATATGAGTATTCTACAATGAGGAATAAATGTGAAGCATATACAGTATCTGAGACAAAAGTAATATTAACAGTTAAAGGATTTGAAGCACTTCTAAATAATTCTGGTATAGTAAAAATAAAATTTCCTACTAAGCCACTACTAAGAAACCTTCAAGCTACATTACCTCAGTATTGCACCAGAAAAATCACATTTAGTTTTTCTTATGCTCCTTAGTGAAACAAACATTTCCAATAAAATAAGAAATAAACCTAATGTTGTTTATTAGTACATTTCTACAATTAGAAAGCACTGTTCCATATTATAGTACTCAGGTACCTACAACAGTCCCTTCCTTGCTCAATTCAAGAACACACAGAACTGTTACCATAAAAATCTGTGTGAACAGAAACATAAACACACACGCAGCAGTTAGTAACATGAGTCTCATCTAGACATATAAACCAAATATTATAAAACCCTATAACATTTCAAGTAGGGAAAATAAAAACAATAAGATGAGATTATGTGCCAATGCACCTGTATCCCTACATCCCTAATTATCTCTCCCCCTGATATTCTTTTAAAGACAGACCATGACAGAAGTTTTTTTCATCCTCTAGATGAGTTGATACATCATCAACTGCTAATCCAAAATCAAAATATTGCTCATGCCATATGTATTTAGGTATTCAGAAGAAATAAACCAGGTAGATGGGGTAGTATAGTGTCCATAATTCCAAGCATAACTATGGACACATGTTTTGCTTTGAAGTAACCAAGAACTACCAGAACATGATGTTTCATCAAATTGTGTAATACAAATTACAGCATCAATTTTCATCAAACTAAACAAATTTTTGAAAACAATTTACATTAATCATTATAATTTACTTTTGTGTTTTATTCAATGTACTAACAATATAGTATTACCTATTGCATTTAGAATACCAAATTAACTCTCTCTTTTAGTAACAAATTGTCATTTATGTCTTCCTCTATGTTAGTAATGTACAAACATTACCATTCCAGCATATTTTTAAAAAATACTAGGTCACATGGATCTCAACAATTTACATTTACAATTTACATTAAAGGAACAAATTGAATGATCCTTTCTCATTAGTTGGCAAATAGGCAGGGCCAGATTAACAATGGGTAGGAGCTCCAGCTCCAGGCCTCCACATAAAAATAGGCCCATCACCATGACAGCACGATGTGACCAGATGGCCACATGATGGGGCATAAATCATTCAAATTGTATATTTATTTTCCTAAGAAAATGATACATTTCTTAGGGATGTAGTCAGGAAGCCGATGGTGTAAATGCCGACCGCCGGCTTCCTGACTGTCTAATCCGGCAAGGTACAAATGACAGGCGTCAAAATCCTGACGCCTGTCATTAGACCTACGCCGGGAGCCCAACGCCCGGCATACCGAACGAAGGTAAGCCGGGCGGCAGGCGCGGACAGCCGAAGGGCGGAGGGTTAGGTTTTACGGCTCCCGGAGGGACTTAGGGTTAGGCACCCCCCGGGAGGGTTAGTTTTAGGCTAGCAGAAGGGGGGGTTAGTTTTAGGCACCCCTGGGGGGAGGTTAGGGTTAGGCATCCCCCGGGAGACATAGGTTTAGGTTGCGGGGAAGGGGGAGTTAGGTTTAGGCATTTAGAGGGGGGTTAGGATTAGGCACTTAGGGAAGGTTAGGGTTAGGCAGCCCTAAGGGAGGGTTAGGGTTAGGGTAGGGAGTAGGGTTAGCAGCACTTACCTTAATTAGCGATTGGGATCTTCACCCCTGCCGGGATTCCGCTGTCAGGATTTGAACTGCCAGTCATGCAACCTGCGGTAATGCCTACTACACCAATTTTTTTATACTTTTACATATTTAGGGAGACATTGGGGCTGATAGCGCATGGGGTATACACACTCACATGGCTCTGTTCGCCCCCACACAGCACTGCTCACACATGCTACGCTTCTCAGTATAGGCTAGTGATCATTTTCAGCCCCAGGCCCATATGGCTCTTAAGCCAGCCCTGCAAATAGGCAGAAAAAAATCGTATTATACAACACACAATTTACGCATATCTAGAAATATAAATTTTTAATAAGAATAATACAACACTTATACTATAGGGAACTAATAATCACTATTGTATAAACATGTCATTAAATTCAACTGTTGTATGAGTTTTCTCTTTTTCAATGAAACCAGAAAATATAACTTATTCTTAATTGACTTATGTTCAAAACAACAATCCCTGGATATCAGTAAAATTCATTAATAGCTACTGTGTCATCCAATTATTTCTGTATTCCAAAGCTGTTAAACTTTTCACACTACCTATTTTAAGAGAATTTCTCCTGAGTGATGTTGCAAACTAGTACTAGAATCACAAAAAACAAAAGCTTCACCCTCCTCTACAAAAAACTATGCTAAAAAATATAATAATTTACTTAAATTAGTGATCATCATGTATAACTCACATTTTATCCCAAAACAAGTACAATAAAATAATAATGCAGTGAAGACTTCTTGACTTAACATTGTCTGTACATTGTGTTTCATGAATTAATAACAAAAATAAGTTTCTTCAGAATATAAAACACTTTTACTAGTGATTGTGTGGTACCCCAGAACCTGGGAGTTCCATATCAGACAGGCTGCCCTTAAGGCCTTGATAACAGTTATGCAGACGTTGATATAATAATTGAATGCATAATAGAGATAAGTATATAGATATGTGTAATAAACATTTAATGCTAGATTTTACATTAGCCGGACTGTAATGAACTGTCCAGCTAGCCTGGATATAAAGGGGGGCTGGACAAGGCTTCTCCCATAAGACTAAAATAGGGGAGTCCTGCCATTGCCGTTGAATTGTTGCAGGCACAGTGAGCGGTGCGGGAAGAGAGCCAGCATGTGCTGCAGGTACTACAGGAACTACAGGTCTCAGCAAGGTAGCACCTATTATTATGTTTAAGATTAGGATGTGCCGCCCAGCCCCTCCTTTTTTCCTATGTGTATGTGTGCACTTAAGGTACATTAGAAGATGATACCCCTTCTCTTGGGCTAGCACTCCTCCTACCTGGTCCAGGAGATTTTAATTGGTAAGGGTCCTTTGCATTGCAGTACACACATTTAATGGGCCCACTGAAAGCTAAGTCTTACATAAATTATTTAATGTGTCAGTATTAGGGATGTTAGTGACCCACGTTATAAGGTTCACTATGATGTGGTAGGTGGGCAAACATCTTTGGCCAAATATGTACTAAGAAACTTTCTTTTAAAAACCATGTTAATTGTTGAAGTTTATTATAAATATTTTGATCATTAGAATTCTTAGTGCTCATTGGGCCTAATTCAGACCCGCTCGCGAGCGCATGCGCGAGACCCGCATAGCGACAGCCAAGCTGTCGCTATGGGTCTCGCACCAAACATGGGAACGCCTACCATCTGGGTCCGGCCCCACTGACATCACTAGTGATGTCAGTGGGAGTGCTTTTGGCTCTGATAGAGCCAAAAGCACTCCTGGGCTTGCGGCATCGAGACCCTACCGCAGGGTCTCGTCGCAAGCCCGATGGTTGCAATGGTCTTGACCATCGCGACCATCTTTTTGGCCGCTCGCATAAGCTGAAGGTGGTCACCCACAGCTATGCGAGCGGCCAGGAGGCCGCTCCATTTTTAGGTAGGAGGGCCCTGATTCAGAGCGAGCGCTCTGGTCAGAGCGTCCGGCTCTGATTCAGGCCCATAGTGTGCACCTGCTTCCCCCCCTTCTAATCTGAGGTAGAACTACAGGTCTCAGCAAGGTAGCACCTATTATTATGTTTAAGATTAGGATGTGCAGCCCAGTCCCTCCTTTTTTCCGTTATATAAGGGGTCAGCAGGGAGAAGGTAGAGGAAAGAGGGATATCGTCATTACCTAGCAGAGCTATGGGGGAGTGAAGAGATGGACCACGGACTGTGGTGTGTGCCTTATAGCGGTTTGCCTCCAGGAACAAGTGCTACAGTCTATTTTCTGGCTGCGGCTGCTGGAAGAAGTGCAGCTAGCTGTCAACATCAATCATTGAGGACTGGACAAGGGGCGGAGCTCCAGCAGCCTTCCTGACACAGATTGGCCCCTCTGACACATTCCAACTCACCAGTGGAGACTAAACGGCATCCTATAATAAAAGACTGCGGAGTGTTACCAGTTCCCTCCCCTGAAGCAGCAATCCTCACTTTAATCCTGCATTGCAGATCACATACCATAGTATCCCAAACACTGAGGCAGCAGAAATCACAGGATGAGGTGAACAGTGTAGGTGTCAGCTATAGTGCAGGGCCATCTCTCCCATCGGGCTTGTTGGGCAGTTGCTCAAGGGCCCGAAGCTTGTAGGGACCCACCAACCCACCCCCCTGCAGCCGCGGCCAGTTGGTAAATTTGTGATATTTTTATAAGCCGGTCGCCGGTGCACTGTATTATGATCTAACCCCCCCTAACCCTCCCTCCCCCCCCCCCCCCCCCGTACTCACCTCAGCCCCAGTTTCACTTCATCCGCCGGCTTCAGACCAGTCAGACAAAGTCTCTCTGCATGTGTGGGAGGTCTGATGGGCATGCAGGAGGGTTTAATTTTATTGACCATTTACATTTTTTTTCCGTGAATGGGTGGGTAGGGGCCCCAGTGCATTACTTTGCCCAGGGCCCACACTGCTATTAAGACAACCCTGCTATAGTGACCATCACCTCATTATCACTTGCAGCATCAGACTCAGGTCAGCAGGATAGTCAGTAACTAAAGCACTGGACAGCAGCCTCATCTTAACCGACAGGAATCAGCCTTAAGTTCCTCACTGATGCACTACAATAGCTTAGCCAGAACAGTTTCTAATTCCTACTTAACAGTCTTAGTTAATTTGTCAGGAGTCAATTTAAACCACTTTACTGAAAGCCTACAAGGATCACAACGCACAGTGAGAGCAGGACTCCATTGAATTCTCTAACTAGCTTTGAAAGTTATATTGTAGGTTACAAAGACTGAAAATTGAAACGTTAGTTGATACGAGTGACATTCTAATAGAAGGATACAAAGTTACAGAATTAAACTCTCTGCTGATACTTTTGCTTAACCAGGAGGATTAAATAGTGGAGTTTCATAGGGAAGTTCCCTTTGCAACGCAATAAACAGAGGGCCTGATTCAGACCCGCTCTCGAGCGCTGAGCGCTTGCAAGCAGGTCGATGGTGCCCTAGTGCGCATGCGCACGACGGAGGGAGCTCCATCGTGCGCATGCGCGAGACCTGCATAGCGACAGCCAATACCAGCCATAGGGTATAGTAAGTGTTGATGGTGATCGCTATGGGGCACTGATGGTGGAATGTTTGAGTCCACTGGTGGATTTGTCCTCTCCACAATCAGTGAAAGGGGAGATCTCGGAACTTGCAATCTCCGGTGCTCACAAGTACACAAGGGGATGGCTGAAACCAGCATGTGCATATTATCGCAGCTGCAAATCCAAAATAAATCGCAGCCACACATGCATTAGCATCCACCTCTGAAGCAGGCCCTGAGTTTTCTCATTTCCAAAACTCAGGTTCACAGATAGTGTAAGAGCTTGTGGAAACTGTCTGTCTGCTTTAAAATAAACTTTAAATTGACGAGTAGGGGCAGACTGGATGATGAGTGAGGATGGTACGGATGATGAGTGGGAGTACTCTGGATGAGAAGTGTTGGTGGGCTAGTTGATGAGTGAGGGCGGTGCTAACAAGAGGGGGAGTGGAGGAGGAGTGGGGGTGGGTCCCATGTCTTAAGTGTCCCGGCTTAATCCGACCCTGCTGTGAAGCACCTAGTGAATTATTCCTTTGATCTTTATCTTCTAGTATCTAAAGTTTGCTATCCTTTTCTTATTTTCAAATATAATCACCATTATACATTACGTTGGAATCTTTACTAATGGTCTGTTTTTCAACTTACTTGCATCTGTCAGTGCAGCCAGACCACTTTATTCTGTAACTGGTTTTCCTAAAAACTGTGTTGTTTTTTTTACTATCTTGCTTTTTAAATCCCTTCATGATCTAGTATTCTTTGAAATCAAATAAGAAAGTACTATAATCACACCTGTAAGATTTGAGGCTTATGTGTTGTACAATTGTAGATCTCCTCTAGGTGTGGCTCTGTCTGGATCACTAACAATTTTACCCGTCATATGACCTTCTCTTTTTAAAGCCCAATTTCCAGCTGTCTGGTTCCTTTTTCAGGCTGGATTACAAAGGGCTCCTTCTGGAGCTGTCTGGTGATCCTTTTTTATTTAGGAGATTTCTGTCATGGATCCATTATTTTTTCCCTATGATGGATGAGTCTCTTGGAACATCTGTTATCTGGATATCCTTAAATCCTTGACTGTTTAGGTGCATTGAGGAACGAGTTTAGAAAATGTCGAAGGTGAATAATTGGCTGAGACAAGTTCGGTTTAAAATTTAATCGCAGCAATGCCATCTTGCAAATGGCCGCAAGACTCCATTTTAGAAATGAGATCGCAAGACGCCATTTTGCGAATGGCCGCCTAAGCGCCATTTTAGGTAAACTCACAGTATAGTACATGTGGCGATATTTATGTTAGCACTATGTGATCGCTTCTTTCATCATTTCTCATACACACAATCATACCCACAAGAGTGCTATTAACTAGTCGCATATTAGCGAATGCATAAGACTTTGAATGAAACCGCTGTAAAAGTAGCTTTATGCGCACGCATCTGCCCCAAGTTAACTAGCGTCCTTATATCAAGCCCTGAATACCCACACATTCCATATTCACACATAAGGTTCCATAAGCATCAAAATGTATGATTTAAGTCGGTTAAGTTAGTTTCAATGCTGAGAAATAAAGGTTTTTGATAACTAAGGTATTATACATGATAAGCAAATTGTGTTTGGTCTTGTTCTGATGCGTACGCTTTTTACAGCATTCCGGTATTATCGGTGGAGAGATTGCATCATGCAATCTCCAGTTATGGATCGCAGAACCTACAAGCAACAAAATGTTTAACTGTTGGAATGTAGAGAAGGCATTACTAGAAAGATTCCCCTGCTGTTAGAGGCAGGGAGGGTCTATTTGAACCAGCCTGTTAAATATGCTGTAACATATGCTTCTCCTCTGGGAACCAATGACATCAGCAAGAAACTTCCCCTTTGTCCTGTTTTAGTCTGAGGGGGATAAATATGTGTGCCCGTATACTGATTTTTAGTCCATGCTGAATGCTGTATGAACTGAGGGTCTCTATTCTGAGGTCTATCTCTGGGTCCGGAGGTGCAGCGTATGTATACTGTACTTGGGTCTGTAATATTTCCTTTTATGCCTAAATTGTGTATGTATCAATTGCGTGTAACTGACTATACTTTTACCTGAATAAGACTTGTGCGTTGGAACCACAGATTCCACTCTTGTCTTTATTTGCGGTCCTTCTGCGTACGCAAATTAGCGTTATTTTTAGAGGTTCATAGGAAGGATTTTAGAAGGTATAGGCAGGGGTATATAAAGGTTCTGATCCAGTTTTGTTAGTTGGGGGCTCGTAAAGAAGTCACTTACCTGCTCACACGGTACATACGGTCATCGATATTTCAGCAAAGGGTGGAGTGACCACATGCAGGTTGCCTGCAACCGCTTTGTGCTGAAAGATCGCTCTCCGTCTCCGTGTGAATTAAGGAAGCTGACTAGAATCCAGGGACAAGAGAGAGGAAAAAGTTTGTTTTCCTCTGTTGATAGAACCTTGCGTTTAGAGGGGTGCCGCAGTATTGCGTACGCGGCTAAAACGCATTTTTGCGTACGCAGTTGAAAAGTCATTATACGGTTGTGTGGTAGTCGCATTAATGTGTATGCGGATGGTCGCACAATAGCGTATACGCTCTTCCGGTTCTGCTGCCACGTGTTTGAACAAAGCCATTGAGGTTTACATTTTTTTTCTATTACCAATATCTGGGTTAAACGTGTATTTTTCTGTGCAGGAAAAAAGTGTGTAGCAGTGAATACTTGTTGAACAAAGTTAAGGGTATCGTATGATCCTTAAGGGCTAGGTGCAAGGGTTAGCCTAGTCGCTCGGTAAGCAGCTTTACCGTTCTATACACAGTAGCAGGTGTACATGTTGTCTTTGTTGTATAGAGGTGCGTGAGAGTAGCCGACATATAAACTCTCATAGGTTTGGAAGTTGCCTTAGTAAAACTTATCCGGGTGTGGAAGTTGCCTGTTTCAAATCTTATCTAGGTGTGGAAGTTGCCTTTCTAAATCTTATCCAGGTGTGTGGGCGCCGCCGACTTAAATCGTCCACAGGTAAGTGAAAGTACTGTATCTTGATTGTCTTTCACCAGTTTAAATTTTTATTGAAAAGCGTAGGAGTTGTCTCAGAATGGGAGCCACGCAAACAGTAGAGATGTTAAGCAATGATGTGCTGCTAATGGAGGCTCCAATTGGATCGGCCCGTCGTATTATGCATACTAAGTATGGTACTTATGCAATAAGGTATTGTGATTTATGGTTTAATATGACGAGGAAGAGTGTTAGACCGTTTCCCAGAATTGGTAGTTTTGACAAAAATGGGTTAGACAATGCCCAGGATCACATCAGTATGGTGCGATCCCGAGAGAAAAAGATTAAGTATTTTGAATGTTTAAAACTATGGCAGCATGAAGGGGATGCTTGGCTTAAAAATGTGCAAACGACGCAAACTAGTGTTGCGAGCGCATTGCCAGAAAATACGTCCACGACGCTTAGTTGCAATACGGGTGAGCCGCAAATTGGTGCACGCGTGCGGCAAGGTAGCGCCGTGGAGAGTATTGCCTGCAGTTCACGCTCACCCCCCCTCCTTATGTGGATGGAGGTGCAAGTACAGTTAACAAAAATACCCATAAAAATGTAACAAGTAATTTGTACCCCCTCTTAAGTAACCATAAAGAAAATGTTAATGATGTAGATGAGCCTACTGTAATGTCTGCCATTTCCCATGCTGTGCAGATGATAGATGCTGCATCACCACAATCACGGGTGGTGCCGCCATCTCCATCGGTAACAGCAAGGGAAGTGTTAACACACTCTGCACCCATTGAGGAAATTGTTAATACCATACGTAGCAGCAGCAGATTAAACCCCCAGCCAGGTAACCAGGTCAGAGTTAGCAACGCATCCCATTCGGACAATAACTGTTCCGAATGGAAATGCGGATGCAAACGGTGTAGTGCCCACGAGGGAAGTAGTAATGCATTGTCCATGGACAAGAGCAGAACTAAATTCCATAATAAAAGATTTCCCTGATCCAAAAAAGGAATTAGCCAAATGTCAAAGATTTTTGAGAAATTTGGGTAGTTCTCATGAGCCCACTAATAAAGATTGGCGTGTGGTGTTAAGGGCCTGTCTACCACGCAATACCGACGTGACAAAATTTATCACGGATTGTGTATTGGATGGCGACGTTCCCTTAACAGACCAAGTAAACCAAGGTAACATTTCCCGCATTGTGACTCAATTGGGTGTATATTTTCCAGTAGTAGTTAACTGGAACAAAATCTTCACAATCAAACAAAAGGAGAGTGAAACTGCAGAAGACTATTGCGACCGGGCTCTGCAGGCTATCACCCAGTACACTGGGATAGAAGATATTAAAGATAGCATTCACCACAGGGGAATGATAGTCACAATATTGATGGACGGTTTAAAAGAGAATTTAAAAACTCGGGTTCAGACCGCACAGCCTGGCTGGAGGGGACTTACAATAGATAACCTCATAGAGTCTGCCATAGAACATGACAAAAACATCTCAAAAAAGAGGGAGACCCAGAGCAAAAAATTAATGGCTGTCAGTATACAAGCTCTGGAGGGAATGACGGTAACATCACAGCCAACAGACACGCTTGCACTTGCACACACACTCATGTCAGAACAAGTTGCTCTCACTAACCCCACGCAACAACAAACACAACTCTATCCCACTAACCCAATGCAACCACAGGTCCCAGGATATCCACCTACTTCTTACCCCCCACAATACCCTTACCCTCCCTATCCTTACCCATATCCACCACCTTTACCCTCTGTTCAAACTTCACAACACCACATGATTTCACCTGAATCACGGACATGTTTTAATTGTAAACAAACAGGACACTTAAGTAGAAACTGTACAGTAAAAAGAGTATGGACCCCACATCAAGGGAAACCTGGATACCCCCATAAGGGATATGCACAGAGACCAGCAAATGTTCAGCAAACACCAGCTCCAATTGCAGCCGTAAATACTTTATTGGAGAATGGTAGCCAACGCTAGGGGTCTACAGATAGTCAGGTTAACGGGAAGTACTAGGGAAGAACCGGTCTTGATGGATGATGTAGCTGGTACTGAATATCCTTTTCTTGTAGACACAGGGGCGACCAAGTCAGTGATGAAATCTCCCGTTATTATACAGGTGACCAACGAGACAATACCAACAATGGGTGTGACAGGTAAAGTGGAACGTTATCCTTTAACAAAGTCCGCAGAGGTTAGTATTGGGCCTTTGCATACCAGACATTCTTTTCTACTGGCTGCTGCGGCTCCTACTAACCTGCTGGGCAGAGACTTGTTATGTAAAATGGGATGTGTTATATATTGCACCCCTGATGGTGTATATTTAGATATCCCAGAGAGAATGGTATACGAGGTGTGGGATATGTTTGACACCCCTCAAAGGATAATGTATCACTCTACCGTTTTAAAAGAAAATCCATCACAAGTAGATGAAATGTTGTCCCAAATTCCAGATTCCCTTTGGACAAAAGATGGACAGGACACTGGATTAATGGCAAATGTAAGCCCAGTAATGGTAAACTTAAAAGGCGGTAGGCAAGCTCCAAAAATTCCCCAGTACCCACTAAAACAGGAAGTAGAACTAGGAGTGTTTCCAATAATTGAGCGATTATTGCAACAGAGAATTTTAGTTCATACAGCTAGTGTAGCCAACAGTCCCATCTTTCCAGTAAAGAAGAGTGGTGGGAGGGGTTATAGGCTGGTGCAAGACCTTAGAGGTGTTAATAAGGTAGTAGAGAGCCAATTCCCTGTAGTGCCAAATCCAGCTGTCATCCTGATGCAGATCCCACCAAATGCAACCCATTTCACTGTCATTGACCTCTGTTCTGCTTTCTTCTCTGTGCCTCTTCACCCTGACTGTCAGTACCTATTCGCATTCACATACAGAGGTGTGCAATATACATGGACACGATTGCCCCAAGGTTTCATAGACAGCCCCAGTATTTTCTCCCAGGCATTGCATGACTGTTTACAAGCTTTTCAACCTGCCACTGGATCAGTTCTAATTCAATATGTGGATGATTTATTGCTATGCTCTGACTCGTTTATGTCATGTTTGAATGATACTAAACTTTTGTTACTTCATCTCTCGCATACAGGACACAAAGTGGCTAAGGACAGGTTACAACCGTGCCAATCCAGAGTAAAATATTTTGGACACTGCCTAACCCAGGGGTTATGACATCTTACAAATGATAGAATCCAGGCCATACAAAACATGACACTGCCGCAGAATCAACAGCAAATTCATACCTTCTTGGGAATGTGTGGATACTGCCGAATGTGGATCCCAGGTTTTTCTATTTTGGCCTTGCCTTTACAGGAACTAGTCTCTTCCTCAAAGCCTGATCGCGTCATACATACTGAGGAATCAGAACAGGCTTTTCTTAATCTTAAGGATAGTCTGACAAAAGCTCCTGCATTGGGAATACTCAATTATGAAAAACCTTTTGATTTATATTGTACGGAAGCTGATGCTTGTGCTGCAGGTGTCCTTACACAAAAACATGGTGATGCCAGTAGGTCTGTAGCATACTACAGTGCCCAATTGGACACGGTAGCAAGATCACTCCACACCTGTTTGAGAAGTGTAGCAGCTATCGCTTTATTGGTGAGTAAAAGTGAGGACGTAGTATTGGGTCATGATATGATTGTCTACACTCCCCATGCTGTATCTGCTCTGTTGAACTCAGCTCAAACCAGACACGTCTCCTCGGCTAGGTTCACCAAATGGGAACTGGCTCTAATCGCTCCTGCAAATATTACTGTCAAACGTTGCAGTACGCTGAATCCAGCAACATACCTACCATATGTACAACATGATGTACAAAGGGTGGAAGGAGAAGAGTTGCTGGCGGGAGGAGAGTTCGGCAGACATGACGATACTCACGATTGTATGACATATCTGAATCAGACCTTTACTGCTAGACCTGACATACATGACACACCTTTAGAGAATGTGGATGTAACTTTCTATACGGATGGGAGTTGTCATAGACAAACAGACACTGGTGAATTATGTACAGGTTATGCTGTTGTAAATGATACAGACATCATGGAAGCTAAACCTCTCGGTCCTCCTCACTCAGCCCAGGTGCCAGAGTTAGTAGCACTGACTAGAGCATGTGAACTGGCAGCAGGCAAATCTGCTAACATTTACACTGACTCGAGGTACGCGTTCGGGGTGGTGCACGATTTTGGGGCTCTATGGCGTCTGAGAAATTTTATGACAGCAGCAGGCACACCAGTTGCACATTCCTGACATATAAAACATCTTTTAGAAGCAATCCAACTGCCCAAAGCAGTGGCAGTAATTAAATGCAAAGCCCACACATGTGAGGATGACCCGGTGTCACTGGGCAACAACAGAGCTGATGAAGCTGCAAAATGGGCAGCAGGGTTAAAAATGTATTCCCCAATTGAAACAATTATGTCATTCCAAACCATTGATATGCTGAAATTAATTGAGATGCAAAGTTTGTGTTCAATTCAGGAAAAATCCATTTGGAAGTCCAAGGGATGTGGGCCAGAGTCCTCTGGGCTCTGGAGGGATGGACATGGTAAGCCAGTAGCCCCCAAGGCATATTACCCCAGCCTGGCTGAGGCAGCACACGGTCTAACTCACCTAGGTAAACAGGGTATGTGCAAGTTGGTGAGGGCATACTGGTGCGCACCAGGCTTTTCTTCTCAAGCAGAGAAGATGGCAGTGTCCTGTCTGACCTGCTTGAGAAAGAACATAGGAAAAGTGATCCCTACCGAACCATCCCACATTCCACCTACTGATGGACCTTTCCAGGTGATACAAATTGATTTCATCCAATTACCACCCTGCAGGAACCTTAAGTATGTACTAGTGTGCACAGACGTATTTTCCAACTGGTTTGAGGCCTACCCAGCAGCCACTAATACTGCTGCGTTTACTGCCAAGAAAATAGTCCAGGAATTTGTATGCAGGTACGGTATCCCTAAGATCATCGAGAGTGACAGGGGTACTCATTTCACAGGTGATGTGTTCCAAAATATGTGTAAGCTGATGGGTATTAATAGCCGACTTCACACCCCCTACCGACCGCAAGCCAGTGCCAAGGTGGAGAGAATGAATGGGACTATTAAAAATAAATTAAGTAAAATTATGGCAGAAACTGGACTATGATGGCCAGAAGCATTACCTTTGGTCCTACATAGCATAAGGACCACTTCTAGACTTCCTCTGAATCTGTCCCCATTTGAAATACTTTTCGGCAGACAACCTCATTTGATTATAAGTCCCCATGAAGACTTGAATGGTAACAACGAGGTAACAGTAAAGTATCTTATATCAATGAGTAGGCAGTTAAAGCAACAGCAGCAGAAACTGAAATTGTTATCTAATGATATGCCTGAAACTAACTGTCATGATGTTGAACCAGGAGAATATGTAATGATCAGAAATTTATTGCATTCAGGTTGTTTGACTGATCGGTGGGAAGGTCCATACCAGGTGCTGCTGACGAGTACTACATCTTTGAAGGTGGCTGAGAGAGATACCTGGGTCCATTCCACTCACTGCAAAAAGGTCAATCAACCGGTGGAGAAACAAGGTGGAGACAAGGCTGATAGTGTGAACCTGTCGCTCGCGAGCTTGTTCCGGGAGGATTGAAAAGGTCGTAGTGAGATACCTGAACCGAGAGAAATTTTGCAGGACTTGTTAAAATTGACGGGCCTGCTGTGTTCATTCTCATATTCTCTTTTAGAGTGTTCACCATCCTGGTCAGTTCGGGAATATCCAGTGTCTGTGATGGGGGACCGATTGAGGAAACGGGAGCTGATGGCAGTGCTGATGGAGTGGAATCAGGAGGAGTGCAATGCCAATCAGGGGAGTGTCTGAAAATCTTAGTACTGTTATTGTTAAGAGAGCTGTCATTCCCGATACTCGAGGAAGGTGTGGAGGTTTATCGTCTGAAGATTCCTGTATTTGTGAGTTTTGTGGGTCCCTAGTTGATGAGAACTGTATCCAACGGTGCCAACCCAAATATAACCCGTACTGGGGAGGGTATCCTTTAGAGGATTATCACAGCATGGTAGGCAAAGTGTTAAATCAAACTGATTGCTGGGTGTGTTCACATGTGCCACAGGGACAGCATAATGTAGGGTTGGTGCCATTTCCGCTGAATGTCACGGAAATTTTAGAACTGCAAAAAGGGAAAACATTGGATGGAAAATTCCTCTCATCCAAACCGCCTCATTTCAAACTCTATCAATTCCAAGTAGATAGATCACTTTTGTGTTTAAACATAACCAACCCCAATAAACCTGAAGGTTGGGAAGTGACGGGGAATAATCAGACGATGACCTTCTCACAAAGAGCTGATAATGAGTCCATAAACTATGATCTGTTACGCTCAATTTAATCAAGTGGGAAACATTTTAGGTACAGGTATACATTGAGTTCCACCAAAGAAATTATTGGTAAAGTACCAGATGGTTATTGTGCTAAAATAATACAACCAGAAACTTGCATATACCAGATGGAAGAGCCTGAGATAGGATTGTTTACAAGGGAAATGTGTGTAATGATAATGATGCATGCCATTCCTTATGTTCTCCCCGATAATGTATATTTTATATGTGGAAGAAAAGCGTACAAATGGCTCTCCCCGAGTTCTGAAGGTTTGTGTTACCTAGGAAGAGTAGTCCCAGAAGTTATGACCCTCACACATGTTGAAATGCTGGGAATACATAAAAACACACCGTCACCATATCTTCACACACAATATGAACACAGAGGCAAGAGAAATATGATACCTGGTGATATGCATAAAGCCGCTCAGTTAATCAGTTAGACAACTGGCTTCCAAGTTTTAGTCACCCTGGAATCACTAGGATTGCTAGGGGTACATTAAATTTTAGATATATCCAGGAACTTGCTAAATTAATAGATAATATCACCGAGATGTACGATGACACATTCAGGTACACAGGGAGAGAATTGTAAGCATACAAGAAAGAACTAGTGCAAAACAGGCTAGTGTTGAATTATTTAACTGCTGTTACTGGAGGGTATTGCGTAACGTTAGCCACCCAATTTGGAGTTAAATGTTGCACTTATGTCACCAATGATACCAGCGACCCTAAGGAGGTGATAGACCAGAAGATGGATGAGATTCTGCAGCTAAAGTGGGAATTTCGCAAGAACCATAATGCATCAGTGGCTGAAGCAGGGGAAAAGATAGAAGGATGGGTGTCATGGCTGAACCCAGTGAAATGGTTCTCAGGTTTAGAGGAATGGGTCCAGGAAGTGATCGCCAGCATAGGCAAATTCTTGATCCTTATACTGATTGTCATCATAGTAATTGGCATATGCATCTGGTGTGTTCCTATTGTGTTGAAGTGTGGAAAATATAAAAACAGAGTAAAACGAAATAATGAAACTATGATGGTGGTCAGAAATGATAATATGTATACCGAGGTAGATACAGAACTGCATTACAACCCTGAGCTAGGAAGTACCATCATTTAAATGTATAATATTTAGACATGCATAGAAGATATTATTGAAATGTTATTTATAGAACACCTCAGACAATGTAAAGTCTCAAATTCCCCTTCAAGACTGCTGTTATAAGACTGGTGCATTCCCACACATGTCACATGATCTTCCAAGATCCGCGGTGTGCGTATAATAGTAGTTTTATGTCCCCACCCAGAGACACATTATTGATGGACTAAGAACCACCTTGTGCCGTCCCATAATAACACTAAATAATATGTAAATGTAAGCCTAAAATAAATTTTAATAGCAGATTGTGATAGCATGTTGTTTGCTATCAAAGGGTGGACTGTCGATGCTGAATAATTGGCTAAGACAAGTTCGGTTTAAAATTTAATCGCAGCGATGCCATCTTGCGAATGGCCGCAAGACTCCATTTTAGAAATTAGATCGCAAGACGCCATTTTGCGAATGGTCGCCTAAGCGCCATTTTAAGTAAACTCACAGTATAGTACATGTGGCGATATTTATGTTAGCACTATGCGATCACTTCTTTCATCATTTCTCATACACACAATCATACCCACATGAGCGCTATTAACTAGACGCATACTAGCGAATGCATAAGACTTTGAATGAAACCGCTGTAAAAGTAGCTTTATGCGCACGCATCTGCCCCAAGTTAACTAGCATCCTTATATCAAACCCTGAATACCCACACATTCCATATTCACACATAAGGTTCCATAAGCATCAAAATGTATGATTTAAGTCGGTTAAGTTAGTTTCAATGCTGAGAAATAAAGGTTTTTGATAACTAAGGTATTATACATGATAAGCAAATTGTGTGTGGTCTTGTTCTGATGCGTATGCTTTTTACAGCATTCCGGTATTATCGGTGGAGAGATCGCATCATGCAAACTCAAGTTATGGATCGCAGAACCTACAAGCAACAAAATGTTTAACTGTTGGAATGTAGAGAAGGCATTACTAGAAAGATTCCCCTGCTGTTAGAGGCAGGGAGAGTCTATTTGAACCAGCCTGTTAAATGTGCTGTAACATATGCTTCTCCTCTGGGAACCAATGACATCAGCAAGAAACTTCCCCTTTGTCCTGTTTTAGTCTGAGGGGGATAAATATGTGTGCCCGTATACTGGTTTTTTAGTCCATGCTGAATGCTGTATGAACTGAGGGTCTCTATTCTGAGGTCTATCTCTTGGTCCGGAGGCGCAGCGTATGTATACTGTACTTGGGTCTGTAATATTTCCTTTTACGCCTAAATTGTGTATGTATCAATTGCGTGTAACTGACTGTACTTTTACCTGAATAATACTTGTGTGTTGGAACCACAGATTCCACTCCTGTCTTTATTTGCGGTCTGACTGCGTACGCAAATTAGCGTTATTCTTAGAGGTTTATAGGAAGGATTTTAGAAGGTATAGGCAGGGGTATATAAAGGTTCCTATCCAGTTTCGTTAAAAAACACTGTCTTAAACTAGGTATAGTACATATTTTGTATGCAATACATTACTGAGCAATATTTAACAATTGTTATATAGGTCCATTTGATAAATTCAGTGATGTACATATGTGTCCTCATACACTGTTGTTGTGGACTCGCTAAGCAGTCCTTCCTGTGTGACTTGAATTTGCACCAAGCGTATTTTTCACGTCTTCTTTCCTCGAGTGTGCGTCTTAGTCACAACTTGATGCAACAAAACAACCTCACAAGACTGCGCTGATTATTCAGACTCAACCACACACAGATGTACAAGTGTCGCATATCAAATTAATCAGCGCAGTCATGTGAAGTTTTGCGCATCATGTTATGATTAACACGCACACTCAAGGAAATAAGATGCAATAAATACGCTTGGTGCAAGCCTAGTCTAATGAATTAGTGCAGTCTCGTGAAGTGGTTTTGATGCATCATGTTGCGACTTAGACGCTTGTTCTCGCGCCGCATGGTGTATTGAAGCTTGGTATATGAGGGCACATATGTTCAGCTGAAATGATCAACATTATGTACCATTTGTATGGGATCATATTTATATAAAACTACTTGCCTGGACAGTCCATGTGAAAGGACCTGTTCATTCGCGGAGAAAGCTGGCCTGTGCATTATACTCTTTGCAGTGTGCATGTGCCTGCTCGTGTATGCGTAGAATGTGTTATGATGCCCATCCACTAGCAGACATAGAAACGACAGCACAATTACGACATTGTAATCGTGCAGTCGTTTCTATGTCTGTGATGAGCCTGCACTGAATGAGCAGTCGTTCTGTGCAGGCTCATCAATCATCTGGCAACATGCTGAACCTGGCGTTATCATCAGGTTGACCAGCATGTTTGCCTGATGATTGATGTCGGAAATGACCAGCGCGCGCATCGCTGGTCGTTTCTGACTTTAATGTACCTGATTTGCAGACGATTTGCAAGCGATTGCACGATAATGACGTCGTTATCATGCAATCGCCTGTCAAAATCATCTAGTGGATGGGCAGCTTTAGAGTGACCCCGCAAGAGTGCTGCACATAATTTCTGTATTTTCTCTTTTATATTTCACATAAACTTTACTTTTCCCATAGTAGACACTTTTTCTCCATCACATGTCATTAACAATACAGAGATTTTTGTAATGGATTTGCCTCATATAACTATTACTGTTTTGCTGTATTTACATCATTTAAATCAGAATCATTTTCTTTCACCTTGTGTGCATGTGAAGGTTTATTTTCTTCATGGTGAGTTTGCTATTATTGTTTATTTTTCCTGACCCACATACTCTTTCAATATGCCCTTTTTATTGATATTTTTGAGATATTTCCTGCAATCTTAGGGGGTCATTCAGAGTCGGTCGCAAGCGATGAGCGCTCGCAACCGACTCGACGTTGCCCCACTGGGCATGCGCACGATGGAGCCGGCTCCGTCGTGCGCATGCGCGAGACCCGGCTAGCGATGGACGCTCCGTCGCTAGGGGTCTCGCACCAAAGGGGGCAAGCTGTCAATGGTGAGTGACAGCTCGCCCCATTTGGGAGGTGGGCAGGGGTGTGCCTGCCCAAACGGAGGCGTTCCTGCTGGAACGCTTGCCGTTTGGGGGCGGCCCCACTGACATCATTGCTGATGCCAGTGGGCAGGAAGCTCCCTGGGGCTTACGAGTGCCCAGACCCAACCTTAGGGTCTGGTCGTAAGCCCCCATGGTCGCGATGGTCTTAACCATCACGACCATCACCCATGTCGGTCGCTAGAGCTGTGGGTGTTAATCTGAAACACCCAATACAAATTGACAGTGTTCAGATAACCATCTCAACTCTTCTACATATAGATAAATACTTTCCCTTTGGCATTTATTTCTTTTATGAAAACAAATTCTATTTATTAAGCCTTGCATGGAGTGGACGGAGATAAAGTACCAACCAACCATCTCCTAACTGTCATTTTCCAAACACAGCCTGTGACATGGCAGTTAGGAACTGATTGGTTGGTACTTTATCTCCGTCCACTTTATCTCCATCAAGGCTTAGTAAATAGACCCCACAATCTTTCCACAATTACAAGTAAATTGGGTCTTTGCTCCATTACAGTTAGCAGGACTGACACTTTATTTGCGCAACTAACATTTATTTGTATCACAATAAAGTTCCACTTTTTCTACATATTCAATATTCTATAGTGCCAATGATGGCTAATACCATGTCAATGTATCCTTGAATTGGTCTATATTTCTATTTGTACACTTGAATAATGGCTGATTTGACAGGTGTGACCCAACTGTGTGATGTGTGACATACTGCAGAGCCCCATTTCTTACACTGGTTTCCACTTTACATACACTGCTGGTGATTCCTTAGTGCAGTGATTAATGCAATGTTATCCTCTTACGTCGCAAGTACTGTGATGTACTGTATGTAGTTTGGAAAAATACACTGACCACTTGGTAATGTGAGGAATGACAACCGATTATTTATTTACATTTAAACACCTGTGCATAATACAAAAGATGAAAGTTGGGCACATAGTACATATCATATCTACCTCTGTGGTACTAGAAAGTAGTCCCCCTATATACAAATAATTTTTTTCCATACTAAAAGGGTACTAATGGCCGTATTCAATTAGGTCCGAAAAGCCATTTTTGATGATAAAGTTTCGTGAGTGACGTAATTTCGCCATGCAAAAAGTTTCCTTCATATTCAATTCTGGAAACTTTTCACCAGTGCAATGTAACCGGTGAAATTAATAGGTGTCGAAAAAAATTGCAGAATTGGGGTGCAAACTTTGGAAAACCCCCCTGCACCCTTGGGACAGTCCCCCAAAGGTAAACTGTGTCAAAAAAGTTTTAAAAATACTTTAGATCACCCAAAAAAACACTTTAATTTTGGTGGTGAAAAGTCCAAAGTTGGGGGACAATTTTAAAAACTAGCGAAATAGAAATATTGTGGCAGGTGGATTTTTTATGTTTCTTAAAACTTCACTTTAGCAACTTTTAAATATGCTAGCACCCATTTTCGTGTACCCCAAATTTGCTGGAACTACTTATTTTCAGCAAAAAAACCTGCTAAATGCTATTCTTCACCACTTCTGCAAAGACGCTAATTAGCAGCTATTGAGAGCATTTAAGTTCCCCAAATACCTTCAGCAGGCCTATTTGGGGGTATCTATAGTGATCCCCAATGTCAGTGCATCTTTTGGGGGGTGTCAAGCTGATTTCCCCAAATCTGACAGCACTTTTCGCCAGGTCCGAATCCACCGGGTCCTGTTTTCGCCGATTTCTAATTGAATACGGGGATAAGCACAATACTTTTTCGCATGGAAAACCAGCGATGTCGGTGAAAAGTCCATCATGCGAAAAGTAGGGGACTCTTCGCGTCTAATTGATATGCCTCTATGTTTCTTACCTGCAACACTCCTTGGCATGTCATCATATGAATTTCATAAGGGACCTCACACTGAATGAAACACCCCTAGATATTCACAATTTTTACCACTTTCACGTACTGTACTGTACACACTATTTACTTTTCTCCTTACTATGCCCGGCCGTACTATATCAACCATGTACATGCCAAAAATAAAGTCCTACATAGCTAAGAATTCTTACAGCACATAAACAATTAAAACTTCTAAAGATAAGTAAATCCACCCACACAAATGGAACAGTTGTAAACGATCTATGTTTTATGTATTTAGTACGTCTTTTATGTGACAACAATACATGTTAACACTTTAATTTATTATTTCATTGTGTGTTAGGATTGAAAATGTTAGGTGCTGAAATAATCAAGTTCAAACGAATGATCCATGAAAAGAAAATAGCTCTGCACGTGGTCCACTAATTATACAGAAGCTCTGATCCAGGCTTCCAATTGTCATGGTATACTGATTCATAAAGGAACGAGCAGAATAGGGGGAAATAAAACCTGTACAAGATAAAATAGAGTAGTGCTGTGAAAGGTACTATGGATATTATACAAATACACGTATGTATACTTGTACAGGGCCATAGAGAGCTATGCTGGGCCCTTTTTCTTTCAAGGTTGTGGGTGATATAATGTAAGGAAGTGTAGACATGCCTCCATAAAAAAAATATAGTATTTGTTGTGCCATGTCCCCTAAATCAAGAGCAAATCCACGGGGGAAGGCACAATCAGTGTGATCGCTCCCCCCACACTCAGCTAGAGGAGACTACTGCTGCTGCTCATCAGTGGTAGCAGCCTCCTTGGTCCAACTGCAGCTCACCACACAGCAGCATTTGCTATGCCAGGGAGATCCGGGCTGCTACCGCTGACAGGTAAGGGGGTGGGCAATGAACCATGGCCCCGTTGGACCCCTCCATCGGGAGTAACATCCGAAATTCAGGAGCCTCCAGGCCATTCTGGATAAGTAGGCAAGTATGAGTATAAGAGATTTTGAATCAAGAGGATACTGGTCCGGAAAGCACATTCTAGGCTTTATTGACCACAACCAAGTGTTGCCATTGCATTTTATCCTGCCTAATAGTACTAAGCTGAGACTTCAACACCTGTTTACATTACCATTGTCATGGAGGCCATCAGGGCTGAATTTCATGTCCTTCATAAGTCTGCCTGGTAGGCATGTTTCCTTCCAAAATATGCATGTATTAATGCTATATGTGTAGCTTCTAGTAGTAAAGTTCTCAGTCATTGTAAGGAAAGTTATTCATTCCTGAGTTATCTTTTACCAGATTGGAGTTTAATGTGGTTCCAGTGTTGGTCAGTACGGAGTGTCTCCTCCTAATGTAAGATTACTGAGATGCATGCTACTGGCTGGGATGATTATGGGGGGAGTGTAATAGCCTGTAAAATGCAGGCGTTGGCGCTATTCCGGAGAGTCTCGCAGGCATTTCCCCCTCTGTATGCTGGGAGAGAGATTATATTGTGGTATCATTTAAGGCCTATAAGGGAAAAGTCAGTATCAGTGTCCACTTCACACAGTAACACCATTGGAGTATCTATGGAACATCCTCTTAGAAGAGTCTGCCTTATCAGGGCAGCTTTAACTCATACATCATCCTCATTTCACTCAGCGACATAAAATCTAACATTGCTGTGGTAACATTTGTTTCCACTTTTTTGAAGTGAGAAATATTGAATATATAGGCCCCTAATGTTCTACATTATAGGAGGCGTTACATTATTAGCAGGCGGAAGCAGAGATTTTCTCCCTCCTGTAAAAAGGCTTGGTTTTTATGTGCACTGGAGGTTCCAGAAAACAGGGGACACTTTGAAAAATTCAGTGGACATCTTTTTTCACCATATGGTGCACATGTAATCATGTAATAAAAATGTTAAGGTATACACATGTAATAAAGTCATCCCAGTGTTCTCTCTCATGATTAATATAATACATGATCAAGGTTTCTGTGGGCAGTACTTTAGGAGAAAAAGTTTGCTGAAGGTTAGTTTTTATTGAAGGAGTGGCCCTAAAGAACTACTATTTTAGGCTGGAATTTGCCAGGGTGGAACAGTGCATTGCCAGACCAAATTACACTGATCTATGTATATTTCTGCCAAACTTGCAGCTCAGGAGGTGGTCTATTTGAAACATCAATTTATCAGTGAGTTTGCTACAAACTCACCCCAGATTGCAAACTCTATTCTTTGTGAATTTGCGAGTTCTAACTTTTTCAAGTAAAGTACTTCCTAGTTTGGCCGATGGTGAGTTTAGTCAAGTTTGCAAACTCACATGAGTTTTAACAGTGAGAAGAGAAAACTCACTTCCAAACTCACACCTGTTTGGTCTTCGTAAATTTGTGAGTTTGAAAAACAGGCCAAACTCGCATGATTTTGCTAACTCACTCAAAGTCGATATTAGTTAATTTACCCCTTAGTGTTCTTTTTGTGCACTGATTTGCCTGTTTTAAAGGTGACACCTCTTTACTCAGAGTGAAAATACGTTGCGTGAGAGATTACAGAAGATGTCTGACTGCGTTTGAACCACCACTCGCAAATATAAGTCATGGTCTGAGCCTTTTCATGCCACTGAGTGTGGTGTATAACTGTCGACATTTTGATGGCGTCTACATTTTGGTTGTCGACCTTTTGCTGTGTCTATGAGGTGTGGCTATTAAATAATGAGAGTGATAATATAATTAAACATAAATTATAGCAAGTACATTTTAACTCTCCTAAGTACTCCTCTTTTGCATCCACACACCTCTGCATTCTTATTTTCCATTGGTCAAATCCATACTATAGCTCATTATCTTTCAGCTGTCTCAACAGCTCAGTTATTTTTTTCTTTACCTCAGCAACTGATACAAAATGGGTTCTCTTGAGTACAAATTTGACTTTAAGGAAAAGAAGGAAGTCACATGGTGCTAGGACTGTGTGAGTATGGAGGATGTTCTAGCACTGCAATCTGTATCTCAGCCAAAAACTGCCTCACAGAAAGAGCTGTGTGGGTTGGTGCTTTGTACTGATGAAGGATGAAACCATTTTTCCACAACTCTGGCCTCTTTCTTCTGATTCTTAATCGCAAAAGTTGGTAGAACATTTTTGTAGTAATGTTGCGCCTTCTGTTACCCATCTTTCAAAATAACACCGTTGATATAAAAACCTATTAACATGGCTTTGAATTTGGATTTATTTTGACGTGCTTTCTTAATTTTTCATGACAATGGTGTTTTCCAGCACATGACTGGAATTTTGTCTCAGGATCGTACTGAAAGATCCATGTTTCATCACAGGTAATAACTATCTAAAAAATGTGAATCCACTTGATTTTGTTGCAAAATGTCTGTACAAATTTGCTTCCGATTTTCTTTTTGCTCAGCAGTGAGAAGCCTTGGAACCAGCTTAGCATAAAGTTTTGTCATGTTAACATCTTGATGCAAAACAGTTTCTTAGTCGATGTATACCATTCCTGCTATCATTCAGTTGCTAAGTCTACGGTCACTACAAACATATTTTTTCACATTTTCATTAGTTTTTTGTATGTGCAAGGCCTTCCAGGATGTTCATCATCTTTGACATTCTCATGACCATTACTAACCTTATGTACCACTCAAACCACACGCGCATATAGCATACAATCTTCCCTATAAGTCTCAGTTAGCATACAGAAAGAATCGGTGGGCGTTTTGTTCAATATAACAGAAATTAACAAGTTGCTATACTTTGTTTCATGATGCATGGGAAAAATACAACTTCTCTGAAATCTGTGTGTCAGCAACTATCTGTGTGAGAGAGGTGATACTTGCAAAACCATTTCGGGATAGTTCAAGGTCAATGTTACCCTATTCCATTTATTTTTTACAAGTACAGTGTCTTTATTGAATAGCCACACCTTGTATATTTTAAATGTCGACATTTTGACTGTGTCTACATTTTAACTGTCTACATTTTGGCTGTTGACATTTGACTGTTGACATTTTTTTTTCAATATTGACATTTCACTGTGTCTACATTTTAACTGGCAACCTTTTGACCCTGATGATCTTATGTCCATGTCCAATTTTTGGTTGTCTAACTTTTGACCATGTCTACATTATGACAGTCAACATTTTGGTGTCTAGGTTTTGTCCCTGTCTACAGTATAGTTACTGTGGCTTATGTTTGGTGTGCTGGTTCTTCTTCAGGTGTGAAGGATGTTTGGGATGTCATAACATCAGAAGCTCTTTTGTTCAACCAGTTAAAATGCTTCTTCAAGCTTTGAAGTTGTATTACTGGTTGAGTCTCCCATATCCAAATATTCTGAAATACGGAATATAGCAAAATGCAGAATAATGTAAGCATGAATGAGAGTGAAACCTTTGCTTTTTGATGGTTCAAGGAGCACAAACTTTGTTTTAAGGCACAAAATATAAAAAGATGAACCCCAAATTTCGCAAATATATAAATAAGCAGCCTAGCACTAGCCGAGGAACTTTACCACATCCTCACAAATACACCACAAACGAATATAAAGTGGCCATGGAATGGTGCTGTTATACAATAATATCAAACAAATATATACACTTAATTAGTTGAGAATCAATATATTACATTAATACCCCTTTTACACCAGAGCTAAAACCCAGGTTATTGCAGGGTTACCCGGGCAGCTCCTTGGTGTAAAAGGGGTGAGGGTCGGATCACCGGGTCGAGTGACCCAGCAATCCAACCCAGGTAAATAGCAGGGTTTAACACGGGAGTAACCCGTGAAACCCTGCTGTGTGTACGGCGCACTCCGGGTCTTGATGACCTGCAGTGCACTGCAAGCCAGCCGATTGGTCCGGCTTCAGTGGCACTTGGAGATGACGTTATCTCCAAGCATCCACTTTAACGCCGGAAAAGCCGGGTCTATGCAGACCCGACTGCGGTGTGAGCGCCGCAGACTCGGGAATATCCCGAGTCGGCGCCGGCTAAATTCCGGGTCTGATCCGGATAGGAACCCTGTTCCAACTCCTGGTCAGACCCGGAATTTTGGTGGAAAAGGAGTATAATTCATAAGTATCAAAAGAGTCCATCCAATAATAAACAGTAACTCTTTCTCCCCTTATTCCTTTGTGTGATCTGGAATCCTTTAGGGGTAGATGATGAACCAATACTCTTTCACATAATTTAATCTTATTCTTACGGAGAGAGAATCTCAAAAAAGAAAGATGATCATAGTGCAACACAGTATGGTGACATTCAAAGGAATGTATTCATACATTGCACTGACATGGTTTAAAACAGAAAACAGCATATAACCACAATAGTGGTAACCCCAAAGATGGCTGCTGACCAGGATCGTCCACCACTTCTAACACTTCATAAAGCTTGTAGGTTCTCACTGGTACCGGGAATTACCAGAGGTCCCCAAAACAGCAAATGTAGGCAATATCCCAGCAGTACCACAGGGAAAACAACAGTCTTTCTCGCCAAGGGCTTAACATGTTTCGGACACTGTGGTCCTAGCCGGGTTTAAAATACCCTAAGGGCATGTCTGGGGGAGCGCGGGAAGGGGGCAGACATGCCCTAAGGAATGTCACCATACTGTGTTGCATCATGATCTTTCTTTTTTGAGATTATCGCTCTTTAAGAATAAGATCAAATGAAGTGAAAGAGTATTGGTTCATCATCTACCCGTAAAGGATTCCAGATCACACAAAGGAAAAAGGGGAGAAAGAGTTACTGTTTATTATTGGACGGACTCTTTTGATACTTACCCACAGAAGAGTAGCACAAATTATGGAAAAAGTTAATCCTGGCTATGATTAAAAGGTCCAGACCCATCTACCCGTAGGTGCTTTTAATCATATGCACAGGTTTCTAAATTACTGTCTACATATTAAAACAGGCACTATGAGAGGCAAGTCTTGGATAAATTGCATAATGTGTTAGTATTAGGGATGTTAGGGACCCATCTTATGGGGTTCACCTTGACGTAGTGGATGGGCAAACATTATACTCCATTTTAATTGTAGAGTTTATCAGGATTATTTTGACTATCATTGTTCTTTGTACTCAGAGTGTGCACATGTGTTCTTTGTCCCTTGCATTGTACTTCAAGTCTCAGCATGTCCCAGCATTGGAAGTAACCCTTATTATGTTTAAAATTAGGGTGTGCGGTCAAAGCCCCCTCCCCCTTTATGATTAAAGGGTGTCTTAACACAGTGCATCTCAGCTTGCTGCATATGGGGGTGTGTAGCCACAGAACGGCAGCGTACCTTGCTGATCCCTGTCCACCATGGTGTGAGAGAGTGACCTGCACAATATTAAGCAGTGATGTATAATAATATATATATATATATATATATATATATACACACACACACACACACACACACACACACATACATACATACATACATACCACATACATATACACACACATATATATATACACACATATACACACACACACGTAGTTTGTCATTGCTTCCTTTCCCATAATTAATCATAGTATAGTATTTTTTTTAAATCTTATAACAATTGTTTTATTGTTGCAAGCACAGAGAATGGTGCTTTTTTCTTTAGCATATTAGATGGATCAATCCATCATACTACACCTACAATTTTGCAATGAATAAATGAAGTACTGTAGCTTAAGAATAAAATGCTGGTACATTGTGAAAGTCCTTTCCTTAATGGCTTGTGTCTGTAGCAGCGTAAGCACCAGACTGGAGAAAGCCATGACAGAATACAAACTAGGAACTAGCCAATGCAGGCTGATGCCAAGAAGCTTTCTGCGTAGGATAGTAGAAAGACCCTGAAAGCTTAGCAGAACAGGGCCCTTTGTAAGCCTTGTGAGAGAGATGCAGAGTGCTCGCCTCCAATATAAATGATGTGAGCTGAGAAGGATAAAAGTACATCCTTTAAATATCCATTTAGACCTGCATCAGATGTGTATTCTCCTGTCAGTCAACGATCTATAAATTCTTTATTTTCAGTAAAGAAAAAAGAAAGGACGAGAAAATAAAAAAAAAATTTTCCCTCAAATTACAATTCTAACACACATGTAAAATATATGGTTAATATATGTCTCAAAATGACTTAGACTAGAATAAAGATTCTGATTTGCATCTGTTTGAAAAAAAAATTTAAAAATAGATCTTCAGTTTTTTTAAAAGGTAATTTCAAATGCTGGGAATCTTTATTTTTATGCTCCAATTTAAATTTGAGTTTGGACACTTCCCTCTCACATCTAAATCTCTGCACAGTTTTAAGTCTGCTCCACCTGCAGAGCAATGTGGTTTTGCCAACGTGCAAAGTTACTTGCCCGTTTTTTGCTCTGCTCCCAACCCAGCATCAGCCCCAATATATGTCCCAATGAATAAAGTTTAATGGGTTTTTTGGTTACCTAGTTCTATTGCACACCAGCAATAGTGTACACCTCCTCCTTGGGCTCTCTGTCCCTGGACTCCGCTAGTTTGTTTACGTTTCTTCAGACGAGTGGTGGATCCAGGGGGGGGGCGATAAGGGCGATCGCCCCCCGTACAGAAAGCCCGAAGCTCAGGCCCCTTATACAGTCAGTGTCGGAAAGCCTGCAGTGTTAGCGATGACTTACACATCGCTGCTGCTGCCAGCTCATCGTAGTGTCCCGGGGGCCCCCCTCCCCTGTCTCCTCCCCAGTGGCATCACTAGAGGGGTGCGGCCAACACATCCACGTCAGCTTCCCACTTCCCCGGCACCACTGCCGACCCCTGCATGCTGCCGCCGGGGGCCAGTCCGTTCTCTCACCGCGGCCGGCGTCCAGAGCCACACGCAGGCACAGAGTAAGCGCGCCAGCCTGGACTTCATGAAGAGGTAAGTAATACTGCACAGCATAAGGGGCATTACTGGGGGTGATCTGAGGCCACTGCATAGGGGCACTACTGGGGGTACTGTATAGGGGCATAGTAAGGGCACTACTGGGGGCACAGCATTGGGGGCATTGCATAAGGGGAGCTCCTGGGGGTTTTGTATAAGAGGCACTTTTGGGGGTACTGTATAGGGGCACTACTAGGGGCACAGCATTGGGGGCATTGCATAAGGGGAGCTCATTGGGGTATTGTATAAGGGACACTACTGGGGATACTGCATAGGGGCACAGCATTGGGGGCACTGCATAAGGGGAGCTCCTGTGGGTATTGTATAAGGGACACTACTGGGGGCACTGCATTAGAGCACTACTGGGGACACTGCCTTAGAGCACTACTGGGGTACTGTATAAGGGGCACTACTGGTGGTACTGTATAAGGGGAACTACTGGGGACATTGTGTAAAGGGGGTGCTACAGGGGCACTGCTTAAAGGGCACCACTGGGGGTACAGCGTAAGGGGCTCTAATACAGGAGGCATTGCATAATGGGCTTTAATACAGTAGGCACATCATAAAGGGCTATAATACAGGGGCATTGCATAATGGGATCTAATACAGGGGGCATTGCATATTGGGCACAACTACAGGGGTATTGCATAAAGTGGCACTGCACTACTAATGGGGGAACTGCACAATGGGCACAACTACAGGGGGAATTGCATAAGGAGCACTACTACCGTGGGCATTGTATTCTTAAACTGCACCCTCTAAAAGTAAAGTCTGGATCTGCCACGGCTTCAGACAACCAAAAACCATTATTTGCGCCCATGCTAATATGTACAGGTTTCAGTCTACGCCAGGGGTCTTCAACCTTGGCCCTCCAGCTGCTATAGTTCTAAACATCCCAGCATGCACTGTCAACTTTTTGATATAACCGTATGCTAAAACTATGGCAATGCATGCTGGGATGTGTAGTTCCACAGCAGCTGGAGGGCCAAGGTTGAAGACCCCTGGTCTACGCTGTATATTTCCATTGCACCCCTTGCATCAGTGGCTGTGTTGAGATTTGTTGTGTTATTTGTTAATTGTCTACTTTATTGTACTGTTTACTCTCTTATTGTTTTGCCCTATGAACAGAGCTACAGACGACTTGTGGTGTTCCATAAATAAAGTTCAACAATAAATAGTATAAAATAATAAAATATTTGTATGTATGAACAATCATGATCTGTTAATGATCTTATCAGCATACTGTATCTTCTAGATTTTAGAAGACAGTTAAAATATTTATATAACTTATTGCTAGAAGTGTATTTGGATGGGCAATAAAACCAGTGGTAAATAAATTAGAATACCTTCACAAGGCAAGGAGAGGCAAGGGGTGGGCATATGTTTAAAAAGTTAATAACATTATTTTAAACCTTGTCTGTTACTTGTCTCTGTCTTTCTCTTGATGTTTGTCCATACCTTCTAGCCTGCGCTAGGCAGCAGATAATGTCAGTGTGCAGTGACCATTTCTTTTTGTATTTCCGTTTTATTTTATGAAAACTCTTTTGCTTTAATATTTTCTGTATGTTAAATTGATATCACTGTTCTTGTTCAATAAGCCATTTTATTTAGTACTGTTCTATGTGATTAAAAATGTCATGTTACAGATGTGACCTCATACGCTGTTGCTGCATTTGCGCCACACAGCCCTTCTCGCTGCATCATATCCTGTCTAACGCGACTTGCGCCGAGCATCTGTTTCACCCAAAAATGCATCTTAGATGCAAATGGATGAGACAAGTCCATGTGTATGCTTGATCGTCGCATACAGAGAAAACACCAAGATATAGTTAGGTTCCCAAATTATGTTTGCCAACTTTTTTATAATATCGGTGGTGTCCTTCAAATAGGAGCATGTTTTTATGACTAGTGGCTGCAAATAAGGGTATATATTTTAATGTACCTATACTATGATTTGGTGATTATCCCTTTTTTGATGGAAAGTGTACAATGATTTGGATGGATCACCCCTCACCCCTCAATTTCTTGTTTGTGTTCTTAGCAGAAAACTGTTCATTATCATAATCCTCAAATTCTTGCACCACCATTCCCACCCCCTCTTTATATGTTTAGTTTATTACTACAGACTTATTGTCCCTTAAAAAAAATAATTGCAGCTCTATCTTCTTTGTTGATATTTAGATAGTTTTCATTCTTAAAACAAGCATTCTCAATATTTTCCCTGACCAATTTCTCAAATGGCTCTATATACAGTACTGTAACATCCTTTTATGTGTTGTGGGAAAAAATAGATTTAAGCTTAAGACCTGGCGTCCGTACTGTTCCTTCCATTGATTAGTCATTAAGAGATTGTTCTTTAAAGTTAATCTTCTAAAAAACTTTTGCAACTCTATAAATAACTCAAACTAAGCTTTAGTTAATGGGGTGAAATTCAGACCTTTCATCAAGATGCGTTCCTCAGGTCTAGTAAGAATATCATTACTCAAATGATAAATTGTCAAGTCCTCTTTCTCAGGAATTTAGCCAAATTTTATGTTATTTTTCAAAAATGTATTAATTCTATAAATAAAAAAATTAAAAAGAATGATCACCCCTTTCTCCTCTATGGATTATTTTCTTCAGATAATTAATATAAGGAGTTATATTGCCATCCTACCACCAATATAAAAAAATCTTTCACCTTGTCATTTAAAACCTCAAACCTATTATACAACAGTAATGGGGATTTCCTTATTGGGTTCTGGATAATCGTAATAATCTTCTCTATCTGGACCCATTATGTTTTTCTTTTCTCTCTTAAAATATTCCTTTCTAGGCCTAACAAAATTAACATACATTTTTGTATATTTACAGTATTTGTCTTCCTTCTATACTTTGGTAAAACAAAGTTGTCCTGTGGCTTATTAATCCTGGACACAGGTTCATTATCCATAATAGTTCTCTTGCGAATTGGACTATCACTTATATTTTGGGCTTCATTTTTTTAATTAATTTATTTTTTGGTGATACAATGCCGTTACCCTTCTTAAAGTCAACACTATCTCTTGCAAACTTTTTTTTTCTGGATAATTTCCCTCTCATTATGAGTAACCCTATGTATAATTTTTCTTTCCATCTTCCTAAAATCTGAATGATCAAAAAAATGGCACTGCCAAACTTTAAGGGTCTCTTTTTCTTGTTCAAGTTATTGTAATTATTTTCTCCTTTCTCTGTTGATTAAACTCAGAAATGACAAAGAACAAGAGTCTATGAATCTAAACCAATCCATTCAAAGGATTCAGAGTTGTTACTGAAAGATGGAGCTTTACCAATTCTTAGGCCTCTTGGAATTGTATTCTCAGCCAGATATTTCTCCAAAGAAACCACATCCCACCAAACCTTTCCTTTATAAGTGTTGTTTTTTTAACTTGTGCATAGCAATTTCAAGATTCTCATCCATTAGAATGGTATGATCTTTGGATAATGAAAAAGATCTTTTATTTTATTTTTCCTCAATTCTCTATGAAATGACATACACTACCATTCAAAAGTTTGGGGTCACTTAGAAATGTCCTTATTTTTGAAAGAAAAGCACTGTTTTTTTCAATGAAGATAACATTAAATTAATCAGAAATACACTCTATACATTGTTAATGTGATAAATAACTATACTAGCTGCAAACATCTGTTTTTTAAAGGAATATCTACATAGGTGTATAGAGGCCCATTTCCAGCAACCATCACTCCAGTGTTCTAATTGTACATTGTGTTTGCTAAATGCGTTAGAAGACTAATGGATGATTACAAAACCCTTGAAAACCCTTGTGCAATTATGTTAGCACAGCTGAAAATGGGTTTTCTCGTTAGAGAAGCTATAAAACTGTCCTTCCTTTGAGCTAGTTGAGTATCTGGAGCATCACATTTGTGGGTTCGATTATACTCTCCAAATGGCCAGAAAAAGAGAACTTCCATGTGAAACTCGACAGTCTATTCTTGTTCTTAGAAATGTAGGCTATTCCATGCGGGAAATTGCCAAGATACTGAACATTTCCTACAACAATGTGTACTACTCCCTTAAGAGAACAGCACGAACAGGCTTTAACCAGAGTAGAAAGAGAAGTGGGAGGCCATGGTGCACAACTGTGCAAGAAGACAAGTACATTAGAGTCTCTAGTTTGAGAAAGATTCCTCACAAGTTCTCAGCTGGCAGCTTCATTAAATGGTACCTGCAAAATGCCAGTGTCAACCTCTACAGTGAAGAGGCGACTCTGAGATGCTGGCCTTCTAGGCAGAGTGGCAAAGAAAAAGCCATATCTGAGACTGGCCAATAAAAGGAAAAGATTAATATGGGCAAAAGAGGAAGATTGGAAAACAGTGTTATGAACAGACAAATCGAAGTTTGAGGTGTTTGGATCACACAGAAAAACATTTGTGAGATGCAGAACAAGTGAAAAGATGCTGGAAGAAAGCCTGACGCCATCTGTCAAGCAGGTGGAGGTAATGTGATGGTCTGGGGCTGCTTTGGTGCTGGTAAAGTGGGAGATTTGTACAAGGTAAAAGGGATTTTGAATAAGGAAGGCTATCACTCCATTTTGCAATGCCACGCCATACTCTGAACAGCACTTGATTGGAACCAATCTCCTCCTCCAACAGGAAAATGACCCAAAGCACACCTCCAAATTTGCAAGAACTATTTAGGGAAGAAGCAGGCAGCTGGTATTCTGCCTGTAATGGAGTGGACAGTGCAGTCACCAGATCTCAACCCCATTGAGCTGTTGTGGGAGCAGCTTGACCGTATGGTACGCAAGAAGTGCCCATCAAGCCAATCCAACATGTGGGAGGTGCTTCAGGAAGCATAGGGTGAAATTTCTTCAGATTACCTCAACAAATTAACAGCTAGAATGCCAAAAGTTTGCAATGCTGTAATTACTACAAAAGGAGCATTCTTTGATGAAAGCAAAGTTTGAAGGACAAAATTACTATTTCAAATAAAAATCATTATTTCTAACATTGCCAATGTCTTGACTATTTGTTCTATTCATTTTGCAACTCATTTGATAAATACAAGTCAGTTTTCATGTAAAACACGAAATTGTCTGGGTGACCCCAAACTATTGAACGGTAGTGTATGACGGGTCTGCAGTGAATCAATTGAAGGGGAAAATCTGAATGAACAATAAAAAAAAAATAGAACCAATACCCACGCAGACTACACATAAACTGAGATGTCACCAACACCTCTTTATACAATACTAACAACAAATGGTTCTTGGTGACTAGGTGCTCCAAACAACCCCAATAAACTATACTATAAACATTACTATTCAAGTTCAACAGTAAAATAAAAAAAACAAATACAAACCATAGTACAATCAAAATGGTATAGTACAAAAAAACAGTGATCTTGTGTAGATGGCACACTGGTGACTTCATGCAATTCCCAAATTCATACTGTGATAATAAATGTGTAAACCCCAATACCGTCTTTTACTTCTAAAACCATACAACTAGTGCAAAAATGTACACTATTGACAGACTCAGACATAAAGGGATGATATAAAAAAAAGAGAAACACATAGTGAAGTTTGTATACAAGGTCTCACAGTATATATGATACTGACTGCACTCACAGAAAGGGTAAAATATCAGGCACATCATAAATGCAGATAATCATCTGTTCATACGGCGTTCTTGCAACATGGTATCATGCATGAAAAGAGAAAAAGAGAGCAAGTAGTGCATTACCTCAAAGTAGAATTTAATCAAATTGAAGAACACTAGAAACTCACATATATTGGATAAAATATAGATGATAGCAAATGTTAAAATAAAGTCCCCACTGAGGGAGCGTGTCTCCCTGCCATAAGGATGTAGGTCCTGAGCATACCAAGGTGCCTATTCGTTATGTTAATTATCAAGGGGTGTACGCCCCTTGATAATTAACATTTTGATTCATCGCGAGCACCAGAGCAACTCATCATTTTTCTGGCGCGGAGACAGCTGATTTGAAAAACAGCTGTCTACACGAATCCTTTCACTGCTACTTCCTTAGCAGTAAAAATTAGCACTGCCGAGTCTGACTCAACAGTGCTAGTGCACCTGCGTTTGTCATGAAGACAAACAAAGTCCCGGCATACGGTGGAAGTGCAGGTCCCTCTTTGCAATCCGGGACTCCTTCCCATAGTGAAGGAGCAGGGAACCGGAACAAACACCATTTGATGATGTCAAATGTTCCTGCAGTCAAGCTCAGAATATATTGTATTTTCAGAACTTGATGAATTTAGGTCTTCATACTATGGGGACAGAAGGCAATATCGGGGCTGAAAGGTAATCAGGAAATATCAGTGATATCTCCTGCATTACCTTTATGATGAATAGCCCCAATACTTAATTTATACAAAAGTAGGTGAAAAGGTCACCTGTTTTTGTAGAAATTAAGTGAAGATGAATAGAAATTAAGTGAAGATGAATAGACCCCAAAAAGAGATAGTCCTTCTTAGATGGAATCCTGGGATAGGAGGACCTGTGCATCTTATGACATACAAGATATGATACCCCCGTACCAACATGTTTCAAAGTGAATTAATTATTTTTCAAGGTGTAGGGTACACTGTCTGCATGCTGATTTTTAAAGGAGGCTATTACCTTTGACCTGCCGGGTTAGTACTCACAAAATCAAATAAAACCCCATATTTCATAGTCAAGTGGCATCATAAATAGCCCTAGAAACATGAAATTTGAATGTATATGTCATCCATGACCTAAGCACCCACTAAGCAGAAATTTTTTTAAATTCGACTCCTAAGGGGCTGAAATGGGGTAAAATATTTTCTCACCCTGTGTAATAACCTGACTGATTGATCAATGCCCAGCCTAAACTCTGGACCTAGAAGCATTACATTTGGGGAGTATATTCCTTTAATGACCTAAGTACCCACTAATAAGGGATTTCTTGAAATTTGACTCCTAAGGGGCTTAAATGGGGTAAAATGTTTCCTCTCGACTAAGGCGATTGGGTGACAAAGCAATATGGTGCTGTGGGCATTTAAGCTCATTGTCCGGGATGAGTGGTGGCTCCAGAAGTGTGGCTGCAGCACAGTCCAATATTCAAATAAGAGACCCACTGGTTCCATATGCAGACATATTACAGGACCATTGAGGTTTGGCTGCATTTGGAGTAGCAGTTGATATGGATCCCCATTTGAATACTGAACTGCGCTGCAACCACACCTCTGGAGCTGCCACTGTTAAGGACTTAACACTGTAAGGACTATAAGCTCATTGTCTGGGATGAGAGTACCATGGTGCACAAGGAGTTTTTTGAAGCACTGAGCAGAACCCTCAGAGACATCAGGGGCAAAAATGGAGTGATGTGTTAGTGCTGCTAGCTGGAGACTTCCGGCAGACTGACAGCTAGCGTTCCCCTCAGTACTACTGGCAAAGTTAAGGCGTGCGTCAGACATATCGGTGGTCCCTCACCTGCAAAATATCTCTCTCTCTCTCTCTCTCTCTCTCTCTCTCTCTCTCTCTCTCTCTCTCTCTCTCTCTCTCTCTCTCTCTCTCTCTCTCTCTCTCTCTCTCTCTCTCTCTCTCTCTCTCTCTCTCTCTCCTTGTAGAGGTGTACGGTGATAATGTCATGTCATGGAAACTGGTCTGGGTTTGGTGCACTGCCTTTGATAATGGAAGGACAGATGTTCAAGATGAGCAGTGATCCGACCGGCCCAGCATGTCCACCACAGATGACAAAAAGGCAGTGCACCAAACCCAAGCCTATTTCCGTGACATGACGTTATCACCATACACAACAAGTTGATGATGAATTTCAGCTTCTGACATGCCCTTTAGATGCAGAATTCTGGTCACACTATGCACCTCAATGTTTGACCATGTATCTGCCAGCCCCGTCATATTACAACTGATGTTGGGGGTTGCCACTGCTTTTCTGACCCTGGCCGGCCAGGTCCCAGTGCCTGCACATGGCAGGCATGCATGTGCATGAGCGGTGATGAAGGCACGCATAACACTGGCTTCTGGGGACTGCATTGACTATAGCCCTGAGAAGCCATGTAGGGCTGCCCGAAAGGCAGAGCAGCAGCTTCCACTGGAAGTTGCTCTCTGCTAATCACAGCCCAGACTGGCAGTCCCAGGGGGAGGAGACACCTCCCCGGGGCTGCCTGTCATGTGCGTGACTGGCAGATGGCACTTCCAATGGGAAGCCACCTCCACTCATAGTGTAGCCAGTGCAGTCACGGACTGCAACTGGCTCACTGAAGTGGCGGATTTTACTGGGGGTGCTGCAGCCCCACAGCCCCTAGGTAAAATCTACTACTGGGTGGGACAGTATAACTGATATGAAGCGCAGTCTAATGGCCGTGGGGGGAAGCAGTGGTCTATCTGCTCTTGCCTGGTGGGAAATTACACACGTGCGAGGTCTTGTTACCTTAGTCATTGAACCACGGTCATAATTACCAGCATACAGTAAGTGACAATTACATGACATAGCAATGGTTTTGTCCGATGTCAAACATACTTACAGTACTATACCCAGAACAATTTAGTTATGAAATCTAAGTTTAGTCCTTTTGGAGACAATGTGGCCATTTCAAAAATACATTTAATCTGAAGTTTTGATAGCTCTTGTTCTTTTGGGGATGTAGTCAATTTGCCGATGGACAGGATCCCGGCATAATGCCGACAGATATCCCAAAGGAGATCAGGATACCGGTGTCAGTATCCTGACCCCCGCCATCCCGAACATCTAGAGCCGGGTAAGTAGCACACTGTCCCCAGGGATGGGAAGAGGGACGTATACATAATGGGTGCCCTGCACCCATATTTAAAAAAAAAAAGACATACCTCTCCGAGTTCCTGCGCAGTGTGTCAGCGCTGTACAAAAAGCCAGAAAAATGCCTTCTGTTGCCATTTTTCCAGCGTTTTGCACATGCGCAGTAGGCTCCGGGCACACTAGTGCCCAGAGTCTACTAATGCTCCAGTGGCCGGCCAGCCACATCAGTCGCCTGCCAAGAAGAGAGGAGGGGACCTGGACAGGGAAGGCACACAGGCCCCCTCCTCTCTAAAGATGCCCCTGGTTCGAAGAGTTAGGTTTAGGCACTTCCGGGGGAAGATTAGGTTTATGCACCCCCTAGGGATGGTTAAGCTACAGTGAGGGGGGTTATGGTTAGACACTGGAGAGGGAGGGTTAAGGTGGGAAGAAGGGTAGGAATAGTATACTTACCACCTGTTATGAAAACCCTTGGAGTGCAGCAGAATCACAAGGTTATAAAATATATACGAAATGTTTATTAAGGTTTGGAAAAGATGGCAGGGTAGTGCAGATGATCTTGAAATACAAAAAAGCAAAGCAGGACAGTGGCAAATGCAGGATTTCTAGAGGGGGATTTCCAATTGCTTGATTTTAGAGTGAGTGTTGCCAGTCCATGAAGAGGGCATAATTAGCACTTATACAGCTTTAATATGTGTCATACAAAGTGTATTGCGAATCATAATTCCAGCATATACAGGACCAGTGATCACAGTAATTAGCCATTAGAGTCAACAGTAGGGCCATCCTGCTTGAGCTGAATGTTTTTATTTTAGATGTGGGCACCATTCCAGAGTATTAGAGCAAGTCCGGAAGTCTGAGGGAGCAGCAGATGAAATGAGCACTGCCCTGGACATATATGTATATATTGGGCTCTATAGCAGCACATCCCTAACAGTGCATGTTTTCCAAATCTCATAATTGGTACACAGGTTATTTATTAATGGCTGATAAATGTTAAAAGATCCACAGGTGGTGCTAATTATTTCATTTGTGATACTGAGAAGAACATGCAGTGACAGTACATTTCTACTATTTCTATTGTGGTCATGGTATTGGCTGGTGAGAGGGGTTTCCAGGCAGCCGGAAACTCCCCCTGTGTTTGCCTATGCAGGATACACTGAAACAGTGCTAAAACTAGGAGAACAGAAACTAACTCTGACCGTGGCCGATTAACAGGTACACTTAGCTCTGAGATAAGCAGAGGAATAAACGGCAGACTAATTAGTAGATACAAGTTCCTTAATCTTGATTGATAATATGGTTCACATGCACAAAAGTCCAGAAACATCCATATGCTGGGAACACAGAACTTGCATGGATAATAGACAGCAGACTGGCAAGTAGATACAAGTTCCTAAAGCTTGACGGAAATTATAGTTCACATGTACAAAAAGTCCAGAAACATCCATGTGCTGGGAACACAGAATTTGCATGAATAATAGACAGCAGACTGGTAAGCAAGTACACTTAACTCTGAGTAATGCAGAGGAATAGATGGCAGACTGGTAAGTAGATGCAGGTTCCTAAATCTTGACTGATACAATGGTTCACATATACAAAAGTCCAGAAACATCCATGTGCTGGGAACACAGAGAACTTGCAGGGATACCTTAGCTTTGTAGACAGGAAGAATCAAGTGACTAGACAGGCAGATCTGGACACAGATCAAATTCAATGCTAGGATAACAAACAATAACCAGCAGTCCATGCTGGATCCAAGCAGCCTATAAGGCTAGCAAACAGGTGTAGTTCATGATACTAATTAGCAATGATTCACCAGGAAACTTGATCAAGATATGTCCAGAGAGCAGCACCTCTGGCAGGGACCAGAACTGCAGTTCATTTCTGAAGGGCCTCGTGACCCCTGCTGGCGAAAAAGCGTACACAAGGATGATTACAAAAACAGACAATATTATTATTATTATTATTATTATTATTATTATTATTATTATTATCCTTTATTTATATGGTGCCACAAAGGTTCCGCAGCGCCTTACACAGTACATAAATGAGCACACAAGAAAAACAGTTAATAGAAATACAAAACAATGTAGGACAAGGGTTTATAAACATAACACAAGCAGCAGGACATGAGCAACCAGGTGTTAGGTGTCATTGTGGGGAGTTAGGAGTAAATTATACTATAAGTAGGGGGAGGAGAAGCACGTGAGGGATGAGGGCCCTGCTTGTTAGAGCTTACATTCTAAAGGGGAAGGGCAGACAGACAGGGGCGACACAGATGGGGTAGATAGTGAGGAAGGAGCATGGAGCAGTGGGTTAGGATATGTGCTGTGTTATGTGTGTGTTTAAGATAACCTGATGTTATGTCAAGATTAAGTCCTTCATACATCTATCTCTATGACAGAAAATAGATTTTGTTTATGTGTTATTTACATGAGAGATGTACAAAATAAAGTTGTAGCACTTTAATTATTGTGTGTTACATTTTAGCATCTACAGTACATCCTGATAAAAAATGGATATATTATGGGACTGTCCCGCCATCCTAATACAGTAGTGACTACTTTAATCCCAGCTGCTGGATGCTATGCCATGCTCCAGTGAGTGGGTGCGTCTCACATGCTAGACCCACCCACAAATGGGTGCAGCCATGCCCGACATGCTGTGGTCCCACAGGATGTTGCAGTACCTGGGCCCAGAATTTCTTTTGGTAGCCCTGGAAGTGACAGGCAGAACCAGGTGGGCATAGTGGTGGGGTAGCAAGGCCATGGAGGGAGGGAGGTGGTTGAGAATGGAGGAACAGAAAAGGCGGGGGAAAGAAGCAGAGGGTTGGAAAGCAGACTGATGAGAGAAAAAAGGGGGAACAGCAAGCATAGGAGACAAGAGGGGGAGGATAGGGATGGATAAACTAGAGGATTATGTGGGCACTGATTAAGGGGGGTGTTTGAAGTAAGAGTGTTCATGCTATGGACGAGGTAATAAGCGAGATGAAAACTGGAGTGGAGGCTGTGTGATGTAGAGACAGTGTGATGTGGAGGCTGTGTGATATAGAGACAGTGTGGATTAAAGTTGTTAAATGTTCAAAAATAGAGATAAAAGAACAGAGCTGCTAATGTATGAGCACAGCTCCGAAAGTGATATATAAAGAGAGGTGTGTGAGTAATGGGTGCAGGAATTAGTTATTAAATAAATGATTAAAGTGGATAGATGTGACGCAATGGGAAAAGGCAATACATACAAGAATTTATGTAGTATGAGGGCAAAATTACAATGTACCAAGCCGATCCAGTCTGAAGTGTTATGTCCAAGCAGTGAGTGTAGTATGGAGTTTCCTGGATAATCCTGAAGCAGAAGATGTTGATTTTGGTAATTCACATAAATAAGTTGCTTGTTGTCGTTCAGAAAGTGTTCTGGTTTTCAGTTTGTTTTCCCTCAGTTTTCCTCCAGTTTAACTCCGGCGTAACTCTGACTTAGTTATCATATTGTAATTACACTTATAATCTGGACACTTTTCATCTAACACAGCCTACATCTATGCAGCCTTAGTGAGCACTAACACCACCCCTGTCGGAATCTTCAGTCTCGGGGATCCAGGGTCAGGATTTGAACCGACGGCTATACCGATCTCATTCTTTAGTATTTTTTCTCCAATTGTTTTGTGGTAATTTAAATGCCAGAAAAAAGAAGATAGATAGGAGGGATTACAGATGATCTTTAATTTAATATGTGTGTGGTAAATTTTGCAACTTCTGCAGGCACTGCAAGTACCACATCTATAGAACCCTTTAGATTTTAGGAGCAGACACTGCTTTTTACCAACTGATTTTACCATTTGTGTCCTTATGATAAATGATCTTTTAGATGGTTTTTAATCTCATCATCATTCAATAATATTTTACAATGTTTTTGAACAATCTGCTCAAACTGTTTATATTGGCTATTATACTATGTTGTTACGTGGGATTGCTTGGAGTGCCTGTTCACCAATTACCATTTGTTGTTAGTCCATGTTCAGACAGATAATCTGCACCTTCATAAGGCTGGTGCAATGTTTGATCGTGTGAACAATGGTGCGACTGATGCATCCGATGGTGCCTCTTACTACGCACAGTGGCAGATTAGCGCTGCAGCCAGTGGATATCTCTGTATGAATACCATTGGCTGTGGTATTAGCATAACGATTAAATTGCGCTGCTTCAAAAGATGTAGTCACTGCTGTAATAGCGTGCACCTTTGACCCAAACCCAGTATCTCCACCCAAGTCTTTTCCAAGGAAGAGAACCCCTTTACCTAACACAAGTGATATGTGGGGCACACACACAGTAACTCATGGATTTATAGAAAAAACACCATGTTTATCAACAGGTAGATGATAGGCAGGATAAAATAAGAGGTGCATGTCAGTAAAAGTGAAATTGACATAGACGGTAAACCTTAAAAATTGTGGTGGTTACAAATACTGTAGCCAACCATAGTATACAATCAAAAATATACAATCAATGATAGAACGGTATATTAATTACACCTGTAAGATGAATCACCCTGACTTTCACTCACTCTAGTCAGAAACTGCTAAATGGTATGAAACAATAATTACATTAATGTTGAATACTATTGGTGCAATTAACTGGTAACCTGGGCTACACAGACTTGTGATGTTTGGATGTTGCAGTGCACAGACTCCAACAACCCTCCAGTTTAGCAGCACTAAAATGTAGACAGACATAGAGGGAGATGTATCATACATGAGAGAGAGATAAAGTGGAGCAGTTGCCCATGGCAACCAAACAGCTTCTGTCATTTTATAGACTGTGCTAGATAAATGACAATTAGAAACTAAATGGCTGCATACCCCCAATATGATCCTCTCCAGGAGGGACACAATGCTCTTGTCCTGGACTTCCCTGGTAAGAGGTGGGGCTGCAGCGCAGTTCAAAAGTCAAATAGGGGAGTCACACCAACTGTCATTTCACACACTGCCAAACATCACTGGCTGGGACTCAGTGGCAGTTGGTGTGACTCCGCTATTTGAATTTTGGATAGTACTGCAGCCCCACCCCTGGAGCCTCCACCAATCATAAATTACCAGGGAAGTCCAGGACCTGAGCATTGTGTCCCTCCTGGAGAGGGTCATGTTGGGAGGTATGTGGTTGCCATGAGTAACACTTCCACTTTGTCTCTCTTAAAGCTTCGATACATCCCCCCTATGAACTTGTAATAAGCCTTTTCTTTGTTGTAGTCCTCTTGGATCGCTCACAATTCACCAAGTTTGGTAGTCTCCTTCTCTAACCATGGACTCACTTGAAATGCCCACAGAAGCAGCTCCCAGGGGTTCACATAATTTGCTCTTCATTAACACCACATTCCTCCCAAATAAGTTCTAGCCTATAGGACAACCTTCTTCTAGAACACTTTCAATGTCTCTAAGGCAGCTAGTGTGTGTCTCTCTCTGTCTCTGATAGATAATTCAGCAAGGCAGAGCATCTCCAACAGACCCCTGGCACATCCTGCTAGATGTACTGTAACAATTAAGGGGCTCCAATGTCGGGCAGGCTCATGCTTCTCCTGATCCAAAGCTTCCCATTGTGGCTTCTTTGCACCTGGGCAACATGGTTGGTTTTTATCTTCACTCAGCTATATCATGCATGCTGCTGTCACAACTACACTCCTCTCCTCTCCCCCTCTGTGGCTCTCTTTGTGCCTCACTCTTTTCCAGCACAAGGTCCTCCTCCTTCACTCCCTCTGATAAAAGCTGTGGTTTCATATACTTTTTCTCATTTTCAGCTACAGGGGCTGCTGGGATATGTAGTCTCTGGGGTGGTTTAGGAGAGGAAGGGATCTGTGTGAAGCCTCCATGCAGGCCCCCTCCTCTCCAGCAGAGCAGTAGAGTCTTTGTGTCAGAGTCTATTGCGCAGTGCACAGGTCTCTGGTAACATGACGCCTACACTATGTTACCAGAGATCCCGTTATGTGCAAATCTCCATGAAAATGGCGGCTGTACCATTTTCCCTGTGATTTCTGTCTGCAACACCGGCTGACGCAGGACTCCAGAGAGTTAAGTTTAATGTAATATGGGTGCGAGGTGTGCGGTGTGGGCCACCTGGACTCAGGGGCCCGTGTGCATCGCACACCCTACACCCATTATAAATATGCCAATGGAAGTCTCCAGTGTTTCCATTGCGGCACCCATATTTGAGTTCTCCATCACAGTCAGGGTTATATATAGAGCAAGACACCCTAACAGTCCAGGGATATCCTTCAAATCAGGACCATTAGGCTGCCTTGATGACAGAATGTGGGAAACATATGAATAGTGCTAAATCAGTTTTTTCTAAAGGTAGAAGCGTGAAACGTTCCAGCTTTACTGTGAATCATTTATTGTGAAACGTATCTTCTTAGAACAAGGGTTAATGCTGAAACATTATAGATAGGCTTGCCATATCATCCCTTTAATTCAGGACACATGTGAATTACGCAGATTTTGTGGCTGATTAAATCCAGGTGAAATGAAGTCAGCCAGCTACAGAAACTGTGTCCTAAAGGGATGATATGGCGAGCCTAATTATAGAGGACTTGTGGACAAATAGAAATGAATACAGGCCCTATACTCGCATTCATACACATAACAAACAAGTACTGTAGAATCATTTTGTGTCCATGCAGAAGCATTTACATGATGCTTTAATTGTTTATACCATTAGTCCCTTATTTACATAAATTAATAAAAATACATGCAGATTCACACAAAATATTAATGTGCTTTTCGATTAGGGAAATAGAATGTGAATCCATGCCTAGATGTTCTTTTTTGATTGAAATATGCTTGGAATCACAGATCCGGCATCTATTTGCAATGCACAATCTGCGTCTCTACTGATGCTTTCAGTTAACCACTTTATTTCCTTCCACTTCTTATTTGCCTGACACTTATACAGATAGTAAATGGCTGAGTACACCTGGGCCCCCTTCCTGCACAGCTACACTGCTGAACATCCATTCTTTGCACATCGTTGGCTTGCACTTACTTCATCTTTGGAAAGTAAAACATAAATAAAAAGCTAAACACTTAACCAGTTATGCTATTTTCCATACTAACGATGGTGGAGGATCAGGTATAGAAAAAAGGATTAATGCAACATGAATCACATGAAATTATATTATGAAGGGCAATATTATTAAGACTCCACTCAAAATGAAATTCACTGTCATTAATGACATAGTCCAACAGGATGAGCAAATTATAGTGGAAAATGCAAAGCGTTTATATTTGCAAAACTGTCACCTAACCCATGATGTTGGATATGCTTAAAACAGCCATTCAGGCAGAACCGTAAGTGGGGGGAATAATGTACTATAATACCTAGATAGTCCAGTATTCTCTGGAGTAGCTTTTGAATAATAGTACTTTTAATATGACTACTGTATGGGGTCTATTCATTATGTTAATTATTGCGGTCCGGACCATGATAATTAACATTTCTTCTCGCCGCGAGCGCCGAAGCAATTCATCATCCGAAAATCAGCTGTCTCCATGGAATTTTTCACTGCTCCTTTTGGACGTCCAGCAGAAGGAGCCAGACAGGGGCGTAGGGATACAAAAGGATCCCTCTTCGCAACCGGACATCCTTCCATTAGGGAAGGAACGGGTTGCTCACAGCGAGCGGGAGCAAACTTTGCAATTGGACAAGCCATGTTCCACTGATTTTATTCTCAGTTTAAGCACAAAAGAGCTGATTCTAAAGTTGGGAGCAAAGCAAAAAAAGCAAGTAACTGTGCATCTGGTAAATACTGTCTGCTTTTGCATGTAGCCTGCAAATGCTGGACAGCTTTATTTTTACACTGGAATTTAGATTTCAGTTGGGACATACCCCTACCAAATCTAAATCCACATAATCATATTGGGGTCAGGCATGGCGAGACATATCTATCTGTACGACTATATCATGATGCTGTGATTCTCAGGGGTATATACAATTACCCGCGGGACTTCTCCCACGAGTAATTGGGGTTCGAAAGTCCCGCGGCGCGGGGTTAAGCTATTCAATAAAATAGCTTTTTCCCCGCGCTGGTAAATGTGCCCTCGCTCGCGGGAACACACTGTTTCCGTGAGAAGTGCGGAAACAGTGTGTTTTTCTGACGTGCGCATGGCCGACAAGGCCGGCTTTATGCAGCTGTTACCTCGCACCTACATGACGTGCGAGGTAAAGCACAACAGCAGGGGACTCGCGCGTGGGGTCTTGTGGACACCCGCGCGTGGAGTCCCCGTTAATTGACTCACCACCAGCGCAGCAATCAGTCGTGGGGTAAACCCCGCGGCTAATTGTATATACCCCTTAGTAAATTGCGTAATAATAGCCCTTCCCCTCTGCGTGATGCTGAAATTTACGACTTTGCTTTGTGGAGGACAGGACGAAATAAAGCAAATTACCCCTCCCTCACAGAGGCCACCTCCATCTCCCTCCCGGAAACTCCCGGGTATATTAAATGTTGGCAAATACTGTATATACAGTACAGCTTGTAATATAATTTGTGGTATGGACAGTTGTGTCACTTGGGCTGGTGTCACCCAGTGCGCTACTCTAGACCCCTCATGTCCGCAAAAGGGTACGTGGCCTTGTGTCCCCCCTAGTGATGCCATTGGGTATGGCAAGGCAGGACATTTGAGACCTTAAGCTGTACACATTTTCCTGCCATCTCGTCCCTTAGATGTGATCGTCCACTACAAACATCACACCATCAGCTCAAACACTACAAACATCACACCATCAGCTCAAACACTACAAACATCACACCATCAGCTCAAACACTACAAACATCACACCATCAGCTCAAACACTGCAAACATCACACCGTCAGCTCAAACACTACAAACCTCACACCGTCAGCTCAAACACTACAAACATCACACCATCAGCTCAAACACTAAAAACATCACACCGTCAGCTCAAACACTACAAACATCACACCGTCAGCTCAAACACTACAAACATCACACCGTCAGCTCAAACACTACAAACATCACACCGTCAGCTCAAACACTACAAACATCACACCGTCAGCTCAAACACTACAAACATCACACCGTTAGCTCAAATACTACAAACATCACACCGTTAGCTCAAACACTACAAAGATCACACCGTTAGCTCAAACACTACAAACATCACACCGTTAGCTCAAACACTACAAACATCACACCGTCAGCTCAAGCACTACAAACATCACACCGTCAGCTCAAGCACTACAAACATCACACCGTCAGCTCAAGCACTACAAACATCACACCGTCAGCTCAAACACTACAAAAATCACACCGTCAGCTCAAACACTACAAACATCACACCACCAGCTCAAACACTACAAACATCACATCATCAGCTCAAACACCACAAACATCACACCGTCAACTCAAACACCACAAACATCACACCGTCAGCTCAAACACTACAAACATCACACCATCAGCTCAAACACTACAAACATCACACCGTCAGCTCAAGCACCACAAGCATCACACCATCAGCTCAAACACCACAAACATCACACCGTCAGCTCAAACACTACAAACATCACACCATCAGCTCAAACACTACAAGCATCACACCATCAGCTCAAGCACAGTTTTGTGCAATTTGTAATGGCTGGAGAAGTGGGGCTGACTGGATGAGGAGTGGGAGCAAGCTGATGATGGGTGCGGTGGGTTGGAGGAGGAGTGGCCCAGAGAAGGAGTGGGTGGAGGGACAGATGAGGAATTGCGTGGGTCAGATTGAGGATTGCTGCGGGCAGTATGAGTAATGTGGCGGAGGGCAGCAGCACATGCAACCTGGACTCCTCATCAATACTGCTGTTGTAGCAGCATACAGGGAGTGGCTCTGCATTGTCTCTTATGTGGCCCTGCATTGCAATGTGTGGGGCCCTGCATTACATTGTGTTGCACTGCATTGCATCTTGTGCAAACTATTATAAGATGTCCCTTTCTCCCATTCTTCTCTTTGCCTTTTGCAAGTCTCCCCCTTTCTCTGGTGTGCTGCTACTTGCCAATTGTGTACCTTCCCTGGCTCTTGCGTTTTCTGTCTGTGAATTTGTCAGTGTGTGTTCCGAAGGATATTAGTGTTCTAGGCTATTCTTCTTTCTGTTGCTTTGTCACAGTGTACTCATCAAAATGACCACTGCTATTGTGACACAATGCTTCCAAACTAGATATTCATCTAGAACTGTTGCCTTCTATATCTATAGAACAATTCAACCCATATTGCTCTTTCACAGGAAGGAACTGCAAAAGTAGCACAGTAGCTTTTATACAAGTGCATCCGGAAAGTATTCACAATGCGTCACTTTTTCTACATTTTGTTATGTTACAGCCTTATTCCATAATGGAATAAATTCATTTTTGTCCTCAAATTCTACTCACAATACACCATAATGACAACATGTAAAAAGTTTTTTTTGAGATTTCAGCAAATTTGATAAAAATAAAAAAACTAAGAAATCCCATGTACATAAGTATTCACAGCCTTTGTTCAATACTTTGTTGTTGCACCTTTGGCAGCAATTACAGCCTCAAGTCTTTTTGAATATGATGCCACAAGCTTGGCACACCTATCTGTGGGCAGTTTTGCCCATTCCTCTTTGCAGCACCTCTCAAGCTTCATCAGGTTGGATGGGAAGCGTCAGTGCACAGCCATTTTCAGATCTCTCCAGAGAAGGTGTTATGTAACAATGTTCTGCAAAATTACCATTTTTAATGGATCAAGGTGTTATTACCTAGGGATCATAGTAACAATGTTATTTTACATGTTGGCAATCTACTTACTGATATATTTTGTGCATAAAAGTGCTTTGTCCAATTTGTGTCAAATTTAACTTTAAATATCTCATGTTCTTCTAAACGTAACATAACACCTTCATCCCTCGCTTCTTCTATCATAGCATACAGAGAAATCTTATATGGATACATAATGAAAAGATTGCAATTTGGTTTCAAAACTCTGCAACAAAACTTGAAAGAAAACCCATGGAAAGTTCTGTTAAAATCCTGAAGGTGGCAGCAGAGTACAACATACACACTGAAATGAACACACCCAATGCTAGGAACCAAACAAGAGGAAAGATTAATGGTGCTGTACACTGTTGATTATGACTAACTAAATGCACCTACCATGTCTATTTTCAAATGACAGTGTAGGTAAGAAGAGGGATGTTTTATTTTCCTGCTGTATTTATAATGAAATTAGAAAACTGCATGAATAAAAACCACTATATTTTTTCATTGTGTGCCTTTCTTGGAATGTAATGTCCTTTTAGTTATATCAGTGACAGTATTTTTAAAAAGATAGATGAAAAGCAATCGCTGTGACGACTCTCATGAGAGAGAGAGGAAAGATACATTCTGTATTTGCGTGCCTGTTTAGTTTGATTCATTTTAAGTTCTTTCTCTATGCTTGCAATAAAGTGCATTTCATTCCTTGTGAGTTGTCATGTGTACGGAATCAGTAATGACATGATTATCACACAACGTAAAGGCAGGTACTGAATAACAAATTGCAAAGGATTGTATTATAATACCCATTCTAGGAAAATACTTTATCCAGAGGATACATCTGATAATGCATCAACATGTGTGTGTTATCCTCAGAATTACAACTAGTATATTTGAGTCACGAATGTGTCCCTGTGGCATTATAATTATAAAAAAGACAATAAGTCCCAGGATCAGATTATATTTATTTGTTGTTTTCAGCAGGTAAAATGTTTGTCAACTCTAGGATCTGCAAGCGTCACCAATCCCGGTAATAGCTGGGCCTGCAGCTGGAAGAGACTCTGGAGCTCCTGCCCTATTTGTGAATCACAATAAACTAGGACATTCCACCAAAATAGCATTTAGGGTCAGTAATGGCAAATTTGTACAGGGAATTTGACTATTAAGGGAACACATTTTCACTAACGAAGCGCATTAACTGCTGTTTACATAAATGGCATGAATTTTTAGTAGTCATAATTCTATCATTATTTGGCTTTGGGGTATTTATGAGTATTGCCATTTACTAGTGTTTTGAAAACTACACTCATAAAAAAGTAATTCATTTTATGATAAGCTTCTGCTGTTACGTAATAGAACTGCTAAATTAACCCTTGATTAGATGCCAATTTAAAGCACATCAAAACTCAATTTAACCACAAAAAAAATGTCATATACTTTAACAAGTGACAATATATTTCTGTATGTATAGATATCACCATATTCCATTTCAAAATACTCTGATGTGCAGGACTTATATCCCATCTGATGTGCAGGACTTATATATCTCATCTGATGTGCAGCTATTATATCCCATCTGATTTGCAGGACATATATCCCATCTGATGTGCAGGACTTATATATCCCATCTGATGTGCGGCTATTATATACCAACTGATGTGCAGGACTTATATATCCCATCTGATGTGCAGGATTTATATCCAATCTGATGTGCAGCTATTATATCCCATCTGATGTGCAGGACTTATATCCCATCTGATGTGCAGGACTTATATATCCCATCTGATGTGCAGCTATTATATCCCATCTAATGTGCAGGACTTATATCCCATCTGATGTGCAGGATTTATATCCAATCTGATGTGCAGGACTTATATCCAATCTGATGTGTAGGACTTATATCCAATCTGATGTGCAGGACTTATATCCCATCTGATGTGCAGGACTTATATCCCATCTGATGTGCAGCTACTGTATTATATCCCATCTGATGTGCAGCTACTGTATTATTTCCCATCTGATGTGCAGGACTTACAGTATATCCCATCTGATGTGCAGCTACTGTATTATATCCCATCTGATGTGCAGGACTTACAGTATATCCCATCTGATGTGCAGCTATTATATCCCATCTGATGTGCAGGACTTATATCCCATCTGATGTGCAGCTATTATATCCCATCTGATGTGCAGGACTTATATCCCATCTGATGTGCAGGACTTACAGTATATCCCATCTGATGTGCAGCTATTATATCCCATCTGATGTGCAGGACTTATATCCCATCTGATGTGCAGGACTTACAGTATATCCCATCTGATGTGCAGCTATTATATCCCATCTGATGTGCAGCTATTATATCCCATCTGATGTGCAGCTATTATATCCCATCTGATGTGCAGGACTTATATCCCATCTGATGTGCAGCTATTATATCCCATCTGATGTGCAGCTACTGTATTATTTCCCATCTGATGTGCAGGACTTACAGTATATCCCATCTGATGTGCAGCTACTGTATTATATCCCATCTGATGTGCAGGACTTACAGTATATCCCATCTGATGTGCAGCTATTATATCCCATCTGATGTGCAGGACTTATATCCCATCTGATGTGCAGCTATTATATCCCATCTGATGTGCAGGACTTATATCCCATCTGATGTGCAGGACTTACAGTATATCCCATCTGATGTGCAGCTATTATATCCCATCTGATGTGCAGGACTTATATCCCATCTGATGTGCAGGACTTACAGTATATCCCATCTGATGTGCAGCTATTATATCCCATCTGATGTGCAGCTATTATATCCCATCTGATGTGCAGCTATTATATCCCATCTGATGTGCAGGACTTATATCCCATCTGATGTGCAGCTATTATATCCCATCTGATGTGCAGCTATTATAACCCATCTGATGTGCAGGACTTATATCTAGAGATGTGCGCCGACCCCCGTGTTTTGGTTTTGGATCTGGATCTCCCTTGGTTTTGGATCTGAATCTCGTTTTGGATTTTTTTCCTTGGTTTTTTGTTTTTAGGTATTGGTTTTGGTTTTGGATCTGTATTGTTTCCAATAAATTATATAAATAGCTAAAACCACATAATCTGGGCCTGTTTTTGATCCTACAGTATTATTAACCTTAATAACAATCATTTTCAGGCATTTCTAGGCATTTTTAACCACCTCACAGCTCACAATATTGATTTCTCTATTTGTCACCAATACAGGCCAAAGGCTGCAGCGAGCTGGTTGGCTAAAGTAAGCAACAGAGCAGCAGCACAAACGCACGGCAGTTTTAAAAAAATATAGGACATCTATGAAACATTGCCACACAGCAGTGGCAGACAGGATGGCAGTTTAATAAACTATAACAATGTCAGTCAGCAATTCCCCAAATTGTGCCAAATGTAAAGGAAAGAGGTGCAGGATGTAATTGTCCCTCCCACCCACTCTTATGTGGGATATTAAAAAGGACATGCACAGTTTAACAAACCAAGCACTTTAGCCACTAGGACTGACACTTTCGTGGCTGAACTCCTTGGTTTGTTTGGGCCCCACAAAACATTTTTTGGAAGGACTACCTTCAATTATTAAGGAGGAAGCTGATGATGATGGTGTTGGTGTCCAGTAACTGCTGGTAGCTGATACTGGACTGCTTGTTATTAATTTACAAATTATAATTTTATTAAACAAATTGCATGAACTCGCTGCAAATGACGTAACAGGGAGGAGGTGCTTAGATGGTTAACTTCCCTTCCTCTGCTAACTTTGGCTTTACAAATGGAACAGATGCCATCACAAGTGTTGTCAGAATTTAGATTAAAATAATTCCACACCCAAGACGTTGCTTTTCTGGCTTTCTTGTTATCATTAGCAAGAACTGCTGCCACTGGTGGCTGATTTACGCAAACCACATCCTTATCATCAACATCCACATTAGCGTCAGATAGGACACAAATTTCCCCCTCATCCTCCTTTTGCACTTCCTCCACACTCATCCTAATTTTTTATTATTTCACCATCTAATACTAGCACAGCCGTCATGGCATCAGTGATCCGCTGTGAAACTGGGTGACAGCTGTTATACTTACTCCATCAAAGGACTGTTTAATAGTCAATTGTTTTTTTAAATTACTTCTGATCACGAATGAGGATGTTGATGATGATGCAGGTGTTGGTGTTGGAGACCGAAGGCACTTGGATCACACAGAGAGGGAGCAGGTAGGTGACACTGGACTTGTTACGTTTTGAGTTTTGCAACTTGGCGACATACACTTTGATATTTGATGAATGCACTCCAAGTGATGTAACAAGGAGGAGATTCCTAGTTAGTTTAGGTCCCTCCCTCTACTCACTCTTGCTTTGCAATGGTTACATATGGCTTGACAACTGTTGTCCGGATTGGGGTGGAAATAATTCTACACGTGAAAAGTGGATTTTTTTGTCTTTTGCCCCGGCATGACAACTTTTTCAATCCATAGGCAACAGCTGTTGCCTTACACAAACGACATCCTCGGCATCAACATCCTCATCACCAACATCTTCATCATCAACATCCTCATCATCCTTAGCACTTTCAATTACCAAAATATCCTCCTCCTCCATGTGCAATTCCACAGAAGCATCCTCACTGACTATGTCTGCAAGATGTTGACTGCCCTTCCCCACATTTACAGAGGGCACACAAATGTTGGAACTTGGAGGATTCTCCAGTAGACTAGTATTTAGGTCTGGCTCACACATGGCAACCGCGGACACACTTGCACTCTCCTCGGGGACTTGTGATTTAGATTTCTCAGGGCACACAGTTGTTTTTTCCGAATCGCTATCAGAATCAGAACCAGAACCAGCAGTCTTCATAAAGAAAGGCCAAGGCCTTATCCTTTCCTTGCCACTTCGTGTAGTGAATGGCATATTGCCAATTTTTTGTTTATCTAAAGGCCAATTTCCTTTCAATTTTTTTTTCTTAACTTCAGTAAAAGTAGCTTTACCATATCGATGGCGTGACTTAAGCCCTAGGGCATGGGCCTTCATAGAGGATGAGGATGTTGACGGCCTTGCATTGCTGGTGGCAGCTACAACATGTGGTTCTTGGCCTTGCTCTCCTGTCATGTGACAGCTCTCCATAGTTTCTGTGGTCTTCAAGCAGAGTCACAAGCACCAGTAGTGTAGCCAAGGTGCGGTTACAAAATTCACACACAGAGCACCGATTGATCACGACTGGAGTCGGGCAGCACTAGGTTGCAACTTGCGTTGCTGGCTGGATCTTGTGCGTTTAAGCCTAACATGCACGCGCACACACAGACAGTAAAAGATAAAAAAAAGAGAATTGATTCTTATTTTTTTTGAGCTCCAGAACTTGATCCCAGAGCACTGATTGATCACGACTGGAGTCAGGCAGCATTAGGTTGCAACTTGCGTTCCTCACTGGATCTTGTGCAGTTAAGCCTAACACGCACCCACACACAGAAAAATATTACACAAAAAGACACTTTTATTTTTTGAACTTTTTTTACTATTTATTTTTTTTGTTTGAGTCCAGAACTTGGGCCCAGATGGACGCAGCAGAACCCAGATGTATTCTGCATCAGCCCAGAAGGACACAGCAGACAGTACAGCAACACCACCAGCCCAGGACACAGCAGACAGCACCAGTCCAGAATGGATCAGCAGTGCACCAGCCCATGACAGCAGAAAGCACAACACCAGCAACTCTCCCAGCCCTACACTACCCACCCTTCCTGTTCAGTCTCCACAGCCAGAGTAAAATGGCATCCGCTGCGTGGTCCCTATATACTACATTGATCATAGAGACGTAAGCTCGCAAACCGCGAGATTTCTGACTCTATGGTTTTGACATCCGAGTCAGGCAGGAAATCCCGAACCTGCTTGGATCTGACTCGGATCTGCTAAATTCGGGTGGGTTCGGGTCTCCAAAATCCGAACCCACTCATCTCTACTTATATCCCATCTGATGTGCAGCTATTATATCTCGTCTGATGTGAAGGATTTATATCCCATCTGATGTGCAGGACTTATATCCCATCTGATATACAGCTATTATGTCCCATCTGATATACAGCTATTATATCCCATCTCATATGCAGCTATTATATCCCATCTGATGTGCAGCTATTATATCCCATCTGATGTGCAGGACTTATATCCCATCTGATATACAGCTATTATATCCCATCTCATATGCAGCTATTATATCCCATCTGATGTGCAGCTATTATATCCCATCTGATGTGCAGGACTTATATCCCATCTGATATACAGCTATTATATCCCATCTTTTCCGTTCTCCCCAACCTGCTGTTTTTCCCAGTAAACAGTCAAAGTTCATTCCTGAATCTGCTACAGTATATGGAGTTTTCTACGGTATAAGGTCTCAGTAGTGGGAAGCCTATAGGAAGCTCTTGGAAGGGGGTGTGGGAAAAAATGCAGACCTGACGCCCTGTAAAAGCTTGGTAAGCATGCCTAAATATTCTTTTAAATGTACAGTATGTATCTTAACTTTTGCTGCTAGTGCCCTTCTAAAAGACTATTGGAGCTTTGAAAAACAGGTAACAAAATGACGTGTGTGTGTATATATGTATACAGTGCATCCGGAAAGTATTCACAGTGATTAATTTTTTCCACATTTTGTTATGTTACAGCCTTATTCCAAAATGGAATAAATTAATTCTTTTCCTCAAAATTCTACACAGTATACCCCATAATGACGACGTGTAAAAGTTTTTTACAAATTTAATTAAAAAAAAAATAAGAAATCACATGTACACAGGTATTCACAGCCTTTGCTCAATACTTTGTTGATGCACCTTTGGCAGCAATTACAGCCTCCAGTCTTTTTGAATATGATACCACAAGCTTGGCACACCTATCTTTGGGCAGTTTCGCCCATTCCTCTTTGTAGCACCTCTCAAGCTCCATCAGGTTGGATGGGAAGCGTCGGTGCAAAGTCATTTTCAGATCTCTCCAGAGATGTTCAATCGGATTCAAGTCTGGGCTCTGGCTGGGCCACTCAAGGACATTCACAGAGTTGTCCTGAAGCCACTCCTTTGATATCTTGGCTGCAGTCGTTCAGTGTAGGCACATCAATCATCTACAAACATGCTGAACCTGAGGTTATCTTCAGGTTTTCCAGCATGTTTGCCCGATGACAGATGTCTAAACGACCAGCGGGAATGCGCATCGCTGGTCGTTTTAGACATTTTTGCAAACGATTGGCAAACAATTTATGAGCAATTGAACGATAACGATATTGTTCAATCGCTCAAGTTAATCGTCTAGTGAATGGGCACCGTTACAGTTCATGTTTATGCAAGTGAAATTAATAATAGCACCTATAGATCTTTTAAAATGTGTCAGTCAGTAATGGATACACCTGTGCTCCAGCACTGAGCATGGAAAACATGCACTGTTCTTGGAGGACTGGCATTGAGAAACACTGCTTTAGATGACTATGAACACCAGAAGAATTATGTCTTGTCTTCATTGGTCTTTTTTTATCATGACCCATATAGCTAAGTAATGGCCATCTAAGAAAATTCAGCATTTGGTGCTGAGTCTGTAATTGTGGAAAGACAGGATCAGTTACAGTACATCTAAGTCATAGTTGAGAAGAGGATAGGAACACATCAGGTTCAGGAGCAAGGTAGGTCACAATGACAGAGATCCATTTGCTGATCAGTACATTTAGAAACTTTTGTTACATATGACTTGTCTGTAAGTACAGTATAATAGACATACATGTAAGTAAATAATCACAGTGTCATGTCAATATCATACACTCTACAGAAGAACGGTATACGTTTAGGAAGCCGACGGACGGAACGCCGACTGCCGGCTTCCGGACAATTTAATCCCGACGAGGGAAGAATGACAGGCGTCTAAATCTAGATGCCTGTCATTTTACCGACGCTGGTAGACCGGTGCCCGGGATCCCGATCGAGCGGATGCCGGGCGCTGCAGCGGACAGCCGCGGGGGGGGAGGGTTAGGTTTAGGGCTCCCGGAAGGACTTAGGGTTAGGCACCCCCCTGGGAGGTTAGGGTTAGGGTAGGGGGAGGGAGGGTTAGACACCCTCGGGGGGAGGTTAGGGTTAGACACCCCCCCGGGGGACTTAGGTTTAGGCGGCGGGGAAGGGGGGGTTAGGTTTAGGCACTTAGAGTGGAGATTAGGGCTTGGCACAGGTGGGGAGGTTAGGGTTAGGCACCCTAAAGGAGAGTTAAAATTAGGGGTAAAAATAGTTTAGTTTATACTTACCTAGGAACGATAGGGATTTCCCCCTCTGTCGGCCAGCCGCTGTCGGGATTTGAACCGCTGGCCAGGGGTCCAGCGATAATTCATACCGATTCCAGAAGAACAAGGGAATATAATAATTTATTTGCTAGAAATGGAAGTTATTACTAAGGCCTATACCCCACATACATTTTTTCTCCAGAAGCTACTTTGGGGGATAAAATGTGAAAAGGATTATCTTCCCTAGTAGAACCAAACTTCCTTACCCTGCTGCTGCAGCATGTGCATGAAATATATACATTAAATGCAAATGCATTTCCTGTACAGGATTGCAATGCTGTAATGTATGAGGAACATCTCATGTTCATTTCCTGTGGTTTCAAAGTGATCTTCTGTATCTGCAAAGCAGACAACTGACAACCTGTACAGTCATTTGTCAAAGCAATCTGTGAGTCTGAAGAGAGGCAGCCATTACTCACTGCTATCCATTAGAATCTATTATGTTCAATTCAATATGGGAGATAATTAGTTTCAAGATTTCTTCTTCTAGAATATGAATCAAGGCTCCATTTTTAGGAACATATTCAACAGCATGATCTTATGGCAGACTTAAGCAGATCATGTGATCAGTAAATTTGTCTGATTTTCTGTGAATCACATGAGCCATGAGCAGAAACCAGCAGGCAAATTATTGTGAAGATTGATAACCATTAATATAAATGGCTGAACCCAGCACTTTTTCTGCAAAAAAATATTATATACACTTTCACATTTCACACATTTAATACAGATACAGACAAAAAACTGTAAATTTGTCTAGATTGTAAAATGAACCAGCAGCACCATGTTAATTTACAGTAGTTGGGATGGTTTATATAGTATAACTTTGCATTTAAAGAGGTGCATAAAATCAAGCTTACAGCCATACAATTTCTATAGTTAAACATTAACAATAGAATGGGTCATACTAAAGAGCTAAAGTGACTTTCAATATGACACTGTCATAGGATTCTACTAGTCTAGACTAGGGGGAAGGGTTATGCTTAGGCTGCAAGACAGAAGGGTTAGGGTTAGGCTGCAGGAGGGGATGGTTAGGGTAAGGGTTATAATACTTACACAAATCTGTTGGGATTCTAACTGTCGGGATGCCGCTGCCGATATTCTGACAATCGAGATCCCGTCTAAATCACAGGTCTAACCCATCTAAGGTGTAAATTTACTAAGAATCGAGATGGTCCCGATTTTCAAAGTGATTTATCTTGCTGGAATTCGCCAAAATTCGGGTGATTTAATCCCTTTTCTTTTACCAAACTTACCAACAGGTGATTTGAGGCGAAACGAGTTTGCCGATGGTGAAGCAGAACGAGATTGTCGGGTGATTTGTAAGCAAGCTTGAGCGAGATATCTCTTCTGTGTTGATTTAGTGGCTGGAAATCGGGACCCGGCGAAATTTGGAAGGGCTTAAAAAAATGGAAATTATGTTAAAATTGTAGGACCCTCCTAAAGATGTCCAGACCAGGGAGATCACTATGGGTAGCCCCATTTTTATCTTCTGAAGGAAATCTGGTTTTCTTATAGCCGCGGCAGGTGCATAAATGCGGCATTCAAGAAAGTGATGCAGAAGAGCATTTTGAAGAATTTTTAAGGGCAAAATAACTTTGCAGATTTGGGGTACTTGAAAATGGGGGTCAGCACATTTAAATTTTTTATTTTTCGCCCCCTTTTTTCTAAGTACATTTTTGGGGTGTCCTTAAGTTTTTATTTTTTTTGACACAGATTACCTTTGGGGGACTGTCTGAAGGCTGCATGGGTATTCCCGCAACGTTGCACCCCAAAACCCCAATTCTGCACTTTTTTCCACCTTCCATTCATAGTTCCATTCATACTTTACCGCCTATTACATTGCATTGACTTTCCGCCTAGGTGGAAAGTCTTTCAAATTGAATACGGGTTAAAACCAAAACAGGCGATAATGACGTCATCAGCGGTAACTTAACGTGGATCCGGACTTAACGCTGAAGCGTTAAGTCCATTAAGTCCGGATCCGCGTTAAGTTACTGCTGATGACGTCATTATCGCCTGTTTTGGTTATACCCTGTATTCAATTTGAAAGACGTTCCGCCTAGGCCGGACAGTCAATGCAATGTAATAAGCGATAAAGTATCGCCTATGAATGGCAGGCGGAAAAAAATGCAGAATTGGGGTTTGGAGGAGCCGCTCATTGGCTAAGCCCACATGGGTCCCAGCCAATGATACCCCAATGTTCCCACGAGCAGACAGTAGTGCAATGTAACAGCATGCAGTAACATGCTGTTACATTGTATCTTGGATTTCTGCGGAGAACATCGTGGGACAGAAAGGTGAGTATTGGATCTTTTTTTACAGGTAAATCATGGGGATACTTTACGATGACAAGTGGACGTGAACATCTGGAAACAGGTGAGTATGTATGTGTATGTATGTATGCATTAAAGCTTTATTATCACAGTGTGTTGTGTGTTTTTTAACCATTTCTTTACAGGTGAACTACAGGTACCAGTGGGCCCTTAATGCCCCGCATGCTGGTACTTGTAGTTCTCCAAGTACCAGCATGCGGGGAGGCTTGCTGGGACCTTTCACGGACTCCGAAAGTTCGGCCAGTGCACGGACCGAACTCTTAGAGACAATTGGCTCACCCTGACCAACTATTTTTAATGGGTATATGACATGCTTTCCTCCTCACGATTGTTTCCCTGGTGTAGGACATTCTTGCCCTGCGCTGAGATCACAGCACATGTGTCAGAATTAGGGGATATACTACACGCTTCCTCCTATAATTAGCTGTCAGCATTTATGTTATTAGGTGACTTGCTCCATGCAGAATATTAACCAGAATCACATATTTGTGTTTATTTAGTATTAGGTTTATGCTGGTATTTTTGTATTGCAGCCTTTTTCATCTGAGTCGGTTGACTTACAGGATATGCTGCATGCATATCCATTTTGAATTACAGTATTACAGTCGCCTTTTATCATTTTAGCAACCATTTCAGGAATACCAGAAGTGTTTTTCACTGTGAACCCCCACAATTTTTCCCTTTGTATTTTAATGCTAACTGGATTGCATTACAATTATCGTAGTGAATACTAACCCTGGTTTCTTTTATGCTTATGTGGATTGACTGCTTATTGTATATTGTAGGCTTGTTTGGTTCATATAATTTATATGTATAATTGAGACAATACTTTATAAACTTTTATACTGACTGGTCAGCTGATCCATGGCGGTATGTTCCACATATATAGATCCGCAGTAGTTGAGATCTATCATCTACATACGAGAATCTGTTACTTGTATTTATGAGTCACAGGTTATTACAATATGATAAATTTTGGACATGAATATATGCAAACAATAATATTTTTTTACAATAAAGTACGCTTATGCACTACTTTTGTTGAACTGTGTATCATTTAATAAAGTGGACTCCCTTTACTAAGTCAGTCCTACAAATACCTCTCCATTGTGTCTACTTGGGCATTCACACTCCCCTATTTCGGGCAGATTTACCTACAATCATACCCTACCGAATATGCCCAACCTCGTCTGATCTTGGAAGCTATACGGTACGGGCCTGGTTAGCACCTGGATGGGAGACCACCTTGGAATACCAGGTGCTGTATGTATATAGACAGGAGGTGAAGTGGGATTATTTGGTAACACAGCAGAGGCTGGATGCTGCACAGTAATGGCAATATGTTTAATGTTAGTGCTTAGATATGTCATTATATTGCATTTTGTCTAAACTTAATCAGGGTCAATAGGTTTATATCCACTCACACATGTATATCATTACAACCATCTATCAACATTCTGTCATAGGGGATTTCTTGAACACAGAAAAAAGAGATTTGCCCCCCAGCACACTGCAGCAAAAACAATACTTAAATCCTACATGATAATAGAGATATAATAGAGATTCAGAGGTATTAGTTACATACATTTGCAAATATATGAATAAGCGTCAGGCCAATTGTCAAGGCTCCTCTATACTGGCATCCCTAACATTAAGGGGTTCACGTCTGAGAAGCAAGGCATCCCAAAAAAATTCCACCCAGGGCATCATACGAAAAAGGGAAAAAGGTGATAGTGAAGTGTAATGAAAAGATGTGTAAGGATAAATCAATAAGTGTTAATAAAATGAGAAAGAATTAAACTGACATAAATAATATACAAACAAATAGAGAAGTGATAAAAGTATTCTATGTGAATTAAGTGGTGATGCCATGAGAAAGGTTCAGTCAGAACCCCCCCGGGGGCCCCACTCCCAAACGCTCACCCCAAAATAATTATTGCTACATAATGGTAGCACCCACTCTGGGTCATATAATTACAATTGATGTACTGCATGATAACAGTACATATATAAGCTGAGAGCTAACATACCTTGGAGGTACCCCAAAAAACTCCACATGGCACTATAAGGATCAGCACATCCTCCTAATGCTGACTCCCTTCATGCCTTTCCAAACTGCAAAAAAATGGTAGTTGCTCAAATGAGCTTAATTGCATAACACAGGTGCTTGTAAAGGGCGGGGTTTACACTGAACACAGAAAAAAGTGATTTGCCCCCCAGCACACTGCAGCAAAAACAATACTTAAATCCTACATGATAATAGAGATTTAGAGGTATTAGTTACATACATTTGCAAATATATGAATAAGTGCCAGGCCAATCGTCAAGGCTCTTCTATACTCCCTTCATGCCTCTCCAAACAGCAAAAAAATATGGTAGTTGCTCAAATCAGCTTAATTGCATAACACAGGTGCTTGGGGATTTCTTACCTTATATATAATATCTTCGCCACCATTTATGGAGGACTTTTTGGAGGGGGCCAATATTATTTTAATTATATGAATTAAATATTATATTTTATATTTTACATGTGATTTGATTGGATATTCTGTATAAGAGTGCCCCAGCAACAAGCCCTTCTTTTTTCTTGTCTTGCTTTTATAATTATACATTTAACAATCACATATGGGTGTGGTGTTCAGGCATCCACATACTTTTGGCCATGTAGTATATGCATCAATGCAATGTCTTCTTCACAGCTTACAAGTCAACATTTTAAACATGTTCACACACACCATAGCATATAAGAAGAAACCAAAGATTTCAAAGACATTCTTCAATCTTAGGGGTATATTTAATAAAGTATATTATACTTAAAGCTATCTAGCTGTTTCTAGAAGATAGGTAGAATCTGATCGGTTGCTATGAGCAACATCTCCACTTCAAAAAAACTTTAGTAAATATTCCCCTCAGTGACAAGTGTACTCGTATTAAAATATTTATCTCTTCTTCAAAACTTAATTCGCCTCTTAAAATATTATTTTTATGGAGGAATATATCTTCATGAGTCTTAACTATTTACACTTCCATGAGATTTACACTTACATGAGATAGATAGATAGATAGATAGATAGATAGATAGAGTGATAGATTAATATGAGTTCCTACTACATACAGTATGGTGTCTCATAATATGCTAATAGAGTACTTTATTTACTTCTCTTATCACTTCTATAATCTGCTCTGTCCATGAACACCTAATCACTTATCTCTACAGCTCACTGCTCCATCCCATCATGCTTTCAATTATCCTGTGTTTCTGAGCCTTAGACCACAGGAACAATTGCTTCTCTTATAAATAGATATATGTTCGGACCCCAATGTTTTGGTTTTGGGAAAATCACCCTCAAGTATTTTTTTTTTCTGTTTTGGTTTTGGATTTCTTTAAAATTGATCAAAAAACAGAAAAAAATCATGTAATATGGACCTGTTTACATGCAATCCAAACCCTGAGATTTTGTTTCGAACTTAGAGCAGACTCAAGCCTCGAGTTGGTTCTACTCGGAACCCCAAAAATGATCAGATTCGGGACTTGATGCTGCTCAGCACCCCAAAGTTCGGGTGTGTTCAGTTTTCAGCTGAACCAAACCGCACAATATTATAAAGCATAATACAGTCCAATAGTCAGTACTATTGCCAATGTGGTTTCAGAGCATGACACAAGCTGGTGCTACATACTGACAAAGTGTTTCATTCTTGTCAGAGCTCATCATTGTAGGAAGTGGTTGGAATAAAATGTTTATTTTTTAAAATGTGTACAAATTATTACTGCTAATCTATTTAGACATTACCGAACAGTCAAATTCCAGTTATATGCAGTATCTTATCCTAATAGAGATAACTGGGAAAGCTAAGACATTGTATTGTATTCCTTCCTGTATTGTCAATTAAAAAATGAAATAAAATAAAATACAAAAATACTAGGGAAAGACGCACTTCTACTTTTAGTTAAAAAGTAAAACATACAATAAAACTAGAGCTATCTGTGTTAACTTATCTGGCAAAGAGAGAATAAACTCCATTACTGCTTATCAACCATAGAAAATTACTTGCAATATTTAATTATGGTGCCAGGCCTTCTCTATGTGATAAAAAAAATTCTTAAAAAACAGATTGAATGTTTGCAACATTCAATTCTGTCCGCAGGTTCATGCAAATATTTTAATACCTAAATTAAAATCTAACGTGGAGAGCCTTGATTTTTACTTGCGGTTGCCTTCTGTCTGAGGTAATTGATTTCTGATCTGTTGCCCACACAGCAAGAACCCTATCTTTTTACTGGCTCACTGATAAAAACAGAATTGTATGAGTTTAAATAATAAAACACTTGATTGGCAAACACTTCACTATTTAGAGTTAGCAAAGAAATGAAACCTGAAATCAATTGCGAAGTTAGAGAAAGCAGCCAAGCTTCTCGGGTTAGCACTTTTAGATCTTAATAAGGCAGACAGTTTTACTGTTACATATATTCCACAACTACAGTATGTTTTCTGGCAGCTTGTAAAGGAATACCTTTTACTAAGTAAATACATTGCTGGGACTGTGGAAGAAATCAAGGTCCAGAGGCTTCTATAAAGTGAAAATGAACCAGAACCACATTTATTTAGAAATCAGTTACTGTATGCATCTCAAGCACACAAACTAGCGCTGATTAACCATGCGAGCTGAGGAGTAGTCTTTATATTTATAGTATGAAATAGTGAAAAAAAGCTTTAATGTTTTGTACATTCATAACATAATGTTATTTTGCTACTATTAGTATACATACTGAAGCATTTTCTCTGTTTTCTAAGCATGTGATTGCATGTCTAGTTAAGCACCCTCCCTTAGGCAATGACATCATTTCATATCTTATATAGAAAATTCATTGGTCTGTTTGTTTGCCTGTCCGGTTATGCATTTGGACACCCCTGCACCAATTGGGATGAAACCAATGCGAGGTGGTCCATTTGGATCCTGGCCAGGTTTTAGAGGGGTTAGGGTCCTGGTCGGACCTCCCGGTGGTGTACGCTGGGCAGAACTTTGACCAGGGGACCCTGGTCTGAGCCTTCCACTGGATGGATTTGGACGAAAACTCACAGAGTGGTAACATTGGATCCCAGAAGACATACTAGGCAGTTAAAGTGCTGGTTTTATCTCCCATTGGTGTACACTGGGCAAAACTTTGACCCAGGGAGTCTGTACTTGGCCTTCCATTGGATGGATTTGGATGAAAACTTCACAGAGGGGTGGCAATTGGTCTGGGATGCCTAACTTAATAACTTGAAAATTTAAACCTGAGCAACGACAAGTACTTCATTGGTCTGTTTGTTTGCCTGTTCAGTTGGATCCTGTCTAGGTTTCAGGGGGGTTAGGGTCCCAGTCAGTCCCCTAGTTGGTGTACTCTGGGGAGAACTTTGACCAGTTGGAGCCTGTTCTGGGCCTTCCACTGGATGGATTTGGATGGAAACTTCATAGAGGGGTGGCAATTGGTCTGAGATGCCTAACTTAATAACTTGAAGATTTAAACCTGGGCAACACCTGGTACTTCAGCTAGTAGAAACTAAGTACACATGTTATCAACACTCTTACACCTGCTTCCTCATACATTGTTGCCCTTCTTATACTCTTTATAAGTGACATTTCCTTTTAACTATGAAAATATTGCTAAAGAATACTTCTAGATTTCCATTTTTGAGATTTTTCTGTTCTAGGTCATCATTAATGTTAATACTCATGAGAACATCCACAAATATATCACTCTATGTAGCATACATTTGTTTCTTTGCATGGGATTAAGTGATCAGTTATTATATATTATGAGATTGGGACATTACACTGTATTATAGACATATCAATAAATACATTAGTTATCTAATAAAACAAATATAAATATACCTTAAAATAGATGTGTCCTGAGAGCTCAAAGCTAAAAAGACAAACAAACTTGATGATTCATCTTGTTGCAATTTTTGTTCTTCTTTTCTAATGTGTTCATTATGCTCAAATATGTAATATACAGTATGTAATATATGGGATTGACACCATTCCATTATAATTAGGGCACATACTCCTCTTTTAGTGACAACAAAAGTTAAGCGATCAAAGTTTCATTGTTAACCTTTTCCAGTATTCTTTATAATTCTACCATTATGAAGAATATTATGATGTCTAATTTCAGGGCATATACATTATAATCTATATAGCAACTTCCTGAACTGACTGTAGGAAACCATATGTAAGCTTTTCCTCTACAAAAATAATATATCTCTTACTGCTTAATGTGTCACACAAAGAAAAGGAAACTATATAGTATAAATGAGCGGTTCGGTTTTGCTGAAAACCAAATACTTCAAAACGTTGGGGCTTTGAGTAAAACCGAGTCCCAGCTCAGGTCTTCCCGCAAGTCAGATCTCAGATTTAAAAACTGGATCTTGCGTGTTTTTGATTGCATGTCTCAGTCCTTCCCTCATGATTACAAATGCCAAAATTGGTCAAAATTTACTGGAAATTAATAATGTTAATAATGCTATAGGAACAAAACCAGGTCCAATTTACATGATTTTAGCTGTTTTTATAATTTTTTTGTAAATAAATCCAAATCCAAAACCAAACCAAAACATTTGATGGTGGTTTTGACAAAACCAAAACCAAAACACGGGGTTCCACGCACATGTCTACTATATAGTTGAGCTTAAATGTGCATGGCTCTGCACGCACTATTAAAGACTGGGGGTTGGCATATATCAATCAAAAAAATGTGGTCAAACCTTATTTTCAGAGTTTTATCTCAATACATATGGTTCAGAGATAACCACAGTGACTCGTCGGCACAGCAAGCCTCATAAACCTCTATAAGCCTGCAATGTGCCCACATGAAGCAAGCTCAGGAGAGTAACTTTACAGATCTTCTGTCATGTAGGCAACACCAGGTCATTTACCCAGAGGTGTAACTAGCGAAGTGCGAGCTGTGCCATCGCAGAGAGTGCAGGGCTCTGTGGGTGGCCACTTGCTGACCCACTGCTTCTGGCTAGGAGTGTGCCTGGTACAGCACCCTCCAGGATCACTGCTGCAGTACGGCCTGGAGCGTCTTCTGCACCCTTCTGTCTGAACAGATGATTGGAGCGTTGCTCCGGTCAATGCTGCATAAAGTTATAGGCTACAATAAATTGAAAATTACCGGAGTTTGATTTATTTAGAAATCATGTATATATACATTATTCAAACTAGCATGTATTATCTGTGAGATAGGATACACGGGTATTTAATATGTAAAGAAATGACCCCCAATCCAAAAGTTTCTATGTATTACAAATTTAAAATCAGGATGTTGATACACATCATAACCCACATCCAAAAATATGTTGAAAACATTTTATTAATATTATATATTTTGCATGGAAGCTTTATGACACTATGTTAAACCTTAATATTTTTTGGATGGTGATCTTTTTTTCTTGTTTTCATTATTTTGTAGTATCGCCTGATTGGGCAAAATTATCGTCCTTGTGCACCTGTTTTATTGTTTTTGTGAGTAAATGACTTGGCTATATTTACAGAGTTAAACCAGTAAGGAGGATATGGGACACTTCATTGAAGCTTTACAATTCCTCTGCTTCTCTGTAAACAGCCAAATAAAACCTTCATATTACAATCTATTGTTCAGTTTGTATGTGTTATATCTACTTGTATATTTGGTGTACAGTTTTTATAGTTTGATAATATTTTTCTATGTACTGTATTTTGTGAATAAAAACAATTTTAGGAATGAAATATGCAGATATCCTGCTTTGCATATAAGCATTTGGACGACAGGCAAGTTAAATACTAACATTTGGACAGTTGCCTGGAGTGCTAAGTAAGTTTTGGAAAATCGTTTTTATTCAGCATTCAGCTGAAACGATTCATGTGGAACTAACAGACATTTCTATACTGTTACACAGTGCTTTTGCTAAAATGTGAGTTGTAATTGCTCATTTTCACATCACCCTTCAATTAAGCATCAATAAACCATGATCACATATGGCACAGTGAGATGACATCACACGGTGTTGCGTTCCAAGGGTATCTGGGTCAATATAATAATAAAGAGCGATAACACGGACGACTAACTGATAGTTTAAAATTGTCATCTACGGAAAATTGTCACCTGTCAAATTGCTTCGCTCAATTTCAGAACTGCTTTGTTGACAGAAACTGTTTCAACCACATTATGACTAAAAATTAAATTACTGTACATGACTGAGGTTTGAATATTAAGAATGCTTTTCCCACACACTTGTAATATATTGTTAGCAGTGCACAAAACAATTACCTTTTTAAATTAAATTAATTTCATTTTCAGTGGGTTTTTGTTTGTTTGTAAGGATGTACTTTAGAAACGTACTCTGCAGTATGTTGCCAGCATGGTAAACCTAATGGCTTTTTTTTCCTTACCAGTAGGTGGTTTTTAGAAATATTATTCTTTTATAGTAGAATCATTTTCTTTTTTTCATGCTTATTTCTAAAATCTGTGCATGCCTTAAGACAACGAATGTGTCATTGTTTTTCTTTTCATCATTGTTTTATAGTTTCATGATATTCAAAGAGAAAGTAGGTGACATACTTTAAATAATTAATACCTTTGTTATGTGTTGCGGATGCTGGATGAAATATTATGAACATAGGAGGGAGGATTAGTTTGGTTCTGAGTAATATGGATTCAGTAGTGCACACAGAAGGGGGGGAAGGTTCCACTTGAGATCAGTGTTTGTTTGTTTGTGTAAATGTATTGAGCACCGTAATACTGTATATCAGGGGTTCCCAACCACGGTCCTCAAGGCACACTAACAGTCCAGATTTTAAGGATAGCTATACTTGAGCACTGGTGACTTAATTAGTACCTCAGTTATTTTGATTTAACCATCTGTGCTTAAGCATGGATATCACTAAAACCAGGACTGTTAGTGTACCTTGAGGACCGAGGTTGGGAATCACTGCTGTATATATTTTACTACTTTCTGACTCTATAGTACTTGTAATTTAGAATAAAACATTTTGAGTACAATACTCCATGGCTGACTTATTGCACAAAGTATTTTTTTGTCCAGCATTTAGAAACCCCCATCTAGAAATCCTGCATTAGTCCCTGAGAGCTTCTAGGAATTTCAAAAACATATTATTGAAATGCGTGTGATGTCTGCTGACATAATGTCAGGTAATGTTGCAGGGAACTGTCGTGATTTCTGTAGCAGTACGTTGAACACTGGCTGTTATATACCGGGTCCGGTAGTGGGTGGGGAATCCCCAGCACCCGCTGCTGGTGTCCTCTCTTCCGGCTCCCGGCGGTCAGCAGCAGCATGCAGGTGGGCACGGCTCCCATAGGGACCTGCACGCCGCTCTGTATTAAATTTAAAGTGCCTAGTTCACCAAATAGGTGACGTCACAGAAGGCACCAGATTCAAGCTCTTCTTATTTAAGGAAGTCCCTGGGATCACCCCTGTGCCAGAGTATAGGCTCCCAAACCTTGCTCCAGCGTTCCTGTGTGTGACTTCATTGCTCGTTCCTCACCTTGGCTTTGTCCGTGACCTGATTTCGTCTGATCCCTGGTACTGCACTTGGTTCTGACCTTGGCTATCCTCCGTGACCTGCATGCGTATGCTCCCTGGTACCATCTTGTCCGTTTGGTTCTGACCCAGCCTGTCGACTACGCTGAACGTCTTCATCCTTCTCCGCTCCAGCCAGAGCTCACAAGCACCTGTATAGGGGAACCTAGTCTGAGGGCCGCGACCTGCCTGTTGGACGCAGCTACTGTAAGTCCATACCGTACCTCCTTGCAGGGGTCCCTAGTGAACCCCGCTGGTATGTTAGACTCCGCGCCTCAGTAATACCCACCCGAGAGTTGCGACAATTTCCATGCATTTGAATGTGTTCTGACTACCATGCTGTATTCATTTTTATCCCCTTCTCATAACAAGCAATAACAAAACTTATTTCAGAAGATGAGTGTGTGGATTGTGTGTGAGGCAGCGACTTGCCCACTCATATGATTTTCTTGTGGTGGAGGTTCCATGTGACAGACACAGTGCCATGACGTAATCAGTATTGTTGGGCCGGCGGTTCAAATCCCGACAGCGGCAGCCTGGCAGGGGTGAAAATCCTGATCGTCAAAAGGTAAGTATTCACTAACCCTATTCTACCCCCTAACCCTAACCCCATTAGGGGTGCCTAACCCTAACCTCCCTCCCAAGTGCCTAACCCTAATCCCCCCCATAGTGCCTAAATCTAACCCCCACTTCCTCGCAGCCTAAAACTAAGTCCCCGGGGGGGTGGGGTGCCCAACCATAACCTCCCCCCGGGGGTGCCTAACCCTAACCCCCCAGTCCCCTAGCCTAAACCTAACCTCCCGAGGGGGTGCCTAACCCTAACACCCCACCTAGAGCCCCTAACCCTCCCCCTCCCACGGCTGTCCGCGCCCGGTGCCCGGCTTACCTTCAATCAGGCTCGTGGCATAGGTGTAATGACAGGTGTCAGGATTTCGATGCCGGTCATCAGTGCCGTGCCGGGATTAGACAGTCGGGAAGCAGGCGGTCGGGATTACGTCCGTCGGCTTCCCGACTGCTTCCCGCCATGACATGAGTAGAGAAATGGAGACAAATGGAAAGGTGAATCTGAGAAATAGATTGCTTACACAGCCCATGGAAGTGACATTACTCCTATAACAGATGCTGAATGGTAGTGGTGTCGAGTACACCTCTAGATGATAAAAAATGTATATGCAGTATATACATACTTACCTACATTCTGGCAGCCCCCTTCACCAGGTACAAAATGCTTTGGTCCTGGACTTCCCACTTAATTTATGATTGCAGTCACCTGTGTTGAACTAGTTAATTGATGAGAAAGGTGTTTCAACACAGGTGAGGGCAATCCTAAATCAAGTGGGAAGTCCAAGAGCAGAGCATTTTGTACCTGATAGAACGGGTCATGTTGGAGGGTATAAGGTCGGTGCAGCAAGGGGTGTGGGGGCTACTGAAGTGGGTGGTGCGTGGGTGCAATCACGTCATCACGGCCCAGCATCTTTGCTTTATGATGCTGATATTACCAGCAATATAAAGCAGGGGATGGGGCTACAATGATGCGATTCAGCGCAAATCGCGTAATTACACCCCATACCGATATTACCAGCAATATAAAGCAGGGGATGGGGCTACAATGACTTTTGCGTACGGCTGCTGGGGTGTTGGCGGCCATTCTGTGGGACTTGCTTACTCCTGCTGGGGGGCCGAGAGCGGCACCCGATTTTTGGGAGGCTCTCAGCAGTCCCGGGAGAGTAGGCATGCATAAGTATATACTTTAATATTTTTTTTGCAGGTGTAGTATATATGCCCATCCTGAAAACAAAAATGAATTTGTTACTAAGAATAGACACAGCTGAAACTATTATTAATAGTTTTCCACTGCCTTAGATATTTTAGTGAATCCAGAGATATACCTACAGTAATATTGCACATACTGGTGTCAAGGGAGCAAAATGTAGTATCAGAAGTATAGTCCTGTACTTTATGAAATAATCTTCTAATATATACAGTAGGCAATCCCACATATAGGGGCCCATTTATAGTTTTCTGCACCTTCAAGTTTAATGAACCCCATTATAGGTGTAATTCCTGTATTTGTGCTCTTACAGCCATTATTCTGCAGTTTATGTACTTTAATTTGTGTTTGCTGTGACAGCCTTTTGTTTAAAACGGGTTGGGTATAGGAGACCTGCAGTCGGGATGCTGGCTATCAAAATGCACACAGTGGCATCCATATGCTCAGTATACCGTCAGGGGCTCCAGAAGTGTGCTAACCATCCCCCCTTCATCCCCTAACATTAAAAACGCTCTGTTCCTGCATCCGTACCCTAACCCCCACCACAGCGTAACTCTAACCCTCCCTGTTAGTGCCTAAACCTAACCCCCTCACACACCTTAACCCTCCCCATTAGTGCCAAAACCTAACCCTCCCCCCTTGGTGCCTGAACCAAACCCTCCCCCCTTAGTGCGTAATCCTTACCTCCCTCCAGTGGTGCGTAAACCTAAACCCCCCTGTCCGCAGCCTAACCCTAACCCCCCTCCACAGCCTAATCCAAACCCTCCATGGTGCCTAAACTCCCCCCTGTGGCTAACAGCTAACCTGGCACACTATACGGCTGTCGTGAGTCCAGCGTCGGTATCTCCACCTGTGGGTCGGGATTCCGGCGCCAGTGTTCTGTCCGCAGGTTGGGATTCTGGGGCTGGGATATCAAAAGCCGGCATCCCGTGCGGAGGTATCATAACTATTTCCCATTTAAAACAACTGTGTTTGTCTCACTCTGTACTGCTGCTGCAGCCTTCTGTGCTTTATATGTGGCCAAGATGGCATCTCAGTGCTGCTGTAGCATTTGTATCAAACTTCACAAAGTGCTTGTCACAAACTCACGGGTGGATAGTGGATGCAACCCATATCTGGGTATTGGCGTGACCTATTTCTGAGGCGAGAAGTCTAATGTGCTGGCGGTATTCACCAGGGACCCTCGCAAGAAGGTATGGACTTTGCTGCGTCCGACACACAGGTCCCGGCCCTCAGAATAGGTTCCCCTATACATTTGCTGGTGAACTCTGGATGGAGCGTAGAGACTTTCAGCATAGTCGACAGGCCGGGTCAGAACCAAACGGACAAGATGGTATCGGGGAGCAGGTGTATGCAAGTCACAGAGAACAGTCAAGGTCAGAACCAGATCTCAAATGCAGTACCACTGGTCAGACTAAATCAGAGTCATGAACAAAGCCAGAGTTAGGGCTGTGAGTGTGCTTATCCCTCATTGAAACCCATAAACTAAAGGGCTTCTCTGCGCTTTTTTGCATAGTAATCTGTGGTCGAAGTGGGGCGGTATACGGCAGTATGACATACCGCCACTTCCCGGCCCCACTTCATTTTAGCCACAGAAGAGATAGTACCATTGCTGGGATCCAGTATGGGATCCCAGTTCTGGAACAGCGGCAGCAATTTGTAGAAAAGTGTTCCGCAGGGGACACGTCTCGATTGGCGGAGACGCTAGCATGTAGCCGGTACATAGCATAAGGTCCCGGCTGCACTATAAAGTAAGCAGCATGCCACGCACTGGCCACCAGCCAATCGCGGGGCTCACTGACCGCCATCCAATAGCAGGGCTCGCTAGTCGCCAGCCAATTAGTAGCTGCCAAGTGGCAGCTTCTCATTGGCTCGCAGCGGTGCCATATTAAACTGCAGTGAGTGCACTACTGCAGCAACCAAGACGACTCGATGCTCCCGGCGGCTCCATTTCAGGCTTGCAGGTCCGAGGCAATTAGAGAGAGGGAAGGGTGTGAGAGAGGGTATAAAGAGGGGGAAGACAGATGGAAGCAGGCAGTTAGTATTGTAGGGAGTGAAAGAGAGAGGGAATCAGTTAGTGAGAAGAGCAGGGTGTGAGAGAGGGGAGCAGACAGGGAGAAGTGTTGGGGTGAGAAGTACAATGGGGTGATATGGAAGCAGGGGCTGAAGGGAGGGGGATTCAATCTCCATAACCCCATACTCCATATCTCCATACCCCCACCTCTAAATTCCCACTTCGAGCATTGCTATTAATTATAATGAAATAATGTGTTAAGCTTTCTCCATCTAATTGCTCGACAAAAATCTGTTTTAAGTTTACTAAATAGACCCCTTTGCACAATTTTTTTGCCCGTGATTGATTTTACTTTGCTCCTTTACCCATAATCTAACACTGCAGCCCTTTCACTTTCCTGCATCACCTCTGCCTGTCTGCTCCTGTCTCACTACTGTTCCATCTCTTCCACCTGCAAATCACTTTGACACTCTCTTGCCCCATCTGCCCCCCTCCACTTCCTCCTCCCCTCTTCTCTATCCTTCTGTCAATGTCAGTCCTTCTCCCTATTCCTCTTACCTACCCTTTCCCTCCAATCCCATCTCTTTCCTGCCACATTTATTTCCCCACTACATATCCGCCCTCCTCCCTTACACATTTATCTCCTCCCCTTACACATCTACCCAACTCCACCCTACACAACCCTGTCCTCCTTCCCCTGTACATATCTACCCTGCTTCCCCCTACACATATACTCTCCCCTCATCTAGACATCTGGAGGGAGGTACTCACTGGTTTGGACTTTATGGAATGACTGGAGGCACTCACTGGTCTGAAGGCGGGTCTCCTGCAATTAGCTCCACAGCTATGTGACAGCCGAGCACGTGAGGTCACTCCATATTCTCTAGGGGACTGAGGAGAATCAGTGTTTTTTTTTGTTGTTGGGGCAATTATTAAGTGTTTTATTTTTTTCTGTGCAGACCAATGTGTGTGCTATTTTTTTAACTTAAGGGGGCATGGCCACACCACCACTGGTTAGGTCATGCCCTTTTCCCCCGGACCCGGCGTTCCTCTCAGCGCCCCTGTGTAGAGCTGGTGAAAGTTTCAATGGTGCGACCGATGGCGTCTAACTACTCACAAAGCATGATTGCAGCATCTGTTGATGTGGACACTGACAGTGAGCTTCTCAGTCCTGCATATTTGGATGCACGGATGTACACCAGAGAAGGACATTGTAGTGGTATTAGCATAAAGTCGTAGATGCTACTGAAGCAAAAGAAGCAAGCAATGCTGCAACTGTGTCCAACTTAGAATCAGACCCTATAAGGAGTGATCTGCCCCCTTGACAGACCCTGCTCCCCATTAGTGCTGCTTCCATAAACTTCCCAGACTGGTTTTCCATCCCAATCCGCCCCTGCACTCATACACGTTAATTTTGTCAGAATCCAGTTAACCTACCAGTACGTTTCATATACTTTCATCTGCTTCATAGAAAAATGGTCCATTGCCTGCATCCTGTAGATGATGCACTCCATGGTCCCCGATCCACATTGCCATTGCATACCATTTTCCAAAAAAACACATGAGTACTTCTATATGTTAACAGTGCATATCTAAGCAATTAAACTTACAGTATATTTGATGAGAATTTTGTCATGGCAACCTAAAACCTGAACAAATGTTGATTATTGGCAATCCACAGGGAGGCAATCCACAAGGAGGCAATCTACAGGGAGAGAAGGCAATCCACAGGGAGATAAGGAAATATAACAATACATGTCATTCAGTTGCAAGTTAAAATGCATCTCATATAAAATACAATGATTGTAACTTTGTATGCATGTATTTTATGAATACCCCTAAATCTATATACCCTCTATATACCCAAAATGTCACTATTAAGTGCTACAAGTTGCATTAGAAATAATTGCTCTCCAATCCAATTGTGGTTCCAACGCACAAAAAGTTATATTGCAATAAAAAGAATGTTACACAGTTAATGTTAACACAATTAGCTCAAAAAGCAAGTAAATACAAAGGTACAAACTGATACATATGTGTGCGCACTGGCCCAGTATGCAGTATTTCAATCCAGAATCTGTGGTCACCGTCACCCAAGGATATGTATGAAATGACTGACTACTGCCCCAGCTCACAAGCCTATATTCAGTACAGGTTTCAGAGACAACAAAGGCACAGGATAACAGATGGTCATTGGTTCTTGCTTCAGGTCACTCCGTTCATTGGTTAGTTCATATGGTGTCATCAGAGGTATGGATCAACTTTCCAACTGCATCTTTGTGTAGGTTTCCCTCCAAAGAACTAATAAAAAAGACACTACATATAGAGATACATTCTAACCTATAATTCATATCTTGCGAACGCCTGCTGCGATCTCCTTGCCGATAGAACCGAAGATCTGCAAGTAAACAGGGGTTTAGAATGGTACCAAACATGACATGTCTAATAGTTCTATACTTTAAATACCATATACATACATTTCACAACATAATTATATGCTACTAAAACCTCTAATATCACGTTTAATGTCAAGGAACCTTTTTTTATAAATTATTGTATGTGTAAGTGTGAGAATATTGTGTAGTTTCGCTAGTTTGCATTGCACATATGTGTGGGTTCATGCGCACTTCAAAAGTGCCTGCGTATGTGTATGTATGTAAGTCTATGTGTGTGTGTTATGTAATTCAGTGTATTTGTGATGGATTCATATATATATTATCCATTTCTGACATACTTCAACAAGCTGCCCAAACTACAGTAATAGGTGTCACAACCAGCAAGGTTCACTTCCAAGTAGGGGGAGACCCCCAGCTGTTTGCCATTGCCACCCTGTCTGGTAGCTTGCGACAGGCTTTTCTCCACTTAATTAGAGTATAGGTGTCAGTTCCTATGAACCAAAACAGCACCGAACAAAACGACATACAATTGTTAATGATCTGCAGGTTCCTGTCAATGATTCCCAACCTTGCATTTAGACTGTGTTACATTTTTAATAATTTGTTACAGGCATATTGTATCAGTATTCGGAGAATCTCAAAACATATGCAAACACCCACAGACATAAACATTAAACCTGTTTTCCACACTAAACCTTGTAGTAATATAAATATATATTTGTGTGTATCGGAATTGCGCTGATGCAGAGTAGCATCCAAGCAATTCGTCATCAGACCATAGATGACAAAATTGTCAGATAATAATTGCAAGCGGTCATATCCAATTATCTGACTTCGACAATTTATATATATATATATATATATATATATATATATATAAAAAGGGGGCTAGCACTCCACAGTAACAACAAAATGCCCAGGTGCCATCAGAAGTATGTGGAAATACTTAATGTACAGGTAGCAAGGCAGAATTACACCAACTCAGGGAATGTTAGTTCAATGTTTCAGTCTCTTGGAATTTTATCAAGAACACAGTGAAGAAAGAACAAACACATACCTTTATACAAACACTGGGCCTGATTCAGACCCGGACGCAAGTGGCCGTTCGCTCGTCCGCCGTACGAGCGAAAAAATGTAAATTTAAGTGCTCGCTCGTATGTTCGCTCGTAGCTAACCTTCCGCCCCATATTCTCCCAACCCCTCCTCTAGCTTGCGACCGTTCAAAATAGCGACCGTTCGTCTCCTCTTTGGTTGCTTTGGACGCTCGCACAAGTCAATTCCGGAAGTGGGCCTGTCAGATTTCGATTACCTGCTCTTTCATTCTGCAAACATACTTGAATCATTTCATGCCAATCAATATATTAATTAGCTTAATTGCTCTTCACATGTTTTCAATCTTTTTTTTTTTCAATTTCAATAAACTTTATTCTTGTCAGTGTGTGTCATTTTTCCCGCAGAATACGTACGGTTTCACCAATGGTTTACTTTATCAAAATTACTTCTTTTTACGATGGATACTATTGTTTTCCTGTGTTTGTGATAGGCATATTTTAGTGTTTTAATTTGTTTATTTAAATTAGCTTACGCATGTCACTGCATGAAGCCTATCATAACTCACATTATATTTTTGAGCCTGTAGGACACATAACTCATACAATAACCAATAGAATGGTTCCTGTTAATTTACAAAGTACATTAGCCAATCAAATTTCTTCTATGGCCTTTATTAAAACTGTTTTGTGTGAAAAAAATCATTGCCATCATGAGAGCCTCCGCATTTACTAGGCGGGAGCTATTGGTCCTCACCAAGGTGATAGACCGGCGGGTTACAAGCCAGCCTCCAACCCATCACCAACCGCCTGAAGCATATGGCCTATGCGGAGGTTCGCCACCGCCTGCGCTCCTTCGGCTGTCACCGAAATTTTGGGCAATTAGAGCACAGGTGGTCGGATCTGCGCTGCCGCACGCCACACCTGCTGGCATGTTTGCGGATGCAGATAGAAGCAAGTAAGTGTTTTTTTTATTTTGTGGTCTTTTTTTGTGTCCCTACCTGCGTGTGCATGTTTCCAGTTGTTGTACTGTTTTTACATTTTTGGTGTGGTACATTTCTTCCCAAACCCCCCCCCCAAAAAAACCTAAACATTTTTCATCCATCATTTAGGGGCTGAGTGCAGACTCCGGCATAGACTTCGAAGGAGACGACGGGCTCGTCCCCTATCACCCACTCCCAGCCAAAACACCTCTTCCCAACCTTCCCCAAATTCCCCCTCCACCCCAGACTGGCCAGTACTTGAGGTCCCTCCCTCTCCCAATTTTCCAAACCCGCAAAATTCAACCTCCCCTACCCCCCCTCTCTTTTCTTCACCCTCCCCTCCCCCCCCTCTCTTTTTTTCACCCTCCTCCATGAGCCAAATCTCCCCTCCTTGTTTGGACCAGCACTGGCCCACCTCAGAGGAGGAGGATGTAGGGGCTCCAAGAGCTGGAATACAGATGGCCGGTATGTTTCCCTTTTAAACTATGGTTGTTTTTGCTTTTTTGGCTTTTTGGGTGATGTTGTCCTTTTGCCTGTGCATTTCTAAATGTTTCATTATTTTCAATTTTTGGTAAAATTTTTTGTTCTAGACAATGTCTTGGATGTTTACCACTGACACATATCAAAACACTCATACTTGTGTATTTCTTGTTTACCGTACCAACAAATGTATTTTTTTGGCGTACTTCGCCCTTTTTTGGTTTGGCTTTTTGTGTGTACATTTTTAAGTTTGTATTTCTCCCATCTTTGCATTTGCCAGTACTTTGTTTTTGTAAAATAAACTGTATCTTTGTTTAAACTATAGTTTTTTTTAAAACATCTAATATAAGGTGTCATTTTATTAATCCACACATTTTTTATTTCCCACAGAGGACCAGAGGCGGCTGCAATCAATGCAGGCAGGATTGCAAGCCTTGCGGGCACATCTAATTGCCATGCTTGTGGTCCTTGACCACATGTCGGCGGACCTTCGTCGTTAATTGTTTTTTTTGTTTTCACCCACAAATAATGTGTGTTCAATTAAAATTGCGTTGTATTTTAACAAGTCTCATTCCTTGTCTGTATATATTACATTGTTTAACCTTCCCTAAGTCGACTATTTGAGAATGTTTTTTAAAGTAAGGTAAATTAGATTTGAGAAAGCGCTAGTAAGTATGAAAGCTGGCACATTAAACACCTAACAATACCAATAGGTTTGTAGAAATACCAGCATTTTTTTTGCTACCTTTGGGTGGGTAATGTAAATATAAATTCAAACCTGCTTAGGCCTAGTTTAGAAGACATACTGTTTCACCATAATACCTTTGGTGTTTGTTTTTAGCCACAAAGCCTGTTAAAATACTTAACAATTTAAACCATTACAGGATTAGCCATTACGAAAATTTGTTTGTTTTGGCCCACGTTACACATGTTTGTAATTTACCAAGGAAAAGTCTTTTTAACGTCAAGCAAAAATTTATTACACACAAATAAGAAACCAAAAGTGAATTGTGACAACCAATTCACACAGTGAAAACACACTATCAGAAAAACCTACACCCAAAACAAAAAAAAACAACAACAATCAAGAACTGGTGGAAGAAGTAGCAGGCCAACATGAATCCACAAATGAGGCGAGGAATTAATTGTTCCCGAAGTTATATCCAATGTGGCCACATGAAGACAATTTTGTGGATCAGGTAGTAGGCATCGTTTTTCCGTGGAATTTAAGGGAATACAAGAAAAAACAATGGAAAAAAATTACAATTGCACATTACAATCTTAAATGTCTACATTGTGTCAATTAACTAAATTTTCAACAATAATTACCTAAAATATCTGGCCACCACATCATCGCGTATGGCCCCCCCCACATACTGACCTCCGAACAACCTTGGGGGGGCCATCCTCAGGCAAGGCCTCCTCTGGCTGCATTGGGACACCACTCCTTATGGCGATATTGTGAAATATCCCACACAGGACCACAATTTTAGAAACCATAGCCGGCAAATACATGAGTTCGCCACCAGAGCAGTGGAGGCTTCTGAATCAGCCTTTTAAAAGGCCGATACAGTGCTCCACCACCTGCCTGGTGGCTGTAAGTGTGGAATTAAACTCACTTTGTGGCCCTGGTGTGGGAGCCAAATAAGGAGTGAGCAGCCAGGGCGTGCAAGGGTAACCACTGTCTCCTGTGAAAAGACAAATACAACAATCAGGACCATTGTGTAACAAGCTTTGCATTGGTTTCAACTGAAGGTGTCAACTTATGCAGAAGCCATGCATCACCAGCTCGTAGGTTGTCTAATGTGGGCCAAATCCCTGATTGCCGGATGACGAAGGAATCATGTGCACTCCCGGGGAATTTGGCATTCAGGGACAGGATCTGGAGGGAGGCATCACATACCACCATTACATTCAGGGAATTAAAGTGTTTTTGGTTCCTATAAATAGCCTCCAGCCTTGCTGGAGGCTGAAGTGGTATGTTAGTGCCATCCACAACCCCTATGGTGTGTGGGAAGCCAGCTATTTGGTAAAAATTGACCTTCGCCACACTAAGGGAACCCATATCCAATGGCATATTAATAAAATGATGGAGGTGTTTGAAAATGGCCTCCATCACTGCCCTCAGGATCCTTGAAAAGGAGGATTGGGAGATTCCGGCAACTATTCCCACCGTGGTTTAAAAGGATCCTGAGGCACAGAAATGTAACACCGACATTAATTGCGTAAGTGGTAGTATTGCTGTAGGACTGTTAATTTGCCGTTCAAGATCACTCTCTATTAATGAGAGAGTGTCTAGGATGATTTGTGGAGGAAGACGGTATCGTCTTAAAACCTCATCATCAGGCATTCCAAAAAGGGTGACATGTGTTCTATATATCTGGGGCCTTGCACACCTACGAGGCCTATGCCCGGGACAAAGTTGAGGTTGGTCGGGTTCTGGAACCATGGCCAAGATAATACGACCAACATCAACCTGAAATGGTAAGCCAGGTAGTTATTTTCCAAAAATGTGAAAATAAAAATATACTTATCTTTTTTAAGAAATCCAAAGATGCTTACAGGCCAGGGTCTTGTCATGAGTAGAACAACCTACATTTCAACAGTTGAAAATATATTTAGTTATTATTGGGCAAACTTGGATTGTGATCACATTTTTTAGGCCTAAAAAAAAGAGAAGGGAGCACACATTAGTTTGGGAAAACACACGCTACATTTAGTGGTCAAACATGATTTTACACTGAAATAATAAAAACACATTAGTGCGCAAAATAGTACGCATTTTTTACAGTTAAAACAAGACACATGAGTTCGTTAAATATTACGCTACTTTTACAGTTCAATAAGGAGACATTAGTGCGCTAAATAGTACGCATTTTTTACAGTTAAAACAAGACACATGAGTTCGTTAAATATTACGCTACTTTTACAGTTCAATAAGGAGACATTAGTGTGCTAAATAGTACGTTCAGTTAAAAATAAAAACAACTCAAACAATATTTCGCAAAAGAGTACGCTATATTTAGTGGGAAGACATGATTGGTCCTCCAACCCAAAAAAAAACACTTAGCGAAACATAGGCGATGACCAACACATCGAAATTGTAACTTCATGAAAATAAAAACACTTACCAAAAACAGACAAATAGCCCAAAGTCCAAAAATGTCAAGGGGGCAAGGCCAAAATAACTGTAAAAAAAAACAAAAAAAACAAAACATAAGGACTAACATTTTTTAAATATTTACTATTATTGTTTATGGTGGTTTGGAAAAAGACTTACTCAAAAACTCCAAAATAAATAGGTAAACAATAAAAAAAAGCGAACGTAAAAAAATAAGTATGAAAAATAAAAAAAAATCACAATCGAAAACTCCAAACTCCGCACTACAAAAACTGCACACAAACACCTCCTCCGTCAAACCTCCAACATTCCTCACCCGCCACCTCGACTCGAGTCACACCAAGCCATAAATAGTCTATTTTCCCGCTCAAATTACGGACGGACAATAGGAGCGCACAATCAATGATGCGGCCGAATAATGCTGATGCATATATAAAAACGTCACTGAAAACCCCAATCGGTCTGCTGTAGTGAGACCTGAAACTCCAAAATGGCTACAGAGCAGCAAAGCACTGGCCAAGAGGTGCCAGGTAAGTATTTGTATTTTTGGCCCTAAAGGATTTTGTAGAACCAACATTTTAGGCACATTTTACATTAAAAATTTTATTTCCAAAAACCAAAAAGGTGTTGAGGATGTTTTGGAAGAGGCTGCTGGCCCTAGCAGGCCAAGAAAAGCCACCAAAAAAAAACACCAGCCACAATTCACAAGAACGGAGATGGAGGTTTTGGTCCAAATGTGCGTTGACACCCTGCCCCAGGCAGCAAGGAATATGGGTGCAAGCCAGAAATGGAAAATGTGGGATGACATAGCCAGTGCTCTCAATAGGGTTGGTGAGTTTGAACGAGCAACCCAGTTCGTCAAACGCCAGTACATACAAACTACATTTTAATAAAAAGTGTTTACAGGTCCAAATACTGCAGGAATAATGCCAACTTTTTAACCCAGAGATGGAGCGATTTCAAATTTTGGCTGAAGCAAAAACTGGCTGATAGGGCTAGGCATGCAGGGAGGACAGGTGGGGGTCCCACCCCTGTGGCACTGGAGCTCACTGATTTGGAGGAGATGGCACAGGGGTGTGTGCAGGATGAGGAGGTGTTTGGCGTGTCGAACATGGATACCGACATGCCCGACTTTGCGGCTCCTCATGTTGCCTCAGGTAAATGTAGTAATGTTAATAACTCCGAAATGTGTTTTGGACAATATCTAGATTATAATGTTATTGTTTTCTCTTTTTTTTCACAGAGACACAGACGGATGAGTCTGCTCCAGAGGCAGTGGCAAACGCAGGATTTCTAGAGGGGGGTTTCCAAATGCTTGATTTTAGAGCGAGTGTGGCCAGTCCATGAAGAGGGCACAATTAGCACTTAACCAGCTTTAATATGCATCATACAAAGTGTATTGTGTGTCATAATTCCAGCATATACAGGACCAGTGATCACAGTAAGCCATTAAATACGGCAGTAGGGCCATCCTGTCTGAGCTGAATGTTTTTATCTCAGATGTGGTCTCCATTCCAGAGCACTGGAGCAAGTCTGGGGGAGCAGCAGAAGAACCTAGCACTGCCCTGGACATATATGTAGATATTGGTTTCGTCATGCACTGGATAGTGTATTATTATATGGTATTAATAATTAACCCTATTGATGGTCTATAGCAGTGCACCCCTAACAGTGCATGTTTTCCAGTTGGTGCACAGGTGTATTTATTACTGGCTAACTAGAAATAATTAGCATCACCTGTGGATCTTTTAACACGTGTTAAAAGATCCACAGGTGGTGCTAATTATTTCATTTGTGATACTGAGAAGGACATGCAGCACTAGTAAAATGCTATTTTACTATTTCTATTGTGGTCATGGTGTGGGCTGGGGAGGGGGGTTTCCGGGCTACCGGAAACCCCCCTGCGTTTGCCTATGAGAGGGGAGCTTTGGCCGCAAAACTTCTGCTGGCTCTGCAGGGGAGGAACCAGTAGATCCGGCTGGGGACCCTGTGGAAGACAGTCCAGGGCAATCCCCCTCGCAGGCAGTGGCCCTCCTCACTGATCTCAATATTAAAACGGATCTGCACACTGAGATTCTGGTGAAGCTGGATGCCAGTCTGCAATGGGTGGTGCAGGCCCTGGAGCAAAGTGCTGCGGCCAACGTGACCATTGCTCAGGCCCTGGAGGCAAATACTGGGGCCAACATCCGGATTGCAAATGCCCTGGAGCAGCTCGTTCACCAAGCAGATATTGAAGCCGGCCTCCCTTCCTGCCGGAACATCAGGATCCTCCACCTCTGGCACAACAACAGCCATCCCTCCAAATGTGCCTAGCCCTATGCCTAGTCCAGAGGCCCCAACATCTGCCTCTGGACCGGCCAGCCGAAGGACCTCCCGGACCTGTTCAGGCTCCCTCCCTACCCCGGCCAAACGGGCCAAAAGGCGATGACAGCACTGGCTAAATTTCCCACATTCCTTCTGTGTTTGCCCCATATTCCTTAATGGCCAAAACCTCCCTCTCCCTTCTTGTGAATTGTTTTTAAATTTTGTTTGTTTGTTTGTGGTTTGAAAATGCCACATTTTTTGTTTGTGCATTTCTATAATTTTTTTTTTTTTTTTAGAGTAATCCATATATTATTTTTGAAAAAAAACACTTAAAAAAAATTGTGTATCAAAATAAAAATAATTTGAAAAACTGAAAAAATCTATTGTTAATTCATTCAAAAACTGGTTAAAAGGTAATCCCACTAACAAAATTACAAACAATACAACGGAAATGTAAACATTATTTTTTTTTTAAAAAAAACAAGGGTTAAAAACCATGGAGGAGTTTTAATTAACACTTATCTAAAAAAAAAGGAAGATTGTTTTCTTGGCCCCTAAAAAATGAAGAAAAACAACAAACCTGCGTACAATATTGTTGCCCTAAAAAAAAAAAAAAAAGAAGATTGGCAAAAACACGCAAAGGTAAAATACATTTGTAAGCTAATTGATTGTCTAACCCAGAAATTAGCAGCTGAGTAGTTCACCTGCGTACGTTTTTTTGCTAGTAACAAATGGCTATTTGCTAAACACCTTACAAGCATTTTTGCAATTCTAAACTGATTGTTTTTGAGGCCTCAATTGATCAATCGGGAAACCATCGATGAGCCGCGGGAGGAACGAAGAGACTATCGTCATTGTGGTAGAGAATACCAGACCACAAGCTATGCGAGCAGTTTGAATGGAAAGTTGATCAAACAGTGACATAACACTTTTTCCGTTCACATTGGCCGTTCGCATCAGATAATGTATGTACGCACAAAAAACGCCTCGCCACGCCTGTGTTTTCCCATCTCCACCCCCGTCACCGCCCCAAAATGGACAGTTCTGTCAATCACATTTGACATGTCACTTCCTGTTCGCTATTCGACAAACGACTGAAAAAATGATCGCAATCAGCCATACGCACATGAGCACTATTACACCGACGCATGCGTGGTTTGACAACATCGGACCGCTACGAGCGTACGGCCGCTTACGAGCGGCTCTGAATGAGGGCCATAGTGTTTGCTGCAGCCCAGTCCTTCCTCCACATACCGGCCGGTGCCACCCCACAGATGACATCATCAGTGTGCGACTCCTGGCGTGCATGATGATGTCAAACGTCGCCGGAGCTCAGCGCTCCTTGTTAACACCACCTGACCGGGTGTATTACACTCTGACTGGTGGGGGAAAGTGTATGGTCATAAGCAATAATTGCATATAATGTTCCTATACAAAGAAACACACAATACAAAAATGTGTAAATAAGGACCAGGTCCAAAATAATGCATTAAACACTAAAGAACAGAAAAGGGTGAATACCTAGAGAGAAAAAAGAAGGAAAAAAGTGAAGGGTATGTTGCTAAGCAACAAAAACAAAGCAGATAAAGACAGTGGAATAGATAAAAGATGTGTACAAGTGTAAAACATTACATACAAAACATGACGCAGAAAGCAATAATGTCACTGTTAATACACCAAACCGGTGTATAGAGAAATATGATATACACAAATGAGTGAACACACCTGCACCTATCTAAAACCAATGTTTAAAAACTGTCAAGGTGTCACTATGGAATGGTGATTCATATACAAGAAGAACTATAAATGGTGACATGGCTAAATGCCCAAAAAATAATAATCTAAGAACTGAGGGTCTCATTCAGAGCCGCTCGTAAGCAGCCGCTCGTTCATTCCGAGCGATGTTCGCACATCTGCGCATGCGTACGGCTTCTAATACGCATGCGCGAACCAGTCAGTGCGGCCGAAAATCGTGTGCTCGCTAAATAGCGAATGCCTGCTATTTTGAGTGACAGGAGGAGGCGTATGTGGGTGGTAACAGGGGAAGGTGCTTGAAAACGGGGAGTGGAGATCCAAACGCTGGCGTGCCTAAAGGTCAAAATGGTCGTTTTAAGGGTGTGCATAATTAATACAGCAGCATCATCGACCACGTCACTTGCTAATTTTATAGTCAGAACTGCTAGCAAGATTGCGGTAGGAAAAACCAACCACAAGAATAGCCAGCAGTTCAGACACCGTTCGATGTACTTGATTAATCTAGTAAATAGCGGACATGACGTATGATGCGAGCGGCCAGGGGGCATTTTTATCACAATTACGACCGCAAGTTTTGTTCGCTCGTTCAGACATAGAGGCGTGAACAGACCGCAAAGAGCGAACGGTTAATTTGAATAGCCACCCCCTTTTTCTGAACAAACGTGCGCAAATAGCGTCCAGCTCTGAATCAGACCCTGAGATGCTAAACCATGGTAGCAATGAAAATATCATAAATCATGCTGCAAGCATGATCGAAATAGCCCGCAAGAGTAAGAGAAACATCATAAATAATATAGAATGGCAAGGAACAATGTAATTGTACAATCTAATGTATGATGTGGTCCGATGGTTGCGGTAGCAATCGTTGGAGAGGTTATACTGCATCTGTAGGATACTGTGTTGTTCACTTACAACACCCGGTATTCTAAGGAGGTCTCCCATCCTTATACTGGATAGGCCAACAATGTATTGCTTCCGAGATCGGATGAAAATTGGGCACATCCATTGCTGTATGATTGTAAGTATATAAGGATAAAGGTATCACAGAGAGCCTGATCATCCAACAGAGGCATCCTGATAATCTGATGGCACTACCTGCTGGTCACGATGAAGTGGCTCAAAAGAATATCTATCTATCTATCTATCTATATATATATATTAGGGGTGAGCGGGTTCGGATTTCTGAAATCCGAACCCCCCCGTGCCCCCCCCGATCCGAGTCGTATCTGAGTCAGGCTCGACTTTTCCCGCCTGGCTCGGATCTGAAATCGAGGCAAAACTTCATCATCCTGCCTTCCGGATCTCGCGGGTTTTGGATTCTATAAAAGGTACCCGCGTCGGCACCATTTTCTCATTCGGCTGTGGACAGTGAAGAGGGAGGGTGGGAGTTAGGGCTGGCTGGGCTGTGTATTGTAGTGTGGTGCTGTGCTGTGCTGCGCTGTGCTGCTGTTGTCCATAGGGGCTGTGTCCACTCCTCCAAAGTCCATAGGGGCTGGTTGGGCTGTGTTGTGCAGTTTGTTGTCCATAGGGGCTGGCTGGGCTGTGTTGTGCAGTCAGTTGTCCATAGGGGCTGTGTCCACTCCAAAGTCCTGTGCAGTGTCCCAGTCCTAAAGGGGTGCTGTACTGTTGTACAGGGGGTGCTCTGTCCATCAGGGGTGCGCCCCCCAAGTGCAAAAAAATATATATGTTTTTCAATGTTTGTGAATTGTGTGTGCAGTAGCTGCACGTAACCGCACGTGCATCAACAAAGTACCGCCATGCGTGCGCCTGTGTCATAAGTAAAGGGCCGGCTGGCTCATCCATTAAAGGGTGCTGTAACCCCCAAAGTGCACTCCAAACAAAATAAAAAATAATTTTCTGTGTTTGTGAATTGTGTGCACTGTACGTGCATCCTCAAAGCAGCAGCGCCAAGCATGCGTCTATCCGTTAAAGGGTGGTGTAACCCCCAAAGTGCACTCCAACAAAAAAAAAACATTTTCTTCTGTGTTTGTGAATTGTCTGAACTGTACGTGCATCCTCAAAGCAGCAGCGGCAAACGTACGTCTGTCCGTTAAAGGGTGGTGTAACCCCCAAAGTGCACTCCAACAAAAATAAAACATTTTCTTCTGTGTTTGTGAATTGTCTGAACTGTATGTGCATCTTCAAAGCAGCAGTGCCAAGCGTGCGTCTGTCCGTTAAAGGGTCGTGTAACCCCCAAAGTGCACTCCAACAAAAATAAAACATTTTCTTCTGTGTTTGTGAATTGTGTGCACTGTACGTGCATCCTCAAAGCAGCAGCGCCAAGCGTGCGTCTGTCCGTTAAAGGGTGGTGTAACCCCCAAAGTGCACTCCAACAAAAATAAAACATTTTTTTTCTGTGTTTGTGAATTGTGTGAACTGTACGTGCATCCTCAAATCAGCAGCGCCAAGCATGCGTCTGTCCGTTAAAGGGTGGTGTAACCCCCAAAGTGCACTCCCACAAAAATAAAACATTTTCTTCTGTGTTTGTGAATTGTCTGCACTGTATGTGCATCCTCAAAGCAGCAGCGCCAAGCGTGCGTCTGTCCGTTAAAGGGTGGTGTAACCCCCAAAGTGCACTCCAACAAAAATAAAAAAATGTTTCTGTGTTTGTGAATTGTGTGCACTGTACGTGCATCCTCAAAGGAGCAGCACCAAGCGTGCACCTGTGTCCCATAAGTAAAGAGCCGGCTGGCTCATTTCATTTCTTGTGGTGTAACCCACAAAGTGCACTAGTCTTCAATAAAAATAAAAAATAATTTTCTGTGTTTGTGTGCATATGTAAAGGTGTAATAAGTAGGGGTAAGAACGTTAACCACCTAGGAACATTCTTCCTTTACGTCTCCTGCAGCGCGTTCAAAAAAAGTTACTGTCAAGTTCAGAAACTTTGGTTAAGACCGTAAGCAGTCCAAGGACACCTAAATCCCTTTGTCCTGTTGTATCCAAGCACCTGCAAACCACACCGTCAACTCCCTCCTCGTCAATTTCCTCCTTAGTCAGGATCGGAAGTAGTCCTGCAGGCCATGTCACTGGCATGACTGACTCTCCTATCCGGAATTCCTCCGGAGGATCCTGCATTGCTATGCCTACTGCTGCTGCTGCTGCTGGGAGTCGTACATCATCCCAGAGTTGAAGTAGGAACACCACTACTTTTACTAAACAATTGACCCTCCAACAGTCCATAGCGAGGAGGATGATGTACGACAGCAGTCATCCTGAAGCAAAACGTATAACTGAGGCCTTGACTGCTATGTTGGTGTTAGACGTGCATCCGGTATCCGCCATTAGTGCAGTGGGATTTAGACAATTGATGGAGTTAGTGTGTACCCGGTTCCAAATCCCGTCTCGATTCCACTTCACTAGGCAGGCGATACCGAAACTGTACAGAAACGTCAGAAAAAGTGTCCTCAGTGTATTGAAAAATGCAGTTGTACCCAATGTCCACTTAACCACGGACATGTGGACAAGTGGAACAGGGCAGACTAAGGACTATATGACTGTGACAGCCCACTGGGTAGATGTATCACCTTACGCAGCAACAACAGCAGCGTCACCAGTAGCAGCATCTCAGAAACGCTGGCTCGTTCCAAGGCAGGCTACGCTGTGTATCACCTGTTTCAGTAAGAGGCACACCGTCAACAACCTCTTAGAGAAACTGAGGGAAATCATCACCCAGTGGCTTACCCCACTTAGACTCTCCTGGGGATTTGTGATATCTGACAACGCCACCAATATTGTGCGGGCATTACATCTGGGCAAATTCCAGCACGTCCCATGTTTTGCTCACACAATAAATTTGGTGGTGCAGAATTTTCTGAAATGCGACAGGGGAATGCAGGAGACGCTTTGGGCGGCCCGAAAAATTTCTGCCCACTTTCGCCATTCAGAGACTGCATGCTGAAGACTGGAGCACCAGCAAACACTCTTGAACTTGCCCCACCATCACCTGAAGCAAGAGGTTGTGTCGCGGTGGAACTCAACCCTCTACATGCTTTGGAGGATGGAGGAGCAGCAAAAGGCCATTCAAACCTATACATCCATCTATGACATAGGCAAAGGAGGGGGTATGCACCTGACCCAAGCACAGTGTAGAATGATTTCAGTGTTGTGTAAGGTTCTCCAGCACCTTGGAACTTGCCACACGTGAAGTCAGTTCAGACACTGCCAGCTTGAGTCAGGTCATTCCCCTCATCAGGCTTTTGCAGAAGCAGCTGGAGAAAGTGAAGGAGGAGCTAAGGTTGAGCGATTCTGCTCAGCATGTGGGACTTGTGGATGAAGCCCTTCATTCACTTTGCCAGGATTCCAGGGTGGTCAATCTGTTGAAATCAGACCACTACATTTTGGCCACCGCGCTCGATCCTAGGTTTAAAGCCTATGTGGTGTCTCTCTTTCCAGCCAACACAAGCCTACAGAGGTGCAAAGACCTGCTGGTGAAAACACTGTCAGCTGAAACGGAACGTGACACATCAACAGCTCCTTCTTAATTTTTTCCCGCAACTGGGGCTGCCAGGAAACAACTTAGGTATCCTAAGCAACCCGCTGGTGGTGATACAGGGCAGGCAGGACCAAGTTTGGACATCTGGTCCGGACTGAAGGACCTGGCAACAATTTCTGACATGTCTACTGTCACTGCATATGATACTGTCACCATTGACAGAATGGTGGAGGATTACATCGGTGACAGCATCCAAGTAGGCATGTCAGACAGTCCGTACCTGTACTGGCAGGAAAAAGAGGCAATTTGGATGCCCCTGTACAAACTGGCTCTATTTTACCTGAGTTGCCCCCCCTGCAGTGTGTACTCCGAAAGAGTGTTTAGTGCAGCCGGGAACCTTGTCAGCAAAAGGCGTAGGAGGTTGCTTCCACAAAATGTGGAGAAGATGATGTTCATAAAAATTAATTATCAACTCTTCCAGGGAGACCAGCCAGCTTGTTTTGTGGGGGCCCAAATGAACCAATCATTTCAGCCACAGTTGTGTGGCAGACCCTGGCACTGAAATGATTGGTTTGTTAAAGTGTGCATGATCTGTTCATACAACATAAGGGTGGGTGGGAGGGCCCAAGGACAATTCCATCTTGCACCTCTTTTTTTTCTTTGCATTATGTACTGTTTGGGGCCTAGTTTTTCAAACTGCCATCCTGTCTGCCACTGCAGTGTCACTCCTAGATGGGTCACGTGTTCGTGCCGCCCACTCGTATCGCTTAGCATAGTCATCCAGCTACCTCGGTGCAACCTTTTGGACATAAAAACACTATTGTGAGGTGTGAGGTGTTCAGAATAGACTGGAAATGAGTGGAACTTAAGATTATTAAGGTTAATAATAGGATAGGAGCCGAAAAACCCACAAATTCTGTGATTTTAGCTGTTTTTATGCTTTTTTTCAAAAAAATACAGGTCCAAAACACAAAACCCAGAACCTAAAACACGGAAGGGTGGTTTTGGCAAAACCAATCCAGATCCAAAACACCAAGAAAGATCCAGATCCAAAACCTAAACACAAAACACGAAAAGTGGCCGGTGCACACCCTTAATATATATATATCAGTTTCCTGAGTGAAGAAGTCAACAGATCATGTTGACATTTACCATGTCAACACTGATGAAATATCGTCATGGTCAGAATGTCGCCAATGTGCTTATGTGCTAAGTCTACATCTAAGTCTCACTCTAATGCTAATGTGGACATCTTCACAATGTCAACTTTTCATATATCAATATTCTGTCCATGTTAACAATTTGCAGTTGTCAACATTTATGATGTTGACATTTTAACCATATCGACATCATACAGTAACTGTCGACATTCTGGTGTTAACATTATGAATGTCGACATTGTGAATGTCGATTTGATGACTGCACACTGTCACAGACCACTAAAAGGGAATAGTGATGCTAGCTAAGCTATACATGGATGCCTTGTAGGGGGCCACTAGGGAGAGAGGTCTATATTGTAAATTGGTCACCAGTAACTGGGTGGTTCTTTATTGTTCATACAGAATACTATATACACTGAATAAAGAGGAACAGGATCATATACTGTGCAGCCAACAATCAATAAGGTATATATTTTATTATTCACATACAGTAGTGTCTGTAATGTTTCCTAGTTATCATGCAATGAGTTCTGAATTGTACCATGAGGCATAATATGGTAATGATAATGGTGTCAATGGCAACTGTGCACAGGTGAACAGGATGCACTGTGCCAACTTTGCTTTGGATGCCAAAATACCTGTCATACCTCTAGAGACCTTGGTCAGGTAAGAGTAATAAGTGGGTTTCCCCATTTGCTGAATACTGTTATGCTACTTTATATAATATGAGTTCATGTCAAAAGTGAAGACCTTAGACTTGAACAGGAAAAACATTTGCCCACTAAGTCAATCCTGGTTCAGTGCAATGTCCTGCACAATCCATATGTTAGTCTTCATGTACTCCAGCCAGCTAGTAGCTTGTGGCTCCCAGGGTCATCATTGTATTTTTAATTATGTATACGTCAGAATTGCAGTCTATTTCCCTGAGTACTTGGACGTACCGTGCATTATGGTAATAATTCTAAGTTATGACTAAGTGTGCTCTTTTAAACCTTTTCACATATATACAAGGTCACTTCTGTATGAGTACAATGGCACTCATAGTGGATGTGTTTATGCTCATACTTGAAAATTAATGTTTAAATATGCCTGTCATGTCTGTGTGTTATAAAAATACGAGCCATCATTTTTCTTCTTTATGAATCTGTTTTATTCTGTTGCATGGGAAAAATGAGAAAACAATATAAACAGATGGATAATGGATTTATTCATGAGAGCTGCATTCATAAATGCTAGTGCAATCACACTATAATGTTAAACAAAAGCATAAGGGCAAGCGCTTTCTCTGTTTTATTCCACTAGCCGCCTCACTATTTGTATGATTTTCTTTTTAAGCACATTCACTACCAAACACTGAGAGTGGGACCTTGCTGATCATTTTGGGAAAGCAAAAAACCAAATACAGTAGTTATTGGTGGATTGACAGAACAAGGGTTGGAAACAAACACTTCATTTTGAGTTTTTTGTTTTGTTTTTATAGCCTTTACTGTTTTGTCATCTTGAGGATCTGATGTTATTGAATATTCTTTGTACTGCATAATTTGGCTAATGCTTATTTTTATAATTTGAGAGAATATAAACCAATGGAAGGCTTCACTTATTTAACCAATTGCCTGGCATGATCGCATTGTTTGCAACTACACCAGACTGTGCATTACCTGACATGGTCACAAGCAATGAGACCAGTCAGAAACGCCCACTAGGCAGCTTCTGGGAGATAATCTCCCAGCCCCTCTGAATACCTGCACCCTCCCCTAGTGTCTGCCATGCTGCTGATCACTGCTGATAGGGCAGCCTAGCAGTACTCCCCACCCGGTGGCTGCACAGAGGAGCAGCCAATGGGGAAATGTAAATGAATAGCACTCAGGCCCCCTGTGTATGTCTGGTGGCTGCAGAGAGGAGCAGCCACTGGGGAAATATAGATGAACAGCATTCAGGCCCGCTGTGTATACCCGGTGGCCGCAGAGAGGAGCAGCTGTCCGCAATGTCGCGATATCCCAAAAATCAATATATCACCGGTCAATATTTTATACAAATATCTATATTAATGTCATGTGATTCAAAGACATATACAGTATACAGGTGTGTCCACATATGCCTATCCTCCGTGCTATACAAGTCACGCTACTCAAAACACGTGAGAGACGTGTGCATCGGTAGCACAAGCATATTTTCGTGTGACTTTTTTCCTTCAATGTGTCTTATTCGCACAGTGATGCAATTAGGGTGCACAATAAGCCAGTTAAGTGGTTAAAGAGGAATTAGGACACTTTAGTACATGCCAATAGGTTACCTATTGCTTTTGCATTGAGTTTGCTATACTTTTCCCCTACTTTGTGACATTGTTCATTTTGACCCAATTTCTTTCTCTATCAGTACCTGTATATAATTCTACAGTATCTCTCAGCTGCTGGTAATTCTCTTTGACCACTCTGTGTTATTTGATATTATTGATGACTAACTTTTCTTAAAAAGGGGGAATGTATCAAGGCTCCTATAGAGTGGAGAAGTTGCCTATAGCAACCAATTAACTTTTAGCTCGCATTTATTAAGTAAATTCTGTAGAATGACAGGTAGAAACTGATTGGTTCCTAAGGGCAACTTCTCCACTTGTCAACTTCTCCACTCTATAGAAGGCTTGATACATTTCAACCAAACTCTAGTTCCCTAGTTCCTCAGGGACATACTGGTTCTAATAAGGGTGGGATGTATCACACATGGCAATTTGGATTCCATACATCCTGCCACTGATCACATAACGGCGGTATGAATGTACAATTTGTTTAAAATCGAAAGGCAGTTATTCCAAAAATAGGAGGAGGGGCAGCCCAAAACATATTCTTGCACCTGGGCCCACCATTCGCAAGTTCTGACACTGGTTCTGTGTCTGAGTGAACTGCACTCCAAAGAAGACATCTTTTTCAAGTTTAAAAATTACAACAAGACTAGGCTCTGGACTGAGCAGTGGCATCTTGGCGAGCTCTTCACTCGGGGGCCCCTGGGACCATCTAGTATTACCTGACACCCACAAATAAATGAAATGGAGATCCCCACAGGCCGGATCCACTCAAGGCAGCAAACGGGACCTGAGACCCAATCATCACCGCAGCTGTGCAGCTGCCCCTGCTGCCTACTCCCACCTAGCGCTGCCGGGGCCTTCACCAACCCTTTGCACCCCTGCGGGGGACATGGTGTATCTGAGGGATGACCCAGGAAACTGCGGACCTCACACTTCAGGGGGAGCGGAGGAGGGAGAACACCAGGCCTGGGTCACAGCCAATATCTTTCCGCATGCTCACTAACCTGCCATGAGAGACTGCCATCACAGCTGGCTTCCACTTTCTTCTGCCACTGGACCCTCCTGAGACTGCGATGGAGGGAAAGAATAGTCATACGGCCTTCATGCCACCCATACCTGCCTCCCTGCTCCATGGCCAATTCACCTACCCAGACACCAGCAGGCCCCTTTTGCCGCATTGGGCAGCAGTTATGGCGAGGCTCTACAGTGGGACAACGAACTGGCAGCTTGATTAATAGTTTGATATTGTTTTCTCACTCCCCCTTTTTATTTGCCCCTACTGTTATAATTGTGAACTTTAGCTGCTCTCCACTTGCAGAATACTAATTCAGAACTATCACTTATTTCTGCTTTAATTTGGTTATACTTTTGCTTGCCCTATGCCAAATAATAGTATGTATTGTGTGGTAGTATTTATGTTCAAGCACCATCACCATTCATGGGCATATGGATATTGGAACATATGAGATGAACTATCAATTACCACAATCATAGAAAAGAACATACACAGCTGTGGTCACCCACAGCTGTGGTCACCCACAGCTATGCGAGCGGCCAGGAGGCCGCTCCAATTTTAGGTAGGAGGGCCCGGATTCAGAGCGAGCGCTCTTGTCAGAGCGTCCGGCTCTGAATCAGGCCCTGTGTTCCTACAATCTGTTAAGTGCCTTGAGTCCTATTGGAGAAAGAGCGCTATATAAATAAAAGTATTATTATTATTATTATTATTCTCCTCGTCTTTTAATTTAATTTAGATATTTTAGAGGATGATTGTGTGTGTTTGAGAAGCAGTCTACAGTATATTACTGTGCTTACAGGGTGTATTGGACTCATCAGCTACACCCCCACACAGGGGCATATTAAGAGAGGAGGGGGCCCGTGTTCACTCCCTGTCCGGGGCCCCCTCCTCTCTCCCCAGCTGCTGTCAGCGAACTGACAGCAGCAGTAGACTCCGAGTCTACTTCGCATGTGCAGGTCACGAGAAAATGGCGTGGCAGCCATTTTTCCCATGATTTCCTACTGCGCATGCGCAAAATGCCAGGAAAATTGCTGCGGTGGCCATTTTGGGTGTTTTGTGTAGTGGTACTCTATGGGACTTCGGAAAGGTAATTATGAAAAAAAACCATGGGTGCAGGCTGTGCGGTGCGTGTCCCCCTGGGCTCAGGGGCCCATGTGCACAGGACCGTGCAAGGCTTCTAGGAACCCTAGGCAAAACTTCTGCCTGTGTCCCCCCCCCAGTACTCATTTAGCCCCTCAGGTGAATATATGTATACACACTATATATATATATATATATATATATATATATATGAATATAAATACCAATATTGCGCTAGTGACTGTCAATCGTCAGATGGTATAAATTATCTGATAGTCAAATAAGGCTGCTACAAAGAAAAAACACCTGGGGCATACTTGGGGACCCCCCTGGAGTCTGGTTCGCTAGTTTTGAACTTTGCCTCCCAACATTTTTTTTTCACCCCCAAATTCAAAGTGATTTTTTGGGGTGTTCTTAATAATTTTTTTTTTATTTTCTGCCTGGCGAAATGACGTCCGGCTCTTCGCCTCAAATTGAATATGGGCCTTAGAGTGTTTTGCGAGGTGATAAGGGTGAATTTTATATTCCTCCTATCGGGCCTGCTAAGAGACCTTTTTCAACCTGAGTTCACTGAAAATACAACTAATAACTTTCTTCCTTTTAGTACACAGTTTTGCTAAAAAACATAAAATCACATTTAAAACGTTTGTTTTTTTTCACCCAAAATTGCATGGTCGTTTTTCACCAAAGTGCGCAACTTATGAATTTTTTGGGGGGTAATTTATCATTAGGTGGGGGGTCCAAAGGGTTCTGAAAGAAATTCCCACATTTTTAGCCAAATATTGCATTTCTCCAGTTTTCTTTCGCCAATTGCGTTTTCACCTGTTTTTTGCGAAAATATTGCCTTTTTTCGGCAAAAAATGGCCGTTTTCGCCAATGGCGAAAATAAAACGTCAATTTTCGCCGCTAATTGAATACCGCCCTATATAGCAGTTGACCATCAAACAACTAATTTTGATGTAACCTGTAAATAACCTGCACAATGAAATCCATGCTAACCAGGATCAGTACAATTTTAAATGACCAGTAACAATGAGCATTAGAGAAGCATAGGTTCACTTTGCAGAATGGACACTTGGTTATGCAGCTAACAACTGACTTGCAGGCCACTTGAGTAACAGTCTTTGCTAAGCTGAAGTAACACAGTTCAACAACGGGACCACTTTGCAGGAAAGAGACTTGGTTATGCAACAGATAACTTTAACTGAGCACCCGCTGGCCATTTGAATAACAGTCTTTACTTTGCTTGAGCAATACAGTTCAATGGCAGGAAACAGCGTGCAGTAGAGAACCAAAAGTACACTTTGCATAAATTTTACAGGACAAAATAACACAGGAAGTGCCACAGCTGGCCACTTTTAACCAATTAATGAGCACCAATAGACAACAGTAGAAAGATATATACATTAGCTTAAGTGAGACAGTGAAATATTACACTCTATTAGTATAACCAGCATCAATGGCAATGCATTTTCAGGGTTTGTAATCACTGTTATAAAGGACAAAGCAGTCACTAACCCTGACTATTTTAAGCAGTTTAGTTAGATTTCTGTAAACCACAAGTGAGCCTTAAATAATGTTGCTAGGTGGGGGGAAATCAGACCTAGCCTCACACTGGGTAATAACTAAAATAAGGAGGAACCACTCTATAGAGATGACAGAACAGAGTCACCAGGGGAACAAGGGTTGGGTAACAGGGACAGCACCAGTGATCTCACCCCAAGTTGTGGCTTTTCAGACCCTTTCGATGTCCAGAGGAGTGCACCCTAGCTCCAAGCTTCCACTGATTACAAAAAAAAAATAGGCGGTAATGGAATACCGCTAGGAGAGCAAAGCAGGTAATAGGAAAAGACTTCCAGAGGGGGAAATAGGTCCACAGGTCAATTTCTCCAGCTCCGGTTTTCATGCAGACTCCCCGCAGCAATGGCTCCGGGTCACTTTCCCTGCAGCTGGACCTTAACGGTAGCGGTTCCTCTCCTGCACAGGGTCCTGTCAGCAGTAGAGGCGGGTCTTCCCTTCTGCCTTCCACCCAGGTGCAGGGCATCAGCAGCGACGGGTTCTTCAACAGGCGCCTCTCCAGCCGCGGTCTCAGCGGCACAACAGCCTTCTTAGATGGGTCCTCTTCCCCTCAGGCACTGCGGCCAGCAACTTCTCCTGGCCGCTGCCCATCTTCAGCTGTGCTCCACCCACAGGGGTCTTCTCTGGTCCGTGGACACTCCTCAAGGCAGCCGGCTACCAATGGGTTCATTCTCCGGGTCCTTCAGCACTCCCAGGGATTCCCGGCGGCTGTCCTCTGAGAATGGCGACTACTCACTCCAGACAGCAGGGGGCTCCTAGCAGGGTCCTCTCATTGCCAGCCAGCACCGCAGTGCTCACTCCATCCGGGTCTGTTCGGCAGCAGGTGAGTGGAAATCCGTAGTGGGTATTTAACAGGGGTCTTGGGTAGGTGGTAGAGATGGCTACTGAGTGAATGTCTCGACACAATGACTCGAATCATTTAGATGTTCAAATGATTCGAGTCACTGAAAGTTTCATGTGTGGAGACAGCCACCTCTCTAGCCTCTCTCTCAGACACAGAAGGAGCCACTACTGCCAATGCCCAGGGTGTGTGCACTGACTTGGGAGAGTCTATGCAGTAGGATGTTCATTCAGCATTGAGTGCGGGTCTGGTGGGGGGCGGAGCTAGCACTGACTCACTTCGAGTCGGTGGCTCCCCTGCTTGCTGCTGCTCTGCAGTATCTAAAAGAGCCGTGTCCCAAGACACCTTCCTCGAGACACTCCACTGAGCTGAGCCATGTCGCTCAACTCAGTACAATGAATCCCTCTGCCCATGACTAGTCACAATAATCCAAACAGCAATATATCCTATTTGTCCTCTCCTTGGTGCAGCAGGTACAATTCATCAGGTCCCAGCCAGCAATCCTCATTCTTGTCACACTTCACAGCCCCTGAGGAGTCTGCCCGGTCACTACTGATTCCCCAACATTTTTTAACCCTGCCTCTTCACACAATAGTCCGGCACTTTCAGTGGACAGTGTTGGCCCAGTAACCACCCATCCCATGGGTTTTCTGGCTGGCCACACAGGCTGCCAATCGGTGAGGGGAGCCTTTCCCGGGCTAAATGGGTGGCTGGCCAAATAACAAAATCTCCCCTGGGCTGCACATGCTCTGTGGGCACCAGGGTGATCAGGGCTCAACAAAAGTTCACCTTCCCCAAACAATAGGAGTCTATGGGGCTGAATGTATATACAGTACAAAATGTAAAAAAAAATTGTCTGGTGATGTGTGAGGGGTAATTACACCATATTTACTATTCCCCATCACATATGGGGGTATTACAAATATTTACCTTGTTTTGTGCTCTAGCAGTCCAGAGAGCTCAAACAACATACTATCTAACATCTAAATTATCTACTTTTTCTCTGACAGTTTGTAATACCAATGCTTAATACTTTGCACGATTTGTATTCTTTACATGTTTAAAAATCGGAATGGCAAATTTACAATTGGTGCAGTTTGATGTGTGTCTCTGCTTTAGCAAAGCACACAGGGCCTGATTCAGCAGGGATCGCACGCTCCCGGTAGATTGTTGCGTTCTCTGCATGTGTACACAACACAGTGTACGTGCGCGAACTAGCTATTGCGATCGGGACTGTGATCGCAGTGACTATGCAGACCCATCGCAGAGTGATTGACAGAAAGTACCGTTTGTGGGTGCTGATGGGGGGGGTGGTCGCGAAATGCAGGCGTGCCAGTGCGTTCAACGCCATTGCAGGGGTGTGTATAATTGAGCGCCTGCGACAGCATACACAGCCTAAGCTTTAGATACCGACAGGAAGTTTAGCAGTTTGTGAGTGAGGTCTGACCAGTCTTCATTGTGCATGAGGCTCCGATGGTACCGATGTTTTCGCAGACTTGCAAGGTATTATGGATGTGAGTAAAGGGAAGTGGGCATCTTTAAGTTGTGCTGCAGCGGCATTGCGATCGCACTCATTTGCATCATTTTGCAGGAGAACTGCGTACACGCTTGCTGCGCGATCTCGTCAGCGATCCTTGCTGAATCAGGCCAACAGTGTAAAAACTGAACTTACACTAGAACTGAAAAAAACATGCAGTTTAGCAAAAATGCACTTTAGTACATTTAAGACTCTTGCATTCCTAAATAAATACCCATATGAAGATGATGGAACAGCTACTTTAAGACAATTAACATGATATAATAGCTTCCAGGTGATATCATAAATAATTACTAATGAACTACTGTAAAGTGAATTCTGCATGCTTTTAATAAACTGATGCTAAGCTTCCAGCCTTTAACATCACAAGTGAACACATCAAAGTCATCCCAACTAGCGGCCCAGGATGGAGACCATGGGAACACCCAAACTGAGATCCTGAATTGTAGGACAATGCATAATTTACACAGTAGTACCTAGGCAGCTTATACTCCTTTTGCGGTATAGACCTTGCATATCCTTTACACCGACAGAGAGCAAATTCATCATTACCTGAAGATATCATAAGCCTCTTACATAACATAAATACTTATTTATTCCCATCATTATAAGATCATCAGTGTGACTGTTTCACACCAGGGAGCATAAGAGGCTTAATGTAGAACTACTAATCAGAAGTACTTAATAACTAATGTACAAAAATAGTTTCATAAATATTTATTTTTCAGTATTCACCTAATATTCTGCTCGGCTTAACCTTAATGATCCTAAATATATAACATGAGTGAGAGGTCCTCAAGGCTGTATTTGTAATGTGTCTCTTTTGTGTGTTTATAAACTTGATATTGCATAAAATATGTGTGGAAAGCCACTTTCCATAACAGTTGGGCCTAAAAGGGGTAAAGAGGGGTAAAGGCATTCCTTTATTCAGGGAGAAACATTCCCTGTTGTGCCCCCTCGCTAAGCACGAAATGCTCTTATATATATATGCCTCTTACAAATGTGCCTCAGCCTCACTGGATTACTGTACATACCACAAAATGAAATCTAACTAATGTTGATTAACCTGGCTGGCACCCAGTAAGGAACTACCCGGGTATACCCAGCTCCTTCCATAACCAGTAAAATGTTACACCCGTACAGAACCAGCTATTTTCACATGAATAATATATGTGTGTTGCTTAAAATCAGGTGATATGTGCTAAGATGTGATCTCCTCACCCCTTTATGTCATATATCCTATCCCATTCGGAATCGGTATGAAATCGGGATGCCGGGCGTCTGTCTCCTGGCGTCGGGGAAATGTCAGGCGTCTACATCTAGATGCCCGGCATTTCACTCTCGCCGGGATATGACAGTCGGGAAGCCGGCTGCCGGTATTAAGGCAGCCGGCTTCCCAATTGTATACCTCCCATTCTGCAATGTGAAATCTAATTTTTCCACTTTAATGCAAAAAATAGGCACATTTTGCAAGGAATGTCCTGGTCTGCCCAATGCCACACATTAAGATATACATTGCGTTCCCTCACTGATATCGCCTGCATCAGGATGCAGTCAGGATACCGGGGGCGCTATACTGCCCACCAATATCCCCACACCCACATCCCGACATGCAGGGGCTCTGAGAGGGGGGGGAGTAGGTACAAATTACCCGGGCCCGGGCTTGCTGTAGGTGCCTGGCGGGGCCCCGTGTCCGGCACCACTCCCCCCCTCTTGCATCACAGCAGCCCAGCACATGCTGCTGTGTGCTGGGCTGCCCTGGAGACTGCTTGCGGTTGCTAAGAAGCAGCCACAGCAGTCTCCTATACCTGTGGGGGGAGCGATCAAGCTGATCGCACCCCCAACTGGTTATGCCCGGGCTGAGGGTGCTTACTGCGTCCCCCTCGCCAGCGCGCAGTGCCGCAAAACTTTAAATTTTTACCTAAGGGGGCGTGGCAACACCTCCCGCAATTAGGCCACCCCTCCTTTTTTTCTGGGGTGCGGCTCTTGACGGGCCTGCCGACATGTGACTAAAGATAGGCGTCGAAATCCCAACGCCTATCATTAGCCCCACTACTAATTCCCGACACCCGGCATACCGAATGAAGGCCGTGTAGCCGCAGGGAGGAGGGTTAGCTTTAGGGTCCCCCAGGTGGACTTAGGGTTAGGCACCCCAAAGAGAGGGTTAGGGTAGGGAAAGGAGGGGCTAGGGTTAGGCACCCCCCGGTAGGGTTAGGCTTAGGGTGCGGGGAGGTGGGGTTATGTTTAGGCACTAACGGGGGGAGGTTAGGGTTAGGCACTAGGGGGGGAGGTTGGGGTTAGGCAACACTAAGGGAGGGCTAGGGTTAGGGAAGGGAGAGGTGAGGGTTAGAGTACTTATCTGCTGCAGTTGGTTTTACGACCCCTGCATCAAGGCCTGCAAATTTGGCAGCATTTAGGTACTGTATGCCATAGTTACCTACTTTTATCCACCATCCTTCGACAGATCCATGGAGGGTCAGGTCAAGGAAGGAGGTGCAGAGGTGATACAAATAGTGTCCTATCGGCCGTTAATGCAATTTGTAGGGGAGGGAACATAATAATGTAATTTATAGTGAATTACATCATGAAGCATCTGCCCTGCCCACTCCATTGGAGAACTGCGCAGGATGTGGGAGAGGGATTCAGTATGATTTACCGCCGACCGCATGGCCAACGGTTCTAATCCCGACAGTGGCAGCCCGACAGAGGAGGAAATCACGATCGTCCTTAGGGTAAGTATAGCTAACCTAATTCCCCCCCCTAACCCTAACCCTCCTTTAGGGGTGCCTAACCCCAACCTCCCCCCAAGTGCCTAACCCTAACCCCCCTCTAAGTGCCTAAACCTAACCCCCCTTCCCCGCAGCCTAACCCTAACCTCCCGAAGGGGTGCCTAACCCTAAGTCCCCCCTGGGAGCCCCTAACCTAATCCCCCCCCTCGCGGCTGTCTGCTCCCACCACCCGGCTTACCTTCGATCGGTAAGCCGGGTGTTCGGCTCCAGGCGTAAGACTAATGACAAGCGTCTATGATTTGTACCTTGCGGGATTAAGCTGTCGGGAAGCTGGCGGTCGGCATTGCGACCACCGGCTTCCTGACTGCTTCCTGTGGGAGACTTGCCTTCTTTCTTTGGAGCCTGGGGAACTTCCCTAAAATCCTGGAGTCTCACGGAAATTGTAGGTGAGTGGGTAACAGTGAGGAAGGCAGGTGACATAACAAAAGCATATTTTTGTTTACATTTATACTGTTTAAATTACCCTTGATGAATATACTTGTTTTATTGGTTGTTATGGTATTATTGGCGATTTGCTTATGCTGGGCATACATTATACAATTATCTGTCAGACATCTGTCCAATCTAGCAGGTTAGAGTGAAGATCTGGTAATGTATGGGAGCAAATGACAATTGACCATTTGCTCACTAACACGGGAAAACAGAAAAAAATGGTCATTCAGACACATCAAATGAAATGAATTAAACCAATTTGAACAATCGTTTTTGTTAGTCTTCCATCCAGTGTTTGGGACCATATGGTCGAATGTCATTTGCTCCCATATATTACCAGGTTTTCATTCCAACCAGCCACTTTGGACAGATGTCTGACAGATAATTGTATATTATATGCCCAGCATAATTGATGATATTGATTGATTCCTTAGAACACTAATAAATGTTTTGTTTGAGAAACCTCTTCTGTTAGGAACCAGTTAATGCCACAAAGAAGAATGACAACCACGAAAGACTATTTTTATATGTACCTTGCAGCAGTGTTTCCCAAACTCATTCATCAGGGAGCACTAACAGTGCATGTTTTCCAGGTCTCCTCACAAAATCACAAGTGAAATAATTAGCTCTACCTGTGGATATTTTAAAATGTTTCAGCCAGTAAGACACCTGTGCAACAACTAGGAAAATGGAAACTATGTACTGTTAGAGCTCCCTGAGGAATGAGTTTCGGAAACACAGCCTTACAGTATTAATTACAATAAAGAAGGACCCTCGGCAACTGTTACTGATAAATAGTAGTTGTTATTTTATTTTTACTAAGTTGATACAACTTTTGACATTGTGCATTAATGCTTTCGAAGAGTCTCAATAGCTATTTGTCATAATTCTCCCTGTTTATACCAAAATAATTGTGTTTCTGGAGCAAAGCATGTTGGGTATTTAGTAGGGGTGTGCACCGGCCACTTTTCGTGTTTTGTGTTTTGGTTTTGGATCTGGATCTTTCTTCGTGTTTTGGATCTGGATTGGTTTTGCCAAAACCACCCTTCCGTGTTTTGGGTTCTGGGTTTTGTGTTTTGGATCTGTATTTTTTTGAAAAAAAGCATAAAAACAGCTAAAATCACAGAATTTGTAGGTTTTTCTGCTCCTATGCTATTATTAACCTCAATAACCTTAATTTCCACTCATTTCCAGTCTATTCTGAACACCTCACACCTCACAATAGTGTTTTTATGTCCAAAAGGTTGCACCGAGGTAGCTGGATGACTATGCTAAGCGACACGAGTGGGCGGCACAAACACGTGACCCATCTAGGAGTGACACTGCAGTGGCAGGCAGGATGGCAGTTAGAAAAACTAGGCCCCAAACTGTACATAATGCAAAGAAAAAAAGAGGTGCAAGATGGAATTGTCCTTGGGCCCTCCCACCCACCCTTATGTTGTATAAACAGGACATGCACACTTTAACAAATCAATCATTTCAGCGCCAGGGTCTGCCACACAACTGTGGCTGAAATGATTGGTTCGTTTGGGCCCCCACAAAACAAGCTGGCAATTAATGTGTCCCTGCACAAACTGGCTCTACGGAGGCAAGATGTCATCCTCATCCTCCTCATCCACCGATTCCTCACCCTCTTCAGTGTGTACATCCTCATCCTCACAAAGTATTAACTCGTCCCCACTTGAATCCACCACCACAGGTCCCTCTGTACCTTCTGGAGGCTGGTCTCCCTGGAAGAGCTGATAATTCATTTTGATGAACATCATCTTCTCCACATTCTGTGGAAGCAACCTCCTACGCCTTTCGCTGACAAGGTTCCCGGCTGCACTAAACACTCTTTCGGAGTACACACTGGAGGGGGGGCAACTCAGGTAAAATAGAGCCAGTTTGTACAGGGGCCTCCAAATTGCCTCTTTTTCCTGCCAGTACAGGTATGGACTGTCTGACATGCCTACTTGGATGCTGTCACCGATGTAATCCTCCACCATTCTGTCAATGGTGACAGTATCATATGCAGTGACAGTAGACATGTCAGAAATTGTTGCCAGGTCCTTCAGTCCGGACCAGATGTCCAAACTTGGTCCTGCCTGCCCTGCATCACCGCCAGCGGGTTGCTTAGGATACCTAAGTTTTTTCCTGGCAGCCCCAGTTGCGGGAGAAAATGAAGAAGGAGCCGTTGACGTGTCACGTTCCGCTTCAGCTGACAGTGTGTTCACCAGCAGGTCTTTGCACCTCTGCAGGCTTGTGTCGGCCGGAAAGAGAGACACCACATAGGCTTTAAACCTAGGATCGAGCACGGTGGCCAAAATGTAGTGGTCTGATTTCAACAGATTGACCACCCTGGAATCCTGGCAAAGCGAATGAAGGGCTTCATCCACAAGTCCCACATGCCGAGCGGAATCGCTCCGTCTTAGCTCCTCCTTCACTTTCTCCAGCTGCTTCTGCAAAAGCCTGATGAGGGGAATGACCTGACTCAAGCTGGCAGTGTCTGAACTGACTTCACGTGTGGCAAGTTCGAAGGGCTGAAGAACCTTGCACAACACGGAAATCATTCTCCACTGCGCTTGAGTCAGGTGCATACCCCCTCCTTTGCCTATGTCATAGGTGGATGTATAGGCTTGTATGGCCTTTTGCTGCTCCTCCATCCTCTGAAGCATATAGAGGGTTGAGTTCCACCGCGTCACAACCTCTTGCTTCAGGTGATGGCGGGGCAGGTTCAAGAGTGTTTGCTGGCGCTCCAGTCTTCGGCACGCAGTCGCTGAATGGCGAAAGTGGCCAGAAATTTTTCGGGCCACCCAAAGCGTCTCCTGCACGCCCCTGTCGCTTTTCAGAAAATTCTGCACCACCAAGTTTATTGTGTGAGCAAAACATGGGACGTGCTGGAATTTGCCCAGATGTAATGCCCGCACAATATTGGTGGCGTTGTCAGATATCACAAATCCCCAGGAGAGTCTAAGTGGGGTAAGCCACTGGGCGATGATTTCCCTCAGTTTCTCTAAGAGGTTGTCGGCGGTGTGCCTCTTACTGAAACCGGTGATACACAGCGTAGCCTGCCTTGTAACGAGCTGGCGTTTCTGAGATGCTGCTACTGGTGACGCTGCTGCTGTTGCTGCGTAAGGTGATACATCTACCCAGTGGGCTGTCACAGTCATATAGTCCTTAGTCTGCCCTGTTCCACTTGTCCACATGTCCGTGGTTAAGTGGACATTGTGTACAACGGCATTTTTCAGGACACTGAGGACACTTTTTCTGACGTTTCTGTACAGTCTCGGTATCGCCTGCCTAGTGAAGTGGAATCTAGACGGGATTTGGAACCGGGGACACACTACCTCCATCAATTGTCTAAATCCCACTGCACTAATGGCGGATACCGGACGCACGTCTAACACCAACATAGCAGTCAAGGCCTCAGTTATACGTTTTGCTTCAGGATGACTGCTGTCGTACTTCATCCTCCTCGCTAAGGACTGTTGGAGGGTCAATTGTTTAGTAAAAGTAGTGGTGTTCCTACTTCCTCTCTGGGATGATGAACGACTCCCAGCAGCAGCAGCAACAGCAGCAGCGGCAGCAGTAGGCGTAGCAATGCAGGATCCTCCGGAGGAATCCCGGATAGGAGAGTCAGTCATGCCAGTGATATGGCCTGCAGGACTACTTCCGATCCTGACTAAGGAGGAAATTGACGAGGAGGGAGTTGACGGTGTGGTTTGCAGGCGCTTGGATACAACAGGACAACGGGATTTAGGTGTCCCTGGACTGCTTACGGTCTGAGCCAAAGTTTCTGAACTTGACAGTAACTTTTTATGAACGCGCTGCAGGTGCCGTATAAGGGAGGATGTTCCTAGGTGGTTGACGTCCCTACCCCTACTTATTTCACCTTTACATATGGTACATATGGCAAGACAGTTGTTGTCCGGATTTGGATAGAAATATTGCCAGACCAAAGAGGTGGAATGTTTGGTCTTCTGCCCAGGCATGACCGTGATGGGCTTTTTCATCCCACGGACAACAACTGTCTCCCCCGGAGCCTGATTTAAACAAACCACATCACCATCAGAATCCTCCTCGCCAACTTCCTCCTCAGCGCCAGCTACACCAGTATCCTCATCCTGTTGTACTTCAACAGTGACATCTTCAATTTGCATATCAGCAAGTGGACTGTGGGTGCTCCTTTCAGCACTTGCAGGGGGCGTGCAAATGGTGGAAAGAGCCACCTCTTCCCGTCCAGTGCTGGGAAGGTCAGGCATCGCAACCACCACCACACTTGGACTCTCTTTGGGGATTTGTGATATCTTCTTAGAAAGCACAGTTCTTCGCTGTGCTTTTGCCAGCTTAACTCTTTTGATTTTTTTAGTGGGAGGAGTGCTTCCATCGTCATGTGAAGCTGAACCACTAGTCATGAACATACTAGGGATCGACCTTAGCCGTTCCTTGCCACTCCGTGTCGTAAATGGCATATTGGCAAGTTTACGTTTCTCTTCAGCTGATTTAAATGTCTTTTTCAAGGTCATTTTCCTGAACTTTGCCATTTGGGATTGTATGTGCCCTCTACTATGACATTGGGCATCGGCCTTGGCAGACGACGTTGATGGCATGTTATCGTCTATGTCATGACTAGTGGCAGCAGCTTCAGCACTAGGAGGAAGTGGTTCTTGATCTTTCTCTATTTTATTTTTATCGGAGAAAGTTTGGTCCTCCATTTATGTTATATCGATTTGATATATACGTGCGGCTAAACACAGAAAATAAATTTTTTTTTGGTTCGGACTGGAGTGTACTTTGTGGGTTACAGCACCCTTTAACGGTCAAGCCAGTCGGCCCTTTACTTATGACACAGGCGCACTCTTGGCACTACTTTGTTGATGCACGTGCGGCTACTGCGCACACAATTCACAAACACAGAAAATAATTTTTTTTTGGTTTGGACTGGAGTGTACTTTGGGGGTTACAGCACCCTTTAACGGTCAAGCCAGCCGGCCCTTTACTTATGACACAGGCGCACGCTTGGCACTACTTTGTTGATGCACGTGCGGCTACTGCGCACACATTTCACAAACACAGAAAATAATTTTTTTTTAGGTTTGGACTGGAGTGTACTTTCGGGGGTTACAGCACCCTTAACGGTCAAGCCAGCCGGCCCTTTACTTATGACACAGGCGCACGCTTGGCACTACTTTGTTGATGCACGTGCGGCTACTGCGCACACAATTCACAAACACAGAAAATAATTTTTTTTTTGGTTTGGACTGGAGTGTACTTTCGGGGGTTACAGCACCCTTAACGGTCAAGCCAGCCGGCCCTTTACTTATGACACAGGCGCACGCTTGGCACTACTTTGTTGATGCACGTGCGGCTACTGCGCACACAATTCACAAACACAGAAAATAATTTTTTTTTGGTTTGGACTGGAGTGTACTTTCGGGAGTTACAGCACCCTTAACGGTCAAGCCAGCCGGCCCTTTACTTATGACACAGGCGCACGCTTGGCACTACTTTGTTGATGCACGTGCGGCTACTGCGCACACAATTCACAAACACAGAAAATAATTTTTTTTTGGTTTGGACTGGAGTGTACTTTCGGGGGTTACAGCACCCTTTAACGGTCAAGCCAGCCGGCCCTTTACTTATGACACAGGCGCACTCTTGGCACTACTTTGTTGATGCACGTGCGGCTACTGCGCACACAATTCACAAACACAGAAAATAATTTTTTTTTAGGTTTGGACTGGAGTGTACTTTCGGGGGTTACAGCACCCTTAACAGTCAAGCCAGCCGGCCCTTTACTTATGACACAGGCGCACGCTTGGCACTACTTTGTTGATGCACGTGCGGCTACTGCGCACACAATTCACAACCACAGAAAATAATTTTTTTTTGGTTTGGACTGGAGTGTACTTTCGGGGGTTACAGCACCCTTTAACGGTCAAGCCAGCCGGCCCTTTACTTATGACACAGGCGCACGCTTGGCACTACTTTGTTGATGCACGTGCGGCTACTGCGCACACAATTCACAAACACAGAAAATAATTTTTTTTTAGGTTTGGACTGGAGTGTACTTTCGGGGGTTACAGCACCCTTAACGGTCAAGCCAGCCGGCCCTTTACTTATGACACAGGCGCACGCTTGGCACTACTTTGTTGATGCACGTGCGGCTACTGCGCACACAATTCACAAACACAGAAAATAATTTTTTTTTTGGTTTGGACTGGAGTGTACTTTCGGGGGTTACAGCACCCTTAACGGTCAAGCCAGCCGGCCCTTTACTTATGACACAGGCGCACGCTTGGCACTACTTTGTTGATGCACGTGCGGCTACTGCGCACACAATTCACAAACACAGAAAATAATTTTTTTTTTGGTTTGGACTGGAGTGTACTTTCGGGGGTTACAGCACCCTTAACGGTCAAGCCAGCCGGCCCTTTACTTATGACACAGGCGAACGCTTGACACTACTTTGTTGATGCACGTGCGGCTACTGCGCACACAATTCACAAACACAGAAAATAATTTTTTTTTGGTTTGGACTGGAGTGTACTTTCAGGGGTTACAGCACCCTTTAACGGTCAAGCCAGCCGGCCCTTTACTTATGACACAGGCGCACGCTTGGCACTACTTTGTTGATGCACGTGCGGCTACTGCGCACACAATTCACAAACACAGAAAATAATTTTTTTTTGGTTTGGACTGGAGTGTACTTTCGGGGGTTACAGCACCCTTTAACGGTCAAGCCAGCCGGCCCTTTACTTATGACACAGGGGCACTCTTGGCACTACTTTGTTGATGCACGTGCGGCTACTGCGCACACAATTCACAAACACAGAAAATAATTTTTTTTTAGGTTTGGACTGTAGTGTACTTTCGGGGGTTACAGCACCCTTAACGGTCAAGCCAGCCGGCCCTTTACTTATGACACAGGCGCACGCTTGGCACTACTTTGTTGATGCACGTGCGGCTACTGCGCACACAATTCACAAACACAGAAAATAATTTTTTTTTAGGTTTGGACTGGAGTGTACTTTCGGGGGTTACAGCACCCTTAACGGTCAAGCCAGCCGGCCCTTTACTTATGACACAGGCGCACGCTTGGCACTACTTTGTTGATGCACGTGCGGCTACTGCGCACACAATTCACAAACACAGAAAATAATTTTTTTTTTGGTTTGGACTGGAGTGTACTTTCGGGGGTTACAGCACCCTTAACGGTCAAGCCAGCCGGCCCTTTACTTATGACACAGGCGCACGCTTGGCACTACTTTGTTGATGCACGTGCGGCTACTGCGCACACAATTCACAAACACAGAAAATAATTTTTTTTTTGGTTTGGACTGGAGTGTACTTTCGGGAGTTACAGCACCCTTAACGGTCAAGCCAGCCGGCCCTTTACTTATGACACAGGCGCACGCTTGGCACTACTTTGTTGATGCACGTGCGGCTACTGCGCACACAATTCACAAACACAGAAAATAATTTTTTTTTGGTTTGGACTGGAGTGTACTTTCGGGGGTTACAGCACCCTTTAACGGTCAAGCCAGCCGGCCCTTTACTTATGACACAGGCGCACTCTTGGCACTACTTTGTTGATGCACGTGCGGCTACTGCGCACACAATTCACAAACACAGAAAATAATTTTTTTTTAGGTTTGGACTGGAGTGTACTTTCGGGGGTTACAGCACCCTTAACAGTCAAGCCAGCCGGCCCTTTACTTATGACACAGGCGCACGCTTGGCACTACTTTGTTGATGCACGTGCGGCTACTGCGCACACAATTCACAACCACAGAAAATAATTTTTTTTTGGTTTGGACTGGAGTGTACTTTCGGGGGTTACAGCACCCTTTAACGGTCAAGCCAGCCGGCCCTTTACTTATGACACAGGCGCACGCTTGGCACTACTTTGTTGATGCACGTGCGGCTACTGCGCACACAATTCACAAACACAGAAAATAATTTTTTTTTAGGTTTGGACTGGAGTGTACTTTCGGGGGTTACAGCACCCTTAACGGTCAAGCCAGCCGGCCCTTTACTTATGACACAGGCGCACGCTTGGCACTACTTTGTTGATGCACGTGCGGCTACTGCGCACACAATTCACAAACACAGAAAATAATTTTTTTTTTGGTTTGGACTGGAGTGTACTTTCGGGGGTTACAGCACCCTTAACGGTCAAGCCAGCCGGCCCTTTACTTATGACACAGGCGCACGCTTGGCACTACTTTGTTGATGCACGTGCGGCTACTGCGCACACAATTCACAAACACAGAAAATAATTTTTTTTTTGGTTTGGACTGGAGTGTACTTTCGGGGGTTACAGCACCCTTAACGGTCAAGCCAGCCGGCCCTTTACTTATGACACAGGCGAACGCTTGACACTACTTTGTTGATGCACGTGCGGCTACTGCGCACACAATTCACAAACACAGAAAATAATTTTTTTTTGGTTTGGACTGGAGTGTACTTTCAGGGGTTACAGCACCCTTTAACGGTCAAGCCAGCCGGCCCTTTACTTATGACACAGGCGCACGCTTGGCACTACTTTGTTGATGCACGTGCGGCTACTGCGCACACAATTCACAAACACAGAAAATAATTTTTTTTTTGGTTTGGACTGGAGTGTACTTTCGGGGGTTACAGCACCCTTAACGGTCAAGCCAGCCGGCCCTTTACTTATGACACAGGCGCACGCTTGGCACTACTTTGTTGATGCACGTGCGGCTACTGCGCACACAATTCACAAACACAGAAAATAATTTTTTTTTTGGTTTGGACTGGAGTGTACTTTCGGGAGTTACAGCACCCTTAACGGTCAAGCCAGCCGGCCCTTTACTTATGACACAGGCGCACGCTTGGCACTACTTTGTTGATGCACGTGCGGCTACTGCGCACACAATTCACAAACACAGAAAATAATTTTTTTTTGGTTTGGACTGGAGTGTACTTTCGGGGGTTACAGCACCCTTTAACGGTCAAGCCAGCCGGCCCTTTACTTATGACACAGGCGCACTCTTGGCACTACTTTGTTGATGCACGTGCGGCTACTGCGCACACAATTCACAAACACAGAAAATAATTTTTTTTTAGGTTTGGACTGGAGTGTACTTTCGGGGGTTACAGCACCCTTAACAGTCAAGCCAGCCGGCCCTTTACTTATGACACAGGCGCACGCTTGGCACTACTTTGTTGATGCACGTGCGGCTACTGCGCACACAATTCACAACCACAGAAAATAATTTTTTTTTGGTTTGGACTGGAGTGTACTTTCGGGGGTTACAGCACCCTTTAACGGTCAAGCCAGCCGGCCCTTTACTTATGACACAGGCGCACGCTTGGCACTACTTTGTTGATGCACGTGCGGCTACTGCGCACACAATTCACAAACACAGAAAATAATTTTTTTTTAGGTTTGGACTGGAGTGTACTTTCGGGGGTTACAGCACCCTTAACGGTCAAGCCAGCCGGCCCTTTACTTATGACACAGGCGCACGCTTGGCACTACTTTGTTGATGCACGTGCGGCTACTGCGCACACAATTCACAAACACAGAAAATAATTTTTTTTTTGGTTTGGACTGGAGTGTACTTTCGGGGGTTACAGCACCCTTAACGGTCAAGCCAGCCGGCCCTTTACTTATGACACAGGCGCACGCTTGGCACTACTTTGTTGATGCACGTGCGGCTACTGCGCACACAATTCACAAACACAGAAAATAATTTTTTTTTTGGTTTGGACTGGAGTGTACTTTCGGGGGTTACAGCACCCTTAACGGTCAAGCCAGCCGGCCCTTTACTTATGACACAGGCGAACGCTTGACACTACTTTGTTGATGCACGTGCGGCTACTGCGCACACAATTCACAAACACAGAAAATAATTTTTTTTTGGTTTGGACTGGAGTGTACTTTCAGGGGTTACAGCACCCTTTAACGGTCAAGCCAGCCGGCCCTTTACTTATGACACAGGCGCACGCTTGGCACTACTTTGTTGATGCACGTGCGGCTACTGCGCACACAATTCACAAACACAGAAAATAATTTTTTTTTGGTTTGGACTGGAGTGTACTTTCGGGGGTTACAGCACCCTTTAACGGTCAAGCCAGCCGGCCCTTTACTTATGACACAGGGGCACTCTTGGCACTACTTTGTTGATGCACGTGCGGCTACTGCGCACACAATTCACAAACACAGAAAATAATTTTTTTTTAGGTTTGGACTGTAGTGTACTTTCGGGGGTTACAGCACCCTTAACGGTCAAGCCAGCCGGCCCTTTACTTATGACACAGGCGCACGCTTGGCACTACTTTGTTGATGCACGTGCGGCTACTGCGCACACAATTCACAAACACAGAAAATAATTTTTTTTTAGGTTTGGACTGGAGTGTACTTTCGGGGGTTACAGCACCCTTAACGGTCAAGCCAGCCGGCCCTTTACTTATGACACAGGCGCACGCTTGGCACTACTTTGTTGATGCACGTGCGGCTACTGCGCACACAATTCACAAACACAGAAAATAATTTTTTTTTTGGTTTGGACTGGAGTGTACTTTCGGGGGTTACAGCACCCTTAACGGTCAAGCCAGCCGGCCCTTTACTTATGACACAGGCGCACGCTTGGCACTACTTTGTTGATGCACGTGCGGCTACTGCGCACACAATTCACAAACACAGAAAATAATTTTTTTTTTGGTTTGGACTGGAGTGTACTTTCGGGAGTTACAGCACCCTTAACGGTCAAGCCAGCCGGCCCTTTACTTATGACACAGGCGCACGCTTGGCACTACTTTGTTGATGCACGTGCGGCTACTGCGCACACAATTCACAAACACAGAAAATAATTTTTTTTTGGTTTGGACTGGAGTGTACTTTCGGGGGTTACAGCACCCTTTAACGGTCAAGCCAGCCGGCCCTTTACTTATGACACAGGCGCACTCTTGGCACTACTTTGTTGATGCACGTGCGGCTACTGCGCACACAATTCACAAACACAGAAAATAATTTTTTTTTAGGTTTGGACTGGAGTGTACTTTCGGGGGTTACAGCACCCTTAACAGTCAAGCCAGCCGGCCCTTTACTTATGACACAGGCGCACGCTTGGCACTACTTTGTTGATGCACGTGCGGCTACTGCGCACACAATTCACAACCACAGAAAATAATTTTTTTTTGGTTTGGACTGGAGTGTACTTTCGGGGGTTACAGCACCCTTTAACGGTCAAGCCAGCCGGCCCTTTACTTATGACACAGGCGCACGCTTGGCACTACTTTGTTGATGCACGTGCGGCTACTGCGCACACAATTCACAAACACAGAAAATAATTTTTTTTTAGGTTTGGACTGGAGTGTACTTTCGGGGGTTACAGCACCCTTAACGGTCAAGCCAGCCGGCCCTTTACTTATGACACAGGCGCACGCTTGGCACTACTTTGTTGATGCACGTGCGGCTACTGCGCACACAATTCACAAACACAGAAAATAATTTTTTTTTTGGTTTGGACTGGAGTGTACTTTCGGGGGTTACAGCACCCTTAACGGTCAAGCCAGCCGGCCCTTTACTTATGACACAGGCGCACGCTTGGCACTACTTTGTTGATGCACGTGCGGCTACTGCGCACACAATTCACAAACACAGAAAATAATTTTTTTTTTGGTTTGGACTGGAGTGTACTTTCGGGGGTTACAGCACCCTTAACGGTCAAGCCAGCCGGCCCTTTACTTATGACACAGGTGAACGCTTGACACTACTTTGTTGATGCACGTGCGGCTACTGCGCACACAATTCACAAACACAGAAAATAATTTTTTTTTGGTTTGGACTGGAGTGTACTTTCAGGGGTTACAGCACCCTTTAACGGTCAAGCCAGCCGGCCCTTTACTTATGACACAGGCGCACGCTTGGCACTACTTTGTTGATGCACGTGCGGCTACTGCGCACACAATTCACAAACACAGAAAATAATTTTTTTTTGGTTTGGACTGGAGTGTACTTTCGGGGGTTACAGCACCCTTTAACGGTCAAGCCAGCCGGCCCTTTACTTATGACACAGGGGCACTCTTGGCACTACTTTGTTGATGCACGTGCGGCTACTGCGCACACAATTCACAAACACAGAAAATAATTTTTTTTTAGGTTTGGACTGTAGTGTACTTTCGGGGGTTACAGCACCCTTAACGGTCAAGCCAGCCGGCCCTTTACTTATGACACAGGCGCACGCTTGGCACTACTTTGTTGATGCACGTGCGGCTACTGCGCACACAATTCACAAACACAGAAAATAATTTTTTTTTGGTTTGGACTGGAGTGTACTTTCGGGGGTTACAGCACCCTTTAACGGTCAAGCCAGCCGGCCCTTTACTTATGACACAGGCGCACGCTTGGCACTACTTTGTTGATGCACGTGCGGCTACTGCGCACACAATTCACAAACACAGAAAATAATTTTTTTTTAGGTTTGGACTGGAGTGTACTTTCGGGGGTTACAGCACCCTTAACGGTCAAGCCAGCCGGCCCTTTACTTATGACACAGGCGCACGCTTGGCACTACTTTGTTGATGCACGTGCGGCTACTGCGCACACAATTCACAAACACAGAAAATAATTTTTTTTTTGGTTTGGACTGGAGTGTACTTTCGGGGGTTACAGCACCCTTAACGGTCAAGCCAGCCGGCCCTTTACTTATGACACAGGCGCACGCTTGGCACTACTTTGTTGATGCACGTGCGGCTACTGCGCACACAATTCACAAACACAGAAAATATATTATTTTTTTAGCACTTGGGGGGAGCACCCCTGATGGACAGAGCACCCCCTGGACAACACTACAGCACCCCTTTAGGACTGGGACACTGCACAGGACTTTGGAACTGACTGCACAACACAGTCCAGCCAGCCCCTATGGACTTTGAAGTAGTGGACACAGCCCCTATTAACAACAGCAGCACAGCACAACACAGCCAGCCCCTATGGACTTTGAAGTAGTGGACAACAGCAGCACTACACTACACTACACTACACAGCACTAACTCCCACCCTCCCTCTTCACTGTCCACAGCCGAGTGAGAAAATGGCGCCGACGCGGGTACCTTATATAGGATCCAAAACCCGCGAGACTCGGAAGGCGGGATGATGACGTTTTGCCTCGATGTCAGATCCGAGTCAGGCGGGAAAAGTCGAGCCTGACTCGGATCGGACTCGGATCGGGGGGGCTCGGGGGGGTTCGGATTTCAGAAATCCGAACCCGCTCACCCCTAGTATTTAGTGCTGTAAAAGACTGTTCCCAGGCAACAATACTCAATCTGGTACTGAGTCGAGGAAAGAAGTTTGCAAAGGACTAAGGTTAAAATCATAGTGTTTTACTGCTGCCTCCCTTGCTGCAGTGCATAATCTGCCAGAGAAAATAAACCTTATTATTATTGGAAAAAAACACACATTGCTACCTAGAGGATACTGCAGCGGCTTTTACACACGTCCGCAGGCTCCACTAGCAGCTCATGTTTTAACAATATTCATGCTGAAGCACAGGTGAGTCAATCGCTATCTCACTCCTTTTCATTTACTCTCAAGGTGCTCAGTCAGCAAATGAGGCCTGCTAGTAGGTCCTGAGGATAAGTTTGAAAAACCACAGCTATATTTAATATATATATACTATGCTATGTATGTTGAAATAAATCAGGATAGTACATTAGATTAAGGGGTAGAAAAAGGAGTCAAGCAGAGTTCACATACCATCTGTATAACAGATCCCCTTGTTGCATTCAAGGCCACAGATGACCTGGTATATGAACCAGGATATATTCATCAATCCCAATAAATAATATGCTCTTATTGCAAAGTTTATTGTTTTAGATCATAGATTAAATTAAACTAGATGGCTCCTAGGGTGAATTATTATGACAGACCCTCAAATACACTAGCATGCATACACACACCTGACTGCACACTAAAAAGCATAGTAGTACTGTACATAGGATAGATGTAGGCAGGGGATATTATAATCCACTAAAGGTAAACATTTGGGATGAAGTTTAATTGAATTATGTGATTAAAAAAAATGGCATACATATTGCATAACATGGGAACCACTTATGAGAGAGAAAAACAAAATTACACTTGTGCTAGTCTGTAGTACTTTTTCTGAACTATAATAATTTTCTCTGTCGGAAGTACTGTACACACTCATATTACAGTAGTTGGCCACATCATTTTTGATAGGAAATATTTTTTATTTCATATTCAACTAAAATTTTATACATATTAGGACAAATTGGGCTTTTTCAGGTACTGTACTTTAGTAAATAAACAGATCTCTCTGCTGGAGTTTTAGCATACAGAGCATGTGCAGATTTGAATGTATGCATTTTTGCATATATCTGTCCTATTCCGAGTCGGATGTATTTTTACCTGATTTGTCTTTCCACATAATGAACATTTCAGGGTGGGAACTGTGTGACGTAAATACGATCACATGGAACAGTTCCATCATGTGTTGGTAGTTTCAGTGTTTGGCGACCAGAACCTATTAACTTAAGGCTGCTGGTCTCCAAACCTATTAGCAGACCAGCTGTAAGAAGATGTGCAGCGGAATGACTTTGGGTGGGATTAAGGCAGAGGTTCCCAAATGCGGTCCTCAAGTTCAGGTTTTAGAGATAATTCCATGGTTGAGCACAGGTGACTTAATTAGTACAGTACCTCAGTCAATTTGATTTAACCACCTGTGCTCAACCATGGATATCTCTAAAATAGTACCACTAGATAACAGTACTGTACATTAGGGGTGTGCACCGGCCACTTTTCGTGTTTTGTGTTTTGGTTTTGGATCTGGATCTTTCTTCTTGTTTTGGATCTGGATTGGTTTTGCCAAAACCACCCTTCGGTGTTTTGGGTTCTGGGTTTTGTGTTTTGGATCTGTATTTTTTTTAAAAAAAAGCATAAAAACAGCTAAAATCACAGAATGTGTTGATTTTTCAGCTCCTATGCTATTATTAACCTCAAAAACCTTCATTTCCACTCATTTCCAGTTTATTCTGAACACCTCACACCTCACAATAGTGTTTTTATGTCCAAAAGGTTGAACCGAGGTAGATGGATGACTATGCTAAGCGACACGAGTGGGTGGCACAAACACGTGGCCCATCTAGGAGTGACACTGCAGTGGCAGACAGGATGGCAGTTTGACAAACTAGGCCCCAAACAGTACATAATGCAAAGAAAAAAAAGAGGTGCAAGATGGATTTGTCCTTAGGCCCTCCCACCCACCCTTATGTTGTATAAACAGGACATGCACACTTTAACAAACCAATCATTTCAGCGCCAGGGTCTGCCACACGACTGTGGCTGAAATGATTGGTTCGTTTGGGCCCCCACAAAACAAGCTGGCAATTAATCTGGCCCTGCACAAACTGGCTCTACGGAGGCAAGATGTCGTCCTCATCCTCCTCATTCACCGATTCCTCACCCTCTTCAGTGTTGTGTACATCCTCATCCAGAGTATTAATTCGTCCCCGCTGGAATCCACCACCACAGGTCCCTCTGTACGTTCTGGAGGCTGGTCTCCCTGGAAAAGTTGATAATTCATTTTTATGAACATCATCTTCTCCACATTTTGTGGAAGCAACCTCCTACGCCTTTTGCTGACAAGGTTCCTGGCTGCACTAAACACTCTTTCGGAGTGTACACTGGAGGGGGGGCAACTCAGGTAAAATAGAGCCAGTTTGTAAAGGGGCCTCCAAATTCCCTCTTTTTCCTGCCAGTACATGTACGGACTGTCTGACATGCCTACTTGGATCCTTTAACAGACAGACGCACGCTTGTCGCTGCTGCTTTGAGGATGCAAGTGCGGCTACAGCCCACACAATTCACAAAGACAGGAAAAAAAAGAAGATTTTTTTTATTGTTTGTGGAGCGCACTTTGAGGGTTACACCACCCTTTAACAGACAGACGCACGCTTGTCACTGCTGCTTTAAGGATGCAGGTGCGGCTACAGCCCACACATTTCACAAAGACAAAAAAAAAAGAAGAATTGTTTTATTGTTTGTGGAGCACACTTTGAGGGTTACACTACCCTTTAACAGACAGACACACGCTTGTCGCTGCTGCTTTAAGGATGCAGGTGCGGCTACAGCCCACACATTTCACAAAGACAGAAAAAAAAAAAAAGAATTTTTTTATTGATTGTGGAGCGCACTTTGAGTGTTACACCACCCTTTAACAGACAGACGCACGCTTGTCGCTGCTGCTTTGAGGACAGTATCATATGCAGTGACAGTAGACTTGTCAGAAATTGTTGGCACATCCTTCAGTCCGGACCAGATGTCCAAACCGGCCCTTGACTTATGACACAGGCGCACGCTTGGCGCTGCTACTGTGTTGGTGCACGTGCGGCTACATCGCACACAAGTCACAAACACATAAAAAAATAGTTTTTTATTTTTTGGAGCACTTTGAGGGTTACACCACCCTTTAACAGACAGACGCACGCTTGTCGCTGCTGCTTTAAGGATGCAGGTGCGGCTACAGCCCACACATTTCACAAAGAAAAAAAAAAAGAAGAATTTTTTTATTGTTTGTGGAGCGCACTTTGAGGGTTACATCACCCTTTAACAGACAGACGCACGCTTGTCACTGCTGCTTTGTGGATGCAGGTGGAATCTAGACTGGATTTGGAACCATGGACACACTACCTCCATCAATTATCTAAATCCCACTGCACTAATGGCGGATACCGGACGCATGTCTAACACCAACATAGCAGTCAAGGCCTCAGTTATACGTTTTGCTTCAGGATGACTGCTGTCGTACTTCATCCTCCTCGCTAAGGACTGTTGGAGGGTCAATTGTTTAGTAAAAGTAGTGGTGTTCCTACTTCCTCTCTGGGATGATGAACAACTCCCAGCAGCAGCAACAGCACTAGGAGGAAGTGGTTCTTGATCTTTCCCTATTTTATTTTTATCGGAGAAAGTTTAGTCCTCCATTTATGTTATATTGATATATACGAGCGGCTAAGGTGCACACAAACACAGAAAATATTTTTTTATTTTTGCTGGAGAGTAGTGCACTTTGTGGGTTACACCACCCTTTAAGAAATGAGCCAGCCGGCTCTTTACTTATGGGACACAGGCGCACGCTTGGCGCTGCTCCTTTGTTGATGCACGTGCGGCTACAGTGCACACAATTCACAAACACAGAAAATATTTTTTTATTTTGTTTGGAGTGCCCTTTAGGGGTTACAACACCCTTTAGCGGTCAATCCAGTCGACCCTTTATTTATGGGACACAGGCGCACGCTTGGCACTACTTTGTTGATGCACGTACGGCTACTGCGCACACAATTCACAAACACAGAAAATATTTTTTTATTTTGTTTGGAGTGTACTTTGGGGGTTACAGCACCCTTTAACGGTCAAGCCAGCCAGCCCTTTACTTATGACACAGGCGCACGCTTGGCACTACTTTGTTGATGCACGTGCTGCTACTGCGCACACAATTCACAAACAATAAAAAATATTTTTTTTTATTTTGTTTGGAGTGCCCTTTGGGGGTTACAGCACCCTTTAACAGACAAGCCAGACGGCCTTTTACTTATGGGACACAGGCGCACGCTTGGCGCTGCTCCTTCGTTGATGCACGTGCAGCCACAGTGCACACAATTCACAAACACAGAAATTTTTTTTTTTATTTTGTTTGGAGTGCCCTTTGGTGGTTATGGCACCCTTTAGCAGTCAATCCAGCTGACCCTTTATTTATGGGACACAGGCGCACGCTTGGCACTACTTTGTTGATGCACGTGCGGCTACTGCGCACACAATTCACAAACACAAAAAAATATATTTTTTTAGTTTGTTTGGAGTGCCCTTTGGGGGTTACAGCACCCTTTAATGGACAAGCCAGCCGGCCTTTTACTTATGGGACACAGGCGCACGCATGGCGCTGCTCCTTTGTTGATTCACGTGCAGCCACAGTGCACACAATTCACAAACACAGAAAAAATATTTTTTTTTTAGCACTTGGGGGGAGCACCCCTGACGGACAGAGCACCCCCTGGACAACACTACAGCATCCCTTTAGGACTGGGACACTGCACAGGACTTTGGAGTGGACACAGCCCCTATGGACAACTGACTGCACAACACAGTCCAGCCAGCCCCTATGGACAACAGCAGCACAGCACAACACTACACTGCACTACACTACACTACACTACACAGCCCAGCCAGCCCTGACTCCCACCCTCCCTCTTCACTGTCCACAGCCGAGTTAGAAAATGGCGCCGACGCGGGTACCTTATATAGGATCCTAAACCCGTGAGACCCGGAAGGCGGGATGATGACGTTTTGCCTCGATTTCAGATTTCAGCCTGACTCGGATCGGCCTCGGATCGGGTGGCTCGGGTGGGTTCGGATTTCAGAAATACGAACCCGCTCACCCCTACTGTACATACACTGGGCCAGGTGTATAAAATGTTAAATGTGTGACAGCTGTTTGGTGCTGGTGACGGTTAGTCCACACGTGGTACAACTCAACCAGGTCTTGCCTTTATTGAACCAGGTAGAACAACAAGTACAATAGAAAAGACACAGGGATATAACAGGTATACAAATAGTCGTATTGATGCAGCCTGGAACATTAGAGTATTGCTGGGTATTGTAGTGCGCTGGGGATCAGAGTGGTAAAAATACCGGCAGATAGTAGCACTATGCTCCTTTAATGTAGACGTGCTGATTTAGAGAGATATGTACAGTATCAAGCCTTGGAATGAGACAAAGTGGAGAGAGATAAAGTCCAACCGATGAGCATCTAACTGAAATTTTTAAAACACAGGGCCTGATTCAGACCCGCTAGCGAGCGCACAGCACTCACAAGCGGTTCGATGGTCCCCCACTGCGCATGCGCACGCTGGAGCTGGCTCCGGCGTGCGCATGCGTGAGACCCGGCCAGCGACGGGCGCTCCGTCGCTACGGGTCTTGCACCAAAACTGGACGGTTGTCGATTGTGATTGACAGCTCGCCCCGTTTTGGAGGCGGGCAGGGGGGTGGCTGGCCAAACGGAGGCATTCCTGAAGGAACACCTGCTGTTTTGGGGCGGCCTCAGTAGTGAGCTTCTGGCTCTATTAGAGCCGGAAACTCACACTTGCGATGGACGAGACCCTACCACAAGGGTCTCATCGCAAGCCCGATGGTCGCGATGGTCACGACCATCACCTGGCCACTCGCAAAAGCTGTGGGTGGTCACCCACAGCTTAGCGAGCAGCCAGGAGGCCAGTTTAAAAAAAAAATGCTGCCCTGAGACAGAGCGAGCGCTCTGAAAGAGCGTCCAGCTCTGAATCAGGCCCACAGTCTGTAAAATGACAGAAGCTGGTTGGCACTTTCTCTCTCTCCACTTTATTTCTCTCCAAGGCTTGATACATCTTCCGCTAAGTGTACTTGTGGTACTCTGTGGGCTCTGCTGGGCTGGTATATCTGCAGGAGACTCAGAGGTGCGTACACTCACTAGGAACGCCAGGGAAGAAAGACACACGAACAAGCCGCACAAGGGCAGTAGCGCATGTTCAAGGTCAGGGCTCCACTGAGCTCCAGCAGTTCCTAGAAACCACCGGCTCAGTAACCTGTTGCACTGAGGATGGAGGCAGAGCATGAGATGCGCATATGGAGATGGAAGCCAGTTTCTGATGGATCTTTTGCACCTAGCATGGGTCATGTGTAGATGTTGATCTAATGATGATGGTTGTGGCTGTGGATGGAAAAACAGTAGGTGGAATGGCTTCCCGCTTGAAGCCACATGGATCCTCACATTAGCTCTGTCACCCCACTTCCCACCAATCCAGGAGCTATAAATGGCAGTGAGGCAATTAGAGTGACAGTTGGTCCGTGTTAACTGGACAGGTACTGTAGATTCCTGTCAGCTTCCATACCTCTGGTCAGGGGAAAGAGGGAGATCAGCCTGAGGTGAGCTGGCAGAAAGAGGCAGAGTGCTGTGACAAGAGGCTCTGGGGAGATGTACTAAGCCCTTATAGTGAGATAAAGTACCAATCAATCCGCTCCTAACTGTCATTTTACAGGCTGTTTTTGAAAAATTACAGGAGCTGGTTGGTTGTTACTTTATCATCTCCAAGGCTTAGTACTGTATATATCCTCCTCTGTGAGGAAAAAGTGAAGGAGTAGCCACTGAATGGAGAGGTAGAGTCAGACCATAACAGGGATTAACCTGCCTGAAATGAAGTGAGAGAATGGATGAAAAAAGAAAACGGAGCTGAGAGGACAGAGTAAAAATGTTGTGAATAATTAATACTATGAAATTGGAAACAGAAGACAGTATCAGCCTGAAAGCTGATCAGGAGGAGATATAAGAGCATTATAGGTGGAAATTTGGGTGACAGAACAAATGGATAATGATGAGAGGAATAGTGTCACCTATATGTCACCCCACTGCACATCCTTAGGGTAGAAAAGCAGCATGAATATAACTAAGAGGTAGATATACTAAAGCTTGGAAGGAGATAAAATACCAATCACTCAGCTCCTGACATTTTTCAAACACTGTAAAGTGACAGTTAAGACCAGATTCATTTGTACTTTATCTCTCACAACTTTATTTCTCTCCAAGTCTTGATACATCTCCCCCCAAGTGTTATAGCACTGCCACTACCTGAGGTGAAGACAAGTCTCAATGGCAGTAGGAACAAAATAAAGGCTATATGTTAGTGGACATTCTCCCTCATACACAACCACTTACATATTGTACGTAGCTTTGTTCAATCACACTGCAACAGAGATCAGAATTTATTTAATTGGGGCTGTGTAATTGAGGATTGAAGGCTTAAATACTATTAATACATACAGTAGTTTACACTCTGTGAAGAGAGAATCTGAGATTAGACAGTAAAACTAATATTTGCATATGCACTGCAAGACTGGTTAGTATAAGTAATGCCGCTATTATAGCTGCTGTCATAGGTCGCACATCCCTGTGATCAAAGGACCTAGAGCAAGAGAATAAAGATTAAAGACTTGTTTCCAATTACAGAGAGCAGGTTGTCATCTACATCTGATTTGAGAATACAGGAGAGGCTGTGCTTACTGGAAATAAACTGTAAGGTGGAAAAAAAATCAGATCTTTCTCCTGCAGATTATTTAAGGAATAACTGTACAGGTAATTTAAACAAGTTATTGCTTGTCAAGCGTACTGTATATAAACTCCATCAAACATCTTTGCAACCATATACATTAAAACTATTTGGATTTTCCTGTGCTTTCAATATACACCCAGGTGTCAAAATCTCTAAAAGTGCACTGACCAAAGATTGGCCATATATTACTGAGACCGCTGAGAAATCGATACTATATACTCAGGGCCGTAGAGAAAGCCTCCGGGCCCAGGTAAAGAGGGGGCGTGGCCTAATAGCGGGAGGCATGGCCACGCCCCCTTGAGAGAAAAAAATCACACTTTAGTAGTGCCACGTGCTAGGGAGGGGGCGCTGTGAGCCCCTCAGTCCGGTGCAAAGCAAGGGGGGGCGCGATCAGTGTGATCGCTCCCCCCCTCATGCATAAGAGATTGCTGTGGCTGCTGCTTAGCAGCCGCGAGCAATATCCCACTGCAAACCAGCACTCGCTGTGTGCTGGGCTGCTGCAAGGGAAAGAAGAGGGAGGGGGGGGCAGCACCGGACCTGGAAGCCCAGGCCCGGGTAAATTGTACCCACACCCCCCCTCTTGGCATCCCTGTATATACTATAGGTGCATGAGTAATGTTGGTGTAGGGGTTTGAATGCTGGGGTGACTGGGGTCTACAGTTATTCATAGCTAGCTGGGATACCCAGTGTTGCCCGGGTTAAAGACTGGACCTTCAAGTACACCTGCAGCCTTTATTTGTTTACATTGTCCTCATCTATAACCACATTCCATTGATCCTGAAAAGGACCCCAATTTTTGCTACCATGCTTATAAACAGTGGCGTAACTACTGTGGGTGAATGGGGTGCGGCTGCTATGGTGCTTGGGCTGCCTCTGTGACCTGTCACTCCCCCTGTACACAGTCATGCACACAAGTCCAGTCAGGGCCATTGAGAGGGGCCCAGATGTCAGCAATGTTGATTTGGTGCTGGCCCACCAATTGATTACAGCTGGCACACTGGCAGGCAGTCATGGAGAGATAGTGCCGCTGGTCGTGAGGCAATCAGTGGTCATGGACTGGCAACCAATCAGCAGTGGTGACTCCTGATTGTCTTCCAGTCTACAAGCTCTGATTGGCTCTAGACTGGCAGCCGTTTCAAATTGCACTGGCATTGTCTATTCATTTCAGCCACTGCTTGCCGGTGCGCCAGCTTTGATTAGCTGGCATCTCAGCCCCAAATCCACATCTGCTGGCTGCTGATGGCACACAGGGGGAGACAAGAGGCTGCTGGAGAGACATGGGGAGGCGAGTTCCTGGGGGGGGCATAATGTGTAAGGGGCCCTACTATTGTGTGGAATAATTTGTTATATAGGGCCCTACTACTATGTGGCATAATCTGTAAGGGGCATTACTGTGTGGTATAATATGTAAGGGGCATCATTGTGTAGTGTAAGGGGCATTACTATGTGGCATAATGTACAAAGGACACTACTACTGCCTGGCATAATGTGTATAAGGGGTACTACTGTGTGCCATAACATGAATGGGCTCTATGTGGTATAATCTGAATGGGGTCTGTGTGGCATAACATTAAAGTTTTATTTACACCCTTGCATGCAAACACAGAGGCTCTGAATTTAATATGAACTTGCACGAGTCATCAAGTTTGCTAAAACTGAGATTAAAAGGATACTTTTGTAGTTTTCTCACAGGTTTTTGGCAGACAGACAATTTCCAGTGCAGCCAGCCCTGGAACCTTTGAAATTTAAAAATGACCCAATTTTTAGTGATTGTGTGACAGTGTGTGGCCCTGACAAAGGACCTGATTCAGACCCACTCGCAGCCACTGGCCGCTCATGAGGTCTGTGGGTGAGTTTTTTTTTCTTCTCCGGCCGCTTGCAAAGCTGTGGGATACCACCCACAGCTTGTGCGAGCGCCCTGGAGCCCATCGCGATAATCGCAACAATCAGCCTTGCGATGAGACCCTGTGGTAGGGTCTCAGCTGCCGCAAGGCCGAGTGGACTTCCTGCTCTAAAAGAGCAGGAAGTCCACTACTGACAGTTGTGATGTCAGTAGGTCCTACCTCCCACCCACAGCTTATGCGAGCGGCCAAAAAGATGGTCGCGATGGTCAAGACCATCGCGACCATCGGGCTTGCGACGAGACCCTGCGGTAGGATCTCGCTGCCGCAAGCCCAGGAGTGCTTTTGGCTCTATCAGAGCCAAAAGCACTCCCACTGACATCACTAGTGATGTCAGTGGGGCCGGCCCCAGACGGTAGGCGTTCCCATGGGAACGCCTCCATCTGGGCAGCAATGCCCCAGGCACGCCCACCAAAGGGGGAGTGCTGTCACTCACCATAGACTGCACGCCCCCTTTGGTGCGAGACCCTTAGCGACGGCTTGGCCGTCGCTATGCGGGTCTTGCTCGTGCGCACGATGGAGCTCCCTCCGTCGTGCGCATGCGCACTAGGGCACTATCAACCCGCTTGCGAATGCTCAGTGCTCGCGAGCGGGTCTGAATCATGCCCACTGTGCGCTTGCGAGTGGCTCTGAATCAGGCCCAAAGTTCAAACCTAGGCAAAAACCTAATCCTAGTCAAACTATACTACCATGCCAAATTTTGTGGAACTAAGTCTAAAACTCTGAATGTACATAAAAGACAATAAGATGGACAGACAAACACGCTTTCTTGCTTAATATATAGATATAATATTCATTCAAATTAGGGGTGTGCACCGGCCACTTTTCGTGTTTTGTGTTTTGGTTTTGGATCTGGATCTTTCTTCGTGTTTTGGATCTGGATTGGTTTTGCCAAAACCACCCTTCCGTGTTTTGGGTTCTGGGTTTTGTGTTTTGGATCTGTATTTTTTTTAAAAAAAGCATAAAAACAGCTAAAATCACAGAATTTGTAGGTTTTTCTGCTCCTATGCTATTATTAACCTCAATAACCTTAATTTCCACTCATTTCCAGTCTATTCTGAACACCTCACACCTCACAATAGTGTTTTTATGTCCAAAAGGTTGCACCGAGGTAGCTGGATGACTATGCTAAGTGACACGAGTGGGCGGCACAAACACGTGACCCATCTAGGCGTGAAACTGCAGTGGCAGACAGAATGGCAGTTTGAAAAACTAGGCCCCAAACTGTACATAATGCAAAGAAAAAAAAGAGGTGCAAGATGGAATTGTCCTTGGGCCCTCCCACCCACCCTTATGTTGTATAAACAGGACATGCACACTTTAACAAACCAATCATTTCAGCGCCAGGGTCTGCCACACAACTGGGGCTGAAATGATTGGTTCGTTTGGGCCCCCACAAAACAAGCTGGCAATTAATCTGTCCCTGCACAAACTGGCTCTACGGAGGCAAGATGTCATCCTCATCCTCCTCATCCACCGATTCCTCACCCTCTTCAGTGTGTACATCCTCATCCTCACAGAGTATTAATTCGTCCCCGCTGGAACCACATGTCCCTCTGTACGTTCTGGAGGCTGGTCTCCCTGGAAGAGTTGATAATTAATTTTATGAACATTATCTTCTCCACATTTTGTGGAAGCAACCTCCTACGCCTTTCGCTGACAAGGTTCCCGGCTGCACTAAACACTCTTTCGGAGTACACACTGGAGGGGGGGCAACTCAGGTAAAATAGAACCAGTTTGTACAGGGACCTCCAAATTGCTTCTTTTTCCTGCCAGTACAGGTACGGACTGTCTGACATGCCTACTTGGATGCTGTCACCGATGTAATCCTTTAACAGACAGACGCACGCTTGTCGCTGCTGCTTTGAGGATGCAAGTGCGGCTACAGCCCACACAATTCACAAAGACAGAAAAAAAAAACGAATATTTTTATTGTTTGTGGAGCGCACTTTGAGGGTTACACAACCCTTTAACAGACAGACGCACGCTTGTCGCTGCTGCTTTGAGGATGCAAGTGCGGCTACAGCCCACACATTTCACAAAGACAGAAAAAAGAAGAAGAATATTTTTATTGTTTGTGTAGCACACTTTGAGGGTGTCACCACCCTTTAACAGACAGACGCACGCTTGTCGCTGCTGCTTTAAGGATGCAGGTGCGGCTACAGCCCACACATTTCACAAAGACAGAAAAAAAAAGAACAATATTTTTATTGTTTGTGTAGCACACTTTGAGGGTGTCACCACCCTTTAACAGACAGACGCACGCTTGTCGCTGCTGCTTTAAGGATGCAGGTGCGGCTACAGCCCACACAATTCACAAAGACAGAAAAAAGAAGAAGAATATTTTTACTGTTTGTGTAGCACACTTTGAGGGTGTCACCACCCTTTAACAGACAGACGCACGCTTGTCGCTGCTGCTTTAAGGATGCAGGTGCGGCTACAGCCCACACATTTCACAAAGACAGAAAAAAAAAGAACAATATTTTTATTGTTTGTGTAGCACACTTTGAGGGTGTCACCACCCTTTAACAGACAGACGCACGCTTGTCGCTGCTGCTTTGTGGATGCAGGTGGAATCTAGACGGGATTTGGAACCGGGGACACACTACCTCCATCAATTGTCTAAATCCCACTGCACTAATGGCGGATACCGGACGCACGTCTAACACCAACATAGCAGTCAAGGCCTCAGTTATACGTTTTGCTTCAGGATGACTGCTGTCGTACTTCATCCTCATCGCTAGGGACTGTTGGAGGGTCAATTGTTTAGTAAAAGTAGTGATGTTCCTACTTCCTCTCTGGGATGATGAACAACTCCCAGCAGCAGCAACAGCACTAGGAGGAAGTGGTTCTTGATCTTTCCCTATTTTATTTTTATCGGAGAAAGTTTAGTCCTCCATTTATGTTATATTGATATATACGTGCGGCTAAAGCGCACACAAACACAGAAAATATTTTTTTATTTTTGCTGGAGAGTAGTGCACTTTGTGGGTTACACCATCCTTTAAGAAATGAGCCAGCCGGCTCTTTACTTATGGGACACAGGCGCACGCTTCGCGCTGCTCCTTTGTTGATGCACGTGCAGCCACAGTGCACACAAGTCACAAACACAGAAAATATATATTTTTTTGGTTTGGACTGGAGTGTACTTTAGGGGTTACAGCACCCTTTAACGGTCAAGCCAGCCGGCCCTTTACTTATGACACAGGCGCACGCTTGGCACTACTTTGTTGATGCACGTGAGGCTACTGCGCACACAATTCACAAACACAGAAAATATATATTTTTTTGGTTAGGAGTGTACTTTGGGGGTTACAGCACCCTTTAACGGTCAAGCCAGCCGGCCCTTTACTTATGACACAGGCGCACGTTTGGCACTACTTTGTTGATGCACGTGCGGCTACTGCGCACACAATTCACAAACACAGAAAATAATTTTTTTTTTGGTTTGGACTGGAGTGTACTTTCGGGGGTTACAGCACCCTTAATGGTCAAGCCAGCCGGCCCTTTACTTATGACACAGGTGCACGCTTGGCACTACTTTGTTGATGCACGTGCGGCTACTGCGCACACAATTCACAAACACAGAAAATATATATTTTTTGGTTTGGACTGGAGTGTACTTTGGGGGTTACAGCACCCTTTAACGGTCAAGCCAGCCGGCCCTTTACTTATGACACAAGTGCACGCTTGGCACTACTTTGTTGATGCACGTGCGGCTACTGCGCACACAATTCACAAACACAGAAAATAATTTTTTTTGTGGTTTGGACTGGAGTGTACTTTCGGGGGTTACAGCACCCTTAACGGTCAAGCCAGCCGGCCCTTTACTTATGACACAGGCGCACGCTTGGCACTACTTTGTTGATGCACGTGCGGCTACTGCACACACAATTCACAAACACAGAAAATATTTTTTTTTTTAGTTTGGACTGGAGTGTACTTTGGGGGTTACAGCACCCTTTGACGGTCAAGCCAGCCGGCCCTTTACTTATGACACAGGTGCGCGCTTGGCACTACTTTGTTGATGCACGTGCGGCTACTGCGCACACAATTCACAAACACAGAAAATATATTATTTTTTTAGCACTTGGGGGGAGCACCCCTGATGGACAGAGCACCCCCTGGACAACACTACAGCACCCCTTTTGGACTGGTACACTGCACAGGACTTTGGAGTGGACACAGCCCCTATGGAGAACTGACTGCACAACACAGTCCAGCCAGCCCCTATGGACTTTGAAGTAGTGGACACAGCCCCTATTAACAACAGCAGCACAGCACAACACAGCCAGCCCCTATGGACTTTGAAGTAGTGGACAACAGCAGCACTACACTACACTACACTACACAGCCCTAACTCCCACCCTCCCTCTTCACTGTCCACAGCCGAGTGAGAAAATGGCGCCGACGCGGGTACCTTATATAGGATCCAAAACCCGCGAGACTCGGAAGGCGGGATGATGACGTTTTGCCTCGATTTCAGATCCGAGTCAGGCGGGAAAAGTCGAGCCTGACTCGGATCGGACTCGGATCGGGGGGGCTCGGGGGGGTTCAGATTTCAGAAATCCGAACCCGCTCACCCCTAATTCAAATATACATACTGTAGTATGGCTGTCAATTTGGAGTCGTTATATGTAGGAGTAATTTCTTGGAATGAATACTATTGGGGAATTATTTATGTGCATAGTAAAGAGTTTGTTATTTAGGGTTCAAAGTTGCCTTCAAGGTTAGGTAAAAGAAGGTGTACAGTTAGAACTTTGTGATTCGGGTAAATTGGACAGAAGTACAGTACACATAGCTACAGAATAAAATGCCTTTAACCTTTATTGAGGAAATTATTAATGTATATTGTTTTAATAATATAGGCCCTCATTCAGAGCCGTACGCTCTGAGCAGAGCGCACGCTCTGAATGAGGGCCGGGCTCCATTTTCATGGAGCGTCCTCCTGGACGCTCGTATAGCTGTGGGTCACCACCCACAGGCTATACGAGCGTGCTTTTTGATGGCCGCGATGGTCGAGACTGGTATATGAGTATACAGCATGCCATTGGCTCCCAAACTTTCTTGAATCACGGCACCTTTGAATATCAGCATTTTTTTTCAAGGTGCCCCTAGGCCAAATGTTTTTTTTACTGAGAAAATTAGCATAAATGATTAAGGGGTCTATTTACTAAGCAGTGTTAGGAGACAGAGTGAAAAGTGATAAGGTGCCAGCCAATCAGCTCCTAACTGCCATCTCACAGGCTGTGTTTGAAAAATGACAGTTGGGAGCTGATTGGCTGGCACCTTATCACTTTTCACTATGTCTATTAACACTGCTTAGTAAATAGACCTTTAAATTAACTAAATTGTGTTTATCTGTCATCCTTTGGTTCAGTTATGTGGTGGTAGACATGGGTGCACTTCTGTTTGTCCACAAATTTTATGATTGGCAGTCGCCTGGACTGGTATCGTCTATCACTTTGACCATAAATAATTTGATTTGGTCCTGGACCACCAACCATGGCACCCCTGCAAGTGCCCTGCAGCACCCTATGGTGCCATGGTACCCAGTTTGAAACCACTACAGTATGCATCAATTCAGATAATAACTAGTATTTTATATTGAAGTATTTATTTATACAGTATATACTCAGTGACTCATATCAATGATGCTGCATTTGCCATGAAATGCATACATCTGACATTAATGTTGTTCATTACATGGAATATAAAAAAATACCTTAATAGGGGTCCAAAAAATATTATTTCCTTACTACCCTCCTGTCTGGGAGATTCTTAGCAGATTGTTACGGAACAGCTGCAGATTATAGCAAATATGCTGCAGAATGCAAAGACAGAGATAAGGCAATCAGCCCCTGGGACTGGCACCCAAACAAGACCTATCAGACATCAGTTGCCAAAAAAACAGACACATTTTTGTTTTCCAAGATATTGGAATTCGGGTTAAAAATGGGGTGGACATATTATATTCAGCTCTCCTGGGTATGACATTAAATTAAACTCTTGTCTTCTTGTTCGCTCCCATCTCATCCATCTTGAAGTCCAAGAATGATGGTTCTTGGATGTTATAATAATAATAATAATAATAATAATAATAATTTCAATTATATAGCACTTTCTACAATAAGACTTAAAGCACTTTATATTCAGAAAAAAACATGATAAAAAGAAACTCATTAAAGATTAGCAGAGTACAAAAAACAGTTAATTTTTGAGCATTATGAAGCTAGTGGGGGATGGTATATTTTGCCAACAATCATAATGTCAACAGCATAATATTGACATGTTCTGAATGTCGACATGTACAGAGACCCTGATTCAGAGCCAGACGCTCTGACAGAGCGCTCGCTCTGAATCAGGGCCATCCCTGCTGCATTTTGGAGTGGCCTCCTGGCCGCTCGCATAGCTATGGGTGACCACCCACAGCTATAGCAAGCGGCCAAAATGATGGTCACAATGGTCAAGACCATCGCAACCATCGGGCTTGCGACGAGACCCTGCGGTAGGGTCTCGCTGCTGCAAGCCCAGGAGTGCTTTTGGCTCTATCAGAGCCAAAATCACTCCCACTGACATCACTAGTGATGTCAGTGGGCCGGCTTCTGACGGGAGGCGTTCCCGTGGGAACGCCCCCGTCAGGGAGGCATGCCCACCAAAGGGGGCGTGCTGTCAATCAACATTGACAGCACGCCCCCTTTGATCGGACACAACGAGCGAAGGACTTTCCTTCGCTCGTCGCGTCTGGCGCATGCGCACGACGGAGCTCCCTCCGTCGTGCGCATGCTCAGTGTATAACATCGACCCACTTGCGAGCGGACAGCCGCTCGCGAGTGGGTCTGAATCAGGCCCATAGTCAGGTAGCAGAGTTGGAAAAAATACTTTTTTTTCCAACCCTGGTTAGAATGCATTAAGACATTGCTAATCAGGGTTTCTAATACATCGCAATGTTTAACAGTATTAATATAATAAGCAGCATTCACATTTTTATTTCATTAAAACATTTTTTTTTTTTTTAAACTTTATTTTCCTATCCAGGCAGGTAGAACTTTTGTCAGTAACTGGTTAAATATATACTTGGTTTATCATCTATCTTAATATTTCTGCTTTTCCAAATTATTAGGGGTGGGGATAATTGAGGATTTATTTTAAACTAGCTGGAGTACCCGGCATTGCCCGGGATTTTAAGAATGTTTGTTTACACATCATCCTCCAACCAACCTCTCCTTAGGCAGGCCTCACGAAAAGTGTGACAAACTTCCCCATTAACAGTCCTAAGGTCTTTAACACTGTAAAGCAAACTTCGGAGATAGAAGCATTCAAAATTTGTAGGATGTACAGTGTAAACATGGCCAAGAGCTTCTGTTGCTCTGATACCAGGATGACCATCTACAGCGACTCCCTGTTTTCTGCGAAGAAAATCTTTGGGAGAAGCATTCCATGTGTAATATTTTGGCAGCTCACAGTACAGCAGGGTCCTTGCAAAGTCATCATTTTGACACAGTTGGTAGAAAGAAGTAAATGGTGTAGCATAATTTGGTATAGTCAGAGAGCTGAGAATGCTGGCAAAGTCTGCTAAAGCTCTCTTCGATAATAAACATTAAGATCATGACAAAACATGACAACACAAAATGCTTGCTCTGAGGCCCTACCCATATGCCATGAGGCCCCACAATGAAAGTCCAGCATAAATTGTGGTTTTAAATTAATTAAAAATTAACAGTATTTAATTGCAATTTAATTTTTTTTAGTTGACTCCGCCGTGTTTTAATACGCTCATATGTAAAATGTCACAATCTTTGCTTGTAAACTGTGGATTTGTATAGAAAAACAGAAGTATAGAAGGACAAATTTTTGCTTTGCTATAGTAGAGAAGATAGAAAAGAAAAAATGGTAGATAAGCTTTCCTTTTGTAACTCTGCACCTGAACTGTAGAGGGTGAATGCTATGCAAAAATTGGGTTTTTTAATTCATTAAAAAGTAACAGTAATTAATTTAAATTTAGTAGAGAAGATAGAAAAGAAAAAATAGTAGATAAGCTAAATCCTTTTGTAATTCCGTACCTGACCTGTAGAGGGCGAATGTTATGCAAAAATTGTGGTTTTTCATTAATTAAAAATGAACAGTAATTAATTTTGATTTCAAATTTTTTTAGTTGGGTCCGCCGTGTTTGAATACGCTCGCAAGTAAATTTTCTCGATCGTGGCTTGTAAACTGTGGATTTGTATAGAAAGACAGAGGGACAAATTTTTGCTTTTGTAGATTATATTGTTTTTATTGCTCTAAACACTCTTTATAGTTTAAATAAAATATAGCCAACCCAGGGATGGCCATCGATGGGTTAACCATAGATGGTTACCATTGATAATAACCTCGATGGTATGTAACCAGTGACAGGAAACCATTGATGGTTTTGCCCACCAATGGTTAGACCTGCTATATTAGTCACTGGGCAGCAGGCCAATCAGATTTAAGTGCGGGGCTTTGTGGGTCATGCCGGGAGAGTAGAGCTATGCTCTGTGTCCCGGTGCCAGAGAGGACAAAAAAGAAACATTGTGTGGCTCTGTGCCATTGATAGCGGAAAACCATTCAATCTCCACCATTGATGGCAAAACAATCGGCCATCGGTGGTTGGTAATCATCGATGATCGATGATCGATGGCCATCCTTAAACCACCTTCTGGGGGCAGGGGGTTTCTGACACATACCATATGCCCATGTGTGCTTTTTTTTTTATAAAGGGAGGGAATAGAGTCCACTACACCTATACTGTATGCTAAGCTATAGAGGTTTCTCTAGCCAAACACTCCACTCTTCTATGAAGATAACTAAGACATGAGTGGAGGCACCGCCAAAACACAGGATCATCTCAATTACTTAGTGTGCCCCTATCACCCTACACAAGAGTCAAGAAGCAGGTGAGCAGTTGTTACAGTTCTATGGAAACTTGCACTAGTATAAAGTAGTAAATTAGGCTTCCACAAGTACCCGCAAACACAGCCACACTACATATAACTCAGTAGCAACCACATTAATTCAACCCACAAATTATATGTCAATTTTGGGGTTTTATTACTTCTGAAGTTTAAAGAATCCAAATGTGAATTACATATTGCAATTGCATCTATTTATGTAGCTGATGTGCTAAGCTGAAATCTGCAAATATTCAAATTTTAGTTACATTTATATTTACCAGCCTAGCATTGCTGGTAAAGGGTCGCAGTAGATGTTGGGATAAAGCGAAGCTTATCTGGATTTGCAAATCCCCATTGCAGAGATTTGTGTTGCTTAGTAAATTGTAGTATAGAGGTCTATGGGGAGGTAAGCAGCTCTAACTAGGTGAGCACAGAGATATCTCTCATTTCTCCAGTGTTGACACTTTTATAAATTAAGAAATTCCTTCCTTTGGTGAAAATAATGCAGAGAGGATTTTTCTTATCTTAGTAGATCTCTATGTCTGTATGTAATTTTCTTTTGTTGGAAACTATATTTAAAAAAAAATAATAATAATTGCATGTGCTAACATGATATAAGATAGGCTTGTATACTGACATACAAGGGATGATTTATCTACTAATTTTAATCAATCCTCTGAAAATACAGACTTTGGAAGAGTGACACAGTATTTAATTATTGGGATTATTTATCATAATAGTATAAGCAATATCTGGGGTTATCTCAACTTTTGCTCATCATAGCTTTATTTAAGGACTGCGAAAATGGCCTATGTACCAAGCTCCAAAAAAAAGTGTAGCTTTCTAATTTGTCATATCAGCCTATAGGCCTTTTTACTACCGATGGCCACACATGTGCATTAGTTAAGACAGGTCCGTACCACTCCTTGCTGGGAAGTGGGCCTAGCCATTGTCCCAGCAAGAGAATTTTGATAAACCCATTTCATATGGCCGCGGTATGCTGTGATAATAAATTATTGTTTACCGGGCCCCAATGTCAGAATGAAAAATTAGCCCCATGGTACAAAGCTAATGTTACAGCAGTTCAACACAAGGGACACTTACCTATAGCCTCTAGCAAGGGAATGCCATGTATGACCTCAGCCATCACTGGAGTTATGAAAAGAACTAGAAGGGTGTCCTGAATCACTGACCATGATTTAGTGCGTGGAAACCAAAGATGCTTTAATGTTAAATATAAGTCACATTGGAGTGTTACTAATGTAGAGACTATTTCTTTAGCAGTTGAACTGGTAAGTTGTTATTATATTAATGGTATATTAAAGTGTCTACAATACTGATTGATGATAAAAGCATCACAGGACAAAAAAAAGAGCTAATAGAGATAAACATAAAATCATAGATGCCTAAAGAAAGCAAAAACAATTATGAAGCATTTGTTTTATAAACGCTGACATTGTAATGTTGTTTTTAACATTTTACCCAGTCATTTTCAACCAAACTCTTGAAAGATTTATGCTTTATAATAATTTTATTTTATAATATCTTGGACTATTATCAGGCTTAGAATCAGTCAAAATAAGAAGCTTTCAATACCACTCAGGCTAACAAACCATCAGTCGCTTGATGCTCTCATTATAGTATGTTTCTGTGAACCAGTTATTCACTACGTCAATCAGTTATTTGTCCTAAACTATTTAGATTTGTTTCAAATCTTAAAAAACATGGAAATAATGCTTAACAATTAAATTGTTATATTAGGAAATGTAACATTGATCAAGATGATCTTATTATCAAAACATATTTAATTCAGCTAAATCCTTTTAAACCCAATTCCACTGCCATATTTATAAGACATGAAATCTTCCATTCTCTATTATACAGGTTGAGTGTCCCATATCCAAATATTCAGAAATACGCAATATTCAGAAATTTATTTAGCATGACTGAGATAGTGAAACCTTTGCATTTTGATGGTTCAATGTACACAAACTTTGTTTAAGGCACACAATTATTAAAAATAAAGTCTAAAATTACCTTCAGGCTTTGTGTATAAGGTGTATATAAAACATAAATAAATTTCATGTATGTACACAAACTTTGTTTGAGCCACAAAATGATTGAAATATTGTATAAAATTATCTGCAGGCTGTGTGTATAAAGTGTATATAAAACATAAATGCATTCCGTGTTTAGATTTGGGTCCCATTCCCAAAATATTTCACTATGGTATGCAAATATTACAAAATAAAGAATATTCCGATATCCAAAATACCCCTAGTCTCAAGCATTTTTGATATGGGAGACTCAACCTGTATATACAGTATACAGTATGAAAATAGGCATTTAAAATAAATAATTGATAAAATTCATCTTGTCAATAGTATTATGTTTTGGACCTTTATTGGCAAACCTTTGTCTAAATAATATATATGATTTATATGAGTATACAGCATGCCATTGGCTCCCAAACTTTCTTGAATCACGGCACCTTTGAATATCAGCATTTTTTTTCAAGGCGCCCCTAGGCCAAATGTTTTTTTTACTGAGAAAATTAGCATAAATGATTAAGGGGTCTATTTACTAAGCAGTGTTAGGAGACAGAGTGAAAAGTGATAAGGTGCCAGCCAATCAGCTCCTAACTGCCATCTCACAGGCTGTGTTTGAAAAATGACAGTTGGGAGCTGATTGGCTGGCACCTTATCACTTTTCACTATGTCTATTAACACTGCTTAGTAAATAGACCTTTTAATTAACTAAATTGTGTTTATCTGTCATCCTTTGGTTCAGTTATGTGGTGGTAGACATGGGTGCACTTCTGTTTGTCCACAAATTTTATGATTGGCAGTCGCCTGGACTGGTATCGTCTATCACTTTGACCATAAATAATTTGATTTGGTCCTGGACCACCAACCATGGCACCCCTGCAAGTGCCCTGCAGCACCCTATGGTGCCATGGTACCCAGTTTGAAACCACTATAGTATGCATCAATTCAGATAATAACTAGTATTTTATATTGAAGTATTTATTTATACAGTATATACTCAGTGACTCATATCAATGATGCTGCATTTGCCATGAAATGCATACATCTGACATTAATGTTGTTCATTACATGGAATATAAAAAAATACCTTAATAGGGGTCCAAAAAATATTATTTCCTTACTACCCTCCTGTCTGGGAGATTCTTAGCAGATTGTTACGGAACAGCTGCAGATTATAGCAAATATGCTGCAGAATGCAAAGACAGAGATAAGGCAATGAGCCCCTGGGACTGGCACCCAAACAAGACCTATCAGACATCAGTTGCCAAAAAAACAGACACATTTTTGTTTTCCAAGATATTGGAATTCGGGTTAAAAATGGGGTGGACATATTATATTCAGCTCTCCTGGGTATGACATTAAATTAAACTCTTGTCTTCTTGTTCGCTCCCATCTCATCCATCTTGAAGTCCAAGAATGATGGTTCTTGGATGTTATAATAATAATAATAATAATAATAATAATAATAATAATAATTTCAATTATATAGCACTTTCTACAATAAGACTTAAAGCACTTTATATTCAGAAAAAAACATGATAAAAAGAAACTCATGAAAGATTAGCAGAGTACAAAAAACAGTTAATTTTTGAGCATTATGAAGCTAGTGGGGGATGGTATATTTTGCCAACAATCATAATGTCAACAGCATAATATTGACATGTTCTGAATGTCGACATGTACAGAGACCCTGATTCAGAGCCAGACGCTCTGACAGAGCGCTCGCTCTGAATCAGGGCCATCCCTGCTGCATTTTGGAGTGGCCTCCTGGCCGCTCGCATAGCTATGGGTGACCACCCACAGCTATAGCAAGCGGCCAAAATGATGGTCACAATGGTCAAGACCATCGCAACCATCGGGCTTGCGACGAGACCCTGCGGTAGGGTCTCGCTGCTGCAAGCCCAGGAGTGCTTTTGGCTCTATCAGAGCCAAAAGCACTCCCACTGACATCACTAGTGATGTCAGTGGGGCCGGCCCCAGATGGTAGGCGTTCCCATGGGAACGCCTCCGTCTGGGCAGCCACGCCCCCGGCACACCCACCAAAGGGAGCGTGCTGTCAATCAACATTGACAGCACGCCCCCTTTGGTGCGAGACCCATAACGACGGCTTGGCCGTCGTTATTCGGGTCTCGCACATGTGCACGACAGAGCCGCCTCCATCGTGCGCATGCGCACTTGGGCACCATCGACCTGCTTGCGAGCGCTCAGCGCTCGCGAGCGGGTCTGAATCAGGCCCAGAGTTTCATAATTCACATTGTCAAAACTGATATAATGCAAACATTGCCAGATATTCATTTCAACACTATGAGAGGACCTTTATCATGTCAACAATGGTATTTCCATTTCACTTTTAATCTTGGCCTATCTCTAACAGCAGCCTAACCCCAAAACTAACCCTAATCTAACCCTGACCCTAATTGATGCCTATCCCTAAAATGGTGTGTCAACATTCTGGCTGTGAACATTCACAATGACAAAATGATGTCAGTGCTGACACTGTAAATGTTGACATGTTGAAATGTTTACATTCTGACCATGTAGACAATCTGGTGTTGGGATTCTGACTGTTGACTGCATTGACTGAGCTACAGGTGCATTAATTAAGATTTTCAATATGTAAGTAATCTTTGATTCTGTTTTTGAAGATATCTAGGCAGCAAGTTCCACTTAGGCCCCATACAAAGTATTAGAGATTCTAAGTATTGTTAGAAGTCCTTCATCTGCAGATTGAAGTAAGAAGTGGGAGTACATGGAATAAGATGCTACTTCAAGTATCTAAGACTAAAATCAGGTAGTACTTTCAATGTGAATAAGCAAATCTTGAAACAGAATCTCCATTTTACAGACAACCAATGAAGAGAATGGAGCAGTAGAGATTTTTGCGAACCCCTGTGTTTGTTTTTTTATTTTGGAAAAACCACCCTCAAGTATTTTGGTTTTGGATATGGATATGTATTTTTTATAAAATTGATAAAACAGCTATATTCATGTAATTTAGGCCTAGTTCTGTCCTACAGTATTATTAACATCAATAACATTAATTTCCAGGAAATTTTGACACCTTGCAGCTCACAATATTGTTTTCACCCATATTGGTCAAAGGCTACTGTGAGCTGACTATCTAAAATAAGACACACAGCAGTAGCACAAATACATGGTCGTTTAAAAAATGAATTTAGCACATCTTGGAAACATAGCACCACTGCAGTGACAGTTTAATATAAACTAAATGATGCTATAGAATGTTTTCACTCATCAAGAACTAAATCAGAGGCCCAAGGCCAGCACAGGTAAATGGAGGTGTATTATTTAATGGAAGCCATGGAAAAGCATTGATTGATTCATTACAATTTTAAAATAACTATAAGACATAACAAATCAGAGACATGGATTACACTGTTACAAAAACAAGCATCCAAAATCCCAATCAGATTGATTGATGAACTAATTGATTGATTACAGCTCTAATATAACTATAAAGAAAAACAAATAGGAGAAATGGAAAAAAAAATATTAAAAAACAAGCATCCAAAATCCAAATTAGATATTTTAAAGAGGAAACTGAATCCAAACTGCAAATCACAGGCCTCTATAATCATTATATTAATAGAGATACTGACTGGAGATATACGAAATACTCCCTGTTAAACCACTCAGCTCCCCTCTTTACTAAAAACAACCATTATTGCAACAAATGTATAAGATTCAATTGTGCATTTATTTATATCTACCAGATTATGACTCTTTGTTATATATATGTGGTGTAGTGTTGTTGATTCTGAGAGGAAGATTAGGGATAATCACATAAATTACATGAAGGTCATTTATACCTAATTGAATATACTTACGTTCATTAAACAGCAGCCAACAATGACTCAGCGTGTGTTCTGAATATTTTTTTATTTTTTCTTTATTTTGGAATAAACATTTTAATATTTCACTTGATAGGCTTTTTAATAGAATATATTATTAAAAGTTATATTTTATATATTTCACAATTGTGCGCCATAATAGTTCATTCTTATTCCTTCCTTGGAAGTTTATATGTGTTCAAAGCAGAGTAACAGCCTAGTCAAAGTCGATAATTAATAATTATATGATTATATGATTTAATGATACTACTCTGAATCTCTGGAGAAGCTGCAAAGGGGTCTTTATGCCTGGATGCGATGCTGGTGATAGTTGGCATTGCAAGATACAAAAGAACATATATGCCCCAGTAAACTACATTAATATACACTCAGTGCCGGTGTAAGGTTTCTGGGTGCCCTAGGCAAAGATTCACCTTACCACCCTTGCTCCCCTCAGCCATCTACATAAAAACTCACATGCTTTTTTGTGTTTACTTTGAACAGTAATATGCCACACTTAAGTGTCCCCAATACATTATATGCCACACAGCTGTGCCACCAATGCATATTTATGCCAGACACCAGTGTCCCAATACATAGTTATGACAAACTTAAGTGCCCAATACATAATTATGCCACACATCAGTGATACATTACATAATTATGCCACACATCAGTGCCCGCAATGCATAATTATGCCACACATCACTGACTGCAATATGTATGCCATATATATATCAGTGCCACAATACATAAGTATGCCCCGCATCATTATTTATGGCTTGCTGATATATGTGAGTCAGGACCCCACCAAAGAATGTTTTCAAGCCCCCCATTCCTGCCCCCCTCTCCTCTGTTCCCCAGTGACAGTAAACCTGTTAGCTAGAGTATATTTACTTTTTTTATGTTCTGCAGCATACACCAGCACACCCCTCAGCTGCTATTTAGTGGTCTTGTGTGATTGTATAAAAATAATTACACTAACTACACACTCAACCCAAAGCTTGCTGAGCTGACTTACCAGCATTGGCTCTGGCTGTCATACAAATTGGATAACGTTTGTTAATATTCTCATCCGGGTCAGTTCAGCCCCAGCAACTAGGCAGTCCTACTCCTCATCTTCTGCAATGGAAGAGGAGCCTGGCAGTCATAATCCTCATCTTCTGCAAAGGAAGAGGAGGTGTCAAGGCAAATAGAGTGCTGACCAGTGGGCCCACCCCACACTTGTATATAGCACATGTCAGTGATGCCTGCACCATTAACAGCCTGGGTGGATGCATGGTGTGAGGTGACAGTGGCGACTGGTTAGACCTGAGGCCACCGCTAGTGCAAATTCCAAGAAGAATGTATCTTTGAGACATCCTTCATTTTTTAGTTTAATGAACTTGGAGGTGCCATCCAGTGGCTGGTGCCCTTGGGCAGTTGCCTGAAGCTGGCTAATGGTGGTTCCTGCCCTGTATATATTGCCTGTCAAAAACATGCAATCTTGGCATAATGAAAAGTGGCGCACCATGGAATTTTCCTTGGCTCTGAACCCACCCAATATATGTTGTTTATTAAAAAAGATATGCACAGTTTAACAAACCAAGCACTTAAGCAACAGGGACTAATTATTTTGTGGCTGAAGTGCTTGAGCCCCCACAAAATAAGCTACCAATGGGTTTAAAGCCGTTAACAATATTGATAATCTCTACAGTTGGAATATGTCATTATCATCCTCACCCTCATCAGTGTTAATATCATCATCACACAATATTAGCTCATTCCCATTGGAATCCACTATTACAGAAGTCTCTGTACTTTGTTGTAATTGGCGTCAAAGGTCTTCCTCATAGAATTTGTAGTTCATTTCAATGAACATCAGTTGATCCACATTTTTACGAAGTAGCCACCTATGCCGGTCGCTCACAAGGTTCCCAGCTGTGCTACACACTTTTTCTGAGTACACACTGGCAGGTGGTCAGCTTAATTAAAGCAAACCTAGTTCAAACAAGGAGCTCCAATTTGCCTTTTTTTTATCCCAGTATTCAAAGGGACTGTGTGACATGCTAATTTGTACATCATCTTTAAAATAACCCTCCACCATTCTATTGATGCTAACTGTATCAAATTGAGTCACCCGAGGAGGTATCACTAATTTTAGGCATTTCTATTAAGCCTGACCAGATGTCATAATGGTGTTTCACTCAGGTGAGTACACACCCAGGTTGACTCATCACCATCACTAGTGGGTCTTTTGGAAAAGGTAAATTATTTTCCTGGCAGCAGCACTTGCAGGAGGAACTGAATCAGGAGACATCGTTGTGCCATGTGTCACTTGAGCTGACATCTTGCTCGCAAGGAGCTCTTTGCATCTCTTAAGATGTGTGTCAGTTGGATATAAAAATATTACGTACTGTACGACTTAAACCTGGTATCAAGCATGGTTGCCAAAATGTAGTAATCCAATTTTAAGATGTTGCAAACCCTTTGGTTCTGGTGAAGCAAATAAAGAACTTGATCTACAAGCTTAACATAGTGCTGGACTAAGGTACAATCCTCCTCCTCTCCCTATGCCATGGCTTGTTGCTGTCTCCCCAGTTGCTGAAGCATATAAAGGGTGGAATTTACCTGGTAACTACCTCTTGGTTCAGTTGGTGGCATGGCAAATGTAACTGTTTTTGCAGCTGCTGCAATCTTTTACATGCGGTTGATGTATGCCAAAAATGTCCAAAAAGTTTACTGGCTACAGATTGCATTGCATGCATGCATGGACCTGCATTTTTTTAAATTAATTCTGAACCACCATGTTTATTGTGTGTGCAAAACATGGTTCATGTTTAAATCCACCCAGGTGTAATGCTCGTATAATGTTGTTTGCATTATTGGAAATGACAAATCCTGAGTGTTGGTGAATGATAAACTGGGAAACATTCCTTTGCTGTAAATAGAGATTAGCGCTGGTTGAGTGATTTCTATTTTTTTAAATCCTAAGGAGAGTTTTAGCGGGGTAGGGCATTTTGCTATAAGGTCCTTGAGTTTTCCCAACAGTTTGACACTGTGATGCATCTTAGTGAAGCTGGTGATACAGAGAGTAGCCTGCCTGTGAATGAGCTGGCATTGTGTGTTAGATACTGCTGTTGCTGAAGGCATTACACCCACCTAGTGGACTGTCACTGTCATATAATCTTTCATTTTACCAGTACCATTTGTCTCTTTAGTTAAGTGGATACTCAGTATGATGAGGGAGATACAGTACCAACGCATACACTGTCCATTATACTGGATGGAATACACACTATTCAATTTGTTTCAAATATTTATTTTTTGACACAACACTGGCAATTGTTTTCATGTACTAGGAGGAATAGGTCTCCTTTGCGAGAATTGTTTTGGGGTGCAGACGATGGGGGCTATAACAGCACACAGAACAATAACACACTTCTTGAAATACACAATGTTTTTAAATTCAACTAGAAAAGACTGCAGGAAAAAAATATTGTTTTGCAAAATAAACAGAAAATAATAATAATAATAAAGAGGACTTCTAAGGGTGTTTTTTTGGACTGATAAACTATATAGTATACTGCAGTGATTGATTTGCTAGAGAAAAAAAAGGTGCAAAAAATAATTAACAGCATGACACACAATAGACTGTTTGTTTGCACTGCAGTGTGTGTGACAAATAACAAACACACATACAGTGACAATGAGGCCTGCAATAACCCTTCCCAAGCACCTTCTCCATCATGTCCTAGACTCCTAGACAGACTTCTACTCCAGTCCTCCCAATGGGGCCCTTATTGCACCCTGATGCTGTGCTAATGGAGTTTTTTTGATAACACAGTACTTCAACCTCCAGTCCTACACCCTCTGCTGTCCTGTGTGAAATGGCAACTGATCATGAGGGATAGGGCAGTAATGAGCCGCCCGGGTCCCATTAGTACTGAGGGAGCATGGCCTATTTGTGGGAGGCGTATCTATGCCCCCTTAGAAAATGAAAAACAAAAGACTATTTGCTGCATGCTGGGAAGGGGGTGCTCTGAGCCCCTCAGCCCGGTGCAAATCCAGGGAGGAGTTATCAGTGTGATCGCTTCCCCCACAGGCAGAGGAGAGGAGATTGCTGCTGGGTGGCAGCAGTGATCAGTTTCCCTGGTCTCCCACTGCAGCCCAGCACACAGCAGAATTTTCTTGACTGCTGCAAGGTAAGAGGGACGGGGCGGCGGCATCTGAGATGCCCACTTTAAGAATCTTTGCTGCCATCTATCGGTCACACCATTGAAGCTTGAACCATCCCTATAGCAGGAGTAGATTTTCCATCTTAAGGTGCATACACACTGGGCGATTAAAGTGGACAACTGAACGATAACGTTATCATTCAGTTGTTCACTTTATCGTCCATTTTTTCACCTAAACGATGAATGACCAACGATGTGCGTTCCCACAGGTCGTTCGTCTTTATCGTTCATCTGGCAAACATGTAGGCCAACCTGATGATATTGTCAGGTTGCTACATGTTGGGGAATAGGGGAGAGAGCCCGCCGCTGAACGATATCGTTAATGATATCGTTCAGCGGGTGTGCTCAATGTCATGAACGACATTGAGCACACCCTGCCAGGGACACATATCGACTAGTGTGTATGCTCCTTTAGTATGGCCTCCAATATAAGCAATTAAGCATCTGTGTATGCCACTAGTTCATTGACACTCCCATAACATACCCATAAGACGGGCCATTTTCGTGCATCTGAATAGTAACCTCCCATTCGCTGCCCAGGAATGCTCAGCACATTTCCAATACATTTCTGGCACTGAGAAGGGCTGTTTAGCACAAGTGCAGCAATAGTGTATGAGGACACATCTGTACTAGCAGTAGCATAAAGTTGTAGATGCGACTACGGCAAAAGCCGCTACAGCGATCGTAGCAGCGCGCCACTCAGAATCATGCCGTAAGTGTTTCCGTGTGCTGGAACTACTGATGGGATCATTTTATTGTGTGTTTGTTTTAATATCAACACAACTGATAGTTCTGCATAATTGTCATAATGTAAATCATTGTATCCATATATAGGGTTACCGAAATGTGCCTGTTTCTACACTAACACATACAGTACAGGTGCTAAGCATGAACAGTTATCTAAATTGGCATTTGCCTACCACTTACAATCTCCCTCTGATATTGTTTGCCACATTACCAGGATGTGGTCAAAATGCTGACATCTGTTGACAGTGATGATGTTGATATTAGAAATGTGTGCTGGGACCATTTTTGATGGTTTTGGTTCTAATTCGTCAGCCGGTTTTGGTTTTACCAAACCAACTGGACTGGTTTTGGTTTGGGATTTTTTTCCAGAAATTGGCAAAAAAGCTAAAACCACATAATTGTAGACTTTTTTTTATTTTTAGAGCATTATTACCTCAATAACATTAATTTCCACTCATTTTCAGGAAGTACCTATGCCGATCGCTGACAAGGTTCCTGTCTGTGCTTAAAGCTCTATATATATATATAATAATCCTCTACCATTCTTTGGATGGTGACCCTATCAGGTGGAGTCGCTGTAGTGGTGTCACTAATTTTTGGCAATTCTTTTAGACCCGACCAGGTGTCAAGTACAGATGCAAATATGCAGATGATGATGACTAGTAGTATACCAGGTGCACATACCGCTGATGCAGAGGTGTACACTTCTTTAGATGCTCTGCAGTTGCTCTGACATGCACATTTTCCATGCTCATTTTATGAGTAATGAATGCACATTTTACTTCTAACTCTGCATCAGTCCAAAGTGTTCGTGCACAGATCAGGAGGAAATAACCAAGATAAGACTGTTAGCAGTGCTGCAAGTAGTATACAGCCAAAGTAGAACAGAATATGTAGAGTTAGCACTAGTATACATGAAGGTGCTATTCAAGGACAAAGCTGCAGTATCCAAGGGGATTCCTAATCCAGTAGAGAGAGACTGCTTAGCCTCAAACTGCCATTATAGTTACATTTCTAATATTACATGGAACTGAGTTCCCTGTATGAAAGTGAAAAATGATCCCAGATTAGCATCCTTTTGACAATTAACCCAGTATATTAAAGAACAGTTTGCAAAGGAAGGATGGCAGCTAAAAACATTTGTAAAATGATAGCAACAATGCAAGATGCTTATGCTAAGGGCTCACAGCATGTGTTCTTCTCAGCAGAAGCTTAATAAGCATTTCACAATTACCTTCTGGAGGTCAAACACACATTTTGCTTTGTAGCATCATGCAGTGCTGCCATCTATCCCCCTCTATTTCATTTATCACTAAAACAACTGACCATTGTATTAAGGGAAATACATGAATAGCGAGTACTAATGATAAGGGTTACATAAAATTAGTCATATTCTCTAATTAAGATTTATTATGTGCAAGCATTCAATGAAGACCCTTGACTCCCTCTCCACCTTCTCTAGTCATACAGTATTTCATTACTAAAGCAGAAATCATAGTGCCATCACCAAAGCCTTCCAATAAGTTGCCAGATACTAGCTGTTGTCACTGGAACTCCTGGGATTCATTTTCTCACTCTGTCTCTCTTCCCTCCTGTCACTCTTCAGTACCCCCACTGTCTCCCCACCCTTTCTTATGTCCTCTCTCCATGGCCGGCTTAAGGTCTGTGGGGCCCCTGGGCAACAAACTTGTGGGGGCCCACAGGTCCAAAAAAATAATAATCTAACTTTTAGGGCCCTCCACAGATATAAAACTACTTTTATGGCAGTCCCAGCCAGCACCGCACTAATAAAAAAAACAAAAAAAACCCCACATTAATAAACTCACCCTCCAGACAGTGCAGCACACAGAACAGCCTCTGTTCTTCTCCTCAATCCTTTCCTTCATCCTCTTCACACAGCAGTGGCGGTGGCGGCGGCGACAGTCTGGAGTCCAGCTAAGGAGGCGACCGTGGCATTCCATCTCCGGCTCCCCCAGTCCTCACTCCCAGTCAGCAGTGCTGCTCACCTCCACAGCCGCTGAGAGGCCGGGCCGCCATGGGGCTGCGCAGTGTGCAGAGTGACCTCTGAAGTCACGCCCGCTTTGCCACACACAACCTGCACACCATGCTGCATGTGATGCCGAGGGCCGGGCAGCATGCTCTAAGCAAAGTGCTTATTGCTGCCCGGCCAAACTGCGCAATGCACAGTTCAATCCCGGTGTTTTTTTTTGCCTAAAATCCTGGGATCCCCCCGATCCCAGAATTGGCCTCCATTGTAGTGGGTCAGTGTGTGGGGGCCCTCTATGTGTGGGGGCCCCAGGACGACCACTCCGTTCACCCTGCCTATAATACGGCCCTGCCTCTATCGCCACTATTCTTCTGTCTTGCCCTTTTCTTACTCTCCTACCCCTCTGTGTCTGTGTTTCATTCCTGCCCCTCTGTTTTTTACTTTTCTCTCCCCTCTTTTCTTTTTTGACTTCAGTACCTTCTCCTACATGGGCCATCTTCAGTTTTTCCAGCTGTTGTTGTGCCAACCAAACAGTGGCTGCAACACTTGCTGTGAGCATTATTGCATTGCCCGAACCTGTGTGCAGAGACCTAATGTACTTGTGCGGATTGTGTTTGTAAACTTTGTGGAGTGCCATTGCAATTATTTTGTATTTGTTAGCGGGAGCAGGGCAGGTTTGAGGGGTGCTTAGAGTGTGTGGAAGTTTAATTAGACAGAAGGTGCATTGTCACGTTAGGTCTGAGGTGCACCCGAGCACACCAATGTGATTAAATACATTTTATCAGTACTTGATTTTGTTATATACATTATCCTTAGCATTGTACTTTTTAGGACATTGTTGCTATTTCTCAACTACAGTGTGTTCTTTCTGTATTTGGCCTGAGCTTCCCTGTGTGCCCTTTTCCTTTCTTCTGAACTGTTGTATATAATAGTAAAAGGACTCTTAGCTTGCCCACCAATCTACTGACATGAGCTGCCAGGTTCACTTTCACAGGAAAAAATAGAATTCTATTTATTTATTTAAATAATGTGCTTTATGAAAAAAAGCTTCGTTTTTATAATAAAGCATTTATTTTCCTTTACTCACTCCCAGCTATCACCATACTGAATGGCAATAGTTATTGGATGATATTGGTGATACTTGGAGAAGTTAACACCAAAGACCACAGGCGATGGCTATTGGCATGTGTTGTGTGTTTTGCCGAGGGTAGCCTTTAATACATTGGTAAAGATGTATCATTTATCATTGTATTGATACTCAAGTGACTGACTCCATACTAACATCGATTGGTTAGGGTTAGCTTACTACTTCACCGTGCTAATTTGAGAAAATAGTGTGACCCAGTTAAACATCTTGCACATATGCAGTGGATGTAAAAGCCCAGATTTGGGTAATTAATTTAAATAATTATAAAAAGTTAAAACAAATCCTTAGAAATCAGCTTCCTATGTAACTGTTACCAAAGTTTACTAGCACTGATTTATAGGGTGAAGCAGTGAAAATTACTGGCTAAAATACAAGACTTTACCAGCTATATGTCTTCTTATCCTTTCCCAAATATACAGTACTGTATGTGGAAAGTCTGGCTTGCATAGGAACATATATATCACATTGCAGTAAGATACAGAATACTTTCTCTGTGGAGTGAATGAGAGGCAAAGCAGGGCTTTCTTTCACAATGGAGCAAACACTCAGCACGGTACCAAAATGCCACCCCTTCCTCACACACTCCTACAGTACCTCAGCACATTTGTTCTTAAAGGATATAGGGGGTCATTCAGACCCGGTCGTTAGCGCCGATGTGCTCGGACTGGGTCGATGGCCCCCCACAGAGCATGCGCACATGCCGGCGCCATCGCGCGCATGCGTGAGACCCGCTACGACCGACAGCACCGGTCGTAGCGGGTCTCGATCCAAAGGGGGCGAGATGTCGATGTTGATTGACAGCTCGTCCCGTTTGGAAGGCGGGCAGGGGGGGTGGCAGCCCAAACGGAGGTGTTCCCATGGGAACACCTACCGTTTGGGGGAGGCCCCACTGACATCACTAGTGATGTCAGTGGAGAGCTTCCAGCTCAGACAGAGCCAGAAGCTCTCCGGGGCTTACGACAAGGGAGACCCTACCCTAGGGTCTCGTCGTAAGCCCCGATGGTCGTGATGGTCTCTGACCATCGCGACCATCACCGGAGTGGACGTTAGAGCTGTGGGTGTAAACCCACAGCCTAACGACCGCAACAGAGGCGGGCGGTCAGGATGCAAGTGGCCGCCCAGTTTCTGAGCGACCGCTTGCATCCTCCGACCGCCTCTGAATGAGGCCCATAGTGTGTAACCAGTGGACACATAATCTTGAAAACAATTTACATTTAAAACAATTATTTGATTTTAAATTACAGCTTTTGCACGGACCCATTCCAATGAAAAAACACTATACCATCAAACTCCCCACATCTCATCTGACATCGCCACATGCTCATCACATCTGCTCACATATATAAGAATTATGAGTGGTCCAAAAGCGCAAAGTCCCTGCAATGGATCTGTATCCTAATCTTGATGTCCCTTCTGTTTGGAATCTTTCACCGTCTCAGGGGAAAAGGAAATAGAGCAGTCTATTATGTTCATATTAACTTCCAATATATTGAATATTCCTTCATGGACTCACCTAACAATAGTGAGATGCATGCATGTAAAGGTTTCTTTGTGTTTTCTCTAATTTCACAACATACACATCTGAATTGGTATTCACCACGACCAACGTAATCCCTCTTATATAAAAACTCACCTGGGGACAGGTATAAACGTTCACATAAAGGTATCTTTACATCGGGTCAGGAACCCTCTTCCTTGATCTCCCAAAGAATGAATCGGTACATGTCCAAAGAACCACTTGATCCAAAAATAATATTTATTCCAAATTCATAGTAAAATAGTGATGATACAAAAAATAAAAAACAGTATCCAATATGCTATAAAAACCAGTTTCCAATAAATAACAGTCCTCACGGAGAACCTCCTGCAGATGGGAAAATAGGACAAATAAAGCCTCCTCTCACCCGGTCTGAGTGGGGCAAAAAATGTCCAAGGTAGATGGAAATACCTAATTCCACAATTGCATATGGGTCTCCTATTTCACCAACGCATTTCTAACAATGGTCGTTCCTCATGGTGTATTTGAGGTATGTCTAGTTGGGCTTTATATACCCTAGCTAATGACCAGATGGTTGGGTTTCCAAAATCTCATATATAGGTTACAGGAAAAACTGGTTAAAATCCGGTTAAAACAATATCAAACAAAGCCACTAACTTCATACATAATTACATAATATCCCTCCTAAAATAGATCATGTAAGTATCCCACAAACTTCTTAAATACTGTAAACAAAATCCCACACATCATATTAAAATAAGGAAATGTATACATATAAAATCCAGTCCATATTTATCAACTCCCCTTATCTTTCTGGATATCCCTTTGGTGCCCATTCTCTGGGCAGGAAGCTGAGTGTGCTTTGTCTTTAGTGTTCCCCATGATCTCCGCTCCGACCTCCCCAATGGGAAGTACGTGGTGATGACTTCCGGTATTTGGAACGCAAGCCAGAACTGCATCGCTCCACGGTGGAACGCACATCGGGGATTGACAGGAGCTTCCATAGGAATGTATTTACATAGGAGCTTCCATAGGAATGTATTTATGTAGTCAACGCAGTCACATAAAATGGCTTTTGGGTATTTCTCTTGTAAGTCCACCAGCCTCATAACTCATTCCATGAGGTGTTTGGTATATAAAAATAAATATAATATAATTAATACACTACATAGAACCACCTGATAAAAACTCTATTAACTCCATACCTTGATAAAATAAAACATATACCATGTCCTAGATTATAGATATCCAAAAAATACACATATAAATAAAAAAGTGCATACTCGTATATAGATTATAAAAACCACTTCATCTTAAAATCCACATTCATTCCTCTGGATGCTTGTGTTTTTAATAAGAACATGGTTTACATTCTCCACATCTCCAATGTGGTTGAGCTACTTTTATTCCACAGAATGACATCAAATGTTTAACATCACATTGATGTACTCTCTTAAAATGTAAGGAAATATTGTGTTTTTAATCCTTTTTTGATGTTCCTTGCATGCTCAGAGAGCCTCTCCTTTAATGTTCTGGTGGTCTTTCCAACATATTTTGGCTCCCACAGGAGCATTCCAATATATATATATATATATATATATATATATATATACAGTATTTCACATTACATGTTACGAAATCCTTGATTTCATATACTTTTTTGGTTTGTGTGGATGTGTACTGTGTAATTTTAGATATTTCATATTACCCCCATTAATTACAGTATTAGTCACAATTTGAGCATCATATCCTTTGGATGTAAACTGCTCTTTCAAGACTCTCGCTTGTTCATTATAAACCTCTATATCTGAACAGTTATGCCTGACTCTCTGAAATTGGCTATTGGGGATACTCTTCAGCCAATTATAGTGATGGTTATTAGTGTAATCAATAAAAGAGTTACAGTCCGTACTCTTGACAATATTCTTTGTTTTTATACAACTATCCTCCACATATATAGAGAGATCCAAAAATCAACTGAAACATCACTAATATTAAAGGTCAATACAATGTTGAGGTTATTATTAATTTGATGTTCACAAAACTTATCTAAAGAGGTCTGATCACCATCCCAAATGAACAAAATATCATCAATGTACCTCCGTCATATTACCAGGCTATCCCCAAGCTGATAGCCACATCATACTGTCTTGGCCTCCCAACATGCCAGAAATAAATTGGCATAGCTTGGGGCCAGCATGGTGCCCATGGCAGTCCCTATAAGTTGCAGATAAAAGGTATAATTGAACCAAAAAAAATATTTAGCAGAATCAGTGGAATACCCTCAAGTATAAAGTTCCTTTGATCTACTGATATGTTATTCTCCTCCAAAAAGAACCTCACTGCACTTAAACCTGCTTGGTGGTTAATAATTGTATATAACGAGGTTATGTCGGCAGTAACCAACTTATACGTGGATTTCCACTCAATATCGGATAACTCCAGATATCGTATCCTTTAAGTATGAAGGTTTTTTTTGCACGAGAGGCTGCAATAGATAGTCCAAATAGTGGGAAAAACTGGACAACATAGAATTTGTCCCTGCCACTATCGCATGACTGTTTTTTCCTTATTTTTATGAATTTTCAGGAGTACATATATAACTGGTATAGAAGGATAATCAACCTTTATGTACTCCCATATACTCTCTGTAATCACCCATTTCATTGTATATCATTTTAAGAAGGTCTCCATTTTTTTGTAATGTTTTCCATGGGGTTGGCTCTTAATTTTTTATAAGTTAGTTCCCAGGTGAGTTTTTATATAAGAGGGGTTACATTGGTCGAGGTGAATTCCAATTCACATATGTATGTTGGTGAAATTAGAGAAAACACAAATAAACCTTTACATGCATGCATCTCACTATTGTTAGGTGAGTCCATGAAGGAATATTCATATATTGGAAGTGAATGGCGGTATATGAATATAATAGGAAGAATGGATGACAGCGCTAATTAGATCAAAAACATTTTAATTTGATATAATTTAAAATTGAATAAGCACATCACTAATAATGCATATAAACATTAATAATAGGCATAAATAAATTTCTATAACCGGCCGGTTAGGTCAATAACCTATTTCAACCCAAGAGAAAAAAGAGAACTGTAGTAATAAAATATTCCAATATCCGGATTTAATATACCACATATATCAGTATATAAGGCGGTGCTATGTGTCTTTCAGCATCGATAATAGCAATTTCTCCTTCTGTTAGAAACAAAAAATATATATATACAATTGGCTCTTAAAAATAACAGTCAGATTGCCGTTTTGTTAGAAAACAAGCAACAAGCCATCAAAAATGAATGGATCAATAATAAAAAGTAGGTCCTGTTTACATATAAAGCTGTTTATTAGTTTTTCGGTTGCCTTTGTTAATAGAAGTGTTATTCAGTTGCCTTTGTTAGTAAAAGCGTTATTCAGATAGCATGCAAAAAGATTTTATTAAAGCAGCATGCAAACTCTAATCCCATTAGATGTTTAGTAACAATGCCAATATCACAGCTTATGGCAGAGAGTTCTCAGAATAGCATGCAGCATGCAGCAGAATTTCCAAATCTCTCAAAGATATATTCACTTGTTATTACACATTTGCATGCACATTAAAGGATTTCCTCTCATGCAAAGAGTAAGAATTCCAAACAAGGATTACTTTCGATCCATAGCTGTGTGTAATCAGGCACCAAGGACATCCAATCCTCATGTATAAGTAAACTTTTACTCACAGTTCTCCCGGGAGAAAAAAAGGTTATTACCAGCTGGTTTAAAAACCAAAATGCAGTGTCTTTACGCATTTCTCCGCCTTCGTGACAGTCAGCGGCTTCTTCAGAAGTATCTGCACAGTTTAGTTTCCCCGGTTTTTATCACAGGGGGGTGGCGCTATGCACATGCGCCAAAGGCAACAATCCAAGCCTCGTTTTAGGGAGGAATCTCATAACTGTTTTTCACCAAACTTTATACATCGCCAAAGGCAGCAATCCAAGCCTCGTTTTAGGGAGGAATCACATGACTTTTTCTCACAAAACTTTATACATCGCCAAAGGCAGCAATCCAAGCCTCGTTTATGGGAAGGAATCACATGACTATTCTCACAAGACTTTATACGTCAATCCATTTCTCATTCGTGGCTGTGTTTTAAACAAATGTGAATAGCCCATTATATACGAGAGACACAAAGGTCTAAGGTGTTTAGTATAGCCAAATAGCCAATACAATATGAATAATACATAAAAGTTCATCATTGCCATATGTCCAATTGAATTGGACACTATAATCTAACTTTTATGTATTATGTAAACAGTTATGAGATTCCTCCCTAAAACGAGGCTTGGAATTGTTGCCTTTGGCGCATGTGCATAGCGCCACCCCCCCGTGATAAAAACCGGGGAAACTAAACTGTGCAGATACTTCTGAAGAAGCCGCTGACTGTCACGAAGGCGGAGAAACGCATAAAGACACTGCATTTTGGTTTTTAAACCAGCTGGTAATAACCTTTTTTTCTCCCGGGAGAACAGTGAGTAAAAGTTTACTTATACATGAGGATTGGATGTCCTTGGTGCCTGATTACACACAGCTATGGATCGAAAGTAAACCTTGTTTGGAATTCTTACTCTTTGCATGAGAGGAAATCCTTTAATGTGCATGCAAATGTGTAATAACAAGTGAATATATCTTTGAGAGATTTGGAAATTCTGCTGCATGCTGCATGCTATTCTGAGAACTCTCTGCCATAAACTGTGATATTGGCATTGTTACTAAACATCTAATGGGATTAGAGTTTGCATGCTGCTTTAATAAAATCTTTTTTGCATGCTATCTGAATAACGCTTTTACTAACAAAGGCAACTGAATAACACTTCTATTAACAAAGGCAACCGAAAAACTAATAAACAGCTATATATGTAAACAGTACCTACTTTTTATTATTGATCCATTCATTTTTGATGGCTTGTTGCTTGTTTTCTAACAAAACGGCAATCTGACTGTTATTTTTAAGAGCCGTGTGTATATATATATTTTTTGTCTCTAACAGAAGGAGAAATTGCTATTATCGATGCTGAAAGACACATAGCACCTCCTTATATACTGATATATGTCATATATTAAATCCGGATATTGGAATATTTTATTACTGCAGTTCTCTTTTTTCTCTTGGGATGAAATAGGTTATTGACCTAACCGGCCGGTTATAGATATTTATTTATGCCTATTATTAATGTTTATATGCATTTATAGTGATGTGCTTATTCAATTTTAAATGATATCAAATTAAAATGTTTTTGATCTAATTAGCGCTGTCATCCATTCTTCCTATTTTTTGTCTGTGTATAGGATTTAGAGCTTACACCTATCCTTGACAGCAGCTTTAGACTAAATTACTATTAATATTATTGTATGTTTTTATATATATATTTTTTCGTGATTGGGAATAGTGCGCCTGTTTTTTTCTTTACTATGAATATAATAGACTGCCCTGTTTTCTTCTTCTCTCTGAGACGGTGAAATATTCCAAACAGGAGGGACATCAAGATTAGGATACAAATCCATTGTAGGGACTTTGCGCTTTTGGACCACTCATAATTTTGATATGTGTTCATAAAGGATTGGTGTTCCAGAGTGTGGAGTAAGCAGCAGTGCTGGGGCACAGGTGGCTGTAATACATATTTTTTACATTTACTCCCATGCTGTCAGACCAACAAACATGCCATCAGCCCCTCACATGCTGACTATACCACCACATGCCTATCAGACCTCCCCACTTGATCAATACAGACATTCAGACAACCTTGCATGTCCATTAGACCTCCAACATGCCCCTTGTGTGCCATCAAACCTCCCCACATGCCTCTTACATGTCATTGCTACTTCTCCTCCCACATGCCATCAGACTTCCACACATGTGCATCAGATCTGTCTACATACCCTGATATGCTATCAGACAAGCCACATTGCATCAGAAACTACCCACATGCCATCAAAAATCCACATGACATCAGACCCTCCACAGATGAAAACAGATGCCCCTACATGCCACTAGACTGCCACACAACCATAAGACCCTCACAAATGCCATCAGACCCATGACACTGTTTTGTAGCTGATGCTATGTATGACTGACAGCTAATAAACCAGTCACACAGCCTGTGCTAATCCAGCTGCTCCAGATTACGCGAAACATACAGTGTAATCTCAAGGAGTGAACCTGGAAGTGCCAAGAGCAAGTGTGGCATAAAGTTTAGATATAAGTACTTTCAACTACAAAGCAAGAGCAGTGCTATCAATCACAATATCCATCTGGAAAACAAACTCTGAATTGTCCCTGTAAATTAGAACTTCCACAATATCCCTGGCACATATAAGGACCTTAAGAGATGGGCCACTATTCATTTATAATGGGTCACTGCTACTGTATATGCTCTTCCCCAGTCTAAAATTTGACAGCCAGTCACTGTTGGCAGGGCTCAGACCATGAACTGCAGTTGCCTAAATGCTCCCATGTCCTATATGGGCTGGCTACACGCAGACTGGCTAATGAACACGCTTAGTAGCACACATGCTTTTTCTTGGAACCCAAGCAGTGCTCTTCCAGATTAAACTTTCATGCTCCAGTATGCATTTGCTCAGGGTTCTTTGGCTCCTCAATAAATCTCTGCATAAAGGCATATTAGAATTAATACACTGGAGTAGGGTCAATTCAAAAGTTTTATAAATGCACAAAGTGTGGATGTTTAGGTTATACCCAGGATACAAGGTACATTGCATTAGACTTCTTTAATAAGGATTGTAAATGTTACAATGTTACAAAAAATTAAAGCTTTCCCGAAATTTAAAAAATTAAGGTATTTGGAGCAAAAAAAAAAAGTTTAGGCATGGTTTACAAAGCTGGCAATTTATATACCAGAAATAACTTTACTGGCTCAAATAGTACAGACAGCTAAGTTACCTTACAACAAATCCCTACTGAAAATACCTGCAAAATGTAAGCATCCCCAGGATGTACTGTATAAAGTGGGTCCCTCCATTTCTGATTGCAAATGCAGCCCACATACAGTAGGTTTCTATGGGGGGTTGCTAAATTGTCAAATTTAACAAGCTCTGAAATGCAAAGCCTTTTGAAGCTTGGTCCTGGCAGCTAACACCATGTTCAGATGGCATTAGCCTATGGACTACTCTAATGCATTATTATCAGAGAGGGATCCTCTGACTCTTTTTCTGCCAGGCTGTACTGTCGCATGCACAGCCTGGTGGCCACACAGTCTGCCCAGAAGCAAAGTGACATTTACTGCTACACTTTTGCTCCTACTGTATATATGTGGGAGATACCTGCAAAATGTTAGCGTTCCCCAAGGGGGTTCACTGATATGGTTCCTCCATTTCCGATTGCAAAACAGCCTCCATAGGTGTCTATGGGTCCCACTAAACTGTCAAATTTACCTGCAGCTAATGCCATCTTCAGATGGCATCAGCCCATAGCAATACCTTAAGCTAGGCAATCAATAATGAGTAATAACAAATGATGTGCAGAAATTATGTTTTAATCAGTGTCATATGCAATATATTACCAACTTTCAGGGCAAACTCTATGTAGATGTAGAACCCTCTTGTCTTTTACTGTGTAGAGTGACATGATGGGAGACAGAAGTATCCTACTTAGCTCCTATGAGAGACCTGGTTAATTACCTACTATACAGCTATTCCAGCATCTCTGCACCACTACCCATTTACAGCATACACTCACCGGCTTTTGAGCTGTATAGAAACCCACTCCACTCAAGCTCTGCTCCAGCACCAATGTACATGTCAGAGTGAGTACGGCTGTACTTGCCATACTTCAATAAACCAACACCACTGGTTAATTAACTGGGCTGTTCATAATTTGTGCTTTCTGCTGCACAGATGTAATTTTCAACAGGTTATGGGCCCAGGCACACAACTGCATTACATAAATAAAGGTCAAAATTCAGGAAATTACATTTCAAGTTTTATAATTGTCACATGATAGGTCACAAATCAAGTGCAAATAAAATAATGTGATTTATATACAAAGCAAGAAATGCAATGATAGAGATGAGGCCGCCCTGAGTATTATAGACAACCGTAGAAAGTATTACTGGTATATCAATTCAGGTGCTACAAAACATTTCAGCTGCAATGAGGAATGGTTAACTAAGTTAATAAAATGTGATCCTATCACTTTCAATTGGCAATCAAGTCCTTTCAACTGCTAAAGTTGGGACAATTAAAGCTTTCTTAAAAATTGGAACAAGAACAAATGTCACATTGATCCAAGACATGTTTTATGTACCAGAACTGGGAACAAATCTTATCAACATCAGTGTTCTAGAACAGAGAGGCCACTGTGTTGATTTCACTAAAGGAAAGTGAATTGTAAAAAACAGAAGAGGGAGTGTCATAGCTACAAGCAAGGGTTGTCAGCAATTGTACGGCTGACAAAAAGTACTGTTTACTCAATGATGACAACTAAGTCACAGTCACTGGAACTCTGACATAGAAGATTTGGTCACCTTGGATCAATGGTGTAACTAGGGTATTTGGAGCCCAGGGCAAAATGAAAACTAGAGCCCCCAACTATGTGTGAAAAATTAGGCATGGCCACTGAAATAAAATGGGATACCCATCCCAAGGAGCAACCAGCCCTGGTGGCAGTGAATGCAGGGGTATTGGTTTAAAGATAAAATTAATATTGTTTTTTACAGTGAGACTACAGGTCCCAGCAAGCCTTCCTTTTGGCACTTGTGGAACCACTAGTGCCAGCATGTCACTGATACCTGTAGCCCCACTCTGTCGAAAATATAAAAAAAACACAGTACATAGACACCATAGAATTTAGTCCTTTATTACACATTCACTCACTCACTCTCTTACGCACATCTAAGTTTAAATCACATAATGTGTTGCCATTTTATGTGTCTTATCCATTTTATTTTACAGGGCACTATAGAAAAGATTAAATGGAGAAGCTTGTTCCAAGAGGGGGTGTTGAAAAGGAGTACATACTTTGCAGACTCCAGTCTTCCTGTTCTCCAGAGAGGCTTCATGCCCTGTTCTAAATTGGCCACCAAACTCACCACTGACCATGGGAAGGGGCCATTTTGTCTTTTACTGTGTAGAGTGACATGGCGGGAGACAGAAGTCTCCTACTTAGCTCCAAAGAGAGACCAGGTTAATTACCTGCTATAAAGCAGTTCTAACATCCCTGCACCACTACCTATTTGCAGCATACACTCACCGGGTGGTAATCTATATATAATCCCACCACAGTCAATCTCTGCTCCTCTACCAGTGTGCATGTAACAGTGAGCACAGCTGCTCCTGCAACACATCCCTTGGTGTGTACCTATATAACTCTGCAATAACTAGAGATGTGTACAGACTCCCATGTTTTGGTTTCAATTCATCATCGTGTTTTGGTTTTTCCAAGACCACCCTCACGTATTTTGGTCTTGGATATGGACTTTTTTTTTAAATTTATAAAAACATGTAATTTGGGCCTGTTTTTGTTCCTACAGCATAAACCTCAATAATATTAATTTCCAGTCAAGTTTGATCACCTCACAGCTCAAAATATTGTTCACTAATATTGGTCAAAGGCTTGCTGACTAAACTAAGCAACAGAGCAGTGGCACAAACACACAGTGGTTTAAAAGAATATAGCATGACTATGAAACATTGTGACACAGCAGTGGCAGACAGGATGATTGTGTAATAAACTATACAACACCAAAGAAAGAATGTTTTTATTAGTCATCTAGTGGGCTTATAGTGGCTAGCATAATTTTTAATTATCTCTACATTGCGAAGATGTCATTATTATTCTCATCCTCCTCACCATGTGTTATCATCATCACCACCACACAATATTAGCTAATCCCTACTGGAATCCACTCTGTACTTGTGTTGCATTTGGCAGCAAAAGGTCTTCCTCAATTTGTAGTTGTTTCACATTTTGAGGAAGTACTGTAACCTCCTAAACTGATCGCTCACAAGGTTCCCTGCTGTGCTAAACACTGTTTCTGAGTACACATTGAAGGGGGGGGGGGGCAGCTTAAGTACACCAAAGTTAGTTTCTACAAAGGGCTCCAAATTTTCCTCCCAGTGATCAAAAGGACTATGTGACATGCTAATTTGTACATTGTCATTAAAATAATACTCTACCATTCTATTGATGCTTAGTGTATCAGATTGAATCACAGTAGAGCTGTCAACATTGTGGGCAATTATTTTAAGCCTGACCAGATGTCAAAATGGTATTTCACTTTGGTGCAAGTTGACTCATCATTGACACCCACAGTGGGTCTCTTGGAAAAGATTAGATCTTAGCTTCAGAATTTGCAGGATAAACTAAAGCAGGATACTTTGTTGCGTCATGTGAGCTGACAACTTGCTGGAAAGGAGCTCTTTGCATCGCTTAAGATCTGTGTCTAGTTGCAAATAAAGATAATACGTATTACTTAAACCTAGGACCAAGCATGGTTGCCAAAATGTAATGATCCAATTGTAAGTTCTTGACAACCCTTTGGTCCTGGCAAAGCAAATAAAGAAGTTGATCTTCCTTTCCAACATACTTAGCAGAATAACTTCATCCCATCTCCTTCAGTTTCTCTAGCTGCTTTTTCAGTCGTTTTATTAAGGGAATCACCTGAGTTAAGCTGGCAGTGTCCAAAATCACTTCATTAGTTACTACAGTACTTCAAATGTTTTCAATAGCTTGCATAAAACAGATAGTATTCTCCAGTGTACTGGACTAAGGTACATTTCCCTTCCTCTGCTTATATCATGGCTTGTTGATTACATTTGGATGGCTTATTGTTGCTCCTCCATTCGCTATAGCATATAAAGGGTGGAATTCCACCTGATCACTACCTCTTGCTTCAGTTGGTGGCATGGCCAACTGAACTGCAGCCATTGCAATCTTCTACATGTGGTTGCTGAATGCCGAAACTGTCTTGACATTTTTCTGGACAGCATCTCCTGCACAACCTTTTAATTTTTATTTAAATTCTGAACCACAAAGTTTATTGTGTGGGCAAAGCATGGGATGTGTTTAAATCCATCCAGTTGTAATGATCTCACAATGTTACTTGCATTATCAGAAATTACATATCCTGAGGAGGGTCCTAGTGGGGTAACCTTTTTTGCTATGACATCCCAGAGTGAAGCTGGTGATACAGTAGCCTGCCTGTGAATGGGCTGGTGTGCGTTATATACTGCTGCTACTGCTACTGAAGGTGATACACCCACCCACTGTCCTAATCATGTAATCTTTAGTTTGACCAGTACTACTTGTCCACATATCTTTGGTTAAGTGGATAATGGGTATCATGGCATTTTCTAGGCCTAGAACTTGTTTTTTTTAATGTCCCGGCACAGGTAAGGAATTGCTGTTCTGATGTAATGAGATGGAATTTGGTAGGGACACAGAACCGCAATTAACTGTCTAAACCCACATGCATTAACATTGGATATTGGATGCAGATATAATGTTAGCATAGCCATTATGGCTTCAGTTATTCACTGTTCAACTGGATAGCAGCTTTCATTCTTGCTTCCTTTTGCAAAGGATTGTTTCACAGTCAATTTTTTGTTTGAAACTAGTCTTCTTGGTCCCCTTCTGGGATTAAAAAATTAAATCCCAGCAGCAGCAGCCCTAGCATGCAAGTATTCTTCTGGGGAATCCTGGATAGGGGAGGAGTCAGTTAGTTTTTGCAAATTTGATACTGGAGAACTACCTCCGATCAGTAATGAGGATATTGATGATGAAGGTGGAGATTGCATGTGCTGGTATCTATCCATACCGCTGGCAGCTGATGTTGGACTGATTATTATTATTATTTTTTAATAGGATTTTTTTAATTTTCCAAATAATTTGCATGAACTCACTGCAAATAATGTAACAGTGAGGTGGTTCCAAGATGGGTAACTCCCCTACCTCTACTTATTTTAGCTTCACATATAGTACCAATGGTTTTACAAATGCTGTCAGGATTTAGGTAAAAATAATTCCACATGAAAGAAGTGGCTTTTTTGTCTTATGCGAAGTCATGACAATGCCTTCTTCTTATCTTGGGCAAGAACTGCTGCCACTGGTGGCTGATATACTTTTACGCAAACAACATCCTCATCATAGACATCCTCATTAGTGTTAGATACACAAATTTGCCCCTCATCCAGTTGCACATCCACGGTAGCATACTCAATTTCTTAGTAACAATCTTTATATTTACTGCTCTACATCCCCACATTTGCAGAAGGTGTGGAAATGGTGAGGAAACTCACACATACTACTCGTGGACATACTTAGACTCTCCCCAGGGATTTGTGAACACTCAGTTTTTTCTTCAGCCTTAGTTTAGTTTTGGTCAAATTATTTGACTGTTTTAAGGTGACAAAAAAGTGAGAAGGTGTTGCATGTGAGGTTTCAGAAAATACCTAACTGTTTGACCCCAGCATTCGCAATAGGTATTCTAGAGTATGAAACAGCAGTAACAAGAACACCACTCGCAAAGGAAGACCATGGCCTGAGCCTTTCCTTGCCCATATATGTGGTTTATGGAATGTTGGTCATTTTATGCTTTTTGGCAGTAAATTTTCCCTTTACTATTAGATTTTCCCTTTATTATTAGAGGTGAGGTTTTCTTTAACATTGTGATATATTGTTTAGATTTCAGATGCCCTTTCTTAAACTTTATTTCCCCTGCACCATCTTTAAGTACTATTTTGACTGCTGGCAGCAACTGCAAACAAAGTCCTGGGTTGCTGCTCCTGCTCTACCATTGACTGATCTTTAATCGATTCACACTGTTCCTAGTATAAGACTGCTACCCTAATGATGTTATATTTTTTAGCATACAAATTTTTATCATTTTAATTTTTGATAACAATGCCTGAACACACAACACAGTGCCTCACAGCACTCTTAGTATAAAGGTGGCACCCTAATAACATTATATTTTTTAACACACAAGTTTTATCGTTTTTAATTTTGATAACAGTGCCTCAACACACAACACAGTAACTCACAGCGCTCCTAGTAATGGTGGCACCCTAATGACATTATATTTTTTAACAAACAAGTTTTTTTTAAATTTCTTAAACAATTCCTGAACAAAGAAGTTTTATTATTTTTTTTAGCACACTGTGATTCACTGCGCTTCTAGTAATGGTGGCACCTATTGTTATTTTTTTAACACAGTGCTGCATCCCATAGTACACAGTGCCACTATGTTTTTTTTAATGACACAGGGTCCATTTAAGTTAAATAGTGCTCCTAATTGGTGTTTTTTTTTAAATCACACTGCCCACACAGTGCCCCTTTAAGTTGGATACAATGCTCCTTTTAAATGACACAGTACCCTGCCTCTGCCTTTACTGGCTTGACAAACACAGCACAGTGCTCCAGTCCGACTAGTCCACTCCTCCTAATGGGATGCAGTCAGGATCCTGGCGGGCGCTATCCTGCCCGACACTGACATCCCAACATGGGGCTAAAGATAGGCACCAAACTCCCAACGCCTATCATTAGCTCCACTACAATATCCCGACACCCGACATACCAAACAAAGGTAAGCCAGTTGTTTTAGCATTTAGCCGCAAGAGGGGAGGGTTAGGTTTAGGAACCCCCGGGGGGACTTAGGGTTAGGCACCCGCCTGGGAGGGCTAGGGTAGGGAAAGGGGGGGTTAGGTTTAGGCACCACTAGTGGTGGGGTTAGGGTTAGGCACCCCTCAGGAGGGTTAGGTTTAGGGTGTGGGGAAGGGAAGTTAGGCTTAGGGTGCGGGGAGGGGATGTTAGGTTTAAGCACTAACAGGGGGAGTTAGGGTTAGGCACTAGGGGGTGAGGATAGGGTTGGGCACCACTAAGGGAAGGTTAGGGTTATGGTAGGGAGAGGAGAGGGTTAGGGTACTTACCTACCGCAGTCGGGATTTCGATCCGTCAGGATGCCACTGTTGATATTTGATTATATACTGATTCCCTCCTAATGGCATTTAGTGCCTTTGAGTCTGCAACCCACAGTCACAAAATGACACATTGCCCCTAAATTAGCAATGAATAAATTAAACAGTAACACACAACCCAGTGCTTCCCACCCCCTCTCCCTTGGAGAAATGGCACGCAATCACGAGGAAGGGACTTTTACATGCAATCCAAAACATATGAGATCCAACATCGAGAAGATGACATTTTACCTAATTTTGGGATCCAAATCCGACGGGAAGACCTGAGGGAGGGCTTGGTTTGACTCGGAACACCTAAGTTTGGGTGTGTTTGGGTTTCATGTAAACCAAACCGAATATCTATAGCAATAATACCTGCACACACATTATTTCCAATACCCTTTTTTTAGATGGTTGCTCCAGATAAAACATGACAAATTGGCAAGATATCCTAAGCAATAAAAGTGAGAGTTGGTTTGGGGAACATATGAAACTCTGAAGGGTGAAAGAAGTAATAACATAGAACTGTATATGGAAGCTAGGCAGAATTGTGTGTAAAACTAGGTACACATTTGTCCAATCTGCGGTCAATCCAACCCCCTACCAACCAGTTGGTCCGAAAGTGGACAAGTGTGTCACCTCAGCTGGCCGAACACGTCACCCAATCTTTATCGCTGTTTAAAAACCAGGAGACCCAACTACATCGTCCAACCAACATACAGGTGTTTAGGCTGCAGAGACTGGTGCTGGTGACCGATCTCCAGTCCTAGCAGCTCAGCATACCATCTTCATCAGCTGTAAATTAATTCCTTTTAGCACCTTTCTTTCTCTTCTTATCATGTTCTTTGTCATTGATTGCTTTCTTAGATCTGTACTATTTTTTATCATTTGTACAGAGCCCCTTACCTCTGGCCCTTTTGAATTCTCACTTGGCTGTCTGTAGTCCACACATCATTTTGTATATGTCCATGGTTCCCAGACTGACTATCCATATCAGCTTACCAGAGTGTTTGTAAATGGAATCGGTATGTAATACCAGCAGTCGGGAAGCCTCCTGTCAAAATACCGACTGCGGCACCTCGATTGTTGATATCCCAACAGGGGTCGGTTAAGTGTACTAACCAACCCCCCTTTTCCCCCTAACCCTCCTTCTTGTGGCCTAACCCTAACCATTCCCACCCCGCACCCTAACTCTTCCTGTTAGTGCCTAAACCTAAGTCTCCCCCTTTGTGCCTAAGCCTAACCCTCCCCCCTTAGTGCCTAACCCCCCAGTGGCACCCAACTCAAACCCCCCCTAGGGGTGTCTAACCCTAAATTCACCCCCAAAACCTAACCTTACCCTGCAATTCTGCCTAAACTTAAAACTCCTCCCTACCCAGCAGCTAACGGCTAAGACTTACCTCATTTGGGCTGGCATCTTTCTTTATTCCAGCGTTGGGATTAAGATAGGCGTTGGTATTTCGGTGCCTATCTTAAGTCCAGCATCGACTTCCACCAGCGGGATTTAGACCAGCGACATTCTGTCCGCTGGTCTGCTAACTACATCCTTGTAAACTGCTTCTCAAAATAGTTGATAGAAGTCTTATAGCAGCTTCCATGCTCTGGAGAAGTCTTGAGTTCCAAATGGCCACCAATGTGGCAGTTTCGACAAGAACATTTCACTTTCGAAGGGAGGCCCATTACAGTTATACAGAATTATATATATATATATATATATATATATATATATACACAATAAAGTTGAATGGTGGCACTCACAGGTCTTGTAATGTAAGAATCACACTGGAAACTTTGTCTCTCTTGTTCGACGTTTCAGTCTAAACGACTTATCAAGTTCTTGCATTTTTTATATATATATATATATATATATATATATATATAAATAAATATATATATCTCTTACAGCAATAAATAAATTTTACAGGGTAATAGATTAATGGCAAAAAATTACATACATCTTGTGGGTGTAGAGTACTGTTGATATTATCCTGTCACACTGCTCACATATAATTAGCTAGGTACCTAGAAAATAATTGTTGTAACAATTGTAGCCAAGTATACTGTATGGCTAATAAAGAGGGATATCTATATAGTTATCTACCTAATTATCATTCACACTGCTTAAGAGTATAGGAGGATGTAGTAATTGTTTATTTAGTTATGTATGTGTTTTGTTTAATACTATGTACTATGTAAAGTGTTATTTATTCATTTTATGAGGTAAACTTTATTAAATAAATGTATTTAATTTGTATGTAATACAGGGATAGTATTTATACACTAAGCAGAAGCCATGGCAGGACTTATAAGCATACAGGGTATGGGGTTGAGTAGGTTTGGAAGCCAGCCAATGGTGACAGGGGAGCTGGAAGAAATATCTAGAAGCAGCATGAGCCAGCTGAGCAGGAGCTCGTGCTCAGAGCGGGAAGGAGAGAGGGTGTGGCCTCTCAGGAAGGGCTATATAAGGAGGGAGATCTGGCAATATCAGCAGACTGCTGCTCCACCACGAGAGCACACACTAGGGACTTGCCAGCAGTGCCTAGTCTTAGAGACGTAGTGGCAGTAGCTGGGAGCCCTGGATGATTGAGGCCAGGGTGGGCTGTACCTATGGGAAGTGGCAGTGAACAGCACTGGTCGGAGATTCAGTGTTGCTGTCACTGAGTCCCAGCAGAGGAAGCAGCATCAGAGGTGGGCTGATCCGGAAGTCCTGGCTCCCATCTAAGTGACAGGCAGAGCGAGGGAGAGAGATAGCTCCAGCTACGGGAGTGTGGCTTAAGGCTGTCATTCCCCTGGTAACAGGCTAAGCGTCTGTGTGCACACAGAGCCTGCCCCAGCGGTGTCTGGCTGGAGCTGACACTGAACACTGACAGGTGACTGATGACCCTGTCCCCCTCCCTGCAAGGCAACGATATCTGGCAGCTTTTGAGTAACTTAACTCCTGCACCAACACTCTGAGGGCTAATTATTAAGCAGTTAGCTCTGTACATTAACTAGCTGTAAGCCAAAGAGGGGAATTTACCCCTTAGTTACTGGACAGATACACTACTATAAAGGGAGTCTAAACAATATACCCTTCTATTCAGCATAGTGCTAAGGAGGAAGTCGGGGGAGCAATATTGTCAACTAATAAAAGGGCAGACTTGGAAGGTGTAGAGTACAGGCAACGTAACACCCAGGACTGCCTTTATATACCTATAAGCCAAACACAAGTAAAAGTGCATCAGCTGCAGTATAAGTCTCAGCAGTCAATGAGACCTGTAATATCATAAGGCTGGTGTTGGGAAATAGTAACTTAAGTCCATATACATAACGTCCTGCTCTGGCTTCTGCCTTATGAACTAGAAGTACAGTATTAACCCCTACAGCTTTGAAAGAACCCCTAAGTCAAAGTCCACTATAATTTATAAGGACAACAAGCTTCAGGCCAAGAGATACAATTTAAAGGAACTTATATCTCTATCCACATATTAACCGGAGGTCAAGATAGCTACTATTAAACTTCAACTAACAAACTTTTCTCAAAGTGTGAAGACCTAGGGACTTACTTGGACTTTTCACTCTAAGGAAAGGAGGAGTGTCAGTAGTAAAAATCCCGTTTGGTCCGGACCTGTGGAGAGAAGGAAGAAAGTTGGTAAACAAATAAAAAGGTGTAAAAAAATATATGTACACATAAGCATTGGTGCATAACATAACATCATAGTTGTGTAATATATTATTACCAATTATAGGAACATCAGTATGTTAGGCTTACCCAAGCAAGCCTGACTGAGTAACACTGCACATATAGCTTGGGTTGAGGCACTATTATATTAAACCCTGAATCAGGGTTACACAATAAAACATGAATGAAGTACAGTACAAGAACAGTGGCAAGATGAGAACTTTTGTTAAATTCTGTATTCTGATATTTGCGGAAGAAAGGTCTAAATGTTCTCAATGAGAATCATACCTGTATTTTTTTAGTCCTTCAATGTAGAGCTAAATAATATCATAAAATGTGAAGCTATGTTCTTTTTAAATAATGTAGCAGGCTATGAGGCAACAATGTCTCTGTATAGTATAATCGGTATGCTGCTCTATGTCTAGCAGTAAGTGTTGTATCCAGTGGTGGCTTCAGAGGTGGGGCTGCAGCATGGTCCAAAATTCAAATAGGGGAACCACACCAACTGTCACCCCAAAATGCTGCCAAACATCACTGGCTCCCCTATTTGAATTTTGGACTGTGCTGCAGCCCCACTTCTGAAGCCACCACTGGTTGTATGTCTGTGCTGCCCACGCCGTAGTCTGTGAATGTAATCAAGGCCTAGCAAGTCTCTATTTTAATTGTAAAAGCAATGGTACAGTGATATCTTGGTAGTTTCAGTCACTGACCTGTTCCTTGATGCGGTGTTCAAGGTGCTTGAGCACTTGGCCAGAGTGCTGGGACAGATACTGATAAATCTTTCTGCTGACAAGCTTCACAGACAGCCTGGATCACTTCTCGGCCCTTATGTTAGCATTTACCGGGAGAGCTGGAATAGCACTTGTGTGCCGGGCTTCTGCTATCTGACTTTAGCAATACAAACAGGGGTATTCAATAAGGGAGCGAAAAGTCTGTGCTGGACTTTTCGCTCCACATCGGAGATTTTCCAGGGATAAAGTATCGGGCGCACGCCCGCTTTATCCCCGTATTCAATATAAATGCTACGAAAGCGGGAACCTGCGAAGTGGGATCTGCGTAAAAAAACAAAATTTTTCTGGAATATATTGTAGGACCCCCCTAAAGTTGTAAAAACATGGGGGATCACTATAGGTACCCCCGTTTTAGCCTGCAAATGAAAGTCGGGGATTTAAATAGCCGCAGCAGGTGTTTTTTTCCTGACATTGAAGAAGTGATGCAGAAGAGCACTTAGGTTTTTTTTTTCGTATTTTTAAGTGGTCCCATCAAATTTGGGGTACATGAAAATGGGTACTAGCATATTTTTATGTCCCTAAAGTAAGTTTTAAAAAATTCTGCAACTATGCACCTGCCGCTAATAATCTCTTCTAGAAAACACCTGCCGCATACTTGCAGAATAGCCCTGAACCTATTTCCCTATTGTTAAACACTTTTTTCCTTTTTTTTTTCTCACCCCAATATTTAAATACATTTTTTGGGGTGTCCCTATTTTTTTTTAAACTTTTTTTGACACAGTTATTTTTAAAATGTCATTCCCAGGGGTGCAGGCTATTTTTTTTAAGCCTGCACCCCTATACCCCAATTCTGCACTTTTTTTCGCCACCTATTCAGTGGTGAAATGTTATCCCCTTTTTTTTCAAAGACTTTTCGAACCTGCGAAAAGTCTTTGAAATTGAATATGGTGTAAAACCAAAACCTGCGAAAATGACGTCATCGGTGCGAAAACATCGGAAAAATAGAGTTTTCGCTCCATATTGAATACCCCTGAAAGTCTGCTAGTTTTACAGTGAAGAAAGAACATAGCTCACTTAAATGCGTTAAGCAGTTCACATTTTAAGGCATTTGCCTACTCAATCTTTATTGACATACTCTGACATTCACTGTGGAACTAGTGGATCTTTTAAAATGTGTCAGCCAGTAATGAATACATCTGTGTATCAACTAGGAAAAATAGAAACCATGCAATGTTAATGCTCCCTGAGGAATGAGTTTGGGAAACACTGCTCTAACATTTTCATTTCCCAACTGGCACAGGCCAGTATCTGCATATGATTCTGAGATTTACGCAATGCCGATATTTACGCAGATTAAGCAATGATTGCCATTGCATGTGTGAATGCCGCATTGCGCATGCAAAGCGTTTATATTGCGATCACGCTCGCAGAGAGGATTCATTTCCACAATGACAGGTAGTCAGCATTTGGGGGAGGTAATAGGGGGTGAGTAGGCAAATGCAGGCATGTTCCGACTGTTTAAATGCTGTTTCATGTGTGTGCATAAATTAACCATTGCGATCTTCTTTGCAGCATGAGAGCCCTCTGTGTGTAAGGAAAGCCACCATGTTTGAGGCTGGTCAGACTTCACTTACAAGCTGCGCGACACCCTGATCTGCAGTGATGTTAGCAATGTGTATGCCGTACTGTAGTACATCGTTGGATGGATATATGAAAGCAGCAGTGGGCGTCCCTATGCTAGCCCCCCCCCACCCCCCACACAAACACATACACACACTCATCTGTTTTTAACTTCCAAATGAATGTTTCATATTTAAGCTTTAGGCACATTTTTTTCTGATTTGTGTTATTTATTTAAAATTTTGGAAAAATGAGTGGGAGAGAATTCCTTTAGGCTGAGGTCAGATTGTGGGAGGGATAGGTGTAATATTGACCTGATCTTCCTCTAAGAAAATGATAAATAGGAGTCATCGCTTTAGATAATACAGTAGCTATCATGTACAGCAGATGCAAGACAGCAGTTATTGAGTAGGTGAAAGGTGATAATTGTTCTGTTTCTCTACAACAATAATAACATACTTTCCATGCAGCTTTCTGAACCCATTATCCTCGAAACTCATGCGTCTAAATTATCAGAAGAGTGTTCATAGCTTTAGAAGAAGTCTCCTAGACACAGCTAGCAGGCATAGTGCATACATTCGCATTGCAGGCAGTACTGCCACATATTTTCATTTTAGTGACAATTTAGAGCTCTTCCATTTATCTTCCAGCAGTTAAAGTGCAGCATTTAACGTATTTATCTATTTATTTATTCTTAAAGTGTCCCATTATCCACACCTTAGGCCACAGTGGTGTACTTAAATATCAAATGATTTTATGTGCTAGAAAATAAATAATTTTTGGATTGCTATTAGATAATATAAATTAATAAAGCTAAGTAAGTAAAAAGGAAAAGGAAAAGGAATTCACCATTCACATTAACTACAAGGTACAGTAAGGCAAATGCAATATCATAATAAATTACAACTTTCTACTAAGTAAAATTGAATGAGCCATTAACAATATAATTGACAACGGCTTACCCCTTTCAAATAAACTGTGGCAACCAACTTTCAAACTTATTAAATATCTATGTAGAATAACTCTACAGACATACTAAATATTAAAATAATCCTACAGACCAACTAAATAATTGGATATTTACATAAACTAGAGATGAGCGGTTCAGTGCCGTTGACAACCAAACACACCCTGAATTTTGAGTAGAACTGAGTCCCGGCTTGGGTATTCCTGCAAGTCGGATCTTGGATCTAAAGACCAGATCTTGCGTGTTTTTGATTGCATGTAAGCTCCTCCCTCATGATTCAGGTGCCAAAATGTATCAAAATTGACTGGAAATGACTGGAAATTAATATTATTAATGGTAATAACATGGTATGAACAAAAACAGTACCAAATTACATGATTTTAGCTGTTTTTATAACTTTACAAAAAAAAAACCAAAACCAAACCAAAAACCAAAACACTTTGGGTGGTTTTGCCAAAACCAAAACATCTTAAACATAAACCCAATTTACACAATATGCACTGTTGGAACTAAAAGAGTATAATTGAAGGTTCTTTTTTGTTGGGATATTGCAAAAGACTGAGACTTAGGGATAAATTTACTAAGAATCGTGTTTGACCTGGGATGTAGTAGGCGTGGAGAGTGCCAATGGTGTAAATATCGGCACCGGGCTCCTGGCTCCAGTATCCCGACCATCAGCATCTCAAAGGTAACTATCAGGGGTTAGGGGAGGGTTAGGGTTAGGCACTAGGGGGAGGTTAGGTTTAGGCACTGGGGAGTGAGGGTTAGGGTAGGGGTTAGGGTTAGTGGTAGTATACTTACCTACCACTGTCAGGATTTTCACTGTCAGGATGTCGCTATCGGTATTCTGACCAGCAGCATCCTGTCTTCCGGGAACTCATACCCAACCCGTTTGACCCATGTCTGTCTGTTTTTAAACATGGGTAGGAACGATCAGAATTGGGAGGATTTTTTAAAATAAATTTGGGAATTTACCAAGCTCCCATGTTTGTCAGGATCGTGTTTTCCGATGGTAGATCTGATCGTTACTATTAGAGATGAGCAGGTCCAATTCCCTGAGAACCAAACCCAACCGAATTTCGCGATCCGGACCGGGATCCAAGTCCGGCTCGGGTTTTCCCTCCTGACTCGTATCCCAAAACAGCGCAATACATCATCATCCTGTTGTCGGATTCTCATGAGTTTTGGACACTATAAAGGTACCTGGTCATCGGCGCCATTTCACTCCGGTTGTGGAGAGTGAATAAAAAAAATGTACTGTGTCTGCCCAGGGGTGCTGTGTCTGCCCAGGGTGCTGGGTCTGTCCAGGGCAGGGGCTGCTGTGGCCATCCAGGGGCAGTGGATGCTGTGTCCATCCAGGGGCTGCTGTGTCCATCCAGAGTAGGGGCTGCTGAGTCCATACAGGGGCTGCTGTGTCCATACAGGGCAGGGGCTGCTGTGTCCATACAGGGGCAGTGTCTGCTGTGTCCATCCAGAGTAGGTGTGTCCTTCCAGGGGCAGTGGTTGCTGTGGTTGCTGTGGTTGCTGTGTCTGTTCAGGGGCTGCTGTGTCCATCCAGGGGTTGCTGTGTCCATCCAGGGGCAGGGCCTGCTGTTTCCATCCAGGGGTGCTCTGTCTGTCCAAGGGTGCCCAGTGTAAAAATTGTGCTGTACCCCAGTGTACTATATTATAATTTTTTTTTACTCTGTCACTGCTGGTCAGACCACAGTGTAATATTCATACACGTATTGTGACACTATGGGTGGAATTCAATTGTTTCCAGTCCCCTTTGCACCCAATGGATCTATTCAATTGTTGCTCCTGTCAGGTGCGATCAGCTGGCAGTGCTCCATTTCAGCTCGCGGTCCCATGGGGGTGCGAGCTGAAATGTGACCTGTTTGGGCGCCCAAACGGCACTTTTCGCGATCGCGCCCAGCACTTTGGTCAGGGGGAAGCCAATTTACGCGGCTAATCCTGACCATTTTGGGTGCGATCAGCGCAAAAAGCAGTAACAATTGAATAGTGCCCCTCAATCTCCCGTCACTTTAGACGGGAGATCCGTACTATGAAAACAATTGAATACTGCCCTGTAAGTCATAGCACAGTGTAATATTCATACACGTACTGTATTGTGACTCTGTAAGTGAAACCACAGTCTAATATACACGTATTGTGGCACTGTAAGTGGTAGTGCAGTATATTCATGACAAATATTGTGACACTGCAAGTGGTATTGCAGTGCTTTATTCATAAAAAATATCGTGACACTGTAAGTGGAAACGAAGTGTAATATTCAACACATATTGTGGCACTATAAGGCAATGATGGGGAACCTCAGGCCCGGGGTCGTATAAGGCCCCCAGAATCATTTGGTCTGGCCCTCTGAGTTTTTTCTGCTAGCCTCATTTGACTAGTAGGGTGCCTAGAATGGCACCATGCAGCCAAAATCTATGCAGCAGTGCCACCAGGAGCATCCTTAGGATGCTGCAGACATCACACCGCTGCCCTTACAGCTCCCAGAGCATCCTCAGGATGCTCCGGTCATTGCTTTAATCACCGGCGATTGTGGCCCTGCCCCTGTGTGACATCAAATAGATGGGGTGTGGCCTGCACCAGGCCCGCGATTAGTGTTCTGTATATCAAAATGACACTCAGCAGAAAAAAGGTTCTCCACCCCTTCTGTAAGAGATATTGTAGTGTATTCATAAAAGTTATTGTGACACTGTAAGTGGAAACTCAGCATAATATTCAACATGTATTGTGACACTGTACATGGTAAAGCAGTGTATTCATAAAAAATATTGTGACACTGTAAGTGTATTCATAAAAAATATTGTGACACTAAATGGTAACATAGTTTTATTCTTAAAGAATATAGTGACACTGTATGTGGTAGCGCAGTGTAATATATTCATAACAAATATTATGACACTGAAAGGGATAGCGAAGTGTATTCATAAAAATTATTGTGACACTGTAAGTGGTAGTACAGTGTATTCATGAAAAATATTGTGACACTGTAAGTGGTAGTGCAAAGCTTTATTCGTAAAAAAATATTGTGACACTGAAAGTGGAAATGAAGTGTAATATTCAACACATACTGTGACACTGTAAGGGATCGTGCAGTGTATTCATAAAAATTATTGTGACACTGTAAGTCAAAACGCAGTGTATTATTCAACATGTATTGTGACACTGTACGTGGTAGAGCAGTGTATTCATAAAAAGTATTGTGACACTGTAAGTGTATTCATAAAAAATATTGTGACACTAAATGGTAATGCAGAGTTTTATTCATAAAAAATATTGTGACACGGTAAGTGGTAGCACAATGTAATATATTCATAAAAAATATTGTGACACTGTAGGGGATAGCGCAGTGTATTCATAAAAATTATTGTGACACTGTAAGTGGAAATGCAGTGTATTCATAAAAAATATTGTGACACTATAAGTGGTAGCCCAGTGTATTATTCATAGAAAATATCGTGACACTATAAGTGTAAACACATTGTATTATTCATAAAAAATATTGTGACATTGTAAGTGGAAACGCAGTGTATTATTCATAAAAAATATTGTGACACTGTAAGTGGTAGCGGAGTGTATTATTCATAAAAAAATATTGTGACACCGTAGGTCATTGATACCACAGTGTAATATTTAAAATTGGTACAAATTTACGTGTGTACTGTACCCATTTAGTTCGTGTTTGTTGATATGGAGAATGATCAGTTAAGAGAAGAGCAGGAACCACATACTTGTGCTGGAGCTGCTTCCAGTGCCACCAGTCATGACAATACTAGTCCATCTGCGTCATCTACTAAAGCTGATTGCCAAGGGCATACAGGGCTTAAGTCAGGGCATCTAAAATCAAAGAAGCCATCTTTTACAGTGGAAATTTGTGGTGCAACATTTTTTTAAAAATGACAGGGCCATGCAATAGATGCTTTTTGTGGCCCACAAAATTTCTGGACATTTTTGTCATTCAGTAGGTGCATGTAGAAGATTGCAGCACCTGCAAGAAATGTTGAATTTGCCGTTTTACCAGCTGAAGCAAGAGGTAGTTACAATGTGGAACTCCACCCTTTATATGCTTCAGCGTATAAAGGAACAGCAAAAAGCTATCCACAGCTACACAATGAACTATGACATAGGAAGAGGAGGGAGATTATGTACCTTACTCAAGATCAGTTGGAAATACTTTCTGTGCTGTGCAAAGTGCTGAAACCCTTTGAAGTAGTCACCTGTGAAGTGAGTTCAGACACTGCCAGCTTGAGTTACCCTATCTTATCAATTGGATCAATACATTTTGGCGACCGTGCTGGATCCTATGTTTAAGTCATATGTCATGTCTTTCTTCCCAGTGGACACAGATCTGAAAAGATGCAAAGAGATGTTGGTAAGGAAATTGCCAGCTCAAGTGGCATGTGATGCAGTGATGGCTCCTCCTTCAGTTTCTCCAGCAAGTGCGGCTGCCAGGAAAAAACTAAACTTTCCCAAAAAAGACCCACTGGTGATGCAGATGAGTAAACACAACCAAGTTTTGACATCTTGGGTCTAAAAGAATTGCCTACAATTAATGAGACCTCTACCATGACTCCATCTGATATGGTCACCATTCAAAGAATAGTTGAGAACTATTTTAATGATATCATCCAAATATGCAGGTCAGACAGTCCGTTTCACTACTGGCAGGAAAAAAAGGCAATTTGGAGGCCCTTTCACAAACTGGCTTTGCTTTTCTTGTGCTGCCCACCCTCCAGTGTGTACTCTGAAAGAGTTTTCAGCACTGCTGGGAACCTTGTCAGTGATCGGTGTAGAAGCCTAAATCCTCAAAATCTGGAAAAGATGATGTTCATCAAAATTATCTACAAATGCCATGCGGAAGTCCTTTACCGCCAATTAAGTCCAAAAATTACAGAGGCACCCTGAGGCTGTAATGGTGGATTCCTGCGGGGATGAATTAATATTGTGTGAAGATGTTGTACACACTGTTGAGGGTGTGGAATCGGATGATGATGGCGACAACATCTTGCCTCTGTAAAGCTTGTTTGTGCATGGAGAGATTGCCAGCAATGTCAGCTGCCCGTTGGTAGCTAGTTTTGTGGGGGCCCAAACAAACCAATCGCTTCAACCACAATTTGCAGTCCCTGTAGCTGAAGTGATTGGTTTGTTAAACTGTGCATGTCCAACGTAAGGGTGGATGGAAGGGCCCAAAAACAATTCCATCTTGCTCCTCTTTTCTTTGCATTATGTGCTGTTTGGGGCATTGCTGTCTAACATTTAATTATGTGCCATGTTGGAAGTTGAACTGACACATTTCAGTGCTGCCCACTGCTGTCGCTTAGCTTAGTCAGCCAGCTAGCTCAATGCAACCTTTTGGCCTAAACTGGATGAAATCAATATTGTGAGCTGTGAGGTGGTCAAAATTGACTGGAAATGACTGGAAATAATGTTATTGAGGTTAATAATACTGTAGGAACAAAAGCAGGCCCAAATTATGTGATTTCATTTTTTAGAAAAAATACAGATCCAAAACCAAAACATGGAAGGGTGGTTTTGAAAAACCAAATCCAGATCCAAAACCTTGAAGGAGATGCATATCCAAAACTAAAACCAAAACATGGGGGTCAGCACATGTCCCTAGTTCCTACTTGTGTTTATTTCCCATGTTTCCTGCCTGTGTTTCCCTCCCGAACAAGCAGCATGCACATATCAGTGATATATGTGCAGGTTGCTTGTGTGTGTATGTGTGTAATAAAATGTTCATTTAAAAATGTAGTGCCACTTATACAGTGCCGCCAGTAGAGCCACTTAAACAGTGCACCCAGTAATGCCCCTTATAGAGTGCGCTAGTAGTGGTCCCCCTATGCAGTGCCCCCAGTAGTGGTCCCCCTATGCAGTGCTCCCAGTAGTGCCTCTTATACAGTACCCCCAGTAGTGGTCCACCCTTTGCAGTGCCCCTTATACAGTGCCCGCAGTAGTGGCCTCCCCTATGCAGTGCTCCCAGTAGTGCTCCTTATATACTGATCCCAGTAGTAGTTCCCCCTATCCAGTGCCCCCAGTAGTGCCTCTTATATAATGCCCCCAGTAGTAGTCCTCCATATGCAGTGCCCCCAGTAGTGGTCTTCCCAATGCAGTGCCCCTTATATAGTGCCCCCAGTAGTAGTCCCCTCTATGCAGTTCCCCCAGTAGTGGTCCCCCCGATGCAGTGCCCCTAGTAGTAGCTCCCCAAGCAGTGCCAGACAAAGACAAGCACTTAAAAACAAACCAACAAACACTTACCTGAATCCCCACTCCTGCGCCCGACGCCATCATCTGCTCCTCCATCCTCCTGGGCTGGCCCACTCTGCATTATGGTAGAGATGTCATGACGTCATGACATCTCTCCCATCACCCACTGCAGGAGCCGGAAGATGGCGCTCATGTGTGAGCTCCAGCCTGGATCTGGCCATGGGAACAGCAGTCAATGAGAGTCTGTCTGACTCTCATTGGCTGGCTGCCAAAAGAAACACACTGCCGCAGGGTAGTACGAGTGTACTAGCTGGTGGCTGTGTTTGTTACTGTGTAGAGCGGACTGTACTCCGTGCGGTATGCACTACACTGACCACCCATGTCCTGACCCCCTACCCCATGCTGCCGGTCCGATGTCGTCCAGGGAACGGGCCCCGCTTGACCCCCCTAGTTATGCCACTCAGAGCCAAAACTAGACTTTTTGGTGCCCTGTGCCAGAGAGAGCATTGGTGCCCCCCCTCCATTTTTAAAAAAGGGACATAACATAGTGCACCTGAAAAAGGGCCATGGCCTCAATGGTATGGGCCACGGAAGAGATATGGGAGGCCATGAGATGCTGGGGATAAAAGAAGAGGAAGCTACAAGTAAGAATGATAATAAACAGCTATATTTACAGGCCCAAACAGCACCCCCTGCCCTGTTGTGCCCTGTGCCAAGGCACAAGTCGCACTACCTTAGTTACGACCCTGATGCCACAGTCTGCTGTGTACTGTAGATGAGAAGTTTTTGGGATTTTCCAGTTACATACTGTATCTGATCCTTCATGGTCTAAACTACACTGTTGAATTAATATCTAATTTCCTCATTGTTTCACTTTTTTCTCTCATCTATCAGTTGGCACTTTACACGGTCTGTCATGTAAGAAGTATGGTAAGATTGTGAGTTTAAATACATCTCTCTTCCTTGTCAAACAATTGGACTGTGTGTTTTTTTCTATGCTGGTAGGGCTGGTCTGTCTGAACTTATATATCAGGGGTGTGCACCAGCCACTTTTTGTGTTTTGGATCTGGATCTTTCTTCGTGCTTTGGATCTGGATTGGTTTTGCCAAAACCACCCTTCCGGGTTTTGGTTTTGGAAGATGGAATTGTCCTTGGGCACTCCCACCCACCCTTAAGTTGTATAAACAGGACATGCACACTTTAACAAACAAATAATTTCAGTGCCAGGGTCTGCCACATGACTGTGGCTGAAATGATTGGTTCGTTTGGGCCCCCACAAAACAAGCTGGCAATTAATCTGTCCCTGCACAAACTGGCTCTACAGAGGCAAGATGTCATCCTCATCCTCATCCACCGATTCCTCACCCTCTTCAGTGTTGTGTACATCCTCATCCTCTCAGAGTATTAATTCATCCCCGCTGGAATCCACCATCACAGGTCCCTCTGTACTTTCCTCTAGGCTGGTCTTCCCGGAAGAATTGATAATTCATTTTGATGAACATCATCTTCTCCACATTTTGTGGAAGCAAACTTCTACGCCTTTCGCTGACAAGGTTCCCGGCTGCACTAAAAACTCTTTTGGAGTACACACTGGAGGGGGGGCAACTTAGGTAAAATAGAGCCAGTTTGTACAGGGGTCTCCAAATTGCCCCTTTTTCCTGCCAGTAAAGGTAACATGCCTACTTGGATGCTGTCACCGATGTAATCCTCCACCATTCTTTCAATGGTGACAGCATCATATGCAGTGACAGTAGACATGTCAGAAATTGTTGGCAGGTTCTTCAGCCTGGACCAGTCTGGACCAGATGTCCAAACTTGGTCCTGGCCACCCTGCATCACCACCAACGGGTTGGTTAGGATATCTAAGTTGTTTCCTGGCAGCCCCAGGTGAGGGAGAAAATGAGGGAGCTGTTGCTGTGTCACGTTCCGCTTCAGCTGACATTGTTATCATCATCAGGTCTTTGCACCTCTGCAGGCTTGTGTCCGCCGGAAAGAGAGACACAATGTAGGCTTTAAACCTAGGATCGAGCATGGTGGCCAATAGGTAGTGGTCTAATTTCAACAGATTGTCCTAACCTCGAATCCTGGGAAAGCGAATGAAGGGCTTCATCCACAAGTCCCATATACCAAGCGGAATAGCTCCATCTTAGCTCCTCCTTTACTTTCTCCAGCTGCTTCTGTAAAAGCCTGATGAGGTGAATGACCTGAATCAAACTGGCAGTGTCTGAACTGACTTCACGTGTGGCAAGTTCGATGAGCTCGAGAACCTTGCACAACACGGAAATCATTCTCCACTGCACTAGAGCCAGGTACATACACCCTCCTTAGGTGGATGTATAGGCTTGACTGTCCTTTTGCTGCTCCTCCATCCTCTGACGGATATCGAGGGTTGAGTTCCACCGTATTACAACTAGAGATGAGTGGGTTCGGTTCCCCGAGAAGCGGACCCACCTGAACTTTGGGGATCCGGGGCGATCCGAGGTGCCCCTCGGATCTCTCCTCCTGTCCCGTATCCCTAATCGAGGAAAAACCTTGTGATCCTCTTGATCTCGAGGTTTTGACTCGAGCGGCCATTTATAATAATCCTTTTGCCTTCAATGGGCAAAGCGCTGATTGGCTGACAGAGCCATTTGTCACAGCTCTCAGCCAATCAGCGTTATGGTGCATAGATCATGTACAGATGCATATAGCACAGACCTGGGTGGTCCGTGCTACACTCATTTGTGTGATTGACACAGAGCACAGACGGGTCAGTGAGTCCCGTCTGTGCTGCTGTGTATTTCAATGACACAGATGCAATCACAGACCAGGAGATCCGTGCTACTTGCATCTGTGTCGACACAGAGCATCGATGGGTCAGTGAGACCCGTCTGTGCTGCCGCTGTAAAAAAAAATACCTGTGTAAAAAAAAGAAAACAATGGCATGTCCCCCCCAAAAGAGCAACCATCCCCGGGCTTTAGTGACCCAGTGCTGGGTGTGCTTAAATACAGGGTACAAACAACGTAGGGGTCCCCTGTACTTAAGCACAACCAGCACTGGGCTAGTCAGAACCATCCCTGGTTGCCAAAATATGAGGGACGAACAGCGTAGGGGTCCCCTTATACTGTGCAACCAGCACTGGGCTCTGATTTGGTCCTGGTTCTGAAAATACTAGAGAAAAAAATTACTAGGGTTCCCATGTATCTTCCAGTACCAGCACTGAATTTTTTGTATTCTTAGATTTTTTGTTCCCATTAACATGGGTTCTATTTGGGGAGCAGCATTAGTATAATAGTGCAAAATAAGGGCATTTTTTCTTTTATGTATGTATATATATATTAGGGGTGAGCGGGTTCGGATTTCTGAAATCCGAACCCCCCCGAGCCCCCCTGATCCGAGGCCGGTCCGAGTCAGGCTCGACTTTTCCCACCTGACTCGGATCGGAAATCGAGGCAAAACGTCATCATCCCGCCTTCCGGGTCTCGCGGGTTTTGGATCCTATATAAGGTACCCGCGTCAGCGCCATTTTCTCACTCGGCTGTGGACAGTGAAGAGGGAGGGTGGGAGTTAGGGCTGGCTGGGCTGTGTAGTGTAGTGTAGTGCAGAGTAGTGTTGTGCTGTGCTGTGCTGCGCTGTGCTGCTGTTGTCCATAGGGGCTGTGTCCACTACTTCAAAGTCCATAGGGGCTGGCTGGACTGTCTTGTGCAGTCAGTTGTCCATAGGGGCTGTGTCCACTCCAAAGTCCTGTGCAGTGTCCCAGTCCTAAAGGGGTGCTGTAGTGTTGTCCAGGGGGTGCTCTGTCCATCAGGGGTGCTCCCCCCAAGTGCTAAAAAAAAATATATTTTTTCTGTGTTTGTGAATTGTGTGCGCAGTAGCCGCACGTGCATCAACAAAGTAGTGCCAAGCGTGCGCCTGTGTCATAAGTAAAGGGCCAGCTGGCTTGACCGTTAAAGGGTGCTGTAACCCCCAAAATACACTCCAAACCAAATAAAAAAATATTTTCTGTGTTTGTGAATTGTGTGCGCAGTAGCCGCACGTGCATCAATAAAGTAGTGCCAAGCGTGCGCCTGTGTCATAAGTAAAGGGCCAGCTGGATTGACCATTAAAGGGTGCTGTAACCCCCAAACTACACTCCAAACCAAATAAAAAAATATTTTCTGTGTTTGTGAATTGTGTGCGCAGTAGCCGCACGTGCATCAACAAAGTAGTGGCAAGCATGCGCCTGTGTCATAAGTAAAGGGCCGGCTGGCTTGACCGTTAAAGGGTGCTGTAACCCCCAAAGTACACTCCAAACCAAATAAAAAAATATTTTCTGTGTTTGTGAATTGTGTGCGCAGTAGCCGCACGTGCATCAACAAAGTAGTGCCAAGCGTGCGCCTGTGTCATAAGTAAAGAGCCGGCTGGCTTGACCGTTAAAGGGTGCTGTAACCCCCAAAGTACACTCCAAACCAAATAAAAAAATATTTTCTGTGTTTGTGAATTGTGTGCGCAGTAGCCGCACGTGCATCAACAAAGAAGTGCCAAGCGTGCGCCTGTGTCATAAGTAAAGAGCCGGCTGGCTTGACCGTTAAAGGGTGCTGTAACCCCCAAAGTACACTCCAAACCAAATACAATTTTTTTTTCTGTGTTTGTGAATTGTGTGCGCAGTAGCCGCACGTGCATCAACAAAGTAGTGCCAAGCGTGCGCCTGTATCATAAGTACAGGGCCAGCTGGCTTGACCGTTAAAGGGTGCTGTAACCCCAAAAGTACACTCCAAACCAAATAAAAAAATATTTTCTGTGTTTGTGAATTGTGTGCGCAGTAGCCGCACGTGCATCAACAAAGTGACGCCAAGCGTGCGCCTGTGTCCCATAAATAAAGGGCCGGCTGGATTGACCGTTAAAGGGTGCTGTAACCCCCAAAGGGCATTCCAAACAAAATAAAAAAATATTTTCTGTGTTTGTGAATTGTGTGCGCAGTAGCCGCACGTGCATCAACAAAGTAGTGCCAAGCGTGTGCCTGTGTCATAAGTAAAGAGCCGGCTGGCTTGACCGTTAAAGGGTGCTGTAACCCCCAAAGTACACTCCAAACCAAATAAAAAAATATTTTCTGTGTTTGTGAATTGTGTGCGCAGTAGCCGCACGTGCATCAACAAAGTAGTGCCAAGCGTGCGCCTGTGTCATAAGTAAAGGGCCGGCTGGCTTGACCATTAAAGGGTGCTGTAACCCCCAAAGTACACTCCAAACCAAATAAAAAAATATTTTCTGTGTTTGTGAATTGTGTGCACAGTAGCCGCATGTGCATCAACAAAGTAGTGCCAAGCGTTCTCCTGTATCATAAGTACAGGGCCGGCTGGCTTGACCGTTAAAGGGTGCTGTAACCCCAAAAGTACACTCCAAACCAAATAAAAAAATATTTTCTGTGTTTGTGAATTGTGTGCGCAGTAGCCGCACGTGCATCAACAAAGTGACGCCAAGCGTGCGCCTGTGTCCCATAAATAAAGGGCCAGCTGGATTGACCGTTAAAGGGTGCTGTAACCCCCAAAGGGCATTCCAAACAAAATAAAAAATTTTTTTCTGTGTTTGTGAATTGTGTGCTCTGTGGCTGCACGTGCATCAACAAAGGAGCAGCGCCAAGCGTCCACCTGTGTCCCATAAGTAAAGAGCCGGCTGGCTCATTTCTTAAAGAGTGGTGTAACCCACAAAGTGCACTACTCTCCAGGAAAAATAAAAAATTATTTTCTGTGTTTGTGTGCGCTTTAGCCGCACGTATATATCAATATAACATAAATGGAGGACCAAACTTTCTCTGATAAAAATAAAATAGGGAAAGATCAAGAACCACCTCCTCCTTGTGCTGTTGCTGCTGCTGGGAGTTGTTCATCATCCCAGAGAGGAAGTAGGAACACCACTACTTTTACTAAACAATTGACCCTCCAACAGTCCCTAGCGATGAGGATGAAGTACGACAGCAGTCATCCTGATGTTAAACGTATAACTGAGGCCTTGACTGCTATGTAGGTGTTAGACGTGAGTCCGGTATCCGCCATTAGTGCAGTGGGATTTAGACAATTGATGGAGGTAGTGTGTCCCCGGTTCCAAATCCCGTCTAGATTCCACCTGCATCCTTAAAGCAGCAGCGACAAGCATGCGTCTGTCTGTTAAAGGGTGGTGACACCCTCAAAGTGTGCTCCACAAACAATAAAAAAATTCTTCTTTTTTTTTCTGTCTTTGTGAAATGTGTGGGCTGTAGCCGCACCTGCATCCTTAAAGCAGCAGCGACAAGCGTGCATCTGTCTGTTAAAGGATTACATTGGTGACAGCATCCAAGTAGGCATGTCAGACAGTCTGTACCTGTACTTGCAGGAAAAAGAAGCAATTTGGAGGTCCCTGTACAAACTGGCTCTATTTTACCTAAGTTGCCCCCCCTCCAGTGTGTACTCCGAAAGAGTGTTTAGTGCAGCCGGGAACCTTGTCAGCGAAAGGCGTAGGAGGTTGCTTCCACAAAATGTGGAGAAGATGATGTTCATAAAATGAATTATCAACTCTTCCAGGGAGACCAGCCTCCAGAACGTACAGAGGGACCTGTGGTTGTGGATTCCAGCGGGCACAAATTAATACTCTGTGAAGATGAGGATGTACACAACACTGAAGAGGGTGAGGAATCGGTGGATGAGGAGGATGAGGACGACATCTTGCCTCCGTAGAGCCAGTTTGTGCAGGGACAGATTAATTGCCAGCTTGTTTTGTGGGGGCCCAAACGAACCAATCATTTCAGCCACAGTCGTGTGGCAGACCCTGGCGCTGAAATGTTTGGTTTGTTAAAGTGTGCATGTCCTGTTTATACAACATAAGGGTGGGTGGGAGGACCCAAGGACAATTCCATCTTGCACCTCTTTTTTTTCTTTGCAGTATGTACTGTTTGGGGCCTAGTTTTTCAAACTGCCATCCTGTCTGCCACTGCAGTGTCACTCCTAGATGGACCACGTGTTTGTGCCGCCCACTCGTATCTCTTAGCATAGTCATCCAGCTACCTCGGTGCAACCTTTTGGATATAAAAACACTATTGTGAGGTGTGAGGTATACAGAATAGACTGGAAATGAGTGAAAATTAAGGTTATTGAGGTTAATAATAGCATAGGAGCAGAAAAACACACAAATTCTGTGATTTTAGCTGTTTTTATGCTTTTTAAAAAAAAAATACAGATCCAAAACACAAAACCCAGAACCCAAAACACGGAAGGGTGGTTTTGGCAAAACCAATCCAGATCCAAAACACGAAGAAAGATCCAGATCCAAAACCAAAACACAAAAAGTGGCCGGTGCACACCCCTAATATATATATATATATATATATATATATATATATATATATATATATATATTATGCATAACTCCAAAGAGCAGCACTTAGTGGTCTAGTAAATAATGACTCTTCACAGCTTTACTTTAGCAACGTTTTGGGCTTTAATGCCCTTCATCAGGTTGCATACATATCATATATATATATAAAACTTAGTACCCGTCAATCTTAGTACAAAGACTTTTCTCAAGACATGACATGTCTTAATAAAAGTGGTACAACGCTGAAATGTTGGCATCAGTAAGCAAAGTATTGCTATGATTTATTGTTTGGCTGTGGAGTCTCATTGAGGGCCGCCCGTTTCATTTGACTAATTTTTTTTTTCATCTTTTCCCCTCTCCCACTCCGCAGTGGTGGGAGTTTTCTTCGATAAGATGGAAATGAATTTACTGACATAGTATTCATTCTCATATTGTCCCATGGGGACTAATAAGAATACTACAAATATTAAATATATCAAAATATGAAAATATAAAAGGTTTATGTAGATGAGGTTACTTGTTACTGGATAATATCTGATTTAATCAATTTTATATTGATAGATTGGTCTTTAGAGTTATACCTCAATTGAGTAGTCCATTTTTGTAATGCAATTTCATACTCTTCCATTTAATTTGATCTGGAATCTTGCCCAGCAGCAGGTCATAATGACTATATAGGTCAGTGTTGGCTAACCTTGACACTCCAGCTGTTATGGAACTACATAACCCAGCATGCACTGCTACAGTTTTGCTATTAGGGCATGCTAAAACTGTGGCAGGGCATGCTGGGATATATAGTTCCACAACAGCTGGAGTGTCAAGGTTAGCCAACACTGATATAGGTCGTTAATTTTTCAGGCAAATAAAATGGAATTTTGATGCTTGAATTGTCTTTGGACTTTTCATTTAGATCCCATTTTATTAGCCCCAAAAATTATCTGTTTTCGGGCAAATAAACAGGATCAATGATAAGTTCATGAATAGCCCATGGATAGCCCTTTATTTGCACTTTGGGGACATTTTGTGTACAAACTAAATTCGAGTCTTTCATTCAATAGTACAGTTGTACCTCTGTTATATTAGCCAGGGCTGGATTATAGTGGGGCAGATGGGCCGGTCGTCCAGGGGCCCCCACACATTGGGGACCCCCACACTGCCCTAAAACATTGTCCCCTGCCCATTTCCACTGGGCATTTGCCAGCATCAGTGGCTTGCTGCATAAGCCGCTACTACACCACTGTGACAGGCTGCCGGCGGCTGTGAACATTAGCTGCACCCACCAGCTAAAATTATTATTATTATTATCCTTTATTTATATGGTGCCACAAGTGTTCCGCAGCGCCTTACATAGTACATAGAACTAATAAATGAACAAGAAACAAGTAACTTACAGTACATTACAGTGCAGGACAAGGACACGAATTATATACATTGCTGCAATAGCGATTAAAGCACTCACAATAAGCAGCAGGGAGTTGGCAGTCACGTGTTAGGTGCCCTAATGGGGAGTAAAGAGTAGAAGAAATGTAAAGAGAAGCACATGAGGAAAGAGGTCCCTGCTCGTGAGAGCTTACATTCTAAAACAACATCAACAACAGCCGCTTTGAGACTGTCAGTGCCTCGCAGCCGGCGGATTTACAGCAGCTGAAGCTGCAAGATCCCATCAACTCAGCGCACTAACTGCAGCCCCACTGGAACAAGTTACCTAGTAGCATCTGCAGCGCTTCTAGTTTGATTGGAAGCAGTCACCACAGCCTATGCTCTCGGTAAGGGGTATAGCAGTAGCAGTGACTGCATGTGTGTGGGCGGGTGCAAGGGGTTTGGGGTGTTTCAATATTATTAGTGCGGGCCACCACCATTTAGTTACCCAGGGGCCCTCTCAAGCCTTAATCCAGTGGCAAATGCAGGATTTCTAGAGGGGGGTTTCCAAATGCTTGATTTTAGAGTGAGTGTGGCTAGTCCATGAAGAGGGCATAATTAGCACTTATCCAGCTTTAATATGTGTCATACAAAGTATATTGTGTGTCATAATTCCAGCATATACAAGACCAGCAATCACAGTAAGCCATTAAATGCAGCAGTAGGGCCATCCTGCCAGAGCTGAATGTTTTTATTTTAGATGTGGGAACCATTCCAGAGTATTAGAGCAAGTACGGGAGTCTGGGGGAGCAGCAGAATAACCTAGCACTGCCCTGGACACATATGTACATATTTGGCTCTATAGCAGCACATCCCTAACAGTGAATGTTTTCCAGATCTCCTAGTTGGTGCACAGGTTATTTATTACTGGTTGATACATGTTAAAAGATCCACAGGTGGTGCTAATTATTTCATTTGTGATACTGAGAAGAACATTCAGCACTAGTAAAATTCTATTACATTACTATTTCTATTGTGGGCTGGGAAGGGGGTTTCCAGGCAGATGGAAACCCCCCCTGCGTTTGCCTATGTAATCCATGCTTCTACATCAAAAGTCAAACTTGTGTAAGAACTGGATTTCTCTTACCAATTCAGTGGATTTTACAGGCGAAAGTATAACCTCTGAATTTTGATAACTCAGGATTGCATTGATGTCTTTACTTTTAAATTAGAACACTTGATCTTCCAGGTTGGCTGTGATGAATACAATGGAACTGTGGGCCTGATTCAGAGGCACTAGCTGTTTGCGAACGCTCACTCTGAATCAAGGTGTTTTTTTTGGGGGGGACAGCTAGTGCGAGCGGCCTGGCGATGGTCGCGATAATCGCGACCATCGGGCTTGCATCGAGACCCTGCGGGACTGGGTCTCGGCTCCCGCAAGCCCGAGTGGACTTCCTGCTCTAATAGGAAGCGGGTAGTGTCATGAGCGGGTCTGAATCAGGCCTGTATGTGGTACCTGAAATCCCATCTCCTATTGCTGTGCAGCATGGTTCAGGAACTCACATGCAGCTTGTCTCAGATTTACTCTTACTGGGCAGCTCTGCTTACAGTATCACTCTCATATGCAGATGCACTCTTGACCTCACTTGATCTTTCCATTTCAGTTGCAGCCTGTTTATACTCCTCTACTCTCCTCTCTTTTTGCTTTCTCTCTGGCACACTTTTGACTTTTTTCCCCTGGGACAAAAAAATCAACTCGGTGCCTCCCACCTCACCCCTTGTCCCACTAATGCCCACAATCAGTGCACTACCTCATTCTTCATCTTCTAGCATTGCCAAGGAAGTGCCAAATGTTCAAACAGATATTTTACACTATCGTAAATTGACTCTTTTTTTTAAATCACATTTAGATCTCCATTGCAAAAGAACAAGATGGCTGCACAAAGATTGTAGATATATTATACAAAGCTCTTGAATCCCAGCTAATACAGATACTTGACCTGATTCGTAGGTACACACTATTGCAGTTGCAATGGTGCCTTTTGCTGCAGTGTGACTGCATTTTTATGCTTATGCTGCAGCCCATGGTATTCATATAGAAATGTCCACCGGCTATGACTGTAATCCACCGCTCTGCTTATTAAGATGCACCATCAGTTGCATCCTCGGACGCACCACTGTACAGTACATTGCACCAGCCCTTTGGAGGCACAGATTATCTGTATAAACATGGCCACCTGTGTCAGTGCAACTGGCTTTAGATGCCGTCACTGACCATGACATGGACGCGTCTGGCTAGCCATTCCCTGTTACCTTCCAGGAATGCCCACTGAAATCCCCAGCTCTGGCATACAACTTCATACTGTGGTCCCAGCTGTAGGATGCATGTGCAGTGTGATCGGATGCATGTGCAGACTGAAAATACCGGCCACTTGCATGGGACATCAACATTACGTGCACCTCTGTGGTCCTCCACTACATAAAATAGCCCCACTCAGGGTCATATACAGTGGCATAACTAGAGGGGTAGAGCAGGGCATGTGCCCTGGGAGCTGTGGAAGGCCCAGCAGAGGGGTGGGCGCCACCGACCAGTATCCGGAAGTTGCCGTTATAGAAGAAATGTCCATCGGCAATGTAGCTTCCTGCTCTGTAACTCCAGGCATCTTCTCTCTGCGTCTGATCACATCTCCTTCCCTTCAGTCATATTCACATATCAAAATACAGTCATAGTTGGGAATTGCACCTGTCACTTCATGCTTTGTAGTCAGACAGCTTACCAATAAGCCACCTGCTACTACAGTGAAAGCGTGTGAATTATAACTATATGAAGCAACTTCACATTCTCCTTAATTTAAAATACAGTCATACCTAGTATTCGAACTTAGCACCTTCATGCTTTGCAGTTAGTCACCTTACCAATGGAGCCATCCTCTACTAGTGAAAGCCTATTAATTCTAACTATATCAATCTACTTCACATTCTCAAAATCTAAAATACAGTCATACCTGAGATTCAAACTGGATTGGAAGGGAATGTTTCCAGAGTGACGAGAAATGGTGGCATGTCATGTTGACATGCCCCCCATTTTCCAGTGATCACACCCCTTGTGGCATTTGGCTACACCCATTTGTGGGGTGAGTTGGGGGGGTGCCATTTTCCCTGGGCAGCAAATACCCTAGTTACACCTCTGGTCATATATTTATGACGCGGTGGGGAGCTTATCATATATTTGTAAATACAATATGTGTCACTGAATCCTCTGCATTTTTTATTACGTAGGATGCAATAATTAGTTTTTTTCTTGTTTTCCATTAACCCCCAACCTTACAAGTACCTGTGATGGGCCTATAGAGTGAGTATGAGTCACATTAATTTTGTGTATAATACCTCTTTCACACAGCCACAAAAATCCAGGTTATTGCTGGGTTAACCTGGGTCGCAGCTCGGTATGAAAGGGTTTAAATAAATAACCTGAGTTCAGTGACCTGGGAATCCAACCGATGCTTGAAGTGCCAGATCACTGGCACTTGGAGATGATGTAATCTCCAAGTACCGGCATAGGAGAAGCACCAGCCTACAGTGTGAACGTATTTCAAGACACTGTGTCATGGGTTGAAACCCGTGTTCAGTGATCCGGCTGTACCTGGGGTTTTATCTGAAAGGGGTATAACTAAGTGGTGTACCTAGCAACACAAAATATAGTCATACAAAGTGATAGAAAATCCAATAATAGTCCATTTCCAGGGCATATAGGGGGAAACTAGTCTTATATTAAAACTTCATTTTATTAGATATGCCTTCAAAATGTAGGCAACAATCCCCAAAATCGAATATTTAAATGTATTAGTGGACCTAATACATTGAATGACAATATCACTTAAAATCAACCTAAAATAAGGTTAGCAAAAAAAAGTGCAAAACAGGAATATAAAAGGAATAAAAAATTGTCCTAATTTGCTATATCACCAAGCCTAATTAAATCTGACTAACAAATGTATCACAAATGATAGCAATTCAAAGTATTTTGCTAGATGACATGGGCAATGGCAGTATATATCATCTAACGTGAGTGCAGTGAGCAATGTAATAAAGCTAGATTGGATGTACTGTAGATCATCAAACATTAGTGAAATCACAGTAGTATGTATCAGAGGCTTTTGTGGCTGTAAATGATGCACATAGTAGTATAACGCTCTTATTAGGTTGTACGTGTCAAATTGCGTACTGTTCCTTATTATATCCCACAGAGATGCCTCATAGGAATCATATATACTCCACAAAGTTGATTGCATGAGTTATATAAGTATAAAAAAGTACTGTATGGGCTATTTGATGAATATACCACTCACTATGGTATATGAATATATATCACTCACTATGGGGCATATTTATCACAATACACGTCTCAGATGTGGATGGGATGTGATAAATTCGCCAAAAATCGCAATGCAATATTTGAATACATGGGACGGATGTGTGAAATATTGCATGCAGGAACTGAGCCTGCGAGAAAGCTCTGTCACTGCGAATCCCCTCCAAGCACTTCTCAGGGTAATTTTCACAAAAATACCCAGAGACTGTGCATGTGCAGCCGCCTACCCCACCATGGCTGCTCAAAGAAGCTTACTCTCTGCTCTACTTTCTCTGTCAGCAGGCAGGGAAGGCTGAGCAGGAGTAGGTGAAACGGGGGGGGGGGGGGGGAGTAAGCCTGCATAACGCCATGTGCATTATTATCGCAGGGCTCCATCCAGGTATTATTATACATTTTACTTTAGTAAATTCGAACAGATCTGCTTACTAAAAAAAAAAAGCGATATTGAGGGCTTGAATTGCCGTTTCATACATTCCGGTGATACTAAAATAATGTATAAGGGTGTGAAAACACTAGTTTTCAAATTATTATAGTAAAAATAATATTGATAAATATGCCATATGACAAAATTGCCCCTTGGACCATGCGCAGTATTCGATGCACAATAACTAGAGAGAAGTTACTAAATGGAAAGATGTAAAGGATGAACAGAATTTTTATTATTATTGTTATTATTATTATTATTATTATTAATAATAATAATTAGAGATGAGCTGGTTCGGATTTCAGAGATCTAAACCCACCGGAAGTTAGCATATCTGAGTATGATCCAAGCAGGCTTGATTTTTCCCGCCTGACTCGGATCTCAAACCAAGGCAAAACTATAGAGTCTGAAATCTCGTGGTTCGCGAGCTTTTGTCTCTATGATCAATGTAGTATATAAGGGACCACGCATGATGGACGCCATTTCACTCTGGCTGTGCAGACTGAACAGGGAGGTTGGGTAGTGTAGGGCTGGGAGAGGTGCTGGTGCTGTCTGCTGTATCCTGGGCTGGTGCTGATCCATTCTGGGCTGGTGCTGTGACTGTGCTGTCTGCTGTGTCCATCTGGGCTGTCTGTGCTGTCTGCTGTGTCCTGGGCTAGTGCTGCTGATCCATTCTGGGCTGGTGCTTTGCTGTCTGCTGTGTACATCTGGGCTGGTTCAGAACTGCAGATACATCTGGGCTGGTGCTGTTTCCATCTGAGCCCAAGTTCTGGACTCAAAGAAAAAACAAAAAAAAAATATATAGTAAAAAAAAAAATCTATCAAAGTGTCTTTTATATTTTTCTGTGTGTGTGTGGTGTGTGTGCGTGCGTGTTAGGCTTAACTGCAGTACCGTACAAGATCCAGCCAGCAATGCAAGTTGCAACCCTGTGCTGCCCGACTCCAGTTGTGCTAAAAAAAAACCAAAACAATAAAAGTGTCTTTTATATTTTTCTGTGTGTGTGTTAGTCTTAACCGCAGTACTGCACAAGATCCAGCCAGCAACGCAAGTTGCAACCTAGTGCTGCCCAACTCCAGTCGTGATTAATCTGTGCTCTGGGCCCAAGTTCTGGAGCTGAAAAAAAATTGTCTTTTTTTTGTAAACATTTTTTTGTGTGCGTGTCAGCCACACCTGGCTGTCACTGTCATCGGCGTAGGTGTGCAGGGGTGCTGTGCTCCTGTCTGTCGAGGGGCTGCTGCCCAAAATAATAATTAAACCATTTTTATTGTGTGTGTGTCAGCCACACCTGGCTGTCACTGTCATCAGCGTAGGTGCGCAGGGGTGCTGTGCTGCTGTCTGTCAAGGGGCTGCTGCCCAAAATAATAAATAAACAATTTTTATTGTGTGCATGTCAGCCACACCTGGTTGTCACTGTCATCGGCGTAGTTGCACAGGGATGTTCTGCTGCTGTCTGTCAAGGGGCTGCTGCCCAAAATAATAATTAAACAATTTTTATTGTGTGTGTGTCAGCCACACCTGGCTGCCACTGTCATCAGCGTAGGTGCACAGGGGTGCTGTGCTCCTGTCGAGGGGCTGCTGCCCAATATAATAAATAAATTTTTTTTATTGTGTGCGTGTCAGCCAAACCTGGCTGTCACTGTCATCGGCGTAAGTGCGTAGGGATGTTCTGCTGCTGTCTGTCGAGGGTCTGCTGCCCAAAATAATAATTAAATAATTTTTATTGTGTGCGTGTCAGCCACACCTGGTTGTCACTGTCATCAGCGTAGGTGCGCAGGGGTGCTGCTGTCTGTCAAGGGGCTGCATGAATATTGTAATGAACCTTTTTTTTAAGTTATTGGGTTACAAAAAGTTGTTTTTTTAATCTTAAACATTGCAGAAATGCTATCCTAACAGCTTAGAAAGTTATATGCTCTAAAAAACTAAAGCCTATATTTATTTACAAAGCTATATAGAGTAGACATCCTAAATTCTAAAACTGTTCTATTCAAAAATGTAAACAAAAGTCAGGAGAGGCCTCAGAGAACATGAAAAAAGGTGCTCTAGGTGCTGAACTTCAAGGAGTTTCTCCATCATGTTCTGCAGTATGGAAAGGCTTCATTCACATGTTTTCTATAAAGCAGTTCAAAGTTACAGCCTTCAAAGTGTCTTGCTATAACACCCACCTTTGCCAGGAATTACCAAAGATTATTATAAGCAAAGGATTCATCTGTCCAGAATCTGTCTGGGATTTCATGGATCATATTTGGCCTGAATGCACTAAGACATCCAGTGATTCTGTCACTGTGTTCTGTAGCCGACTTTATTCCTACCTGAATCGCAAACTGAAATATGGAATACACATATTTACACAACAGAAGGCTTGCAAAGGATTATTTAAGTAAATTATTTCATTATTTTTGGAAAGCACGCTTCCTGGTCCCCTTTTGGGATGAAAAAAATCCACTCCCAGCAAGCAGGCATGGCGCTCAAGAAAGAATTCCCAAGAAAGACACAACGTAAGACTTAAACCTTAAATCTGAAATGTTGCATTTGCTGCTCTGTTCCGCTTATTCACATATCTCATATGGTTAAGTGGACAGTGGGAACAATGGCAGTTTGAAAGCCACTAACTAACTATGGTTTTTTATGTCCCTGTATAGCTTGGGAAATGCCTTTATAGAAGATTTGCAAAGCATTATTTAAGTAAATTGTTTATTTTTTTTGGAAAGCACTCTTCCTGGTCCCCTTCTGGGATGAGAAAATCAACTCCCAGCAGCAGCAGCCATGCTCAAGAATTCTTCTGTGGCAAGGACTGATGTAAATGTACTGTATCACATTTTTTTGTAAATGCCTCCTCCCCTCCCCTTCTCCCTCATAAATTTTCTTTTGAATCAAAAAATGGAATTAAATTTAGTACCAATCAACCCTTCCTGTCCCTGCCCTAACTTCAACTACATACATACTCCAACTCCCTCAGGCCTCTCTTGAATAATAAAAGTGTTTCCTGATGTGCCATGTTTGAATTTGAACTGCCATGTGTTTGTGCCGCCCACTGCTGCAGCTTAGCTTAGTCAGCCAGCTATCTTGGTGCAAATTTTGGGCCTAAACAGGATGAACAAATCAATATTGTGAGCTGTGAGGTGGTCAAAATTGAGTGGAAACGAGTGGAAATAAATGTTATTGAGGTTATTAATACTGTAGGAACAAAAAAAGGCCAATTTTATGTGATTTTAGCTGTTTTTTTATTTTTTAAGAAAAAATCCAGATCCAAAACCAAAACACGAAAACAAAACACGGAGGTGAGGTTTTGGCAAAACCAATCCAGATCCAAAAGCAGGGGAGATCCAGATCCAAAACCAAAACCAAAACACGGGGGTCAGCACACATCTCTAATAATAATAATACATTTTATTTATAGGGCACCACAAGTGTTTTATTTGTAGGGCACCACAAAGGTTCAACAGCGCCATACAGAGGCCAAAACAATAAGAGTATAGGGCAGTGGTTTCCAATCTTTCTTGAATCACGGCATCCTAGAGTATTAAAAAAATTTTCATGGCACCTCTAGGCCAAAAGTTTTTTATGGAGAAATTCTGTTTGTCCACATACTTGTATTTTATGTTTTTGCCTCTTACATTGACCATAAATAGTTCCATCATTCCCAGTCTGATGCTTGGCAGGACTGGGAAAAGCAGATCCCAGTGTATGTAAATGCACAGTCTATTTTTTCTTCTATTAGTTACTACACTTGAATCATTGTACATTGTACCTGGTGTTAAGAATACTCCACATTCCCATTTATAAGAGAGATGCCTCAATTAATTATATGTGTATGAATTAATAATTTTGAGCATACAAGTGGTCATGTTGCTTTTTAATATGTATGTGTTTTATACATGTGATTTATATATGCTTTGATTTATTTTCGCCGTCACCTAATGGTGACTAACTACACCAATTCACTTTAAACTCTATGCACTAATACTCCAATATCTTCCCCTGTTTTACTTTGATTAATGTTACTTCATTACTGAATGTACTTGTGTATTGTCTGTTGAGCTTAGATTACTATGTGAAGTTTTGAGATCTTGTGTTTGAACTCATGTGTGTTCTATTTTTACTAATTAAGTGATTCCTACACCCTGTAAAATGACAGTTAGAAGCTTTATCTCTCTCCAAGCTTTGATAAATCTCTCCTTAATTCACATACTGATTGCCTACACACCACACCTTACTTACAGCTACCAGGTACGCCAATGTACTTTCCTTTATTGCACATATCTACTTTAGGGTCTGGGAAACCTAGATTAAAATGGGCAGCACTAGGAAATTATAAGGACATCAATACATTATGTTGTGTGAGGTGAGGATTTCAAGACGTAAGGCCACAATGTGCCAGCAAAATATGGTAAATTGTATGATCAAATGAAGAATGTTAGGGGGCTAAGTATAAATAAACCTGACAAGCATTTATTGTCAACATCATAAATGCAAATACATCCATTCCCTGTATATTTGAAAGATTGTTGTTGCTGTTTTGGAACAGTTTAATTCCAAACAAGACAATTAAAAAGATGTTTTTGTAAAAACCTGTAATATATTTGTACTTAAATAACTAAGCACAAAACATTCCATGTATCTATTATGACAATGAATGAATGTAAGAACATCAAACTCCCATGCTGACATATGGCAAACAACAATACTTGGGTGACTAAAATGTCTTTATGATACACTGAAAAACAGTAGAATTTTCAAAATGGAAGCATTCCGCTGTCTGCAACATCTGCAGAGCATCGTGTTTGTTAATCCGTCTGATTGAAACATCTTCAGTAGGAAATTCAATGGAGGCTGGAAATTTACTATGCAGAACAATGTGCTTAGCAGAATGCAGACACCAGTGATACAGAACGGAAAGCTATGATCTGAGATTTGTACAGGAAAATGCATTGCATAACTATAAAAAGGATAAAACAAAGCAATTGAAGCAAGACAATAAAATACATATAGAGCATGAGACATATCGATGTGATAGAAAATAAGATACTGTTAGATTTTCAATGTATATGACTTTTCACAAGAACGATAGTAAGTAATTTTAAATGTGTTATTTATCCCTAGTCTTTGCATTGCAATATGCTCCATAACATCTTCCAACTATATAATCCATTTTAAACTCTTTGCTGTGGCTACAGCCAAGTACAAATCCTTACTGTTTGCTGAGCCAAAATCTTTTCATTTCTAAAAACCTAGCCGTATTGTTCATAATAAAATAATTTATTAATAAAATATTGGCAGACATGTAGCTACTTTTGCCTGGAAAGTAAATGTAAAAAATTACATTAGAAAAGTTGAATGATTTATTGTTAAAACCATAAATTCTCACATTTAATGGCTGGGAATAATGATGCACATGAGCCAGTTTATGGTGTTGTGTCCTCAAGAAAGTGAGAGGAAACTTGGGAGTTCATTCAGAGCTGCTCACTAGATGCGATCGTTTGCACCCAGCATATGCAAATTCGGCTAAGTGACGGCATGGCAGGCGCTCGCTCGGAAAGGCGTAAGCATGCCCACTTTGTGTTGGAGAGCGATCACTTTGTGTCTATAGACACACTTTAGCGTATGTAGATACGCCCACTAGAGCACATCATCTCCTGGAAGTGAATTTAAACATTGGTACATCGAGGACCATCTCAAGGGCTCGCAGCGCTTGTGGTTGCATACCTTACCGCAAGCACTGCAAGGACTTCAGTGTAAAAAACAGGCAGGTGATGTGTACTATGACGCTGGCTGATAATTATGCACACCTCTGAAACGGCATTGCTATACTCAGGCACGCCTACGTTCGCACCTCCACTCCCTCGTTATTAGTGTCCTGCCCCTGTTACCATCCACAAACGGCCTCTCCTGTCACTCATTACACTGGGCTGTCTGTGCTGGGCGAGCGAGCGGATTCCAATCGCTCCGAGGAGTTCGCACACGCGCAGAATGAAGAATACACATGTGCGGTCTGACAACATCGGCCACGTATGATCGAGCAGCCACTTGCGAGCAGGTCTGAATCAGGTCCTTGGTCCCTGGAGTGTTGGCTACTCAGACTTTCCTAAATCTGAGAACTGCATTGTTGTGGACAATAGGAGTACAGTAACTGTGTAATGCGCCACTGTCTGTCCCCCAAGGTACTTTGTAACGTTCTGTCTTGGTGCTCATCGCTATCCTGGAATCGTTGCTTTTTTCAAGAATGCCTTACTAGGATAATTGCAGGAATGGTAAAACTCCATTGTGTGTGCATTCTGGCTTTTTGTGCTAATAGCTCCTGGGTCACCATGTACCGGAGGGTAGCTGGAGGGGTGTTTGGAATAAGTTCCCATATACAGTGATTCCACTGCCATTCAATAATGATAACCTAGTAGAATCAGCAATAACATTGATGATAATGGTATCAGATCACAATAACTTTAATAACTATAGTTCATTGTATCTCCATGTGACTGGTAGCACTACTGTATAGTGTAATGCTAATCACTACTACAGTAATTTAAAAGCAATAACAATGAGTTACACTTGTTTTACATTAAGAATAGAGATGTGCGGGTCCAGATTTCTGAAATCCAAACACACCTGTATTTAGGGTCAAGGTTCGGATTCACTTTTGTGACCTGGTTGGGATCTGTTGCCAGTTCGAAACTCGGATTTAAAAACCAAACGCCGGTTTTAGATTCTGACATTTTAGCTGTTTTTATCGATTTTTATAGATTTTTTTCGTTTTTTATTGAAACCAAAACCAAAACACTTAAGGGTGGTTTTGCAAAACCAAACCATGAAGATGAATACAGATCCAAAACCAAAACCAAAGGGACTAATTCTCTAATTAAGAATAACAAAAATAAATCTAATTTGCTCTCTTTCCACACTCTTACTGTACTTTAGCTGCAGGGGGCTGCAATCCATAAATTCTAACTTTTTGTTTCTCCCCTTTGGGAGAAGCCTGGGGGGGAGATACAGCTGACAGCTGATGGGGGTGGGGATGGGCATTTTGCGTCATTAGCCCCATCCCTATTTCTGCATAATGCCGCATCATGCAGTTCTCTAAAGAGGGGATGGGGCCAAAATTATGCATCTCTCATAGAATTGTGTCTTATTTGGTCTCAACCCCTACCCATGGACCTGCAATTCCCGGGATTATGTTCCCCCATTATGCCCACTTCCCTGGAAGTAAAAGGGATACAGGAGGGCCACCCACTCTTCCAATGGTTTGCACGACTCCCCGTTAGTAGGTAAGTATGCTGTAATCTAAAAATGCGACTGAGTCACCAGGCAAACAGATGCACTATGTGAAAGTAGGCGCAGGCACACTAATAGAAGAAAAGAGCAAGTTGTCACCGAAAATGTCAAATTTACTGAGGTCCTGTATGTCTAAATTTGTACACATCCAAACTTGTGTCAATTCACTGAGGGCCTTATTCAGACAAGCACTCGCGAGCGGGTCGATGTTTGGCCACTGTGCATGCTGGAGCCGGCTCCGACGCTCTGGGTCTCGCACCAAAAGGGGGCGGCTGTCGATTTTGATCGACAGCTCACACCATTTTGGAGGTGGGCAGAGGGGGTGGCTGGCCAAACGGAGGTGTTCCCGATGGAACGCCTGCCATTTGGGGGCGGCCCCACTGACATCACTAGTGATCTATTAAGAGCCAGAAGCTAACTGGGGCTTGCGGGAACGAGACCCTACCACAAGGGTCTCGTCGCAAGCCCCGATGGTTGCAATGGTCGAGACCATCATGACCATCACCTGGCCACTCGCAATAGCTGTGGGTGGTCACCCACAGCTATGCGAGCGGCCCGGAGGCCGCACCAGAAAAAAAAAAAAGCCCTGATTCAGAGCAAGCTCTCTTTCAGAGCGTCCGGCTCTGAATCAGGACCTGAGAGAGGGGGAGGGTGAGGCACAAAATAGATTGTTCATTTTAGGAACGCATGTTCCAGGTCATAGATGGAGAACTGTCAAAGGAAATTCATTAACCTCACCAGTCTCATGGAAACAGAAGTGCCATTGATCTGAATCACATTGCTCCTAATATATCAGCACTGCTAATCCACATAAGTGCTACCCCAGATATTTTAACCATATGGGGACACCCATCTAATCTGTGTGGAGTCCAATTTAAAAAAGCTATTATTGTCTAACACATTTTATTGTGGGAGGCTATATCATAACTGTGGCTTCCTAGTACTCATTTAAATTTAAATTCCATGCTATCAATCATGGTATTGGCTGCGTCTCTTCCCAGTGCAACTGTCTCTTTAGGCTAATGCCACAGATTTGTTCAGAGACACCCACCAGCCTTGGCGCTAATCTGTTGTTTTGTATATTAAGATGCAACATCGGTCGCACATATTAAGGTTTGTTGGGGCTCCATGGCAACAACCTTGTGGGGGCCTCTAGCAAAATAATTGTATTAAAAGTATATATATATATATACATATATATATATATATATATATATATATATATATATATGTTAGGGGTGAGCGGGTTCGGATTTCTGATATCCGAACCCCCCCGAGCCCCCCTGATCCGAGGCCGATCCGAGTCAGGCTCGACTTTTCCCGCCTGACTTGGATCTGAAATCGAGGCAAAACGTCATCATCCCGCCTTACGGGTCTCGTGGGTTTTGGATCCTATATAAGGTACCCGCGTCGGTGCCATTTTCTCACTCGGCTGTGGACAGTGAAGAGGGAGGGTGGGAGTTAGGGCTGGCTGGGCTGTGTAGTGTAGTGTAGTGTTGTAGTGTAGTGTTGTGCTGTGCTGTGCTGCACTGTGCTGTGCTGCGCTGTGCTGCTGTTGTCCATAGGGGCTGTGTCCACTACTTCAAAGTCCATAGGGGCGGCTGGACTGTCTTGTGCAGTCAGTTGTCCATAGGGGCTGTGTCCACTCCAAAGTCCTGTGCAGTGTCCCAGTCCTAAAGGGGTGCTGTAGCGTTGTCCAGGGGGTGCTCATTCCGTCAGGGGTGCTCCCCCAAGTGCTAATTTTTTTTTATTTTTTCTGTGTTTGTGAATTGTGTGCACTGTGGCTGCACGTGCATCAACAAAGGAGCAGCGTCAAACGTGCGCCTGTGTCCCATAAGTAAAGGGCCGGCTGGCTTGACCGTTAAAGGGTGCTGTAACCCCCAAAGTACACTCCAAACAAATTAAAAAAATATTTTCTGTGTTTGTGAATTGTGTGCGCAGTAGCCGCACGTGCATCAACAAAGTAGTGGCAAGCATGCGCCTGTGTCCCATAAATAAAGGGCCAGCTGGATTGACCGCTAAAGGGTGCTGTAACCCCCAAAGGGCACTCCAAATGAAATAAAAATATAGATTTTTTTGTGTTTGTGAATTGTGTGCGCAGTAGCCGCACGTGCATCAACAAAGTAGTGCCAAGCGTGCGCCTGTGTCCCATAAATAAAGGGCCGGCTGGATTGACCGCTAAAGGGTGCTGTAACCCCCAAAGGACACTCCAAACAAAATAAAAAAATATTTTTTTTTGTGTTTGTGAATTGTGTGCGCAGTAGCCGCAAGTGCATCAACAAAGTAGTGGCAAGCGTGCGCCTGTGTCCCATAAATAAAGGGCTGGCTGGATTGACCGCTAAAGGGTGCTGTAACCCCCAAAGGGCACTCCTAACAAAATAAAAAAATATTTTCTGTGTTTGTGAATTGTGTGCGCAGTAGCCGCACGTGCATCAACAAAGTAGTGCCAAGCGTGCGCCTGTGTCATAAGTAAAGGGCCGGCTGGCTTAACCGTTAAAGGCTGCTGTAACCCCCAAAGTGCACTCCAAACAAAATAAAAAAATATTTTCTGTTTGTGAATTGTGTGCGCAGTAGCCGCACGTGCGTCAACAAAGTAGTGCCAAGCCTGCACCTGTGTCATAAGTAAAGGGCCGGCTGGCTTGAAGGGTGCTGTAACCCCCAAAGTTCACTCCAAACAAAATAAAAAAATATTTTCTGTGTTTGTGAATTGTGTGCGCAGTAGCCGCACGTGCATCAAGAAAGTAGTGCCAAGCGTGCGCCTGTGTCATAAGTAAAGGGCCGGCTGGCTTGACCATTAAAGGGTGCTGTAAACCCCAAAGTACACTCCAAACAAAGTAAAAAATTTTTTTCTGTGTTTGTGAATTGTGTGCACTGTGGCTGCACGTGCATCAATAAAGGAGCAGCGCCAAGCGTGCGCCTGTGTCCCATAAGAAAAGGGCCGGCTGGCTCATTTCTTAAAGGGTGGTGTAACCCGCAAAGTGCACTAGTCTCCAACAAAAATAAAAAATTATTTTCTGTGTTTGTGTGCGCCTTAGCCGCACGTATATATCAATATAATATAAATGGAGGACCAAACTTTCTCTGATAATAATAAAATAGGGAAAGGTCAAGAACCACTTCCTCCTAGTGCTGAAGCTGCTGCCACTAGTCATGACATAGACGATAACATGCCATCAACGTCGTCTGCCAAGGCCGATGCCCAATGTCATAGTAGAGGGCACATACAATCCCAAATGGCAAAGTTCAGGAAATGACCTTGAACAAAACATTTAAATCATCTGAAGAGAAACGTAAACTTGCCAATATGCCATTTACGACACGGAGTGGCAAGGAATGGCTAAGGTCTTTCCCTATGTTCATGACTAGTGGTTCAGCTTCACATGACGATGGAAGCCCTCCTCCCACTAAAAAAATCAAAAGAGTTAAGCTGGCAAAAGCACAGCGAAGAACTGTGCGTTCTAAGAAAATATCACAAATCCCCAAGGAGAGTCCAAGTGTGGTGGTGGTTGCGATACCTGACCTTCCCAGCACTGGACGGGAAGAGGTGGCTCTTTCCACCATTTGCACGCCCCCTGCAAGTGCTGAAAGGAGCACCCACAGTCCACTTGCTGTTATGCAAATTGAAGATGTCACTGTTGAAGTACAACAGGATGAGGATACTGGTGTAGCTGGCGCTGAGGAGGAAGTTGGCGGGGAGGATTCTGATGGTGATGTGATTTGTTTAAATCAGGCTCCAGGGGAGACAGTTGTTGTCCGTGGGATGAAAAAGCCCATCACGGTCATGCCTGGGCAGAAGACCAAACATTCCACCTCTTTGGTCTGGAAATATTTCTATCCAAATCCTGACAACTGTCTTGCCATATGTACCATATGTAAAGGTGAAATAAGTAGGGGTAGGGATGTTAACCACCTAGGAACATCCTCCCTTATACGGCACCTGCAGCGCGTTCATAAAAAGATACTGTCAAGTTCAGAAACTTTGGCTAAGACCGTAAGCAGTCCAGGGACACCTAAATCCCGTTGTCCTATTGTATCCAAGCGCCTGCAAACCACACCGTCAACTCCCTCCTCGTCAATTTCCTCCTTAGTCAGGATCGGAAGTAGTCCTGCAGGCCATGTCACTGGCATGACTGGCTCTCCTATCCGGGATTCCTCCGGAGGATCCTGCATTGCTACGCCTCCTGCTGCCACTGCTGCTGTTGCTGCTGCTGGGAGTCGTTCATCATCCCAGAGAGGAAGTAGGAACACCACTACTTTTACTAAACAATTGACCCTCCAACAGTCTTTAGCGAGGAGGATGAAGTACGACAGCAGTCATCCTGAAGCAAAACGTATAACTGAGGCCTTGACTACTATGTTGGTGTTAGACGTGTATCCGGTATCCACCATTAGTGCAGTGGTATTTAGACAATTGATGGAGGTAGTGTGTCCCCGGTTCCAAATCCCGTCTAGATTCCACTTCACTAGGCAGGCGATCCCGAGACTGTACAGAAACGTCTGAAAAAGTGTCCTTAGTATCCCCAAAAAATGCCATTGTACCCAATGTCCACTTAACCACGGACATGTGGACAAGTGGAACAGGGCAGACTAAGGACTATATGACTGTGACAGCCCACTGGGTAGATGTATCACCTTACGCAGCAACAGCAGCAGCGTCACCAGTAGCAGCATCTCAGAAAAGCCAGCTCGTTCCAAGGCAGGCTACGCTGTGTATCGCCGGTTTCAGTAAGAGGCACACCGCCGACAACCTCTTAGAGAAACTGAGGGAAATCATCGCCCAGTGGCTTACCCCACTTAGACTCTCCTGGGGATTTGTGATATCTGACAACGCCACCCATATTGTGCGGGCATTACATCTGGGCAAATTCCAGCACGTCCCATGTTTTGCTCACACAATAAACTTGGTGGTGCAGAATTTTCTGAAAAGCGACAGGGGCGTGCAGGAGACGCTTTGGGTGGCCCGAAAAATTTCTGGCCACTTTCGCCATTCAGCGACTGCGTGCCGAAAACTGGAGCACCAGCAAACACTCTTGAACCTGCCCCGCCATCACCTGAAGCAAGAGGTTGTGACGCGGTGGAACTCAACCCTCTATATGCGTCAGAGGATGGAGGAGCAGCAAAAGGCCATTCAAGCCCATACATCCACCTATGACATAGGCAAAGGAGGGGGTATGCACCTGACTCAAGCGCAGTGGAGAATGATTTCCATGTTGTGTAAGGTTCTCCAGCCCTTCGAACTTGCCACACGTGAAGTCAGTTCAGACACTGCCAGCTTGAGTCAGGTCATTACCCTCATCAGGCTTTTGCAGAAGCAGCTGGAGAAAGTGAAGGAGGAGCTAAGATGGAGCGATTCCGCTCAGCATGTGGGACTTGTGGATGAAGCCCTTCATTCGCTTTGCCAGGATTCCAGGGTGGTCAATCTGTTGAAATCAGACCACTACATTTTGGCCACCGTGCTCGATCCTAGGTTTAAAGCCTATGTGGTGTCTCTCTTTCCGGCCGACACAAGCCTGCAGAGGTGCAAAGACCTGCTGGTGAAAACACTGTCAGCTGAAGCAGAACATGACACGTCAACAGCTCCTTCTTCATTTTCTTCCGCAACTGGGGCTGCCAGGAAAAAACTTAGGTATCCAAAGCAACCCGCTGGCGGTGATGCAGGGCAGGCAGGACTAAGTTTGGATATCTGGTCCAGACTGAAGTACCTGGCAACAATTTCTGACATGTCTACTGTCACTACATATGATACTGTCACCATTGACAGAATGGTGGAGGATTACATCGGTGACAGCATCCAAGTAGGCATGTCAGACAGTCCATACCTGTACTTGCAGGAAAAAGAGGCAATTTGGAGGCCCCTGTATAAACTGGCTCTATTTTACCTGAGTTGCCCCCCTCCAGTGTGTACTCTGAAAGAGTGTTTAGTGCAGCCGGGAACCTTGTCAGCGAAAGGCGTAGGAGGTTGCTTCCACAAAATGTGGAGAAGATGATGTTCACAAAAATGAATTATCAACTCTTCCAGGGAGACCAGCCTCCAGAACGTACAGAGGATTCCAGTGGGGACGAGTTAATACTCTGTGAGGATGAGGATGTACACAACACTGAAGAGGGTGAGGAATCGGTGGATGAGGAGGATGAAGACGACATCTTGCCTCTGTAGAGCCAGTTTGTGCAGGGACAGATTAATTGTCAGCTTGTTTTGTGGGGGTCCAAACGAACCAATCATTTCAGCCACAGTTGTGTGGCAGACCCTGGCGCTGAAATGATTGGTTTGTTAAAGTGTGCATGTCCTGTTTATACAACATAAGGGTGGGTGGGAGGGCCCAAGGACAATTCCATATTGCACCTCTTTTTTTTCTCTGCATTATGTACAGTTTGGGGCCTAGTTTTTCAAACTGCCATCCTGTCTGCCACTGCAGTGTCACTCCTAGATGGGTCACGTGTTTGTGCCGCCCTCTCGTGTCGCTTAGCATAGTCCTCCAGCTACCTCGGTGCAACCTTTTGGACATAAAAACACTATTGTGAGGTGTGAGGTGTTTAGAATAGACTGGAAATTAGTGGAAATTAAGGTTATTGAGGTTAATAATAGCATAGGAGCCGAAAAACCAACACATTCTGTGATTTTAGCTGTTTTTATGCTTTTTTAAAAAAAAATACAGATGCAAAACACAAAACCCAGAACCCAAAACACAGAAGGGTGGTTTTGGCAAAACCAATCCAGATCCAAAACACGAAGAAAGATCCAGATCCAAAACCAAAACACAAAACACGAAAAGTGGCCGGTGCACATCCCTATTATATGTATATATAAATATTAAATCTGGAGTAGAGCACCTAACATGCTTATATACTCTTATATTTGTGTATTTCCAATAATGACTTCAAAACACAAAGTGCTAAGTGACAAATGTAAAGTGCTAAGTGTATACATAAAATTAATAAATTACAATATTTATATTTTTCTATATGTAACAGATAACCACTGGTACAATTTTTTTCTGGTTGAGCTGACACCCATATTATTGGGGTGTGCTTTAAATATATCTGGGCCTGATTTATATAAGCATATACGCCTATAAGCAGAATTCATCAGGAGTGTCATTAATAATGGTCTGTCTTTGAGTGGCGCTGTAATCTTCCTCTTCACACACATGCAATATATATATAGAGGGGCGCCGAGAGGGAGGGGGAGCGGGTACAGATTACCCGGGCTTCCTGAGGGGCCCGGCAGGGGCCCGGGTCCGATGCCGTGCCCCCCTCCCTTCCTCACAGCAGCCCAGCACACAACGTGTGCTGAGCTGCATTGGGAGACTGCTCGTGGCTGCTGAGTAGCAGCCACAGCAGTCTCCTATGCCTGTGGGGGGGGGGGGTGGTCACACTGATCGCACCCCCCTGGCCTTGAGCAGGGCTGAGGGGGGTCAGAGCGCCCCCCTCCCCAGCGCGCAAAGCTTTTTTTTCTGGGAAGGGGGCGTGGCCTCGCCTCCCGCGATTAGGCCAGGCCCCCTGTTACCCAGGCCCACTGCGGCTCTTGGCAGGCCTGTATATATATATTATATACACACACATAGAATCTAAAAAATATTTGTGCAGGACAGTTACATAGGCAGGCAGGCAGACAGGAGAACGAGTGGGTGTGGCGGGCAGGTGCGCAGATACTTCCCCGACATGCCTGGATACTCACTGGTTAATGGGGAGAGCAATGAGTTGCTGGAATCTCCATCTCCTTGCTGCAGTTATCCTGGAGCACGGAGACAATTAGGGGAGGAGTATGTGCTGTGGCCTCTCTGCCTTCCACTCACCAGCTGTCACAGCTGCTGCTGAGGAAGGGGCTGGGGCCGCACCAAATAGCTGAGCTGTGGTGGAGAACTGCAGCTCAGGCAGTGAAATGCTGTTCTCTCCTATTTATGGCAACTGTGTGGGGGCCTCCTATGTGTGGGGGCCCGGGGGCAATACCACCTGCCTCCCCCCTGTAATCTGGCCCTGGGTCTGATCCAGATTTGGGAATAAAGTCATATAGAGCAAGTAACTGTGTACCTGGACAAACCATGTAGCAATGCAAGGGGTATGAATACATATTTTTTTTTACTGTGGGGTAAATACTGGCTGCTTTTACATGTAGCCCACAAATACTGGAAAGCATTGTTTTTAAAATGCAAATTAGATTTCAGATTGGACACGCCCCTCCCAAATTTATGTGCACATTTTAAATCAGCCCCACCTGCAGTGCAGCATGGTTTTACCAAGATGACCAGTTAGTTACTTGCTTTTTCTAAAGGTGCCCATCCACTAGACGATTAAGTTGAGTGATTGAACGATAACGATCGTTCAATCATTCATAAATTGTTTGCAAATCGTTTGCAAAAATGTCTAAAACGACCAGCGCTGCGCGTGCCCGCTGGTCGTTTAGACATCTATCATCGGGCAAGCATGCTGGACAAGCTGACGATAACGTCAGGTTGAGCATGTTTGCAGATGATTGATGTGCCTACACTGAATGACTGCTCGTTCAGTGCAGGCTCATCACAGACTGACACATGATTGCACAATTACAATGTCATAAACGTACAGTCGTTTTCATGTCTGCTAGTGGATGGGCATCTTAACTCTATTTCCAAGTCTGTATCAGGCCCATTGTTCGCACCATGAAAGATTGCACCAGCCCTATGAGGCACAGTATGTCCGTCTGAATATGGTCTCCGAAATCAGCGCAACTGTGGAAAATAAGCAGTCACTGAGCGCAACTCGGCCACGACAAGCCCGTATCTGGCTAGTCACACCCCTGTTACCACCCAGGAATGACCACTGATATTGCCTCTCTGCATCCAAATTTGTTCTGCGTCCCTTGGCGGAAACCATCTGGATGCATGCTCAATGTGAAACAAATCAGCCAATTGGGTCCGACACTGCGTCCATCTCTAAATCAGCCCCTTTGTACTAAGGTTAATTGAGTCCCAAAATCCACAGATTAGTATACCAAATGTACCAATCTAATTGATCTATTATTTCACAGGTATATGATAATGAAATTATAATAAAGCTATAATAAAAAGTACTTTTGTATTTTTATTTCTTGTCTCTTATTTAGAATGACAGCAAAAAAATGTGTGTCTGCATGGAGGATTGCAAGTATTACAATAAGCTTAAAAATGCATATAGAATCAATCTATGATATTACATTATTATAATTATTACAAATGAATACTGGAGAGATTCATTCTATAATCTGTTACATATCTTTAAGATCAAGAGATAACTGTTCTCTATATAGCATATTAAATCCAATTCAAGGAGTAAAAAGAAATCATTAAAAGACAGCTGGCTGTCATATTAATTCACTTGGGTACATAAAAGCTAAATATGAAGACCAACCTAGAAGCAGTAGAAAGTGTATTATGTATCTAATTAAAACAAGCTTAAATACTGAAATAAGATTGTTATATGTCCCTGTCTTAGTAGCGGCTCTGAAAGCACATAAACCCGTCCTTGGTATTATGATGTTGCTCAATCTTAAGTAAAAAGAGTAACTGGACACCCTGTTAGTAATCTCATGTATTATTACTTTTGTCAGTGAATCAGCCTCTGCCCAACTTGTAAATGACCTGCAGCATAGAGATCAGTAATATCCACAATCACCCTTGGAAAACATATGAAATATACTCATTAGTGAATTCAAGAGGCCAATGTAGCCATATGTTGTATTTTTGTTGGTGTGCGATCCCTAATATCAGCTCTTTGATGGAACTTTTTCCGCCATAAATCACAAATTTACTAAGAGGCGCGTTTACTTGTCTATTGCCATTCCATGGTGATACCGTGTTGTGGAGTGTGCGAGTTCACCCTAAATCACACATGAATTCGGAAATCCTGGATGCGCTGAAACTCGCACATCAAATGTCAAAAGGCAGATGCACTTGAACACGCAACAGAAATTTCAATGTAATCAGAGAAAAATTGCAACACGGTTTCAAAACTGTACCGATTGGTTCAAAGTCACACAAGCTCCTGTGTCGTCACCATGCCCTATATAAATATGCCACCAAACCACTGAAACATGTGCAGTGGTGGCATTTCTATTGAGAGGAGTGTGTGAGTTGTTGAGCTATTTTGGGATTGTTGTTTGGTTTTGTAAGTAGTCTTGTCTTATTCTATTGTCTTTTTTGTTTTTGCAGAGTGTCTTCATTTTTGTCCTGTGTCATGTTATTTTTTGTCTTGTCATTATTTGTGTGTCTGTAGTGTATGTGTGTAAATAGTGTTTAAGAAGTGGTATTGGAGGTGGGGTTGTTTTTTTTCTTTTATTTCTCTTTGTTTAGTGTTTTTTTGTGGCGATGGAGGAGTACAGTGGTAGGAGAAGGCCACAGGATTTGGAGATCTCAGAGTACGATGTGGAGGAGGATAAGAGGTCTCCGTGCACCAGCTTTTGGAAAGGGGCTGAGAATGATGATGATGATGTGTTTTTGGTCAGGACAAAGACCAAGAGTGACCGCAACATTTTTCACTGAAGCCACATTCTCCTCCTTTGAGGAGAATGTGGCCCTCCTGAAAAGCATTATCCAAAGCTATGACATGTTGTTTGGGCGGCATGCCTCCAGAGCAAATGGACACAAAAAAGTCCCTGAACTGTTCTGCTCGCTTAAGTGAAGTGTTGCTGTCTGCAAAAAACACTTCAGTGACATGAAATGCCGTGTAAAGCAGAACATGGCCACTGAGGCACGGCATGAAAAGCAGACTTGGGGCGGATCACCGTGTCAGCAGGAATGGCTGGAATATGACGAGCCACTGTGCAGCACTATTCTGCCAGAAGTGGTGCAGCGTGTATCTAATGCTCCGCCCCAAAAAGAGTGAGTAATGTCTTCATGATAACCTTTGTATGACATAATGAGATTTAACAAAGATTGTATACACCTTTATTCAAAATCTGCATAGTACTGTACAAACAATGCATACATGGAAATGTCACTTAGGAATCATAAAATACAAGTGTCCACACAAACATCATATTATAAGTGCCAATATTTCAGTTTATTTGTCAAACTCACCAAAGTCTTATTTACTTTTTAATGTTAAAAATAATAAAATTCCATGTGTATTTCTGTATTTTCATCCATTAAATATTAATATATTATTAAATATTCAAAATATTAAAATATGTGTGTCCATGTTATAAAGGGTATACAAAGTACAGTTGCTTATATTGTTTTGACATGGTTAACCCAGTGTATATTGGACCTCTCTCTGATAGATTCCTATACATGTCCATGTACATGTTGCCAGCCTACATGCTTTTTGGTTTAACAACAAAAAATCTTGTCTTTCAAAATTTTATCATATTTTTAAACCATGTTACATCACTGGGAAAAGTACAAGTGGAAGAAGGACATCATCACTGGCACCCTTATGGCAGGATGAGAATCAGCCAGGTAAATGTATTTTCTGGTTTCTTGTTTGTTTTCTCTCAAAAGACATTCAGCACTTTACATGTACACATTTCTGTTCTTCAAGGTCCATCTTCAGCATGCCAATCTTCCAAGCAATAACATCAGCCGTCTAGCCAGACTTGGGCAAAACAACACAGACACCGCAAACCGCGCCATGTACACAGCCATTTGGTGAGTATCTGCAAAGGATAATAATAAAGTTTTGCATGTTTTCTTTTAGCAAAATGTCACTTACCAGCATCACACATTGTTAACTTAGGGGCTGTTGTATGAAGCTTTTCATTTACTGGCAAAGTAACACAGTGGAGAACTTCAACATAGCAAAGAATCTGCATCTACCTACTATTTATAAATGTGTCCTTGCCAAATGTTTCTGTCAACCTACTGTATATGGTTGGTCTGGGAAATGTAGAAAATGGGCCATATTAACACTAATTTTAAAGCTTTATGCATTAACCTTTTCACATTTCAAATACAAATTCAGACACCTGCATATTGGCCTATTGGGGGGTTTATTCATAATTCAGACACCTGCATATTGGCTATTGGGGGGTTTATTCATAATTCAGACACCTGCATATTGGCTATTGGGGGGTTTATTCATAATTCAGACACCTGCATATTGGCCTGCAATATGATGTTGTTTGGGGGTTTATTCATATTTGTTAACATCTTATTTTTGCACCATAATCCACAATTATCAAATATTCTGTGTGTACACTTACATTTCATACTTTCACACATACTCACCTCATGTTCTACTTTAGTTCTACAGACTGACAAGCCACATTCACCCACATTAGAGCCACTTGCTGGACCTGTGGAAACACAAGAAGAATTAATCACCTTGTTTCCAGCAACATCAGTCAGGCCAGAAACACTGTGCCCACCCAGCCCACACTTACAAAAGCCACTGACAAATCCAAATGGTGATGCTGCCTCTGCCTTCCTCACCTCCGTGGCTACTCCCAATGACCATCTTGTGGAACTAATGGACACACAAATGAGACAGTGTAAACGTAACAGTAGCCTTTTAGCCATCCATTAAGGTAAGCTTCAAGCAGCTAACTGACACTGTTGGAAACATTAATTCTAATGGTAATTGAAATCTTGAAAATGTTGCCAGAATAATGGAATCCAGCCAACTTGTGCTTGAGACACAAACCAATGCAAACATTATATTTCAAGTCAGTTTACACCCCTTCGAAAAAACTATAAATGTTACAGAAGTGAGTATAAAAAAAATGTTTCTACTTTTTAAACACATATTAAGAGTTACGTTATTGATCAAGCCTATTGAAGGCATTTGTTGATGATTGGATGAGCACTATTCAAATTCTGCCTCCGTAAACATTACATGTTTGTTAAAACAAAAAAAATAGTTTTGATTATCTTTTAAGGTACACTTTATCAACCTGTTTGCATGCAATTACTTAATTGATTAGATAATGAACATTAAATGGAGGGTTAATTAAGGTTAATTAATTAATATGCTGAAAGTTAATTCCAACAATGACTAATTGGTCAAATAGTGTTCGGATAAAATACAGTTACATAGGTATAAAACACTTGAACACACATGTTGAAGGTCTGGGGAAATGGCAAAATACATAATGTGCAGCACAAAAGGAAGGTAAGCCAAAAGGCAGGTAGTTTACCATGTTTGAGGCGCAAACATTCTAAGCTGATGGATTTGTTATTTTACAAAACACATAGGGAAAAAAGTAGATGAGAAAAAGGAAAATTGACATTGCTTGAGAAATTTTTAAACACATTTTCACACCTCCCAAAAAGAGACATTCCAGGAGGGAAAAATGCTCTGCACTTTGACTTCCATCTTAATTTTTGCTGGACATCACCTGTGATGAAACACCTTGTTTAAGTAGTTAACCACAGGTGAGGTGATATATTATTTTAGAGTTAAGTCAAGAAACAGATAATTTGTTCCATACTGGAAAGGGTTAGGTTTGGAGGTGTTTTGCTTTGCAGATGCTCTGTAACTTTGAAAACATTAGCAACAACATTTTTAGTTTGGTTCAACTACCAAGGATGTGTAATATACAGGTGAAATAGCTGGAATCACTGAAGCCCTAACCTGTCTATTGCATAATCTGGTTGAGGAGGTTGTTGGAAGCACAGATTATGCAATAGACAGCAGGCGAGCACAATTCAGCAAAATCCTACCAGACTTATCAAGACAGCGGAACCTAGATTTTAATAGCCCAAATGTATGTTGTATCACAGATCTAGTGGTCTTATGTGCATCAGTATATTTGTGCCCAGCAGTACTATCAGGAAGCAACAAATGGAGTAAGTAACCAGGAGAAACACCCATAGCCTGTATCCACTGTAAGGCAAAATAAAAAATGCAGATGAAGATTAACAATGACATAATGTATAGGTGTATAGTAAAAATGTAACCATAGGAATGTGTACACACACAGCAGCCATCATTCTAGCATTTGTCCCACCTCAAACTTAGCATAGAGGGGTGACTGACTGACGATAAAGGTATCATGACATGAACCAGGATAGCCCACAATAACACTCATAATTCATTGTTTTGCATCGCAAACCACTTGCATGTTGGTTGAATGCCCATGATAATGATTTAGGTTTATGCGAAGTCAAGCCCTAGGCGGTATCAGGTGCAGTCTATAGCACTCAAGACATTTGGCATGCCTTAGATGCTATAAAAAGCTAACATGCCACTGTGACTCCTGGCTAAGAAAGCAGACATAGGTGTAGTAGAGGGTCTTAAGTGTGGTTTGGACTTGGGCCAGGTAGCCGGAGAAGGTGATTGGTGATATTCCAACCACCCTCCCCATCACTGATTCCAAATACAAGTAGCAAAGAAGTGCAGAACAAACAACAGTATGTGTAGGCCTGATAAGACTTATGACAGTGCAGTGTCGGGCTCAAGAGTTTTAACAAGTTCATACAGTTGCATTAACTTGTTGTGGTTTAGGCGGACCATATGTATGACCTCGTCATCAGACACTGCATTGAGATTTAACCACCCATGAAAGTACCTAGGCCTATGTAGGCTCTGTGGCATCTCTACCTGCTCTGTTCTGTTTCTTGCTCCTGGGCCATTTGAGTCAGCTGGTACAATGCACATGAAAGAAGTGTCTTTGCCCACATGACAGAAAAGCCTGCCTGATCCATTTTTGGAAACACAGAGAGTGCTGCAGCTGAGTCGGCCAGGTTTTATAAGCATCATGATTGAGACTATCCTAATTGAAATGGTTTCCACATGCAAACATGCCACTGATTTGGTAGTCTATTCATTTTGTGCATTGCATTGTGATTTTGGTGCGAGATTGGTCATGTTATCCAACACGATTCTTAGTAAATTCATGATTTGCACTGTCAGTGTTAATCATACAATGATAGGTCCGATAGAGATATACCGTAATTTGGAGTGAAAAGTTGTATTTGACGTGCGGAAACCATGCGAGTGCTCCTGTAGTAAATTCCTGATTTGCAAACTCACAGGTTTATCACTGAAATACACAAATTTGCACCAACAAGATTCTTAATAAACTCCTCCTTAGAGTTCTTCATTGAATGAAAGCTCATTTTACAATCGTAAATGTGTTCACATATTTCACATATTTTAACTCTTTTCACATAATAGACAAAGGGCCTGATTCAGAGGTGCATGCAGACATGGTGGCAGCGCACTGGCTATTCCATTATAACCTCTACAGTACTAAGACACACCATCAGTGCACCATCAGTCACACCATTGAAACGTGCAACAGCCCTATGGCACGTGCAATGTCTCCATCTGAACCTGGCATCCTGTGTCTGCATTACTGTGACAAAAGATGCAGTTGCTGTCAGCGACACACCTGCAATACACCATACCTGCCTTCACAACCCCCTTTACCTCTCAGGAACACCCACTGAAATACAGGGCTATTGCGCTGAATCCTCTCTGCGTCTCCTAGTTGTACTGTAGCCATCTGGATGCATGCACAGTGCGATTTGCACGCATATGCAGAATGAAGACATCAATATCTTGCATCCAGCATCACCACTGCGCCCTCCTCTGAATCAGGCCCAAACTGTCTATGTCAGTTACACTGGAAATGTTGCCACTCCAGGCTCCAATCCTGTCCCTTACTCTGACACCCACAACCCAGGCGCTTAGAAAGACTGCAGGGCTATTGATATCTGGGAGGCAAGCATACTCTATTTTTCAGATCCCCCATACAGGCAACAGCCCTGTGCTGACCAATCTGGTGCTGGTTTTATAATATAAGTGGGATCTTACACTTGTGCTTGAAAAATGACATTTAGGAGGTGATCGATTGGAACTTTATCTCTAGCCAAAATAATAGGATAGGGTGAAAAAAACATTGATGAAAATCGGCAAAAAATCCCTGTTTTTTGCTGATCACGGGGGTCAATTAACGCCTGAACAATGTTCGGGGCTATTTGGACACCGCTCTAGGGGCCTGATTCAGAGCCGCTCGTAAGTGGCAGTACGCTCGTTCCGAGCGATGTTTGCCCAACTGCGCATGCGTACGGATCGTAATACGCATGCGCGAACCAGTCAGTGCGGCCAAAAATTGTTTGTTCGCTAAATAGCGAATGCCTGCTAATTTGAGTGACAGAAAGAGGCGTATGTGGGTGGTAACAGGGGAAGGTGCTTGAAGATGGGGAGTGGAGATCCGAACGCAGGCGTGCTTAAAGGTCAAAACGGGCGTTTTATGGGTGTGCATAATTAAAACAGCAGCGTCATTGACAACGTCACAGGGTTATTTTATAGCCAGAACTGCTCGCAAGATTGTGGTAGCAAAAACCAACCACAAGAATAACGAGCAGTTCATACGCTGGTCGATGTACTCGATTAATCTAATAAATAGCGGACATGACATAGGATGCGAGCGGCCAGGGGGCGTATTTATCCAAAAAACGACCGCAAGTTTTGTTCGCTCGTTCAGAACTAGAGGCGTGAACAGATCGCAAAGAGCGAACGGTTCATTTGAATAGCCACCCCTATTTTTTGGACGAGCGAGTGCTAATTGCGTCCGGCTCTGAATCAGGCCCTAAGTCTGCATTTTTAAAAAAATACCCTTTAAAAAATTTTAAAAATGTGGGCTCTACTGTAATGTGTCTTACTCAATTATTTAAACATATCTTGAAATTGTATGCAGATATGGCATTGTTGTCTATCAAACACACAAAATAATAGTTATTTAGGCAGCATGCATCCTCCAAATAAATTCTCAACCAGCAACAAAGGCCTGTGCTGCCAACCAATCAGCTCCTACAGTAACTGTCACTTTACAGGCTGTGCTTGAAAAATACCAGTTAGGAGGTGATTGGTTGCTACTTTTTCTTTCTCCTCGTTATCTTTCTCCAAAACTTGATACATCACCCCCCTGGTCCAGCATTTCCATGAGCCTGACTTGGCAGGGATTCTCAGGTACAGTAATTGATTCGACCTGATCATTTAGAAAGGGGAAACTTGTTTACAATTAAGAAACAGAATGTCTCAGGGCATTCTATTTCCTAAGGGAAAGTAAACAGAGTATTTTTGGAATAACCAAGAAAATCTAATGGTAAAAATAAACAACGGGTCGTTGACATATTGATGCTGGCGAGCAGCCTAGCTTCCTATTTGACAGGTGTGTTTACAGTACATAAGTTACTTCTTGGACAGAGCAAGGGTGATGTTTGTATTGTTTGTCTTGTGCTACATAGTTTACTGTGTTTCACTGCAAGTAAGTAACAGGCCTGAAGCCAGTTGCATCTATATTTTATCTCAAAGGACTGCAATTGTAGATTCCAAGACAAAACATTACTCAGAGTAATGAGTTTTGTCACAGTAGGGTAAACAATAGGTGCCCTCAATTCTATTTACCTAGCTTTAAAAAATCTGAGGCAATTACTTACAATATTAGCTCAGCTCCAATGTCTTTTCTTTCTACCTAAAGAAGATCAAGCACTCTGATGCTTGTGAAACCATTGGATTCACATTTTACCACTCCAGTAGAGAATCATAGAGAGAAAACTTTCTATCCAGTGCCCCCAAACCATGTATTTAATTGACCATATAGCTATTTAGTTTTCTATTCGATGGCATACAGTATGCAAGAGACTTGAGCTAATTGTGAAAACTTTTAAAGTGTAACCACTCTTATTCAAGTAATTCAATGAAGTAGATATTAACCAACAGTACAGAAGGGCTATTGTTCAGTGATTGCAGAGTTCTCCAGGCTGCATTCTGCATCATTGTGCTGAAAATCCATTGACCTTATTTTGTACAGTAGATTTTCTTAAAACATATTTATGTAAGGTCCTGGATGTGAACCAAATAATATGGAACCACAAAAAAATATAGATGAAAAAGCTTTGTAGAATGAATATCTATGTAATCTGGGTTGCTAAAAGATGCTTATTCCTGCACAATGCAGTCACATATTATTATAACGTGTATAATGTAGTCTCAATTTAAATAACTTGGACAGGTATACACATAGCTGTCAATTGAATGATACTACAAAAGGGGACTGTTTAGCAAAACTTTATATTCAGTATCTGAGAGTGAACTCAAAAGTAATAGATAACAAGTGTGCTAGAACCAAGACTTTATGAAAAATAAGTAGTTTATTAACTTGGCAAGATACCAACCAACAAGGTCTTACTTGAAGCTACAATCAGGTTATTGACGTATATAAAAAATCCCAGAAAGTCCTGAAAATTATTCTCAGTTATCTAGATACAAGTGATCATTGTATACAGGGCCTGATTCAGAGGTGCTCGCTGTTTGTGAGTGCTTGCTCTGAATCAGGGCAGGGTTTTTTTTTCTCAGACTCCAGGTCGCTCGCTAAGCTGTGGGTGACCACCCACAGCTTTTCCGAGCGGCCTGGCGATGGTCGAGACTATCGCGACCATCGGGCTTGCGAGGATATCCTGTGGTAGGGTCTCAGCTCTCGCAAGCCCGAGTGGACTTCCTGCTCTAATAGAGCAGGAAGTTCACTACTGACATCACGAGTGATGTCAGTAGGGCCGCCCACAAACACCAGGCGTTCCTAAGAGAATGCCTGCGTTTGTGCAGCCACCCCCCCTCCCCGCCTACAAAATGGGGCGAGCTGTCAATCAATATCGACAGCCGCCCCGTCTTGTAGCGAGACCCATTGTGACGGAGTTGCCATCGCAGTACGAATCTCGTGCATGGGCATGCCAGTGGCGGCACATGCGCAGTCAGGGACCATCGACCCACTTGCAAGCACTGTGTGCTCGCGAGTGGGTCTGAATCAGACTCACAGTACTATAAACATGTACATAACTACAATTCACAATAACATAATGACAAGTAGGATGGAGGTGCATCCTCTGCTACTCTGCCTGTGACTATATCATTGCATGAAAATGGACATACAGTATGTACTGATAAATAGGAATGGCAATATAATAATGGAACATCAGAACCATCAATGGTTTGATTCCGGTGTTCAATGTTTTTACCATCGATGGTGAATTTAAAGTTTTTGCTCACTATTACTGATTTTGTTCTCATGCTCTGTATCAGTCTGCTGATTGGCTTGACCCACCTACCCCTTCTTGTGGAGTCAAGAGCATTGGAGAATGCACGTACAGGAAGTCTCTTGAATGGTTTTAATTAATCTCATACCTGTATGTGATAATGTTCCAGTATTACTGCACCCAGAGCTTACAGTCTGGAGAAAACAAAAATCCCACAAACATACCCACCATAGCTATCAATGTTTCCCAATCTTTAAACATCTATGTTTAGCACCTGATTATTTAATGTAATTAATGTTTATTTATTTATTTTATTATTTATTAACAGTTTCTTATATAGCGCAGCATATTCTGTTGCGCTTTACAATTGTGAATACTAAGAGAACAAAACTGGGTAATAACAGACAGATATATAGGTAGGAAGGCCCTGCTTGCAAGCTTACAATATATAGGGAAATAGGCATTGATACACAAGGATAGGTGCTATATATTGCATTTTGGTCCAGCCAGAATGCACAGTTTCTTGGTGGGCTGCATGATCCATTCACACCGGAATGTCGGCCAAATGTCATGAGGATGTGAGAGAAAGAGGATGTGTGAGGTTATGTGTGGACTGTGAAAGGGGATGTAATTAGATATGGAGGCTATGAAGGTTATGTGGGTGGTTCTGGGATCTGATAAGCTTGCCTGAAGAGGTGAGTTTTCAGGGATCACTTGAAGGTTTGGAGACTAGAGGAAAGTCATATTGTGCATGGTAAGGCATTCCATAGAGTGGGTGCAGCCCAAAGAAAGTCCTGTAACCGTGAGTGGGAGCAAGTAATGCATGGGGATGAGAGACGCAGATCTTGTGCTGAGCGGAGAGGTCAGGTAGGGAGATATTTTGAGATGAGTGAAGAGATGTATGTTAGCCTTATGTGCAAGTAAGCGTATTTTGTATTCAATACGGTAGAAAACTGGCAACCAATGGAGGGACTGACAGAGTGGGGCAGCAGACAATGAACATTTGGCAAGGAAGATAAGCCTTGCAGCTGCATTCATAATTGATTGTAATGGTGATAGCCTGTTTTTGGGAAGACCAGTAAGGAGGCTTGTGCAATAGTCAATGCAGGAAATAATAAGTGCATGGATCAGAGTTTTTGCAGTGTCTTGTGTGAAATATGGTCAAATTTTGGATATGTTTTTTAGATGTATGTAACATGATTTTGAGACAGATTGAATGTGGGGAACAAAGGACAGTTCAGAGTCAAGGATGACACCAAGGCAGCGAGCTTGTGGGGCAGGGTGTATTGTCGAGTTATCAACATTTATAGAGAGATCAGGTTGGTAACTGTTATTGGATGGTGAAAGTGTAATTAATTCTGTTTTAGAAATATTAAGTTTCAGTTGACGAGATGACATCCAAGATGAAATTGCAGAAAGACATTCAGTGACACGGACCAGTACTGATGGTGATAAATCTGGGGAAGATAGGTACAGATGGTACTGAAATCCAAAAGAGCTGATTAGTTTGCCAAGAGAGGAGGTATAGATTGAGAATAACAGAGGTCCTAAGACAGAGCCTAGTGGTACTCCAACTGATAGAGGTAGTGAAGAAGAGGCAGAATCAGAAAAATGAACAGCAAAAGAGCGATCAGATAGGTAGGAAGAGAACCAAGAAAGAGCCATGTCCTTGAAACCTAGGGATTGTATGAGAAGAGAGTGGTCAACAGTGTCAAAAGCAGCAGAGAGATCTAGAAGAATTAGGAGTGAGTAATGGCCTTTAGCCTTGGCAGTGACCAGATCATTTACTATCTTAGTCGGTGCTGTCTCTGTGGAGTGTTGGGAATGGAAGCTGGACTGAAGTGGGTCCAGTAAGTTGTGTGAGTTAAGAAAGTGTGTGAGGCGGGTGTAGACAAGTCTCTCAAGTAGCTTGGAGGGGCATGGGAGCTGGGAGATAGGACGGTAATTTGAGAGAGTGTTGGGTCAGAGTTTTGTTTTTTCAGAATAGGAGTGATCACTGCATGCTTGAACAGTGATGGAAAGTTGCCAGTAGAGAGAGAGAGATTACAAATTTTAGTTAGGGTTGGGATAAGCACAGGAGACAGAGCTTTACTGATTTGTGAGGGTATAGGATCTAGATCGGAGGTAACAGAGTAGGAGGATGAGAAGAGGGAAGATACTTCATCTTCGTTTGTGAGATCAAATGAAGAGAATGATGTTCTAATGTCAACAGCAGTAAATGTATTCATACAGGGAAGAGGTAGTGCTTGTATAGTGACAGCAGTGGAGGTTAGTACTGTGAGTCGGAAAAGTTAACATTGTATGTTTGTAAACTTTGTATTTAGAGTAATGTAAACTGTATTGATACTGTGCTTCTGTACATAATATACAGTAGTCTCATCTAGTCCATGGTGTTTTCAGATAGCATATAAAGCTTGTGAGTGCGAGCAATGAGTTGCAGATAATAATACCTGATGTGTAGTAATGATGAGAATTGTGTTAGTTTGTACAGTAATATGGGCAAAATAATATTTGTATACTGGTACCAGTAATATTGTAATAAGCAATCTATATATGAATGCTGGACCATACTTGTTGATTTTCTGGCTGCCCCCTTCGGGAGAGGGCAGCCAGGTCTGCACAGCAGGGGGCATAGCTCGGCATAAGTGGGTGGTGTGGGGGGCATGACATGCAATCGCGTCATTGTGGTCCTGCTGCTGCTATAGAATGCAAAAAATTCCCGGCATTGGAAAGAGAGGGTGTAACTACGATGACCTGATTCAGTACTAATTGCATCATAATCCATCCTAGAGCAGCACCTGATAATATGAGAAATGTCTGTGGCAAACACACACAGATAAAGACTTTCAGAGTGAAGGAAATTTGAATATGTACTGTACAATCTATGATACACTGTATTATATTATGTGTACAATTGGTATAGAAGATTTTTAAGCTTACAAGAATATATATAACATCTCATATAAATATACATTGCATTTAATCTATCTTTATGTAAGTATCCTTATCTCTATGATGTGTAATGTGTATCTAAGCATATATTCTTTATCCAGTCATACTGTATGAATGTGTAGCAGAATCTGTGAGTATGCGGCTGGATGGAATTATATGAGTCCCTCCCTGGTGATCAGGTGCCGTTTCACACAGAAAAGTGTAGAGAGAGATTGTGGACTGTAGGTGCTCATAGAAAAACACTTAGGAAGCCATTAGGATGTTATAGTGAGTAGGGAGGGTGACTGCAGGCATCTTTGTATGTGTACAGGAGGATGTGTGGTCCTAGCACTTGTATAGGGTATTATGTCTATCACCATATGAAGATACCAGAAAGTACATAAACAGACAGGGTGATCCCAGAAGCCAAACAAATACTGTCCATACACAGAAACACTCATAGGTGTGAAAAGTACTTCTAAAGCGGGGCACACAAGATATAATAACAAATTACAAGGTCTACGGCATTACATTCTTTTAAGTTAATGTTTTGACCTACAGTACACTTATAACAGACAAACATAGAGAAGAAAGAACAAACAAAGTCCTAGTGGGTTATCACACTGAATAAGGTCAATTAATCCAAATATTGACAGTAATAGCATTATAACCCTGGGCTGGTTGCCCTATTGGTAAAATCAAAAAGATTAGCTAAGTGCCAGAGCAATATGACAATATGAGAGATGTGAAGGACAGCAAAAATATATGTGGAGGAAATAAGAAGATATAGAAAGACAACAGACACACAGATTAAAAGAAAATTCACCTACTAACAACAACTGAACAATATATATCAAAATAAACACATAATCTTCCTCTCAAGGTTAATGATTGTGCAATAAAATTACAAATTAATGATACAATTGAGAACAAACAAAAACAAAATATCTATGTTAAACACTGCATTAGAGTCTATAAAGTTTAGGTATACATTTAATCACCAGTGTGGGGTCATTAATAAATCCCAGGTAAACCACATAGGACCACATGTTGCAAACAGAGCATGTACTGTAGTTAGTATATCCCATGTTTTAAAATATCATATTTTGACCTGTGAATCATAGGAAAGTCATAAGTCATGTATTTAGTATAGCCCAGGTTTAAGCAAACCAAACAATAGCCTGTAAGGAAGGTCTATTTATCTATAGAGTGCTTATTAGGTGCTGCTAAATCACATAGGACCAAATGTTTTACAAATAAAGCATGTGTTCAATACAGGACCGGATTAAGGGGGGGCAACAGGGGTGGTTGTCCCTGGGCCCCCACACACAGAGGCAGGGGCGGATTGGGCCGCCGGGACGCCGGGCCGTTTCCCGCTGGGCCGGTCCCTATATATGTCTTTAGGGGCCGGCGGCTGCCTGGCGCGCTTAAGTCACTCACCACTTCTATGATCCGCCGGCCCGGCCCCAGCTGCCGCGATCTGAGCTGTCCAGCTCCGATCAGGCAGTGTTACAACTTCTGCGCATGCGCAGAAGCTTACTGTGGAGGGCGCTGCTGAGTCCCCCTGCAAAAAAATGAAGAATGTCTCTGATAGACATCCTTCATCTCTATGGCATTGGCAGCAGCTGCGTGTCCACTCTGTCGCTGCTGCCGCCACCCCCCGCAGCTGCCATTTTCCTAGACCTCTCCACTAAACATCACCCCCACCCACACTGACTACTCCAGGTCCGTCTGACACCCGGGCAGTAACAGCACTGACGTCCGCTCCGCTGTGACACCAGGGCGGGCACCTGTATCCAGCTCCTCCCCTTCTCTCTCCTCCTCTTCATGACTGATATTACTGACGAGGAGCCAGCTGCCAGGCCTGGGGCGAGAATTCAAAGCTTGCATTGCACTACTGTGGTATGTACCTATATATATATATATATATATATATATATATATATATATATACATCTGGTATTTGTATATGTGTTATGTATGTATTTATGTATCTGGTATATGTATGCATGTACCTATGTATATCTGGTGTATGTATGTACCTATGTATTTGCGCATCTTGTATCTGTATATGTGTTAGATATATATCTGGTATATGTATGTGTGTATGCATGTATGTACCTATAATATGAGCATCTAGTATACGAGTATATTGAGTATGTATGTACTTACTGTATGTATCTGTATGTGTGTATATACCGTATGTACCTATGTAATGTGTATCTACTTATAAATATATATGTGTATGCATGTAATACAGTATAAATAAACAAGAGGCAGCATGTTCTCTTTTAGGAAAGGTAATATCTATGTATATGTGAATTTCTATGTATATGACTGTACAGTATATGTACCTATGTATCTGTGTATATACGTGTCCCTATGTATGTTAGGGTCTGTGTGTGTTTATTTATGTATATGTGTATCTATGTAATAATCCATGAACAGCATAAATAAATAAAAGGCAGTATGTTTTCCACTCTAAAAGGGAGTATATTTGCACATGAGTATGTATGTATATGAGTGTATGTATCTAAAGTGCGCATGCGTAAAATTCGCAATGCGCGTGCGCAAACTAGCTTTTACAATCAGAAATTTGTCTCTCCTTGAACACAGCCAGGTCGTTAGTTTGAGCGACAGAATGAAGCGTTTGTGGGTGGTAACAGGGGAAGGTGCTTGAAAACGGGGGAGCGGAGATCCGAACGCAGGCGTGCCTGACTATGCAAACGGAGTTTAATGGGAGTGCATAATTAACAAAGTAGTGTCATGGTACACGTGACATGGTGGTTATTGCACTGACTTGATCGTAGTGCTTAAGAGAGGGCATGGTCAGCCTTAAGCTCTGCGATCAGCTCCGATGGGTCCCGATGGTCGCGATTAATCCTTATATCCCAGGAGATGACGTGTGTTGTGATCGAGAAGGGGGCATGATTAAGTCTTACGACCGCTTCCTTCCCTCGGTCGTTCAGCTAACGATCTCATCTTAGAGACGCAACTAGCGATCGCTTCATTTGCATATCCGGCCCATTTCCCCATACGACCGTACGGCCGCAATGACCGACTCTGAATGAGGTCCTAAATGTGTGCAGTTTGGGCCCCCTTGGACCCAGGGGTCCGTGTGCACCCTGCACCCAATATAGATATGCCCCTGCATCCATAACTATGCACAAGGGATGTGTGGCATATACTAACTGTTTTATGCTTGTGGGATGCACGTGACTATAGCACATGTGCTGGGGAAAGCAGGGGCTTTTGAGTGAAGCTTTGAATAGGGTGCCTAGAAGCCTAGCACCGGCCCTGAGTGCACCACTGACAGCTCCAGCTCCGGGACAACAAGCAGCAGGCACACACACAGTACAAGACGGCACAGTAGCATCCTGCACACAGGAGCCGGCAGCCTAAAGTTTCTGACTGTAACAGTCTGTGTGACAGTCAGTAAGTAAGCTGATTTATCTATATTTAAAATATGTCTGCCTGTCTGAATATATATATATCCTATCCACTTGCTATATTCTGTGTGTGTGTGTGTATATATATATATATATATATATATATATAGTTAGACATTAATTATATATATATTTATTAATTGTAATACATATATCTGTATTATATACATCACTACAATGCTCTCTGCATTATTTGGTGTTGACTATGACTCCCTCTGCATTATATAGTGGTCGCTGCGATGTTCTCTGTATTTGGTGGTCCCTGTGATGCTCTCTGCATTATATGGTGGTTGTTACAATATTCTCTGTATTATGTGGTGGCAGCTGTGATACTCTCTGTATTATATGCTGGTAGCTGTGATGTTCCCTGTCTTATGTGGTGGTCGCTTATAAGGAGGGAGTATCTTCCATCTACAGACCAGCCCTTTCAACAGAGCCCGTCCCCATTAGGGCTGCTTTAAAAAATTTCCCGGGCTGGTTTACAATCCCAATCCACCCCTGCACAGAGGGCCCCCACACTACTGCATGCAGCATTACTGAGCAGCAGCCCATTCAGTGCTGCTGCGCATCAGCTTGGGGCAAGGTGGTAGTGTGGACAGCACATAAGTGCCGTCCGCACTACAGAGCACAAACACACAGCCGCCGGAGCCGACAGCTGTGTGTTTGTTTTAGAAGCCGATGAGAGTCAGACAGACTCTCATCGGCTGCTGTGCTGTGGCCCACTGCCGGAGCCTCCGTCTTCTGGCTCCCGCAGTGGCTGATGGGAGAGACGTCGATGTCTCTCCCATCATGCAGAGTGGGGCGGCCCAGAAGGACGCCGGTCGGAGGAGCAGATGCCGGAGCGGGGATTAATGTGAGTGGAGATTTTTTTTTTCCTGTGTGTGTGTGTCTGGCTGGCCGGGGGGGGGGGCGACTGCTCCTATGGGCACTGCTGGGGGGGGGCGACTACTCCTAAGGGCACTGCTAGGGGGGAGCAGACTACTCCTAAGGGCACTGCTGGGGAGGGAACGGACTACTCCTAAGGGCACTGCTGGGGGGGACAGACTACTCCTAAGGGCACTGCTGGGGAGGGAATGGACTACTACTAAGGGCACTGCTGAGGAGGGAATGGACTACTACTAAGGGCACTGCTGGGGGGGACAGACTACTCCTAAGGGCACTGCTGGGGAGGGAATGGACTACTACTAAGGGCACTGCTGGGGACGGAACGGACTACTACTAAGGGCACTGCTGAGGAGGGAATGGACTACTACTAGGGTCACTGCTGGGGATACTACTGGGGGCACTGCACACTGCTGGGACTACTACTGGGGGACATAGAGGTGGGATCACTACTAGGGCTACTCCTAGGGGGACTACTGTTGAGGGGGGACTGCTACTGGGGGCACGGCTGGGCTTGGCTCTATGTGGGTTGATACTGGATCAGTACACAGGGCTGGTGCAATGCAGTCCACAGGGAAAGCATTGCAAGGGGGCACTGAGCTGGAGAGGTGCTCTCCCAGATGCTTGGTGCCTTTACAGCTACTCTCACTGCACTACTGTGCCTGTGACATGCAGGCTGAAGCAGCCAATGCAGCAGTGTCATTGGTGGCCTTGGCAAGGCAAAACTAAGTGGTGGACCGGGCAGCCGTGCACATAAATTACATTTATAGTAAGGTGGATCAGCAATCTGGCTAATGAATGTGTTGGACAAGAAGTTGATAACAACCAGGAGGAGAATGTTGTTTGTGTCATAGTCAGCAGTTCTTGCCAGTGATTAGGAGAAAGATTTTGTACAACCAAAAATGCCACCTCTTCCATGTAGAACCATTTTCCCCAAATCCTGACATTATTTATCAAAGCATGTACCATTTGTCAGGCCAAAGGAAGAAGAAGTGGGGATGATAATTATCTAGGCACATTCTCACTTTTACGTAATTTGCAGTGAGTTCATGCAAATTATTTATCAAAATCTAGAAAATCCTGTAAAACAAAAATAATAAGCAGTCCAACTTCAGCTACCAGCAGCTTAGATCCCAACACATGCAATCTCAAGAATGTGGTAGCAAAATGGCTTTCCCCACTAAGACATTCCTCAGGGTTTGTCATTTCCCATAATGCAAGTAACATTGTACAAGCATTACAACTGGATGATTTGAACACGTGTCATGCTTTGCACACACAATACACTTGGTGGTTCACAGTTTTTCAAATACTGACAGGTATGTGCAGGGCATGTTGACTGTGACCCAGAATTTTTTTAGGTATTTTCTTTATTCAGTAGCTGAAATTAGAAGATTGCAGCAACTGCAAGAACAGTTCCATTTGCCATGCCACCAATTGAAGCAAAAGGTAGTAACCATGTGGAATTCCACCCTTTATAAGCTTCAGCAACTGGAGGAACAGCAAAAAGTCATCAAAGCAGACATAACAAACCATGAGATAGGGAGAGGAGGGCCATTTTACCAGCACAGTTGAGAATATTCTTGGTTATATGCAAGTTAATTAACCCATTTGAAATTGTAACCATGGATGTGAGTTCAGACACTGCCAACCTGAGTCATCTCATTCCCTTAATTAAACTACTGGAAAAGCAGCTAGAGAATCTGAAGGAGGAGTTGAAACTTTTGCTCAGACCATGTTGGACATGGGTGGAAAGGGATTTCCACATGAATTGTTGAATAGACACAATAAAGCATTACTAATAAACTTACACAGGAAGGATAGCAAGGAAAATAACCTTCTTTATACAATCATGTCTTTAGTAGTGCAGCTACAGAATAATTACTTTCAATATGTCAAAATAGAATCATGCTTTTCAATACAGGCATGTTGTTTTTACTGTCCCAGATTTGGACGATCTATCATTGGGTAGGGTTTTTAATTGTTGTTAGCTGCACTGTACCATGCCCCTTGGTATGTGTGCAATTTCTAGTATTTATTCTTATTTTGTTCAATATGTCACTTGATGAATGGAATTCTCTATGTACTTTTTCTGCATGATATTTATACTTGCCTACTCATTTGAAATTTCTGGCAGACTCTCAAATTTTCTAATAGTTTTCTCAGGCTTCTGGCAGATTAGGCAACAGTAACTAATAGATGTAAATACAGTAGAATTTATTTTACTTATGTCCAGGGGTCATGTTATTTTGTAGGGTGCAGCTTCTATATTTGCCTAACATGCACTGTTGGCTGTGCACCTGCTCCACAGCAATGTCTTTCCACATATTGCTCACAGAATGACGACTATTAACATTTCTAAGCAATGCTTCTTTACAAGATTTCCTGTATGATTCATTTTGTACAGTATGCTTTAATCTGTTCATTTTTTTCCTTATAAAAAGTACACATGGCTGCCTCCGTTTTTCATTATTTCTAATTAGACAGACAGCACTAACATGCTTCAGAGTATATGTGAATCTTTATGCCAGAGCCTCACTATGAGTCACTGGTTGCTTATTTCAGTAATTTACAAGGCTTCCTGTATGATAAAGCACAGGTGCTTTGCTTGTCATCAGCAGAAGTGATTTATTAGCTTCAATGGCACTACAGACCTCATCTACAAAACACTACATCAAAAGAATGTATACTGAAATAATGTTTTTCGCAGATGACCTCCAGAGACTCTTTAGCTGTTCTTGCCCTTTTAATGCTGCTGTTGGTTTAGCCATTCCTTCTCATTATTTAAAAGCCCACAGGATTCACTTCCTGTCTTAATCTCTCAGCAACCAAGGCTACTGTGGAGTTCGTTTTATTACTATGAATTTCTATTTGATCTGTCACACACTGCAAAAGACTTCTAACTGTATAAAAGATGTGGAATGACCATGGGGAAATATGATCACACAAGAAACCCAACTTTGGCAGTAAATCTCTCTCTCTCTCTCGCTCTTTGTGTACTCCGTAAATAAGAAACATTCCTTTAAATAAATTTGATATATTGTAAAATATGCTTTGTGCCGCTCAGAAACTCTTTATCTCTGGGATTTTTTTTTCCCTTGGAAATTGTGTTGCGATGTTTTGTCTTCCAGATTTTGTGACAGTGACTATCAATCAAAGTGACTGTCTTTTGATTATCTGAGTAGCCTTTGAAAAGATTAGAAGAATCTTTAATTACTATTAAATGCCTGCCAAGCATGGACATAGTTGAAAAAAATCAGTCAGTCAATCAAAGTTCAGGCCTGTGGGAGTTGAATCATAATGAGCCTGATGATTAGGAAAGTAACTAGAAGAGAGAAATAAGACTGGCTGAGGAAAATTAGTTAAAACAGACAAGACTTTTAAGTGAACTGGGATATAGGATTTAAGTATATGATGATTAAGGTGCAATACACAATGGGGAGGAATTATGAAAGCAGTGCACAAAAATGTGTCTTAACCTTTACAAACCAATCAGATGTTTGATTTAATTTCGTAAAACAATGATACTGTAGGCTGTGATTTATCTCAGGGGCTGCGCTATATATATATATATATATATATATATATAACAAATATATATATAACATTATACATATATATATATATATATATATGTAAAGTCCCCAAGGTGGCAATCCCTTTATCCAAAAAAAAAAATATGCAGTTGCCCTCCAGTTTAGGCCAACAGCTAATGACCCAACAAAATGAAGTCCACATCGGCGGCACTCTGATTCCAATAAGACTGTACATGAGAATGTGACTGATATCACCAATGTTTCGGAGCGTTTTATTCCTTCCCCTTCATTAAGGAAAAACATTCATAAATACATATAACAATACATTTATACTCACATCTCCCCACGTGTAGTCCGCACCACGTGGTGTCCGGGGCCGGGTCACATGCTGATGACGTCATCACTCCTGTCCCCCACACCGACGCTCTCACCACGTCAGTCCTAGGACAGTGGAGACACCCACAGCCTGGATCTTCATCACCCTAGCAACGCGCAGTATCCGGACTTACAAACAAACTGAAACATGACACAATACACATACAAAATCCATTAACATTTCTAAAAGTCCACATATAAAACACAGGACAAAATATGAAAGATCAAGACAACATATTTCCTTATTGTAAACCAAGTGAAATAAATCATGTGGACAATATAAACACTGAAGCTGAAAGCTGCACTAAATATCACCCTGTATTATGAAACCATGAATTTAGCTACATATAATAGACTTCAATAACCAGAGAGATACACCTCTGATTCTAATAACTATATCTAGTGCTGCCCAAATTTATAAGCAACACTAAAAATACCACAAATACTAGATTGAGATTCATACATTAGAATGGTTATAAATAATATCAAAGAAAACTAACAGTTTGGAGAGAACATACAAACTCTACCCGCATGTCATACTACTACTACTATACAATACATACAATCTGTAAATAAGAGATTCCACAGACAAAATATTCTCAAAGGAAATAATAAAGATCCAGATATTCATTAAGGCCGCGTGGTGCCAGTGCATCTAATTTAAAGATCCAGCGGGATTCACAGTGCAATAGCCTACGAGATCTATCACCTCCACGTTGAGATTTAGGTACATGATTAATGATCATGTACCATAGAGAGGCAACACTGTGACCACTAGAAGCAAAGTGGCGAGCCACCGGTTGGTCGCTACCCCCAGAAGAAATGGCGGCCCGAATAGCCGACTGGTGTAGCGCCATTCGCTCTCTCAATGTTCTGTCGCTTTTCCCGACATATATAAGCCCACAAGGACAGGTGATGACATAAACAATAAACTTGGTAGTGCATGTCAAGTGGTGACGTATGGTAAATCTACATCCGCTATACGGATGGCAGAAACTTTTGCCTACCATTAGTGAATGACAGGTCATACAATTCAAACATCTAAAGTATCCTAATTTAGGATGCAAAAAACACTGTGTTAGTCATGCTCATACTACTAATATCATATATATATATATATATATATATATATATTATATATATATAAAAATATGTGGTACCCTGGGTGGATTGATGAATTTTCCTGTATGATGGATCTTCTCACAAGTCTGGTTGTGGAAGGATGTAGGCAGATCCATTCTGACAGTACAGTCACTACTCCCTTTCTCCACACCACAGCTGAGAGACACAGCCAATGAACCAGTAAATGCACAACCAATGATACAAAGAATGACTTTTGTTTTATTAATATTGACCTGGAAGGAAAGGGTCAATTAACTTAAAGGAAAGGGACATACTGTAGGTTATCCTCAGCAGTATTTTAAAAAAAAAACAACAACATTACATGCAAAGGGAGGAAGTAGTTATCTGGTCAACAGTAATGCTATCAACAGTAAGACAGCATTATGTCAACAGGAGAATGCTTACACAGTTGTAATGTTATTTAAAGCATTGTAACTGTGTAGGCATTATAATTTAAGCATGATGCTTTATGATCATGTTTAAAGGGATAATGTCAACAAGGTTAAAATGTTTTATATTACATGATAGCTATATACTCTCGCCAGCACAGTGCTGTAGATATTTTGACTGTCGACAAAATGTATGTATACTATACCTATACAATTATGTAATGCAATATGTGAGGATACCAGAGTTATATGAACTCTCTTGTTTGCCATTAGGCCGAAGCCCGACTTGAAAAAGGCGAATGCTTTTCTCAGCATGGTAGGCTTCTTTATAGGTTCATGGATCACACAGAAGAGAACAACAGCATAGGAACACCCACTACCTTTATTACAGAGCACACAGTTAACAGGGTAAACATAGCTAGTTAAACTAAACAGCATATAGGAATATTTAAATGCCAGGAGGTATCAATCACCCTCAAAGTGTCCGCCATCCCCTAACAGTTCAATAGTCCCTTTCTACACCATAGAGTTCTTGGGCGGCATGCACTATGCTGAAAAATGCAATCACTGTATGCACCAAGCTCCGGAAAGTGAAAAGTCTACAATATGGATCCTCCAAGGATGACACTTTATTGCCCTACCATGGCTGCCAGACCTTACCACTATGCATGCTTGGTGCCATCTTGCCACTGTGTATGAGTGACAGATAGTACGGTAGTGGGAGGTGAACATTTTCCCCTTAGCTACTGAGACATGTGACCAATTACCCACAATACCGCTGTTTCAGCACCTGCACCACCAGGGCTGGTTTAAGGTCTGTGGGGGCCCCTGGGTGACAAACCTGTGGGAGCCCTATTAAATATGGACAAACTGGGAGTATGTGCAATGGGGACCTTATGCAGTTGTGGTGCCCCTTATGCAGTGCCCCCATTAGTATCAGTGTACACAGTGGTTGTGGCCTGTATACAGAGCCCACAGTAGTGGTTCCCTTTATGCAGTACACAGAGTAGTAGTGCCCCCAGTAGTGATGCCCCTATGCAGTGCCCCTATGCAATACACCCATTAGTAGTGTCCCCAGTAGTAATGCTCCCTGTTGTAGTGCCCCAGTAGTAATGCCCCCAGTAGTAATGCCCATGTAGTAGTTCCCCAGTAGTAATGCCCCAAGTAGTAGAGTCCCCAATAGTAATGCCCCCTGAGTAATACCCCCCAGTAGTAGTGCCCCCAGTAGTAATACCCCTGTAGTAGTGCCCTTTATATAAATGCCCCTGTATTAGTGCCCCCAATAGTAATGTTCCCCCTGTAGTAGTGCCCCACCCCCAAGTAGTAGAACCCCCAATAGTAATGCCCCCTGAGTAATGCCTCTAGTAGTAGTGCCCCCAATAGTAATGCCCCCCGAGTATTGCCCCCATTAGAAAAGCCGTCTGCACGAAAAAAAAACAAAAATGAATACTTACCTTAAGCCCTGCTCCTACGGCTGCTGCCATCTGGTCCGCTCGGCTGCTCCTCTGCACTATGGGAGAGACGTCATGATGTCTCTCCCATAGTGCACTGCGGGATCTGGAAACCGGAGCTCACGAGTGTGCTCCAGCCTCCGGCTGCTGCTGCGGGGAGGGATCTGGTTACAAACTCTCAGCGGGCACCCGGAAAATAGAGCTTTCCTGCGGTGCCGGGCTGAGGTGGGCTGGAGATGGCAGTACTGGTTTCGTCCCCTCCGGCCCACTTTAACCCCGATGGGTGTGGGGACCCTTTATGTGTGGGGGCCCAGGGACGACCGCCCCTGTCACCACCTTGTTAATACAGACCTGCACACCACTACCACATCCAAAAGATGGTGATCTGTCTAAACTCCACTCCACTACATGGTCTGCTCCCTGCTCTTCAACCAGTATAACAGTAAGTATGGCTGTACTATCATCTTATATATAAAATTAATTGATCTGTTTGATTGTTTGTTCATGCATTCGGACACCCCTGCACAGATTTGGATGAAAACCAACACGAGTTGTTCCAGTTGGATCCTGGCCAGGTTTAATGGTGTTAGGGTGTGAGTGTACGCTGGACAGAACTTCGACTCAGGGAGCCTGTTCTGAGCCTTCCACTGGATGGATTTGGATGAAAACTTCACAGAGTGGTAACATTGGATCCCAGACATACTAGTCTGGTCAGACCTACCTTTGGTGTACACTGGGCAAAACTTTGACCCAGGGACGCTGGGTAGAACTTTATCCCTGAATGGATTTGAATGAAAACTTCTCAGATGGATAGCAATTAATCTGGGATGCCTAATGGAGTGGTTGGGGTTCCGGTCGGACCTCACGATGGAGTGCACCGAGCAGAACTTTGACCCAGGGAACCTGTTCTGAGCCTTCCACTGGATGGATTTGGATGACATCACATAATAAAATGTAATAACTTGAAGATTTTAACCCGGACAAGGCCGGGTACGTCATCTAGTCTCTCTCTCTATATATATTTATATATATATACTATACATATAAAATAAGGGTCTGACTGTAATTTTTTTTGCACCAAGCTGCTATATTGGAGCTGATATGGGTGCTGAAACAGCAAGAGAAGCAAGTCACAGAAACAACTGTTGGGCTCTGTGAGTGACTGACTGACTGCTGCTGCAGGGCCGAGGGCTGCACTCTGATTGGCTTTCTGAAACAGTGAGAGCCAATCAGAGATAGCAATGTGCCCTGTTGCCTAGCCGCAGCCTACAGATGGGAGGGAGTCAGGGACTGAATAGGCTCATGTCTGAGGCAGACAGAGAGTGAGAGACAGTCTCCAACAAACCCATGAAGATGCCCAGATACAGACACAGTAGCCAGGAAGGAGCAAAGGGAGGCATACTGTAGCTATAATCGGAACACCAGCAAATGATTTCCATTTGATGGTGACAAACATCAGACTGCTACCATCAAATGCTTAAAATTACTACCATTGGATTCCAATGTCCATCTCTACACTGAACCTGCTGGCGGACTCCGGCCACCACTCCTCCACTGTGAAGTGCTCCCTCTGCAGCATAATGTTCCTGCTCAGCCACACACCCTCAGTAAACAGAAGGCACCTCCAATGAATGTCAGCTCTGTTCTCAGACAGGGGCACTACAGCGAGGAAGCTCAACAGGAAGCCCAGAAAATAATGGGTACATAGTGCAATGAGGATATTTCTCATCACCATGTTCAGCAGATTGGGAGGGGTGTGCAAGGAGGCTGTGGAAATATGTACAGGTGCCCCAGCCCTGGGGGACATGCTGCTGATAATGCTTACAGTACAGTAGCTGCAATACAAATCTCTCATCCATGATCTTCTTGCCCTTCCCAGCACATCCCAGTGGCCGAGCCCCAGCCAGCTGCAGGGTAGCAGCAGTTGGGCTTGTGGTAACAGGGGTGAGATGCAGGGGGCAGTAGTGGGAAGTTGGGGGTTTTGGTTAGATTCAAGGGACTATGGTGACATTACGTAGGTTGTTATGAGATGTAGGAGCCTCTGGTGAGATGAAATTGTTCCCTCGCAAAGCCCGGGGCAGGTCAGTAGTTTGTTCAATAAACCACGCTGTCTGGTTAAGCTACTGCACACTGGAATTATCCTTGGGTCAATCACACATTCCCCTGGTGTGTACAGTACATTAACTCTGCCAATTCACCAACTGTACACACATTTCCAACAGTTGGGGGGGTTTTGCAGGTGAAGGCTCAGCATGCCACTAGGACCATCTGTGGCACATTCCATAGAATGAATTACAATATAATTGCTTGCATTACAAATTTTGCAGGCCTGTGCTTCAGTTTTCATAAATTTCCTCTAGTGTGTTAAGTATGTTACATTGTAAGGTTTTGAGAAATGCATAATTATTCAAATTAAATATTTTTAAGAACAGTAATTTCAACTTTTTTAAAAGCTGTTTTTATTTGAATTCATTAGTCATGTAGAGTAAGTTGCCTAGTCAGGCGAATGACTCCTTTGGTTGGAAGTTAGAAGTAACTAGGGGCCTGATTCAGACCCACTCGCGAGCGGCTGTCCGCTCGCAAGTGGGTCGATGTTATGCACTGAGCATGCGCACGGCGGAGGGAGCTCCGTCGTGCGCATGCGCCAGACGCGACGAGTGAAGGAAAGTCCTTTGCTCGTTGTGTCTGATCAAAGGGGGCGTGCTGTCGATGTTGATTGACAGCACGCCCCCTTTGGTGGGCGTGCCGGGGGCGTGCCTCCCTGACGGGGGCATTCCCACGGGAACGCCTCCCGTCAGAAGCCGGCCCACTGACATCACTAGTGATGTCAGTGGGAGTGATTTTGGCTCTGATAGAGCCAAAATCACTCCGGAGCTTGCGGTTGAAAACCTCAACCGCAGGCTCCGGCTCGCAGTTTCGATGGTCGCGATGGTCAAGACCATCGCGGCCATCAAAATGCACGCTCGTATAGGCTGTGGGTGGTGACCCACAGCTATGCGAGCGTCCAGGAGGATGCTCCATTTTCATGGAGGGCGGCCCTCATTCAGAGCGTGCGCTCTGCTCAGAGCGTACGGCTCTGAATGAGGGCCTAGGTTTCTTACTATACAGATGATACCTTGCTATCTTACTAGTATCATCAGAGGACATCAGTAGACCCATTGCGTGTTCCTTTCCAGCCACTGATTCTGCTTTTAGAAATTGACATTCATATTTAAGTAAAATGTAATATCCATAAAAATCTTAAATGGTGTTTTTTCCTCTAGAATTCCAGACATTTAGACGTTTCTTACACCTGATCTCTTTGACCTACCAATGATAATGACATTACATGTTAAGTCTAAGTATGCTAGTTAAATTGGCCTTTTGTTGCGTGTAGAATAAAAGCACTGCTATTATTAAGTGAGGGAAAGGGCACTTTAAGCAAAAGGAACATAATTAGTTTAAAACTTCATTTCCATTTGTCACATGAAATGTGCTAATGGTATCACTGCTACAAAAGATTGTATCTTTTCAAAGACGACAATGTGCTAGAAAATGTTTTAATATGTTCATTTGTAGACATTACTTGTAGTTTATGCAAATTTGAAGTTCTTCTATCCATGCAAATAATTGGATAAAGTGGTAAGGGGCTCATCTCGCCTAATTTTGTGGATAAAAATGGTAAAGATTTTGCCATGACTTAGCAGAACAGGCTGAAATATCCCAGGAAGCATGCATCAAAATGAAACATTTACACAGTGCAAACATATCTTACATTGACTTTTTAGGCAGCAAAAGTACAAGTCGCATAATGTGACTTTCTTTCATCTGACACTAATATCCTGAATAAAGAGGCTAACACGATCTCAGACATAAGCACTGCTTTTGTAAGAATTAGCATAATAAAATCTCTTTATTTCTAGCCTGATGCTCTTTGCTTTACGTAATGTTCTTATAGCTGTGCTGTTTCACAGTTTTCCTCTATTGCAGTTATGAAAGGAATGTTATTTTGATTCATTCTAATTTTGCTGTTGGGAGACGGCTAACTTATTATGTTCCTGATGCACAAAATTGGGTAAATGTGCAACTCAATACCACTGTCTGCATTTTCTGTATAATGTTATTATTAAATACAAATGATATACTTCATAAACTAGAGGTGCACATAAGGTTATGGAGAGGAGGAAAAATATGTGCATGGTGCAAAAGAGTGACATCGCATAAAATATGATTTACCCAACGGGGGCTGGCTGGCAACTTTCAGCATGTGGGGGCTAATGCAATCAAGTGGCCCCGGCTTTTCTTTCAGCACATGGCAATGGCAAAATGAATGTAGCAAAAAAACTGATTACCCCCTCCATTGTGTCTCATTGCCCTTGCATAACTTTCTAATTGTCCTCTCCATTACCCCCTGCATAGTTATCTGATTGCCCCTTCATGGCTGTCAGGGTAGGCAGGGAAGGCAGAGCCTCCCCTGTCATACTCTCTCCCCTACCATACTCCCTGTCATGCTCCAGAGTTTTGATATAAAAACTGTGTGTGCCTTCCTAGCCATTAACCTCACCGCATGTCACTGATGCATACAGTATCTCCCTGATAGCCCCTTCATACCTGACTCATCGAGTCCTCCCTGTATAAATAACATTGAATCTCTCGCAGCATACACTGACCCCTGTCCTGAAACATCATTGCGCTCCGCACATCTCCAGTCTCTCAGCAGCTCGTATAAAAAAAAATAGCCATCTGCATAGGCAAGCCCATGATGAATTTCCCCATGTGACTCTCCATCCAGTCCAATCCCTGTGCTGCAGCCATCCTGGCAGCCTATGGACTTTCACTGCTCCCTATTTTAAACCCCTTTAGAAGAACAGCACATTGCCAAAGCAACATCTGTCTACCTGAGATATTTCCTGGTCCCTAGGCTTCAGCTATTCTCGTACTGTTTCTGTTTACTATTGAGCATCTGTGTCTACCATTTACAGTTTGCCACCTGTCATCTGGATACTGCTGAGCAGTCTCCTGTTATCTACCAGGGATTCTATATCTGCAGTCCTCAATAGTCTGCTGCTATCTGAATTCCTGGCCTGCACATGATGTTTCCTTTTGCTGCGTTTGTTCAAGGAGGTCCCCCAGCTTTGAGTACACCTGAGCTCTTACTCCATCCCTCTGGCTTTTAACCATAGGTTGGTACTGGGGTTTGGTTTCTCCTGTTCTGTGTTTCTACCCTGGGCCTATTCCTGAGTGTCACAATCTGGTTCCAAGGCTGAGGTGGGCTGCAGTTTCCAGGTTCACCCAGCTGGTTGGAGCTGGTCTGATTACAGCACCCATTTCTCCAGTTCCTTCCACCTCTTTCATTTGAACAGTATCTTGGTGGATTTTCTCCCCTGCAGTGGTGCGGCCTGCCATAACGTGGGAGAAGTAGAAAGGAGCGTAAGGGGTGTATGTTTTGATAAACTGTTTTAAAGTCACAAATTCATCAAGCTAAAAAGTTGAAGCAACTTTCAATGGGAAAATAGCTCTGGTATTGTAGAATATATCAATATAAATATACATTTTTTTTTTAACCAAATATCGTACTCCTATACATATTATTCTCAAAGGTGAGCAGTTCGGATTCCGATGAATTTTACTTAACTGAATTTTGAGGAGTCAGGAACTCCAGCCAAAGTTGGAGTTGAAAATGAGGCAAAATGTAATTTCCCTGGTAATCTTGGATCTTGTGAATTTTGGATCACATAACTACCACTCCCTCCCTCTTAGTTGCCATTTCATCTAAGGAAGCATGTGGGCATATTGCTACTATGTGTCATTTTGTGCTTAAAAAATCAGTTACATAGAAAGTGAGAGAGAGATTGGTTAAAGACAGTCTATTTGTACTGGACAAGCTGCCATTGCACTCTTGACAGCCTGTGGAGAGGTGTAGGTGTGATAAGTGTAATCAAAGAAAATTGGAGTGATTTGGAGAGGCTGAAGGCAATCAATGTGTACTTGAGTAGCTGCCATTTTACACTTGAAAGTCTGTGCAGAGGTTGCTGATAGTGGTGGTACTCGGCAATTCACAGTACCACCACCTTCTGTTCCAGAAACAGGAAGAAATCAGTAAGGTAATTTCAGAAATCAATACAATAAACATCTGCACATTTATCCAGCTACTATAAATCGTGTATCAACTTTAGATGAATAACGGCACCTATTTTTTTAAATGCTGCCACATTTTTCATAGAAAAAAACCCACTGTGTATGTGTAATACTGTGAGAGCAAACAGTGTGATGCTTTGTTTTTTTCTCTTAGTTAGATTACTAGAATGGTACAAATGTATTAATTCATCTCAGTCAGTCCTTTTGAATTACAGGAGTGTTAGGATCTGTGTTTGTTATGGACCCGGGGTGGTAACAAGAGCAGACACCGGAACAGATTTAAAGTGAAAAGTAGGTTGTTTAATGTAAGTACTAGTAGACATGTACAATAATAATACTGATTAACATCTGTGATTGACGTAACAATAGTGATGCAATGAATGAATGTCCAGATCAGTGACAGAACTAAAAAGGCGCCCTCACCGGTAAGGACCACAAACCTCCACGCCGCGAAACCCTGGTCATGACAAGGAGGATAGAAGGCAATTTAGAGCCCCTTGTACATACTATTAGAGATGTTCGGTTCAGTTTTGGCACGGATCTTCCAGCCAAGTACAGATCTCTGAACGAGGCAAAGTGTCATCTTTCAAGGACATCTGCGCACAGATGTCAAAGAAAGATGATGTTTTGTCCATATAAGATGATGTTTTGCCTCATTATGGCTCATTCTGCCTGATTCTGAGATCCAAACTTGGTGGGCAGATCCGATCCAACACCAAACCGCTCATCTCTACTAACTATGGTGTACCTAAACTGCCAACCCTCCAGTGCATGCACTTTGATTGCTTTCAGCTACTTTAACCCATTCCAATTCCTATGGGATGAAATAATAAAGGATCTTGACATCAGTGATGATGATGATTGTGAGGATGGTAACATGGTCAACATTAAAGTACTGTATATAACCATTGTTAGAATAAAGCCCATATGCAACTTACTAAAATCACTGTATATTCTATGGTTCAACATACAATACCAATAACCAACATGTTTTTTTTTTCTGGGTGCCCAAACAAATGATGTGCTTCATCCACAGAAATGATATTACATGTTACTGAATTGCTAGGTTTGTTAAACTGTGTGGATTCTTTTTAACATGTAGCATACTGGTGGGTTGGAGGACCCAAAGACAATACCATATTGTTCTATTTTGCTTCATTGATTTTGTCAGGCTTGTGGTGTATCTTCTTTATGAAAATGAGCAGTCTACCACTGCTATGCCTCTGTATGCTAGACATGTTTCTTGGTCTAAAACATACTCATATTAAAAGGCATCAATTGTCTTTCTAAAAGCTTCTGATTTCTGGCTTTTCCAGGCCAATATTACTTTTTTTTAAATCAGTCTGTCCTGCTATGCTTCTACGTGTCAAGTATGTTGCTGTACAGTATCACAGTATTTGATCAAATTAGTATATAATAAAATAAGTATTCAATTAAATCAGGCAGCACTGGGGCAACTGAGCTCAAATCTTCTACATGTTCTGAGCCATCAGTACATGGATCTGCAGTATTATTTAGCCAGGGTTCCATCTACACTGGTATGTTAAGATCATTGTTTGAATGCATAGCATTATGGTTTTAGTAGTCAGATCAGAGTCAGGGCTCATGGACTGGGCTGTTGAGGTACACAGAAATAGAGGTGACCAGATTAGATGCCTACATGTGGATAGGACCCATATGGTATGTAGCTGACTGTCATCAGAGAGGTCACTGGAAGACTCCTAGGGCAAGGCTGAAGGTATGCAGACTGGAAACTAGCAACAGCAATATGCTGCAGAATGGATGAGACAAACTCACAGGCTGCAGTGAAGAAGCAGCTTGCAGAGGTCTAGAGTGTAGGTTCAGGCAGTGCATCGGTGACAGGAGGTGCACATTGGGGAGTGAGCTCACAGAGGAGTAATGTTCCACATTGTTTTGACAATGTGCTAGTTGCAGGTGCAGGCTTAAATAGGACATTCTTGTCAGGGATAGGAGGAGGCGGTCATGTGAGTGCAGCAAACAGGTTTGAGATTGGATACTAGTGCTCACCTGATCAGAGTCAACATGTCTGCGCCCATGACCCTCAGGAGTAGAATGACAGTTCTCTGGGATAGAGTGACCCACCTTAATAAAGCACTGCTGGATAGGGTAAGCATGTAAGGGTAAGTCCTGGTTTTGTGACACATAACATGGAGGGTTACCAGGGCCAGCGCTTCCATTAGGCAGCTTTAGGCAGCTGCCTAAGGGTGCCGAGCCCTGATGGGTGCCTCTCCTGGCAGCCACTTGAAGACCCTTTGTGAAGGCTGTCGGCATTGCCCATCTACACCCCACCTCCCCAGAGGAGGCAAAAAAACCCATGCAGCTAGACTTGAGAGCCGCAGGGGACAAGCCACAGCACCTTAGAGTTACGGGTAGCACAGCAGACAGTGTACTGTACACAGTGCAAGGTAATAATAGGGATGTGGACACTATGTGAGTGTAAACATGTATGACAGTATGTATATATTTGTGTGACTTTATATTATATATGCATGTGTATTTTATGTTACAGTGTGTGTGTATAAGTGTGTGACTTTGTATGTATGTGTGTGTGATTGTATGTATGTAGTGTGTTACTATATATTATGTATGTGTGTGACTGTATATGTATGTGTATATGTATGTGTTTGTATGGATGTGTATAAGTGTTGGACTGTATGTATGTGTATATGTGTGGACTGTAATATGTGTTTCACTGTATGTGTGTGTGACTGTATATATGATTGTGTATATGTGTGGCATGTACTGTATGTGTATATGTGTGGACTGTATGTATGTGTACAGTATATGTGTGTGACTATCTATGCATATACCCGTAACCAGCACCATTTTGGTGGGACAGCCCTGTTTATGGGTACGGTCCCACCTGTGGACTTGAGGAAATCTAGTGATGGAATGCTCCCACCTGCTGTGCATGTGAGTCTGATGACAGCATTGTGCACCCCATGAGCATGATGTGAATTAGGAGCGTAACATGTAACCATGTCCGCTATTCATGTGCAAGCCAAAGGTTTAAGCACTAGGACCTGATCCCCATTCCCAAAAATGTTGGTCTTTAGGGCCCCCCAGTCTTGAGTGCCTGGAGCCCCCCAAAGCCTTAATCCAGCTCTGGGTAGTGGATAGATCCCCTTCCCGTCTGCCTATGTGCCTCTCCTCCCATCTTGTGCTGACCCCTGAGCCACCGAGCACACAGATGCCTGATAGCCTCTCTCTTCACTAGGGGGATCTCCACACAGGCTATGGGAAACAGGATGTTCCTTGAGGAGGTAAGTAAGCTGGGGAAAATGTATGTGTGTATATATATATATATGTGTGTTCTATCTATATCGCTGCCTACTTAAATGCCTACATGCTGCTCCGCCGTTGTGCCGTACAAGTCACAAGTCACATCGGCCACACCATTGGACATTAGAGTGACCCTATGGTTACTCAGAATGTCTGACTGTATATGGCCACCAGTGCCAGTGGAACTGCATCTTTCGATGCAGTTCCACTGACACCAACTTTCGATGCATCTGCATCTTTCGATGCCCCTGACACCAACACGCCCACTGATGACAGTCAGCTCGCAGGAACGCCTATCGGAGTTGCATAGATCGCCATGCAATTCTAAACTGTGTCCTTTGATGGTAACCATTAGAACATATGCGCAGTGACCATTAGAACATATGCGCAGTGCATGCGCAGACACCCAGTGTTTTCAATGCGTCCACCTCTGAATCTGATTATCTATCTATCTATCTATCTATCTATCTATCTATCTATCTATCTATCTATCTATCTATCCACTGACTACACTAGAGCCTGCCTGGATGTACCCACAAATGTTGCGCATAATGTCTTTTATTTTTTTACATATTTTATTTAAAGGGGGTATTTCTCTTTTCGACAGTGGCGGCTTTAGAATATTAAGATACAACCTCCACATATTCACCAGTGTGTGTGTGTGTGTGGGTGGGGGGGGGGGAGGGAGTAGGCAGAAGTTTGCCTAGGTTGCCGAGAAACCTTGCACTGGCCCTGGGGGTTACAGGATGTTATGCTTATCTGTCACCATTGTTTATAAGCAGTTTTTCATTCTTGTCTGTAATGCACTATTAATAACTTTATTATGCTGAATTGCTTCTCCCTTCTTTTACACACATCGACACTTAAACAAGCTGCTAAGTTAAGCAACAAGGAGAATCTTTCCTGGATATCATTTAAATGTTCACAAGGAGAAGCAACACTGTAGCGATTTACTTTGTACTGGATTGTATTACATTTATGTGTTTCCATTATGTAGCAGTTGTTCCCTATGATAAAAATGTTAATATTCTAGAGAACATTTTTCTTTCTCTCTTTTATATTGGGGAAAGAGACACAGCTTGCAGCCTGATCTGCTGATTACAATAGTAAGCAATGTATTACATGCTCAGAGTCAAGCAGGTGACACCCCTGAGGCAATTGTCCACAATTTGATTTACTCTGGATGGTTTTAACAACTAGAGGACACAAACTTTATTACTATATTATTATTTATTACTTGGTTTCATAAAGTCTATGAGAAAAGAACATTAGTTTGCAGTTATCCAGAGTGTGGAAGCTACTGTAATATAAGGGGTATTTACTATAGTGCAGATTTTTAGAAATTGAGTTGTTGTCAATAGCAACCAATCAGATTATACTTACCATTTATCTAGCACCTTCTTGAAGATAATATCTAGAATCTGATTGGTTGCTATGGGCTTTAACCCCCTATTGTTCCTCAGCACACTGAATTATACTAGCAACAATATATGAACACTATATGGTAATAGAATTTCAGAGATATTAGTTGCATGCATTTGCAAATAAATGGGATGCTGCTAGGCCTCGTCAAGGCTTCTCTGTCACTAGCAGTCCCTACACTAAACGGTTCACGTCTGGGGCGCAGAGCACCCCAAAATAACGTCCAGCCCAGGACCCCCCCAGGGCATCACACGAAAAATGGAAAAAGAGTGACAGTGCAGTGTAAAGTATAGAAGTGTGCAAGTAATTACTAAGTGTTAAGGGGTTAAAATATATTACATGAATAATAAACAAACATAAAAAGGTGATGTGAAAAGTAACTATTTCATTTATTACATTTGGGATGAGCGTTTGGGCATAGGGCCCCCGTGGCTGCTCTGGCTGGGCCTCCTGAGGGCATCACCACTTAATACACATAGTTACTTTTCACATCACCTTTTTATGTTTGTTTATTATTCATGTAATTTTTCACATACACTTAACACTTAGTAATTACTTGCACACTTCTATACTTTACACTGCACTGTCATTCTTTTTCCATTTTTCGTGTGATGCCCCGGGGGGGTCCTGGGCTGGACGTTATTTTGGGGTGCTCTGTGGGTCGATGGCGCCCTAGTGCGCATGTGCACGATGGAGGTAGCTCCGTTGTGCGCATGCGCGAGACCCGCATAGTGACAGCGACCATCATTTTGGGCGCTCACATAAGCTGTGGGTGGTCACTCACAGCTATGCGAGCGGCAAGGAGGCCGCTCCATTTTTAGGTAGGAGGGCCCTAATTCAGAGCGAGCGCTCTGGTCAGAGCGTCCGGCTCTGAATCAGGCCCTCAGAGTAGAACCGGGTCCTGACTTGAGTCTTCTCACCAAGTTCGGAACTTGGATCTCAAAGACGGATCTTGCATGTTTTTTATGGCATATCAGTGCCTCCCTTGTGATTTCAGATGTCATTTCACACAGGAGAGTGTATGGAGAGAGTATGGGCTGTAGTTCTCGCTGCAATACTATATACTAGTCACCATTAGTGAGAGTTGTAGTGGGTGGGAAGCGTGTAAAAGACTGCAGGCATCTATGTAACCTATGTAAGTGGATGTAATCAGACACTAGCTATCACCTGCAATCCAGTGCAAACAGGCTCTTGTGCATCTTTGTTAGAAGTGACCTTGAAGTGAGCTGCACTTACAATTGTTCTTCATAGGTGTGCTATAGGGGGTAGGGGTTGGGGCAGTAACAGATATTAAACAGCAATGTATCTATTTTCAATAAATGTCTTCGCTACTATTACTGCCAGAGTTATCTATTTCCAAGTTTTAACTTCTGTGTAACATTGAGAATGACAAGCATCATCCATTGAACCATTTCATATCTGTGTGATGCCCACCTTAGGATATCTTCTAATAAAATGACCATCCTATCATCCTATCATCATTTGCTCTGGCGTATGTTTGGCAGGTGTCGCCCTTTGTACTAAACTGCTATGTGATTATACTGTATGCCCGAGTCAGAGTTGTACGTTTCTGCACAGCAGTTGCATCTTTGGAAATAGCTGCTGTGCAAAAATATGCTAATGCCTGCAGGAGGCGTTAAAGGAAAATGACGCCTCCTGCCAGCATCTCAGATTTGATGTCTGCATTGGATCAACATCGCAACCATCGTTCGTGATATTTGCAGCATCAGCCATCTGCCTAAGCCTACATTTTCTCAGAATGGCCACCCCTGCCCACTTATGGAAGCAGTAAATCTAAATTGGAAGGCATAGACACTGACCTCGACACACCCAGAAACAGGGACCGGCATTTTGAACATAATCGCAGAAGGAGACCTGCTCATACATAGTGCAGATCCTGTGCATGTGCTGATCTCCAACAATCAGTGCACTGAATTAGGCCTTGTACCTGATTCAGCCTAAGGCCAATATCGGTGAAAACCAAATCACATCAGAGTGGTTTTTTAAAAAAAAAAAACCAGATCGGTTTAGAACCATAACACATCTCTAATTATTCTACCTGTACAGTTTATTTTTACTAATAAAAATTATATTTATAAGTAATAGCTCAGTGGTGATAGAAACACTAAGGGGCCTATTCATCATCACTTAATTTATACAAAAGCAAATGAAAAATAATATTTTCACCTAATTTTGTATAAAGTGTCAGCTGCATTCATCATTCTGGTAATGCAGGAGATATCACTGATTTCTCCTGGTTACAATTGTGCCTCGATAATTTCCACAATCCCCATACTTTAGAATGGGGAAGTAGAAATTATGAAATTCATCATGTTCCGAAAATACTTTTTATTCGGAACTTGACTTGAGAAACTGTACGCCACCCTAAATTGTGTACAGCCCCCGATAATTTTCACAGGCTGCTGTTTACACAGCACCCTGTAAAGATTTACAAGGCAGCCCAGCTACTGCAGCCAGCAGAGGGATCTATTAAGATCCCCCCCTGCTGTATCTGCACTGCAGAGACCCAGAAGAGGGAGCGGGTCAGGGGAGAGGGACAGGGTTCTAGGTGCAGAATGGACACTCATGCGGGGAGGGGGGGAATGGACACCCGCGGAGGGGGGGGCTTGGGTCAGAACGGACACCCGCAGGAGAAGGGGGCTGGAATGGACACCTGCAGTGGGGGGAGGGGCGCTGGGACAGACAGACACTGCGGGGAGGAGGGAGAGGAGGACACCAACAGAAGCGGTGAGGGAGGGGCATCTGGAAAGACACTGGCGGCAGCAGGGGGTTGGACATCAGTGGCTGCGGGGGAAAGGGGGTTGTGGGACGGACACTGGTGGTGGGGGAGGGGGGGAAGAGATAGGCAGTAAGGAAATCCTTATGGATAAGTGTCACTTTTCCGAAAAACTGACTCCGCAAAAGGAGCAGCTTTTTGGAAGTGTTACTTTTGTCAGGAAGGCATGATGAATGCCTACAAAAGATTTTTTAAACTCGCGGTGAGTTTAAAACAGTGATAATTATGTAATGATGAATAGGCTCATAGGGGGCATAGTTATCCCAATTCACATTGTTATCTCCACACTCGCACTACAAAAATACAATTATGGAGTGAATTTATGAATGTGAAAGTGACGGGACAGAGGTTGCAAGAAAGCTTTGTTCTGGTGAAGTACCTGTTGTATAGAGCGGAGCTTTATACATTCATTCAGTGTTGCCTGCTGGAAATCTTTCTGTGCATACCCATTTTCACATTGCGCATGCGCAGCAGCTGAATATTATGGCAGCATAAATATAGGAGAATGGAGCAGAGTATTATGGTAACATGCACGGAGTCAGGGGCATAACTAGAACTTTGTGGGCCCCATAGCAAAATTTTAAGGGCCACCCCCAACTCAGGTCTCATCCAGAGTGTATACATAAATATAAATGGATATATGTGTATATACCTATGTATATACAAATATATAAATATAGTATATATATATATATATATATATATATATATGAAAGTGGAATTGGGAAAAAGCATGCGCCTAATAGTGTAGTATTTAAAAACAGTGATGTACGTGCTCAAAATGAAATGTGCGTACCAAATAATAAATCTTTAAAGCTTATCTGTGATGTCTTTACTGGGGTTCCATATGGTGGGGTGTGTATGGTCCTCCAACAAATCAGGAAAACCTTAATAGGAAAGGCTCAACCAGAGCCGGATAGAACACAAATATTGTGTAGTATTTTTGTTTAAATATAGCACATATAATTAAATATATATTGCGTACCAGAAGGATACTTGGACATCTGCATGTAATACTCTGATATTCCTCTAGGATCCCATGGACACCCTCATGGTCTGCGCAATGTTGGATAAGGTTTAGCCTCAAATAAGCAAAAAATGACCCTTATCACAGGTGGGCTTTTCCACAGAAAGGGGGGTTTTAATCACATTTACAGGGATACAGAGTAAACAGGGGTTAACACAACATAAGTAATAGGAAAAAATAAAAATGCTTATCTGCAATAAATTCAGCAGAGTGGAGAGATGCTGGAGCAAGGTCCCAACGCGTTTTGTCTATTCAGACTTCCTCAGGGGTGTTGGTGAGGTTATTGGGGTGCCCTTTATATACTGTACAGAGCAGGGTGTTGATTAGCGCTATTTTCGGCTTTTTGCCGTTCTGCGCATGCGCATACCCCCGCGGCCATCTTGTCTGACGTCATCAATGACGTCCGGTATTTCCCATAGAGCCGCGCGGTAAGGAGTGCGCATGCGCAGATAGCGGCGGCCAGTTAACAGGCTCTGCCGCGATCGCGCTGTTTATTGATATCAGCGAGATAGGATGTTTAAACCGGCATTGTATTGCAATGGGTAATAGATGCAGGAAGCCAAGCCACAGTGTTTAGATGGCAAATAAACAGCGGCGGCCATTTTTCTGGATTCCTGAATAGGAAGTAGACGGGCGGCCATTTTATTGGTGGATAATGCCCATGGTGTGACATAAAGTGGCCATTTTCTTCAGAATAAACGGGGCATATACATAAGTCTAATGATTAATCTTAGTACAATAAAAACAGTCGATAGATAGTTACAGCTTCTATGTAAGAGGGTTATATACAAAAAATATCTCATAACATAATATAATGATTAATACTGTAGAAATGTCTCATACATGGTGGCAGCCATCTTTTTGGTTGTAAACACATAATAAGAATAGGCGGCCATATTTTTTGTATTAGATTAACCACAAAATGGTTATTGTAATTTCCTAATACAGTTAGAGACAATGAGACATATACAGTAAACAAGATAAGTAAAAAGAGCAGCATAAGCAACAGTGCATGGAACCATAAAATAGAATTAATAGCATATAAGTCCTTAAAATTAGAAATTATTAAAAAAGGGTATTTATTACAATAAAATAATGATGGCGGAGGCAAGAGATATAGAGGGAGAGCAGGAAACAATACGAGGACTAAAATGACTATTAAAAAACTGAGATGCACTAAAAAATAGGCTAAAAGACAAACTAAAAGATATACAAATCTAAAAGAATGTTTAAAAGCCTATAAAAACGGAGCAATCTCGTAACTATCGTTAAGGCCATGTGGTATTAACGTGTTTAATTCGAAAATCCAGAACATTTCTCTTTGAGATAGCCTGTTGGCTAGATCCCCACCTCTTGAGCCTAGTTTGACAACTTCAATTCCTTTGAACAGTAGATTATCCGGGTTGGCATTATGACATACCTTAAAATGTCTAGATATAGAATGGCTTTCTACTTTGTTCTTGATATTCCGAACATGTTCCTGGAATCTGAACTTCAAGTTTCTTTTAGTTTTGCCAACATATTTGAGGCCACATGGGCATTCCAGTATATATATTACCGAGCAAATATTGCAATTAATAAACTGTTTCAAATTGTATACTTTAGAATTATTGAAGTTGGAAACCTGTCTTCTGTTGGGGTGCAGATATCTGCACATATTGCAGTGTCCACATTTGTATGCCCCTAGGCATTTATTTAAAACATTGCTCACAGGTTTAGTTTGTTGGAGCATACTCGGGGCCAGAAGGTCTTTGAGGTTTTTGGCTTTCTTGAAAACAATATTAGGTTTGTCTGGTAAAATTCCTGATAAAATTGGGTCCATTTTCAGAATTCCCCAGTGTTTCTTCAGGGTCTGTCGTATTCTACCTTCATCTTTATTGAATTGTGTGACGAAAGTAGGGGTGAGCGGGTTCGGATTTCTGAAATCCGAACCCCCCCGAGCCCCCCCGATCCGAGTCTGATCCGAGTCAGGCTCGACTTTTCCCGCCTGACTCGGATCTGAAATCGAGGCAAAACGTCATCATCCCGCCTTCTGAGTCTCGCGGGTTTAGGATCCTATATAAGGTACCCGCGTCGGCGCCATTTTCTCACTCGGCTGTGGACAGTGAAGAGGGAGGGTGGGAGTTAGGGCTGTGTAGTGTAGTGTAGTGTAGTGCTGCTGTTGTCCACTACTTCAAAGTCCATAGGGGCTGGCTGTGTTGTGCTGTGCTGCTGTTGTTAATAGGGGCTATGTCCACTACTTCAAAGTCCATAGGGGCTGGCTGGACTGTGTTGTGCAGTCAGTTCTCCATAGGGGCTGTGTCCACTCCAAAGTCCTGTGCAGTGTCCCAGTCCTAAAGGAGTGCTGTAGTGTTGTCCAGGGGGTGCTCTGTCCATCAGGGGTGCTCCCCCCAAGTGCTAAAAAAATAATATATTTTCTGTGTTTGTGAATTGTGTGTGCAGTAGCCGCACGTGCATCAACAAAGTAGTGCCAAGCGTGCGCCTGTGTCATAAGTAAAGGGCCGGCTGGCTTGACTGTTAAGGGTGCTGTAACCCCCGAAAGTACACTCCAGTCCAAACCAAAAAAAAAATTATTTTCTGTGTTTGTGAATTGTGTGCGCAGTAGCCGCACGTGCATCAACAAAGTAGTGCCAAGCGTGCGCCTGTGTCATAAGTAAAGGGCCGGCTGGCTTGACCGTTAAGGGTGCTGTAACCCCCGAAAGTACACTCCAGTCCAAACCAAAAAAAAAATTATTTTCTGTGTTTGTGAATTGTGTGCGCAGTAGCCACACGTGCATCAACAAAGTAGTGCCAAGCGTGCGCCTGTGTCATAAGTAAAGGGCCGGCTGGCTTGACCGTTAAAGGGTGCTGTAACCCCCAAAGTACACTCAAGTCCAAACCAAAAAAAATAATATTTTCTGTGTTTGTGAATTGTGTGCGCAGTAGCCGCACGTGCATCAACAAAGTAGTGCCAAGCGTGCGCCTGTGTCATAAGTAAAGGGCCGGCTGGCTTGACCGTTAAAGGGTGCTGTAACCCCCAAAGTACACTCCAGTCCAAACCAAAAAAAAAATTATTTTCTGTGTTTGTGAATTGTGTGCGCAGTAGCCGCACGTGCATCAACAAAGTAGTGCCAAGCGTGCGCCTGTGTCATAAGTAAAGGGCCGGCTGGCTTGACCGTTAAGGGTGCTGTAACCCCCAAAGTACACTCCAGTCCAAACCCCCAAAAAAATTATTTTCTGTGTTTGTGAATTGTGTGCGCAGTAGCCGCACGTGCATCAACAAAGTAGTGCCAAGCGTGCGCCTGTGTCATAAGTAAAGGGCCGGCTGGCTTGACCGTTAAAGGGTGCTGTAACCCCCGAAAGTACACTCCAGTCCAAACCAAAAAAAAATTATTTTCTGTGTTTGTGAATTGTGTGCGCAGTAGCCGCACGTGCATCAACAAAGTAGTGCCAAGCGTGCGCCTGTGTCATAAGTAAAGGGCCGGCTGGCTTGACCGTTAAGGGTGCTGTAACCCCCGAAAGTACACTCCAGTCCAAACCAAAAAAAAAAATATTTTCTGTGTTTGTGAATTGTGTGCGCAGTAGCCACACGTGCATCAACAAAGTAGTGCCAAGCGTGCGCCTGTGTCATAAGTAAAGGGCCGGCTGGCTTGACCGTTAAGGGTGCTGTAACCCCCGAAAGTACACTCCAGTCCAAACCAAAAAAAAAAATATTTTCTGTGTTTGTGAATTGTGTGCGCAGTAGCCGCACGTGCATCAACAAAGTAGTGCCAAGCGTGCGCCTGTGTCATAAGTAAAGGGCCGGCTGGCTTGACCGTTAAAGGGTGCTGTAACCCCCAAAGTACACTCCAGTCCAAACCAAAACAAAAATTATTTTCTGTGTTTGTGAATTGTGTGCGCAGTAGCCGCACGTGCATCAACAAAGTAGTGCCAAGCGTGCGCCTGTGTCATAAGTAAAGGGCCGGCTGGCTTGACCGTTAAGGGTGCTGTAACCCCCGAGAGTACACTCCAGTCCAAACCAAAAAAAAAAATATTTTCTGTGTTTGTGAATTGTGTGCGCAGTAGCCGCACGTGCATCAACAAAGTAGTGCCAAGCGTGCGCCTGTGTCATAAGTAAAGGGCCGGCTGGCTTGACCGTTAAGGGTGCTGTAACCCCCGAAAGTACACTCCAGTCCAAACCAAAAAAATAATTATTTTCTGTGTTTGTGAATTGTGTGCGCAGTAGCCGCACGTGCATCAACAAAGTAGTGCCAAGCGTGCGCCTGTGTCATAAGTAAAGGGCCGGCTGGCTTGACCGTTAAGGGTGCTGTAACCCCCGAAAGTACACTCCAGTCCAAACCAAAAAAAAAATTATTTTCTGTGTTTAGCCGCACGTATATATCAAATCGATATAACATAAATGGAGGACCAAACTTTCTCCGATAAAAATAAAATAGAGAAAGATCAAGAACCACTTCCTCCTAGTGCTGAAGCTGCTGCCACTAGTCATGACATAGACGATAACATGCCATCAACGTCGTCTGCCAAGGCCGATGCCCAATGTCATAGTAGAGGGCACATACAATCCCAAATGGCAAAGTTCAGGAAAATGACCTTGAAAAAGACATTTAAATCAGCTGAAGAGAAACGTAAACTTGCCAATATGCCATTTACGACACGGAGTGGCAAGGAACGGCTAAGGTCGATCCCTAGTATGTTCATGACTAGTGGTTCAGCTTCACATGACGATGGAAGCCCTCCTCCCACTAAAAAAATCAAAAGAGTTAAGCTGGCAAAAGCACAGCGAAGAACTGTGCTTTCTAAGAAGATATCACAAATCCCCAAGGAGAGTCCAAGTGTGGTGTTGGTTGCGATGCCTGACGTTCCCAGCACTGGACGGGAAGAGGTGGCTCTTTCCACCATTTGCACGCCCCCTGCAAGTGCTGAAAGGAGCACCCACAGTCCACTTGCTGATATGCAAATTGAAGATGTCACTGTTGAAGTACAACAGGATGAGGATACTGGTGTAGCTGGCGCTGAGGAGGAAGTTGGCGAGGAGGATTCTGATGGTGATGTGGTTTGTTTAAATCAGGCTCCGGGGGAGACAGTTGTTGTCCGTGGGATGAAAAAGCCCATCACGGTCATGCCTGGGCAGAAGACCAAACAATCCACCTCTTTGGTCTGGCAATATTTCTATCCAAATCCAGACAACAACTGTCTTGCCATATGTACCATATGTAAAGGTGAAATAAGTAGGGGTAGGGACGTCAACCACCTAGGAACATCCTCCCTTATACGGCACCTGCAGCGCGTTCATAAAAAGTTACTGTCAAGTTCAGAAACTTTGGCTAAGACCGTAAGCAGTCCAGGGACACCTAAATCCCGTTGTCCTGTTGTATCCAAGCGCCTGCAAACCACACCGTCAACTCCCTCCTCGTCAATTTCCTCCTTAGTCAGGATCGGAAGTAGTCCTGCAGGCCATGTCACTGGCATGACTGACTCTCCTATCCGGGATTCCTCTGGAGGATCCTGCATTGCTACGCCTACTGCTGCTGCTGCTGCTGTTGCTGCTGCTGGGAGTCGTTCATCATCCCAGAGAGGAAGTAGGAACACCACTACTTTTACTAAACAATTGACCCTCCAACAGTCCTTAGCGAGGAGGATGAAGTACGACAGCAGTCATCCTGAAGCAAAACGTATAACTGAGGCCTTGACTGCTATGTTGGTGTTAGACGTGCATCCGGTATCCGCCATTAGTGCAGTGGGATTTAGACAATTGATGGAGTTAGTGTGTCCCTGGTTCCAAATCCCGTCTAGATTCCACTTCACTAGGCAGGCGATACCGAGACTGTACAGAAACGTCAGAAAAAGTGTCCTCAGTGTCCTGAAAAATGCCGTTGTACACAATGTCCACTTAACCACGGACATGTGGACAAGTGGAACAGGGCAGACTAAGGACTATATGACTGTGACAGCCCACTGGGAAGATGCATCACCTTACGCAGCAACAGCAGCAGCGTCACCAGTAGCAGCATCTCAGAAACGCCAGCTCGTTACAAGGCAGGCTACGCTGTGTATCACCGGTTTCAGTAAGCACACCGCCGACAACCTCTTAGAGAAACTGAGGGAAATCATCGCCCAGTGGCTTACTCCACTTAGACTCTCCTGGGGATTTGTGATATCTGACAACGCCACCAATATTGTGCGGGCATTACATCTGGGCAAATTCCAGCACGTCCCATGTTTTGCTCACACAATAAACTTGGTGGCGCAAAATTTTCTGAAAAGCGACAGGGGCGTGCAGGAGACGCTTTGGGTGGCCCGAAAAATTTCTGGCCACTTTCGCCATTCAGCGACTGCGTGCCGAAGACTGGAGCGCCAGCAAACACTCTTGAACCTGCCCCGCCATCACCTGAAGCAAGAGGTTGTGACGTGGTGGAACTCAACCCTCTATATGCTTCAGAGGATGGAGGAGCAGCAAAAGGCCATACAAGCCTATACATCCACCTATGACATAGGCAAAGGAGGGGGTATGCACCTGACTCAAGCGCAGTGGAGAATGATTTCCGTGTTGTGCAAGGTTCTCCAGCCCTTCGAACTTGCCACACGTGAAGTCAGTTCAGACACAGCCAGCTTGAGTCAGGTCATTCCCCTCATCAGGCTTTTGCAGAAGCAGCTGGAGAAAGTGAAGGAGGAGCTAAGACGGAGCGATTCCGCTCGGCATGTGGGACTTGTGGATGAAGCCCTTCATTCGCTTTGCCAGGATTCCAGGGTGGTCAATCTGTTGAAATCAGACCACTACATTTTGGCCACCGTGCTTGATCCTAGGTTTAAAGCCTATGTGGTGTCTCTCTTTCCGGCCGACACAAGCCTGCAGAGGTGCAAAGACCTGCTGGTGAACACACTGTCAGCTGAAGCGGAACGTGACACGTCAACGGCTCCTTCTTCATTTTCTCCCGCAACTGGGGCTGCCAGGAAAAATCTTAGGTATCCTAAGCAACCCGCTGGCGGTGATGCAGGGCAGGCAGGACCAAGTTTGGACATCTGGTCCGGACTGAAGGACCTGGCAACAATTTCTGACATGTCTACTGTCACTGCATATGATACTGTCACCATTGACAGAATGGTGGAGGATTACATCGGTGACAGCATCCAAGTAGGCATGTCAGACAGTCCATACCTGTACTGGCAGGAAAAAGAGGCAATTTGGAGGCCCCTGTACAAGCTGGCTCTATTTTACCTGAGTTGCCCCCCCTCCAGTGTGTACTCCGAAAGAGTGTTTAGTGCAGCCGGGAACCTTGTCAGCGAAAGGCGTAGGAGGTTGCTTCCACAGAATGTGGAGAAGATGATGTTCATCAAAATGAATTATCAGCTCTTCCAGGGAGACCAGCCTCCAGAAGGTACAGAGGGACCTGTGGTGGTGGATTCAAGTGGGGACGAGTTAATACTTTGTGAGGATGATGATGTACACACTGAAGAGGGTGAGGAATCGGTGGATGAGGAGGATGAGGATGACATCTTGCCTCCGTAGAGCCAGTTTGTGCAGGGACACATTAATTGCCAGCTTGTTTTGTGGGGGCCCAAACGAACCAATCATTTCAGCCACAGTTGTGTGGCAGACCCTGGCGCTGAAATGATTGATTTGTTAAAGTGTGCATGTCCTGTTTATACAACATAAGGGTGGGTGGGAGGGCCCAAATACAATTCCATCTTGCACTTCTTTTTTTTCTTTGCATTATGTACAGTTTGGGGCCTAGTTTTTCTAACTGCCATCCTGTCTGCCACTGCAGTGTCACTCCTAGATGGGTCACGTGTTTGTGCCGCCCACTCGTGTCGCTTAGCATAGTCATCCAGCTACCTCGGTGCAACCTTTTGGACATGAAAACACTATTGTGAGGTGTGAGGTGTTCAGAATAGACTGGAAATGAGTGGAAATTAAGGTTATTGAGGTTAATAATAGCATAGGAGCAGAGAAACCAACAAATTCTGTGATTTTAGCTGTTTTTATGCTTTTTTTAAAAAAAATACAGATCCAAAACACAAAACCCAGAACCCAAAACACGGAAGGGTGGTTTTGGCAAAACCAATCCAGATCCAAAACACGAAGAAAGATCCAGATCCAAAACCAAAACACAAAACACGAAAAGTGGCCGGTGCACACCCCTAGATGAAAGGTACCATATCTTCCTTTTTTATGGCCTGGTTTTATATTCAAGAAGATCTTTTCTATCCAGGAGATCTGTTTTTGAAATAGCTTCTGAGACAAGGATCTCTGGATAACCTCTTTCTTTGAATCTATCTGCATAAAGCGCTATTTGTTCGGAACAAGTTTTTTTATTGCTACAATTTCTTTTTATACGGTGGAATTGGAAAAACGGGATATTATTTTTCCAACCTGTGGTATGACCACTTTTATAATGCAGGTAGCTATTGGTGTCAACAGGTTTAATATAAGTTTTAGTGGAAATAATCTCATTATTTCCCTCTAGAACAAGATCAAAAAATTCAATCTCTTTTTTATTTAAATTAGATGTGAATTTAAGATTTAGATCATTTGTATTAATAAAATCCATAAAATCATTAAAATCCCGCTCATCACCTTTCCAAATAATAATAATATCGTCAATGTAGCGTTTGTATAAATGTATCATATGTTTAAATGGGTTATTATTGTAGATATGCCCTGCTTCCCAGTTACCCATAAAAAGATTGGCGTAACTGGGTGCAAACATTTTTGCACCCAGTTACGCCAATCTTTTTTTGGGTAACTGGGAAGCAGGGCATATCTACAATAATAACCCATTTAAACATATGATACATTTATACAAACGCTACATTGACGATATTATTATTATTTGGAAAGGTGATGAGCGGGATTTTAATGATTTTATGGATTTTATTAATACAAATGATCTAAATCTTAAATTCACATCTAATTTAAATAAAAAAGAGATTGAATTTTTTGATCTTGTTCTAGAGGGAAATAATGAGAATATTTCCACTAAAACTTATATTAAACCTGTTGACACCAATAGCTACCTGCATTATAAAAGTGGTCATACCACAGGTTGAAAAAATAATATCCCGTTTTCCCAATTCCACCGTATAAAAAGAAATTGTAGCAATAAAAAAACTTGTTCCGAACAAATAGCGCTTTATGCAGATAGATTCAAAGAAAGAGGTTATCCAGAGATCCTTGTCTCAGAAGCTATTTCAAAAACAGATCTCCTGGATAGAAAAGATCTTCTTGAATATAAAACCAGGCCAAAAAAGGAAGATATGGTACCTTTCATCACACAATTCAATAAAGATGAAGGTAGAATACGACAGACCCTGAAGAAACACTGGGGAATTCTGAAAATGGACCCAATTTTATCAGGAATTTTACCAGACAAACCTAATATTGTTTTTAAGAAAGCCAAAAACCTCAAAGACCTTCTGGCCCCGAGTATGCTCCAACAAACTAAACCTGTGAGCAATGTTTTAAATAAATGCCTAGGGGCATACAAATGTGGACACTGCAATATGTGCAGATATCTGCACCCCAACAGAAGACAGGTTTCCAACTTCAATAATTCTAAAGTATACAATTTGAAACAGTTTATTAATTGCAATACTTGCTCGGTAATATATGTACTGGAATGCCCATGTGGCCTCAAATATGTTGGCAAAACTAAAAGAAACTTGAAGTTCAGAATCCAGGAACATGTTCGGAATATCAAGAACAAAGTAGAAAGTCATTCTATATCTAGACATTTTAAGGTATGTCATAATGCCAACCCGGATAATCTACTGTTCAAAGGAATTGAAGTTGTCAAACTAGGCTCAAGAGGTGGGGATCTAGCCAACAGGCTATCTCAAAGAGAAATGTTCTGGATTTTCGAATTAAACACATTAATACCACATGGCCTTAACGATAATTTCGAGATTGCTCCGTTTTTATAGGCTTTTAAACATTCTTTTAGATTTGTATATCTTTTAGTTTGTCTTTTAGCCTATTTTTTAGTGCATCTCAGTTTTTTAATAGTCATTTAAGTCCTCGTATTGTTTCCTGCTCTCCCTCTATATCTCTTGCCTCCGCCATCATTATTTTGTTGTAATAAATACCCTTTTTTAATAATTTCTAATTTTAAGGACTTATATGCTATTAATGCTATTTTATGGTTCCATGCACTGTTGCTTATGCTGCTCTTTTTACTTATCTTGTTTACTGTATATGTCTCATTGTCTCTAACTGTATTAGGAAATTACAATAACCATTTTGTGGTTAATCTAATACAAAAAATATGGCCGCCTATTCTTATTATGTGTTTACAACCAAAAAGATGGCTGCCACCATGTATGAGTCATTTCTACAGTATTAATCATTATATTATGTTATGAGATATTTTTTGTATATAACCCTCTTACATAGAAGCTGTAACTATCTATCGACTGTTTTTATTGTACTAAGATTAATCATTAGACTTATGTATATGCCCCGTTTATTCTGAAGAAAATGGCCACTTTATGTCACACCATGGGCATTATCCACCAATAAAATGGCCGCCCGTCTACTTCCTATTCAGGAATCCAGAAAAATGGCCGCCGCTGTTTATTTGCCATCTAAACACTGTGGCTTGGCTTCCTGCATCTATTATCCATTGCAATACAATGCCGGTTTAAACATCCTATCTCGCTGATATCAATAAACAGCGCGATCGCGGCAGAGCCTGTTAACTGGCCGCCGCGATCTGCGCATGCGCACTCCTTACCGCGCGGCTCTATGGGAAATACCGGATGTCATTGATGACGTCAGACAAGATGGCCGCGGGGGTATGCGCATGCGCAGAACGGCAAAAAGCCGAAAATAGCGCTAATCAACACCCTGCTCTGTACAGTATATAAAGGGCACCCCAATAACCTCACCAACACCCCTGAGGAAGTCTGAATAGACGAAATGCGTTGGGACCTTGCTCCAGCATCTCTCCACTCTGCTGAATTTATTGCAGATAAGCATTTTTATTTTTTCCTATTACTTATGTTGTGTTAACCCCTGTTTACTCTGTATCCCTGTAAATGTGATTAAAACCCCCCTTTCTGTGGAAAAGCCCACCTGTGATAAGGGTCATTTTTTGCTTATTTGAGGCTAAACCTTATCCAACATTGCGCAGACCATGAGGGTGTCCATGGGATCCTAGAGGAATATCAGAGTATTACAAGCAGATGTCCAAGTATCCTTCTGGTACGCAATATATATTTAATTATATGTGCTATATTTAAACAAAAATACTACACAATATTTGTGTTCTATCCGGCTCTGGTTGAGCCTTTCCTATTACGGTTTTCCTGATTTGTTGGAGGACCATACACACCCCACCATATGGAACCCCAGTAAAGACATCACAGATAAGCTTTAAAGATTTATTATTTGGTACGCACATTTTATTTTGAGCACGTACATCACTGTTTTTAAATACTACACTATTAGGCGCATGCTTTTTCCCAATTCCACTTTCAGATCCTATCTATCCTGATAACCGCTCAGGAACCTGGGAAGACTGCTGCCACCTCCACCAGAGGGACTAAAAGTGTCTTATGTGCCAACATCATATGGACTGTACTTTGTTTTGTAACACACCTATAGCACAAGCAGTGCAACACATTTATAAAGACTTTAACCAGTGCGCCGGTCTATACACTCTTTACAAACATATATATATATATATATCCAGTGATCGGGGCACTCCTAAGCGGTTGATGCAGAGGGAATAATAAAATAAAATCACCACATTGTATTGTAACTAGTATTGTGGTCAACTAGTTATTGTGGGGTAACTAGTAAGAGAGAGGTCAACCCACCTATGATTTGGAGTCTTGCAAAATCATATGCCGGAGCCACTTGCCAGCAGTAGTAGCTGTCTGTAATTGGCAGCATCCTCTCGCTGTTCTCTGGCTGCTGTGGCCATCACTGTCCCGTCCAAAGCTCCTCTTCATACTAGAGTAGGCGGGTGCAATGATGTCACATTTTGTGTGTTCCTGCTGATGGCGCTTAGCAGCCTGAAAGTCTGATCATCTGAGGCTGGCCACGCAGATTTACAGTACAAATAAAAACAGCAGCGATGGCGATCCTAATGGGTGGTCCGTTGCATACCTGGACAACCCTGTAGTTTCACCTATGGGTGGGGGGGGTTGCTTGCTGGGCTGGTGGACCCCCTAAGCCACCAGGCCCCATAGCATGGGCACACACTGGGGCTACCTGGAGAGACACACTGGGGCTGGCTGGGGAGACACACATTATATGATTGACATGTTATAATAGCACCTACCCACACAGCCCACACTTTGACAATTTTTTTAAATTGGTTTATGCACCAATTAATGCCCCACCTCTGCTGTAGCTCCACTTACATTATCCACAGCTCTTCCCACCTCTGCCCCTCCATGAGTTCCTGAACCTATTTTTCTACAAAAATAATATTTCTATATTGTGTGTGAGATTCTCTTCTTATGATAACATACATCTAGAGATGTTCTGATCTCCTCATTCCATGCTGGGTGCGAAATTTCAAACATTTCTCCAAGGGAATTTTGCCTTCAGTGTTCCGAGTGGATTTTCCCGTACCATTATTCTCCACCCAGAATTCCCCTATCCTTTTGAATTGCCTATTGGTTCCAATCAGCGGAATATGCAAAACAAAAACTATAACAATGGTAGGTAACCTGCTGCTGTATAAAGAAGGGGATTTAGAAAGAGAGACAGATGGAGACATTGTCTGAAAATAGTTAGGGGGAGATGTACTAAGCCTTGGAGAGAGATAAAATGCACACCAATCAACTCATAATTGCCATGTTACAGGCTTTGTTTGAAAAATGACAGGAGCAGATTGGCTGGTACTTCATCTTTCTCCACTGTATCTCTCTCCAAGGCTTAGTAAACATACCCCTAAGGGGTCAATTCATCATCACTTCATTTATACAAAAGCAGGTGAAAATTTTGTATAATTTTGTATAATTTAAGTGTAAGCCCCATTCATCAATCTTGTAATGCAGGATATATCCCAGATGTCTCCTGGTTACAGTTGTGCCATGATAATTTCCAGATGTTGAAACGATTAAATTCATCAACTTCTCCCCGAATCGGACACCCATGGTGGCCACGGGGGAGTGGTAGGGGACCAGATCGGATTCCCCGGGGTGAAGGGGTGGGTTTGAATAACAGCAGGGGAATAAAGTGTGGGTGGGGGGGCATAAGCAGTGAGGAAATCCTTATGGATATCTCATCTGTAGGGGGAAAAGTATCACTTTTCAGAAAAGCTGACTCCACAAAGACAGCAGCTTTTCAGAAGTGATACTTTTGTAAGGGAGGCATGATGAATATCTTCAAAAGATTTTTTTAACTTGCAGCGAGTTTAAAACATAATTATCACTTGTGATAATTATGTCATGATGAATAGGACCCTAAGAGAGAAAACGAGACAAAAATATATTCTTTTAACAAAAAAACACACTCTTTTGAAATAATAAACAGATTTAAAAACAAACAAACAAAAACACATGAAACTTAAAAAAATAGCAATAAAAAAAAATGAAAACTTACAAAGATTCAATTTACATTTTTGCACAATATACAATTTAAATAAAAAGAAAAACATAAAAATATATCATTTGATAAAACTATAAGGTTTTGACTTGCATAAATCCCTTGACCAGGAGGAGTGGTCGCTCATTAGGCAAAGAGTTTTAAAGTGCTCGTTTAATATTTCCTTGCGGGAAAACACTTTTAAGGTTTACACAAGATCGTATCAGGGTTCCTTCTAAAATGCACCAAATGTATCTCAGCTCTTCCACCTTATGTTGGTGACAATGTGGTCACGTTGGTACTTATTTCCATGTATGGTGGGATTGTCACTAAGGGGTATATTTACTAAAGTGCGGGTTTTTAGAAGTGGAGATGTTGCTCATATCAACCAATACGATTTTAGCTATCATCTTCTAGAAGGTGCTAGATAAATGATAAGTAGAATCTCATTGGTTGCTGTGGGCTACAACTCCACTTCTATAAACCCACACAGAAGCATAATAATTGGGTCAGTAGGTACAGTGACACCAAGAAGCCACCTAAGAAGGGTTTACCCTCTACTTTAGAAAATAGATACTATGGAGTATATGTACTAAAGTGTCAACCCTTCTTAGGCAGCTTTTTGGTGTCACTGCACCATCTAATCCCATTATCATTCTTCTGTCCTACATAGTTAAGACTCTTAACCGTCCCCATGACAAGCCGTCCCCACGTCTGCTAGGCGGCCTGTTCCCAAATAGCTGGAGACTGGAAAATGTCAGGCCCCCAAACTATGATGCTTTGCTTGCCTGAGAGCAGAAGAGTTTGTAATATACGGGGAAGGGGGATAAAATGGAAATAGGAGGATGTGCATGGGAACAAGCAGAGTCATAGAGATGTCAGAGGTGGAGATTCTAATAATTGACTAGCATACTAGGAAGTATCTGTGGCTTCACGGTCACCCAAGCATTTAAAACTCTTATAGCAACTGGAAACTGTAATATTATCTCATTTTTCAACATCCAACAGATAAAGCCTATAATATCCCAGACCTACTACACCAAAGGCCAACATCTTACACAGAGCATTTGCTTCCAAAAACAATAACTTCTGAAAAAGTCTATAAACAATAGATGTACTAGGTACATCTATTGAGCCCTGACCATATACTGTATATCCAATAATAGAAGCAGAAAAAATTGCTTACAACAGTGAGTTAAATTCCATATATGTAACTGTGAATGTGAGAGGTGTAGCACAACTAATCTATTCCACAACATGGATGCAGCTAAATTGCCAGCACTTGCTCCATATCTGATAATCCTGACAACAACTACCTCAGCTTCTGTAAGCTCCCATCAACACCTCAAGGACTCACTCCTAGTTTTGTGTACAATGACTTCAATGCCAAAAAACACTGTTAAAACATTAAACCATCCTGAAAGTTTGAAAGATGGTTACATTTCCAATCTCCACACAAGATTGCGTTACTCTCCTTTACCTGGTTCCTTTTTTTTTTCTATAGATGAAACTCTATCAAAATATTTTTACATTGAAAAAGCCATTTTATATCTTTATAACTGCTCACAAATATGGAGATCTCATCAGTATAACAAAATACTTAAACCGGCTTAAACATTTGTGTGTGTGCTAATAAAAAACCTACTAGATTGTTTCCTTATTGATGTAAAAAAGGTTAATTACAAGAGAGTAAAACACCCCTGACAGATGACATCCTTGTCTAATTCTATTTTAACAGGGAAAGCTGAGTCAATTCAACAATCTTTTTAAGAATACAAAATATTTTTACATGTTCATTTAACAGCAGAAATAAAATGAAGCCCAAATACAAAAGCATTAATAGCTCCAAACAAGTAATAATCGTTATTAAAAAATACATCTATTTCGTATAAAAATACAGCAGGTTTGATCAGTGTGCCTTAGGGAACTCATTAATGTGCAAGAAAACCGATGGTGATATCTGGTGATTTGCAAAGTGCCAAGAAAATGCTGTTTAGTGAATTTCTTTCTTTTATTTGAAGTTAGCTCATTGTTTACAGTAGAACAGTTTTTCTCAATTCCAGTCCCCAGGGAACCCCTAACAGTGCATGTATCTCCTTACTGACTGACACATCTTATAAGATCCCTAGATGGTACTAAATATTTCACTTGTGATTCTATGAGGAGGACTGGAAAACATGCACTGTTAGGGTTCCCTGGGAACTGGAATTGGGACACCCAGTTCTAGATCCTTCTCTTCATGGCCCACTAAAGCTGGTTAAATACAGGGCCGTCATCAGGGGGTTACTGCCGGAAGTAGAGTCCCGTGCCCTGACAGAATGGGGGCCCGAGTGGCAGCGGAGTGGATAAGCGCCGGAAGTTTTTTCAATTTGGAGCTGGCCACAAGCTGATCAGAGCTTGCGGACCAGCAGCCAATCAGGAGCGGCCGCGCTTGCAGATCCTGATTGGCTGCTGGTGTGCAAGCTTCAATTGGCTTGCGGCGGGAGCTAAATTCAAAATGCCATTGCCTGCCCCATGGGTCCCTCTCTGCGTAAATGTGAGCGGCATGCCTGGTGCAAGAGCCGCAGTCCAGCAACCGCCCGCCAGTGGGGAGAGGCGGGGCAAGGAAGACAGCAGCCACGGAGAGAGTGAGCAGCAGCTGCAGGCAGAGAAGTTATATACAGCCGCCGCGTGATGGTGCAGAGGAAGGACGGGCAGGAGCGGGATAGGCTGCGGGGGATCCCACTTCCTATCCAGATAGAGAAAAATCAGGTTCCGACTGAGACTCCAGCTCTCACACTCTCACTCTACTCTTACACCCTCACACTGCTCTCACTCCCTCACCCTGCTCTTACACCCTCAACCTGCTCTCTCACCGTCACCCTGCTCTCACACCCTTCTCTCACACCCAGTTCTCACAACCACACCCTCACCCTGTTCTCACACCCTCACCCTGCTCTCACACCGTCACCCTGCTCTCACACCGTCACCCTGCCCTCACACCCTCACCCTGCTCTCACAGCCTCACCCTGCTCTCACACCCTCAACCTGCTCTCACACCCTCAACCTGCTCTAACACCCTCACCCTGCTCTCACATCCTAATGCTACTCGCACACTCTCACGCTGCTCTCACACTTGCACTCACACTCACACCCTCACCCTGCTCTCACACCATCACCCTGCTCTCACACCCACACAATCACCCTGCTCTCACACCCACACCCTGCTCTCACACCCACACCCTCACCCTGCTCTCACACCCTCACCCTGATCTCACACCCTCACCCTGCTCACACTTTCACCCAGCTCTCACACCCTCACGCTACTCTCACACTGCTCTCACACCGTCAGATTACTCTCACACTCTCACGCACACTCACACCATCACACTACTCTAAGGAGAGGGGCCCTGCCTATTTTGTCAGTCCCGGGCCCCATCATTTCTGATGGCAGCCCTGGGTACACACCATATGTTGGTGCGACCCAGCGCTGCTGCAATGTGATGTAACAATACATTGCTCACTGTACACACTGCCGTCATACACTGATTCGATGTATGATGGCATGTTGTGTCATTGCATGCTGCATGTAGCCACACCGTGCCACTCATTGCATCCTCCCGTCTCCAGTGCAGAACTTAAGATGGGACGATGCAATGAACAAGGTATCGGGCATGCACGTACAATATACAGTATAGTTCAGATTTGCATCGGAGCAATACATCGTACGATACATCGCATAGTGTGTACCCAGCTTAAGGTGGTTTTGCACTGTTCTGATCTGTATTGGACCCCCATTTAGAAGAACAAATGTGATTATTTTTTATAGAAATGTATTCTTATATCTACACATTCATGAATTATTTTTTATATTTGAATCTTTTAAGCATTCTTTTTCTCCAGTCTAAAAAAATACTGATGAAATATCGATCTCATCTGTTACGTGGAAGTTTTATACTATTTTCCATTCATTAGTACAAAAACAAATCCTCCCCCAATAAACGTGACTTGACTCCTTAGAGTCCCAGATATAATGAAAATATAACAGGCAGAACTCTATACTTAATATGTAACTTTCCACGGTCCAGACCCTAGGTGACTGCATGAATGCACCATTTTAAGTACAGTAAAGTAGTTCCAGCCATACAAATTTTATAATTTGGGGTACTCCAAGGAGGTGTTAAATTTTTTTGACCCCTCAATGGATTAAGGTGGGGTATACATTAGGCAATATATTGGACAATTTGTAGTTTTGATGCAAATTGGATCAACATATCATCCACATTGCTCAGTGGGCATGATTCAGACCCACTCGCGAGCGGGTCGATGTTTGGCCACTGCGCATGCGCACGCCAGAGCTGGCTCCGACGTGTGAATGCGCGCGACCCGGCTAGCGACGGGCGATCCGTTGCTACGGTTCTCGCAGCTGTCAGATTTTGATTGACAGCTTGCCCCATTTTGGAGGCGGGCAGGGGTGATGGCTGGCCAAATGGAGGCATTCCCGAAGGAACACCTGCCATTTGGGGGAGGCCCCACTGACATCACAAGTGATGTCAGTGGGTGAGCTTCCAGCTCTAATACAGCCGAAAGCTCACTGGGGCTTGCGGGAACGAGACCCTACCACAAGGGTCTCGTCGCAAGCCCCAATGGTCATGATGGTCAAGACCATCGCGACCATCACCTGGCCGCTCGCAATAGCTGTGGGTGGTCCCCTATAGCTAAACGAGCGGCCAGGAGGCTGCACAAAAAAAAATGGACTGATTCAGAGTGTCCGGCTTTGAATCAGGCCCAGTGTGCACTCTCAGGGCCTGATTCAGAGCTGAACGCTCTGACCAGAGCGCTCGCTCTGAATCAGGGCCCTCCTACCTGTTTTTGGAGTGTCCTCATGGACGCTCGCATAGCTGTGGGTTACCACCCACAGCTATAGCGAGCGTCCATGATGATGATCAAAGACCATCGCGACCATCGGGCTTGCAATGAGACCCTGCGGTAGGGTCTCGCTGCCGCAAGCCCAGGAGTGATTTTGGCTCTATCAGAGACAAAAGTCACTCCCACTGACATCATTACTGATGTCAGTGGGGCCGGACTCAGACGGAAGGCGTTCCCATGGGAGCGCCTCCGTCTGGCAGCCATGCCCCCGACACGCCCACCAAAGGGGGCGTGCTGTCACTCACCATCGACAGCACGCCCCTTTTGGTGCGAGACCCGTATTTCTCGTCGCTTGCCGGGTCTCGCGCATGCGCATGACGGAGCTCCCTCCGTCGTGTGCATGCGCATTCCCCAAACATCAACCCACTTGCGAGCGAACTTCCCTAGCGAGCGGGTCTGAATGACCCCCTCAATCCCTTTCTGTTTAAATGTTCTCTACTGGAGTCTCATTTTCTGCTGTTACTGTTTCTGTTAGAAATTTACTGTCACTTTCCTCATAACAAAGGGATTCTCTGGGCCCTGAATCAGGCCATCAGTGTTTGATTACATATACTGTAGCAGTTTTTATCATAGCAAGAAAATCCTTTTTCTGCCAAATTATCACTTGGGCACCTAAGTGGTAATACAGGCTTGCATGGCCAGTGCAAGGAGCAAAAAAGAGAACAAAAATATTATTTTACTATACTTTTAGACAAAAAAACACTTTGGGAGAAATGAAATTTTTGGAGGTTTGGCCGCTTACCACATATGCAGCAAGCTCCGGAAGTGATACATTCCAGAGCTTGGATGCGGTGGGCAACTCCAGCCTATGAGATTCTATTCGCATTTCCCCATGAGAGGTATCCAATCCAGAAACAAAACAATAAATCTCCATTAATAACAGACAGGGCAGGGCTTGTGGGGGCCCCGGGGCAACTAAGTTGTGGGGACCCCATCAATAAAATTGTCTCACGCAGCGACTACTATTCCCCTTAAGCCAGGTACACACTAGATGATATGACATCCAATTAAGCTATGGTGAAAAACGTACGTCGGTATGTGACAGTATTACAAAGTTAAAAAACAGAAGGGAAATGCCCCTGAACCATTCCTATTTAGAACTGTGGAACTCATTCACAGTTTGCTATGCTGCACTCTCTCGCAGCCGAACATTTGTTGCAAACTGTGCATGCGTATAATTTGCAGTGCGCATGTGCAAACCAGTCACTGCGTTCGGAAATTGTGTACTCGTAGCACAAAGACTGAGCACTACTTTGAGTGACAGATAGTGCCGTTTGTGGGTGGTAACAGGGGAAGGTCCAGGAAAACGGGGGAGTGGATGAACGAACGCAGGCGTGTCTGACCGTCAAAACCGCGTTCTTTGGGCGTGCATAATTAGCATGGAAGCATCTTTGTACACGTCACCTGGTTATATTTCAGCCTGCAGTGATCGCAGTGCTTGCGGCGAGGTAGGGTCTACATCAAGGGCTGCAAGCAGCTCTGATGGCTCTCAATGTTACTGATTAATCACACACTTCCTGGAGATGACAATCACTCTGCCATCACTCTTTAAGGCATAGAGGGCATCCTTAAGCCTGTCCGTGCGATCGCGGAATTTGCATATCCACCCCCTGACGGCTGTGAGAGAGCGCAGTATAACGAATGGGTCTGAATGAGCTCCTGTGATCAAAAAAAGATTGCTGATTGTTACTCTCAGATCCTCACCTATTTAATGGGCTGATTTTATGTCAGCGGTTTAATTAATACATCATACAGCCTTTTGCTCTGTTGTATATATAAAGTGCTATTTAACTAGGGTCCACAGCACTGAGTGAATGTGTAGCTTATTACTTGTCCAGCGATTAACAGAAACCAGAGAGATTAAACTGATTTTAAGTTCTGCTTATTACTGAGGATAATAGTTAAACTTACATTGTCACTACTCTATTCCTTCGGGTATAAAAATACCCAGCAATTATTATTCTGTTTATTTAGTGATTAGTATCAGTCTGTAACTACATCTCTGACTATTTAGCCATAGAAGAAACTAAAGTGATCCTTGCAGGGTGTGTCCACTATACATCACACAAGTTTAGTGCTGGCTATACATCTGACACTACTGGGTATCCAACTATACTACACTGCTACTAATTATTTTGATGTGATTATACTTTCTGAGGGATAAGAGAGAATAAGTTATTAGCAATCGCAATTATCAATAAATGAGGACAGATCTTGATCACAGTTTACTATATCTGAATTATTATTAATTTGAGATATAGGAATATTATTTATTCTCGAGGCTAGTTGCAATAATAGCAAGTCACTGGTGACAGAAGGATACAGAGGTCCTGATTCAGAGCCGGAAGCTCTGACAGAGCGCTCGCTCTGAATCAGGGTGTCTTTTTTTTTTTTTTTTTTAATGGAGCGGCTGCCACCCACAGCTAATGCGAGCGGCCAGGATGATGGTCACGACCCTTGAGGTAGGGTCTCGTGGCCGCAAGCCCCAGAGAGCTTTCAGCTCAAACAGTGATGTCAGTGGGGCCGCCCCCAGATGGTAGGCGTTCTCATGAGAACATCTCCATCTGGGCAGCCACCCCCCCAGCCCGCCCACCAAAGGGGGCGTGCTGTCACTCAACATCGACAGCACGCCCCCTTTGGTGCGAGACCTGGAGTGACGGATTGCTCGTCGCTATCCGGGTCTCGCGCATGCGCACGATGGAGCTGGCTCCGTCGTGCGCATGCGATCTGGGCCACCATCGACCCGGTTGCGAGCTCACAGCGCTTGCGACCGGGTCTGAATCAGGCCCAGAGTCTTTTGAGACCAATTTATTTGTAATAGGAATATTTATCCCAGTGAATATGATTCATTATCAGTGTATTGTTGTAATAATCCTGCCATGCATTTTAAGAATATTTTCTCACCCTAGTTGCTTGAAGATTATACAATATATATTGGTGTTATGATTTTATAAATTATATTCATTTTTAAACAAGATAATAAAAGTTATATTTTAATTTGTTGTTGGCGGCAGCGGGACCCTGCGGAGGTTGCAGGCTTTTGTGGTGGCGGGTCCTGGCGGAGATAGCGGGCATCAGCGTCAGCGAGACCCAGCTAAGGTGTGGATGCTAGCGGCAGTGGGGACCCGGCGGCAGTGCAGGCATTGGTGGCAGTGGGACCCGGCAAAGGTAACTGCCATGGCGACAGGCCTGGATCCAAGAGGCCAGCCATGTAAAAGACTTTGAAGGCTGTCGCCGCCCCAGGTGAAGGTAGGTGCAGCAAATAAATTATTAAAACATTCGGTGTTCTGTTTTTATTTTAATATATCTTTTACAGAGGTACTATAGGTACCAGTGGGCCCTAAATGTCACACTTGCTGGTACTTGTGGTTCCCCAAGTAGTTATGGGTAATGCTTTGGCTGGGGGACCCTGCGAAAGGGTTTCGCTGGCTGTGGCATTACTCCCCCCCGCTTTTTGTCTCCTGTATTTAAAAAACCAGGATCGGCTCGTCATTTGTCCCATGTATTTTCACAACCAGGACTGGCTGTAAAAAGCCCAGGGCTGGTTCTGCTTTAGGGGCGAAAGACATGCCATTTTATAAAAAAAAAATGTTCACTTGTTTTTATTTTTTTAACACAGATGCATGGACTGATCTCACACATCAGTCTATGCATCTGTGTCTTATTGATATTTTTTTTCAGGTGCATGCCGCACGGATCACACTGATCTGAATCATTTTTTTTACACAGATGCCTGCATCACAGATCTCACTGATCCATGCATGCAGTCAGCTATCTTTAGATCTTGCATAGTTCTTATGTCAAAATGTGCTGTTTAAACACTGTATCATGTCTTGGAGTGCCGGGGAGAGTTCAAGGGAAATCGTTCACGATATTGCATCGTGAACACATAGGGCCTGATTCAGAGCCGCTTGTAAGCGGCCGCTCGTTCGCTCCGAGTGATGTTCGCACATCTGCGCATGCGTATGGGTCATAATGCGCATGGGCCAACCAGTCAGTGCGGTCGGAAATTGTGTGTTCGCAAAATTGCGAATGCCTGCTAATTTGAGTGACAGGATGAGGCGTTTGTGGGTGGTAACAGGGGAAGGTGCTTGAAAACGGGGAGTGGAGATCTGAACGCAGGCGTGCCAAACTGTCAAAACGGGTGTTTTAAGGGTGTGCATAATTAACAAAGCAGCGTCATCGACCACGTCACTTGGTTGTCTCTTAGCCTGAACTGTTCGCATGATTGCGGTAGGAAAATCCTACCACAAGCACTGCGAGCAGTTCAGACGCCTTTTGATGTACTCGATTAATCTAGTAAATAGCGGAGATGACATATGATGCGAGTGGCCAGGGGGTGTCTTTACAAAATAGCGAGCGCATGTTTCGTTCGCTCGCTCACAGAGGCGCCAACAGACCGCAAAGAGCGAGCGCTCAATTTAAATAACCGGCCCCTTTTTCTGAACGAGCGAGCGCAAATAGCTTCCGGCTCTGAATCAGGCCCATAGTTCCATGCATAGGTGCCTTAAGAAGCAGTTCAGGGCTGGGACCATCTGTACCAGTGAGCCCCTCTGTTCCCCGCTGCTGCCCGTGTGCACTGCCCCATTGCTGCCACTGCTCCGCACCCCCATTGCTGCCCCTGTGCACTGCCCCGCTGCTGTCACTGTCCCGCATGCCTGCAGCCTGCCCCTGCAGCCGTTTTTCCCTCTGCACCCACAAAACACCTCCTGTGTGTTGTCCCATCCTCCACCCACGCTAGTGTGCCATTTTGTTGCCCTTCTCCCCTGCAGATGGCCCGGTTTGCTGCTGCTGGCTCTGATGGTTAATAAATTTTAAAAAACAATGAAATTCCATAGACAAAAAACCGTATAGTTTCACATGTCCCATTAAGGCTTCTTAGACATGATCTGTAATTTCACAAAACATACTAATTCTTTGCCACTCAAACTCAAAAAAGCAATGGAATGCCAATCGTGTTCCTTGCACAATACAGATATAGTATGCCATCACACCCTGTGTGATGGCATACTATATCTGTTAACCACTGCAGATTCAGCCCTCTCACAGAGTGAGATTGCTGTCACTCACAAAATGGTGGAGCTGATAATTCGCAGAATTGTGTGCTCATTGGAATACACACATGCAGTCTATGCAACTGAGATCTGAGCAGAAGATAAAGCTTTGCAGATGGAATACGAGTGGTGTGGCTGGGGGGAAGGAGACAGAGTGATGTGGATGGAGGAGTCATAAAGGCTTGGAGAGGGGGGAAGATTAAGCAGCACAGAGAGGGAGGGGGAAGAAATACAGAGAATGAGTAAGGGGAGGGAGGGAAAGAGAGAGGGAGGAAGAGAGACAGAGGGTTGGAGAGGGAGACAGAGAGGAAGAGAGAGGGAGGAAGGGATAGAAGGGGAGAGCAAGAGAAGGGGAAGGAGAGAGAGAAGGAAGGAGGGGGAGAGAGAGAAGTGACTGAGAGAGTGCTCGCACATATCTTGTGCAGCCGCAGAAGCCATCAGCTTTCTGATGGGGGCGTGCACTTTATGGCATTAGGCCCTGCCACCTACACATGCACCCACAAATCGCGGCATTATGTCAACAAGGAGGCAGGGTTTCTATAGGCAGCCACTAGTGGTCCATCAGTCAGTGTCCTGAGAGTGTGCTGTTTGTGACTGTGTGATTCTGCCCAGAGCTGGCCAGGGTGAGTGGCCAGCTTCCGGTCAATATCTGTGGCCGTGTGGGGGCCCCATCCACTCCTCCTATAATCCGGCCCTGATAACAGATAATTATGATGTGACATTATTAGCTAACTGCAGTATAATGTGCTATTGCTTACTAGCCTACTCTTGAAAAAGCATTTTAGGGAGATTGTGAAAGCAACATTGATTAGCGCGGTGGAACAGTGGACATGTGCTGCTACATCTGAGTGGTGTGCCATAAAACAGACTTACATCCAAATGTAAATAAGCCCCAAAGCAGTTAGTAAGCTCTATTTGTTGATAAAAACACACTAAAACTTTTCAGGGCTTGCTCATGTATTGTGTTTTACAAAGGGTTCTATATAAGTGGCTATGAGAAACCTTACATGTTGCTTTTCTTATCTACATTTTGTATGAAAATGCATGTAGCTATAGGGATCATAGAACCTTATAACCAAATGCAGGGAAATTATACTATTGATCATATTTGAATGTATATATCTCTGTCTTCTTTTTCATATAACAGCTTCATAATGGGGTAAGGTGCAATCAGGGAGATTGCTAGACTATTCAGGGACGCAGGGATATTGCTACTTTTTTTTAATCTCTTTTTATTATGATAATGTATACATCACAAATATTAACATACACAAAAAATTATTTGAATAATCAACAATTCAAATATATCAAATAATAAATCCAAAAAATAAAACTTCACAAAAATCCACATCAATCAAAATTTTGACTTTTTACAGAAATGCATAAAACAAAAAAAACTATACAGAAAAAGAATAAAAGGAGAAAAGAGGGGGGTATTGAAGAAAGGCAAACTATGGTACAGTATATCACTCACGAAAAACCAAAATCACTCCATTCCGGGTATCTGTCTATGAAATGCAGAATACCAAGGGCCCCAGGTAGCATGAAACTTATTCACTGAATCGTGAAGGAGTGCAGTGATATATTCCATAGGAGCCAAGTACCATATTTTATTTAACAATGAGGCTATTGCTGGGGCCTCAGTTTGTTTCCAGTTTGTGGTGATCAACAGTTTGGTAGCATTATAGATATGACCACAAAGTTTGTTCTGAAGTTTAGAGAGAGAGCCAGTGGGTTTGCATAAAAGCATATGTAGGTGGTCTCTAGGGGCAGAAACACTGAGCACCTTGAACACCAAAGATGTGACTTCATCCCAATATTTGGATATCACAGGGCAGTCCCACCATACATGTAAATAGGAACCTATTTGGCCACATTGTCTCCAACATAAGTCCGAAGACCCTGTGAAAATCTGATGTAGTTTTGGAGGAACCATGTACCAGCGAGAATAAAATTTGAAGGAATTTTCCTTAATATTAGTGTTAATTGAGGACTTAGCCACCCATTGCCTGATATCTGCCCAGTTGTCGTCCTCCAAGCTAATCCCTAGGTCTCGTTCCCAGGTCTGTTCAAATGGTTCCATAAATTCAAGAGATGAGGGGGCAAACATCGAATACAAAATAGATATCAATCCCTTGCAGCCAGGTTTTAAATGCAAAATTTCTAAATTTGTAAGTATGCAAACTGAAAATTAGAAGATAAACCATATTTTTCACTCAGGTCTGCAAAATTTTGGGGGGCAAAATATGCATAAATCTAGTTAACCCGGCCGATATCCAAGGATGCCTTTAAGAGTACATGCACCCCAATGGAAAGTGAGGATGGTCCCATAGTGGGGTAAGGAGGGATGGATATGGTGGCAATTGTAGGTGTTTAGTTTATCCCAAACTTGTAGGACAGCTCTTACTCAAGGAATTTCTCGAACCGAGGCTGGTCTCAAATTAGGGGGTAACCAAGGAAGGGAACTAGCCAAATGGGTGCCCACCAGTTTATTTTCAAGTATTACCCATTTCCTACTCCCCCTTCCATATGCCATGATGTAATGTGGCTCAGTTGTGCTGCGGAAAAGTATCTGTCAAAGATGGGAAGGCCCAAACCACCATTAATCGTCAATTTGGACAAACAGGTTCTACTAAGTCTCGGTTTTTTACCTGACCACGTGAAAGAGCCACATACTGATTGAATCTCATGAAGATAAGAGGTCGGTTCCAATTTTGGGAGTGTTTGAAATAGGTATAATAACCTAGGAAGGATGGACATCTTAACTGCATTAACATGACCTGTCCATGAGATGCAAAATGGAGCCCATCTGGACAGATCCTGTTTAATTACTTGCAGTAGAGGGATATAGTTAGCCTGAAATAAATGTTCATATTTCTTAGTAATAGTAATCCCTAAACATCTGAAGGATTTAGGTCGACAGATGTAATCAAAATTAGTCTCTTAAAGCTTCTGTGATGGAGGAGGGAGGTTGAATGTGAAGGCCTCTGATTTGGTGCTATTTACACTATGCCCGGAGCATTTACCATAAGTGTTTAATTCGGCCTGCAAATTAGGGAGTGAAGTCATAAGTGATGTCATAGTAAGCAGTAAATCGTCTGCAAACAAAGATATTTTGTATTGTGAGCTTCACACAGACACCCCCTTAATATCAGGATTACTCTGAATTTTAGCCGCAAGAGGTTCTATGCTCAAGGCATAGCGCAAAGGCGAAAGTGGGCATCCTTGTATTGTACCATTACCCAAAGCAAAAAAAATGGTGAGGAGTGGCCATTAGTTGATACTATAGCCGATGGTTTACAGTATAGAGCCTTAATGGCCGACAAAAAACTACCACAAAAACCGTATGTTTGTAGAGTTTGAAACATAAAAGGCCAAGATAACCTATCAAAGGCCTTTTATGCATCAAGTGACAACACTACGGCTGGTATCTTATGTTTATTTATATAGGAGAACAAATGAATCGTCCGTCTAGTGTTGTCTAGGGCCTGTCTCTTGGGAACAAAACCGAATTGGTCAGCATCAATCAACTGTAACAAGTACAAGTTCAGTCTATTGGCCAAGATCTTTGCGAACAGCTTAATATCAGCGTTTATCAAAGATATTGGCCTGTAGTTAGTCCGACAAGTGGGATCTTTCTGTGGTGTGGGAAGTACTATAACAGTAGATTTGAGAGAGTCAGGATGAAAATGTTCCCCCTCCAATATCCTATTATAAACTGCAATCAGGTGAGGAGAAAGCAATGCAGAAAATTATTTATAGTACACGGAAGGTAAGCAGTCAGGGCCAGGAGCCTTACAGGATTTCTGTGATTTCAGAGCTAATTCCAACTCCTCCCCAGTGACAGGCGCATTCAAATCTGCCTTGGCCATGTCAGAGAGTTTGGGAAGTCTGCATGAATCAAGATACTCCTGCGTGACCGAAGAAAGGAGCAATGCCCGGTGGGGACCTTGAAGGCCCCCACCGGGCATATTGCTACTATTTTGAGGGAGTCTCACTGGCAATCAGGGAGAGTTGGCAAGTATGTTCTATTATCTCATCATTTCTGCATGCAAACTTTATGTTCTTGCAAACAACGAATGTGCCTACAGATAGGAAATAGGGCGAGCTTAATTACTTATCACATTTATATGTATTACCATCATTAATGTAAATATGCTTACCTTCTTTCAGTTCCAGCTGTTGCTTTCTAGTGCTTTTAGTGCTGGTTTTTGACAATATGGGTGACCCCTGCATCTTTTTATTCATAACCAGGACAGGCACACTCAGCCCGGTGCTGGTTTGGATTTGGGGTCGGGTTGGGACGGACCGCATGTCATATTTTTTTACTTTAACACTTTAATAAGTTTTAACACACAGTAGCCTTCACAGATCTCACTGATTTATGAAGGCTTCTGTGAAACAAGCACCTGGTCAGGCTAAATTTGCTAGCCTGAAGCTGGTGTATTATTTTGCTAGTGTTATTTAAGTAATTCTATGTGAGTTAAACTCGCACACTATTACATTGGCTGAGTTGTATGCTTTCTGTGCGACTTTGCACCATGTGAGTTTGCATGTTCTCGCACCCTATTACATGTGCAAGTCTAGTGCTAAACTCGCATTTGTTTATAACTCACACCCTTTTACATTTAGCCCCAGGAATAAAATCAACCGACTAACCAAAAAATTAAAAAAATGAAACAAGAGCAATTGCTCTGGGCTCCTCTCACTAAGGGGTCTATTAATTATGTTAATTATAGGGGTCCAAACGGATCCTGATCATTAGCATACTAACTCACCGCAGGCGCTGAAGTAATTCATCATTGCTCCAGCATAGAGATAGCTGATCTGAAAATCAGTTGTCTCTGTGAGCGGCTTCACTGCTCCTTTTCGAGCTATGACTATACCAGGGATATATGCATATTGCCAAATGCTTTTTGATCCTATTTTGGACTATGACGATACTTGGGACATATGTATATGTCTTTCAACACCCATTAATTATTATATAATTTGAAATAAATTTTATATTGTATATTGAAACACCCATTTAATTTTAAAGACACTTCTGAAGTCATTATCGACACAATTTGCTGGATGACGTTTTTCCATGACCAAAAAGTGGGCTCAAAGAGCTGCCAATGAGCTCACTCCATTATTAACATCTAACCCACAATGGCCACAATATATGTGTGATGTAAGGTTTTTCATAAATTTTTTATTTATTTGTTTTTGTTTTAAATAAAACCAAATATTAACAAAGCAGACAGAAACTGATTGATTGTCATTGGATGTACTCTGGATGAGTAGACACTGAAAATGGATCCCTTCTTCATCTTCATCTTTATCCCCTTAAAAGGACATTAAAAGAGGAAATCTAATGGAAAGTTTGAACCTGCATAACTGGAGCTTGGCAATCTCCAAGATCACCATTCCGTAGAACCCTTCTGGTCCATACTGGCAAAGGACCGTACTTGCGGAAGCAGCCTCTACTAAAAAGACTTCTTAATGAATCATACTGTAAGTTTTTTTAATAATTGCATTTTAAGATAAATTGGTAGCACAATATAGGGAAAAAAGGCATTGTATGTATGTGTATATATATATATATATATATATATATATATATATACATATACATTATATGGGCAAAAGTATTTTTTCCACACCTGTTAATTATTGAATTGACGTCTTTCAATCAGACTCGTTGCCACAGGTGTATAAACTCAAGCACCTAGCCATGCAGTCTCCATTTGCAAATATTTGTGATACAAAAATGGTACTGTGAGAGGATGCCACCTTTGCAATAAGACGGTTTGTGAAATTTTATCCCTGTTGAATATACCATGGTCAACTGTAAGTGATATTAGAAAGCGAACAACGGAGCTCCATGTAAAATCACAGAGCATGGTCAACAACTGCTAAGGTGCATGATGCAAAAAAGTTGCCAACGATCTGCTGATTCCATAGCTGAAGAGTTCTAAACTTCCACTGGCATTAATGTAAGCACAAAAACTGTGCGGCAGGAGATTAATGGAATGGGTTTCCATGACCGAGCAGCTGCATGGAAGCCTCACATCACCAAGTCCAATGCTAAGTGTCGGATGGAGTGGTGTAAAGCACACCAATACTGGAGTGTGGTGGAGTGGAAATGTGTTCTGTGGAGTGACAAATCACGCTTGGCAGTCAGATGGGCGAGTCTGGGTTTGGCAGATGCCGAGAGAACGTTACCTGTCTGACTGCATTGTACCAACTGTGAAGTTTGGTGGAGGAGGGATAATGGTATGGGGCTGTTTTTCAGGGTTTGGGCTAGGCCTCTTATCTCCGGTGAAGGGAAATCTAAATGCTTCAGCATACCAAGACATTTTGAACAATGCTATGCTTCCTACTTTGTGGCAACAGTTTGGGGAAGGCCCTTTTTATTCCAACATGACTGTGCCCTAGTGCATAAAGCAAGAACTATTAAGATATGGTTTGATCAGTTCGATGTGGAAGAACTTGACTGGCTCACAGAGAGGGCCTGATTCAGACCCGGATGCAAGCGCTGTGTGCTCGCAACCGGGTCGATGGTGGGCCAGTGTGCATGCGCACGACGGAGCCGGCTCCGTCGTGTTCATGCGCGAGACCCGGATAGCGACGGGCAAGCCGTCGCTCCGGGTCTTGCACTAAAGGGGGCGTGCTGTCGATGTTGAGTGACAGCATGCCCCCTTTGGTGGACGGGCTCGGGGGTGGCCGCCCAGACGGAGGCGTTCCCATGAGAACGCCTACCATCTGGGAGCGACCCCACTGACATCACAAGTCAAACAGAGCCGAAAGCTTTCTGGGGCTTGCGGCAACGAGACCCTACCACAAGGGTCTTATCGCAAGCCTGATGGTCACGATGGTTTTGACCATCGCGACCATCTTCTTGGCCGCTCGCTATAGCTGTGGGTGGTCACCCACAGCTATGCGAGCGGCCTGGAGGCCGTTCTAAAAAAAAAAAAGGCCGGCCCTGATACAGAGCGAGCACTCTGTCAGAGCGACCAGCTCTGAATCAGGGCCAGAGTCCTGACCTCAACCCCATGGAGCACTTTTGGGATGAACTGGAAAGGATTTAAAAGCCTGCAAAGGATTGGCCTGCTACCTGCATCTTAAGCATGTCATCTGAAGCATGCCATCTTCCATTAATGATGCTTTTCACTGCAAGTATAGTCTGTTTTGAAAGTTTGTTTTGCAATTGTGGGACTGCAACTTCCCCCACCATTATTAGCTTTTTGAACAAACTGCTCAAACGCTCCCTCCTGCTATACCAGCTGACCCAGCATCTATTACAAAGGAAAATTATTTGAAAGCCTGCCAAGGCTTGGCCTGCTACCTTAGCCTGCATCTTAAGCATGGCATCTGAAGCATGGAATTAGAACCAGAGTTTGAACTGGATTTGGACTTTGATCTACTTTCTAACCCAAAATGGAACAATTTCTCAACACTGCAGCTCAAGAATGCTATCACTCCACCTTCAATGCAACCCCCCTTAGGCTGGGTTTGGGGGCAGTCTCATGCTGCAGCTCAATCACACTCAACAAACTGCTGGATGCGACAAGATCTCATACTCAAATGAGGAAAACACTAAGGACCTCATTCAGAGTCGGTCGAAGAGGCCGCACGGTCGTACGGGAAAAGGGGCCGGATATGCAAATGATTCCATCGCAAGTTGCGTCCCTAAGTTTGGATCGGTAGCTGACCGACCAAGGGGAGGAAGCGGTCGGAAGACAAAAAAATACGCCCCCTTCTCGTACGCATTGCACGTCATCTTCGGGCATATAAGGATTAATCGAGACCATCGGGAACCATCGGAACTGGTCGTAGAGCTTAAGGTTGACCATACCCTCTCTTAAGCTCTACGATCATGTCAGTGTAAAACCTCCCATGTCACATGTGCCATGACGCTACTTTGTTAATTATGCACTCCCATAATCCGTATGCACTCCCATAAAACGCCGTTCAAATAATGAGGCACGCCTGCGTTCGGATCTCCACTCCCCCGTTTTCAAGCACCTTCCCCTGTTACTACCCACAAACGCCTCCATCTGTCACTCAAACTACCGACCTGGCTGTGTTCAAGGAGAGAGAAATTTCTGATCGTAGCGGCTAGTTTGCGCACGCGCATTGAGAACTTTACGCATGCGCAGTATAGCGAACAACGGTGGTGTACGACCGTGCGGCCGCTTCGACCGACTCTGAATGAGGTCCTAAGTGCAGTCATGTAACTTGTTATAGTTTACACCATTATTTTTGTTTTCTGATTAAAATGGTTTTTACCTTAGAATGCTGTCACTATTCTTTTAATGTGGCCTTTTATACCTGTGTATTCAGCTTCTCATTCATTATTTTTATTTTATATATATTTCTGCTACTTGCACACCCTGCTAGATGTTACCTACACAGTGCACCCCAGATGGCTGTCTCAGATGGTTATTTCTTGGGTAGGATGAACAAACACGTGGATCTATTTATTCTGAGTGTATTATATTATAAATGTTTCAGTCACCCGTATATGTAATGCCCAAACTGCATCACTGTTTGCTGTGTTTGGTATTCCCTGTTTTGTACCATGTACTTCTGTCCCACTGTATGATACGCCTGCGTGCTATAACTCCAATGAAACGCATCCTCCATGGGTAGGATGTACTTCACATGGATGTATTCATACTAGGTATATCATACTGCCACACACGTGTCAACTTTTCCCAAATATGCCTTGGGTCCTTGTACGGCTTATCTCCCACAGTGTAACCTTTGTAGTGCGCCCAACATGGTTGCCTCACCTGGTACATTCATGAATTGGATGAAAAATAGATGAACCTAACGATTATGATGGGAGCCTACTCCTAGCATTAGGACGCTGCAACTACCATTTTGTGTGATCTCTTCTAGGCATAACCTATTCCACCCATGGTCATCCTGCGTAGTGCGCCAAAGATGGCCGCTTCATCTGGTACCTTTTGTTGCTGGAGTATATAACCAGTGGAAGTTATTTCCCAAAATGCCTGCAGCAACCTTGCAATATGCTTATTGTGCTCTCTAGGATTTTGTTGTTTTAAATTATCTCCGTGTGGTTTTCTAATTTCTGCAATACCAAATTCTTCAACAATGCACCATGTTTTTTGATGTCTGTAAAGCGACTTTGAGTCCTGCAGGAGAAATGAACTATATAAATAAAATAATTTTTATTAGTATTGTCTAGCCAGGCCTTCTCGTTCAACATCAGTATCTGACCTCATAAATGCTCTACAGAATGAATGGGCACAAATTCCCGCAGAAACACTCTAAGTGCTATCGAGTTTGGAGTACTATTAGAAATGAACACTTCTGTTTCCCTGGAAAGTGAACACACCCAAGTTTGGATCCCAAAATGAGGCAAAACGTCATCTTCCCGGTGTCGGATCTCTGATGTTTTGGATTGCATATAAAAGACACTCCCTTGTGATCTGGTGCCATTTCACACAGGAGATGGTGTGGGACTGTGGGCTGGAGCACTGTGAGGCACTGTGTTAAAAAATGGCACTAGTAAGTCATCAAAGCGACATTCAGGTGCCATTAGGAATTAAGTTTAGGTTTACACTTTAGAGTTTAATAGTAGGTAGATCTGGAGACAGGAGTAGGTGCCTGGGAAGTTCTCACACACACTGCAAACTCACACACTGCAGTGCAAGCAAACAGGCATGTGTGGTGAACCTGCCCTTTTTTTCTCTAGGAAATGTATCACTGTAGTATACTGTATTGTATTGTTTGGACAAATAAACTATACAGGTTGAGTCTCCCATATCCAAATATTCTGAAATACGGAATATTCAGAAATACAGAATAATTTTGGTATGACTGAGATAATGAAACCTTTGATTTTTGATGGTTCAATGTACACAAACTTTGTCTAAGGCCCAAATTATTAAAACTATTGTATAAAATTACCTTCAGGCTGTGTGTATAAGGTATATATGAAACATAAATTAATTTCATTTATGTACACAAACTTTGCTTGAGCCACAAAATTATTGTATAAAATGACCTGCAGGCTGTGTGTATAAGGTGTATATAACACATAAATGCATTTTCTGTGTATATTTGGGTCCCATTCCCAAGATATTTCATTATTATATGCATATATTCCAAAATAAGGACTATTCCGTTATCCAAAATACCCCTGGTCCCAAGCATTTTGGATATGGGAGACTCAACCTGTACTGTGTTTGAGGCTGCTGTACCTCAAGAAGAAATCTTTGTTTTGAGGTTTTTCACACTTATATATATATTAAAAAATTGCAAACAAATATTGTTTTTCCTGTTGTCTAAAATAAAAAACCTGCAGACTTTTCTAATTGAATTAAAAAATTATATTGTGTACTTCAAGAAGTTGTTTGTTGAGATGAGTTATGCAGCGATAACTACTGTTCTGTGTGCGGTGGTGTCCCACTCTGAAGCTGCACCCAAAAACAATTCTCACAAAGACCTGTTCTTCCAAGTGCATGCAAACAATTGCCAGTAATGTCTGTGTCTAAAAAACAAAGACATGAGTGCAAAGAAATTCCATACTGTGTTATCATTCAAGTGTAAGCGACGGTGGGTGCACTGGAGTCCACCCATCATCTGCACCCCAAAACAATTCTCACAAATATGACACGACAATGTCTCTCCCTTTGAATACAGAGGAAAAAAGGGAATTCAGTGCCCCTTGTACAAACTAGCATTGCTTTACTTAAGCAGCTCTCCCACCAGTGTGTACTCGAAAAGAGTGTTCAGCACAGCCAGGAACCTTAAGAGTGATCAACGTAGGAGGCTACTTCTTAAAAATGTGGAAAAACTGATGTACATAAAAATGAAATACAAATTCTATGAGGATGAACTTTGCCGCCAATTACAACAAAAGTACAGAGACTTCTGTAACAGTGGATTCCAGTGGGGATAAGCTAATATTGTGTAATGATGATATTAACAACACTGATGAGGTTGGGCATGATAATGACATCTTCTAACTGTAGACATGAACAACACTGTAAGCCATCTTAAACACATTGGTAGCTTGTTTTGTGGGTGCCCAAACAAACCAAACACTTCCACCACAAAAGTTGTATTCCCTGTCGCTGAAGTGCTTGGATTGTTAAACTGTGCATGTACTTTTTAATATACAACATAAGGGAGGGTGGGAGTGCCCAAGAACAATTCCATCATGCACCACTTTTCATTATGGGCTTTGCCAAGATTGTGTGTTTTTTGACAGGCAGTGTGCTGTATAGTACTGTACATTACTGGAACATTCATGTCCTTTTTGTATCTTGCAATGTCATCCATCACCAGCTTCTCTTCCATGCATATAGGCCACGTTTCCTACAGCTTCTCAGCAGATGCAGACTAGAATAATCAAATCATAAGATTAAAAATTATTCAATTTGACTAGGCTGTAACTGCCTTAATTCCTGTGTAATCAATCTCATTGGGATTTTGGATGCTTGTTTTTTGGCAGTGTTTTCTTTTCATTTCCTTTTTTTTATAGTTAAATTAGTAACACAAATAAATTAGTAAATTATTCAATATCATTTGGATTCTTATTTTATAATGGTTTGTTTGGTTTATATATTTTTTAATTTACAGTTATATTTTGTAATTAATCAATCAATTTCATTTGGAATCTTGGTTTTAAATGAATTGTTCAATTTATCTAATTATTTTTCATTTTTAGTTATATTCTGTAATCAATCAATCAATAAACCTCATTAGGATTTTGGATGCTTGTTTTGTAACAGTCCTTTCAATTTCTCTGATTAACTTTTTATAGTTCAATTAACACTAATCAATCAATCAATCAATCGATTAATCAACCACTCTGTACTTTACCTAGCTTCCACTAAATAGTACTCCATCTCTACTTACCTGTGCTGGCATCTGATCTAGTTCTTGATTAAATAAAACATTCTATAGTATCATATAGCTTATATTAAACTGCCATCTTGTCTGCCACTGCAGTGCCAATATGTTTACTAGATGTGCTACTATTCTTTTTTAAACTGCCATGTGTTTGTGCCACTGCTCTGTCACTTAGTTTAGCCAGTCAGCTCACTGCAGCCTTTGGCCAATATGGGTGAAAACTGAAAATAATATTGTGAGCTGTGAGGTGGCCAAAATTGACTGGTAATGAGTGGAAACTATTGAGGTTAATAATACTATAGAAACAAAAGCAGGCCCAAATTACATGATTTTAACTAAGTTTTTAAAGAAATCCAGATCCAAAACCAAAACACTTGAGAGTGGTTTTGGCAAAACCAAGACCTTTGAGGGTAGTTTTGGCAAAACTAAAACCAAAACATGGGGGCTCTGCGCACATCTCTAGTGTTTCTCAGTGCACATTTGCACCAGGTATACAGCTGAAGATGGATCTCTGCATCTGTTCAAATCTGCATAGCTCGCAATTCTTCTTACATGTCCTCAAAGCAACCTCAGAACACTCGGGATAATTATGAGTTGCGTGTAATGTAGTTTTATTTGTGGAAACCAGATTTACTACCTTATGCTTACGCTTGTTTCCATAGGGCTAATGCGAGTGAAAGTGCATCTGCAGGTGAAAAACGGTGCCTCCCACTGATTTTACACCAGTCACTGCATCCATCATCATTAAAATCAGCACTTCCCCCAGCCCCATGCTATGTACAAGAAATCCATTAGAAACAGGCTTCCCTTCACCGTACCCGTGATTGCACAGAGCTTTATATACAGGGTGGTTCTGTATACTTGCCCCCAAACACCCAATTTTATGGAAAGACAGATATGACAAAGTTCTATCCAACTAAGAATAAGATGGACATATGCAGAAATATGTAAATGCACATCTGCAAATCCGCTGTATGCAAAAACTCATCATCTGCGTTCACGCACAGAGATACACCCGATTCAGAATTAGGCTGTTAGTCTTTGCCCATTTGCCGCCCTATTATACCTATCAAGCGGACATGCAACTGAGATAAAAAAGAAACAAGAAAAAAACAGGTGCTCTAGACAAAAAATAAATCCAACATCCAAATGCTGCTCTCACAAAAACTGGGATGCTGAGTCCCGAAACCAGAAGATATGTATAGCAGAGTGAGCAAATAATCAAATGTATATTAGTTAATTTAATAAGCAATATGCAAATAATATATTGCAAACAATACACATTAAAATAACTATATATGCATGACTTGGACACATGCAGAGTACAAAATTTGGAAATCTATCTGCAAAATGGATTGAATGCGTTTCTGAATCATGCATGGAACATGTACACCTTATAAGCATAACATTGCTTAATGGGATCCAGATGTCAAAATATCATAGTTTAAGTCTATTAATTTTTTTTTTTTTATCTTCTCTGTTAACCTTTATCAAGACTGGATAAAGGTTCTTATAAGAATCAACATTTCTGCATCTGTCTGTGGCTAAATGTTTGCACAGTAATATGTATTTCAGTGCTTCCAGTCATATCCTACAATCAGACATTTTATGGTGACTTGTTATTTATATATGCAATTGCATAAAAAGAAAGAACTGCACTCTATTTATATAATAGAATATGTAGCTTATGGTATATAACATTACCTGGAAGGTATGATGACATTCCATTTGTACTTGAAATTATTGAGATTAAATAAAGTTTCTCTGACCTTTGGATTCTTTTCTTACATAAAATTCAGGATGGAAATTTTTCGCAGATGCCTTTTTAGTCTGCAGAATCTTGCCTTCTATGAATGACAAGTTGCTCTGTAAAAACATAATTTACCAAAAGGGCATTTCTTTTTCCTACAATAACCCATAATATGAAAGTAGCAGAGTCTGATGCTTTCTGCATTTACCTGCCTGCTACAATAACTATTTTTCAGGGATGAACTTTTCTGAGAAACTCTTTCTTAAATGTAGAGTTTATTGGACATCTACTGCATGTTTGTAAAATCAGCGTTATCCTTTAAGTTAAATATACATAAATTTTAAGGGATAATGGTAACTAAAGAAAACTCCAGATATTGTCAGCTTTTACTGTAGGAGTATACCATGCTTAACATTTAGAAAGTCAAAATGCTGACACTAAAATCAATGTAAAATATATGAACAGACACATTTGAATAACAAATTCAAAGCTCCCAACTTGATTTAGATGAGACAGTCCTGATTTGAGTGGACTGTCCCACTATCCAGACAATCGTCACTTTTTGCCAAAATTCCGGAAGGATGGGAGGCACAGTATGTTCCTGCTCAGCAGAGGTGGAGAGAAGGGTTGGTTATACAGCATTATGCTTAACCTATTTATTTTGTCATTCAAGCAGAATTCAGGCAACACAATTACTTCTATGTGATCCAAAAAACCCATCACTTCACAATGCAGACAGCAAGGGCCATAACAGCGGGTGAGCGGGGCCTGGGGGATGGGCACTGTTTCTCCCCTGTGGCATCTGTATTTAGCATGCAGGGTGCCATTCCAGGCAGTGGCTGTGGTGTGAAAATATTGCCCCAACTTGCAATAGTTCCACTATCACTTTGTTCTGGGTTTGGGCTTGGCACGTGTACTGCGCATGAGCAGCCATTGGCCTGTGCATGTGCCAGTGGTTGCTGACGAGGAAGGATCTAGATGATCCCTCTCTGGTAAAATATGCAATGTGATTGCACATGGGCTTCTATAGGCAAACGACACGTGAAGATGGTTTTAACTGCCAGGGTCTGGCTCTGGAATGCTTCATATTCCAGAACTTGGTAAATCTGAATATATTCCCCCTTATAGGATCTTATGGGCAGATAGCATCCCAATCATAAGGAGACTGGGGAAAGGTAAGTATCAGCCACAGGGGGGAGGGTTAGGTTTAGGCACCCCAGGGGGACTTAGGGTTAGGCTGCAGGAAGGGGGAAGTTAGGGTTATGCTCTAGACAGGGTGGGTTAGGTTCAGGTACCACCGGGGGAGGTTAGGGTTAGGCACTAAGGGGTGAGGGTTAGGTTTAGGCACTTACTGGGAGGGTTAGGGTTAGGGGGTGCAAGGTAGGGAAGGTTAGTATGAGGGTGCAGGAAAGGAGGGTTAGGGGAGAGGTCAGAACACATATACCATTTAAATCCCAAACAGGGCAACACCACCTTACACCTTGAAAAAGACCATACCGGTCGAAACGCATTGGTGGAAGCGAGTTACTTGCCTACCCATTGGATTTTTGGAGAGACCCACTACAGGGAGGAGAAGGAGAGATACCCGGGCTCACCATTTTAAGTCTCCAAGTGTGCCTTTCTCAAAAGGCCCAATCTAGTAAGCGGGTACCCCATATGCTATTTGGTGGTCTCCTTTTATTTACTTTGTACTATGTCATTTTGTATTTATGTAAAACCTCATTAAATGTCATCGATTTTACACTATGTGGAGCCTTATCCCATTTCTTTGAGGTATCACATTGAGGATAAATTAAGTATCCAATTGAAGGGATATAAAAAAAGGAAAAACTTTTACAGGACGATTAGAAATAACACTCTGGAACACGGACTGTGAGCAAATAGTGGTTCTTCTCACCATCGGATTGACATTATTGCTGTTTATATTACTCCATTGCTGAGATTTAAGAATTGTCCCAATAAGGGTAGCGCAGATCACCCAACCCTGTATAATTTGTGCTCAGATTATATATTTACCTCAGCAGTACATATGTCTATTTGTTTTGGTTCCCCATGGTTTTTGCTTTTCACACTTTATTATACTGTAAACTGCCTCTTCTTTATGAGGAAAGCTCCTCAGTGTCTATCCCAGACCCAAAAGACATACAATCTAAGTAAATATGAAGATAATTTATTATACTAGATAGACAAATATGCATCACAAGATAAAACTGACATAATAAATTTTTAGCAGTAAAAAGTGCAAAAGCAACTCAGTATCAAATACTCTATAAACATGGGAAAATGTCCAGACACACATATTGAATGAGTATCTCAATAAGGAGCACCAGCTGTGTGCTCTAATCTCTTGTAATTGTATTGTGTCTTATGTATCCATCTGTTTATAAAGTGGATAAAAATGTAGCATATGCATATGAATTTTTTTTCATTTCTGTAAATATGTACAATGTTCGTTTTTAGACCACCTTGTAACCTGTCCTTTTAGTGAAAATCCAAAGACCTGTGTTTATTTTAGATGTAAAGTTCAGCTGCTGATCCACATACAGCCTCAGCATTTACGGATCCAAAGTAATCAGCCAGTGTAGCATATCCCCCTATGAGCTGTGATTTAGAGGTAATGGGACCAGACTTTATGGTCCTCTTGTTGCCCGCTTAGAATATCTTGGGCTGGGGGATGTAGGCAGAAAGACCAATCACCTGGTAATTCTTCCTCTTTCATACCATGCTGGGTCCTGCTTCTATGCCGATGTGAAAGCCGGAGTCGCAGTGAGCTGTGTAGTGGCTGGTTTGTCAGGATGGCTGGTGGCATGTGCTGGACCTTGGACGTGAAGGTAAATTGAGCTAAACGGAGGCACTCCATATGAGCAATTCAACTAGGGGGAACCAGTTGTCATGGCAGGGAATCAGCCAGGGGCTGTAGTAGTGCAGGGTCTGGGATCATGCAGTAACACTCCACACCGGTCTCCACAGGGATGGTTGCAGGTCAGGAATGCAGGCTTAGCTTCACGGACACCTTTATGTGTTTCTTTCTCATTAGAGAATTTCTTCAGAAGGATGTCTATTAGCAGGAAGATGTCATACTTAAAGGGGATGCCCGCCAATCAACTTCATTCATTAATCCGGACAGCACCTGTAATCTATTCTGTCCCTTTTAAGCTGCATTTCCTAACACACTTATACTGTATAGAACTTGGTCAAGCAGACTAACAAAAATCATATTCACCATATTATATAATTTAATTTAAATTACCCAGGAATGGAAAATAAGAATAAGAATAAAAATAAAAAAATAATAAAAGTAAATATAACATAATGCTCATATTAGTACAGTTATATAGCATCACATGCTTCAATAAATCTAATGCACAAACTTAAGGGTGATAGGTATTGCACCTTCAATATATACTCAATGTACATTCTGACTAAAAAAATTATAATGTTAATAAAGGAGAATAAGTAAAAATAATTGAATCTATGACTATATTGATTAAATATAATAAAATAAATTAATTAAATAGAAATAAGTAAATAAATAAATAATGAAAATAAAGATAAATGTAAGATTAATAAATAAATTGCTTTATAATTAAATAAATTAATTTATTTGGTGCAACTATACCTATATATGAAACCACCAGAAAGACAAACCCAATACATGTAGATTGAGGAGATCCCCTTAAATTCCTGTTGATGGCAAGGTCAGCCCAGCAGGCATGCCTGTATATTATATTATTCACTGTCTAGAGTATATAAGAAAAAAAGGAGAGAATTACTATTTTAGATTTTGGATGTAAAGGTGTGTTCTTATAACTGAAAAAGACAGTCCCCTCACTAATAGATTTCTGAGGGATATTAGTGCATATTTATATTTATGTCCCCATAGGTCTCAAAATAAAGCCGGTGGATGAAACCACCAATCAGTTAATGATCAAATATCAGATGTTAAAGGGTCTTTATTCCTCCAGAAAAAGAGCTAGAATTGAGAATTGGACCACCACTCTGCAGAAGAAACTCAAGGTCCACCGTCTCATTGAGCCAGTCCGGATGGAGGGTACTCAGTCGGTGGATCCAGTAGGAATCCTCTCTCATTCAGAGTCTGGTGTACCTATCTCCCTGTCTCAATGTTTTGGGTATATGTTCTAATCCCCAAAGTTTCAGGCCCGTAATATCTCCACAGTGTTGTTCTAAATGATGTCGGGGAACACCATGGGTTGTTAATTTATTAGGTATACTTCTGCGGTGTTCTAGAAATCACTTTTTTAGGGGACAAGTGGTACGGCCAACATACTGTAACCCACATTTACATTGTAGCAAATATATTACATATGAGGTCTCACAATTGATGAAAGTGGTCGATTAGTAAACACCTTGTATGTCCACAGCAAAAACTGCCCAATATTTTTGATCTTAACCATGAGGTTTCATGTTTGGCTGCTGACCTAAATGTACTTGGTGCTAGATGAGTTTGCAGATTTCTAGCTTTTTTGAAAATAACTATGCGTTGTTTATTTAGACTCTCCTTTAGTATTTGATCCAATAGTAGTAATGAGTAATTATTTTTAATAATTATTTTAATTTGGTTTGCAGATTGATTGTGCTTAGATACAAATACTACGGATGGATCTATTTTTTTTTCTTTCTGCTTTCAGTCTAGTTATTAATGCTCATATCTTCCTTATCTATACTCACACTACTGTTCTCCCCTACAGAGTCAGTGGGCATACTCACCAGTGTATCACTATCTATATTAGCTAACTTCACTTTTACCTGAGATAATAAAGCTTGGGGATAGCCTTTCTCTTCTAAGGCTGCACATAATCTAAGAGCCTGTTCTTCATACTTCTGTGCTGAGGAACAGTTACATTTTAATCTTTGCAGCTGTCCCTGAGGTATACTCGAAAGCTGCTATCTACCTCCTTATTAAATGTATAGGAGGTGATACCACCCTCAATGACTTCCAATGTGATATCCAGAAAACTAATCTTCAAGTTGTGAAAGGTGCTAATAAATGTCAAATTAAAGGAATTTTGATTTAAATGTGTAACAAAATCCAAAATCGAGTGATAGTCCAAATCCCAAATGAAGAAAAAATTGTCAATATATCGGCCATTGAGGACCAGGTGCACCCCAAGGTCTGCCCCCCAAATGCGCACCTCCTCCACTCTCCCCCTATATAGGTTGGTGAAGCTAGGGGCAAACCTGGTCCCCATGGCCAGCCTGGTGTGCTGTAAATAGTGTGAATGATCAAAAATAAAATTGTTGTGTTTCAAAATAAATAATATAGAATCTGTGAGAAAGGGTCTTTGCCTCTCTGAGATCCCCACCTGTAGAGACAAGAAATGATCTACAGCCTCCAACCCCTTGTCATGTGGAATGTTGGTGTAAAGAGCCACCACATCACATGTTAGAAACTGATAACTATCCTTCCACATGATATCTTTGATTTTATTTAAAAAATAGGTGGTGTCTTTAAGATGGGATCTCAGAGAGGCTGCACATGGTTGTAAATAATAATCAACAAACACTGATAAATTAGATGTTAGTGACCCTATCCCTGAAATAATAGGTCGCCCAGGTGGATTGATGAGTGATTTGTGAATTTTGGGCAAATAATAAAAAACTGGTGTAACAGGGAGAAGTGTGAATAAAAAATCTAATTCTCTCTTGAATATCACACTGTCTCCCACAGCCTCATCCAGGAAACATTTAAGATCAGTCTGAAATGAAAGGGAAGGGTCTTGAGTCAATGGTGTGTCAAAGACTGTCTCGCCAAGTTGTCGAAGTGCTTCAGCCACATAGTGAGAGCTGTTTTGAATTATCACCCCTCCCCCTTATCTGCAGGTTTAATTATTATCACTTTATCTTTAGAAAGATTTTTCAATGCCAAACTTTCTTGGGGGGTCAGGTTATGGTAAGTCGGTCTAGTGGCTTTAATACATAGATGTTTAAACTGCATTAGGCTAATTTTGTAAAAAGTGTCTATTCAACCATTTTTATATTTCAAGGGGAAGAATTTTGATTTTTTTAGTAAATAATTTTGTTTTGGTCTTTGTATGTATTTGACCTTGAGAGGTATTAATATCAAAGATAGGCAAATTGCTGGAATCTTTGTTATCTATCTCGGAGTCATTTTCTCCCAATAATTATGTTAGCTGTAGTAAGCTCTCCCTATCACCTTAGTCAAGAATAATAGGTGAGCCCTCTATCTCTTTTTCTAATTTTTTTTGTGTGTGAAATAACGTTTGTGACTCAGTGCTCTCACATAGCGATTAAGTTCACTGAAAAGTAAAAAAAAACATGGGTCTGGATGAGTAAGTGAATTTCATTTCCTTAGAGAGGAGCTTAATTTTGGCCTCACTAAGTGAATGGGTAGATAAGTTAAGATGTTGGAGGGCTTAAATGAGGTCTCATGTTTTGCCTTCTTTTTAAATTTTCCTCCTCTAGTGCCCATGTATCTGGGTCCCCCTTCTTTTTGGGGTACCCGGGTACAAGGGTTTGAATCTATTCTGGTGATAGAGCTCTCTCCTTGAATCCAGGGCTTCTTCCCGTCTCCTCTGAAAATGAGATCTCCTAAATTCTGTCCCTTTATGTATTTCAGATGGATATTGTTTGGGTCAGGCCCCCCCATATTGGTCATCTCCATCAGAGTATGTTGAGGGGGAGATGATCTCCCTTCATTTTCATATGGGGTTTCCTAGAGGATGGCTTATGTGTGATGTTTACATGTACATCTTTCTCCAAAACTGAATAATTTCTGACTCTCTGAGGTCTTAATTGATTTGAGGAATATTGGTAGTTTCTAGATTTGTTACTGTTATATGTCTTCCGATCCTGTCTACAATCCTGATTATGAATTTTCTTATTATATGTTCTAATTTTGTCTTCACTATAGTCTAAAAAATGTATATGGATTTTTTTATTTTTGTTGTGAATTAGTTCTTTTTCAAATCCCTGTACTGTTTTATTTAACAGCGTTTCCCTTTCTTTCTGTTTTGAACTTGAATTGGAGTTCACTATTTGTACCCTCAGGTTATCTATCTCTTTTTCAATTATTAAAATGTTTGATTCCCTATATTCAATCAATAATCACATTAATGCAATGGAACATTCATCTAGTGTATTATTCCACCTATCTTGTAGAGTATCATCATGCTTAAAGGATTTGAAAATCCTTAAACCTCTGGGGATTATCTTGTATTCAATATATTTTCATAAAGTGGTTTTGTCCCACCAGTGTCTTGCTTCCATCTTAAGCAGATCCTCCAGTCTGATATAAAGATGTAGAGTTTCTGCTGGATCCTCTAGTTCCATGGGAACTCCCCCTTATAATAATTCTCTAAGAGGGTTTGTCTTCTCAGATTTTTATCGCGATAAAAGAGCAAATCCATAATTTATACCAGTAAAAAACAATAATAAGAGGTACAGTTAAAAATAAAAAATTTTATCTTCCCAGTGTACATCAATCTAGAGATTAGTTAGTTTAGATTCTATGTCAACACAATTTCTGTGTCTGTGTAATCACACTGTGTCTAGAGGATCCGGAATAGTTCAACTACAAAATAGAGTGCAGCCCAATGGAAGAAACCATAGGTATAATGAAAGATGGATATATAAGGGCTCACACCTCTCTGCACTGGAATCATGACAGGCAACTCCCCTAAGGGTCTTCCAACAGCCTTAAATCTGAGTAGATAATTTAAATGAGTAAATAAAGGAAAGCACCACAGTGTCTATCTCGGACCCAAAAGTCATACAATCTAAGTAAATATGAAGAGAATTTATTATACTAGGTAGACAAATATGCATCACAAGATAAAACTGACATAATACATTTTTAGCAGTAAATAGTGCAAAAGCAACTCCGTATCAAATGCTCTATAAACATGGGAAAATGTCCAGACACACATATATATTGAATGAGGATATCAATAAGGAGCACCAGCTGTGTGCTCTAATCTCATGCAATTGTCCTGTATCTTATGTATCCATCTGTTTATAAAGTGGATAAAAATGTAGCATATGCAAATTAAAAATGTATCCTTTCTGTAAATATGTACAATGTTCGATTTTAGACCACCTTGTAACCAGTCCTTTTAGTGGGAATCCAAAGATCTTATTTTGGATGTAAGTTCAGCTGCTGATCCACATACAGTCCCAGCGTTAATGGATCTAAAGTAATCAGTCAGTGTAGCATATCCCCCTATGAGCTGTGTTTTAGAGGTAATTGGACCAGACTTGATAGTCCTCTTGTTGCCCACTTAGAAGAGCTCGGGCTGGGGGATGTAGGCAGAAAGACTGCTCATCTGGTAACTGTTCCTCTTTCATACCATGCCGGGTCCTGCATCTACGCCGATGTGAAAGCCGGAGTTGCTGTGAGCTGTGTAGCGGCTGGCTTATCAGGATGGCTGGTGGCATGTTCTGGACCTTGGACGTGATGGTAAATTGAGCTCAACGGAGGCTCTCCGTATGAGAAATTCAACTCCGGAGCACCTTCTTCTTTATTCCCTTTGTCTCTTTCTCCTTTCTTTCGGTTTGCCTACTGTACCTTTTTATTTGTACTTTTCTTCTTCTTTTCTCCACTGCCTCTCAGCCATATCAGTGTGTTCCTCACCTCTACCATGCCACAGTCAAGCATGGGATACAAAGACAGACACACTGACAGAGGAACACACACACATAGAATGAAGAATTAGTATTACTCAGTTAGTAGGAATACGGCTCTATCAGTGCCTGTAGTAACCTCCCAACCATCCTGATTTTGGTGGGGCAGTCCCACTTTTCGTGCACGGTTCCCATGCCACCCGTGTATGAGTCCTGCATCTGTTCTTTTCTCTCTAATTAGTGTTCCTTCTATTTGAACTTCTAAAAATGGTTATGTATTAGTTATAGCGCTGTGGGAAGTACTGTAGTTCAGCAGTTTCTGCCTCTGAGGAGGAGTAGGAGGTGTCAGACATATATAAAGGGCATCTATGGTTTAGTTTATATGGTTTGCATTTTTGTTGACTATTATGAACCATTAACATTTATAGACCAGATGGCTTTTAAAAGGTTAGTCGACTCTTTCCAATTTATTTCTTTTAGACCCAACAAAGTCTGTCATAGTTGTGTAATGGCAGAGTACCCAAGAATTCTTTGAAACTATGGTTATGAATTTGAATAGTTTTGATGGTACTATCAGGTTCACCAGCAATATATCTTTTAATGCAATAGATTTCCTTGACGTGACAATATTCTGTGATGGCAAGACAATGGGCAATACCTTATACAGAGATGCAAGAGATTGCAAGAGCACTTTATTGGCAAATAGCCACCTCCCATCTCCATTAAAAATGGACAACCAGTGTCACAGTTTGTAATGGTGATGCAAACAAACACAGATCCAAAGAGAATCAAGAATCATATTGAGGAGATGGTTGAAAGATTACTCCAAAGAAGATACTCACTTGCTGTTAATCAAGAAGGTTTACAGAAAGCCAGGAAATTGTTCAATAAAAACAAGGAACAAGCAAAACTAACTATAGACTTATGTGTACAACAAGCTTTGTTGTGTATATGTTTATTTATTTTAACATGCCCTTGTGGATTAGCCTATATCAGCAAAATGTGCAGATGCTTCAGAGAATCACAAAAGCTCTATAAGACCAACCGTCCTAACCGGAAAGACTGATAAGCAAGTAGCAAAGCATTATTTGGAGAAGAAGTATCAAACATACATTGTGTGTTGATTCACCATGTACCAGTGATGATGAGAGGAGGTGACAGAGAGAAAGCCTTCTTATAAAAGGAATCCAGATGGATCTTTGAATTAGATACAATATCACAGCGAGGGCTAAATGAGGCCAATAACTATACATTGATAATCTACCTAGTGACCAGTCAACTTGTTCAGCTTCAGTCACTCCACCCACAACACACAATCCCCTATTTATGCTCCTCACCATTTCCTAATTAACTAAAATTACATGAACCCAATTACCCTCATCTCCCCTGCCCTGTATATAGGACAGTATAAATGTTTCATTCTGTCTACACAGCATGCGCCTGCAGACTCCCTGAAAGCCTTTCCACTAAAGGGCCATGACAAACTGATCTCTTTGTCACACACCCCTGCCATTAGCATTACCAATTCAGGTGACACATACTGTACTTTGTGGGGAAAGAAATAGAGTGTCTACATTTCTGTGCAGCTCCCCTGGCCTATGGAACAGTTGCAATGATAAAATCACTGAGTCACTTTGGCATCATCTTTGTTTGTATGCATCCATTTTAATGGTACTGCACATGGTCCATTAGTATTGTAAACTCCCTATCCAAGAGATAATACTGGAGGGCTTCAACAGCCCACTTGATGACAAGACATTCTTACTCTACGCTCACATACTTTTTCTCCTTAGGTAAAAGCTAGTGACTGAGGTACAGTACAAGTTTCTCCACCCCTCCACCTCTTGTGAAAGTACAAAGCCCAGAACTACACCAGAATCATCAGTCTGAAGGAAAAATACTTTTATTAAAATCTGGTGCCTGTAGTACTGGTGCTGTACACAGAGCCATTGTTAGATTTTTGAAAGGATGGTTCAGTGTACAGCACCAGCAGCCGCTGCCGATTTAGACCAGATTTGTTTTTCTGGAAAGGCTTTCTTAAGTAATTAATTAAGAAGAGTGGACCAAGAGGTAAAGCTCTAGACAAAGTGGAGGTTGTACCCTACCAAGCCAAAAAAAGACCTTAGTTCAGTTTTCCTCTGTGGTCTGGGCCATTTCTTTATAGACTCCACCTTGTCTATCTGGAGTTTGATCTTCCCACATCCAAGCACATACTGTATCCTGAATATTTTGCTTCTCACATGGCCAAGGCACACTTTCCAGGGTAGACAATAAGGCCATATTGTCACGACCAGGGTTTCATGGCATGGAGGTTTGCGGTTCTTACCAGTGAGGGCGCTGTGGTTTTGTCCTTCTGGAGGGGAGCTGGCATGTGGAGCGTGGCATTGCGTGTACGCAGGGGTGTGCCAGTGTTGGGCCATCCTGGCAAGGTTAAGTCTAGTGGCAACTCTGCGTCATGGCTGTCTGGGCGCCATCATCTTTTCTTTGGCCATGTGACATAGCAAGCCAATCGGCTGTGGTTCACCTACTTTCTCTGGCCTATCCTGTTCCAATACTGGGTACTTAAGGGTGTTTGGAGCACCCTTTAGTTGCCAGTGCAGCGTGTTCACATAATCGGCTGTGAGAGAGAGTTCTCTGCACTCCTGAACCTTAGACTTGTGCTCCTGTGCTTGCCCTAGCTCCTTGTCAGCCTCTGGCTTCCTGCATAGCCTGCACTGCTCTGCCTAGCCTCACATTCTGCTGGGATCAGCCCTGCACCTTCCACCAGACCCACTCCTGCCTGAACCTGGCTCCTCAGTTAACCCATTCCTGCGCAGCCATCATCAAAGCATTACCAGATTCTCCTTTCAACCATCATCAAAGCATTACCAGATTTCCCTGTCAGCCATCATCACAGCATTTCCGGATATCCACTTCACTCTTACAATCTATCTGGATTCACCTCATTCATCTCTGTCACTGATGTGGACATTTGTTTATTCCAACTCACTACAGTTATCTCCTGCCACATATATTGGTTTGTTTCTTACTGGACTTTAGTTTATCTTATTGTTCATGTCTACCAACATTCACATATACAACCCACCTTTAAGTTTAAACCTGTTCCGGTGTCTACCCCTGTTACCACCCCAGGTCCACAACAAACACAGTCTCTAACACATATATACTCAAAGACACCAAGACTGTCTCTACCTCAGGAAGGTAGGTTCCCAATACTGAGAGTTGATGATTATGTCATCCAGATATGCAGCTGCATATGCCTCATGGGGCATCAGGAGTTTATACATAGCTATTTGTGACATAGTTGGTGCTTCATGAAGCCAAAATGGTAAGACTTTATACTGGAACAAATCCTCAGGTGTCTAAAATGGATTCTAGAGCATAGTTGAGGCTGTCGGGGGTATCTGCTAGTAACTCTTTGTATGGTCTAATGTGGACAGGTACTTACTTCTGGCTAGGTTCTCCACTAGCTCATCCACCCATGGCATAGATATTTTGTTCTGCTGTCAAAAGGCATTACAAAATCATATCATCCCGTCGGGTTTTAGGACCAACACAATGGGACTATTCCACTCACTGATGGATTCCTCTATTACATCTACTTGTATAAAATTTTCCTCAGTGGTTCAAAGAATGAATAACACCTTTTCTTTATATAGTCTTCCCATCACTTTTTGGTGGGAGCAACCAAACTGGACTCCAATGTCAACTTGCTTCCTGAATCAACTAATTTAAGACTGCTTGTTGCTTTATCAGAACTATTACATAGAATAGTAATGGACTTCCCATGGATGGAGTCATGGTCCAGCAACTAGGATATGCAGAACCCAGCTGAGCCAGAGGATAGTTCATTGGTTCATGTATGAAAGAAAACTAAACCTGGATATAGCCAGGTTCCTTACACTAAGCAGTTAGCGGGGGAGAGGAAATGAAGACACTATCAGCCAACAGTGGGACAGCTACTGTACACTTCCACATGATCTATGACAGTGGTGGTATTGGAGTTTGAATGTACCATACCTGACATGTACAGTACTTTGGCCAGCACCTGATCATTTAGGAACACAGAGAAAATATTAAAATATGGAAAGCTCCTGCAGAAACCCGGAAAGTCATCAGGTATGCAGTCATGTTTTGGAATTACATTACTCATGAACATCCTGGCTGGGCATAACATATAAAACAAGCTAGATTTCAGCTAGCACTAGATATCAGATGAATGTGTCTTTGGCTATGGATATGACAAAACAATCAGGCAATCCTGCAGGCTGCACATTCAAGGACGCTCCGGGCAGTACTGTGTTTCCTGGTGGCATTGGCCCCACCCTCTCGGTGTGACATCATGATGTCAAATGTTTTATGGTGGGTCCAGCACAGAGCACAAAATTGCCCTGCCTTGGCACTGTGTTAAGGCAAGGGAAACATTTAATACAAACCATGTGCTACAATACCTACTAAACTAAATATCTACTAAACTGCATTTACACATATTTCCTAAATGTTGGCTTTTAACCACAAAAATACTGATTAACAAGAGCTTCTGAACAACTGCTTACAAGTGAGAACACAAATGAGAGAGACAAAATAAGGGATAGAATAACAGTTTGCTGGACAGTAGACAGCAGACAGAACATGAGGGAAATAATAAAATAGTTTTCCTCTGTAGTCATAGAAACAACTACAAATTATTTTATATTATACTGCCTTTTCCTGTCTATATTACTTTCACTCTGGTACCTACAGTAAGCAATAAATTAGGTTAAACTGATCAGTAAAGATTATTGGGCCTGATTCAGCAAGGATTTCTATTGCGATTCCGCATGCAATTGGCCAATTATTACGTTTTGCGCATGCTTATGCATTACGGAACTGCGATCACAATGACTATGCAGACCCATTGCAGAGTGATTGACAGGAATAACCATTTGGGGGTGGTGACGGGAGGTGGTCAGCAAAACGCAGGCATGCCACTGCATTTGAATGCCGTTGCAGAGGTGAAGGGGGCGCTCTGAGCCCCCTCAGCCCGGCGCATAACCAGTGGAGGGCACGATCAGCTTGATCGCTCCCCCCACAGGCATTGGAGACTGCTGTGGCTGCTTCATAGCAGCCGCAAGCAGTCTCCCAGTGCAGCCCAGCACACAGCAGCGCGTGCTGGGCTGCTGTGATGAAAGAGGGGGGATCTTGGCGCCCCTGCGTATGGCATTGCGAGTGCAATCAGTAGCATATATTCACAGTAAGACTGCGTGTGTAACTGATATTGTGATCACTATAGCGATCCTTGCTGAATCAGGCCCATAGTTGCCAACTTTTCATTTCTCCTCTGTGGGAATATCCCAGAGAGGAGATGCAGATGAACACTCTGGGGGTGGAGCCAGGCTCTTTATATCATTAGGCCCCAGCAAAATGCCATGAATCGTGGGTCCACTAGGAGGGAGCGGGGCTAAAATGACAAAAATGTTATAACATTGTCATATTCGGCTCATCCCCTGCATATGGACCTGCAATTTGCAGTATTATTCTTCCCATCCTGCCCACTTCACTAGGAATTGGGCAAGATGTGAGAGATCCTTCAACTCTTCTGGGGGTCTAGGGGACTACCTGAAAATTTGGGAATCTTGAGAGTAGATTAGTATGGAAAAAATACTTCTAAGCTGTGGAGACATAGGACCTCATTCAGAGTCGGTCGTTGCGGCCGCACAGTCATACGCCACCGATGTTCGCTAAACTGCGCATGCGTAAAATTCGCAATGCGCGTGCGCAAACTAGCTGTTATGATCGGAATTATCTCTCTCCTTGAACTTGGCCAGGTCGTTAGTTTGAGTGACAGGATGAGGCGTTTGTGGGTGGTAACAGGGGAAGGTGCTTGTGCATGGGGGAGTGGAGATCCGAACGCAGGTGTGCCTGACTATGTAAACGGCGTTTTATGGGAGTGCATAATTAACAAAGTAGTGTCATAGCACACGTGACATGGGAGGTTTTTACACTGACTAGATCATAGTGCTTAAGAGAGGGTATGGTCAACCTTAAGCTCTACGACCAGTTCCGATGGTTTCCGATGGTCTCGATTAATCCTTATATGCCCGGAGAAGATTTGTAATGTGTACGAGAAGGGGGCGTAACTTGCGAGTGCATCATTTGCATATCCGGCCCCTTTTCCCTTACGACCGTGCGGAGCAACGACCGACTCTAAATGAGGTCCATAATTCCAAAGGGGAAGACCTGCACCTTGATATGTGCTGGGTGAACCATCCATGGACACTTGTACAAAACTAAAAAAATCATCTAGTAATAATGAATTCCATCCAAGAAAAAAAAAGTTTTATACAAACATTTCAAGGAAGCCAAAAGCATTCTATGGGGGCACTTCAATTAGAAGTGAGGGCCACTTAGTGCCACAGAAATAGAAGGAACACCTGTACCATATGGCTGACAAAATAGCATGTTTTCCCTTGCACCCCATAGGGGTGCACCAGAACATGTGCAATATTGAGGTACTATCATTCTTGGTGATGCATGTAGAAAGATGAAGGTTTTGTGTTATAACTTTATCTAAAGTTTTTTGCCCAGTATATATTTATCTTACCAAACTTAAAGTTATCCTAAGATACACAATTCACATGACTCTAGACTATGGGTGGATATGAAGATTGGTGAGACTTTATAAAATAATTTACTATAGCATATTAAGGAATTTAGTCCATTTTATTGACCTTCAAATACTTTAGTGAAAGTTCCACTTTCAGATAGAGTCTTGGATATAACAAATTAGAAAGAAATTGTGAACTATTATGTGCACATGTTAAGGGTACACAGGGCCTGATTCAGAGCCGGACGCTCTGAATCAGGGCTTTTTATTTTTATTTGGTGTGGCCTCCTGGCCGCTCGCATAGCTGTGGGTGACCACCCACAGCTATTGCATGCGGCCAGGTGATGGCCGCGATGGTCTCGACAATCGCGACCATCGGGGCTTGCGACGAGACCCTTGCAGTAGTTCCCACAAGCCCCAGTGAGCTTCTGGCTCTTAATAGAGCTGGAATCTCACCACTGACATCATTCGTGATGTCAGTGGGGCCGCCCCCAAATGGGAGCCACCCCCCCTGCCCGCCTCCAAAACGGGGCGAGCTGTCGATCGACAGCTGCCCTCTTTTGGTGCGAGACCAGGAGCGACGGAGCGCCCGTCGCTAGCCGGGTCTCACACAAGCACACGTCGGAGCCGGCTCCGGCGTGTGCATGCGCAGTGGCCAAACATCGACCTGCTCGCGAGCGGGTCTGAATCAGGCCCACAGTGTGGGTGAGTACAGGAAGTATTAATTATTGATAACTGCATCATGGTATTTGATCAAAGACCTCTTCATTTGGCTAATGTATTTCATAGATCTTTTGCTGCTAAACATACTGTTTTCTGAACACAAATCCGCATCAAAAAAAGACATGCAAAATGTAGCCCGAACGCTTGATAAGCTCCTCCTTAAAGGAACAAGATGACAATCTTACGCCACATCATGTACTGAATCTGCCATTCTCTGCCTACTTCTGAAGCAGTGATGGGTAGTAAGTGTGAAGGGGAAGGTTGCAGTGTTCAAACGTGTAACCCATTTCAAACCTGTCATTGTAAACCAACAAAGCATCATCTGTAGTAGTGCCAGAGGCAAAAAACAGTATCAGTCAGAGGACTTGCATTTGATCTAGATAACTAGTCATAAAATATTACATTAGCTCAGACATGACTGAATTTATTGACACTAATAAGTGGAAAATAGATGAAGGTCCAAGACAATATAATACGCAAGCCTCTCTCTTACCATCTTTCTGAAAGAAAAAGCCTGACACCAATATTTCACATTAAATTAAACTTTGTGTACATACAGCAGCAAGATGTTCAACAATAACAAAAAGAAACAGTCTGGACATGTGTACATGTATAAATTATCCGGCAGATATTTCTATATTATTTTGCCATAAAAATTAAAAAAGAAAAAAAAAACTTCCACCTATAACATAAAATTGCTGTTGATAGCTGTAAACATGTTTATTACACAATGTAAGTTGCAATATTGTTATGTGTATGTATATGTGTGTGTATAGAAATATATATATATATATACATATATAAAGAGTCCAAGGGAGTCCGCACACACTGCAACATTTTCATCCATTTGGGGTGCAACCTCAATGTAACCGTCACAAAAAATGAGGTTCACATGCATACAACAAAATTCTACCGTAATTCAGAGGGCACTCACCATCTCAGAAGGTGAACAGTTCTTTTCATTTGTTACATACCACCAGTGTCAAAATATTCAGGCTATGTCCAACATTTCGATCCCATGTGGGATCAAGATAAATAGAACGCCACAGAATGCTCAAGCCATCAGAAAAGGTGCTACTCACACAACAGATTATCACAGTTTAAATAGCATGAGCACTACTTACCACTGGCGGGATGCAGTAATACTTACCGCCGGACATCGCATTTGTGGTGATCGCATATGCACTAACATATGCGATCTGTACAGCAAAGGACAACTCTTCCGATAAGGGCTGTCCTTTGCGATCTCTGCTGCACAGTGGACTTTTGGGTTTATGACCCGGGAGTCCTTTTGCGCATGCGCAGAGTGACGCGGCGGTCGCAGGGCATGCTGGGAGGGATCCGATACCTCATAACAGCGTGATATGGTAGAAGCCCATAGGCATTAGCCTCCGCATCGGAGCCAGGCGGCTAGGAGAATGATGCATACGAAAAATGCAGTAAACAGGGATTTTACCGGATTTTTCGTTTACTGCATCCCGCCCCAGGTGAGAGCCATGTAATTAATGCCTAGTACACACACCATGCTGGAACACAAGCCCCATTGGCCCAACCCACCTAGGAGGAATACAACCAAGCCTCACTATCAGGCAACAAATCAGCAAGGAGGGCAGTCACATGTTAGCTCTCTGGGGCTTGCGATAAACGAGACCCTACCACAAGGGTCTCATCGCAAGCCCGATGGTCGCGATGGTCTTGACCATCGCGACCATCATCATGGCTGCTCGCTATAGCTGTGGGTGGCCACCCACAGCTATGCGAGTGGCCAGGAGGCCGCTCCATAAAAAAACTAGCACCCGTCCTGATTCAGAGCGCCTCTGAATCAGGCCCTATGTCCCTTGCTGTTCTAGTAAGCACCAAAATACAGTACCACACATGCTTTATCAGCTGAAAGTATATGCAGATCTACATCTATGATATAAGCAGTCTAAATTATGTCTTCATAGTTGGAGGTCTCTCTCTCTCTCAGAGCTCTTAAGCTGGGTACACACCTGGCCGACCCACTGACCTAATTAATGATTGGTAAATGCAAATACACTTAACAATCGTTCAGGATATATATCTGCCAGCAGAGCTATTTAAATATGACTGCCCACTAATGACGTAATATACAATTACTTCTTCTGTAGATATATCAGGCTGTCAGTGGGTTGATCATACAGACAACCAGATGAAATGCTATATACCTGGGGCCGGGTGCGGACAGCCACGTGGGGGGGTTTAGGTTAGGGGCTCCCGGGGGGGACTTAGGGTTAGGCACCCCCCCGGGAGGGTTAGGTTTAGGCTGGGGGGAGGGAGGGGGTAGGGTTAGGCACACCCTGGGGAGAGGTTAGGGTTAGGCACCCCCGGGAGACTTAGGTTTAGGCTGCGGGGAAGGGAGGTATAGGTTTAGGCACTTACAGGGGGGTTAGGGTTAGGCACTTGGGGGGGAGGTTAGGGTTAGGCACCTCTAAGGGAGGGTTAGGGTTGGGGGGTTAGGTTAGTTAGTACTTACCAAAACAGCTGTCGGGATCTTCACTGGTGCAGGTCTTCTGGTGTCAGGATTAGACATGTGTCCAGCGGTATTCCAAACCGATCCCAGATACAGTATGCCTGTGAACTTCATTGTTCAAGGACATATCAGATGTACACAACTGTTGATACACTGATATATCGCCCGTTCATTGTAATAGGAAATATATCAGTCATCTGTCAGCTTAAGTGGCTGCTCCACTGACTGACATACAGTGTGCCCCCCTCCTTACAGACACAGTCAGCACTGCCTGGATGTGCAGGACTGATTCCACCTGTCAGCACCTGGGCAGAGACTAGAGACTGCCCCCCCTCACATGAGGCACCTTGAAAAGCCCCATCACCATCTGCACATCCCAACTGCCCCCATTCATGGACAAGGATAGATATGAGAGATATGAAGAGATGGCAGTTACAAATCATATTGGTAATCAGGCATTATAATTCAATACCCACCCCTATGAACCTCTAGGTTTGGCAGAAACCCCTGATATTTAGATTTGTGTGAAAGGGAAGTTTACCGGGAAAGAGTTCAGGTAAGTATATATTTTTTAAATATATCTGACTTTTATTTATTCTGCACAAAACCTTTTTTTTTTTTTTTTTAGTTTGAATGGAATTATCCTTTAAATCTAAATTTGGGATAAGAGTTCTCAATTGGTAATAAAGTTATAAATAAAAAAATAAACTGGGTTGTATGGCTACTTAACTTGTACTTTTTTTGAAAACAAATTCCATGGTAGAATACACAATTATGAAAATTAAAACAATATAGCTTCTAAGGTATTTACTAATCATAATTCAAAGTGGGGGATTATTTATAAAGTTTCTCATTCTAAGAGCATTTTACTACAAAGTAAAAAAAATGTGCATATTATAACAGAGTTAAATTTGGATTGGTGTATATCAAAGCTTTAATACTTTATTAATGCTTAATTAAGTATATTGTATAAGTGTATTTAAGTAAATACAAACATTTTTCCCCAAACCTCTTCATAAATATGTCTTCACAAAAGACAGATGAACATCCATGTACAGTAGATTGGAACTGGTCTAGATGATTTTTTAGCTAAGTACAACAACCCAGGCTACTGATTTGTGCTGTGCAGGAATGTTCATCCAGGGTAAAATCCAACCACCTTTTTGGCATCAGGAAGTCATTTGTCTTCATTTGATATAATTGGATACAGTTCCAGTATCAGAAAACAGCTGTAATTTTAAGTCTATGTCAGAACATCATCATTTGTCATCATCAAGCACCAGAATTTGAATACATTTTATAAACATCAACATTAGATTATTTACAGAATTATATTTTTCTTTGCTTATACATGTAGAGTGAGTATGAAAGGGACAGGAGTATGATAAATGGTGCTTCATGACACTGCACCTCATCATGTTTCACTTATTATCCTTTTAGGGTTCTGTTTATTTTTTTCCAATAAACTGATGAGTAAAACATGATATGGTACAGTGATCCTGTATCTGGCATTGGGAATATGGCTGATGGATACAGGGCATGATTTTGGAGTTGTATGCTAATAGCATCGCTTCTGTGTCATTGGACGCAGCAGTGATGCTAAAATATGCTAATGTTTCCTGCCAGCATTGCAGATCCAAGAGCTGCATTCAAAGTCGCAGCATCAGATCAACATTGCCACGACTATGGCTGCAGTCATCATCACCCATCTGAGTAAGTCTAAGCTTATTCAAAATGGGTGATGGAACTCCTCTGCCAGAGCCAGGAAATCTGCATTGAAAGACGCAAACCCCGGCCTCTGACTCCCACAAAATGGAGGTGACAAGTCTCCGTTTGCAGCTACTGTCCTGGTCGTCGCACATTCCTCGTCCTCAAATAGCTGCAACATGTCTAACAGGCTGCGGCATCCAGGGCACTGCTGCCCAGATGCATGCCCAGTCCAGCCACCATTGGACTTGTACACAAACCATAGGGTTTGTGTACAAGTCTGAATCAGGCCCACATCTAGGAAATGCCCTGAGAGCACACAAGAACATATAGTAAAAACTGTAATGACCATGGTTGCAACTATGAATGCCTATGTGAGCACACTCATTTTATGGATCAGTAAGCTGGTTATAATGTTTTTACCATATAGTCACCAGGAGGGAGGAGGGATATACCATAGGTGAATGAAAAGCACCCGTGTATAAGTCATAAAGTAACACAAGAAAGCCGGATTATCCAATTTACAAAAATAAAAAGACAATTTAAAATGTTGTCTAACTTCCCATCAACTAGAGCATATACACTGCAGTAAAATCTTACATATCAAACTCACGCACAATAGGTGCATTTATGGTGTGTAATCAATATAGAGGAGTATGTGAATAATCCCCCAAATCCTGAATATGGATAAAGAAAGGAAAAGAACACAATAGTGTGCTTATTGCTGGTTTCAGGTCATGGGATTACTGGTAGGCGTTCCTTATACTTGGTAAATAGTAATTTAATGCAGGTGTAAATTATTGTGGACCTTGAATGAAAGAAGCTCCCCAGTTAAACAGTCTAGTGGTGGGATGTAAATGTCAGCTTACTGGCCTTGGAATCCATCAACCAGTCTGTGACCTCTGGAATTCATATATTACTCTTATACGTGAGCTTCCTGATTGTTGACAGGTGCAAGGTCTGTAAGCAGAATAGGGGTCTTGAACACAGGAATCACTGATTCCCTAGGCATGGTCTCTGTCATCATGATATGAGGGAGTCTGTAGTATGAAGCAGCATGGCAGACACTGCTCCTATTAATTAGCAGAGAGTGCTTGCTACGCAAATTGCTGAACACCTTTAATAATGATTGTTTATATATATTAGGGGTGTGCACCGGCCACTTTTCGTGTTTTGTGTTTTGGTTTTGGATCTGGATCTTTCTTCGTGTTTTGGATCTGGATTGGTTTTGCCAAAACCACCCTTCCGTGTTTTGGGTTCTGGGTTTTGTGTTTTGGATCTGTATTTTTTTTAAAAAAAGCATAAAAACAGCTAAAATCACAGAATTTGTTGGTTTCTCTGCTCCTATGCTATTATTAACCTCAATAACCTTAATTTCCACTCATTTCCAGTCTATTCTGAACACCTCACACCTCACAATAGTGTTTTTATGTCCAAAAGGTTGCACCGAGGTAGCTGGATGACTATGCTAAGCGACACGAGTGGGCGGCACAAACACGTGACCCATCTAGGAGTGACACTGCAGTGGCAGACAGGATGGCAGTTAGAAAAACTAGGCCCCAAACTGTACATAATGCAAAGAAAAAAAAGAAGTGCAAGATGGAATTGTCCTTGGGCCCTCCCACCCACCCTTATGTTGTATAAACAGGACATGCACACTTTAACAAATCAATCATTTCAGCGCCAGGGTCTGCCACACAACTGTGGCTGAAATGATTGGTTCGTTTGGGCCCCCACAAAACAAGCTGGCAATTAATGTGTCCCTGCACAAACTGGCTCTACGGAGGCAAGATGTCATCCTCATCCTCCTCATCCACCGATTCCTCACCCTCTTCAGTGTGTACATCCTCATCCTCACAAAGTATTAACTCGTCCCCACTTGAATCCACCACCACTCTGTACCTTCTGGAGGCTGGTCTCCCTGGAAGAGCTGATAATTCATTTTGATGAACATCATCTTCTCCACATTCTGTGGAAGCAACCTCCTACGCTTTTCGCTGACAAGGTTCCCGGCTGCACTAAACACTCTTTCGGAGTACACACTGGAGGGGGGGCAACTCAGGTAAATTAGAGCCAGCTTGTACAGGGGCCTCCAAATTGCCTCTTTTTCCTGCCAGTACAGGTATGGACTGTCTGACATGCCTACTTGGATGCTGTCACCGATGTAATCCTCCACCATTCTGTCAATGGTGACAGTATCATATGCAGTGACAGTAGACATGTCAGAAATTGTTGCCAGGTCCTTCAGTCCGGACCAGATGTCCAAACTTGGTCCTGCCTGCCCTGCATCACCGCCAGCGGGTTGCTTAGGATACCTAAGTTTTTTCCTGGCAGCCCCAGTTGAGGGAGAAAATGAAGAAGGAGCCGTTGACGTGTCACGTTCCGCTTCAGCTGACAGTGTGTTCACCAGCAGGTCTTTGCACCTCTGCAGGCTTGTGTCGGCCGGAAAGAGAGACACCACATAGGCTTTAAACCTAGGATCAAGCACGGTGGCCAAAATGTAATGGTCTGATTTCAACAGATTGACCACCCTGGAATCCTGGCAAAGCGAATGAAGGGCTTCATCCACAAGTCCCACATGCCGAGCGGAATCGCTCCGTCTTAGCTCCTCCTTCACTTTCTCCAGCTGCTTCTGCAAAAGCCTGATGAGGGGAATGACCTGACTCAAGCTGGCTGTGTCTGAACTGACTTCACGTGTGGCAAGTTCGAAGGGCTGGAGAACCTTGCACAACACGGAAATCATTCTCCACTGCACTTGAGTCAGGTGCATACCCCCTCCTTTGCCTATGTCATAGGTGGATGTATAGGCTTGTATGGCCTTTTGCTGCTCCTCCATCCTCTGAAGCATATAGAGGGTTGAGTTCCACCGCGTCACAACCTCTTGCTTCAGGTGATGGCAGGGCAGGTTCAAGAGTGTTGCTGGCGCTCCAGTCTTTGGCACGCAGTCGCTGAATGGCGAAAGTGGCCAGAAATTTTTCGGGCCACCAAAAGCGTCTCCTGCACGCCCCTGTCGCTTTTCAGAAAATTCTGCACCACCAAGTTTATTGTGTGAGCAAAACATGGGACGTGCTGGAATTTGCCCAGATGTAATGCCCGCACAATATTGGTGGCGTTGTCAGATATCACAAATCCCCAGGAGAGTCTAAGTGGGGTAAGCCACTGGGTGATGATTTCCCTCAGTTTCTCTAAGAGGTTGTCGGCGGTGTGCCTCTTACTGAAACCGGTGATACACAGCGTAGCCTGCCTTGTAACGAGCTGGCATTTCTGAGATGCTGCTACTGGTGACGCTGCTGCTGTTGCTGCATAAGGTGATACATCTACCCAGTGGGCTGTCACAGTCATATAGTCCTTAGTCTGCCCTGTTCCACTTGTCCACATGTCCGTGGTTAAGTGGACATTGTGTGCAACGGCATTTTTCAGGACACTGAGGACACTTTTTCTGACGTTTCTGTACAGTCTCGGTATCGCCTGCCTAGTGAAGTGGAATCTAGACGGGATTTGGAACCGGGGACACACTACCTCCATCAATTGTCTAAATCCAACTGCACTAATGGCGGATACCGGACGCACGTCTAACACCAACATAGCAGTCAAGGCCTCAGTTATACGTTTTGCTTCAGGATGACTGCTGTCGTACTTCATCCTCCTCGCTAAGGACTGTTGGAGGGTCAATTGTTTAGTAAAAGTAGTGGTGTTCCTACTTCCTTTCTGGGATGATGAACGACTCCCAGCAGCAGCAACAGCAGCAGTGGCAGCAGTAGGCGTAGCAATGCAGGATCCTCCAGAGGAATCCCGGATAGGAGAGTCAGTCATGCCAGTGACATGGCCTGCAGGACTACTTCCGATCCTGACTAAGGAGGAAATTGACGAGGAGGGAGTTGACGGTGTGGTTTGCAGGCGCTTGGATACAACAGGACAACGGGATTTAGGTGTCCCTGGACTGCTTACGGTCTTAGCCAAAGTTTCTGAACTTGACAGTAACTTTTTATGAACGTGCTGCAGGTGCCGTATAAGGGAGGATGTTCCTAGGTGGTTGACGTCCCTACCCCTACTTATTTCACCTTTACATATGGTACATATGGCAAGACAGTTGTTGTCCGGATTTGGATAGAAATATTGCCAGACCAAAGAGGTGGAATGTTTGGTCTTCTGCCCAGGCATGACCGTGATGGGCTTTTTCATCCCACGGACAACAACTGTCTCCCCCGGAGCCTGATTTATACAAACCACATCACCATCAGAATCCTCCTCGCCAACTTCCTCCTCAGCGCCAGCTACACCAGTATCCTCATCCTGTTGTACTTCAACAGTGACAACTTCAATTTGCATATCAGCAAGTGGACTGTGGGTGCTCCTTTCAGCACTTGCAGGGGGCGTGCAAATGGTGGAAAGAGCCACCTCTTCCCGTCCAGTGCTGGGAAGGTCAGGCATCGCAACCACCACCACACTTGGACTCTCCTTGGGGATTTGTGATATCTTCTTAGAAAGCACAGTTCTTCGCTGTGCTTTTGCCAGCTTAACTCTTTTGATTTTTTTAGTGGGAGGAGGGCTTCCATCGTCATGTGAAGCTGAACCACTAGTCATGAACATACTAGGGATCGACCTTAGCCATTCCTTGCCACTCCGTGTCGTAAATGGCATATTGGCAAGTTTACGTTTCTCTTCAGCTGATTTAAATGTCTTTTTCAAGGTCATTTTCCTGAACTTTGCCATTTGGGATTGTATGTGCCCTCTACTATGACATTGGGCATCGGCCTTGGCAGACGACGTTGATGGCATGTTATCGTCTATGTCATGACTAGTGGCAGCAGCTTCAGCACTAGGAGGAAGTGGTTCTTGATCTTTCTCTATTTTATTTTTATCGGAGAAAGTTTGGTCCTCCATTTATGTTATATCGATTTGATATATACGTGTGCCTAAACACAGAAAATAATTTTTTTTTTGGTTTGGACTGGAGTGTACTTTCGGGGGTTACAGCACCCTTAACGGTCAAGCCAGCCGGCCCTTTACTTATGACACAGGCTCACGCTTGGCACTACTTTGTTGATGCACGTGCGGCTACTGCGCACACAATTCACAAACAAAGAAAATAATTTTTTTTTGGTTTGGACTGGAGTGTACTTTCGGGGGTTACAGCACCCTTTAACGGTCAAGCCAGCCGGCCCTTTACTTATGACACAGGCGCACGCTTGGCACTACTTTGTTGATGCACGTGCGGCTACTGCGCACACAATTCACAAACACAGAAAATAATTTTTTTCTGGTTTGGACTGGAGTGTACTTTCGGGGGTTACAGCACCCTTTAACGGTCAAGCCAGCCGGCCCTTTACTTATGACACAGGCGCACGCTTGGCACTACTTTGTTGATGCACGTGCGGCTACTGCGCACACAATTCACAAACACAGAAAATAATTATTTTTTTGGTTTGGACTGGAGTGTACTTTCGGGGGTTACAGCACCCTTAACAGTCAAGCCAGCCGGCCCTTTACTTATGACACAGGCGCACGCTTGGCACTACTTTGTTGATGCACGTGCGGCTACTGCGCACACAATTCACAAACACAGAAAATAATTTTTTTTTGGTTTGGACTGGAGTGTACTTTCGGGGGTTACAGCACCCTTAACGGTCAAGCCAGCCGGCCCTTTACTTATGACACAGGCGCACGCTTGGCACTACTTTGTTGATGCACGTGCGGCTACTGCGCACACAATTCACAAACACAGAAAATAATTTTTTTTTTGGTTTGGACTGGAGTGTACTTTCGGGAGTTACAGCACCCTTAACGGTCAAGCCAGCCGGCCCTTTACTTATGACACAGGCGCACGCTTGGCACTACTTTGTTGATGCACGTGCGGCTACTGCGCACACAATTCACAAACACAGAAAATAATTATTTTTTTGGTTTGGACTGGAGTGTACTTTTGGGGGTTACAGCACCCTTTAATGGTCAAGCCAGCCGGCCCTTTACTTATGACACAGGCGCACGCTTGGCACTACTTTGTTGATGCACGTGCGGCTACTGCGCACACAATTCACAAACACAGAATATAATTTTTTTTTTGGTTTGGACTGGAGTGTACTTTGGGGGTTACAGCACCCGTTAACGGTCAAGCCAGCCGGCCCTTTACTTATGACACAGGCGCACGCTTGGCACTACTTTGTTGATGCACGTGCGGCTACTGCGCACACAATTCACAAACACAGAAAATAATTTTTTTTTGGTTTGGACTGGAGTGTACTTTCGGGGGTTACAGCACCCTTTAACGGTCAAGCCAGCCGGCCCTTTACTTATGACACAGGCGCACGCTTGGCACTACTTTGTTGATGCACGTGCGGCTACTGCGCACACAATTCACAAACACAGAAAATAATTTTTTTTTGGTTTGGACTGGAGTGTACTTTCGGGGGTTACTGCACCCTTTAACGGTCAAGCCAGCCGGCCGTTTACTTATGACACAGGCGCACGCTTGGCACTACTTTGTTGATGCACGTGCGGCTACTGCGCACACAATTCACAAACACAGAAAATAATTTTTTTTTTGGTTTGGACTGGAGTGTACTTTCGGGGGTTACAGCACCCTTAACGGTCAAGCCAGCCGGCCCTTTACTTATGACACAGGCTCACGCTTGGCACTACTTTGTTGATGCACGTGCGGCTACTGCGCACACAATTCACAAACACAGAAAATAATTTTTTTTTGGTTTGGATTGGAGTGTACTTTCGGGGGTTACAGCACCCTTTAACTGTCAAGCCAGCCGGCCCTTTACTTATGACACAGGCGCACGCTTGGCACTACTTTGTTGATGCACGTGCGGCTACTGCGCACACAATTCACAAACACAGAAAATATATTATTTTTTTAGCACTTGGGGGAGCACCCCTGATGGACAGAGCACCCCCTGGACAACACTACAGCACCCCTTTAGGACTGGGACACTGTACAGGACTTTGGAGTGGACACAGCCCCTATGGAGAACTGACTGCACAACACAGTCCAGCCAGCCCCTATGGACTTTGAAGTAGTGGGCACAGCCCCTATTAACAACAGCAGCACAGCACAACACAGCCAGCCCCTATGGACTTTGAAGTAGTGGACAACAGCAGCACTACACTACACTACACTACACAGCCCTAACTCCCACCCTCCCTCTTCACTGTCCACAGCCGAGTGAGAAAATGGCGCCGACGCGGGTACCTTATATAGGATCCAAAACCCGCGAGACTCGGAAGGCGGGATGATGACGTTTTGCCTCGATTTCAGATCCGAGTCAGGCGGGAAAAGTCGAGCCTGATTCGGATCGGACTCGGATCGGGGGGGGCTCGGGGGGGGTTCGGATTTCAGAAATCCGAACCCGCTCACCCCTAATATATATATACATAAAATATGCAAGTTAATGATTATTTTTATATACACAATGCCATATTTTGTGCACGTCCCCTTTCACAATCTTATTGTATAGATTTGAGTGGTGCAGAGCATTGGAGTCATGAACCAGGATAGCCTGCCACTATACTCATGGGAACCATTGCAAAGTTGAACGTCAATTATGTGGATGCAACTTGTATGATTTCACACTGTGCATGCTCTATAGTTGTGCATGCATCTATGGGCAATATATAATATGCAACTCAGTCACATCTCCAATTGCGGCTGAAGGGGCCTAACTGGATGGTAATGGGGAATTCGCATATAGCCAAAATTTAGCAAGGGCACAATGAAGGCATAGCAACAGAATTGTGGGCTACAAGTATGCAGAGTTCTGTATATGTGAAGATACATATATTTCCAGCAGGATCTTTTGCACCAAGGATAGGGCTAGTGCAAGTGCCCACATATTCCAAATAATATACTGTTTATAGTTTTGTAATTGCAATAGAATTAGATACAAACATGTTAAGTTATTGAGACACAGACTAGATGACTCCCAGCACTCGTATGCAGGGCCGCCATCAGGGGGGGACTGCCGGGACTCCAGTCCCAGGCCTGGACAGAGAGGGGTCCCGGGTAGAAGCGGCGAGGAATACACAGGCAGCAGGTACTGGCAGGGAGAAGGTCGAAGGAGCATCGGCGCACCGGGTGCCTGAATTCTAAACAAAATCCACAATGTTAAAGAGAACAACACCACAAGGAAAACTTTACTACCAAAAATACAAAATTGCCAACATGCCATACACCAGACATAGTGGCAAGGAAAGGCTCAGTTCATAGCCTTCATTTGTGAGTGGTGGTCCTACTACTGCTGTGTTATACACTAGAATGGCTATTGTGGAAATTGGAGCCAAGCACAGTCTGGCTTCTCCTGTAACCTCACATGCAGCACCTTCTTGCTCTGAGGTCCTGATTCAGACCCGCTCGTGATCGCTATGCGCTCACAAGTGGGTTGATGGTGGCCCAGTGTGCAAGCGCATGACGGAGCCGGCTCCATCGTCCGCATACGCGAGACCCAGATAGCGATGGGCAAACCGTCGCTTCGGGTCTCGTACCAAAGGGGGCATGCTGTCGATGTTGAGTGACAGCACGCCCCCTTTGGTAGGTGGGCCGGGGGAGTGGCTGCCCAAATGGAGGCGTTCCCATGTGAACGCCTCCGTTTGGGGGCGGCCCCACCGACATCACGAGTGATGTCAGTGGAAGAGATTTTGGCTCTGTGAGAGCCGAAATCTCTCTGGGGCTTGCGGCAATGAGACCCTACCACAAGGGTCTCGTCGCAAGCCCGATGGTCGCGATGGTCTTGACCATCACGACCATCTTCCTGGCCGGTTGCTATAGCTGTGGGTAGTCACCCACAGCTATGCGAGCGGCCAGGAGGCCGCTCTAAAAAACAAGAAGGCCGTCCCTGATTCAGAGCGAGCACTCTGTCAGAGCGTCGGGCTCTGAATCAGGGCCTGAGTCTAGAAGTGTCAACTTTAAAACATGCAAATTAGGGCACAAAAGAAGCACTAAGGCTGAAGAACAAACAGTATGTTCACGAACTTCACAGATCTCTGAGGAGAGTCTAAAGGTGTGTACAAGTGCCAAAGTAAGTAGAGGTAGAGATGTTAATCATCTAGGTACCTCCACCCTGTTATATCATTGATGCAAGTTCATGCAAGTAATTTAGCAAAATCAGAAAAATCCTGTAAATGCAGCATCAGCTAGTAGATGCATGGATAGATCCCATCACATGCAATCTCCACCGCCAACATCTTCATCATCAACCTCCTCATCAATGAATGCTCTTCCTGCATCCAATTTGCAAAGTCTAACTGGGGCTAAATCTTCATCACATAAGGGGGCCAAGAAGACTAGTAGTTTCAAACAACAATTGACTGTGAAATAATCATTTGCAAGAGGAAGCAAGTATGAAAGCTGCCATCCAGTTGTACAGCGGATCACTAAAGCCATGCATTAGATCTAAAAATCTAAAAATGTGGAAAAATTGTGGAAAAAAATTTAAAAATGTGGAAAAATTGATGTTCATAAAAATAAACTACAATTCTATGAGGAAGACCTTTGCTGCCAATTACAACAAAGTACAGAGGGCCTGATTCAGCAAGGAACACAGTTGCTAATATGCACGCAATTGGCCGATTGTTGCGTACTGCGCATGCATATGCATCACAGTGCACGTGCGCAAACTAGCCATTGAAATTGTAACTGTGATCATAGTGACTACGCAGACTCATCACAGGGTGATTGACAGGAAGTGCCATTTGTGGGTGGTAACGGGGGGGTGGTCGAGCGAACACAGGTGTGCCAGTGCATTTGAATGCTGTTGCAGGGTCATGCATAAATTAACCACTTCAATACCCTACGTAACCTGAGGCCTAATAGCATGCGTGGAAGTTACCAATTTCTGAGTAAGGTCAGAGCTTGTACAAGTGTGCATGAGGCTGCGATGGTACTCGACTGTACTGATGGTTTCCCAGTCTTGCTAAACATTACTGATGTGTGTAAGGTAAAGTGGGCATCCTTATGTAGTGCAGCGGCAGCATAGCGATCGCAATGAATTAGCATACTGTTGCAATTGAACTGCATTCGTAGAGGCTATTGCATCCGCGTTTATATACAAGGGTGGGTGGAAGGGCCCAAGGACAGTTCCATTGTGCACCACTTTTCATAAAGGACTTTACCAAGATTGTGTTTGTTTGACAGGCAATGTATATTACTGTACTTTACTGGGGACATTCATGTTTTTTTGTATCTTGCAATGCCATTCATCACCACTTTTATCCAGATGTATAGGACCTGTTTCCTGGAGCTTCTCAGCAGATACAGACTAGTATCATTAAATCATGTAATCATGTAATTAAAAATACATTATTCAATTTGACTAGACTGTTACTTTGCCTTGAAACCTATGGAATCAATCTCATTGGAATTTTGGATGCTTGTTCTTTAGTAGAGTTTTCCATTTCTCTGGTTTATTTTTTTAGTTAATTATTTACACTAATCAATCAATTAATTTAATTTGAATTCTTGTTTTATAATGGTTTGTTGCATTTATCCATTTTTTAATTTAAAGTTATATTCTGTAATCAATCAATCAATATTTTATCTGGCTTCCACTGAAGAGTATGCCACCTCCGTTTACCAGTGGTATGCTGCCCTCGGATCTCTGATCTAGTTCTTGATTAATGAAAGCATTCTATAGCATCATGTCATTTACATTAAACTACCATCCTGTCTGCCACTGCAGTCTCACTATGTTTCTTAGATGTGCTATATTCTTTTTTAAACTGCCATGTGTTTGTGCTGCTGCTCTGTCGCTTAGTTTAGCCAGTCAGCTCGCTGCAGCCTTTGGCCAATATGGGTGTAAACAAAATTGTGGGTTGTGAGGTGGTCAAAATGTACTAAAAATGACTGGAAATTAATGTTATTGAGGTTAATAATACCGTAAGAACAAAAACAGTACATGATTTTAACTGTTTTTAATCAAATTTTAAAGAAAGTCAGATCTCAAACCAAAACACTTGAGGGATGCTTTAGCAAACCCAAAACCTTTGAGGATGGTTTTGCAAAACCAAAACACGGGGTTCCATGCACATCACTAGTGAGCATGCTCGACCCTGCGCCCGCTGCCATTTTGTACATGTGTAACACTGTGTATGTGACTGAGACTGTACTGCACAGACATGCAGCACATGCATTTCTCCGGGGAAAGAGTGTTACAGCAAGATACCTCTACCACAGTCTCTGTCAGCATAACTGCTTACTCTTTATTACATGCTGTTACTGCTGATACTGCTGAGAAGAACCACTGTTATCCTGACTAAAAATCTTGTTTAAGAACAAGATTATCACCTTACAATGGAAAGCCGAGAGCACAGCACCATTGCAGTCACCGAGGTAATGATATCATCTGCATAAAGGTAATGCAGACGATATCACAGCTATCTACTGCTTACCTTTCAGCCCCGATCTGAAAGGTAAGCAGGTTGGGGCTGAAAGGTAAGCAGGAGATATCTGTGATATCTTCTGCATTACCTTTATAATGAATAGCCCCGATCCTTAATTTCTACCAAAGTAGGTGAAAATTTTAATTTTCACTTGCTTAGTGGGAATGAAGTGATGATGAATGGACGCCTCAGTGATTGCAATGATGCTGTGCTCTCAGCTTTACATTGTAAGGTGGTCATAGTGATGATTATGCATACCTCTTTCATGCCACATTTCAGTGCTTCTTCTTCTCCTTTTCTTTGGCACCAGGCTCTCAATGTTTGGCAGACTCAGACCTCACTAAGATTACAGTGTCCCAGTTAGTGCTGGCTTGACCTATTCTGCCAATCGCTCCTCAAACCCTTTTAATCAACTCCCGGGACCCAGTCCCTTTATGTACTGTAAGTGATTGCTGGTTCCAGACCTTACAACAGCAGTAACAGCTATAAATGTAATTTGGATGTGTTGACCAACTTTGGACATTATGGGCTCAGACACGCAAGTGTATTACTGTGATGAAAAAGGTGCATCTCTTACGGTAGTCATGTTTCTAAACAAGAGAGTTTATCTATTCTATAATAATAAAGCACATGGATTCATGCCATTTTCTTGGCATGAATCCAGTCTTGCACAATGTTATAGTCAAAAATAGCTGTATCCAACAATAATGTATAATTTTAGCAGTATGATGTTTCACAGAGTACTATTGTTATTATTACTATTATTATTATCATCATTATTCTGTGTACTATTCAGATACGCTACTAGATGCCATGAGATTTAAAAATGAATGGCCTGATCTAGAGCAGGCCATAAACTTGTGTCTCAAACATGGGTGTAAACATACAGTATAGCTGCAAAACTGCAGGCTTACTCTATGGGCCAATTAAATAGGGTAAGAGTTTAGAAAATGTGAGAGTTTAGCAATAAACTCTCACACTATTACACTGGTCAAGTTGTATCTTCAAAATGGGAAAACATCTGGATGCGAGTTTAAATCGTGAGAGTTTGCTGAGTTAGAAAAACATGTGAGTTTGCATGTTCTCGGACTCTATTACTCTGGCTGAGTTTCAAAAGTGTGAAAAATCTCTCACATTTTCTAAACTCTCACCCTATTATATTTGGCCCTATATGTGTGTATTTTGGGCAGAATGTCTCTTAAGAAATATGCAGCTGCATGTGAGCAAATATATCACAGTCATTATTATCAATTTATTTTACTTCCATATATTTAGTGTTTAAAACAAGATTAATTAAATAAAAAAAGGTCCCAAATAAATAACCAGCATAAAGGTGCCCATCCACTAGTAGATCAGGGAAAGAAGGTATGATTACGACATCGTAATCGTACTGTCATTCCCCTAGGGGGTGCAGTGCCTATACTGAACGATGGATCGCTCAGTGTAAGCACATCAATCATCCCCGAACATGGCCAATCTGTCATTATCGGCAGATTGGCTTGCATGTTCGGCCGATGATTGATGTCCGAAATGACCAGCGGGAGCGCACATCGCTGGTTGTTTCTGACATTTGGGTGCATGATTTGTGCACGATTTGGGCCGATTACTGAGTGATTGCACGATTACGATGTCGTAATCATGCAATCGTACAGTGTAATCGGCTAGTGGATGGGCACCTTTAGTACTATAGACTGATTACTGCTAAAGTAGGGAGCAATGAGCATCAAGTACACCTACAAAGTGTCAGGCTGGTTGCCTGTACAGTAACAGAAAAACCCACTACTGTGTGGTGCACACCATTTTTTTTTATAATAAAGATACATACAGCTACTGCCATCAATATTAGCAGTTACAGTATCTCTATATCAGACTTTTGGTTCCCATTAAAACTAGGTCCAATCTATAGGGGAATGCTGCACGTATGTCTGTACATCCTTACTGTATTCTACTTGCGCTTGCCTTTGCAGATGTAGGGGGCCACAATTTCAAGTCACTGTATATTAAACATAAAATCTGGGCACATATTATCATAAATGCCCAATATGATAAACAGGCTTTTGCAAGCTGCAATTAGACATACAATTAATGCTAAATGCTAAATCAAGTACTTATCCAGCACTCTTTAACAATGCATTTTTGTACTGAGCATATGTGCTAAATATTATATTATATTGTAGTGTAATGTAAAAATATCAACAGGCGCAGTACTCTACTCTAAACAAAATCAACACCATAATATTAATTCTCAATAGGTGGCAACAGCGTACACACCAGACGCAACATTGTCGACAACAACTGCTGGCAGCAGCAGTTCTGTAACAAGTTACAACTCCTGACTAGTATCACATCTCTGCAATTCTGTCTCCTGCATTTACGTCCTCCATGAAGTTGTCAGTCTTCAGCCAGACCTGTAGTGAGATAGGTGTGTGAAAGTACTTTATAACATAGCAGTTGTGCCAGATGTTACATCGTGTATTCTTTTTGTGTGTTTTTTCTCCCTCTCCCCTAAAGCTTACTTTCTCACCGTCGCCTCCTGTCACCACTGCTTTCCTTTTTCATAAGACAATTTTTTGATGAATATCAGCCATTTTTTCTAATACTTGAGACATTGGAGACTCTCAGCCAGGAGGGCGTGCCTTGAAAGTTAGAGGTGATGTGTACGCACCCAAGGTGTTGATGTATTGTTTTGTCCCCCAAAAGTTAAAATTAATTTTATGTCCTGGGCCCCCCAACAAGCCTGGGCTTCAGTAACCGGATCCCATCCCCCCTCCCTGTCAGCGCCAATGAAGATATGTACATTTATGCACCCTTCCTGCTTCATTCAAACTGACAAAGGGGAAGGGATGTGCTAATCATTGCATCCGCGATGCAGTAAATGCCGCCTCTCTTCGGGTACATACTGTGGTTCATTACCGCAATACGAACCTAGAAAATTGCAAAGGACAGCTCTCCCGATTACAGCTGTCCTTTGCGATGGGTCCAATCAGAGGGTCTTCCGGGTTTAACACCCAGAACTTCCTCTGCTGTCCTTCTGCGCATGCACAGAAGGCCGCGGCCATGGGGGTTGATGAGAGCTTCCCGATAAGAAGCCCATAGGCTTCTATAGGGTAACGCCACCTGAAGGTGGCATTACCCATTGGACGAAGCTTTGCGCATATGGGGAATGCACATTTTCGCCCTTATTACATCCCGTTGAATATCTTTCAAAAGTCAGACCACCTTCTAAATTAGGGTGTTTTATTGAACATTAAAATTCACTAGATGTAAACTGATCTCAGAAATTGGAAGGACTACTAAGCCACACATTATTTTCATATGTAATTTTGTGAAATCCCACTAGCTAAGGGACTGATATAAATTGTCAGTCTATCTTTATACTGCTACTACTACAAAATGCCTGGGAATACTTTTTACTATAATCTTACTTTTGGAATTGCACTGTTGACTTCATCTAAGGGGATGGGTACGGGATACCGGCAGTCGGCGCGCCTGCTGTCAGAATACTGACAACGGCATCCAGATACTGTAGTCAGAACCCTCTATAACCCTCCTTTCCCCCAGCCTAACCCTAACCCTCCCCCACTGCAGCTTAACCCTAATCCCCCCCTCGCACCATACACATAAACTAACCACCCCCCCACGAAGAGAATACAAATTCCATTCAAACATTATTTTTCTCATAATATTTATAATGGGCAATTTTAAAGGGAATATAAAAAGTAGATCGTTAGAATCAGGTTAAGCCACATGCTTGGTAGGATTGCTCAGAACACACAGTAATTAGAACTTGCTGAAAGGAATAGTTTGTTCTATGAAGCTGCACCCTGGCCACTCATTGTGCTGGCGCACTGGAGAAACTGACAGTGACAACATGATTTTTTTTTCCCCAATAAAATATTATTGAAATTCTTTTGGGAATATTCTCACCATAGACCAGCTGTTGACAAAAGAAATTGAATACTGCTATGTCTTAAGCTGGGTACACTACACACTTTACAATGCTTACTGAAGATGCAAGCCAATATTGTGAGTACACACAATTATTTCTTCCAATCCTCACTATTTGTATGTCCTGAAGATCAGGAGGAATAGAGATTTCTGCTGGGCATACACTGTTCAATTATCATCCCGAGCAGCAGATAATCATCTGATAAGGCCAATAATTGAACAGTGTATTGCCGTTACAAGGCAGTGTAATTATCGGTCTGCTGGACATGCTGAAATCATCCATCCTGTCCGATAGATCCGATAATTGGTTGGCCGCATCCCCTATTTGGATGAGGAAATGTTTTCTCCCCAGGGGAGGAGCATAGATATCATGACCATACACTGTGATACATCTCACAGTATATGGCCACGGATTCTGATGGGTTTCAGCTTGTCGGTCTGACAGACATTTCATCTGACAGTGTATGCCCAGCTTAACATCAACAATTATTGCCAGATCAGTCTGCAAGCCGGTCGACACACCAAACACACTGTAAATATAGTGCAATTAGATTGATCGGTTTAGTCCCTGTTTGAAAGGTATGCGCCATGTCCATCTTTTGTACTGCAGAGTAAAATAAGACAATTCAGGACTGAGGGTGATGAGAGAAAGGTGTCACAATGCATGACCAGCCTTTCTGTGCTTATACAGCATGATTAGCAAAACAAATACATTTTGTTCCAAGAAAATTGGATGCAATTATGTATGAAGCTATCATCATGACAGGGAAAAAGAAACCAGATATCGTTTTCAGTTAAAAATCACTGCCTAATGTAATGCATAATTAGATTTGAACTCTCTGGTCTGCACAATGGGTCAACCCCCAAAGCAACATCTTGCGGTTATTAACAAACAACTTTATTCATTCTATCCACAAGCCAATCTGATATTAAAAGCAGAAATGTATGATTTTTTTTTCCTTTAAGTATATTACAGAGAAAGTCAAATATTAGTAGTGGAAAATGTATTCTCAACTGTCTTCCCAATTATCAGCAAAATATCTGCTGCCTGCAAAAAAGGAAGATAAACAAGATTATTATTCTTCAATCACATACTAAAAGTTTTCTAGATGGAGTTACTACATGATTCTTCCATTTCAATGAACTGAGAAGCTGTTTCTTAGTTCTTCTTGTCTGTATTTTTATTTTACTTACCGTACGTTTGTAGCCTTGCTCACTAAAATAAAACATTGCAAAGGTTCAAAATAATGCTCCATGAGTATAATATTAGCCAGGTATTAAAGTCATGGTACACAGAGATGCACAAAAAAGGGAAAAAGGATTATAAAAAAAAAACCTTTATGTACCTATAAATATGTGTAGTCTGAAACAAAGTAATAATGTGCTTAACAGCAACTATAGGTGGTTTAATTTACTTTCATTCGCCTAAAGTTCTAACCTAGTAAAATTCTTTAAAGTGGCTAAATGATCTATGTTTTGCTTCTGTTTACAGAACATTAACCAGCAATATCGTTTACAAATCATAATGCCAAAATGTTGTATTTATTCTACAAAACATTTACATGGTTATACAAAATGTTGAATCTCACTGATCCATGGAGCCTCTGTATCTTAGTGGGCAGGTGGCTGTACTCAGACAGCACATCACAGGGAGGTCAGTCTCTGTCAATGATGAAGGAAGTGACATCAGCACTGAAGATTTAGAAGTGAGGAGTCTGCAGCTATCTGGGACCACTAGAACTGGACAGTGGACACCAGGAGCTGCGGCCTGTCAGCACAGTGGGGGTGAGCTTCCTTATGGCCTTTTTTGCACTGGTATTGTTAGTATTGAGAAAGCCAATAATGTTCTGACTATATCCTGCAGAAAATTGTTCAGGGATAGTATAAAATGGCATTATATTATATGGGGCATGACCAGGTCATAGAGGGATGTGACTAGTGTTTTAGAAGATGCCATCTCCCTCCAAATCAATACTGTACATAGGACTGCTTGGTGTAGCATTGCCTTCATGTTGCTTGTAGCTGATGGACTCCACAAGGTAATGCCCCCACTTTATTGATTCTGTTTCATGTCATGTCCTCCTCTCTGCACTCTAACTCAGGTCATGCCCTCTTTGCATAACTCAGGTCATGCCCTCTTTGCATAACTCAGGTCATGCCCTCTTTGCATAACTCAGGTCATGCCCTCTTTGCATTGTCTATAATTTGGCTCATGTTGCATATATTCTACAAGGTCTCACATCTAGCCCCTCAGTCCTCACTTCTCTTCTCCCCCTATCTGACTACACCTCTCCTGTTCCCCTTCTTTCCCATTCTTCCTGCCCAACACTCCTACCCTCCCACTACTATTACTGCACAATTTCATCCTCCTCAGTTTTTTCCTAAGGACCACTAAGTCCATTGTCCCATTACTCCCTAATGTATCTTACTCCTCCTTCTACACTTTAAGTTTTTACATGTAAATAATATGCCCTATATAGCACAGGTGGCAAAGTTTTTAGCAAATATTATTACATGGATGAAGGGGATAGGGGTGGCATCATGTCCTTCACTTTGCCAGCGCCTCCCAGAGTGTTTGGTCCACCCTGCAGCTACCAAAGGTCGCTGAAGGGCTGCTATGCAAATTATCCATCACCAAAACAGGGCCACGGTGTATGGTGGTCTTGGGCCCCATTCTCACTGCTGAAAAGAGAGTGGCCGCAAGATATTGGTAGCGTGACTGTGTCTCTCCAGCAGTTCTTAGTGCTTAGCACACCTACTCTCAGCACCCAGTGGCAACAAGGCACGAAAGGCTAATTATATATAAGTGGTTCCTTAACTACAGTAGTTCTTTTATGCTGGGTTTTCCTGCAAATATCAGCCTGTGTAAGTTCTAAATTTCTGATGTACAAACAACGCTTTGCTGTGTGAACAGTGTCAACAACATTCACAGAACAAACTTGTGTTAATGTGTCATAAACTTAGGGTCTGATTCACTATGGAACTGCTAATGCAATAGAGATTACGCACGTAGTTCAACTATAGTATGTATGCTAATCCATTGCTATTGCAATGTCACTGCTGCACTACATAAGGACGCCCACTTTACCTTACACACATTCGTAATGTTTAGCAAGACTGCAAAACCATCGGTACAATCGAGTACCATCGCAGCCTCACGCACACTTGCACAAGCTCTTACCTTGCTCAGGAATTGCTAACTTCCATGCATGCTATCAGGCCTCAGGCTGCGTAGGGCATTGCAGTGGATAATTTATGCATGACCCTGCAACGGCATTCAAACACACTGGTACGCCTGCGTTCGGCCAACCACCTCCCCGTTACCACCTACAACGGCACTTCCAGTCAATCACTCTGCGAGGGGTCTGCGTAGTCAGAGCGATCGCAGTCCCGATCGCAATGACTAGTTTGTGCACTGCAATGCGTATGCATGCGCAATATTCCACAATCGGCCGATTGTGTTCGTATTAGCAGCTGCGTTCCTTACTGAATCAGGCTCTTATGGCCTATGCTGACTGCTACAGTAGGCCTGATTCAGAGGTATATTAATTAATGTTTCACTGAGCATGCATCCCAATGGTTATTGCATAAGATGCAGACCGAAACTGCATGCAATTTTGGTGTGCATTTTGGGTGGTAACAGGGGGCTGGCTAGCCAGACGTGGACATGTCATGGTCAGGGTCTGTGTCCAAAGAAGCAGATGCACTGATCCTGGAGGCCATGTTCAGATGGAGAAATTGCACCTGCCATGGAGCATCCGATGGTGCGACTGATGCAACTGATGATTTGACTGATGCGACCGATGGTGCGTTTTAATAGGCACAGTAGCAGAATAGTGCTTCAGACGGTGGGCATCTCAGTAGGAAGCCCATTGGCTGTGGCATTAGCATAAAGATACAGTTGAGGCTGCGTAAAGAGATGCAGCTGCAATAGTGTCAGCATCTGAATCATTCCCAGTAAGTGCAGAAAAACAGTTTAAGTTGCTGAAGCTAATTACAGCAGCTGTCACAGAGCAATACCGTGCTGGTGATCTAATGTAGTGGTTCTCAAACTCAGGGCCTGATTCAGAGCCGAACGCTTTGACCAGAGCGCTCGCTCTGAATCAGTGCCCTCCTCCATGAAAATGGAGCGGCCTCCTGGCCGCTCGCATAGCTGTGGGTGACCACCCACAGCATATGCGAGCGTCCATGATGATGGTCGCGATGGTCTTGACTATCTCGACCATTGGGCTTGCGATGGAGACCCTGCGGTAGGGTCTTGCTGCCGCAAGCCCTGGAGTGATTTTGGCTCTGTCAGAGCCAAAATCATTCCCACTGACATCACTAGTGATGTCAGTGGGGCCGGCTTCAGACAGTAGGCGTTCCCATGGGAACGCCTCCGTCTGGCAGGCACGCCCCCGGCATGCCCACCAAAGGGCGCCCCCGGCACGCCCACCAACATCGACAGCACGCTCCCTTTGGTGCGAGACCCAGAGCGATGGAGAGCCCGTCGCTCGCCAGGTCTCGCGAATGCGCACGACGGAGCTCCCTCCATCGTGCGCATGCGCAGTGGGGGAACATCGACCCGCTTGCGAGCATCCTGCGCTCGCGAACGGGTCTGAATGACCCCCTCAGTCCTCAGGACCCCACACAGGTCACGTTTTCCAGGTCACCCAGCAGGTGCACAGGTGTATTCATTACTCACTGACACATTTTAAAATATCCACAGGTGGAGCTAATTATTTCACTTGTGATTCTGTGAGGAGACCTGGAAAACATACACTGTTTGGGGTCCTGAGGACTGGCTTTGAGAACCTGTGATCTAATCTACTCAAATAAAAGTGTTGCTCTGTTGTCTTTGAAGTAATTTCCATACTTTCACATGACATATTAGTCTTATTTAATTTTACAAAATAACTAAATGACATTTACATTTTCCCATCTTGTTTTTTTAGGTTTTACTTGTTATGTACAATTTTATGGGGTGTGGTATTTAACATTTGATGCATAAGACTGATTCCCATTTCCTGGATGTGATTGATAACGTATGTCAGCAATTGGTTTTAAAAAGCTCTGTCGTATTGTTTATGAAGTGTCAGTAAGAAACAAATATTCTGTAAGTTTATTAATTTCAAAGGAACTCAGTACTGACAATATATTTGTTTTTTGGGAATTTGCTTATGACCAACTTGTCTTTATTATTATCATATTGTAAAAGAATAATTTAGTTATATTATAAAGGTAGCGAAAGTATTATTCTATCTATGCCAATGAATGCCTAACAGATAGTAATAGGGTTGTGCCAAATAGCACAGCGCACAAAATCACACTGTCTTCATCCCAACTTTCCTCCATATTAGAAGGCATTATACCAGCACCAGTCTGCCACGAAATGAAGAATGAGAATACTGGCAGTCTGCATGGCAGCACAGATGGCTAATTCTGGCAATATTATACACGTTTCTAAATGTTTATCTGCAAAAATAGAAACACCTCAGCAATATTCTGTAGTTAAAGCCATTGATTAATTGGAAAAAGGTGCTTGCAAAACAAGTTATTTTTGAGCCCTGGGCATGTTTCAAGACTTGCTCCCAATAGAGTAACAGAGTTTAACTGTGTCATTATACATTTATGTAACAAAATTAATCTCAGCCTGCAGGTCAGCAGTACTCACATATCCTGTTTATAGGCACCCACTGTCCCATATTATTTCTTTCCTAGTGATTCTTCCTTACATGCTACTCAGTAATACAATTAATACAGTATTTATACTTAAGGTGTAAAAACAGGGAATATGATTGGCACATGCAGAGAGTCACAAAGGGGATTAAGATGTATTTCCCTTCCCACAAACCTAAAAGACTTAGAGCCGTAGCTGTGAGTTTGTACGTAGCAGCTGCACGAAAATATTGAAATGTCGCAACAGCTGGGATTTGGAATAAGATGCCCACAGGCGGTTTTGCAAATTCAAAAATCTGCATACAAAGACACAGCATCGGGTGAAGATTAGTCGATGATCATCCATCTGAGTAACCTTGCGTACGGGATTACATGCCCCAAAACAGTCACGACACGCCTGCATTTAAGTCCCCCCCTTTGTTTCCACCTACAAAAAGATCCCTGTCTGTCAATCACTTTGCAAATAAATTCTCACTGCAAGCAGCAACAGTAATAAAATTTGACACGTGCAGATTACCGATAATCGCTCAACTGTGTAAACATCAGCAGTGTACCCATCTCTGAATCAGACCCATACATTTAAATTAATAAATGCCTAATTAAATGTCATATTATTCCTCTCTGTACTAATCTATAGAAATATTTGGTAAATCACAGCTTAACACATTGTAAGGTTTAATTGCTTTGCATTTGTAAACCTGGATTGCAGTTTCAGCTATCTAATAGCCTGCAAGATGCCGGGAGAGGTGAGGTTCCGGCAAGTCTGCCCATATTTATAAAACCACAATAAAGGCAAAATCAACCCAAACTCATCTGAACTGTGCCCCTGCCTCGATCTCACAGGATATTACATAAAGCCCATGGTGTTTTTACATATGGAGTTTGATGTGCTATTCGGATCTTAGTAAATCTCATGGCTTACTGTACAAACTGCACACCAAATAAAAAAAAAATGGATGAAATCTCCACTGTTGTGTTGCAGTCCACAGATATAGTACTGCATGGGAGCAACACAAGTGGAATGACTCTTCATACATATGGTTGGGATCCATTATCTGGAATGCTTTGGATTTGGGACTTTTGCCTTTTGGAGCACCAATCCTAAAATTTACTAAAATCCATATAACTAAATGACCCTTGTCTGTTCCCATACTGCCCCTTACCTCCCTCCTCATATAACTGTTTAGCATGGCTTCATCACTTGGGCACTGAAGTAATGTTAAATAAACAGCCATTTGCGGAGCGTATCTTGCATGTTTTCACACTCTGAATGCTCTGAAACTAAACATGTGCAAGTACGTGCAATGCAGACTTATATACATTCAGTTGTGTATTTGCTTGTAACTGAAAGCGTGTAACTGGGCTGTAATGCAGCTTTCTTACATAGGCAATGTTCAGTGAGAGTGTGTGAGCAGAATTGCACGCAATGCAGATGTGGATACATTTGCTCTAAGATGGCTCTGTTGAACCAAAGATAGGACTGATGCAATTGTGCACTGTTGATGATGATAATGGGTACCAAACCAAGTGTAAGGATCGGGATGGTCTACTTGCAAAGGTGAGTACAACTCTGTATATGAGCCAATATATGCATCCCCTGTGTAACTTTGCCTTAGTCCTGTGCGTATTGGAAAATCACAAAGCAGCAGAAATAATTTTATTATTTCCTTCCCTGTTTTCTAGATTTTCTGGAAACTGAGTTGGTGCATAAAACTTCTGCTTTCAGAGTAACTCTTTACAATTAAAGATGAGCGGTTTGTTGTTGACTTGGTTCTTTTTACCAAATTAGCGCAAGTTTGGATTTATCTTATTGGCTATCCAAAACACATAAGTGCCGGATAGCCAATAAGATGCTGTTTTTGAGATCCAAATATAGCCGAGTAAAACTGAACCACTCACCTCTATTTACAATTGTGTAGAAATGTTGACAAAAATCACTTGTCCTCCTATTGGCTCTGAGCAGTCTCTTACTCTAACTTGCATTATAACTCCAAATGTGAAGGTGTGGGACCACCATAGACTTATTTGTTATTGCATTACAAGTGTTATGCCTTTATACCAGATATGTTTATTTTTACACTTTCTTTAGTTTCATACTGGGGACTCAATGCTGCATAGTCTGACTCCATAGCAAATGTGTATGCAGGGGAGCCCCACTGATGCCCCATCTTATCTGAGCATTGGTAAGAACTAACATGTGCACTGAAGGTCAGTTCTGGTACAGGAATGCTGATGGATGGGCAACGCCTGCTGTATCAGCCAGGCACCACACTCCCTGCAATTGCGGTAGTTCCATTATTGTTTTGGACTCTTGTGAATAGTATACATTGCTAAATAGAATTAAAAGACAGGGATGACTTTACTATTTAAGAAAGATTAAATGTATTATTATTAGCTTTTATTTATATGCTTCTCCACTATGCAGTAGCGCAGTACACAGGGAATTGAACAAACAACAAAAATACAAACTTAAGTTATTGCAGGCAGTTACAGAGAAGGAGAGAGAAGTATTGTCAATAGATAGAAAGAGGGGGCAGGGAGAAAGACAATGATTTCATTTTTAGTGGTGACGCTGTATGAATATACATAATGAAGCTGTACGAATGTTTGAAGATTACTTATCAAAATCAATGGCTGATGTCCAATGAGAGAACATAAATAAATGCATGTAGTGCATGTACCAATGGGCATTCCAAATAGCATTGTATATGTGGAAGGTGATCTCATTTTCTCTCTAATACATCAGCAAGGCAGTTCTACAACTCAGGCAGGGTTATTTCTAGTTATTTATAGTTGAAGGCTGTTTTACTCTACGGTAAAAGGGGCATCTTACTTTCACTACAAAGATATTAATATAAACAGGTCGACCAAATAAATATTTTATTTTTCTCAATCTTTATCTCTAACTTTTTCTCTTCCAATCACTCAGTTAAATGCCAAGATAGAATATAAAATTGTACAGGCTTTAAATAAATTATATATTGCCATTAAAATTTTAGGAGCACCTATTTTTAGACAACAAGGAAAAGATGTTCTGTATTGTAAATTTATATGTAAATAAATATATATTATAGTCACTTTAAGTAATAGCACGTAGACATTAAATAACTCATTCGCTTATATTTAGTTTTCTAATAAAGGTAGAAATATTTGAAAGATTATTAAATTAATTGTGTATTTTAAAAAGGTTATTGCATGGTTTCTAGCTTTCACTAACTCACGTTGACTATACATAAGAAAAACAACATATAGATGAAGTTTGACAGCCATCCAAGCAATTTTAAATTATTTATCTGGAAAAGATGCTTACTCAAACCAGTCAAGCAACAGTAACCAAACAAGATCATAGAAGACAAAGTTAGTGTCAAGAAAGTGGATGTCATGAGAACATGGCCAAGCCAGAGAACAGACATAATTGTTTGATATTGACTTTCAGGGCTTGACATGTCATTGAGTGGCAGAGTTAAATGTTTAGTAGCAAATAAAAATCTGCAGGGAAAGGTTAGGTTCTTTACATAGGGTCCTTTTTGTTTGTTGATTATAACATATACTGTAAATGCCTCAAGCCATAATAAGAAATAGGAATTTTCCCTATTTTTAATAACGAATGAAAGACTTACATTGCCACCTCCTAATGTATCTTGTTTTAATCTAATGATTACCTTTCGTTATGGCTCAAGATACTTATCTCCATTTTCTGTGATGCAGGAAGCAACTAGACGTATAGCACAAGTTAGTGCATCAGTAATGTCTCCAGTTTCAAAGTATAATTAGACTGCATCCTCAGATCATGATCATTGGTATAACCCACAAGATAGCTGCCTTATCAAGTTATCAGTATGCAAGTGCCTGGCAGTTTAAAGTAACATCTGTCTAAATTGTGATTGTGGTGTAATTGTTCCTGCAGCCACAATGGAAAGAAAATTAGTTTTAAATATTTAAAAGAAAACAAATCAAGTATCATTTTCAAAAATCACTGCGACTTTTAGTGAAAATTGACAATGAAGAACACGGCAAGGGGTGGCAACTGCAGACTGAGCAAGCTTCATGTATCACGTACTGTATGTCCCAGTTTTCTGCTTCAGATTTCTAGTTTATTGACAGTAGTGCTCTACTCAAAGGAATGTCATTTGAACATTTTAATATTTCAAAATATTCAAATTAAGGCATTAATTCACCTCTGCTAAATTTGGCAGCTTTATCACTATGGGTTTCGTTTTACCTTTTCATGGATCAATGTAATTAGAATTTATCAATGTTTGAACTCAAAACTCATATTGATAGTTGAATTGTTTTTTTGGCTAAATCAACCCATAGTGTGCGTGAGGTTGGGAAATTTAGAATGTAAGCTCCAGTGGAGAAGGGACTGCTGTAAATGATTACATATTACTGTATCTGTACAAACTGCATAATATAGGCATTATATATGCAATAACAATAATCATGGGCTTGTGTATTCCAACTAAGGGGCATATTCAATTCCAGGTGAAAAGTCTCGTACTTTTCGCATGCCGGACTTTTCGACTACATTGCAGGTTTTCAATGTGTAAAAGTATCGCGCTCGTGCCCGCTTTTTCCCGTATTCAATTAGAAATCGACGAAAACGGGACCCGGCGAAACTCTAACATGCAAAAAGTAGTGTCAGATTTGGGGAAATCATCCTGACATCCCCCAAATGATGCACTGACATTGGGGATCACTCTAGATACCCCCGAATAGCCCTGCTGAAGGTATTTGGAGTACTGAAATGTTCTCAATAGCTGCTATTTCGCGTCTTTGCATATGTGGTGAAGAGTAGCATTTAGCAGTTTTTCTGGCTCAAAATAAGTAGTCCCAGCAAATTTGGGGTACCTGAAAATGGGTGCTCGCATATTTTTAAGTTGCTAAAGTGTAGTTTTAAAAATCGTAAAAAATCCACCTGCCGCAAGCACCTGCATACTTAAAAACACCTGGGGCATTCTTGGGGCCCTGCTGGAATCTATTTCACTAGTTTTTAAGTTTGTCCCCCAACTTTGGACTTTTTCGCCCCCAAAATGAAAGTACTTTTCTGGAGTGATCTTTACCTTTTTTTGACGCAGTTTACCTTTGGGCAACTGTCTCAAGGGTGCAGGTGGGTTCCCACAGCTTTGCACCCCAAACCCCAATTCTGCACTTTTTTCCGACACCTATTCATAGGCGAAACTTATTTGCAGGTCCCATTGCATTGAATTTCCGCACTGGCGAAAAGTCTTCGGAATTGAATACGTAGGAAACTTTTCGCAAGGAGAATTGACTTCACTCGCGATACTTTTCTGCAGAAACTGACTTTTCGCACCTAATTGAATACGGCCCTCTGACTATATAACTGTACAAACTATTAGGGTAGTTGCTTTCAGTTTAGAGATCACCATCTATTTACTTAGGAGGCAATGTATTAAGCCTTCCAGAAAGATAAAGTGGAGTAATTTAGTTCCAGGCATGCAATCCGGGAGCAATTATGGGCAACTTTGAGGTGGTCCCTAAATGCTTTTACAGAATAAGTGAAGGAGCTAAACTCCAATTTGCAGCTTCAAATGATTTGCTTATAGGCATACCTGTTTTTTCCAGTTCAACAAAAAGCTGTGTTATAAGCACACCACCAATATCTGCCACGTCTATGGCACCAAGGGGTACTATACCCACCAGGAGTGGCAGTGAAAGAGGCCAGAGTACAGAAGTCCCAGATTTGGTGGCAAACCTCTTTTAACAATGATTTAGTCAATGTTGTGTTTTTGGTTCAATAGGAAACTAAAGAGACTAATAAGTAACATATTGTTTTGGTTTAAGATCTTGCTTTATATTACATCAACACATACTCTGCATCTGTGGAAAATGCTTTAACATTATTTATCAAAAGTCATGATATTAAAAAGAAAGTCAAATAGTTTATTATGTTTTGTAAGTCTAAATATAAGTACATTTTGTTTGTTAAAAAACATTCTTAAGTAGTTTTAAAAAATTCTCTGGAGGACCTGTTCCCCCACCTTTATTCTCCACATGACGCATTTTCCTTGCTGTCTATTGTGATAGTTGAAGCTCTGTTTTGATGTAAAGGCAGATTGTGCAGTAGACAGTATTCAGAATCAGAAACAACTTTATTGGCTAAGTATTGTTAATATACAAGGAATTTGACTTTGGTTAAATGCTAGCCAGGTACTCACTTAGCACGACAAATATACATTCTCAATATAAGTAATCATGAATAATACACCCAAACAAAAACCTTAAAATAAAACAATTTAACATGATAAGACCTAAATATTTCCAGTTAGGCATTTAACAGCAATTGCCTACAATATAAGATTTAGTTTTCAGAGACATAGATTATAAAGTACTATCAGATTTATTGAGACACTTGAACCTAGTTTTCAATAGTACAACTGTACATTTTATCATACCACTAGTGGTTATATTTGTGATAGAGGTGATTAGCCAAGTTCGACACCCTTATCCGGAACCACATAAAATCACAGACATAATCAGTCGGCTTACATTTTGTTAAATTTAGGGGTGTGCACCGGCCACTTTTCGTGTTTTGTGTTTTGCTTTTTGATCTGGATCTTTCTTCGTGTTTTGGATCTGGATTGGTTTTGCCAAAACCACCCTTCCATGTTTTGTGTTTTGGGCTTTGTGTTTTGGATCTGAAAAAAGCATAAAAACAGCTAAAATCACAGAATTGTTTTTTTTTTTGTTCTTACACTATTATTAACCTCAATAGCATTCATTTCCACTCATTTTCAGTCTATTTTGAAAACATCACAATATTGTTTTTAGGCCAAAAGGTTGCACTGAGGTAGCTGGATGACTAAGCTAAGCGACACAAGTGGGCAGCACAGACACGTGGCCCATCTAGGAGTGGCACTGCAGTGGCAGACAGGATGGCAGTTTGAAAAACTAGGCCCCAAAGAGTACATAATGGAAAGAACAAAAAGAGGTGCAAGATGGAATTGTCCTTGGGCCCTCCCACCTACCCTTATGTTGTATAAACAGGACATGCACACTTTAACAAACCAATCATTTCAGCGACAGGGTCTGCCACACGACTTTGGCTGAAATTATTGGTTTGTTTGGGCCCCCACAAAACAAGCTGACAATTAATTTGTCCCTGCACAAACTGGCTCTACAGAGGCAAGATGTCATCCTCATCCTCATCCACTGATTCCTCACCCTCGTCAGTGTTGTGTACATCCTCATCCTCACAGAGTATTAATTTACCCCTGCTGGAATCCACCACCACAGGTCCCTCTGTACTTTCTGGAGGCTGGTCTTCCCGGAAGAATTGATAATTCATTTTGATGAACTTCATCTTCTCCACATTTTGTGGAAGCAACCTCCTATGCCTTTCGCTGACAAGGTTCCCGGCTGCCCTAAAAACTCTTTTGGAGGGGGGGCAACTTAGGTAAAATAGAGGAAGTTTGTACAGGGGCCTCCAAATTGCCTCTTTTTCCTGCCAGTACAGGTATGGACTGTCTGATATGCCTACTTGGATGCTGTCACCAATTTAATCCTCCACCATTCTGTCAATGGTGACAGTATCATATGCTGTGACAGTAGATATGTCAGAAGTTGTTGGCAGGTCCTTCAGTCTGGACCAGATGTCCAAACTTGGTCCTGCCTGCCCTGCATCACCGCCAGCAGGTTGCTTAGGATATCTAAGTTGTTTCCTGGCAGCCCCAGTTGTGGGAGAAAATGAAGAAGGAGCTGTTGACGTGTCACGTTCCGCTTCAGCTGACGGTGTTTTCACCAGCAGGTCTTTGCACCTCTGCTTGTGTCCTCTGGAAAGAGAGACACCACATAGGCTTTAAACCTAGGATCGAGCATGGTGGCCAAAATGTAGTGGTCTGATTTTGACCACCCTCGAATCCTGGCAAAGCGAATGAAGGGCTTCATCCACAAGTCCCACATACCGAGGGGAATCGCTCTGTATTAGCTCCTCCTTCACTTTCTCCAGCTGCTTCTGCAACAGCCTGATGAGGGGAATGACCTGACTCAAGCTGGCAGTGTCTGAACTGACTTCACATCTGGCAAGTTCGAAGGGCTGGAGAACCTTGCACAACACGGAAATCATTCTCCACTGCACTTTAGTCAGGTGCATAACCCCTCCTTTGCCTATGTCATAGGTGGATGTATAGGCTTGAATGGCATTTTGCTGCTCCTCCATCCTCTGAAGCATATAGAGGATTGAGTTCCACCGCATCACAACCTCTTGCTTTAGGTGATGGCAGGGCAGGTTCAAGAGTGTTTGCTGGCGCTCCCATCTTCAGCACACAGTCGCTGAATGGCAAAAGTGGGCTGAAATTTTTTGGGCCACCCAAGTCGACTCCTCCACGCCCTTGTAGTTTTTAAAAAAATTATGCACCACCAAATTTATTGTGTGAGCAAAATATGGAACATGCTGAAATTTGCCCAGATGTAATGCCCACACAATATTGGTGGCGTTGTCAGATATCACAAATCACCAGGAGAGTCTAAGTGGTGTAAGCCATTGGGAGATGATTTCCTTCAGTTTCTCTAAGAGGTTGTTGGCGGTGTGCCTCATACTGAAACCGGTGATACACAGTGTAGCCTGCCTTGGAACGAACTGGCGTTTCTGAGATGCTGCGATTGTTTCTGCGTAAGGTGATACATCTACCCAGTGGGCTGTGACAGTCATATCGTCTTTAGTCTGCCATGTTCTACTTGTCCACATGTCCGTGGTTAAGTGGACATTGGGTATAACTGCATTTTTTAGGGCACTGAGGACACTTTTTCTGACGTCTCTGTACATTCTCGGTATAGCCTGCCTAGTGAAGTAGAATCTAGACAGGATTTGGTACCAGGGACACACTGCCTCCATCAACTGTCTAAATACCACTGCACTAATGGCGGGTACCGGATGCATGTCTAACACCAACATAGCTGTCAAGGCCTCAGTTATCCGCTTTGCGACAGGATGACTGCTGTCGTACTTCATCCTCCTCGCTAATGACTGTTGGAGAGTCAATTGCTTAGTATACGAAGTAGTGGTGTTCCAACTTCCTCTCTGGGATGATGAACGACTCCCAGCAGCAACAGCAGCAGCAGTGGCAGCAGTAGGCGTAGCAATGCAGGATCCTCCAGGGGAATCCCGGATAGGAGAGGAGTCAGTCATGCCAGTGACATGGCCTGCATGACTACTTCCAATCCTGAGGGAGGAGGAAATTGACGAGGAGGGAGTTGACGATGTGGTTTGCAAGCACTTGGATACAACAGGACAAAGGGACTTAGGTGTCCCTGGACTGCTTATGGTTTTAGCCACAGTTTCTCAACTTGACAGTAACTTTTTATGAACGCGCTGCAGATGATGTAACGTATAAGGGAGGATATTCCTAGGTGGTTAATGTCCTTACTTATTACACCTTTACATTTGCAACATATGGCAAGACAGAAGTTGTCCGGATTTGAACTGAAATATTTCCAGAACATAGAGGTGGAATGTTTGGTCTTCTGCCCAGGCATGACCGTGATGGGCTTTTCATCCCACGACAACAACTGTTTCCCCCGATGCCTGATTTAAACAAACCACATCACCATCAGAATCCTCTTCATCAACTTCCTCCTCACACCAATATCCTCATCCTGTTGTACTTCAACAGTGACATCTTCAATTTTAATATCAGCAAGTGGACTGTGGGGTGGGTGCTCCGGCTGCAGGGAAATCCATAGGACATGGCAGGGAGGTTAGTATAGGGATCCGCGATCATTGATCGCAGGTCGCTATAGTTGTCAGTGAGTAGGTGGTGTGCTTAATGTTCGATATCGAACATCCAGCACAGGAGGAAGGGTGCAAGACTATCAGCCAGCGATATCGTATCGCTGGCTGATTGCTACGTGTGTACGCACCATAAAAGTGGGAATTATTGGTATTTTTAGTATGAAACAATATAAAATTAAATAAAAAGGTTTCTGCATTACACAATAATTTTCCAACACAACAGTTACACTTACTCATCCCTTTCTTCTTGGTAATATACAGTACAGTATATTAGTAATCAAAACATAACTTTTACATTCTGAATATTGAGGCCTGTGCTCTCTTTTCTGCTTATGATCTTGGGACAAATTTACTAAAGTGCCATTTTGTGAAAATGATGGTTGACTCCACAAAAAGAGCAGCTTTTCGGAAGTGATACTTTTGTTAATGAGGATTGAAGAATGCCTCCAAACAGTTTTTTAAACTCGGCCTCCAAACAGTTTTTTAAACTCGCAGCGAGTTTAAAACATAATTATCACAAGTGATAATTATGTAATGATGAGCCCTTTCAAGAGCCCTTGAAAACATTGCCAGAACCTCCTACTCTGAGATGGAGTCCACGTCCAAATTCATTCTAAAAACACATATTCTACGGAACCTCTCCCCTAATTTTCCTCTTCTACTCTACTATTATACCCTCCACTCCTTCTATAAAATTGCTTAGAAATTACAATTTTACACACCTACAGTAACATACAGCTTTGGGAATTTTAAAATAAATATTATATACTGTATAAATGGGCTGCAATTTCAGATACCCTGTCTATCACAACCCCACCTACAGTATTGCTTATTACAGCAGGATTTCTGGTGGTTTATCTGGCAGTTTGTCAAATGGCAGCGTGTTTCTTGCCATGTAAAAGCTTTGACTTGGTGATGTCTAATGTGGAAGTTTGAAAAACAAAGTTTATTTCCTTTAATAAATCTCACAGTTTAAAAAACTCCAGTAAATGTTTGGAAAACCATAATTTTCACAAAACGGCACTTTGGTACATTTGCCCCAAGATCATATGCAGAAAAGAGAGCACCGGCCTCAATATTCAGAATGTAAAAGTTATGTTTTGATTACTAATATACTGTACTGTATATTACCAAGAAGAAAGGGATGAGTAAGTGTAACTGTTGTGTTGGAAAATTATTGTGTAATGCAGAAACCTTTTTATTTAATTTTGTATTGTTTCATACTAAAAATACCACTAAATCCCACTTTTATGGTGCGTACACATGTAGCGATCAGCCAGCGATACAATATCGCTGGCTGATAGTCTTGCACCCTTCCTGCTGTGCTGGATGTTCGATATCGAACATCCAGCACACCACCTACTCACTGACAACTATAGCGACCTGTAATCAATGATTGCGGATCCCTATACTAACCTGCTCGATATCGAGCAAGTTGACCGACATGCACGGCCAATGGACAATATTGCTATCGTCCATACATGCCTGCGTATCGCTGGTTGATTATGAGTTGGTAGAGACCATTTAAATGACCGATTTGAACAATTACAGTCAGGGCCGGATTAAGGTCTGTGGGGGCGCCTGGGCAACAAACATGTAGGGGCCCCTATTAAATGTGACAAACTGGGGGTATGCGCAATGGTAACCTTATGCAGAGCCCCCAGTAGTGTCAGTGTCCACAGTGGTAGTGCCCCGTAAGCAGGGCACCCAGTAGTAGTGCCCCTTATGCAGTGCCCCTTATGCAATACTCTCATTAATAGTGCCCCCTGTAGTAATGCCCTCTGTATAAATGCCCCCAGTAGTAACACCCCTGTAGATGTGCCCCAAATAGTAATGCCCCCCAGTAGTAATTGGGTGTGTGTCCAATAGTAATGCCCTAGTAGTAATGCCCCCTGTATAAATCCCCCAGGAGTAATACCCATGTAGTTGTGCCCCCAATAGTAATGCCCCCAGTAGCCATTCCCCCTTTAGTAGAGCCCTCTGTAGAAATGCCCCCAGTAGTAATGCCCCTCTATTAGTGCCCCCAATACTAATGCTCCCTCTCTAGTAGAGCCCCCAATAGTAATGCCCCCTGATTAATGCCCCCAGTAGTAATGCCTCCCCCACTGAGTAATACCCCCAGTAGTAATTCCCCCCCAGTAATGCCCCAGTAGTAATGCTCCCCGCCAGTAATGCCCCCAGTAGTAATGCCTCCCCCCTCCCCAAGTAATGCCCCAGTGGTAATGCTCCCCCCTGAGTAATGTCCCCTGTAGTAATGCCCCCTGCCAGTAATGCCCCCAGTAGACCGCTTGCACAAAAAAAAATAAAAAAAAAATAAAGCTCATACTTACCTTAAGCTAAGCCCCACATCTGCTGCAGTCCGCTCGGCTGCTCCTCTGCACTATGGCAGAGACGTCATGACATTTCTCCCATAGTGCACTGCATGAGCCGGAAGCTGGAGCTCACGTGAGCTCAAGCCTCCGACTCCGGCCTCCGCTGCGGGGAGGTAGCCGGGCACCCGCTGGCAAATGGAGCCTCCGTGCGGCGCCGGGGTTAGGTTGGCTGGAGGAGGCGGAACTGGTTCTGTCTCCTCCGGTCCACTTTAACCCCGATGGGTGTGGGGGCCCTTAATGTGTGGGGGCCCAGGGACGATTGCCCCTGTCGCCCCCCCGTTAATCCGGCCCTGATTACAGTAATGATAACGATATCGTTATCGTTCGAATCGCTCATTTAAATTGCTATTTGTGTACGCACCATGAGGGGGAAGAGATTTCTGTTACTTGTCTAGTGACTCTATGAAGATTCTGATTTCCAAGTAAATGTGAGTGGTCATTCTCACTTCATAAACCCTCAGATTATTTCAATATCATCCACATATCTATCAAAGCATTATAGTATTTCCGTGCAGTCATTTGATAAGGTTGCAGCATATGAACAGTTTGACTTGATTAACAATTATTCAGTAAATAGGCATTATTTAATCTAAGTCTAGAGCTGCAACACTATACTCAGCAGAGGTAATTGGTTTAACAGCAGTAAGTAGAATAAGGTGACATCTTGCAGTATACTGTATAAGGATTTTTCTGCCTCTATTATCTCTCTAGCTGCTGCTCACATCCTTTATTTATAGTGATTTCTTTTGTTTGTCTTGTTTCAAGTTACATATCTGGAAAGAATAATTCACATTGAAATTACAGTACTGAAACAATAAGTTTTTTGCAATATATATTTTGCCCACTGCTCCCTTTGTCTGGCTATTGCAATTGATGAATGGTGGATACAAAGGGGGAGATGTATCAAGCCTTTGTGGAGAGAGAGAAAGTACCAACAAATCAGCATTTGTCATTTTTCAAGCACAGCCGGTAACATGACAGAAGCTGATTGGTTGGTACTGTACTTCATCTCTCTTCACTTTATCTCTCTCCAAGGTTTGATACTTCTCCCCCAAAGGCAGGCTCCAGCCCAACATCAGTGCACCTTTCTCCTATGTCTCAGCTACACTGCCTGATGAGTAGGAATGGATAATTGTTGGATAGTATGGATTGATACGCTATCAATAACAGTGTATTAATACTTGCTGATCATCAGATGACTATAGCATCTGCACATGCACACAGGAGACCGGCATCTTCAAGAAAAGAATACCATTAGACTACTGTACTGTATATGCTGTTATATTAATGGTTTGTTTCTAGGCTCATTTGGCTTATAAATGGTGTGATGCCTTTAGCCATTTAGCTGGTAAATATTATTTCCAAAAAATCTGGGTTGTTTTTTTTTACGATTGAATTAGGTCAAGAACATCTATTTAAAACTTATCCAACACAATTTTATTTAAAAATAAAACATTTTTTTTCGAAACACAGTATACCATAAACCTAGCTTTGTGCATGAACTTGAACTTTTAAATGATTTAATTATCTCTAATAGGTAGATATTCTTGATCGATATGGGATTGCCATAATAAAAAGGACACATGAAATTTACTACAATATTAATATTGATAATTGAATCTCCCCCTGCCTAAACAAGTAAGTAAGTAATTAGTATTGTTTTTAGTTAGGGGGTGTGTGACCTGTGATGTGAGCTGGGAGAGATAACCGGGAGGGGGAGAGTCGAGGAGGGTAAGAGAGTAGTATTTTAGTAATAACAGGAGCCCAGAGCCGGATTAAGGAGGGGAGGAGAGCACAGGTAATAAGTGACCTAACCCCCTCTATCATGGCCCCTGCCTTTTACAGCTGTAGTGCAAAAGTGCACTGCATGCTGCAGGAACTGAATAGTGAAGGGAAGAGGCAGGGAGAAATCTGTGCAGGGATAGGGGGTGGGCTACATAGCAGTGTGTACCTGAACAGCTGGATACAAGCAGCATGAGGGAAAGGAGCACTGCAGACAGTGTACAGTGTAAGGTAGAAACAGGGAGGGGGGCATTGTGTATAATTGTGACTATATCTATGTATGTGTAAATGTGTGTCACAGTACATGTGTATGTGTATTTGTGTGTGACAGTATGTACCTGTGTATATTTGTGGGACTTTATGTATGTGTGTGACTATGTGTGTGTATAAGTGTGAGACTGTATTTACCTGTGTATGTGTATGACTGTATATTTCTATGTGTATATGTGTGTGACTATGTATGTGTGTGACTGTGTATGTGACTGTGTGTATGTGTATATGTATACGACTATGGCCCGTATTTAATTTGAAGCAAAAAGTCCAGACTTTTCGCCTGCTGGACTTTTCGCCTCCTTTGCCTCTTTTCCAGGTGGAAAAGTATCGCGTGCGTGCCCGATATTCCCCGTATTCAATTTCAAAGGAAGCAAAAACGGGACCCGGCGAAACTGGGAGCGGCGAAAACAAATGGGAATTTTTGGGAAAACATCCTTGGACCACCCAAAAGATGTCCAGACATGGGGGATCACTATGGGTACCCCTGTTTTTACATGCTGAAGGGAAGTCGGGTTTTTAAATAGCCACGGCAGGTGCATAAATGAGGCTTTGTAGAAGGTGATGCAGAAGAGCATTTAGCAATTTTTTTGGGGAAAAATAACTATGCCCATCAAATTTGGGCTAGTTGAAAATGGGTGCAAGCATATTTTTAACTCCCTAAAATAATTTTTTTAAAATTCGGGGATAAAGCGGGCACGCGCAAGATACTAAAAAAATAATAAAATACCCATCAAAACCTCCGATGTGGAGCGAAAAGTCCAGCACGGACTTTTAGCTCGAAATGAATATCCCCCATAATCTCCCTGAAACTAGTTTTGAAAAGTTGGCAAGTATGCCCAATGGGCATTTCTGACTTCTCACATCAGATGCAACCATATCAGGGAAAGCACTGTACTTAAGACTGGAGCAGATGCCTTTCCTTCTGACTTTATTTAATTTGTGTTTATAAGATGATATTTTGCTTGGTGGGTACGGAATGCCGCGTTCGGGTCAAAATCCTGATGCTGGCATCCTGACAGGGTTAGGATCCCGGTACCTATCAGTATGTATCCTAACACTTCTTCTACCCCTAACCCTCCCTCCCCAGTGCCTAAACCTAACCTTCCCCCCGAGTGCCTAAACCTAATATCCCCCTCCCCGCACCCTAAACTTAACCCTCCCTCACTAGTGCCTAAACTGAACCCCTTATCTTCCTCCTAACCCTGCTACTTAACTTCTGGATCCTGTCTGGATTCCGACACCAGTTGTCTAAGCATCAGCATCCCATGTGCCGGGATATTGACTGGATCCCATTTTGCTCATCCAACTGTTTTAATGATGCTATAATTTCCTGTTTTGCTAGTATTTGTAAGAAGAAATGTACATTGATTCCCACCCCTTTATATTTGCTTTATGTATTGAGGCCAAATAATTGATTTAACCAATATATCAGTTTTTCATCGATGTCGGTTCAATTTCATGCTAAAGTATTAACTTTATTGACAACCGTTATTATTTGCACAAAGGTATTTCATGTGCTCCCATTTAGAGGAGAGTACATATAGTAAGGAATTTATCTAGGTGGTACATACTGCAGAGGCTGATTCTGACTTGGAGGCATAGCAAAAAAAAGACCTGGACAAACCATATTATAATGCAAAGGGTGCAAATAAATTTATATTTTTGCATGGAGGGTAAATACTAGCAGCTTATACAGGTTTCCGGTCAGAAGATCGACCGTAACCCTGTTGACATTCATATTGTTGACAATTGAATATTGACATGGTTCAAACAGTCAAAAGACACCATGGGCCAAATGTAATAGGGTTCTAGTTTTAGTGAAAATCAAACTCGCACCTTCTCGCATTTTTTGAAGGTGCGATTTGGTTCCGGGACTCGCAAATGTAATAACCTGCAAACTTTTGAGCTCAAGGCTACTACACTATGGGGGTCATTCAGACCCGCTCGCGAGCGGCAGTACGCTCGCAAGTGGGTCAATGTTCCCCACTGCGCATGCACACGATGGAGGGAGCTCCGTCGTGCGCATGCGCGAGACCCGAGGAGCGACGGGCTTTCCATCGCTCCGGGTCTCGCACCAAAGGGGGCGTGCTGTCGATGTTGATTGACAGCACGCCCCCTTTGGTGGGCGTGCCGGGGGCGTGCCTGTCAGACGGAGGCGTTCCCATGGGAACGCCTACCGTCTGAAGCTGGCCCCACTGACATCACTAGTGATGTCAGTGGGAGTGATATTGGCTCTGATAGAGCCAAAATCACTCCAGGGCTTGTGGCAGGGAGACCCTACCGCAGGGTCTCCGTCGCAAGTCCGATGGTCGCGATGGTCAAGACCATCGCGACCATCTTTTGGCCGCTCTCATATGCTGTGGGTGGTCACCACAGCTATATGAGCGGCCAGGAGGCCGCTCCATTTTCATGGAGGAGGGCCCTGATTCAGAGCGAGCGCTCTGGTCAGAGCGTTCAGCTCTGAATCAGGCCCTATGTGAATGTGTGTGAGTATTTCCTATGTAAACTCACACCTTTTAATGTGTCTAGTTATACAGAAGCCTTCACAGAACAGTGAGATCCATGAAGACTTCTGTCCTGTGTGTTAAAAAAAATTATGTGCACCCACTCCCCAGAAGCGTAACGAGCCCCGGGCTCTGTACAGCCTGCGCTGGTTTTTAAAATACTGGGGACAAAATGCATAGAGGGCTCCTGTATTTAAAGTACCAGCATGGGGATTTTTGATTTGGTCCTGGTTGTGAAAATACAGGGGACAAAATGAGTAGAGGTCACCTGTAATTTCCATAACCATCACCAAACTTTTTTTAGCGGGGGGTAATGCCACAGCCAGGGAAACCCTTTCACTGGGTCTTCTGGCCAAAGCATTACCCCTTACCGCTAGTCAGCCCAGGCTGGAGAACCCTGGGGAGGTGGGAACCCCCCGCCAATAAAGCGGGGTCCCCAGGCCTGTGCTGATAGCCCGGGGCTATCCCTGGCACCCCTGGCCGGAGCGAATAAAACTAATTTGAAGGTAAAAAGTTGCACTAAAAGAAGTTCGGTGCTACCAAGTCACATGGAGCTCCCACGTTATGTGTAGCACGACTTGTAGCAGACGGAGGATAGATGTATGTGGACACATCTGTATGTTGTGTCCTATGTTGTGAATCACTTCAGAACTGTAAGTGTGCATGACAAAACACATCCACATGATGTGACATAGGACTCCTTAAATATATATCATATATATAATATGATCACATACCATTCCAAGGCATCACCTAAATAACTATCACAACAGCGGCCATTTTCCTGGCAACTCGTGCATGTGCCGTACTGTTGTCTCCAGGAAAACAGTGCAGGCACCATTTTCTCGGAGACCCGTGTATGCACAGTAAATTCTGGCACTAATCAAGAATCTACTGCACCACGGCACCGCCAGAGAGAGAAGGGGCTCGTACAGAGTCTGCACATGCGCCCCCTCCTCTCTTAAAATGCCCTTGAGCATAGGGCTGGTGAAAGTTTCAATGATGTGACTGATGATGGCATCTAAACATGTACAACACATGATTGCAGTGTCTGCAGACACTGAAAGTGGGCGTCTCAGTGCTTGCACATTTGAATGCATGGATGTGCACCATGGAAGGGCATTGACTTGGCATTAGCATAAAGTCACAGCAAAGACACAAGGAAGACCACAACTGTGTCCAAATCAGAATCAGGACTTATGAGGAGAGATTCTGCCCCCTCAATAGACCTCACCCCCTCATCTGTCCATGTCCAAATTAGAGCTGCCTTCATAAATTTCCCGGGCTGGTTTTCCATCCCAATCTGCCCCTGATCACTTCTTTGTCTTGATCTTTTTTCCCTCTCATTCTTCTTCCCCTCTGTGTTTGTGTCTCTCTTTCCCCACTGTCTCTCACTCTCCCTCTCTCTATTGTATTTTTAGATTTTTGTACCTCCTCCTCCTATGCAAGCCTGTATTGAGTTCCTTAATTCATCATTGTTTTCTGATGGCACTGCTTACTGCATAGGACTCCTGCTGACTTAACAGCACTTTAAAAGTTTCTTTGTGTTTATATGCAAAGAATCACAGCACACAAACCTCACATTGTCAATGAATGGAGGTGGTTGGGCTGTCAGCCCTAAATCTGGAGTAATGCATTGCTCTTCTCTAGCACTGATGGGTATTGGTGGTGGAGCATTCCTAGCTTGAGCTCCCACTGCCACAATGCTCTACTCATTTCATCTAAACTGGTTTGTGGCTGTCAGAGCCACTACACATCCAGCACTAATCTTGTGGATTCAGCTGCTATACTGGTTGGCAGAATGAGCACGCCATAGCCATTAGGTTTGACATGCACATGCAATTATGCAGACATAATAGGGTCTGATTCAGAGGTAGATGCCATTGGAAGTGGAGCTGCAAACTTTTGAAAATTCACAGTGGGGTTAATATGCAAATGTTACTTTCAACCTTCCCCTTATGTACTATTATAAAATGGACGGTGCAAGCTGTGAAATGCCCATTTTCAATGCTTGTGGAAAGTGCAACCCTCCCTTTGGTTGAAAGCACTCCATCATCGATGCATCACTTCTTGCACCATCAACATTTATGACAGCCTATGGCTGGCGGAGTGTTTCCATCTGAAAATCCTGTAAACATGGTCTCTGTGCTTATGAATCTGTATTTGAGAATGCATCCGTGTTCACTGACTTGCCCCTGACATTTCCATAATATGCCCATGCGATGGTCTTTTTACCATTCGCTTTAGGCCACCTCCCAGTGAACGCCCAAAAATGCCCATGGCTTTCTACCACCAGCTCAAAATGAAGCAATCCCATGACAGCAGTCTCTGCGTACACTCAGTGGTACATATGTGCTGTAGGGGTTTCCAGTACTTTTTGTGCATGCACAATAGCAATAATCATTCAACTGGGCAAACATCTGCATTGTACCCGCCTTGAATTCTGCCTATACTTTTTATAAGTGGTTGATTTTATTACATAGATTAACAATATTTTAGCTAGAAGTTGGTAAGTTCTCTTGAATGAGCAGACTTATTAAGGAGATGGGAGAGACAATTAAGGGCTCAAATCTACAAGAAAGAGAAAAACATTTGCTTACATCATCATTGGAGGTAGAAATTCACCCGACAGTAGATGAGGCTAGAACAATCTGGATTCAAACATAAAATTTCCGGAGACAGGAGTGAAGATTGTAGGTCTTGTTGGAGGCATAATCTCTGTGTGATTGAGATAGGGTATTTCTGTATGTGACAGGGGCAGTGTCAAAATATGGGAAAATATTAGAAAAAAATCAAAACCAAATGGAAGAAACGAATAACAAGCAGCCTTTAAAACCAGAGGCTGGAGTAGATTTGGTTCATATGATAAGTTTTGGTTATACCTGGGATGTTTTTGATTGAAATGGGTGCCTGCCTAATTAGGAAAATGGAGCTAAATGAGTAGTCTAGTGTTTTCTTGGTGCAATAATCAGGTGTTATCATGATAAGCTAGCTCTGGGAGGGGATCTTCAGTTTTTGGACCACATGTCCAATAAGGCCTTCTACTGCCACCATCATGGTAAGAGCTTTCAGGGGGTAATAACTTATACTCACTATGGCTTTCTTTGTTCAGCTGTAGTCTCCAATCAGCTCCTTGACAAGAGCAGTTTGCACCCACACCAGATGGTATTTCCTCTGTTAGGATTCATGTGGCTGCAGTCATCTTACCTAGTCTCTCAAGGCCTATGTTTCTCAACAGCTGTCATTGCAGGCACTAGATGGCATAATGCAGGCTGGGCCTTCTATGCCTGCCTACAAACATACAGTTTAATGTGGGCAGTAGGGTTGTTCTGTGCTCTTGGCAAGAACAATCTTCCCTTTTTGGGGCCCCAATGACACCTTTGTTGAGCTGTGTTCTCCATTCTACACTTGCTGTTAATGAGGGACGAGCTTTGTAGCTTCCTGTGGCACAGCCAGTCTCCCTCCTGCAGGGTCAAGTAGCAAGCCTTATGTCTGGTTTTTAACGTACCAGGAAAGGCTACTGAACTGTTTTTGTGGCATGCAACCATCACCAATTCATGGAGGAAGAGTCTAAAGTAACTTCTCTGCTATTGGTAGCACTTATTTTGTTCCCTTTCCAGTTATATATCTATTTGTTTTCCTTCCCATTTTGTTATCTGTATTTCAGACATAAAAGATATCGATGTTCCAGCTGAATCTTTTTTTCCATGAAGGTAGGAATTTCATAGCTGTTGACACTGTTCCTGAACCTGGTCCTTCAGTTGAGTCTGCTGTATGGGTGAATGAGTTTGGCAGAATGACTTCATTCACATCTAGTGCCACTTCTAACAGGTTGTGGATGCAGCAGGCTAATGTTTCCAAACAGAATGGTCTAGAATGCACTTGCATCATCATTGTAGCCTGTTATGATTCCTAGAGAGAATCGATGGTGTTAGTGTAGAGTCAACTGATGACAGCCTTGAGGGCTGGAATGTATTGTGCTAGTCGTGGCCAAGGGTTAAGGATTTGGTTGCAGCCATTGGGTTGTCAATGCTGCCTTGGGGCTGGTTTGCTTTGACTAGTTGTTTCGAGGGCAAGAGGTGTGATGCAGCCTGTGGGCTGTAGGAGCAACCTTGAGGGCTGTTTGTGGCCTTTATTGTTGTGGCCAAGGGACTGATGGTGTGAAGCAGCCTTTGGGCTGTTGGAGCAGCCTTGGGAGCTGATTGTGGCCTTTATAGTCGTGGCCAAGGGACTGATGAGGTGAATCAGCCTTTGGGCTGTTGGGGCAGCCTTGGGGCCTGATTGTGGCCTTTATAGTCATGACCAAGGGACTAATGGTGTGAAGCAGCTTTTGGGCTGTTGCAGCAGCCTTGAGGGCTTATAGTGACCTGGGGCCCCAGGACTGTTGCAGCCTTTGGGATGATGAGACTCAGGTGAGGTATGTACTGGCTGATTACAATGTACATCTTTTTAGCCTGTTATCTTGTGACATGATCATAATATTACCTGAATGTGATCAATTATTTACAGCGGATCTATGGCCTTATCTAGTTGAATTGTTTAGCCATATAATGGGCCTACGACAAAGAGTTCAGGAGGAAACATGATTGAGTAGCCATGATTGGGTAACCATTATGGACCTGCTTGGCAAGGACAAGGTGTGGTTTAATGTCACACAGTCTTTTACCCTCAGTTGCATGAGACATTCCCATCCATTGCATTCCTTGGTGGCTTGGTCTATCTGGTGTGTCTCATTCAATAATAGACATTTGGGGCTTGATGTAATTTCTGACACCACTGTGCTTGTAATGTAGAACCACTGATCCCATAAATGACTGCCTGCATCCCCTGGTAGGTCATTTAACCATGGGCTTCCAGAACTGGTGGTACTGAGTATAGCCTGGGCTGCGGTGGACATTGGCCCATGTCCAAATGGTTGGCCTGGTACCTGCGGCATTGTTTTATCCAGAGTTTTCTAGTCAATATAACTAGTGAGCTCTTATCAGATCAAATTTGTAAACAGGCTTTCTTTCAACTTGCTTGATGTGGTCAAGAAGAAGGTGATGAAAGAAGTGCAGTTGGTGTGCATGTTTTGGCTCTTACTTCACTATTGACCAAAATATATTTTCCCTTTAGGGGTTGTACCTAAGAAGGTCCCTGAAAAATATTGCTTGTTGCAATATTTATCATACCTTCCAGGTGAGTCAATTAATGATACCATTCCTGAGGATTTTTGCTGGGTTGGTTATCAATCTTTTGATGGCACTTAGGAAATTGCCCTTTGGTGTGGGTGTTTTTATAGGCAAAGTGGAGTCCATTTTTAGTCTAATGCCCCTTCAATGTGATTTTTTCAGATTTATAGGTCTCAGGCTGTCAGATGTAAATTGTCAAATATCTCTGTTTGGCATTGTAGGCATACTTTGAGTTCTTCAGCACCTTACTCTATTGATACAGTGTGTCTCTGCTTGAATCTGTGGTGGTTCATTACTGTACCTCAATTACTTTCTATGTGTTGGTCCAACTGGATCATCCCTCTGTAAAAATCTGAGGGTCCAACACAGATTGTCTTACAGTACCATGGCATTGAAATTGATACTGAGTCATGTTGTTGTCACCTGTGGAGTGATAAGGTGACTTGTTTCTTTTGCCCTAGGAAAGTGACCTTGCATCAGTCTCAGTCCCTGCTTAGTCTGGTCGATTTTGCTTGCTAAGTTATTTCCATGGGCAAGGTTATTTGGTTGGAATATCATTATGAAGGAGTCAATAATTTAGAAAACTGTATTTTCCCCACCAACTTTGGCAATTTAGGCATGACAAACTGATCAGGACTTTATCCTTCAAAAAGTTGGGAAGATCCTGATGAATTGTACAGTAATACCTGCTCATCAAAGGCAGTCAGTTCAACTTAAACAAGTCCATACAGAATGTTACTTTCCATACCGGCATTGGAAAGCTTTTTTCACTATATTCATAGCAGAGACACTTTTTGTACTGACTCTACTGGCCACCGGAGCAGCATGAACTTCTCAGCAGTGAAACCCTTTAATGTTGTATAATTACCTTCACCAACTGGATGGAAGATAATAAACTAATTTATAAAGAAAGTGACATCCAAGTATAATCCTCCTCCCTGGGACTTTGTATACTGAAATATAGTGAAGAGTGAAGAGCACTTCTTCCACAGTTTACAGCTCCATGTGAATCTAACACTATTAACCATTCACCTGAATATACTGTTCTGATTATCTAATATCTACAGCCGGCTCTCCATGCATGTCTTATTTGTAATTTACAGATAGTAATGCCTCTTCAGGTACTACACAATTTTTATCACATTACGGTGTATTCACTTTGATATCAGGAAAAGAATATACACTACTTATCTATGAAACCTGCAACTGGTACATATTGTATATGTTTAACTTTGAGTTTTATCTATTTATTCTCTCTCTCTCTCTCTCTCTCTCTCTCTCTCTCTCTCTCTCTCTCTCTCTCTCTCTCTCTCACTATATATATATATTATTGATATATCAGGACCATTCTGGTGAAATTTAAATACATTACCAAGAGAGAATCTGGATCCCTCTTCTTCCCTTAAAAGGCAGCAAACACTATCATCTGACACATAAGTTCCTTAAGTGGGAAGGCACAGGTCTTCCAAATTTTGTAGAATAAACTTATTTTTTTTCTGGAAGAGCTATAGAGTATAGGTAATTGCCGCAACAGTGCTGTGAAATAAAGATTTTGTTTTTGTTGGTATTGTTACTTGGTAGAGTATACTACCACTGTCTACAAGGGTTGCAGTTGTGGAATTCTTTAATAAATTAATCTAATTATATTTTATTGAGCATCAGGAAGCCTCTGGTATTGCACTAACATATATTTGATTGTTGGTTTGGTATCTGCAAGTGAAATGGCTCCACTTATAGCTGGCTGTTTTGTTCATCTGCCACTATATTAGTTTATTTATATATTAAAATCAACTGCTGATAAAAATTACATCATCAACATGTAATGACAGTTGGTATGACCACCGACCCCTCCTACCAGTGCCAGAGATGCAAAAGAGAAAGTTAGAGGGTAGGAAGAAGGAGAGGTGGGGAGAATGCATTGGCCTGGAAAAGAGGTGAAAGTGCACTGATTTTTCCAGTGCTTCACATCAACTCGCCTGTCAGAAGCAGATCTGCTATTTGTTTGGTACCATATAAATGGAAATGAATGTTGACACTGCTTCATAATGTTCTTTGACTAGATTTAGGAATATTTATGACCCCTATATTCAACTCCCCTAAATAAATCTGCAATATTTCCTGTTTATGTCCAACTCATTTTTAGACGTGTAATTCCAATAAAGTTGCATTTTTAAACTGTGTTAACACATAGCAATATTTTTTCTTTTTAAATGCAAAGAGTTATAGAAGAGGTACCCAAACTCGGTCCTCAAGGCACCCTAACAGCCAGGTTTTAAGAATATCCATGCTTAACCACAGGTGACTTAATTGTAACTCAGTAAATTTAATTCAACCACCTGTGCTCAGCCTTGAGGACCATGTTTGGGAACCTCTGAGTTATAGTTTGAAGTTAGAGGCTGAACCAGTGGTTCTCGAACTCGGTCCTTAGGACCCCAAACAGTTCACATTTTTCAGGTCACCCAGCAGGTGCACAGGTGAATTCATTACTCACTGACACATTTTAAAACATCTACAGGTAGTGCTAATTATTTCACTAATGATTCTATGAAGAGACCTGGAAAACATGCACTGTTTGGGGTCCTGAGGGCAGAGTTTGAGAATCATGTGTGCTAAACAAACTGTCCCCTTCAGCCTATTTCAGGAGGTTACAACTTACAATAGCTAATGCCAAATGCCACTGCCTGCATACATGAGAAATAAAAGATGCAGGAAAAACACATTTCCTTCATGATGCCAAACTTGTTACATACTGTATGTACTACAGCCATACTTGCCATAATAGCTTTCACATAAAGAAATTTGAATTCTAGCTTAATATCAGGAATGCATAATACTGTATCACAAAGGTACAAATTGTGCTCATGCAGAGCAAAAAGAGTGCACTATTATACTGTAAGTGCACTGACTTTATATACTTATACACTACTTTTAATATGTTTTTAATCTCAAACATACACTTCCTAAAACACTGATATTCTATATGTTCTATATTAACCTATTGCAATTCAATATATATTAAAATACAGTATTTCCTATTTTTATGAAATCAGCAAAACAAATGTAAATTCTTTAGATTGGCATTTTATTAACAAATGAGAACAGTTCAGGCAGTAAGATTCATCAATCATAGATACAGTAGCTGCTCATCTCTTGTAACATCTGCCATACCTTGTTCCAGCCTGGATATATCGTCATAATAACGCACATTAACCTTCCGACACTGCAGCAATAAATTGCAGTGCATTCTATCACATCAACATGGATTTCCTGTCCGAGATCTGTGTTATACAAAGTCTCAGGCAGTGTTTTTCCCATTCAGAGTTTTTTTTTTGCTTGATCCTCTGGTCAAAAAAAGTTCACGTTGAAGTGAGAAAACAGGCCCAAGTTCCTAAGGGTAAAACTGTCTTGACAAGATATGATAAATGCTCTTGGAATGAAGCTGCAACTAACAGCACTTACCATGATGGGGAAAAATACATTTGCAAAATGATCTTCACAAATATAGTAGCATGGAAATAGTGTACGGTGAGATTTGGAAATAATTGCTCTAGTTTACAGTAAGATCTCTTACCAGGGCTGTTCGAGAGATGAGAAATGTTTTACTAAATGTATATTTGCTGATAGTATTGTCCTTTGTGGATGCTACAGTATCTGCGGTTATTCTGAGAAGCTTATATGAATGTACTGATGATTAAAGTTACCAGGAGACCCTCCAAGCATGAAAACAAGGAAAAAGTAATTATTAAATAGTTCTATTGAATGTGAAAAAAATCAGCAAACCTATATTTACAAATCTACAACTTGGACATATGTAAGGTATAATTATAAGCCTCATGTGAACTTGAACATATTGATATTAATTAGGAAAGTTGCATGCATAAAAAAGTGGATTTGTGTGCATAGGTTCAGCCAGAGACATCGCAGAGTACATCTGACTGTACATCAGTAGCATACGTACCATGTTTATATCAGCAGCAATAAGTGTGTATATACTAGGGATGAACGGGTTCGGATTTCTGAAATCCGAACCTCCCCGTGCCTCCCCCGATCCGAGCCGGGAAACGAGTCCGGCTCGGGTTTTCCCACCTGTCTCGAATCTGAAATTGAGGCAAAACGTCATCATCCCGCTGTCAGATACTCGCGGGTTTTGGATTCTATAAAAGGTCCCCGCGTCGGCACCATTTTTCACTCCTGCTGTGGACAATGAAGAGGGAGGGTGGGGATTTGTTGTGCTGGTACTGCTGTTGTCCATAGGGGCTGTGTCCAAAGTTCATAGGGACTAGCTGAGCTGTCTTGTGCAGTGCTGTTGTCCCATAAAGGCTGTGTTGTCCATTGAGGGAGGTTGGAGTTGCTGTGCTGGTGCTGCTGTTGTCCATAGGGGCTGTGTCCAAAGTCCATAGGGGCTGGCTGGGCTGTGTTGTGCAGTGCTGTTGTCCCATAAAGGCTGTGTTGTCCATAAAGGGAGGGTGAGGGTTGCTGTGCTTGTGCTACTTTTGTCCAAAGGGGCTGTGTCCAAAGTCCATAGGGGCTGGCTGGGCTGTAGTCCTAAAGGGGTGCTGTAGTGTTGTCCAAGGGGTGCTCTGTCCATCAGGAGTGCTCCTGCCAAGTGCAAAAAAAATAATATATTTTTTCTGTTTGTGTGCGCATTAACCGCACGTGCATCAACAAAGTAGCAGCGCCAAGCGTGCGCCTGTGTCATAAGTCAAGGGCCGGCTGGCTCATCTGTTGAAGGGTGGTGTAACCCCCAAAGTACAGGAAAAAAATAATATATATATTTTTCTGTGTTTGTGACTTGTGTGCGCCTTAGCCGCTCGTGCATCAACAAAGTACGGTAGCAGCGCCAAGCGTGCGCCTGTGTCATAAGTCAAGGGCCAGCTGGCTCATCTGTTGAAAGATGGTGTAACCCCCAAAGTACCGGAAAATTAAAATATACATATTTTTCTGTCTTTGTGGCTTGTGGGCGCCTTAGCCGCACATGCATCAACAAAGTAGCAGCGCCAAGCGTACGCATGTGTTATAAGTCAAGGGCCGGCCTGCTCATCTGTTGAAGGGTGGTGTAACCCCAAAAGTGCCGGAAAAAATATATATATTTTTTTTGTGTTTGTGTGTGCCACATAAATGGAAGACAAACATTTGTCCGATAAAAATAAAATTGGGAAAGATCAAGAAACACTTTCTCCAAGTGCAGAAGCTGCTGCCACTAGTCATGACATAGTCAGTGAAATGCCATCAACATTGTCTCCCAAGCCGATGCCCAATGTCATAGTAGAGGGCATATAAAGTCCCATATGCCAAAGTTCAGGAAAATTACCTTAAAAAATAAATTTAAATCATCTGAGGAGAAACGTAAACTTGCCAATATGCCATTTACAACACGGAGTGGCAAGGAACGGCTAAGGTCCTTCCCTATGTTCATGACTAGTGGTACAGCTTCACATGACAATGGAAGCCCTCCTCCTGCTAGAAAGCACAACAAAGAACTGTGCGTTCTAAAAAGATATCACAAATCCCCACGGAGAGTCTAAGGCCCTCATTCAGAGGTGATCGCAAGAAGCGATCGCTCTCTCTGAATGAGGGCGGCTGCTTCTTTTTTTTAGTGCAGCCTCCTGGTCGCTAGCTAAGCTGTGGGTTACCACCCACAGCTTAGTGACCGACCAGGGTGATGGTCATGATGGTCAAGACCATCACGACCATCGGGGCTTGCAATGAGAAACTAAGGTTGGGTCTCGGCAACAACAAGCCCCAGGGAGCTTCCTGCTCTGATCAAGCAGGAAGCTCCCCACTGACATCACTGCTAATGTCAGTGTGGCTGCCCACAAAACGGCAAACGTTCTGTCAGGAACGCTTCCATTTGTGTAGCCACCCCCCTGCCCCGCCTACAAAATGGGCCGAGCTGTCGATCAACATCGACAGCCGGCCCTTTTGTAGTGAGCTCCGGAGCGAGAGAGTTTCTCTCTTGCTCTGGGGCTTGCGCATGTGCAGTGTGGCCGCTGCGCGTGCGCAGGTCCAAAACATCGACACGGTTGTGAGCGTGCAGCGCTTGCGACTGGGTCTGAATGAGGTCCTAAGTGTGTCGGCGTTTGCGATGCCTGACCTTCCCAACACTGGACGGGAAGAGGTGGCTCCTTCCAATATTTGCACACCCTCTACAAGTGCTGTAAGGAGCAGCCACAGTCCAGTTGCTGATATTCAAATTGAAGATGTCACTGTTGAAGTGCAACAGGATTAGGATATTGGTGTAGCTGGCGCTGAGGAGGAAGTTGATGAGGAGGATTCTGATGGTGATGTGGTTTGTTTAAATCAGGCACCGTAGGAGACAGTTGTTGTCTGTGGGATGAAAAAGCCCATCACGGACATGCCTGGGAAGAAGACCAACATTCCACCTCTTTGGTCTGGAAATATTTCAGTCCAAAGCCAGACAACAACTGTCTTGCCATATGTTGCGTATGTAAAGGTGTAATAAGTAGGGGTAAGGACATTAACCACCTAGGCACATCCTCCCTTATACATCACCTGCAGCACGTTCATAAAATGTTACTGCCCAGTTCAGAAACTGTGGCTAACACCATAACCAGTCCAGGGACACCTAAATCCCTTTATCTTGTTGTATCCAAGCGCCTGCAAACCACACTGTCAATTCCCTCCTCATCAATTTCCTCCTTAGTCAGGATCAGAAGTAGTCCTGCAGGCCATGTCACTGGCATGACTGACTCCTCTCCTATCAGGGATTCCTCCGGAGGATCCTGCTATGCTATGCCTACTGCTGCCACTGTTGCTGCTGGGAGTCGTTCATCATCCCAGAGAGGTAGTTGGAACACCACTGCTTCTTTTACTAAGCAATTGACCATCCGACAGTCCTTTGCAAGGAGGATGAAGTACGACAGCAGTCATCCTCTTGCAAAGTGCATAACTGAGGCCTTGACAGCTATGTTGGTGTTAGACATGCGTCCGCTATCCACCATTATTGCAGTGGGATTTAGACAATTGATGGAGGTAGCGTGTCCCCGGTAGCAAATCCCTTCCAGATTCCACTTCACTAGGCAGGCGATACCGAGAATGTACAGAGACGTCAGAAAAAGTGTCCTCAGTGTCCTAAAAAATGCAGTTATACCCAATGTCCACTTAACCATGGACATGTGGACAAGTGGAATAGGGCAGACTAAGGACTATATGTCTGAGATAGCCCACTGGGTAGATGTATCGCCTTATGCAGCAACAACAGCAGTGTCACCAGTAGCAGCATCTCAGAATGCCAGCTTGTTCCAAGGCAGGCTACGCTGTGTATCACCAGTTTCAGTAAGAGGCACATCGCCGACAACCTCTTAGAGAAACTGAGGGAAATTATCGCCCAATGGCTTACCCCACTTAGACTCTCCTGGGGATTTGTGATATCTGACAATGCCACCAATATTGTGCGAGCATTACATCTGGGCAAATTCCAGCACGTCCCATGTTTTGCTCACACAATACATTTGGTGGTGCAGAATTTTCTGAAAATGACAGGGGCGCGCAGGAGACGCTTTGGGTGGCCCAAAAAATTTCAGCCCACTTTAGCCATTCAGTGACTGTGTGCCAAAGACTGGAGCACCAGCAAACACTCTTGACACTGCCCTGACCATCACCTGAAGCAAGAGGTTGTGATGCAGTGGAACTCAACCCTCTATATGCTTCAGAGGATGGAGGAGCAGCAAAAGGCCATTCAAGCCTATACATCCACCTATTACATAGGCAAAGGAGAGGGTATGCACCTGACTCAAGCGCAGTGGAGAATGCTTTCCGTATTGTGCAAGGTTCTCCAGCTCTTCAAACTTGCCACACGTGAAGTCAGTTCAGACACTGCCATCTTGAGTCAGGTCATTCCCCTCATCAGGATTTTGCAGAAGCAGCTGGAGAAAGTGAAGGAGGAGCTAAGACAGAGTGATTTCGCTCAGTATGTGGGACTTGTGGATGAAGCCCTTCATTCACTTTGCCAGGATTCAAGGGTGGTCAATCTGCTGAAATCAGACCACCTCATTTTGGCCACCGTGCTCGATCCTAGGTTTAAAGCCTATGTGGTGTCTCACTTTCCGGCGGACACAAGCCTGCAGAGGTGCAAAGACCTACTGGTGAAAACTCTGTCCGCTGAAGCAGAACGTGACACGTAAACAGCTCCTTCTTCATTTTCTCCCACAACTGAGGCTGCCAGGAAGCAACTTAGATATACTAAGCAACCCACTGGCAGTGATGCAGGGCAGGCAGGACCAAGTTTGGAAATCTGGTCCAGACTGAAGGGCCTGCCAACAATATTTGACATGTCTACTGTCACTGCATATGATACTGTCACCATTGACAGAATGGTGGAGGATTACATCGGTGACAGCATCCAAGTAGGCATGTCAGACAGTCCATACCTGTACTGGCAGGAAAAAGAGGCAATTTGGAGGCCCCAGTACAAACTGGCTCTATTTTACCTAAGTTGCCCCTCCTCCATTGTGTACTCTGAAAGAGTTTTCCCAAGGACAATGCCATCTTGCACCTCTTTTTTTTTCTTTGCATTATGTACAGTTTGGGGCCTAGTTTTTCAAACTGCCATCCTGTTTGCCACTGCAGTGTCACTCCTAGATGGGCCACGTGTTTGTGCCGCCCACTTGTGTCACTTAGCATAGTCATCCAGCTACCTCCATGCAACCTTTTGGCCTAAAAACAATATTGTGAGGTGTGAGGTGTTAAGAATAGACTGGAAATTAGTGGAAATTAAAGTTAGTGAGGTTAATAATGCTATTTTCCAAAAAAATACGGATCCAAAACACAAAACCCGGAAGGGTATTTTTGGCAAATCCAATCCAGATCCAAAACACGAAGAAAGATCCAGTTCCAAAACCAAAACACAAAACACGAAAAGTGGCCGGTGCACACCCCTAGTATATACTGTATGTATCCTATGATAGTATAGAGAAAGTGATGTGGCTAACAAGTTTAGTAGTAAATATGAAATTATAAAAGACCCACTACTCAATATAATTAAATAATGAAGTGTTTAATATACTGCACAGTGGCACAGTGGTTAGCATTGCCTTCTCACATCATTGGGTTTGACTCCAACCAGAGTGCTAACTAAGGACCTGATTCAGTATGGATCACAATTGCAACCCCATACGGAGATAAGCTAATGGTGTGTACTGCGCATACGTATGCTCAGCGGTGCGCATACGCAGATACAAAACCATCGCAGAGTGAGTAACGGGACGTCAGCATTTGGGGATGGTGACGGGGGAGTGGTCGTAGAAACGCAGGGGTGCCTGTCCATTTGAACGCTGTTCCATGGCTGTGTATAAATTAGCCACTGCTATGGCATTTGCAGCTTGAGTACTCACTACGTGCGATAACACTCGCAATTTCTGAGAAAGGTCAGAGCTGCTGTAATTCTGCATAAGGGTCCGATGTTACTCGATGTTACCGATGTATATGCAGGACTGCGAGATCTTATTGATGTGAGAAAGCTCTAGTGGGCGTCTCTATGCTGGCTGAGCGGCTGCAAACACTAGCATATTTTCGCAGCACAACTGCATGCGATTACGCAGCCACGATCGCAATAGCGATCTGTGATGAATCAGGCCCTAAGGTTGTATTTTCTCCCAGTGTTTGCGTAAATTTCCTCCCACAGTCCAAAGAAATAATCCTAGTATGTATGTGTAAATACGTGGAATTTTTCGGAGATGAAGTGGCGCTACACAATAAGAACTACAGCCTCCCCTTACTATAAAGACCTTCCCTATAGATCTAAAACATATTTTCAAAGTTAAAGACAAGAAATTAAAGAAGGGGAAAAGGGCGTTGTTCTTAGTACCACAGAGAAGGTGAAATATCAAGAGGATGTTTTTGAAGGAACACTTATCTGCATATGCAGTTCTCCTTCTTTTGTCCTCCTCATATGCAGATGATTTGTAATGATATGAAAATAGAATAATGACACAACATATGTAGTTTCTTCTATTTAAGCACCCTTCAACCCAAAATTTTGTTCTATAATGTCAAACTTATTGGGCTCACCCCAACTCACACAGAATAGAGTGGTTATGCCCTTATAAAGGTATCTTTAAGCTCTGCTGGCCGACTCACCCCCTAGGTGGCTTTAAGTTAAGTTGCCCGACCAACCCACTCTAAAAGGGTAGATCCACTCACGTCCCTAAGTTACATCAAAATAATGTTAGGTCAAACTCGTAGTGGTTTCTTTCTCCAGACAGAAATGTTCAGTACTTCTTTAGCATAGGGTGATACTTGCTACTTGTAGGTAATTTAAAGGGATAATGTACCCATACTTGCACAACTCTAGGTGTTTACATACGCATCAAGGTATCTTTATGCTTCTTCCAGAAAAATTCTTCACTCAGATTTAAACAGATAATGTGTTTATTTAACAAGTACTAAAATCAATAAATTGATGGAAGTCTCCCTTTAAAACAGGGGAAGGGTAGTAAAATCGCAGTCTCTAGTAAAAAGATATGTACACAGAGGGTTTGTGCTGCACACTGGGTGAGGTTGTGTGCAAATAACTACAGTTTATAATAGGACCACCCACAGCTAGTGTGAGCGGCCTGACGATGGTCGCGATTATCACGACCATTGGGCTTGCATCAAGACCCTGTGGAAGGGTCTTGGCTCCCGCAAGCCCGAGTGGACTTCCTGCTCTAATAGAGCAGGAAGTCCACTACTGACAGCATGAGTGATGTCAGTAGGGCCACCCATAGAGCCAGCCCTAGGTATAGACAAACTAAGCAAGCCCGCCTAGGGCCGGTGGGTGCAGGGATGGCTGGGGCACCTGCTGCCGGCTGGAAGGAGACTCTGGCAGCTGCTACTGCCATTGCACAGCATCCACAATCGGAGCTCAGCTGACAGCTCTGATTGGGCCTGGCAGCAGCAAACAGTTAGCGGGCTGAACAGCCAGCTGCAGTTTGCGGGGGCGGAACATCTGTATGGCTGCTAGTGGTTAGCGCCGGGCTGGTTCTGAGGTGTCACACAATCAGAATGATCTTCTGCGTATAGGCAGAGGCTCATTCAGAACTATAAGTAAATGGTAGTGGGGGACTGCTGCACCATGTGCTTTTGCGGAGCTAGGAGTAGTGAGTTACACCTCACTGCTCTGGGTTCCGCCTGCAGCAATCATCACACACTGCTGCGACATGCCAGCCTGAGATGGGAAAAGCAGGTCTGCCGCCCGTGGCTTGCTATACCTTGAGTTGTATGGCTCTGCAGACTGTGCTCAAGTAAAGTAAGTTTTGAACTGGGAGAGGGCCTGGATGCTGTGGTGCTCACTGCTGGGAGAGGGGTGCTCTGCTGGGATATGGGTAGTGAGTGAGGGTAGGTGCTGATACCGTGCTGTGCTGGGTGAGGGTCCCTTCTGTGAGTCCACATGCCTTTTCAGGATCCCACGGAGAGGGGGGCACCACACAAAATCTTGCCTAGGGCACTAATTTAGCTAGGGCCAGCTCTGGCCGCACACAAATGGGAACGCCTAAGGGAATGTCTGCATTTTTACAGCCACCCCCCCCTCCCCTCCTACAAAATGGGGTGAGCTGTCAATCAACATCGACAGCCACCCCATCTTGTAGTGAGCTGGGGCTCGCGCATGCTCACGTTGGAGGTGGCGCATGCACAGTGGGGGAAAATCGACCCACTTGCGAGCACAGTGCACCTGCGAGCAAGTCTGAATCAGGCACAAAGTGTCTTTATCAAGATCCTGGGCTGCTGCATTAAAAGTCTGTTTTAAATAGGGAAGCAGCTAGATCCCCTTCTGTAGATTGACCCTGACGTCATCAGCCAGTGTCCAACATCATTCCCTACCATTCAAGTGGGCATAGAGGGGGAATATAGTCATGTGGCGAGCGTAGCGAGCCACTGAGCCTGAAGCGTGGTGCGTGAAGCGAGCCCGCATGGGCCAACTTTCTTGTTTTTGCTGGACTGTGTGGGCAGGAAACTGCATTTCTGCCTGCCCTCAGTTAACGTCACTTCCAGGTACAGTATCTGTAGGGGAACTAGTCTTTTCCTTTTAAATAGCCAACTCTATGATAGACAATATGGTGGACTTTCCGGTTCCGGGTCCGCGGGAAGGATCAGCCACAGGATTTCTTCTATTCTCACATCTTTTTCCTTGATTACATTGCCCTATAGTTGTAAGGCTGGAGAAAGACCTTGGTCCCTCTCAATCACACTTATTCTCTCCCCCCGGCTTGGTCCTCTGCCTCTGCACTGATAACCGGATGTACGTGGTTACCGCAGTGGTCTCTGGGAGATGTAGTCCATGCTGTGTAGTCTCGTTTACACAGGAAGTGACTACCTCTTTTACCCTTGGTTGTCCTGGGTGGAGATGGGATTATTTCATTTGTGCTAATTGTTCCTTACAAATATCATCCTTACTGCAATTCCTCTTTACCTTTAGGAATTGACTTTTAGGTACACCTTGTAACCATAATGCAGGATGTTGACTGTCATTGGGGATAAAGGAATTTATATCTGTGGGCTTCCAGAAGGTCTTAGTATGAACGGAATTCTCTTCTATATAGATAGAAAGAGCTAAGGAATCAACCTGTACTTGACTCTGAGTCACTGTGAAACGTATATTCATATAGTTTGTAGTTAGCATGGAAAAGAAATTATCTAGGCTTTCCTCTGATCCCATCCAAAGGAGTATGACATCACTGATGTCCCGGTACCACTTTAAAAGGCTCATGCCCCATGCTACACTACCAAATATGTGGACCTCCTACCAGTAACTCATGAAGAGATTTGCGTAGTTAAGGGCAAATTTAGTGCCCATTGCGGTACCATTACGCAGTAGGAAGAATTCCCCATTAAATAAAAAATAATTGTTCTCTAAAATAAACTTAATAGCTTCCAAACCAAAATTCTTCCTCTCTGTTGTCATATTTGTCTTATCCAATGTCCATGATATGGCTTCCAGACCCTTGGTATGCATTATGCATGTGTAGAGAGATGTAACATCGGCTGATGCCAATCGTGTCTCATTGGTCCAGATGAAGTCCTTCATTTTCATCAGGGTGTTTCCTGCATCTTTGAGGTATGAACGAGTTTCAAGTACCAGAGGTTGCAAGATTCCATCAATAAACGATGATAGATTTGAGGTGAGGCTCTCTGTTCCCACTATGATAGGTCTCCCTGGGGATTGATGTACTTTTATGTTTTTTTAGGTAGTACGTATATAGTGGGAATAATGGGGTTTTGTATGTCAATATAATCTCTTTCTTCCGCAGTAATGACCCTCTTGTTAACATGATCGTTAAGGAATTTATGAAAATTGTCCGTAATATGACTGGTTGGATCATTTTTTAATTTTGTATAGGTGCTGGCATCAGACAATTGCCTGTTTACCTCTGCTACATAATCGCTCCTATTCAAAATGGCTACCCCCCTATCACAGTGTTTAATGACTATATTGTCAACTTTACCTAAATCTTGTATTTTTTTTCTTTCTTTTCTGGTGAGGTCAAACCTCATTTTGGGATTCTTCAGAGTTTCCTGTTCTTCTATGATCACTCTTGTAAAAGTCTCAATGAAGTTCCCTTTTACATGGGTTGTATAGAAAGTTAATTTCTTTTTCTTTCTATTCAGCATATTTATATTTTCCAGTTCTTTTGGGGTGTCCCTATATTTTTTTTTAACTTATTTTTACACAGATTATTTTTAGGGACTATTCCCAGGAGTGCAGGCTATTTTTTTTAAGCCTGCACCCCTAAACCCCAATTCTGCACTCTTTTTCACCTGCTAAAGGCAAGAGAAAAATTATCCCCATTTTTTTACATTGACTTTTCGCACCAGCGAAAAGTTAATGAAATTGAATACGGGGATATTGGAAATAGACGAAAATGACGTCATCGGGAGTAGCGGGCACTCGCGCGATACTTTTCCACCTGGAAAACAGGTGAAGGAGGCAAAAAGTCCAACCTCAAATTGAATATGGGTTTATGTATCTTGGTAACAAAAGAGGGGAGCTGCATACTGTATCACAACATTGTTAATTACACTGAATTTGTAAAAGCAACATCTTGTATCATAGTATATACCAAAAAAGAAATAAGGAAGCACTGACAAACACTAAAATATATGTACATATTTTCTTTTAAATATCAGTTAATAAATCACTCCGAAGACATCAGCTGGCAACCTACACCAATCATTAAGACAATATATGCAATAAATTATAACAGTAAAAATAAATTAAAATTAGGCCATTTTTGTGTTCAAATAGAGCTGTATGTTAAATTCTCTATATGTAAACTTACTTAACACCCCCTTACTCATTCCACACAATGTTTTTATACCATTTATAGCTTTTTGGATATAAAACCAAGTATATATGCACAATTATTCTCCTATTATTGTTCTGCTAAAAAAAAAAAAAAAAAAATAATAAAAAAAAATGTGTATAAAAAAAATTAAGTAAAAAATGTAAATTAAAATATTTTGCTGAAATTCAGAACTCCTTTGGCATAACTGCTTTTATAAATGCAGCATATATCTATTATGTAAGCAGCAGTTCAAGTCTCCTTTAAAACAGATATTTAACAGCATGTGCAGCCCACACAATGGTATTAAAGGTGCGGCATATATATATTATTAGCAGGAATTAAGATCTTCTTTAGATATTCATATGCAGCAAATACTATTTTGGATGCAGCATATATATAATATTAGCAGCAGTTCAGATCTCCTTTAAGACCAGCAAACAGCAACATGTATAGCAAACACAATGATATGATAAGTGCGGCAATTGGCAGGCATATACAGTACTATTAGCTGCAATTCAGGTCTCCTTAGGGATAAGCACTCAGCAGCTTTTAAATATGTGTAGCAGTCACATTGATGTTAAAAGTTAGCTTATGTTCCCAATGTTAGATTTTATAGGTTAACAGTCCATCATGGTCATGATATTAATACAAATGTATTTTTAAAAACAACTTTTACCACATCCTTGGTATCAGAGTATGCAGTATATGAAATGGATGTATCCTCCCAGTTTTTGTGAATTTCTCTCAGGCAGCCGTATCTGGAGATATTTTTACCAACCTTTTATCCTGCAGTAACTCTCCGATCTGTGGGCAAAAGTCCAGCTGGTATCTGGCAAGTAACAAAAGAGGTAATACACGTTTCCCCGCCTTCACAAACTATCAACGGCTTCCTCAGTCAGTGTGAAGTGTTAGTGTGCCTGTAATACTATTTATTTAAAAATCCTGCTTTGCACATATCATAGTACAGTAGTGCCATCATTCAACTATATTACTGTATATTTATCCTGTATAGTTCTTTGTAGATATTCTTTGATTTCAGAGAAACTATGTGCAACTGTTTAAGTATGTTTGTTAGTTTAGGGTTCTTTGTGAAAATACATACAGTATGTACTGGACTGGTGATGAAATGCAGAATGCAAAGTAAGGACAAGTACAGGACAACATAACATGATCTTTAATTAAAGCAAAGTACAAGTAAAATAATTCCCATATCTTGTCTTAAAATATATACTTTTTAAATTGCATTTAAGAGACCCACTGAAAATATATTAATTGGCATTACAAGGAAATTCTGATCAAAGAATTTTTCCAACTTCTATAGTCAATCTGGCAGAAGTGAGAAAGCAAGGATGGCTTTATCAGTAAAACCGTTTACGATGTAATGAAGACTTTTAGTGTCAGTTATGTACAGCTTTGCTTGTGTATGCTGCAACTGCATAAATGCTGACATCTAAGTAAGTAATTTCTACTCTATTTATTAAAGAAATAAATCTTTTCAAGATACCAACACGATTTTACCAATAAAACTGTCCTTTAGTTTACATTCCTGCAAGACATCATTTACTATTTTGAACATAAGAATACTGTATCATGTTGTCTATATACTAGACTGACAATTTGTGTAGGATTGTAACTATTTTTTAAATTGAAATGCTATTTTCCAAATTGCTGAAAAAAACATAATTAAGTTTAATAAAGTTGAGACAACTGTGTGCTGCAAATTGTACTTACAACAAAGATAAAATATAATGATGAACTAAAGTCAGATGAAGCATTAAGAAAGCATTAAATCTTCATCTACTGTACCAGAAGGGAATTTCATGGCATGAACCGTTCAGATCCTGAATTTTGCCCAATATCCTCTTGCCACAAACCTATGTAGTTTTGATTTCTTTAGAGAGCTCTGCATGCTGTCCTTATTAAATAGAGGTATCTTGTGTGTTTGTAGAAAATCTTAGAAATAAGATTCTAAATAAAACAAGCGTTGAACTTGATGCCTAATTTAGAGTTTACAACTTGTTTATCTCTGGAGCCTTATCCTAGGAGTCAAATCAGAATGTGTCCCTGAGTCCCTTTCTATTTACAAAAAGCAATTGTAGGCTATGAGTATGACGCACAGTCATTAAGTTTTCGTTTAAATAGACACCTCATGAGAGTTATTTCTGTCTGTAAACACTGCAACCAAGTAATACCCTCACATACTTACATGGTAGAACTGAAATACAAAGTGTCATACATAACTAAACTACAAACTTAAATTAATTTCATTATATATATTTATATGTGTCCTGAAATAAAGGGATGATATGGCATATATATATATATATATATATATATATATACACACACGCACACAAAATAAGCTAAATGTTCATCTACCAGTTGTACACTGAGGGTCCAAACCCTCACTGCCAGTGACATGCCGTGAGGTAAATGGCTAGGGTGGCACTGGCTACTATCAGAGCCAGATTTCCAGATATATATATGAACCTGAGGCTTCATGTGGGCACTATACAAAGGTGCGGCAGTATATAGTGCTGGAAATTTGGTGAGTTTTGATCAGGGATGTGCGGAAAAGGTAGGCAGGGGAGGCAGTGCCTCACCTGTCATGCACTTTTTATTCCAGAGTTTTGACTATGAAAATTATTAGAATAATACAAAGAAGTTATTTATAACATTTTCTTTACATTTTTCTTATAACTTTTATAGTCAAAACTTTGTAGTATACATCACTGCTGACAGCACTGTGTGGATGTATCACAGTTACCACATGGAGCTTTTGCTCCCCTCCCCATTGGCCTCTTTGCCCTCCCTGTGCCCACGGGCCCCCCTTGAAAATGATGTAACTTAAGGATTCCACACCTGGTGTCTCCAGCAATCTAACTTATCATAGTGTATGTTGTATATTTTTACAGTATTATATCAATTAAATGTAATTCATGGTACAGATCACTGACATATCTGTGGAAATCCCTATTTTAAGCATTATTATTCCAGCTCAAATTAAGTATACTACAGTTTGTAACTTCTGGATCTTGTAATTCAGCTACAAACATGCAAGGTCTCTAATTGTTATTTTTGTTTTGATTGCCAAAATTATAGTATCCATAAAGGGGGAGGTTGTGGGCAGCCATAAAGGACAATGCATCCATCTTACAAAATAACTTTGCTCAATGATATTCACCAGGATAAATTAATAGAGGGCTGATTGATCTTTTTCTTACAGTAAATTGTTTCAAATACAATGCTCTTTATTGCTGTGTTTTAGTAGTTGAGTCTTCAGGATTCATTACTGGTGTTCTGTATATTAATGACTGGTCCACATGACTGATCATCAGGCTCTGAAGACTAATAACCTCTATTCCAACTGCAAAATTACAAAAAAGTTAGAGAACAGAGATTAATGAAACAGAGGACGACCACGATGTTGAATGCAAAAAGCGAAAACAATCTGACTGTGCAGCATACTACACTATATATTTCACCTACCATTAAAATGCCATGTTACCACCACTGGGCTGTCACACGCACCCTGTGTGAATGTTGCTGGTCACTGTACTTGTACATATAAATACAATTCTGGTTTAACACATGTATCAAGATGACTGTCACCATAGAAGAATAATGGACGTATTAAAATATTAAAAGGAATATTCTCTAACTGTAGTTGATAGTAGCTACACACGTGAGTGCTGGGTAAACAGTAAACCAAATCGTAAAATGGAATTACATTGCAACCAATTGTTCTTTACAGTTGTTAAATGACTAGGAGTAATGGCCAAAACAAACAGAAAAAGTATAGTGCATTACTGTGGATATTTTTTTGCATAGTTAACATTACATGAAATGGATGGCTGTATTGAATTGAATGTGAGCGGCTAATGGAAGCCCAGGAGTATCAGGTAGTCAGTATTACAAGCATGAAATACTAGCACAAAGAACTAATGGCAAAGTGACACAAAATATATATGGTAAAATGATTTACTTAACGTTGCTGCATAAAGTTGGCACACAAACATCTTAAATCAGCAAAATAATCCTAATTCCAAATCTCTTAGAATAAATATCATCCAATTTCTCCTGTCACAGAGCAGCATGCAAGGGAATTGCCTAAATGGCTTTCACATTGTTTTGTAGGAGCCATTCAAGCTGCCAGTACTAGTGATACAAGCTATGAAATGATTTCTGCAATATTACATTATAGTAAAATAAGGCAAAATCATAAAGCATGAATGGAAGGATGCTATATAGTCATGATATGCCAGGTGTCCTTAAATGTTTACTACATCTATAGTACCTAAAAAGCAGCCAGTTGTACTTTAAACCAAATCCTTCTGCAGCTCATCCTTACTCAGGGACAGACTAGTAGACCTTACCAGGACTTTTCCCGAATGAGGGCTTAATGTGGCCATATGGAGCTGTGGTAGTCTGTGTGCCCAAAGGGAGTTTAAGCAGCTCCTGCTAGAAAGGTTGCATGTCCAGTGGTCAGTTGTAGAGTTTGGAACCCTTATTTATTGTCTATGTATATGTATCTGGGGAAGTCTGGCTGTTGAATTAAATGTACCACACACTGAAAGAGACAGTTGTGAGAGAGAGAAGCTAAGATCTGAGAAAGAGGTAGCTGTGAGGGAGATTGGCTCAGAGGTAAGAGTGTTTAGAGACTCAGGTTGAGACATATTCTGCAATGAGAGAGACAGGCTAAAAGAGACAGCTGTAATAGACATGCTTAGAGATAAGCTTAGAGAGAGATAGGCTGAGTGCTGAGGGAGACAGGATGGGAACTTAGAGCAAGACTGCTGTCGGAGAAACAGGCCAAGAGAGGTGATGCTGTGAAAATGGCTTGAGAGGTAACAGAGAGCGACAGGCTAATAAGTTAGAGAGACAGGCTGAGAAAGAGGCAGCTATGAAAGAAACAGGCTGATAGAAAGATAGCTGTGAAAGATAGGCTGAGTACTGAGCTTGTCTTCATTAGCTAATGCCAAGATTGTGTTAACCTGCGTACCTCTATGGAGGAAGCTCAGCCAGATAGGAATGATGTGATCCCTCACCAGTTGATATTACAGGGACATGGATTACCTCCCCTGACACTACATCACCATCAGCTCTTTCCTATAGGGTATTCTCTCTCAGCCACACTCTAGGGACAGGAATGTGGTCAAAACTTTGAAAGCCCCTGTTTCTGCAGTTTTATCTGCATTTCCCATATGTACCAAGCTCTGGAATGCGATCCATGTGTAAAGGACAGTTCTTTTTGGAAAAGCTGTTATTCGTAATCGCATTTCTAGGTACATATTGGCATTATAAACATGGGTACTCTATGTACCCAATAAATGGCGGAATGTACCACATTCACGATATGATGCTTAGTACATCTCGCCCTAAGACACAGTAACAGACAGGGTCGTGGAGTCAGCATTGTACTTTCTCCATACTGTTGCATTTCATGTCATAAACCTGGAACCCTAAGTCTCTTTCTCTACCTTTGAAGTCCACACAATCCATTTCTTCTCACCTCTTCACCTTCCTGTTGCTGTAATTTATAACTCTATAACATCCAGCCAATTAAATGATTTCATAATGTTACTTCTGGACTCACTTATTTGAAATGACACTATGTACATTTTGTACCTATTTTTTTAGCTATCTTTTTAGTTCTACCCCATTTTTCTATCATTCTTAGGGGGGTGAATATATCAGTGTTTGATGAGTGTGTTTTACTATATATCAGTAAATGGGTTGGGTAGGGGATCCCATCAGTCAGGATGCCGGTGATCAGAATACAGACAGCATTAGACTAGGAACCTAACCCTATCCCCTAATCCTCACCCTAAGTATGGTAAGTATCCTAACCCTAACCCCAACCCACCTTTCTTGTAGCCTAACTTTCTCCTCCTGCAGCCTAACCCTAAGCCCCCCCCCTGCAGCCTAACCCTCTCCCTAGTGCCTACCCCTAACCCCTTACCCAAAACCTAATACTTACCAGCAGGATGTTAGCAGTCAGGATTCTGGAGCCGGGTTTCTGAATACTGTTGGGATCCTGGCACCGGTATTCCTACAGCCGGGATACCGACCACAGGGATGCCGACTACATCCCCAGCAAATAGTGTAGGAATGTATCAGATCTTTATATTCTAGTTTATATTATATTATTTATATTATTTTCTAGAACAACGTCGTTCACAGACATATTGCATCGACTGTGCTGCACAGCCGATGCCCAATATATCAGAAAATATATTGGTGCATCGTGCTGTGTGTACGGGTGGTCCGCTGTCCACTCATATATGCTTGCTGCATGGGCTGGCGGTGATTGACAGCACAAGTGGGTGAGCGCATATAAATGCCCGCAGTTGTGACGTCAGTCATGATGATCATGCAGACTGTATGCAGAACATATGTTCTGCACAGTCTACAGATACATACCTTCCAACATGACTCTCTCCAGGAGGGACACAATGCTCTGGTCCTGGACTTCACTGGTAATTTATGATTGGTGGAGGCTCCAGAGGTGGGGATGCAGTGCACTCCAAAATTCAAATAGGGGAGTCACACCAACTGCCAGTGAGTCCCAGCCAGTGATGTTTGGCAGCGTGTGAAATGACAGTTGGTGTGGCTCCCCTATTTGAATTTTGAACTGCGCTGCAGCCCCACCTCTTACCAGGGAAGTCCAGGACCAGAGCATTGTGCACCTCCTGGAGAGGGTCATTTTGGGAGGTATGCAGATATATCTGCAGATCAGTCGATAAAGGTTAGGAACACAACTGCAGATGTGTCCTCAGACACCTAGGGGTAAATTTACTAAGATGGGAGTTCCATTAAAAAGTGATGTTGCCCACAGCAACCAATCAGATTCTACTTCTCATTTATCTATCATCTTCTAGAAGATAATACCTGGAATCTGATTGGTTGCTATGGGCAACATCACTTCTTAATAGAACTCTCATCTTAGTAAATGTACCCCCTAGCCTCAAAAAGCCATATGGTGCGAGATGCCCAGTGCAACTGAGCAGCTCCCAGAGTAGCACCTTTTTCCTTACATTTTGCTTCTTGTCTGTATCGCTGAAGCAGCAAAATACTACTGACAATGTACTACAGACGATGGGCTACAACTTTCACTGCATGGGAATGAATTTTGAACACGTACAAAGTCACAGATGAAGCACAACTGAACTTTCCGTGAGAAAAAGCTGTGGCCGCTGCATCACTTTGTATACAGAGTCAGACTCATTTGCACACAGATGTACAAATGTCACCCATCAAATTGTTTAGTGCAATATAGCAAAGTAGAGTCATTCAGGACCTTGCACGCCAAGAGGGGCTCTTTGGCACAACTGAAGCCACACTGTATGAGGACACATCTGTAGCCTGGTTTTAGGAGTTTATTTATTCTAGAACTGTTGATCCATGGCCACACGCCCAGCACTAGAGGTGCTTATAAGGCAGCAAGAATTTTGCTGGGAGTGGGTAAACTGTCTTTCTCCCACCTGGCTTTTTACTAGACCAGCTTATGTAGATTTTCTAGCTCTGCCCGGATTTTGTTCCATGTTGCATCAATTAATACTCTGTGGGGGTAATTCTGAGTCGGACGCAATACCAATGGTCATGCAAACTGGAGATGTTTTTCAACTGAGCATGCATCACTAAAAAGTTGCACTGTTTATGTGTCCCATAGTGTGTGTGCACAAAGTTTCAGGACTGATTGGGCCTGCACAGACTCTGTAATGTATTCCTGGGTGGTGACTGAGAGGTAGCTTTTCAGACACACAAAGATTTTGCTTCTTATGGATGAGCTATGGGTATGTCGCAGATGTGATTGTGGACTGAAATGCCTTATCACGTACATTGGATGCCATACTCTGAGATTCTGCACCTAGACCAGGGATGGAGAAAGTCCTGATGGTGGTTCCGATGGTTGCGACTGCAGCTGCCCAAAGCGGCCACCCAGCCCTTGCACATTCAGAAGCATGCTTGTAAACAAGGGGAAGGGCTGATACTAGCATTAGCATAATGATCAGGCTATGGCAAAAGATGCTAACGCAGTCGCAGCAGCGTGTGACTCAGAACCAGCCCATGTGTGGAGAGTCAGTAATGAGAGTGTCTTCACAACTTATTTCAGAGAAGGAACTTATTCCTTCTTATTCATACATAAAATGAAGTCAGTGCACAGAAGTTTCTGCTACTGTATAATGGGCTGTTGAACATTTGGAGCAAATAAAAACAATAACATTGTCTCTGTCCCTGTTAACAAAATAACTTCCCATAGCACACATGTAGAGCAGATAATGCTGTTTAACAAAACGCATACTTTTATGGCTCATGAAGTGTCTTTTGCAAGTCATTTTGAGGACTGATCTCACAACTCTGAGCACTTTACATGCTCCATAGCTAGGTACACGCATCTACAGTATGGGGTATATTTACTAAAGGTCGATTTTAATCGATTTTGATCTATATAAATCAATGAAAACATCAATGTTTTGTTTCCGGGGGCGAAATCACACATTTAATAACAAATTTGTTTTTTTAAATACTAGTAAATGTGTGATTTATCCCCAATAACAAAACATCAATATTGATCAATTTTCATTGATGTGTCTTTCAGAGGTCACACTGTACATGTGCACATCCTGATCTGCAATCTCGCTCGCAGTGCCCCACAGCTGATGCATGATTGACAAGCTGTGGCCATTTAGGGGGTGGAACAAAGGCGACGTAGATCAGTCTACAAAACAGGGGGGTGTCGCCTCATTTTGTAAGAGTGGCCAGGCAAAGGTCTGCATCTTACGTTGCAGATTACCTTGCATCAGTTGATGACCCATTCTGAGTCTTTGGACACAGGCATTGGATCTACGATGGCAGCAGGAGGCGTATTTTTCCTTCAGATGCCTCAGTCCCTTAGTCACATCTCTACTAGGTGCTGAATGGACGTGACTGAGTGGTCCATGCACACAGGCTAAGTTGATTGAAGATGTGTCCAGGAATCGGTATGAAATACCGCCGGCCACATAACCCTAACCCTCGTTAGGGGTGCCTAACCCTAACTCCCCCCCCAAGTGCCTAACCCCAATCCCCCCTCTAAGTGCCTAACCATAACCCCCCCTTTCCCCGATGCCTAAACCTAAGTCCCCTGGGGGGGTGCCTAACCCTAATTCCCCCACGGGGTTGCCTAACCCTAACCCTCCCTCCCCCTAGCCTAACCCTAACCCTCCCGGGGGGGGTGCCTAACCCTAAGTCCCCCCCGTGTGCCCTAAACCTAACCCTCCCCCCCACGGCTGTCCGCTCGCGGTGCCCTGCATCCCTTCGTTCGGGATGCCAGGCACCGATCTCCCGGCATCGGGGAAATGTCAGGCATTTCACCTTCGCCGGGATATGACAGTCAGGAAGCCGGCTGTCGGTATTAAGGCAGCCAGTTTCCCGATTGTATACCGTCTAGGGAGTAGATGGAATTTCAGGTTGTGCTGAGTTGTGCTTACACATAGATCTGCCTGACTACGGACATGTCTCTTACACCAGTGATAGGGCTAGTGTGATTGTGCTCTGATAAAAATCATTTAACCAAGAGTATAAGCAGGGGTGCTGTGGCTGCAGAGATATGTACAACTTGGATATGTGCGACTATCTGCTTTTAGTTCCATGCATGCAATGGAAGCGTAATTGCCTCTGACTTGCATTCAACTCTGAATTGTCCACTTAATATTTAACAAAGAAAAGTCCTTTATCAAACAACTATGGCCCTCATTCAGAGCCGTACGCTCTGAGCAGAGCGCACGCTCTGAATGAGGGCCGCCCTCCATAATTCTGGAGCGTCCTCCTGGACACTCGTATAGTTGTGGGTCACCACCCTCAGCCTATACGAGCGTGCAGTTTGATGTCCGCGATGGTCGTGACCATCGCGACCATCGAAACTGTGAGCCGGAGCCTGCGGTTGAGGTTTTCAACCGCAAGGCCCGGAGTGATTTTGGCTCTATCAGAGCCAAAATCACTCCCACTGACATCACTAGTGATGTCAGTGGGCCGGCTTCTGATGGTAGGCGTTCCCTTGGGAACGGCCCCGTCAGGGAGGCACGCCCCCGGCACGCCCACCAAAGGGGGCGTGCTGTCAATCAACATCGACAGCACGCCCCCTTTGATCAGACACAACGAGCGAAGGACTTTCCTTCGCTCATCGCGTCTGGCGCATGCACACGACGGAGCTCCCGCCGTCGTGCGCATGCGCAGTGCACAACATCGACCTACTTGCGAGCGGACAGCCGCTTGCGAGTGGGTCTGAATCAGGCCCTATGTTCACCCATCAATAACCATATACAGTAAGTAGGGAGATGGTATAGTGATTATCATCTGTGTAATGATACAATGCTGAGAGTGCAAAAAGTTAAACACTAAACTTGCTCCAAACAACAAAAGGCAATGATGGATATTTCCATATATGCATTTATTTTATCTACCTTGTACAGTATGTACCTATTCTATGTGTGCTCTGTTTCCCAACAATCTGGTACCGCACATTATAACTCATGACAATATAAATAATAATGAGAAAATCATGATGAGTGAGGTTCAAGTCTCAACAAGACAAAGAGACACAGATTTGCTCTTTAGGCAGAAAGAAATAAAAATAGATATTACAGTTAGCATTTATTAACATTTTCTATTTTCCCTATTTAATTATATCAATTATTTTCCAACATCTTTGAAAAATTGTAACTGAGGTACATTTAATTGAGCATTCGCTTCGTGTCTGACCTGATACTCCTTTCATCTGAAAACAAAAGTGACATATTACATTCTCAGATGTTTCTTGAATATGTATATTTAGAATAATAATGATAATACATAAAATGGTAAGGTAGTAACACATCTGTAGCCATTCTTATCTCACATGGTAATTTCACATTGGATACTTAAATGTTCATGCACATTAGTCATGAATACAATTATTTGGCAATCATGTTCAATTACTTAATTTTAATAAGTATACCAAGCTTACCTGATACATGAAACATTTTGTGGAATAAGAGACCCTGACAAACCGAGTATTCTCAAATGTAACTGCTAAAATTGAATTAAGCAATCCTTCTAGCCTTACATATAAAATGAATTGATCTGTTTGTTTGTTTGTCTGTCTGGTAATGCATTCAGACACCCCTGCACCGATTGGGATGAAAGTAATGCGAGGTGGTCCAGTTGGATCCTGACCAGATTTTAGGGGGGGGGGGGAAGGATCCCTATCGAACCTCACGCTAGTGTATGCTGGGCAGAACTTTGACCCGGGGAGCCTGTTCTGAGCCTTCTATGTCTTATATATAAAATTCATTGGTCTGTTTGTCTGTTTATCTGTCAGTTATGCATTTGGACACCCCTGCACCAATTGTGATGAAACAAACACGAGGTGGTTCAGTTGGATCCTGGTCAGGTTTTAGGGGTTTAGGGTTCCATTCAGACCTCCTGTTGGTTTATGCTGTGCAGAACTTTTACCAAGGAGCTTGTTCTGAGACCTCCACTAGGCTTTGGACAAAAACTTCACAGAGTGGTAACATTGCATTCCAGAAGACATAGTAGGAGGGTTAGGATCCTGGTCGGATCTCCCATTGGTGTATGCTGGTAACAGGGGAGAGACTCAGCCTTATCTCAGACAGCAGAAGCGCTGGCTTTGGTTCATTTGGGATAATACTATGTTTGCACTCTCTCTTCCCCTGTTTGACTTTGACGGGGGAAAGTAGAAGTGACAACATGTTTTCTATACCCCAGACTTACTTCCTTCATCTTGTGTTAATATTCCTACATACATCAATTGGTTATATTTTTAAGCAGTTTAAATGCAATTCATACTAATATATGAACTTGCACATATCACTTTATGCGTTGTCTTATAATCACTTTTTTATTTCATCCATTGAAGATGTTATTAAGTGTATATTAGTTACTTTCTCTGTGATTTGGTGCATTTAGCCTGCCAATATTGACTGTTATTGCACTAATTTTCTGATTCACAGCCTGAGATTCCAAGCTTTTCTTTTTGACTTATATATAGGTCATTCAAGCTTCGTTCTATAAACAATAATTAATTCTTTTTCAGATTAATTACAGCCTTGAGGACAATATTGTAGTACTTTTTTCAGACCCTGTACACCTGGCTGCAGTATACTATTACCATTCTTTATTATGTCTCTGGAGGTTTGCTTATAAGCACTGTAGTCCTGTACTTATTGGTGTTCTACAGTTTTCTCTCTGAGATTTTTATGTGAACAATTAGAGTGTATGATCCGTTACATTTATATTCATATTTTCGCCATTTGTGTTGATTTTTTTAATATATGTTCATTTATTGTAACACCTGTAAGTTGCTCATCTGGAACTAAGATTTTTTGTAAATTTTTGCCCATAACACATTGTGGGAGAGATATACATATACTGTAAACCCCACAATAATATTATGATGGTCAGCAATATATATATTTCATATTTTCGCCATTTGTGTTTATTTTTGTAATTAATGCTCACTTATTGTAATACTTACCTGTATGTTGCTCACCTGGAACTAAGAATACTTGGAAATTTCTACCAATAATACATTGAGGGAGATATATATATATACTGTATATCCCACACTGATATTGTGTTGGTCAGTAAAATATAAATATATTTTTTCTGTTTTCATTCATGAGTGTGTACTTTCTGGTATTATTTACCCTTTTCTTATTAGTTACTGTACCTATAAGAGAGATTTTTTTTAGGTTGAGCATTAAACGTTAAGTTTTAATTTATTACCCATCTACCATATGTAAAGTATTTAATAATTTGTTTTCCAAGAGTGCCCCAACAAAGGCATATTTGTCTTTAACCTCTAATTTTTTGTTCTTTGCAAAAAATTCTCACCATTATTGTGTACTGCACAAATTCCGTGGGCGCCCCACCAACCCAGTGTCATCTTACTATTCTAATTATATGATAGACCTTTTATATTGTTTTTTTTCATTCTATAAACCATAGTGGACTAGTCAAGAAATTTAATCAAATTAATTTTTCTTATTTAGTTTGTGAACCTGTGCGGACTCTATCCCCCCTTTCCTGTACCTTTGCTGTCATTTACCACAGTACTCCGCAGGCAGGGGTGGATTTAGGGTTCAGGTCACACCTAGGCACATCAGTAATGGCCATCACCCCTCTGCTCAATTTTATTATTTGCATTGTTTGGTAATAAGCCCTCATTTGGTGATTGTCAATTTAATATAGTAATAATAGAAATGACCATGATCAATTATATTTTATTTACTTTTTAATTATACAGTATATACAGTACATGTAATAACTAAGGAGGATATCTTACAGGGGCAGGCTGCGCATGACCAATGCGTCAACACTCCACTAAAGATGGTGTATGGTGCTGTAGAGTGGAACTACCCATAAATTAATAGAAAATTCATCACTGCCCGCATACATAATCTACACATTACTAAAAAAATCTTTGCTGATTGGTAAAAATATGTCCACTTGTGGATAGTATTCTACTATCCTATTAATGATAGGATTAGTACTGTAGATTGTGCTACATTTTGCAAGATGTTTTTGGATAGAACAGTAAAATCACCCTACTTCTACTTCTCTTGATAATCATATGAGTATTGTACAAATCTGTTCACATATATGTAACCCACGTGTGCTACAAGTTACATTAAACATAACGTGTGTGTGCCGTGCAACTTGGTAACGCAGAGCATCTTTTCATAGGACTTTTTACCTTCAAATGCACCTTATTCACAAAGTGATATGAAAAGGACGCACAAGAAGCTTCTAATGATTAAAATAATATGTGGCATGCCTATATTATGTGTGCAACTGCGGGTGTATCTGCATACTATGTTAGAGTGTCAACGGCTGTGTTATAACTTTACACATGCTGATTAATGATTTGTTTAAGGTTATTGTTATAATGTGTGTACTATTTGGCAGTGTACACAAGTGATAAATAGTAGACACCAGCAGAAAGATAGAACTATTAGAGCACACCAGCTGGATAGATTTAACCAGGAGCTTTGGATTATTTGTAGTACACAGCTATAGTATAGCCATACTCTCAGACATACAGATGGATAGTAGAGATGGAGCGGAGCATACAGTGGACGATCGGTCATGTATGTTGGCACTGGCAGCAGCATCCCCCAGAGAGTATCCCCCAGAGAGCTAAGTGGTAAGCAGTATCCCCCAGAGAGCTAAGTGGTACACTGCCTTGCACCACTGTGGCGCTTTAATATTGTGGCAAAATGGCGCAGCACATGTGCAAGTATCATTAGCCATCTTGGTAAAGGAACATGCTTCAGTTATGGGCCATTATGGAGGGAAGAACAGTAGCACACTTCATTTTCCAACAGTTATAACAACCTCACAGTTAAAATGCTGTAAGTAGCATTAGACCCAGGTTTTTGGATCCAGCTTTGTCATGTTGACATACCTGTACTCACTGTGGACGACGCAGTGTTGATCTAAGAGCAGCAATCTGTATAAACAGCTATGACCCTCATCATCTAGATTATCAGAGGATTCGTATATAGGAGCTCATCCAGACCCGCTCGCAAGATGCGGTCACTCGCAGGCAAAAAGGGGCTGGATATTTAAATTAAGCACTCGCACTGCATCGTGTAAGGACGCCCTCTATGTCTTAGCAAGCTATGGCAATGAGCACTCGCTAGTGTTTAAAGATGACCCATTTCCACTCGCAACACACATCATCTCCGGGAATTGTAGGATTAATCAGGACCATTGAAAGCCATCGGAACTGCTCGCAGCCCTTGAGGTTGTCTTTCCCCTCCGCAAGCACTGCGATCAGTGTGGCCTGAAATACATGCAGGTGATGTGTACATTGACGCTACATTGCTAATTATGCACGCCCTTTAAATGTTTTGGCGGCCTGACACACCTGCATTTGCACATCCACTCCCCCGTTCACAAGCACCTTCCCCTGTTACCACCCACATCTGTCACTCAAAGCAGCAACCTGAAAGTGACTTGCGAGAAACCAAAATCAGATTGCAAAGATTGGCTTGCGCACGCCCACTGCGAATTATACGCATTCGCAGATGGGCGAAAATCGCTCAGAGCGAGCGAGTGCAACTTAGCGACTGGTCTGAATCAGGTCCATAGTCTGAAGAACTTTGTAACAAATTGGTAACCAGAGTCTCTCCCTCTCTGCAATACATTTGGAACATTGTATCAATACATATCATAATAGAGGAAAATTTATTTTGGATCACCTATTTGTGTCATTGGGACAATTAATACTATTTTCCGTACAGGAAGTGGTATGTTTTTATTAGGATATTTGACCTTATCTCTACATAAATACTGTATATTGTCTTTATTTTGTATATGTAACACAATATTGGTATTTGTTATTGTATATTACAGATTCAATAAATCATCTATTTTTACTTTACTTGTGTGTATACATATTGTGATTGATACAGCGCAGTTCCTTTTAGAATTTTTTGAGTACGGTTGTACCTGCTATCTATCAGTAAACCAACACTGGTTAATTAACTGGGCTGTTTATAGTTTGAATCATACGCTGGGGTGTACCTACATAACTCTGTAATATCGACACCTGCACACACATCATATCAAACAATTACCTTATTCTTACACAATATTACACTGTAATGAAGTATGATATACACAAGACAGAATAGTGTCTTGACAGTTATTAATAAATGCAAAGTCTCAATCTTAATATAAAATGTACTTAAATACAAATATGCCCACATTGGTTGCTTACCACTTTAAGTATCTTCTTTAATGCAATGGAAAAAAAATAAAGTTAAGTAATGCAAATTTAATATAACTGTAATGCTAATGATTTCAATACTATCAGCTTGAGGTATGAATATGCAATCAGCCAATCAGAGCATACAGATAGTGCATTTTGTTGCACCAGCTTCATAGTATCTGCAAGAGATTCAACTCCTCATATACTGTATAATATATCTATTGAGTAGCAAATACTATTTTCAGCATATGGTTGCATGTCCTGCCACTTCAGGCGACAGAATCAACAATATGCAGAAGTCTACTCATACACATTTTTGTATTCATCTATGGGGGGAGATGAACTAAGCCTTGGAGAGAGATAAAGTGGACGGAGATAAAGTACCAACCAATCAGACCCTAACTGTAATTTCTCAAGCACTGCCTGTAAAGTGACAGTTAGGAGCTGACTGGTTGTTACTTTATCTCTCTCCTTTTTATCTCTCCCCAAGGCTTAGTACATCTCCCCCATGGTCTGAGATGTATCTTACACAAACAATTTATATATGTTCAAATCTAAATGAGGCCTATAGTGTTACAGTATTTTGTTGTTGATGTTCTTTTCACAAATTGATGTTTTTATTTTAATAAACAAAACTTACTATTGTTTTACTATTTAGAGTAAATAAAAAAAACCTTTATAGTTATAAGAATAATTTGAAAACTGAAGTGTAACCATTGCATAGGTATAACATTATACTGTTGGCATACAATATGAAAAAAGTATTTTTAGAAATCTGATAACAACATAATAACACATAAATCAACAGTCAAATTCATCTGGGGACATTACCAAGAAGTATAAAACACATAATGCTGCAGAACTCATGCTACATCCTTTATTTTATATATATATATATATATATATATACCGAACGGAACCGAGTAGAACCGAGCCTGCACATCCCTAATATATATATATGTAAGCATCATGGCATATAAGGTACTTGATTAAGCAAACTACTATCCCCTTCACTGCCATTGTTACTGTCCATTTCTACTGTTTTGCAATAAAAAGCAATACAAAATAAACTGTAAAAAGAATATGGTGTATTATACAGTACTTAGGCTTACTGTACAGTAAGAGTTGATTTTTTTAGCAAAAGTTTCTACATTTTGTATGAGATTATTCTGGTTTTTTTTTTATCTTCTCTTAATTTAAAGTTTATTCTTTTTCCTTTCCACTTTTTCTGTTAGATTCTTGATTGCGTGCAGGGGAGGCCAATGACATACAGTATGCTATATTATGGCAAAGTTATTAAAATAAATGTAAAACGCCACTTGAAGATTATTTTTTTTTTTGCAAATTTAATTTTAGAACAATCTCACACATGATATTCATTGTAATAAATTAATAATTATAGACTTTCTGATTATTAACAGTCAGATTTTATTTCATTCCATGAAAATTAAAGATCATGTTCCCCTAGGATATTGAAGGCATTTCTAATGTCAGAAACTTTATTATTTTAAGTGTTAGGAATTGACACAACTCCAGGACATGTGCCTTATGTTATCTGTACTAAATGTACTTGGAGTTAGGTGGCAATGGAGTTTGGTGGCATACTCACCAAATTTTCTTAAGCTCTCTCTTTGGACTCGCTGCAGGCCCTAGTATTGTATCATGGGAAAATATTCTCAAACAGGCAAATATCTCATAATAATAAAAATAAAACTTATTTGAAAACTACAATCACCAAATGTCTATAGCTCTTTTAGAACAGTTCATGTACTGTACATAGTATGTTACAATACAATACAAAGGGAAAATAATATTTATAAGGAGAGCAATTGTCAGAGGTCACCCAGATTGCTGCCTTGTCAGTTATCTCTGAGAGGATAGTGTTTCTCCTTTTGCTAGACATAGTAATGACCCAATGCAAATGTCAAATCACTTTTAGAGGTGGGTATAATGCAGGGGTTCTGCTAATCATTATCTTGCAAAGTAATTGAGTTCTAGACAGACCAACAGATGCTGGAACCTCCAGCCATTTCTTGTCAATGAGAGATCATTTTTCCCTGGGATTTGTCCTTTTAATGGTCCACTGGTTATCACATTCATGGAAGTGGAGTGTTCCCAACTTGGTTGACTTCTCCTAATGTTAACCCTGTATGTCTTTTTCCACCAAATGGATTCTGGCTTGACTGGGAATTCTGTCTGGGGTTAGTCAACTGCTCAGAGCCCTGTAGTCCATGATGCTAGTGGTGAATACATGGAAGCATACTCCAGAAACAGAACCCTAGATAAATAAACGTCTCTTGCAACATGTTATATATAAAATGTTCTACACATTTAACAGTACCACATTACTCATTTAAGAAGAGTTAGGACAAGTTCTTCTGCCATACTTCACAAAAAGAGAGAGTCCTGAATGGGCTGAACCTTTATAAATTGTGATGGGTACCCTGATCTCATCACAGAGATCTACAGGTCCATGTAAAATACAATTACAAATGAGATCTACAGTATTATATCTTTTCAAGTTTATACTGTATGTAGTACTTTTGAGACTATCTTTGATGGAAGAGCTGCTCTTATGATTAAGCTATTTGTTATGGCAACCAAAGCATATAATTTGGCTATATTCAATTTAAAATCATTAAGCTTGACATGAGATTTAACAAATACTTGAAAACTTACAGTATATAAACGATGTACAGTAAATCTAGGACAATTGTATTCCTGCTATTTCTCTTCAAAAATACCTAAAACCTAAATCTATGGAGCCTATTCATCATAACTTAAATGGCCATTACACATTCATATTTAAGGTAACGGCCATTCATCATGCATGGGTCTGAATAGAACACCTGATATTTAGCAAACTCAGAAAACAAAGTTTTCAGAGTTTGCCTGCTAGAACAAACTCCATCTTCAGATGGTGCTTCTGCTCAGAGCCCTACTTCTTCCTAGAACAGATCCCTCTGCTGCCTCCCTGGCGGCTTTGCACATGAGTGACCTCAGCTAGCCACAGGGGTGGTAAGTAATGCTGCTACTTCTGTAGCAGTGTTACTAACTGCAGGGACAGCTGCTTTTCGGAGCAGCTGTCCCCACACTGGAGCAATGATGAATTACTCCAGGGTTAAGTTTCCCCCACGGCGAGGTGAATACTACATCATCAGGGGCAATATGGCAGAAACTATTGAATCAGGAGCAGCTCATCTTTAGAAGGTGAATTATGGATGTAATTAACTATTTCTTTACAAATAAAAACAACACAAATAAGAAAATGTTAGCATTTTTTGGAATCTCCACTAACTTGAACTAAACATGTAATTTGTGTTAAGAAAGATAGTCAACTGAAATATAAATAGTCCACACAACAAGTGAATATCCCTTTCAATATTCATGTTTTATATTTAAAATCATAATGCAATAAACTGACAATTTCTTCTGCCAGTTAATGGAATGTATTAAAAACACCTGTGAATGTTTTAAGGCTGCACAAAGCACCTCGGTCATGATAAAAAGTTACACATACAGTGAGTACTCATATTCTGTTGTTTCCATGGTGAAGAACTCATGTACAGTATTTAAATAAATAATGAAGACCTTGATTACCATTATAAACTACTTGTGTCATTATTGGCAGCATCTTATCTGTACATAAAAGATTTCTGTGAATACAGCACTTTAATAATAATCAGTAAAAAAAAACGATGCAAGAAGCAGACAGGACTCTGTGTGAAGTTGTGTGTAAACTAGCTGCCCTTGATAGTTAGGGTTGAAGAAGTGAGGTAGTGCCCTGAATGGGAGCTAGGTTGTTTCTTAATTTCTGCTACTGTATGCATATTATATTTGTTTGTTTTAACAAGTTGTTTCATGCCCCTTATTTGAGCACACAAACACTGCACCGCTGACCACCCTACTGAGAAAAATACCCCAGACTGTCACATTACGGTGGAGAAGTGGCTTGCAGTTGAGATCTACATATAAATTTAAGTGGATTGCAGCAGCAGCTTTATGGGAAAACAAGAATGCTTTCTGCACAGCAGCAGTTCATGGAGACAACAGGACTCACCTACTGTAGGTGGTGAGGGACAAAATACCTGTTATAAAGTGTTGTTTAAACAGGTAATTGTCTGCAAATTTTAAGATGCAAAAAGGTGATACAAAATTTGTTAGAAAGCTAGTGAGTTAAATAACTAGTGGTAAGTGGACAGGAGAGAGAAAAGAATAATAGGTGCAGTAAATAAAAGCAAGTGTTGGTGAAGTGATGCAGCATTGTGCAGTCAGAGAAGGGATTAATAGAGAAAACACAAGTGTATTTCTGCTGATGAAAACAAGTGTTTTAATCTTCCTCATCAGAGTTGGGTGCAGCGGAGAGCAAGATACCTTTTGCAAACACAATGAAAAGAACAGTTACTGTGATACATACTGGTAACTGTAGTGCTTCACCTATAGTGTCAAATAAAGTGGTTTGCTTTGTTGAGAATAATGTGGAAAGTAAATTGTGATACAATAAACAAGAAAAGGTGTTCCTGTGTATTCTGTGTGCATATATAGGAAATAAAAAGAAGCATGTTCCCAGTAAAGGCAGATGGCCTGCAGCCAGTGTTCAGTCTCAAGCTGAGGAATTACTCTTTTCAAGATGCTCTGTTGCAAAAAGATGTTTCAGAGAATGAGACATTGATAATGTAAAAGCAAAGTAAAACTAACAATTTGTGTGGTCAGTGTATAGTACCGGGTCTACCATGAGAGGACTATGTCAGCATGGAAGAATTTGACCATATGGATATAGTTTCGCATTAAAGACTTTTGGGGGTATTCAATTAGCTGTGGGGTTTACCCCTGCAACTAATATCTGCCAAAAATCCCCATGGCGCTGGGAAAAGATGTTCCATCAAATAGCATATATCATGCACTGAAAAATTGGGATTCACGTGTGGAAACCAACTGATTCTGCGTAAACTGCAGAATCAATAGATTTTTCCCCCAGTGCGAACTGGACTTTGTGTTTTTTCCACTTACTTTACCTTGCAGCTCCATGAGCTGCAAGGTTCAGTCCAACTGCAGGGACTCGCACACGAGGTAATCCCCACTAATTGAATAGCTCCGGCACAGCAATTAGCCGTGGTTTAATTGAATACCCCCTATGTATTTTGTGGAGCAGATAAGTTACTTAGATAAGAGGTCTGTTGAAGAGAAACTGTTGCATGAGCAATTATTGAAAGAGTGAATTATCTTTAAAAATGATACTTTAATATCGTCAGCATACAATAGAAAATAAGAAACAGCCTAGTCCCCATTCAGGGCCCTACCTCACTTCTTTAGCCCTAACTATCAATGGCAGCTTGTCTGTGTGCAAGTTCATACAAGGTCAAAGAGTCTTGCTTGCTTCTTGTAGGTATGGTTTTCTGGCCTCTGGTCTGTATCATCTGGGCTGCAGAACTGTGTAGTCACACTCCTTTTTAAACTTGTGTGGGAGAATCCACCCTCACAGCACAGATTCACTGTCTTCATTATACCACACTAGGTAAAGGAATAAAGATACATGGCAATAGAGATAAAAGCAAGTTTTTGAAATAACAACATACTGAGCGTATATATGTAACCATAGTGATTAATACCATATCATATAATCATAAAGCTGGCCTATTGCATATGAAATATTGTCCCTGCATGCTGGTAGTGTAATAACGTAAGAAAAACACATACTGTACATACAATGGGAGTCAGAAGGGCTTATTTTCTAACATGGCATATATACTGTAGTCATCACTAGAGCTAGACAAAAGGTCAACAGTAACAGTGTCGACATTCATAATGTCGACACTCTAAAGTCAACATTGTCAGAATGTCGATATTAGGGTTAGGTTGTGAACAGGGGGGTTAGGGTACTGGGAAGGTCAGAGTTAGGCTGCGGGGGGTGTTAGGGTTAGGCATAGAGGGAGGGTTAGGTCAATATGTACATTACAGGTCTTTCCCTCTGGGTTCCCTCAGCTGGTACAGAAGACCTAAAACTTTTGCCCCTTTCAGTCATGTTGCAGGATTCATTGCACAAGTTTCTACTACAGCAGGACAGATAGGGGTCAATTCAATTAGGTGTAAATAGCGTTATTTGCCACCAGACCACATGGCACGCACATCGCAGAGTTTCATTCACTCCCGTAAAGGGTCACAGAAAATTGTGTCTCTGTCACCATGCAGGGGGTACTGTGTATGCCATATATACAGTACATGTATCCCCACTTTGCTTTCATCGTAATTTGCAATTAAACAATCCCAAATAGTTTCACCCAACTTGTCACATGTTACAGTGTACTAATCAACTACATTTTGAAATATTGATTGAATTGCTGAAAACCAGGAAACAAATCACTATATGGCTGATTAAATAACCCAATGGTGTAAGAACTAACAAACTATATAGGATACGTTTTTTCTGCACACCTGCATCTATAAAATATTCTGATTTATTTTCATGGATTAGCAGCAATAACGTTTTCTTTTAAATATATGTATATCAAACAAACAAAAATGATAGTGTAGGACAAAGGTACAAGAAAGGGTAAATGAGGACAATATTTGCATTTTCAATTATATCTTGGACTTTAGCAAATGTATTGCTAAGTTCACATTGAATCTAGTGCTATTTATATATAAAAATGTTTATTAAGTGAACTTTGTTAAAATGATGTTGCTGCAAAACACAATCCAAAGCAACAGGGATTCAAAAACTCAGTAAGAACTGACAAGCTTATGTTTATCACTATTCTGGAACTGTCAAAAATATACTGGAACTCTGTTGATGTACTATATCTTAAAACAATATGTTAGTTTAGGAACAGATTGCTATGTTCTAACAGTGACTGAAAGAAGGCATAACCACCCACATCTTTCCTTTATTATATTACTATCTAAATTGATACTGAATTTAATATAAGTAACAGATTCTGATTGTCAAATTGTAAAAAGCCTATGTGATTGATATGACCCTCCCTTTGGAAACATCAGCTTTTAAACCTCTTTCCTACAATGAACATTTCTTATAAAATAATATTTGGAGGAAACTGAAACAGTAAACATGCTGTAGAGAATTTGTAGGTAAGAATTGCATTTAAACTCATAGTTACAGAGAAAGGAAAGATAAAACACTCAAATTTATACTGTGCTTGCTAAATATATATGAAAATAAATCTGAAATAATAATAATATTACTAATAATATACTACTACTACTACTACTACTACTACTACTACTACTAATTATATACAATTACTAATAAAATTAATAATAATATACTACCACTACTATATGGGTTGGTATGAAATATAGGCAGTGGTGATGCCTGATATCAAAATGCCGACAGCGGAATTCCAATGCACGGTATCCTGACCAGGGGCGCCGAGAGGAGGGGAGCGGGTACAGATTACCCGGGCCCGGGCTTCCTGAGGGGCCCGGCGGGGGCCCGGGTCCGGCGCCGCTCCCCTCTCCCTCACAGCAGCCCAGCACACAATGTGTGCTGAGCTGCAGTTGGAGACTGCCCGTGGCTGCTGAGCAGCAGCCACAGCAGTCTCCTATGCCTGTGCGGGGGAGCGATCATACTGATCGCGCCCCCCCGGCTTTGCGCCGGGCTGAGGGGGCTCAGAGCGCCCCCCTCCCCGGCGCGCAGCGCCGCTTAGTGGCGCTGCAAATCTTTTTTAATTATTTTTTTCCCGCCAAGGGGGCGTGGCCACGCCTCCCGAGATTTTGCCATGCCCCCCTATTACCGGGGCCCGCCTGGCTCTTGGCGGGCCTGATCCTGACAGGAGTCGGGTAAGTACACTAACCCTCCTCCTTCTCCACCTAACCCTCCCTTCTTGCACCCTAACCCTCCCCACCCAGCACCTTAAAACTAATCCTCCCTGTTAGTGCCTAAACCTAACCCCCCCTTGGTGCCTAAACCTAACCATCTCCCCTTAGCGCCTAACCCTAACCCCCCCAATAATGCCTAACCCTAACCTCCCCCCCAAAGCCTATCCCTAACAACGCCGTGGTGCCTAAGCCTATACCCCCCCCACGAGGCTAACAGCTAAGATGCCCCGCTGTACATTTGTTTGGGATGGCGGCTATCGAGATTCCGGCATCAGGATATAGACTGGCATCGCGATTTCGAAGCCTATCTTTAGTCCCGGGTCAACCTTCCGATGTCAGCCGGCATCCCGCCCACCGGCATACTAACTACAACCCTACTAATACTACTACTTCTACTAGGCAGCACAGATGGTGTAATGGTTGCATTACTACCTTAAAGCACTGAGGTCATGGGTTCAATTCCCACCACAGCCCTACCTGTATGGAGTTTGTATATTCTCCCTGTGCTTTTGTGGGTTTTCTCCGGGTATGCTGGTTTCCTCCCACACTCCAAAAATATATACTGGTAGGTTAATTGTCTCCCAACACAAATTAACCCTAGTGTGTATGTGTGTGCACATGTGATAGGGAATATAGATTGTAAGCTCCACTGGGGCAGGGACTGATGTGAATGGACAAATATTCTCTGTAAAGCGGAATATGTGTGCTATATAAATAACTGATAATAAATAAATACTACTACTACTAGTCAGTGATGTGCGGTCAGGTGAGGTTCATCGTCCATCATTCAGGCATGTCAGATATTGTAAACAGTAAAAGAAATATTCCTTGCGCACACAGTTAGCGAACTGGCAGCTTATCCCCCAATGATAAACACCGGATCATAAATAAGAAACGTATACAAAGAAAACAAATGGATCCAAGCGCTCAGTTCTTAAGAACATAGGTTCTACGTGATATTACCAGGGAAGACACAATATAAATAAATAAATGGATAGTTTTTCAAATAGTCACATTCATAGGGCCTGATTCAGACCCGCTCGCAAGCGCACTGCGCTCGCAAGCAGGTCGATGGTGGCCCAGTGCGCACGCGCAAGCCCCGGAGCGAGCGCAAAAAGTGCTCGCTCCGGGACTCACTACAAACGGAGTGTAGACTTGTAGGCGTGGCCGGGGGTGGCTTCACAAATGGAGGCATTCCCAAGCGAATGCCTGCCATTTTGTGGGTGGCCCCACTGACATCACCAGTGAGAGAGCTTCCAGCTCTATTTGAGCCAGAAGCTCTCTGGCGGCTTGCGGCCACGAGACCCTACCACAAGGGTTTCATCGCAAGCCCTATGGTCGCGATGGTCTTGACCATCGCGACCATCATCATGGCCACTCGCTATAGCTGTGGTTGGTCACCCACAGCTATGCGAGCGTCCATGAGGCCACTCCTAAACAAAACAGCGCCCGCCCTGATTCAGAGCGAGCGCTCGCTTTTTGCGAGAGCCTCTGAATCAGGCCCATAGTCCCCTTCTTAATCTGGGAGAAGTTTGAAAGAAAATATCCCAATTCTGATTCCGTCAACTTATCCAGATCTTCAACACCATTAATCCAATAATCCTGTGTATTTCCTCACATATATATGAAAAATAGAGGAAAAGACACATACATAGTGTAAAATCATTAAGACAATTTATTTCAAATACATACATAAAAATGGCTACGTACCATAAATGTCCTTTTTCTGAAAAGGCACAGTAGAAAGCATACAGGGGTCATTTAGGATTAGCTCCCCCTATTAAGCTGTAGTTCCTTTTCTGTGGACCAATGGTATCGCTGCCTCAAAACTCCACCAATGCGTTTCAACCAACAATGGGTCTTTATCAAGGTGTGTGTATATAGCATGGAATCAGATATTTATAGGGACTACTGCGTACCTCCCCATAGTTCTGGCTACCGGCGCTGACGCGCTGAAGACACGTGGGAATGAGGCCATTGGGGAAAGTGTCCGCGCATCCCTCTCATGTACCCGGTGCGCACGTCATTTCCGGCCATTGGCACTGATGTGCGGGAGACATGCGGTAGTGTGGGGCCATCTCAGCAAGTGCGCTGAGATATGCCTAGGAGGAAGATATTCACTGCCGCTAAAGCCGGAAGTGACATCAAGCATTCCAGAGTGTGGAGCGCATGCTGTTAGTTCAATTAAATTCGGTATGTGCATACATAAAGGTGGTCTTAAATAAAGGTTCCCTGCAATAAGATGTAAAGGCATCTGTTTAAGTGAAGAGGAGGTAGTTATATATCAATAAAAAGACATTTTTGAGTATATGTATGATTGATGCCCGCCCACCTTGAACAGGAAGTTAGAGGTAACCAGTAGTCCCTATAAACATCTGACTCCATGCTATATACACATACACCTTGCACGCGCGGGTCACGTCATGACGTCCCCCGCGATGAGAGGAGCCTGCGCCTGCCTCTCTGGATTTAAATAGATCCAGTCAGCGGCAGCATCTATGTGGGATGGTGGGAGTGAAGACGACGTGGACTGGAGCGGTGCCCAGTGGCCATCATGAAGAAAGGTAAGTACTGCACAGGTGAGTGCAGTACTACTACTAATACTACTAATAGTATTAGTAGTAGTACTACACTGGGAGGGGGCACAGCATAAGGGGCTTTACTGGGGGCACAGCATAAGGGGCTCTGCATAAGGGGCATTACTGGGGGTCTGCATAAGAAGCACTACTAAGGACATTACTGGGGGCTCTGCATAAGGGGCCTTACTGGGGGCACAACATAAGGTGCATTACTAGGGGCACTGCATAAGGGCATTACTGGGGGCTCTGCATTTGGGGAATTACTGGGGCACTACTAGGAAATTTACTGAGGGCTCTGCATAAGGGGCATTACTGGGGACTCTGCATAAGGGGCATTACTATGGACATTACTAGTGGCTCTGCATAAGGGGCATTACTGGGCATTCTGCATAATGGGCATTACTGGGGGCACTACTAGGGACATTACTGGGGGCTCTGCATAAGGGGCATTACTGGGGCTCTGCATAAGGGGCACTAATAGGGGCATTACTGGGGGCACTACTAGGGACATTACTGGGGGTACAACATAAGGGGCATTACTAGGGCACTGCATAATGGGCACTACTAGGGCACTGCATAAGGGGCATTGCATAGTGGGCATAAATTCATGGGGCATTGCATAAGGGGCTATGGGACACTACTACAAGGGGCACTGCATTGGTTTTTATTAATACTAAACCTTTCAAAATTGCATATAAGACTATTTTTTTGTTGTGGCCAAAAACTCTTAAAACCTTGAATATTCTGCCCAGTTGGTATTTTGAGTTTGACATGATTTAGACCATAGAATAGTCACTCCAGATTTAGCAAGCAGGGGTTTTGAAAACCACCATCAAACTACTGCAGACGAGTTTGGGAGAAGCACTGCACAGATCACTATGACCTGTGCAAGCTTTGTTCTATTTAACCATTTAACTGGCTAATATTTATTGCAAAAATGTCCCCAAAATGGTGGATTTTTATTCATGATCACATTACAGTAAATAATAGCTATTTAAACCTGATTCAATATCTTAAAAAAAAAATGCAAAATCAAGTTTAAAAGCTATTACAGTATTTACCCACAAGGAGGCCTCACTCTCCCTTTGTCTAGGTACCATGAAGCAGCCATACTTTCCCAATTATGTGTTTGGTTTCTCCCATCTTGCTCTAAGCCTTGGGTGGATTGGGAACGTGCCCTTCTTCAGTGTTTCCCTCTGCTGGAATTCCTATGGTTACCCCAACAGCTCTGTCCACAACTTTCATTATTCTCTAAGACTGCCCTTGCTACCCTAAAAGTATGGGATGTTAATCTTCTTACTTGTTTTAACTTTACCCATCCCACCAGGAACATTTCTCTCCAAGCAGACAAATCATTACCCCACATCCATACGTCCTACTGAATGCGTTTGGGTATTATGTCCCTGGGAAATTTCTTTCCCCATCCTCTATTTTGCCATTCACTGACCTTTGTGTTAAATTTAAGTTAGGTCTATCAGCCTGGTTCTACTATCTCCAACTTAAACACTGAGTTTCCCAGATGATTACTGGTCCCACTATGTTTCAAATGCAACCAGATCAAATTTTAATAGATTATCTAGTTTTATTCCCACGGTGCCATATCTTAATTATTTATTGTTGTGTCCCACTGATCCGACAACCATATCTCCTATCCAGCTTCAATGGGAAACAGATCTCAAACGTTCCTTCACCCTTAAACAATGGGAGTCTATCCATCTCTCTTCCTTCGCACTATCCAAATGTTCTAATCATACTGAAATGCATGTTAAATTCTTATACAGATTGTATTTGACTCCTTCTAGACTCCATAAGATATGGCCTACAGTTTCTAAATTCTGCTGGCATCTTTGTCATTCTGATGGCACTATTTTTCACATTTTTTGGCAAGGTCCTGCTTTACGTCCTTTCTGGTCGGACGTATTTACTCTTATTAAAGAAGTTCTAGACCTTATACTACCCCTAGACCCTTCCCTAGCACTCTTACACTGGTACCCTACCACTGTTCCCAAATCTGCTCATTATGTCCTCAGTCATATTTAAAATCTGCTAGGGCTACTATAGCTCAACATTGGAAATCCCCTCCCTCCTCCTCCATTTCCCAAGGTCATAACAAAAACGCAATTCCATTTTAAAATGGAGATGAGGCACGCCGCTTACTCTATGGCTCCATATTCTCCTATTCTGAAGTGGTATCCATGGCATATATATATCACAGATGGTAAGGACGCACCCTATGCACGATCTAACCCACAAAGTCCGCCCTCCCCTTGTAATCTGAACAAACCTTCTTCAGGAGATTCATATGTTTGACTTACTTATTTGTTATTTATTTACAGATGTAATATTTGTTTTATGTCCATGGATGTCCTGTTACCTTTTTGCATATATTCAATAAAAAATGTATTGATGGGGGGAAAAAAAGCTATTATTTACATGATGTGATAATTAAAAATAAATTTTCAATCGTGTGGACATTTAAAAATAAAAAACAAAAACAAACACTTATTCAACTATCAAATATCTGCTCCCTATAACAATAAGTATCTGTCCCTCCTCTAAATCTTCTCACAAACCTAAAAGTGAAAGAGGAAGTGGATAGCCTATTTATGTTTTTTATGCTAATATAAATTGGCTGGGGTTTTCACAAACCAATTGAAAAATCCCAGGAAATTAATCTCAGTTGAATGCCTTTTAAAACACAGTGCTTTCATTTGAAACTGATGTGGAATAGAACACGCCACAGTGGATTGTCATTTAGAAACTGCTGGGGATTGACGGGGGTTTCAGTTTAGACATGAAAACTGACCTTTAGTAAATGCTGTCAATTTGACGTTTCCAGTGGTTTCTAAGTGACACCAAAACCGCCGCTTAGTAAATTTAGGCCTGAGTTTCTTTTTGGAGACCTGATTCATGTTATCAACTGGATGTTAGTAAAAAATAATATCTTAAGAGCAGACATGGTTTTACTGTTTACAGCTAGATTGGATAAGAATATCAAACACAGGGGCTGATGCAGAGAAAGGCTTCTGCCGGTACACAATATGTCCAGAAAAGTGGCCGCATGCATATACACCTACTATATGCAAATTTGCAGGATTCTTAACTTATTCCCAATTACTTTTTTAAGGAACATTTTACACCTGCAATATGGGGCACAATTGTATCAGCCACACACTTTTTTGTATATTTGATGGAAAGTTAAAATCATTCTATTTTCATTAACATTTAATTATTTGCCCCAAACTATTATCTATATATTAGTCAAATATTTCACATTGGCACAATGCAAGTTATGAATATTACTTGGACATTGTACTGTAGAATCTATTGGCCTGTCTTTCAGTTGTGTTATTTATGTTTCAGGAGCATGCAAATTCACATAGTAATCAACCAAGATGAGATAGATCAAAATTGCATCTATATGGTGAAATTGAAAACACTATAGTGAGTTCATTATTTTGTTTGGGGATTACATATTTGTGAATATACAATTCTCTTTTTGTTTTTCAAGCAATAATCTTAATATTGTATTGGTCTGCAAAGTCTGTGGTCTAACCATTGATTTTAAAGACATTTGATTGTCCCCTGAACATCAGCTACCAAACATACAGCACTGTAGGTGGTAGTAGTGCTTAATAAACTGTTCTATGTGAATTTATGATTGTTCGGTTTTGTAAATTAAATCGACAGTGTGTCAGCTTGGCTCTTATGTAGATATCAATATTACTGTTATTGCTCTATGGCACTTACAAAACACCTTTTTTCTTGTGTCAATACCAGATTATAATAGAAAATGAATTAGGTCAATAACTATTTTGTCATCCTTGGGCGACCAAGAATTAGATAACAGAACTTCCACTCGATGATGGACTTGACACTTCCATACATTGTTGAAACAAAAAATACTCTTTAGCCATAAATCTATAGTTCAATCAATATCTGGAAACCCCAGCAGTGACTGCCCTTTCAACACTAATCTAAGCAGATCAAAGTAATCATTAGCTGATCTTCACTGGCTTCTTTAGTGAAGCTGTATATTTGCTCTACATACTGTAGGTTTCAACAGCGTTCTACTATTCCATACATTTTCATGAATTTTCTTTTTATAGACTACTGAAAAATATAATTGTATTATTAGCCACCTGCTGCTCTCTGAAACTCACTGTTATCTTCATTATGATTTAAATGCGAAATCAGAATTGTATCTAAAAATATTAGTAATAAATTCAGACTTAGCTTGTCTTGTGCAATGGCTGTCATATACACAGAAGTTTCGTATGATTGGTAAGAACCTGTAACTGTCTCATGAATAATGTAGCTGACACCTGTAATGTTCAAGTTATGCGTAGGTGCACTGAGTAGAAAATATGATGCAGATGTTATGTGTTTATGATTGTTCATATACTGATAAGTTAATGTTCATCTGTATAGGTTTCTGAGATCAGTTATGACTTCTTGGAAACACACCTGCATTAACGGTAAAAGTGCCCACTATTCTGATCACGTTCTGACATTTAATTCTTCTGTAGGCTTCACTTCATGACTGCGAGTCCAAGATATTGAGAACAACCTGTAACCAAAATATATACTAGAGGTTCAGTCTGAAAAAGTTTATTTTACTAATAATTAAAGCTTATGAATGTCCATATTCAGTTTTAAAGACAATGTTTTTAACCTCTATCTCTCTCATTCATAGGCTATATAAGGAGAAAAACATTCCTATCATACACTACATTCCACTTCTGCAGCATATGTTGAACGAATAAAGTCATGATCAGGTCAAATACATGCAAATATCCAACTAGCAGAGCAGGGGCATTTCTAGATAGGAGGGGGCCCATGTGCAGTCTCCGACATGGGCCCCCTCCTCTCCTCTGTGCGCGGCCAGCACCGGAGTTATAGACTCTGGGCACTAGAGTGTGCCCAGAGTCTATAATGTATGCACAGGTAACCGGGAAAATGGCCGTGGCGGCCATTTTCCTTGTTCTGCGCATGTGCAAATGACGGGAAAAAGGCCGCAGCAGCCATTTTCCAGTCATTTCACAGCGCCGGACCCCCGCGCCGACGTGGGACTCCAGACAGGTAAGTAATATTATGGGTGCAGGGTGTGCGGTGCAGTGCGGTGCCCCCCTGGACCCAGGGGCCCATGTTCCCAACACACCCTGCACCCATTATAGATACGCCCCTGGAGCAGAGCTAGAAGCATTAGAAATTATTATTATTATTAGTAGTAGTAGTACTATTATAAGTATTATTATTAGTATTAATATCGTCCTTTATTCATACTGTACCTTATAAAGAGACAAAACATTTCACTGTACTGTAGAATCTGGAAGAACAATAAGAAGCGAGAAACAATAACTAGGAGGTAACAGTACTATTTGTTAATTTTAAGGGAAGCAATGAAATTGCAGCAGCTGACGTATAAATCAATGGGTGGGACGGCTTTCTGCTATCAGATACACAAAACTTGCATTAATTCTATGGATTCTTGCATTAGCATAAGATAGTAAATCTGGCTTCCGTGGCTGCCACAAATGCAGGTACCTAAATGCTCTTTAGATCCCACAAGTATTCAAAAACTCCCATTCATGCCACTCAGACCTAACTGAATGCCATGCAAACCTTACCACATGCTACTTAGACCCTCCATATGCCCTCCAGATTTACCTGTAATCCACTGAAACCTCCCATGTGTCACTACTCCTTAACTTGTCCAGTAACCTTAAATAAAGATAAAATAAAGATAAAGAAATAAATACTTACCTTAAGTCTGGAGCCTACAGAGGCAGGAGAGCAAGCACATGGGGCAGAATGCACTACATGTGGTGTGCTGAGGAGGTAATGCAGTTGGTTCCACTTGTTCATTCTTAGTTTCTGCTTTATAAATGGAGCTGGGGTTGATGGCCAGTGGACTGTCTGTTGCCTGCCGCTGTTTAGCTGATATAGTCAACACAATACATTTCAATGCTTACCTGAGTTAAGAAATTAAAATGTGCTGCATTTATTGTTTCAACAAAGGGAGCCTTCTGTTTGCGAGTTGGGTACAGGTTCCCGGTGGTGAGGAAGCTTGCAGTCAGAATATGGACAGCGGCATCCCGACAGTCAGAATCCTGACAGAATTAGGCAAGTAACCCTTGCCCTAACCCTCCCCCTAACGCACCTTTCCCGTAGCCTAACCCTAACCCTCCCCTCTGGCATCTGGCAGCATAACCATAACCCTTCCCCTAGTGCCTAACCCTAACCCCAAACCTAACCCTCCCCCTAACACTAATATTCTCCATCGTGATGTCAGCAGTCGGGATGCCAACTACATCCCCTGTTTGCAGTTAGATCATGTGTTATGAATAAACAAATTGAATCCTCCAGATAGATCAAATGCAACACAATTGATGGAGCAATTAAAAAATGTGAGGATAAAATGTTTATCTTATCTGTTTTTTTTATTCTGCTTTTCATTGCCTATGTATGTGTGGTTTCATGTTCAGTCTGAAGACCCCACCTAGGTTTGGACTTTGCACAGTCACACTTTAAATGTGGTTTGAGTTTTCAGCCTCCAAATCTCTGGATAGCAAACCCATTGACTTGTCTCTAACAACTGCCGGTGATATGTGGCGGTTTGCAATTCACATGCAAAATTGCTACTTAGTAAATCCACTCCAAGTCGGACGCAAAGTGGCTGTATTTGTGGGTAGCCACAGAAGTACTTTATGCTAATGTGAGATTTGTGCATTGATTTTACACCTGTAACCCTCACCATTAGTATTGGCACTTGCACCAGCACCATGCTAGGTGCAATAGCCCCATCAGAAACTCTTCCCCTCACCATGCGTGCAACTCAGAATTGCAGAGAGCTTTAGCTACACACCCACAACACTCCCATTTCACTTTCATGACACTCCCATAACACGAGACAGATTTCTTCCGTGCTGCCTCACAGTTGCCACACACAGAACTGGCAGAGCTCGAACCGACTCAAAATAGGAAGGACATATGCAAAAATGCATAAATTAACATCTGTGTATGCGCTGTATGCTAAAGCTCGCCATGCACAGAGATCCATCTGACCCTAAAGTGCTTTAGTTTATTTAATGTTGGTGCTAACTTGGATATTCTTAGAAGTTTTTTTCTCTTTCTTACCAAGAACTATCATGACTAAAGTGTGCTCCTGTCACAGTCTATACCCAAAGGATTCATATGCGTAGACCAGAAGAATGTATTGTATCCACTATACTGGTAATATTTCTTTTGGGGAGAGAAGTTTCCTGGTGACAGACCATGCTTACAAAAATGTAAAATAAATAAATAAATAAATAAATGCTCCCAGGAGATGGATCCTTGCCGTAAATACTTGTATTGTTTACAAAAATGTTCCCTCCCCCTCTAATATTTCTTCCGATAGCTGGTTTTACAAGTGTCAGAACAGAACTCGAATATTTTGGAAACACACTAATAGGACAATGAATATCCGAGTATGGTGATGATGAATATCAATGGGGACACTACATAATCTATAGATAGAAATACAACATGCAATGCTGAGGGCAAACTTTGTGCATACCACAATATAATCTATTTATATTTACTATATCTGCAGACAGCGCTGTCTTGCTCCGCACATTGCTTGCAACATGAATGTTTCTTGACCTGATTATTTACACTGTTAATACAATCTTCATAGCTGCAAGACAGCCTTCACTCTAAATGTCACACAGGTTTAGCCTTTATTTTTCCTGAACACTTTAGACAGAGTTCATGTGCAGTCAGACTGCCTGTAATGTGAGAATCTGTGCAATACTCCTGCATGTTTTTATTATTAATAACAAGCATCCAGGATATAAGTTTTTTCAAGCTGAATGTTGGGCTCCAGTTAATATTGTATCAGCAACTCTCTAATTCTATTCCGAGGCTCTTCTTATATTTTAGTGCATCATTCTCTCTGGATGCATAAAAGTAAGATTGACAGAATGTAAAACAAAGTTCCGCTTTCAAAGTACAGTCTAAAGAATAAATGAGGAGAATGGTGCTTAAGTAACAATTACTGTTGTGAATTGTAGACTTATTTTACAGAACTACTTGACAATAACAACATCAGGCAGAATCTTGATATAAGCTACTGCATTGATTGTATACATTTTACAAGCAATTTAATCATAAAATAGACTTTGTGATTATACACCCATTTGTGATAACACTATTGTCTGCAAATCCTTTACAGTTTTTATCCAGTGATTTATGCCAGAATAGCAAATAGAAATCCTCATCCTGTTAATTTCAGCAACTTTAAAAGAAATATGGAAAACAAAAGTTTTTTAAAGTGTTAAATTACCATAAGAAATAAGTAAAGCCTTTCTTTATGCTGGCCATACATGGGACAATTGATCACACAATTTGGGCAGTTTCTACAAGATGAACAGACCAATCTTTTGAAAATATTTGTATTTTGAGTCTTCTGCGACCCCGATGCGCATCCCCACCGTCGCCTAGTTGGATCGCAGATCAGATGGTTTTGCAGAGAGATCTCAACTGATCAGGTAGGAATTGACACACATTATGTGATGTGATTGATCAAATCGTATGGTCTTATGTGAAATAGTTGCATTTTAAATACAAATCATCCTGTATCTGAAGGGAAGAATTTTCAAGGGAAATCATATAACTGGCCTGACCAACTTTTGAATCTCACCATGTATGGCCACCTTAACTCATACTTGCCGATCATTTAAATGCCTCCTCCAGCCAAGATGGCACTGTGGGAGACGGGGCTTGGCAGAGGTGTGCGGGTTTAGAGTCGTGACACAGTGATCATGTATTGGTATTTCCGCCCTCCGCTATGCAATGCCGTGATTTCCATCGTTGGAAAGGGGGGCAGAGCCACGATGATGCGATTCAATGTGAATTGTGTCATCGGCTGCCTGTGCCTCCCACTTCTCTGGGGAAGTGGGCAGCCGCGGCCCGGTGGCCCCAGCCTCCGGGAGACTTGTCCACCTTTCCAGGTGGCTGGGAGTGCAACACGATTTTGGAGAGTCTCTCCAGTTTGAGAAGTAGCAACACTCGCCGAAGGATTGCACAGGCGGCATACATGCCTCAAGGCACAGGGAGGTAAGTCTCTTTTAAGGAGGGGGTACACGGCGAACGGTTCTAGCGAGCCCTAGCCATAACATCCCCTCCCCAGATGGCAGCATCCATTCCAGCATGCATTGCCAGTAATCACTTGTTCTTTCAGGTGTACCGCCGGCATATGTACCAGGAGTAGGAAAGCTCAGTCAAGAGATAACCCCCACCTGTCGGTCAGAGCCATACTCATTACCTCAAGAAGACCATCCCGAGCTAAAATATATATATTTTTAGTGCTATTTTGACATTTCTTAGCACCAGCGGGACGACGTTGGTTCTGTTATCTCCATATATACATTTTTTCATTCCTCAGGACAGAAGTCCTCCACCCATGAGTGTTGCATAATACTTATGTTATCATATCAACGATCCCAAGTTCTACAGCTACTATGACCTTTCAACTAATATGACACTTATTTTGTCATATTGACTGGCAAGCACTGTTGTTACCTATTGAACCCTACAATAACCTGTTTGTGTCTTTACATTCACAGTACCTGTTACTTTAATATATGTATTAGTAAAGTTTTCTTTTTTAGTGACCACATGTTAATATTCTTTTTGTCAATATTGAGAAATTAGATTTTGCTGCTATCCGCTTGTTTTGCTACCAGCATTGGCAACATTGTGGACATTGATTACACGGGATCATCACTGTGTTTCCACTCGGTATATCTTTTTTGATGTTGACATCATAACTAGTGCAGTATTTTATGTTAATATTACTAAATGGTACCCATGTGGCCAGTGTGTTTTGACCTTAAGTGTTCCCAGTTTTACCTCAACTTCATCACACAGCAGATTAAATTTAGCATCACCATCCTAGCTGAATTAATAGAGTATAAATTACATTTAAATCCATAGGGATGATACTATACAGAGTGGAAACAGCAAGAAAATTAAAAACAATACATTACAGATACCGATTATGTCAGTTTTTTAAATAATTAGATACCTCAGTAATGTTTCAAGTTTACCTAAAATCATGGTGTATAGCCCTAGTGGCCATGTTATTTTATGGACCTTTAGTGAATTCAACTGTTTCTGATAAACTGGGGTACATTCTTGGGATAGATTTGGGGTAGACTTTTGATGCTGCCATTTATTTCAATGCTGAGTGTTTGTAACTACTGTATGTGCAAAGGGGTAAACACACTAATTGTACTGTCCCAAAACAATGGATCCAAGGCAAACTCTTGGAATTCAATCTGTACACTTGTGACTTTGGAATTATTATGTTAGGAGTCACTATCAGGGTGGAAATGTGGCTATATAGATAATATATATTTTTAATTATTGAAAACCTGCTGCTCTTTGACAGGGCAGTAGTTGTGGGGGAGATAATAGTTTGGACTTTTGGTCCTTCCTAAATGTATAGAGCAAACAGGAGTTGCATTTTTGTGGTGTACTAATATAACCTTTATTTTTTCTTAATAATAAAATGTAAATTCAATCAGTGAAATATTTAAAAACATTGCATAAAGACAAATAATTGTGAAGACATACAAATAAAGAGTCCCTATGGTTGTTAGAGATAAGGTGGCCTTTTCTCAGTTTTTCCAAAATCTGATTTACGTGTTGTCCTCTTAGAGTGGTTCCAAGAATGGTTCCAGGTATTTTCAGGCTTATTAAGCACCTGCCTTAACTGCCAACTGCAGGTTTACCTAAAATCATGGTGTATAGTCCTATTTGCATAGAGGCTACTGAGTAATGGCCATGTTATTTTATGGAACTTTTGTGCATGAAACTGTTTTTGATAAGCTGGGGTATATTCTTGGGGTAGATTTGGGGTAGATTTTTGATGCTGCCATTTATTTCAATGTTGAGTTTTTGTCCTGGTAGAGTTGTTCCAAGAAAGGTTACATTTATTTTCATGCTTATTCAGCACCTGCCTTTTCTGCCAACTGCTTTGGTTAATGATGTTTTAGATTCCTAGTTTCTGTGTTGTCTATCAATGTTTTGATGAGGCACTGGTTGTGGTGCGTGGGTTTGGGCCAAGGACATTGCTTGCAAAGGTCATTATTAAATAAACTTTTTGACTGTTACTGCTCCACTGTGATTCTTTTGAGTTTTTTTATGTATATTAATAAATTTGGATGGCCTACTTTATGTTGACAGCTGTTTCCTAATAGCCTTCAGTGTCTTGTGTATCCTTTGTGAAATGTAGAACTTTTTTTTGCAGTGCAGCATACATGCTGGTACATGTCTCACTGGCATTGTCTGTAGTTTGGATCATATTGTTGTCATGTGTCCTGAGTACTGTGAGGTTTTTGGAGAAGTTAATTTCTCATTGTTAAGGGTCCCTGAAGCTGATGGTATGATAAAACCTGTTCTTCTTTGGCAATGAGATTGATACCATTGCAGGATGCTGCCAGTTACCATTGTACAATGTGCAACACTTAGTAGATCAGATCAATTGGTGCTTGTTGGCCAACAAGGCCATTTTACATGAGGCTCAGTCCTTTCTTTCATTGTTACATTTTGCATGCAACATTATTCCCATAGGTATTTTTTTTGCAGGATGCTTGAGTGGGCTACTGCTGTGATTTCTGCATGGTATCATCAATCATCAAGATGTTGAGGCAATGTCGTTACATTCAGAACATTGGCCCTCATTCAGAGCCGCACGTTAACAACAGTACGCTCGTTGCGTTCCGATGTTGACTAACCGCGCATGCGTCGGTGTTACACCGCGCATGTGCGTACGGCAGATTGCGAGCTTTTTTTCTCTCGTTCCTAAAATAGCGTACAGGAAGTGACATGTCAAATGTGATTGACAGAACAGGGCGTTTTTGGGTGTTGACGGGGGTGGAGATGAAAAAACGCAGGCGTGGCGAGGCGTTTTTGGGGCGTACATACATTAGCAGATGCGAACGTCAAATGTGTTCGGACCGTCTCATACGTCACTGAAACATCCGCTTTCCCTTCAAAATGCTCGCACAGCTTAGGGTCAGGATTACTCGACCACATTGGCGATGGCCTTCTCCTCCGTCCCGGGACTCCACGATGGTGCAGCGATTAATCGTGGCTGGTCAGTAAAGTAATTAGTGTTGGATTGAAATCCGGCTTGGTATGTGTTTGGAAAGCAGTTTATTGGGATAGCACAAAAGCGTACGCAGGTGGAAATCAGAGCTGCTAATGTCATGATTACATAATCAATTAGCGTACATTTTTGGGCTTTTATTTTGGCCACAATTTGGTGGTTATGGCCTATTGTAACAATAATGTCATCATCTTTTAATTAGCTCCCCTTTTTTTTTGTTTACTGTGGAATTTGCATCGCTATGTGTTTTTTTAAACGTTCCTTAAAGAGGCCTTTTTTTAAAAAAAAGAGGGTCAGTTTTTGCGTTTAAGGCCAGGATTAAATGTAACCCATTTGTACAATAATGTCACAATACAATGTCAGTGTTTTGTTTTTAATTTATTGTTTACACACAAACAAATTGGCATAATATTGTATTGCCTTTTTTTGTGGCCAAGATATTTGATAAAAAAAAAAACAAAACATAACTACTAACATAAGCGTAAATACAAAATTTAAAAACATTTCACAAGAAAGGACAGGGAAGTTTTGACCAGAAAGGAATATGAGCCAAGCACAGAAGGAAAGTGGGAAAAGTCGCCATTGCTGTCACCGTTTTCTCGCCCGTTTGGCTGGGTGAGGGTGGGCGCCAGACCGGGTCCGGGATGCCATCGGGCTGGCCTGTCCAGAGGCAGATGTTGTGGCCTCTGGACTAGGCACAGGGCTAGGCACATTTGGAGGATTGCCTGATGTTGTGCCAGAGGTAGAGGATCTGGATGTTCCGGCAGGAAGGGAGGTCGGCTCCACCATGTGCTGGCGAACGAGCTGCTCCAGGGCATCGGCGATGCGGATGATGGCCCTGGTATTTTCCGCCAGGGCCTGAGCAATGGTCACGTTGGCCGCAGCATTTTGCTCCAGGGCCTCAGCCACCCGTATCAGACTGGCGTCCATCCTCTGCAGAATCTCCGTATGGCAATCCGATTTAAAATTGAGTTCTGTGAGGAGGCCCACTGCCTGCGAGGGGGCACGCCCTGGACTGGCTTCTGCAGGGTCCTCAGCCGGATGTACTGGTTCCTCCCCTGCAGAGTCAGCAGAAATTCTGCGGCCAAGGCTCCCCTCTGGAGCAGACTCATCCGCCTCTGTCTCTGTTAGGAAATTGGAGAAAAGACTCACATTAGAATCTACATATTGGCACAATAGCATTTCTGAGTTGGTGACATCACAAGACTTACCTTGGCCAACATGAGGAGCCGCAAAGTCTGGCATGTCCGTATCCATGTTGGACACGCCAAACACCTCCACAGCCTGCACACACCCCTGTGCCATCTCTTCTAAGTCTGTCAACTCCAATGACACAGGGGTGGGACCCCCACCTGTCCCCCTTGCATGCCTAGCCCTGTCGGCAAGTTTTTGTTTTAGACGATATTTGAAGTCTGCCCATCTGTGGAATGAATTTGGAACCATTATCCTTTTTTTTACAATGGGGTTTGTTTATAGGATGGGAAAGTGTTTACTTACCGCCGTTTGACATCCCGGGCTAGACGGACATAATCACCCACCCTATTGACAGCAACGGCGACCTCCTCCCACATTCTCCACTTCTGGCTTTGGCTCATATTCCTGGCTGCCTGGGGCAGGATGTCAATGCACTTCTGGATCAAAACCTCCATCTCCTTGCTTGTGAAATGTGGCTGCCTTTTTTTTTTTGCAGCTTTGGCGGGTTGACTGGGGCCAGCAGTCTCTTCCATGTCATCCTCCTCACCTATTTGGGTAAATATGCAGATTTAGCCACTTCACAACTTGCACAATATTATGTTTTAAAATACTCATTGACACAAAATGCATGAAGGCCTTACCGCCGCAATTTTGACCATTGTTTCCCTGGTTTGAAGCCATGTCTCTGCTTCCAGCATGAAATCATCCAGAAATTCTATGTGATTTCGTGACGTATTTATACATGCGTCGTTAGTTTGCGGCCGCATCATTGATTGTGCGTCCCTATGATTCATCCTTAATTTGTGCGGGAAAATAAACACTATTTATGGCTTGGTGTGTGTGGATTCGAGGTGGGGTTGTTGGAGTGTTGTCGGTTAAGTGGTTTGGATTTGGTTGGTTGGTTGCGTTTGGAGGATTTTGGAGAGTTGTTTTTTTGTTTGTTTTTGCTACATTTCTTTGGTTTTTCCGTTCGCATTTTTTTCATTTTTTCAACATCCTTTCCTGATTTGGTAAGTTTTGTGCATTCAAATTTGTGGCCAATTGGTGTATTCTTCTGTTTTGTGGTTAGTTAATTTGTTTAACACTCATTTCATCTTTTTTAGTTTTTTTTTGTTTTCGGACCCAAAGAAGTTTTTTGAGGACATCTTATATATTCGAGTTGGGTAAGTCCATTTTTTGTCTTGCATTTGCGAATGAATTACGGCATTTTTGACTGTTGGTGTAGTGACTTGCATTTGCGAATAATTTACCGCATTTTTGACTGTTGGTGTAGTGACTTGCATTTGCGAATAATTTACCGCATTTTTGACTGTTGGTGTAGCGCCTTGCATTTGCGAATAATTTACCGCATTTTTGACTGTTGGTGTAGTGACTTGCATTTGCGAATAATTTACCGCATTTTTGACTGTTGGTGTAGTGACTTGCATTTGCGAATAATTTACCGCATTTTTGACTGTTGGTGTAGCGCCTTGCATTTGTGAATAATTTACCGCATTTTTGACGGCTTATTCATCATATAATCCAGTTTTGCTTTTCCCTTTTCCATTTTTTGGGTCCATTTGAACCCTATTTGACGTACGGTGTGCAATGTAGTTTTCATCGATGGCCAAATGTGTTTTTCCGCTATTTTCTGTGTTGGCTTGCAACAATTTTTAAACAAAAAAAACACCCTCTAAATTTTTGAAGTCTCATTGTTGCCTTTTTTACAGTTTATACGTATCATGACAATACCCCGGCATGTAAGCAGCTATGGATGGTATCAGAAAGCTAAGTTGTTTTTTCTTACTTTTGGGGTGGGTCAAAAGCCTTACATTGTAAACTTTGAATTTCAGGTAGATCTGGGGCGAATTGTTCTGGCCCTGCTCCCGGAAGACGACCAACCTCAAACTCGTCCCAGGCGTAGGCATCGTAGGCATGCAAGGCCCCAGATATTTCGAACATGTGTCACCCTTTTTGGAATGCCCAATGATGAGGTTTAAAGACGCTACCGTCTACCTCCCAAAATCATCATAGACACTCTCTCATTAATAGAAAGTGATCTTGAGCGGCAAATTGACAGTCCAACAGCAATACCACCACTGACGCAATTTATGGCGGTGTTACATTTCTGTGCCTCAGGATCGTTTCAAACAACGGTGGGAATAGTGGCGGGCATCTCCCAATCCTCCTTTTCCCGGATCCTGAGGGCAGTGATGGAGGCACTTTTCAAGCACCTCCATCATTTTATTAAAATGCCTTTGGATATGGGTGCCCTTAGTGTGGCCAAGGCCAATTTTTACCAAATAGCTGGCTTCCCACACATCATAGGGGTTGTGGATGGTACTCACATACTACTTCAGCCTCCAGCACGGCTGGAGGCAATATTTAGAAACAGGAAACACTATCACTCCCTGAATGTAATGGTGGTATGTGATGCCTCCCTCCAGATCCTGTCCCTGAATGCTAAATTACCAGGAAGTGCACATGACTCCTTCGTCATCCGGCAATCAGGGATATGGCAGAAATTAACCAACCTACAAGCTGGTGATGCGTGGCTTCTGGGTAAGTGGAGACCTTTAGTACATAACAATGTTAAGCTTGATACACAGTGTTCCTGATGTGGTCTATTTTTGTTCACAGGAGACAGTGGATACCCTTGCATGTCCTGGCTGCTCACTCCTTATTTGGCTCCCACACCAGGGCCACAAAGTGCGTATAATTCCGCACTTACAGCCACCAGGCAAGTGGTGGAGCGCTGTATCGGCCTTTTAAAAGGCCGATTCAGATGCCTCCACCGCTCTGGTGGCGAGCTCATGTATGTGCCGGATATGGTGTCTAAAATTGTGGTCCTGTGTGGGATATTTCACAACATTGCCATAAGGAGTGGTGTCCCAATGCAGCCAGAGGATGCCTTACCTGAGGATGGCCCCCCCGAGGTTGGTCGAAGGTCAGTATGTGGGGGGGCCATACGCGATGATGTGGTGGCCAGATTTTTTAGGTAAGTTTGTTCAAAACTCCAGTGTTTATACCTAATGTGTTTGTTTTTTTTGGCAAACATCTAATTTTTTTTTAATTTTCTCACCATCTTCTGTTTGTTCACATAATCTTTGGCACTCCAACGCTCACTACTTCCTGCTACCCTTACCAAACCTGGATCTGGTCCTTTTGGGCATATATTCTGGAACCCATATCGCAACGCCATGTTTGTGGAATCATGTTGGCATGGTCCTTCGTCAACCAGTTCTTGATTTTGTGTTTTTATTTATTTTTTTCTTGGTATGTGTTGTATTTGAATTTATCACTGTGTATTTTTTTTGGGAGTGACCACTTTGTTTTCTCTGTTATGTGGTGAATAAATGTTTGAAGAGTGAAATGGTCTTCCTTTTTTGGGACGTTAACAGCAAGTGTAACCAGGTTAACACAAGTTACATTTGACTAAGGGGTAAACCAGTACTGACGCCAGTTGAGCAAAACTGAAATATGTTTTCAGCTTTCCAATCCACACCAAAAGGAAGCCTGGCCCAACCTTGGGATTTGTAAGATTGGCCTAAGCAGCTTGCGCACCAAGTAGGAACCTGGAAAATGTAGAAATCTGAAATTGACACTACACCCAAAAAGGGAAATTACATTGTTACTGTTATGTGTTTCTGGTGTCTGTTTGACATACAAAGACAAAACACAATCTAACTTTTAAAAAAGGGAAATCCTTGCAGGAACTTATGTCAGGCTAAACTATCTTGCTTTTGGTTTTTAAAAATGAGCCACAACGTATATTTGTCTTTAAAAATTTATTTGGCAAATACAAAAAAAAAAAAAAAACTAATGCCGAAGGAGGCCAGACAGCCGGTCGAGGGCCACCAGAAGGCCGATTACATGGTGGCGCATCTGCCCCACAACATCCGCCACCTCTTGCCGATGCCTCTGTTCCTCTGTGGGTGAGAAAAGTGTGTGGGTTAATACAACAATAGGGACTCCACAGAAAAACATAAAAAAAAAAACAAATCACTCCTAAACCCAAAAACATAAATAAAAAGGGTGGGCTGGCAAAAATACAAGGCCTAGGTACAAATTCCCACAGGTATGATATGTGTATGCTTAAATCACCAGGAAGAGGTAAAGGCAAACCTTCACAATCAACAAAAGTCAAGCCACAAAAACACGAAGAAAGGCACGACACATGATTACATACAAACAGTTTGTGGTTTAAAAAAAAATAATAAAAAACATACCGGGAAACAAATCGGGAGCTCCGGCAAAACCTCCATGATCCTCCTCGGAGGATCCGTCATTCCCCAAAGAATGGGGCGGAGTTATGCTGGACTCCGGGGAGGGGGTAATTGGAAGAGGGGTGGGTGGAGGAGAGGGGGAAGTGGGACGGAGGGGAAGGAGGCCCGACATTTCCGGGAGAGGGTCTGGGAAGGATGGGGAGGAGTGGGGAATAGGCGAAAGATTTGGGGTGGAGTGTTGGCTGGGGGTTGGGGAGAGTGGGCGGGAACGCCGACGTTGACGGCGGAGTCTTGGCTGTCCCCCTAAAATATGTCAAATACATTGCGTTTAGTTTATGGACAAATCCGGGCAAACAAACAAAACAAAAAAAAGAAAAAAGAAATAAAACCAAAAAAAATAGCAGTAGAATTAAAAATTCATAAAAAGAGGGAAAACATGCAGACGCAGATATGAGTACAAATAATAAATAGAACAGACAGGAAAACATGCACACGCAGATATGAGTACAAATAATAAATAGAACAGACAGGAAAACATGCAGACGCAGATATGAGTACAAATAATAAATAGAACAGACAGGAAAACATGCACACGCAGATATGAGTACAAATAATAAATAGAACAGACAGGAAAACATGCAGACGCAGATATGAGTACAAATAATAAATAGAACAGACAGGAAAACATGCACACGCAGATATGAGTACAAATAATAAATAGAACAGACAGGAAAACATGCAGACGCAGATATGAGTACAAATAATAAATAGAACAGACAGGAAAACATGCACACGCAGATATGAGTACAAATAATAAATAGAACAGACAGGAAAACATGCACACGCAGATATGAGTACAAATAATAAATAGAACAGACAGGAAAACATGCACACGCAGATATGAGTACAAATAATAAATAGAATAGACAGGAAAACATGCACACGCAGTTTGCCCCACAAACACAAACATTAAAACCACAATACATAACACTTACTTGCCAGGATCTGCATGCGAAAGCATGCCAGCAAGCGGGGCGTTCGCCGTTGCAGGTCGGACCACCTGCGCTCCAGCTGCCCGATGTTGCGGCGTGATCCGAAGGACTGCAGGCGGGACCGTACCTCCGCATACGCGGAGCGCTTCTGCCGGTTGGTCATGGGTTCTGGCTGGCTGGTGATCCAGCGATCCATGACCTCCGTAAGCACCAGCAGCTCACGCCTGGTGAATGCGGAGGCTCTCATGATGGCAATGGTGTTTTTCTTAAAAATCATTTTTGATAAAGTGTGTAAAAATTTTCTGATTGGCTAATGTATTTTGGAAATTAACAGGAGCAATTTTATTGGTTAGTGTATGAGTCATGTGTTCGACAGGGCCAGAAATCTCTGGAGAGTTAGGATAGGCTTGATGCAGTGACATGCGTAAGCAAATTTAAATAAAGAAATGAACCCAGGGAAATATGCGGGGATACACAGCAATAGTACAATTGTTTAATTGTGGTTCACATGTTTTTTAAACAATAAAAGCGAATGTTTCATCCGTACGTATTCTGCGGGTAAACACAAACACAGACAAGAGTAAAGTTTCTTGCATTGTGTTGAAAAAAAACAAACAATTAAGCTAATTGATACATTGATTGGCATGATACGATTGATGGAGGTAGGCAGAATAAAGGAGCAGGTAATCGACATCTGACAAGGCCACTTCCTGTTTATACTTGTGCGTGCGTTCCTTTCAAGCCATTTCGGGGATGTACGCTCGCTATTTCGTACGCTCGTTAGTTAGAGGAGGGGTCGTCAGAGTTTAGGGAGGAATTTTAGATGCGAACGAAAATACGAGCGAGCCATTGAATTTAAATATTTTTGTACGTACGCCTAACGTACGTGCGCCCGCTTGCGTGCGGCTCTGAATGAGGGCCATTGTGTTCTAGGGTGGTTCAGACCACTAAAATCAGTGGGCATCCTTACTCATGGCTTTGAGTCTTTTTTGTCACCTGGTACCCCTTTGTCTTGAAGCTATTGTAGGTTTTAGTGCATGGCTCATTACAGGTATTTATAAAGGTTTGTCCAATTATTTGTAATTTTATCAGTGGGCTAGGTTTCAAGCTTTTGTGCCTGAAATATGTTATATATTCCTGTTGTTTTATCATGTCCTCTTTCTATATGGCAGATTATCAAGCTGGCATAGAAAGTTTTTACAAATATGGCTTTAGCTGCATCAATGTTGCGATCCTATACAACAGTGTGGAGGGACTTGGAGCTCTTTCTTTCTTCCCAGATTTTTTCTAAGTAAGAGTTTTCTGAAATGGAAGAGTTTTTTTGGAGTTGTTATCAAGTAGTTGACTAATACAGAGCATTAGCGTGCAAATTTGTTTTTCTAAATTTCATGGATGCAAAGATCCCAAACATTTTTATTGATATGAGGGCCACAAAAGCGTTAGCCTGTGAACAGGTGGTGGGATATTTGCCCATGGTCCTACCTGTACCTTTGTCTTGTCCAATGCCTAGTCCTTTGGTATTGTTCTATTGACGATATTGTATTTTGTGTAAAGGGGATAGATGCAAACTGGATAATTTTTGTAATTTTGATCAATAAAATTATTTTTTTGTAAATACAGTATACAGTACTTATATAGAAGATGAGAAATTTGAAGCTAAAACTTTTAGGAAGCCTACAGACTTAAACTCCTATATTAATATGCAGAGTGAGAATCATTACGGTTGGCTCAAGGGGATATCACTGAGCCAATTTATAGGACCAAAAAGAAATGAGCTATAGGTTTGCACAAAAAGGTTACCATAAAAAGATTATAAAGGAAGTGATTAAAGAGGTAGAACACTTTGAAAGAGAAGACCTTCTAAAAGAATAGATGAAAAATGGAAGAATTTGGGACTCCTGGACTATCCTGCAGCCTTACCAAATTGGAGGGCGACTTCTTCCATCGGAGAGGAAGTTTCCAAGACTTTATTTCCTTGTTATGATGTTCTTCATTTTTTCCATCTGGTAGGCGCATGGATGATTCCTAGATTTTACTGTGTTATACTATATGTATATTCTATATATTTTTAATGTGAGTGCAAAAATAATGTTTATATTAAATTATTTTTGTCAAACAGTAATGCACTATATACATAATTTTATTTCCACATTAACCTTTTGGGAGACTACATGAATATACTTTATGGAATTTGCTCCTGTATTGTGGGTGATAAACTTAATTTATTCAGTAATATGGCAGGCAAAGACCAATAGGAGAGAGTGTCTGTATCTACTTGTGTTCTTTCCAGAAGGACCTATATCTTCCTTCAAGTTATATGATGGATAATGATCCCTATTACCTGTTTAATTCGATAGGAATATTACCATAAGGAAATGTGGTGTTCTACTATAATCCCCTGGAAGGGATACCTTACTCTCTTTTAAACACCCTCAAAAGTTTTGGCAAAACTACTTAAAAAAATATAAAATAGCTAAAATCATGTCATTTGAACCTGTTTTGTTCCTACAGTTTTATTAAACTCAATAAAATTAAGTTCCTGTCATTTACAGTACATTTTGACCACCTCACAGCTCACAGTATTGTTTTTACTAATAGTCGCCAAAGACTGCTGTGAGCTGACTGGCTAAACTAAGAGACAGAGCAGTGGCACAAACACATTGCAGTTTAAAAAAGAATATAGCACATCTAGAAAACATAGTGGCACTGCAGTTACAGTTTTCAAATATCAAGAAGATCAGAAGCTTAATGTCAGCACAAGTAAGTGGAAGTGGAGTATTTAGTGGAAGCCAGTTAAAGGATTGATTGATTGATAGATTGAATGATTGATTGAATACAGTGTTAATATAACTATTTAAAATCAGAGAAATGGAAAAATATAAAAAACAAGCATCCAAAATCACAATGAGATTGATTGATTAATTAATTGATTGACTACAGTGCTAATATAATTATAAAAAAACAAATCTGAGACATGGAACAAACAAAACAAGCATCCAATATCCCAATGAGATTGATTAAATAATTGGTTGATTGATTGATTGATTGATTATAGTACTAATATAACTGTATAAAAGCAAATCTGAGTCATAGAACAAACTATTACAAAACAAAGACCCAACATTCCAATGAGATTTTTAAAGTGAAAACTGAATCCAAACTGCAAATCATAGGCCCTTTGGTTTCAAGGGAGAGTAACAGTGTAGTAGAAGTAGATAAATAATTAATAATTATATGATTTGATGATACTACTCTGTATCTGCTGAAAAGCGACAGGAAACAGGGCCTATATGCCAGGATAAGAAGCTGGTGATGGATGGCATCACACGATACAAAGGAACATGTATGCCTCAGTAAAGTACAGTAATTGACAATATCTGTCAAATGCACACAATCTTGGCAAAGCTCATAATGAAAAGTGGTGCACAATGGAATTCTCCTTGGGCCCTTCTACCCACCCTTATGGTGTATATAATAAAAGGACATGCAAAGTTTAGCAAACCAAGCACTTCAGTGACAGGGACTGTCACTTTTGTGGCTGAAGTGCTTTTTTTGTTTGTGGCCCTACAAAACAAGCTACCAAAAGGCTTAAGCACCTAACAGTGTAGTTAATCATCTCTACAGTTGGAAGATGTCATTATTATCCTCCTCCTCACCCTCATCAGTGTGAATATCATCATGACACAATATTAGCTCATATCCACTGGAATCCACCATAACAGAAGTATCTATACATTGTTGTAATGGCAATAAAGGTCTTCCTCATACAATTTGTAGTTCATTTTTATGCACCTCAGTTTTTCCACATTTTTAGGAAGTAGCCTCCTACGCTGATCACTCACACATTTTCCAGCTGTGCTCAGCATTTTGTCCAAGCACACACTGGAGGGTGTAATGAATCTCCCCTGTACTTGTATAAGTCCCCTAGAGTCACTCTAAGGAGGGCTTCTGCCTAAAACAACCACCCATTGTTTCCAAAGAGTATGATGCACTCGCCAGAACTTAGGATGCCACCAGGTCTTAAGCTCCTGACAGTAGGGGCTTATACAAACAGCAGAAGTTTGCAAGGTAAAACTGGAGAAGTAGTACAAAGGTAATGATAACCATGGAGCAACCCGCAGCCATGGACACAAGCAAGATGGAATGCACACTAAACAGGTAGCGTGAACAGAATACGATTGCATATACATAAAATAGTGGCAATCACAAACAACAGATATATTGCAAGATGGTATAGCAAAAAAATGAGATACACATGCAGCTGGCAGTATGGAATTGCAGCATAACATATAATGCACAATGGAACAGAAATATATTAACCAGCATGTGTTTTGCAGAGTATAATAGCAGCAAGAGATTTGTGCATATATTGAAGGATGGACTAGCAACAGTACACCACATGAATGGCTTGTACAGTGAATTTGCAGTGCAATGGATGTTACAGGTATACTTGCAACAGGTACAGGTAACACAAGGCAGAGCCAGAACAGGAACCAGAAATACCAAACAGTAGATACAGGAACAGGGACCGGATAGCATAACTTCTACAAGGCAGGAATGGGCTGGATTCCCTATAACAGAAGCCAGAGCCAATCCCGTGCAAGTAAACGAGACCAGCCTCTGGTAAATACCACTATGAGCAGTTGAGTGCTGCATGTTCACAAAGGCTTCCCAGCTGGAAGCATTCAGCCTGGATCAAACCTCACTGTGGTTGTCTTTGCCTGTTAACACTTGCAGCTCTGACTGGAACCTGCAGCAGATATGAGCTGTCACAATGACTCATAACAGTACCCTCCCCCCCTGAGGAGGAGTTAAAAATCCCCTAGAAACAGGTTTATTTGGGTACAACCTAATAAATGCTTCCTTTAAGGTGTCTTTGTCTTTTGAGAACCCATGATCTTTCCTCCATATCCCTTCCAGTGTACCAAGAAATTAATTTGTAATTCAGGATTTTTTCCACAATGTACTCTTGATGGCCTTGGATCAATACTGGGGACTGTCTATTAGGCTGGACAAACTTGAATTTCTTGGACACCAACACTGGTTTCAGCAGAGAACAATGGAAGGTGTTAAGGGATTTTGGTAGCTTGTGATGGAATGCCACTGTATTCACTTGTTTGATGATTTCTGGGACCAAACTTACAGTATGTGAGTGTTGTTGAAGTTTAATTTTCTGGGTGGGTGGACAATCATATTTTGTCGCCCACTTGAAAAGTACACTGCCTGTGAAATCTATCTGCAAAGACTTTTGAGCGGAATGAAGCTTAGTTGAAAGCAGAATGTACTTTCTTTCAGATAACTGTGAGATGAGAAGATATGATTATATTGGAAGATACTGCACCAGGCATTACTGAGGAAAATTAATTTGCTCTAGTATAATATTCGTAGATGCAAACAAATTGAGAAACTTTGGTGCATGAATGACATGCATTGTTATAAGTGATCTCCGCCAGCGGTAAATGCTCCACCCAGTCATTTTGAAGCTTAGAAATGTAACATGTCAGATATTGTTCTAATGATTGATTTACTCATTCTGTCTGACCGTTTGACTGTAGGTGGTATCCAGCCAACAAGCTCAGCCTAATTCTCATTGCTGAACAAAATGATTTCCAAAACTGGGCAATGAACTGGGTACCCCTGTCAGACACGATGCCCACTGGCAAACCATTCAACTTAAAGATACTGTATGCTTGATAAACAATGAAGCAAGGCCCTGATTCAGAGCCGGACGCTATTTGCGCTCGCTCGTTCAGAAAAAAGGGGTGGCTATTCAAAATGAACCGTTTGCTCTTTGCGGTCTGTTCACACCTCTAGGTCTGAACGAGCGAACAAAAATTGCGGTCATTTTTTGGAAAACTACGCCCCCTGGCCGCTCGCATCCTACGTCATGTCCGCTATTTATTAGATTAATCGAGTACATCGACCAGCGTATGAACTGCTCGCTATTCTTGTGGTTGGTCTCTCCTACCACAATCTTGCGAGCAGTTCTGACTATAAATAACCCAGTGACGTGGTCAATGACGCTTCTGTATTAATTATGCACACCCCATAAAACGCCCGTTTTGACCTTTAAGCACGCCTGCGTTCTGATCTCCACTCCCCGTTTTCAAGCACCTTCCCCTGTTACCACCCACATACGCCTCCTCCTGTCACTCAAAATAGCAGGCATTCGCTATTTATCGAACAAACGATTTTCGGCCGCACTGACTGGTTCGTGCATGCGTATTACGATCCGTACGCATGCGCAGTTGTGCAAACATCACTCGGAACGAACGAGTGGCCGCTTACGAGCGGCTCTGAATCAGGCCCCAAGTTCCTTAGCAGAAGGAATATTGGTCAGTGTTACAAAATGAGCCATCTTGATGAAGCGGTCCACAACCACCCAAATGGTATCACAACCCAGAGGCAATTCAACAATAAAATCCATTGAAATATGTGACCACAGTTTGGTGGGAACAGCCAAAGGCATATGTCTAAGAACCAGCGCTTTTAAACAGCAATGAATATCAAAAATAAAATAAGTAATCATAGAGAAACAGATGTATAAAATATCATATACCACATTTATTATATATACAGATAAGTGTAAATATAAAATATATATATAGCAATGTCTGATAGGAGCATAAATGTTAAATCAATATTTATTAGCTTTTCAGCTGCTAGGAGGACTCCTGATTAGATGGTGAATTAGACACTAGCTGTGTTCAGAATTTAATTTCAGGAATAAGTCATTGCAAAGTTCATGCACAGCAAATCTTTACTAAGTGGAATGGTCTTTGTATAGCAGTCCAATTAGCAGATAACCGCAAAGGAGAGTTGAATTCAATGGTCCACTTGTAGCTGTATCCTGAGTCCTAAATAAATTAACACAATAAAAATTAACACAATAAAAATAAAAATATATAATGACAAAAAACAAGAAACTAAAAACAAAAATATATATAAATTTATTTTATATGTATATTTATCTGTATATGTAATAAATGTGGTATATGATATTTTATACATCCGTTTCTCTATGATTACTTATTTTATTTTTGATATACATTGCTATTTATAAGGGCTGGTTCTTAGACATATTTATTTACATACCCCAGGGGCTGACAACCTCTCACTGGCTGCTGATTGACAGCGCACTTGGTGTTTCTATATATCATTTCTGTTTCATTAAATAAGTCCTGAAAAACTGCAGGTGTATTAGAAAGGCTGAAGGTCATAACCAAGCACTCATAATTTCCGGATTGAGTATTAAATGCTGTTTTCCACTCATCACATTCCTTAATGTGGATGAGATTGTAGGCACCTCGTAGATTAATTTTAGAGAAGATGGTGGCTTCTCCGAGTTGGTCAAATAACACAGAAATCAATGGTAGTGGATAAGTGTTCTTGACCATGAAGTGATATGAACCATGAAGTGATACCTGGTAGTGGATAAGTGTTCTTGACCATGATCTTGTTTAGGTCCCTAAAATCAATGTAGGGTTTTAGACTGCCATCCTTTTTTCCTACAAAGAAAAACCCTGCACCTACTGGAGATTTAGAGGGTCTAATGAACCCCTTGCTCAGATTCTCCTTTAAGTACTCCTCCATAGCTTTGGTCTCTGGAATGGACAATGCATACAGGGCCTATTTCAGCAAGGATCACAACAGGGAATGCAATAGCGATTATGCACGCAATCTCACTGCGAAGATATGCTAATCTATTGCGATCACTATGCTGTAGCAGCACTACATTAGGGCGCCCACCTTACCTTACACACATCTATAATGTTTAGCAAGACTGCGAAACCATCGGTAACATCGAGTACCATCGCAGCCTCACGCACACTTGCACAAGCCCTGACCTTACTCAGAATTGCTAACCTCATTACAGGCTGTGAGCACTCAAGCTGCGTATGGCATTACAGTGGATAATTTATGAATGCATGCAGTGGTGTTTGAACGCACTGGCATGTCTGCATTTCACCGACCACCCCTCCGTCACCTCCCACATGCAGCACTTCCTATCAATCACTCTGTGATGGGTCTGCGTAGTCACTGCGATCACAGTCCTGATCGCAGTGGCTGGTTCATGCACGCGCACCGCGATGCATATGCATGCGCAGAATGCAACAACTGGCCGATTGCGTGCATAATCGCAGTTGCGATCCTTGCTGAATCAGGCCCACAATCTTCCTTAGATAGATAAATGATAGGTAGTTGAGTACCTGGCATCAATTCAATAGCACAATCATAATCCATGTGAGGAGGTTAAATATCTGCTTTGTTTTTTGAGAACACATCTGTAAATTCTTCGTATTGAGGAGGCAAGGCCTTCAAACATTTGTTTAGCAACCCGAATCGGTAAAGACAGACATTTGGCAGAACACTTTGGGCCTGATTCAGACCCGGATGCTAAGCCACGATCGTTCGCTGCCAAAAGGGACCGGGTATGCAAATTTCACTATCACATTGTGTGGCGTAAGGACGCCCTCTATGTCTTAGAGAGCGACGGCAGTGAGCAGACGCAGATGTATAAAGACGCCCACTTTCCTTTCTTAGCACACGTCATCTCCAGTAAGTGTATGATTAATCGGTAACATTGAGAGTCATCGGAGCTGCACGCAGTGCTTGAGGTAACCCCTACCCCGTCGCAAGCACTGCGATCACTGCAGCCTGAAATACAACCAAGTGACGTGTACGATGACACGTCTGCGTTCGCACCACCACTCCCCCATTCACAAGCACCTTCCTCTGTTTCCACCCATAAATGGCACTATCTGTCACTCAAGGTAGCACTCAGTCTTTGTGCTATGAGCACACGATTCTCGATGACAGCGACTGGCTCGTGCACGCGCACCGCGATGCATACTCATGCGCACAATGCGAACCATCAGCAGCTATGAGCGAACGCTTCTTAGCATCCGGGTCTGAATCAGGCCAGTAGTAACCCATTGGACAATCTTTCCTGTCTCCCAGTTAATAACTGGATTGTGATTCTTCAGCCAAGGATATCCCAAAATAAGAGGAACCATAGGACAATGTGCTAAGTAGAAGACCACGTTTTCAGTGTGCAGAGAGTCAATGGCTACATAAAGAGAAGGAGTCTTAAACTTGATCTTTCCGTTCAGGAGAGGATTATCATTGAGACCACAAATGGTAATTGCAGGAGATAATTCCAGAAATGGTCTTAGGGCCCGATTCATTATGGATCGCTATTGTGAACGCTGCTGAAAATATGCACACAGGTCTGTTGCAAAAATATGGTAATTACTGCAATCACAAAGCTAGTATGGAGATGCCCAAATCCAGTGTAGAGATGCCCACTACCACTTTCGCACCTCCAAAATACTTAGCAATCCTGCGTATACATCGGGATCATTGAGTAACATTGGCCCCTTACCCACAATTACAACAGGTGTGACCTTAGATCTCCCCCATCAACACCCCCAAATGCACTTCCTGACAATCACTCTGTGATGGGTCTGCGTGGTCTCTATGATCGCAGTGTGATCGCAATTTTGCCTTCACACATGCGCACTGCGATGCATACGCATGCGCAGAACACAACAATTGCATATCTGCATGCATAATAACAATAGCGATCTGTAATGGCCCATTGTCCAGAAAATTTCCTGCTGCTCTGCTATCCACAAAAACAGAGATGCCCACTGCACGTTGTTCGAATGATAACTGACACAGAATTTTTAGAAGAGACTAGACATACGTCCAAATGAATCTCCTCCAATTCATTTAGATTGTCATTTCCTGACAGTCACAAGCAATGTGGCCCTTGCTGCCAAAATAGAGACATAGGCCTAACGTCCATCTCCCGTGTTTTTCTCCTGCTGGAAGTTTGAACACTCAAAGCTGCATAGACTTTGTTGGTTCCTCAATTGTTATTGAAGAGGCAGTCTTGGGGTAAAAACAAAGGGCCTGATTCAGAGCCGAACGCTCTTTGTGAGCACTTGCTCTGAATCTGGGTGGCCTTTTTTTTTTTGCCGGCCCCCAGGCCGCTCACTAAGCTGTGGGTGACTACCCACAGTTTTTGCGAGCGGCCAGGTGATGGCCGCGATGGTCGCGACCATTGCGACCATCGGGCTTGCGATGAGACCCTTGTTGTAGGGTCTCGTTCCTGCAAGCCCCAGTGAGCTTCCTGTTCTAATAGAGCAGGAAGCTCACTACTGACATCACTTGTGACGTCAATAGGGCTACCCCCAAATGGCAGGCATTCCTTCGGGAATGCCTCCGTTTGGCCAGCCACCCCCCTCCCTGCCTACAATACAGGAGGAGCTGTCGATCAACATCAACAGCCACTCAGTCTTGTAGTGAGTCCTGCAGCAAGTGATTTCTTGCTCGCTGCGGGGCTCGCACATGCCGCACGTGCTCACTGCCCGGCCATCGACCCGCTTGCGAGCTCATAGTGCTTGCAAGCGGATCTGAATCAGGCCCAAAGGCCATTCTTTTTCCATCTTACGTTCCTTGATCCATCGATCAATTTCAATGACAAGCTGCTGTTGTTCCAGGTATACTTGCAACAGGTACAGGTAATGCAAGGCAGAGAAAGGACAGGAACCAGGAATACCAAACAGCAGATACAGGAACAGGGACCAGATAGCATGACTTCCACAAGAAACTGTCTCTGACAAGGCAAGAATGGGCTGACTGCCCTATAACAGAAGCCAGAGCCAATCCTGTATGAGCAAACAAGACCAGTCTCTGGTAGTTACCACTATGTGCAACTGTTAGTTTTGGTTAGAACCTGCAGCAGATATGAGCGGTAACAATGGCTCATTTCAGAGAGTGGGCAGCTTGAGTAAAGAGCAAGGGACTCCAAATTGCCTTTGTTCTTCCAATTATTCAATGGGACTGTATGAAAAGCTAATTTTTACATTATAAAACAGGTATAGCGCTGATTCAAGTTCCAGATAAATAGTCACCAATTGTAGCAAACAATGGCGATACCTGTATCCCAATTCACACTGGAAATTTTTCAGAATCTCAGGATATTCACAGTCCAAATGTTTTTTTTTTCAGAATGAGGATAAACAGGTTCCGTAGTTGCTGTATAAATAAGCAAAATAAACACATCATAGCATAGTCTATATATAAATTATGTCTCCCTAAAAATACAACTAGCCATATATATTGTGAATTATGAATCAGTGAGAAGTTATAAGGTCAATAGATAATTGAATCACAGTATACAGTGCAAGAATAAAACAAAATGGACCTCATTCAAAATGCGAGCACTTGCTCTGAATGAGGGCAGCCGCTTCTTCTTTAAAAGCCACCCACAGCTTTAGCGAGTGACCAGGTGATGGTCGCGATGGTCGGCCTTCCCTTCAGGAACGCCTCTGTTTGTCTGTCCACCCCCCCACACCTACAAAATGGGACAAGCTGTCAAACAACATCGACAGCCGCCCCTTTTGTAGCGATTCCCAGAGCGAGTGAATTTGTCACTCGCTCCGGGAAAATTCACTCGCTACAGGACTTGCGCACGTGCACTGCGGCCGCTGCGCGTGCACAGGGCCTCACCATCGACCCGCTTGCGAGCACAGAGCACTTGCGAGCGGGTCTGAATGAGGTCCAATGTGTTCAATCCATTGTGTTCAATCCAATAGAAATAGGTAGGGACTCAGGGCCTGATTCAGCAAGGAACGCACGCTAGCAGACGCATGCACCCAGCCGCTGTGAGGATATGCTAATCAATGCATGCACACGGAAACTGCATCACAAGATGCAAACTCCCAGCCCCATATTAAACTGCCCATCTCCCTTTACTCAAACCCTGATCAGTACGCAAGATAGCGTAAACATCGGTAACATCGAGAACCATCAACCACATTTGCATAATAGTGGTTGACCAGACCTCGCGCAGGATCTTGGCAACTTTCTGTGTGCAAGGAGGCTCATCACTGTGCCTGTCGCCGCACTGGCTTAATTATGGACGCCTATAAAGTGGTGTCCCATCGCACGACCACCCCCTGTCACCACCCACAAACGGCACTTCCTGTCAGTCAACATCGGAAGGTGTCTGCGTACACACTGTGTGTAGTCTGTGTATGCTTACCAGATTGCACTGGGTAGTTTGTGCATGCGCAGTGCGATGCATATGCATGTGCAGCACAGAAATGTCAGCCAAGTGAGTGCATTCTCTCCTGGGTGTTCATTGCTGAATCAGGCCATCAATCCCTGTTGGTCATCTGCTTACTATATATATTCTTGGTATACTGCACATATCGATTTATTTTCCACCAGAGTCTGTGTTAACTAGAGGTCCTTCCTGTCAATGTAAAAATAAACCAAATATTGTATAAAAAATAAACATTAAATTAGACCAATAATGTAGGTCAATAGAACATATTAACATGGTGAAGTGTCCAGACCACCATACATACAGTAGATGGAACATTAGTAACCAAACAGAAGGAAACTTTGCTTCTGTTTGGCAGTATACCAAGAATATATATAGTAAGCAGATGACCAACAGGGCACAAAAAGAACACTAAGGCTTGAGTAAGGTACAATGACGTCCTTCTCCCAGTCCATATGTCATGACTTGTTGCTGTTCCTCCAGTCGCTGAAGCATAAAAAGGTTGGAATTCCCATGGTTGCTACCTCTTGCTTCAGTTGGTGGAATGGGAAATTGAACTGTTCTTGCAGTTGCTGCAATCATTTACATGCAGTTGCTAAATGCTGAAAATGTCCAGAAATTTCTCTATTAGAGCCGGAAGCTCTCTGGGGCTTGCAGCAGACAAGACCCTACCACATGGGTCTCGTCGCAAGCCTCGATGGTCTTGACCATCGCGTTCATCAACCTGGCCACTCGCTAAAGCTGTAGGTGGTCACCCACAGCTTAGTGAGCGGCCAGGAGGCCGGCTCTTTTTAGAGATGTGGCCGCCCTCATTCAGAGCGAGTGCTCGCATTTTGCGAGTGGCTCTGAATGAGGTTCTTAGAACACATGATTTTGCACTGACTTCAAGCTAGGGAAAACACTTTGCTGTACGTGCACAAGACCCATACATTATGTATATACAAATGAAATATAGATGGACACTACTGCTGAAGTTACAGATTGTATATCAGCAATGCAGGCTACATAAACACTAGTTATTGCTAGAGAAATAATATTTAATAGACACAGGGGTAATGCAAGAGCAGTTATAATACCATGAATTGTAAAGGTCAATTCCTCATACCTCTCTCTAAGGATTTAACTTGGAGAACAAAGGTTAAAATATATAAATGTTATAATTGTCCTAACTTTAGAGCGAGACTTTATAAATTGCAAAGAAAAAAAAATAATCAGAAAATAGATTTCTAGACAGAGAATGGGGAAATAAATGTGTAACTTCTTAATTTCAAATGTTAACACTATTGTTTTCTTAAGTATCTCCTCATTGCCCTTATCTTTTCTTTTATCAATAATGTTCCTTATTCTCTATCTTCCGGAGACAGACTTGCATGTACTCATACACAACTTACATTGACAGCATAATGAAGGCATTGCAGAGCTGTCAAGAAAATCTTTTATCATTTGTAAAATTATAGGCTGGTAGAAAATTACTTAACTGTGCCATTAACTCCAGGTACATTTGGAACAAATAAGGAGTCTTCCCTTTTGATATTATCTGATATATGAGAATAATAACACGGCTCCAGATTGAAGCAGGGCTTATAAAGATTGTGGACATTACCAGTTTCTGGGTTAGCGCAGAATTCAATACAACATAGAAATAGGATGAAACATGATAATAATGCACAATGGATTGAATTTTCCAAAAGGTTTTGCAAAATCAAAAGATATGTTTTGAAGACATAATATTAAAATTACAATGTGAGAGAAACTCATTCTTTTCTGGCACAAAGTTGTATACAGTGACACAAGTGTCCGTATTGCAAGACTGTTATACTGTACACTAGAAAAGTGAGACATTGTAGGTATTTATTGCAATTCCTCATATCACTCAGAATTTCTTAGCAATGTTTAGTAGGCTTTCTTTGTCAAACCATGTGGTGCAATAAAATACAAAATTCATTATGCTGTACAGTGTCACATTTTCTTTTATTTTAAAAAATGTATATTAATATAAAAAGTTATCAATTGCTGGATGATGTATTCTGGGTTAGGGAAATTACTGTATCCGGCTGACAAAGGGAAAAAAATAAGCAATGATGCTAAGTACATAGTAGGACAGACAGTGTATGTATATATATATACATATATATATATATATATATACAGGGCCGCCATCAGGGGTGTACTGCCGATACTGCTCATTGGGGGGCCCCGGCAGTGTGCGGATAATCAGCATGCTGATAATTAGTGTCTGCACGGACTCTGGAGTGGAACATCGGCACTCTGCGGGCCCGCCTGACTCACACACACTGCTGCTTGCACTGACGGAAGTGACACAGCATCCAACAGTAGACACCGGCTGTGTCACTTTAAGGCGATGTGTGAAGAACAGACACTTGTTCCTCGGCGGTGGAGTCACTGGTGCTCTGGAAGGATATATGGCAGAGCAGCACGGCATGCACCACGTGCGTGTGAGGCGAGCGGCTGCCAGCAGGTCTGTCCATCCAGCGACACGATCAGCCCCCAGCCCCACTAAACAGAGGACAAGGTCAGCAAGATGGAGGAGGAGACCCTCTACACCCGCTCACTCCCGACAGGAGACTGGCACCCTGCTGTGGTAATGGCACTGTATTGTATTACATCAGTGTGTGCTGCTGCTGCTGCGTGAGTGTTTGTCTGTGTATAGTGTGCTGCTGTATACAGCAATGGGTCGACCGAGATACATATATATATATATAGATATATGTATGTATATATGTATATATATATATATATAAAACTATATCTATGTATATATATATATATACTATATATATATATATATATATATATAGTGTGTCAGGTTGAAGTAGGGGGGGCCCTGTCTTTTTTATCTGTACCGGGCCCCACGATTTCTGATGGCAGCCCTGTGTATATATATATGTGTAGATAATTGTGGCAGTATCACTAGAGGTAGCACTGTTGAGCAGCAGATTCTGCGTGGGGCAGGGGAGATCCGCCCACACAGACTAGAAAAGCATTGTGGGAAGGTGCCCAATTGCTGCCTTGTGGATAGAGCTCAGGTGTGAACTGTTGAGAGCCCAGTGAATTCTAAGCGAGCCATTGGGGGCCAGGAGGCCTGTGTCTGGACCTTGCAGGAGGCAAGGGGGAACCACAAACTCTCACTGTGTGACAAGAAAGCAGTGAAGCTGCAGGCTGAGGAAGCCAGGGCCTAAATCTGTAGGATACAGGGAAGGCCACCCAGACTGTATTTGTGTAGCTGTGGCAGCCAAGCCAAGCCAGGCTGGAGCCGGTGATAGACCTGCAAGAAGCAGGCAGAGACTTTGTTGGCAGACTAGCTGCACCAAGATAGAGAGGGCTCAAGAAGTGAGTTAGATGCCCTAAACAGGGGCTAGGTTGTTTATTATTTCCTGTTCCTTTGTGTTGTACCTGTTTTTCCCTGCTGGAAGTAAAGCACCATCTCATTTATTTTACTTGAAAGCTGTGTGTGGACCCTCATTAAGCACCTAAACACTGCACCAATCCACCCTCTGCCAAGCGTATTACCCCCAAGATATCACAATATATACACTCAACATTCATAAATAAACATTCAAATTATTTGAAGTACAGTAAATACAGTCATTAATTACAAAAGTATACAATCCAAAAATCATACAATTCACATGATTTTTTATACAGCATGCACAATATTCAGATGACTGGCAGTTAACATATGCAAGGCCATAACCAGGGCAGTGCGATGTGTAAACATACCCAGGGCAAAATGCCAAGGTAGCTAATGCCACCTGGGCTCGTGCCACTTTCAGTGACTTGGACTAGCCACCAGCATCTTTATAAGCTTCTGCATGGACAATGGCCCTGATTCAGACCTGCTCGTGGCTGCTGGCCGATCGCTGGGTTTTTAATTTTTAAATTTTTTTTTCTCTGGCCGCTCGCAAAGCTGTAGGAGACCACCCACAGCTTGTGCAAGGGGCCAGGAGACCATCACGATAATCGCGACCATCGGCCTTGCGACGAGACCCTGCGGTAGGGTCTAGGCTGCCGCAAGGCCGAGTGGACTCCCTGCTCTAATAGAGCAGTAAGTCCACTACTGACATCAGTAGTGATGTCAGTTAGACCTTCCAGCAAACGCCAGGTGTTCCTAAAGGAATGCATGTGTTTGTACAGCTACCCCCCCTACCCGCCCACAAAACGGGGCGAGCTGTCACTCACCATTGACAGCTGCCCCATCTTGTTATGAGCCCCATAGTGACTGAACCTCAGTTGCTCAGCAGGGCTCGCGCACGCCGGACATGGCGCATGTGCAGTGCAGCAACAACGGACCGCTTGCAAGCGCACAGCGATTGCGAGCGGCTCTGAATGAGCTTCAATGTGTATACAGATTTGGTTTACTAAGCTGCGTGACTGGTAATTGGGATTGAAATCCGTATGGTTAGATTGCTGTAGCAAAATTGACTGCAATATCTCTAGTATTGTAGCAAGCTGGTTTAAGTGGCAGGAGGAAACCACTTTTTTGGATCGATTTTATGTAAATGACTTTCTGTAAACTGAAGTAATTCTGATTCTTCACCAGCCCCATAGTGTATATTGTAATGATGAGCTGCCGCTATTAGATCTCCTTCACATTGAAAATTTAATCTGCTCAGTGACTACAATTTATAGGGGGAAATTCAATTAGACCCATTAACTGAATGGGTGCTAATTGATCAATGGCCTTATTCAATTAGCTCTGCTGATAACTGTGCAGTTACTGGGTGTAAAGACCCAGTAAACGCTAAGGTCCAGGAACTTATCATGGATTCTTTGAGCTAATGCCCGTTAACTGCACTTAATGCCCCTTTTAATGGCCATTAAAAAGGGACGCGGGTGAAAACGGGAGGCTAAGAATAGCCTCAAGTGATGAAGCCCGAGGCTACCTCCCTTTTCATCCCTGTTAACAGCCCTAATTTAATTCCCCCCATAGTCTTTCTACTAACTATGCGATTGGGCCTGATTCAGAGCTGTATGCAATGCCAATGTTTGCACAAATGGAGATATATTTATTCATGGAGCATGCGTCTCATTCGCACTTCGCATGAGTGGAGGTACATTACTGAGGTTGCACGCTGCAAGTCTTTATTTGCAGTGTGATTGACAGGCAAGGAGTGTTTGGGGTTGGTAAAGGGGAGTGTCAGCTGAAAATGCAGGCGTGTCTCGACCATTATGGGGGCTGTCACATCCTGTTTGCGCAATCCCATATGCAGGAAACTTAGTTTCTGCAGCCGTTGATGATAGGCTCACTCAAGGAGACGATGTTTGCATGATCTGCTTCCGATGCTGCGTATGTGTATGCAGTTGTGGACAGTTGTGATGGCTCCGGTGGGCATCTCAGAGCAACTCCCGGTCGCTGGCCATTAGCATAATTTTGCAGATCCTCAGGTGAAAAAATCGCTACTGCAATCTTACTCACCACAGATTAAACCAAGTCAAGATTTTCCCTATTGAACTATAAGATTATTTATTTTGATCATGAGAGTCAATTGCGAATTCAGTGCATCTACTGTATGTATGTATATTTTTCATTATTTATAATACAGATTGATCTTTTTTTTCCTGCTTTTCATGTTTATCTGCTAATTTTATTTTAAGTTAATATCTAAATATTTTCAAAGTTATTAATAAAATAAATGATATATTATTTTTTATGTTTGATATTGTCCATTGACAGTGTGGTTACAATATCAGTGTATACTGGGCCTGATTGAGAGATGGAGGCAGTGCCCATGTTAGCACAGTTGAGCCATATTCTGTTACTGCGCATGTGTGTGTCTGAGAAACTCATACTGCAAACCTAACATTATGATAGTTGCCATAGTTGTGTATGAGTTTGGTGTCATTACAAAAGGCCACTGCAAATCATGGGCATTCCTGCTAGGTGAATGGGAAGTGACCTGAAGTGAATGCAAACAAAAGCCGTCTTATGGGCACATTAATGCATGAGGCTACATTCTCTTCCACAGCACAACAGCCACAGAGGCCATTTGTTGAGGGATTTGAGATGGATTCACTGTGCAACCCATATGCTGTATGAGTCGTTGATGGTGGAACCAATGGTTCATCGATGGTGGAGTATTATTAACCACTGGCGGATCTGCCATGTGTTCAGATAATGGAATTATCAGGGTTTGCTTAGTATGTTACACTCTATTACAGAAGGTGAATGCTGAAACTGGCATTTGTATATTTTTGCTATTGATAATCTGTTACAAATCCCCACCGCAAATGAATTGCATCCACCTCTGAATCAGGCCCAATTTCAAGAGATTTTTTTTTGTGCTCTTATAATTTTTTACTTATATGTGTCTCTGTTTTTTATTTTCTGACTTGAGATGTCTATCACATTATCTTCAATTTTTTATGTGTGCCAATGTCTCTCTGTCTGCCTTCCCATGTGTGTTTTTCTCTGTCCCCCCTAACCACTATTGTTTGTGAGTTGGCCAGCATTAGAAGCAGGGAACTATGGGCCTGATTCAGAGCTGAACGCTCTGACCAGAGTGCTCGCTCTGAATCAGGGCCGTCCCAGCTAAATTTGGAGCGGCCCCCGGCACGCCCACCAAAAGGGGTGTGCTGTCAATCAACATCGACAGCAAGCTCCCTCCGTCATGCGCATGCGCAGTGGGGCAACATCGACCCGTTTGCGAGCTTCCTTTGCTCGCGAACGGGTCTGATTGACCCCCTATGTGCCCTTACGTGCTCTTGTCATTCACCATCACTAACTTGCTCTTCCTTCCGAACAAGTTAGTAAGTAGGGTCCAGACTGAGGGCCTGATTCTGTAAGGATTGTAATTGCAAAGCTGCACGCAGGCTATAGATATGATGTATGCACGCAGGCAGCTTTGCAATTGCGATTCTTGCAGATATGGTGATGCAGCAGGAGGCATCACACCCCCTGTGCATTACTTATCCGAGCTGCGTTGTCCAATGCAGCATCGGTTAATTTGCGTACCATCAGCTGCAGTTTAGGGGAAGAGGCCAGGAAATTTCCAATCAGCCGACGGAGATCCTGGCTTCTTCCCTTCCCCGCAACGGCGGCGACATGCCTCCATTTCAGAAAATGGAGGGCATCGCCGCCCCCTCCCTGCCCACAAACGGCAGCAGACTGTCAATCACTGCCAGACTGCTGCCAGTTTGCGTGCGGCCTCGCAGAACGGGTCTGACGCCAGCGCATATTCCCAAACATCAGGTATCTGTGTTCAGCAGTGCACTAGCGTGCACTGTTGAATCAGGCCCTGAGATCACAACCACGAGAATATACACACGCAAACATAAACAGCATTTTATTTAATATGTAACTTTAGAAGAAGTATCCCGGACTCCTACCCATAAGGAAGGAGTGGGTTACGAGCTGCTAGTGGGAGCAAACGCCATCTGAAGATGTCGAATGCTCCTGCAGTCAAGCTCCGAAAATATTGTATTTTCAGAGCTTGATGAATTTTGTCTCCATACTAGTGTATTGGGACAGCGGGCCATTTGTGATATCTCCTGCTTTACACTTTTGATGAATGGCTCGAAAGCTTAATTTCTACAGTTGCAGGTGAAAATGTTCATTTGCACATGCTTTTGTAGAATTAAGTGATGATGAATAGACCCCTTAATGAGATCCAAAACCAAAATAAAAAAACAAAACAGATAAATGTGGTTTTACCAAAATCAAAACATTTAGGTCAGGGCACATTTATAGTTATAAAACTACATTTTTGTGAAATTTCACTGCAACTTTGCCAATTTCTACGTAATACATTTCCCTTGAAACGAATATACTATCCTGTGCCTTATATGTGTTTTGCTTTACTTAGCTTCCTCTCAGAATATCAATAAAGAAAAGATCAGAAACATTATATAATGTACAGTTCTAAGGTTAATTGGCAGTGCCTGGCTAAAATCTATTATTAATGATACGCTAGTACAGCAGGAGCAAATCAAGTTAGTTGATCATGCAGAACCAGGAAGCAGAGGAACACTGAAAGAAGTATTATTATTACTGCACATAGGGCCTGATTCAGACCCGGTCGCTACCTGGCCCCTTTTGGTAGAGAGCGAGTGCAGCTTAGCGGCCGGGTCTGAATCAGGCCCATATTCTGCAGCACTTTACAGAGAACATTTGGTCATTCACTTCAAGTATAATTATTGCACTGTTTATTAACAATCATGTCACCAATATGACAACTCCCAGTAAAAAGAATTAGTAATTTATATTGATGTCATACAGCATACTCATTTTATACTTTTATGTGGATAAAATATAGGCTCGATCAGGGCTTAAAGTGGTCCTCTAGAGGTGGTGGAACTCATCTTTCCCACCACCTACTCCCCCCCTACCCCCCGCTAGTCTGACAGGACAAAGTGTATAGGAAATGGTAAAGTGAATGGCTGGGGGTCGCCTAGGCCCCAGAAGCTTTGGGGGCTATGACAGTGTGAAATACAATTTAGATTATTTTTTAGCACCCCTACCATCAGCTGAGACTACAATGTTAGATCACTTACAAAAAAGAATAATGTTCTATATCATCAGTGTTATTTTTCTGCGTTTTTTTATGGGGTCCCCACAAACTACTCTATGTCACTTGGATGCCCAATGTTTTTTTGCAACCCCTATGTATTGCCTTCGCTTGATTCTTTCCTTACCTATATGCTGGTTTCTCTGACGAAAGGCAGACAGTGAGCGGCTCTCTGTCTGTGGGACTTATGTGCAGGGACTTGGTGGAGGTGGAACTAGTTCCACCTACCATTAGAGGTGACGGAACTCAGTTCCACCCCGTTCCTGCCCACTTTAACCCCTGGGCTCGATATATTCTATGGAGTTTTAAATAAAGTATCATGTATTTTGTGCATGAAACTCAGTCTGGAAACTATGTTGAGGAATGAATGTGTGTATAGGATGTACAGTATGCCAAGTTACATACAGTAGGTGAATCAGGATGGAACACAGAACCTTAGTAACAAATGTATTACATGTTATTTCCATTTAAAATTTTTATATCAATGTAAATCTGAAATAACAAGGAAACTCAGTTTGCTGACAGCATCTCTACAGTTTATTAGCCATTCCTCTCTGTCCAGCTTCTGTCTATCTTCTGCTTTGTTTAATCCGTATCTGTAAATATATCCAATGTTGAAAAAAATGACCATCCTACAGAAATGTGTTTAAGGTCTATCTGTTCCAGTTAGTCATGCCTTCAAACACTCTATCCAAAGTCATCTGCATATTGATCCCTTTAGCAAAACCTTTGATCTTGAATCTATTGAACCCCTTAGTTACGGCCCTGATGTTCTGTCAAGTTTATGCCTGATCTATTTCTATTCTCTCTAAATATGCTTAGCAATAACATGCTGATTTGCTATATTTCACTGCATATGCATTTGACCCATTTTCATTATAAACATACAATAGCAAACGGACAATGATATAGCTTATATACTTTAATAAAAATGTTACAAAAAGTGGCATGATTGGTAATTATATAATTAAAAGATCCAAATACATTTTCCATACAATAACTCTCTAGTTAAACTTAAAATAAAGAATGCTTCTAATGATGAAGCTCAATCAAATCTTAAGTATGTGTGTGCTAATTGCACATTTTACAAAGCTTATACTGCTCCACGACCTCTCCAGAAAAGCCTACAGCGCTCATTCTGAGTTAGGCAAACTTTGTTTATCATAAAATACACAAGTTTATGAGCATGCTCATGTAGATTTGTTTGCATCTGACATTTGCCCATTCATACTATTGGAGAGATGGAACGGGTGAGAGAAGGGGCAGACAAACTCAGTCCTAGTACAGGGAGGGCATGTTCAGATAATTAAATAAATACTGAGGCAGGCCCACACATGAAAACAGATACGCCTACCAGTGGCTATTTTATTTGCTGGTATCTGAGGAATGGTACATGGTATAGTTATAGAGAATAAATACACACTGATGATGATGGTGTGATGATGGTGGCAGTCACTGCACTAGGTAGCTGCTTCTGATTTGCTAATTGCAGGTGCTTTCTTCATTGATCATGCCTATGTTATATTATTTTGTGGTTGTATTTTAGCTAGGGGTGTGCACCGGCCACTTTTCGTGTTTTGTGTTTTGGTTTTGGATCTGGATTGGTTTTGCCAAAACCACCCTTCCGTGTTTTGGGTTCTGGGTTTTGTGTTTTGGATCTGTATTTTTTTGAAAAAAAGCATAAAAACAGCTAAAATCACAGAATTTGTAGGTTTTTCTGCTCCTATGCTATTATTAACCTCAATAACCTTAATTTCCACTCATTTCCAGTCTATTCTGAACACCTCACACCTCACAATAGTGTTTTTATGTCCAAAAGGTTGCACCGAGGTAGCTGGATGACTATGCTAAGCGACACGAGTGGGCGGCACAAACACGTGACCCATCTAGGCGTGATACTGCAGTGGCAGACAGGATGGCAGTTTGAAAAACTAGGCCCCAAACTGTACATAATGCAAAGAAAAAAAAGAGGTGCAAGATGGAATTGTCCTTGGGCCTTCCCACCCACCCTTATGTTGTATAAACAGGACATGCACACTTTAACAAACCAATCATTTCAGCGCCAGGGTCTGCCACACAACTGTAGCTGAAATTATTGGTTCGTTTGGGCCCCCACAAAACAAGCTGGCAATTAATCTGTCCCTGCACAAACTGGCTCTACGGAGGCAAGATGTCACCTCATCCTCCTCATCCACCAATTCCTCACCCTCTTCAGTGTGTACATCCTCATCCTCACAAAGTATTAACTCATCCCCACTTGAATCCACCACCACAGGTCCCTCTGTACGTTCTGGAGGCTGGTCTCCCTGGAAGAGCTGATAATTCATTTTGATGAACATCATCTTCTCCACATTCTGTGGAAGCAACCTCCTATGCCTTTCGCTGACAAGGTTCCCAGCTGCACTAAACACTCTTTCGGAGTACACACTGGAGGGGGGGCAACTCAGGTAAAATAGAGCCAGTTTGTACAGGGGCCTCCAAATTGCCTCTTTTTCCTGCCAGTACAGGTATGGACTGTCTGACATGCCTACTTGGATGCTGTCACCGATGTAATCCTCCACCATTCTGTCAATGGTGACAGTATCATATGCAGTGACAGTAGACATGTCAGAAATTGTTGCCAGGTCCTTCAGTCCGGACCAGATGTCCAAACTTGGTCCTGCCTGCCCTGCATCACCGCCAGCGGGTTGCTTAGGATACCTAAGTTTTTTCCTGGCAGCCCCAGTTGCGGGAGAAAATGAAGAAGGAGCTGTTGACGTGTCACGTTCCGCTTCAGCTGACAGTGTGTTCACCAGCAGGTCTTTGCACCTCTGCAGGCTTGTGTCGGCCAGAAAGAGAGACACCACATAGGCTTTAAACCTAGGATCGAGCACGGTGGCCAAAATGTAGTGGTCTGATTTCAACAGATTGACCACCCTGGAATCCTGGCAAAGCGAATGAAGGGCTTCATCCACAAGTCCCACATGCCGAGCGGAATCGGTCCATCTTAGCTCCACCTTCACTTTCTCCAGCTGCTTCTGCAAAAGCCTGATGAGGGGAATGACCTGACTCAAGCTGGCAGTGTCTGAACTGACTTCACGTGTGGCAAGTTCGAAGGGCTGGAGAACCTTGCACAACACGGAAATCATTCTCCACTGCGCTTGAGTCAGGTGCATACCCCCTCCTTTGCCTATGTCATAGGTGGATGTATAGGCTTGAATGGCCTTTTGCTGCTCCTCCATCCTCTGAAGCATATAGAGGGTTGAGTTCCACCGCATCACAACCTCTTGCTTCAGGTGATGGCGGGGCAGGTTCAAGAGTGTATGCTGGTGCTCCAGTCTTCGGCACGCAGTCGCTGAATGGCGAAAGTGGCCAGAAATTTTTCGGGCCACCCAAAGCGTCTCCTGCACGCCCCTGTCGCTTTTCAGAAAATTCTGCACCACCAAGTTTATTGTGTGAGCAAAACATGGGACGTGCTGGATTTTGCCCAGATGTAATGCCCACACAATATTGGTGGCATTGTCAGATATCACAAATCCCCACGAGAGTCTAAGTGGGGTAAGCCACTGGGCGATGATTTCCCTCAGTTTCTCTAAGAGGTTGTCGGCGGTGTGCCTCTTACTGAAACCGGTGATACACAGCGTAGCCTGCCTTGGAACGAGCTGGCGTTTCTGAGATGCTGCGACTGGTGACGCTGCTGCTGTTGCTGCATAAGGTGATACATCTACCCAGTGGGCTCTCACAGTCATATAGTCCTTAGTCTGCCCTGTTCCACTTGTCCACATGTCCGTGGTTAAGTGGACATTGGGTACAATGGCATTTTTCAGGACACTGAGGACACTTTTTCTGACGTTTCTGTACAGTCTCGGTATCGCCTGCCTAGTGAAGTGGAATCTAGACGGGATTTGGAACCGGGGACACACTACCTCCATCAATTGTCTAAATCCCACTGCACTAATGGCGGATACCGGACGCACATCTAACACCAACATAGTAGTCAAGGCCTCAGTTATACGTTTTGCTTCAGGATGACTGCTGTCGTACTTCATCCTCCTCGCTAAGGACTGTTGAAGGGTCAATTGTTTAGTAAAAGTAGTGGTGTTCCTACTTCCTCTCTGGGATGATGAATGACTCCCAGCAGCAGCAACAGCAGCAGCGGCAGCAGGAGGCGTAGCAATGCAGGATCATCCGGAGGAATCCCGGATAGGAGAGTCAGTCATGCCAGTGACATGGCCTGCACGACTACTTCCGATCCTGACTAAGGAGGAAATTGACGAGGAGGGAGTTGACGGTGTGGTTTGCAGGCGCTTGGATACAACAGGACAACGGGATTTAGGTGTCCCTGGACTGCTTACGGTCTTAGCCAAAGTTTCTGAACTTGACAGTAACTTATTATGAACGCGCTGCAGGTGCCGTATAAGGGAGGATGTTCCTAGGTGGTTAACGTCCCTACCCCTACTTATTCCACCTTTACATAAGGTACATATGGCAAGACAGTTGTTGTCCGGATTTGGATAGAAATATTGCCAGACCAAAGAGGTGGAATGTTTGGTCTTCTGCCCAGGCATGACCGTGATGGGCTTTTTCATCCCACGGACAACAACTGTCTCCCCTGGAGCCTGATTTAAACAAACCACATCACCATCAGAATCCTCCTCGCCAACTTCCTCCTCAGCGCCAGCTACACCAGTATCCTCATCCTGTTGTACTTCAACAGTGACATCTTCAATTTGCAAATCAGCAAGTGGACTGTGGGTGCTCCTTTCAGCACTTGCAGGGGGCGTGCAAATGGTGGAAAGAGCCACCTCTTCCCGTCCAGTGCTGGGAAGGTCAGGCATCGCAACCGCCACCACACTTGGACTCTCCTTGGGGATTTGTGATATCTTCTTAGAATGCACAGTTCTTTGCTGTGCTTTTGCCAGCTTAACTCGTTTGATTTTTTTAGTGGGAGGAGGGCTTCCATCGTCATGTGAAGCTGAACCACTAGTCATGAACATAGGGAAAGACCTTAGCCGTTCCTTGCCACTCCGTGTTATAAATGGCATATTGGCAAGTTTACGTTTCTCTTCAGATGATTTACATTTTTTTTTAAGGTCATTTTCCTGAACTTTGTCATTTGGGATTGTATGTGGCTTCTACTATGACATTGGGCATCGGCCTTGGCAGACGACGTTGATGGCATGTTATCGTCTATGTCATGACTAGTGGCAGCAGCTTCAGCACTAAGAGGAAGTGGTTCTTGATCTTTCTCTATTTTATTTTTATCGGAGAAAGTTTGGTCCTCCATTTATGTTATATCGATTTGATATATACGTGCGGCTAAGGCGCACACAAACACAGAAAATATTTTTTTATTTTTGCTGGAGAGTAGTGCACTTTGTGGGTTACACCACCCTTTAAGAAATGAGCCAGCTGGCTCTTTACTTATGGGACACAGGCGCACGCTTGGCGCTGCTCCTTTGTTGATGCACATGCGGCTACTGCGCACACAATTCACAAACACAGAAAATATATATTTATTTGGTTTGGACTGGAGTGTACTTTGGGGGTTACAGCACCCTTTAATGGTCAAGCCAGCCGGCCCTTTACTTATGACACAGGCGCACGCTTGGCACTACTTTGTTGATGCACGTGCGGCTACTGCGCACACAATTCACAAACACAGAAAAAATTTTTTGTTATTTGGTTTGGAGTGTACTTTGGGGGTTTCAGCACCCTTTAACGGTCAAGCCAGCCGGCCCTTTACTTATGACACAGGCGCACGCTTGGCACTACTTTGTTGATGCACGTGCGGCTACTGCGCACACAATTCACAAACACAGAAAAAATATTTTGTTATTTGGTTTGGAGTGTACTTTGGGGGTTACAGCACCCTTTAACGGTCAAGCCAGCCGGCCCTTTACTTATGACACAGGCGCACGCTTGGCACTACTTTGTTGATGCACGTGCGGCTACTGCGCACACAATTCACAAACACAGAAAAAATATTTTTTTATTTGGTTTGGAGTGTACTTTGGGGGTTACAGCACCCTTTAACGGTCAAGCCAGCCGGCCCTTTACTTATGACACAGGCACATGCTTGGCACTACTTTGTTGATGCACGTGCAGCTACTGCGCACACAATTCACAAACACAGAAAATATTTTTTTTTTTGGTTTGGACTGAAGTGTACTTTGGGGGTTACAGCACCCTTTAACGGTCAAGCCAGCCGGCCCTTTACTTATGACACAGGCGCATGCTTGGCACTACTTTGTTGATGCACGTGCGGTTACTGCGCACACAATTCACAAACACAGAAAAAATATTATTTTTTTAGCACTTGGGGGGAGCACCCCTGATGGACAGAGCACCCCCTGGACAACACTACAGCACACCTTTAGGACTGGGACACTGCACAGGACTTTGTAGTGGACATAGCCCCTATGGAGAACTGACTGCACAACACAGTCCAGCCAGCCCCTATGGACTTTGAAGTAGTGGACACAGCCCCTATTAACAACAGCAGCACAGCACAACACAGCCAGCCCCTATGGACTTTGAAGTAGTGGACACAGCCCCTATGGACAACAGCAGCACAGCGCAGCACAGCACAGCACAACACTACTCTGCACTACACTACACTACACAGCCCAGCCAGCCCTAACTCCCACCCTCCCTCTTCACTGTCCACAGCCGAGTGAGAAAATGGCGCCGACGCGGGTACCTTATATAGGATCCAAAAACCGCGAGACCCGGAAGGCGGGATGATGACGTTTTGCCTCGATTTCAGATCCGAGTCAGGCGGGAAAAGTCGAGCCTGACTCGGATCTGCCTCGGATCGGGGGGGCTTGGGGGGGTTCGAATTTCAGAAATCCGAACCCGGTCACCCCTAATTTTAGCATACATTTTTGCTACCTTCATTCATACATGAGAAGGAATATATACTTATATTATGGCACTAGGAGGATTGAGATTCAGGTTGGGACCCCCTGGGCTAGCTGTACATACTGGAATTTGAATGAAGCTGGATGGCCTGAAGAGGCTATTCTTCATGTGAGCATCTGGGGGCAGTTGTGATATCACAGAGTAGTATCCACAGCCAGAATGCTAGAGGGGTAGGTCGAGGGACAGATTCTGAGGCTAGATGTAGGCTCACAATAGCTGGAGGGCTAGGCAAGTGCAGGTTTTCAGGATTTGCCTTTTAGCAGAGGAGCTGGAACAGAATGCTGTAAAGCACAACTGGAGCAGGCTGCAGGATATTCTGGAACAGAATGCTGGGACGCATAACTGGAGCAGGCCCCACTAATATACTGGAACAGAATGCTGGGAAGCACGACTGTAACAGATTGTAGGAATGCACTGGAACAGAATGCTGTAAAGCAATGCAGAACCAGGAGCAAGGAGACTAAGGACCTGATTCAGACCCGCTCGCTAAGGTGCGATCACTTCCTCTGAGCAATTTTCGTCCACCTGCGCTTGCGTATTACTTGCAGTGCGCGTGCGTAAGCCATTCGTTGCGATCTGATTTTGTTTGCTCGTAAGCCACTATCAGGTTGCTGCTTTGGGTGACAGATAGTGCCGTTTGTGGGTGGTAACAGGGGAAGGTGCTTTTGAATGTGGGAGTGGTGCTGCAAATGCAGGCATGTCTGACCGTGAAACAGAGTGCATTATTTAAAGGCCGCATCATTGTACACGTCAGTTCGCATCCATTACGATGGAACTACTCGCAGTGCTTGTGTTAGCCCAGGGTCTACTACAAGCACTGCGTGTCCAGGCAAAGTTTTTTCGTCTGCTGATGTATGCAGTCAATTAATAGAGTAACAGGTGTTACTCATTGCATTGTATAATAGCAAAGTGGTTGCGTAGATTAGCATTTTTTTTGTTTTGTTTTGTCTAGTTTTGTTTGTTAATTGGATATTACATAAGATACCAAATCCAAAGAAATTTAAATTCCAAAAACAATAGTCCCTATATTTTTAAAGTTCCCAAATACATGTTTTTTTTCTTTTTGTGGTTTTTTAAAGAGAACGTGCTTTTTTGGTTGTGGAACTGCAAATCCCAGCATACCATTCCAGAGTAAATACTGTATACATGTCTTTTTTGCAATGCTGTTGCAGGCCAGGGTCGAATTTGTTCTACCATACTATTTTTATCTAAATATTTTATGTTGGAAGAAGGTACAAAAAACATTCTGTCATTGAAGATGAATTTTGGTTTTTATTAAAAATTTTTGGATTTTTGAAAATACCAAAACCATAATATTTAGCAATTTCATTTTATAAAAATGCATCATTGGAATTTTTTTTTTAAACATAAAAAAACAAACAATTAAATTCATTAAAAATACATGAATTTCTGGACGAATTTGGGTTTGGATTACCAACAGAAAATGAAGATTTGGACACACTTCCAGATGTGAGTGAGGAAAGTGTGCCTGTGCCACCACCAGCAGAGCCTCTTCCACCTCCTACAAACACATCACCTCAAAGTGTGGCAGGCCCATCACATGGAACAATACAAAATCAAGATATTCCTTGTGGGCCTTCCAGGGGCACTAACCAGATTACATGTTTGGACATACATTTGGAAAGTTCTGGGTGAAATAAATTAAAGATCATCAATCGTATTTCTTCTTTTTTGCAGCCGGTAAGCTGAATTTACGGATCCGGGTGGACCGTCGTGGACCCTGCTGGGTGCTCGGTCCAGCCACAACAGGACACTGGTCCACCTCACCTTCTATTGGGCCAGTCAGATGTTCTTTCATCTCCCTGACATCTTGGCTTATGGACCTTGGATAGGAGGTTTGCTCCAACATGCTGACCTGGACAGCCTCCATGGCTGCTTCTTGCCTTAACACTGCCACCCTAAGCCCATCCAGGATTTCGGTAAGGGTGGCAGTGGAGGATGGGGGAGGCACAATTGATGGAGTTTGTGCCATCCCCCCTCCATCTGAAGGCTTTCAGCCTTGTTACTTCCTAATAAATGGATGAAAAAAAAATGAATATACAGTAAATGAAAAAAAAAACAGATACCAAGCCAGATGTGTGCAAATAATTACCAGACTCAGCATGTGGGTCATCTTGTGGAGGCTCCTGATGGTCTACTTTTGCCTCCACCACTATCCTCCTATCTAAGGCCCCAAAAAGTAGATGTGGCTTTTGGTCAAAGCCAAGTTGTCAGTCGACTGTAAAGGTCACTCCACCTTTTGATAAATTTGGCATCAATTAGTTTTATGCAAAAACATTTTGGAAACAGTGATATAGATATATAGACCATTTGGCTAACATTTTTTATTTTTACTAATTACTTGTTTTGTTAACTAGAGAAAATAAAATAATTTTTTCAACTGTAACCCAAAATACAACATTTTTGGAAAAAACTTACTTATTACGAAGAAAATAGGACTCAAAATGAGTGGAGTGCTTCCGATTGATGATCTTTGTAAATTTCATACAGATTTTTTTCTGATCACAAAAAGTAATCTTATGTCCAAAAGTGAATCTGGTTAGTGCCACCTGGATGAGTGTATCGTTCCATCTGATGGGCCAGCCACATTTGGAGGTGATGTGTTTGTAGGTGCTGGAGGATGATCATCTGGTGTGGGATCAGGCACACTTTTCTCAGCCTCATCTGGAAGTGTATCCACTACTTCAATTTCTGAAGCAACTCCAAAACCAAATTCATCCAGAAATTCATGTATATCACTCATGCAATCCTCTACATTGGCCTCCTCAGAATCCATGACTGCAAATTTTTTAAAATCTGGCATTGCTATTTATAGCAATCTGCGTACGCGCCTGCTACTGTGCGCCACTCCCAGCAAGTGCATTACACAATGCACAAGTGATCAACACACCCTTTAAAAGCACCCCTCACAATTACAAACACTTTCACAAGGAGCTGCGTAGTGTTGGGAGTGGCCTACTGGCCGCACAGGCATATCCTAGCTGTGGAATGAGGTGAGTCACATGATGTATGATAGGTGTTGTGTTGTTATAGATGTATTAAATAAACAAATGTCCTGTGTTTATCCACCATTTTTGAATGGCCAACCAATCAGACTGCACACTAGTTGATATAAAGTTTGCACACTGTAATATTTGTCATTGCCATCATGAGATCTTCCAGTTTTAGTAGATGCGTGTCCTGACCGACATAATGGAACGGCGCCTGGGGCCAGTGGGACCACATGTGCCCAATCGCATAAAAATGCGGGTGTACACATGTACAAAAATGCGGGTGTACACAGAGATGAGGAGGAGGCTCCGGCGCATGGGCTTCTGCCGTACAGTTGTGCAGCTGGAGAGGAGATGGTCAGATCTCCAGAGGCAGACACCGGCCCTCCTCGATCAATTGCGGGCAGATAACCGCCAAAGTAAGTAATGCGTTTTATATGCATTGCGTGGTGTATGCTTTGTGTTTTGTATGCCATTCTGCGTGTGTGTGTGTGTTTGTGGTATATTTTCTGTTTTTGATGGCAAGTTTTTGATAGCTTCATTTTAAGGTCTGCAGACATTTTTTTTGTAAATGGCTGCCAACAAGTTTTAAGCCCTAATTTCAATACTGTGTTTGAAAAATAAACACAACTGTTGTAGTCATTAGGTGTGAGTGTTGGTGTGTGTGAGTTTGAGTGTGTGTGTGGGATTATTTGAAAATCAACATGGTTTCTGACATACAGCATGTGTTTAAATGTAGAAGATATCTGACAATTTGAGTGTCAGGCTAAATTTTATGCAGTGTCTCTGGATTATTGTCACATGGGTGACACAGGTGTCTTTATGTAATCCAATTTTTTTTTTTTTTACAAATTTTTTAAATTGCTCATGGCTTTGCTCTGCTAAACCAGGGAGATCTGGATATGATGTTTTTTTGACATTGCAAAATATTTAAAATTTATGTAATTTTTTAATTTAAATTCTTAGGATTACATCAAAGAAGTCAAAGGCTTAGGTAAGCCAAAGCACCACCCACCCCTGAAGATGCCTCCCCCCAACATTCCTCCCCACCCACACCTGAGGATGCTTCCCCCACCCACTCCTCACCCATCCCTGAACCTACCTCCCCCACCCACTCCTCCTCACCCATCCCTGAGGATGCCTCCCCCACCCACTCCTCCTTGCCCATCCAAAATGCGCTTTAAATTTGTGTTTGTTTTTAAAATTAAAAAAAAAAATTTGTGCACAAAAAAATGAGTGGTGTTTTTATTAAAAGGTCAAATATTCTAGAAGTAACATCTTAATAAAGTTGAACTATCTGATTCAATGTTTGCGTAGATATGTAATTTTTAATGTGTAAATATATATATATATAAAAATTAAAAATTGGGTATTGGTAGAACATCCAGAGTTGTTGTTCCATATGCAGAAAATTAGGTTCCTTATTCAAGATACAATTCCTTTGATGGGTGTCAGACCAAAGTAAATGCACACAGCATCGATCCTTCTAAATAGTCCAAAGAGAGTCTGCACTCACATCTACATAATTGTCAACTTTATGGGGTGCTCCCCCTGAATCAAAAAAATATTAATTCTTTGGTCCAGAATAATACAATCCAAAAAGTAAAAGGGGCACTCACCAGAGCATTTCCAATAGAAAAAGCAATTTTTTATTTCTTACATATATCAGTCCGGTCGACGTTTCGGTCATTCCTGACCTTTATCAAGACCAACAGCATAATAGCAACGGTACAGCTAACAGCATATGTCACCAAACAGCATCACAGATCCTCTTACCTGTGTCCCCTTAAATAGCCCGCTTTTCCCACAAATCGCCATGCTGGACACTGCCGGACCGGAAGTGCCGTGCGTTCCACCCTGCAAAGCCCGTCCCCCGGAAATGACCAAACATCCGGTCATCAAATCGCAAACGGCTAAGACTATAGACGGGGTGATCAGCAGCCTGCACATAACTCGCATCACTCACTGACACCACCAGTCAGCACAACAGGGCACCGGAATACTACGCATTTTACAAGACAAATCACAGGATCACCTCAACATCTACCCGGAAGTGCCATGCGTTCCACCAAGTGGAACGCAGGCAAAAAATCCGTAAGTGACCAAACGTCTGGTCACATAGTGATCAAATGAGTTGTCATAGTAACAACAGACTATAGGGCATGTCAATGTCAGTAAGCATTAAAACCTAAGTTGTCAAAACAACAAACCTGTATTGCATAAACAGTAAAGTATCATATAAGTCTCAGGTTGCTCAATAAGATATATCGACACCATACAGGTTTGGTATAATAATTATATAAGAGAGGCAATTGGGAAAAGCAAAGCATTCTCCGGGACACATGAAAAAACAATCTCCATACATAGAAATACACATTTGTATAAAATAGCATAACATCATAAATAATCCACCTATCGATAATGTGTCAATACCATATTCAATCGGAAAACCAATTTTATATCAAAAAGCTTCAATAAAAAGCTACATATATTTTTTTAAATTTTTTAATTTTTATAGAAAAAGCAGAATGTCCCAAACATGGACACCCTTAGGTATATAGTCAAAAAACACCTAGTCAATCAATGCTTACCTAACCCAATAATCTACGAATCAAAAATAAATACAAAAATAATATATACAGAAAATTGGCAAAAAACAGACACACAATCACATAAATAACCCCAAAAGACAGAAATATCAAAGGTCAACTAAAAAACCAAGGCGGGTAGCTTATTTCAAAAAAATGTTCAAAGAATTGGATTCATTTAAACCCCTAGGGGCCACAGTGTCCAAACGAAAAATCCACTTGGCCTCCAATTTACGGAGGGTTAATTCCCGATTTCCACCTCGTGGGGATTTGGGGACCCAATCTATAATACGGCATTTGAGTGACGACACTTGATGACCTGCTTGAAGAAAATGTATTGCAACCGGTTTATCAGAGGTACCTGTAGAGATGGCTTGCCTAATAGAACAATGGTGGTTGGCCATACGTTCACGAAAAACCCTGGTTGTCAAGCCAACATAGGCCAAACCACACGGGCATGTAAGTAAATAGATCACATGGTCCAGTAAACAGTGAAGTTTAAATCTCAATTTGATTGGTCGTCCACTGTGAGGATGTGGAAATGTAGGACCAGTTTGTAATGATATACAAGTGGTGCAGTTTGCACATCTAAAACATCCAGGTTTGGCATCCTGGAGCCAAGTCTTGACTGATCTGGTTGGGCGTTTTGTCGGGCGCATTAATATTTCTTTCAAATTTTGCCCACGCCGAAAGGCCATAAGTGGGGTTCATTAATCTTCCCCTTGAACACCGGATCCGTGGCAACAATGTGCCAGTTTTGTCTCACCGTTCTCCGTACATCTTTAGACTTACAATCATATTGACTAACAAAAGTCATCCTAGTGGTCCCTGAGGACTCTCTCGCCGTTGTTAGTCTTTTACGTGCTCTGGATTCTCGATTATGCTTTTTGAGTAACCCCTTTGAAAAAATCTCTGTTTCATATCTGTGATCTGATGTTCTGCCATCTCTGCCTCAGTGTTATTCCGTAAAACATGGAGGAACTGTGATGTAGGTAAACTATTTTTCAATTCAGGTGGATGGTAACTGGTAGCAAATAAAAGGGAATTGTGATCCGTATCCTTATGAAAAAGGGTCGTCCCGAGTGTAGATCCCTTTTTGAAAATTGTTAAGTTAAAAAAATCCAAAGAGTTCCCGTCAGCTTTCATCGTAAAGTGGACTGGGCTATCAAGCGTGTTCAGATGTTGGACCATACAATCAAGACTCTCAGGTGTATCTGTCCAAATCAAAAAAATGTCATCTATGTATCTCTTATAGTGACGAATACTCCCCCCAAATACAGATAAAATCCTATCCTCCTCATAATTATGCATATATATATTAGCATATGCCGGGGCGAGATTTGAACCCATCGCCGTCCCGGCTATTTGGAGGAAGTATTCGTCACCATACATAAAATGATTATGTCTCAGAACAATGTCTAACAAATCCAAAATGAATTCAGTTGGGGGGCCCTGTATGGGTTTGGCTTGTAATGCTTTTCTCACTGCCATAATGCCTTGATCATGTGGAATTCTGGTATATAAAGATGAGACGTCAAGCGACACCAGGAGGGCATCGGCAGGTAAGTCCGAAATATCCCGAATTTTATTCAGAAAATCCCCCGTGTCCTTCACATAACTGGGGATAGTTACCACTATTTCTTGTAAATAACTGTCAATCAGTTGGGCAAGTGGCTGAAGGAGTGAACCCTAGCCGAAATGATAGGACGTCCCGGAGGGTCTATCAAGGTCTTATGTACTTTTGGCAGGGTATAGAGGATGTGACATACCGGTGATTCAACCAATAAAAAGTTAGAAATTCTCTCATCCAACCACCCACACTGAAGGGCATTCCTGATGGTGTTAGTGATAATCCCCTGTATTTTCTGCATAGGGTTCTCAGAAAGCCTAAGATATGTCCCAGTGTCGGACAGCTGGCGTATGATCTCATGGTCGTAAGCCACCCAATCCTGTATCACGATTGCCCCGCCTTTATCGGCGGGACGAATCGTGATAGAGGTATAATTTTTTAGACTCATCAGAGCATCCCTCTGTTCCCTAGTTAAGTTGTCATGTTGGTATCTTGATTTGGCCATCTCCAAATCATGTGTTGTCAAACGTTGAAAGGTACGAATACTGGCATTATTAGTCTGTGGGTCAAATGTACCTGGTTTGCGGAAAAGCGATTTCTCCAAACCCACAGGGATATCCCCCTGATCAGAAAAAAATTCTCTTAATCGTAATTTACGATTAAATTTATATTGGTCTACCATTAAGTCAAATTTATTATGCTTAGAATATGGTACAAATGAAAGTCCCAGAGATAATAATGATGTCTCTGCTTTAGTTAATTGACGACTAGACAGATTAAACACAAAATCTATTTCTGCTTTGGTCTGCCTCTTCTCTTTAAACCCACCCCTTCTCCGGTGTGGCCTATGTCTAGAGTACCGCCGGGGGCTTCAGAGTTGATCCTAAAAAACCTCTTGGTGGTAAAGAGGCGGAAGGTTCACTATCCGAAGCGGATTGGGATGAAGTCGTATCAGTTGGGATAGTTGCCCTGTACCTATAGGTTCTCTGTTGTCTAGAGGGACCACCAGTACCACCAGATAACCATCTGTATACTTGGTGATTGGAGTAGTCACTATTGACAGTATTCAATTTTTTCTTTTTGAAAACAATCAAATCTCTTTTATATGATTCTATCTGCCCTCGTAGTTTCTCACACCAATCGGTCGATTTATCCGATGTTTATAATTGGAGATTAACAGTTTCCAATTTTTTTATATCCTCACGGATTTTATTGAGTTCAAAGCCAACCTCCTCAACAACTAGTAGGATTAGATCTAATGAGCATTTATTTAAAACGCCACACCATTTGGTGCAAAAAGTGGCGTTTGTCCTACCAATGGTGGGGATGTTGGCTACTCTAAAACCACGTGGTATTTTTATTGACCGATGGTATTCTGAGAGAAACTGGCCATGAAACATCAAATCAGTTTCTCTCCGTCTTAACCTCAACAATTTATGATAAATATCTAACGGTGTCTCAATCGACAAAGAATTAAATTCTATCTGGTCTAAATAGATTTTATCAGCATCATCATCTGTCAAAGACACCAATAGATTTTCAGCTTCCTGTAAAAGTGCCTCATCAGCTATAAATGCTCTCCCCTGTGACATAGTGTAGGTCATAAGATAACTATAGCCAAAACCATAGACAGGGCACCTCCTCAATGTAAAAATATTTTACATAAATTCAATGGACATAAAATAAGTACACATACAAAACCAATACAATTCAATAAAAAAAAATTAATGCAACTCGCCTTGGAAAAACAAAAATTATAATAATAAAAAAAAATTAAAAATTGGGTATTGGTAGAACATCCAGAGTTGTTGTTCCATATGCAGAAAATTAGGTTCCTTATTCAAGATACAATTCCTTTGATGGGTGTCAGACCAAAGTAAATGCACACAGCATCGATCCTTCTAAATAGTCCAAAGAGAGTCTGCACTCACATCTACATAATTGTCAACTTTATGGGGTGCTCCCCCTGAATCAAAAAAATATTAATTCTTTGGTCCAGAATAATACAATCCAAAAAGTAAAAGGGGCACTCACCAGAGCATTTCCAATAGAAAAAGCAATTTTTTATTTCTTACATATATCAGTCCGGTCGACGTTTCGGTCATTCCTGACCTTTATCAAGACCAACAGCATAATAGCAACGGTACAGCTAACAGCATATGTCACCAAACAGCATCACAGATCCTCTTACCTGTGTCCCCTTAAATAGCCCGCTTTTCCCACAAATCGCCATGCTGGACACCGCCGGACCAGAAGTGCCGTGCGTTCCACCCTGTGGAACGCAATGCCCGTCCCCCGGAAATGACCAAACATCCGGTCATCAAATCGCAAACGGCTAAGACTATAGACGGGGTGATCGGCAGCCTGCACGTAACTCGCATCACTCACTGACACCACCAGTCAGCACAACAGGGCACCGGAATACTACACATTTTACAAGACAAATCACAGGATCACCTCAACACCTACCCGGAAGTGCCATGCGTTCCACCAAGTATATATATAAACATATATGTAAAAATCCAAATTTAAATATATTTGTCTGGATATATATCTCTCTCTCTCCATCTCTCTCTCTCTCTCTCTCTCTCTCTCTCTCTCTCTATATATATATATATATATATATATATATATATATATATATATAAAAATATATATTGAGAGCGACAATATATTTTTAGACAAACAAAGTTGGGGGAAGTCCAGTTTGCTAACTCCAGCCTATAAAAATTAGAAGTGAAAAAAAAACAGGTGCAAATTTATGCTGATTGCAATCGCATCAGAAGCAATTAAAAGGTCCATCGAAAGCGCAGGTGAGAAAACTTAACTCTGCCAAGTAATCACGATGGCCGCGTAGGGTGACGGCTGCGTCCGTCAGACTATTACTAGTGTAGTCATCGCTCATTCTGTTACGTGGTCCGGTAGGTATGTTTTCATTGTGGTGGGTGTTTATCCGCTTGCGCTGTGCGTTGCGAGCGATCGCCCCTTAGCGAGCGGGTCTGAATCAGGTCCTAAGTCCTCTAGATGAGCAGTTGTACTGGCAATGTACTGCCAGTACTTCCTGGTTTAAATAGGGCGCCCTAGGCACTGATAGGCTGAGTGGAACATGTGACCAGAGTTACTGTCCAAGATCGCAGCACCCAGAATAGCAAGAACGGCCAGGAGGAAGATGACATAAGTATCTAGACACTTTGGGGATGCTGCAGTGGGGATACAAATGGATGCAAAGTGACACTGCCACACTCGGTAATAGGGTCCTGGACTCTGGTGTGTGACAACTTATTGTTTTTAGAGGGTTCGCTATTTAATTTAAACCAATTAATAAATGCATTTTTTAATATTCAAATGTTAAAACATTATTTATTTTTTTGTGTGTTTGGATTTATAAGCGTATTGGAAGTACACTGAACATAATCCTGTGCAGAGTATGATACATTTCGGTCCCCACAGCGAGCCAGATCGGGGATAAAAGGTAAGCAGGAGATATCCATGATATCAAAGTGTGCACCTTGTATGCTTGTCACACATACAAGTTGAAATCAGATTTTTTGTCTAACACATATGACAGAAATAAATGACATTTGTGTTATTATCATACTAAAATATTGTGACTTAATAATCAATGTGGTATTAGATTGGATTTACATCTGTTATAATACATATAGTGTAAAGATTACATTTTTGTTTATTACACTTGGTATCATTTGGTGATTGCGGACTTCGTACCTGATTCAGTAAGGATTGCAAAGGAGAGAATGCACGCACTTGGACGATGTTTCCGCACTGCGTATGCGTATGCATCGCAATGCGCGTGTGTGAACTACAAACTGCGATTGGAATTGAGTAAGCAGTAACCACGCAGACCCAAGACAAAGTGATTGACAGGAAGTGTGGTTTGTGGGTGGTGACGGGAAGTGGTTGGGCGAACGCAAGCGTGCCAGTGCATTTTTACTAGATATGTGTGCCGACCCCCATGTTTTGGATCTGTATCTCCTCTGGTTTTGGATCTGGATTGGTTTTGCCAAAACCGCTCTTACATGTTTTGTATTTTGTTTTTGGATCTGTATTTTTTCTAACAAAAATCATAAAAACAGCTATGTTTTTGTTCCTACAGTATTATTAGCCTCAATAACATTTATTTCTACTCGAAAAAAAAACACACTATTGGTGCCGCACCGACCTTATCATTCATATGTATTTATTATATTCAGAAATTTTACCAAATATTCTCTTCATGTGAAACCCCATATAATATTATATTTTATAGGTATATTAAACCCAAATTTATTTGTATGGAGGTGCCACTAGACCATCTTATATAAATATTGTCATTAGAAAAAAGGAGAAAAGATAAGATATAATGTCCAGAGCACTTTCATGGGTTCAATGTGCCCATGTTATGTTTTCTGAATAAACAATAAAATATAACTTTTATTATGTTTCTTAAAATATAGGGCCTGATTCAGAGCCGTTCGCTATTTGCGGTCGTTCGTTCAAAAACAAGGGGTGGCTATTCAAATGATCCGTTCGCAAATTGCAGTCTGTTCACACCTCTAAGTCTGAACGAGCGAGCAAAACATACGCTCATTTATTTGTTAAAAACGCCCCCTGGCCGCTCGCACCATACGTCATGTCCGCTATTTATTAGATTAATCGAGTACATCGTACAGCGTATGAACTGCTCGCTATTCTTGTGGTTGGTTTTTTCAACCGCTATTTTGCGAGCAGTTCGGAGTTAAAAAAAACCAAGTGACGTGGTCAATGACGCTGCTGTATTAATTATGCACTCCCTTAAAACGCCCGTTTTGACCTTTAAGCACGCCTGCGATCGAATTCCACTCCCCCGTTTACAAGCACCTTCCCCTGTTACCACCCACATACGCCTCATTCTGTCACTCAAAATAGCAGGCACTCGCTATATAGCGTACAAACGATTTTCGGCCGCACTGACTGGTTCGCGCATGCGTACTAAAAACCGTACGCATGCGCAGATGTGCGAACATGGCTCAGAACGAGCGTACGGCCGCTAGCGAGCGGCTCTGAATGAGGGCCATAATGTACAGATATACTTGGCGAAATATAAAATGAAATAATTTAGAAAGTGAAAAAAGATTATAATGAAGAGTGATTAAAAACACTTCCTGGTGCTGTCAGTCATTCGGATCTTTCTTAGTATCTATCTGTGAATGCTAGATTGGCTAGGTTACACTGTAACAAAATTGTAATTTATAGGTGTTGTTTCAAAGTATCTTTCCAGAGACTGTGAAGTAAGACAGTATTATGTAATTACCTAACTAGCAGCTTTTATGTCCAATAATGTGAGAGTCCTATACGTTTTTGATGGTATCTAGGCACTAAATCTCTATGCTGCAATAAAGGTCTCACTATAATGGTATCCCGCGGGTATGATAATAAGCTAGGTGGGAACACCAATGCTCTCTCCCGATGCGGGTATTAGTCCTCACGAACACACTTACATAAACATATCACACTACACACATTTATATAACAATATCAAAATTAGATCCTAAGGCTGCATTCAATTGTGCGGAGACCGGCAGCACCCAGGTAACGCTGACGCGCATTTCGCCTGTGGCTGCTTTATCGAGGCAGTACAACCAGATTGTTATCCATGTCTGGTATTTATTCTATCAGCTGTAATCCTATTCATCTATCCATTTCATTCCGTGATTCCCCGCTTCCAATTGGTTGTCAGGTCTCCCTGCAATTAATTCAAACTCCTTGTCTCCGTGTATACCTCATGTTACTACCTAACGGTCCACGACAATTAGTGACATCATGATTACATTATTAGCACTAAGACTATTCATATTTTCTAATAAATATATCTTTATAAAATAATTGTTTTGGCAATCTGCATCTTTTCTTCCCTGAATCATTATCAAACGTTCCCCTATTAAGGAGTCATTTTTAATTGGAAAAAAGATATTATTTAGGATATAATTAGTACATCACCGTATTAATCTAGATACATGGTTTTAATATATCAAAACATAGAGATTGTAGTAACCTCGCATAGAGATGGTGTATAATTGTATATCGTATATTATCAATTCCTCACTAGTATTGTCAAACCATATCACTAGTGTGTTTAGATAAAGTTATTCTTATAATTATATTTATATTACTATTAATTTAGAGATGTTACCATCCCTGTAATGTAATTGTTATAATATAATGAGAGAAAAACATATATATTATTAATCCAAATTCCTTTCCAAGATATTCATCCAAAGATAAAAAATAAATGAAATATAATATAAAAAATGAAGAAAATCCATTGCCTCCGCCTCCTTAATTATGTGTAGTGAATCTATAATAACCCAAAATGATGTGTGGACTGTGTTGAATTATATTAAATTAAAAAATTATTAAAATTAGTGATATATAATATGTACTCCTACTGAGTAATTAGTATACTATTACTAATAGTGTTATGTCTCACTAGTGACCCCTAAAACTAAGATTATTCCCATATCACACTATAAAGGTGATTTATGTCATGTGTATAATTAAGAATTGCTTCATCCATCATGTGTATAGATATTAACATTTTTTTATAAATGGTCTCAAGGATTTTCAATTCATACTATACCATTGTTGAATTTAGTGCATAAATTTTGTGCTGGATCTTAATCTCAAGACTAGTTATATTTCAATAACTATAGGATTGTCAATACATAGATGGTTCAACTGAGGAATATTGGAGAAATATTGGATATTACATCCTTTATAGAAAAGCACTGTACTGTATATTCTCATTCATCCTTTGTGGTTCTACACTATTCATAAGGAATATCATCCTTGATTCCCTTTTTAGAAGTTCCTTGGAAATATCACCTCCCCTTATTCCTAATTTTATTTTTTCAATTCCAAAGGCTCTCAAAAATGTTGGATCACCATTATGTTTTTTAAAAAAATGTCTGGCGGCACTCGTTAGTGGTTTAAAAGACCTGTGATCTGTTCTTGCATTTCTCACATTTCTGACATGTTCAGAGATCCTTTGTCTCAACTGTCTTTTGGTCATTCCAATATAGTTGAGACCACAGGGACAAAATATGCAGTATATCACTCCTACAGTTTTACAGTTGATGTACTCTGTGATGATCATATTTTTCCCATATATATTTACTATCTCTTTCTTCGGTTCTATGTATCTACAGGTTGTACAGTTGCCACATTTGTAGCAACCAATAATCCCTGTAGTGATCTTTCCCTTCTCTTGTCTCTTGAAATGACTATGTACTAATTTCTTTTTTAGGGTATCTGATCTCCTCCAACTTACACTAATCCTGTTCCCCAGTGTTTTCTCCAAATCCTTGTCCAAGGTAAGTATTCTCCAATGTCTTTGTAGAATTTCTCTTATTTGTCTCCATTCGTTGCAGTACGTGCCAACGAATCTAACCCCCCCATCTATATCAGTTTTTTCTTTTCTCTTAGGTGGAAAAATTAAAAGATCTCTGTCTTTCTTCTTTGCCTGGCTATATCCCCATTTTATAGTTTTATTACCTTATCCTCTTCTCCTCAATCTGTCACTTAGCTCTCTCGATCTTCCTTCAAAAATATTTAATTCCGAACAATTCCTCCTTGTTCTCAGGAATTCCCCTCTGGGTACTCCTTTAATAGTTGTAGGGAGGTGGGAGCTATTGGCATGGAGGATGCTGTTTGTGGCCGTCTCCTTACGGAACATGTCTGTCAGAATACTCCTATCCTCAGAGACCATGATTTTTAAATCCAAAAATGTTATAGCTTCCTGACTCATTTCACTGGTTAGTTTAAGATTGATGTTATTATTGTTCAGGATCCTTATGAATTCCATTAGTTCTTCTTTGTCTCCTTCCCATATGATTAGTATATCATCGATATATCTGAACCATGCCAATACATGTTCAGTATATCGATCATAATCTGATGAAAATACCATCTCTTTCTCCCACCACCCAAGGTACAGGTTGGCAGACGTTGGTGCACATGTAGTGCCTAACGCTGTACCTCGGGTTTGGAGATAACATTTTTCATTGAAGGTGAAATAATTTTTTGGCAAAATGAATTTAAGAAGTTGCAAGATGAAACCATTGAAATCACTCCTCCCTTCCATATCCAGGAAATATTTTGTTGCTTTTATGCCTTGTTCATGACTAATACTAGTATACAGTGACTCCACATCACATGTACAAAGCCACGTATTGGCAGTCACTGTAATATTATGAACTTTACCCAGAATATCCAAAGTGTCTACTCGTCTTCAAGCAATTTTGACCACCTCACAGCTCATAATATTGATTTTTTCATCTAGTTAAGGACCAAAAGGTTGCATCCAGCTAGATGACTGACTAAGCTAAGCAACAGCAGTGGGTGGCACTAACATGGGCAGTTAAGCTTTGAACATGGCACAGAGTGGCAAAGCAGTGGTAGACAGGATGGTGGAAGAAAGACACAAGGTATGACTTAAACCTAGGATCAAGTATGGTCGCCAAAATATAGTGATCTGATTTCAAGAGACTGACGACCCTTGGATCCTGGCAAAGCAAATGAAGGGCTTGATCTACAAGTCCGACATACTTAGCGGAATCACTCCGTTTCATCTCCTCCTTCAGTTTCTCCAGCTGCTTTTTCAAAAGTCTGATTAGGGGAATGACCTGACTTAAGCTGGCAGTGTCTGAACTAACTTCAAATGTGGCAAGTTCAAAGGGTTTCAGAACCTTGCACAACATGGAAAGTTGCATTTCCGCTCCTCTCCCTATGTCATAGGCCATAGTGTAGCCCTGGATGTTCTTTTGCTGCTCTTCCATCTGCTGAAGCATGTAGAGCATAGAGGCCCTGATTCAGAGCCAGATGCTCTGACAGAGCACTCACTCTGAATCAGGGCCGTCCCTTCTACTTTTTGGAGCGGCCTCCTGGGCGCTCGCATAGCTGTGGGTGACCACCCACAGCTATAGCGAGCGGCCAAAATGATGGTCACAATGGTCAAGACCATCGCGACCATCGGGCTTGCGACAAGACCCTTGCGGTAGGGTCTCGCTGCCGCAAGCCCTGGAGTGCTTTTCGCTCTATCAGAGCGAAAAGCACTCCCACTGACATCACTAGTGATGTCAGTGGGGCCGGCCCAGTAGGCGTTCCCATGGGAACGCCTCCGTCTGGGCAGCCACGCCCCCAGCACGCCCACCAAAGGGGGCGTGCTATCAATCACCATCGACAGCATGCCCCCTTTGGTGCGAGACCCATAATGACAGCTTGGCCATCGTTATTCGGGTCTCACGCATGTGCATGACGGAGCCGCCTCCGTCATGCGCATGCGCACTTGGGCAACATCAACCCGCTTGCGAGCGCTCAGCACTAGCGAGCGGGTCTGAATCAGGCCCAGAATTCCATCTAGTTACTACCTCTTGCTTCAGCTGATGGCAGGGCAAATTCAACAGTTCTTGCTGGTTCTGCAATCTTCGACACAAGCAGTTGCTGAATGTCAAAAATGTCCCAAAATCTTTTGGGCCACCGAGAGCATCTCCTGAATGCCCCTGTCATTTTAAAAAGAATGTTGCACCACCAAATTAATTTTGTGAGGAAAACATGGGATGTGTTTGAAATTTGCCCACATGTAATGCTCGCACAATATAGCTGGCATTGTCAGAAATCACAAATCCCGAGGAGAGTCCAAGTGGTTTAAGCCATTTTGCAATAATTTCCCTGAGTTTTTCTAAGAGGTTCTCAGCGGTATGCCTCTTAGTGAAACCGATGTTACACAGAGTAGCCTGCCACCGAATGAACTCGCATTTGATTGCGGCTGCTGCTGTTGCACTGTTGGAGGCAATACACCTACCCATTGGGGTGTCATAGTCATGTAATCTTTAGTTTGCCCTGTCCCACTTGTCCACATATCTGTGGTTAAGTGGACAGTGGGCACAACAGCATTTCGGAGGACATTAATACGTTTTTTTAATGTCCTTGTACAGATTGGGAATTGCTATTCTAGAGAAGTGGAATCTAGAAGGGACATGGTAGCAGGGACACAGGACCTCCATTAACTGTGTAAAACCCACTGCATTAATGGTGGATACTGGACACACATCTAATACCAGCATAGCTGTTATGGCATCAGTAATCCGCTGTGCAACTGGGTGTCTGCTGTCATACTTGTTCACCATTGCAAAGGATTGTTTAACAGTCAATTGTTTGGTTAAACTAAAAGTAGTCTTCTTCCTGGTCCCCATCTGGGATAAAGACCCACTCACAGCAGCAGCAGCAACAGCAACAGGCATAGCACTCAAGAATACCTCTGAGGAACCACGTATAGGAGAGGAGTCTGTCATTCTTATGAAATTGGATGCAGGACAATTTCCAATCACGATTGAGGATGTTGATGATGATGCAGGTGTTGGTGGTGAAGATTGCAGGTGCTTGGATCCAGATAGAAGGGAGCAGCTACGAGACACTGGACTGATTGTTGTTATGATTTTTAGCCAAAGTTTCTGAATTTGAAAAACCCTTTTCAATTTGATGAATGCACTGCAAGTGACGTAACAGGGAGGAGGTCCTAGATGGCTAAGGTCCTTACCTCTACTCACTGTTACTTGGCAACAGTTACAAATGGCTTGGCCTAGGTTGTCTGGATTTGGGTGGAAATAATTCTACACATGAGAAGTGAATGTTTTGGTTCTTTGCCCAGGCATCACAACAATGGGATTTTTTCCAACATGGGCAATAACTGATTTAGAGTTTTTACACAAACATCCTCTGCATAAACATCCTCATCATCATCAACATCTTCATCTTCCTTGTTGTTATCGCCAACTACATAAATATCCTCCTCATAATCTTGGTGCAATTCCACAGAAGCATCCTCGATTTCTATGTCAGCATGTTGACTTGTGCTGCTCATCCCCACATTTTCAGAAGTCACACAAATGGTGGAAGGAGAATCTTCTTCAAGTTCAGTATTAGAAAGGTCAGGCTCACACATGGCAACCGTGGACACACTTGGACTCTCCTTGGGGATCTGTAACTTTTTGGAGCACACAGTTGGTTCCGGTGTCTTTCTCATCTTAACAATTTTAATTTTTTTTATACCTCTACTACAAACAGAAGGTCTTAAATCATCACAACTAGAACCACCAGTTATAAATAAAGGCCAAGGTCTTATCCTTTCCTTGCCACTTCATGTAGTGAATAGCATATTGCCAATTTTTGGTTTCTCTAAAGCTAACTTAGCTTTAGATTTTTTTATTCTTTAACATGGTAAAATTTGATTTTACATGGCCTGACTTAAGGATTGGGGCATCGGCCTTCATAAATTATGTTGACAGCCTTGCATTATCATCATGACTGCTGCCGGCAGCTACAAGAGTTGTATGTGGTTCCTGCTTTCCTGTCATGTGACTGTCCTCCATACTCACTGCAGTCTTGCAGCAGTGTCACCAAGCAATTATAGCGCAGCTAACTTGCAGCTAGCGCACACAATCACCCCAAAAACCAACTATTTATAAAACTGGGGAAGAGCACCCCTGAACGAGGCAACTGCCCCGTGGATAAGCGACACAGGCAGCACCCCTGCGCAGCTACGTTGCTGATAAGTGTGGCGGACATGCACACATACACAGAAAACAAATAAACACTTACATGAGTAACGACACAGGCAGCATACTTGGCGCAGCTACGTTGTTGATAAGTGCGGCTAACGTGCACACACAGAAAAAAAACTTTATTTTAATTTTTCACACGGGGTGAAGAGCACCCCGGATGGACAGAGCACCCCCTGGACAACACAGCAGCACCCCTTTATGGACTGCAGTGACACAGGAGTCACTGAAGCCCCCCTCTTCTGTCTGCAGCACAGCTCCTATAGAGTATAGGCAACAACACAGCCCCTATGGACAACAGCCAGCCCCTATAGACAACAGAAGTCAGCCCCTATGACAACAGCAGCCAGCCCCTATGCACAGCAACAGCACAGCCGCTATGGGCAACAAGAACACAAACCCTCCCTTGCTTCCTCTTCACTCTCCACAGCCGGAATGAAAATGGTGGCGAGCCCTTATACAATCCAAAACCCGCGAGAATCCGACAGCAGGATGATGACGTTTTGCCTCATTTTGAGATCTGAGTCTGGCGGGAAAACCCGAGCCTGGTGGGAAAACCTGAGCAGCACTCGGATCTCGCCTCGGATCTCTAAGTTGGGTGGATCCGGTTCTCTGAGATCTAGATTTAATGGTGTTTCAGGGGCATGCATAAATTAGCCACTGCTGTGCCGCATGCAGCCGGCTATCACTCTGTGTGTAGGAATCTCTCAACTCCTGTGATGGGGTCATGTCAACCACTAGTGTACATATGGCTTCGATGCATATACACACAATAAAGTATAAGGTGGTGCCGATTGCATTGAATGATTGCATACTGCTGTATAGGTATGTGTATATTCACCTGCTCCATTTACATTTCACTTTGTGTAGTTTGAATTGATTTTAATGATGTATTTACAGGTAACAAATAAAGATTAGTGCCCTAACAGTTTAAAGCAAGTTCCTTTTATAAAAATACATTACAAATTGTGTAATTCAAGTGTTAAATAGAAAACTCAAGAATAGTTGTCTCTTATTTTTTTTATTGTGCTCCAATCATGCTGCTGTGGAATTGCACATCCCAGCATGCCATTACACAGTAATTACATGCCTTGATAGCAATACTGTGGAAGCCCATGCTTGGATGTGCAGTTCCACAGCTGCTGTAGTGCCCCTCTTAATACATTTTTGTTTTGTTTTTGCAAAATAGTTTTTAATGCATATTCAAATGAAAACTCACAGACTTTGGTTGAATTGTTCAAAAATATTTATTTGAATTAATAACAACACGAAGGACTTTAAATTATTGTTTTGGAAAAAAAATAAAAAAATTCAGAAAATATCAATACTGAAACCAAAAAAGTGATTTTTGGAATATACACCATTTTCTGGTCGAATTTGGAAGGGGTACACACTTGCAAATGTGGGATGTGACTTTTGTGCCATCACCAAATGTCCCTACTTCACCTCCTCAAAAACAAAAATCACCTCCAAATATGTCTGCCACATTTGATAGCAAGACAAAAATTAAAAGTATTCCTTATATGGTTTACAGAGACACTAACCAGATCTCATATGAGGCAAAAGTTTCAAAAGCTCATGGAAAGATCTGATTAAAAATTTGCAAAGAAAATCAATCAGGGCAATGACACTTTGCAGCCGACTACGGAGATGTAATTTTCCGGATCCGGGTGGACCGTTGTGTACCATGCTCATAGCTAGTTCCTGCCAGAGCAGGGCACAGGTCCACCTCGCTCAAACACTCTCTTGGGCCAGGAAGTCGTTCTTTGATCTCCCTGAGATCTTGGCTGATTGTCCTCAGAACGGAGACTTGCTCCCCCATGCTGATCTGGTGCGAGGCCTCAATGGCTGCAGTTTGTCATTCCACTGCCACCCTAAGGCCATCGATGACTTTGCCATGGGTGGCAGTGGTGGATGGGGGTAACACAGATAATGGAGATTGTGCTCTCCCCCCATCCGACTGCAGCCTTTCAGCCTCGACAGCTCCTTTAAAATAAAATAGAAATAGTTGTTGGACTTGACACATAAAGAGACAAATACAGAGACAGGTGTATGCATATATTTACCAGACACAGCATGTGGGGCATCTTTGGCAGGCAACAGATGTAATAGATCGGCATCTGCCAACAACCTCCGTTCCAAGGACTCCAACAGTTGGATATCATGTTGGGATAAATCCAAGTTCTCAGGGAGGGGACCCCCTGGCCCATTTTTGTGCTGGATCCGGGAATTTAACTGGAGCTGGCTGCAAAGGTCGCTTTATCTAACAAGATTTTAATTTGAGTGCAATATTGTAAACAACATCTTAGTATGTCAAAAGTTATATATATAGCATTGGGAAAAACACATATGCTTCTTTTGTAATATTTTGCTTTTAATACAAATTTTTTTTTCTTCGATTTTAAAAGGAATAACAAATGTAACCAAATATTACCTTTTCCTAATGTAGGTTACTTCATAATTAGTGGAGTGCTCTAATTGATTTTCTGGCACATTTTAGGCTAGACCTTTCCACGAGCTAGAACTGGAATTTCCTGCCCGCTATGAAATCTGGTACGTTCCTCTTGGATAAGTATCTCTGTTACCATATAAAGAATACTTTGTTGTTGTATCTTGCCACGTGATGATGAAGAATCATCTTCCCTTGGGCAGACACATTTTGAGGTGATGTGTTTGCAATAGGTGGAGGAGGAACATCTGGTGTTGGCACAGGCACACTTTCAACATTCACATCTGCAAGTGTGTCCACAGGCAGATTTTCATCTGATAGTCCCATTCCAAATTTGACCAGAAAATCATGTATATCATGATAGCAGTCAACCAAAGAGCAGGACTCTTCCTCCATGACTGCAAATGTCCAAAAACCAATTGAGGCTATTTATAGGCATATGCGTACACATGGTAAAACTATGCGACTCACATACGCAATCAACATACATAGTCCCTTAATTAACATATGCCTATAAAACCATTCTTCCAAATTAGATACACTTCACTAGTATCTTTCATGTGACAGGGTCGCCACTCTGCCGCACATGCGTATGCCTGCTCAGGCACTAGGTAAGACACCTGCTGTGTGGTGATTGTAATTACTTATGGAGTTTTGTGAAGATAGAATAAAATAATAACTACTGTCTACTACCAAGCAGCCATTTTTTTGCGGACAGTTAATGAGACATCACCATAGTTTATATAAAGTATGCACACTGTAATATTTGTCATTGCTATCATGAGAGCAACAAGATTCACATGGAGAGAGCTGCGCATATTGGCCCAGGTGTTGGACCAGCGCCTGGGGCCCGTGGAACCATATGTGACAAATGTCCAAAAGCTGCGTGCGGTGGAGGCTACGCTGCATAGGATGCGTTTGCACCACAGTGCAGCTGGAGCGGCAATGGTCCGATCTCCGGCGGCGGACCCCGGACCTCCTGGCCCACTTGTGGGCCATTAACACTAGATGTGAGTTTCTTTGCGGTTTGTATGCATGTTGTTGTGGATGTAAGCACGCATATGCATTCGCTTAGCTTCTGGGCGTCGTTTTAAGGATTGCTTGTTTTTTGGGTTTTTTTTTGGTCTGCTACCATTTTTTTTTTTTCAGTGGCCATTTTATTTTTAGATGTATCTTATTTTATTGTGATATTAGGTGCGTGTGTGTTATTGCATTATTCATGTACTTTTAAAGATGTAAATATTTTAATAGATTAATATTTGCCCCCAAAACATAATAATTAATATTTAACATTTCTCTTATACATTCTCTTTTAGGACAACAGCAATGACTTAGAAGAGGTCGTGCTCACTGGCTACCCTTCCCTGCACCCTCTTCCAACCATTCCTTTCCCTCCCTCCCGCATCCTCTTCCAACCATTCCTCTCCTCCCTCCCCTGCACCCTCTTCCAACCATTCCTCCCTTCTCTCCCCTGTACCCTCTTGCAACCATTCCTCCCCTCCCTCCCCTGCACCCTCTTCAAACCATTCCTCCCCTCCCTCCCCTCAACCCTCATCTCTTCCCCCATTTCCTCCCCTGAACAACCCCAATCCCATGACTCTTCCCCTGGCCCAGCCTCTTCTCCAGATTCCTCCGTTAGCCACAACTTGGCTGCTTCATCCTAGGGAGGACCTGTGGCTGAAGGTACATGAAAGACCAAAAAAACATTTACACATAAAAATCATGATTGTATTTGCAATAATTACATTTAAACATGTATGGGGAAGGGAAACATTTCACACTACAAGTCTGTTTAGTTAACATTTTAAAAAAGCCAGAGAATGCTACAGGCCACTTTGCAAACTTTTTATGTTTTTTTCTGGTCTGGTTTTCTTTATGGCCTATAAATATCAGTTGACTTATTAGATTTAAGATACTATTTGTTTAGTTTGACAATATTAACAAGAGGTCCAGACATCAAGGGAGATTATGATATAGTAGGACACCTTGGTGTGTTACTTAATTTGGTTTTGTCTGTTTTCATAAGATTTAACTGCCATTCAATAGAATGTATTTAATTCTGTGACCATTGTAATTATTATTATAAGTTTGACACTTAGTGCTTACTAGTATTAGTGGAGACACACAATTGACAGGAGACTGTCATCTTGCCAGTCTATGTGGTTCACCTACAAGAAGCCCGGGTGGTTGCTATGACAACACTAGGGGTCGTTCATGCATTCCACCTGCAGGAAGTCATATCCTGGTGGAGCACATGCTGCAGGCCCAGTGATGCACATTGTGAGATGGTTCACAATAACAATCGCTGCTGTTTAGCATCAACTAGATGTAAGTAACCTAATACATTAGTGTTCAGTATTTTGTGTATATATGAGGTTTTAGTTTGTTTGTTTATCTACTCCAACAGATGTTGGAGATATTTTAATTAAGGGTGTGTCCATTAATTAGTGGGTGGTTTTTGAGGTGGACAAGGGGTATTTGTATGGGTTAACAGCACTCACATTTGTATCTTGACAAAGGTCCAGGAAGGACCGAAACATAGATAAGCTGTAATCCAGTTATGATGCATATTTAAAAAAGGACTCTTTTTCTGAAGACTGGTGACTGTACCCCATTTTTTCTATTTTTTATATTTATATATATATTAGAGATGTGCGCCAACCCCCGTGTTTTGGTTTTGGATCTGGATCTACCCTGGTTTTGGATCTGGATTGGTTTTACCAAAACCACACCTCCGTGTTTTGTTTTCGTGTTTTGGATCTGGATTTTTTCTTAAAAATCATAAAAACAGCTAAAATCACATAAAATGGGCCTGTTTTTGTTCCTACACTATAATTAACCTCAATAATATTTATTTCCAATATTTCAAATCAATTTTGACCACCTCACAATATTATTTGCTTCATCTAGTAAAGGCCAAGAGGTTGCATCCAGCTAGCTGGCTGACTAAATTAAGTGACACAGTGGGCGGCACTAACATGTGGCAGTTCAGTTTCTAATTTCCAACACGGATACAGTGTGTTATACAGTGTGGGTTGGATACACCAATAGTGCACTTACTGTCACAGCAGTGTCGGCAGAGTGGGGTTGCTGATGGTGTCCTCAGTACATGGAATGGCAGTGCTGCGGTGCTAGCAGTGTCCTCAGTGAAGGGGGGTGCTGGCGATGTCAGGCGGCGGGGGATGGCAGGCGCCATCTTCTTTTTCTTGATTGTGCTGTTTTCAATGTGCTTAACGCTGATTGGCTGAGAGCCGTGACAATTTGTGTAGTCGGGAACCACCGCTGATGTCATCAACAGCGCAAGTCGCGACGGAAGTGACGTCAGCTGCTTGGAAAACCATTACTAGGATACAGTGTGTATAGAGTCATATCCATAACAATCAATGGAGTGCTGTAAACAAGTTACAAAATATTAATACAACTAGTATGCCTGTGGTGAACATTTCACCAATTTGAACCCAGAACATATGTACGGAAAATGCTTCACTAGATAATGGCTAGATCATATGTTAATATGACGGAATCTGGTCTTAAAAGATGTGTGTGAACATAACCGGCTAAGCCACGCCCATTTATGGTTTGGGGAATTTTTTATTGTAACATTTCACCAATTTGTATTACATGACGTTTCGAGGTGTGTAACCTCGTCCTCAAGTGAAAAATACAGAAACAAACAGATATACAAGTCCTACCTTATATCCCAGACCACCATGTGTGACTCGATCCGACCCGCCAACCAGGCACTGGACTGCAGCGTGGACCCGTTGAGCGGCGTCTATTAATGATGTACCTCTCTCAGGGGTGTTGGTTGCTAGGCAACAGTAATGCTGGCTCACGGCACCCGGCGGCTGTGGGATAGAATGTTAAAAACAATAAATCTTCTTTTTGGCAGGTACTCTTGTATTACCTTTCGTTTTGGCCCCCCCTGCGGGTTCTTTGCTTTTGGTATCTAAGCCTTGTCTGGCAGTTACTCCTATAGGGGGCTTGGTTGATGTAGATGGCTCATCCGAATCGGCTATAGCGAAGTCGCTATCACTAAATGTTGATTGTTCAGTAGATTTTTTGAGATTTTTAGTGGTTTTATTCCGCCATGTTTGTTGGTATCTTTGGCGAAATCCCGGTTTTGTTAGTTCAGTGCCTGTGAGCCATCTGTAGACTTTATTTTCATCGTAGTCCTGTTGGAGTGTATTGCATTTAGATTTCTTAAATTATTGCAAATCCTTCCTATACGTGTCACATTGCATAGACAATGTGGTCCACCATCGTTCATATTCAGGATCTACCAATGCTTCTTTATATAATATTTTGGCTTTATCCAACTTCTCTTTAGTTTGCTTTAATTCTTTGCCAGCCTTCTATAACTAGTAACATTAAGTCTAAGCTGCATTTATTTAATACAGCTATCCACTTACGACAGAATTCTGAATTGGTTCTTCCTATAGTGGGGACATTGCAAACTGTAAATCCCCTTGGGATATGCTTTCTTCTAAAATAATCGGATAATGATTGTCCGTGTAATTGAAAATCAATTTCTCGACAATGTAATTTATATAACTGATATCCTCAATGCACGTGTCATCCACCGTAGTTTTTTCTGAAAACAGAATCCTGGATGCTTCATCGTCAGTGAAGCTGAGTGTTTCTCCAACTGGTACATGGATGATGCCAAATTCATATGTGGTATCTTTAATATTGGAGTTATCGATGGGGTCCATATTTTGATGCCAACAGTGTAAATTCACTGGAGTATGATAGGCAGAACTTTAGATGTAAATGATTGCTGGTGCCTTGTCCCTTACAGGCTGTTTATAGAGAAAACAGTCTGAATCAAATATCGATGCGTTGGACTGGCGCTCAGTCTATTGGTCCTACTGCCTGTGTGCCTTTGCAAGAAAATGCATAAAATAGAAGATGTGGAACACGTTACTATAATTTATTTTTATTTGCAACTTATAGTGTGTTTCATCTTGCATATTCATGCCACTTTATTGAGATTCACTACATTAGTATTAAGTGTAAAGCTTGTTTTTTGCATATTGGGTTATAGTTATTAATACATTTTATGTATGAATCTCTTTTATATTCACTTGTTTATTCATTCGGTTATTGTTTTAAACATTCTATCCCACAGCCGCCGGGTGCCGTGAGCCAGCATTACTGTCCACGCTGCAGTCCGGTGCCTGGTTGGTGGGTCGGATCGAGTCACACATGGTGGTCTGGGATATAAGGTAGGACTTGTATATCTGGTTATTTCTGTATTTTTCACTTGAGGACGAGGTTACACACCTCGAAACGTCATGTAATAAATAGCATTTTGTTTAAGTCCTGTAGTGCCGTGCTGTGTTTTTTACCCCGGAGGGTAAACACATCTTCTATTTTATGCATTTTCTTGCAAAGGCACACAGGCAGTAGGACCAATAGACCGAGTGCCGGTCCAACACATCAATATATATATATATATATATATATATATATATATATATACATATATATACACAGCAAAGATTGGGCTCGGCACTCACAGGTTTTTATGGGCTCATATTTACTGGGTGTACTCCATATGAAATTCACAAAAACAGCAAGGTCGTGGTGACTCTCACGGATTTCACAAAAAATTATTACGAGGACCACTAGATAAGCATCAATGTATCGATTTATACAACCTTTGTCAGGAATAAACATAAAAACATTACCTTATATGACAGATATCATCACCATAAATAATCAGGAATTTGTGTAGTCGGGAACCACCGCTGATCAACAGCGCAAGTCGCGACGGAAGTGTGTATAGAGTCATATCCATAACAATCAATGGAGTGCTGTAAACAAGTTACAAAATATTAATACAACTAGTATGCCTGTGGTGAACATTTCACCAATTTGAACCCAGAACATATGTACGGAAAATGCTTCACTAGATAATGGCTAGATCATATGTTAATATGACGGAATCTGGTCTTAAAAGATGTGTGTGAACATAACCGGCTAAGCCACGCCCATTTATGGTTTGGGGAATTTTTTATTGTAACATTTCACCAATTTGTAAGTGTGATGATATATTTTTTTCCATGGACTCTGAAGCAAAATGGTCCATTTTCAGGGGGTATTGCAAGCCGAGCCCCTATAGATGCAAATGGTAATGCACTGTTACTCTGCCTCACCGTCTCCCAGCCTCTCGCTAATCAGCGGCTGCTGGCAGCTCTCGTGGAAAACAGAGAAAAGAGGCGTTGCTTTCGAGGTGTAAACTCTGTGCTGATTGGCTGGGAGTTGCAAGCCTGGAATCAATGTGTTGGAGAAATTATGTGAGGGAAGAGCGCCCCCTACGGCAACAGCCTCAGGTGTTGTGCCACCCATGCACCCTCCCTCATTATGTAATAGCTACGTTATGCAACCAGGAGCCGAACTGGGCAGAATGTAAACAATGTCTGCACATAGCTAGGTCCATGTGAGAGCACAGACCACCGGTAGTGCGTGAGAACAGCAGCCAGCGGCGGTCACCCCTATCCCACTTCCCCCGGATCACTATGCCATATCTGTGTTCAGGTAGTTTTCTTGACAGTTTAAGGTTAGCTAAACCAAAGCATTTATAGTGGTTTTTGTTGTTTTTTTTTCATCAAATGTTATACAGTTTTATTCCAAATTCTGTAATTTATTGCTGATTGAAATCTATCGCAAAAGAATCACATTAATATCTTAATTAGTCTTTGGGATATTAAAATTCAAAGAGTGTTCTCAACAAAGGGACTAAGCAAAGTATATATATATATATATATATATATATATATACATCCACAGTTCTGCTGGCACTCAATGCATACCATACAGCGTGATCCTGTGCCAGAATTCAGCAAACGAATAGCTCCAACAGATGAACGGCACTAGGACACCACATTAATGTAGAAAAACCGCCCCTTCGTCAGGACCATACAATATATATAATAAGGGCACGCCCTTATATTAAGGCTGCATCTAAAAAACCTGATTTCTCCATAGAGAATTCCGGAGGGGGGTTATGGTGTTTAAGGGGCTACACTTCAAAAGCTATTAGAGGTACCGAGCTGAAATTTGTCCTGGGCAGTTAGAACTGTCGCTCGGTGCTGCATGACAAATTTCAGGGGAAAAACATAAAAAATGAGGAATTGGGAGTAATATAAAGCTCCAACTGTCACTTTTTTCTGACATTATCAATTAGGACTACTTTTCTGCTGTAGTCTATGTTTTTTTTTTGGGAATTCATAACTCATGTTAGGGGCAAATTTAGACTTCGGGTTTATCTTATTAGGTAGCTATTGTTCCAGGCTACGTGCTTTTGGGGTTTAGGTAATTGAGAAAGTTACAGTTTTTAAACTATTACCTCACGAATGCCCCTTTATGTAGATAGGAAGCTTCAAATTGTTGCGCAGCCTCAGTAGGGGCCTCTAGCAGGGGGTGTATGTGGCTTCACTTGGGTGCACAAAGATGGATGCCTTTTAGCATCCTGTGCCCTTATAATAATATATAATAGATGCTCCCTCTCCTGATGCAAGCTGCTCCCACTCCCCCTGCTCCTAATACTGCTGCTGCTGAGGGTAATGGGTAATGAAGGACTCGGAGTGGGAGGCTGGGAACATGTCACACACTACTTGTTAGATGTTGAATGTTCCATCTCTAAGCTCCACCCCTGTGCATTGTATTTAGTAAGGGTGGAGAGGGGGGGTCTTTGCATTGTACTTAGTAAGGGTGGTGGGTGTCTGTGCATTGTATTTAGTAAGGGTGGAGGGGGGGGACTTTGCTTTGTATTTAGTAAGGGTAGCGGGGGGGTCATCACCAACTGCCTCTCCTGACACCCTATCCCTGGCATTATCCACTGCCTCTCCCTGTTACCCTCGCACTGACATCACCCTCTGCCTCTCCCCTGTGTCACTATCTCCTCATCACCCTCTGCCCTCTACAAGGCATCACCCTCTTTTTCTCCATATCACCCACTGCCTCTTCCCGTCACCCACTCCAAATCACTTACTGCCTCTCCCCATTTCCTTTTCCTGTTAACTGCTGCCTCTCCATCTCCCACTGTCTCTACCTGTCACCCATCTGTCTTGTCACCCACTGCCACCCTCTGGTGTCATCTACTGACTCCTCTATCACTCATTCCCTGGCATAGCTCCCACTGCCTTTCCCTGAAACCCTGTCCTTAGCATCACCCACTGCCTGTCACCCTATCGCTGGCTTCACCCACTGCCTCTCCCCTGAATCACCATCTTCCCCATCACGCTCTCTCTCCTGTCACCTATAATGCATCACCCACTCCCTGTCACCCTCTGCTTCTCCCTTGCACCTCCTCATCACTTACTGCCTTTCCCCATCACCCTTTCCTGTTGCCCACTGCCACCCCCTTGCTTCACTTTCTGATTTCCCAGTCACTCATTCCCTAGCATCACCCACTGCCTCTCTCTGTCACTTGCTGCATGTAACTGTATCCATGGCATCACCCACTGCCTCTCCCTGACACCCACTGCATGTCACCCTGTCCATGGCATCACCCACTGCCTCTCCCCTGTGTCACTATATCCCCATCACACTCTCTCTCCTGTCACTCTCTACAAGGCATTACACTCTCCCCATCACCCTCTGCTTCTCCCTGTCACCCACTGCCTCTTCCTGTCACCCTCTCCCCACGTCACTATCTCCCCATCACCCTCTCTCGTGTTACCCCTGCCCTCTACAAGGCATCACCCTCTGCTTCTCCATATCACCCACTGCCTTTTCCAGTTACCCACTACACATCACTTACTGCCTCTCCTCATTTCCTTTTCCTGTCAACCACTGCCTCTCCATCTCCCACTGTCTACCTGTCACCCATTGTCTCTCCCAGTCATCCTCTATGTCACCCACTGCCACCCCCTGGCATCATCTACTGACTCCCCCATCACTCATTCCCTGGCATCACCCACTGCCTCTCCCTGAAACCCTATCCCTGGCATCACCCACTGCCTGTCACCCTATTCCTGGCTTCACCCACTGCCTCTCCCCTGCATCATGATCTCCCATCACCCTCTCTATCTTGTCATCTACAATGCATCACCCCTGTCACTCTCTGCTTCTCCCTTGCACCTCCCCATCACTTACTGCCTTTCCTCATCACCCTTTCCTGTCACCCACTGCCTCTCCCAGTCATCCTCTATGATACCCACTGCCACCCTCTTGCTTTACTTTCTGATTTCCCAGTCACTCATTCCCTAGCATAACCCACTGCCTCTCCCTGACACCCAATCCCTGGCATCACATACTTCTCCTCCCTGTCACCCTATCCCTGGCATTACCCACTTTCTCTCCCTGTTACCCTCACTCTGGCATTACCATCTGCATCTCCCCTGTGTCACTATATCCCCATCACACTCTCTTCTGTCAATTTCTGCCCTATACAAGGCATCACACTCTCCCTATCACCCACTGCCTCTCCCTGTTACCCTCGCTCTGGCATCACCCACTGGCTCTTGCTATTTCCCTCTCCCCATTACCCCATGCCTCTCCCCTGTGTCATTATATCCCCATTACCCTCTCTCCTGTCACCCTCTGCCCTCTACAAGGCATCACCCTCTGCTTCTCCTTATCACCCACTGCCTCTCCTTGTCAACCTCTCCCCGTCACTTTCTGACTCTCCACTGCATCACTATCTCCCCATGACCCTCTCTCTCCTATCACCCTCTGACCTCTACAAGGCATCACCTTCTCCCTGTCACCCACTGCCTCTCCCCATCTCCCTTTCATGTCAACCACTGCTTCTCCATCTCCCACTGTCTCTTCCAGTCACCCATCTGTCCTGTCACCCACTGCCACACCACAGCATCACCTACTGACTTCCTGTCACTCATTCCCTGGCATCACCTACTGCCTCTCCCTGACACCCTATCCCTGGCATCACCAACTGCCTCTCCCTGACACACTATCCCAGGCATCACCCACTGCCTCTCCCTGTCACCCTTGCTCTGGCATCACCCACTGGCTCTCCCATCACCCTCTGCCTCTCCCCTGCATCACTATCTCCCATTCACCCTCTTTTCTGTCACCCTCTACCCTCTACAAGGAATCACCCTCTCCCCATAACACTCTGCCTCTCCCCATCACTTACCATTTCTCCCTGACACCCTATCCCTGGCATCACCCATTGCCATCCCCTAGTGTCACTTTCTGACTCCCTCGTCACTCATTCCATAGCATCTCCCACTTCTTCTCCCTGATATCCTATCCCTGGTGTCACCCACTGGCTCTCCTCATCTCTCTCTGCCTCCCCCCTGCATCACTATTTCCCATTCACCCTCTCTCTCATGTCACCCTGTGCTCTCACCAAGGCATCACCCTCTCCCCATGACCCTCTGCCTCTCCCTGTCACTTACTATCTCTCCCTGACACCCTATCCTTGGCATCACCCACTACCATCCCCTAGCATCACTTTCTGACTTGTTCATCACTCATTCCCTGGCACCACCCACTGCCTCTCCCTGAAACCCTATCCCTGGTGTCACCCACTGGCTCTCTCCATCACTCTCTGCCTCTCTCCTGCATCACTATCTCCCCATCACCCTCTGTTTCCTGTCATTTTCTGCCCTCTACAGGACAAGGCATCACCCTCTCCCTGTCACTCTCTGCTTCTCCCTATCACCCACTGCCTCTTCCTGTCACCACCTCACCGTCACTTACTGCCTCTCCCCGTCACTCTTTCCTGTCACCCATTGACTCTATGTCTCCCACTATCTCTACCTGTCAATCATCACTCCTGTCACCCTCTGCCTCTCCCAGTCATCCTCTACATCACCCACTGCCACCCTCTAGCATCACTTTCTGATTTCCCCATCACTCATTGCATGGCATCACCCACTGCCTCTCCCTGACACCCTATCCCTGGCATCTCCCACTGCCTCTCGATGTCACCATATTCCCTCTGTTGCCCACCATGCAAAAACAATGAAGCTCTGGGGTGGCAGTGGCCATGAAAAGATAGGGTGTCAGGGAGAGATAGTAAGTGACGGGGAGAGGCGAAGATGGTGAAGACCTGGTGGGTTGGTACCCCCCAGGTGAAGACGATGAAGCCCTGGGGGGGCGGTGGCATGAAAAAGAGCTTAAAGGCCACTGCCCACTCAGGTGAAGGAGCAGCCAAATAAATTATTTTAAATAAAAATTGGTGTATTGTGTTTATTTTAATATTTCTTTTACAGGTGTACTACAGGTACCAGTGGGCCCTTAATGCCCCAATTGCTGGTACTTATGGTTCTTCAAGCACCAGCATCCGTGGGAGGCTTGCTGGGACCTGTAGTTTACCTGCAAAAGACAATATTTCAACTGTTTGTTTACACAATCAACCTGGCACCCACTGCCCAGGGGTGCCAGGGATAGCCCTGAGCTATCTGCCTAAACCTGGAGTGTCCAGGAGAGGGGGACCCCTTTATTGGGAGGGTTCCCAGCTCCCCAGGGATCCCCAGCCTGGGCTGACTAGTGGTCAGGGGTAATGCTTTGGCTGGGGGTCCCAGTGAAAGGGGTCCCCTAGCTGTGGCATTACCTCCATCCCCCTGCTATAAAGGCTCCAGTGCTGGTTCTGATAAAGACAGGGGAACCCTACTAATTTTTTCCCCCTGTATTTCCAGAACCAGGACTGGCTCAGAGCCCAGTGCTGATTGCGCTGAATACAGGGGACCCCTATGTCGTTTATCCCCTGTATTTGGCAACCAGGACTAGTTCTGAATATCCTGGTGCTGGTTGTGCTAAATACAGGGGACCCCTATGCTTTTTGTCCTCTGTATTTTCACAACCAGCACCAGCAATGAAAAGCCCGGGGTTGATTGTGCTTTGGGGGGTGGGCGCATGTCACAGATTAAATTTTTAACAGATGCATAGATGGGTATAACTAATATGTCCATGCATCTGTGTGTTATTGATTTCTTAGCTGCATGCCCAGTGCTAGTGAGCCCCTCTGTCCGCTGATGCACCTGTGCACTGCACCCTCAAAACACCACCTGTGTGCTGTCCCCTGCTCCACCCATGCTAGTGTTTTTTGTTGCCTTTCTCCCCTGCAGATGGCCCTGTTTGCTCCTTCAAACCCTGATGGTTAATAAATGATAAAAAAGCGATGAAATTCCATAGACAAAAAACCTTAGGCTTTCACATGTACAATTAAGGCTTCTTACACATGATCTGAAATTTCACAAAACCTACTAAATTTGTGCCACTCAAACTAAAAAAAGCAATGAAATTACGATCATTAAGGCTGATGCCTTAATGGACGTGTTCCTTGCGCAATACAGATATGGTATGCCATCAAACACTGTGGTTAACTGCAGATTCAGCACTCTCACAGAGTGAGATTGATGTCACTCACAAAATGGTGGAGCTGCTAATTCACAGAATTGTGTGCTCATTAGAATACACACATGCAGTCTATGCAACTGAGGTCTGAGCAGAACATACAGCTGCACAGATGGGATAAGAGTATGGTGGATGGGGGAACAGGGAGACAATGGAGGCACTTGCTGTCAGATGCCAGCACTAAAGAGGCACCTCCTCCATTGCCCACAATATATGCACCCCACTTAAGGCTATTTTATATTAGTGTTTTTGTGCATATGTAATAGATAGATAGATATGCACAAAATATATTTTCCCTTTTTTTAGGGGGGGCACCAAATTAAAACTTACCTCCAGGCATCTGGGATGAATTTACGCCACTGTGGGGGAAGAAGACAGTGTGGATGGGGCAGACAGAATGGCATGTAGAGGGGAAGATTAGGCAGTACAGATGGGGGCGAGCCAAAGTGATGCAGATTGGTGGAAAATGGTGCATATGGGGGGAGACAGAGTGGCACGGTTGCGACATGAATGGGGGTACAGAGTGGCATGGATGCGGAAAGACAGAGCATTGCAGATGGGTAAAGCCAGATTGGTGTGGATGAGAAATACAGACTAGTACAATGGGAGAACACACAACAGATGGGATTGGAGAAGACAGATTGGTGCAAATGGGTGGGAAGACAGAGTGGTATGGGTGGAAGGGGAAAGAGTGTAGCACGGTTGGGTGGACAGAGCGGTGCAGATTGAGGAATAAAGTGTGGCAGAGATAAGGGGAAGACAGAGTAACGTGGCTGGGGGCAAGGCAGTGGTGCAGATGGATGGAAACACAGTGGCGACGATGCAGGAAGACAGGGCGGTGCACATGGGGAAAGACAAATTGGTGTGGATTAGGGCTTGCAGACTAGCACAATTGGGAGAACACACAGCTGTAGGGATTGGGGAAGTTATAGCAGCATGGAGGCAAAGATAGTGTACATGTATAGACAGAGTATGATAGTTTTAACAATTGGGAAGCTGAATGTGTATAATGAATGAGATGGATATATGGAATGAGAAGGATGTTGGAACACAGTGAAATTTTTGTGACTGAATGGGAAGATTGTGGGCACTGAGTGAAATGTGGGCGCCACATTACTGCTCAGACCTCCGTTGCATAGAATGTATGTGTGTATTCCAATGTGAATTAGCAGCTCCACCATTTTGTGAGTGACAGCAATCTCACTCTGTGAGAGTGCTGAATCTGCAGTTAACCACAGGATGTGATGGCATACCATATTTGTATTGCGCAAGGAACACGTCCATTAAGGCGTCAGCCTTAATGATCGTAGTTTCATTGCTTTTTTTAGTTTGAGTGGCACAAATTCAGTAGGCTTTGTGAATTTTCAGATCATGTGTAAGAAGCCTTAATGGGACACGTGAAACCGTAAGTTTTTTTGTCTATGGAATATATATATACATATATATATATATATATATATGTGTGTGTATATATATATATATATATATATATAAGATTTAACAAAATGCAAGATTGTGACATGGTATATCTTTAAACACCTATCAATAACAGTAATCATAACAAAAAAACAAACACTGTTAGGTCTCATAAATAAACATGTTAATGAAAAATTGTCAATTAGACCATAAGGTTTAAATGTATTCAGATGGTGAATCCACCACACCTCTCTCTGTAATAAGGTCCTAGAATGATCACCTCCCCTGCTATTCTCAGGCACATTATCTGTCATTTTGTATCTAAGGAATGACCACATTCTTTAAAGTGCCTGGCAACAGGTTGTTTATTATCATTACCTTCTAGGGATGATCTAATGGCACTCCTGTGGAGTGCCATTCACTCCTTGAACATCCTCACTGTCTTCCCTACATAAAACAAACCGCAGGGGCATCAAATAAAATAAATGACATATCTAAATGTACATGTTAAAGTGAACTTGATACTTATTTATATATATGCTTCTGGTGCTTAGATATAGTATATTATATTGAAAGCATTCAAATGTAAGTGACAGCACATAAAGTAATACAGCAGCATTTACCTATACATATATATATATATATATATATATATATATATATACTGTATATATATATATATATATATATATCGCCAAATGTCCCGCACTCTCAACTTAGACTTGACATCTTCAGGGTGCTTCCAAGGACAGCTAGGTCCCAGCTATATATATATATATATATATATATAAATACAGCAGGTAAAATACTTGCCGAACACATCAACATTTTTCTCAGTAAATATATCTGTAATGGGGCTATTGTAATGAAACATTCACCAAATGTCAGCAACAACCCATGCAATCCACACATGCAGAGAAATCAAACCATATATGTCCATAAATTAAGTTATAATGTGAAATAACACAGGGAAAAAGTATTGAAAACGCTTACTGAAATGTATTAAATACTTTGTACAAAAGCTTTTGTTGGTAATGGCAGCTTCAAGATACTTTCTGTATGGAGAAACTAGTCGTGGGCCTCTTCTATGAACTTTGATCTTTAGTTCTTTCCGTCGATTTTCAATTGGATTCAAGTCAGGTGATTGGCTGGGCCATTCTAGCAGCTTTATTTTCTTTCTCTGAAACCAATTGAGAGTGTCTTTGGCTGTGTGTTTGGGATCATTGTCTTGCTGAAATGTCCACCCTCGTCTCACCTTCAGCATCCTGGTAGATGACAGCAGATTTTTATCAAGAATGTCTTGGTACATTTTTCCATTCATCCTTTCTTCAACCACATGAAGTATGCCAGTACCGTATGCTGAAAAACAGCCCCACACCATGACGTTTCCAGCTCCAAACTTCATTTTTGGTATGGTGTTTTTGGGGTGATGTGCAGTGCCATTTCTCCTCTAAACATGGTGTGTATTATGGCATCCAAAGAGTTAAATTTTGGTCTCATCTGACCAGACTATATTCTCCCAGTATTTCACAGGCTTGTCCAAATGTTGTACAGCAAACTTCAAACGAGCTTCAACATGCTTTTTCTTCAGCAATGGAGTATTGCGTGATGAGCGTGCATACAGGCCATGGTGGTTGAGTGCATTACTTATTGTTTTCTTTGAAACAATTGTACCTGCTAATTCCAGGTCTTTCTGTAGCTGTCCAGAAGTGATCCTTGGCTCTTGGACAACTCTTCTGATAATTATTTTCACTCTTCTGTCAGAAATCTTGCAAGGAGCACCTTTTCGTGGCCAGTTTATGGTGAAATTATGTTCTTTCCACTTCTGGATTATGGCCCCAACAGTGCTCACTAGAACTTTCAGAAGTTTAGAAATCCTTCTGTAACAAATGCCATCAGTATGTTTTGCAACAATAAGGTTGCAAAGGTCTTGAGAGGGCTTTTTGCTTTTACCCATCATGAGATGTTTCTTGTGTGACACCTGGGTAATGAGATACCTTTTTATAGGCCATCAGTTGGGACTGAACCATCTTATATTAATTTGCACTGATAAGGGGCAGGATTGCTTTCTAATTACTGATAGATTTCAGCCGGTGTATTTGCTTTCCATGCCTTTTTGCACCTCCCATTATTCATGTGTTCAATATGTTTATTACACATAACTTAATTTATGGACATCTATTGTTCGATTTCTTTGCTTGTGTGGATTGCATGGATTGTTGCTGACATTTGGTGAACATTTAATTACAATAGCCCCATTACAAATATATTTACTGAGAAAAATGTTGAGTTAAATACTTATTTTACCCTCTGTATGTGTGTGTATGTATATATACTGTATGAACACAATGGTCTGGCACTCTGGGTGTATTAACAACTTGCCCTGGTGCTCTCCCTGTGATGATAATACAGCAGTTAATAGAGGAAGGCCCTCGGGGGCTATGTATAGAGGAAATTAACACACAGACACTGTCTGTTGGAAAATCGACATTTTGGAGGACTACTTTAAAGGATTTAGTCCTCCGAAATGGCGATTTTCCAACAGACAGCGTGTGTGTTAATATCGTCTATACACAGCCCCCAAGTGCCTTCCACTATGAACTGCTATATATATATATATATATATATATATATACATATATATATATATATATACACACTCACATAAAATCATTTATACATTTTTAATATCTTAGCTAAGCATAGCATTTACTCCCTCACCTGCTGCCAGTTAGAGGACATTTTTTCTAGAAGAAGCTTATTAAAAGTAAGATAATTGTTGAGCCTAGTCATCCATCTCACTCCCTATTTTCTTTATTGCCCACAAAAAAGACTAGAAGTCTATTAAATGCTATACCAGTAGTTTGCAAAATGGTTTCTTTCTTTTTCTGTGATGGGTAGGCTGAATGGATTCAATCGGGAAACCGGCTGACGTAAGCCCGACAGCCGGCTTCCCGATTGCTTTATCCCGGCGAGGGTTAAATGACAGGCATCTAAATCTAGATGCCTGTAATTTTTCCGATGCCGGGCACCGCGAGCCAACAGCCGCGGGGGGGGGAGTGTTAGGCTTAGGGCACCCAGGGGGGGACTTAGGCTTAGGCACCCCCCAGGAAGGTTAGGGTTAGGCTAGGGGAAGGGTGGGTTAGGTTTAGGCACCACCGGGGGAAGGTTAGGGTTAGGCAACCACCCGGGGGACTTAGGTCTAGACAGCGGGGAAGGGGGGGGTTAGGTTTAGGCACTTAGAGGGGGGATTAGGGTTAGGCACAGGTGGGGAGGTTAGGGTTAGGCACCCCTAAGGAGGGTTAGGAGGGTTAGGTTAGTCTGTACTTACCTAAAGACAATCAGGATTTCCAGCACTGTCGGGCTGCCGCTGCCGGGATCTCTGCATCTGTCGGGCTGACGCTGCCGGGAATCGAACTGCTGGCCATGCGTCAGCCGGTATTTCATACCAAATGCGGCTGAATTTATAAAATCATGTTTTAGCTTATTCTATTATATTCATACTTAGGGTCTATGTAAAGTTAATAATGTGCTGTCACTTAAAAGCAAATTTATATGTTTTGTAGTGATGATAAATTGAAAACCCCAGTTTTAGTCCGGTTGTATTAAGGTGATAGTGCCTGCTGCATTTATTCTTTGGTTCACTTTTAAATATAGCATGCAGGCTCTACTGTCTCAAGACAGCAAGGTAAGTATCGATACATGTACTACACTACCTCACCCACCACATAGCATACAGTAACTGCCATATAATACAGAGACCATCACAGTGATTGCCATATAATACAGAGAACATTACAGGGACCATCATATAATACAGAGAACATCACAGTGACCACCATATAATACAGAGAAAATAGTAGTGACCACCATTTAATGCAGAGAACATTTGCATGACTGCTACATAATGCAGAGAGCATCACAGTAACTGCTATATATTTCCTAGAACATCACAATGACCACCATATAAAACAGAGAAAGTCACAGTGACCACATATAATAGAGCACATCTCTGTGACTGCCATGTCTTTCACCTGTTTATAATGATATTCTGCCCTTTACATCCCTAGGGTGGGTCATTGACTGACCACTGAAGTCCCAGAGACAGCTGGATTCTGTCCACTGTCCCATGCCACAGTAACAAGTCAGGGAAGGTTTCACCAGAATTTCAGATAGGAAACCCCTTAAATCAGTAATAGTTTCAGAGGATCCATAGATGTTTTGGTGTCAGGACTATTTTAAAAGAACCTCTAATTTTAAAATCTTGTTTGTCACATTACCTGGTAGCATTATGAGTTCCATATGCTTATTGGTATATTTATTCAACAGTTAATTTTTCTTCTGTTCAATCTTCTCCAGTCTGTTAGTATATTACTGTCTTTGTGGACATCCTTAGTTAGAATGGACATTTCTGCTTCTTGGCTTCTTTGATAATCTGCAGAGATAAGAAATCAAAGCACTGGTCCCTAATAGGGGCACACTAGTCATCCTCTGAGCCAGACCCCTACAATTTTGGCCCCAAGTAGACTGTGGTGTAAAGCAACTTCTTAAATAGCTCTGCCTGTGGTTCATTGAGCTCTGAGATTAAGCAGCCATTTTCCATATCATAGGCCCCTTCACTTACTGTAGATATTGTTTAAACTAAAGAAAAAATCTGTTAAAAATAAGTATTACAGTAGAAAATACTTTTGTGGCCATGTTATAAAGTTTCTTTTCCATTTTCTTTTTATAGATATTATGGCTCAGAGAAAATTCAAAGTATACACTGTTACATTTCACTTAAGACACAGGTGCTACATAAAGAGAAAGTTAACATTTCCCCATAAAGCTCTTATTGCCTAAGAAAATAAAATTGCATTGATTTCTCCATGGAAAAAGTGTCTGCTGCTGTATCATTTTTCAGAAAGCAAATAACGAGAAACTATAATATACCAAGAGATCAAACTTTGTTTATCATCCATAACAGTCTTTCAATAAAATTTGTCTCTTGTCTACAAGTTTGTAATATCTTTTATCATCTTCTCTAAAATATTACATAGATAGATAGACAGATAGGTAGATAAAAAACACACACACTTACACATACACACAAATAGATGATAGATATAGTAGATAAACACACACACACACACACACACACACACACACACACACACACACACACACACACACATATATATATATATCAAGGAAGAATATCAGGAATAGTACTGTGACATAAAAAAAATAGTAATGTTTGTACTGTTTGGTACGCTTTGTTCACTTGCATATATATATATGCCCTGTGGCTCCAGTCCATGCAGGAATAGAGCTGTGACATAAAAAAAAATAGTAATGTTTGTACTGTTTAGTGCACTTTGTTCACTTGCATATATATAAGCCCTGTAGCTCCAGTCCACACAGGAATATAGCTGTGACATCAATAAAATAAATTGTATTGTTTGTACTGTTTTGTGCGCTTTGTTCACGTGCATATATATAAGCCCTGTGGCTCCAGTCCATGCAGGAATAAAGCTGTGACATTAAAAAAAATTGTTTTGTTTATACTGTTTGGCATGCTTTTTTCACGTGCATATATAAGCCACACAGTGATCTGCAAATTGATAAATGGATAATGTTCCAATTAGAGAAGAGTAACCAAATACTGTTGCTGCAGCTGCTGCCACCAATCATGATGATGGTGCTAGTCCTTCAATATCATCTATTAAAGCCGATGCTCAAGGGCATAGAGGGTCTAAGTTAGCGCATCTAAAATAAAAAAACTATATACAGTGCTAAAGAAAAAAACACATGCAGAAAAAGATAAAATTGCCAATATACCATTCACCACACGCAGTGACAAGGAAAGACTGAGGCTTTGGCCTTTATTGAGTGGTGGTTCTGTAAGTGTCAGTGAGGCATCTTCCTCTGCCTCTCATGATGATGCAAAACCTTATCACTCAGTGTAGAAGAGGTGTAAAAAAAATGAAAACCACTAAGGCAGTAGAACAAACTGTGCATTCAGACACAGAAATGTCACAAACCCCTGAGAGTTTAAGGACCTGATTCAGACCTGATTGCTTGGATGCGTTCGCTCATAGCCAGTCGATTTTCGCATTGTCTGCATGCATACGCATCGCAGTGTGCGTGAGATCAGAAAGCGTTCGCTCACTGCGCATAGACTGCCCAGCAGAGTGAGTGACAGGAGAAGCCATTTGTGGGTGGTGACAGGGGCTGGTCAATAAAGATGGGGGAGTGAAGGTGCGAACGTAGGTACGCATGAGCGTCTCATCGCCGTTTCAGAGGTGTGCATAATTTAGACACAGCATCATAATACACATCACCTGGCTGGTTTTTACACTGAAGTGCTTGCAGTGCTTGTGGTAGGGTATGGTCAGCTACAACTGCTGCGATCGCATCCGATGGTACTCAATGGTACTGATGGTTGCATACACGTCCTGGAGATGACATGTGCAAGTGGGCATCCTAAGACAGGCTGGTGGGTGTCTGCATACACAGAGCGATTGCACGCCAAGACATAGTGGGCGTGCTAATGCCTTGCAATCACCTGCCTTCCCAAATTTGTATACGCATCATGCGTGCGAACGCATCTAGCAAGTGGGTCTGAATGAGGTCCTAAGTGTGTCCATGAGTGCGATGTGTGAGCCTGACCTTTCTGATACTGTGGTACTCACAGAGAAGCCGCCTTCCACCACTTCTGCTCCCTTTACAAATGTGGGGATGAGCAGCAGAAGTATAGCTGATGACATAGAAATTTAGAATGCCACCGTGGAAGTGCAAGGGGATGAGGGGGATTTTTTAGTGGCTGACTCCAGCACTAATAAGGTTGTTGAGGATGAGAATGTTGTTTGTGTAAGTTAGGCACCAGTGGAAGCAGCTCTTGGCCATGATAAGAGGAAGGACATTGTCATGCCTGGGCATAGGACCAACAAATGCACTTCTTATGTGTGGAATTATGTTTACCCAAATCTTGACAACAATTGTCAAGCCATATGTAGTGTTTGTAAAACTATGGTAAGTAGAGGTAGGGACTTTTATAATCTTGGGACCTCCTCCCTGTTACGTCATTTACAGCAAAGTCATGACAATTTTTAACAACATCAGAAACTGGTGCTAAAATAATAACTACAAGCAGTCCAGCATCAGCTAGGTCCCTTCTCTTAAATAGATCCTGCAATCCCCCAACCTGCAATCTCTACAGCCAACACCTTCATCCTCAATATAAAGAGTAATGATCGGAGGTAATCCTGCATCCAATTTGTTAAGACTAGATGACTGTACCCACTGTCCAACTAACCATAGATATGTCGACAAGTTGCAAGCGCTAGTGGGCAAACTTGACATGACTGTGACAGCACACTGGGTGCGTGATTCTTCTTTAGTATCAGCAGCAGCAGTATCAATCAATGCCAGCTCATTCAGAGGCAGGCTACTCTGTGTATCACAGGCTTCACTAAGAGGCATACTGCTGATAACCTCTTAGAAAAACTAAGGTATATCATAGCAAAATGGCTTGCCCCACTTGAATTCTCCTCAGGATTTGTGACTTCCGACAACACCACCAATATTGTGAGAGCATTACAACACATCCCATGTTTTGCTCACACAATCAATTTGGTGGCACAGGTTTTTTTTTTTAAATGACAGGGGCATGTAGGAGATGCTGTCTATGGCCCAAAAAACTTTGGGACATTTTCACCATTTAGCCACAGCATGCAGGAGATTGCAGCAGCTGCAAGAAAAGTTGAATTTGCCATACCACCAACTAAAGCAAGAGGTGGTAAAACTAGGTGGAATTCCACCCTTTATATGCTTCAGCATATGAATGAACAGCAAAAAGCCATCCACAGCTATACAATAAGCCAGTGGTTCCCAAACTGGGTGCCGTGGCACGTTGTGGTGCCTCAGGGCACTTGCAATGGTGCCTCAGGTTGGGAATCCAGTACCAAATAAAATGATTTTTAGTCAGTGTGATAGACAAACCTAGTGCTAATGACAGCCAACTAAAAAGTATGTGGACAAAAAGAAGCGCAGCCCTGTCACCTCTACATAATTGAACCTAATGGTGACATATAAGCACAATTTACTTCATTTAATTATTGCTGAATTTCTCAATAAGAAACTTTTGGCCCATGCTGTGACTCAAGGGTGCCATGATTCTAAAAGGTTTGGGAACCACTGGTGAATAAGCCATGATATTTGGAGAGGAGGGGGAGTGTTCCTAAGTCCAGCACAGTGAAGAGTGCTTTCTGTCTTGTGCAAGGTGCTTAAACCCTTCAAAGTAGCTACCAGTGAAGGGAGTTCAGACACTGCTAGCTTGAGTCAGGTGATTCCAGTAATTAGGCTTTTGAAAATTAGCTTGAAAAATTGGAGGAGGAGATTTTAGAAACTGATTCCGCTAGGTATGTCAGACTTGTAGATTAAGTCCATTGTTCGCTTTGCCAGGATCCAAGAGTTGCCAATATCTTCAAATTGGAACACTACACTTTGGCGAATGTGCTTGATCATAGGTTTAAGTTGTATGTCGTGTCTTTCTTTCCAAATGACACAGATCTTAAGAGATACAAAGAGCTCCTGGTGAGCAAGTTGTCAGCTCAAGTGGTACAGAACATGACAACATCTCCTCATTCAGTTTCTCCGGCAGCTGCCAAGAAAAATCTCAGCTTTCCCAAAAGACCCAGTGGAAATGAAGAGGAGTCAACAAAACATTGTGACATCTGGTCAGGTTTAAAATAATTAGTTACACTGCTACATGACTCCATCTGATAGGGTCACCTTCCAAAGAATGGTGGAGGATTATTTTCATGACATCGTGCATATAGGCATGTCACAGAGTCCCTTTGAATACTGGAAAGACAAGTCAATTTAGAGGCCCCTTGTACATACTGGCTTTGCAATACCTAAGCTGCCCACCCTCCAGTGTGTACTTAGAAAGAGTTTTCAGCACAGCCAGGAACCTTTTCAGTGATCGGTGTAGAAGGCTACTTCCTCAAAATATGGAAAAGATGATGTTCATCAAAATGAACAGGAAATTCCACTAAGAAAACCTTTACAGCTAATTACGTCCAAAAAATACAGAGGTACCTGTAATGATGGATTCCAGCAGGGATGAATTGATATTGTGTGAGGATGATGTACACACCGATGAGGGTGAGGAATCAGATTAGGAGAACGACCTCTTCCAGTGTCAAATGTAGAGAGGATTAACAGACAATATTATTAGCTGTCTTATGCCCATTGGTAGCTTGTTTTGTTGGGGCCCAAACAAAACAATAATTTCAGCCACAAGTGGCAGTCACTGTAGTTACTGTATTTGTTAAACTATGCATGTCCTTTTTAATATATACAACATAAGGGTGGGTGGAAGGGCCCAAGGACAATTCCATCTTGCACCTCTTTTCTTTGCATTATACACTTTTTGGGGCATTGCTGACTGACATTTTTATAGTTTATTAAACTGCCATCCTGTCTGCCACTGCCATCCTGTGCAATGTTTCATAGATGTCCTATATTTTTTTAAGTGACGTGCCTTTATGCAGCTGTTCTGTCGTTTTTTTTTTTTTTGTTTCATACTGTGTTTATTTCAAGGAAAATAACAAATAGATATACTTGCAAAATACCCCTTGATTTGCAGATAACAATCTTATTGCCTAATTTCTTTAAATTTCATTCCAATGTGTAACAACAGATGGGATTGGCTTTCCTTGATCATAACAGTCATGTTTGGTCAGATGCAACTCAAGCACCAAATTGAGATAATATTTTGGGATTGTATTTCGAGATATTCTCTCCCCTCCCATCCCAGCCTACCGATACATAATCCCAGAAGCACAATGATGAGAGATGTTTAGTACCAGACATTAATAATACCTCTGCCCCCTTCCTTTTCAGAGCTTCCATTTTGTTTGCTACCATTAATAGTTCTTACATTAATAGTTCTTTCAACTGTTCAAGATTCAAAATTGGTAGGTGTGGTAACGGCATTACTCCCATTGGTGGAAGGACCCAAGGACAATTCAATCTTGCACCTCTTTTCTTTGCATTATGCATTGATTGGGGCATTGCCGACTGTCTTTTTATGTAGACAACAAACATTTTGTTATAGTTTATTAAACTGCCATTATGTCTGCCACTGCAGTGCCTTTCTCTTTCCTAGATGTGCCATGTTAGTTATTGAACTGCCACAGCCACTGAAAACTTCTACATGCGGTTGGTGAATGCCAAAAATGTCCAGAAACTTTTATGGCCACAGACAGCATCTCCTGCATGCCCCTTTAATTTTTTTGTAAAAAAATTTGGAACCACCAAAGAGCTCAACTTGGGCAAGGACTAAATTAAATTTACTAAGAATCAACCCTTCCTTTTCCTGCCTTTTCTTTCTATGGGGTTATATAGATTATTAAACTACCAACCTGCAGTGCCATTCTGTTTCCTAGATGTGCCATGTTTTGCAGTGAACTACCACAGCCACTGAAATCTTCTACATGCAGTTGATGAATGCCAAATATGTCCAGAATTTTTTATAGTCACAGACAGCATCTCCTGCATGACTCATTTAAAAAAAAAATAAATTCAGAACCACAAAAGAGCTCAACTGGGGCAAAGACTGATGTGAATGATTAAAATATTTTTGTAAATGCCTCCCCTCATTCCTTATAAATTTGCTTCAGAAAAAAATATATAATTAAAATTTACTACAAATCAATCCTTCCTTTTCCTGCCTTCAACTACATACACACTCCATCTCCCTCAGGCCTCTTGATAAATAAAAACATTTGTTTCCTGATGTGCCACATTGGCAGCTGAACTGCCACGTGTTTGTGCCATACACTCCTGTCGCTTAGCTTAGTCAGTCAGCTAGCTTGGTGCAACCTTTTGGTCTAAACTGGATGAAAACAATATTGTGAGCTGTGAGATGATCAAAATTGTCTGAAAATGAGTGAAAATTAATGTTATTGAGGTTAATAATACTCTAGAAACAAAAATAGGCTAAAATTATGTGATTTTTGCTTTTTTTTGTAATTTTTTGGAAAAAAAACCAAAACCAGTCACGCCATTTTATCAAAACCAAAACCGGACGATGAATTATAACCAAAACCAGCAAAAATTATCTGGCGCACATCTGTAATATATATTATATTATTATTTGAATAAAACACTTCAATCTCAATAAAAAAGAACAATATTTATTTAATAAAATCAGAGAATCTGATGAGCTTACATCAAACACTAGTCCGCCCACTAGAAGAAAAGGACACAGAAGTACAACGGAGGTGACAGCAATGTAAAATGCTTAATTAGCTGCCACCCTTAAGGTGAAGATGCTGAAGCCCTGGCGGGTTGGTGTCTGCCAGGTGAAGATGCCAAAGCCCTGGGGTGGCGGCAGCCACAAAAAAAGAGCTTAAAGGGCGGCGCTCCCCAGGCAAAAATGCTGAAGCCCTGGCAGATTGGTGCCCACCTGGCGAAGACGACGTAGTCCTAGGGTGGCAGCGGCCATGAAAAAGAGCTTAAAGGCTGCCATTCCCCAGGTGAAGGTGCAGACTAAATAAATGATTTAAAAAAAATTTGGTGTAGTCTGTTTATTTTAATATTTCTTTTACATGTGTACTACAGGTGCCAGTGGGCCCTAAATTCCCTGCTTGCTGGTACTTGTGGTTCTCCAAGTACCAGCATGTGGGGAGGCTTGCTGGGACCTATAGTTTACCTGCAAAACACAATATTCTTTCAAATGCACCACATTACACCATCTACCCGGTACCCACCAACCAGAAGTGCTGGAGATAGCCCCGGACTATCAGCCTGGGCCTGGGGTGCCCTGAAGAGAAAGTCTCCTTTATTGGGAGGGTACCCAGCTCCCCAGAGTTGACTAGCAGTCAGGGTTGATGCTTTGGCTGGAGGACCAGGTGAAAGGGCTCCCCTGGCTGTGGCATTAGCCCCCACTAAAAAATGTCTGGTGCTGGTTATGTACAATACAGGGAGACCCTATGCAGTTTTTCCCCCTGTATTTCCAGAACCAGGACTGGCTCAGAGCCAAGTGCTGGTTGTGCTAAATACAGGGGACCCCTGCATCATTTGTCCCCTGTATTTTGGTAACAAGGACTGGTTCTGATTAGACAGGTTCTGGTTGTGTTAAATACAGGGGACCCCTATGTCATTTCTCCCCTATATTTTCACAACCAGAACCAGCAGTGAAGAGCCTGGGGCTGGTTGTGTTTAAGGGGATGGGGGCCACTTTACACCATCAACCCGACACCCACCACCCAGGGGTGCCGGAGATAGCCTCAGGCTATCATCCCAGGCCTGTGGTGCCCTGGAGAGGGAGACTTCTTTTTTGGGGAGTCCTTTGTGCTACAGGGATCCCCGACCTGGGCTTACTAGCAGTCAGGGTAAATGCTTCAGCCAGTGGACCAGTAGAAGGGCTCTCCTGGCTGTGGCATTATCCCCCACTAGAATGAGCTTGGTGCTGGTTATGGAAAATACAGGGGACCCTATGTCTTTTGTCCCCTGTATTTTGACAACCAGGACTGGCTCTTAAAAGCCCGGTGCTGATTGTGCTAAATACAGGGGACACCTACGCTTTTTGTCCCCTGTATTTTCACAAACCAGACTAGCAGTGAAAAGCCTGGGGCAGGTTGTGCTTTGGGTGGGGGGGAGCATATCCTTTTTATATTTTATTTTACACATATTCAATTTTTTAACATAGATGCATAGATGGTTCTTACTGATACATCCATGCATCTCTCAGATGCATGCCCAGCGCCAGTGATCCCCTCTGTCACCTGCTGATGACCCTATGCACTGCCCCACTGCTCTGCACCCTGCTGCTACCACTGCCCCTCACTCCTGCAGTCCGCCCCCACAGCCATCTCTCCCTGTGCACCGCCAAAACACCTCCTGTGTGCCAACCTTCCTCCATCTACGCTAATGTACCATTTTGTTGCCCTTCTCCAGTGCAGATGGCCTGGTTTGCTCCTCCAAACCCTGATAGTTAATACATTTTAAAAAAGCAATGAAATTCCATAGACAAAAAACCTTATGGTTTCACATGTCCCATTAAGGCTTCTTAGACATAATCAGAAATTTCACAAAACCTATTGAATTACTGCCACTCAAGCTTAAAAAAGCAATGCAATTCTGATCATTAAGGCCGAAGCCATAATGGATGTATTCCTTGCGCAAAACAGATATGGTATGCCATCACACACTGGTTAACTGCAGATTCCACACTCTCACAGAGTGAGATTGCTGTCATTCACAAAATGGTGGAGCTGCTAATTCACAGAATTGTGTGCTCATTGGAATACTCACATGCAGTCTATGCAACTGAGGTCTGAGCAGCTATGTGGCACACACATCCCACTCAGTGCCCACAATCTTCCTATTCATTCACCTCAATAATCCCACTGGGTTCCAACATCCTTCTCACTGCAAACATCAGTCTCATTCAGAATACACATTCAGCTCCCTCATTTCTAAAACTATCATACTCTGTCTATACATGTACATTATCTGCACCTCTATTGTGCTCTGTCTTCCCCTATACCTGCAGCTATGTATTCTCCTAACTGTGCTAGTTCTTTATTCCCTCATCTGCACCAATCTGTCTTTTCCCCATCTGCACAGCCCTGTCTTCCTGAAGTTAACCACAGGACGTGATGGCATACCATATCTGTATTGCGCAAGGAACACATCCATTAAGGTGTCAGCCTTAATGATCAGAATTTCATTGCTTTTTTAAGTTTGAATGTCAAATATTCAATAGGTTTTGTGAAATTTCAGATCATGTCTAAGACGCTTTAATGGGACATGTGAAACTGTAAGGTTTTTTGTCTATAGAATATATATATATATATATATATATATATATTATATTTATATTCCAACTAACAGTACACTGTAGTAGATTTAAGAAATTTTCACCTTTTAGTTTGTGGACCTTCCATGGATATGGACTGGATTGCATCTTTCTAACATATAATTTTGCTAATGTACATTTTATAATAATTTAATGCTTATTCAACAGCTTTGATTCTGGTCAATTACTATTACTCATTTATTAAGTTACTTGTATAGCACACACATATTAGGGACACAGAGTATTTAGTCATTCACATCAGTCCTTGTCTCGGTAGAGCTACTGTAACAAACAGGGCCAGATTAAGGTCTGTGGGGGCCCCTGGGCAACAATCATGGGGGCCTCTATTAAATTTGGATGAACTAGGGGTATGCCAATGGGGACCTTATGCAGAGCCCACAGTAGTGTCAGTGCCCACAGTGGTAGTGTCCTGTATGCAGTGCACCCAGTAGTAGTACCCCCAGGAGTGGTGCCCCTAATGCAGTGCCCCTATGCAATACCCCCATTACTAGTGCCCCCAGTAGTCATGCCCAATGTAGTCATGTCCACAGTAGTTATGCCCCCTGTTGTAATGCCCCAGTAGTAAATAACAATATATCCCCCTTATATACATAAATATATAAAACTACTGTATATCCCCAAGAAAATAATAACACAGCAATATCACATACTGAAAAAAATCACCAAAAGGAATGGGTAGTTACATAGGGCTATTCCAGGTGATTTTATCATTCAACCCACCAGGCTTCATAGTGCCCAGTCATATAATCCACCAGGATTCCTTAAACAGTAAAGACTTAGCCCGGTCACCACCTCGCAGGGAGGCTGGGACATGGTCAATCATGTAATACCTAAGGGAATCCAGTGAGTGACCTGTGCCACTGGCTGATCAATATCTATATGGAAAGAGGGCGAGAAGGACAAGCGTCTGATAGTGTAGTATATTAAATACCAGTTAATCTCAACAAGGTATTCCAATATATATGTGTACCATGGATACACGTGTCGGTTAAGCATATAATCTTATTATCTTAGTTGAGGAAGCCAGAGAACTGGTGAAATGCGTTGGTCCTTTAAACCTTACTTCCTCTGCCATTTGGTCACCCTTTATGTTCCTGTTTGGACTTATTTACATGTCTTACAATGCATCTCCACTGGAATCTACCACAACTAAAATAAGCACCTTTTTACTTTGTTTTTACTTATGTGAAGAATTTTGTGAATAAATTCAATTAAATTGTTAAAGAATACCATACTATGGAGGCAATTTATTTTTCTTAAATAAGGGTGCTGTGATACCAATTGGTGTTGAACAGATATCTAAGTGGAAGGAGGGCTTCTAAAGCTGTTCCCTGTTGGGAAAACCTGAAGCTGACTGCTAAAGACTAGCTTTATACGCTTAACCGACAAGTGTATCCATGGTATGCATATATATATTGGAATACCTTGTTGACATTAACTGGTGATCTGGAGAGGGGGAGCCTTTTATTGGGGGTCCCCAACTCCCCAGGGATCTCCGGACTGGGCTGAGTAGCGTTCAGGGGTAGTGCTTTGCTGGGGGACCCGTGAAACGTCTGGATGTCTTCATATAAATCAAGGTGCTGGTTAGTAAAATGCATACTGCTGCAGACAGCCACTGGATTGTGCCACGGTCTGCCTGGCCGCGCTGCTGCTCTCTGGGATCTGGAATGGAGACGCTCCGTGATTGGGGTAGGATACTAATGAGGGGGACCAAGTCAGTCTTCCCCAAGTCGGCTTTATTAGCCTTTGACTAGTTGTTACTGGACAATATATTCAGTACCTTTACTAAAATCACATTTGAGAGACATGACCTACCATAGTTTATGCCTGGACTATCTCTTTATTCTCTGGATCTGAATCAAGTGCTGGACGTTATCAACATATTCACAGCATATACATTTAATTAATTTGTGAATAGTTATTATTGTTTATCTTTATGGGACACTGTTGCAATTTGAGTCAACACTATATACTTACTTAGTATAATTTTTTCACTACCTGAGATTTTTATGCAGGCATCTTTATTATAGAACTGAGATCCATTTGTGATTGATTACTAGAACTATGTTGCAATAACAGGTTTACTGTTTGTGCTCAGACCAATTTGGCTGCTATATAAAATATAAACCTATTTGTTATCTAGTACTGTAATACAAATTACTTATTTTTAATAAATGTATGCGATGATTATATCTATGTGTATATGTATGTTGTTTTGACAGGGACAGACCAGTGAAGTATTTTTAGTTTTATTTTGTAAAGTTTTGAGGTTAGCATACCTCTTTTTATACTGCTGCAGCGTGGACCATAACAACAGTCTCTCAACTCACGAACTTGGAACTGCTGTCACTATCACCTGAATGTACTATCTCAAGTGGTTTTATAGCTCTGCTTATTGATTTTTGAAATTACTGATGATGTTTCCCTGGAATACAGCTCTCGCATACGGGTTTCTCTACATTAGTCACTGGTATTCATTTAACCATCTTATTTTGTAACTTATGAACAAATCCAAGGGGACCACATTTTTATGCCAGAGTTCTGATGACTGTGACTCAGGTGTAATAATTCTATAACAGTGCTGTGTGTCAAGAATGTACAACTGCTGACCTCTTGTGCCTGCTATGACAGTCCCACTTGTGTAGCTATGACAGTCCCACTTTGTTCTCACAATGCACTTTCCTTTATTGAAGAAAACACTGTTGCCTCCCTGCTCTAGGACACTGATGGCATTAAATTTGCTCCCATTTCTAGCACATCTTTGATCTCTTTTTTTATTGCACTTTTTTCAATTTTTAAGCAAACTTTTATTACCTAAACTTTGTAGCTGTAAGAACTTGATTGCCAATTGCTTTGATAATGAAAGAGTCACATCTGGTTAAATGGTGAACTAGTCCTCATTGCAGCTGAAATGCCTTGTTGCACCTGAATCAGTGTACCAACAATCTTTTCTGTGGTCAACACTCAGGGCTGCCATTGCATTTCTTACATTGCACTCAATTGATTTTTCACCTACTCTATCTTGTGACCATTTTAACACTTGAGTTAACATTTTTGTATGTTATGCAGTAGTCTCAGCACGTAAATCACAGGGCTCACATTCTTGAAACTGTAATAACTTTGCTCTGATTGTGTATGCCTCCAATTCCACTACTTGGAAGCCAAACTGAGGCATCAAGTTCTGCAGCATTGCCATAGCTATCTCTTCATTATCCACTTGCACGTCAACAGACATTAGTTGCAGAGAGACAGACAGACATCATTCTGTCTATGTAAATAACTCAAACTGCTGCATTTAAATGTATCCTCCTCATGTGACCTTCATGTTGACTCACTGCTAGCAGTGCTACCCACATTTCTTTTGTTGACTTTTTCTCATGTATAATAGTGTACACATGTTGCTCTACACTTAAGTCTATGGTACCCATGGATTTCTCTCTATCATCTGGATTTGCATCTTTATCTGGGCCTATTGTGACTTTTCACATCCTTTTATGCTTTAATTGTATTTCCATAATTAACTTCCAGGTTGTATAATTATCTGCACTTTTTTATGCTAGATAAACCATATTATGGGTTTACCTCCGGTATTTATGCTTCTTACAGACATGACTGTGCAGCTTCTGTACTTTAATTAAATTCACTAACCCTTCCCCAAAACCTAACCCACCCCTCCTGCAGCCTAAGCCTATCCACCCCCTCCAGCAGGCTAACCATAACCTTACCTCTTACAGCCTAACCTTAACCCTCACCCCAAGTGCCTCACCCTAACCCTTAACCCTCACCATCGGGATCACAGCCATCAGGAATCTGATTGACTGCTGTTGGGATTTTGGCACAGAATTCTGTCCATCGGGCAGCATGTCGACTACATCCCATTGTCAATGGGTAGGGTACGTGATCCCGATGCTAATAATGCCAGCAGTAAGTATCCCGGCAGCAAAAACCCAAGGGTGGAAATCCTGACACATGCAGGTAAGTATTCTAAACCTTCCCCTAACCATCCCCCTAAACCTAACACACCCACCCAGCAGCCTAACCATAGCCTTACCTCCTACAGCCTAACCCTAACCCTCCCCAATTGCCTAACCCTAACCCTTAACCCTAACCCTAAAACTCAGCATCAGGATCGCAGCCATGGGGATGCTGGAGCCAGGATTTTGACTGCTGTCAGGATTCTGGCACTGGGATTCTGTCCGTTGTGCATTGTATGCACCGGGATGCTGGCTACATACTGTTCTCAACTAATCAGCAATTATTTATTTAAATGCTGAATATTGTATGTAGGGATAATATTAGGTTACTTAATTTTGGTCAGGAGTACAGGATAAAGGTGGCATCAAACCCCTCCCGATTACCACCCCATATGCAATTCTATCTTTCAGTCATCATTAAAAAATATCTGTTTGCCAATAGAGACAGACAAGTTCCTAATTGACTTCCACAAGTATATTATTAGTTCTGTTGCCTAAAACCTCCAATTTACATCGTATTGTGGAAAGCATATAATTATTTTCATAGGTACTCAGGTTACTTAAAATCAAATTAAGAATTTATGTGGATTTATTTGTAAATCCTACAGGTAAAGCAATGTATTGCATGTGGTCAGTCTAGTCTATGAATATAAATAGATATCTTACATGATCTCTTTTCTGTCAACCTATAGTCTCAGAACTTGATCAAGTATAAATTCAGTGCTGTATGTATGGAGGAGGTGAAACAGAACATTTTAATAAGGGGTTATCACTGAAATATCGTATATTAGGAGAAAATGTATAGTATTTAAAGGCAGTCAATAAACCAGTCATCTATACAGTAAGTAACAGAAATGGTTAATTGAAGTATACCCCAACCCTTGATCTCAGTTGCCCTCAAAATTTTCTTGGTTATGTGATTTTAAAAATGCCTTGCAACTTGCGAATGCCCCACAACTGTTTAATCTCAACCTTTATAGTTCATTTAAATTTTAGATGTGCGCGGACCCCCGCATTTCGGTTTTGGCAAAACCACCCTCAAATTTTCTGGTTTTGACGAAAGCATCTCAAGTGTTTGATTCGGTTCAGTTTTGACTTTTGATTTCCTTAAAAAAATGTATAAAGTATAAAAACAGCTAAAATAATTTAACTTGGTCCTGTTTTTATTCCTATAGTATTATTAACAACAATAACATTCATTTCCGGTAAATTTTGACACCTGAAATCAGGAGGGAGGAACTTATATGCAATAAAAAACATTGGAAATCCAGTTTTTAGATCCACGATCCGACTTGCGGAAAACCCAAGCTGGGACTCGGTTCTACTCGGAACCCCAAAAGTGATCTGAGCCAGGAATTGGTTCAACTCAGAACTCCAAAGTTTGGGTGTATACGGTTTTTAGCAGAACCTAATTGCTCAGTTGTGATTTAAATATCTCATTGCACAAAATTGTGCTAGACGGCAGTTTGAAACCTCCACACACTTCCACACATTACCAAAGTTTTTTTTCCTTAAGATTGATTGGATTGGGATTCTCAAACTACTGGCAATGTGTGGTGGTTTCAAATAGTAGAACCACTGGTAGGTTGGTTCAAATTGCCAGACAGACCATTGCAAAACTGATTAAACATTGCCTGAAAACTGTTATAGCTATCTGGCCAATCAGTACATAAGGAGGCACAGTACACTTAATATGAATTAAATCATTATGTATTCATTAAGGAGGCAAAAATATTGATATATATTTTATCAAGGCAATATTTTTGCATGCCTGAGGGTTGGAGTTGGTCGGAACAGGCAGAGGAGGCTGAAGTGGAGACTTGAGAGGTGTGGATGAAGTTGGAAAGCTTGAGCCAAGACTTCCTCATTTATGAGTTGAGAGGTTAAAAAAGCAGTAGAGGATGATGGGCCCAATGGCAAGGACAGAAATGCAATGTCTTTATTAACAGCAAGTAGGAATGAGAACTGGAGATAATGATACTGTATAGAATAGCAGAATCAGGTTGGGACCAATGATCCTGGATTGCTGAGTAGGGCCTGAATGACCATTAGTGCTGAACTGAAGAGCTGGTTCGGTTTGAGAAGCTCATTCAGACCCGCTCGCTAGTTGCTTTTGCCCGCTCCCAACGTATGCAAATCTAGTGCACACCCAGCAGGACAGGCGATCGTACGGCAAGGCATTAGCATGCTCACTATGTCTGGGCATGCGATCACTTAGTGTATGCAGACACCCACTAGCCATTCATAAAATGCCCACTTGCGCACTTCACCTCCCGGGAAGTGCATGAAAACATTGGTAAATTGAGCACCATCGGATGTGCTCTCAGTGCTTGAGGTTGACTATACCCTGCCGAAAGCACTATGATCACTTCAGTGTGAAATACAACCAGGTGATGTGTACTATGATGCTGCCTGTTAATTATGCATGCCTCTGAAATGGTGCTGAAACACTCAGGTACCTCCACTCCACCCTTTCTAGTGGCCTGCCCATGTTACCACCTACTAACGTCCTCTCCCATCACTCATTCAACTGGACTGTCTTTGCTGGGTGAGTGAGCGCTTCCCGATCTCTTGCATTGCAATGTATACGCACTCACAGATTGCAAATATCGGGCAGCTACGAGTGATCACATCCCAGCTAGCGGGTCTGAATCAGCTCCTGAGACCGATAGTGATGAACTGGAGTTATGAATCGGTTAAAGACTGATGAAGTTGTTTTGAAGTTCAAGGCAAAAGTGGCGGGTTCTAAACCCCGGCAGTTTTGCTATCCGCAGATTTACTAAGGCCAAAACCGCTGCAAAACCACCATCAAAACAAATTTTAGAATATAATAGAACAGGACTGTCATTTAGAAACCATGGCCAAACCGCCACCAAACCCCCAGGGTTTAGAACCCGCCATCAAACATCAAGCCGCCACCAATCTGCTGGGGTTTAGAACCTGCCGCTTAGTAAATTTTGCCCTCTGAATCAGTTTGAGACCAATGATTGTCATGGCTACAGACTCTTGGACTCCTGAGGAGAAACAGGCTTAACAGGTGGTACAAACTGAGGGGGTTTAAGGAATGAACTTCTCATGTAATAGCACCGGCACGCAATGTTAAAAGTAAACAAGATTTATTCAAAGACAAGACTGTGCTGAAAAGTTTTAGTTACTTAAGCATAAAGTCTCCATAAAGCAAAGTTCAGCTTATCACAACAAGCAGGTGTCAGGATAGACACGCAAGAACTAAAGTTCATATAGCACAAAGTTCATATCATACGAACTAACAGGAGCTGAGTTGAACTCCGTGAGGTGACGAAGATCCTGTATGGGGCTGAGCCCCAAGAAGTGACAAAGATCCCGTATGAAGTGGTGCAGGGTTGAGCCCCGAGACATAACTGAAAATCCGGTATGGATCGGTGTGGGGTTGAGCCCCGAGACATGACTGAAATACAGTATGGAGTTGAACCCCAAGGTGCAAAGGAGATCTGGTATGAGGAGGTGCTGGGGTTGAGCCCCAATACGTGATGGAGGTCCGGTGAGGAAAGATGCAGGATTGAGCCCTGAAGTGCAGTGAAGATCTGGTATGGGGTTGAGCCCCAAAATGTGATGGAGGTCTGGTGTGAAGAGGTGCAGGGTTGAGCCCTGAGATGAGGCAGACGTCCGGAGTGAAGAGGCTTTTATGATGCAGTTGACAACTGTTAGTTGAAGGTAAACATGAAAAGACCATGAAATGGCAGCAAAACTAGGATAATAGTACAGCGGAGACTACCAGCAGAATTAGGTTTAGTATTGCAGCAGAGAGTTCAGTAGCGGTGCTGGGATCTGTAGTGCTGTCAAGCATCTGTAGCAGAACTGGGCAAAGAGAGTCCACAGCATATATCAAGTACAGCGAGGATCTGGCAGGAGTCCAAGGAAGAACCTGAAAGTAACATTGCACAGACAACAATGCTCAGTTAGTAACAGACTTTTATACCAGATGCATAAAATCCATTGGAAGTGTTAAAGCATGTGACCCAGACAGAACCAGGTTTAGAAAACCAAGTAATCACAGACCCCAGCAAGCAGACGATGCCCAAGGAATAGAGGATCACTTTAACTCTCTGTTTACTCCATGCAATACACGCCAGTAGCCTGGAAGGATACTCCAGTGACCACAACGAAACCTTGGCAAGTGTAGTTTATCTTTAAACAGGGATAAAGTTCGGGTTCTGACAGTGATGATAAGTTGAGATCCTGGAGTGGTTTGGGACCGATGATGAATGTATCGGATGGGACCAATGTTTTGTAGATGACAGCTGGAATCAATGATTGGAAATATTGGATGAGACCAATGAGTGGAGATATTGAATTAGATCAATGATTGGAGGTATCAGATGGGACCAATGATTGGAGGTACAGGTATTGAATGAGACAAAGGCCCTGATTCAGACCCACTCGCGAGTGGCTGTCCGCTCGCAAGTGGGTTGATGGTCTGCACTGCGCATGCGCACGACGGAGGGAGCTTTCCTTCGCTCGTAGTGTCTGATCAAAGGGGGCATGCTGTCGATTTTGATTTCAAGGGAACGCCTACCGTCAGAAGCAGGCCCCACTGACATCACTAGTGATGTCAGTGGGAGTGATTTTGGCTCTGATAGAGCCAAAATCACTCCTGGCCTTGCGGTTGAGAAACTCAACCGCAGGCTTCTGCTCGCAGTGGCGATGGTAGCGATGGTCAAGACCATCGCGACCATCATCCTGCATGCTCGTATAGGCTGTGGGTGGTGACCCACAGCTATACGAGCGTCCAGTTGGACGCTCCATATTTATGGAGGTGGGCCCTGATTCAGAGCGAGCGCTCTGGTCAGAGCGTCCGGCTCTGAATCAGGGCCAATGTTTGGAGGTATTGAATGAGACAGATGATTGGAGGTATTGAATGAGAGCAATGATTGGAGGTATTGAATGAGACCGATGATTGGAGGTATCGGATAGGACTGATGGAGGCAGTAAAGACAAGTCTTGTGGTAAAACCAGACTGTAGTGCAAGATGGTATTGGAGACTTGTTTACCAGACTTTGAAATGGGATATAAATTACTGGTGGCCTGATTCAGCAAAGAATGCACAGGAGAGCATGCATATGCATCACTCTGTGTGTGCATGAACTTGCCAGTATGCATAGATCATGGTACCGCAGACTACACACAGTGTTTACGTAGACCCTTCTGAAAATGATTGACAGGAAGTGTCGTTTGTGAGTGGTGACGAGGAGTGGTCAGGCAAACACAGGCATTATGATGCCATTATAGGGGCGTGCATAATTAAGGCAGTGCAGTGGCATACACAGCCATACCATAAGCTGTACACAGGAAGTGGGCAAATTCCTGCGGTAGGTCAGGTCAACCACTATTATACTAATGGGTCGAATGGTTCTCGATGTTACCGATTTTTATGCTACCTTGCGTGATGATATGGCTGTGAGTAAAGAGAGATGGGTGGCTTAATATGGGGCTGAGCATCTGCATCTTGTGCTGCGGGTTCCATGCATATGCATTGATTAGCATATTCTCGCAGCGGACGGGTGTGTGCATCTGCTTGCATGCGTTCCTTGCTGAATCAGGCCCTGGGACCATTCAGATACTGAGTATCTGGAAACTGAGCACTGTGAGGTAATAGGATGAAGCAGACTCTTGGTAGGTAATGCCCATAGCTGGACTAAATCAGATATGATGAAGTTGCCAGCTGCACCTAAATCCAACAGAGCAGAGACTTGCTTAAAGCGCTTGTCTACTTGAAGAAAAACTGAGAGAGTGCAATTGGTTTTCTTTGGAGAGAAATGAACTACTCCTAACTTAACCTCTCCTTGCCGAGTTAGGAATGGAAGTTTCCCAAATGCTTGGGACAATGGTTGAGTTTATGAGATGAAGCAGCACAGTATAGGCAAAGACTCTCAGACTGTCGTATTTGGCATTCTTCCTGAGATAAGCGAGAACTGTTGATTTGCATCAGATCCTCTTTGGGAGGAGAAACTGACTGAGGTAAGACTTTTGCCCAAGGTTTAGAATTAATGGATCTCCCTCTCTTAATAGCTCGTCCTTTAAAATGTAAGTCCATGTTGGTGCACAGAGAGATCAAGTCATCTAATTTGCCCAGAAGATCTTGGGTAACAAGAGCATCTTTAATTTTATTTGATACGCAATTACAGAAGACTGTATAGAATGCTCCATTATTCCAAGAGAGTTCTGATGCCAGTATATGAAACTGCACCAGATACTGTCCTACAGAATTTCAACCCTGGTATAGACATAGGAGGTCAGAAGATGCAGATGACACTCTCCCAGGTTCATCAAAGATTTGGCGGAATGCCGTGATGAACTCCTTGTAAGATGTTAGGATGGGATCAGATCTTTCCCATGAGGGTGAAGCCCAATCCAAGGCAGATCCCGATAACAGAGAGATGATATATGCCACACAGGTCCGGTCTGTAGAAAAATATCTTGGTTGTAGCTCAAGCTGAATTTTGCATTGATTTAAAACCCCACTGCAATTTATGGGCTTTACATCAAATTTTGCAGGAGTAGGAATGTAGGAAACAGAAACTGGAGAAATCGGAATTGATCTAGTGGCAGCTATGGAGCCTCTAAGAGTTGACTGTATGCTATCCAGCTGGTTAGTCATTTGGAGGAACTGAACCACCTGACCCTGCACTGCCTCTTGGTGTTCTAGGTGAGCAACAAGATCCTTGGTAAAATCCAGCAGCTTGTGTCTGATTCTCATCTGGGTCCATTAGGACAGTACAAACTGTCATGCCTGAGGGTTGGAGTTGGTCAGAACAGGCATGGGAGGCTGAAGTAGAGACTTGGGAGGCATGGATGAAGTTGGGAGACTTGAGCCAAGACTTTGTCATGTATGAGGTGAGGAGTTAGAGAAGCTGTAGAGGATGATGGGCCTGAAGGCGAGGACAGGAATGCAATTTCTTTAATAACAGCGAGTAGGAATGAGAACTGGAGACAGTGATACTGTATATAGGAGCAGAAACAAGTTGGAACTGATGATACTGGATTGTTGTGTAAGGCCAGAATGACCGGTAATGCTGAACTGAAGAGCTGGATCGGCTTGAGACCGATAGTGATGAACTGGAGTTCTGAATCGGTTGGAGACTGATGATGATGAATTGAATTTCTGAATCGGTTTGGGACCGTTGATGAATGTTTGGTATGTTTTGGAAATGACAGTTGGAATCGATGATTGGAGATATTGGATGAAATAAATGAGTGGAGGTATTGAATGAGACTGATGATAATAATAATAATAATAATAATAATAATAATAATAATAATAATAATAATAATAATTTTATTTATATAGCGCTTTTCTCCTAAAGGACTCAAAGTGCTTTACATTTGCCTTTTCAGTACAAAATACAAAATAAGCTTAAACAAGGGACATTAGTGAAATGCTTGGGTAAAGAGGTAAGTCTTGAGTCTATTTTTGAAGGATTCTAGAGTGGAGGCCTCTCAAACTGGGCTGAGAAGTGAGCTTCATAAGGTTGGAGCCCCAAAACTGAAAGCTAGACCCCCAGAAGAATTCCGGGAGATTCTAGGTTCTGTTAATAGTCCTTCGTCAACGGATCGCAGTAATCGAGTGGGATGGTAAGGAATCAGAAGCAGCTTTAGGTACCTTGGGCCATGGTCATGTAGGGCTTTGTAAGTTAGTAAGCCAATCTTGAAAACAATTCACCATCTGACAGGCAGCCAGTGAAGGGAGTAGAGAGTGGGTGTTATGTGGCTGAAACGGGGCTGGTTGGTTTATAACCTGGCAGCTGTGTTTTGTACCATCTGCAAGTGGTGCAATTCTTTTGCTGGGAGTCCAAGGTAGAGGGCATTGCAGTAGTCTAGGCGTGATGATATAAATGCATGTATGACTTTAGGCAGATCTTCTGAGGGAATTAAGTGCTTGATTCTGGCAATGTTCCTCAGATGAAAGAATGAGGATTTGATTGTGTCTGATACCTGATGTTTATGTGTCAAGCCGCTATCCAGGACAACTCCAAGATTCCATACAATTTTCAGTGTTTTGTAATTCTGATCCCCCAAGCATAAGTTCTATTGGTTGGCAATGCTGTAGCCCTGACTTGTGAGCTATCATAAGGACCTCTGTTTTATCAGGGTTCAGTTGCAGCCAGCTGGCACTCATAGGAGGTATTGGATGGGCTGATGATTGGAGGTATTGAATGGGACAAATGTTTGGAGGTATTGATTGAGACCAATGATTAGAGGTATTGCATGAGATGATTGGAGGTATCGGATAGGACCGATGGAGGCAGTAAGGATAAGTCTCAGTGATAAAAGTGGACTGGAGTGCAAGATGGTATTGGAAACTTGTTTACCAGACTTTGAAAATGCATATAACAGACTGGGACCATTCAGATACTGAGTACCTGGGAGCTCAGCACAGAGCCTTAACTTCAGCAAGAATCAACATTGTACTGGCAATGAGGGGCAGTCAGGGAATGGAATTTATAGGGGTGGATCCCCAGGGATTGGATGCTGTGATCAGCTGGTCTGGGAGAAGCGCTTTGAGAGGAGGAAGAGCATTAGGTGACAGAGTCCAACATGCCTGCGCCCAAACTGTTGTTCTGGAGGGAACTCTGGCATGCAGTTTGTATCCCATCATGCTAGGGAGACACGCTGTGAGCAAGGGACTGCGGAGAGCCATCTCCATGTTCAGTTACAGGACACTGAGCGGAGAGGGCAGGAGCAGTGCAGGTAAACTTAAGCACTAGCCGGGAGTGATGTGCATCATGGGCGGACCTCAGCACTAGCCTGGACATACACCGGAGAGGTAGAAGAGAGGTTTTAAGTGTCCAGAACATGACAATTATTTGATTAATATATTAAGGGACAAAGCTAATGTATAATTATATTAAGAGAGAAAAATTATTTATTAATTATATCAAGGGGACAGTATTAATTATTTGTTTATTAGGGACATTAAGATATACTAATGATGGAGGCAACAATTAGAATTTTATGATGTGGGTACCATTTATTAAGCCATAAAATAAGAATTGTTGACCTTATCATAAATATTTTAATGATCCAATTTAACAATCAATTAATATTGACCTTTAATGTGATTAATAAATAATATTGGTAAAATATTCAATTATATATTAATTTTGGTCTCTAATATATTAATAAAATTATATTTGCCTCCTTATTAAATATATAATTATTGCCCTCATAATACAGTAAGTATACTGAGTCTACTCCTGAATGGTGTAATAGCTTAAACAACATGTCACAACCATCTAGTTTTTGCCAGCAGTTTTGCAGAATCTCTGTTTACTAAACCTCCCTTAAAATCTAATTTTAGCTTGTTGGCACATTTCTGTGCCTTGTCTGACTGTAGAAAGGGATGCCTCAACCAAGCCTACTATCGAAAGAAGCAGAATTTCGCTCATTTGCAGTCAAAAATATCTTGCCAAGCTAGACCATCTGCTTTGATGGCACAATATTACAAAAATACATATTAAATTCTGACTGTTCTGACAGCATTTCATTTACATCAGTGAGATTTGAATTCCCCCTACTTCTTAAGTCAGGTAGCGTGGGCTAATGGAAGGAAATCCAAGAATCCTGATATAGTTTACAAAATGTATGGTATGTCAAAAGCTTAGAATTGGTACACTTTAGGGTATATTTACTAAAGTGAGAGTGGTTAAAAGTAGAGATGTTGCCCATGGCAACCAATCAGATTCTAGCTATTATCTTCTAAACGGTGCTAGTTAAATGTTAAGTAGAATCTGATTGGTTGCTATGGGCAACATCTCCACTTCTAAAAACTCTCACTTTAGTAAATATACCCCTTTGAGTTAGTCATACTGTAAATTCAGTTCACTTATTAAGAAAATTGAAAACAGATTGGCATTCTTATGTAGAATTAACTTAGTTGTTCTCGAGATATGTTATTTAGATACTCTCAAAACAAAAATCACCAGTGAAACCAAATAATGACAGTAATTTATTTCACAAACCATTATAAGCCATTTTTTTACTGGGGCCAGTAAGCCCCCAGTCCGACTCTATCCGTGCACTGTCTGGCAATGGCTCACAATTGGAAGCACTCTGCTAGCAGCACACCAGGAATGTCAATCCCAGGGGAGGTGCATTCTCCCCCTGGGACCCTAGGCATAGGCATAATAAGCAAATGCCTAGGGGCGACTGGAATGCCTAGCGGCATTCCAGGGCTCTGCCAGACTTGACTCCCCCCCACTGGCACTGCATGCCCTTCCCCTCTGCCCTGTTGCTGCCGCGATCGGAGCTCAGCTCCGATCGGTCAGCGCAGAGGTCATTTTAGCTGCCCAGGTCAGAATGAGCTTCTGTCCAGAAGCTCATTCTGGCTACAGGAGGAAACAAGATGGCCGCAGGAGGGCATGCTGCGCATGCCCAGCTGCCTCCACTCCTCCGCCTCCACCTCCATTATAGTCACCCAGCTGCTTCCCTCGGACCCGGCGGCACTTCAGCAACAGCATTAGCTGCGTTGCATTGTTTAAATAAAGAAGTTGGCAGCCAGCCAGTTTAATGAGTTGGTCCATTAGCTATATTGGCTATCTCTAGGTGGGAGAGGAACGCTGGAGCGGGCACCCACTGGGCACTAACTGGGGGCAATGAGGGGTGTTGGCTAGTGCTGCAGCTGGCTCTGAGGGCTTGTGTCATCTGTGTATGCATCTATCTATCTATCTATCTATCTATATATATGTGTATATATATAGATATATGTGTGTGTGTGTGTGTGTATATATATATACAAATATATGTCTATATATATGCGAGTGTGTGTATGTATATACATATACAGTATATATGTGTGAGCATGTATGTATGTATATATATATATATATATATATTATATATATATATATATATATATATATATATATATATATTTACATATACATTCAGCCTGGCACTCTGGATAAATTTACTGGTAATTTCGAGGGTGCCCTCTTAGAATAAAAAAACAGATTCCTATATTGAGCAGAACAGCCCCTCAGGAAAAAAACATGCAGCACTCCTCAGTAGTTGTAACAAAGTGATTTATTGTCACAAATCACATAGGTTCTGTTGATGTTTCTAGACCCATTGGTTTTATCATCAGGACATATATTGATGAAGAGACAGATGGGTTTTAAAACATCGACAGCACCTACTGAGGAGGGCCACCTTTTTTTTTCCTGAGGGGCTGTTCTGCTCGGTATGGGAGTTGTTAGGGGGCACCAGTCAAAATTTTGCCTAGGGCACCAAATGGGCTAGGGCCGGCTCTGCCTGGGACTGCCTGTCTACCATTAGCAGAATGGGAAGCACTTCTGCTTCTATCCCACCAGTAATATCTGGAATCTAGTGGCTGCAGCTGATGCAGTCCCTAGAAGCCAAGTTTTGTGCGCATGTGCCTTTTTTATTCCCGCTGTTAGTTTTTTTGTTGCAAAATGCAACAGAATCCGCAGTCTCTGTCCAGGCCCGAAGGACGATGTGTCTTCCTCCGGACCCGACCTGGACTGCAGACCCCTCCATTTTAAAGGTTTGAGCCATCACTGGTGGTAAGTGAGGTGTCCAATGGTGCAGTTATTTCCACTGCATCTGAAACAGTCTTTGTTCATGCTGCATGGCAATAACATCGTTCTACTGACATTGGGCTTGTCATTCCTCTAGAAGCATACATAGCTATTATATTGAAGTAGCTTATGTCCACAAACTAACTAATTTATGCAATCCACAGGAGGACTTCCTAGTAAACTTTTTATACTTGTAACAAGGAAAACAATTAACAAAGTGTAATAAACTCTACTGAATACATTGGAAAGAGTTGATGCTCTGTGTTTATCCCTTAATAGCAAGAAATTATTTCAGCTAAACAACTAAATAAATGAAAAACAATGGAAAACGTAAATTAGAATTAAACTCCCAAGCTATCATTACTAGACAATAAAAGACTCACTAGACAATGTGCAGCAATCGCTTGCGATCACGGAAAAAACGCCAGTAATAGGTTTCAGCGAGTAGATGAGTTTTTGTTGCATTACGAAAGAGAAACTGCTGAATGGATATTTTATTGCATAATGAAATTTGCAAGTAATGAAATAATTGGGTTACTTAATTTTTTTTCTCCAAACAAATGAGTTGGTGATGAAGAGAAAATACGCCAGGGATCATCGGTTCAGAAAACAACTGATGTCAAAAGTGGTTGTGTAAGAATTTCTCATTAAAACACTTTTTAATATAAAGTTTAATTTCTTCAAATGCAATGAAAGGAACTATTGCATATTACTGGTTGCTTTACAATCTTATTTAACCAGATATCCAATCTGTTTAAACATGAATCCAATATAAAATACATTTAAAACTAAATTGAAATGACAATACATTGTTGTTATTATTTTTTTAATTATTTTTACCGTGCTCAAAGATTTATTTACATTTTTTTTGTGATGGCTGATTATACCGCTATCTCAGTAATCTGTATTGGATTATTTTATTCATCTCTGTGTTCTTATTATACAGCTCACGAGCATAGAACTATAAAGTAAAATAAAAATGATTTCTTGTTGTGCAGGATCAATCTTTCATTATTTCTGCAGTTCATAATCATTAATTATCATACTAGAATTACTGGGATAAATAGCAGACATGATTAGTAGGCCTAATGGTGCTAAGTGGCTTTTGACTTGCTGGTTATCTTCAGATTATGCTGAACCTAATGAGTCCCAGTGTACATAGACTTGTTAAAATTTTATATTTAACTCTATCATCCCTAGGGGCAAACTAGCCTGTGGCTATTTTAAATTCAATAGTTTGGCCCTTAGCCGATCTAATGTAACATACCTTACTTTTTTATTGCTATATCAAACAGCATAAAGTACTGTATACTTGTTATATATTCAATAATGTACTATATAGATAGAATGTACAGTTTTTGGTTGTGCGTATTGTTTTCACATGTGACTGGAAAAGTAACCAGTTTGCTTCCTGATGTCACTAGTACTCATAGTTCGGCATTGAGCAGATCTTCTTTGTAAAGACCAGGGTGCTTATGTAATAGGTTGCGAGCTGCAGCCTCTGTAGGAACTCCAGCGAGTCTTCCCATATTTTTAAAGCAGCAATAAATTTAAAGGCAAAACCAATCTGGTTTTGCCTTTAAAATAATTACCGCTTTAAAAATATGGGAAGGCTTGCAGGAGTTCCTGTAGTGGCTGCAGCTCGCAACCTACTACATAAGCCCCAAAATCTTCAAGGTTTTTATTGGAGAGCAACTACTTAGCCCAAAGCTGTGGATTACTTGAAATTGTAGTAGAAAAGGGCTTTGTGGAGTAGAGCACAATGAGTAACCTAAAGCCATGTGAGGTGATATGGGAAGGATTATTAGGGATTAAAGTGTGTATAAATGGAGAAGTATGCATTGGGTAGGGACCCAGATTTAAACTTAAAGTTCAAAATTTGAGTTGGCCATTAGCAGTTCACCATTCCACATTTGCATTCATGTTAAACTTAAAATATTTGTGTGTATATTAGAGATGAGCCGTTAGGATTCAGACAAATCTGACAGAACTGAATTGGGGTACTGAGTCATGGCTCGATTCCTCTCACCAAATTCTGTTATCAAAATGAGGTAAAACATAATTTCCCCAGAAATGTGCATCTGCATGCTGTGAATTGCATATAAGTCCCTCCCTCATGATTTCAGGTGCCATTTTTAGATAGGAGAGTGCAAGGAGAATGCTGCTTTTGTCTGTAGCTGTAATGAAATGGACATCATTGAAGAGAGTTGTAGGTGATTTGAATGAGTGGAAATGGTGGAAAAGAAGGCATCTTTAATCTGTGTGTCTGTGAGGGTCAGACACTAGCAAGCAATCTGCAATACAGGCTCCTCCTGTGTATGTTTGAAAGTGAGCTACATAATTGTTTTCAAAAGGGTATCTGTGTGTGCAGGGACGTTTCATGAGAGGAGGGGGCCCATGTGCAGTCTCCATCACTGGCCCCCTCCTCTCAATCCGGTGTCCGGCAGCGCGCTGATCAAGGCCATCACCGCCCTGATAGAATCTGGGCACTAGAGTGTGCTCAGAGTCTATAGAGTATGCGCAGGTCACTGGGAAAATGGCCACAGTGGCAGATTTTCCCTGTACTTCATATGTGCAAAATGATGGGAAAATGGCTGCTGCGGGCATTTTCCAGATATTTTTACAGCACCGACACCGGTGCCAACATGTGAATCTGGGGAGGTAAGTATAACATGGGTGCAAGGTGTGTGGTGTGGGCCCCCCTGGACTAAGGGGCCTGTGTGCACTGCACACCCTGCACCCATTATAAATATGCCCCTGCATGTGTGAAGGCATAGACAGTACTGTGGGGCTGCTTTAGACCCGCTCGTGAGCGCAGAATGCTCGCAAGCGGGTCGGTGGTGCCCGAATGTGCATGCACATGACGGAGGGAGCTCCGTCGTGCGCATGCGCGAGACCCGGAGGGTGACGAGGAAGCCGTCGCTCGGGGTCTCGCACCAAAGGGGGCGTGCTGTTGATGGTGAGTGACAGCACGCCCCCTTTGGTGGGCGTGCCAGGGGTGTGGCTGCCAGATGGAGGCGTTCCCATGGGAATGCCTACCGTCTGAGTCCGGCCCCCACTGACATCAGTAGTGATGTCAGTGGGAGTGATTTTGGCTCTGATAGAGCCAAAATCACTCCAGGGCTTGCAGCAGCGAGACCCTACTGCAGGGTCTCATCGCAAGCCCGATGGTCGCGATGATCTTGACCATCACGACCATCATCATGGACGCTCGTTATAGCTGCACTTAGTGTGTAGTGTTACACATTTGAAAAGTACATATCTTGTACATTAGGGGCAGAGACAGTACTGTGATTGCAAGCTTAGCTTAAGAAAAAATACTGTACTGTGTCTGAGTGAGCTGCACCCCAAAGAAGGTATTTTTTTCTGGTTTAAAAAAAATTTGCAAGTCTTAATTAAACTTTATAATATATATTTCCTGGTAAGATTGTGTGTGTTTGAAGGGCATGATTGGAGACACTGATTTTGTTTTATGTAATTTATGATCTAAATACTGTTTTGTTTGTGAGTTGTACATTAGGTATTAGCTCCTGGAGATAGTGAAGTTAGGGCCTGATTCAGACCCACTCGCGAGCGGCTGTCCGCTCGCAAGTGGGTCGATGTTCTGCACTGAGCATGCGCACGACGGAGGGAGCTCCGTCGTGCGCATGCGCCAGACGCGACGAGCGAAGGACTTTCCTTCGCTCGTTGTGTCTGATCAAAGGGGGCGTGCTGTCGATGTTGATTGACAGCACGCCCCCTTTGGTGGGCGTGCCGGGGGCGTGCCTCCCTGACGGGGGCGTTCCTAAGGGAACGCCTACTGTCAGAAGCCGGCCCACTGACATCACTAGTGATGTCAGTGGGAGTGATTTTGGCTCTGATAGAGCCAAAATCACTCCGGGCCTTGCGGTTGAAAACCTCAACCGCAGGCTCCGGCTCGCAGTTTCGATGGTCGCGATGGTCAAGACCATCACGGCCATCAAACTGCACGCTCGTATAGGCTGTGGGTGGTGACCCACAGCTATACAAGCGTCCAGGAGGACACTCCATAGTTATGGACGACGGCCCTCATTCAGAGCGTGCGCTCTGCTCAGAGCGTACGGCTCTGAATGAGGGCCTTAGTTAGCAGTACAGGCTAGTATTATTTTTAATGTTTTGTTTAATTTATTATGCCAAATAAAAGCAGCTGCCATAAGTTTTACCAAGGCACTGGTCTAGTGTGTTACTGATTGTTTGCCTCATGCAAAGTGCTGCCATTTACCCTCAGAAGATGGCACCCTTTAACCTAATCTTGTGACACATAGTGGAGAATGCAAGCAATGTACTTGAATTGCAGCCATAAAAATCTGTGTGAAAAATGTAAAGTGCCAGACACCCATTTTTGTGTTGGGAAAAGACAGTAAGATTGTCAATTTCATGTTGGTGTCATCATCAGATGCTTAGGGAAGCTACAGTAGATTCTGCATTTCCCCTACACCAAGAGATAACATGGAAGACAGTTAGGGCCTTGCTACAGGTTACATGGCTAAGCAGTAAGCCACCGGGGCTTAGCAGGAAACCACCAGCGTGCAGCAATTGGACATTCAGGAGGCCCAGAGGCAACAACAATTGTATGTAGAGTAGATCCAGAGGCAACAGCAATTGGCTGTTGAGGGAAACTGGAGGCAACAGCAACTGATTATTGATGAACTCTGCAGACAACATGACTATGACCACAAAGTCATAAAAGAGGTGGAGCAGTGCCTAACAACAATGTATATAAATACTTCCCCAGACGTCACAACTAGCCCTAGCTTCATTCGGGCTAGTCATTTTCTTCAAAAGATGAAAAACAGTGATGATGTTGAAGCCTATTTAGCCACTTTTGTAAAAAACAGATGAGATAGAAAGTTGGTTTAAAGATCAATGGGCAGATTTTTTGTCACCATTCTTGTCAAGAGAACTGCAAAAGGCGTATTTTGACTTGTCCTGGACATTGACAAACAGAAAACTAAAATTTTAACACATTATGTGAGTTCATTACTGGGAATACCAAGTGAGGAAACCTCCCTGCTCTCAAATGCATGACCATCTCACCAAGAAGTGGCTATTCTTGTTGTATTCATATTTTGTACATATTTCTATACCATACTTCTATCCTGTGTGGGAATCACATGCTGTTCTAGTTTACAGGAATTGGCTACAGCCAGAGCTTCTAACAGGGCCACAGATTGTTGAAAGGGTCATTATGGACTGATATCTGCAGTCACTGCCTGCAGTTTTGCACAAGTGGGTGAGCCACAGTGATCCTAAAACAACATATTAGCTTGTGGAAATGGTTTGTGGCAGCCGAGGAATTGTTGAGCGTACCTCAAGTACAGCAACAGGAATGTCCAGTGACTTCCAAGGAAAATGGGTTCTAGGAATGTACTTAAAATGTCAGAGACTGAAGGCTTGGAACCTGAAGAATGGCCAGCTCTGCCAGGAAGGTTCCTGCCTTATAAAGAATAGATAAAAATGTGATCAAATGTTTTAGATGTGGTGACTTGTGGCATGTTGCGGCTAATTGTCCAACTACCTCTGAACCTATGCAGTGTGATACTGCTTATGTAAATCACAGAATATCTTTATTTGCTCAGCTAGCCTGCACCGCAGACCGACAGGCAGAGCCAGATAAACAAATGTGTATAATCTCTGTAGAAGGCAAAAAAGTAGAGGCTCTGTTAGATTCTGGTAGCCTAGTTACGTTTGTAGAAGCTGAGTTGGTGAACCCCTCCAAATGGCAGGGAAAAACTATTGGTGTAACCTGTATACACAGGGATACTCAGTATTATGTTACTGCTGAAGTGAACATAGAAACACAGTGTGGTTGGTTCCTGATTTGATGCATGATGCTATATTGGGGAGAGATTTTTTCCACTTCTGGAAGATGTGGGAAACCCATTTTGTTACAGAAGTAAATAACCCAGACCAGTTTATTAATGTTACTGATACAGTAGTAGTGGGAGTGTCCTGGGATTGAAGCTTTCCCTTTTTCAAGCACGATTGGGGTGTCAGAGAATGATGAGGGCAGCAGAGGGGAACAGAATGTTGCACCTACTGCTGAAGTAGAAAATGTAGTTGAACCAGCTAACTGTATTCCAGATCTTAAATGGAGAAGAAAGATATTTGCCTAAGTTCATCTAGAAGACCCTACTCTGGTGAAGGCTAGAGAAAATCAAAAAGTGGGTGAGATTAAAATGAGTTGTACCGGCCTGGGAAAATAAAGCCAGAACAGACATCTCTGGAAGGATAAAGTAGCTCTGTCAGCCACCCCGGTCCCTACAGGTAACCTCAGTAGCTTTGATTCCCGAGATAACAATAGCCACAGCCCTTTCAACCAGTCAACAACATGAGGCTAAATTTTTTTTAGTAAGAAATAGAGATTTGTTTTCTGAAATACAAGGTAAAATAACAGTCATTAAACAAGATTTAGGGGTCTATTTACTAAGCAGTGTTAGGAGACAGAGGGCTTGATTCAGAGCCGGACGCTATTTGCGGACGGTCGTTCTGAAAAAGGGGCCGGATATTTAAATTAAGCGCTCGCTCTTTGTGGTCTGTTGACGCCTCTATGTCTGAATGAGCGAACGAAACATGCGCTCGCTATTTTGTAAAGACGCCCCCTGGCTGCTCGCATCATACGTCATCTCCGCTATTTATTAGATTAATCGAGTACATCGAAAGGTGTATGAACTGCTCGCTATTCTTGTGGTAGCATTTTCCTACTGCAATCATGCGAGCAGTTCAGGCTAAAAGACAACCAAGTGACGTGGGTCGATGACGCTGCTTTGTTAATTATGCACACCCTTAAAACAGCCGTTTTGACCGTTTGGCACGCCTGCGTTTGGATCTCCACTCCCCGTTTTCAAACACCTTCCCCTGTTACCACCCACAAACGCCTCATCCTGTCACTCAAATTAGCAGGCATTCGCTATTTTGCGAGCACACGATTTCCGACCGCACTGACTGGTTGGCGCATGTGCATTACAAACTATACGCATGCGCAGATGTGCGAACATCGCTCGGAGTGAACGAGCAGCCGCTTATGAGCGGCTCTGAATCAGGCCCAGAGTGAAAAGTGATAAGGTGCCAGCCAATCAGCTACCAACTGTCATTTTACAAACACAACCTGTGAGATGGCAGTTAGGAGCTGATTGGCTGGCACCTTATGACTTTTCACTGTGTCTCCTAACACTGCTTAGTAAATAGACCCTGAATAATCACTGAACATGGGGTTTAGGTTAATACCAGAATCCAAGCAGGAGGTGGTGTCTAAAGTAGGGGTGTGCACCGGCCACTTTTCGTGTTTTGTGTTTTGGTTTTGGATCTGGATCTTTCTTCGTGATTTGGATCTGGATTGGTTTTGCCAAAACCACCCTTCCGTGTTTTGGGTTCTGGGTTTTGTGTTTTGGATCTGTATTTTTTTAGAAAAAAAGCATAAAAACAGCTAAAATCACAGAATTTGTAGGTTTTTCTGCTCCTATGCTATTATTAACCTCAATAACCTTAATTTCCACTCATTTCCAGTCTATTCTGAACACCTCACAATAGTGTTTTTAAGTCCAAAAGGTTGCATCGAGGTAGCTGGATGACTATGCTAAGCGACACGAGTGGGCGGCACAAACACGTGACCCATCTAGGCGTGAAACTGCAGTGGCAGACAGGATGGCAGTTTGAAAAACTAGGCCCCAAACTGTACATAATGCAAAGAAAAAAAAGAGGTGCAAGATGGAATTGTCCTTGGGCCCTCCCACCCACCCTTATGTTGTATAAACAGGACATGCACACTTTAACAAACCAATCATTTCAGCGCCAGTGTCTGCCACACAACTGTGGCTGAAATGATTGGTTCGTTTGGGCCCCCACAAAACAAGCTGGCAATTAATCTGTCCCTGCACAAACTGGCTCTACGGAGGCAAGATGTCATCCTCATCCTCCTCATCCACCGATTCCTCACCCTCTTCAGTGTGTACATCCTCATCCTCACAGAGTATTAATTCGTCCCTGCTGGAACCACAGGTCCCTCTGTACGTTCTGGAGGCTGGTCTCCCTGGAAGAGTTGATAATTCATTTTATGAACATCATCTTCTCCACATTTTGTGGAAGCAACCTCCTACGCCTTTCGCTGACAAGGTTCCCGGCTGCACTAAACACTCTTTCGGAGTACACACTGGAGGGGGGGCAACTCAGGTAAAATAGAGCCAGTTTGTACAGGGACCTCCAAATTGCTTCTTTTTCCTGCCAGTACAGGTACGGACTGTCTGACATGCCTACTTGGATGCTGTCACCGATGTAATCCTTTAACAGACAGACGCACGCTTGTCGCTGCTGCTTTGAGGATGCAAGTGCGGCTACAGCCCACACAATTCACAAAGACAGAAAAAAAAAAGAATATTTTTATTGTTTGTGGAGCGCACTTTGAGGGTTACACCACCCCTTAACAGACAGACGCACGCTTGTCGCTGCTGCTTTGAGGATGCAAGTGCGGCTACAGCCCACACAATTCACAAAGGCAGAAAAAAGAAGAAGAATATTTTTATTGTTTGTGTAGCACACTTTAAGGGAGTCACCACCCTTTAACAGACAGACGCATGCTTGTCGCTGCTGCTTTAAGGATGCAGGTGCGGCTACAGCCCACACATTTCACAAAGACCGAAAAAAAAAGAACAATATTTTAATTGTTTGTGTAGCACACTTTGAGGGTGTTACCACCCTTTAACAGACAGACGCACGCTTGTCGCTGCTGCTTTAAGGATGCAGGTGCGGCTACAGCCCACACAATTCACAAAGACAGAAAAAAGAAGAATTATTTTATTGTTTGTGTAGCACACTTTGAGGGTGTCCCCACCCTTTAACAGACAGACGCACGCTTGTCGCTGCTGCTTTGAGGATGCAAGTGCGGCTACATCGCACACAAGTCACAAACACATTAAAAAAATAGTTTTTTATTTTTTTTAGCACTTTGAGAGTTACACCACCCTTTAACAGACAGACGCACGCTTGTCGCTGCTGCTTTAAGGATGCAGGTGCGGCTACAGCCCACACATTTCACAAAGACCGAAAAAAAAAGAACAATATTTTAATTGTTTGTGTAGCACACTTTGAGGGTGTCACCACCCTTTAACAGACAGACGCACGCTTGTCGCTGCTGCTTTAAGGATGCAGGTGCGGCTACAGCCCACACAATTCACAAAGACAGAAAAAATAAGAAGAATATTTTTATTGTTTGTGTAGCACACTTTGAGGGTGTCACCACCCTTTAACAGACAGACGCACGCTTGTCGCTGCTGCTTTAAGGATGCAGGTGCGGCTACAGCCCACACAATTCACAAAGACAGAAAAAAGAAGAAGAATATTTTTATTGTTTGTGTAGCACACTTTGAGGGTGTCACCACCCTTTAACAGACAGACGCACGCTTGTCGCTGCTGCTTTAAGGATGCAGGTGCGGCTACAGCCCACACAATTCACAAAGACAGAAAAAAGAAGAAGAATATTTTTATTGTTTGTGTAGCACACTTTGAGGGTGTCACCACCCTTTAACAGACAGACGCACGCTTGTCGCTGTTGCTTTAAGGATGCAGGTGCGGCTACAGCCCACACAATTCACAAAGACAGAAAAAAGAAGAAGAATATTTTTATTGTTTGTGTAGCACACTTTGAGGGTGTCACCACCCTTTAACAGCAGACGCACGCTTGTCGCTGCTGCTTTAAGGATGCAGGTGTGGCTACAGCCCACACAATTCACAAAGACAGAAAAAAGAAGAAGAATATTTTTATTGTTTGTGTAGCACACTTTGAGGGTGTCACCACCCTTTAACAGACAGACGAACGCTTGTCGCTGCTGCTTTGAGGATGCAAGTGCGGCTACATCGCACACAAGTCACAAACACATTAAAAAAAAAATTTTATTTTTTGGAGCACTTTGAAAGTTACAACACCCTTTAACAGACAGACGCACGCTTGTCGCTGCTGCTTTGAGGATGCAAGTGCGGCTACAGCCCACACAATTCACAAAGACAGAAAAAAAAGAACAATATTTTAATTGTTTGTGTAGCACACTTTGAGTGTGTCACCACCCTTTAACAGACAGATGCACGCTTGTCGCTGCTGCTTTAAGGATGCAGGTGCGGCTACAGCCCACACATTTCACAAAGACAGAAAAAAAAGAACAATATTTTAATTGTTTGTGTAGCACACTTTGAGGGTGTCACCACCCTTTAACAGACAGACGCACGCTTGTCGCTGCTGCTTTGAGGATGCAGGTGGAATCTAGATGGGATTTGGACCCAAGGACACACTACCTCCATCAATTGTCTAAATCCCACAGCACTAATGGCGGATACCGGATGCACGTCTAACACCAACATAGCAGTCAAGGCCTCAGTTATACGTTTTGCTTCAGGATGACTGCTGTCGTACTTCATCCTCATCGCTAGGGACTGTTGGAGGGTCAATTGTTTAGTAAAAGTAGTGATGTTCCTACTTCCTCTCTGGGATGATGAGCAAATCCCAGCAGCAGCGACAGCACTAGGAGGAAGTGGTTCTTGATCTTTCCCTATTTTATTTTTATCGGAGAAAGTTTGGTCCTCCATTTATGTTATATTGATATATACGTGCGGCTAAAGCGCACACAAACACAGAAAATATTTTTTTATTTTTGCTGGAGAGTAGTGCACTTTGTGGGTTACACCACCCTTTAAGAAATGAGCCAGCCGGCTCTTTACTTATGGGACACAGGCGTACGCTTGGCGCTGCTCCTTTGTTGATGCACGTGCAGCCACAGTGCACACAAGTCACAAACACAGAAAATATATATTTTTTTGGTTTGGAGTGTACTTTGGGGGTTACAGAACCCTTTAACGGTCAAGCCAGCCGGCCCTTTACTTATGACACAGGCGCACGCTTGGCACTACTTTGTTGATGCACGTGCGGCTACTGCGCACACAATTCACAAACACAGAAAATTATTTTTTTTTTGGTTTGGACTGGAGTGTACTTTCGGGGATTACAGCACCCTTTAACGGTCAAGCCAGCCGGCCCTTTACTTATGACACAGGCGCACGCTTGGCACTACTTTGTTGATGCACGTGCGGCTACTGCGCACACAATTCACAAACACAGAAAATAATTTTTTTTTTGGTTTGGACTGGAGTGTACTTTCGGGGTTACAGCACCCTTTAACGGTCAAGCCAGCCGCCCCTTTACTTATGACACAGGCGCACGCTTGGCACTACTTTGTTGATGCACATGCGGCTACTGCGCACACAATTCACAAACACAGAAAATAATTTTTTTTTTGGTTTGGACTGGAGTGTACCTTCGGGGGTTACAGCACCCTTTAACGGTCAAGCCAGCCGGCCCTTTACTTATGACACAGGCGCACGCTTGGCACTACTTTGTTGTTGCACGTGCGGCTACTGCGCACACAATTCACAAACACAGAAAATAATTTTTTTTTTGGTTTGGACTGGAGTGTACTTTGGGGGTTACAGCACCCTTTAACGGTCAAGCCAGCCGGCCCTTTACTTATGACACAGGCGCACGCTTGGCAGTACTTTGTTGATGCACGTGCGGCTACTGCGCACACAATTCACAAACACAGAAAATAAATTTTTTTTTGGTTTGGACTGGAGTGTACTTTCGGGGTTACAGCACCCTTTAACGGTCAAGCTAGCCGGCCCTTTACTTATGACACAGGCGCACGCTTGGCACTACTTTGTTGATGCACGTGCGGCTACTGCGCACACAATTCACAAACACAGAAAATAATTTTTTTTTTGGTTTGGACTGGAGTGTACTTTCGGGGGTTACAGCACCCTTTAATGGTCAAGCCAGCCGGCCCTTTACTTATGACACAGGCGCACGCTTGGCATAACTTTGTTTATTCACGTGCGGCTACTGCGCACACAATTCACAAACACAGAAAATTATTTTTTTTCTGGTTTGGACTGGAGTGTACTTTCGGGGTTACAGCACCCTTTAACGGTCAAGCCAGCCGCCCCTTTACTTATGACACAGGCGCATGCTTGGCACTACTTTGTTGATGCACGTGCGGCTACTGAGCACACAATTCACAAACACAGAAAATAAATTTTTTTTTGGTTTGGACTGGAGTGTACTTTGGGGGTTACAGCACCCTTTAACGGTCAAGCCAGCCGGCCCTTTACTTATGACACAGGCGCACGCTTGGCACTACTTTGTTGATGCACGTGCGGCTACTGCGCACACAATTCACAAACACAGAAAAAAAAATTTTTTTTGGTTTGGACTGGAGTGTACCTTTTGTGGTTACAGCACCCTTTAACGGTCAAGCCAACCGGCCCTTTACTTATGACACAGGCGCACGCTTGGCACTACTTTGCTGATGCACGTGTGGCTACTGCGCACACAATTCACAAACACAGAAAATATATTATTTTTTTAGCACTTGGGGGGAGCACCCCTGATGGACAGAGCACCCCCTGGACAACACTACAGCACCCCTTTAGGACTGGGACACTGCACAGGACTTTGGAGTGGTCACAGCCCCTATGGAGAACTGACTGCACAACACAGTCCAGCCAGCCCCTATGGACTTTGAAGTAGTGGACACAGCCCCTATTAACAACAGCAGCACAGCACAACACAGCCAGCCCCTATGGACTTTGAAGTAGTGGACAACAGCAGCACTACACTACACTACACAGCCCTAACTCCCACCCTCCCTCTTCACTGTCCACAGCCGAGTGAGAAAATGGCGCCGACGTGGGTACCTTATATAGGATCCAAAACCCGCGAGACTCGGAAGGCGGGATGATGATGTTTTGCCTCGATTTCAGATCCGAGTCAGGCGGGAAAAGTCGAGCCTGATTCGGATCGGACTCGGATCGGGGGGGCTCGGGGGGGTTCGGATTTCAGAAATCCGAACCCGCTCACCCCTAGTCTAAAGTAGAGATGTGTGCCGACCCTCGTGTTTTGGTTTTGGGTCTGGATCCCCCCAGGTTTTGGATCTGGATTGGTTTTGCCAAAACCTCACCTCCGTGTTTTGTTTTCGTGTTTTGGTTTTGGATCTGGATTTTTTATAAAAAAATCATAAATACAGCTAAAATCACATAAAATGGGCCTGTTTTTTATCCTACAGTAATTAACCTCAATAACAATTATTTACAGTAATTTACAATCAATTATGAATACCTCACAATATTATTTGCTTCATCTAGTTAAGGCCAAAAGGTTGCATCCTGCTAGCTGGCTGACTAAGCTAAGTGACACAGTGGGCGGCACTAACATGTGGCAGTTCAGCTTCTAATTTACAGATACAGTGTGTTATACAGTGTGGGTTGGATACACCAATAGTGCACTTACTGTGACAGCAGTGTCGGCAGAGCGGGGTTGCTGACGGTGTCCTCAGTACATGGAATGGCAGTGCTGCAGTGCTGGCAGTGTCCTCAGTGAAGGGTACCGGTGATGTCGGCAGTGCAGGGGTGCCACTGGTGTCTTTAGTGCAAGTTTGCTGGCTGTGTCGGCAGTGCGGGGGTGCATGTAGTGTCTTTAGTGCAGGTTTGCTGGCTGTGTTGGCAGTGCAGGGGTTGCTGACGGTGTCCTCATTACATGGAATGGCAGTGCTGCGGTGCTGGCAGTGTTCTCAGTGAAGGGTACTGGCGGTGTCGGCAGAGCATGGGTGCTAGCAGTGCAGGGGTGTTCTCAATGCAGGGTGCCTGGCGGTGTCGGCAGAGTGGGGGTGCCAGCGGTGTCCTTAGTGCAGGTTTGCTGACTGTGTTAGCAGTGCAGGGGTGTTTTCAATGCAGGGTGCCTGGCGGTGTCGGCAGAGTGGGGGTGCCAGCGGTGTCCTCAGTGCAGATTTGCTGACTGTGTCAGCAGTGCAGGGGTTTTCTCAATGCAGGGTGCCAGCGGTGTCAACAGAGCGGGGGTGCCAGCGGTGTCCTCAGTGCATGTGTGCTGACAGTGTTGGCAGTGCAGGGGTGCTGGTGGTATCCTCAGAGTGACAGTGTCGGCAGTGTGGGGGTCGCTGATGGTGTCCTCAGTATGTGGGGCAGCAGTGCAGGGGTGCCGGCAGTGTTGGAAGCTGTCGGCAGTGGGGGATGCTGCCAGTAGGGGTGCAGGCGTTGTCGGCAGCGGGGGGTACCGGCAGTTTCAGGTGGCGGGGGATGGCGGGTGCCATCTTCTTTTTCTTCGGTATGCATTTTCAATGGGCTTAACGCTGATTGGCTGAGAGCCGTGACAGACGGCTCTTTCAGCCAATCAGCATAGAGCCCGCTTTATACAAAACCTCACGACTCAACAGCGAGGTCACGAGGTTTTGCCTCGGATGAGGGATCCGGGGCAGGCAGGGAGATCCTAGGCCCGGATCTCCAAATTTCAGGTGGGTTCGGATCTCTGAGATCCAAACCCACTCATCTCTAGTCTAAAGTAATTAAAAAATTGTTGGAGTTAGATATAATTGAAGAGTCACATAGTGAGTGGTCAAGTCCCATTGTTTTCATTCTGGAAACTGTCGGAATCTTACACTTCTGCAATGATTTCCGTAAAGTGAATAGTGTGTCTAAGACGCTGTACGGCCCCTCCACGATCCTGAAAAACAGTGAGAAGACAGACATATCAGGAACCCGATATGTCTGTATTCTCACTGTGCATGTGCTGGCGTGCTTCTCTACGGTAACACCCTCTAAGAATCGCTGAAAGCAGTGAAAAGCCTGTTTTCAGCTAAATAGGGCTTTTCATGGCTTTATGAATATACCCCTAAGAGTGGCAATAGGACCGCTCTCTGGGCCTGATTCAGAGCCGGACGCTCTGACCAGAGCACTCGCTCTGAATCAGGGCCCTCCTACCTATTCTTGGAGCAGCCTCTTGGACGCTCGCATAGCTGTTGGTTACCACCCACAGCTTATGCGAGCGTCCATGATGATGGTCGCGATGGTCAAGACCATCTCGACCATCGGGCTTGCAACGAGACCCTGCGGTAGGGTCTCACTGCCGCAAGCCCTGGAGTGATTTTGGCTCTAGTGATGTCAGTGGGGCCGGACCCAGACGGTAGGCGTTCCCATGGGAACGCCTCCGTCTGGCAGCCACGCCCCTGGCACGCCCACCAAAGGGAGCGTGCTGTCACTCACCATCGACAGCACGCCCCCTTTGGTGCGAGACCCCGAGCGACGGATTCCCCGTCGCTCGCCAGGTCTCGCGCATGCGCACAATGGAGCTCCCTCCGTCGTGCGCATGCACACTTAGGCACCATCGACCCGCTTGCGAGTGTACAGCGCTCGCGAGCGGGTCAGAATCAGGCCCTCTGTGATAACGGGTGCCAGGTTTTGGAAGATAATTGAAAAACAGTCCGCTAGGTCTATATAAAAGTGGTCTGTAGTCCAGAGGTGTGCAGCGCTTTGAAGAGATATCCATGCATTACCTTTATAATGAATAGCTGTGTTACTTTGTTCCTTAAAAAATAGGTGAAAATACAGTAGGTGTAGCTCCATTCATAACCATCTATCAATAATATATTTAGCATAACATTATTCAAGCATGTTTATTGTAACCTAGAATGCATTTGTTTCTTCATGTGTAAAAACCATAGAGACCATCAAACTGTGCATTTAGCCAGAACAAATATATCAGTTACAGTATATTTAACTATATGTGAATGTCAATTTCTTTTTTTTAATTTAATTTGTGAAGATGCTAATTAACTAAACAGTAATTGCACATTTCATAAAAGGACCTTAGTACAAGTATATTGTTTGTTCTAAATTACAAGATATAGTTCAGCAGGAAAACTACAGTTGATTTGTAAATCAAGAGGTTACAACAGGGTTGAGGTCTTTATAGAGGCGATTGTACATCTAGGCACCAGGTATAGGCTTGCACAGGCACTAGGCAAGGGATTTCTGACACCCTCTCCCCCTGGGATATATACCAACCCCCTCCCCCTAGATCATAGACTATCAACCTTCCTTCCAGGGAAATAAACATCCCCCCTTCCTGGGACATAGACTACTGCCTTCCCCCGGGATATAGACTGCTGCACCTCACCCTCCAGGAGGCATAGACTAATCACTTGGGCAGCCTGGTGTTGGTCACTGCTGTTGTCTCTTCCCCACTTTCAGTAGGCAGTCTCATTTTGAATCCAAGATGGCTGATGTGAACCTGCTCTGTCCAGATAAAGAGGTTTCACATTGACCATATCTGATTTAATAAAAGGCTGGTCCTTCCCTGGGGGCTGGTAGGGAAGTTACACTTTAGGTAGAGTGTGGGGCTGCCTAAAGGTACCAAGTTATGATTATGATACATTTTTTCAGTCCCTAGGGGCATTACATAATAATACATATAATGCTCTCTGGCAAATCCCTCTCTTGCTCTGTTTTCTTAACTAACCTACAGTATGGTAAGATGAAAACAAAATATTCTTCCCTACCAATTTATATTTGTATATGATAAGAATATGTTTACATTTAATATAACCTCTTTTTAGGTTAATTTTAACCTTAGAATCCAGTTCTAATCCCTCTCTAACATATAAAGCCCTAAATCACTCCCCCTTTACATCTCATCTCTGTCCACTTTCCCTCCCTCCCATCCTCGCCACTCCTCCTCCGCTCTGATCACCACCTCACTTAACACTGGTCAGTTACTCTCACACTTGCTTCCAAGAATTTGCTAGATGTGCCCCTATATTCTGCTATCCCCTCCACTCCTTCTCCATGTATCCTGCCCAATTCTCCCTCCAAATATTCAATCCTTTTCCTTAATAAGTACTGTTAGCTCTTAATGATAGGACTCTAACCTCTTGTTCTGCCCCTAAGAATAGATATGTCACCTGTGTTCTGCTCCCTTCAGTGACTCTGATACTGTATATTCCCCATATGTTGAGTATAGGATTATTGAGTACTGATTTGCTCCCCCTTTATCGTGATCACCACTGACTGCTCCTTTAGGCTACAGTGAGTTTCCCTCCCATTGCTCCTGTTATTTGTCCTAGCCAGTCTATGATGTTATAGTAATGTTTGGACTTACTGTATGCTTTGTACTTACATTATTGTTATGTATTATTTTTCTTACCCCCTTGTACTCCGCTGTGGACACCTTGAGCCACCTTATAAATCAAAGTTAATAATACAGTAATTAAAGCTGTTAATGTAGCAAACAAAAAAAATTATACTATTGTAAAGTGTTTCTGATGACAAACCATTGTAAAAACCACCCAAAAATTTGTTCTGATGAAAATTACAATTTTAATTAAAATATGAAACAAAATATACAACGTTTGATGATTTCTCACAACAAACATTTGTGAAAAATATCTGTATATTTTTAATACAGATGAAAGGCAAAACATGTATCTCTCACCTGCACCTAAAAACATTAACAGAACAATTATTGCCAATTAAGAAGAAATATGCATGCAATAATAAGTAAATTAAACTTATTAACCTCCATGGTTACTTGTACTTAGAGCTTAACATCACCCTGACTCCAGTGTGCACAAAGTATCAGGTGGACTAAGGGACGCAAACAAATGAAAGAAAATCATTGAACACTTATTCACTGTTGCACTTTATCAGCAGGTATATTTGCACAAATATCACAGCAATCTCATTATAGCTTCCAGTGTATTGGTTTAGGGTCCTCGTATGGTTTAGATGATGGCTATATCCTGGGTTCCAAGATAGGAATTGGTACTCCTGACACTGGGGCTCATTTAGATGTCCAACTTAAAACTGCACAATGTCCTTTTCAGGACTGTGCAGGTGCAATGAGAGTTACATGTTTTGACGCAATTCATTTAGAGGCCACTGAAATAAGGTGCCAGAATGAAGGCACTTTAGAAGGTCTTCCCTTTCAAACATTTATGTACAATGCTCATTAGTCAACAGTCCGGTCATTTGCATAACATTATTGGAGACCTTGTGGTCCGATAAAAGATAATTTTTCTCAGCACAACCAGTAGATTTATCGGAATCTCCTCAGGAGATTAGAACGGCGGCTCGGATCTGTCCGCATTCACGAAATTTGGGTAGATTCGGATTTCCGGAGAACCGAACCGCACATCTCTACTTACTGTTGATTACTCTACCAAGATATTTAGGGTCTGATTCAGAGGTGGACTCACTGCCGTTATCTGACATAGTGGAGTGATTTTTGGTATTGTATATGCACCGCGCATGTGTCCCAATTGTGTCTGTGCAGAGTTACAGTTTTCATTTCAGGTGTATGCATGGAGAAATGTTTTGAAAATATAGAGGGTATTTCTGGGTGGTGACAAGGAAGTGGCTTAATGTACCCATGGAGATGGTCCATCTTACGGGTGTGTTATAGGTGTTTTGAGGGCATGTCAGTGAAAGTGTTTACATACATAGACACTTAACCGGTCACAGAAGAGACAATACTCAGCTGGGGATACTGCACCTGCTGTAGGATTGGTCCAAATTTCAATGGTGCAACAGATGGTGGCATTGGAGGATGCAGCAGTCGGTATTACTATGTATATAGACATTGACATTGGGTGTTGCAGTTCTTGCACATTCAGGTACATGGATGTTCACAAGGGAAGATCATTTTAGCAGCATCTGCATAAAGGCGGAACCGGGCAAATGCCAATAGATGCAGCTGTTGGCACTTTTGTGTCTACCTCTGAATCAGGCCCTTATTCTATTATATTTAATGCATTCATATAGGGCCTCTAAGGGACCAGAAAAGAACACAGAGACTGGCTCCAAAGGACACAAACAATTAAGAAGAATTAAATTTTCTCTGTTCCTTTACTTTTAAAACAAAGGTTAATTACAATATTGCCTACCATTCCTATAAGTTCCTGGAAAACTAACGAATACAGAAGGGAAACACGGTTCAAAAATAGAGTTTATTCTATAGTTGTGGATATTCATTGGTTTTACAACTGTAATTGTCTAATTTACAAGGAAGTTCTTCTAACTTCCATCTATTTATATGATTACATACAGATGTAGCCACGCTCATCCATCCCGCGATGCGTACGCATCACGTCATGGATGACAGAGCCTTTCCTGTCATACTTAGATATACTCCAAAATTTGGACTATAAACATTTTAAGAAACATTTAAAGAAAATATTATAAATATCTTCTTTGTATTATTCTAATAATTTTTATAGTCAAAACTCTGGAGAAACAAGTTTATGGCAGGTAATGCACTGCCTCCCCTGTCAACCTTTTCTGCATAACCCTAGGGATGGGCGGTTTGGATTCTGTGGAATCCAAACTGCTCGAACACTGGGGATTCGAATCAACCCGAGCCGTGTTCCCATCTGACTTAGATCCTACTTTGAGGCCGAACGTCATCCTCCCGACGTCTGATTCTCGCGAGACTTGGTTCTATATAAGGTGCCGCGACCTGGACTCTGCACCATTTCACTGTTCATTCGCATGCTGCGCACAGCTCTGCAAAGTCTCTCTTCTTAAAAGTGGCTGTGTTCAGATCCAGAGTGGCTGTGCTGTTAACTGATAAGTGACTGTGGGGGCACACTGATCCAGAGTGGTTGTGCTGTTTACTGGTAAGTGACTGGTATGTTGTGCTGTTAACTGGTAAGTGACTGTGGGGGCACACTGATCTAGAGTGGCTGTGCTGTTAATTGGTAAGTGACTGTGGGGGCACACTGATCCAAAGTGGCTGCGCTGTTAACTCTTAAGGGACTGTGGAAGCACACTGATTCAGAGTGGCTGTGCTGTTAAGTGACTGTGGGGGCACATTGCACGCTGCATGGCTGTAGTAGCCTGTGTCCAACTCCAGACTCACGAGTGGCTGTGCTGCAATGTTAACTTGTTAAGTGACTGTGTAAGTGTAAGGGGACACACTGCATGCTGATGTATGCTGTGCTACTCTGCTGATTAAAGTGGTTGTGTCCAGACTCACAAGTGGCTGTGTGTACGAGGCATGCTAATGTATGCTGCGCTGTAATCATGCCCATCTGCTCCAGTGTAAAAAAAAGTAAATAAATATTTTTAAAATAATTAATAAAAGTAAAAGAAAACCTGTTTTTATGTGCTGTATCCCACTGTGTACTTTACAATCACTGTGACTCCTTGGGCCGTAGCCCTCTGTGTATACAAGCACTGTGACTCCTTTGGCCATAGCCCTCTATGTATACAAGTTCCGTGACTGCTTGGGCTTTAGCCCTCTGTGTAACTGTGTACAAGCACTGTGACTCCTTGGGCCGTAGCCCTCTGTGTATACAAGCACCATGACTCCTTCGGTCGTAGCCTTCTATTTATACAAGTACTGTGACTCCTTGGGCTGTAGCCCTATGTGTAACTGTATACAAGCACTGTAACTCCTTGGGCCTTAGCCCTCTGTGTATACAAGCACTGTAATTCCTTGGACCTTAGCCCTCTGTGTATACAAGCACCATGGCTCCTTGGGCCATAGCCCTCTGTGTATACAAGCACTGTGACTCCTTGGGCCTTAGCCCTCTGTGTTTACAAGCACCGTGACTCCTTGGGCCATAGCCCTCTGTGTATACAAGCACTATGACTCCTTGGGCCTTAGCCCTCTGTGTATACAAGCACTGTGACTTTGCTGGCCATACCCCACTGGGTGGGTGGGAGTGCCAAAGGACAATTTCATGTCTACCTTTCATTTTTACAAGTGCTTGTGTGGCAATGTTTCACTGCAGCCTTTGGCCAATAATGGTGAAAACACGACCCGTGATCGGCGCCATTTTCACTCCGGCTGTGGAGAGAGAAGCTAGCAGATGTGTAGTCACTGTCAGTCACTCAGTGTGTGTGTCCAGTCGGGGTTTTGGGCTGAAGGCTGCTTCTGTGTTGTCCATAAAGGGGCTTAAACTGCAGTATATAAAAGGGGGCTTCCTTCAGTGTGTTCTGCAGCTACTATGTCACTTGTCCTGTCAATTAACTGTGGCTGCTACTGTGTTGTTGTCCTGTCCATTAGGCTAGGGCTGCAGTCCATAGAGGGGTGCTGTGTAGTCCAGGGGGGATGCTCTGTCAATTAGGGGTGGTCTTCCCCAGTGTTAAAAAAATAAAAGTGCTATTTTTCTTTTGTGTGTGTGTGTGTGTGTGTGTGCGTTAGCAACTTAACTGCTCCATTATTGTTCGGTGACACTGCCACAGTTTATCGTCCACGTATTTGTCACTCTGGAGGTGGTCTATCTGCACTCGGTAGGGGTTGCTTCATTGTCCATAAAGAAGGGGTGCTGTCTGTATTGTTCGTCAAGGGGCTGCTGCCTCGTTCAAGGGTGCTCTTCCCCAGTGTAAAAAAATAAAAGTGAAATAAAATTAATATTATCAATCTACAAAAAATAAAAAACATTTTTTTGTGTGTGTGCGTTAGCAACTTAGCTGCACTATTATTGTTTGGTGACACTACCGGCCAGACCACAGTTTATCGTCTATGTATTTGTGACTCTGCAGGTGGTCTGTCCGCACTCGGCAAGGGTGCTTTGTTGTCCATAAAGAAGGGGTGCTATCTGTGTTGTTCATCAAGGGGCTGCTGCCTCGTTCAGGGGTGCTCTTCTCCAGTGTAAAAAAAATAAAAGTGAAATAAAATGAATATTATCAATCCACAAAAAATAAAAAAAATATCAAAACATTAAAATAAATAAATTAAAAACTAATCAATATTTCTGTCCTTTCCCTGTCTTCAGTCCATAAACATATTCCAATTCCGTCGGGCCTCTGACCTTATTAAGGAAAACATTCTTGGTTTTTAAACTTCCTAGGGGTCGTATAGTTTATTAAACTGCCATCCTGTTTACCACTGCAGTGCCACTCTGGGCCATGTTGGAAGCTGAACTGTGACGTTAGTGTCTCCGGCTGCTGTTGCTTAGCTTAGTCAGCCAGCTAGCTGCATACAACTTTTTGGCCTAAACTAGATGAAATCAATATTGTGAGCTGTGAGGTGGTCAAAATGTACTGGAAATGACTGGAAATAAATGTTATTGAGGTTAATAATACTGTAGGAACAAAAACGGGCCCAAATGATGTGATTTTAGCTGTTTTTATGATTTTTTTAGAAAAAATACAGATCCAAAACCAAAACAAGCATGGGGTGGTTTTGGCAGAAACAAATCCATACCCAAAACACGAGGAGCTATACAGATCCAAAACGAAAACCAAAACACGGGGGTCGGCGCACATAACTAATATAAATGCTTATGACAGCTTCTACTCCAAATTCATAATTAATAACCATTAAACCTAAACACTACATAATAACAATATTAGAGATATGCAGTTCAGTCCCCCAGAAACCTGAATCCACCTGAATTTTGTGAATCCAGGTAAATCCAAGTGGTACCGCAAACAAATATATATATATATATATATATATATATATATAATTACAGAAGACATAGGTGGCATGAAATTTGTCAGCTTTATGATTTAAATAAAATAGTATGTTGGCGGAGGAAAGAATGGAGACTCAATCAGGGAAGTCACTTAATGCACTTTGACAACATCTGCATGTGCCAATTACCCTAACAGCAACAAAGAACAAAGCCCACCAAACCAATATGTGAAATCAGTCTAACCCATGTATTGAAGGGGATTGCACATCACCAGTGCAGCAAGATGGCTACAGGACTGCTGATCTTTCCCACCAACTACTCACAAAGCCAACAAAATTATATACCGAAAATAGAAGGGAGGGTAATTCAGGAAACAAAGAGGCAGATCACAAGCCAAACACCCACTATGAACCTGAAGACACACCTAATCTTCATTTCCACTCAACTAAAGCTGAACAAACTGTCACCACACCACAATAATAAAATGGAAACCACAATGTCTTAGCCTTGAGGTTTATAGGCCGTCGTGCTTACTTTCCAACCACACACAATATTAACCCTGAGGTATTTTAATTATTGGGATTTATGCTAACAGTAAATCTGTTTAAATTAAGCCATAGCTCTTCCCAGCTCTTCATGTGCATGTGACCTGTCCACAACTTAAACAGGAAGCTTGCCATCCAAGCCCACCAGATGTTGCTAGGTGACAATCCTATTACCTAGAACAAATTAAGCCTGCAGATCATAGATTCCTGCAAACTATGGGGTCTATTTACTAAGCCATAGATGGAGATAAAGTGAAAAGAGACAAAGTACAAGCCAACCAGCTCCTAACTGCCATGTCACAGGCTGTGTTTGAAAAATGTCAGGAGCAGGTTGGTTGGTACTTTATCACACACACACACACACACACACACACACACACACACACACACACACACACACATATAGATATATATATTTTCAATAGACAAAAAACCTTACAGTTTCACATTTTCCATTAAGGATGCTTAGACATGATCTGAAAATTCACAAAACCTACTGAATTTGTGCCACACAAACTTAAAAAAGCAATGAAATTACGATTATTAAGGCTAATGCCTTAATGGATGTGTTCCTTGCTTAATACAGATATGGAATGCCATGACACCATGTGGTTAACTGCAGATTCAGCACTCTCACAAAATGAGATTGCTGTCACTCACAAAATGGTGGAGCTGCTAATTCACAGAATTGTGTGCTCATTGGAATACACACATGCAGTCTATGCAACTGAGGTCTGAGCAGTTATGTGGCTCCCACATCCCACTCAGTGCCCACAATCTTCCCATTCAGTCACCACAAAAATTTCACTGAGTTCCAACATTATTCTCACTCCATACATCCATCTAATTCATTATACACATTCAGCTTCCCAATTGCTAAAACTATCATACTCTGTCTATACATATACACTATCTTTGCTTCCATGCTGTTATAACTTCCCCAATCCCTACAGCTGTGTGTTCTCCCACCTGTGCTAGTCTTCATGCCCTGATCCACAAAAAATTGTCTTTCTGTCTTCCTGCATCTGTGCCACTGTGTTTCCTTCCATTTGCACCACTGCCTTTCCCCCAGCCATGTCACTCTGTCTTGCCCTTATCTCTGCCACTCTTTATTCCTCCATCTGCACAACTCTGTCCCTCCCAACCATGCCACTCTGTCTTTCCCATCCGCAACAATCTGTCTTCTCCAATCCCTATTGTTGTATGTTCTCCTATTGTGCTAGTCTGTATTCCTCATCCACACCAATCTGTCTTTACCCATCTGCACTGCTCTATCTTCCCGCATCCATGCTACTCTGTATTCCCCATTCATGCTGCTCTGTTCCCCCAAACTGTGCCACTCTGTCTTCTCCATATGCACCACTGTGTTCAACCCATCTGCATCACTTTGGCTTGCCCCCATCTGTACTGCTTGATCTTCCCCTCTGCACGCCTTTCTGTATGCCCCATCCACAATGCCCTGTCTTCTTCCCCCATCCACCATACTCTGATCTCATCTGTGCAGCTCTATATTCTGCTCAGACCTCAGTTGCATAGACTGCATGTGTGTATTGCAATGAGCACACAATTCTGTGAATTGCCAGCTGCACCATTTTGTGAGTGACATTAATCTCAATCTGTGAGAGTGCTGAATCTGCAGTTAACCACATGGTGTCATGGCATACCATATCTGAATTACACAAGGAATACGTCCATCAAGGTGTCAGCCTTAGTGATCATAATTTCATTGTTTTTTGAAGTTTGTGTGGCACAAATTCAGTAGGTTTTGTGAATTTTCAGATCATGTCTAAGCAGCCTTAATGGGACAGGTGAAACCATAAGGTTTTTTGTCTATGGAATTTCATAGCTTTTTTATAATATATTAACCATCAGGGTTTCAACGAGCAAACCAGGAGACCTGCAGGGCAGTAGGACAACAAATAGGTACACTAACACGAGTGGAGGAGCAGACAGCACACAGGAGGTGTTTTAAGGGTGCAGAGGGAGAGACGGCTGTGGGGGCAGGCTTCAGGTGTGTGGTGTGGGGCAGTGGCAGCAGTGGGGGTGTGGAGCAGTGGCAGCAACAGGGCCATGCACAGAAGCATCAGCGGGCGACAGAGGGACTCACTGGTGCTGGGCATGTACCTGAGAAAATCCAATCAATATGACACAGATGCATGGACATATCAGTGAGATCCATCCATGCATTGTTTTAAAAAATTAATGTGTAATATAAAAAAAAATGACGTGCCCCCACAGCACAACCAGCATCGAGCTTGGAGCCCAAATGCTGGTTGTGCTAAGCACAGGGGACAAACGACATAGGGGTTCCCTGTATAAAGCAAAACCAGCACCATTTTAATCAGAGCCAGTCCTGGTTACCAAAATACAGGGGACAAATGACGTAGGGGTCCTCTAAAACAAAATTTAATTCTCCCAGTCTTCACCTGGAGCGCAGCATCCTTTAAGCTCTTTTACACGGCTGCCGCCCATCAAGTCAATGGTTAGAACAGCTCATTGGCTGAGAGGCGGAAGGCTCGTCTCTCTCTCAGCCAATGAGTTCTCCGCAACAGGATTTCTGAACAGAAATCCTGGGCGAACCTGCATTCGGGTAGTAGTGTTCTCTAAGAACACTACTAATGTGCGAGGGTCTGGGTATCTCCATTTTTTTTTTTGCCAAGACCCTGGATTGTCTGAAGAGGACAGATCCATGCATAGGAGGAGGTGAGTATGGATTTTTTTTTTACATGTACTCCATTGTATTACCTACTGGAAAAGAGGACAGAATGGCTTCAGGGATACATAGGTGAGTATGTGAGATAGTGTGTGCATGTGTGAGTACATGTGTGTGTACATGTATGTTTTAATAAAATTTTACTTTTCTATGGTGTTTTGTGTGTTTTTTAATATTGCTTTTGCTGTAGAACTACAGGTACCAGCAGGCCCATAATGCCGATACTTCTGGTTCTCCCAGTACCAGCATGCAGGGGAAGCTTGCTGGGAATTGTAGTTCCACAGCAAAAGACAATATTTGAATTCTTTCATATGCACCACACTTTACGTAATCAATCTGGCACCCACCGCCCAGGGGTGCTAGGGATAGCCCCGGCGGGCTATCAGCCTGGGTTGTCCTGGAGAGGCGACCCCTTCATTGGGGGGGGTCCCCATCTCCCCAGGGATCCCCGGCCTGGGCTGACTATCTGTCAGAGGTGATGCTTCGGCTGGGGGGTCCGGTGAGAGGGCTCCCCAGGCTGTGGCATCACCCCCCCACTAGAAAGAGTCCGATGCTGGTTCGGGAAAATACAGGGGGATCTTACGCATTTTTTCCCCCTGTATTTCCAGAACCAGGACTAACTCAGAGCCCAGTGCTGGTTGTGCTAAATACGGGGGACCCCTACGTCATTTGTCCACCCGTATTTTGGCAACCAGGACTGGTTCTGAAAAGCCTGGTGCTGGTTGTGCTTAGTATGGGGGACCCCTCCCTTGTTTGACCCCTGTATTTAGCACAACCAGTGCTCCATCTCCAAAGCCCGTGCTGGTTGTTTTTTGGGGGCAGGGACATGCCATTTTTTTCTTTTAAATGCAAAAGCAGGTATCATGGATCTTTCAGATCCAAGTGCATCTGTGTGCTGCTACCTCCCCTGGGTCCTAACACCTGCCCCACCGCCACCCGCACTGCCGTCTACACTGCTGCTGCTCAGGCCCAATACCGGCCTGGGGTCCTGGCCGCAGCTAATGCCCACTACCCCCCTGCACCTTTCCCTCGGGTCCTGCTGCAACCAACGCCAGCTTCCTTCCCCCGAGCCCACCACTGCTAAAGCCTGCAAACAACGCCCATCTTTGTACACCAAAGTGAAGCTACAGTGATTACACCTGCTGGAGGCTCTTACTGCGCCTGAGCAACAAGTTGAAAAGTCCTATCTATTCAATGGCGTATTCTTGAGGTAATAGTTTGAAAACTGTAACTTTCTAATTTACATGAACCCCAAAAGCACGTACCCTGGCACAATAGCTACCTAATAAAACAAACACTAATGGAGCGTACACACGGTCAGATTTGTCAGACTTGTCAGATTTGTCAGATGAACGATTGAACGATTAAACGATCTGAACGATTTGAACGATTTTACCAAAGTTTTGAACGATCTGAACGATCTGAATGATTGAACGATTTTTGACTGCATTAAAATGAATGGAATCGTCCAAGTCTGACTGCAAACCCATCAGATGTCAGATATCGTTATCTGACAAACGGGAACGCGCATCGTTGATCGTCCATCGTTCAGGCATGTCAGATATGAACGATTTTCCTTCAGATATGAACGACTGAACGATTTTTAAATCGTTATCGTTCATATCTGAAGGAAAAATCTGATCGTGTGTATGCACCATAAGTCTAAATTTTCCCCCTACCCGGAGTTATGCCTTCCCAAAAAAACCCATAGACTACAGCAGAAAAGTGGTCCTAATTGAGAATGTCAGAAAAATGTGACAGTTGGAACTTTAGATTACTCCCAAGTCCTCATTTTTTATGTTTATGCCCTGAAATTTGGCATGCAACACCGAACGACAATTCTACCCATCCGTGCCTAATTTCAGCTCGGTACCTTTAATAGCTTTTGAGGTATAGTCCCTTAAACACCATGCCCCCCCTCCAGAATTCTCTTTGGGAGAATTGCAGTTTTTTACACGCAGCCTTAATAAAAGGGCACAACTGTGCCCTTATAATATACATATATATATATATATATATACATATATACACAATATATATATATATATTCAGAAGACTTTTAGGAGGGCTTATGCCCACCCCTCTCTGTTCTTGCCAAATTTTCCCCTCACAGGTTTCTGTCAGGTGGAGGAGGGTTTCCTATGTGGAAACTCTATTAGCCAAGGATTCTAGTGGAATGAGTAAAGCCACAAGCCTTATTCTTCTATGTCATCTCATAATGGCAATAACAAAAGAAAATAATAGAAAATACTTTATTCAAAATAAAATTGAAGAATTTGTTCTTTTACTTTTTCTAAATCACTATATATATTTTTTTTTTACTCATTTTAGGGTATCAGCTCTCTTACAAATCATCTGCAGAAATACATATCATCATTTGTAAACTGCAATGTCACCAAAGTAGAAAGTAAACAAAACAGGACTGATTAAAGAGGTACTCCACTGGTAACCTGATCTTCATCTGAATTTATATAATTGTCTACATCACTCTTGGCATTACTTATCAAGCTGCATTTTTATTTCAGTGATTTCCAAATCTAAGCAAAACGTGGAGTGTTGCATTTACTTTCTAACCATACAGGGTAGGTTTTTCCTTCAATAAATTGTCATTTTGTAAATTGACAAAATAAACCCACCAGCATGATAAATAAACACCTCTGTATCCTGTTCTTTAGTCAAATATTTGTCCATTACACTAACTTTGTGCAGAAGCATTAGATCTTGTCATTTCGTTAACTCTAAATTGCGAACAATACTATTTTTCTAAATGAATAAATTGCCTTCCTGTGAGGTGAGCATGACAGGTCTATAGTGATGATTTTCTTGACCACCTCGACTTATACCTGTAACTAGGCACGGGTAAAAATTTTTGGTAAATGGCACTACAAGAACTACTCTTGTATATATGCTATCTGGACCAGAGACATCTTAACGTTTGAGAACACTGGACAGCTGCTAAGGGGCCCACGATTCTAGGGGCATTAGAGTAAGTAATGGGTTGGGCCGGGGGCATCTACATAGAACGGCAGCCAGCTGAGATGCAGTCAGAGAAAGATGATCCTTGTTTGTTCTGATTCTCGATTGTTCTGATTCTCTACCTGCCTCCCAGCCTGCAGTCACAGAGACATGTTAAGGGGGATCATGTTCCCCTAGGCCCCCTCTCTCAGGGGGCTTCCCCAAACGTAATTACAGCTGCAGTGCAGAGCAGAAACTGCACTGTGAGCTGGAGAAGAGGGAGATGGAGTATGTAATCCTCACATTAAATCATGTTTTTTATGTTTAAATATTGATTTTGTTAAAAGTAATAAAATATAAAGGTTTAATTTTACTGACTGGTTACATTTTTATTCCCATGAATTGGTGGGTAGGGGCCCCAGTGCATTGCTTTGCCCAGGGTCTATATTGCTGTTAACACAGCCCTGATCTGGGCCAATTCACTAATTCCTTCTAATTTCAGACTCAAGTAACACCTTTTCCCTATTAAAATATATTTGTGACTACACAACAGTATGATACATTTTTGTCATCTAGTGTGACTTTGAATTTCCACTATAAATACTGAGCACATATATATATTTTGGGCAGTCTGTAATTTCTGTATTGCCTTCAACATATTCACCACCTTCAGTTCTTAGCGATACTACTCTCTCTCTTTGTTTTTTTAGCTAAATAATGTTTTGCATAATTCTTTAACTAAGGGCTTCATTTATTAATGAGTTTTATCACTCACAACTAGTGATAAATCTTGTTGTGTATGATAAATGGTGCTCCAGCCAATCAACTCCCAATTGTTATTTTTCAAACAGATGACAGTTGGGAGCTGATTGGCTGGAGCATCATTTATCATACGTAACGAGTTTTATCACTCGTAGTGAATGATAAAACTCCTTAATAAATAAGGCCCTAACTTCTTTAAATGCTTTTTATCCTATTGAGAAAGAGATAAGAAGGCATAATCTTCCCATACATTGTTCATACTGAAGAATGTTTATTGAACATTGCAGATAATAAGGTATCTTGTTGAGATCGATTTTTATTACTAGTATGAACAAAGGATTGGCTTTAAAACAATTTTTGATTTGACATTTATTATTTATATTTGAATTGTATAAAATTAATGACACAGTTTAAGTAGTGTATTCTGAGAGTGGGCTAATGAATGTTGGAAGGCAGTCACTAATAAAAGTCACAGAAGTATTTATATACAGGAACAGACTTTATGCCAGAAGTATATGCTTTGAGAAAGTCTTTGCTGAAGACGAATCACATCAGAAAATAATAAAAGCAGAAGCCACTGTTCTGCCTGTAAAAGCAAAAAGGAGTTGAATGCAGCGTTTGAGATGGCTAAAGATGTATTGCAAGTTCAACCTACTGTACAGTATATAACAATAAGTGCGTGCAACACCAGAGAGAGATCTGCCTAAGATGGCCTTTAATAATTTAAAGGTATTAATTATTAATTCACTTGGACCCAGTATATAGCTGAAGCTCATTTCTAAGTTATGGTGGAGCACTTTTACATCGAGCCAGAAGAATCATGTGGGACTGCAAAGTTCATAAGGAGCTCACATGGGCATATTTATTAATTATTTGGTTTTAGAGTCATTAATTATAATTTCTTATCGCAATAAACATTAAGGATCATACAGATATATAAAAAACACATGAAGTACAGACTTAAAAAGAAATTATCACTAATAGTGAGCAAGTGATGTGATCACTAATGTGATCACTTCACTTCTTCTGCAGACTACTGCACATGGGCAGTCTGCTATCCATGTATGTGAGGATGGCCATTGCCTGGGAGGATCACTCTCCTGGTAAATTGTGCATTATGTAGCCCATAGGCTACAATGGCTAGAACCATTTGAAGATACATTAGCATTAGCTACCAGGGCCAAGCAGTGGAAAGCTTGGGAAATGCTGCACTAAAGCAGCCCCGATAGAAACCTACGGGGGCTCTTTTTGCATTGGAAAACAGAGGAAAGCAGCAGATATCTTTGATATATGCAGTGGCTTATCATACATACTGTACATCATGGGTAGGGAAGTCAATCTCAGGATCCCAGATGGTTTTGAGTCCCAAAAATACCTGGGATTATAATCATTAAATCCTGGGTATTACATGATTCAAAGCACATTGGGGATTGGGCCAGGGACATTGGGCTAATACTTACCTTCTCGGGTTCTGGTTGTATTATCCGGTCTTCTCAGTCTCTCCCAGCTGCCCGTAGAATAGATGGAGTCCCATGATGTATTTGCTCTCAGTCACTGGGAGCGCACTGCTTGGTGACATCACTACTGTACGACGCTCTACTACCCAATCAGTGACTGAGAGCAGCTGCATCACAGGACTCCAGTTATTCTACTGCAGCTGAGTCTGGGAGAGGACTGTACAATGTGCTCACCAAAAAGAGAAGCCTCTTCTGACCACTGCTGTGTGACTAAAGGAAAGGGGAGAGTGGAGGAGAGAGAGGGATGCCAGGGGAATGATGAAGAAGGGAAGCATTGGAGGGATGGGTATCTTTGTACAATTCAATTTTGGGAATCCCGGGATAGATATTGTTTCAACCCTGAATCCTAAGATTACAAATAAGGGGCAGTATTGGCTTCCCTAACTATGGGGATATTTAATACTTTATTTGCAGGTACCCCCCTAACATTCCGTGATAAATAAGCCTCACAGTCTATTAGGAATTAACAGCATGTTTGCTCACATGACCTGTGCATAGAGTTATTAGAGTTATAGGCAGAGTTGTTATTATAATTACTTATCATACTTCTCCTTTTGGCTCATTCTCCAGGATATGTGTCACAGTGCTGCGAAGTTTTAAGAGAAATATGTATTTTCAATAAAACATTAAATTAGCCAGTCCTTCGTTGCACTGTATATTCTGCCATATCATTTTCTTATATATAGTTTTTTTCCTTCCTGGTACGAGCTGTTCAATGACTTTCCAATCCAAATGTCCCAACCTACCCACAAGCTGCTACTTGCATACCTTTCATATCCAACTTTTGAAATTGAAACAACAATACACTGCTGTGATTTTTTATAAAGCATACTAACAGGCTTTTCTGTTCATCCAGTTAAGGTTATAGAACCAGTGGTGTTTGAGATGGATTTTTAACAGCTGCGGAAGCTTGAAATGCAGCAAAGACACAGAAAAGGTACAAGTACTGTAACAAAAAGCAATGCAAAGCCAAGTAAATGAGGATTAGTTTTCATCTACAGTATTTTTACCCATTTTCCCAGAAATCTGTATACTGTTTGTGTAAACCAGCCCTAAATGTTGAGAGAGCCTCTCAGTAGTAGGTCAGTTCTACTGCACATATCTGTAATTGAAAAAGAAAAATGATTGCCCTGGGGATGCTTGAGATGGTGTCTGTGCAATACTATATTTAATTAGGAAATGGTTTGTAATGCCACTCTCCAGTTCATCTGATATTATTAGGTTCTGGGAAATACTTTACTCCAATTACTTATCATACCACATTAAACTCGTTCCATGCAATGAAATCACAATGCTTTGGTTACTCAGTAAGGAGGCAAATATTACTGTGTACAGCCAATGACAATCTATGTGGAATAAAAGTACTAAACAATATTTCACCCACCATTTATAAATATTTTATTTGCTCTATACTGTATTTAAAGGTATTTACTATTTCCAAACAACTAACAATCCATGGGCAAATGTATCTAAACCAGTGGCTCCTATTTTAGGCCTATGAAATTGATATTTATTATTTATGTATCTTCCAGCAGTATAAAATGATAGTTGTGCACAATAACACGCTGTTATATAACATACTGTATGAATTATATGCTCTTGGTATTAAGGGCCTGATTCCGAGATGTACACTAATGCATCGCAACTGCGATTCCATAAGCAGCTGCTGTGCGAAAATAGGCAAATGTCACAGATGCTGAGGAATGTATTGAGATGCCCACCTGCGGCTTTGCAAATCCAAGCATACAATGACGCATCATCGGTCACAGATCCTTCGATAATCAGACTTCTGAGTAGCCCCTTGTATTTGTTATGCTGATAGGACCCACTAGTGAATCCTTTGTAATCTGTATGGTCAGGCTGAGCCAGTGTTTTATGTTATTTTTGGCTATATGTTGTAAGTGTGAGTTTTTATGTTATAGGACGGGCTCTTGTGTGGAGGTTAGAAGTGGATATGGTGATGAACTTTGTGGAGAAACAAAATGATCCTGAAAACTAAGATTGTCCTACATATGTTAAAAGCTTTATCATAAACAGTGCATATTGTGACATTTTTACATTATATCAGCATTTAAGTAGGTAAGCAGCAGACAAGATATAGCTGTCTCATGATAATAAGAATTCCTTATTGCCAGTGGTCAAAATAGAAATTTAGAAGCTACCGAATGGAAATTAAAAATGAAAGGCAGAGGGCCAATATACTGCCTAAGGGCCTGATTCAGAGATGGTGCCGGCACCATTTTCCTAGTGATTTCTGTGGTTCTCGGCAGAGAGGTAAGTATAGTTTATAGGTGCAGAGTGCGCATTGTAGTCTCCCCTAGACCTAGGGGCAAGTGGTACACCGCACACCCTGCATCCATTATAGATATGCCCATGCTGCTCTGATTCCCGTGCCCCTCCAGTGTCTAATTACCTCTCTAGTACTATATCTGCACAGTAAAGGACACAATGAATAATATAGAATAGCTTCAAGATGTCTTATAATGCCTTATAATATATAAGATATATGTTTTCTGCCAACAAAGTATCTGGCAAGTCTGCAAACTTGAGACTGGTAATATTCATTCAGAGTTCACTAATGATCAAAAACCACTTAATTAAGGCTAAACACTGCACCTGAATGCCTTTCATAAAGGCTTATGTAGGAGACTGCCTATACTTGTTTACTTTTAAGGACTCAGTGACAGATAGAGGAGGTCTGTATCTGGGTAAATCTATTTCTTTCTTCAGACTGACAGATAGAGACACTAGGGTCTCATCCATCAACTCTTTGTAAGCATCAAGCAGACCATTGTTATTTATGTTTTTCTGGGAATTCAGATAAATATTTATCTGTGTTGTGTGTTAATTAAGAGAGCGTGGCTCAATAGCCGCCGGTTCAAATTCCAACGCTGGAGCCCTGAACACTGCAGATCCTGACAGGGGAAGTAAGTAGCTTATCCCTATCCCCGTCACCCCCTAACCCTCTCTGAGTGGTGCCTAACCCTAACCTCCCTCTCAAGTGCCTAACCCTAACCTCTCCCCAGGGGTGCCTAACCCTATCTCCCCTTCCCGCATCCTAAACATAGCCCTCCCGGGGGGGTGTGCCTAACCCACCCTCCCCATAGCCTAACCCTCCTGGGGGTTGCTTAACGCTAATGTCCCCCCCGGGGTGGCTAAACCTAATCCCCCTTCCCCGGGGACAGTGCCGTACTTGCCAGCATCCGGCGTTCGGTATTCCGATGCTGGTATCCTGATATCATTTGGGATAGCAGCATCAGAATTTTGTCAGCGGTTGGGATTCTGGTGTCAGTATATTGGCGGCTGGGATCCCATCTGCCGCCATTTTTACTACATCCAGCTTAATTGTCTGCTTTTGTACAGAGGTTCCCAAAAGCAGGCCCCAGGAGTGCCTGAGGCTGGAGGGGGTTCTTAGTTCTTCAGGAAACCAGGAGAAGATTATTTACTGGTATGGCTTTGGTGAGTTTGAAGCTGTAAAGAGGTAAACTCATCCAATAAGGAGGCAGCATTTTAAAATTGGTGCTGGTGGCTAGTAAATCCGGGATCATTGTTACTCAAGCAGAGATGGCCATGATGATACAGTAGCTTCTCATCATGCTGCCCCTCACTCCAGTTTGTTAGCTGGCAGGAGCACAGGTACAGAAGAGAAGCACAGTTTCACAACCTTGAAACAGGGAAGGAGGCACCACCAACAGAAAGAACACATCTGAAAGAAGAAAGCAGATGGTTGGATTTTGGGCCCACTGGCCACCAATGAATATAGGCCATTAAGCCCCAAACACCTGCAGCGCCCTCAAGTACTCCAAATAATTGGACTGTAGAACTGTGCCCCATTATTGTGGTTTACTGGTAGGTTACTGTGAAGCATCCTGGCAAGCAGACCACTAATCCACCAACATCATATGTACAGTGTAGTAGAAACTAAGCCTACTACACTTCTAAGGCAATTAGACATGGGGTAATTAGGAGGGTAGCCTGCATTTGTTCTTCACACTGGGCATTTTATTCATGTGCTCCCTAAACTACCAGGGAATAATTCCTGGACTGGAGAAGCTTTATTCCAATGCCCACTCCCAACACAGGTTTTTCCACCAAATCAGTTAACTTATTTAAATATATGGCTATGGTTCCCTCCTAGGCACACAATTAGTAAATGTTGAAGAAATGTGCGTTTGTAATACTCCCTATCTCCCTGTCTCTCACCAGGTCTCCATTATAGGTAGGTTAGGGTGATTGTGATTCTGTGACAATAGTCTGCTGTTTCATTTGCTTGAATAATTGTTTGTACTGATACTGTGCTTTATTTAACCAATATTGAATTGTACCTATGTTTTTAAAGATAGCTGGAAGTAATACATATCATCTACTGTTAACTTGCTATATAAGGCTGGGTGTATCAAGACCGTAAGAGTAGCCCCTTCTTCTACAGAGTCTCATGTACCAAAACCTGAAGCTACCAAAAAGGTCAGGGTAATAAACCAGCAGATGTTCTCATATTCTGCCTGCAGACCTGCAACCCGACCAGGAGGCCTGAATGCCTCCCGACTGCTCAGGCATTGTTGTCTTGTGCTCAAAATGCAGCTACAAATAGAGTGCAAAGAGGAAGCACCATGTGTTATATCAGCATATACATGTTGAGCATTGCTTATTGCTAATCTAAATTTATATTCCTGTAAAATAATTTTTTTGATACTGTATTTTGTATTAGTGTAACCCTATTTCACCGGGGCTGTAGTAAGGTGATCAGGATGGAGAGTTATTTTTTACTGCTTTATATATTAATATATAGCTAGGTATCTCCACCAAAGCCCCCAGAAGATTCCAGTAATCCACCAAGGGTTATTTTAGGTAACCCTTATAACCTATAAGTGTGTTAATGACTTCCCCCACCTGTTTCCCAGGAAATTGAGTCAAGTACACTTTACAGTACTGTTTAAATATTCTTTATTTAATTTGAACATAGAAACATGGAATTTGTTGGCAGCTAAGAACCACTTGGCCCATCTAGTCTGCCCCCTAACAACCTCCAGACGAAGTGTCTTTCAGGCTTAACATAACATAACATTAATCCATTGCAGGATGTTGATATTCTCAAGATATATAGTCCAAATTCACTACATACAAAAGTATAATAGGAACCTCAATATTTAAGTTTTGTACTCTATAATTCTGCATATTATATAAATATCTTAAAACACCCTAAATACTTCCTTATTCCCTTAACTGTAATTCTCTTATGATTTTCTATTCGTAATTTACTTTACCAATAACCAATAACTAAATCCAATCCAATATAGAGCCTGATTCAGAGACGTACATTAATGCCGCTGCAGCTGAGCACTGTACGCAGCTGCTGTGTGAAAATATGTAAATGTTGCAGCTGCCAAGATCTGTATTGAGGTGCCCACCGGCGGCTTTGCAAATCCAAGTGCTTCCATACAATGAAGCAGCTCGGTCTCTGATCTGATCAGTCGATTATCAGAGTTTTTAGTAATCCTATGGTTGCACAGAATGGCCGGGGGACCTGAGATGCAGGAACCATTATGACTGCATAAGGCAGGGATGGGGAACCTCAGGCCAGAGGGCCATATAAGGCCCACGGAGTCCTTTGGTCTGGCCCACAGAGCTTTTATCTGCTAGCTTCATCTGGCTAGCAGTATGCTTGGAATGGCTTCCTGCAGCCAGAATCTATGAAGCAGTGCTGCCTGGAGCTTCCTTAGGTCGCTTCAGACAGTCACACCGCTGCCCTTATAGCTTCCCAGAGCATCCTCAGGATGCTCCAGGCATTGCTTTAATCACTGGCGCTTGTGGCCCCACCCCTGTGTGACATCACATGGAAGGAGCATGGCCTGCATCGGGCCTGCGAATAATGTTAGATATATCAAAATGGCCCTCTGCAAAAAAAAGGTTCCCCGCCCCTGGCATAAGGGATCGCAGTAGCAGGCCGAGACAGGACAGAAAACAGTTGCAACCTAACCATTGCCACCCACAAATGGTCCCTGTCTGTTAATCACTTTGTGAATGAATTTTAACTGCTAGCGACATTGGTAATGAAACTTGACGCATGCGCAGTGCGACTCAGTACATATGCAGATTACCGATAACACTGTACAAGAAATACCTTTCATTTGTTTACTTTCTAAAAATAATCATACTTAACTAATTTGAGGTCAAGAAAAACAAATATAAATTCAGAATTTTTTTTATTTGGTCTAGTTTTTGAGCTTCCCTACTTGTGCTATATGTACATCAGTAATATAGTCATAATGAAAAGACATTTTTAAATAATCTTATATTTTCTCAATACACCATAAATAGCAGTTGTTTCAATTAAATTGCAAACAAGAACACAAGCCTAACAACATACAGCAACAGAAAGTACTATCTCAAATAGTGGTCTATTCATGAGAGCGCTTTCTCTTTGCTTGTTACTTACTTGTACTCCTCTTCTGTCACTGCCCAGCAGTAATCAGCTAGCACAGAAGCCTGCCACCTACTGTACCTTGATATCTTACTTCCATTGTTGAAAAGTCTTTTTGGAATCGATCATTGCGCTCGTCACTCACTGCACCGCATTTGCCAGCAAAATCCAGATGAGAGACCGAGAAAGTGGATTTTGAGTGACATTTTGCAGCCAAATTGATGATACTTTTCTAGAAGGTTGTTCGCAGTCTCAGCATAGTTTCCAGCTCTTCTATTACCCCAGAACCATGCACAACACCTTTAAAGGCTTTCCAAGTCACTTTCTCATTATCCTAGAGGACTCAGTTGAAGTTTTCATTCTTAAGAAGTTGACGAATGTACGGACAAAGATCCCTTCCTAACCTTAGCATCACTCAGAAGTGGAAATTATTCTCTCAGGTACTTGAAAGCTTCTCCATCTTTGTCTGAGGCCCGTATTCAATTGCCGGTGAAAAGTCTGAATCTGCGAAAAAGTATGGCGGATGACGTCATTTCGCCAGGTGGAATCTTTCTGCCGTATTCAATTCCAAAGGCTTTTCGTGTTGGTGAAAAGTCAATGCAGTGTAATCCGTGGAAAAGTTTCGAGCTAGGAATAGCAGGTGGAAAAAAGTGCAGAATTGCTGTTTTGGGGTGCAAACTTCGGAAAACCCCCCTGCACCCTTGGGACAGTCACCCAAAATTAAACTGTGTCAAAAAAAAAAAAAGACTTTAGAACACCCCAAGAAAGTACTTTCAATTTGGGGGCAAAAAAGGTCAAAGTTGGGGGACAAACTAGCGAAATAGACTTCTGGGGTCCCCAAGTATGGTGCAGGTGTTGTTTTATTGCAGGTGCTTGCGACAGGTGGATATTTTACTTCATTTAAAACTTCACTTTAGCAACTTAAAAATATGCTAGCACCCATTTTCATGTACCCCAAATTTGCTGGGACTAGTTATTTATTATTTTCACATAAAAATACTGCTAAATACTATTCTTCCCCACTTGTATTAATCCGCTAATTTGCACCAATTCACACAACTAAAGTACCCCAAATACCTTCATTATGGATAATTGGGAGCATCTATAGTGATCCTCAAAGTTAGTACATATTTTTTAGGGGGTGTCAGGCTGAGTTCCCCATTTTTGACAGGACTTTTCACCTGTTTCAGTTTCACCGGGTGCCGTTTTCACGTCCTTTGGAATTGAATACGGCAAATCGCGGGAACGTGTGCAATAAGTTTCCGATCCGGAAAGTCTGGAAAGCGGAAAAGTATCGCAGGTGTGAAACTAATTGAATGGGTATTTACTGTATATCTCTCCTATCCCTTTTTCCCAACTTCACACCAACACACATTATCTACTGTATGATATGTCTAATTTACATACAGACAATGGGCCTGATTAAAAGGTGGATGCAGACTCGATTTCAGACATAAACGGCCAATGTTTTCAGTCTGCGCATGCGTCTGAGCCGGGGTATATTAAGAGAGGACAGGACCCGAATGCATTCCCCTTCCAAGCCTGTGTGCATTCCCCGTCCTCTCTCCATGGTGGCTAGCAGCAGATTGACGCGTCTGACCGCCAACTGCAGCATCAGTGGACTCTGGGCACTAGTCTGCCCAGAGTCTGCTGCGCATGTGCAGGTTGCTGGGGAGATGGCGTGGCCACCATTTTCCCAGCGATTTCCTCACTGCGCATTTACAAAACGCCAGAAAAATGGCCACGGTGGCCATTTTCTGACATTTTGTGCAGGGCTGAGACACCCGATGCGGGACCTCGGAGAGGTAAGTATGAAATAATATGCGTGCAGGGTGTGCTGTGCGGGCCCCCCCTGTTCCGTGTTCACCACACACCCTGCACCCATTATAGATACGTCCCTGCGTCCGAGTCACATTTTGCATGCATCCTGATAGTTACTGCTCTAATACACAGAACAAATTTGGATGCAAGAGCTGTGGGTTTCAATGAGTGTTCCTAGGAGGTAACATTGGGGAGACTTGCCAGACACAGGGGAGTATTGGGGTCAGTGACAGCGTCTGACACATGCAGCCATGTTCAAATGGAAATGATGCACCACTGTAGGGCTGGTGTAATCTTTCATGGTGCGACCAATGCAACCAGATTAACGTCACAACCAGTCAGTGTCTCGAATGGAAAACTATCAACCACGGCATTAGTAGATGTGACTGCGGCAAAATACATTAGGGGTTCCATTTAATCACAATACAAGTTTCCAATACTAGAAGGGGCAGGTGGATATTTATCAAACAGTGGGAAGCTGTACTTACCAGAGCCGTAGCTAGACTTCTTGTTGCGCTGTGCCAGAAAGAGCATTGGCGCCCCCCTCATTTTTCAAAGGGACATGATGCACCCCAAAAAAGTGAATTGCCTCATGGGGAAGGGCCAGGGAAGAGATAGGGGAGGCCAGGGGATGCTGGAGATGAAATAAGAGGAAACTACAAGTGAGAATGATAATAAACAGAAATTTGACAGGCCCAAACAGCGCCTCCTGCCCTGTGGTGCCCTGTGCGATTCCACCGGTTGCACTACCCTTTCTACTGCCCTGGTACTTACAGTACTGTTGTTTGTGTTGATATCATTTCGGCATCTATAGATGGCATTTGGCAGTACTTTACCGATTGCTGGCGATAAGGACCCAGCGCAGCCCTTCTGGCAGAGGGTTAGTGTTATGCACAAGGCAGGGTGGGTTAGAGTTAGGCACTAAGGGGGGGAGGTTAGGTTCAGGGTGCAGGAGGGAGGGTTAGGGGTAGTGGCAGGAGAAGGGTTAGGATACCTACCGACAGGTGTCGGTATCCTAACCCTGTCGGGATGCCAGCATCGACATTTTGACCGTCGGGATCCCAAGTGCCGGCATCCCATCAACTGCTCACATCACCATATATTATGGCTATGAACCATTGCTAATTTTCAAGAGCCCTCCCTCTTGGCGTGCAATTGAAAATTATTGATGTTACTGGCCGGAAAGTGGCTTTGTCTCAGCATTACGGTGGCACTTATCGGTCATTGCGCTTAATTGAATTTCCCTTTTTATATTTAATTTGAAATGTAAGATAGAGGTGTTGAAATTACCATGTCCAATTAAAATGGACAGTCACATACTGTATATGTTCTGAATTTTTTTAAAGCATAAAAGTTAAAACTCCTACTAGTGTATATTGAAATTGGTAAAAGTTATGTCTCTGGGGATTCATGTGACATTAACGAAAAGTATGCTTCAAAACAATTACTGCATTTAATCCAGCAGAATTTAGCAGTGAAGGTGGCACATCGGCTAACCTCTTGCTAAGCCTGTATCTTTGAAATTGCTGCTCTTGCAGGACAATTCTGAGGAAAAACAAACTTGAATAAAGCAATTTCAAAACTAGCTGCTGTGATCATTCTACAAAGTCTAGCAGTCAGGCCAGTGTGAAAGTGTCTCAGTATTTATAGATACTGCGGCTGTAATGAATTAACAGTGCTCACACATGGAGCTGGGAAAAGAAACAGTGTACTGTACAATTGATTGTTCTTTTCCATGGTCATATAAGCTTTTATGTTTCATTTGTGTCAGGTTTACAGTATAAGTTAATTTTAATTGTTTAATGTGTGTTTTTAATGCCTATTAAACATGCTTTGACATTGATATTCCTAAAATGAATATAAGCAAATGGACCTGTACACACATAATTTTTTTTAATTGTTTGTGTTCTGTCAATTTGGACATCATCTCTAGTGTTCACAAATGTTAAGGCTCAGTAAAATACATTGGAGATCTATAGAAACACTCATTATGTACTGTATGCTATGCTACAGGGAAGCTTTGTAATGCATTAATGACCACACTTCCAACAAAGGGTCTGATTCACTACCGTACACAACTGTGTATGTAAAAGCGATTACGCACGCAGTTCAACTGCGATAGTATGCTAATCCATTGAGATCGCTATTCCCTCTCAGCACTACACAAGGACGCCCACTTTACTTATCACACTTCAATAATGTTTAGCAAGACTGCAAAACCATCGGTACAATCAAGTACCATCATAGCCTCATGCACACATGCACAAGCCCTGACCTTACTCAGAAATTGCTAACTACTGTACCACGCACGCTATCAGGCCTCAGTTTGCTTAGGCCATCGCAGTGGATAATATATGCATGCCCCTGCAACGGCGTTGAAACGCACTGGCACGCCCGCGTTCACCCAACCACCGCCCCATCACCACCCACAAACGGCACTTCCTGTCAATCACTCTGCGATGGGTCTGCATAGTCACTAGTCCCAATCGCAATAGCTAGGTCGCGTACTGCGATGCATGCGCAGAATGCAACAATCGGACGATTGCGTTCATATTTGCAGTTGCGTACGGTAGTGAATCAGCCCAACGTACAAGCTTTTGTCCATGCTTTTAAGTATTGTTCATCAATGCTTGTGTGTACGAGCTCTTATGTAACTAATATTTACTAAGCTGCATTTTTAATTGTGGCTGTTTAGAGACAAATGTTGCAGGGGATTATCAATATACAGTACAGTACTATTCTGCATACTGACTAGATTTACTTGCAATTACGTTTTCTGTAATACAAATTGACCTGGTTTGAATCCCTACATGTATTGGTGATTTTTTTTTAAATCAGCTTATTTTTTTCTTCATTTTTCAAGGCAGAACATTTTGCGAAATTCTTAAATTGTCTGAAGATGGCACTGCAACACTTTAAAAAAATATTCATATCCTCCTCTCAATAAGGCAAAATTAAATAAAAAATGACTTTCATGTTAAAAGCATGTTTTACTCTTGGTGAGGATGGAAAGAATCAAATGTAAAAGTGAGGTTTACGAGGGAGCTGTCATATGGAAATCAATCTGCCAAGCAGTCGCATGCTTCTCTCAGTTTTTATGCTAAACCTCAGAAATAGAAGGATTGAAGTGTGAATGATTGTTATCTGAATTCATCTTCAGGGGGGGAAATGCAATACTAAATCTTACAAAAGTCATACATAAGTCATCAGGCCTGCTCCTCAAAATAATACATGCATTTTCTGTAGAAAAAAAAGCAAATAATATGTATTTAATATTATGTAAATTTTTACATATTGCAACAAGAAGAACTTTTATTCAAAATAGTTTAAATATAATACAGCGCCTAGACAAAGAGGAATTATCAGAATACAAAAGCGGCATAGAAAATGGTTGTAAGAGAATGAAACTAAATTATATCTAATCATCCAGTGAAGCAATGGAGGTGATTGAGGTACAGTACAGCCATGGCCAAAAGTTTAGAGAATGACACAAGTATTGGTTTTCACAAAGTTTTCTGCTTCAGTGTTTTTAGACTTTTTTGTCAGAGGTTACTATGGTATACTGAAGTAAAATTACGAGCATTTCATAAGTGTCAAAGGGTTTTATTGACAATCACATTAAGTTTATGAAAAGAGTCAATATTTGCATGTTGACCATTCTATTTCAAGACCTCTGCAATTCGCCCTGCATGCTGTCAATCAACTTCTGGGCCACATACTGACTGATGGCCGCCCATTCTTGCCTACTCAATGCTTAAGGGTAAATTTACTAAGATGGGAGTTCTATTAAGAAGTGATGTTGCCCATAGCAACCAATCAGATTCTACTTCTCATTTATCTAGCACTTTCTAGAAGATAATACCTGGAATCTGATTGGTTGCTATGGGCAACATCACTTCTTAATAGAACTCCCATCTTAGTAAATTTACCCATTGGAGTTTGTCAGAATTTGTGGGTTTTTGTTTGTCTATCCACCTCTTGAGTATTGACCACAAGTTTACAATGACATTAAGGTCTGGGGAGTTTCCTGGCCATGGACTCAAAATGTTGATGTTTTGTTCCCTGAGCCACTTAGTTATCACTTTTGCCTTATGGCAAGGTGCTCTATCAGGCTGGAAAAGGCATTGTTTGTCACCAAACTGTTCTTGGATGGTTGGGAGAAGTTGCTCTTGAAGGACGTTTTGGTATCATTCTTTATTCATGGCTGTGCTCTTATGCAAATTTTGAGTAAGCCCATTCCCTTGGCTGAGAAGCAACCCCACACATGAATGGTCTCAGGATGCTTTACTGTTGGAATAAGCACCGCTGGCAGTCAGCGTATAAAGCTTTCTTTATCCACCCCACTCAGGTTGTATAAAGATGATTTTTTAGCCCAAAAAATAAGAGAATAAACTGATGGGGCAGTATATCAAAAAGAAAAAGACTGCAATTGTACATTTGAAAACACTCAAAGAGATAATATATGTAACAGACTGCGTGGTAAATCTCACAATATAATCTCCAGTCAGAAATATGGAACCTGGGTATTCCAAACACTGGTATAGAAGGGTTCTCTGGACCAGATAATATACTCCACATCACACATCCAACACGTTTCAACGCACTAAGGACCTGCTTCAGAGACTGATACGGACGCAATGGTGATTCTTAAGCATATCTAGCGATTGTTTGCTAATGTGCATGTGCGAATGCCGCACTGCACAGGCGCAGTGATTGTTCTGCGATTAGAGCGCTCTGCGTATCAGGAGAGCTGCAGTGTTTGCAGCTGGTCAGACTTGACTTACATGTTGCGTGACTGCCCGCTGTAAGTCAATGGTACCGATGTTTATGTTGTTGCATGTCATTGTACGGATATGAGAAAGCGGCAGTGGGCGTCCCTATGCTCAGCTATGCTGTGAAAGGCATTAGCATATTTTAGCAACTGCGATCCATGAGAGCATGCAGTTGTGTTTGCATTACTGTCCGTCTCTGATCAGGCCCTAAGGCATGTTTTTCAAGGTAAGTGACAACTGGTCATATACACTCACATGGAATACATGTGTGTATGTTCTTCCGTGCCATCTGATTTATCAGGTGCTTGATTTTTCCCACCCAAATTGTTCTGTATGTCCGATCATGTGGTTAATACAATTACAGTACTTGCCCATGCTCCCTGCTATATACTTATTGTTAAAATGGTAAGAGCATTGTAAGGCCAACCATAGATCATCTATTTGACTAGCTCTTGAATCTGGGGTGTCAGATAAACAAGTGGCTGATAAAATAAATCAGTTGGCATCTCTTTACTGCATGCTTATCAACTGGATTCCACCGCACACATGGGGTGGAAATAGAGACAATTTAGTATTCATAAACTTGGATCTAATTTACCAAAGAAACTCAATGATCCTGTCTATCTTGGATTTTTTTTGTGATTTTGTAATGAAGAGATTTCTACAAAGGGGCCTATTCATTAAAATATAATTATCCCATGTGATAATTATGGATTGAACTCACTGCGACCCCTCCCGGTCAGACTTGCTGCTGACAGCCCTCCTTCCCCCAGTCACACTTCAGTGCAGCCCTCCTCTGCACAGCCCTCCTTCCCCCCGGTCCCACTTTAGCGCAGTCCTCCTCTGCACAGCCTTGCTTCCCCCTGGTCACACTTCAGTGCAGCCCTCCTCTGCACAGCCCTCCTTCCCCCCGGTCACACATAAGTTCATTGTAGGACCCCCCCACTGTTGCTGTGTGGGGGACCTACTCAACAGAGATGCTGCAGCCACTGCTGCCACCGGAGACTATGCCGGCCCCCCATCACACCAGCAACATGAACCCCGCTGACCGCCGCTGCTGTGTCCTCTTTTCCCTGGCTCACAAGAAGACTGTCCTGGGAGCCAGGAGAGAGCAGCTGCAGGTAAGAGAACACAGCAGGAAGGGATATGTTCTGATCCCTCTGCTGTGTCGGATGCTGTATGCCATCTCAGGGTGGCGTACAGTATCACTGACAAGTTACGAAAAAAATGCTTTTTCGGGAACTTGATGAATTTCATAATTTTCATATCCCCATATTAAAGTTTGGGGACTGTGGAAATTATCGATGCACAATTGTAACCAGAAGATTTCAGTGATGCGTTACATGTGTGATGAATGGGGATGATACAAAATTTCCACAAAATTAGGTGAAAATCTTAATTTTCACCTACTTTTGTAGAAATTAAGTGATGATGAATCGGCCCCTATATCACATGGATTTGTGAAGCAAGATGGCAGTGTTTTGTAGAGGAATGGAGGTTTGCTCCAGCTTACTGGGATAGTGGGCTGGGGTGAGGTGTTTTTTGTATTGAGTACTGTAGGAGCGGTTTAGAGAGCAATGGGCATGATTGTACGCTAATGCAGCCACAGCTGCAGCCGGGATATGTATTAAGACGCCCATCGGGCCATCACAAATACAAGCAACTGCATACAAATACACAGCTACCATCGCAGATCCCTTTGTCACGCAGATTGGCCACCTAAACTGAGATGTTGAAACTACTTCACTTACGAGATAGCAGATGCAGGTACATCACACCTTGAAAATGTCCAGGACACGTCTGCGATTTTTGCTGCCACTCCCCGTTACTTCCCCCAAACGGCCCCTAATTGTCATTCACTTTACAAATGAAAAGTCACTACGAGCGGATACTGTAAATACCTTGACACATGCGCTGTGCAACTCAAACGCATGCACAGGCTGCTGATCATCACTCTACTACGTGCACATCAGAAGAGCTTACATCTCTGAATCTGGCTCCATTTACAGTAAGAATTAGGTTTCAATTGTGTGTCAAAATGACTTATAAGAGACACAAGAGATACAGAAGAAGGTGCATGGTTCTTGCTGTGCATAAAGGCACACAGATATTTCCACTCTCCACAAGGGCTTTTTCTTGAGCTATGAGTTGGCAGGTTTTGGGTCTTAATTTGTTTATTTTATTTTAATGGGAAGCATGGTATGCCTTCCAGTTGCACTAGAGCAGAGAAGACCCTGCCTAGGTGCACTTTGTAAAATAAAGCATCAAACATGAAAAAAGTTATTATATGTGACATTTACATGTTTGTACTCCTTAGTGCACAATTAGTTTGTGGATACATCTACTGTGACTGCAGAGGAAGCATGTCCCTTGATGTGCCCTGTGCAGGCCATAAGGTTGTTCAGCTGCTGGAACAAGATATTTTAAGTTACGTATCCAGTGCACGTTGTACATGAGTCACTGTACACTGAATAATGTGTTCAGTTTGTGAGGCCACATCTTGAAAAATTATATGAATAAACTAGAGAATCCACAGCTATTCAATATGCATAGTTTCAAGTGCAGAAAAGACAAAGGATCTATGATTGAATCTTTTTAAAATATTAAGGGGCTCTAAGCAATTTAGGAGAGGGGAAATTTTCACAATAAGAGAAGTGTAAGGACATAAGGTCATATTCTAGAACTAGAGGGTATTAACTCCATGAGTAATGTTAAAAATATATATTTAACAGTCACCACAGGGAATGATCTTTAAACAAGGATATAGGGATGATTTGGCTCCTGGACACTTATCTTTATGTATAGTATAAGCATTGCTTTGTACAATCAGTACATTAAAACTGTGAATTAAAATTTTTTGTTTGAATATTATTTTAATATTACTTTAATAATAAGCCAACAAATAAGATAAATACCTTTTTATATATTCTCTGCCTTTTGTATATTGGCAAGCTTACAGGACCTAGCAGCAGCAGTATTATTACATTCAAAATCTAACAAAAACTAGAATCTATAATTTGTCAGGGTGTATATTAACCCTGGAACTGTTGACTCAAGATAAGTAATTAAAAGGGAACCACAGAGTTTTTCCTTGACACAGTGTTAGAGGATTTATTAATAAGCATTGATTCAATCTTAACATACATCGTATACATTGTATTTAGCATATAAAATAACAATGTGTGAAAATGGAGTATAGGGAGGGAGTAAGTAAACTAATGAAAGTGAAATGTAAATGAAAGGCTTTTGGATCCACTCTCATTGCATTGCACCCCATATCAACTCAGAGTTAACCTGTTTTTTTTTGTTATATAACAGACTCATGCTTGCACAATATTTATGTCACTTTCTGGAGAATAAACTAGCACACAGGGATTGTGTTAATGCATGTGCAATCCTGCCTCATGTCTTACAACACCAGTTACATTACTCCAGATCAATCTTTTGTGCAGCCTCCATATTTACTGTTTTAATGTTAACGATGCTGGCAACATCCCTGTCAACTTCACTGAGCTCATTAGCGGGATCGACCATAAGGATCCTTTGTCTCCTAGGTCTCTATATGTTAATAAGAAATACTATAATAATATCCTCTTTTTTGGATATATAGAGCCAGGGGTGTTTTAAAAGCTAGTGGGCACATGTGCAAGTACCACTAGTGTCCCATGGCACACTGTTCCCACCAAACAAGCGTTCATCAAGATCAAGTCACAGCATTGGAGGAGAGAGCTCTGTGTGACAGTTGTAGCATGGAAAGTGATGGGGAGAGCCAATAGATGCACTGATGGGGACAATGAATGGCACTTCTAATGTTTCTCAGTCCTTTTGCAGCAGATGATGGGTGCCGGGTGGGACACACAATGCCTGTATGGACTGCACACATTGTACCCATTATTATAAACCATTGCATGAAGCAACATTCAGATAGTGTGAAATGTGTGGAGGTGTGTGTGTCAATCAGGCACAATATTAATGTACTGTAGATCTGGCAGTGTTCCTTACTTAGGTTCATTTAACAATATATTCTCTGAATTATATTTTTATTAACCCAACTTGTCAAAGTTCTTTCTGTTATTACGCTAACATTAATAAATATGATATAAAATACTTTCTACTATCCAATACTTTCTACTAGTATCTATCCAATAGATACTAGTATCTATTATAGATACTATAATTTATTATGTTTATTAATTAATATTAAATCTTATGAATTTCTGGTACACAGGCCCTTTGATATGCTGGAGCTTCAATTAGGCAACCCACCAAAGGTAAAAAGAAAGAAACACTGCGCTTGATGATGGCCTAATAAATGTAAATAAATCAGATAATTGAATGAGAAAATTTATATCACATATCAATACGTTACTTAATATAATCCATATAACGAATATCCATAGAAATAAACATAACATAGAAAAAGAAAATCATATCTGATTAGAAAAAATGTTTCTAGTAGATTATTATAATTCTGATGTTTACAAATAGAACAGAGGGCCTGATTCAGACCCGGATGCTATTTGCGTCCGCTCGCTGGCTAAAAGGGGCTGGTTATTTAAATCATGTGCTCGCTCTGTGTCGCGTAAAAGCCGCCCACTAAGTAATAGCGAGCGGCCGCACTATGCGCTTGCACCTGTATAAAGATGCCCCTTTGCCACTCGCAACACATGTCATCTCCGGCAGTTGTAGGATTAATAGGGAACATCGAGAGCCATCGGAGCTGCTCACAGTGCTTGTGGTAGCCTTCTCCCACCACAACATTGCGAGCAGTTCTGGCTAAAATACAACCCAGTCACGTGTGTAATGATGCTACTTTGCTAAATATGCACACCCATTAAACGCCGTTCTGACGGTCGGGCACGCCTGCGTTCGCACATCCACACCCCCATTTTCAAGCACCTTCCCGTTACCACCCACAAACGCCACTATCTGTCTACGGGCTATGGGCAAGCACTTTCCCATCGCAATGACTGGTTCGCGCACACGCGCATTGTGACTCATACGCATGCGCAGATTGCGAAAAATCGCGCAATGCGAGCGAGTGCAGCATAGCATCCGGGTCTGAATCAGGCCCAGAGTCCAATCCTGGTGATAATTGAGTATCTATCCACTTGTATAAAAGTGACACAGTGATAGCAGCTGAAAAAAAGTAAAAGTTTTGTATCTGTGCTGGCGTCCCAGCACAGACACTATTTCATGTGAACACAATAACAGTCTGTTGCATATACAGCTTGCTCTCCGCTAGATAGATTTAAGGTTGAATCGAAAAAAAACAAAATATTCATAGAGAATTTTAGACAGGGGGGGGTATGGTATTCAAGGGGCTACACCTCTAAAGCTATAGAAAGTACCAAGCTGAAATGGCATGGGCGGGTAGAACTGTCGCTCAGTGCTGCCTGCCAAATTTCAGGGCAAAAATATAAATAATTAAGATTTGAGAGCAATCTAAAGTTCCAACTGTCAGTTTTTTCTGACACTCTCAGTTAGGACCACTCAATGGGGGATTTTTGGGAAGGCATAACTCAGGGTAGGCGGCATATTTAGACTTGGAGTTTGTTTTATTAGGTAGCTCTTGTTCCAGGGTAGGGCCTTTTGGGGTTCAGGTAATAGAGAAAGTTATCAGTTTTTAAACTATTACCTCACAATTGCACCATTATACAGAGATAGGAAGCTTCAGATCATTGTGCAGCCTCAGTAGGTGCCTTCAGCAGGTGTGCTCACTGTGGCTTCACCTAGGTGCACCAAGTTGGCTGCCTTTTGTGGGTGTTAGCGGAGCAACAATGGCAGCGGGCGGAACCGGTGGTGGGGATCTGGCGGCGGTGGATCGGGCATCAGTGGCAGTGGTGGAGCAGGCGGCAGCATCGGTGTGAGCTTCAACACCGGCGGTGGTGGTGAGGGCTGCATGATGCAGTGCTGTGGGTGGCAGACAGGTGCAGCATGCACGGATCTGGTAGATCCGTTATGCCTGCAACAATGTGTGATAAAATTAACACAGATGCATGGACAGTATCATTGAGATCTGTCTGTGCTGTTGTGTTTAAAAAAAATTAAAGTGTAAAATAAAAAAATAAAAAAACGCATGCCTCTCCCAATATGAACAACCAGCAGCGGGCTTTGCATACCCAGTCATGGTGGTGCTAAATACAGGGGAAAAACAATGTAGGGTCCCCCATATTAAGCACAACAAGCACTGGGCTATTCAGACCCTGTCCTGGTTGCCAAAAATATGGGGGACAAATGATGTAGGGGTTCCCATATTCAGTGCAACCAGCACTGGGCCCTGAGCCAGTCCTGGTTCTGAAAATACAAGGGAAAAATGCATAGGGTCCCCTGTATTATCCAGAACCAGCACCAGACCCTTTCTAGGGGGGAGTAATGCCACAGCCAGGTGAGCTCTTTCACCAGGCCACCCAGCCGAAGCATCACCCCCTGACCGCTAGTCAACCCAGGCATGGGATGCCTGGGGAGCTGGGGACTCCCCCAATAAAGAGGTCCCCCTCTCAAGGGCACCACAGGCCCAGGCTGATAGCCCGGAGCTATCTCCAACACCCCTGGCCTGTGGGTGCCAGGTTGATTGTGAATATTGTGGTGCATATGTTGATAGTAAAAATATTGTCTTTTGCTGTGGAACTGCAGGACCCAGCAAGCCTCCTCCACATGCTGGTACTTGGAGAACCACAAGTACCAGCATGCAGAGTATTATGGGCCCGCTGGTACCTGTAGTTCCACAGCAAAAGCAATTTTAAAATAAACACAAGACACACACTGTTGAAAGTAAAAGTTCATTAAAACATACACAACATACATGCACACACACATGCACACACTCTCACATACTCACCTTTGTATCTCTGAAGCCAATAACATCCAAGTAGATAATCCATAGGGTACCTGTAATAAAAAAAATCCATACTCACCTCCTCCTATGCATGGATCAGGTCCTCTTTGTTCCATGTATCATCCCTGGGCTTGGCAAAAAAAAAACACACAAATAACTGGACCCACGAACATTAGTACTTAGGACAGCACTACCTGAATGATGGCTTCGCAGTGGGATTTCACTATAGAAATCCTGGTGCAAAGCGCTCATTGGTTGAGAGAGGCGAGCCTTCTGCCTCTCAGCCAATGACTGGTTCTCACCATTGACTTCAATGGTGATAACCTCGATGCCCATTTTGTGAAAGACAGCAATCTCACTCTGCAAGAGTGCTGAATCTGCAGTTAACCACATGTTGTGATGGCATACCATATCTGTATTGTGCAAGGGATATGTCCATTAAGGAATCAGCCTTCATGATCGTAATTTAATTGCTTTTCTAAGTTTGATTTGCAGAAATTCAATAGGTTTTGCGAAATTTCAGATCATGTCTAAGAGGCCTTAATGGGACATGTGAAACCGTAAGGTTTTTTGTTTACTATATATTTATTTATAGAACCAAATGGCCGGCACTCCATACAATACGCCAAACTATGCCCGGTGCCCTCACTCTTAAAATGTTCACAGCAGACCATATGTGCGGCATTCAAGGCTATATAACTCACATGAATAACAGAATAAATTGTCAACGTTTCACTGCAGTCTTATTCGGCACTGAATAAAGTTGCACTGAAATGTTGACAATTTACTCTGCTATTCGTCTACATTATATATATAAATAATATATTAATATATATATTTATATATATACACATTATATATATATATATATATATATATATTAATTTTGAACCTCCCCTCCCCATGCTCTTTACTGTATATTAATATTAATATAACAGTGGGGACAAACACTGGCTCCCCATTGACACACACCTGCTGGTGGACGTGACTTCGGGCCTGGCAGTAAATTGGGACCTTCTGGTGCTGCCATGTTGGACGTCATCGGCGGACCTGTCACCGTGAGCACTTGAATTGCTGTGCTCACTACTGGATGCTGGATGCTGCACAGTGCACACCGCGCTGCTGCACACCTAACTCAACAGCTCTAAGTCCGCACTCATCTTAGGAACTGTGGGAGGAGAGACATCATGATGTCTCTCCTCCCACATGTCCTAGGGTCAGGACTCAGAGCTGCGGGACCAGGTAAGGAGGAGTGTGCATGAGTATTGTAAGAGCTGGGCCCCCGCACAGTCATTAATATAGAAGCAGGTTCCCGGAGAATAGTGATGGTGGTGGGCAGCCAGTTCCGCCCTCAGGGCTGTTCCGCTCTGTGCGGCGGCACCAGCCGCACCACCCTAGTTACGGCCCTGATACAGATTAATACCTTTCATGCACTGGACACCTCCGCAATGTGCCATGCAATGGCACGTGATACAGTGTAGTTCACAGCTGGTGGTAAGTGTAGCTGAGTCACAGCGCAGAGAGACCTGTGCTACCAAGCGGTGGCTCCAATAGTCCCCGTGTGAGTGAGGAGACCAGTGCATGTTGCTGTACACATGCTTGCGATTTCAGGCCTCCGGTAAAACTGTTCCAACTGCGTTACAGGGGTAGCGGGTCACTGATGCATTTCTCCTCCCTAAAGTGCAGCGGTTTCATTAGAGGGATGGTTCATAGCTATTGAAGCCTTAATTTATACCCCACATAAGGGCTGCTGATTGGTTGATGAGGTTAATAGTCAAAAATGCAAGGAGCATTTCTCAACTGTGAGTGCTGTAGCGCAAATTTAAGTGTTGCATGAGCACATGACCTATGGTTAGTAAATGAACCCCAATATATTTTTAAAGCAAAAGAATTCTAAAAAATATTTTTAGCTATTCAATTTAGATATATATTTTATTGCTTTTTTGAGGACTAATAAACATGCCATGTAAACACAGCGTTACAAACAATTCTTAATGTCTCTAGACAGGAAACAAAAAGCTATTGATCAAAGACAATGTACTTAATATGTCATTACTCTGTTGATTTACTCATCAAAACTCAATAAAAAGAATTGATTATAAAGCAGACAATGATTTAATCCACACTCAGCACACAAGTCTTAGCAAAATGAAAAGGCATTCCATATGTATCAAAGAGGATACAATGTAAAATGAGTGTTTAATCTAAAGACTATTTGGAATATACGGTAGTGACAGAGTTTCAAACATAATTGTACAGAATATTCCAGTTTTGTTGTAAATTATTTACTTCTTAAAGCTGTTTTTTTTTGCAGTCACATTATAATATACACTTAGAATAAACCTGCATTGCCTCCTCTATGTGAACTCTTTCTACAATAACCTACATTATCGATATCACTTCAGGCCACGGAATGTATTAAAATGGTTTTTACACAGCATTTTGTTGTGTTACTAATACCATAGAGCTATACAAATACAATTTTATACACTTATTGCTGTTAAATGGCATTTTGTGCACATCAAACGTGTATCATTTCCTGATTTCGCAAAGCTGTGTATTTGTACTTTATTGTATGAACATAAGAAACAAAACTATTGTTATAGAAATGAAGAATGTTGATAGCAGGACATGTTGGTCCATCTAGTTTGCCCATTTAGGCTAATTATGATTTATTCTCAGGAATGACCTTTGTGTCTTCCATAGATATTTGAATTGGTTGCTCCATCTACCATATACAGTTCTATTTCTGTATTATTTGTGTTTTCTGTGTGTGTTTATAGTTTCCTTCCTTTTCCTGAGTGCTTAGTGAAGCATTTTTAGCAAATAACTTTGATTATAAAGGGTATGTTGCAGAGTTAAACAAAAGTTGGTTCTGCAGATGTATCTTGCATGTTTTCTCGTACACAATACGAAGAGATGTGCGCCGACCCCCGTGGTTTGGTTCTGGATCCGGATTCACACTCATGTTTTGGTCCTGGTTTTTGTTTTATAAAACCACCCTCATGTATTTTGGTTTTGGATTTGTATTTTTTTAAAATAGAAAACAGCTAAAATTACTTCATTTTGACCTGTTAGCATGCAATCCAAAACCTGAGTTTGGTTATTAAATCCGAGTTATGAACCAAATTAAGACCCAAACCGGAACTCGGTACAACTTGGTACCCCAAAGTGATTCCGAACTGGTACTCGGTTTGACTCGGAACCCCTACCTACATTCGATTGTCGTCGGTTCTCTGAGAAGTGGACCCACACATCGTTAGTAACTCGTTGCATATCCACTTGCAGCTAATAGTTGTAACTTGTTGTTAAAGAGGCATTTGTACATAAAGAAAATTCAGATAAGGTGGCTCATTGTTGTACCATGCATTGGGCTAGTGCAATCTTGCACTGATGAGAAAGACAACTACTGTATGAAACCAACCATATGGATAATGTCGGTCTGACTGCAGATATGCATACATTCATGTGAATATACACTTCTTTCAGTGCACACAATGCAGGAGCGATTACTGTATGTTCAACTTTGCATCAGGCCCAGATTGTATCATTATTCCAATTGCAATAAAGATTTTTTTTGTTTAATCATAATTGTGCTAAATATGTTCTCAATTCCAAGCATCCTGTCAAAAAGAACCCAGGGAAATATTGCAGAAAAATCTAAATTAATATATACTGTATGGCCAGCAGCAATTATAAGCAGTAATATGTTGGTGACAGTAAAATCATATTTTCCTAAAGATTTAGTGGCTAATCTGGGTTCTAAGGGTCAAGTGTCATCTGTATATGCCCACCTCAATGCTAAATTATCTCTCGAGTTGCTTACACCCCTCAAGCTGAAGTGGGAAACCGATTTAGGTTCAATCTCTGATGAGCATTGGTCACAAGTTTTGGGGTCAATTAAATTCACCACTCCTTGCATTCAATACTAACAGGGACACTTTTAAGTTTTGCACAGAGTGTATTGTACACATGTATCCCTGCAGCATGCTGGCCCTATAGATGACTCCTTCTACCCTAGGTGCCGGAGCAGAAGGAGTTATAAAGGTTACTGCCTTGACTTAACAATTATTAACAATTATTTATATTGCACCTATGTATTACAAAGTGCTTTACGTAAGATATATAAGAATGATTGGTGCTGCCACAGCCATATTACTTACTTTATATATGCTGTATGTGGGGTGTGTTCGAGCAGGCCTGTGCCGGTATCATTATCATTATCTTTTTGCATAACATTGTAGTGTGCTATTACTTTTTATTTCTACTCTTCTGATATCCATGTAAGCCTGTTATATATAGTGGTTTTCTTTTCACTCATTAAGTTGTGTGTATCGATTGTCGAACAGGTATATTTTTTGCTGCCTGTTATTCCTTTATACCCTACAGCAATGGCACATGGACAAATTGCACTTGTATTCACTCTATTTCGCTATTTTAATTGTTTATTTGATGAGTTTTGTTTTAACTGTTCAAAACTCTTTAATAAAGAACACATGATTTAAAAAAATAATAATAATATTTTCAAATGAAAGTTTTATTACAGGGACCCATCGGAGGTGGTGTACAAGTATCCTAGGTTTTAAAAGCAAGTCAGATAAATCTATATAAGGTTAAAAATTTTATTTAATGAACATTTTAGCTTTACATTTTTTTTTAAATTGTAGTCAATCAGGAAAATGAATAGTCAAAAGCCCCCAAATAAGAGTTCTTTATTGCTAATGCATGCTTATTGTATATTTTTCTTTAATCCTTTTGGCAATAATTACATTTATTTTGTGGTTGTGTTCATGTGTTCATTCCTGCCCTTTTTTTTTACTAACAAAATGTAAAAAAAATATTTTGTACAGTCTAAGCTGTCAGTTTCTAATAGTGTGTTTATTGTATCATTTAACTTGTAAAGCTTTTTAAAACAAAATAAGTAGTTTTGGTGTGGAACATAACGGACGAGAAAAGTTGAAATTAAAAAGTTTAGCTTTTCATGTTTAATAAATAAATAAATAGACCTCTGCTTCGTCTTCGTTTGGTACAACTAATGTTAACCTCTGGATAGAGTCTCATTCTGCCTTCTTTCTGATTGTCACTGTTGGTTGTCAAATAACTTGACCATTACCTGCTATGTCACTGGGTCATTATAGGTACAGGAAGCGTTAGAAAGGAAAGTGACATGTATTTTTATGATATATTTTATGTTATCCGATTTCACACTGAGGGTTTTGACCTTACTTCTGTTAAAGATAAACAAAAATATAAAAGTAAAAGCTAGTTCCTGTGGCTGCTTAACACTGTAAGAAGAAGAAGTCACAAACTTTCTGTATGTGATAGGAGCTGTTGTTTGTTTCCAGACAATTATTGTTGCTTTTAATTATTATTATTATTATTATTATTATTATTATTATTATTATTAATAATAATAATAATAATAATAATAATAATAATAATCATAATAATTTTCATGAATTCATTTTGAAGAAAGCTGGGAGACAGTGATACATACTATACTGTGATAAAGTTATGTGTAATATGTGATTGTTGTGTAATGTAGGAAAATGGAATGGTTACATTGTAAAACTATTCTGTTCTGTAGAAAGATATGCTTATGAAAGTGACTTTAGACTGATGTATTGAAATGGAGGACAATGGCTAGTTTTTTATTTGAATGGAACATACATGAATTGTGCATAATCAGTAGGAATATATTTAAATGTAAAATCCTTATTTCCCACTCTGCATAAACCAAGTGAAGATGCCTTGGTGTTCCCATATGAGTCAACAGATGTGTTATTTGTTTAGTAAAATCTGTATTAGATGTTGAGTGGTCTACCAAACCTGGCATCCATTTAGGCATAATTTGTGACTTACCTAATGGTTTTTCATTTTGTGCCAATATATTTATAACATTTATTTATAAATGTGACTGCCTTGACTTTATTAACAATCATTTATACATACCTACTGTATGTATTACAAAGTGCTTTACAGAATATATTTATCATTCACATTAGTCCCTTGCCCATAAGATATGCCTTAGCAAACTGTGATGACTTGGGGCAATAAGCTTGGTAGATGAGTGTCAGTGGTTCAGTGTTTAGGTGCAGAATTACATACAGGTTATAAATAAAAGAAAAGTTCTTAACTGTCAGCATACTGTAGAAAGAAAATTACAAATGCCTAGCCCCCAATCAGGACACTGACTCACTTCTTCACCCCTGACTACTTTTGGGCAGCTAGTCTGCAAATAAAGTATGTGCCTGCTTCTCTGCAGGTCTATCACCAGCTCCAGCCTGGCTTGGCTGCCACAGCTACACAAAACACAGTTCAGTCTTAGTGGCCTTCCCAGTCTCTTACAGGTATAGTTTCTGGCTTCTTTAGCCTGCAGCTTAGCTGCTTCAATGTCCTTCAATGTACAGTCTGAGATTTATGGTCCTCCCTGCCTCCTGCAGGTCTGGACTCAGGCCCCCTGGCCCCCCAATGGCCTCCAGGCACACTGGGCTCAGTAGCTGCCAGTCCTCCTTGTACTGATTCCACATGCAGCCTGACTGTAGGCCTGCCTCGTTAGCCCTCACCTGAGCTCTCTCCACATGGCAGCAATTAGGTGAGCTAACACCTGTCCTTTCTTCCCTGTGTGGGTGGATCCCTCCAGTCCTACACAGAATCCATGGCTCACTATCGCCATCTTTGGTGATCCTGTTACAATACATATATACATATACTGTACTAGGGTTTATTTCAGTCCTGCCACATTGGAGCTTGTAATTTATATTCCTACCACACAACAGACACTAGGTGTAAATTTACTAAAGTGAGAGTTTTAAAAGTGGAGATGTTACCAATAGCAACCAATCAGATTCTACTTAACATTTAACTAGCACCTTCTAGAAGATAATAGCAAGAATCTGATTGGTTGCTATGGGCAACATCTCCATTTCTAAAAACTTTCACGTTAGCAAGTTTACCCCTAGGATTCATTTACCTTTACCAAAGTATTTGTATGTTTTAGCTACACCTAGTTAAAATATGATGTCAGCATATTCCTTTATATTCCCAGAATATGTATTAGACTAATACCTTTTTCCTTACATATTGTAGTGACAGCTTCCCCAGTCTTGCTTTTTAGGGGGTCAACCTAGCACTCAAACAGGTGGGGCGATAATAAGACACAAGACAAATTATGATTCAAAGGATGTCCCTTCTGTTTTGTACCAACATGCTGCAATAAGCATGAAAAAAATGATTGACCAAGGTATCTTTGCCCATATGCACGCAGTTGTACCCATATATTCATATATTCAGTGTATGATATACTGGAAAAGTGCTTCAATAGTGTATATATAATTAAAAATAAACATATATCTATGGTGCTTTCTGCATAAGAGAAATTATCTCGATTTAGTAAAGCCACATCATTTCTGACACAGTGCTCATAGGGCCTGATTCTGAGTTGGGAGTAAAGCAAAAAAGAGCAAGTATCGTTGCACTGCAGGTGGGGCAGATGTAAAATGTGCTGAGAAAATCAGATGGGAGAGGGTTGTTCCCAAACTATAATCTAATTTGCAGTGTAAATATAAAGCTGCCCAGTATTTGTGGGCTACAGTACATGCAGCAGTAACATTTACCCTGCATGCAAACACTTTTTCTTTCTTGCTTTATTCCCAACTCAGGGTTAGATTTACTAAAGCCTCTAAAAATTAAAAGTGGATGTGTTACCCATAGCAGCCAATCAGATTCTATCATTTTCTAAGATGAAATAGAGAAATTATAGCTGGAATCTGATTGGTTGCTATAGGCAAAAACATCATATTTCATCTCTAGAAGCTTTAGCAAATCTAGGCCCACATTCAGAGCCGCTCGTTAACAGCAGTACGCTCGTTGCGTTCCGATGTTGAGAAACCGCGCATGCGTCGATGTAACACTGCGCATGTGCGTACGGCATATTGCGAGCTTTTTTTGTCTCGTTCGTCAAATTGCTAACAGGAAGTGACATGTCAAATGTGATTCACAGAACAGGCCGTTTTTGGGCATTGACGGGGGTGGAGAAGGAAAAACGCAGGCGTGGCGAGGCGTTTTTTGGGCGTACATATATTATCTGATGCGAACGTCAAATGTGTTCGTACCAAGTCATATGTCACTGGATGATCCTCTTTCCGTTCAAACTGCTCGCACAGCTTGGGGTCTGGATTACTCGACCACATTGGCGATGGCCTTGTCCTCCGTCCCGGGCCTCCACGATGTTTCATCGATTAATCACGCTTGTCAGAAAAACAATCAATTTTGAATTGAAAACCAGCTTGTAATGTGTTTTGAAAAGAGTTTTTTTGGTTAGCACAAAACCGTACGCAGGTGGAAATCATAGCTGCTAATTTCAGGATTACACAATCAATTAGCGTACATTTGTAGGTATGTTTTTTTTGTTTGAATTTTGTTTTTGTGCTATTGTAACAATAATGTCATCATGTTTGTGTGTATTTTACCATTTTGCTTTGGTCAGGAGAATTTGCATCCTTATGTAATTTTTAAAGTGTTCCTTAAAGAGCCCTTTTTTTTAGAACAATTTTTTTTGGGAGGTCGTTTTTGCCTTGTGGGCCAGGATTAACTCTAAATTAATGTCAGAATACAATGTAGAACATTTTTAAAAAATTTATTTGAAAATAAAAACATTTTCCGGCCCATTTTTGGCCAAAACTTTTTGGCCAGTGTTATTCACAAAAAAATTATAATTGGGACAAACATAAAAGGTATGGAAACTTAAACCAAAAATTTAAACAATTCACAAGAAAGGAGAGGGAAGTTTTGGCCAGAAAGGAATATGGGGCAAGCACAGAAGGAGTGTGGGAAAAGTAGACAGTGCTGTCAACGTTTTTTCCCCCCTTTGGCTGGGGGAAGGTGGGCGCCAGACCGGGTCCGGGATGTCATCGGGCTGGCCTGTCCAGAGGCAGATGTTGTGGCCTCTGGTCTAGGCACAGGGCTAGGCACATTTGGAGGATTGGCTGATGTTGTGCCAGAGGTGGAGGATCCTGATGTTCCGGCAGGAAGGGAGGTCGGCTTCACCATGTGCTGGCGAACGAGCTGCTCCAGGGCATTGGCGATGCGGATGTTGGCCCTGGTATTTTCCGCCAGGGCCTGACCAATGGTCACGTTGGCCGCAGCATTTTGTTCCAGGGCCTCAGCCACCCGTAGCAGACTGGCGTCCATCCTCTGCAGAATCTCCGTATGGAAATCCGATTTAAAATTGAGTTCTGTGAGGAGTGCCACTGCCTGCGAGGGGGATTGCCCTGGACTGGCTTCTGCAGGGTCCTCAGCCGGATGTACTGGTTCCTCCCCTGCAGAGCCAGCAGAAATTCTGCGGCCAAGGCTCCCCTCTGGAGCAGACTCATCTGCCTGTGTCTCTGTGAGAAAAATGAGAAAAGAGTCACATTAGAATCTACATATTGACACAATAACATTTCAGAGTTGGTTACATCACAATATTTACCTGGGACAACATGAGGAGCCGCAAAGTCTGGCATGTCCGTATCCATGTTGGACACGCCAAACACCTCCACAGCCTGCACACACCCCTGTGCCAGCTCTTCCAAATCATTCAACTCCAATGACACAGGGGTGGGACCCCCACCTGTCCCCCTTGCAAGCCTAGCCCTGTCCGCCATTTTTTGTTTCAGGCGATATTTGAAGTCTTGCCATCTGTGGGTGAAAAAGTAACCATTATTCCTGCATTTTTTTATTTTTTGGTTTTAGGGGGGTCAAGTTTTTACTTACCGCCATTTGACATCCCGGGCTAGACGGACATAATCACCCACCCTATTGACTGCACTGGCTATCTCCTCCCACATTCTCCACTTCTGGCTTGCACCCATATTCCTGTCTGCCTGTGGCAGGATGTCCACACACTTCTGAACCAAAACCTCCATCTCCTTTCTTGTGAATTGTGGCTGCCTTTTCTTTTTCCCTGCTTTGCCCGGAATACTGGGCCCAGCAGCCTCTTCCATGTCATCCTCCTCACCTATTTGTTTAAACGTTGAGAAATTTAAGCTTGCAAACTTTCACTATATTATGTTTCAAAATAATCCTTGTTTGGAAATGCCTGAAAAACTTACCGGCCGACTCTTGGCCATTGTTTCCCTGGTCTGTAGCCATTTCTTACATCCAAACAAGAAATACACCAGAACGTTTTTTTTTGGTCGTGACGTATTTATACATGCGTCCTTATTTTTCGTCCGCATCATTGATTGTGCGTTCCTATGATCCCTCTTTAATTTGCGTGGGAAAATAAGCACTATTTATGGCTTTGGGCATCTCGAGTCGAGGTGGCGGGTGTTGGTTGATGGAGGTTACGTTGGTCGGAGTGGATTGTTGGCGGGAATTGTATTTGGCGGTGTTTGGCGTTTTTTTCTGTGTGTATTTTTGGAGTTTTTCTTTCCGTTCGCTTTTTTTTGGTGTGGTTGTTTTATTTGTCGTGTCATTTTTTGGTAAGTTTTTGGCCGTCTTCCTTTTGTTCACTTTGTGTATCCTTCTTTTTGATAAATTTTGTTCGATCATTTTTTTACAATTCTCCTTTGGTAGGTTTCTTTTGGCTCTGCCCCAACGACCTTTTTATCCGGTGACTTATATATCCTCTATTGGTAAGTTTGTTTTTTCACTTGTTTATTAAATGTTCATGTTTTGTTTAACGCAACTTTGTTTCACCTTACAGTTTTAACCTTTGGTTTTGAGATTCCTAAATGTATGAACTAATTAGCGCATTTTTATCTTGTTATTTTTGGTATTGTAATTGCGAACTAATTAGCGCATTTTTGGCTGGTTATTTTTGGTATTGTAATTGCGAACTAATTAGCGCATTTTCAAGCACCTCCATCATTTTATTCAAATGCCTTTGGATATGGGTGCCCTTAGTGTGGCCAAGGCTAATTTTTACCAAATAGCTGGCTTCCCACACATCATAGGGATTGTGGATGGTACTCACATACCACTTCAGCCTCCAGCACGGCTGGAGGCCATTTTTCGGAACCGCAAACACTATCACTCCCTGAATGTAATGGCGGTATGTGATGCCTCCCTCCAGATCCTGTCCCTGAATGCAAAATTACCCGGAAGTGCACATGACTCATTCGTCATCCGGCAATCAGGGATATGGCAAAAACGAAACAACCTACAAGCTGGTGATGCGTGGCTTCTGGGTAAGTGGAGACCTTTAGTACATAACAATGTTAAGCTTGCTACACAGTGATCCTGATGTTGTCACTTCTTTTTCACAGGAGACTGTGGCTACCCTTGCACGCCCTGGCTGCTCACTCCTTATTTGGCTCCCACACCAGGGCCACAAAGTGATTTTAATTCCGCACTTACAGCCACCAGGCAAGTGGTGGAGCGCTGTATCGGCCTTTTAAAAGGCCGATTCAGATGCCTCCACCGCTCTGGTGGCGAGCTCATGTATTTGCCGGATATGGTTTCGAAAATTGTGGTCCTGTGTGGGATATTTCACAACATCGCCATAAGGAGTGGTGTCCCAATGCAGCCAGAGGATGCCTTGCCTGAGGATGGTCCCCCCGAGGTTGGTCGGAGGTCAGTATGTGGGGGGGCCATACGCGATGATGTGGTGGCCCGATATTTTAGGTAATTATTGGCACAAAAGAAGTTCTTTGACACAATATGGTAAGGATTTTGGGAGACCATCTAATTAATTTGTTTATTATTTCCCATCTTCTGTTTGATTTCATAATCTTTGGGACTGAAACGATGACTACTTCCTGCTACCCAAAACAAACCTTCATGGGGACACATTGGATATATATTCTGGACCCAATATTGCAACGCAACATTTGTGGAATCATGTTGGCATGCTCATTCGTCAACCAGTTCTTGATTTTTCTTTACTTTTTTCATATGGTGTTTGATGGGTTGTACATTTTGTTATCACTGTGTGTATTGTTTGTGAGCCAACACTTTGGTTTTTTAGTTATGTGTTGAATAAATTTTTTGAGAGTGTAATTTTGCAAATTTTCTTGAACATTGCAAGCAAGTGTAACCAGGTTCACCCATGTTAAAATTGCTTAAGGGTTAATCCTGTAATGTCGCAATTTGCTCAAAATTTAAATATGCTTTCTGGGTCAAAACCAACACCAAAAGGTATTATGTACAATCAGTATGCTTTGGAATCTCGGGCTAAGCAGGTTGCCCCCAAAATTGGAACATGTAAAATGTACTAATTGAAAAAATGTTAAACAAAAAAATTCCCCAAGCCGATTGTTACTGTTAGCTGTTTCATGTGCCTGTTTTCTAAAACAACACACAATCTTAGTGACATTAGTTGCAAATACTTGCTGCAAGAGTCTACTTATGTAAGTGTAAACAATCTAAGATTTGGAGACAAGGAATGAGACTGAACTCTAACTTTAACTTTTTTATTAGGAAAAATAATTTGGGAATAAAATAAAAAATTATGGACGCAGGATCCCAGCCATACGGTCAAGGACCACCAGCAGGCCGATCACGTGACACCGCATCACTTGGACGCACCCGGCTAGGTCCGCCAAACGCCTCTGGTCCTCTGTGGGTTAGAAAAGTGTGGGGCTTAATACATAATTTAAGAAACACCCAGAAAAAACAAGCAAAACAAAGCTATCCAAAAATGACAATAGTGTTACCAAAAGCACATTTAACCTAAAAAACCAAAGGACACAAAAATGGACACCCAAAAAAAAAAAAAAACTGTTTTGCCATGTGGGATATGTGTATGGGGAAATCAGCAGTAAAAGGTAAAGACAAACAGAGATATACCCAAACTTTTGACAAACCAAAAAAAGGACAAGGCAAAGACACAGGATTAGATCAAAACATTTTAAACCACAAAAAAGGATAAAAGGGAAACATACCATTCAGAATGATGGCTGGCCCAGAACCAACTCCCTCGTCCTCCTCGGAGGTGGCCACATTCCCCAACGAGGTGGGAGGGGTGATGACAGATTCCGGCGAGGGGGTAGTCACGAGAGGGGTGGTTGGAGGGGAGGGGGAATTGGGATGGAGGGCAAGTAGCACAGAGGGATGTGCGACAGGGTCTGGGCAGGCTGGGGAGGAGGGGGAATTTAGGGTATTTTGGGGAGAGGATGTTTGGCTGGGGGTTGGGGAGAGGGGCCGAGAGCGCCGTCTTTGACGGCGATGACGCCGTAGTCTTCGCTCTGCCCCTAAATGATGGAAAACAAATTGAGGTTAGTTTAGAACATCACCTTGTTAAACGCTAATTGTTGAACCCCAAAAAATGAAAACATGCACATGCAGATATGACTACAAATAATAAATAGGCCATACATGAAAACATGCACATGCAGATATGAGTACAAATAATAAATAGGCCATACATGAAAACATGCACATGCAGATATGAGTACAAATAATAAATAGGCCATACATGAAAACATGCACATGCAGATATGAGTACAAATAATAAATAGGCCATACATGAAAACATGCACATGCAGATATGAGTACAAATAATAAATAGGCCATACATGAAAACATGCACATGCAGATATGAGTACAAATAATAAATAGGCCATACATGAAAACATGCACACGCAGTTAGGGCCACAAAGATAAACATGAAAACCAAAGTCAAATAAACTTACTTTCCGCTATCTGCATGCGAAAGCATGCCAGCAAGCGGGGCGTCCGCCGTTGCAGGTCGGACCACCTGCGCTCCAGCTGGCCGATCTGGCGGCGTGAGCCGAAGGAATGCAGGCGGCCACGTACCTCCGCATATGTGGAACGCTTTTCCCGATTGGTGATGGGGGGAGGCTGGCTGGTGATCCGCCTGTCCATCACCTCGGTTAATACCATGAGCTCGCGCCTGGTGAATGCCGAGGCTCTCATGATGGCAATGGTGTATTTTTAATAAAACAATTTTAATAAAGACCAGAAAAAAAATTTGATTGGCTAATGTATTTGGGTAATTAACAGGACCAATTCTATTGGTTAGTGTATGAGTCATGTGTTCGACAGGGCCACAAATCTATTGAGAGTTATGATAGGCTTGATGCAGTGACATGCGTAAGCTAATTTAAATAAAGAAATGAACCCAGTAAAATATGCGTGGGTAAAAACACAGAAAACAAATGGATAATTGCCTCAAACATGTATTTTGACAAATAAAAGCGAATGTTTAAGCCGTACGTATTCTGCGGGTAAACACAAACACGGACAAGAGTAAAGTTTATTGCATGTCAAAAAAAAAAAAATAATAAATATTTTGACGAGCAATTAAGCTAATTGATATATTGATTGGCATGATACGATTGAGGGAGGTAGGCAGAATAAACGAGCAGGTAATCGGAATCTGACAGGCCCTCTTCCGGTTTGTACTTGTGCGTGCGTTCCCTGCAAGCCACATTGGGGATGTACGCTTGCTATTTGGCACGCTCATTAGCTAGAGGAGGGGTCGGTAGACTTTGGGGAGGAAGTTTAGCTGGGTTCGAAATTACGAGCGAGCGCTTAAATTAACATATTTCGGTACGTACGCCGAACGTACGAACGGCCACTTGCGTCCGGCTCTGAATGAGGGCCCTAGTCCTAGGAATCAGGTTCATAATGTCAGAACCTGTGACTGATATCAGCATATGATATTGCATGTTAGTATATATTATTACCAGGTACCTATTAATTGAAAATTATAAAATTGTAAAACAATGTAATCATTACAGTTAAAAATACTAAAAGGACTATACCTCTATCTCTGTAATTATAAGAACATAACATAGGGCCTGATTCAGTAAATAATCGGTAAACTGTGCATGCGTCAATGAACATTACTGTAGTCGCTCTCAGTGACTTTTTATTCGCAGCATAAGTGACAGGTAGTGTTTGTGGGAGGTAATGCGGAGCACCAGCAAAGAACGCAGGTGCTTGATGACCGGTTTCAGGACATGTCACAGTCTGTGTCTGTGATCCCGTACACAGTGAGAGTGGCTCTGGCATCTGAGTTCCTTCGCACACTCTGAGTAGGCATAAGATTACTCAGAACTGCTATAATCGAATGACCTGCGACCGATGCTACATCTTTTTACATAGATGCTTGGATTTGCAAAGCCGCAGGTGAGCGTCTCAATACAAATCCTGGCGGCTGCGTCATTTGCATATTTTCGCACAGCAGCTGTGTACAGGATGGCAGCTGCGAAGGCATTAGCATACAACTCTGAATCAGTTCCATAGATTCAAAACATACTAAGAAATCATGGGCGGGATGCATGACGCATCGCACTCGCAATGCGATGCATTCTGTCGGTCAACGCATGCATGTAGGCAGGCATTGGCAATGCCGGCATGCATGACGATCCCCGAAAAGGATCGCTCTGTCGTTAAGAGTGGTCCTTTGTGGTGGAAGGTCTTCCGGGTCTATGACCCAAAAGTCCCTTCGGCATCCTTCTGCGCAGGCGCTGAAGGAAGCGTGTGCCGCGGGGGGTGCTGGGAGGGATCCAATTGGATCCCTCTATCAGCACTTGGCATAGAGAAGCACATAGGCTTCTATGGGTAACACCATCAGGAAGTGTATCGCACTCCAAGGTTTGGTGCATATGAGAAATGCGGTCAAACCCACATTTTCGGGGTTTGATTGCATTTTTACCCTTGGTGCATCGCGCCCCATATGTAGACTATAGTTTTGTTGTCAATTTTAGATTTTTTTTAAATTGTAATACAGTATGTGAGAAACATATTTATGTTGTGTCATTTATTTTATTTGAAATTTTGTTTATAGCACATGTTATGCTATTATATTAGTGGTGCTTAAACATTTTATCTAATAGTGATTATATTCATTAGAAATATTTCACTTTGCAAATGTTACAAATAACGCAAATGGCCTAGGGGGTATCTAGATGGAGAATGATTACGGGTCTGTAGGCGAAAGGAATTTGCATCACTGCAAAAACACTACAGAAACATGTGCATTATATTTGGGGACTATTGTGATAGAGAGTTCTGTTCCTCTCATGGATACAATAAAATGGATGTTCAAGAAATTTCATAAAATTGTAACATACATATTATTTCCCTATTGTCACTGTTATCACATTAAATGCATTACTGCATACTCTGCACAAACCAGTTTCACACTAACATTCAGAAACAGATATATGTTAAATCTAAAAAAGATATTTGCTGAAGTTAGGTTCATGTCTTGAATATATTTTGCCAGCCATTTTGTATATTGTGTATTGTAAACAATATCAGTCCACCTTCAGGACCAGATCAATGGCCACATGAGCTTTGGACTGCAAATTATCAAGGGTCTATTGTGAGAAGCGGAGGAGGTGTGACCAGTGCTGTGTGGGTGTGACCAGTGCTGTGTGGGTGTGGTCAGGGCCATGTGGGCGTGGTCAGGGCTATGTGGGCATGTACAGCCCCTATACTAACAGCCCCAAAATTCTGTGAAGAAAACAGAAAAACAACAATATAAGAATATAAGAAACAAGATTTATGAGCAACTGTGTGGCCAGCTGGTGGCCGGTTATCATTATGCTGTTCTGATGATGGGCTTGTTTTTATGTGGAGGCCTGATGCTGTACTGTAGCTGTAGCTCCATCTGCCCCACTGTTAATCTGGCCTTGTTCACTTTACATTCTCATGTCTTATAAATCACTTAAGTTTGAATGGAGATGAGCAAAACAATTTAGTAAGGTTTATCAAGGTTTAGGATTTATCACATCATTGTATGCTGGTCCTATATAAATGAATGTCAGTTATTATAATAATTGCTGCATGGATATTTTGTCCTTTTCTGAAAAGTCTGTAAAAGTTATCTGAAAGAAACATACTGTACTGCCTCAGGAAACACATTACAGTACATTATTGCAGATTTGACTAAAGTCCATATTTCCATCTTAATTTGTATTTTAAGTGCAGACTGTGAAAGCATAGTACATTATGCTACATTACAGACAGATACTGCCATTCAGTATGGAAGCCAAATCCCAATCGTAATTCACAATACTAAGATCCTCGTTGTTTATTTATTGTTTTAGTGACAAACTCAGAAGATTGAATGCTGAATTTTCAACCCTTATTACAGTGGTTCCCAAACTTTTTGGAATCACTGGGGCCTAGAGTATCAGATTTTTTTCATGGAACCCCTGGCCCAAAGGTTTCTTATTGAGAAATGAGGAAAACATATTAAATTAAGTAAATTGTGCTTACCTGTCATGTTTAGGATCAGTTATGTGGTGGTGGACAGGGTTGTGCTCCTTCTTGTCCACATATTTTATGACTGGCAGCCACCAGCACCCAGTTTGTGCCCTATTAGATATATAACATAGTAAGTATGAGAAGGAAGAGGACATGCTGCATAGTGGCAGATCATGAATATCTCTGTGAAAATCACATTATATTTCTAAGGAAATACTGTAACAATTTTGAACTGTTAACATTTCCAATCTAAAGCAAAATGTATCTTTTTTACCCATGTTTGCTGCAGCAACACAATGAAACCTCATAGTTTAATTACATTACAACTATTTGATGAATCAAGCACATTGATTAAAGATCACCCATTCTGATTCTATCTCCGTTCTTTTATTCTACATAAATTATTTAATTATACTCCTGATGAAGTGTGTCAGCATGCTGCAATTAAAATACATTTTTTTTTATTAATAAACATGCAACTTTTAATCATCTCATCATGGACTTAATTTGATTCATTTGCACACAGCCAACACCATCCTTTCCTTACAGTACAGTAGGATCTTGCAGCATTTGTATACGTGCCATTCGGCAGCATTCAAATGGAGAATTTAATTAAATATCACCAGTGAGGGAGTGATGAAGTACAGGATGAAATTTGTGTACATTCCCTATGACCAGTAAACTATAAAGCACATTACTTAGTGACCAGTATACAAAACACATTCCATAATGACAATAAAAGAATATAGCACATTCCCTGGTCCCCAGTATACAATAGAACACATTCCCTATTGACTGGTACAGAATAGAACACTGGGCCTGATTCAGAGCCGGACGCTCTGACCAGAGCGCTCGCTCTGAATCAGGGCCCTCCTACATGAAAATGGAGTGGCCTCCTGGCCGCTCACATAGCTGTAGGTGACCACCCACAGCATATGCGAGCAGCCAAAAAGATGGTCGCGATGGTCAAGACCATTGCGACCATCGAGCTTGCGACGAGACCCTGCGGTAGGGTCTCGGTGACCGCAAGCCCTGGAGTGATTTTGGCTCTATCAGAGCCAGAATCACTCCCACTGACATCACCAGCGATGTCAGTGGAGCCGGACCCAGACGGCAGGCGTTCCCATGGGAACGCCTCCGTCTGGCAGCCACGCCCCTGGCACGCCCACCAAAGGGGGCGTGCTGTCAGTCACCATCGAAAGCACGTCCCCTTTGGTGCGAGACCCGGAGCGACAGCTTGGCTGCCGTTGTCCGGGTCTCGCGCATGCGCACGACGGAGCTCCCTCCGTCTTGCGCATGCGCAGTGGGGTAACATCGACCCGCTTGTGAGCGTCCTGCGCTCACGAGCGGGTCTGAATGACCCCCACATTCCCTAGTGACCGGTATAGAATAGAACACATTCCCTATAGATCAGTGTACAATAGAATATATTCCCTAGTGACCAGTATACAAAAGACCACATTCCATAGTGACTACTATATATTAATACACACTCTCCAATGACCATTATAAATAGAACACATTCCTTAAAGACCAATACATAATAGAGGGCATTTCCTAGTGACAAGTACTGTACTTTATACAACATAGCCCATTTCCTAGTGACCAGTATACAATAGAACACATTCCATAGTGGCCAGTATAGAATACAACACACTTCTTAGAGACTAGTAAACCATAGAGCACATTCCCAAACATATTCCTTAATGACCAGTACATAATAGAGTACATACCCTAGTGACAAGTATACAATATAATACATTCCCTAATGACCATTATAGAATAGATCACATTCCCTAGGTACCAATATATAATTAAACACATTTCCCAGTGACCAGTATACAATAGACCACATTCCATAGTGACCAGTACAGAACAGAACATAGAAATATAGAATTTGATGGCAGATAAGAACCTCTTGGCCCATCTAGTCTGCCCCATCTTTAAACATATTGTTACCTCAACCCTTATTGATTCTTACTTCTTACGCATGTTTAAATTGCTGTACTGTTTTAGCCTCTACCACCTCTGATCGGAGGCTTTTCCACTTGTCCACTTGTCCACTACCCTTTCTGTGAAGTAATTTTTCCTAAAATTTTCCCTGAACCTGTCTCCCTCCAGTTTCAGAACATGTCCTCTTGTTCTAATACTTATCTTTCTTTGAAGAATGTCTCCTTCCTTTACCTTGTTAAAACCCTTTATATAGTTGAACATTTCTATCATGTCCCCCCTGTCCCTTCTCTGCTCCAAACTATACATATTAAGATCTTTTAGTCTTTCCTGGTACATTTTGTGGTGTAGACCTTGCACCATTTAGTTGCCCTTCTTTGTACAGTCACTAAAGTCTAAATAAGCTATATCTATGCCCCCCCCTTTATCTATTTCCTTAGTCACCCAGTCAAAAAATTCAATAAGATTTGTTTGACATGATCTCCCCCCAGTAAATCCATGCTGTTTGGGGTCCTGCAAATTGCTGGATTTGAGATAATCTACGACTCTTTCTTTTAAGATTGTTTCCATCAATTTCCCTACTACTAATGTAAGGCTCACTGGTCGGTAGTTGCTTGCCTCTTCCTTGCTTCCACTTTTGTGCAGTGGGACAATGTTTGCTTTTTCCAGTCCTCGGGAATTACTCCAGTAGTTAGTGATTGGTTGAATAATTCTATTAATGGTGTTACCAGCTCATTTTTCTGATTACACCTGCAACTTAACTGTGGGCCCAGATGATCAGCTATTACATTGTCTCCCTCTACAAGACTACCTCTTTCTGTATTTAGGCCCTCATTCAGAGCCACCCGCCATTTGCGGTCGTTCGTTCTAAAACAAGGGGTGGCTATTCAAATGAACAGTTCGCTGTTTGCGGTCTGTTCACGCCTCTATGTCTGAACGAGCGAGCAAAACTTGCGTTCGTTTTTTGGAAAAATACGCCCCCTGGCCGCTCGCATCCTACGTCATGTCCGCTATTTATTAGATTAATCGAGTACATCGACAAGGGTATGAACTGCTAGCTATTCTTGGGGTTGGTGTTTGCTACCACAATTTTGCGAGCAGTTCTGACTATAAAATAACCCAGTGACGTGGTCAATGACGCTGCTGTTTTAAATATGCACACCCATAAAACGCCTGTTTTGACCTTTAAGCACGCCTGCGTTCTGATCTCCACTCCCCATTTTCAAGCACCTTCCCCTGTTACCACCCACATACGCCTCTTTCTGTCACTCAAAATAGCAGGCATTCGCTATTTTGCGAGCACATGAATTTCGGCCGCACTGACTGGTTAGCGCATGAGTATAACGATCCGTACGCATGCGCAGTTGGGCTAACATCGCTCGGAACGAACGAGCGGCCGCTTACGAGTGGCTCTGAATCAGGCCCTTAGTCTTTTTATTCCACCTTTTGTTTTTCTCCTTTTGCTTATATACTTAAAAAAAGTTTTGCCCCCTTTACCCACTGACTGTGCCATTTTATCCTCAGCATTTGCCTTTGCACATCTGATTACTTTCTTAGCCTCCTTCTGTTTTACAAGATACACACTCCTTAGTGATCAGTATACAATAGAACACATTCCCTAATGACCATTATAGAAGAGAGCACATTTCCTAGTGACCACTATATAATAATGCACATCCCATGCTTGTGATTCAAGAAATGTGATTCTGGATTTCTGTATCATTATCAGTTTATTAAACATCACTCTTAACTATATTGCATTTTGGTTAATGCATTTCTATATACAGTAGGAATGGGGCCACATAACATCTTACAGAAAGAAAAAACCAACACCACTTACCCTCCCATAAAATAATAAGTGGGAGTACCAAAAAACAAGAATACTCCAGGAAAAAGATCACTGCTATAGAGACCTTGCAATGTTATTAACACTTTTCTTGTATAGTGATCTCCTTGAGCAGAGCCATAGCTGGGCATTTTGGAGCTCTGCGCCAGAAAGAGCATTGGTGCCCCCCCATATTTTAAACAGGTATAGTGAGCGGTGAAGACGTGAGCCGAAATTAAAGGGGGTGTGAACTTACCAGGTTGGGTGTGGCCACACAAAAGTGCTAGTTCACATTGCACTGCACATTAGTGTCTGTTATTCACATTACATCACAAAGTAGTACCACAAACCCCTTTATACATGTAAAGCCTCAGAGTAGTACCCCTTATACATGTTACATCACACAGTATAGCTCTATTATGCTACACAGTAGTGCCCCTTATAGATGATACACCACACAGTAGAGCCCTTATACACATTATGCTACACAGTAGTGACCCTTATACATGTTATACCACCCAATCACAGCCCACGCTGCCCCCACTCTCACTGCCCACCTCACTGCCCCAATTTATAGCTATCACTGCCCCCAATCACAGCCCACACTGCTCCCCATCACACTGTCCCTACTCTCACCACCCCCACTTATAGCTATCACTGACCCCAAACACAGCCCACACTGCTCCCCATCACACTGTCCCTACTCTCACCACCCCCACTTATAGCTATCACTGCCCCCAATCACAGCCCACACTGATCCCTGTCACATACCACAATTTCCTCCCCATATAGCTATCAGTGCCGCAAATCGCAGCACACACTGGGCCTGATTCAGACCCGCTCGCAAGCGCTATGCACTCGCAAGCGTGTCGATGGTGGCCCAGTGTGCACGCGAGCTCCAGAGCGAGCGCAAAAAGCACTCACTCCGGGACTCAGTACAAAAGTGGCGGCTGTCGATGTTGATCGACAGCTCGATCAGCAGCTCGATTTGATTTTCAGTTTATTGTCCCTTTTATGTAGAGCTGTGCGGTTTGATTCTCCAGAATTCCGAATCCACATGAATTTCGTGAATCCAGACAGATTCGAGTTATGGTTTATAATCTACTAAGTAGATCCGGATAAGTACGATTAGCAGTTCTGATCTTCCTGTGGTTCAGTATTCAGATTTTAAATCCAAATTTCAGGTTTTGGATTGCAAAATTTAAATGATTTTAGCTGTTTTTAAAAGTTTTTTTCAAAAACCAAAGCCAAAACAATTGAGGGTGGTTTTGCAAAATCAAAACTAAAACATGAAGATGAATCCAGATCCAAAACCAAAACACGGAGGTCAGCACACATCTCTACTTTTATGTGCAGATTAGATTTTAGTTTTAGCAGCATATCACCTTTACATTTGTTTGATAAATGATTTAATACATTTGTTGAACGTTTTTCTGACTGGCTCAGTCACTTCTTTTCCTCTGATCTGACATCCCCACCATCATTATGGGTGATTTTGATAACCCTATTGATAGTCCACATTCTCTTACTTTCTCTAACCTCTTCTTTCGGTCTCTCCCATTGGACTTACTCCTCTTCTTATAAGGATGGCCACTGTATTGATCTTGTATTCACCAGACTGTGCTCAGTTTCTGAAATTATCTCTCCCTTTCCCAGATCACAAACTTATCACCTGAATGCTCCCCTCCATCACAAGCTCACTGTTTTCTGAAGTCTACCAAGCCTCCTCAAACCCACAGAAATATTAACTCTATTAATGTAAATCAACTTTCCACCTTTCTGCAGCAACTGCTCTCACCAATTTCTACATTCACTTCTCCTGAGATTGTTGTATCACACCTTATTCAAACTCTAGAAATTGCCCAAGATGAAGTGGCTCAAGCTACCCATCACACTCCAAATAGACTAAGATGTCAACCACGGTATTCTAAAGTAACAAGACACGTACAAAAATTCTCACATAAAGTTGAACGTCAGTGGCATAAATCTTGTACTACTTCCTCACATTTAAGACTATCTACCACTCTTATTGAAAGCTTATGGAACATTTAAGACTATCTACCACTCTTATTGAAAGGTTATGGAACATTTAAGACTATCTACCACTCTTATTGAAAGGTTATGGACACTGCCAAACAAACATATTTCCAATCTCTCATCTCTGCTCAAGCTTCTAACACAAATTGACTTTTTTAACATTTATATTTTATTTATTTCAGGAAAGGAAAAAAAGGCAAGTTACAAGTACAATATAGGAAAATGATAAAAAAAATAAAATGAACAGTTGAACAGTAGCTAGAAATAAAATCAAAGTAACTGCCTATCATTAGAAATAGCAATATAACTAGGATACAAAATATAAAGGAAAGGGGGGTAAGATAGAGAGGGATGGGTGGGAGTCTTGTTCATCTGGGTGCTCAAGTACAGAAAAAAATGAGGGGCGGGAATCGGTTACATTGACCTTGTGAAAGGGAGCCAGGACTATAAGGCCAAATTGACACAAAGAGGGGGGAAGGAGGGAGTATATATATATGTCAGTAATAGGAGAGTTGGGGGAATTTAGAAGAGGCAGCTAAGTGTACAGCCATGAAGCCTAAAGCAAGTACTGTAGGTGATTTTTTCCATATGAGCTAAAGTATGAACCAGATGTAGGATTTAAGAAGGACATACTTGGAGGGCATGGCTGTTTCCAAGCCTTAACTATGAGACACTTGGAAACTGCAAGAACATGGGAGGCTAACTTTGCCAAGTGTGGTTCAGCTTCTGGGATGGGACAACATAGAAGAAATGTCCACAAATCTCATGGGGCAGGGCAAGAAAGATGAAAGGAAGGAACAGACTTTATCCCAAAGAGAAAAATCTTGGGACATGTCCACCATATATTGTAAAAACAATCAACCCTGCCCACATTGACCACACTCCCTCCAACACATAGAAGAAGCAGAGGGATACATTTTAGCTCCAGTAGTCTGTCCGAGGTAAGATACAATTTAAAATACACTTTATATGCATTCTCTTTAATTGTGGTAGAGATAGAACTAGATGCCAGAGCAGTCCTAATGAGTTTCCAGCTGTCCTGGCACATAGCCGACCTGATCATAGTGAACCAGAGATGGCAGGGCCAAACTAAGGAATGGCAATAAATTTGGCATATATTTTAATGTCATTATTTAGCAACGATATGGGGTGGAAGATGGCACAGCTATTTGAGTCCTTCCCATCTTTATAGATGTTAATGATCCTTGCTTCTAAAGAGTCCCTAGACCATAAGCCCCCTTGAAGAACAGAGTCTAAAGGCATGGGACCAAAATACCTGCAAATTTCTTATAATAAGCTGCTCAGAACCCGTCAGATCCTGCAGCTTTCCCCGATTTTGGGCTCTTAAGCGTTTGTTCAACTTTATCTGTTGTGATATCAATGCTAAGGATATTGGCTTCTAGTGAAGACAACTTAGGTAGACCGGCCTTTCACAGGAAATTGTCAATCATGTGTTCCTGCTGTTAATATGCCTGGACACCCTTGGGTTGGGGAATATTATACAGCTCTGTGTAATAGTGATGCAAATTGGAGCATATTTTCCTATGGCCATATGTTAGGGCTCCAGAACAGTCTCTTATGGACAAAAGATTCTTGGCTGACATTTTTTCTATCAGCTATCAGCTTTGTCACCGTTCTCATAATATTTTTGGTTGAAATAGTGCAGTTTGATGGCCACTTGATTAGCTAAAAGAAGGTTAATCTCACCTCTAGTGGCCATTAGTGGAGAAGGGCAGGGTCGTGGGAGGACTTATGTTGGAGTTCCAGCTGGTGTTAGGTATCAGATAAGCACATTATTTTAGCAAACCTGTCCTGTTTAGTCTGAGAAGCACAATAATGTGACCTCTTATAAACACCTTACGAGTCTCCCAAACAGTCATGGGGAATATATCAGCCATGTTTTTAGTGAGAAATTATTCAGATGGAAGGGACGAGATGTGGGAAGTTGTATGGGGGTTGTAGAGAAGGGACTCATTAATCTGCCACAAGATTTGGGGAGGAAGAACTGCCAGTAAGGAAAGGTCTACGGTAACTGGGGTGTGATCGGACTATGTTATTGGACTTATCTGGTAATTGGTCAATTTTAAGGTGAGATTATGGCTAAGCAGGATCAAGTCAATCTGAGAGTAAGAGTTATGAGGAAAAAAATAAAAAGAATAGTCCCTAGCTAGATGATCACAGATTCTCCAAGAGTTATAGAGCTAATGCAATTTTATGAACTCCTGTAATACTTCAGAGTTTGTGGACTCTCTCCTGCTTGGTAAGGTGCCTGAGTGAGCAGACCTGTCCAGAACAGAAGCGATAATGGCATTGAAATCCCCATTGACACTTACCTCTCCTTGTAGGAACTCAGAGACTAGAGCCTAAGTCCTTAAAAAGTACATGCTGGTTTATGATACAAGCATACACATTGACCATGGTGCAGAGAAGATTGTTAAGTTTGTCCATAAAAATTTAATATAGTATCTGCTTTATTTCTCTCTATGGCACTCCAAGAGTTCAAAAGTGAGGTGATGTGCAAACAAAATTGCAATGCCTCTTTTTTTGTTTGAGGTCACAGGCATGGAAACCAGGAAATAACTCAGAGACCTGATCTCAGATGTTAAATAATGAGAGTCTCCTGTATGGATATTAGGTCCCCTCTAAGGCTAAGAAGGGAGGTGAACAGATTGGACTGCCTTTGAGTAGGATTTAGCCCTTTGACATTATGTGTCACAAGATGCAGGGTTATGAGAAGGTCAATGAGGAGGTATCAGGAAATGGGAACCAAAACAAATGGCCAAGGGGGCAGGGATCCAGCAAGAGAGGAGTACCAAGTGGCCATAAGGGCAGGGAGAGCAGGAGGGGAAAAGGAGCAGGGATGCAGGAAGAGAGGATGAGTCGACACATGATTACCCATCTTAAATGCTGTCAAGGGGTAGGGAGTGATGCCGGTGGCATCTTTGGACCAGCAGAGAGCGTATCACTCGGGGTGAGGTGTGGAAGGCGTGCACTGTATTGGAGAAGCCGAGGGGGAGATGGGAAGGAGAACATATAGCCAGAGGGAGGGGAAAGAAGGTAGAGAAAAGGATATATAAAACAATAATAATATTAATAATAAACAGAAATATCTGAAATATAGAAATAATATATGAAACAGTAGACACAGTGGCCCAGACACCCAAGTGACTATTTAATACATTTAAATAACTTCATACCCGTTCCATAACCAACCCACCAGCTACTATCAGTGCTCAAGATCATGCTTCCTATTTCAAGGACAACATTGATCCAAAATGAAATGGCACAGTATGCTCTTCCTAAGCCAGCAACCTGCTCAAGTCCTTCCCTCAACCCTCTGACACATTCTCTTCATTTGATCCTGCAAATTAAGTATCTCCACTCTTCTCATCTTCCAACTCTACTGCAGTACCTCTGCTCTTGATCCAATACGCTCACAAATCAGTAGATCTTTGTCTTCTGTGCTCATTCCAACCTTAAATCAAATCTGTAGCATGCTGTGATTACACCAACAGTATTCTAAAAAAAAAATAGATTTCTGACCCTAACTCTCTCTCTCAAATAACCATTCCATCTATCAGCTCCCATGCCCCTCCAAGCTACTTGAGAGACTTAAGGAAAACAATACCTTTGGCACAAGATTGCGAATGATTCTAAATTTAATGTAGATAAAATTAATAATCAAAAATCATATAGTGAATAATAGCTGCAATATCTTAGAGATCAAATATATCTCTTAAAGCCCCCCAAAAATCCACACACGACAATAACTTGGGCTTATATTACACCATATACAAATAAATATAAAGAATACTAATTTGTCTCAGAGTGTATTCACTGTAACAATATATATTTAATGTATCTCAAACACCAATAGTAATACACAAATAAATATTATAACTATAAATATGCATAAAATATTAAAACAATATTCACAGGAGGTATGCACAGCATACTAAAAACACAAAGCATATAATAAATATGGATCCATAAAAAGCATGTATATCCAAATAGCACAAAGTTACTCTTACAGGGCCAATTAGGGATCAATCCCTTTATTGCATAATTAAAGACCCTCCAACTGTCCGGATTCAGACAGTAACAGTGTGATGGATTCAAGTACTAGTAAAGTACTATTAAAAAGTCCTCACTCTTACCAAAAAATGTCACAGGTTGTTGTACTGCGATCCTCTACTTAAACTGTTATTTGCTTGTATTCCCAACGATGCTGGTAATGGTGCTGGTAGCTGTCATGTGATGAGCCCATCTTCTGAAAGCAGGTAGGGCAGATATTAGAAGGAATAGCACCTAAACAGGGGGACTTTCCATTACAGGAGATATGCAAAAGCCTACTTCTTGACTTACCTACTGATTTGGCCATAATTAGTTGATCCTCTGCTACTGTACAGTGAGCACTGGACAGGTGCAATCTCCTCTATAAGAGGACCAGGGCCGGATCTTGGGGTGTTCGATCAGTGTGGTAGAACAAGGGCGCCACCTAATAGAGGGCGCACCCCTCCCAACATCACGATTTCAGTGGGACAGCACTGTCCTGCATTTCCACCCGCGGGTGGTCTGGTTGGGAGATTGGGAACCCCCGCCGCCGCAGCTGTGCGGTGGTGTCGGACGCTGGAGTAGCTTAATGGATGCTACGCACTTTCAGTGCCGGGAGAGGGCTGGGACACATTATTATCTGTCCTATCTTCTTTCAAGAGACAGGCACATCATATCACATCACATCAAGCATTCCCTGAAAACCCACTTCTCCAGACAAGCTTATAAAATTCCAGAACCACCCATATAACCTCCATAAGATATCCTGCCCAATAACATCCCCTCTATAGCGGCAATACATAACTTTACATATTTTCTCTTTCTTCACTTTCACATCCTCCAGATCCTTGGCCAACATTCCTGTGTGACTGGGTCATACAGTGAACCAAGAACCTCTGCAATCTGGCGGGACCAGTATGCAATATTTAGTGCTTATCCTTCTGTAAAAATGCCTATTTCCCTATAGCTTGTGTGCAGGGCCCTTTTTGCCTATATCTGTTATTATCCAGTTTTGTGTTAGTACTGTTTGTTCCCAATAGTAAAGCACAATGGAATATGCCCCAGTTATATAAGTAACTGTTAATAAAATAAGAAATAAATCAGGGTGTGAGGACCAATTTACCATTTATTTGTGTATTATTCTGAAGGTTATGACTTCCTTAGTTTTGGAAAAAGAGACTAATACCCCTTAACACGGAAGTAACCCGTGAAACCCTGCAGTGTGAACGGTGCACTCCGGGTTACGATGACCTGAAGCACACCGCATGCCAGCCGATTGGTCCGGCTTCAGTGGTGCTTGGATATGAATTAATCTCCAAGCGTCCACTTCAATGCCGGAAAAGCCGGGTCTAAGCAGACCTGACACCGGTGTGAACAGCGCCGAGTCGGGAATGTCCTGGGTCAGCGCCGGCTAAATTCCGTCTCTGATCCGGATTGGAACCCTGTTCCAACTCCGGGTCAGACCCGGAATTTAGGTGTGAAAGGGGTAATAGAGATCTTTTGTGGGGGCACTCTTAATAAAGTTAAACTTAACCATTATTTGTCTTATTTTTTAAAATCGCGATTAGTGGTACACATACACATGAATATTTAAAAAGACATACAAAAAAGCAAGTAAGCAAAATATTAATACAGTACAGGTTGAGTCTTCCATATCCAAATATTCCGATATACAGAATATTCCGATATACGGAATAATTTTGACATGACTGAGATAATGAAACTTTTGATTTTTGATGGTTCAATGTACACAAACTTTGTCTAAGGCACAAATTATTAAAATGATTGTATAAAATTACCTTCAGGCTGTGTATATAAGGTGTATATGAAACATAAATGAATTTCATTTCTGTACACAAACTTTGCTTGAACCACAAAATTATTGAAAATATTGTATACAATTACCTGCAGGCTGTGTATATAAGGTGTATATAACACATAAATGCATTCTGTGTGTATATTGGGGTCCCATTCCCAAGAAATTTCATTATGATATGCAAATATTCCAAAATATTAAATATTCCGTTATCCAAAATACCCCTGGTCCCAAGCATTTTGGATATGGGAGACTCAACCTGTAATAGTGAAATAATTAAATGCTATACATGCAGCAAGTGCATAATCACAGGTTCAAATATTCCAAAAGGCACTTATTCAAAAAAGAGTAATAATTCTGTGTCGGCAGAAAAATTGCATAAGTCATGAGTTTTAATACTCAAGTGAAATATTAATACAGTAATAGTAAGATAATTCACTGTTATATCTACAGCAAGTGCATAATCACAGGTTCAAATATTCCAAAAAGCACTTATTCAAACAAGAGAAATAATTCTCTATTGTGCCGGCAGAGAAAATGCATGTCATGAGTTTCAATACTCTGTACAAGTCAGCACGCATTACAAAAATCCTGTATAATCAGTGCTCGTTTGCAGTAATCAACAATACAAATATACTCCTTCAACAGTACCTTATTTCATATAATCAGTGCTAATTTTTCAAATACACATTTAATCCTTCAGCAGTGCCATATCCCTTATATCTCATGGTATAATGAATAGTTGCGGAATAAGGTTATATTCTCATGGGAGAAAGGGTGAATGTTTCATGATGCAGAGATATAAAAGTATCAACCAGGTGTAACTTAGCTCGTTAAGAAGTAATTATAACATATAGAGTAAAGGCCCCCATACATCAGCAATATGAAAACCACAATTGAACAATTTGAAGATTTATTGCCCGATTTTGGGCTTTCCCAATCTAGCAATCTGCACCCGTACATTTCAGATCTTTTTCAGTGATTTGCAGATCGATTGCAGCAAACATAGATCTTCCAATCTTGAAAGGCCCATTATTTTACTAGAAATACCCCTTTTACACCGGAGCTAAAACCCGGGTTATTGCAGGATTAACCCGGGTAGCTCCTTGGTGTAAAAGGGGAGAGGGTTGGATCGCCGAGTCGAGTGACCCGGCAATCCGACCCAGGTAACTTGCAGGGTTTAACACGGGAGTAACCCGTGAAACCCTACAGTATGAACAGCGCGCTCCGGGTCACGATGACCTGGAGCATGCCGAATACCAGCCGATTGGTCCAGCTTCAGTGGCGCTTGGAGATGACGTCATCTCTAAGCGTCAACTTCAACGCCGGAAAAGCCGGGTCTATGCAGACCCGACTTCGGTGTGAGCGGCGCCGACTCGGGAATATCCTGGGTCGGCGCCGGCTAAATTCCGGGTCTGATCCGGATTGGAACCCTATTCCAACTCCAGGTCAGACCCGGAATTTAGGTGTACAATTGGTATAACAGTCTGCTGATCATCTCCATACACTAGCAATGTACAGCCCCAATCGATCTGTGAAATCCAACATGTTGGACAATCTGATTTAACAATTCCAATCACTTTTTGGTTGCAATTTGCAATCTGTGAAGCCCATACATTGCAGATATATTTATACACAATCAATTGCCAATTTCAGGATTGCCACAATCGATTGCTGATGTATGGGGGCCTTTATACTACAGGTCTCCCATATCCGAAAATCCAAAAACCGAAATATTCCAAAAACCGGAATATTTCAGGGCATCTGTGACGTCACGACGTGACCTGACGTCATGACGTCACTAGTATAGTGGCCAATGAATAGCGGCGTGGGCGTGGTCCACATGCCAGGCCACCCCTCGCAGCACCCACCGGACCCCCAGTGGCAGCTGCTGGACCCTTCTGCGTCCCCCGCCGGTCCCCCCGTGACACCCGCCGCACCCGCTGCACCCTTTCACCTTACCCACCGGACCCTTCCGCCTCACTCGCCGGACCCCTCACGACACCTGCTCCACCCGCCGGACCACCGCAACATCCACAGCACCCGCGCGACACCTTCCGGACCCACCCGCAGCACACACCAGGCCTCCCGCTGTGCTCCCCCTCAGGTATTCCGAAAACCGTAATAATCCAAAATCCGAAATGCTCCTGGTCCCGAGCATTTCGGATATGGGAGACTCAACCTGTACTATTATCAAATGTCAATGGCATAAAGAATTTTCTATTAGACCCAGGTGAATTTGTTGAAGGACAAATTTATTTTGGATGAACAAAGTTTATTTGTTCCCTATTGCTAATATTGCATTTGTTATTTTACTTTTAAGTTAAAGATTGTTTACTCAAAATAATTTGTAGACTATACAATTTATGACTTACAAATGCATCTGCACAGTTTATACCTATCATCATCTAGAGGCAAACTCTAATCCCAGAACATCTGGGGACAGAGTGGTCGTTTCATACCCGGATGCTAAGCTGCACTCTCTCGTTGCCAAAAGGGGCCGGGTATGCAAATTCCATGATCACACTGTCTGGTGTAAGTACGCCCTCTATGTCTTAGAGAGCGTCAGCAGAGTGAGCGCACACCAGTATAAAGACGCCCACTTTTCTTTCTTAACACACGTCATCTCCATGAAGTGTATGATTATTCAGTAACATCGAAAGCCATCGTAGCTGCATGCAGTGCTTGAGGTAGACCCTACTCCACCGCAAGCACTGCGATCACTGCAGGCTGAAATACAACCAATTGACGTGTACAGTGACGCTTCTATGCTAATTATGCACACCCATAAAACTCCGTTTTGATGCCCAGACACGCCTGCATTCGCAGCACCACTCCTCCGTTCACAAGCACCTTCCTTTGTTACCACCCACAAATGGCTCTAACTGTCACTCAAAGTAGCGCTCAGTCTTTGTGTTAAGAGCGCACGATTCCTGATCGCAATGACTGGTTTGCGCACGCGCACTGTGATGCAGATGGGCGACAATCACCCATAGCGTGCGTCCGCGGCTTAGCGTCCGGGTTTGAATCGGGCCCAGAGTGTACAAAGTTAAAGCTTTAATATAACCTAATAAAAATATTTGTATTGTTTCACTGAATGTTAAACAACAACCATTTCCTATCTTGCCTCAAAAATATTTGTATTGTTTCACTGAATGTTAAACAACAACCATTTCCTATCTTGCCTCATGGGAATTGTGATAAGAGCATGGCTTTGGCTCTAATTCAAAAAGGTTACATGGCCGTATGTGAGCACTTTTGCTGGACAGCTCACCCGTCTTGCTCCCTTACCTTTGAATGCCATGTACTCCATGGTAGGAGCCTGTAGCAGCCATTCACTATTGCTGGGCTATGAAGAACAGCAGTTGAGGGTACATACCTCCTGGGCTGATCATGGAAATGCCGGCACTGAAATTGGGAGGTATATCTAATTGTCATAGACAGACTTGGTACTGTAAATCTAGTCTCGGCATCCATATCCAGATTGAAATGTGCACAACCTACTTTATATTTCTAAAAAATTGTGTTTTGTTTGTGAACCACTTACAGTATCGGAGCAATGAAAATTATTTGTTACATCATGTGGGTTTTGTAGATTCGGATCGGGTCCCTTGGGATTAGCTTTATTAGAAGGAGAGTAGAGGAAACTTGGAGCCTTTGTTAAGTCTCTTCTCATAAGGTACAAAGCTACTGATTAGTGTTTGGATGACTGAGGGCCTGATTTGAGTAATGAACGGAATTGCAAAGCTGCATGAAAGCAGATATGTTATCACGCCTCCTGCTGCATTACTTATCTGAGCTGCATTGTACAACGCAGCATTGGATAATCTGTGGGAACAGCGGCGGGCTAAGTGACCCATGGGGTCACGCAAGCTGTGTTCCGCAGTTACTAAAAGAGGTCAGGAAATCTCCGCCAGCCAACGGAGATCCTGGCCTCTTACCCACCCCAACGGCAGCGACATGCCTTGCCGCCCCCTCCCACCCCCAAACTCAGCAGACTGTCAATCACTGACAGTCTGCTGATGCTCTGTGTGTGCTCACACAGGACCATTACTGCACATGCGCAGTACGGTCAAGTGCCTGCACAGATTCCCGACCATTGGAAAACTGCTGAATCAGGCCCTAAGAGTGAACATATATGGATATCTGAATACCCTGAGTAGAGACTAAGCACTGGTATAGTCTGTAGGTATGACGAAAGGAGTACCGGTAACACGATGGATACAGTCTACAGGAAAAGCTGATTTTAGGACAGCAGTACAGCAGAAGCAGGCTGTAGGTGCAATAGGAATGGAGTGCTTATAACACTTGTGACAGACTGCAGGAAATGTAGATACTTAGTGCTGCACACAAATGGAAGCAGACTGCAGAAAATATTGTACCTACTTGCTGCAGGACACCCGCTGAAAATGGTGTGGAGTGCACGTACAGTACTGCTGATAGATAACTGGAATGGTTGCTGAATACTGTTGACTGGAGACTAAATCAGATTCTGATTGTGTTTAGCAATACAGGTAACTGGCGACTGTCACATGCTGAATGCAATTTGGTAATGCAGGTAACTGAAGACCTCAGGTGCAGAATCAGGAAAATAAGTTCATGCCAGGCACCCAGAAGCAAAATAGATGTTGGTGCCCTTACCACTAGTGGCTCTGGCTTGCTCCATCCCCCCAGTGTTTCTCCAGCTCCAGCCAGCCCCCTTCTGTTTCTTCAGCCTCCCCACATGTCTCTCCAGCTAGCCCCTTCTGGCTCTCCAGCCCCCCAGTGTCTCTTTAAGAAGCATGCACTACTAGCTACCTCCTAGTCACCGCCCAAGAATGCCCAGAATTTTACCGACACCTTTCTGATACTGTATGAATCGAACAATAGCAGTTTTGTGTGTACACTCCATATAGCACATGTGCTGTAGTGGTTTTCAGAATTTTTTGTGCATGCAAATAATTTAATAATTGCGGGAACAATGAAATTGCATGCGGATAATGTGGCGCTCTCTATTAGGCTCACAGGGCCTGATTCTGAGTCAAATGCTTCTGCATCTGCTTTTCCCTATGGCCACAGCTTTGTACTAACTTTCATATGCTAATGCCACAATCTAAGTAGCAAATATGTGCATATAAAAGTGTAAGCCGATCCCGCCCACTGTTCTAGTGACCTCAGATGCAACCATCATCATTAGTATCAGCGTTTGCACCAGGCCCATGCTAGGTGCATGGATCATTCAGTAACAGGCTGCCTTTTACATAAACAGGACTCAGAACCACACTGAGTTGTACATACGCAACCACTAAACTCCCATGACACCAAGAAGTCATCAAGAACATCTGCTCCATGCTTCTTGATACTCGCTGCACGGGAACCGCCCAGAAACACCTACCTCACGTTTGTCTGCATTAGCACGCACCTATTTGTGAGCTATGACACAGCATGCAGTACGTGCACACACCGTGTTTTACAATACAGATGCATGTGCAGTTGACTCAAAAATGGGAGATGCACACATATTTCATTTTCCTAGAATCAGGCCCATATTGTATCTATGTAAATGTCACTAAATAATGTAAGGGCTACATATATTATTTATTTGTATTCATTATGTAAAAGATACTAAAAAAGTGTATTGTCTATAATTTAAAAGATTTTTATACAAAAATGCTATCAAAATTAAGCCAAATATAGGCCCCCTATTAAAAATATATTTGTAGAGTGAAAAAATATATATTTTGTTATTGTGACCAGATGAACTTGTAATGTGAGGCAGCCACAGATTTGTTGTACGTAGAGGAGGTTCCTCATCCTTGAGCAACATAAATGGGCTTATTGCACCACTCCTAAGGATTCCCTCTCAAACATCTGTTACTGACTCCTCCCACTGTGTTGTGGGTGGGTAACTTTCTGGCACCACCAGGTTCATACATGGAACCTGGAACCACTTCTCCCATCTCCTACCTCTTATACCTGGGACCACTTCACAGTATGTGTGGTCCCAGTACTGTAATACCTCCTGTGTGGTGTCAGCTAATTCCCCACAGTTCACTCGCTATGGACCAGTCTGCACTTAATTGGTGGCAGAAGGACATGAGCATGGAGCCACTAGGTTCACCCTAAATGCAGCCGGAGAATGGAATAGATTTTTGCGTTACTAGGATAGTCACAGGATACAAGTAAATGCCAGCCTCATGAAACAAGTAGATTTATATTTCTAAAATTATACTGTATCTCTTTGCAAAGACAGTTACTCCACGGTATACAAAATGATACAGAAGTACACTCTTCTCAGAGGATATACAATTTACAGAGCCACATCAGACCTTTATATAGTGAGAGGACACAATACAACAGAGGATAATTCCTCCCATACAGTATGCCTCTTACACTACTAGACAAACCAGGAAACTGTATATCAAAATTAAATATAACCTGTCAGTCAACAGAAATCTTTTAACTGTGTTCAATCTTTATGTTTGCCACACAGAATAAAATTATCTACAGTATGTGGGTTTAGCAGTAATATAATTACAATATGACTTCCTCAAATATATAGGAAATTCGAAAAATAACCTCACCAACTGCTTTCTCCAAATTACATGCTGTCTAATACTGACTATATATTACACAGAGACACCCAGACGACCCCCATGGAGTGCATTTCATAGAAAGTGCTTCATATTAACACTAGGGGGTAAATTTAGTAAAGTAAGATTCTTTAGAAGTGAGTTTTAGAAGTGATTTTGCCCATAGCAACCAATCAGATTCTACTTAACAATTAACTAGCACCATCTAGAAGATAATAGCTAGAATCTGATTGGTTGCTATGGGCAACATCACTTCTAAAACTTACTTCTAAAAATTCTCACTTTAATAAATTTACCCCTAGGCCTTTGCTGATCTCTCATTCAGTCATTGACATTAACACTTTCTATGTGAGAATGCCCCAAACCTAATCTGTCCCCAAATGGCAAAGGCTTATAAATCAAATACACAAAAATACATTTCTACAACTGTTCAGAACATAAATTTAAATATATGATTCTACAATTATACAGCTGTGCGCAGCACATTAAATATAACATGTTAAAATTAGAGATGAGCGGGTCTTGTTCTCTGAGAACCGGACCCACCCGAACATAGGGGATCTGTCAGGATCTGAGTACGGCTCTGGTTTTCACGCCTAACTCGGAATACAAAATGAGGCAAAACGTCATCATCCCATGGTCGAATTCTAGTGGGTTTTGGATTCTATAAAGGTCCCGAGGATTGGCGCCATTTTCACTCTGGCTGTGTAGAGTGTACAGAACAGACATGCTCTGTTCTTCTCTGTTGTTCAAGAGTGCAGTGTTGTCGGGCTGGGGCTGCAGTACATAAAGTGGGGGGTGCTGCTGTGTAATTGTTGTCCTGTCCATCTATGGGCTCTGTTCTTCTCTATTGTTCAAGGGTGCAGTGTTGCAGTTGTTCAATGGTGCAGTGTTGACGGGCTGGGGCTGCAGTACATAAAGTGGGGGTGCTACAGTGTCACTGTTGTCCTGTCAATCAAGGGGCTAGGGCTGCAGTACATAAAGGGGTGCTGTGTCATCCAGGGGTGCTCTGTCAATGCAGGGGTGCTCTTCTCCAGTGTAAAAAAAAAGTTAAAATAATTATCATTCCACAAAAAAAAAATATATTTTTATTTTTTTGTGTATGCAAGCTCCGCTATTATTATTCGGTGACATTGCTGGCCAGACCGAGTTTATCATTCATGTATTTGTGATTCTGCAGGTGGTCCATCCGCACTCCGCAGGGGTGCTTTGTTGTCCAAAAATAGGTGCTTTGTTGTTCATCAAGGGGCTGCTGCCTCGTCCAGGGGTGCTTTTTCCCATGTAAAAAAAAAATTGTTCAGTGACACTGCCGGCCAGACCATAGTTTATCATCCAAGTGTTTGTGACTCTACAGGTGGTCCATCTGTACTCCGCAGGAGTGCTTTGTTGTTCATAAATGGGTGCTGTGTTGTTCATCAAGGGGCTGCTGCCTCATCCAGGGGTGCTCTTCCCCAGTGAAAAAAAATAAAAGTTAAATAAAATTAACATTGCAGAAAAAATAAAAAATTAAATATAGTTTTTTCATTTTTTTTGTGTGTGCGCTAGCTACGCTATTATTGTTCGGTGACACTGCCGGCCAGACCGCAGCTTATCATCAATGTATTGTGACAATATAGTTCAGTGTGCTATTCTTAGTTATAAAAAATCTTGTGACACTGTAAGTGTGTTATTATTTTCTTATTCATCAAAATTCTTGTGACAGTGTAAGTGGTAGTGCAGTGTGTTATTCCTTTAATATTGTGACACTGTAGGTCATTAATACTACAGTGTAAGATTTAAAATTGGTACAAACTGACATGTGTGCTGCAGTGGTGTAACTTCATCCCAGAGGCTAGATAAATGTTGGTGCCCCCCCACCCCCCAAATTAAAATTTACCCCCGCCACAGCTCCTATGCTAGCCCCAGCTGCCACCACCCCCCCCTTTGCAGTTCCTTTTATACAATACTCCCAGGTGCCCCATATACAGTGCCCCCAGTAGTGGTTCCCTATGCAGTGCCCTCAGTATAGGTTCCCCTATGCTGTGTGCCTTATGCAGTGCCCACCTATGTAGTGCCCTCCAGTAATGGTCCCCCTATGCAGTGCCTCCAGTAGTTGTCCCCCTATGCAGTGCCCCCAGTAGTGGTCCTCCTATGCAATGCCGCTTATACAGTACCCGCCAATGTAGTGCCTCCAGTAGTGCCCTTTATACAGTGCCCTCAGTAGTGGTCCCTACATGCAGTGCACCCAGTAGTGCCCCCAGTAGTGGTCCCTCTATGAAGTGCCCACAATAGTCCCCCTTATACAATGCCCCCAGCAGTGGTCCCCTTATGCAGTGCCCCCAGTAGAGATCCCCCTCTGCAGTGCCTCCAGTAGTGCCCCTTATACAGTGCCCCCAGTAGTAGTGCCCCATATACAGTGCCCTCAGTAGTGGTCCCCCTATGCAGTGCCCCCAGTAGTGCCCTTTATACAGTGCCCCCAGAAGTGGTCCACCTATGCAGTGCCCCTTATACAGTGCCCGACTATGTAGTGCCCCCAGTAATGGCCCCCCTATGCACTTCCTCCAATAGTGCCTTTATGCAGTGTCCTCAGTAGTGGTCCCCCTATGAAGTGTCTCCAGCAGTGCACCCAGTAATGGTACCCCTATGTAGTGCCCTCAGTAGTGGCCCTTCCTATGCAGTGCCCCTTATACAGTGCCCCATTATTTAATGCCCCCAGTAGTTGGTACCCCCTATGCAGAGCCTCATTATGTAGTACCCCCAGTAGTGGGTCCCCCCTATGCAGTGCCCCGTTATGTAGTGCCCCCAGTAATGGGTCCCCCCTATGCAGTGCCCCTTACACATAACACATAACACACACAGATTACTTACCTGAATCCCCATTCCTGCGCCCGCCACGTCTGCTCCTCTGTCCTCCTGCTCAGCACTATGGGAGAAATGTCATGATGTCTCTCCCATCACCACTGTGGGAGCTGGAAGGTGGAGCTTATGAGTGAGCTTTGCCCGGTTCCCTCTGTGGATAAAGCAGCTAATGAGGGTCTCTCTGACTCTCATTGGCTGCCAAAGCAAATACATTGCCAGTGGTGCTGCCGGTGATGTGTTTGTTACTGATCGGTGGGCAGAGGGGGTTTCTGTTTACTCAGAAACCCCCCCTGCATGCTCTTCGGGTGCTCAGGCAGGTTGCAGTGGTCACATGCTACGTGACGTCTATGATCATAGAGCACACTGGAGCGCCAATCACTGGCGCTCCTTCTCCATGCAGCTCCTCCTCAGCAGTGCCCAGCACAGACAGGTTACAATGGAGCCAGGTGCCCCCTTCAGGGCTGGCATAAAATTACTCCATTGTCTCCGGGAGTTCCGCCATTGGTGAGCTGTACCCCACTTCATATGTGTTTGTTGATATGGAGATTGAACAGTTGATCAGAGAGCAGGAACCACATACTAGGGCTGGAGTTGCTGCCAGTGCCACCAGTCATGACGATACTAGTCCATCTACAACATCTACTAAAGCCGATGCCCAAGGGCATACAGGGCTTAAGTCAGGGCATCTAAAATCAAATATAGATGTTTCAAAAAATGAAAATCGTTATGGCACAGGAACCAACTGTGCACTCAGAAAAATCACAAATCCCTGAGGAGAATCTAAGTGTGTTGTCTGGTGCCACCTGTGAGCCTGACCTTACCAATAATGTACTCAGAGAGGAGCCTACATCCATAAATTGTATGTCCTCTGTCAATGTGGGGATGAGCAGGACAAGTCAACATGCAAACATAGAAATTTAGGATGCTTCTTTGGAAGTGCATCCGGATGAGGAGGATATTTGTGTAGCTAACGCTAATTAGGATGTTGATGATGAGGATGCTGATGATGAGGATGTTGTTGATGTTGTTTGTGTAAATCAGGCCCCTGTGGAAACAGTTGTTGCCCATAATAAGGAAAAGCCCATTGTCATGCCTGGGCATAAAACAAAAAAATCCACTTCTTATGTGGATTTTTTACCCAATCATTTCTACCCAAATCTGGACAACAATTGTCAAGCCATGTGTACCTGTTGTCATGCCAGAGTAAGTAGAGGTAGGGACCCTAACCATCTAGGACCCTCCTCCCTGTTATGTCATCTACAGTGCATCCATCAAAAGTGTTTGCAAAATTCAGAAACTTTGGTTAAAAAAGTAACAACAAACAGTCCAGCATCAGCATTACATTTGATAAGGCTAACTCAGGACCTCATTCAGAGTCGGTTGTTGCGGCTGCTCGGTTGTACGCAACCAATGTTCGCTAAACTGCGCATGCATAAACTTCGCAATGCGCGTGCGAAAACTAGCTGTTACGATCAGAAATTGCTCTCTTCTTGAACACAGCCAGGTTGTTAGTTTGAGTGACAGATTGAGCCGTTTGTGGGTGGTAACAGGGGAGTGGAGACCCGAACGCAGGCGTGCCTGACTATGCAAACGGCGTTTTATGGGAGTGCATAATTAACTAAGTAGTGTCATGGCACATGTGACATGGGAGGTTTTTACACTGACTTGATCGTAGTGCTTAAGAGAGGGTATGGTCAACCTTAAGCTCTATGACCAGCTCCGATAGTTCCCGATGGTCTCGATGAATCCTTATATGCCTGGAGATGATGTGTATTGCGAACGAGAAGGGGGCGTGTTTTTAGTCTTATGGCCGCATCCTCCCCTCGCTAGTCCAGCTAACGATCCCATTTTACAAACGCAACTTGCGAGCACTTCATTTGCATATCCGGCCCCTTTTCCCTTACGACCGAGCGGCCACAACGACCGACTCTGAATGAGGTCCACAGTCCTTCCCTATCTTGGATTCCTCAGAATAATCCTTGAGCACTATGACTGTTGCTGCTGCTGCTGCTACTGGAAGTGGATCTTCATCCCAGAAGGGGACCAGGAAGATTACTAGTTGTAGTTCTAAAAAACAATTGACTGATAAGGAGCAAGTATCACAGCAGTCAACTAGTTGCACAGCGGGTCACTGACAGCGGGTCACTGGCGCCATAACATCTATGTTGGTATTAGATGTACATCTGATATCCACCATTAGTGCAGTAGGTTTTAGACAGTTAATAGAGGTCCTCTGTCCCTGCTATCAAATCCCATCTTGGTTCCACTTCACTAGAAAAGCAATTCCCAGCCTGTTAAAAAGAACTTAATTAGTGTCCTCCAAAATGCCGTTGTACCCACTGTTCACTTAACCACTTAACCACAGATATGTGGGTAAATGGAACAAGGCAAACACAAGATTACATGACTGTAACAGCCCAAAGGGTGGGTGTATTTCCTTCAGCTGCACCAACAGCAGCAGCAGCAGCATCTAAGAAAAAGCAGCTTATTCAGAGGCAGGCTACTCTGTGTATAACTGGTTTCACTAAGAAGCAATATCCTGACAAACTTTTAGAATACCTCTGGGAAGTCATTGCAAAATGCCTCACCCCGCTTGGACTCTTCTCAGGATATGTGATTTCTGACAATATTGTGAGAGCATTACAGCTGGTGAATTCCAGCAATTCCCATGTTTTGCTGACACTATTAACTTAGTGGTACAATATTGTAAAAATGACAGGGCTATGCAGGAGATGCCGTCCATGGCCCGCAAAATTTCTGGGCATTTTCACCATTCAGCAGGTGCATGTAGAAGATTGCAGCACCTGTAAGAAATGTTGAATTTGCCCTGTCACCAGCTGAAGCAAGAGGTAGTTATGAAGTGGAACTCCACCCTTTATATGCTTGAGCAGATGGAGGAACAGCAAAAAGCCATCCAAAGCTACACAAAAAGTATAATATAGGAAGAGGAGGGGGACTGTACCTTACTCAGGCTCCGTGGAAAATACTTTCCATTTTGTACAAAGTGCTGAAACCCAGTAGTCACCTGTGAAGTGAGTTCAGACACTGCCAGCTTGAGTTAGGTAATTCCCCTCATTAGACTGTTGGAAAAGTTTAAGTCATACATTGTGTATTTCTTCCCAATGGACACATATCTGAAGAGATGCAAAAAGCTGTTGGTAAGCAAACTGTCAGCTCAAGCGCCACATGATGCAGCAATGGCTCCTCCTTCAGTTTCTCCAGCAAGTGCAGCTGCCAGGAAAAAACTAAACTTTCCCCAAAAATTACCCATTGGTGATGCAGATGATTCAACACAAACAAGTTTTGACATCTAGTCGGGTCTAAAAGAATTACTTACAATACCGTGACTCCATCTGATATAGGACCTGATTCATACCCGCTTACTAGATGCGGCCGCTCACTCCCAGCATATGGAAATTCAGCTAAGTGATATCAAGGCAGCCGCTTACATGGCAAGGCATAAGCTCGCACACTATGTCTTGGCGAGCAATCACTTTGTGCTTACAGATGCCCACCAGCCTGTCTTTAGCCGCCCACTTGTGTATGTCATCTCCAGGAAGTATATACAACCATCGGTACATTAGGTTGCATCAGATCTGACTGCAGCACTTGCAGTTGACCTACTTCAAGCACTGTGATCACTTCAATGTATTATTCAACCAGGTGACATGTACTATGATGCTGCCAGTTAAATATGCACGCCCCAGAAACGGCGATGAAACACTCTGGCACGCCTGTGTCCACAACTCCACTCCCCTGTTACTACTGGCCTGCTCCTGTTACCACCCACAAACGGCCTCTCCTGTCACTCATTCGCAGGGCAAGCGAGCACATTCTGATCACTCGTACTACTTTGCGCACGCACACTGCCAACTACACGCAAGCGCACATTAGCAAACAACATCTGCAATGAGCGGCTGCTTGCTAGCAAGTGGGTCTGAATCAGGTCCATAGTCACCATTCATAGAATGGTTGAGAACTATTTAATGATAGCATCCAAATAGATATGTCAGACAGTCCGTTTCACTACTGGCAGTAAAACAAAGCAATTTGGCCCATGAACAAGCTGGCTTTGAATTACTTGAGCTGCCCACCCTCCAGTGTGTACTCAGAAAGAGTTTTAAGCACAGCCGGGAACCTTTTCAGCGATCGGCATAGGAGGCTACTTCATCAAAATGTGGTAAGATGATGTTTATCAAAATGAACTACAAATTCCATGACTAAGACCTTTACCACCAAATATATCCAAAAATACAGAGGCACCTGAGGCTGTAATGGTGGATTCAATCGGGGACAAATTAATATTGTGTGGAGCTGATGTACACACTGATGAGGGTGGGCAATTGGATGATGTTTTTGGCAATATCTTGTCTCTATAAAGCAAGTTTGTGCATGGAGAGATCATTGCTAGCAATGTCAACTCCCTGTTGGTAGCTCTTTTTGTGGGGGCCCAAACAAACCAATCAATTCAGCCACAGTTGGCAGTCCCATGTCATAGTCCACCATCTTGCACCTCTTTTCTTTGCATTATGTGCTGTTTGGGGCATTGCTGCCTGATATTTTTAATTTTATAGTTTATGAAACTGCCATCATATCTGCCACTGCTGTGTTGCGAAAGTTTCATTGATGTCCTATATTTTATTAAACTGCTGTGCTTTGGTGCCGCTGCTCTGGCACTTTCTTTTTTATAGTTTATACTGTATTTCAACTAAAATTACAAATAGGTATACATACTTGCAAAATACTCTTATGCCATTTTTCAACCTTGATTTGTAGATACTAAACTGGTGGGCTTGGTTTTCCGTGATCATAACAGCCATGTTTGGTCAGATGCAACTCAAACACCAAATGGAAAGGCTATTTTGTGATGGTATCTGGAGATGTTCTCTTTCCTCCCCTCCCAGCCTGACCATCCATAATCCTAAAATCACAATGATAACAGATGTTTAGTACGAGACTTTAAGAATCCCTCTGCCCCCTTCCTTATCAGAGATTCTGTTTTGAGTGCTGCCACAGACAGCATCTCCTGCATGCCACTTTTATTTTTTTTTTTAAATACTGGACCACTACAAGAGCTCAACTGCTGCAAGAACTGATGTGAATGAGTCAAATATTCTTTGAAAATGACTCCCACCTCCCTCCCTCATAAATTTGCTTTGGAATCAAAAACATAAATTAAATTTACTATGAATCAACCCTTCCTTTCCCTGTCTTCAACTACATACATACTCCATCTCCCTCAGCCCACTTGATTAATGAAAACATGTTTCCTTAAGTGCCATGTTTGAAGTTGAACTGCCACGTGTTTGTGCCACCCACTGCTGCCACTTAGCTTAGTTAGCCAGCTATCTTGGTGCAAATTATTGGCCCAAATTGGATGAAAATAAAAATTGTGAGTTGTGAGGTGATCTAAATTGACTGGAAACGAGTGGAAATTCATGTTGCTGAGGATAATGATACCATAGGAACAAAAACAAGCCCAAATTATGTGATTTTAACTGTTTTTATGATTTAAAAAAAAAAAATACAGATCCAAAACCAAAACCAAAATACGCAAGGGCGGTTTTGCCAAAACCAAATTCAGATCCAAAACATAAAGGAGATACAGGAGCTCATTCAAACCCACTTGCTAGATGCATTCACTTGAAAATCCAGCGCACGCCCAGCAAGGCAGGTGATCACACGGCAAGGCATTAGCACGCCCACTATGTCTTGGCGTGCGATCACTTTGTGTATGCAGATGCCCAGCAGTCATTCATAAGACGCCCACTAGCGCACGTCATCTCCTGGAAGTGCATGAAACCATTGGTACATCGAGCACCATAGGATGCGATCACAGTGCTTGAGGTTGACTATACCCTGCCACAAGCACTACGATCACTTCAGTGTGAAATACAACCAAGTGACGTGTCCTATGATGTTGCCTTTTAATTATGCACACCTCTGAAACGGTGCTGAAGCACTTAGGCACGCCTGCGTTCGTACTTTCACTCCCCCGTTTCTAGCAGTCTGCCCCTGTCACCACCCACAAATGGCTTCTCAAGTCACTCATTTTGCTGGGCTGTCTGCTGGGCGAGCGAAAGCTTCCCGATCTCTCGCAGTAGTTCGCGCACATGCATTGCGATGCGTACACATGCACAGAATGCGACAATCGGCCAGCTATGAGTGATCGCATCCTAGCTAGCTGGTCTGAATCAGCTCCACAGATCCAAAACCAAAATACGGGGGTCAGCGCACATTCCTAGTTAAAATGCATTAAACATTTCCAAAAATTTTTAGTCATTTTCAAAACACTATTTCTCTAGTTTCAGCACCAAGCTCTGATGATTAACTCCTTTGGTAAATCAGTACGACTGTACACTGTATGATAGTTTAGTGTATAGCCATGATACAGTTTCTCCATTACTCCCCTGGAGAGGAAACACTTCCCCATTCCTCTCCTGTGAAGGAACAGGGGAAATCTTGGGTGGTTGGCCACAGCAGCACATATGCTGCCAGATATAACTGGCCAATTGTTGGATCTAGGTATATGCACAGGGCTGCCTTGTGTGCACAGGCACACCCTAATATCAGGCACCCCACACACACAAGGTCGGCAGCTGCTTCTTTGTTCACAGGCTGAATTATAGCCCTGGCCTACCTAGCAGGTACACATCCTGGCACTCAGCTCAGCAGGCAGCATACGCCACGACAATCAGGCATATTTACAGCATGATAATCAGATTGACAGTACAACTTTAAACATGCTGCCCAACCAGTATATTTACAGCTCTAATACTGATCCGGTTAACATGTTTACTTTCTTCAAATGCATTCTGGAATCAACATAATGTAAGAGGCCTCTAGGTGTGCTGATGTGTGCCCCTGCTGCCGTGCAGGTGTGGTGTGACACTTACCTTCTGCACCCCATGGATCTCACCTTCAGCCGCCGATGCCGCTCCTACCGATGGTCCTGGTACTCTTGTCCAACGCAGATGGTGACGGCCTACCCTGCAAGAGACGTTGGACACTCTGAGCCTCTGGAAGGTACCCTGGTGTCACAAGACTGACAGACCTTACTGGGACCAGTAGATTGTCATCATTGGCACTTTTGGACTTAGACTGGTTACACCCATGTGCCAGGCACAGGGGTGCACCCTGAACAAAAACACCCCTAAAGAGGGAAAAGGAAGAGGGGATGACAAACAACAACGATGCAACACACAAAACACAGATTGCATTCACCGAGTATGCTCTCATCCCCTTGATGGGTGAGTGGTCCTGATCTCAGCACCTGCAAGAGAGCACAGTGGTCTAGCGTAGCACAAGAACAATGCCTGTAGCCTAGTGCCAAGTAATAATGATATTTGTGGCCTAGCCTCGAACAACAGCCGCGTCTGAGAACTACAACAGTGTCTGCAGCCTAGCACTGATCGATAATGATACCAGCGGCCTGGCGCCATAAACTAACAATATCTGCAGCCTAACACTGAACACTAACAACACCTGTGGCCTAGCGCTGTACACTAACAACACCTGTGGCCTAGTGCTGGACATAGTGTCTGTGGCCTATCATCAAATGATAACAATACCATGGTCTGAGCCTAGCATTGTACAGTGATGGTACAGTAGCCTAACAATGGGGATACAGTGTCCTAACAATGAAGGTACTAACACCGCATGGTGGTGGCACAGTGACCTAACAATGGGGGTACAGTGGCCTCGGCCTAACGCCGCACAGTGGTGGTACAGTAGCCTAACAATGGGGGTACAGTGGCCTCTGCCTAATGCCACATGGTGGTGGTACAGTGGTCTAACAATGCAACCAAAAGGACCTCTAAGGGCTTAGCTGACCAGCGGATCCCGTTCTGGATTCCCTCCAGCAACGATCCATCTCCCCCAGCAGCACCCGAACACAACACTCCGCCGGGCTGCATGTGGTGGCTTAAATAACCCGCTGCATAGCATTTGTTGGCCCATTGCATCACCCAGTGATGACGCACCACACCACGCTGGGTCTGGTCCCCGACGATGCCAGCGTCTTTGTGGGAGGAGGGGCACCCTAGCCCGTACCTCTCACAATAGAGTCAATCTGACATACCCATCCAATTCAGCGCTCTCACTCTTTTCTGCATTCTTACTCTCTCCCACTTACTGTACACTATTTGCTGGACACACCCAATAGGCGGTGTTAGACACCCTTCTCTGGTGGTGCACACCCGAATAAATTTGCTGAGCATGCCTACACTTTATGCATGTCGAGCAGACCGAAGTTAATGTTCAATTATCAGCCTGATCATCTGATTATCAGCTGATCGGGTCGATAATCGAACACTGAATGCCTAGCATTAGTCAAAGTGCAAAACTGTTACCATTGGATTGGCTTTGAAGCTGTTAATGGGAAATAAATATGAAAACAATAGTTTGATACTTTTTAAAAGCTGGTGAACTGCATTTATTTGTTTTTCCTTAAGTGCTATGCAGCTCTGGGTAATTAGAATATTCATCAGACTTTTCTCACTACATGCTGGTAAGTGTTGGCATATGTTCAGCAACAGTCAATTGTGCCGTCATAGCCAATGACTTTAATCACTGATTAGACAACCCTGTTAGTGTATACAGTTGCAGAGTTTTTCTATATGTAATTTGCATGTTTACAGCCACACTCATAAAAATGACAACCAGAGCAAATATTTTCTGTTATTGTGCAATATTCTTTACTTTCAGTACTGTATATAGTATAAACCAAACAAAGTATAATCCACTTTCACTGAGCTCATCATTACAGTTTACAGGGCCTGATTCAGAGTTGTACACTAATCCTATTGCAACTACGACTTTGTACGCAGCTGCTCTGCATAATATGCAAATATCGCAGCCATGGAGATGTAGGCACTAACCACTGGCTTTGCAAATCCAAGCATCTGCGTAAAATGTTGCAGTTTTGCAGCCTCTACATAAAATGTCTCAGCATCAGTCACAGATCATTCGATTATCGCAGTCCTGAATAAGCCTATGGTCCCATAGAATGTACGAGGGAACTAACATACCGACACCAGTGAAACAGCGTACAAAGGTGCAGTCGCTCGATCCGACACTCCTATTAAACGATAGTGATGCACCCATGTTTTTCTAACCACCCCTCTATTACAAACCTCTACCACCCACAAATGGTCCATAACTGTCAATCACTCTGCCTCTAAATCCTCTCTGCAAGCGACATTGCAGAGGCACCTGGATATATGCGCCATGCGACTTAGACACATGCGCTGTAATAAAAACATTGGCCAACTGCGTAAATATCGGCATCGCGTACAACCCTGAATCAGGCCCCATAGTTACATTGCAATACTGATGTACATCAGAATAAAAATTCCATGTACTACAACCTTTCCATTAATCAGTGTAATACCCTGTATATATGTTGTACTGTAGGTGTCCCTCTGTTAACCTATGACTTATTATTTTTTTACATTTATTATCAGTGTCTGTTTTTTCCTTATGACTTTATTTTGTTGTGAGCAGTGCAGCGGTGTATAAATGGTGTGATTGTGGCAGAGAAATGCTCATTGGTGTGCTCTTGTGCCTTGGGCATGAAGTTTGCTGACATGCAATGCAGTCACTTGTAAGTGCTAATATAAACAGAAGATGACGGTTACATAAGGGGGGTGTTGTACATGGATCTGAAGTAGCTTACCTTAGGGAACAAAGTTCGGCTCTGTCGTTGGGTGCGGTAGTGAGGCAAGGAACCCCAATGCTGTGCGAGGGAAGATAGATGAAACCTGTAAAACTGAGTTTGTTTCAGTCTCTCTGCCCAATAACCTACCTGTAGGAGTGATTCAGTCTCAGTTCAGTTCCGATTGCTGATCTGGTAAGCAAAGCTTCAGCTTACCTTGGCTATATTATTGAAATTGACTGTAATGTGGCTCAGTCCTTCCTAGTTCTGCTCAGCTGGCAATCGAGAGAAGCGACTAAGCCTTAAGATCTGTCCCACCTGCTTAGACTGCTCAGTGCTCAGATTGCTTATACTGGGACAAATCAACAAAGTGGTAAATCCTTTCCATGGAGCTAAACTTATGGAGATACATCAAATGTGAACTTATACATAGGCAATAATGAGTCCCAATATAACCATAATATACAAATGTTGAAGCAACAGGTCTATCTGAGAGGGATTAAACTTGTTTCTCTATTGGTTGATGGGTCTTTGGGATATACAGTAGATGAAAATATAACCATGTAAAACAGAAAACTCATATATAGTGTAGACTTTCACTGCAGAAAAGGAACATTCAGCGAGGATCACAACAATCTATCTTTTCCCAGAGATGGTAAGTAACTGGTATGATGGTATAATTTCTGGGGGATTACCCCCTCCTAGTGGTATATTTACTAGGTTTCATATAACGATAGGGGGGCTTATTCATCAAATGATAAATGGCCCGGTAATCATGCGGAAACACCACTTTCCGCATATTTAGGTTACTGGGCCATTCATCATCAGGGGTCCAAATAGGACCACCTGATATTCAGCAAACTCCAAAAATGGAAAGTTTTCGGAGTTTGCTTGCGAGAACAAGCTCCATCTTTAGATGAAGCTTGGTCTCGGATCCCCGCTCCTTCCTATGGGAAGGAGTTCATGGGATGCGAAGAGGAATTCCAGTGAATCCCTCTGCCATCTCCTCACTACCTCCCCAGTGTCTTTGTGCATGCGTGACCTCGGGTCACACATGCGTAGACGCACTGATGGGGGAGAGGTAAGTAATGCAGCTACTTCTGTAGCTGCACTACTAACCACGAGGACAGCTTCTTTTTGGAGCAGCTGTCCCCGCACCGGAGCAATGATGAATTGCTCTGGTGTAAAGTAACCCTCACAGCGAGATGAATACTTAATAATTGGGGGCCATACGTTCCTCCATGGATGAATAGGGCTCAATATCGCCATAAAAATAACCCAGAGTAAAATAATATTGTGTGTTAATAAAATATAGTGTAGAACTTTAACTTTAAGCATGTTTAAAGTGAAAGTACAAGATTATATTTTAGTACTTTGTTTTGTATTGTGATAATGTCCTTTAATACCACTGATGTCCATTAGCCAGAAGGATGGTCATTTCTATACATAGCATAAAATAAAGTCCCTGGTAGGCATCTCTATGTTTTTTCTGGCTAATCTCGAGAACCACTGGATGGATTTTGATGCAGATTTCACTATTCTATACAGTATTTATTGAGGAAGGTTTAGTATGTATGAAACATTAATGTATGACAAAAGGGAGCTGGGCAGTGACAATTTGAATGAAGCAAGTCAATGAAAAAACAGTCAATGTCAGGCATGTGTCAGTTTTTTGGGCTAATCTCAAGAACCACTGGATGGATTTTGGTACAATTATCACTATTCTATAGAACATTTGTTGAGGAACGTTTCGGTGTATAAAACATTATTGTATGATAAGGGAGCCGAGCAGTGACAATTTTAGTAAAGCAAATCAATTAAAAAAACTGACATCAGAGCACTTTCTTGGCTTACGCTGCCTAAACCGTTAAAGATATATCACAACTATATGTAGAGATTGATGCATATTATCCAGTTTATCCATAAAAATTGATTTACTGTAAGCCCTGTTTGCTAATACAACATTTCAGTTTTTCCCTCTTTTTACTGTTCCTATTTAATTTATGTAAAAAATAATTCTTTAATTTCAAATGAGTCCAATACCTGGTAAAAGTCTGCTTTAGTATGACAATAAATATAAGGACAGACACTAAATGGGATTGAGAAGCACAGTATCAGAAATGTACGGACATTACTGTGCCATGACTGGAATATGGATATTCAGACGCATGTAAATGGTCCATCTTATGGGCGTGTTATAGTGCACCAAGTGGTATTATAGTGTCTATAGTAGGGGTGTGCACCGGCCACTTTTCGTGTTTTGTGTTTTGGTTTTGGATCTGGATCTTTCTTCGTGTTTTGGATCTGGATTGGTTTTGCCAAAACCACCCTTCCGTGTTTTGGGTTCTGGGTTTTGTGTTTTGGATCTGTATTTTTTTGAAAAAAAGCATAAAAACAGCTAAAATCACAGAATTTGTAGGTTTTTCTGCTCCTATGCTATTATTAACCTCAATAACCTTAATTTCCACTCATTTCCAGTCTATTCTGAACACCTCACACCTCACAATAGTGTTTTTATGTCCAAAAGGTTGCACCGAGGTAGCTGGATGACTATGCTAAGCGACACGAGTGGGCGGCACAAACACGTGACCCATCTAGGAGTGACACTGCAGTGGCAGGCAGGATGGCAGTTAGAAAAACTAGGCCCCAAACTGTACATAATGCAAAGAAAAAAAGAGGTGCAAGATGAAATTGTCCTTGGGCCCTCCCACCCACCCTTATGTTGTATAAACAGGACATGCACACTTTAACAAATCAATCATTTCAGCGCCAGGGTGTGCCACACAACTGTGGCTGAAATGATTGGTTCGTTTGGGCCCCCACAAAACAAGCTGGCAATTAATGTGTCCCTGCACAAACTGGCTCTACGGAGGCAAGATGTCATCCTCATCCTCCTCATCCACCGATTCCTCACCCTCTTCAGTGTGTACATCCTCATCCTCACAAAGTATTAACTCGTCCCCACTTGAATCCACCACCACAGGTCCCTCTGTACCTTCTGGAGGCTGGTCTCCCTGGAAGAGCTGATAATTCATTTTGATGAACATCATCTTCTCCACATTCTGTGGAAGCAACCTCCTACGCCTTTCGCTGACAAGGTTCCCGGCTGCACTAAACACTCTTTCGGAGTACACACTGGAGGGGGGGCAACTCAGGTAAAATAGAGCCAGTTTGTACAGGGGCCTCCAAATTGCCTCTTTTTCCTGCCAGTACAGGTATGGACTGTCTGACATGCCTACTTGGATGCTGTCACCGATGTAATCCTCCACCATTCTGTCAATGGTGACAGTATCATATACAGTGACAGTAGACATGTCAGAAATTGTTGCCAGGTCCTTCAGTCCGGACCAGATGTCCAAACTTGGTCCTGCCTGCCCTGCATCACCGCCAGCGGGTTGCTTAGGATACCTAAGTTTTTTCCTGGCAGCCCCAGTTGCGGGAGAAAATGAAGAAGGAGCCGTTGACGTGTCACGTTCCGCTTCAGCTGACAGTGTGTTCACCAGCAGGTCTTTGCACCTCTGCAGGCTTGTGTCGGCCGGAAAGAGAGACACCACATAGGCTTTAAACCTAGGATCGAGCACGGTGGCCAAAATGTAGTGGTCTGATTTCAACAGATTGACCACCCTGGAATCCTGGCAAAGCGAATGAAGGGCTTCATCCACAAGTCCCACATGCCGAGCGGAATCGCTCCGTCTTAGCTCCTCCTTCACTTTCTCCAGCTGCTTCTGCAAAAGCCTGATGAGGGGAATGACCTGACTCAAGCTGGCAGTGTCTGAACTGACTTCACGTGTGGCAAGTTCGAAGGGCTGAAGAACCTTGCACAACACGGAAATCATTCTCCACTGCGCTTGAGTCAGGTGCATACCCCCTCCTTTGCCTATGTCATAGGTGGATGTATAGGCTTGTATGGCCTTTTGCTGCTCCTCCATCCTCTGAAGCATATAGAGGGTTGAGTTCCACCGCGTCACAACCTCTTGCTTCAGGTGATGGCGGGGCAGGTTCAAGAGTGTTTGCTGGCGCTCCAGTCTTCGGCACGCAGTCGCTGAATGGCGAAAGTGGCCAGAAATTTTTCGGGCCACCCAAAGCGTCTCCTGCACGCCCCTGTCGCTTTTCAGAAAATTCTGCACCACCAAGTTTATTGTGTGAGCAAAACATGGGACGTGCTGGAATTTGCCCAGATGTAATGCCCGCACAATATTGGTGGCGTTGTCAGATATCACAAATCCCCAGGAGAGTCTAAGTGGGGTAAGCCACTGGGCGATGATTTCCCTCAGTTTCTCTAAGAGGTTGTCGGCGGTGTGCCTCTTACTGAAACCGGTGATACACAGCGTAGCCTGCCTTGTAACGAGCTGGCGTTTCTGAGATGCTGCTACTGGTGACGCTGCTGCTGTTGCTGCGTAAGGTGATACATCTACCCAGTGGGCTGTCACAGTCATATAGTCCTTAGTCTGCCCTGTTCCACTTGTCCACATGTCCGTGGTTAAGTGGACATTGTGTACAACGGCATTTTTCAGGACACTGAGGACACTTTTTCTGAAGTTTCTGTACAGTCTCGGTATCGCCTGCCTAGTGAAGTGGAATCTAGACGGGATTTGGAACCGGGGACACACTACCTCCATCAATTGTCTAAATCCCACTGCACTAATGGCGGATACCGGACGCACGTCTAACACCAACATAGCAGTCAAGGCCTCAGTTATACGTTTTGCTTCAGGATGACTGCTGTCGTACTTCATCCTCCTCGCTAAGGACTGTTGGAGGGTCAATTGTTTAGTAAAAGTAGTGGTGTTCCTACTTCCTCTCTGGGATGATGAACGACTCCCAGCAGCAGCAGCAACAGCAGCAGCGGCAGCAGTAGGCGTAGCAATGCAGGATCCTCCGGAGGAATCCCGGATAGGAGAGTCAGTCATGCCAGTGATATGGCCTGCAGGACTACTTCCGATCCTGACTAAGGAGGAAATTGACGAGGAGGGAGTTGACGGTGTGGTTTGCAGGCGCTTGGATACAACAGGACAACGGGATTTAGGTGTCCCTGGACTGCTTACGGTCTGAGCCAAAGTTTCTGAACTTGACAGTAACTTTTTATGAACGCGCTGCAGGTGCCGTATAAGGGAGGATGTTCCTAGGTGGTTGACGTCCCTACCCCTACTTATTTCACCTTTACATATGGTACATATGGCAAGACAGTTGTTGTCCGGATTTGGATAGAAATATTGCCAGACCAAAGAGGTGGAATGTTTGGTCTTCTGCCCAGGCATGACCGTGATGGGCTTTTTCATCCCACGGACAACAACTGTCTCCCCCGGAGCCTGATTTAAACAAACCACATCACCATCAGAATCCTCCTCGCCAACTTCCTCCTCAGCGCCAGCTACACCAGTATCCTCATCCTGTTGTACTTCAACAGTGACATCTTCAATTTGCATATCAGCAAGTGGACTGTGGGTGCTCCTTTCAGCACTTGCAGGGGGTGTGCAAATGGTGGAAAGAGCCACCTCTTCCCGTCCAGTGCTGGGAAGGTCAGGCATCGCAACCACCACCACACTTGGACTCTCTTTGGGGATTTGTGATATCTTCTTAGAAAGCACAGTTCTTCGCTGTGCTTTTGCCAGCTTAACTCTTTTGATTTTTTTAGTGGGAGGAGTGCTTCCATCGTCATGTGAAGCTGAACCACTAGTCATGAACATACTAGGGATCGACCTTAGCCGTTCCTTGCCACTCCGTGTCGTAAATGGCATATTGGCAAGTTTACGTTTCTCTTCAGCTGATTTAAATGTCTTTTTCAAGGTCATTTTCCTGAACTTTGCCATTTGGGATTGTATGTGCCCTCTACTATGACATTGGGCATCGGCCTTGGCAGACGACGTTGATGGCATGTTATCGTCTATGTCATGACTAGTGGCAGCAGCTTCAGCACTAGGAGGAAGTGGTTCTTGATCTTTCTCTATTTTATTTTTATCGGAGAAAGTTTGGTCCTCCATTTATGTTATATCGATTTGATATATACGTGCGCCTAAACACAGAAAATAAATTTTTTTTTGGTTCGGACTGGAGTGTACTTTGTGGGTTACAGCACCCTTTAACGGTCAAGCCAGCCGGCCCTTTACTTATGACACAGGCGCACTCTTGGCACTACTTTGTTGATGCACGTGCGGCTACTGCGCACACAATTCACAAACACAGAAAATAATTTTTTTTTGGTTTGGACTGGAGTGTACTTTGGGGGTTACAGCACCCTTTAACGGTCAAGCCAGCCGGCCCTTTACTTATGACACAGGCGCACGCTTGGCACTACTTTGTTGATGCACGTGCGGCTACTGCGCACACAATTCACAAACACAGAAAATAATTTTTTTTTGGTTTGGACTGGAGTGTACTTTCGGGGGTTACAGCACCCTTTAACGGTCAAGCCAGCCGGCCCTTTACTTATGACACAGGCGCACGCTTGGCACTACTTTGTTGATGCACGTGCGGCTACTGCGCACACAATTCACAAACACAGAAAATAATTTTTTTTTAGGTTTGGACTGGAGTGTACTTTCGGGGGTTACAGCACCCTTAACGGTCAAGCCAGCCGGCCCTTTACTTATGACACAGGCGCACGCTTGGCACTACTTTGTTGATGCACGTGCGGCTACTGCGCACACAATTCACAAACACAGAAAATAATTTTTTTTTTGGTTTGGACTGGAGTGTACTTTCGGGGGTTACAGCACCCTTAACGGTCAAGCCAGCCGGCCCTTTACTTATGACACAGGCGCACGCTTGGCACTACTTTGTTGATGCACGTGCGGCTACTGCGCACACAATTCACAAACACAGAAAATAATTTTTTTTTTGGTTTGGACTGGAGTGTACTTTCGGGAGTTACAGCACCCTTAACGGTCAAGCCAGCCGGCCCTTTACTTATGACACAGGCGCACGCTTGGCACTACTTTGTTGATGCACGTGCGGCTACTGCGCACACAATTCACAAACACAGAAAATAATTTTTTTTTGGTTTGGACTGGAGTGTACTTTCAGGGGTTACAGCACCCTTTAACGGTCAAGCCAGCCGGCCCTTTACTTATGACACAGGCGCACGCTTGGCACTACTTTGTTGATGCACGTGCGGCTACTGCGCACACAATTCACAAACACAGAAAATAATTTTTTTTTGGTTTGGACTGGAGTGTACTTTCGGGGGTTACAGCACCCTTTAACGGTCAAGCCAGCCGGCCCTTTACTTATGACACAGGCGCACTCTTGGCACTACTTTGTTGATGCACGTGCGGCTACTGCGCACACAATTCACAAACACAGAAAATAATTTTTTTTTAGGTTTGGACTGGAGTGTACTTTCGGGGGTTACAGCACCCTTTAACGGTCAAGCCAGCCGGCCCTTTACTTATGACACAGGCGCACGCTTGGCACTACTTTGTTGATGCACGTGCGGCTACTGCGCACACAATTCACAAACACAGAAAATAATTTTTTTTTGGTTTGGACTGGAGTGTACTTTCGGGGGTTACAGCACCCTTTAACGGTCAAGCCAGCCGGCCCTTTACTTATGACACAGGGGCACTCTTGGCACTACTTTGTTGATGCACGTGCGGCTACTGCGCACACAATTCACAAACACAGAAAATAATTTTTTTTTAGGTTTGGACTGGAGTGTACTTTCGGGGGTTACAGCACCCTTAACGGTCAAGCCAGCCGGCCCTTTACTTATGACACAGGCGCACGCTTGGCACTACTTTGTTGATGCACGTGCGGCTACTGCGCACACAATTAACAAACACAGAAAATAATTTTTTTTTGGTTTGGACTGGAGTGTACTTTCGGGGGTTACAGCACCCTTTAACGGTCAAGCCAGCCGGCCCTTTACTTATGACACAGGCGCACGCTTGGCACTACTTTGTTGATGCACGTGCGGCTACTGCGCACACAATTCACAAACACAGAAAATAATTTTTTTTTAGGTTTGGACTGGAGTGTACTTTCGGGGGTTACAGCACCCTTAACGGTCAAGCCAGCCGGCCCTTTACTTATGACACAGGCGCACGCTTGGCACTACTTTGTTGATGCACGTGCGGCTACTGCGCACACAATTCACAAACACAGAAAATAATTTTTTTTTTGGTTTGGACTGGAGTGTACTTTCGGGGGTTACAGCACCCTTAACGGTCAAGCCAGCCGGCCCTTTACTTATGACACAGGCGCACGCTTGGCACTACTTTGTTGATGCACGTGCGGCTACTGCGCACACAATTCACAAACACAGAAAATATATTATTTTTTTAGCACTTGGGGGGAGCACCCCTGATGGACAGAGCACCCCCTGGACAACACTACAGCACCCCTTTTGGACTGGGACACTGCACAGGACTTTGGAACTGACTGCACAACACAGTCCAGCCAGCCCCTATGGACTTTGAAGTAGTGGACACAGCCCCTATTAACAACAGCAGCACAGCACAACACAGCCAGCCCCTATGGACTTTGAAGTAGTGGACAACAGCAGCACTACACTACACTACACTACACAGCACTAACTCCCACCCTCCCTCTTCACTGTCCACAGCCGAGTGAGAAAATGGCGCCGACGCGGGTACCTTATATAGGCTCCAAAACCCGCGAGACTCGGAAGGCGGGATGATGACGTTTTGCCTCGATGTCAGATCCGAGTCAGGCGGGAAAAGTCGAGCCTGACTCGGATCGGACTCGGATCGGGGGGGCTCGGGGGGGTTCGGATTTCAGAAATCCGAACCCGCTCACCCCTAGTCTATAGACACTTAAATTGGACATCTCAGTTTTTGCACATTCAGACTCATGGTTGTACACCAGTGGAAGGGCTAATACTGGCATTAGCATAAAATTGCAATCACGACTATGGCAAAATACACTAAAGTCGTCCCAACAGCATATTTGAAGGGGAAAGGAAAGCCATATTCTGACATATGAACTATTTGCAGACCAAGAATATTTGGGGCTTGTGGTTCCAAATTTATGTTCAGTTCTTCCAAGTTCTATGTATGACTGAGCTCAATGAGTGAAACATTCAGACCTTCATATATTTCAACTGTTCATTTATATAGAAAATGAAGTCTAGAGCTCCCCTTGCAATATGTGTAATATGAACAATACACAGATCACACAATATCCCTCACAGTTTACTTTATAAAAATTTGGGAAATATACATCCCAATAGTCCTGTTATTCCTAAAATCTCCATTAATCCCATTGTGACCAACAGATCTCTGTCCTCCAGAAGTAATGAAATTACAGGGCTAAGGGACTTCTCAGAGGTAGGTACTGCATGTTGTCAGCAATTAGTGAGACATTCAAAGACTGCATCATACTGAACCTCTATATACTGTGTGATTTAATGAGGACAATTATTTTATAGTCTATTACTTGATACAATCCCTTGTAAGGCTATACAAAAGGATGTAAACCTGAAAGAAGTACCTATATTTTTTAATCAGAATATCTACGGAAAACATTTGCAGTAATGCAATTCATGGAAATGTGTATTTTTTCATCTTTATATATTTTTTATTTTGTTTAAAAAATATTTACAATTTTATTCTGTGTACAAAGCATGGTCAAAATATATAAGTTACAGTAATGTGTTAACAAGATGTATATAATTAACAACAGTTGTAAAATTATAATAATGAAAAGCAAAAAATATCTAACATTTTATAAGCATAACATTTTCAAATTCATTAGCTGACTATGAATCACTGACTGGCAGAATCATGAAACTTGATGAATCACTTCTCATTTCATGCATGTGGTAGGTCAGTGGTATGTACCAGTTTATTATAAGCAAGGTGATTGTTTGGCTACTGTATCTATCATCTAAAGAAAGAAAAACATTAAAGAAAAAATAATATATATATATATATTATATATATATATATATAAATATATATATATATATATATATATATATATATATATATATATACAGTCAGGTGCATAAATATTGGGACATTGACAGAATTTTCATATTTTGGCCTCTATTCACCACCACAATGGCTTTGAAATGAAACAAACAAGATCTGCTTTAACTGCAGACTTTCAGATTTAATTTGAGGGTAATTACATCCAAATCAGGTGAACGGTGTAGGCATTACAACAGTTTCTATATGTGCCTCCCACTTTTTAAGGGGCCAAAAGTAATGTGACAAACTAAACAATCCTAAATCTAACTTTCACTTTTTAATACTTTGTTGCAAATCCTTTGCAAGCAATTACAGCCTGAAGTCTAGCACACATAGACATCACCAGACGCTTGGTTTCATCCCTGGTGATGCTCTGCCAGGCCTCTACTGCAAATGTCTTCAGTTCCTGCTTGTTCTTGAGGCATTTTCCCTTCAGTTTTGTCTTCATCAAGTGAAATGCATGCTCAATTGGATTCAGGTCAGGGGACTGACTAGGCCATTGCATAACATTCCACTTTTTAGCCTTAAAAAACTCTTTGGTTGCTTTTGCAGTATGCTTCGGGTCATTGTCCATCTGCACTATGAAGCGCCATCCAATGAGTTCTGAAGCATTTGACTGAATATGAGCATATAATATTGCCCGAAACACTTCAGAATTCATTCTGCTGCTTTTGTCAGTAGTCACATCATCAATAAATACAAGGGAACCAGTTCCATTGGCAGCCATACATGCCCACGCCATGACACCACCACCACCATGCTTCACTGATTAGGTGGTATGTTTTGGATCATGAGCAGTTCCTATCCTTCTCTATACTCTTCTCTTCCCATCACTCTGGTACAAGTTGATCTTTGTCTCATCTGTCCATAGGATGTTGTTCCAGAACTGTAATGGCTTTTTTAGATGTTGTTTGGCAAACTCTAATCTGGTTTTCCTGTTTTTGTGGCTCACCAATGGTTTACATCTTGTGGTGAACCCTCTATATTGACTCTTGTGAAGTCTTCACTTGATTGTTGACTTTGACACATATACACCTACCTCCTGGAGAGTGTTCTTGATTTGGCCAACTGTTGTGAAGGGGTTTTTCTTCACCAGTGAAATAATTCTTCTGTCATCCACCACAGTTGTTTTCCGTGGTCTTCCGTGTCTTTTGGTGTTGCTGAGCTCTCCGGTGCGTTCTTTCTTTTTAAGAATGTTCCAAACAGTTGATTTAGCCACACCTAATGTTTTTGCTATCTCTCTGATGGGTTTGTTTTGATTTTTCAGCCTAATGATGGCTTGCTTCACTGATAATGACAGCTCTTTGGATCTCATATTGAGAGTCGACGGCAACTGATTCCAAGTGCAAATGTCACACCTAGAATCAACTCCAGACCTTTTACCTGCTTAATTGATAATGAAATAACGAGGGAATAGCCAACACCTGTCCATGAAATAGCTTTTGAGTTGATAGTTCCATTACTTTTGGTCCCTTAAAAAGTGGGAGGCACATATTGAAACCGTTGTAATTCCTACACCGTTCACCTGATTTGAATGTAATTACCCTCAAATTAAATCTGAAAGTCTGCTGTTAAAGCACATCTTGTTTGTTTCATTTCAAAACCATTGTGGTGGTGAATAGAGGCTAAAATATGAAAATTCAGTCAATGTCCCAATATTTATGCACCTGACTGTATATATATATATATATATATATATATATATATATATATTGTGGCAATATCACCAGATGTTGCACTGGTGAGCAGCAGATTCTGTGTGGGGCAGGACAGATCCGCCCACACAGAATACAAATGCATTCTGGGAAGAGGTGTAAGGGCTGCTGAGTGAACTCAGTCCAGGGAGGACTGAGGCAGCCCAGTCAGACAGAGCTCACTGTGCTAGCAAGCCAGTGAGAGCCAGGAGGCCTGAGTCTAGACCTGTGAGATACAGGGAAGGCTATCCAACTCTGGGACTGAGCTATGGTGCCTGCAAGGAAACAGGCCAGACTATGAGAGGCAGCATCCATCAAGTTAAGGAAGCTATACCAGACTAGGAGGCCAGTGTCCAGTCCTGCATGTGCAGGAAGGACCACCAATCTCAGAGACTGTGAGAGACTTTCATGCAGAGTAGCTGTTTCTGTAGAGAGGGTTCAAGAAGTTAACTAGTGCCTTAAGAAAGGGCTAGGCATTTATTATTTTCTGTTTGTTTCCTGATTATGCTGGAAGTAAAGCACCACGTTCATTTGTTTTACTGGAGTGCCATGTGTGGAGTCTGATTCTGCACCTAATCACTACACCACTGACACTAGTCTACCTAGCTAATTACCCCAAGTATCACATATGGTGGAGGATGCGGGCATAAAGATTCTACGCACACAGGTCTACGCAACAAGATCTGCACAGAAAGTGGATTACAGCACCTAATGGAAATATGGATGTCTACTGCACCTGCATGGTGGACTCAACAGTGCAAAGCTCATCAAGTTGGTGAGTGAAGATAAATTCTGTTTTGAAATATTTCATTTAAAAGTTGTATGCATGTCTGAAAACCGTGCTACAAAGTTTGCTAAAAGGTGTGCACTTTTTCCAGCATTGGAAAGGTTAAAAAAAAGTTGTGTGGTTTATTCTGTTGAAATCAAGCTCATTAAGACATGGTGTGTCTAATTATGTGGCCTGGACATTTTGTTTGCAAAGAAAAGAGCAAGTGTTACGTTGATTACTGGACATTGTAGTTCCACAGAAGTGAAAGCAGGTGCTGTATTATATTGTGCTGTCAATACAATTGAAAGTCAAGTGTTACAAGTGAAAGAAGAACTGTGCTAAAAAAAAAAGTGTTTAAAATTTAAAGGGAGAGACACCCAATTTACTTTGGGGAGAAAAGACTGTGGTTCTAGGCTTTTCATGGTGCTGGCATCTATTCAAGCCGAACCCTGCCTCACCTATAAATTTCCAGTCAACATGGATGACATGGTGAAGGCCTTGCGGATGGCTACAGCAGCTCCGCAAGAAGCCAACAAGCAGCAGTGGGCAAAGCTCAAGGCCCAAAAAGAAAGTGGTCAGGGTATGGTGCAAGGTCTATCCAGAAAGGACTATATCAGCCTGGAAGAATTTGACAATATGTGTAGTGTTTTGAATGAAGGTAATGCGTAATTTGCTGGGAAGGTTGATGACTTAATGGAACAATTAGCTGATGAGAGAAATGTTCATGAACAAACTGAAAAGAAAGTACGGGGTGAATTGTCCTCTTTGAAAATGGCATTTGAGCAGCAAGAAATAAAAAAACGTGAAGTTCTTAAAGAGACAGACCTCAAATTGTCAGCTATGTCTGAACGCCTAGAGGAAGCTAAAATGTTCCAATGTGTTACAAAGTATGAGAATGATGTGCTCCTAGCAAAGAATGACGTATTAGAGCAGGATGTTGTGGGATTGCAGCAAAAGTGTGTAGCACTTCAGCAGGAAGTGGAAGAATTGAAAGAAGGTGTCCAGAGACATCAGAGTGATGCAGAGCATGCACAAGTGAAAGTGGCGGATCTGGCTCTTGTGTTAAAAGGAAAAGACTCTTTAATTGTGTCCACACAAGTAAAACTCAAAGATTGTGAATTGGAGAAAAGTTCTCTGGCTGCAGAGTTCTGTGAAGTAAAAGAGAAGTATCTCCAGATGCTGCGGACTCACGCTCAGTGGGAAAATGACAGTGAAGGAAAAGAGATGGAGATGGTCCATCTTGAAGTCAACTGTAAAGAGCAAGTACAAAATCTCCAATCCGATTTAGCTGCAGCTAGAGCAGTTTCAGAATGTTTGACGGAAATAAATGTTCTCCTGGAGGAAAGTCTGCATAAAGCCTCAAAGCAAAGTGAATCTTTGGAGAGAGAGCTTAACCTTGCCCATGGCAGGGCTTGGAAGTTGCAAGAACAGAAGAAGAACCTTGAAAAGTGTCTTCTAAGTACACAGGACCAGTTGCAAAGATTCCAAGCGGAGAGGAATATCAAAGAACTGGAGTTGCAATGTGTATTAAAAGTGGCAGCGTCTGATATAGTTGTATCAAAGTTGGGAAATTCCCTAAAAGTCTGTCTTGGAAAAGTGGATGAGAGTCCTTGCAGTGACTTCCAGCTTACACTGATAGCTGTGGGCGTGAAGTCCTCCCAAAGAGACATGGGTCCAGATGGCAAAACCGTGTCTGAAGTTGATGATAAAGAACTGATGTATACAGATGGTGATCGCATTACCTGTCAAGCAAAGGTACAGCATGTACAGAAGTTTATGGAGATAGTGATGGCTTCAAAGGATGAGACTCTCTTGTTGCAGTGGATTCAGAGTGATGTGAATGTGACGCAATCACACAGTTTTGCAGTGCAAAGCAGAACCTTAAAGAAGATTAATTCTGAGAGTCTTGTGAAGAATAATACTCAGGTATGTGAAACAATGCCTTCATACAAGCAGGATGGAACTTACAATTCTGCTGAATTTGTCTATGAGGAAGTAGGGCACTATGGGAAAATGTGCTTGAAATCCTTAAATCTTGACAAGCTCAAGAATGAATCTCAAGTGCTTCATACAGAAAGCAAGAAGTACCACAAAGTGAGGAAAAAAGTTAGGAGGAAAATATATTCTGCAATCTGGAGGATGAGACCCCCTGAGGTCACAAGAGTTTGTGTGACCGTGAATGTGGTGGATTTCCCTCATGAGGAGAGTGAAGAGGGACATCATCATGAGAATGCCTCATCCCATGTAGCTGAACCCAGGGGTTTCAAGCTGGGGAGGGGGATGTGGCAGTATCACCAGAGGTCGCACTAGTGAGCAGCAGATTCTGTGTGTGGCAGGACAGATCCGCCCACACAGAATACAAAAGCATTCTGGGAAGAGGTGTAAGGGATGCTGAGTGAACTCAGTCCAGGGAGGACTGAGGCACACCAGTCAGACAGAGCTCACTGTGCTAGCAAGCCAGTGAGGGCCAGGATGCCTGAGCCTAGACCTGTGAGATACAGGGAAGGCTATCCAACTCTGGGACTGAGCTATGGTACCTGCAAGGAAGCAGGCCAGACTGTGAGAGGCAGCAGCCAACAAGCTAAGGAAGCGATACCAGGCCAGGAGGCCAGTGTCCAGTCCTGCATGTGGCAGGAAGGACTACCAATCTCAGAGACTGTGAGAGACTTTCATGCAGAGTAGCTGTTTCTGTAGAGAGGGTTCAAGAAGTGAGCTAGTGCCCTAAGAAAGGGCTAGACATTTATTATTTTCTGTTTGTTTCCTGATTATGCTGGAAGTAAAGCACCACGTTCATTTGTTTTACTGGAAAGCCATGTGTGGAGTCTGATTCGGCACATAAGCACTGTACCACTGACGCAAGTTAATTACCCCAAATATCACATTATATATATATATATATATATATATATATTCATGTATATATAAATATATATATATATATATATATATGTACTGTATGTGTGTATATATATATATATATATATATATATAATAGTCCATAGAAAATCGCACACCTCATGTTATATAATGGGTGCAAGGTAATTAATCATTCAAATATAATGCTTAAACTGTAACCAAGGAAACAGGCAGCACCAACCAGCACACCAGCTTTGTAGCAAAAAAGACAAACATTTATTTCAATGCAAAAAAGGCATATAGCTGCATTCCATCCATGTAGATAACATAATGATACTTATCATGTCGTAGTTATTATAGGCATATTGATAGCTCCCAGCCGGGAGCTATCAAGCTGGGAGCTATCAGTATGCCTATAATAACTACGATATGATAAGTATCATTATGTCATCTATATGGATGGAATGCAGCTATATGCCTTTTTTGCATTGAAATAAATGTTTGTCTTTTTTGCTACAAAGCTGGTGTGCTGGTTGGTGCTGCCTGTTTCCTTGGATACAGTTTAAGCATTATATATATATATATATATATATATATGTGTGTGTGTGTGTACAGTATATATGGAAACCCCCCATATATATCCTCTGTTTGCCCCTGTGACTGCCTAGGTTATTCACACCATAACCTGCAGCATGAAGTCATCCTGTGATAGTAGAACACAGCCACTGCCTATTTAGCATAAAATTGAATTACCTAGAGGATTTTGTCCCGCAACACGAAAATATGAATCTTTCCATGGAAAATGGGGTAACAATGTGTAAAAGTAAACAATTGCTTATTCTTATGTAGCACTACTGGTCACAGCAAGCTCTGGCTTCCATAAAATGCTTGTGTAAGATAGCAGTCATAGAATAACAAGTGACAACTGAACATACCCATCACTGTCAGAGCATACTGTAGTAATAATAAAACACCTAAATGCACAAGCATCCATGGAGTCTTGTAGAGCTACAGTGCTCTATAAAATAAATCATTTATACAGTACTCCACAAATCTCTCATTCACCACTTTATTAAATTCCTGATTTCAAATCAATCCTCCTCTATCTTCTTCTTTTCCCATAAGTCCTAAGGAAATAAATTGTTTTAAATTGCTCGTTATTAGAGCTGTGCGGGTCTGGTTCTCAGAGACCCAACAACAACTGAATTTAGGGGTTCCGAGTTTGGAATCATTTTGGGGTACCGTGTCGAACCGAGTACCAGTTTGGATCTTCCTGCGGTTCGGAATTCGGATTTAAAAATTTTATTTGGATTTTGGATTGCATGCTAACAGGTCAAAATTACATAATTTTACCTGGGTTTTTTTAATTTAAAATAAAATACAGATCCAAAAACAAAACCAAAATACGAAGATGACTCCAGATCCAAAACTACCGTACAAACAGGGGAAGGCACATATCTCTACATCTTCTAGATCCCCAACTTTAATTTTAGGCCAGGAGGAAAATCCACAACTAACCAATCCAGAAAAGAATTTAACTGTATCAATGATCTTTATGGATAGTTTTTGAAAAAAACATTAAAACTTTGATGATGATGGCAGCTGCTGCTTCATAATATGCTTTAAGCATACTATTGTATGTGTATGTGTTGTATATGTAACATATATGTGCAACTCAAAAAAGCATGTAAATGCTGTTTTATTATCGCATGTATTTTACAGGTATATTTTGATATCAGAATTTGACAAGAAATATGCCCATGCTGAGTTTTGCGAGTATTATGGGTCCTATCTTATTTTTTTATGCAATCTGATAAATAATTTTTGCCTAAATTCGCAACTTGAAAATGAAAATGTTCATGTGAATTTAGCAAGAAGCTTTTGCCGGGACACAGGCTCCAATATGACCCCGTATTGGTGAAGAGCTGTAAGTAGAGTTATAGGTTATGCTTCCAGGTTCTATGAATACCTAATGATCTATATACCTAAATGTCGCTATTTAGCGTTTTAAGTCGCACAATAAATAATTGCTTTTCAGACTTTGAGTGTGGTTCCAAAGCACAAAAAGTTTTATTCACATAAAAAGCATTTAGTTACACGCTGTGATCTAAATACAATTAGTGCAAAAGATTATACATAAACAAGGTACAGTCGATACATACGCAAGCGCACAGGTCCCACCTACAGTCATCAATCCTGAGGTCTGTGGTCATCCATGAGAATGGCTACTAACTGGGACCGGGACACAGGCTATATACCCTAAGCAGATCATGATAACAACAATGTAGACAGACAAACATAATTCCATTAGTTCTTGCTCTTGGTCTTTGTAGTTCACAGGACAGTTGTCTAGGGGTATGTCCCAATTCTCCAGATTACATTGTCTTTCTTTAATTGATTTAAACTAGATAGAGACACTACATTACAGTGTATACATTCTAACCAATAATTTCCTATATTCCATAACCATCGAAAGCAAGATGTGACTCCCTCGCTGATAGATTCGGACATCTGGAAATAAACAGTGTGTCAGTTTAGTACCAAACATGCCATGTCTATCATGTTGTATACCATTAATATCAAATACATACATTTTATATCATAATTAATAACTTTAATATAAACCATAATGTGCGGGAACCTTTTATGTGTGTGTGTATTTTTATGTAAGTATGCGTTGTGTGTCTACATGCAGTGTAAAAAGGTGCACTGTATGTGTTTCTATTTACAATAGCAACTGTATATATGTGTGCACACATTGTGGATACACATGCGATCATTTAAGTGTATATATACATATATATATATATATATATTTATTAATATATATATATATATATATATATACAGCTTCAAACAGTCACTGGCTACTATCAATATTACTTCTGTTTGAGCTAAAAATTGACAGATAATGGAGTTTGTCCTGTTCATAGATGGAGCAAGCTTTCGCAAACGGTCTGATAATTTTAACAAAAGGCTTTCCTATGTTTATCCAGAATACAACTGTTAGTTCTATTTAACCACATCAGCATTGTACACAAGGCCTACAATTGTTAACGATAGCTAAATGTCTGACCATTGTTTCCAAATCCACATTGAGAACACTCCTTCTGAGCATATCAGTGTCCGTGTTATACTTCAATTGTCACAGACACACTGTATCTGTATGCAGAGCAAACACTCACAGTATCTTTGTGTATTCTTAATTATTTGTCACAAACATGTCCACAATACTCGACTGTCATCACTGAATATATGAAGTCTTTAAAAATATATTTATATATTTGTATTCGTGCGCATTTATTATATAAAGATTTTAACAGTGTGTAGTAACACGGCAGATGTACACAATGCTAAAATAGCACTGTGTACAATGATATTATACTGACTACGCCAGATGGCATCGTGCAGAAAACGCAAACATGGCGTCTTCAGATATTATTTTTACAATTTAGGTCTCAGGCAACCATCCGGCTTCGACAGTTCATTGTTGATGCCCATACTGCGCATTTACAGCTGGCAGCCTGTGCATGATTCATCGGGGGCACTCACCCAATCATCTCCCATTTACATCTCTGATCTTTTCTTCTTTCACTTGTTTTAGAATCCGAGTGAGATGGACTGAGCCCTAACTCCAAGCCCGGTAGATATCTGTTGTTCAGGTGGGTCCGGTTCTCTGAGAACCGGACCTGCTCATCTCTGGTAGATAGATAGATAGATAGATAGATATAATCAAGTGTTAAGGACAGAGAACAAGAAATATAGAAAGATAAATAAATACACTCTCCCCTATGCCCTCTTGAAAACTTAATGTACTTACTGTCACAACAAAGAAACACTGCTGAAAATGTTTATGTGGTTCATATGCTGGTATATTGTTAGGAGAAAAAAAAATGTATACCCCCTATTGCTGATGTGAACTTTCATATTTTCCTGTTTCTTTGTTTTCCTAGCTGCTGCTCTTGCCTGAGGGTACAGTGTCTGCTCAGCTTAAAATGCAGGTTGTTCTTGTCTTGTCCTATTTGTCCCCAGAGAAAATTAGCAAAGCGAGCCATATTAACAGTTTATCTGAAAACCATCAACTGGCTTTTAAACAAATCCTTCCAAAAACAGTTCTAAGAGACAATCATCCTGGATATACTTTCCTGTCTGTAGGCATAAATGGTAATCTTCAGTAAATGTTGATGTGAATGCACTATGCCACAGGATTCCCCAAAGCAATCATTTAAGAACTTGGAGGGAAAAAAATAGAAATGTTTATTTTCACAAAACCTTTTATGAGAAGAGGTTGTTTTTCCCAAACAGAAGTGTTTGCAGGATTTTTATCTTCTCTTTTTTATATATATTATCAGAAAACTCTTCAGAAGATTTTATAAACCATGTTCTATGTTTTTCTAGTTTATCCCTTGGCTGCATCACACTGTAGACATGATCTAGACAGCGGTGAGTTAACAGCTAATTCCTCAAGTCATTACCACCTGCAATATAAATCGAATGTGTACAAAAATGAAACGTTGTAAGTCATCTGTTAATTTACAACATGAGCTAAAATCGTACTAGTAAAACAACATAATTATTTTAATTACCTTTCAGGGAAAGCTATTTATTAGACAAGTTATTTGTCAAGGCAAGAAACTATTTTGCTGAAAAATATCTCCAAAGCCGAATCAATAAATTTGAAGGTTGTGAAATTTAATACTAGTAAAATGTCTCCTGGTCTACAATACATTATAAATTATTAAAGTATGAACGGCTTTGAAGAGGAAAGGTAGCGAGAAATGATAGAAGTGTTTGTATACCTCAGAGTATCAGCAAAGTAGGTGTGTGTTTCATACAGAGATTGATGCAGGAACAAGAGGTCATTGAAGAAAGTGGGAAGCTGCAGGTTAATGTCATGACGTCTGTTCGCTAAGAAAATTGTGGTTGATTCATTAAAAGTCTACACAGGTGAGGTGCATGGGGTCGCTGCTGTAGGGAAATATAAAACTGATTTTAGTACACAGATGACTGTTTCAGAACTTACTGAAACAAAGCTAATAAAGTCAATGGTATTGAAACGCGTGACAAAATGTAACAAGCTACACAGGTCATGTTGTTAATCCAATATCTGTCAGCCATACTGATCTTAAACAGGAGCAAAGCTACAAGACATACATTAATTATATTAATTTATCTGTATTCTAATTAGCTGATAATAACACATTAAAGTGGACTCAGAAATTAATCAAAATATTAAATTTTACTATTAGAAAAGCTATTATTATTATTGTTAACAGTAGTAGTAGACAAAGTATTAGTGTAATTTATTTATATTGGGCTAACTACAGCTCTACCCAATGGGAATATAAAACAAACATACATTGGGTACTGTACAGGAAACATAATGATGGGGTACAGAGCCACATCAACACATCTTTTCCTTCATAACACTTTAGGGTCATTAGTGAGTATCATTTATTTATATAGAGCCACTATGTTGTAAAGCATACTTGATCATTCAGACCAGTCTACCACTTATCTTTTGGACTGTGGAAAATAGGGGCAGATTGGCAACATAGGGGCATATTCAATTAGGTGCGGAAAGGCAGTTTCTGTAGAAAAGTATAGCCGGTGACGTCAGTTCTCCAGGCGAAAACTTATCCCCGTATTCAATTTCAAAGACTTTTCGCCGGTGTAGAAAATCAATGCATTGGAATAGGCGAAAAAGATTCGCCTATGAAAGGAGGCAAAAAAAAGTGCAGAATTGGGGTTTTTGGGTGGAAACTTGCGGGAACCACCCTGCACCCTTGGGACAGGCCCCCAAAGGTACACTGTGTCAAAAAAAGTTTTAAAAATACTTTAGAACACCCCAAAAAATTACTTTGAAAAAGGGACAGAAAAAGTTCAAAGTTGGGGGACAAGCTTAAAAACTAGCGAAATAGACGCCAGGGGGGTCCCCAAGTATGCCCCAGGTGTTTTTAAATTTGCAGGTGCTTGCGGAAGGTGGATTTTTTAAAGTTTTTTAAATCTTCACTTTAACAACTTTAAAAAGTGGTAACATTGGATCCTAGAAGACATACTAGGGGGTTTAGGCCCAGGTCAGTACTCCCATTGGTGTATGCTGGGCAGAACTTTGACCCAGGGACAATGGCCAGAATTTTGAACTGTGGAGCCTGTTCTGGGCCTTCCACTGGATGGATTTGGATGAAAACTTCATAGAGGAGTGGCAAATGGTGTGGAATGCCTAATGGAGTGGTTGGAGACAACATCACATAATTTGGATGAAAACTTCACAGATTGACAGCATTGGATCCAAGAAGACATACTAGTGAGTTAATGTTCCAGTCGAACCTCATGTTGGTGTATGCTGGGCAGAACTCTTACCCAGGGACCTGGTTCTAAGCCTTCCACTGGATGTATTTGGATGAAAACTTCACAGAGTGGTAACATTAGAAACCAGAAGACATACTAAGGGGTTGAGGTCCCAGTTGTATGTCCTGTTGGAGTACACTGGGCAAATTTCCTCCTCATCCTGTGCTGCCACTTACAGTGTCACAATATTTTTTATGAATAGTGCACTGCACTATTCCTTACAGTCTCAAAATATTTTTTATGAATATACTGCACTACCACTTACAATGTCACAATATTTTTTATGATTAATACACTGCACTATCCCTTACTGTGTGACAATATTTTTTCTGAAAACACTGCGCTACCACTGACAGTGTCACAATATTTTTTATGAATACAATGCACTACCACTTATAGTGTCACAATATTTTTTATGAATAATACACTGTGCTACCACTTACAGTGTCACAATAATTTTTATGAATACACTGCGCTACCACTTACAGTTTCAAATCTCACAATATGTGTATGAATAATAATAAAAAAAATTATATATATATATATATATATATATAAAAGAAATAAGTGAATACTAGCGCACAAATGTCAAAGTTCCTTGTGTATAGTGAAAAGTCAAAATTAAATGACTGATTATACCTCATGTGGAACACTCCTGAATAAAACAGGTGGCTGCAGTTTTTCAAATAATCCGTATGGCAATCGGAGAAGACGGTGCTGAAAAATAATAGTAAAACGTGCGCCTAATAGTGTAGTGATTTAGAAAACAATTGAATCAGTGCTCAAAAGGATAAGTAATGTGCGTACCAATATTACACTGGGGTACACCACAAATTTTTATTATTATTAGGATTTTTACACTGAGCACATTTGGATGGACAAAAACCCCTGGATGGACACAGCAGCTCCTGCTCTTGATGGACACAGCAGCTGCTGGATGCACACAGCAGCCCCTGCCCTTGGATGGACAGAGCAACCCTGGATGGACACAGCAGCCCCTGTCCTAGATGGACAGAGCACCTCTGGGTGGACACAGCAGCCCTTGCCATTGGATGGACACAGAATCCCTGGATGGACACAGCAGCCCCTGGATGTCACGACCAGGGTTTCTCGGCATAGTGGTCAGCGGGTGTTACTTGTGAGGATGCTGTGGCGGGGGGCATCTGGCGGTGGTGCTGGTGTCTGGTGGGGAGCATTGACTGTGCGTGGACCTGTTTGAGTATATTGTCACTCTGTGCTGGGTAGGCCTGGTGGTGCTTCCGTTCCGCTCCGGCATAGGCGCTGCCATCTTGCTTTCAGCCATGTGACCTTGTCGGCCAATCCTGGTGTATCACATGGTCACTCTCTGACCAGTCACGGCCTAGCACTGGGTATTTAGGAGAGTTCAGAGCTCCCTTGCATTGCCAGTGCAACGTGTTTCTCAGCGCAAGCTGAGAGAGAGTTACTGAGCTTGTCCGTCTGCCTGTTGGATCTTTGCCTAAGCCTGCTTTACCTGACCTGCTCCACACCCTGCTGGAATCCCCTGCCTCCTCCTAATGCCTCTCCCTTGCCTGAGTACCTGTGTCAGCTGTTACCCTGCACCCTGCCTCCACTTACATTTCCTCTGGACATTATCCACCTCAGCCTGCAATTCACCTTAGCCTGCAATTTACCTCAGCCAGCAATTCACCTCAGCCTGCAATTCATTTCAGCCTCACCACACCTGCATACTGGAGTGTTCCTACCTGTCACTATCTGGACATTCTCCCATTTGCTTCACTACAGTGCTATACCTGGACTTTTTCTTTTGCCATTTCCATGTCTACTAAACCACTCATTAAAAGTTCCACAATTTCATTTAAATCTGCTTCTGTGTCTGCTTCTATCACCACCCCAGGTCCACAACAAAACCAGAACCTCACACTGGATGGACACAGCAGCCCCTGCCCTTGATGGACACAGCAACCTCTGGATTGACACAGCAGCCCCTGCCCTGGATGGACACAGTAGCCCCTGGATGGACACAGCAGCCACTTCCCCTTGATGGATACAGCAGCCTCTGCCCTGGATGGTGCAGCAACCACTGCCCCCGGACAGACTCGGATCCTGTCCTGGATTGCGGAGTTTGGGTGGGTCTGGTTCTCTGAGATCCAGACTAGGAAGTACTGGCTGTACATGGCCAGTACAACTTATCTCATAGAGGATAATACAGCCAGGCTCCTGGTTCTGTATTGCATCACAGCATTCTGTCCATTTGCATTATACCAGCCACCTTCAGTTGTTCTTCCCGCACACAGTTCCAGTATATTCCTGCAGCCTGCTTCACAGTTTTGCTTCCAGCACCTAATTCTAGTATATTTCTGCAGTCTTCTCCAGGTGTGCTCCGGCACCCAGTTCTAGTGTATTTCTGCAGTCTTCTCCAGTTGTGCTCCAGCATCCAGTTCCAGTATATTCCAGCAGTCTTCTACAATTGTGCTCCAGTACACTGTTAATTTGCAGTCTGTCACAGATATCTCAGCATACTGCTTCAGTACATGCCTGTATGTATGCATTTACCTATGCTCCAGCTATTGTCAAATCCTGCTAACCTACTACAGCCAATGGCTATCCTGCTAGCCTGCATCTGTTGTCTGTCCTTCTGACTTCCTCTGAAACACCAATCTTCCACTGCCACTACCAGTAGCCTTCATGAAGAGCAGCATTATTGCTTCACTAACGCTTCACCATAAACAGCTAGCCCAAGGGGCCCCAACTCAGATCATCAAACTCCTAGTGCCGTGACAGTGATCCATATGTTTAAGTTCATCCATAAGTGAAGTTTATACTCGTATTATAGCTAAAAACTCACAAACACTTTTAAGTTGTATTTCTGATACTGGATGAATACAATTATATACTGTAAGAAAATCAATTGTATGAACAGAGTTTAATACGTATGCAATTGTTTTAATCTATATAATTTTATTGACATTTAACATATTACAATTTAAGATGCTTATATAAATTGTTCCCATTTATATTTTAAAGGACTCAATTTGAGGAATTATTATTATTTCATTTCGATTATTATTTTGTATATCTGATCAGTTTCAGCATTGATCTGCAATATTCTTTTCTTTCTAGTTGCCTGTGGTATATTGGATAGCAGCACAGGGCTCTCCTTGATTAGCAAGTGGTCACTTTCATTTGAATATTTAAGTGAAAGATGGTTTATTTCTCCTAGTGTTTGGTAATTCTATGGTAGTGGAAATGCTGCTGTTACATAAGCAGAGCTCCTAGTGGACATTTTATTTATTGACTCAAGGTAATACATTGCAGTTATATATCCGATATATGCAGGCATGCGTACCATAACTCACATAAATAAAAGTGTGGTCCAGAGTAGTTCTGAATGTAAGGATCCTTCTCCATGAGACGCTCATATAAATATGTGGAGAAGGTATGTATCAACATGCATTCATTTTAGTTTATGCTTCAAACAAAAGACCATAACTGGTCAAGGATAAACAAAAGCAGTATAAAAGCACTTTGATGTTCTAAAGGAAACTAAGACCACAACCTGTGAAAATATGATGAATGGAGTCTGGAAATCCACTTTACTGTAAACAGGCAAGATGGTCCCCAAGGTGAAGAACAAAGTCCCAAAAACAAAACTAATGCATTTCGATCGTGAAGCCCTGTATTGGCTATTGGCATGCTTCACTGGCAAATCATTTTCTTTCAAAGAGCCACCATCATCCTGAGAGTCACCAGCATCACAATTTCCAGACCTTGACTTTAGGTCATCAGAGCATGTACTGGCACTGTCAGATTCTGGACTCTCTTGTCCACATAACATACTTGAATGTTTATTTCATTGATCCACAAACTTTATCTCATGATTTTGATGGCTATGACGGCTGGCACTTCAATAGGACTCATATCTCTCGGATCTTCTTGGGCATCCATTTGCACTGTAATAGCATTGCACACAAATATAAAATCCTTGCACTGCTAAAGTTCTATCCTAAGCATATCTCTGTTAATTGATATGGTTCCAGGTATGGCAGCACACTTAAGGATGAAACATGCCCCACATAAGACTCTCTCCCTCAAACAACATCCTCACATACAAATTCAGCTGTATTGCAAGTTCCTTCCTGGTTGCATAAGGACACTGCTTCACATACTGTATAGGAGTATTCCTCTTCATAAGACTGTCAATAGCTTTTCACTGCAAATTTGTGTGACCTGGTCACATTCACATCACTCTGATCACATGGCGACACTATAGTCCTATCCTTGGGCACCATCAATCTCTCTGTAGGCTTCTGTATATATTGTACCCTTGCCTCAAGGGACAAGTGATTCTCATCTATTTTTGTCAGTTTCACACCACCAACTTTAGACACAGCTTTATTATCTGGTACTGTAACCCTTAAGGAAGACTTCTAAACATAATCACTGGACATCGCAGGAACATTCTACAAATTAAAAACCCAAATTTATATTTACATTCGATGGTGATACTTAGTGATTCTATTATGTGCAAGATTGCTAAATTTTTCCCATTTACAATAGACTCTGCTGGTAAATCAAAGCATGAATCCACTGACAGTCACCAGCAGATTCAAGTATTCAAAGCACTGCACAGATCAGTATGATCTGTGCAGGCTGTGGTGCTTAAAGTGCAAAAAAACAGTTAATTGTTTTTTTTTTAAAGTGCATGGGTTCAACCCCACAAAAGCATATCCAGCCCTGGACCTCTGAGCCCGGTCTGGTACTGGAAAATTGGGGGAGGGGGTGAATTGACATTGGGTCCACCCTATTTTCCTGTAACTAGCACTGGGCTTTACCAACTGGGGGGCTTACACTATAGATACACAGAGTTGGGTCCCTCTGCCATAATGTACAGCAGCTCCAAACTGGTCAGCCCAGGGCTTAGATTTCTCAAAAAGTCAGGAACCCAAAAATAAAATGGGGTCCCCCCTCCCAAAGATATAGCATCCCTGGCCTTTCAGCCTAGTGCTTTTCCCTTCAGCTGCTCTGAAGCAGGCCCACAGTACAGAGATGCAGCTCTATCGCTTTGCTAATAAAAAAAATGCAATCTTCTACAGCATATAACTAAGTAGGCAGCGGAAAGATTTCTAGCTATGTGGAACATAACTAAATAACTTTGTTAAACCTATGCATCCTGAGGACTAAAAGCAGCACCTTCAACATTTGTTTCCCAATGCACACATTCTGGTTACAACCATGTTCACTCTAGTACTAGTCATAGTTTAGTTTTTAACACTGCTGTTACTACAAGGATGAATTATGAAATTGAACAAATGCATATCACACAGTGCAAATACATTTCATGGCAATTGGGAATTAATTTTGAGCGGTATTTATTATTGCAGACACCAAGGGGTAAATTTACTAAGGGTCAATTTAACTTTTGTTTTGTAATTCGATTTAGCTCACCTCAAACCAACTCAAATCAAAAATTCAAATCCCACTTCAAATCCCTCATTTACTAACATTCGATTTGAAAAGCATTTCTCAAATCGAATTCGATTTGGTTCGGTTTGGAACAGTGATTTGCTGTTCGATTTGGCATGTTCATGTACAAATCGTGCAGCAAATCCCACTTCAAACTGAACTGCAAATCCCCGACTGAATCACACTGCTTCTTGCTTTCACTTTCAGCATGAGCAGTTCATTTTCACACAGATACATGCATACATCAGTAAGATGTATACATGTATCTTTCTCTTACAAGCTTATAAATAGTTAAATATTGTAAAAAAATTACGTGGGGTGACCCCCTAAAACAGAACCAGCCCCAGACTTTTCATAGCCAGTCCTGGTTGTTTAAGTACAGGGAAATAAATATGTAGGGTTCCACTGTACTTAAAACAACCAGCACTGGGCTCTGGGAACAAGTCCTGGTTTTGTATTTACAGGGAAAAAATTGTGTAGGTTTCCCCTGTAAGATCCAGAACCAGCACCGGACCCTTTCTAGCGGGGGACTGATGCCACAACCAGGGGAACCCTATCACCAGGCCCCCCAGCTGCAGCATCAGCCCAGACCGCTAGTCAGCCCTGGCCAGGAATCCCTGGGGAGTTGGGGACCCCCAAATAAAGGGGTCCCCATCTCCAGGGCACCCCTAGCCTAGGTTGATAGCCCGGGGCTATCCCCACCACCCTGGGCGGTGGGTGGCGGGTCGATAGTGCAAATGCAGTGCATTATATATAGTTTTAAATATTGTCTTTTGCTGTGTATCTGCAGGTCCCAGCAAGCCTCCCCCACATGCTGGTACTTGGAGAACCACAAGTACCAGCATGTGGGGCATAAAGGGCCCACTGGTACCTGTAGTTCCACTGCAAAAGCAATATTAAAAAGGGACACACACCATACACAGTATAATTTTATTAAACATACATGCACTCACACATGCACACACACATGAACTCATACTCCCCTATGTTTCTCTGTAGCATCGGTCCCCTTGTCCAGTAGAAATTCCATACAGTATCTGTGAAACAAAAAACATACTCACCTTCTCCTATGCGTGTTTCTATCCTCTTTGGTCCAAAGTAGACATCCATGGTCTTCTAAAAACAAAAACATGAATAACACGAACCACGCACTTAAGTAACAACCAGGATCGCTGTTACTTCCCGACTGAAGCACTCAGATGCGGCTTCTTCCTTTGAAGGTCTGTGTCTGAGCATTCATTCGCTTAGAGAGGTCAGCCTCCGCCTCTCTCAGCCAATGAACGGCTCCCTCCATTGAAGTCATTGGAGAGCTGCAGGGTAACTAAAGTTTATTCTGTGGTTCCCACAATTGACTTCAATGGAGGAGCCGTTCATTGACTGATAGACGGGGTTGACCTCTCTCAGCCAATGAACACTCAGACATGGACCTTCAAAGGAAGAAGCCGCGTCTGAACACTTCTTTCGGGAGATAACAACCATCCTGGTTGTTATCTAGTGCGTGGGTTGGTTTTATTTGTTTTTTTGTTTTAAGAAGACCATGGATACCTACAGGGACAAGAGGACCACTCCTGGTAACATAGGTTTGTATGTGTAAGTTAGGGATGTGCAGGCTCGGATAGGTTCGAATTTGCATGCTGAGTTCAGATTTTACCCTCCAAAAATCGGGTCTCAGAAAGAGGCAAAACGTCATCTTTCATGGACAAACATCATCTTCCATGGACATAGTGGGGGGATTAGGGTTAGGTACAGGGGGGGGGAGGTAAGGGTTAGGCACCACAAAGGTAGGGTTAGGGGGTAGAATTAGGTTAGTTAGTACTTACCTTTAGATGATCAGTATTTTCCACTGCTGCCGAGATGCTGGTGTCAGGATTCCAATCATACCGATTCCCCAGGATTAGGGCTGCCCTGTCTGTGGCATCAGTCCCATGCACGAAAGGGTCCGGTGCTGGTTCTGGATCTTACAGGGGAACCCTACGCAATTTTTCCCTGTAAATCCAGAACCAGGACTGGTTCCCAGAGCCCAGTTCTGGTTGTATTAAGTACAGCGGAACCCTACGTATTCTTTTCCCTATACTTAAACAACCAGGACTGTCTATGAAAAGTTTGGGGCTGGTTCTGTTTTAGGGGGCAAACCTCACATCATTTTTTTTCTATCTTTAACTCTTTCTTAGCTTTTTACAGTAAGATACATGCATGCATCTCACTTATGTATGCATGTCTCTGTGTCTATCCGACCTGCTCATGCTGAAATCGAAAGCATGAAGCAGGTCTATTCATTTTGCAGTTTGAAGTTCGATTTGTTGTTTGATTTCAAATCGAATGATAGTAAATAAGGTATTTGTGTGTTGGTCTATGTAAAAGTACCAATGTTTTTCTGATGTTCGATTTGAGTTTGATTTGAGTAAAATTCGGTTTTAAATTCGATTTTACATTCGATTTGGCCTTTTGGAAATACCCAAATGAAAAATTGAACGCAAATCGAAAGCCAAATCACTCAAAATGCAGAATCGAATGTTAGTAAATATACCCCCAGGTCTACTAGCAACCTGTGCGAGAAATTTAGATCAATCCCCCATCCACCAATTACAACTATATCCATAATTAAAACATGTTTTATTATTTTTAATTTAAAAAACACACACATTAGGCTGTATTTACAAAGCTGCAGCTTTTGAAAGCTGATACTTTCCGGCAGGTTGCAGATGAAAAACGGCACTAGCCTAGCATGCTTTACACTGGCTGCGGGTGCTGTTTTAAATATTCACCTGCAACCTTCAGAGAAGTAGCGGCTTACAAACGCCTCTGCTTTGTAAATAAGCCCATTGCCCCCCATGGTAAAAAAAATCACACACATTGATCCCAATGAAAAGAAAAACACACTCATTGTTCCCCACAAAAAAGCACCACAGGAAAAAAATAAAACACATTGGGCCTGATTTAGAGTTGTATAGTATTGCACTGTCGCAGGGAATCAGCTGTGCAATACCAAACAACTAATATTTTAAATAGGCGTCTGGTTTAAATAGACGCCTCCCAACTGCATTTCAGTTCTGAGTGCAGCATCCTAAGATTGGTAGTCTGACCATAGCTGAGGTCAGAAAGTCTGCATCAGAAGCCACAGACCCTGGCCTCAGGACTCCCAGAAAATGGGGGGGAAATGCACCCATTTTCTAGAACAGAGGCCAGCTCCGCCAACTCCCCACCCCCAAATAGCTGCAGCTCGTCAATCAGGCAATGGCTTGGGGGAACTGCGAGCGATCTCACAGAGGGAGACCTGCACATGTGCAGTACAAATCCTGCACATGCGCAGGTCTCTCACAATCAGTGTTGTACTTAAACTACTGGGTCACCAGTCTTGATCAGTCCAGGGTCCCAGTGGTCACCGCAATGCACCTCCTATGGGGTGGTACCCTCATGCTCTCATTCCACTGGAACAGTTTTCAAGCCGGCCTGGCAGACATTTCTTAAGGTGGGCAAGAGCCCATCATGGTAAAGGCTAATGCTATCACTTTGTATTACAGTTTAGACCCAGTTGGACTGTTGAGCACACATCTGCAAATGGTAATTACTGAAGAAGGGTCCTACGGATCTTTATCTGAAAATTAAATGCTTTATTGTAGTCCACAGGCTAACAATGGCATAAGCTAACGAGGCCAATCTCTAAAGTGCTAAGCTTTTTGTAGCTTGGTAAATTGCTTGAGACTGCAGTCCCCATTATGAGTAATGGAGACTGCGGAATCCAGCGTTAATTGCCTAATGCAGGGGACATTTCTGATATCTTCTGCATTTGACATTGGTGATATTTAGGAGAATTTAATTTAATAACTTTTCTCTTTGCTCCTCCAAGTTCATAAATGTTTTAACAAGCTCAACTCTCTCTTTTCTCTTTCAGCTTAATTTTCTCCCCCAGATCTTTTTTCCTAATCTCATTTTATGCTGTATGTCTTCTTCAACCAGGAGGTCTCTTTCTCTCCCCCAGTTATTTATTTTGTAACTTTCTTCACCCAGCTCTATCTTTTCTTTACTCAATGCTCTTTCTCCCAGCAATATTTAGTTGTATTAGTCCAGCCAGGGCCGCAGCTAGGGTAGTGCGGCCGGTGCCATTGCACAGGGCACCACAGGGCAGGAGGCGCTTTTTGGGCCTGTAAAATTTCTGTTTATTATCATTCTTGCTTGCAGCTTCCTCTTATTTCATCCCCAGCATCTCCTGGCCTCTCCTATCTCTTCCCTGGCCCTTCCCCATGAAGCCATGGACCTTTATTGGGTGCATTATGTCCCTTTCAAAAATAAGGGGGGGGCGCCAATGCTCTTTATGGCACAGGGAGCCAAAAAGTCTATTTACGGCTCTGAGTCCAGCTATTCATTTTTTCCATTTTTCATACTCTGTTCACATCCCTAAGTATTCTTTTTAGAAAGCAGCTCTTTATATTTCAATCAGTTTTCTCCTTTCTACCCTTTCCATAAGCAGGCAATCCTTGGCTCTCTTTCTACCTCCCACTCCTCACTCTTCTATAGAAGCATATTCCTTGATGACCAGGAATGATGGATCAGGCACATACACACTAAATGATGTGTACGATATATCATTCCGATCCACTTTGGAATGATATATGGTATGATACATCATATAGTGTGTAACCAGTGCTGAAGTACATATCATTCAAAAATATATTCCAGAGTTAAGGTACATTGTATATTTATTTGACTGTAATAGTATTGGGAAACTTCCTGTTACCTATCTCATGTGTCTGGATGTTTCTGTTACTTCCACAGTATGTGCTCTCAGATATGTGCCACTGGCCATGATGGATAAAGTTGTAGTGGTGTTAAATTGCATGATAGCATTAGGTGCCATTGCACAATTAGTGGAAGCCACTTAGTGGGTATTGGCTATGGTTGCTGCAGTGAAAAAGGGTTGCTCTGTGCATATTTGCATTGACCCTATACACCTGAATGCCTTTATAAGACTGCACCACCCTCTCAAAATGATGGGTTATTGCTGATATGCCCAATGCGAATGAATGCATAACTCTAGATGTCAATTGTGAATTTTGTCAGATTACACTGGACAAGGAATCAGCCATAATCACAATGTTTATGACACCTGTTGGTATGCATGCTTTTCGCAGAATGTCATATGCGCTGGCAGTGAGGTGACTCTGTGCTGCCTAGAGCATATCTTTGAGGGATACCCCTGTGAGATTATTATACATGACATGCTAATTTGGTGGGCTTACCTTGTAGGAACATGATATGTGCCCCAACAAAATCCTACAACGAATCCATGAGATTAATAGGAAGTTAAATCCTGACAAGTGCTGTTTCCAAGTAACTGAAGTTTCATATGTTGGTCACCTCCTAACCTCCCAGGGTGTTAAGCCTTACCCTACCAAGATGCCGACTATCCAACAGATCCCAAACCCCATTGACAATCTGTGTCTATGCTACACTACAGTGAGGTCAGTGCTCCACTCCGCCAGCTCCTGCATAATGACCATGAGTGGTATTGACTGGACTGCCATAATACTGCTGTAACTCGCCTCAAGTCTATACTGACCTGTAGACCAGTACTCCAGTACTTCGATGTTAACCTCTCAGTTTTAATATCTGTGGATGCCTCCCAACACTGAGACTGAGTCCTGCTATTCTCAGGTCAAGAGGAAACTCTTGGCTTTGGTCCTTGCTTGTAAGAAGTTTCATGAGTTAATTTATAGGCTTCTTGTGCTGGTTGAAATAGACCATCAAACTCTTATTACCATTCTATGCAAACCTTTCACACTGTCTCTGCAAGGATTCAGTGCCTCATGCTTAAAATGCAGTAGTATCATCTTAATGGAGTGTACAAATGTGGTAAGGACCTCCATGTTGCTGATGCACTGTCAAATAATCACCTCCTGGGCTCAGGTGTACTTTTTATTACGGTATGCACACATGCACCTTTATGCCCACCAACAAGCCTATATTCAAATCAAAGACTGAAAACAAGGTGCAAGGTGCTTTACTGAATTCCAAGCTACGGCTGGATACTCCTATTGTTTAAGACAATTGTATCTCTGGCAGACAGTATTCATCCAGAACCCTGTTCATTTGAATAAAATTGGGACTATACAGGGAATCTCTAATATACCTAACAACTACAGTATGTGATGGAAGCTGATGATGTCTTGTATGAGCGTAACTGGCACCACCAACTGGCTGTGTCTGAATCTCCACATCCACCTGTTTTAGGGGATGTAGATGTGTCAATACGTATTTTTGATAGATTTCAACAATGCAGCTGACTAGGAGCCACACTTGGTATTAGGAGAACCACCAATTTCTCCAAAAGGATTCACAGATACAACAAATAAATACCAAACTGTCGGCACTTCTTCTGTTCCACATATGTACAAAATAAATTTAAATGGTACAGATATAGCAATCCTGAAAAGTTAATCTGATCATGGTTACCGGAGACCACCTTCCATAGATGTTTCCCAGTTGATCCATATGAAAAAAAACAGCAAAACATATACTGTATTGGTATTCTGTATTCAAAATTTAAACATCCCTTATGGGGGATGTATATCTTCAGATACAGTACAAACTCTAAGTTCCATCAAACAACAAAGCTCAACGATCTAAAGATTCAGGCTACAACTGGACTCCCTGTGCAGTCATGGCAAGAACACTTCTATTGCTATTAATAATGCTGGCCTTCTGATTCTCACATACATCTCAATGCTTATCGTACTTGTTCGCATGTCAGTTTACATTTTTCCATTTTGAAACACTGGCCCTCATTCAGAGGCGGTTGCAAGAAGCGACCGCTCATTCTGGATGAGGGTGGCTGCTTCTTTTTTTAAGTGCGGCCTCCTGGTTGCTAGCTAAGCTGTGGGTTACCACCCACAGCTTAGCGACCGACCAGGTTGATGGTCGCAATGGTCAAGACCATAACGACCATCGGGGCTTGTGACGAGACCCTAAGGTTGGGTCTCAGCAACCGCAAGCCCCAGGGAGCTTCCTGCTCTGATCGAGCAGGAAGCTCCCCACTGACATCACTGCTGATGTCAGTGCGGCCGCCCATTAGGAACGTCTCCGTTTGTGAAACCACCCCCCCCACCCGCCTACAAAATGGGCCAAGCTGTCGATCAACATCGACATCGACAGAAACAGCCAGAGTTTCTCTCTTGCTCCGGGGCTTGCACACGCGCAGGGCCTAACCATCGAGCCGGTTGCAAGCGGCCCACTGTAGTTTATCTTAGCTCTCCTGCCTAGCCTCACTTCCTCTATCTGCTTACAATCTGTGTTATTTTTCAAATTCTGCACACATTAGATCCCCACTTTTAATCCTCCCTATAACAACTTGTTAATCTGCATACATATTTACCATCACTGTTCTTTCACTTGCATTTCTACAAATCTCTTGCATTCATATTTAATTTACATCTCCAAATTTCATTCCTCTTGTTTACTTATAAACACCATGACAAGGTTTTCGTCAACTCCCTCCTTCACTCAGTCTCTACCTAATCCTCTGTTCTGCCCCCTGCTTCCACCTTTATCCTTTCCCCCTTATCTCTTCCACCTCCTCCTCCCCTTCTCCCCCCTCCTCTGTCTGCCTACTTTTCCCTCCTCTCCCATTACTCCACTTTCTTCCTGTTCTACCCCCCTCTGTCCTACTACCCCACCACCAAACCCTCCTCCTACACTCCTCTCCCTGTCACTTCACCCCACTGCCATCCACATCTCCATCCCTGCCCACCTCCTACAGGTTCCCTTTCTAGCTCAGGTGCCCGCACAATTACTAAACTCTATTCATATCGGTCCCCCAAATTAATATTACCTCCACGTTACAGCAACCCGGATAATCTTATTCACATCTCCCCCACACATGCTATCTCTCTATCCTGTGCCCTCTGGAATGCCAGGTCAGTCTGTAATAAACTGGTCCCCACCAATGACCCTTTCATCTCCAACTCCCTGAATCTCCTAGCCATTACTGAAACCTGGATCTTACCTTCTGACACCACTTCTCCTGCTGCTCTATCCTCTGGGTGCCTTGCCTTCTCCCACACCCCCCGGTCTGGGGGTCACCATGGTGGTGGTTTTGGGGTCCTTCTATCCACCAGTTATTCCTACCAGCTAATACCCTCTGAATCATACCTTGCATACCCCACATTTGAGGTTCATGCTATACGCCTCTTCCAACCAGTAAACCTCAGAGTAGCTGTCATTTACCATCCCCCTGGCTCTCCCTCCAAATTCCTTGACAACTTTGCTTCTTGGCTCCCTCACTTTCTCTCCTCAGATCTTCCTTCCATTATCCTAGGTGATTTTAATATTTCTATTGACATTCCCACAGAATCCTCTGCAGCTAAACTCCTTACCCTCACCTCTTGATTTGGTCTTGCCCAATGGACCCTATCACCCTCCCATGTGAGTGGGCACTCACTTGACCTGGTCTTTACTCACTGTTGTGATATTTCTGATTACTCCAATTCCCCAATCCCCCTCTCTGACCGTCACCTTCTCTCTTTTAACCTATCCCCCTCTCCTACCCCTCCTTTACCTCCTAAGGCTACCATTACTAAGTGTAATATTGAGGCTATTGACACTGTTACTTTTTCCTCCCTGCTGGACTCTCTTCTCTCCCCTATCCTTTCTCTCTCATGTCCTGAACAAGCTACTTCCCTGTACAATTCCTCCCTTACTTCTGCTCATGACTCTGTTGCTCCAGTGATAACTACTCACCCTCGCAGATCAACACCACAATCCTGGCATTACAAATGCACCAGATACCTGCAAAAGTGTTAAAGAATTGCCGAGCATCAGTGGAGAAAATCACGCTCTAAGGCTGACTTCCTCCATTTCAAATTTATTCTCTTTTCCTACAGTGCTGACCTGACTCTCTGCAAACAAACATATTTCAAGAACCTCATCTCCTCCCAGTCCTCAAACCCCTGGCATCTCTTTGCCACTTTCAACTCCCTCCTCTGCCCTTCCTCTCCTTGCCTCCCCTCCTCACTTTCTGCCCTTGACTTTGCCACCTACTTTACATTTAAAATTGACTCCATACGTGATGACATCATATCCCATCAGACCCTCAGCACTCCTCCCCCTCCTTTCCCTGACCACCCCTCCCCTTCTGTCTCACCAACTCTGACATTCTTCTCCCCTGTTTCTGGAGAGGAAATCATGGTCCTCATCTGGTCTTCCCCTCCCTTCCACCTCCCTTCTTGACCCTATACCTTCCCGTCTCCTCTGTTACCTGTTTCCTTCTGCCTGTTCCCATCTTGCTCACCTCCTTAAACTCTCCCTATCATCTGGCAGTGTCCCTTCTGCATTCAAACATGCCCTTGTCTCCCCCATTCTTAAAAAAAAACCTACCCTTGATCCTAATATACTTTCCAACTATCAACCCATCTCTCTCCTCCCTTTTGCTTCCAAATTCCTTGAGCATATTGTTTACAACTGCCTTTCCACCTTTCTTTCCTCCCACTCCCTCCTTGACTCATTTCAATCTGGCTTCCTTTCTCTCCACTCCACTGAAACTGCCCTCACGAAAGTCAGCAACGACCTCCTTGCTGCCAAATCCAAGGGCCATTACTTTCTGCTCATTCTCCTTGACCTCTCTACTGCATTTGACACTGTAGACCACCCTCTCCTCCTGCAAATCCTTCTCTCTCTTGTTTTACATGACACTGCCCTCTCCTGGCTTTCCTCCTACCTCTCTGATTGTTCCTTCTCTGTGTCCTCTCAGGACTCCTCTTCCCCCTACTTCCACTAACAGTGGGAGTTCCCCAAGGTTCTGTTCTTGGACCTCTCCTTTCTCCCTATATATGTCCTAATTAGGTGAACTCATAAACTCCTTTGACCTTCAATATCATCTCTATGCTGATGATACTCAAATTTACCTTTTCACCCCTGAGCTCTCCCACTCGCTCCTTACCCGTATCTCCTACTGTCTCTCTGCTGTCTCTTCATGGATGTCCCTCTTCCTCCCCCAGGATGCCACTAAAACCCTCATCCACTCACTGGTCATCTCCAGATTAGACTACTGTAACCTTCTCCTAGCTGGCCTCCCAGTTTCTCACTTCTCTCCACTACACTCGGTTCTCAATGCTGCTGCTCAGCTCATCTTCCTCTCCAGATGTTCTATATCTGCTTCCCTTCTCTTTCAAGCCCTACACTGGCTCCCCTTCCCCTTCAGATGCCAATTCAAGGTTCTTACACTCACCTACAAAGCCCTCACCAAATCCTTTCCCACATACATTTCTGACCTTCTCTCCCTTCACACTCCCGCCCGTCCACTTCGCTCAACAAATGCATGCCGCCTCTCTAGCCAACTGATTACTTCCTCCCACTCCCGCATCCAAGATTTTGTCCGTGCTGCTCCCTACCTTTGGAATGCTCTCCCTCTCCCTATCAGACTCTCCACATCTCTTCAAATCTTCAAATGAGCTCTCAAGACCCACTTCTTCATCAAGGCCTTCCAGCACTCATCCTAACCCACCTCATGCTCTTTCCTCCCTATCTTCCCCTTCTGTGTCACACCTGTCTGCCCCTCCCCTTTAGAATGTAAGCTCTCATGAGCAGGGACCTCTTCCCTCATGTGCTTCTCTTTACATTTTCTTCTACTCTTTACTGCCCATAAGGGCACCTAACACGTGACTGCCAACTCCCGGCTGCTTATTGTGAGTGCTTTAATCGCTATTGCAGCAATGTATATAAATCGTGTCCTTGTCCTGCACTGTAATGTATTGTAAGTAACTTGTTTCTTGTTCACTTATTAATTCTATGTACTATGTAAGGCGCTGCAGAACACTTGTGCACCATATAAATAAAGGATAAAAATAATAATAATAATAATAATAATAATAATAATAATAATGCTTCTCTATTGTTTAGGTTTAGAAGAATAGCTCACACATATGCTTACATGTAACCCATGCAGTGCAATAACGTAAAGGTATCTTTATGTCCATCACCAATTTCCCAAAAAAAGGGTGCTCACATGTATGCTTACATCAGTGGAGCTTGAAATACACTCTTAAAGGTTTCTTTGAATTCCACCTCTGACACCATAAGTGCAGACTCCAATGTGGGATAGGATCCATAATTTTCAGAAGTGCTTACATAAAGCAGACAAAATCACCGCACATCAAGTTTTCTTTGTGCTGATATTCAGACAATTTTCAAAAGATCAAACCAGCTCTACAGGTAGGGAAATATATGCAAAACTTCATAGTGCAGCAAAGGTATCTAATGGATAAACAAAAACATAAAAACAAATGGATTGGCTACTCGTACCAAAATGAAGGACACTATTGCATCACCAGTTGTTTAAGATGTCCGGACATTTATAGGGCACAACAGGAATCCTTTCATAGGGTACCGGCAGCTCACCGCCCGCTGACCAACGCGTCTCAATGTCTAACTGGTGTGTTTTTCAAGGTACCATTGCAGGGAGGTAACAGGCATTTATGTCCTTATTCCGGAAGTGCCAAACTTCCGGTTCAGTGTTCATGATTAATAAAGTTTGTTGCATCTGCGGTTCACAGCTGCCAGTATACAATATATCTCCCTTTAAGCGCTGGTAGTGTCAGTGAAAAAATTAAATACTTCAATCCCAACAGTAACATTCATTAAAAGATGTATGTATAACACATATACAGTATATGGTAAAATAATAGCAAATATAAAATATTCAATAAACAATGAAAATTTCCAACATTTTTCTTATCCATCGATGTTTAAAAAATCAATGTTTAACCTTAAAGACACTAATATTCATTTTCTGAGTGGAATAAATATCTTAGATCAATAGGGACACTCTTAATAATATATCTGAAATCAATAGGGATGTACAGAAGTGACCAGCTAGTTTGTTGCTCCATAGGCTTATCTATCACGCCACGCATGGCGCACCACACACCACACCATGAGTTGCACCACACAGAAAGTTTAGTAATGTAGCATAGCATAACGCTGGAAAGACGTAATTACGTGTAATACAACTTTTTGCCCACCAGGTGTCACTTTTCCTAAACTACATAGCGCATGCGTCTGATTTCCAATGCATGTTCTGTATCACCACCTGATGATTGGCTGACAGAAGCGGTGATTTGGTACACTATACAGTATTACAGCATTTTCCACATGGAATCAGGAATGTATAATGAAGCGGTAGAAGAATGTCTAATAAATTTGAAACCATTAAGCTCTGGCACTGACTAAGCGGTTGAAAGTGCACACTTGCGCAATTGTAAATACTGTCGGCACTGTCCCTGACTTAGTGGTTTCATTACTTTACATACTACAGAACTGTAGTAATGGGTGAAGCATGTAGCCTAGCGGTCTAATGCCTAGTCTCTCCGCTTCTCTCTTCTTCTTGTCCCGTGGGTTCGAGACCTTGAAAATATATATATATATATATTTTTATTATTATTTTTAAAATCTTCACTTACAATTTTTTATATTCAATACAGTACATGGGGAGCACATGCCCAGTTCTTCGGGAGTCAAACAGCGAAGGTGGGATTTTGATTACATACTGTACCTTAGAGCGCAAACTTACGTCAATGCCGACGCTGTCCCAGATTTGGACACTATAGTGATTTTTCATGACCAGCAACTGGTAATGGGCTCTGTTTGTAGTATTACAAAGTTACTGTGTGTTTAGTGCGCAAACTTGCATCAATGTCGTTGCTGTCCCACACTTTAGTGATTTTATGAGGTCAGTAACTGTTAGTGGGCTTTGTCTGAAAAAGAGGTCTCTGCATTACAAACTGACTGTGCGTTTAAACCGCAAAATTGCGTCAATGTCTGCACGTTTGGCGCATGCCATGGCGTTTGGAAGATCATCACTGTGCATGCCCAGTTGTCTGCATTCCTACAGTATGCTGTTGAATTTTCACACTTGTGCCATTTTGCTCTGTCCCAGACTTACAGTACAGTACTTGTACACAATAGTAATTTCATGACTTTAGAAAGTGCTACAGTAATGGGCTCTGTTTGAGAGGGAAGTCTCTGTATTACAAACTGACTGTGCATTTAAACTGCAAAATTGCGTGAATGTCAGTACAGTTGGTGCTGTGGTGGCTGTTAGCCAGCTCCGAGGGGTTACGGTACAAATGGGATCTCGGGTGCATGCCCAGTGGAGGGGTTGCAATGCATTGCCAGTGTCGCCACGCCATAGCCATACCCTTGTAGCGTTATGCCATGGCATACAGTATGGAAGATCATACAGTAGCAGGTCATTATTCACACACAGTGAAAGTGGGAACTCCATATTACACACTAACTGTGTAATAATAATAATAAAAAATAAAAAGTGTAACCTTGACTGTGTAATAATAAATAATAATAATAATAATAAAAAGAGAGAGAGAGAACAATGTACTGTAGTGTACAGTAGTGTACTTACGCAGACTCTCACTGGGGCTGGCAGGTGGGGGCCCTATGGTCTCTGGAACTGTGGGGGAAAAAAACATGTAATTTTCCCTGAAAACACATGAAAGAGAGAAAAAGAGAGAGAGGGTGAGAGAGGGAGTGAGAGAAAGAGAGAGAAAGAGAAAGAAGGAGAGAGAGAGAGAGAAAGAGGGAGAGAGAGAGAAAGAAAAAAAGAGAGAGAAAGGGAAAGAAAAAAAAAAAGCATAGAGATGCAGTACTGTACTTATGTGGCATAGGGAGGCCACTGGGGCCAGGGTGTGGCCCTTCGGTTGCTGATGCTGTTGAAATAAAAATTACAGTATGTTACTTACTGTTACACAAGTACAGAAAAGAGAGAAAGAGAGAGAGAAAAGAGAGAGAGAGAGGAAGAGAGAGAAAATAAGAGGGAGAGACAAAGATAGAGAGAGAAAGAGAGAGAGAGAGAGAGAGAGAGAGAGAGAGAAAGTGAGAAAGAGAGAGAGAAGAGGAGAGAGAGAGAGGAAGAGAGAGAAAATAAGAGGGAGAAAGAGAAAAAGAGAGAGAGAAAGAGAAAGAGAGAAAAAGAGAGAGAGAGAGAAAAAACAAAGGAAGAGAAAGAGAGACAGAGAAAAAGAGAGAGAGAGAGCAATGTACAGTAGTGTGTACTTACTCAGACTATGCAGCCCACTGGGCCTGGCTGTAGGTGGTGCTGGTGGTGGTGGAGCTGCAGGGGCAGGGGGGCTGGTGGTGGTGGAACTGCAGGGGCAGGGGGGCTTTTTAAGGAGAATTTGAAAACAAGAGTTCAGACCTCTATTCCAAATTGGAGAGGGATTATGGTACAGTACTGTACAGTAGATGGCCTTAGGGAATTACTGTAGCTATTGACCTTGATAAAATCTAACCAAGAGAAAGGAAATGCAAAGTGAGAAATTAATGACTGTGAAAACACAGGCCCTACTAGAACAGCATCCACAGCAGCAAAGGTACTATACAGTGGATGGCATGGTAAGGAAAGACAGCCACAGTCAGGTATAGTATGTGTTAGACATGTGGACAAATACAGTAGGACATACAGTACTGTACAGTATACTGTAGCAAGGAAACATAGATTGGGACAGTACTGTACAAGAAGGGAAATAGAGACTCAGGTTATTCTCAGGCACATGGGAGAAATTACCCTACAGTACAGTATACAGTACAGTACATACAGTACTATACAACAGGAACAGGGTAAATTGGCCCAGAAGGCATCAAGGATTAGAAAGAGGCCCACCACATGGGAATTATTCAGACAATACCCAAATACTGTACCTAACGCTGCAGTACTGTACAGTACATACTGTACCTGTAAAGATAAATGTTACTAAGACAATGATGTTTGAAGTTTTAAGTGCACAGAAACAATTGGACTACTGTACTATATACTGTTACTAAAAATGCTACTGTATGATAAGTCTCTACTGGAATAACAACACAATCCAATACAGTATACTGTAGTACAAAAACTACTGTAGTCTATGAAGCTGGCATTGGGCCCAACATAAAACAGTATGGTACTGTATATAAAAAAATATACAGTACAGTATGACCAATGGTGCAACCTCACACGGAGGCTCTGTGGGTGGTATTGTCGCCACCCCATGAGCTGTACTTTTGCCTTGCAGGGTGCCAGGATCGGCACCCTGCTGCTAGAATTGCTGGCCTTTGCATACTTTGGATGCTATAGGCACACCCTGGAGTTTAACATTTTTTAGGGGGTCTATTTACTGTACTAAGCAGTGTTAAGAGACAGAGTAAAAAGTGATAAGGTACCAGCCAATCAGCTCCCAACTGTAATTTTTCACACAGTCTGTGAGATGACAGTTGGGAGCTTATTGGCTGGCACCTTATCACTTTTTTATCACATTTCACTCTGTCTCCTAACACTGCTTAGTAAATACTGGGCCTGATTCAGAGCCGAACGCTCTGACCAGAGTGCTCGCTCTGAATCAGTGCCCTCCTACCTGAAAATGGAGTGGCCTCCTGGCCGCTCGCATAGCTGTGGGTGACCACCCACAGCATATGCGAGCGGCCAAAAAGATGATCGCGATGGTCAAGACCATCGCAACCATCGGGCTTGCGTCGAGACCCTGCGGTAGGGTCTCGCTGCCGCAAGCCCAGGAGTGATTTTGGCTCTATAAGAGCCAAAATCACTCCCACTGACATCATGTCACTGATGTCAGTGGGGCCGGCTTCAGATGGTAGGCATTCCCATGGGAACGCCTCAGTCTGGCAGCCACGCCCCTGCCACACCCACCAAAGGGGGCGTGCTGACACTCACCATTGACAGCATGCCCCCTTTGGTGCAAGACCTCGTCGCTCGCCGGGTTTCGCGCATGCGCACGACGGAGCTCCCTCCATCGTGCGCATGCGCATTCGCACAACATCGACCCGCTTGCGAGCGTCCTTTGCTCGTGAGCGGGTCTGAATGACAGCCACTGTAAAGACTTAAAGGGGGCAGGGCCAGCACAGATAAACAGTGTGTACAGTAGGTCAACATAGATTTGGTCGACAGGCATTAGTATGGTGGATCAACTTGCCTTTTGTTACTGTAGGTTTATTATACAAACAAGCCATTTCGACCAATAGTGTGTCGCCCTTTAGTCCATGTAGATTTAATGACCCTGTCAATCAAATCTCTGCCAGTCATGTGAGTGTGTGGTAACAACTGTCAGCCATCGTCAGATATTATCCAATACCCTACAGTGCAGTATACTGTACAGTATGTCAGAGTCGTACATTGTATTTGTTATTGTACTGCATACTGTAATTCATGTGATTGTACAGCAATACTGTACTTACTGCATTTTAGACCTCTAGATTCGCTGTAGCCATGACCTGTTCCTGCGTAGCAGGTCAGACCATCATCTTTGCAGGGACCTGGTGTCGCGCCAGTGGCCATATTTGAGAAAAATTTCCCTGTTCACTCTCCTGTAGGCCTCCTCTTTCTCCCGGTTAATGGCAAAATTTTGGTCCCACCACTTAACCAGGAGAAAGAGTTCCCCATTAGAGAAGTGCCTGGATCTAGTCATTGCCGTCGCCATTTTCACTAGCCAGTGACACACAATGCTAATTCATTACACACAGGTGCGTCACTCATTACGGCAGGCGTCTGTGGCAAAGCAGTGTGGGCATCATGGGATCGAAGCCTGGAAGGCTACAATTTGTCACAGAAATCACTTGGTGGTGTGAGACTTCTGTCACTGCCAGTTACTGAATGCAAGAGTGCAAATTCAACCGAATCATCAGTTTTTAATATACAGTACATTCATAGCGGCACACTAGTTGTCCTAGCAGATGGGGGGATGGTGTCCTTGGCAATGGTAGCCTTTTTCAGGACAAAAGGGCAGAGCTGACTGCTTACAGTAAATGGATTAACAAAGCGTCCTTTATTATGGTAAATAGAGGCTCTTGCTTGCTTTGGGGGAAGGGCCTGATACACTGTGTATGACTCTTGACCCACTGGGCATGCACCAGAAATCCCCTTGCAACCCTCCTACTGGGCATGCGCCTGCCAAAGATGCAATTTCTAACCCCTCGGAGATGGCTGACAGCCACCACAGCGCCAACTGTGTAATACAGAGTGCGTTCTCATACAGATCCCACTACCACTTACTGGACATGAGAAATCACTATAGTGTCCAAGGCTGGAACAGCATCAACATTGTCGCAAGTTTGCAGTGCAACGCTAATTTGTGCTTTAAGCACACAATCAATTTGCAATACAGAGAGCTCTCTCCCAGACAGAGCCCACTACTAGTTACTGCACAGGAGAAGTCGCTATAGTGTCCAAGGCTGGAACAGCATCTACATTGTTGCAAGTTTGTGCTCTAACGCTATTTTGTGCTTTAAACGCACGGTCAGTTTGTAATACAGAGACCTCTCTCTCATACTGTACAGAGCCCATTCACTGCCAGTTTCTGAAGTTATGAAATCACTATTGTATCCAAGTCTGGGACAGCATAGAGAGTGGTGCAAAATTCATGTTTTAAACACACAGTCAGTTTGTAATTTAGAGGCTTCCCTCTCAAACAGAGCCCACTACTGTAGCAGTTTCTGAAGTCATGAAATGACTATTGTGTACAAGTCTTGGACAGCGCAGAGCGGCACAAGGGTGAAAATTCAACAGCATACCGTACAGTACTGTAGTAATACAGACAACTGCGCATGCGCAGTGATGATCTTCCATACACCATGGAATAGCATTACATGGCGTATGGCTTGGCGCCACAGATCCCATTGTAACCCCTCCACTGGGCATGCACAAGAAATCCCATTGCAACCCCTCAGAGCTGACAGCCACCATAGTGCATACATTGATGAAAGTTTTGCACTTTTTAAACGCACAATCAGTTTGTAATGTCTTACTTTTAAGCAGCCTTTTAAACAACAACACTACAGTATTACAGTACAACACTACTACAGTAGTTTCACTATAGTGTCCAGAGCCGACAGTGCCAAAAAAAAATTATTCTTTTCAAGGGATCGAACACGGGACCATCATTCTTGCAAAGTGATCACCTAACCACTAGTCCACATGCCAGCTACAGTATATTAAGTATCGCACAGAGCAGCCTCATCCTTGTTCACTCCTCCCGCTGCTGTTTTTAATTATAAAAAAAATTGTCATAATTCATCCCATCTCAGTGAAAGCTGTGCGTGCATCTCATTAATCTACAGTATCGGTTATACCGTGATAACAACTCGGGCAAATTCACTACTGTTCAGTTATGTACAATACTGTATGTGTACTGATTTGCATCCTGTTATAAGAGCTTACTGTATGTACAGTATGTGACATTAAAAATATTGGTTGTGCGAACATGCAAATGCTGTGAATGTGATATCCATACAATTTACTGTAAGTTTAACAGTATGGTATTCAGTTCAAATTACAACAGTGGAGCACTCACCTCCCAGCAGTTAAGCACTGTATTACATGTTGTAGCGTATCCTTAGTTGAAGAATACCACGGTATGCCACAAGTCCATGGCACGACTCAGAGGCCTGCATGCCACGCCATGAGCAACAAACTAGCTGGGCAGATCTGTAGATGTGTGCTTTTTGTGGATAGTGGAAGTTGCATCACAGCCATCCACTTATAATTCAGAAGGTGCCTCTACCGCCATGTTGGTTATGTATACAGCTAGTAAAGACACGTTTCTGCATTGCTCCAACATCCTGACATAATTTGCATCCAGTCCACTTTATACTCAGTTACAAACCTATTTGCCTATATTTTTATTACTTTCCCCTCTGGGAGAGTTCCCAGAGGGAAGATGCAGGTGGCCCCTGTGGGGGTAGGCCGGGTGAATAGCATTATTAAACTTCCACCCTAATGTTTCTATGCTGCAAATTGTGGCATCAGATGGGGGACTGCTATGATGATACAATAAGCTGAGAATCGCATCATATTGTCCATTTCACTAGGAAGTGGCCATGATGCAGGATTGTGCTCTACTCTCTTTGGAGTTTGTGGGACTCTTGGAAGTTTTTTGCAACTTGCGGCTCCTTATGACTGGAGTGGTACAGTATTACAGGGAAGGGAAGTTGCAGTCTAACATACGCTAACCAAGGCTAGGTACAAAAAAGTTTTTGTAGTTGTGAGAGAGGCAGAGCTGCATGACTGATATACACTTGTCTAAACTTTCTACAATGGAACTGCACTTTTTACTTAGATGTTACATACATTGTTGCCTGTGTCACCAACAGCAACACTATATAACAAAGTCACAGAGAACATCTCCAGGTCACATGCTACTCAATTTGTAATACTCTTGTTACCTCACCACCACCACATGACTGAAAAGTAACATGTATAGTATAAACACTGTTAGTGACTGCTGAAGCACAAATATTGGGGGTGTTCAAAAATCCACAGCACCCAAAGAGCCGGCTTCTATGATTCCGCCCACCCACTGCCTGAAAGATTCAGGTTGCTAATGAAAACAAACAACTGAACAAAATATTTATTCCAAGAAGGAAGGACAGCAGTGTAAGGGACAAGAGGAGGAGTCACAGAAAGAGTATAGGAGGTGGAGCCAATGATCATAGCGATAGCTAGCTTAATCCAGATGGTAAAGGAAACCACATGTACAGTACACCTTGTCCAAACGGGAATCGGTATGTAATGCAGTCAGATGTATTGCCGGCGGAATAAATACAGACACTGGAATCCCGAACCAAAAGAATCCTGACTGGGGCTGGTAAGTACCCTAACCATCCCCTCTTCCCCCCTAACCCTAACCCTCCCTTAGTGGTGCCTAACCCTAACCACCCCTGGTGGTTCCTAACACTAACCTCCCCCCAGGTTATGCTTAATCCTAACCCCCCCTTCCCACACCCTAAACCTTACCCTCCCTGTGGATGCCTTACCCTAACCTCCCCTCCAGGGGTGTTTCTAGAGAGGAGGGGGCATGTGTGCAGTCTCTGTCACGGGCCCCCTCCTTTCCGTCTTTCGGCCGGCAGCGCACTGAGCGGTGTGCGGCCAGCGTCGCACTTCTAGACTCTGGGCACTAGCGTGTGCCCAGAGTCTATAGTGCATGCAAAGGTCACAGGGAAAATGGATGCAGAGGCCACTTTCCCTGTATGTGCAATGTGCAAATGATGGGTAAATGGCCGTGGCGGCCATTTTCCAGCCATTTTTTACAGCGCAGACACGGCGCCGACATGGGACTCTGGAGAGGTAAGAATGATATTGGTGCAGGGTGTGCAGTGCAGGCCCCCCGCACACCCTGTACCCATTTTAAATACGCCCCTGCTCTCATCAGTGGTGCCTTACCTTTTGCCCCTTTCCCTAGCCTGACCCTAGCCCTCGCCAGGGGCTGCCTAACCCTAAGTACCACCAGGGGTGCCTAAAACAAACCCCCTCCCCACCGCGGGTAACAGCTAACAGTCCCCGCTTACCTTCGTTCGGAATTTCGGCATCTGGCTAAAGATAGGCATCTGTATTTAGAGTGACCCCCTATCTTTAGTACAGAATTGGGCTTCCAGCATCGGGATTCCGACGTCCGGCTATCCAGACGCCGGAAAATAAACAGTATCCCATCCTCACGCCTTTTTCTAGCTGAAAATCATGTATGTTTTTGTAGCCTTGAGTCATTCTCTAAAGAGAGTGTTTCGATATTTGAATTAATTCTAAATTAGTATATGTAACTTAAGAGAGTACATCAATGTTTGAATTCATTAAACTCTAATTTTTTTTTTCATATTGATTGCAATAAAAAAAATGCCAAAAGCTGTATTTGATTACAGAAACATCTCTACACAAATGTGAGGTTTTTTTTTTTTTTACAAAAGTGCAATAAAATGTCATTGTCTAAGAGACATATAGACCAAGAGGCTAATTCTGAGTCAGACCCATCTGCAGGGCCGCAACTAGGGGGGGGGGCTGGAGGTGCACGTGGACCGGGCTCCAGTGTCCTCCAGCCGGGCGCTGCAGGGAGACTCCAAGCCGGTTGCCCGCTGAGATGTTATTACCAGCGGGCGCCCGACTCCTTCCCTGCAGCGCCGTGCTAGCTGGAGGCTGGAGTTCTCTCCTGAACTCCAGCCTCCGACTCTCCCCACAGGCACTATGGGAGAGATGTAATGACGTCTCTTCCATAGTTCCGAGGAGCTGCTGGGTGGACCCGACGGCAGCGGTCACAGGAGCAGGGTTTAAGGTAAGTATTTTTTTTTGTGTGTGTGTGTGTCTATTTGGCACTATGAGAGCATTAACAAGGGGCACTACAGGGGGACTACAGTGGCATTACCAGGGGGCACTACAGGGACATCACAGGGGGCTCTACAGGGGCATTACCAGGGGGCTCTACAGGGGGACTACAGTGGCATTACCAGGGGGCTCTACAGGGGCATTACTAGGGGCTCTACAGGGGCATTACCAGGGGGCACTACAGGTGGCATTACCAGGGGGCTCTACAGGGGCATTACTAGGGGCTCTACAGGGGCATTACCAGGGGGCACTACAGGTGGCATTACCAGGGGGCTTTACAGGAGCATTACTAGGGGGCATTACTATTTGGTCACTACAGGAACATTACCATATGGGCACTACAGGGGCATTACTATGGGGACATTACCATATGGCCACTAGTACAGGGGCATTACTATAGGTGCACTGCTGAAGGGGGCATTACTATGGGGGCACTGCTGCAGGGGGCATTACTGTGGGGGAGTTACCGGGGGGGGAGATGGGTGCCAAATTACTGTCTTGCCCCGGGTTACAAAAACCCTAGTTTCGGCCCTGCCATCTGCAGCTACTGTTCTGGCCACTGATGTCTGCTTATTACATTATTGCAAAGTAAAATCTGTGTGACTGAATTTTAGCAGCCTTTACCACCCACTCGTCTTATGCCTACTGCTGCAGCCGTCATCGGTACTATTGGGACTTACACCAGCCCATACGGGGTGCAAAATATCTAGCAGAAACAGACTTCCCATTTCATCATGCAATTTGGATTTAAAGAACGATTCTTGTGTGTTTTGAATTGCAGAAAAATCCCTCCTTCATAATTGTAGGTGCTGTGAGGTGGTCAAAATTGGCTGGAAATGACTGAACATTAAAGCTATTGATGTTAATAATACTATAGGAACAAAAACAGGTCCAGGTTACATGATTTTAGATGTTTTTAACAATTTTTACAGAAATCCAAAACCGAATCCGAACCAAAACACTTCAGGGTGGTTTTGCCAAACCAAAACACAAGAGTCCGCGCACATCTGTACAGGGATGCGGTCAGAATGCCGACCGCTGGGAGCCAGGAGGTAAGTACTGAGGTTAGGGGGAGGGTTAGGGTAAGGGGTTAGTGTTAGGCATAAGGGGGTTAGGGTTAGGCTGCGGGGAGGGAGGGTTAGGTTTAGGCACTAGAGGGGGAGTTTAGGTTTTGGCACCGGGGAAGGAGAGTTAGGGTTAGGGTGAGTGGTTAGGCTTACTTACCTGGGGGCATCAGCATTCTAACCTGGTTGGGATGCCGGCGTTAGGATTCTAACCGCCGAAATCCCGAGCGCCTGCATCTTGTGCCCAAGCCCCTGTTATAAATACAAGACTTATGCGGCACTAGTTAACAATATAAAAGTCTATGGAAATTAAAATAATACCTTATATACATTTAAAAGCATAGAAAGTATGGATATGAAATTGATGTAACTGTACAGGTTTTGTGTGACTTGTGTATTTGGATAGGAATAGGAAATTAGAATAATGTTATGTTTGACTAAATTGAAACGAGTTAACCCTTGGTTGGTGATATTTTGAGAAAGTAAATTAGTTACTACTGTATAAATGAGAATGGGCGTCATGTAGTATAATAATCTAAATAAATTGATATAGTATATTCTCTGACTTGCTTTATATATATTTACATTGCTAATATTTAATTCAGAGAATAATTTAGACAGGCACATTTAGGTGTTAATTCAAAGACGATTAACATTTCCATTTTCACTCTCATATGTCATCAAGTTTTATATATTTAAGATATATGCTATGTAGACCTTACAGAAGACAGGTTGAAATTATACTCTTATCAATATAAGCATGCTGGACGTATAAACCAACCAGAATTGAGTCAACAGGGAGAATATTTCACTTTCATGGCATGTAAAAATCTTTATTCCCTCTTGATGGCTGCAATTTATCTTCCTTTGTCCAGATTTTTATAAGTGACCACAGTTGCCCTGTACTTACTAAAGTTATAAACATTGCAAATGAAATTCACTGAGCAGACTTTAATTAATGACCTTTTCACAATCTCTCTACAGTGCTAGATATTTTTATTTACTATTGTCTTTCAACATAATCATAGCAAATGAATCTTCTTATACAACTAACAAATAATGCTACCACATTAAAATTGCAATATATAAGAGGCAAGAAAATAAAATAAAGATACAATGACTCACAGTATATAGACATAACCTTGTGTGCCAGGTAGGCTTGGCTGCCAGGCATTTCAACAGTAAACCGTTCATAATAAGAATATTTATATAAAATATGTGCTGCATTTCTTTCCAATAGTGTGTATAATAATAATAATAATAATAATAATAATAATAATAATGATAATTAATAATAATAATTAATTACAGTATGTTTTTAAAAACTGAAAAACACAGAATACCAGTAGCACGTAGTAAGCGTTTTAAGACCTCTATAAATTTTACCTTGTCCTTAACAAAGATTCAGAACTATGAACATAATAAAAGCATATTATTATATGAATATGTACTAGAAATGCACATAGATGCATTTTTAATGACTCTAGTTCAGGGTTAACATTTACTGTAAACACAAACTATCAAGGCTCCATAATAGTTATGAGGGCGTATTTGCTTTGTCTCCCTCAATGTAAATCTCTGTGAGGAATGGTGGTGCACAAATACAGTAAATGATCAGTCATAACCTGTGTAAACCCAACCCGCATCAGGAGCCCCCACCAAGAGAGCCCACTTCTGCACTGCAATGCATATTCTGTCTACCTACAAACAAGCGAATTTGCAGCATAAAACTTGATTGAACCACTGCAATGCGAGATACTGTACAATTAGAAATGGTGATTGTCAGGCAATATTGCACAATTTTTCTGCCAAAAGTGACCTGGATGAAGTGCATGCAAAAGTGGGAAAACCATCCTGAATCTCAAGTGTCAAATAAGAGAGCATGACAACGTAGAAAGATGTTGGTGGCCATAAGCAAAGTATTGAAGGTACTTATAAGGTGTCAAAAGGTTGAATTCTACATTTTATTTTTAATGGTGGAAAAACAATAAGCAGCAAGTGTTTGGGGTACATTCAAATATGTTTCATCTGATTTTTTGGTCTTTTTATAGCAGTATGTAAATGTTGAAAGAAAACATTTTAGCTCCCATCTACAAGTTCAAAAACCCCTTTCATATCAATACACCCCCACATAACTGCCCCATATCATTTTAATCTCCACATACCTGTCCCACATCATTTACACCTCCACATACCTGTCCCACATCATTTACACCTCCTCATACCTGTCCCACAGCATTTACACTTCCTCATACCTGTCCCACATCATTTACACCCCCACATACCTGTCCCACATCATTTGCACCCCGACATACCTGTCCCACATCACTTACACCTCCATATACCTGACCCACATCAGTTACACCTCCACATACCTGTCCCACATCATTTACACCTTCACATACCTGTCCCACATCATTTACACCTCAAAATACATATCCCACATAATTTACACCTCCACATACATGTCCCACATCATTTACACCTCTACGTACCTCTCCCACATCATTTACACCTGTATATACCTGTCCCACATCATGTACACCTCCTCCTACCTGTCCCACATCATTTACACCTCCACATACCTGTCCCATATCATACCTGTCCCTCCATATACCTGACCCACATCAGTTACACCTCCACATACCTGTCCCACATCATTTACACCTCCACATACCTCTCCCACATCATTTACACCTCAAAATACATATCCCACATAATTTACACTTCAACATACATGTACCACATCATTTACACCTCCACATACCTCTCCCACATCATTTACACCAGTATATACCTGTCCCACATCATGTACACCTCCACCTACCTGTCCCACATCATTTACACCTCCACATACCAGTCCCATATCATGTCCCATATCATGTACACCTCCACATACCTGTCCCACATCATTTACACCTCCATATACCTGTCCCACATCATTTACACCTCCACATACATGTCCCACATCATTTACACCCCCACATATATGTCCCACATCATTAAGACCTCTACATACCTGCCCCACATCATTTACACCCCCCACCAGGGGCTGGCTGGCAACTTTTGGCCTGGGGCAGACACAAGTAAGTGGCCCGATTTCTCCACCAGCGCATTGCAATGGAGAAAAGACACATTATAATAGCCTAATTAGGTGTGCCTAATGTGGGTATGCTTTAAATAGTGTAGAGAGGTTTGCAGTGACAGCCAGATTAGGGAGCATCGCAGTGACTGCCATATAATACAGAGAGGTTCGTAGGGACCATCAGATCAGGGAGTGTCGCAGTGACTGCCATATAATGCAGAGAGGTTCGTAGGGACCATCAGATCAGGGAGTGTCGCAGTGACTGCCATATAATGCAGAGAGGTTCGCAGGGACCATCAGATCAGGGAATATCGCAGTGACTGCCATATAATGCAGAGAGGTTCGCAGGGACCATCAGATCAGGGAGTGTCGCAGTGACTGCCATATAATGCAGAGAGGTTCGCAAGGACCATCAGATCAGGGAGTGTTGTAATGGCTGCCAGATAACGCAGTAATCACCAGATTATGCAGAAATCATCAGTAACCCACATATAACACAGGTATTCTGAGTATACAGTAATCCTCACACACAATAATAATACTCCCCCACATTCAAACACATTATTACATCACCCCCAGCACCGACAGTATTAAAACACCCCATCCCCCCAAAGCTAAAAATAACTACAGCCCCCCATTGCATAAGTATTCCAACACCCCCCCCTTCCCTCTCAAATATCATGTAAACATGTAGTCCTCCCCTGGCACTTACCTGCCTGGAAGGCTGCTCTGTCTCTGGTCCCATGGTACAGGAAGAGATGACACAGACAGGATAGACTAGAGGAAGGGCGGAGACTCGTGGTGAGGGGGGCGGGGTCTTCAGCAGGGACAGGAGGAGATGGATTAATATAGTCAGACAGGGTAAGAGAGGGGGCGGAGCCTTAGCCGGGGAGAGGAAGGAACCCAGGGAAGGGACAGAGGACACAGAGAGGTAGGTGCACAGCCCCTGCAGCGGAGAAGCCTCGGAAGGAGTGCTGCTCAGTGTGCAGCCACAAGCTACATAGGGTGACAGACAGCCGGGTAACAGGCAGAGAATGCTGCCCAGCCGCTCTGATGCTGCTATAGTCGAAGCAAATGAGAGCACTTTCTGCCTGTCACCTGGCCGTCAGTCATGCCTGTGTACTAGTGATACCGGCCCTCACTGAGGCAAAAGTCTACCGGCCCGGGGGGCATATGGCACCCTGCCCCCCGGCCCAGCCCGCCACTGCCCCCCACATACCTGTCCCACATCATTTACACCTCCATATACCTGTCCCACATCATGTACACCTCCACATACCTGTCCCACATTATTTAATGCTTTTTTGAGATTGTTTTGTTTTTTTAGAGAAAATCACCTGCAAAATGACATGTCTTTATTGTCCAAATTATATTATTTAAACCCTTTTAAGAACATTATTATTCATTGCAGAGGTTCTGCACTGTATTATTTCATTTTTACATTAAATTATTTATTTGGAATTGAATTGCAAATGAAATTCCAAATGTAAATGAAATGAATCACAAGACTTGATTCATTCCTAATTGAATCCATCCCTTAGACAGGTAGTGAAAACAACATGACAGACATTTTTTATAAAAAAACATTTGGCCTGATTCTGACTTGGATGCATCTGCAGCTACTTTCTGTATGACCGTGACCAATTTGTTCTAATACGAGAGTCCGCCTTTGTATTAGGGGTGTGCACCGGCCACTTTTCGTGTTTTGTGTTTTGGTTTTGGATCTGGATCTTTCTTCGTGTTTTGGATCTGGATTGGTTTTGCCAAAACCACCCTTCCGTGTTTTGGGTTCTGGGTTTTGTGTTTTGGATCATGATTTTTTCTTAAAAAATAAAAAAAAACGCTAAAATCACATAAAATGGGCCTTTTTTTGTTCCTACGCTATTAATAACCCCAATAACATTAATTTCCACTCATTTCCACTCTATTCTGAACACCTCACACCTCACAATATTGTTTTTAGGCCAAAAGGTTGCACCGAGGTAGCTGGATGACTATGCTAAGCGACACAAGTGGGCGGCACAAACACGTGGCCCATCTAGGAGTGGCACTGCAGTGGCAGACAGGAAGCCAATCAGCGTTATGGTGCCCATTTGCATGTAGCACGAACCCGGGAGATCCGTGCTACATGCATCTGTGTGATTGGCACAGAGCAATGACAGGTCCGTGAGACCCGTCTGTGCTGCTGTGGTAAAAAAAATAAAAAAAAACCTGTGTAAAAAAAGAAAAAAATGGCGTGCACCCCCCCAAAAAAGAGCAACCAGCCCCGGGCATTAGTAACCCAGTGCTGGGTGTGCTTAAATACAGGGGACAAACGACATAGGGGTCCCCTGTACTTAAGAACAACCAGCACCGGGCTAGTCAGAACCAGCGCTGGTTGCCAAAATATGGGGGACAAATGACGTAGGGGTCCCCCGTATTCTGCGCAACCAGCTCTGGGCTCTGATCCGGTCCTGGTTCTGGAAATACAGGGGAAAAAAATTTGTAGGGTTCCCCTGTATGTTCCAGAACCAGCACTGGACTTTTTCTAGCGGGGGGCTGATGCCACAGCCAGGGGAGCCCTTTCACTTGGCCCCCCAGCCGCAGCATCAGCCCTGACTGCTAGTCAGCCCAGGCCGGGGATCCCTGGAGAGCTGGGGACCCCCCCAATAAAGGGGTCACCCTCTCCAGGGCACCCCAGGCCCAGGCTGATAGCCCAGGACTATCCCCGCCACCCCTGGTGGCGGTGGGTGGCGGGTTGATTGTGTGGTGTGGTGTAAATAAAGAATATCAAACATTGTCTTTACAAGTAGAACTGCAAGTCCCAGCTAGCCTGCCCCGCATGCTGGTACTTGGAGAACCACAAGTACCAGCATGCAGGGCATTAAGGGCCCACTAGTACCTGTAGTTCACCTGTAAAAAAAATGTTTTAAAAAACACAGGACACACACACCGTGACCGTATAAGTTTATTAAACATACATACACACACACACATGTACACATACTCACCTATGTAACCTGTAGCATCGGTCCACTTGTCCGGTAAAGTATCCATAGAGGACCTGTGAAAAAAAACATACTCACCATCTCCTATGTGAGGTTATGTCCTCTTCGTTCCAAAGTAGGCATCCCCGGACTTGGCAAAAAAAAAAAAACGAAAACGCGATTCACGAACTTGGTACCGTTCTATAGAACGGTACTTCCCGAATGAGAGCTTAGCGGCAGGGTATCACCATGGAAACCCCGCTGCTAAGCGTTCATTGGCTGAGAGAGGTCATCTCCCGTCTCTCAGCCAATGAACGGCTCCCTCCATTGTAGTCAATGGTGGGAGCCGCAGGGTAAACTTTAATAACCTTGCGGCTCCCACCATTGACTACAATGGAGGGAGCCGTTCAGCCTGGGCCTGGGGTGCCCTGGAGAGGGTGACCCCTTTATTGGGGGGGCCCCAGCTCTCCAGGGATCCCCGGCCTGGGCTGACTAGTGGTCAGGGCTGATGCTGCGGCTGGGTGGCCCGGTGAAAGGGCTCCCCTGGCTGTGGCATCAGCCCCCCGCTAGAAAAAGTCCAGTGCTGGTTCTGGAACATACAGGGGAACCCTACTAATTTTTTTCCCCTGTATTTCCAGAACCAGGACCGGATCAGAGCCCAGAGCTGGTTGCGCAGAATACGGGGGACCCCTACGTCGTTTGTCCCCCGTATTTTGGCATCCAGCACTGGTTCTGACTAGCCCGGTGCTGGTTGTGCTTAAGTACAGGGGACCCCTACGTCGTTTGTCCCCTGTATTTAAGCACACCCAGCACTGGGTCACTAATGCCCGGGGCAGGTTGCTCTTTTTTGGGGGGGGCACGCCATTTTTTTCTTTTTTTACACAGGTTTTTTTTTTTTTTTTTACCACAGCAGCACAGACGGGTCTCACGGACCCGTCAGTGCTCTGTGTCAATGACACAGATGCAAGTAGCATGGATCTCCTGGTCCGTGCGTGCATCTGTGTCATTGAAATACACAGCAGCACAGACGGGTCTCACTGACCGATCTGTGCTCTGTGTCACTGTCAGTCACACAGATGCATGTAGCACGGATCTCACGAGTCCGTGCTACATGCAAATGAGCACCATAATGCTGATTGGCTGAGAGCCGTGACAGACGCCTCTGTCAGCCAATCAGCACTTTGCCCATTAAAGGCAAAGGCATTTTTTTTAAAATGGCCGCTCGAGGCAAAACCTCGAGATCCGACAGCAGATCTCGAGGTTTTGCCTCGGGAGAGGGATCCGGGGCAGACAGGGAGATCCGAGCTTGGGCTTGGATCGCCCCGGATCCCCGAAGTTCGGGTGGGTTCGGTTCTCAGGGAACCGAACCCGCTCATCCCTACTTTGTATACAAAAAATCCTTGCAACTACATGTGTAAACCTATTTTATTTTATTTATTTATTACCAGTTATTTATATAGTGCACACATATTCCGCAGCGCTTTACAGAGAATATTTAGCCATTCACATCAGTCCCTGCCCCAGTGGAGCTTACAGTCTATGTTCCCTATCACATGCTCACACACATACACACTAGGGGTACATTTTTTTGTTGGGAGCCAATTAGCCTACCAGTATATTTTTGGAGTGTGGGAGTAAACCGGAGATGAGGTGATCCGGTGTATGCCATTTCCATTTTAGTAGTAAAACAAATATTAATTGACAACTTCATATAATAACAATATGCAATATGAGTAACTATTTTGAAACTGTTGTGGTGTTGTAGTATACAGTACTGTAATTCCTTTGTTCTATGTACTGTCTCTTCTGGCTTCTTGTAGTCTCTGGTTGGCATAGATCACAATGGATACATTCAGTAGGTGCAATACAATAGCTAAATAATTATTAGTGGATTATGTTACTTATTTAGGTAGTTAAATAATATTTTTTAAGTTGAGAAAAGGGTCAATGCTCAATGTGCATGTGTAGCATACACTGCAGGAACTCCTTGCTGGCTGTGTTAAGCTACCGATGAGTGGAAAAAATCCCTTGCATAGCAGTGCACTTTTGCCTGGATATCCGGAATGATGAATTGCAGTGCAACAAACATCTGTGTAAGCAATGACCAATAAGTAATAAAAAATACATATTTTTTAATAGGGATGTTTTGGTTTTGGTTTTGGATCTGTATCTCCATTAAGGTTTTGGATCTGGATTAGGCTTTGCAAAACCACCCTCAAGTGTTTAGTTTTGGTTTTTGATCTGTATTTTTTATTTTTTTTAAATAGATAAAAAGTTTTAAAAACATCTAAAATCATGCAATTTATGCAATCCAAAACCCGAATTAAGATTTAAAATCTGAATTCCGAACCGCAAAAAGATCAGAACCGTGACCCGGATTTACCTGGTTCTCCTCAGGAGATTGTAACTGCAACTCGGATTAACCCGGAGTCATGAAATTCAGGTGGATCGGATTTCTGAAGAACCAAACTGCACATTTCTAATTTTTAATAAATCGATTCCCTAGTGTTTTATTAAGACTTTAGGCATATTTACTTTTTGGTGGTTCGGGCCACAGGATTTAAAAGGGAAATAATATTAAGTGCAAAATACTCATGGTTTTGTATTTAATATAATCACCCTTTGAAAAGCCACCACTTAGTAAATATACTGTACCCCTTAGCTTTTAAGTGTACTGTTATGGGGTGTGAATTATTCTTGAGCATTCTTATATATGAATATATTAATACAGTACAGTACGAGAACAGGGCAGAGTACCAGAACATAAAATAGCTTATATAAAAAAAAATCTAAAATGAAAACAAAAACATTTACAGGGGTATTCAATATGGGTGCAATAACATTGTTTTTTGCGTTAATATCGCACTTTTTAACTTTTTTGCGTTAATATCACTGGTTTTAGTTTTACACCGTATTCAATTTCAAATACTTATCGCAGTTTTGAAAGGTCTTTGATAAAAAATGGTGATAACTTTTCACCATTGAATAGGTGTCGAAAAAAAGTGCAGAATTGGGGTTTAGGGGTGCAGGCTTAAAAAAAATAGCCTGCACCCCTGAGATTGACATTTAAAAAAGAACTGTGTCAAAAAAAGTTTTAAAAAAAAATAGGGACAACCCAAAAATCCAACTTCGAAGGGAAGTTAACCTTTCATATTGAAAACCCCTCTTAAAGGGGTATTCAATATGAACATTAACTTCACTGTTGAAGTTAACGCTTCAGAACTGAGTTTTTTCCTGCGTTAAAGTCTGGTGCGCACTCCCGTTTATCCCCGTATTCAATATAAAATTAACAAAAAACGGGAAACTCCGAAGTTGGATTTGCGTAAAGTTACAAATTTTTCCTTAAAATAATTGTAAGACCCCCCTAAAGTTGTAAAAACATGGGGGAACACCATTGTATTGTTTGTAAGTTTGTTAGAGGGATTACCTTTTAACCAGTTTGTGAATAAATCAACAATAGAATTTAGCAAATTTGGTTCCAAAGTTTACAATTTTATTTTATTTTTTAAGTTTTTTTTAAAGTAAACATATTTTTTTCAGGGAACAAAATGTAGAAATCATTTTGGCCACACACCAACAAAATAAGTTGAACACAAATAAAACAGAAAGAAAGGAGATGGAGGTTTTTGGCATGAAGGAATGTGGGGCAAACACAGAAATGGATTGTGGGGAAATTAGCCAGTGCTGTCATCGCCTTTTAGACAGTTTGGCCGGGGGTTGGAGGGAGCCTGAACGGGTCCGGGAAGTCCTTTGGCTGGCCTGGCCAGAGGCAGATGTTGTGGCCTCTGGACTAGGCCTAGGGCTAGGCACATTTGGAGGGATGGCTGTTGTTGTGCCAGAGGTGGAGGGTCCTGATGTTCCGGCAGGAAGGGAGGCCGGCTACAACATGTGCTGGCGAACGAGCTGCTCCAGGGCATTTGCTATTCGCACGTTGGCCCCAGTATTTATCGCCAGGGCCTTAGCAATGGTCACGTTGGCCGCAGCACTTTGCTCCAGGGCGTCCGCCACCCGTAGCAGATTGGCGTCCATCCTCAGCAGAATCTCGGTGTGCTGATCCGATTTAAAATTGAGATCAGTGAGGAGGGCCACTGCCTGCGAGGGGGAATGCCATGGACTGTCTGCCACAGGGTCCCCAGCTGGATCTACTGCTTCCTCCCCTGCAGAGCCAGAAGAAATTCTGCAGCCAAAGCTCACCTCTGGAGCAGACTCATCCGCCTGTGTCTGTGAGAAAAAAGAGAAAAGAGTAAAATTATAATCTAGATATTTTACTAAACACATTTCTGAGTTGTTAACATTACAACATTTACCTGGGGCAACATGAGGAGCCGCAAAGTCTGGCATGTCGGTATCCATGTTCGACATACCAAACACCTCCTCATCCTGCACACACCTCTGGGCCAGCTCCTCCAAATCTGTGAGCTCAAGTGACACAGGGGTGGGACCCCCACCTGTTCCCCCTCCATGCCTAGCCCTATCAGCCATTTTTTGTTTAAGCCGATATTTGAAGTCGCTCCATCTGTTGGTTAAAAAGTAGGCATTATTACTGCAGTATTTGGACCTGTAACCATTATTGAATCAAATGTAGTTTTGATGTACCGGCGTTTGACTTCCCGGGTTGAACGTTCAAACTCACCCACACCATTGACAGCACTGGCTATGTCGTCCCACAGTTTCCATCTCTGGGTTGCACCCATATTCCTTGGTGCCTGTGCCAGGTTGTCATTGCACATTTGGACCAAAACCTCCATCTCCTTCCTTGTGAATTGTGGCTGTCTTTTCTTTTTGGCCCTAGTTTGCCTACTAGGCCCAGCAGCCTCTTCCATGGCATCCTCCACACCTTTTTTTAAAATGGCAGAAAATATTACAAAGTTAAATGTTTCCAAATGTAATGTTAAACATAAGCATTTTCACATAATTTTGTAAATACTTACATGGCTCCTCTTGGCTAGTACTTTGCTGCTCTGTACTCATTGTGTTTTCGCAATGTAGCAGACCGATTTAGGTCGTCAGTGACGTTTTTAGACATGCGTCAGCATTATTCGGCCGCATCATTCCTTGTGTGCTCCTATTGTCCATCCTTAATTTGAGCGGGAATATAAAGCCTATTTATGTCTTGGTGTGACTCCATTCGAGGTGGCATTTTTAGATTGTTGGAGGTTTTTCGGTGTAGTGGTTTGTTAGTTCTTTGCTGGTTTCTGGAAGGAGTAGTTTGTATTTTTTTGACGTTTGGTTTTTTTCTTACTTTGTTTCTTTATGTTAGCATTTTTGTGTTTTTTTTTTTTTCACTCTTTTTAGTTATATTTTTGAGTAAGTATTTCCACAATTCCCCTAAAAATTTAATAATAAATAGTTTACATTTCATTTTTTAAATGTTTTTTTTTTTCAGTTATTTTGGCAGTGACCAAGTGACCTTTTCTAACTTTGGCATATTTGTCTGTTTTTGATAAGTGTTTTTGGTTTTAAGAATTAACAAATTCGATGTGTTGGTCTTAGCATATGTTTCGTTAAGTAATGTGTGTTCTTTTCAGTGTAAAATCATGTTTTAACTCTATATGTAGCGTACTATTTTGCGAAATAATGTGTGTTCTTTTCAGTGTAAAATCATGTCTTAACTCTATCAGGGGTATTCAATATGGGAGCGATTAGTCCGTTTCTGCGAGGTTAACGCAGAAATGACGTCATTTTCGGAGATGTGGCTTTTACACCGTATTCAATTTCGAGTTTACGCAAAAAAAAATGCGTAAACTTTTCGGCGCTATAACTTTTCGGTGGCCGATACGTCTCCTATTGAAGTTAATTGTTTAACGCCGTTTCCGTATTCAATATGAAAAATGCGTAAAAGTATCGGAGTTTTGAAGTGACTTATCGCCGTGTTTTTTTCGTCAATCGTAGGGTGGTGAAAAACTCGAAAAAAAAATTTGGGATGATTTTCACCTGTGGTATTGAGGTGGTAGAGGGATTTCATTAATGGGTGTATTTTCTTTTTACAAAACGAGTTTTTGGGACTCTTAAATCAGCGTTTTTAATATTACCTCACCACACTTCCTGGTTTTACCTCAGGAGTATTTCCTGTCAGTGACAGGAAGTCAATCACTCCTGGGAAGGGACATTCAGGGAGAAGCAGCATCTGTGCAGTCAGCTGTATCAACTTTGTGTTTTCCAACACTTCTGAGGTATTTTACTTATGAAAAGTACATTTCTTTACACCAACTACAAAGATGGAGCAGTATACTGACACCATCTGGATGTTCATGGTCCGTGTATCAGTGTGGTCTCAGCTGGCCATGGACGAAGGTGGTGATCAGGAGGCAGCTCCATCGGGTGAGTTGGTGCATGAGTCAATTCTACGCCCGCGTCAGTTTCGCACTAGACGTGAGCTGGACGGTCTCCCCGAGGTAGAAGTGATAAGGATTTATCGCTTATCTAGCTCGTTAATCTATGCACTGTAAGATCAAATGGAGCCGGACCTGCAACCACGGAAGCGCTCAAACAAGGCAGTCAGTGGCATGTCAAAGCTCCTGGCTGCCTTGCATTTTTTTGTGTCAGGCACTTTCCAGCCGACCCTGTCCCAAGTCGCCGTTTTTTCCCAACCAACATAGTCGCGTATTTTAACGCAGGTCCTCAAGGCATTCCTCAAATTGACGACCCAGTACATTAAACTTCCTGATCATGACAGTGAATGGAGGGAGACCAAATTTGTTTTTTTTTCAAATTGCTCAGTTTCCCAACATTCTGGGCGTGATAGACTGCACTCATGTGGCTGTCCAACCACGCAGACATTCGGAGGAATGTTTTCGAAACCGAAAACATTTCCATTCCCTCAATGTCCAAATGGTATGCAATGCCAACTTAAGAATAAACGATCTTTTGGTGGGCTTTCCTGGGTCGGCCCATGACTCCTTCGTCTTAAGCCAGTCGACATTAGTTCAGGACTTTGAGAGCGGCAAATTCCAGAACGGCTGGCTGTTGGGTGAGTAGCAATTTTCTTTTTTTATGAAAAAAGTGTTAAATATTGTCTGGGAATTATTTAAAAATGTACGTTATTGATTTGAATTTGGATCCAAATAATTGATCTTGGATTAAAGATTTATATTTATTTTGTGATTTTTTTCCAATTATGTTTTGGCATTAATGATTTTTTTTTGTTTTTTTTGTCTTTTAGGTGATGCGGGTTACCCCAATAAAAGCTGGTTGTTGACCCCATTATCCAATCCCCAAAGTGATGCTGAGAAAAGGTATCAGGCAGCACACATAGCATCGAGGGGTGTAATAGAAAGGACCTTCGGTGTACTTAAAAGCCGCTTTCGGTGCTTAGACCGTAGTGGCGGTGTGTTGCTTTATTCACCGGAAAAGGTTTGCAGCATTGTTAATGCATGTTGCATATTACATAATATTTGTGTTGCAAACCGTTTTCCGGTGCATATTGATCCTGACGTTTGCCAGGATGCTGACCTTTCCTCAGTACCGCTGGAAGGTATGGACGACGGAGACTTTTCGCGCCAAGGCCTCATCGAGGATTATTTTAATTGTAAGTATGAATTTTTCTTTTAAATAATTTTTTTTTTTCAAAATGGGTAAATTTCATAAACTAATATTGTTGTATTAATTTTGTTTCGCTTGCTGTTTAGCTTGATGATCCTTTGGGATTTTTTCGTTTAGATTTGTTGCCGCTCTTTTTTTTGTTCATGTGAAAGAGTGAGTTTATTTCCGCCAGTTGTGGAAGTTGTGTTTTTTTAAGGTACGTTTTGATGTTGAAAAACTAACAAAATATGAAATGTCATGTACAATGTGTCGTATTTTAAAATTTAACAAATGTTTTCTTTTTTCTAGTTCTGTTCCTGTTTCAAGTTATTATTTTGGGATGGTTGGTTGATGTCTTTTGTGCATTTGGATAAAGTATCCAGAGGCCTCTACAATCCCCCTAGCAACCTTATCCACTCGGCTTCCATGACTACTTGTGAATGCCTCCAAAATGTGGGTGTTTATCCTGCACATTTGTTTCCATGGCTCGCTGCTAAGAAGAACAAAGACGCTGCACTTTGAACATGGTGAGTTGCATTGTTTTTGTTTAATTTTTTTTTTAAATGGTGCAAATATTATTTTGTTGGCTAATAAAGTTTTCTTGCCTTTTTATTTTGCGGGTTTATTTCCCTGCTACTCCTATGTTCATCTATTTCAGTTAATCGTGCTGTCGTTCGAGGACCTACCCATGGAGAGTGCATGGTACCTGAGTCCAACAATGGCCTGCCTGGCTTGAGTGCGTTGGGAGAAAGTATCCTGAGGCCTCTGCAGTCCCCCAAGCTAACCGTATCCCCTCGGCTTCCATGACATCCTCTTGTCTGACCATCCCAAATGAAGGACTTCAGCCTGCATGGTTGTTTCCAAGGCTCGGTGCTAAGTAGAACAAAGACGCAGCATTTTCAACATGGTGAGTTGAAGTGTTGTTCATTAGGTATATTTTTTCAGTTTGGGGAAATGCTTTTTTTTTTTTAAATGTATAAGCCTTTGTTATGTTGCGTTTTGTTTTTCCCTGCTACTCCTATGTTCTTCTATTTCAGTTAATCGTGCTGTTGTTCAAGGACCTACCCATGGAGAGTGCATGGCACCTGAGTCCAACAATGGGCTGCCTGGCTTGAGTCCGTTGGGAGAAAGTAACCATGAGGCCTCTGCAGTCCCCCAAGCTAACCTTTTCAACTTGGCTTCCATGACATCCTCTTGTCTGACCATTCCAAATGAAGGACTACAGCCTGCACGGTTGTTTCCAAGGCTCGGTGCTAAGTAGATCAAAGACGCAGCACTTTCAACATGGTGAGTTGCATTGTTTTTGTTTCATTTTTTTTTTACACGGTGCAAATATTATTTTGTTGGCTAATAAAGTTTTCTTGCCTTTTTATTTTGCGGGTTTATTTCCCTGCTACTCCTAAGTTCATCTATTTCAGTTAATCGTGCTGTCATTCGAGGATCTACCCATGGAGAGTGCATGGTACCTGAGTCCAACAATGGCCTGCCTGGCTTGAGTGCGTTGGGAGAAAGTATCCTGAGGCCTCTGCAGTCCCCCAAGCTAACCGTATCCCCTCGGCTTCCGTGTCATCCTCTTGTCTGACCATCCCAAATGAAGGACTTCAGCCTGCACGGTTTTTTCCAAGGCTCGGTGCTAAGTAGAACAAAGACGCAGCACTTTCAACATGGTGAGTTGCAGTGTTGTTCATTAGGTATATTTTTTCAGTTTGGGAAAATGCTTTTTTTTTTTAAATGTATCAGCCTTTGTTATGTTGCGTTTTGTTTTTCCCTGCTACTCCTATGTTCTTCTATTTCAGTTAATCGTGCTGTTGTTCAAGGACCTACCCATGGAGAGTGCATGGCACATGAGTCCAACAATGCCCGGGCTGCCTTGAGTGCGTTGGGAGAAAGTAACCATGAGGCCTCTGTAGTCCCCCAAGCTAACCGTATCCCCTCGGCTTCCTTGACATCCTCTTGTCTGACCATCCCAAATGAAGGACTACAGATTGCATGGTTGTTTCCAAGGCTCGGTGCTAAGTAGTTCAAAGACACAGCACTTTCAACATGGTGAGTTGTAGTGTTTTTCATTTGGTATAATTTTTACAGTTTGTGCAAATGTTTTTTTTTTTTTTTTTGGTTTTTAAATGTATCAGCCTTTGTTATTTAGCGTTTTGTTTTTCCCTGCTACTCCTATGTTCTTCTATTTCAGTTAATCATGCTGTCATTCGAGGACCTACCCATGGAGAGTGAATGGCACCTGAGTCCAACAATGGCCTGCCTGGCTTGAGTCCATTGGGAGCAAGTAACCATGAGGCCTCTGCAGTCCCCCAAGCTAACCTTATCCACTCGGCTTCCGTGACATCCTCTTGTCTGACCATCCCAAATGAAGGACTACAGCTTGTACGGTTGTTTCCAAGGCTCGGTGCTAAGTAGATCAAAGACGCAGCACTTTCAACATGGTGAGTTGCAGTGTTTTTCATTTGGTATAATTTTTTAGTTTGTGCAAATGTTTTTTTTTGGTTTTTAAATGTATCAGCCTTTGTTATTTTGCGTTTTTTTTTTCCCTGCTACTCCTATGTTCTTCTATTTCAGTTAATTGTGCTGTCGTTCGAGGACCTACCCATGGAGAGTGCATGGCACCTGAGTCCAACAATGGCATGCCTGGCTTGAGTGCGTTGGGTGAAAGTATCCAGAGGCCTCTGCAGTCCCCCAAGCTAACCGTATCCACTCGGCTTCCATGACATCCTCTTGTCTGACCATCCCAAATGAAGCTCTTCAGCCTGCATGGTTGTTTCCAAGGCTCGGTGCTAAGAAGATCAAAGATGCAGCAGTCTTATGCAAGTATGCTATAGTGTCAAATAGGTTTGATGGCTGATGTTGTAAATCAATTTGTGATATGTTTAATTGTATTTTTTTTTAATAATTGTCCTTTATTTTTTCCATTTTCAAATGTATTGCAGAATACACCACCTCCTTTGAAAACCCACCCTGTGAAAGTCACACTCAGGACTTTTGAAGAATCTCATGGCAGGCAATGGTGCATTTGGTGATTGTATGTTTAAGCCTATGCAGTTGGAAAATCCACTTTACTAAATCTGATACCGTAAGTATTTTTTGCTACACCAATCATATTAGAGCTTGCACTCTGCTTCTATGTTTCCTGGCTCGATGCTAATAGGACGTAAGTCGCAGCAGACTAATGTTGGGGAGCTGAAGTCAAATAGAGGCATGGAGTTGTTGGTTTTTAGTAAATGTCCAATTTTAAACTCTAATTTGATGTATGTGTTTTTTTGTTTCTTATGGTGGAGTTTTGCCTGATGTCCTATGGGATTTTTTTCCTAAATGCTTGCTGTTTTCGTGGCCATCGCCCTTTGGTAAAAGAAAGTTATTGGATTACTTGAATTATAAATTTGCCTTTTCAAATATTGCCAGTAAGTATCCACATTCTTGTGTAGTACCGTAAAAATATCTATGCCACATTGCTTCTATGATGAATTCTCCTCTCAGTATGTAAATGAGGACCTTCAATATTTGTATGTTCTTTTTGTTTTTGGGTTAAATTGTAGGTATTGTAGACTATTATTACAGTGTTAATAATTTTTTGGTTTTAATTTTTTTACATTTTTCACTCAGAATGGAACAAATACCTTGTGAACATATTGACCATCAATTTACTACTTTCAAGAACAAATCCATGTCATGTGTCAGCCTCAAGGAAGAGACACTGCCTGGTTGTGACTTTTGGAAAATAGGATTTCTTAGATGCAACTAAAGATATTTTTGTTACATTTTTTTGCAAAACTTTTGTGTTTACATAGTGCACGTGGCAATATAGCTGTCATTCGGGTTTTTTTGTTGGAGAAATGTTAAATTTAGCTTTTTTTGTAAAACACAAATATATTAATTTTTATGTGAAGTTTATTCTCGTGACCGTTGGTAGTAGTGGCGTTTTTTTTTCCAAATATTAATAGATTAATCAAGGCACAACATGTACGGCTGATATTAGCAGCAAACATGGAAAATTGTGTCTCTACATTTTACTAAATGAGTAAGTAGTATGTACATATGATCTAAGTAATGACCATTTTGGCCACTGTAGTTTGCAGCTTATGAACATAATGGTACCCACTGTAGACATTGGATATTTTCATTTTTATCACAGCAAACATAGGTTTATCTATAAATTTGTGTTCTAAGGTTATTTTCCATCTTAAGTTCCTGCCCGTCTACATGTACACAAAGCTGTAATTTTTTACATCCAACACAGTATGTCAGGTTTTTTTTTATAATAAAGTTTAGCAGCATAAAGAGGTTATTAATTTAAATGTGGGTTTGTTTGTTTTTTGACCATTTTGAAACCTACGCAGATAAATGGCATAGATATTGTTTTTTTATCAACATAAACAATGTGGTCTATGTTTTCATCTATTTAAGATATGTAAATAATTGATTTTGCTTACAAATTATATTATTTACTACATTTTTAGTAATTTTAATATACATAGGTGAAGTTGAATTAATGCTTTTAAAATTGTTGCCTATTCACCATGCCAACAATGTTGAATTTACTCATTTTTTTAATTATTGTTTTTTCCTAGACCACCTTAAACAACTGTATTAGAAGAATTGGATGAAGACACAACTGTAATGGTGTTATTTAAAAAAGTATTAAAAACTTTTTCTCTTCAAAAAAGCAAACAATTGTTTTGTAAATTACATACGAATCTACACGTTATGCTTAATTTCCACTGTGTGTAACTTATGAGAAAATAAACCTTCAAGATTGTTTTTGAAAAATTTGTTTGTCTTTTATTATATGAAAACACATCTGTAGGGTTGACATTTATCAGTTATTGTATGTATATATTACTTAAAGGTCGAATAACTTCTATAATGGAATGTTTTAGCATTTATCGACGTGTTTTTAACCATTATGTTTAGCAGTGGAATACACCAACAATGTTTAAAGGCAGCAGTAGCGCGTGCCACTTTAATGAACAAAAACACGAACACACCGTGAGTCTAGACTAGACTCACGGTGTGTCCATGTGGTTTTTCATTAACCAATTGAGTCAGTGGTCAAAGTGGGAATTATGAAGTGGGGGTATGGAGGTAGTCTGCATGTGTGCCGGGAAGGCATACGCCAAAAATGTGTTTGGCGGTTTTGTGGAGAGTGGCTACTCAAAATGGGGGTGTCAGCATCCTTCTCTTACCCTTTGCACCCATAGGAAATAAAACGACCAAAAATAAAACACAAACGGAGTGAATTCAATTGTTCGGGGTGCCGTCTATGCTAATGGTTGTCGGATGGAGCAATTCAATTGCTGCTCTTTCGGGCTCCCATTAGCTCTCGAAGACACATTTGTCAGCGCAGTAGCCTGACGTAGTGCAAAGGAAAGTGTGAGGATTTTTTTGCAAAATGGTAGTTTGGCTGTAGAAACAATTACTTTAACAAAGTTTAGTCGTGCATATTTTGCTTCTGTGTGCTTCAAAAATAAGCGGTCACAAAAATTTAGAATTGCTCTCTTGGTCGCCTGGTACTTTACACACCCTGAAGAAGTAAATTTCCCACAACAGACTTTGCCTATAATAAAGGTACACATTGGCACTGATAGGAAAATATACAAATACATACACCACCACTGATGGATAGGAAAATGTAGTGGGGTAGACAGATGTAATAAGGCACACAGGAGTCATGGGATACTCAGGGGTGGTGAGGGACTCAGAGGAGGCCTGGGACATGGGTGGCAGGGTACACAAGGGATGGTAGGGTACACTCTACACAAGTGTGTATTGTGGTATTAGCCAGCAGTTAATTTGATCCAGACCTATGGAGGAGACTGTCTGACTTTGATTCAGGCCTGTAATGGTGTGGAGTGGAGAGGTATCCATCCGGAAGATTGTGCAGGAATTGCAGGGCAGCAGGGAGCAGTGCAGGTGACAGTGGGTGGCAGCAAATACTATATTTAGAGGCCGCTGCATCAAGAATAACTCCAGGGCTCATCCATCCGCACCAACAGTCTAAACGGTGGACCTTTATTGACCAGCTCTCATTGTCAGCATCAGTGCAAAGGCAACACAGGCGACACTCTGGAGGGATTTGCAGTGTGGTTCAGTGAGGCACACCCGTCCGGCAGGGGAATATGCGCAAACAGGTCGACTATGGAAGACTGCAGGATACACACACACAAAGGCCAGCAGCAGTATGCTACAGGCCCCGCACCATGGTTAGAGTTTTTGAATAACGGCAAAGGTAGCCGTATAAAGACTGTGCCGCAGTGGCCACTAACATGCTGTCAGGGTGGTGGGCGACGGCCGGCACCGCAGGGCTCCGGTGCATGCCTGAGTGAAACTGAGTGTCACTCTGCACTCAAGGCACGCCTTGGCACTCAGCTGTGCAATACTGACATGTGAAAAAATAAAAATAAAAAAAAAATAGTGCTGGAAGTGGGGGTATGTTAATCCGTAATATACCGGCACACTTCACGCACTGATTTGAGTGCCACCTGCTCTTGCTGCTTGTCTGTTTATTGTATAATGGGAAGTCAGCTCCAATTAGTAATATATAGGTGTTAGTGGCAAGTATTTACAGTAATATATATATATATATATATATATATATATATATATATATATATATATACAGTCAGGTGCATAAATATTGGGACATTGACAGAATTTTCCGATTTTGGCCTCTATTCACCACCACAATGGCTTTGAAATGAAACAAACAAGATGTGCTTTAACTGCAGACTTTCAGATTTAATTTGAGGGTAATTACATCCAAATCAGGTGAACGGTGTAGGAATTACAACGGTTTCTACTTTTTAAGGGCCCAAAAGTAATGGGACAAACTAAACAATCCTAAATGTAACTTTCACTTTTTAATACTTTGTTGCAAATCCTCTGCAGGCAATTACAGCCTGAAGTCTGGAACGCATAGACACTACCAGACGCTGGGTTTCATCCCTGGTGATGCTCTGCCAGGCCTCTACTGCAAATGTCTTCAGTTCCAGCTTGTTCTTGGGGTATTTTCCCTTCAGTTTTGTCTTCATCAAGTGAAATGGATGCTCAATCAGATTCAGGTCAGGGGATTGACTTGGCCATTGCATAACATTCCACTTTTTAGCCTTAAAATACTCTTTGGTTGCTTTTGTAGTATACTTCAGGTCATTGTCCATCTGCACTGTGAAGCGCTGTCCAAAGAGTTCTGAAGCATTTGACTGAATATGAATATGAGAATATTAGCAAATGAACGAGGCGGCACTAGAGGAATATATCCATGTTTAATCGTAATCGTATACGATTAAACATGGATAAAGTCCTCTAGTGCCGCCTCCTTCATTTGAAAAAATATATAGATAGATATCTATATTCATATATACACACACCCACTATCTATCTATCTATCTATCTATCTATCTATCTATCTATCTAGCTATCTATATATATATATATATATATATATATATCAAATGAACGAGGCGGCAGTAGAGGAATATATCCATGTTTAATGGTAATCGTATACGATTAAACATGGATAAAGTCCTGTAGTGCTGCCTCCTTCATTTGCTATATATATATATATATATATATATATATATATATATATATAGATAGATAGATATCTATAGACATATATACACACAGCCACTATCTATCTATCTATCTATCTATCTATCTATCTATCTATCTATATAGCAAATGAACGAGGCGGCGCTAGAGGGATATATCCATGTTAAATCGTATATGATTAAACATGGATATATTCCTCTAGTGCTGCCTCGTTCATTTGCTATTAGTTGTTTACTAAGGAGAGCACAGAGGCAAGCTGTTGAAGGGGATCAGGAGTGCCGAACCCATGCGAATATATATATATATATATATATATATATATATACATATATATATAAAAATACTCACTTTATAAGCAAGTACGGTCAGGTTTTTTTCAAATTTTTTTTTTTAAATCTTTTTTTCCTAATAGCCCTTAAAGAACATTACCTTTCTTACAAAGCTGTGTGTGTGTGTATATATTATACACACACACATTAGCACCATGTACACTGTGGTTATTACCAAATTACAGGTAATTTAATATAGTTAGTAGACTGAAAAAACATCATTTAATAATGATTTCATTTTGCAATGGGATCAGGGCATCCAGTACCACCCTTGTTCGCATTGCCAAATGTGAACATACAGGCTGAATGTACTATCCTGCACATTCAGGGATACCAGCTCCGAAAGGAGCCCGTCCCTGCGATGTGTCCGGAGTACATGCAGGACTGCAGTGCATGTGCAGTCCTGCGGTCTGCACATGAGCGGCCCCCAAATGCCGACAAAAGGATCTAGGAGATCCCCCCCCAGCTGAAATGCCGTATGTACCCATAGACTACAGCGGCTAATGCTAGCTTGAAATGGCGTTAGCTGCTTGGGACAATATCGGGAATGCTTTGCATTCCCAATATTGATCAATTTTCCAGCATCGCATCCCAAATATATACACCTATGGGGGATGGGGCTGCTGGCAGCAATGGAGGGATCACAGTAGGTTTTGGAGATACCTGCTGTGGTCCCTCTTTTATACATGCGGGGGGATACTAAAAATTTGAGGTACACAATGCCAATCAGGTGCTTACAGGGACATTACATTAAAGAAATTTTAATAAGTGGCCCCCTATGTCTTGTCTACCACAAGTAAAGGACCTTAATACAACACTGTAGTTAGTGGCTGATTTTGCATACATCCCTTTAACGTTTGGAGGCACACAAGCCTCATACAAATGACCCATGTGTGCCTCAAAATAAAAAAAAAATAGCAAAATCAACCACAGACTACAATAACCAAATATAATATCTCATAAGTTAAAAAACACCCATAAATTACTTCTATAAATCTATTGGAATAAAATGAAACAGAAACAGTAATGCAAAAAAAGAAAAATTTTATTTTTAAAAGATTGATCAATGAGCAATAAGAAAATAATTAAAGAGACATTTAAAGATCATCTTTATTAATTTTATTTCTAAAGACTTTCTTGAAGATGTTTTCTTTCTTGGGGGTCTGTTTTTTTTCTGAACAGCTAGTAATCTCTAAAAAAAAAACAACAACACATATTAGATCAGATGATTATCTTTTAAATAAATCATTTTAAAAATAAACATCTGGATGAAAGACTAATGCTGGCCATACACGCTACAATTATCGGGACAATCCGCCCGATATCGGCGGATCGCTGCGATAAATGTAGCATGTGGGGGGGCGACTGAGGATTAAATAGTGCTCGGTCGGGCATGCTGGATTGTCCAGCATGCCCATCTGATGCAATATTTCCTGTTAAACTGTCTGCCGCATCGGGTAGTGTATGCCCAGCACAGCCGACAGACAGACATTTCCTGTGTTCCATCCTACGAATGGAACAGGGAAATGTCTCCTCCCCCGGGGGCAGAGCACAGATGTCTGCCGAATACACTGTGTGAGAAATCTCACAGTATATGCCGGCGATTTCTGCGACTGGCAGCCGGCCAGATAAAATGTCTGTCGGTCTGACAGACATTTTATCTGTTAGTGTATGGCCAGCATAACATATCATGAATATGTACATTAATACTCACCAAAGTATAACTATTCCAAATGGGTATTTTCTTGAAGTTCTCCCCAAATAATGTACTTGAAAGACGGTTCACATAATATGGCTCCCGGGGGAAAAAAAAACAAAACAAAGATAAAAAACTTAAATGATTTGTTTACAAAAATACACACAAACAAAATTAACATACAATAATAGGATAAAAAAATAAATAATAAAAAAAAAAGTGTGCTCAGAAAGCAAGTTTATGACTATTTGGAAAATAAGTCAATATTTTGGGAGCTGTCATCATTTACCCACTTCACATACAATCCCATGTATGTTTTCCAAATGCCCAAAACTCCCATTACTTAACCTGTTTTGAGGGGGGGGGTATGGAAGGAATTTACATGTTAATTAAAATAACACATTCCAAAAAAAAGAGTGATACAACCTGATATTTTTTAAGAAGTTAATATCTTCATGAGGGTCCTTCATCCTCCTGTTCTGTTCTTCTGACAATAGCTCCTGGTGGGTCGGGCATTGGTGGACGACGTGGTCTTGATGGCCGTGCCAGTGCTACCCATTGGTAGAAATATGTTGGTGGTTGAAACTGCTGGGCCTCCTGACCATGCCATGGTTGTTGCGTTGAATGGGCATAGGGATGAGGAGATCCATGAAATGATGTCCTGTGTTTTCCAAGGTACATCATCATGTTCTGTGTGATTTGTTGAAGTGATGTGGTGATGAGGCTGTTGCTCATGGCGATGTCTCTTTGTGATGTCGCTTGGCATTGTGCGTTTTCAGCCATCCTATTGAGTGCGGTGGTCATGACAGACAGCTGATGTTCAATTCCACGAAATAGCTCCAGGCTTTCTAGATGTTCCTGTCTTCGCTGTCTTTGATCCTCTTGATAAGCTTCCGAAAGTCTTTGAATACTTGCATCCAACTGTTCCAGTCTTCGGTCCACGATGTCCCTGAAGCAGTTCTGGTGAGCTTCCATGTCTTGAGTCAGTTCCACAATCTAGTAGACTTGTGCGGGTGGAAGGGTCTGTTGAACCTCAGCCACTACTTGAAATTGTTGAACTAGGATTGAAAAAAAAAATAGATAAATTCATAGAAAAATGCACATAATATACATTACAACAACATTAAAAATCCAAAAAAAACAAAAAAAAACCAACTGTTTTTATTAAAAAAAAAAAATAACAAACGGTCACTGTAAGTGAAGGTGGCTCAATTTGATATGCCTTTGGCCATGAGTCCATATACGGTAACATGTCAGGTACATCCCAGAACATTAGCACCCTGCTTGTCCATAGTCACGTTTATCACTATCAAAATGTATTTTGGGAAAAAAATAAAAACCCTTGTGGGAGGGAATTGTCGCCCGCAACCCTGAGTGAACTTCATGTTGTAATAGAGCTGGGAATTCACTACTGACATCTCTGGTGATGTCAGTAGGGACGCCCAAAAAACAGGACTTTCATATGAAAAGTCTAAATTACACCAGCCACCCCCCTAGATGACCTAAAAGCAGGTGGTGAACAATGAAAGGCAAACCTGCCCCCCATCTTGGAGTTAGTCCCACTGAAAGTTTTAAAACCATTAGCTAAACTGCTTCCACACATAATCAGTAGGCTAGACATGCTCAGTGACCATCTTTGGAACCGCTTGAGAGTGCTATGCGGTCGCAAGCGGCTGACAATAAAGTCCATCCTGTGCAATTTTTTAAGGCAAATGTAACATAAAAAAACAAAAAACTCAAATTAAAATGACCCTGACATAGGTATTTTGTGTGCTTGTTTTGTAACCCAATAAAAACGATAGCCTTGAATTTGTAAGACCCATATTAAATTAAAATAAATAAATAAATCATTTAGCATTTCAAGATATGTTTAGAACTTACCAACTGTTGTTGGTCTCAAAGGTGTAATTTCTTCAACATCCACATCCTCTTCATCCTGTGATTCCAGTAGATCCGGCCTGAAGTATGGTCCAATATTTGATGCAAGTCCTCCACTTGTAGATGGTCCAATGTTTTCTTAAAAAAAAAATTTGCACTTTATTTTTTTGGTAAAGACATTTACTTAGAAGAATAATTAAAAAATTTAAAATAAGCATAATGATTTTTAAAAAAACATGTCCAAAAAATATTAAAAAACAAAAAAGGTTATAAAATTCTTAAAACTTTACCAATACATACATTGTACCCCAAAAACATCTTACCCAATGGTTCCGAAGAGTCTTGCACACCTATGCCCAAATCTTCTTGTTGTTGTTCACAATCTTCCAGGGTATCTTCCAGTCTAGGTCCTCTTGAATTTTCTTCCAAAGTTGACTCTTCTAATTTAAAGTAAGGTTACAATTAAACATAACTAGGGGTTCTAAGGGTATATAATAAAATACATATATACATTCTACACAAATCAGTATTAAAAATATGATTTACGATTAACTTTGCAGGATCCTCCATGGAGACCTTAAACCTTGAGCAGATCACAAATTTTTTAAAAGTAATTATACATTTGCTCATGCATTTAAAAAAATAACTAAAAGTCTAAAATAATTTCTAAAGCTAAACAAACAACTCACTATTAGTAACTAATCAACTTTTTTCGTGATAATGTTAAAATGTTACCCTCAATCCTTGTGACAGTTTGGGGCCTTTGCTCCACCGTTTGTCTGATGTTGACGTCTGTTCTTTCTTCTTCTAGTCCTCTGATCCTGGCGGTCTTGTCTGTGGAGGTGCACCGAATCTTCTTTGGTGGTTTTTGACCTGTAGTTTAGTGTAAAAATTAATATTACAACCCAAAACATTTTCATTTGCAAAAAATTTTTTAAAAAAATAAAAGCATTAAACAATATTTATTTCAACTGTGGTCCCTCTGGGCACATCTGGAGCAATCATACTTGTCCTCCGAACTGTGGTTCCTGCTCCTGTGTCTTCTGTTCTAACTTCTGCGTTCTCTTGACTTCTTTAAGGTCTTGTTTCTATTTTTGTTGGAGTATAAAAAATCTTCAAAATACTATAAATGTATACTGTAATTCATTAAAAATATTAACAGGAAAATTACCGTCCACACGAGGAGTCGCGCAATCACGGCTATCTATTAAGCCTCCAACTCCAGAAATGATTATCGGATTCATCTGTTTCCGGATTTCTTCCTCCCATGGCAGCCAATGCATGGTGAGTTCAGGTCCACCGCCGGTTCCTCTCTGGTGCTGTCTCTGCTTCTTCATCTTCTCCTTTGTTTGGCGTTTGCAGTCTCCATATCTATAAATTAAAAAAAAAAAGGTTGTAAAAGATTTTTGTCCTAAATATGTAGCCATCAAAACAATGTCCCATGCATCATCAAAAAATGATTACTTTTAAACAAATTTTTTTACATTGTTCAAAAATTTATTAGACATAATTCATTTGTTCAGAGAAAGACCAGGGTTGTGTGTACATCACATTTTGTCAAATGCTACAATCGGAGAATAAATTCCAAATAAAAAAACATTTAACTTTACCTCTTCTTGCACATGGCTCCATCACGTGTACGGCCAGATGTTGCTGTTACCCTGGAGGCAATCTCATCCCAGATTACCTTCTTCGCCCTTCCAGTGGTTTGCTGGGCTCGGTGGCCAAAGATCTTCGCGTAGTTACAGTGCACGCCTTCAACAAGGGTGTTATTTTCCGCCTCACTGAATCTGACTTTTCTTCTTTTGATGCTTTTTTCTCCAGTCTTCCTTGTCTCTTCTGTCCGTCGCTAAAAAGAAACAAACAAGATTTAAATTGTGGTGATGTACATGTAATTTTTTGTTAATAAAATAAACATGCATTTACTTTGTGATACCAGAAAAATTACTTTATCTGAAAACTGAGATGTCAGGAAGTATCCTTACAAACTAACATTACCCTACTTTTAATAAAGTAGTATATCATTTAAAAAAAAAAAAAAAAATGTCACTTGCAACAGCCAAACAGACAGGGCACTACACTCTTTGGGGCCGCTAATTACCTAACGGGACATGCACACTCCATGCACTGTTGTAAGTGGCCATTGGGCAGCTGTTGGCACATACTAATAGATGGTATGTGAATTTCCACATACCACTAGCCAGTTGTGCTCGGGAAAGGGGCTACCCTTTTTTGGGGAGTCTCCTATTACCCCAAGATCACCGGCTTGCTTTGACCAACTTGGGGTCTCATGCTTTGAACCAAGACCCCTGCCGATTGGGTCTCCAGGCCTGTGTCAGTACACGGCAGTACGTTTGGGTCTGGTTTGGGTCTTTAATATAGGGGGGAACCCAACCTCTTCTTTGCCCCCTACATTTAAAAGCAGCACTAGTCCCAGCATCCTTTTGGTGCTTTTGTAAAAAATGGTTGAATAGTACACATTGTTTTGGCAATTTTTTAAGAAACCACCACCGTGTGCCAAGCCTGGGGTTTTTTTTTTTTTTTGGTTGGGGGGGATATTTTTTTAATTCCACAAAATTTTTCTACTAAAATTTAGAAAAACTAAATTTACCCCCCCAAAAAAAACAAGGAACCCCCTAAAGATGTGTAGAGAAGCGGTGATTAATATGTGTACCCCCATTTTTAAATACTGAAGGAAGTAGGAGTCTCTAAAATCCGCAACAGGTGACTATTTTTGGCTTACAAAGAAAGCGCAGCACAAGAGCATTTAGTAAAATTTTTTGGGGAAACTACCTGTGGCCATCAGGTTTGGGTTTTGTGAAAATGGGGGGCAGCAAATTTTCAAAACACTCATTTTAGTTGAGAACAAAACCATGTCATAAACTGATGGCGTAAACCACGTACAAAAAAAATAAAAATAAAAAATTGCCTCAAATTTCAGAACCCCCCGAGAGTCATGTATGCAATTTACTTTGTCCTCCCACTTTTCAATTATCAACCACCTTTTTCTTAACCTTTTTTTGGCCAGCCCTTACATTTTTAACACTATTTATGGACACAGATTACCATTGGGGGACTGTCTGAAGGCTGCACAAGGGTGTCCATAAATGTGGCACCCACAATCTTCCATTTAATAACGCCAAGCATTCATAGGTATGTACTTTAGGGCCTATTACATTGCATTGGCTTAACGCCTAGGCTGAAAGTCTTTCAATTTGAATACAGTGGGAAACTACTTCAGACAATAAGAACGTTATTGCCAGGGAAGTAGGGCCAAATCCAGACTTTACGCTTCAAATTGAATCTTAGCCTGCAAAACCAAGTTGGGGATTTAAATAGCCACAGAAAGTGTTTTTATCTCAACATTGAAGATGTGTTGCAGAAGAGCTTTTAGGTTTTAATTTAGCCTTTTTGTAAGTGATCCCATCAAATTTGGGGTACTTGCAAAAGGGTACTAACATTTTTTAGTACCTAAAGTAAGTTGATAAAAATTGTGCCTCTATACACCTGCCGCAAAATGCCTATTCTACAATACACCTGCTGCATACTTGCAGAATAGCCCTGAAGGGATTTTCCAATTTTGAAAGAGTTTTTTTTTTTTCTTCACTAAAGTTTTCTAAAATTTGGTGTGGTGTCCCTTTTTTATAAAAACACCAGTGCTAAACACCAAATCTGCACTAGTTTTAACAACCTATTCATTGGTGCTAAATTAATTACTTTTTTTGCAAAATATTTTTTAAAACTGCAAAAACTTTTAAAATAAAAAAAAAATGTACATCCAAAACCTCCATAAATGAGGACATTGGTGCCAAAACAACCCTACAACGGGGAAAAAATTGTTTAACAATAGGGAAATAGGTTTAGGGCTATTCTGCAAGTATGTGGCAGATGTTTTCTAGAATAGAATTATAGCGGCAGGTGGACAAATGCAGAATTTTTAAAAAAATACTTTAGGGACTTAAAAATATGCTAGTACCCATTTTCATGTACCCCAAAATTTGATGGGAGCAGTTACAAAAAGGGAAAAACAATACAAACTGGTCTTCCGCAACACTTCATCAATGTCAGGGGCCAAAAATTTACCTGCTGTGGTTAATTAAATCCCCACCTTTCAATTGCAGGCTAAAATGGGGGTAACCATAGTGATCACCCATGTTATTACAACTGTAGGGGGGACCTACCATTTTGACAAGGAAAAAATGTTGAAATTATCAAACAAATCCCAAAATGCACCTTCCCCTTTCCCTAGATTTTGTGATCTGAATACTGGGATACAGCGGGCACACACCAGATACTTTATCCCAGAAAAAAAAAAAAATGGAACGTAAACTTCGACAGCCAAGTTTACATTTCATTTTGAATACCCATGTACCTCCGAAGGCTGATCTCCACGGTCCTGTGATGTCGTTGTCCCCACCGTACCACTCTCCCTCTGTCTTGACCCATCTTCCTGTGAAGCCTGCCACTCATCACTGGTGTCCAGAGTCTGTTCAGAGGATGAGGACGAGTGAGGTACTCCGCCTCTCTTCTCCCTTGACATTTCTTCTTTTTGGTACCTGAAATGACAAACAATTATTAATTTATTTTTAGTGGTCAAGGATATTATATGCAAATCCATTTGTAACTGTTGCTCTCTGCCTAACGCTTAAAAATAAAATTAAAAAAACTATAAGGGTGTACACCAAAATTTGACAAATAATGTCAGCGAGGTATGGACAGACATGTAAGAATTTAAAAAATACAGGCTAAAAATAAAAATACACCCCTCCAATTTTTTCAATGGTATCAAATGTTATCATGTACAGTTAAGTTAGGCTAAAAAAATTTTTTTGTGGTTGTAAATGTGGTGCTGCCATTCATGTACTTACTGCGGTTTGTTACCGTCAGGGCTGTAGCTAGGGTAGTGCGGCTGGTGCCATGGGACAGTGCACCACAGGTAAGGGGGTGCTGTTTGTGCATGTTAAATTTCAGATTATTATCATTCTCTGTTATAGCTTCCACTTGTTTAACCTTTTGCATTTCCTGGCCTCCCATATCTCTTCCTTGACCCTTCCCCATGAGGCCATTTTCCTTTGTACTTTGTGCATTATGACCCTTTAAAAATTGTGGGGTGCAAATCTCGCCTGATGTACAAGTCCCCGTCGAAAAGTCTCCACCTCCCGATTCGCGGCATTGGCTACTTTCTGCATTTTTGGGCGTTTTGAGTTTTTCAAATTGAATACGGGGATAAGCGACAGCGTACGCGTAACTTTAACGCAATTTAAAAATGCGATGTGCGGCGTTAACTTCACCCGTTAAAATGGCAAAGTTTACGTTTTTATATTGAATACCCCTGTATATGTAGCGTACTATTTTGCGAACTAATGTGTGTTCTTTTCAGTGTAAAATCATGTCTTAACTCTATATGTAGCGTACTATTTTGCAAACTATTGTGTGTTCTTTTCAGTGTAAAATCATGTCTTAACTCTATATGTAGCGTACTATTTTGCAAACTAATGTGTGTTCCCTTCTCTAAATTTTTCACAACTAGATTTGGCATAATTCCTAGTTTTTTAAATGAATCTAAAAAATATTTTCGTCTTTTGTAATGTAGGTTTCTTTTCACATGACACGACCCAGGCCTGTAAGAATCTTTGGTTTGCTTTGAAAAGATAAGTATATTTTTCTGAACACATTTATCTAAAACAATAACTGGCTTAACATTTCAGGTTGATGTTGGTCATATTATATTGGCCATGGTTCCAGAACCTGACCAACCTCAACTTCATCCCAGGCATAGGCCTCGTAGGCGTGCAAGGCCCCAGATATATAGAACACGTGTCACCCTTTTTGGAATGCCAGATGATGAGGTGTTAAGGTGATACCGTCTTCCGCCACAAATCATCATAGACACTCTCTCATTAATAGAGAGTGATCTTGAATGGCAAATTGACAGTCCTACAGCAATACCACCACTTACACAATTAATGTCGGTGTTACATTTTTGTGCCTCAGGATCCTTTCAAACCACCGTCGGAATAGTGGCAGGAATATCCCAATCCTCCTTTTCAAGGATCCTGAGGGCAGTGATGAAGGCACTTTTTAAACACCTCCATCATTTTATTAAAATGCCATTGGATATGGGTTCCCTTAATGTGGTGAAGGCTAATTTTTACCAAATTGCTGGCTTCCCACACATCATAGGGGTTGTGGATGGCACTCACATACCTCTTCAGCCTCCAGCAATAGCAATGGAGGCTATATTTAGGAACCGAAAGCACTTTCACTCGATGAATGTAATGGTGGTATGTGATGCCTCCCTCCAGATCCTGTCCCTGAATGCCAAATTCCCAGGCAGTGCACATGATTCCTTCGTCATCCGGCAATCAGGGATTTGGCACAAATTAAACAACCTACAAGCTGGTGATGCGTGGCTTCTGGGTAAGTTGACACCTTCTGTTGAAACCAATGCAAAGCTTGGTACACAATGGTCCTGATGTTTTTTTATATTTTTTCACAGGAGACAGTGGTTACCCTTGCTCACTCCTTATTTGGTCCCCACACCAGGGCCACAAAGTCAGTATAATTCCACACTTACAGCCACCAGGCAGGTGGTGGAGCGCTGTATCGGCCTTTTAAAAGGCCGATTCAGATGCCTCCACCGCTCTGGTGGCGACCTCATGTATTTGCCGGCTATGGTTTCCAAAATTGTGGTCCTGTGTGGGATTTTTCACAACATCGCCATAAGGAGTGGTGTCCCAATGCAGGCAGAGGATGCCTTGCCTGAGGACGGCCCCCCCGAGGTTGGTCGGAGGTCAGTATGTGGGGGGGCCATACGCGATCAAGTTCTTGCAAGATTTTTTAGGTAATTATTTCAACAAATTTATTTAATTGACACAATGTAGACATGTAATATTTTAATGTACACTTTTAACTTGTTTTTTTTTTTGTTTTGTTTTATTCCCTAAAATCACCATACAAATCCATGCATACTACCTGATCCACAAAAATGACTTAATGTGGACACATTGAATATAACTTCGGGAACACTGATTTCTTCTCCTCATTTGTAGATTCATGTTGGCATGCTACTTCTTTAAACAGTTCCTGATTTTTTTTTTTGTGGTTTTGGGTGATTTTTGAACTTTTGTGTGTGTGTTTGCAATGTTTGAATTTATTGTGTCAATTCACTTGGTGTTTATTATTTGTGTGCATTAAAATTATTTTTTACGTTACCCAACCATTTCCATCATCAATTACAACCAAGTGTAACCTGTTTCAAAAAATGCAAAGTTGCTTAATGCCTAATACTGTAATTTCTTAATTTGTAATCTTTAGTACCCTGCTTTGTTGCTCAAAACAAACCCCAAAGGTATTATGCTGAATCAGTATGTTGTACATTCTAGACCTAAGCAGGTAGCTTTAATTTTTACATTACCCCCCCAAAAAAATAATCTCTTTTGAAGGTTAATTCTACAAACCTATTGGTATTGTTATGTGTTTAATGTGCAAGCTTACATACTTACTTGAGCTTTCTTCAAACAAATGTACATTACTTAAAAACTCAGGGACAAATAGTAGACTTATGTAAGGTTCAACAATATAAGATTTACAGACAAGGAATGAGACTTAAATAAATCAAAATAAACTTTATTTTTATGGGTTTTTTTGGGGTAAAGTGAAAAAAATTAGTGGCGCAGGATGGCCAAAAGATGGTCCATTGCCACCAGCATGGCAATGACATGCCCCCGTATTTCGATTAATCCTGCAGCAATCGCCTCGTTACACCTCTGTTCCTCTGTGGGTTTAAAAAATGTGCGGATTACTAAAATGACACCTTCATTTAGATTATAACAACCAACCAAAATTTCAGACTATACCAAAAAAATAAAACAGTTACCTAAACATGTCCAAAACAAAAGGAATGCAAAAAGAAAAGCTTTAAAACAAATAAGGTCCCAAAAAGACTAAAGACAATCATTAAAAAAAAAAAAAAAAACTAAGACATTTGTTGGTAGCATAAACAAGAAAAACACAAGTGTGAGTGTTTGGACATGTGTCATATGTGTAAGGGGAAAACATCCTTGACATTGTTTCACAAAGATATATTTAAAAAACTTTGGAACTACTTTACTATTTTGAACTGCACAGGCAAAAGGACAACATCAACCAAAATAACAGAAACATAACCAAAAATCATAGTTTAAAAGGTAAACATACCGGGAACATCGCTTGACTGGGCCTGGAGCCCCGAATTCCGCCTCATCAGAGGTGGGCCAGTGGCTGAGGGAAGGAGGAGGGGTAATGTGGGATAAAGTGGAGGGTGAGGAAAATAGAGGGGGGGTTGGAGTGGAGGGGGAAGTTGGAGGGATGTTAATGTGAGGAGAGGGAGGGGACTGATGGGCGGCAAGGTCTGGGGTGGAGGGGTGTATGAGAATCCATGAACAAACAGGGCTATACTGTAAACATGCACACGCAAGTATGAGAATCCAAAAACAAACAGGGCTATACTGTAAACATGCACACGCAGGTATGAGAATACAAAAACACAAATAAAAAAATAACCATACACAGAAACACTTACTATGAACTATTTGGAGATGCAAACGGGCCAGCAGGCGTGGGGATCTGCGCCTCAGATCGGACTACCTTCTTTCAAGTTGGCCGATATTTCTGCGGTAGCCGATCAAACGCAGGCGGTGCCGCACTTCCGCGTAGGCCAGCCGCTTGCGGAGGTTAGTGATGGGGCGCGGGTAATTTGTGATTCTCTGGTCCATCACTTCAGTGAGGACCAGGAGTTCACGGCGACAAATAGCGGTGGCTCTCATGATGGCAATGATTTTTTTTTACACAAACCAGTTTTAATAAAGGTCCTAGAAAAAATTTGATTGGCTAATGTACTTTGTAAATGAACAGGAACAATTTTATTGGTTATTGTATGAGTCATGTGACCTACACCCTCACAAATATAATGTGAGTTATGATAGGCTTGATGCAGTGACTTGTGTAAGCTAATTTAAATATCAAACTTAAAGTATTTAAATATGCCTATAAAAAAAAACGCAAAACAATACCAGCATTCTAACAAACTATTAATTTCGAAAAACCATCCCCTTGGTCAAACCGTACGTATTCTGCGGAAGAAATGACACACACTAACAAGAATAAAGTTTATTGACAGTGAAAAAAAAAACAGGATTGCAAACATGTGAATAACAATTAAGGTAATTAATATAGTGATTGCCAGTAATCGATTCAAGTATGTTTGCAGAATGAAATAGCAGGCAATCGAAAACTGACAGGGCCACTTCCGGAATTGACTTGTGCGAGCGCTCAATGCAACCAAAGAGGAGATGGACGTTCGCTATTTTGAACGCTCGCTAGCTAGAGGAGGGGTTGGGAGAATATGGGGCAGAAGGTTAGCTACGAGCGAACATACGAGCGAGCGCTTAAATTTAAATTTTTTCGCTCATACGGCGGACGAGCGAACAGCCACTTGTGTCCGAGTCTGAATCAGGCCCTTAGTACATTAACGCACCACCAAACAATAATTGTAGGCAAAAACAAAGTTTTAATATTATTTAAATCCAAGTGGTTACAGTTGGGTATTGTTGTGTGAGGAGTAATATCATACATCTCTGCTAACAGAAGGATGCTGTGGACTTATGGCTAAACTTTAAAGTGCCATAAAAAATTGTTTATTCTTGTGGATACTGGCCCTGATTCAGAGCCGGATGCTCTGAAGGAGCGCTTGCTCTGAATCAGGGCGGTTGTTCTATTTTGTTTGGAGCGGCCTCCTGGCCGCTCGCATAGCTATGGGTGACCACCCACAGCTATTGTGAGAGGCTAAGGATGATGGTCGCGATGGTCAAGACCATCGCGACCATCGGGCTTGCGATGAGACCCTTGTGGTAGGGTCTCGTGGCCGCAAGCCCCAGAGAGCTTCTGGCACTAATAGAGCCAGAAGCTCTCCCACTGACATGACTGGTGATGGCAGTTGGGCCGCCCACAAATGGCAGGTGTTCGCATGGGAACACCTCTGTTTGTGAAGCCACCCCCACGCCACGCCTCCAAAACGATCAAAATCGACAGCTGCCCCCTTTTGGTGCGAGACCCGGAGCGACGGAGCGCCCATCGCTAGCCGGGTCTCATGCATGTGCACGTCAGAGCCGGCTCCGGCGTGCGCATGTGCAGTGGCCTAACATCGACCCGCTTGCAAGCGCATAGCGCTTGTGAGCGGGTCTGAATCAGGCCCATAGTTTCTTATTTATGTGTGAGGAGCAGTATCAGATGTGTGATACAAGACAAAGGATAAATAGCTGTGTGATGGCGCAGCAGATAACTTGCTCACAAGGATGTGTTTGTATCTCTTAAGGTCTGTCTTAGTTGGAAAAAAGAGACATAACAAATTACTAGAACGTAGGATCAAGCATTATTGCCAACATGTTTTGATCCAATTCCAAGACACTGCAAACTCTTGTTTCCTGGTGAAGCAAATAAATAACTCAACATATAAGCCCAGCATACTTTATTGCTTACTTTCATCATATCCTCCCCCAGCTTCTCCACCTGCTATTGTAAGTTTTTTCATTAAAGGTGTTGATTGGCTGGTAGGGTCGGAACTCACCTAATTTGTTACAATTTCAAATGGTTTAAGTAGCTTGTATAAAACTGAATGGTTTCTCCAGTGTGCTTCAAGATAACATGTCCCTTTTCTCCATATCATGTGACTTGTTGTATAGATCTTGGTGGCTTGTTGCTGTTCATCCAGACACTATACAATAGAAAGTACTGTTTGGTGTTTCATTTCATTACTACCTCTTGTTTCTGTTGAAGTCAGATTTTTTGCAGCAGCTGTAATGTTCTGCAAGAATTGGAAACAAATAACATTTAAGTGTTGAAATTCACCCACTCCTAATACACACTCAGTGTTCGCTTAGAATCCTGAGGAAGTCTTAGCAATGTGAGACATTTTGTTTGACATTCCTAAGTTTTTCCCACAGATTGACACTGGTGTGTTTCTTAAGCTGGCCATACACGCTACAATTATCGGGGCGATCTGCCAGATATCCGTGGATCGCCCCGATAATTGTAGCGTGTGTGCGGGTGACCGAGTGTTAAACATTGCTCTGTCGGGCATGCCGGATTTTGTCCAACATACCTGTCCAATGTGATATTTATGGGGTAAACTGTCGGCCACATCGAGCAGTCTATGCCCAGCCGCGGCCGACAGACAGATATTTTCTGTATTCCTTCCCATGGAAGGAACAGAGAAATGTCTCCTCCCCCGGGGGCGGAGTGCGGATGTCGGGCTGAAACACTGTGAGAAATCTCACAGTGTATGCCGTGGACATCTGTGGCTGGCAGGCTGCCAGATAAAATGTCTGTCGGTCTGACAGGCATTTTATCGGGACATGTATGCCCAGCTTTAGTGAAGACAGCAATACAGAGAGAAGCTTGCCTGTGGATGGCTTGGCTTTGTGTGCTAGCTCTGCTATGAAGACAGGTTGAGGAGGATGATGCTAAAAGTGCTGCTGATGAAGACTATATATATATATATATATATATATATATATATACTCAGTGGACTGTAATTGTCATGTAGTCTTTTGTTTGACCAGTACTGCTTGTCTGCATATCCATCGCTAATTGCAATATCAGTACAATGGTATTTTGTAGGGAATTCATAAGTTTGTGCCTGATCCAGAGGTGCAGAGTCACCACCACAGCAGCAATAATATGCAAATGCTAGTTTCAATAGTGTCCTTATGCCTGAATGTTCAAGCCCTAAGATGTCCACTTTCAGTGCCCGTGCAAGCTGCAACACAGACGGTGGTTCTGGACAATGCACCATTAGCCCACCATTGCATGCACCATCCACACTTCAATCAGCCCTATGGCAGGTGCAGTGTCTCCGTCTGGCCATAGCCTCTATGGCTATTGCTCTGTGTATGAGAACGCAGCAGCTTTCACTAACATGCCAACAACACTCCCATAAAAAGCCCACGTGATATATATTTTTTTGATTTCTCTTCAGCCACCTCTAAGTCACCACCCAGAAATGCCCATGATTTTCCCAAGTCAGTTTTGATACCAGCAGTCCCATATGTAACAACGCATTTGGGTATAAACTCAGAGAAACACATGTGCCATAGGAGTTTTCAGAATATCTGCACATGTGCAGTAGTAAATAATCGCTCAACAACATGAACATCTGCATTTCATGCACTTAGTGGGCACCTCTAAATCAGCCACTTTGTCTTTAATTTCCCAGGACAGGAAAGGAATTGCTGTTCAAGATAAATGGAATTAAGATGGTACAATACATGGTAGTGTACAAACATGACCTCAACCAATCTGCTATAACCTGTAGGGTGATCAAATGTTAACTCAGCTGTCATACTGTAGCTTTAGTGATCCGCAGTGCAACAGGATGCTGGCTGTCATACTTTGTTCCTCTTGCAAACTACAATTGTTCTTCTTTTTGGTCCCCTTTTGTTATTTTGGTTCAGCATCAGCATCATCAGCCCTAGTGCTCAAGCATTCTTCTTGAAAATCATGAATTTATAGTGGAGTCAGTTTGCATTTGCAAATTTGATGGAGCAGGACTGCCTACTAGTGAGGAGGTTGATTATGATGAAAATTTTTGTTGATGCAGATTGCACGAGGTATCCATCCATGCTGCTGATTTATTTTGTTACTGTTGTTGAGATGTAGTTAAATAGTTAAATGATTCAAATATGACACATCTGACTCAATAACATCACATGGATGTAATACTGACATTGTATGACTCATCAGCCACAATAACATCACATGCCTATAGTGCATGACTTGTCACATGTCTGAGTCGCCAGACTTAAAGGTCAAGCCAATCAGACTGCAGATGCCAGACTTGTTTACTTGGCTCTATAAAAGGTCTGCAGGCCCATGCCTGGCACTGTGTGTATTGGAGCCTCACAGTGCTGTACGGGAGCACATTACTTAGCCCAAGAAAGATTGCTACCTTTTTGTATTGACTATTGTTTATCTTATATCACTTGTATTATGTCATCTTCAATATATCCTACTCTGATTGGAAGCAATGTGTGAACCAACCTCCTTGTTCATATTGACTATGCTCCTACAAACATCTTCCAAGAACTGTTTGCTGGAGGTGATGTAAAATGACAAAGGCCACAGACTACTTGAAGAATGTGGATGGTTTCGAGAAAAATATTGGATGTTTTAGATGTTTCTGTGTCACATGCAGGGATTTAATATCAGGCAATACTTTCAACCATCCACACTCTGAGAAAAATACCAGATTCTTCATCACCTAACATGTAATAGCACATATGTTGTATATCATTTTGTGTTCCCTTGCAGGTTATCTTACATTGGCAAGACCAAATGGATATTTAAAGAACACATGGCAATGCACCACTCAAGCATCAGATCATCAGTGATCAGTAATCAGCATGTAGAACGCCATTTTACGGAGTTCAACCATAGCCTCAGCATGCTAGAGGTGGTGACAGAAATTGTCTCTTGATGCAATGTGAGGCCAGGTGGATACGTTGTTTAGATATGTTCTCACCCCGTGGCCAAATTAATCTCTATCTTTGTCTTGCTTCTGAATGACTATATATTTATTGATGTTTATTCGAATTGATATTATGTACTTATAATAGGTACAGTACTTATCATGGTGATTACTGAGTGCTATGTGTAATGCAATTATTTTTGTGACACCTGTTAAAATAAAATTGGTTAAAACAATACATGTTTATAGCTCCTTCTGGAGATTGTGGTGGGTCCCTTTGTGCACTGGACTGGCACTTGCACCCGCAAGAAAATTATGTTACCTCTCTCTCTCTACCTTTCCTTTCACCAGCCTGCTCCTTCTCCTCCGACCGCTGCAGAGAAATCCTCAGTGTCCGCTCGCGGTGGTAGCAGTTGTGGTATAGTCCAGGGATCAGAGGTCAAAGCCTGGCCTTGGCCTGGCTCTCTGTGTTGCCATGACGACTAGCCGCGATCGGCCGCTGATGATGACGTCACTCTGGAGGGGGACGGGGCGTGCAGTTGACTGTGTAAACAGTCGGTCCAGAGATCATCCAGGGTAGCCACCTAATGCCTCCAATGCGTTTTGTTTTGTCATCTTTGAAAAAGTGCGCACGCGCACGAAATGCATTGGAGGCATTAGGTGGCTACCCTGGATGATCTCTGGACTGACTGTTTACACAGTCAACTGCATGCCCCATCCCGCTCCCGAGTGACATCAACATCAGCGGCCGATCGCGGCTAGTCGTCACGGCAACACAGAGAGCCAGGCCAAGGCCAGGCTTTGACTCTCTGATCCCTGGACTATACCACAACCGCTACCACGGCGAGCGGACACTGAGGATTTCTCCGCAGCTGTCAGAGGAGAAGGAGCGGCTGGTGTAAGGAAAGGGTAAGGTAGGGAGAGAGAGGTAACAATTTTCTTGCGGGTGCAAGTGCCAGTCCAGTGCACAAAGGGACCCACCACAATCTCCAGAAGGAGCTATAAACATATATTGTTTTAACCAATTTTATTTTTACTTACAAAAATAATTGCATTACACATAGCACTCAGTAATCACCATTATAACTGATTCACCATTGCATTGAGCTGCTTAAAAACATTAGAGTGCGGATATATATACATTCTTCTTACAGTACTTATCATGTTTATGTTTAGTTCTGATTGCCAGCCTACTTATACTAGTGCTTTATTGTATCTATATTTGTTTCCAGTGCCTCCTTGTTTGTTTATTGGTAACCTTGGTGATCGGCACAATGCTCTGATGCTCACGCTTGGCGAAATGATGTCATGTCCCTATGAAACAAAGGATAAGTCTCGCATGTACTAAAGATTGCACCAACATATATTAAGACCTCAGGTTGAAGATGCAGTCACAAATTCCAAATCAATTCCAATGATGTCATCCAGTGATGCATATGTAAAAAAAGGATAAAAGGACACAATAGTGTAATACTGGCATAAATATGCAACACCACACACGTCTCTGGATTGTATAGATGATAGTGGATAAGTCCCAACAGATCTCCAGCTGACAAAGTAAGATGCACTGGGGGAAGTATCCATACCATTAGGATGGAATATGGCACTTAGGGGTCTAATGTACTAAGCAGTGATAAGTGACAGAGTGAAAAGTGATAAGTCTGTGATAAGGTGCCAGCCAATCAGCTCCCAACTGTCATCTCGCAGGCTGTGTTTGAAAAATTACAGTTGGGAGCTGATTGGCTGGCACCTTATCACAGACTTATCACTTTTCACTCTTTCACTTATCACTGCTTAGTGCATATACCCCATAGTGGTCTATTTACTAAGCAGTGTTAGGAGATAGAGTGAAAAGTGATAAGAAAGTGATAAGGTGCCAGCCAATCAGCTCCCAACTGTCATTTTTCAAACACAGTCTGTGAGATGACAATTGGGAGCTGATTGGCTGGCACCTTATCACTTACTTATCACTTTTCACTAGGTCTCCTAACACTGCTTAGTAAATAGACCCCATAGTCCACTTATGTGTGCAGATGGAACCTGGGTATTCCAGCACAGAGAGGAAATAGACTAATGGAAGAGTCCCTGCACCCCAAAATGAACATATTAACAACATATTTCAAAGCTCTGCGCTGTCTATTTCAAAGTGAGTGTATACCTAATAATAAGGCTAAAAACCGGATAATGTATAAATATATCGCAGATGGGTTTAAAAATCAGAAAGGTGATAAAAGTACTTAGTTCATCTCACTCCCAGTTTTAGACATACAGAACTGCACAAAAGTTTTAGGCAGGTGAAGAAAAAATGCTGCAAAGTAAGAATGCTTTCAAAAATAGAAGTGTTAACAGTTTATTTTTATCAATGAACAAAATGCAAAGTGAATGAACAAAAGAGAAATCTAAATCAAATCAATATTTGGTGTGACCACCCTTCAAAACAGCATAAATTATTTAATTCTTCTAGGTACACTTGTACACAGTTTTTGAAGGAACTTGGCAGGGAGGTTGTTCCAAACATCTTGGAGAACTAACCACAGATCTTCTGTGGATGTAGGCTTGCTCAAAACCTTCTGTCTCTTCATGTAATCCCAGACAGACTCAATGACGTTGAGATCAGGGCTCTGTGGGGGCCATATCATCACTTCCAGGACTCCATGTTCTTCTTTACACTGAAGATAGTTCTTAATAACATTGGCTGTATGTTTGGGTTGTTGTCCTGCTGCAGAATAAGCCAATCAGACGCCTCCCTGATGGTATTGCATGATGGATAAGCACCTGCCTGTATTTCCCAGCATTGAGGAAACCATTAATCCTGACCAAATCCCCAACTGCATTTGCTGAAATGCAGCCCAAAATTTGCAAGGAACCTCCACCATGCCTGCAATGCACTGTAACATGCAATGTATCAATGTATAAAATAAACATGATAGGTACATGCACACATAAATTATACAAAAAATAACAATAAGAATGTTATACAAAAAATAATATAGATTGTGATGAAAAAAGAAGGTACAGTATATATATATATAGTGTGTGTGTGTGTTTGAAATTAATATATCACAGAAACATAATTTCACTTCAAACTCGTGATTTAGACCAGCTGGCTTCAGGGTGTTAAGATTGCAAATACAGTATACCACATTTTCGCTTTAGCCAGTCTGATGTCATGGACATTAGTCCTCCAGTTGTCAATGACTAGAGCAATGCCACAAAAGCTTTTTAACTCCTTAATGGACTGGTTATGTTTTTCTTTAAAGAGTAGAGAAAATGGATGTTTGTCAAAGCCTCTTATAATATTGCGAACATGCTCTGCCCATCTTATTTAGATCTGTCTCTTGGTTTTACCTACATCAAGTTACATATCTAGTGTGACAAGAAATAAAATCTACAATTTTAATTTTACGCACATTAGAGGAAAATTCTGTGATTTTGGAATTAGGGCTATTACAGGATTTTCACATCTTGCAGTCTCTGCATCTGAAGAAACCCTTATTCCTTGGAAGTAATCTCTTACCATCCATGTGCAGCGCACTGGATACTACACTGTCCTTTACTGTTGTGGCCTTTCTGTAAGTGAATCTTTGACTCGTCCTTTAACATAATATTCCTTTTTTTCTAATAACACCCTCTATAAATTTATACCATTTATTAAACTGTGTATTAAAATATAGATGGAAATTACAGGTATTCTGAGCTGCCTATTTATTATTTTTGTTTAATAAACTTGTCTATCCAGAACACCAACTTCTTTCCTTTTGGTAAATTGCTTAACCATAAATGGTTACTTTGAATATCAATGTATGTCTTTGAATCAGTGGGCTTGTCATAAATACTTGCCACCAATTTTCTATCTGTAATCTTAATCTTAAAATCTAAAAAGTTGACTTCCTTAATACTAATAGAAAAACTCAAATAGATATTTAGGGTGTTGTTATTCAGTTATGTACAAAAATCATTAAGATCAAAAGATGTAGCAAAAATACAGCTGTAGTGGTCCACTCTAAAAAGGTCACCCAACCTTATCTTCATACAAAAAACATATATCTGGCTGGTCCAAACAGCTCTATACTTTTAGAAGGGTGATGGTGTAAACAATGCACACATAAATTTCCATATTAATAGATATTTGTTAGAGTCCCAACATTCAGCTTCAGGTGCTAACAAAAATGCACCACAAATCCACATATAAAAATAAGGCAGGTTATATGGTACTGACAAAACCACACAAATCATACATTAATATAAAATCATACATTAATATAAAATCCCCAAATGGCCTTTGACCTAAAACAATTACCTGACAAATGGCTGATTAGGAATCCAACATAAGTCCTTTTACCATACCAGAGACAAGTAGAAAAGGCAACACTGGATCCTCCCAATGTAGACCAGTCTCAGGTAATCATGACAGAGTCATCAGCCATCCCACCTCCAACGCGTTTTGCAATAGCGCCTTTTATTTTGGCCCCGCCTCTCTCACGTACTTGTGAACTGCATAATTTTGTTGTTACAGGAGTCGTGCCTAATGACGTGAGGTGCCCAGCTCTGCCACCAAAAGAGAAGCCTGGAGAGGAGTTAATGAAAGTAGGCAAGTATGGGGTAAATACTGGCTGCTTTTTGCATGTAGCCCACAAATGCTTGACAGCTTTATTTTTACACTGCAATTAAATTTGAGTTTGGACGCGTCCCTTTCAAATCTAAATCTTTCTGTAGATTTTCCATCTAGCCCACCTGCAGTGCGTCACCATTTTACCAAGGTGCAAACTTATTTGATTTTGTTTTGCTTTGTTCCACTAGCTTCAGAGAGGAACATTTTACATTAATGTGATTCTGTTTTACTTAACTACTTGTCTGGCGTCGTTGCATCATATGTGTCCACGCCAAGCTGGGCTTTCCCCACCTGCAACATGATCTTGCCAAGGTGCAAAAGTTACTAGCTCTTTTTTTGTTTTGTGCCCAATTCAGAACCAGCTCCTCTGACTGGTATTTCTTCCTCAAAATTCTAAAATGTGTATTTTGACATTGATATATTTTTTTGTGAATTATTTACACAAATACAATTTTTTGACATTTATTAAAATATTGAAAACCTTATTAAGAACATCACATAGCACATCCATATAATTATGTTGAAAGAAGAACTTTTGGCAGATGAAACAATTTATTTGTTCTAAATGCTAAAAAAAAACAATAGTTTTAACAAACTGTTAAGAATAACATTAGTACAAAAACAATAGTGGTGATTTGACAATGTCTATTTCTAAACTTACATTTCAGAAAAATATTTGTTTGTGAATTCTTTGTGAAAGGAAAATGATCATAAGAACATGAAATTGCTATCTGAAATCCACAATTATTTTTATTACTTGACTGCTTGTCACAGTGTAGTCAATGATCTCAATAGCAAAACCAAATCAGCAAGGGAGAGGCAAGAGGTCACACAGAGATTTAAGAAACAGTTGGCAATGTGTCTGGTTGGAACTCCTATAATTGTTTTGTTAGCCTGTCAATTTCGCACTACCACATTTGCCATACAGCAATCAGCTAAAGAAAGATGCGATCTTTTCATTTGAAAAATGACAAGATGCTACTGACACATGCGACAAAAATTCACATAATGATGCGCAAGTGACAACACCGATATGTGCCTGAAAAAAATGATACTTGTATGTTTTCATGTTTTTATTTGCTGAATTAATTTTTTTCTCCACTTCTCTATTTCTAAATATACAACATACATTGGTTTTAAACACTGATCCTGCATTTCTTCTCAACTTTAAAAGTATGGCGGCGTACAATAGCTCCAATCCTCAACTTTAAATAAAGTAAAACTGAGTAATACAATCAATTCCTCATTCAAAATCAAGAAGCAAATCATATTGTCTGGAAAAAGACTGATTTTACAATAAGCTGCACGAATGCCTGGATGTACTGTAGGCTTGCAGTTCTCTAGATTGCAGCTATCTATGTCCTGTATCAGAGTTAAAGCATTAAAGTACCTTTAATTCTAAAAGCGAGATATAAAAAAATATATATATATACTGTATATAACTCCTATATATATAGTAAATGTATTACTCCCAAAACATACATATGTTTTTAATATTTACATTTCTCAAAGCTAAAAATAAATTAGCTAAAATTCAGATCATGGGTGGGAACATTTTCCTACACAAATGTATTGAACTACACTACAGGGAGCCATTCAAAACCTAAAATATAAGGATCAGTGGGGAATAATAGCATGTACTCAGTTATATGACTTGTTAATGTACAATGTCAAATATACAGCATTAACTTCTAATATTGTATGAGAACTTTTCATTTAAACGTTTGGATATTAGAAGATATCTTTTCATATAGGATTAACTTTTATTGTAAGTTTAGGGGCCTTTTATGCCTCACTGTAAGAAAAATCCATATCTATGCAAGTTAAATACAGTTTCCTTTTTTTCTATGTTAGTAATATTAATAAATAAAATCACTCGCTGAAATTCTGAATTTCTCTTTTGCTCTTTTAAATTTGAATGCAAATGCATAGAATGGTTCATTCTCAACCAAGACTAATAATGCTGTAAGGGGGGAATTCAGTTAGGCTTGGGGGTTTGAAGCGCTGGGAAAAGATCTGGGTTTTTTTGCCTGAGCTATTCAATTAATTGTCATTTTCCCAGAGCGGTAAACCATAGGTTAATGTGTGCTTATCCATAGATTCCACGCAAAGAGCTGGAATCTATGGGTTTCCCCACATGTTAAATGCAGACGTCTGCATTTTAACTGAGATTTTTCTTTGCAGCTTCTGTGCGTACAAAGAAATATCCACCATCTGGGGCTTAGCACATGAGGTTCCTGCAGGTTATTGCATTGGGCCAGTGTATGCAATTATCTGTGGGGCAAACAGCATGGCTAATTGAATTCCCCCTAAGCCTATAGAAGCCCTCCTACCCTTAGCCTGCGGAACTGTACTTGGTTGACCCCAGGTTTTGTGTAAATAAAAAATAGTTCAGGCTTATTCTAGGTATGGGCTAGAATATTTGGTAATCTGGGACAGAAACTAAGTAATACATACATACAATTCAGGTGGGGTTGGGTATGCCACTGGTCAGAATACCGACACCAATGAGGAAACAAGGTAAGACTAACCCTTACCCCTAACCCTCCCTATCTGGTGCCTAACCCTAACCTCCCCCTAGTGCCTAAACCTAACCTCCCCCTCCCCGCACCATAAATTTTAACACTCCCTCCCCGGTGCCTAAACCTAATCTCCACCCCAGTGCCTAAACCTAACCTCCCACTTCCTGCACCCTAAACCTAACCGTCCCCCCTAGTGCCTCACCCTAACCCTTTCCCTAATGACCGATACTTACCTTCGGGATGCCGGGGGTCGGGATTCTGGTGCCGGGATCCCAGCACTGTCAGGATTTCGGTGCTGGTATTTTGCCCATCGGCATCCCGCACTCTGGGATGCTGACTATATACCGTTCAGGTGTAGGTAAGGAAAGCATACACTAAGGTTGTACTCACAAAAAAATACAAGTACAAACTGGTGAGATGAATAAGGGGCAATGTCTGGGCTGAGACCAGGCTGGTGTCAGTCATAAATGATCAATGTGCAGTTTTGAAAATGTGATATTTATTAAAGGCAAAATGCGCATATGGTAAAATAGCATATTTTAGAGCACACACTTTGAAACAGCAATCCTGATTTTATCAAGTGGCAGGTATACATACTGTGCAATTTAAGAAGATAAGATTGCTAAAAAAAATGCAGTTTTTTAGACTTGCTTCTGACCAGTAAGAAAGTTCAAACTGTGCAGTGTGACAGTGCCGATGGTCTGGGGAAGCGGTCTATTCTTGGCAGTGCCATATTAGAGAAGGGTGTTCAGGTTTTAGAACTGACTAGAGTGATAGTGGGCTTCTTCCATGCTTGCTACCTGGCAAATGACTGCTCCAAAATACTAGTATAGGTTTCTTGGCACCATAAACAAAGCTTCAGCCTACCCTCCAATTAACAGCTACTAACAGACAGACTTTAAAAATCACTATCAAATTAATAATCACTACGGGTGATTGAAAATGGGAAATTGAAATTGAAGAAGATGACCACAATAGCCAATCAGCTTCTAACTGTCATTTATCTAGCACAGTCTACGAAATGAAAGTCAGAAGACAGTTAGAAGGCTGCTATGGGCAACCTCTCCATTTTAACTCTGTAAAGGTTTTATACATCTCCCACTGTTTCTCTTTCATCCTTTAACACCCATACCCCTATCTCTCCACTGTTTCTATTCCCCTCTTTCTTTCTCTCCAAACTACTTTATCTCTCTCTCTTGGCTCCATGCTCCCTTCACCCCTCCTCTATCTTGCTCCCCCCTCACTCTCCCGACCCTATGTGTCTGTGTCTGTAATCTCTACTGTTTCTTTTTCTCTCTCTTCTTTCCCTTCTCTCTTTTTTCTTACAGTTCAGTATTTCCTCCTCTGCTAGTCCATCTTCAGTCCCTCCATTTGTTTCACCGATCAACTAGACGCTAGCTGCAGCGCACGCTGTGCTGTGATTGCATTGGCCAGTGAGCATTTTCTTGGAAAACCCAACGTGTATGCATGTGCGTGGAGTGCGTTTTAAACATTATGGAGAACTTGAGTAATGATTTTGTATTTTTTATGGAACAGGGTTGCATAATGCTCAAATTGTTATTTGGTTAGACGTGGCAGGGTGTTTGGAGACTGTAGATCTGTGTTATGCCAGAACTTCTACAAGTGACATCACTGACACTGGTGGGAGGGGTCAGAGTTCACACCATCTGTCATTACTGTACATCCCAATGTGATGACATAATTTTTATAAGCAGTTGATTTAATTATATAGATTAGATTAAATGTTGTTCCTGGCACTGACTGTTTCTCTCTCTCTCTCTCTCTCTTCAGCTCTCCCCTCACTCATATTCTCCTCATCTCTCTCCCTCTCTTACATCATCTCTCTGTTCCCCCTTATGCATCTAGTCCTCTTATCAGCACTTGATTTTATTAAATAGATTAACTTTAGCATTGCTTTTTTCTTTTCATCTTTACTATTGTCCTTATTGGGGTGTCCTCATTTTTTCTTATCTACGGAGTGTTTTTTCTTTCTGTATGTGGCTTGTACATTCCAGTGTGCTTTTTATTTTCTCCTATTCTTTTATAGATGTGTGGTTGTGGATGATGTTATTAGTTTATTTTCAGACGGATCTGAATTTTCATAAAGAGATGGTATGTGATAATTATATATAGGAAAAAATAACCAAAGTGTTTAGAGACTGTACTGTAGATGAATGTTATGCTGGAACTCTCAGGCTGTAACATCACTGACACTGGTGAAAGAATCAGAGGGCCTGATTCAGAGCCGGACGCTCTGACCAGAGCGCTCGCTCTGAATCAGGGCCCTCCTACCTGAAAATGGAGCGGCCTCTTGGACGCTCGCATAGCTGTGGGTGACCACCCACAGCTATAGCGAGCGTCCATGATGATGGTCGCGATGGTCAAGACCATTGCGACCATCGGGCTTGCGACGGAGACCCTGCAGTAGGGTTTCGCTGCTGCAAGCCCTGGAGTGATTTTGGCTCTATCAGAGCCCAAATCACTCCCACTGATATCACTACTGATGTTAGTGGGGCCGGCTTCAGACGGTAGGCGTTCCAATGGGAATGCCTCCATCTGGCAGCAACACCCCCGGCACGCCCACCAAAGGGGGCGTGCTGTCAATCAACATCGACAGCACGCCCCTTTGGTGCGAGACCCGGAGTGACGGCTACCCCGTCGCTAGCCGGGTCTCGCGCATGCACACGACGGAGCTCCCTCCGTCCTGCGCATGCACAGTAGGGCACCATCGACCTGCTTGCGAGCATCCTGCATTCGCGAGCGGGTCTGAATCAGGCCCAGAGTTCAAACCAACTGTCATTAAATTCCAAAGTGGTATTTTTTTCACTCACTTCATCTTTACATGTACAAGGAATCACATATACATACAGTAAGTGTATGAGGAGGTCACATCTGTACATACAAAATCCTCATATGTACAAGGAATCACATATACATACAGTATGTGTATGAGGAGGTCACATCTGTACATACAAAATGCTCATATGTACAAGGAATCACATATACATGCAGTATGTGTATGAGGAGGTCACATCTGTACATACAAAATGCTCATATGTACAAGGAATCACATATACATACAGTAAGTATATTAGGAGGTCACATCTGTACATACAAAATGCTCATATGTACAAGGAATCACATATACATACAGTATGTGTATGAGGAGGTCACATCTGTACATACAAAATGCTCATATGTACAAGGAATCACATATACATACAGTATGTGTATGAGGAGGTCACATCTGTACATACAAAATCCTCATATGTACAAGGAATCACATATACATACTGTATGTGTATGAGGAGGTCACATCTGTACATACAAAATCCTCATATGTACAAGGAATCACATATACATACAGTATGTGTATGAGGAGGTCACATCTGTACATACAAAATCCTTATATGCACAAGGAATCTCTCGTACATATCAAAGAACTTTATTACCCATGTTTTTGTTCTATTAACATTTAAGAGGATACTAGGAAGAACAGAGACTAAAAAATATAATATCAGGAGATCTTCAATGGAAGCAGAAAAGGGTTTAAGATATTGTAGAGGGCTTGATTCAGAGATGATTGCTAATGCAGCTGAGTTCGCAGCCGCACTCTCAATAGTGGTTACATGAATACGCAAGTGTCAATCTCAGCCTTCCTTTTGTGATCCACCATGCTATAGACTGTACGAGTGATGAGACGCCCACTTTCATCCTCCCTGGTCTGTGCATTTGTGATACTGTAGCCACTCTTCTCAAATCCTTTTAAACATGGCTGCTGGATTGGATTTGCATGTTGGAATGCGGCAGCTTTCCCAGACACATAACAAGCCCATGAAACAGCCCCTTTTTGAGATCACTTTAGGTCACCTCCACCCTGAAACACCCATGGATCCGCACACCCATTCTCAGGTGTGAGCGAAATATCACTCATTTGCCTAAATATCAGTTCTGCATCCATCTCTGAATCAGGCAAAGAGTACAGTAAAATAGGGTACATTGAGGCTACTTTATAAAAGTTATAGGAGATAAAATTGCTTTGTACAAGTAATCCATGTTTATCTCCTATTTCTAGGTACTGTGGCTCCCCAAACAGTATCTTCTCAGAGGTGGAGCTTCCTGTCTGAATGACAGTCTGAGAAGGAAGGGGAGCAGAGGAAAGTGGAGGGGTGCTGCTGTCTGCACCAGACATTTAGTAACAGGAGGAGAAGTTACAGCTAGAGAGAAGGAGAAAGAACAAGTGCTGGGTTGGCAGACAGATCAGCAACAGCTCCATCTTCAATTTTATATTAGGCAGCCTCAGCAGCACCTCCTCAGGCCCCTAAATTATGCCTAATGGAAGCTATTATGTTTGATACAGTATTTTTTTCCTTGTCTCTAGGGTTGGGAGTTGTTTTTAATGTAAAGAGAAGTACTTAAAGTCTAAATTGTGCCTGATAGTGAATACATACTTTGCAAACACAACATATTGGTATAAAATATGAGTATGAGCATATGTGATGTAATGTATATCTTTTGTAAACCACATACATGTTTGATGCTGACTTACAAATATATTGCCATAGTTGCAACTTTACACAAAATCTAAATGACACCTTTCTTGTTTTGGAGCACATTTGCGGACAATTTTGGGTGAGCCCCAGAGAGTCTACTATATCATACAGATGCTTACAGAATGCAGGGAAGTGATTAGGGAGAGACAGAACTTGCAACAATCAGCATTTGTTTTCTATGGGAAATAATACTCACTTAAGTCAAAAAGTATAAACAATGAAATGTAACATTATTTTCAGTATTTTGGTGATATGTACTGATTCTCATTATATAAGGCTGGTATTGATCAAAGTTTTCAAAAAGATGGCATAACATAGATTTCTAATGTATTAACTTTCTCTGAGCATGGTTCTTAGAAATGTTCTAAAATGGAGTGTATACTTAATTTAAATATTGTTAAGTATATAAAAAATACGTGTTTTACATTGTATGCATTATTCCATAAAAGGGCCACAAATTTAGGCTAATAATATACATGAACCAACTGAACTGAAGTGTTTATCTATAGTATAATAGTATTATAAGACCATTGTGTCTGTTTGTTCCAAGTTGGTGCAAAAACTAGTTAACCTATTTTCATGAAAACTACATCATATTGTATTGGAAACTCCTAGAAATACCCTGCACTTTGTTTAATCTCAATCTGTCAAGCTAAAGCTGAGCAACAACAAAAACAACATGTATTGACGTCCTCAATGCAAGAGATAGGTGTGGCAACATGCGCGCGAACAGGGGGTGGGGGGAGAGGAGCTTTGGGCCTGCGTTCACATGAATAGGGTAGGATAGGCTACATAGCAATATATGCACCCACCACTCACATTGGTGTGAGTCAGTGACATGCGGTGAGGTCAATGGCTGGGGAGACACACAAGGAGATGGGTCTGAGAGCTGGGAGCCTGTATCGCCGTCTACTCACTGTAATTCTCCCCTCACTACACTGAGGGGTAAATTTACTAAGAATCAAGATTGGTCGAGATTACAATCTCTGGAGAGTTTAGGCATTATTTTCATCTCACAAATTTACTAAAGGCAAAGTCAGGTGAGTTAGAGAGAGATTTCTCTCTTCTCACTCATAAAACTCGGGTGAGATAGCAAATTCGAATCAACTCACCATCAGGACAACTCAGAATTACTTTTCACCTAAAATTTACCAAGAATCAGGATGACAAGCTCGAGTGAGATGACAGCAAACTCTCTGGCACTCACTTTTCAAACTCTCCACCTCCTGAGCTGTGAGTTTGGCAGAAACATACACAAATCATTGTGATTTGTGTCTGTTTCTGGCTGTAAATAGCTAAAATAGGGTTAATTTAAAAAAAAAAATGTTGTAGGGTCCCTCCCAAAAAGCATAACCAGCCCCGGACTTGTCAGCCAGTCCTGTTCCGAAAATTATGGGGAACAAAATTAGTAGAGTTCCACCGTAATTTAGGAACCAGCACCAGGCTGCAGGACCAGTCCTGGTTTTAAATATAGGGGGGAAAAATTGTGTAGAGGTTCCCCTATATTTAAAACCAGCACCGGACCCAAACCAACTGCGGTGTAATGCCACAGCCAGGAGACACTATTTCCGGATCTCCAGGGCCAAAGCATTCTCACCCCAAGCCGGTCAGGACAAGCCGGGGATCTCAGGGGAGGTGGGGATCCCCGAAACCCCAGGCTTGGTCTGAAGCACGGGGCTCTTCCCCGCACCCCTGGGCTTTGGGTACACTATTATATGTTACTTGGGAAATACAGGTGCCAGCATGCCTGCCCTTTTTCACTTGTGGAACTACAAGTGCCAGCAGGTGGGTGGCACCCGTACCTCCACTGTAAAATAAATAGTTAAATAAAGACACAACACACACACTGTATATAGTACAAGTTTATTACACACATACCTCAATCTCACATACTTACCTGTACCAGCCGGTCTGTCCTCTACTCCAATGTAGAAATCCGTGTGGAATGACCTGCAAAACAGATCCTATACTCACCTCCATCCTGGCACTGCTCTCCATATGCATCCAAAACAACAAACTGACTTAGCCGAACCATTCCGAACATGTGTAAGTTTATGCTGTTACATATACTTACACATTGCAAAATGATGACCGAAATCATCTGTTATTTCTCAAGGGCCACTTTACATGTACTGGCCACTCATTGGCTGGGACCCACGTGGTGTATATGTTTAAGAAACTTGTACTATATATGGTGTGTGTGTGTGTTGTGTCTTTATTTAACTATGTATTTTACAGTGGAGGTATGGGTGCTTGCCGCCTGCTGGCACTTGTAGTTCCACAAGTGCCAAGGGGTAGGCATGCTGGCAGCTGTAGTTCCACTGTAAAATACAATAGTTTACTTTGATTTTACACTTTATTACCCCCATACCCACAGCCCAGGTTTGTGGGGAAGAGCCCAGGGCTTCAGACCAAGCCTGGAGTTTCGGGAGAGGGGAGACCCCTTTTTCCAGCTGTCCCCACTTCCCCTGAGATCCCCGGCTTGACCTGACCAGCTTGGGTCCAGTGCTGGTTTTAAATATAGGGGGACCCCTATGCAATTTTTTCCCCCTATATTTAAAACCAAGACTGACCCTGCAACCTGGTGCTGGTTCCTAATTATGGTGGAACCCTACTCGTTTTGTTCCCCATCATTTTTGGAACCAGGACTGGCTGACAAGTCCATGGCTGGTTAGACTTTTTTGGGGGGGCCATACTTCATTTTTTTTATTAATTTAACCCATTTTTTACAGGTACAAGACACAAGCAGCTTAAGCATATCTCACTGATATGTGCAGGCTGCTTGCTGGGGAGGGTTAGGCAGAGAGAAATCTCTGCAATCTTGGGTGAGTAATCTCCTGCAAAACATGCTACTCGGGGGAGATATCTCTTTCTGCTTCACCATCGGCCAACTCGTTTAGGATCAAATCACCAGTTGGTAAATTTGAGAGCTACAAAGTGAAAAAATCACCTGAGTTCTGGCAAGGTACAGCGAGATTAATCTCATTGTAAATCGGGACAATATCGATTCTTAGTAAATTTACTCCTAAGCTTCAGCGTCCATTGATTTTCCTACTTGCACCACTGTGTCTTCTCTTGCTGCTGAGCTCTGATCTCTAAACACTGCAGTGCACTTTCTGGTCACATGACACTCTCCTACCTGCATCACTGTGTCTTCTCTTGCTGCTGAGCTCCGAACGCTAAACACTGCAGTGCACTTCTTAGTCACATGACACATCCAAGGTGTCCATCAGTGCTCTGCCTCCCCTGCCTACCCTGACTGCACGTCTCTTGTGTGAGTGGTGGGTGAATGCGCTGCTGCCACCAGTCTGTATAGTGTTGCTGGTCACGTGAGCCACTCCCGTGACAGGGATCCTTTGCAAAACTAAAGTATACAACTATAATACAACAAATAAGAAAAAAATGTCAGAAGTGATCTTATTTTGTCTTCAGCAGGTTGCCTTATTAGGAGGAAAATTAGGAGGACTGCAGTCTCTTTTGGTTTTCTATGAGATCCCATTAGGACACAGATCTAAATATTTGGGAGGAGCTTCTTCTAATTGGAGAGGTATTCATTTATTTTAACCTGTAAGAAGGAAAATGGTTTTGGTCTCTTTCCCATATATTATTCCCATATATTTTTTTTAAGATATTATTGAGAAAAGTATGCTAAGAGAAAAGTATGCTAAGAGTCATGTGATGATGTCCACAGTCACATGATATATGTAAGGGTAGTTTGTGTTACATATGCACCAGTTATTGGGGCTTGTATCTAAATTTGATTTGATGTTTTGTTCCATAGTGCCTCAACCCAGGTATACGCTCTATCCTTGAAGTGGACCTGCAAACATCTCCGAGGTAAGTGACAAATAATCTGTACTGATTAAATAGCTACTACCTTGTATCATCTCTGCCTTCCAGCTTCCTTCTTCTATTTCAGGGGTGGCCAGACTTGGTCACAGTGATCTGCTTATAAAGCTAAAAACCTTTTGTGATCTACCAAGCCCAAAAATGGGGCATGGCATGCAAAAAGGGGGCATGGTTTGCAAAAAGATGGCGTGACCTTGCAGCTAGTGGCGTGGGGGTCTGTCCTGCTGAGATCACACATAGTATCCCCAATTCTACACCATATAGTAATGTCCCTTATTCATGTTACAACACACAGTAATGCCCCTTATACACATAATGCCTACTGCAGTAGTTCCCCTTATACAGTGTGCACTGTAGTAGTGCCCCTTATGCAGTGTCCCCAATAGTAGTGCCCCTTATGCAATGTCCCTGTAGTAGTGCCCCTTATGCAATGTCCCTGTAGTAGTGCCCCTTATGCAGTGCCCACTGTAGTAGTGCCCCTTATGCAGTGCCCCCAGTAGTAGTGCCCCTTATGCAGTGCCCCCAGTAGAAGTGCCCCTAATGCAGTGCCCCAGTAGTAATGCCACTTACACATAAAGGGGCCTATTTACTAAGCAGTGTTAGAAGACAAATTGAAAGGAGATAAGGTGCCTGCCAATCAGCTCCCAACTGTCATTTTTCAAACACAGCCTGTGACATGGCAGTTAGGAGCTGATTGGCTGGTACCTTATCTCATTTCACTTTGTCTCCTAACACAGCTTAGTAAATAGACTCCAAAGAAATAGACCACATACACACACACACACACACACACACACACACACACACACACACACACACACACACAACACTATACTTAACTGAATCCATGCGCCTGCCATCAACCAACTGCTGCTCCTTGGGCTCTCAAGACCAAAGCCTTCCAGCTCTCATCTTAACTTGCTGCTACATCTATTTCACACCTGTTTGTCTGCTCCTCCCCTTTAGAATGTAAGCTCTTACAAGCAGGACCCTCTACCCTCTTGTGCTTCTCTTTACTTTACATTTATCTACTTCTTACTCCCCACTAGGGCACCTAACACTTGGTTGCTTTGCTCTGTATCTTATCTGGGTGTTATGATCACTAATGTACCAATGTATATTATCCGTGTCCTCATCCTGTATTGTAATGTACTATAAGTCACTGGTCAACCAATTTGTTTATGTACTATGTAAGGCGCTGCAGAACACTTGTGGCACCATATAAATAAATGATAATAATAATAATAATAATAATAATAATAATAATAATAATAATGGGAGAGATGTCATGACAACACTCCCTTCACCCGCCGCGGGAGCAGGAAGGCAAAGCTCAGTAGTGGGCAAATGGAGTATGCAGCGGCAGTGTCTATCCAGCCCAGCACCTCCCTGACATGCAGGGCCAGCTAAGCACATTGTGCCAGCCCTGGTTGCAGCAGCCAATAAGAATCTGCCTGACTCTTATTGGCTGCTGCTAGCTGCTCCCGGACATCCACCGTGATAAATCTGTCACGTGTCCGCAGTCGACTGGTCAATCGCGGTAACTTTGGACACACTGGTTCTATTGGAACCTTTGCAGCACAAGACACAGTAATTACACACTTTAACAGTGCTAAAAGCTTTATTTGGCTGGAATGCTTTTTCTTTTCTGATTTAAATAGACTTGGCAACAAGTTACAATTACTACCTTTGGTTAGTAACAATAACACATTTTGGTGTAAACATCCTTCTGATATCACTTTTTCAGCTTACATTTGTATCAATTCCTTGCATGTATGCTCACATCACAGTAGTAAACTATTAGTTCAAAATTGACTTTCACCTTAGGAAATAAATCAGAGACTCAAGAGGAAAGCTATTCTCTTTGGCGCCCACATGTGAACATCTTCTCGAAGAATAACCCGACCTGATTCAGAGTAGTGCAGAAACCCGGTGATTTGCATACTACCGCAGGATCTGTACTGTACATGCACTGGTTTTCTACTGCAAGATCTCTCCCAAAGCCACAGCCTGATTGACAGGATGCGCAGCCCTGAGTAACCTCAGGGTTACTCAGATTACCGATGGTCTCGCAGAAAATCTGATGTAGTGAGGAGTCATCTATTTACAGTAGATGCCTCCTGCTGCATATCAGTTTTACGGTATTGCACAGTTGCTTCCTTGAATCAGTCCCACAATAGAGTAGGAACACTTTCCCTTTGAATAATATCAATTGCAAATTATAATAAGAGTTTCTGACGTATTACTCTACCATTATACTGTAAAGTGCCTATAAAGGAGTTTCTAAAATGTAGGTACAGGTATTCAGTGTTTCTAGACATTGTTGCATTTTAAACATATGTATTGGCAAGCTAGGTTCCTTACTTATCCCTTAATTATTATAGGTAATAGTGCACATAAGTCCTTTCTGTTCATGGCCATACTCTCGGTGGTGCACATATCTTATACTGAACCTGGGTCCTGGTAATTTACTACTTTAAAATTAGAGCTGTTATCTGCTTAGAGGTTCTTCAACTGCAGAACCTTTCTGTCTCCAGATGATAGTCTTAATGTGGTTGTTCACCTATGCCAGTGAACTGTGAAATAGTGTAGCTTTCTGGTGGAGCTGATAGAATTTGATTCTTCTAGTATAAGGCCTATATCTAGCTTGACATTACACAGGTTTCCTGGCTCAGAAACTGTTAGGGGTAAATTTACTAAAGTGAGAATTTTTAGAAGTGAGTTTTAAAAGAGATGTTGCCCATAGCAACACTTTTACTTACACATAAGGCTATTAACCACACTACATCAACATACATCTCTTTGCTTATTTCAAAATATCTCCCAGGTTGAACTCTCTGCTCTGTGCAAGATCTGCGTCTCTCATTCCACACGCATTACTACTACTGGGGGCAATGCAGAATAGGGGGGACTACTACTGGGGGCACTGTATAAGGGGAACTACTACTGGGGCAAGACAGCATATTATAGGGGGGACTACAACTGTGGGCACTGTATAGGGGGGACTACTACTGGGTGCAATGCAGCATAAGGGGGATTACTACTGGGGTTCTGAATAGGGGGACTACTACTGGGGGCACTGTATAGGGGGGACTACTACTGGGGGCAATGCAGCAAATGGGGATTACTACTGGGGGCACTGTATAGGGGTGACTACTACTGGGGGAAATACAGCATAGGGGGATTACTACTGGGGGCAATGCATAGGGGGGATTACTACTGGGGCACTGTATATGGGGGACTACTAGTGGGTGCAATACAGCATAGGGGAGATTACTACTGGGGGCAATGCATAGGGGGGACTACTACTGGGGGCAATGCATAGGGGGGATTACTACTGGGGGCACTGCATAGGGGGGACTACTACTGGGGCACTGCTTGGGGGGGTGGCAGCTACTGGGGGAACTGTGTAGGGGGGGAATACTACTGGGGGCAATGCATAGGGGGGACTACTACTGGGGTACTGCATAGGGGGGACTACTACTGGGAGCACTATATGGGGGCTTGGCCGCTACTGGGGGCACTGCATAGGTGGGTAGTTGGGGAATCATTTTAAGTACTTATTTAATGTATACTGTAATTATTCTGAAATTATTGGGGGAGGGGGGCGCCAGTCCATTAGTTTGCTAGGGGCACTCAGATCCCAAGATAAACCCCTGCTCCTTTCTCACTGATTCAGGAGCATTACGGTGACACGAACCGAATGTGAACTCAATTTTAGACATCCAACTCGTTCTGTAAGATTGTGGCAAAGCATTGTATCAGTTTACAACTATGTTGGCTAGAATCTGATATTGGTTCAATAACAATTATTTCATGTCGTGCAGTTTGTGTTAAAGCATTACCTGCGCACATTTCTTAAAATTGCAGAAAACACAGGAAATTGACAGCAATCAATAACATTTTGTTTATTGAAGACTTTATGTAAAGGATAAATTGCAGAAATCATCTTTTACAGCTTTGGGTTATTACCTGCAGTTTTCCATTTTCTATTACAAAATCTCTGTAAGCTGTACTGTATCAAAACATCGTTACACTCTTTGCTGTAAGGCAGAAATGAGATGACGTATTTTCACTAGTCCTGTTTCAATGCAAAGCATCTCCCACATTAGTAAGGTAAGTCTACAGTATTTCCATTCAAGTGAATTGTGACTTTTTTTTTTATAGCGCTTTGAAGCACCATCACAGCCTCATCTAGCCTGACAGTCTTTTCCCTCTAAGACACATTCTTAGATCTGAATCTTTTCTCCCCTTCTGGCTAATTAGTTGCTGATTTGAATATTTAAATACATACTGAATCATCTTTATAAGCAACATCAAACCTTCGTTTCACATTATGGATGCAGCATTAAAAATATAATATAAATTATTATTGCATAACAGTGAATTATCTAAATTACATTTATTTGTATAAATAAAACCAGTATACATTGCTTTATATATACAACTATGTCAGTACTGCTGCTCATTGTATTTCTCTTGACTGTAGATGGCAATGAAGCACTTTCATTAATGCATGCCTTCTTTTAATTTGCAGAATGCGTTTTCACAGCTACAATTTTATTTTCAAAGCTGTGTAATGTTGACATGCTCCACTTTTTTTTAAATAGTAATATACTGTTTTTTTCAAAGTCAATTAACACTTAGGGCAAATGAGATGTGGAAAGGTAAAGGTCAATTACTTTGGGTCTGCTTCTAAACCTTTACGATTTGCACAGAATCCAGCTAGGAATTGGAGATCTTTAGTGAAATATTCTGTCCAATAATTAGTTCATTGCCTGTCAGGATGACTAAGAAAAAATGCAGCAAGTTTAACAGGTTATATCATTTTTTACCACCATTTGAGTTGATAGTACAAATCAATGTACTGCTTGCTTGCTCAGTGCTGAAGTTTGTACCTTGTGACATCACGTCATTGACTTTTGCTCAAGAACCAAAGCATAATGGGATTAAACAAGACAAATTATAAATGATGTGTTGTATAAAACTTGAAGATAATGAGAATGAAACTCAAGACCTGTTATAAAGGTCCATAATAAACATGTAATCTTGAATTTTTGTTTATAATTATGGGTCTGATTCAGAGATACATAGAATGTTGATTTCGGATGCAGTGGGGTGATTTTTTGCTACTGCGCATTGGCCAAAGGAGCACTGTGATGCAATTGGTTAGCGATGACGGTCGCTGAGAAGATTTATTTGCAAAGTAAGTGACAGGTAGTTAGTGTTTGGAGGAGGTAACGGGGATGGCTATAAATATGCAGGCATGTCAGGACCACTTACTGGGCATGCCTTAGTGAGCCTCTGAGAATTTTCATGCAGCTGGAGTGAGATGCTCAGTATAGGCTAGCTCAGAGTTTCAATGTGCGACCGATGCTTCCAATGTTTTCACTGTTGTACATAAGCGGCCATTGTAAATCCCCAGAGGTGGGCATCTCTGTGCACAAGACATCAACTAAATCATTAGCATATTTTTGCTGAGTACAGGATAGCAGCAGCAACAGGAATTACGTGCATCTCTGAATCATGCCCTATATCAGTGGTTTCCAAACTTTCTTGAATCACGGCGCCCCTAAGACAAAAGATTGTTATTGAGAAATTCAGGAAAAAATTTAGTAAAATGAAGTAAATTGTGCTGACCTGTCATCCTTAGGTTCAGTTATGTGGTGGTGGACAGGTTTGTGCTTCTGTTTGTCCACATATTTACATTACATTGACCATAATTAATTTGATTTGGTGCTGGACCACCAACCTGAGGCACCCCAGCAAGTGTCCCGAGGCACCCCAGGGTGCCACGGCGCACAGTTTGGGAACCACTGCCCTATATTATTAGAGATGTTTTCCACTGATCAGTGAAAGTTCAACATTGTTTACATATTGTCAACCTTGTAAAAATTCTTACAGTATTTGTCACCTGAACTACACCTCTGAGTATGCAGTGGTGGAAATTCAGTCATTCTCACACCTTAATGTGCTCACACACTTGATTAATGACCACCTTTGTTTGTGCTAATGTGAGACTTATTATTGGCCACCCGCAACACATGCCTATCACTGCGGTATGGAATTCGATTGGCTTACTCGTTATACTTTAGCCGTGACCTGTGCTCCAGCAGGCTAGGCTGCTACTGGTGAACAAGCCCACAGATATAGAGTGAGAAGCGCACACAGTACAGCAGTCCTCAACAGCGCCAATGGGGACTCAGATCTCGCTATTTGGCATTTGGAGAAATTCCGCTATCAATGCAGATACTGCCTCACACAGAACTCCTTCTTCTCACTTGTCAAACTCTCATCTGGTCCAGCTCTAACACCCTGCAATGCTTAAACAGTATCAGGGAGCACGCCGGTTAACTTTGCTATATAGAGAGCAGAGGTGACCTTGCTTTTTTCTATTTGTACACCGTTTGCTTGACCCTTACTGTATGTTCACTGCCCCCAGGCACACATTCAGGTGACTACGGCTATACAACTTTTTTAATTTTACTTTCTACACATACTGCAAAAAGATAATAGTATATGGATACTATATTTTCTTATTTATTTCTTAAGAAATGCATGCTCATAACATGAGTTAAACAATGAGTTATTATTTATATTGATATGCTGGTACAATAGGATCAATCCTTATGACCTCAGAGGATTTGACAAACAATCTCTGAGTTATGTGTATTGAATGACCTGTGATGTTTTTCTGCTGATACCACTGTGCCAAAATTCCTTCCACTCTAACAAGGAGACATTGATTTGATACATTGTTTTTTTCATTCTAATAATATGATGTGTAGCATGATTTTTCTGCTCATTGGGAGACTATATGAATAGTGCTACACTCTGGGCCTGATTCAGAGCCGCTCGGTCTGACAGAGCGCTCGCTCTGACTCAGGGCTGGGCATTTGCTTTTTTGGAGCGGCCTCTTGGCCGCTCGCATAGCTGTGGGTGACCACCCACAGCTATAGTGAGTGGCCATGATGATGGTCGCGATGGTCAAGACCATCGCGACCATCGGGCTTGCGACGAGACCCTTGTGGTAGGGTCTCGTTCATCTCAAGCCCCAGTGAGTTTTTGGCTCTAACAGAGCCGGAAGCTCTCCACTGACGTCACTTGTGATGTCAATGGGGCCTCCCCCAAATGGCAGGCGTTCTCAAGGGAAAGCCTCCATTTGGGCAGCCACCCCCCGGCCCGCCCACCAAACGGAGCGAGCTGTCACTCAACATCGACAGCTCGGCCCCTTTGGTGCGAGACCCGGAGCGACGGAGTGCCTGTCGCTAGCCAAGTCTCGCGCATGCGCACAACGGAGTCGGCTCCGTCGTGCGCATGCGCTGTGGGCCACCATCGACCCGGTTGCGAGCGCTCAGCGCTTGCAACCGGGTCTGAATCAGACCCTCTGTTCAAAAAGCAAGCTAAACATTCCACCAAATACATAGCAAATGTAACACTTGTGTTGTGAATAGAAAGTGTAGGGTATAAAAATCAGTGAGCATTACTGGTGAGGTGTACATCTGCAGCACATACCTGAACTAGGAATTACAGTATGGTGCCTTCAGTGTGTAGAATCTGTGGCATAGGGAGCTGTGTGAGCTAGTATCTGAGGCCAGGAGCTACAGGACTATGGCCAGCATTTAACAGCAGGAGACCACATCCATCAGTTATCCATATGCTACTATGGGGTCGTAGTAAAGCTAGCTACACACTATACAATTAATGGGCCAAATTGCCAATAATCAGGAAAGCAGCTTATTTATGGAATAGTGTGTATGCACGATTGTTTCGAAATTCTGCCAATAATTCGGACAAATATTGCCCACAAACACGAACATTCGATTATCTTATCTGTCAGGCCAGCACGAAAATCTCAGCCACAATCTCCCGATATCGACCAGTGTGTGTGCATTCTCAATAATCTCAGCATATGTTATATGATTTTCCATCCATACATCATATGCCTTGTTGGTGGCAACATGCTATTACTGTTTTGTGAAGGCGGATCACCTGTCACTAGTACCTTGGACAGTTCTCACAATGTATGTTGCATTGTGGTGCAAATACAACTGTCAACAACACTTTTTTGTGAATGTTCAGGAGAACACTATACTGCAAGACTTCTTTTTATGCTCAAACTGAGTAGTGTAGTATGACTTCATATTCCATTACAGTTAGGGATGAGCGGGTTCGGATTTCTGAAATCCGAACCCCCCAAGCCCCCCCCCCGATCCGAGTCGTATCCGAGTCAGGCTCGACTTTTCCCGCCTGACTCGGATCTGAAATCGAGGCAAAACGTCATCATCCCGCCTTCTGGATATCGCGGGTTTTGGATTCTATAAAAGGTCCCCGCGTCGGCGCCATTTCTCACTCCGGCTGTGGACAGTGAAGAGGGAGGGTGGGAGCTAGGGCTGGCTGGGCTGTGTTGTGCTGCTGTTGTCCATAGGGGCTGTGACCACTCAGTCCATACGGTCCTACTGGGCTGTGTTGTGCTGCTGTTGTCCATAGGGGTTGACTGGGCTGTGTTGTGCTGCCTTCATAGGGGCTGGCTGAGCTGTGTTGTGCAGTCAGTTGCAGTCATAGGGGCTGTGTCCACTCCAAAGTTCCAAAGTCTATAACCCACAAAGTGCACTCCAAACAAAATAAAAAAATATTTTCTGTGTTTGTGTGCACTGTGGCTGCACGTGCATCAACAAAGGCACAGCGCCAAGCATGCGCCTGTGTCCCATAAGTAAAGGGCCAGCTGGCTTGTCCATTAAAGGGTGCTGTAACCCCCAAAGTGCACTCCAAAAAAAATAAAAAAGTATATTTTTTTGTGTTTGTGAATTGTGTGCACAGTAGCTGCACGTGCATCAACAAAGTAGCATCAAGCGTGCACCTGTGTCATAAGTAAAGGTCCGGCTGCCTTGACCGTTAAAGGGTGCTGTAACCCCCAAAGTGCACTCCAAACAAAATAAAAAATAATTTTCTGTGTTTGTGAATTGTGTGCACTGTGGCTGCACCTTCATCAACAAAGGAGCAGAGCCAAGCGTGCGCCTGTGTCCCATAAGTCTGTTAAAGGGTGGTGTAACCCCGAAAGTGCACTCCACAAAAAATAAACAATTTCTTTTTTTTCTGTGTTTGTGTGCGAAATGTATGTGCAGTAGCCGCACGTGCATCAACACAGCAGCAACGGCAAGCGTGTGCCTGTGTCATAAGTCAAGGGCCGGTTTGGACATCTGGTCCGGACTGAAAGACGTGCCAACAATGTCAATTTCTGACATGTCTACTGTCACTGCATATGATACTGTCACCACTGACAGAATGGTGGAGGAATTATTTTCTGTGTTTGTGAATTGTGTGCACTGTGGCTGCATGTGCATCAACAAAGGAGCAGCGCCAAGCATGCGCCTGTGTCATAAGTAAAGGGCCGGATTGCTGGGACGAATTAATACTCTGTGAGGATGAGGATATACACAACACTGAAGAGGGTGAGGAATCAGTGGATGAGGAGGATGAGGACGACATCTTGCCTCCGTAGAGCCAGTTTGTGCAGGGACAGATTAATTGCCAGCTTGTTTTGTGGGGGCCCAAACGAACCAATCATTTCAGCCACAGTCGTGTGGCAGACCCTGGTGCTGAAATGATTGGTTTGCTAAAGTGTGCATGTCCTGTTTATACAACATAAGGGTGGGTGGGGGGGCCCAAGGACAATTCCATCTTGCAACTCTTTTTTTTCTTTGCATTATGTACTGTATGGGGCCTAGTTTTTCAAACTGCCATCCTGTCTGCCACTGCAGTGTCACTCCTAGATGGGCCACGTGTTTGTGCTGCCCACTCGTGTCGCTTAGCATAGTCATCCAGCTACCTCGGTGCAACCTTTTGGACATAAAAACACTATTGTGAGGTGTGAGGTGTTCAGAATAGACTGGAAATTAGTGGAAATTAAGGTTATTGAGGTTAATAACAGCATAGGAGCAGAAAAACCCACAAATTCTGTGATTTGAGCAGTTTTTATGCTTTTTTAAAAAAAAAATACAGATCCAAAACCCAGAACCCAAAACACGGAAGGGTGGTTTTGGCAAAACCAATCCAGATCCAAAACATGAAGAAAGATCCAGATCCAAAACCAAAACACGAAAAGTGGCCGGTGCACACCCCTAATTACAGTATATGATAACTAATAAAACCTCACTTGCCTCAAGAAACCACATGGATCCCTTATTGTCAGCAAGCAAGAATCCTTCAAACTGTATGAGAATTCACACTGTCAGCACCTACATTTGGTAATGTGTGCATGAGGGTTTAGTTTTATATTTTCAACTCTGAAGCCAGCAATACAGGTCAGTAGCACAATGTCAGCAATACTATGTTTTATTTTACCTACCCACACACAATGCCAGTCCCATCAGGTTACAAATTATTTGCACCTGGAGTACACTTTAATGATATGATTCCAATCACCTGCACATATGTTTTATATGAATTTACCAGTTTTACACAGGTGACTGAAATCCTATCTTAATTTTGTCGGCCAGGAGCACAACATTTTAGACATTATGGGGCCCACTTATCATTGAATATTTGAGGAATTTCCCCCCAAAACACCGTTTTCATGGGTTTACCTCAAATATTAAGTATCCCCCTGATGTATTAAGGAGGGGCCGCAGCAGGTATTAATACCTAGGAACAGGAGAAATAAGCAAACAAATAAAACTCTAAGAGCAATGTGTACAAATGCTAAGAGCTTAGGAAATAAAATCCCCAAACTAATTGCAATATTGACAAGGGATGATCTGGATATTGTGGCTTTTACAGAGTCATGGTGCAATGAAAATCATGACTGGGACATAGCTATACCAAGATATACTTTAAATAGGAAGGACAAAATGGGAAGAATAGGAGGAGGAGTAGCAATGTCAAGGAATGCATAAATACTACATTAATACATAGTATTGAAGAAAAAACCGAGTCCCTTTGATTGACTATAGAAACAGGGGATAAAGTGATTGTTCATATTGGGGTGATCTACAGACCACCAGGTGAGGAAGAGGAACTGGACAATAAACTATTGCAGAACATCACTAATATGGCATTAGAAGGAGAGGTTATAATCATGGGAGATTTTAATCTACCCAATATAAACTGGGAGTTGTCTGTGGCAAGTTCCACTAGAAGTAGGGACATCCTAAATTCATTGCAGGGAGCCTCCCTTCAACAAGTGGTGAGGGAGCCCACTTGGAAAGACGCAATATTAGACAAAGGGGTTTATTTACTAAGCAGTGTTAGGAGACAGAGTGAAAAGTGATAAGTCAGTATAGACCCCTTAATACTTACAAATTGAGACAGAATATCTGATGTAAAAGTGGGTGAAAACTTGGGGTCCAATGATGATCATGCAGCATGGTTCAGAGTAAAGACAGATACTGACTCACCCCTTACAAAAACAAAGGTGTTAGATTTTAGGAAGGCTGATTTTGCAGGGATGGGAAGATGTGTAGACGAATATTTGGCAGAGTGGAGGAACTTGAAAGGAGTGCAGGAGAGGTGGGAAACTTTAAAAAGTGGAATACTAAAGGCAACAGACCTTTGTATCAAAAGGGTTAGGAGAACCACAAGGAAAAGGAAGCTAGTGTGGTTTGGGAAAGAGGTAGCAAGTATTGTGAAACCAAAAAAGATGGCCTGTAGGAAATACAAGCAGATGCAAAATAATGAGGACAAAGAGGTATATCTTGTAAAACTAAAGGAGGCTAAGAAAGTAATCAGATGTGCAAAGGCAAAAGCTGAGGAGAAAATGGCACAGTCAGTGGGTAAAGGGGGCAACATTTTTTAAGTATATAAGCGAAAGATGGAATATAAAGACTAAAGAGAGGGAGACTTGTAGAGGGAGACAATGTAATAGCTGATCATCTTAATAATTATTTTTGTTCAGTATTTACTACTGAGAGAGAGGGAAAGGGGCCACAGTTAAGTTGCAGGTGTGAGCAGAAAAAATAGGTGGGAACAAGCACATTTACAGAGGAGAAGATCCTAACAGAACTCTCAAAACTGAAAGTGGATAAATCGATGGGGCCAGATGGGATACATCCAAAGATACTGAAAGAGCTTAAAGGGGTGCTGGTAACACCAGTAACAGAATTATTCAACCAGTCACTAGCTACTGGAGTAATTCCAGAGTACTGGAAAAGAGCAAACGTTGTCCCACTGCACAAAAGTGAACGCATGGAAGGGGCAAGCAACTACCGACCAGTGAGCCTTACATCAGTAGTAGGGAAATTGATGGAAACACTCTTAAAAGAAAGAGTCGTAGATTCTCTCAAATACAGCAATTTGCAGGACCCCAAACAGCATGGATTTACTGGGGGGAGATCATGTCAAACAAATCTTATTGACTTTTTTGACTGGCTGACTAAGGAAATAGATAAAGGGGGGGCCATATATATAGCTTGTCTAGACTTTAGTAAGGCTTTTGACACTGTTCCACATTGCAGACTGTTAAATAAACTGGAAAGCATGGGATTGGATACAAAGATAGTTGAATGGATAAGATCATGGCTGCAGGATAAGAAACAGAGAGTTGTAGTAGACAGAGTGCAGTCTCAAGAGGAAAATGTTACCAGTGGAGTACCTCAGGGATCTGTACTTGGACCAGTGCTTTTAAATATCTTAATTTGTGACATTTCAAATGGTATTGAAGAGAAACTATGCCTTTTTGCAGATGACACAAAGGTATGCAACAGGGTAGACACACCAGGAGGGGTAAAATAAATGATTGATGATCTAGGTAGACTAGAGGAATGGTTAAGAACGTGGCAACTACACTTTAATGCCAAAAAATGCAAGATCATGCACTTGGGTCTCAAAACTCCAAAGGCTAAATATAGTATTAATGGCACTATACTGGAAACTACTGAAGAGGAAAGGGATCTAGGAATCACTATTTCAGGTGACTTAAAGGCAAGCAAACAGTGTAACAAAGCAATGAGGAAGGCAAATCAGATGCTTGGTTGCATAGGGAGAGGAATCATTAGCAGAAAGAAAGAAGTGATAATACCACTGTATAGGTCATTGGTACGTCCTCATCTCGAATGCTGTGTTCAGTTCTGGAGGCCATATCTCCAGAAGGATATTAATACATTAGAGACTGTACAAAGAAGGGCAACTAAAATGGTGCATGGTCTACACCGCAAAAGTACCAGGAAAGACTAAAATATCTTAATAAGTATAGTTGGAGCAGAGAAGGGAAAGGGGGGACATGATATAAATGTTAAAATATTTAAAGGGTTTTAACAAGGTAAAGGTCAGGTCAGACTCTAAGGAGTAAATTTACAAAGATTCGAGATGGTCCCAATTTGCAAAGTGATTCATCTCGCTGGAGCTCGCCAAAACTCGGGTGATTTAATCACTTTTTTTATTCCAAATTTACCAACAGGCGATTTGAGGCTAAACAAGTTTGCCGATGGTGATGCAGAGCGAGATATCTCTCCTGAGTAACTCGGTTTGCAGCAGATTACTCACCGAAGATTGCAGTGTTTTCTCTCTGCAAATCTCTCCCTAGCTAGCAGCCTGCACATATCAGTGAGATATGTGCTTGCTGCTTGTATGTTAAGACTTGTAAAACAGAGTTAAAAGTTTTTTAAAAGAAACTATGTGAGGTTCCCCCCCAAAAGACTAACCAGCCCGGCCTTGCCAGCCAGTCCTGGTTCTTAAAATTACAGGGAAAAAATGTGTAGGGTTCCACTGTAATTTAAGAACCAGCACCAGGCAGCAAGGACAGAGCTGTTTTTAAATATAGGGATAAAACTTGGTGTGGGGTTACCCCCAAATTTAAAACCATCTATGTGGGAACAGCGACATTGTAACTACTGCTGTAACCACAAGGTTAACCTCAATTAACCTTGTGGTTACAGCAGTAGATTCAATGTCGCCGTTCCCACCATAGACTACAATGGAGATTTCTCCCCATTGAAGTCTATGGGGTGAAACGCTGACACACACAGCCAATCAGCGAGCTGCTCCAGCGGAGATGCCCGCTGATTGGCTGGCGGCTCCTTCACAATGATTTGCGTATGTTTCTACTTAGTATGACCCCTCCCTTTCATGCACCTGATTAGTGCTGCTAGATTGATTGAGCAGCTGCCATTTTTTTGTTTGTCAAATAGCGTCCATCTCTGAATCAGGCCCTGAATCTTATATTGCTTCTTTGCAAGCTCATACCATAATATTGATAGTTCAGAGTCAGTTCACTAGCTCAGTTACTAGTTCAAACACTTCATTCCCAAGCTCTGCTTTCATGTCATCTCTTACTATTTCTTCCTGGTGTGTATTTATTCAGGAAGAGATGATCGTGGCATATCTACATCACCAATAGATTTCAGCAACATTATAACAGCAGCACATTAGTTTTTACAATTTTATTGGACAAATTAAATCATTGCAAACATGATATTAATTCTGCCTGCTGCATACATGCATACATATCACACTTCTTCAGTGCAATATTCAGAATATATTATAATCTGTCTTTTTTACATTTACATAAATTCATAAATTCATTCAGTTACATGAATTTTTATCTAACTTGTAAATTCTATTTGTGTTACCCACAAACCTTTTGGAAGATGATATTTACATTCCTCAAGATGCACTTTATGCAAGTATAGACATCTGCTGTCCAAAGAAAAATGATCCAAATACTCTAAAGAAATCCAGTAATAAACATGGAAACTTGTAATGTCATGTGGAATGGAGATTCTAACAATTAAAGTTTGTATCCTGGAGGATAATCTTCTGGCAATCAAAAAACATATCCTGGCTGTGCATTGAATTAAGTCTGAGAGTGATTTGGTAAAGGCCATTAGTTGTGACACCAGCCAGCTTGTAAATATTTTTAACACTGTAATCTATATAAACATCTTAACTTTCCGCGTAGATAAAATGGATTAATTTAGTATATCATGAAAGTGTGTTGCATGCAGAAGGATGGTTATATTACAGTGCTTTATATAGTACATTATGACTGCATAAAGGTTTTTGTTAGTACACCATGAACTGTATAGCAGCGGTACTGAGCCGTGAAAAAAATATTCACAGCATGTATAATATGGCAAGAAAGGAAGCATTCACAGAAGCATAAAAAAATAATTAGCATGTATGTTATGGTAAAGAAATATATATCTAGTAGCTGTGCAACAGTAATTATTTAACTGCATGGTATTGAAACATTCTTTTCACATGATAGAAACATTTTTTATTATATACAGTTCAATGCCCTAGACACACATGCCCAATGGCCACCAAATATCAATAATGGTCTCTACAATTTCATAACGCTTACAACCTTATTTCACCTTGTAGCTTCATCATGCATCATATGGCCTCTGGAAACACCCAATGATACCCAGTGCATCAGACAGAAACCCACCTTCTACTGTGGGGGAGGGTCCATAGTAGATATGTGCGCAGACCCCTGTGTTTTGGTTCTAAATCTTCGTTGTGTTTTGGTTTTGGCACCTCAATGTTTTGGTATTGTTTCGGTTTTGGATTTCTCTAAAATTGATAAAAACAGTTAAAATCATGTAATTTGTACCTTTATGTTCCTGCACTATTATTGACATCAATAACAATAGTTTCCAGTCATTTCCAGTCAATTTTGACCACCTCACAGATCACAATATTGTTTTTACCAATACTGACCAAAGGCTGCAGCGAGCTGGTTGGTTAAACTAAGTGACAGAGTAGCAGTACAAACACAGTTGAAAAGAATATAACACATTTATGAAAAACAATTGTACAGTAAGTGTAGCTCACTTCAAGTTCACTTCTAACAAACATACACAAGAGCCTGTTTGCACTGCATTGCAGGTGCTACTATTGTCCGACAAACATACTGTACACACACACAGTGACAAAGATGATTGCAGTCTTTTACATACTTCCCACCCACTCCAGCTACCTACAACTCTCTCTAATGGTGACTAGTATGTAGTACTGCAGCATGAACTACAGTCCACACTCTCTCCACATACTCTCTTGTGTGAAATGGCACCTGAAATCAGAAGTGGGGAACTGACATGCAATCCAAAACACGCAAGATCTGTTTTCTAGATTCAAGTTTAGAACTTGTTAGAAGACCCAAGACAGGACTTGGTACTACTTGAAACCCCAAAGTGATTCCAAATTTGTGACTTGGGGCCTGATTCAGACCTGCTCGCAAGCGCACAGCGCTCACAAGCGGGTCAATGGTCCCCCACTGCGCATTCGCTGCCTCCGGCATGAGCATGCACGAGATCCGTCTAGTGATGGCTGCTCCGTCGCTATGGGTATCGCTACAAGACGGGGCGGCTGTCGATGTTGATTGACAGCTCGCCCCATTTTGTAGGCGGGGAGGGGGGTGGCTGCACAAACGCAGGTATTCACTTAGGAATGTCTGGCGTTAGTGGGTGGCCCTACTGAAATCTCTAGTGATGTCAGTAGTGGACTTCCTGCCCTATTAGAGCAGGGAGTCCACTCGGGCTTGCGAGAGCTGAGACCCTACCACATGGTCTCCTCACAAGCCCGATAGTCGCGATAATCGCGACGGGTTCCAGGTCACTCGCAAAAGTTGTCGGTGGTGACCCACAGCTTAGCAAGTGGCCTGAAGAAAAAAAAAACGCCCTGATTCAGAGTGAGCGCTCGCCAGCAGTGAGCGGCTCTGAATCAAGCCCTTGGTCTGACTTGGATACCCAAAGTTTGTGAGTGTTTGGTTTTCAGTAAAACCAAACCAATAACCGGAAGTTATCTGTACCTTTAAGCAATTGCATATCAATTAATGAGGTCAGAAGGATGTCAGCGTTGTAGACCAAAGGAGTCAATAGGAGCTGGGAATGAGAAGACGAGGCAAACACTTAAAGAAAACAAAATTAGTTGGCTCCTAAAGGTTAGTACACTTCTGTGAGAAATAGGAGGGCAGGGAAGGAGATGGTAAGGTCAGAGTGGTGGTCTGCTGTTTAGTCATTATTTATTAAGGCCCAGTCAATATATTTTATGTGGCTGTTAGCTTTATCCATACATGACACTTCATTTTGGTTTATAGATGCCTTGGAGTCCTAGCCTGCTAGCCTATTCTTGCCGCATATTAAGCCTACTTTAGAGTTGCTTTTAATTCTGCTGCAGATAAAATCCGCATTGTGTGCTCAGAAATAAAGGAAAGTCTCTGTCTGTATTCAGAGTTGTGACCGCAATGCCCCCACCCATCTGAAACAAGATGGTTCTCTGCATACACTCCACTCTGAATAGTCCCCAAATCCATGTACACATTGAGGATACACCTACAGTACACTACATGCAATCTTTCAGTTGCCACCCAGTTACACCCACTCAGCCACAAATGGAGAGGGGGGGGTGAGAGACCTATAATTTCTCAAATTTGTGTATGCAAAGTCCAATACATGCTGCTAAATATCATGAGTGGATGGCGCGCACTTTCATATGTTGCGTGGTACCTTCAACTACCTGCTGGAACTTCTCACCCCAGCACTCACGAGGGGAAGCACCAACTGCTGCAAGACCATCCAGCCATGCAGGAGACTGGGGATTGTGTTGTGGTGGTACACAAACCTGGGGGAATACCGTACCATCTCCTGTTTGTTTGGTGTTGGCATTTCAACGGTGTATGTGCTTGTGCGGGATGTGACACAGCCATTGTTGGAGACCCTTTACCACCGCTTAATTTCCTTACCGCAAGGTGACCGGCTGAATGAAACGATAATAGGATTCCTGCGATGTGGATATCCCCAGTGCGGTGGGGCCATATATGGGACCCACATACCCATTATTGCCCCCACAGAGAATCCAGTGGATTACCACAACCGTAAAGGCTTGCACTCCATCAACCTGCAGGCTGTAGTGGACCATAAGTATTGGTAAGTAGTATGTTATGTTCTAAAGTGACAGATATGCTGGGCCTATAATGTGTATTGTTAACCACAGCTAATACGTGTACTATTAGTTTCACAGATGTATGTATCGGCTGGCCTGGGTGTGCTCATGACTCACGTGTACTTGCCAATTCCGATTTGTTCGAGATTGCGGTGGAGAGGCAAGATGGATAGCTGTTTCCTAGAGAGGTAAATTGTTCTCTTTTGTTTCCTTGTGTTTTTTACAGTACAATATATTGCAATTTCAATACAGGGTTGCCCTATATCCCAGCATAGCCTGACATAGAATATAACCTGCCACCATATAGCGAGAACCTGGGCAACCTGTGGATCTCTCTAGCTTTTGTGAAACTACACATTCCAGCATGCCCTACCAGTTTTCAAATTTGGAAAAGCTAAAACTATGCCAAGGCATGCTGATGTGTGTAGTTTGACAACAGCTGGAGAGCCACAGGTTGGCCAGGTGTTATATACAGATTGCCACCTATACTATATTTAAAGTTTTTTGTTTACCTTTACAGAAATCCAAATTTTTAGATGGGGTGGAGATCCCGATCCACATTATTGGAGATGCTGTGTACCCTTTGAGGTGATGGCTCATCAAGGGCTTCACTCAACATCTCCCACTGTCTCCGGAACAAATTCAGTTCATCTACACTCTCAGCTCTGCCAGGATGGTGGTGAAAAATGCCTTTAGTAGACTGAAGAGGCGTTGGCAGTGTCTACTTAAGCGCAATGACATTGCCCTCACCCTGGTACCAGATGTGGTTGCGGCTTGCTGAATTCTACACAATGTCTGCGTGCTCAACAAAGAACACTTTTTTGGAGATCCATAAACCTCTGGGGATGATCTTATGTTCAGTGTATTAATGAAAAGTTTGTCGCATCTAGCCAATGCTTGGTCTCAGATTTAGGATTGTTTAGTTTGTCCCATTACTTTTGGCCCCTTAAAAAGTGGGAGGCACATATAGAAACCGTTGTAATTTCTACACCGTTCACCTGGTTTTGATGTAGTTACCCTCAAAATAAATCTGAAAGTCTGCAGTTAAAGCACATCTTGTTTGTTTCATTTCAAAGCCATTGTGGTGGTGAATAGAGGCCAAAATATGAAAATTCTGTCAATGTCCCAATATTTATGGACCTGACTGTATATATATATTTGGTAATTTAGCAGCCACACATGGCAGAAAGCTCTAGGTGGGCCTGTTAAGTGCAGGATACACATGAATTACCACAAAAGTAGGAAACAAAACATAAATTATTCTTTGGCTTTGTACACAAATTCACCAAAAGAAGGCGTAATGTGTGTACATTTTAATTTACGTACCCCCAATACATACACATAGCTGAGTTAAAGGCCACACATTGCCCTGAGCTCTTGCCAGGCCTGCCAAGTGTAGAATACACATGATTGACAAAAAAGCAGGCCTGAAATAAAATAAAAAAATATAAACTTGACAGCAAACATGAAAAACATCAAACAAGTCTGCAACTGTCTGTAGGCAGTGCTAAGTGGACTGTTTTGATTAGTGTCATTTGAACAACTATGCACTGTGCCATGTGGAGTATTGATCCCTATGCCATCTGCATAAGTATGCACAGTGCCATATTGATTAGTATTTCCTGTGCCGTCTGGACTATTATGCACAATGCCATGTGGAGTGCTATGCACTGTGCCCTCTGGACTGGTATTGGCATGTGGACTGCTATGTACAGTGACATGTGGATTACTATTCCCTGTGCCATCTGCATAACTATGCACTGTGCCATGTGGAGTAGTATGAGGTGGATTAAAGGGTTTGGTTTGCATAAATGGTAGGCCTCTGCTATGCTGTTGGTAATTTCTAACAGGACCCTCAGAGTACTGAGGAGGATACATTAGATAAGGTTGCGGAGTGTTTAATCTAGATACCAGACCGTTAAGGAAGGACATCTGTGCCTCTCTGTTTTCCCGCAAAATTCATTCATGTAGACCAACAAGCTGACTGACAAAGGAATTTTGGAACTCTCTCTCATTGTCAAAACAGTGCTGGAGTCGGGCGTCCTCCTGTATCTGGAATTCAGCATCGGAATCTCGCAGCTGATTGACCAGGATTCTTGTCATTGTGCGTGTTGCTAGCTCCATCTTGGATGTTTTGTTCTTCTGTTCAGGTACATAAAAGACTAGAAATAGAAGTAAAGAATAAATACATTTACATATCAAATAACAGTGATGTCAGCATATATGTGCTTGCGGCCTTCTCCCTCCTGCACAGTAGCTTCACACTGCAACCGATACATTGTGAGTTTGGATTTCAGCAGAGTAAAATCAGCATAGTGATACTATAATGACAGATCAATCCTGCCATTGTTGACATTATCAATAATTGGATTCTATGTCTAAAGAAGTGGGTGTATAGTAACTAAAAAAAAAACTTACTGTTCCTAAGCAATGTCGGGTTCTTAGTCTGTGCAGGAGTTGGTGTCCCACTTGGTGTCCCTGCACTGCTTCCACTTGCCTCAACTGTATTGGCATCTGGGACCCCCATGGCAACCATCGCATCTGTGTCACTTATCTCTGTGATGTCATCAAAGAGCATTGGTCCCGTCATTGGGCAGGATTGGCTGTTCTCCGGGATAACACTTTGTGAAGTTTCACAACTGGACAATGATATGGCAATGGGATTAACCAGTGCAGAATTGCCAAATACTTCATTACACTGATCGGAGTAAACCCATTCCATTCTGGCAGCACCACTTTTCCGCCTGTTATGGTCGTATTTGCGTAGAGCTTTCAGTTTATTCACTACATGTTGCTGGGTCTGCACAATGCTCCTTGAGGTGAGGATCTTAGTAATGTTTGTGTACACTATTGCGTCCTTCACTGTGCCACTGATCTGTTTGTGGATTTCCTGCTCCCCTCTGACTGCCAGCAGCTCATGGATCTCCTCTTCTTTCCAGTGTGCCATACCTCTCTCTCTCTGTTTTTCAGCAGAACAATTATGACATCAGACCCCAGCGCCACTGTCCCAATTAGGGAGACCCTGCCGTTCAGCCAATCAGCCAGTGCCGCGCCATCTCAGCCAATAAGCGCAGCTTACTATGCCCGGAGTTGAAAAACCTGGGTTGAGCATTTCAGATAGCCGCCAACCCGTGTAGGACCCGGGAAAACCCAGGTAAATACCTGGGTCGAAGTCCTGGGAATTAGGTCCCATGTTAACCCTTTCAGACACAAGAAAAACCTGGCTTGACCCAGCTAGAGCCAGGTAATTACTAGGTTGCTTTCTCTGTCTGAAAGGGGTTATTACACATGCAGGTATGGTAGTTTGCTTCTTTTACCTTTTGTTGCACTTTAAACTTTTTTTTATTATGACATATCAAACAAGTGTTAAGGCTGAAATGAAATACCTGTAATGTTTCAAAATATTCTTTTTACAAGGTGATTTTATGTGAATGCATTAAACTGTCTTGAGCTAACTATTGCAGTGACCACAAAGGTTTGGAATGAGTTAACCACATAATAAGAAGTGATTTCATTTTATTCTGGACTATGAGCTATAAGGACACGTTGAAAGTATGAGATATGGAGATGGTAATAGAAACTTATCCCGATACCGTATTGATTAAAAAGGATTAAAATGATCATGCCACCTGGAAATCAAGATGGACAATGGACCTGTTGACTAGAGACTCTTATGAACTATAATGAACCACTTTATACCCCCTAAAGTGAAGACTCTGCATTTCTCGTCACGTAGGCCAGTAATTTCCCATGGACTTGCTTTATTTGCCCACTCCCCTGAATGCCCCTTGCTATCTCCTCACCTCCCTGTCACACCTTCTGATAACGGACTAACAAATCATGTTTCTGTAATATAATGTATTGCAATGTAATTATGTACACCTTTTTCATTAATCATTGTCATTGGAGTGCATAAAATGTATTGTAACCTAATGAAAGATAGGATATCTTATTGATAACTCAATGTGCAAGGTCCACGTCTGTGCGCACAATCTTGTGACTGGTCCAGCTGAATAAATCTACCTTTGTTTCACTACAAGCTGTCTAAATGAAGATTTTATATTATCAAGTGGGGGCTTCGTCCTTATCTTCTCCAGGATCGCTCTACATATCGTTTATGACTCTCCCTGTCGACAGAAGGGGTGGACCCTGCCCGGGCATCACTAAGGTAATATATTTTCATATATTTTTCTCAAAATAATTTTGGATCTGCTGTTTCTGTCGACTGGGAGACTCTTGATATGTGTATCTTTCCTGGCAAGGAAAAATGAACCTGTTTTGGGTGAGTGCTTGTACTGCAACAAACGTCTGTAATGCATAAATGCCAAACATCTCCCTTGGCCTAATGTCTCTTTAAACTACATTTCACTGTTACAAAACCTGCTGCTTGGTACCAAAGGTCAGGACAGTGTCTTTGTTTGTTTGCTCTCTGATAACATCAGATCAGGGAGGGAGCTTTCGCTGCTCTGGGTGTGATGATATGTGCGTGAAGGTATTAGTGCACTCAGGATTTTTTGTTTTATGGTATAAGGCTACAAAGGCTGGATTTGTGTGTAAAGTATTTAAAAACTTGTAGATTATAAGATCTGCGGACACGCAGATAGGACCCTCACTGACTGCTAGAGCGCCGAATGTGGCAAGCAGAAAAAAGGGTCAATAACTATAGATATCAGAATCTGATCGTGACCGGTTGAGGTAATCAGAGATATCATTGTTTTGTGTTAAGTGTGAAATGGGAAAAACAGGTTCAAAGTGTCCAGAAGGGACGGCTGTTAGCTGTATGCGTTTTAAATATGGTGATGATTGTGTGAAAAAGGTGCATGAATGGAGTGACATCACCAAGAGCTGTGAACACACCTTCCCTGAGACAGGCAGCTTTGACCCACTAGTTATTAAATACCTTGAGAATCAGATACTGGATATAGTAAAATATAAGTAGACAAAGAAACATTTGCAAATATTAGATATGTGTTAAAGGTAACTAAGTCAATGGAAAATGAGCACTGTAGATGAAAAAAATAAAATAAATAAATAAATATGCAATACATAGCTAATATGCACAGACAAAGAGAACAGCAACACTTTGACCTATTACAAATATTGAAGTTACAAAAGTACCAAGTACAACCTAACGGGCACAATCCTACTTTGGATGTTCTAAAATGTGATAACACTGCAGAACAAAGACACATCTCTATGTACTATGGCATTGTCCCTAAAAGAAGGTACCAAGACAGAGGACCCCAATTTCCACCGAATACTGCTGCTGCGTAGTGGAATCCAAAAATGAATTTCTGACGCATAGAACAAAACATGAACATTTGTATGATACTACATTTACTGCCCACACCTGTCGTCCAGCACTAAATGTAAATTTGTTTTCAACACCTGACCAAAGTATAAACATATGCCATCCTTGCCTCGACATTGAGCGCACTCATATATTAGTGCCACACATTCCTTTAGCTGTAGTATCGGGTAGGCCTAGAGGTAGAGACTAGCCTAGCTGTGTCCCTCCATTACTCGCTGTACCCACTCCACATGTACCTGCCTATTATGCTTTCATTGAAATAATAGGTTATGCTTATTGGAAATCCCCACGTGGAACACATTTGCTTAATTCAATTGTTAAAGAAACAACAGTTAATAATGTGACATTTCAAGGGCCCACTCAGACTAAAATACAACCAGGGTTTGTTAACATTTTGCATTCTCTAACTTATTGGTATATAGTTATTGACCACATACCTGACCAATTAATTTGTGATTATTGTCAGCAATTGGTGGATAGATTAAAGCAATCCAAAGGAGTTGTTGAGTTACATTCATAACACATGATAATAATATAGAAATATAGCCAGATACTAATATCATACCCCTCACATAATTTGTCTCTAAAACTTTTGTTTAAGTTTGTTGAACCCAGATATAGTATATGTATATGTTTGATGTCCATACACTATTTATGTTACTATATGAGTTAAGGTTAAGGTGTTTTAAAAAGGTACCTGTAGTTAAGATGTATTTAAAAGCCTCCATGGAGCGTTATAAACCTAAGCGCTATTTTTTTTTCCCCTTTTTCCTTTATATGATCATGATCAAGGTTTCTTTTCCCAACTTTACGCCAGAGAAAAAACAAAAAAAACAAAAAACAAAAAAAACTAAAACATGTTTGTTATATGCCCTTTTCAAAAAAAAAACATTAACATTATTGTTTTGTTTCCACAGAACTGAAGTAAATGTTAACGCTTTCTGCATGATGACATATAACCATCTTTTAACAGTTTAAACTACCTATTGTATTGGGACTGTGTAGAAGTATAAAGTAGAACAGTTTACTGTTGATCTTGTATGACTGGGAAAAAATACCTTATAGTTTGTGTACCATGTGTGTCACAAGGGGTGGAGGAGGATAATCGATAACCAAGAAGGATATGAAAAGAAAGATAAAGTATGTGAAGTTTAGATGAACTGCAGGGAATGGAATGGAGATGATTGGATAACAGGGATCTGGAAGGTGACAAGCCTGTCTGAACAAAGGTTGGGATACTAGAGAAAGTCTGAGTTTGAGAATGGAAACCAAGAGGGATCGAATGTGATGAACATAGGATTAAGTAGCGTCAAGGATAGAATCTAGTTTGTAACTTGTGGAGTAGACGTGATTAGCGAGTTATCAAACTTTGGAGAGATTTTTTTTTGTGTGTTTGTTTATCATTCTTATACTCTACAGGTATAGCCCAATATCTAGTGAAAACTACTACTGCCAGGAGAAGTGCAAACACACTAGTTATGAAGACTCATACATGAATTTAAAAGAGGCCGCTTTGAGACGTACACCAGAGCAAGATGTGGTCCCTAAAATTGGAAATGTGCCACTGCAGATTTCCACACCTGTAACATATGAAAAGCTGGAACATGCGTACCAGTCTTGTTCACAGCAGGAAATATCCTTGTGAAAGGCACAAGGGATGTGAACTACACAATATACATCTGTATCCAGCTTTCACCATGACCTTTCCAGGCAATACAGATTTATTTTATACAGCATCCACCCTATAGATATGTGAAATATATTAGATGTTGTGTATTGTTTTGGTATAACAGGAAAATATGGAATTTTTAACTACTAGGTGTACAGGGAAGATTGTCCAAGAACTTAAAATAACATTTGATTAGAGTACACTTTTACAGGGTAAGCATTTTAGGATATGTTAGGATAATGAAAAAAAAATTAATTAATTAATTAAAGTCCCTACAGGACCCAAGCCGAGGAAAAATAAGGTGGAAAGAACCATTGCCACCATAAAATAATTTCATGTTTCAAGAGTCACGAGGGATACAGGAATGAAGTGGGTGGATGCCTTATCTATAGTCTTGCACAGCATCCGGGTTACTCCTAGGCCTCCATTTAATGTACTGTTTGGGAAATGACTTACATATTGCTCTCAGAAGATGAACTGTCATGATTTGAAGCCTGGTGAGATTCTAATAGCACATAATTTCTCTATGATCAGGGTTCCTTTGTAGATCGTACCTGGTGTTCCTGACCACCTCCACTGCAGAAAAGGGTGCTGAGAAGCCTACCTGGATCATGTTTCACACTGTAAGAGGGTAACCAAATCTGTACCCGTCAGCTCTCTACAAGACGAAGCTAACGAGGAGGCTAATCTGACCCAGCTTTGGAGGGACTTTTCAAACAGTGAATAAGGAAATGGCCTGGTATGCTAAGGGGGTGATAGAGGAGAGTGGGGCAGGTGAGGCTGTCCTGCTCAACCCGAACCCCACAAAGAAGAAATAGGATAAAGGATCATTGGATCGTATTTTATGATAAGCTCGATTTTAGTAACATGGATGGTAGAAATTGCCCGAATGCCTGGAGATCTGGAGTCGAGTGCTGTGGTAAGCCAGGTAGCAACACCCACCTATGATTCCTATGTGACTGTTGACACTGTTCATTTCCACTTCACCAGGACATAACAAGAGAAAATAGATATATGAGTTAACCAGTATTGATATCACTTGTAATTCAAGAACTTAAGGATCTAAGGGAAGGGATGCTACAAAACAGGGTAGCTACTGATTAATTATTACTAAAGTTGGAAGTGTATGTGAACATCATGGAGGAATGTGTTGTTTTAATATTACTGACAATTATAACCACATTGGAAAGAAAGAGAATCATCTTAGGATACACCAGAAAGTATGAATAAAATGTATTGACTAGAATGCGTTTAGTAGGATTAATCAAGTTCTTGCCAGAGGGTTTATACATATATTACACTGTAATGATGGGCTAAAACAGTATTTGTCTTAATACATGTCAGGGTTAGGTGCCTACCTGCCATAGTGCACCAACATAGCAGTTGATTTTGAAACTGGGTACATATATATATCCCAGTAACAAGAATGAGTGAAACTTCAGTCCCAGGATACATATACATACTCCTATTCCCCTCTTTCCTGCTTATTTCTTGCACGCACATATACCTGGAACATTAGTCCAAAAGGCAGCACCTCCTCTGAGAACCATGAGGGAGAACAAAAGCTTTCACATCCACTGTCGCTCCTATTCTTTTACTATATCCTGAGGAAGATGGTATGCCCCTCACCATCTCAATGACTCAGGAGTGAATCAGGCGTAGGCCCTCAGGTATAGTACTATCTCCTATAATACTCTAATTTCCTTTTTTCTATCTCACAAAGAAAGAAGAAGTATCTTAATTTTGATGATTATGGTGTTAAGTAAATTAACAACAGGGAGGACTGTTAAGGCTGAAATGAAATACCTCTGTATTGTTTCAAAATATTCTTTTTACAAGGTGATTTTATGTGAATGCATTAAACTGTCTTGAGCTAACTATTGCTGTGACCACAAAGGTTTGGAATGGGTTAACCACATAATAAGAAGTGATTTCATTTTATTCTGGACTATGAGCTATAAGGACACGTTGAAAGTATGAGATATGGAGATGGTAATAGAAACTTATCCCGATACTGTATTGATTAAAAAGGATTAAAATGATCATGCCACCTGGAAATCAAGATGGACAATGGACCTGTTGACTAGAGACTCTTATGAACTATAATGAACCACTTTATACCCCCTAAAGTGAAGACTCTGCATTTCTCGTCACGTAGGCCAGTAATTTCCCCTGGACTTGCCTTATTTGCCCACTCCCCTGAACGCCCCTTGCTATCCCCTCACCTCCTTGTCACCTCCCTGTCACACCTTCTGATAACGGACTAACAAATCATGTTTCGGTAATATGATGTATTGCAATGTAATTATGTACACCTTTTTCATTAATCATTGTCATTGGAGTGCATAAAATGTATTGTAACCTAATGAAAGATAGGATATCTTATTGATAACTCAATGTGCATGGTCCACGTCTGTGCGCACAGTCTTGTGACTGGTCCAGCTGAATAAATCTTCCTTTGTTTCACTACAAGCTGTCTAAATGAAGATTTTATATTATCACAAGAAAATACACATTCTAGTCAAGACCAAATGTTGAATGTATAATATATGTGTGTATGTAAAACACAACAATATGTTATAAAGTACAGTACATCCTATCATAGCAAGCTCAACTTTATGTTTTTTAACCATTAAAAAAATAAAAATAATGAAACAGAATAAGAAAGAAAAGTGTGGGATAGAAAGAGGGAGGGGGGAAATACACTAAATGATCGTACTCTCTCATATCAATGATAAGCGCATTAATGATGCACAACATTTAAACCAATTTCACTCATTTGAACAAATAATGAGAGACTGTAACTCATGTGGAATATTCTGAGAGAGAAGAAGTCATACTCTTGACTTAATTTAATCACGTTGATGTGTCAAATACCATGTGGTCAGCTCAAATACCATAGCAATCTGAGACTGAGTCTCAGAAGCAAAAGTAATAAGATATGGTTTCCATTTTTTGTAAAAATCATTTTACCCCCTGTTCCAAATCAGAGAATGTAGTCTCCTGTCAAAATAGATAAGTTCAAACAAAACTGCTTGAACTTCACTAATCAGGGGGGCAGATGTTTTGATCCACTTATGAAGAATAATTTTCTTGGCTATCATTAAAATTAAAGTAAGCATGGGAATCAAAGAAGTAATATTAGAAACAACCTTCCATATAGCGAAATTTGTAAAAAATAAAGGCATAGGATGAAATAATACATGAAGGTTGAACAATTTGTTAATAAAATGAAGAACTTTATCTTTTGTTCCAAACATTAAAACATCTCTCAATGGCATTATGTGTACCTATAGGCTTTCTGAGCTAGGGAAAAGCAGTAATAAAAAAATGTTTTCTTTCTGCTTTCTCCCACAATGCATTGCTCCCTCGACTTCTATCCTGGTCAGTCCTCCTGGCAGTCAGTCAGTATAGTTGATATATACAGGATTTATCCTTATATACATAATTGGCAGATCAAGGGGGAAGGGGGCGATCACAGTGATTGCCCCCATCCATAACATTTATCTTCTGTCCACTACCACTGACCACTATATAGCAGCTCAGCGGCACAAAACCCAATAAAAATACTGCCCTTATACATTGCATATGGAGCGGTGTCTGGCATTATCCAGTGTGTGGGTATGATACCCATTCTGCGCATTTGCAATGGGCTATAAATATATGTTGACATCCTTTGAATTTGTGGAAGACAGCAAAAAAAGAAGAAGCTATGTGATTGTTCTCTTCGCTGAGACAAGTGGAATGCATGACGCCAGTTCTGGCAGGTATGTGTAGGTAAATATGGCGGTCACACATATGCAAAATACGGCAAAAAATGTTTGCACCATTAAGAATGTTTTCCTAATCACACCACTTAAACGTTAATTATTAGTTTTGATTATTTGATCACCTATTATAGCTCTTAAAATAAGTCTGATAATTTGTTTGCATTGATTTTGTTCAGTTTGCCTACTTCATTTTTTAGGTATGTGATTAATGCTCAATATTGACATATGAAATCTTCCATGAGATAAATTCTATTATATAATCATCTACTGTAAGGATAGATCTTTCACTGGGTGAACTTGATCAAACCTCCTATTTTTAGTGATGTACATGGCAAAATTATATTTGTCTAATTTGTTAATGGAAAAATACCATGTAAATCTCTACTTTCGTTAGACCTCGCACTCCCCTCCTCAAAATTAAATAAATAAATAAATAATATATACATATATATACAGTATATATATATATATATATATATATATATATATATATATATCATGTATCTCACCATTGTGAAGTGTACAGCAGGGAAAACATAGCAAAGTGCAATTTATAATGTGTGGCTTGCTAAATTGATAATGAGAATCTCAAAAAATATATTCACTGGTTTAAGGCACTTGATAAGCAATAAGATGTGAGCAATTTCCCATTAATGTCAATATAAAATGCATTTCAATTGGCAGAGAAAGCCTATAGAAATTGAAAACATACAAGAATCGACAATGGTTGGGATTTCTTACTAGGATTGAAAGGTAGATTGCACACTGGCTATCTGAGTGCCAGGAACTCAGGATAACAGCAACAAGATCAGGACTGAGTCACAGGAACTGTAACTGGGAGAAAACAAAAGCTTACACATGATCTAGAGCAGTGGTTCTCAAACTCGGTCCTCAGGACCCCACACGGTTCACTTTTTCCAGGTCACCCAGAAGGTGCACAGGTGTATTCATTACTCACTGACATGTTTTAAAAGATCAAAAGGTGCAGCTAATTATTTCACTAGTAATTATGTGAGGAGACCTGCAAAACATGCACTGTTTGGGATCCTGAGGACCGAGTTTGAGAACCTGTGATCTAGAGAGTATTGTAAAGAGACACATGGTTATAAAAGTCAAGCAACAGGTACAGCTGGGAATGTAGCAGGTTTGATTAACTCCAGCATACTGGAAAAGCAGAAGTCAGAGATATGGCAGCACCTCTAGTTGAAGTACAGTATCACTCCACAGTCCACAGTCAGAAGGGTTCAGACAATATATGGCCAATCGGTGGTCCTGTATAGATATTTTGGATTGGTTCTGGATCGCCATATCTGAGGAGATACATAAAAAAATCTTTGAAATAATATTGTTTTTTCGCAGCAGGTCCAGGGTGTAGGGCTACTGCTTTGAGAAGAGAGCCAATTTGTAAATGATGTATTGCACCAGGAGAATCAAGTGAGTCAATGCAACTAAAATAACGTCCCATTGTTCTGGGATAGCCATAATTCTGGAATATCCGATATCAATGTCCATCTCTAGGACAGATCTTCAATCCATGACAATGGCAAAAAGCTTGGATAAATAAAAGTGTAACTATGATATATTGATACCAGAAAGCAAACATTGTTTGCACGTTTACATACAGTGTCAAAAGTAATGTTATGTCGACATGTAGCATGTCGACATACAGAACTGTCGATGCGTTCATAATGCCGACATACTCATTATGTTGACATTGTTCATATCAACATTCAAAATATCAACATACCAGTTTTTTAGTATATGTATCAGTTTATATAAGTAAAAGGGTTCTCTCTGCAGAGTTGCACTTACTAACCTCTAATAAGATACTGGCCCCATTAGCAATTTCAGCACTGGACAACTCCAGGTGTCTGTGGTTGTGATCTGCCTGGGACGCCCCATCCAGTATTGGGTCCTTGTCATTACTTTGCTCTAACCCAGCCTTGTTGGTGAAGCTGTATAATCATCATTCAGCACAGACTCCTAGGTGGCTTCTCCACCTCTGTTATTCCCCTGGCTGCCCACAGGGGCTGTTATCACTTCTCAGCTCCTCCTTCTGCTCTCAGGACACCTGGCCGGCGGGATCACACTCCCATACAGGCTTCCTGAGGTTGCACTAGGAAAAGAAGAAGTGTAGCGCTGGTTGGATCAAGTGACCACACTAATTAATGCAAATAAATTTATTGCAACATAACATTGTAAAAATGTATAAACATACAATATATTCTACACTGGTAGGATGTGGGAATATGAATGAGCAATAGTCAATAGAATAAAGGTGTGGGACCAATTCAGGGTCAAATGGTAGATAACGTTCACAATCAAGCTCTATATAAGTCCACTGAAATAAATAAAGTCAGCAAGCCCATTAATAATGTTGCCAAAAGGATCCAAAAAATGGGGAGCTGTAATCACCTATCAATGATGCCAGTACTCACACTATAAGGAAAGCATCCAGCCAGTGTATGAAGTGCACCGGGATCCATTCGACGCGGACCGGTTGCACCGACCTGGCATGGCTGATCCTGGGTGTTAGGCGGGTGTGATGACAGAAGCCGCTGATAAGCTGCTTGCAGCTGGGTGATCTCCGTAAGGCTGAGCAGATCTCATGCTCCGTACTCTGTGACAATAGGAATCCTTTCCGGCAAATGAGTAGAGATAGTGCTCTTGGCTGACTTTCTCTGCCGCTGATTAGACGTGCAGGTATGGGGGACAAACACACCAAGTCCGTATCCAGTGGAAGGAGATCCCTGTCGATGCGTTCGTACTGCCAACATGTTCATTATGTTGACATTGTTCATATCAACATTCAAAATATCAACATACCAGTTTTAGAGTATATGTCTCAGTTTATATAAGTAAAAGGGTTCTCTCTGCAGAGCTGCACTTACTAACCTCTAATAAGATACTGGCCCCATCAGCAATTTCAGCACTGGACAACTCCAGTTGTCAGTGGTTGTGATCTGCCTGGGACGCCCCCTCCAGTATTGGGTCCGGGTCATTACTGTAGCTCTAACCCAGCCTTTTTGGTGAAGCTGTATAATCATCATTCAGCACAGACTCCTAGGTGGCTTCTCCACCTCTGTTATTCCCCTGGCTACCCACAGGGGCTGTTATCACTTCTCAGCACCTCCTTCTGCTCTCAGGACACCTGGCCGGCGGCACCACACTCCCGTACAGGCTTCCTGAGGTTGCACCGCTGACTGACTGCCCAACAGGAGCACAAAGCTGATATTTATTATATGATAAAAATGTATATAATACCCTGTAACCTTTATTGGTAACCAGAGTCATGTTTTGCCACTGTGTATACAGTACTGGTGTATAGCTTTCCCTGTTTCCTCTTCCTTACCATAACTCTGTCCCCAATCTCTCATGTCCCTCCTCCCACCCACCATGACAGACAAGAATACAGTATAAATAAAGAAACAAAAGTTAAAACACTATGTTGGTGGGTGGCAGGCAGGCCCCCTGGTTCCCAAAGAGCCCTAGACAATCACCAGAAACTCCTTATCCATGATCCTTGTGATAATAAAGGCACATATACTGTCAACAGGGCAATAGCCAGAACTCTGTGGGCCCCATAACAACATTTAGAAAGGGCCCCTTCCCCAATGTCTCTAGAGAGACACCTATCACTGATTTTATGCCCCATCTAAGTGGCCTACAGTACTTAACAAAAGCTGTAATCAAAGAGAAGCCTATTCTCTGACAAGGCAGAGGTAACTGGTTATCTCAGCTGTGTCTGTCTGTGAGGGAGAAACGGGAGCATGGGATATGGATCGTACCAGTGTGGAGCTTTACTGAGAGAGAGAAACAGAGACCACCACCTGTATGTGTGCTGACCAGTGCACTTTATCATGCCAGGAAACTTTAGGAACTTGGCAGACATCTATTATTAATGGCAGGCTTTGCACCCACTATACCTATGCCCATGACTGTCAATGTGCAGTAGATGTGTATACAGTATATCATATCTGCATATATGTCATAGTGCATTATTTTTCTGTGCCTTTCTTTTCCATTATGGGTTTATAACATTATTCTTTATTTTATCATTACTGGTTTTCGGAATAATAGGTTCCTGGATAAGAATACCGTACCTGTCTGGGCAGCACATATGGTGTAATGGTTAGCATTACTGCCTCACAGCACTGAGGGCCTGATTCAGAGCCGGATGCTATTTGCGCTCGCTCGTTCAGAAAAAGGGGCCGGCTATTTAAATTGAGCGCTCGCTCTTTGCAGTCTGTTGATGCTTCTATGTCTGAGCGAACGAACGAAACATGCGCTCGCTATTTTGTAAAGACGCCCCATGGCCACTCGCATCATACGTCATCTCCGCAATTTATTAGATTAATCAAGTACATCGAAAGGCGTCTGAACTGCTCGCAGTGCTTGTGGTTGGATTTTCCTACCGCAATCATGCGAACAGTGCAGGCTAAGAAACAACCAAGTGACATGGTCGATGACGCTGCTTTGTTAATTATGCACACCCTTAAAACGCCCATTTTGACCGTTTGGCACGCCTGCGTTCGGATCTCCACTCCCCGTTTTCAAGCACCTTCCCCTTTTACCACCCACAAACGCCTCATCCTGTCACTCAAATTAGCAGGCACTTGCAATTTTGCGAACACACGTTTTCCGACCGCACTGACTGGTTGGCGCATGCGCATTACGACCCATACGCATGTGCAGATGTGCGAACATAGCTCAGAGCAAATGAGCGGCCGCTTACGAGCGGCTCTGAATCAGGCCCTGAGGTCGTTGGTTCGATATCCACTACGGCCCTAACTGTGTGGAGTTTGTATATTCTCCCTGTGCTTGCGTGGGTTTCCTCCGGGTGCTCCGGTTTCTTCCCACACTCCAAAAATATACTGGTAGGTTAATTGGCTCCTAACAAAAAAAATGACCCCTTTTGTGTATGTGTGTGAGCATGTGGTAGGGAATATAGAGCGTAAGCTCCACTGGGGCAGGGACTGATGTGAATGGCCGAATATTCTATGTACAGCACTGCGGAATATGTGTGCGTTATATAAATAACTGGTAATAAATAAAATAATAAAATAAAACCTGTATCTTACACTTACTGTATAAGATTGCTACTGCAACAAAGATTTAGGCACAGTTTATTTTTTGACAAATGTATTATACAAAGTACAATTATACTTCCCTTTTCCTTTGCAGCTGATTCACCTGATAAACTGTAATAAAATAACATTGTATATGACTCAATATGTTTCCTTACTTAGAGGTTAGGGTAAAGTCAGTGTATACTTTATGTTGGTTTTTACAAACAAACCTTCAATAAATCCATTACTGTTTTACCTTCAACATACAACGACAGAAACAGGGCAAAAAAACAAAAAACAACCTTTGAATGGGTGTTGGAGTCATATCAGGTGAATAATTGTAATTGAGCTCTTATCTGATGAATAAGTGAGGACGAAAGGAGGACAGAAGCCTCGGGTGAATATTACATTTGAGTTTTGACTGCAATACAGCAATTGTCATCACACAGTCTGTTTTCCATCGTTTACTCATTATCAGGTTCTAGAATCGAGAAAACAATAGAGAAAAATGACAAGGAAGATGATCTCTTCTGCATACAGTGAAAATTGTTTGGAGATGCTAAAAACTGCAATGGAATAGTTCAGTTCTTTTCTCTTCACCCTTTCATACTTTTTAATTACTGGAAACTTAATTCTACAGGGAAAAATGTTTATCACTTACAATTAATTTAGCTCTCCTGAACATTCTCGCATTAATTATTTTTTTTGCTCTGCTAATTTGCAAGATAGTTTCCTGCCTTTGTGACTTGTGGTAACATCTTCCTACCAAGGTGTCTTAGGTATACTTGTTTAGCAATTCAATCAGCAATATTGAACTTACAAAGAAAGGAAAAATACTTAGGTGAGAAAGGCACAACTGTATTCTCGATCTGACCTTTAATTTCATTCTGTGATGAATATTTTATTTATTGTGATCTTAACAGTTTAATTGATTTGTGTTTATATAGCTACAGAGTGCTCTCTGATGCAACGATTGGAGCTTCTTATGACATTTGTCTGTTGCAGAACAAAGTATATTAAGTCACATTGTAATATATATGTACCTTGTGGATATTTGTGTACAATATTGTTTTACACTTTGGATAATAAGTAATAGACTTTAAGCTTTCTTTTTTGTTAATAATCTGACCAATCGGGATGTAGTCGGCATCCCGGCATGTGGGATGCCGACAGTTGAAATACCATTGCCGGAATCTCAAAAGCATCGGGATCCCAGTTCCAGAATCCTGACCACTGGCAAACCGAAGGTAAGTACTGGGGGTTAGGAGAGGGTTAGGTTTAGAGTGCGCGGTTAGGGTTAGGCACTATGGGGAGAGTTAGGGTTAGGCACCAAGGGGGAGAGTTAAGTTTAGGGTATGGGGAAGAGGAGGTTAGGTTCAGGCACTAGGGGGGGTTAGGCACCAAAAAGGGAGGGTTAGGGTAGGGAGAGGGGGAGGGTTAGCATACCGACCAAAAAATGTCGGTATGTTAACCCTTTTGGGATCCCGGCACCAGGATTCTGACCACTTGGATCCCGACTGTGGGCATTACATACTAGTGTGTGCAATGTAAAGAAGTGATTCAACAAACTTAAGCAAAAATCAAGTTTATAACCTTTTTCATGTACATTACCTCAAACTCTCATTCTTCCTTGATTGTACTCTCTGTTAGTCAGTATTCCAGACACTGGCCCTGATTCAGAGCCGGACGCTCTGACAGAGCGCTCGCTCTGAATCAGGGCCGTCCCTCTTAATTTTTAGAGCGGCCTCCTGGCCGCTCGTATAGCTGTAGGTGACCACCCACAGCTATAGCGAGCGGCCAGGAAGATGGTTGCGATGGTCAAGACCATCGCGACCATCGGTGCTTGCGACGAGACCCTTGTGGTAGGGTCTCGTTGCCGCAAGCCCTGGAGTGCATTCGGCTCTATCAGAGCCGAAAGCACTCCCACTGACATCACTTGTGATGTCAGTGGGGCCAGCCCCAGACGATAGGAGGTCCCATGGGAATGCCTCCATCTGGACAGCCACGCCCCCGGCACGCCCACCAAAGGGGGTGTGCTGTCACTCACCATCGACAGCACACCCCCTTTGTAGCGAGACCCGGAGCAACGGCTTGCCCATCGCTATCCGGGTCTCGCGCATGCGCACGACGAAGCCGCCTCCATCATGCGCATGCGCACTGGGCCAACATTGACCCGCTTGCGAGTGGGTCTGAATCAGGCCCTATGTACATTAGCACAAGCACTGCATTTGAAACACAACAGTGGGCCTGATTCAGAGATGTATGTGATACCCCTAAGTATTTATTGGCCAATTCATATATGTACATTGAGTTAAATATTTAAGAAATGATGCTAGTTAATATTTATATACACTGTTCTTATGGTAAAACAAAATACCAGTGTTTATTTAAAAGTGCCATTTGTAGTTCTATATGTGCACCCCCTCACAGAGAGCAAATGGAGCTAGCTGCTCAATATGGGCTCAGGGAGCTAAATGGCATGCTGCTAGGGAAAATGGAACTGTGGCTGCAGCCTAAGGGGGATCTGTCCCCATGGTGACTAATGGTACAGAGGGAGAGTGAGCAGTAGAGCGGTGCATGCAATCAGCAGGAATGAGCCCCGCACGTGACCGCTACTATAAGTGAGACTCCCGCAGGGGCTGCTGGGGGGAGAGCCTGAGGTGACAGGTCCAGGAATGGAGCGCCGCACTTTCCGGAGCTCATTGAAGAAAACCACTGCGGGACCGGAGCAGGCTGTGAGGAGACTGCAGACTCTGGAGCTCTAAGGGGACTGGACAGCAGCAGAGGAAGTGAGGCCAGTGTACTTCCTATGGTTGGTGCTGATCGGGAGGTGGAGCCCGGGCAGAGCTTCTCCTCAGACTGGCCTGCCCTTCAATGTGACAGGACTGAGAGCTTCAAGTGCAGAGGCGTGGATCATCAGGTGGAAGGCTGAGCCAGAGCAACCAAAAAACTGGGAGGCCAGAACGGAGGTACGCTGGAGGAGAATCTGACACACCCTCATGTAAGCGCTCATTGGTCCCAATAGATAGAAGAAATCAGATAACCATCATTAGAGCCTCATAGTTATACTGCATTATTTACCTCTAATAGTTTTATGCTGTACCTAAGTGGAGGAGGATCAGAGTAAGACCCCCATGCAGGGAAAGACATTATATGACCTCCTTTTCACTACCAGATAGCGATACTCCTTGCAAAAATTATAAATAATTCTTCATACCAAACACATAAAGTACTATTAAACCCTCAATCTGGTTAGTGGAGGATTTGAATATAGAACCTATCAGCAGTCTTGAGGTGAAAACAGTGTACTTGGGAGCACGATGTTTACCACAGACAAAGCCCCTTATTTAGAAGAGACTGAGTATGTAGGAGAGCAGGAATATTCTCATCACAGATGCAGGGAGACCATCCAGGAGAAGTTGCAACTGGATAGCTACAAATACCTCTAATTATAGCTACAGTTCTTTTGTTACCACAGTAAGAGTGTTGCATAAAACCTTGTATCCAGGCAAGCTACCAACATCACTCAGTAGGATGGGATGTAGTCAGGAAGCCGATGGTCTAAATGCTGACTGCCGGCTTCCCGACTGTCAAATCCCGGCAAGGTACTAATGACAGGCATCAAAAACTCAACATCTGTCATTAGACCTACGCAGGGAGCCCGACACCGGGCATACCGAATGAAGGTAAGCTGGGCACCGGGCGTGGACAGCCGTGGGGGGGTTAGGTTTTAGTGCTCCCATGGGGACTTAGGTTTAGGTGTAGGCTAGGGGAAGGGGGGGTTAGGCACCCCTGGGGGGAGGTTAGGGTTAGGCACCCCCCCGGGACTATTATTTTTAGGCTGAGGGGGGGTTAGGTTTAGGCACATAGATGGGGGTTAGGGTTAGGCCCCCCTAAAGGATGGTTAGGGTTAGGGGAAAAATAGGGTTAGTTATACTTACCTTATTAGCTATCATGATCTTCATCCCTGCCGGGTTTCCGCTGTCAGGATTTGAATCACCGGCGGTATTACCTATTACACCAAGTTGGATAACTCACAGAGTATTACAGTGTTACATTTATATTTGAGACAGGTAGCTCAAACGGTTTAAAAAGCATCAGTGCAGGACCTTGCATAGATAAATGTCACTTAATCTCATCCTCCAATATTTCCCTTTAACCCGGACAATGTTTGCATACATTACTAGCCATAATACTGTAGTGCAACTTTGGTTCATTTGTGGTGCGTGGGTCCCCCTGGATTGCTTTGGTTGATATGTTTCAGAGCACCGCATTATAACACATTTTTCTTTTATAACACATTTTAACCCTTCACTGTTTGTTTATTATACATGTACTTCACTTTTTTATTTTCATTCTTTATATGCAGCTGTGGCTGCTCTTAACTATCGCTTTTACACTGCACTTTTCTTACTATGGAGGTGCCCTGGGGCGGCTTAGCTGGGCCAGTTTGGGGGTGTCTTGCGCTCTGGATTTGAACCCTAGTATGTTAGGGACCTACTTTAAAGAGGTTACCTGGATATTGGTGGGTAGGCCCATAAGCTTGGCCATGATTATGCTAAAAACCTCTATTGATTGCAAAATGTTATTGCAATTATATATTATCAGTAATTTGGAGTTGTGCACCTGACATTTGTCTGTTTCTGTGTCTGCAATTAGTCTCATCAGGTAGCACCTCCCATTATATATATTCAGGGTGTGCAGTCCAGGAATCTTTACTATATAGCATGCAGAAGCAACGAGAACTGTTATTTGTTTTATGCACAAAATAATAGAGGGCTATATTTCATCTAATATTGGCATGGCATATTTCTATTTTCTTGTTTGCATGTCGATTGTTTAACCTTTTTTTAGTAGTCAGATCCTGGGATTACAGAGTTTCAGTTCTAATAAAAATCTGGATACCAGTGTGTTTTTTCTGTCTCAACGTATGTATAATAAAATGCATTGTGAATTGTTGTTCTGTATTGCTAATGTAGAAGTTGTCACTATATTGAACTGTTCTTGTTGAATAAATACATCACCTTATTGCCATTATTGCCTGTATCTATTTGGTAACATTCTGGAAGAACTCAAGGTGATCCAGAGACAATGTTACTTGGTAAGGAAACACCACAACACACCAGACCTAGAACAGTACCCTCAGTGGGTGTTACATGTACACTAATGCAGCCACAGCGGCAAGTTTGTATGCAGAAGCTGTTCTGCAAAAATAAAAAATTTTGCAGCCAGCGGGAGTTGTATTCAGCCACCTACCGGTAGCTTTGCAAATCCAAACGACAGCTCAGTTGCAGATCAGTTGATTATCAGTCTCCTGAGTAACGCAGAATTGCAGTGGGAACTGAGATGCTGGAGCCATTTTGACTGCACACAGGATTGCAGTCACAGGCAGAGGCATGCCCCAAAACCAGTCACGATGCACCTGCATTTCAGTTGGCACCTCACCATTGCTGCCCACAAATGACCCTTGTCTGTCAATGACTTTGAGAATAAATCCTTACTGCGAGCAAATCTGTAATAAAACTAATGCCGTGAATCCACTACCTGATAACATAGAGCGATTGCACATTTACGTCATCGTAATTGTGCAAATGCTCAGTAATCGGGCACACTGGTCATTTCTGACATCATTCATCGCCCGAACATGCTGGTCAACCTGACGATAAGATCAGGTTGAGCATGTTAGGGATGATTAATGTGCCTACACTGAATGACTAATCGTTCAGTGTAGGCACAGCACCAGACTGTTGTCGAAGTTGAATGTTTGAATACGACCGCAATTCAACTGTTATTGGACAATTTGGTCGTCCGCTGCCCGATTTATGTTAGTACAATGCACTATGTAACATTGCGTGAGCACGCACCCAGTGTGTGCATGTATCCACACATTCGCACAACACTAAATAGTGAATAATATACAACATTCTCACACTAACAAACACGATATTCAAGCAGGGTTGAGTTAGTTACAAGAGACAGCTTCTGTATACATGTCTGAGAAAAGTAATTAAAAAACAGTACACCAGGATACTGTGAGTGTTTTACATATAAATTGGGAAGCCCTGTATATAGACAAGTATGGCTGTGGCAATTGAAATATAACCCAGACATTGATATGCACAATTGAATTTGTCTGAGTTAACAATGGTCAGAGGTTTTGCTTACCAGACGCAGTGGCAAAGACAATCAGCTGGGGGTCCCCACCCTGCTTGAAAGTGAACCTAGCTGTTTGTAACACCTTGCATTATAGATTTAAAAATATGTTAGTAAGGGATAGAATATATATATACATATACAGTCAGGTCCATAAATATTGGGACAATGACAGAATTTTCAGATTTTGGCCTCTATTCACCACCACAATGGCTTTGAAATGAAACAAAAAAGATGTGCTTTAACTGCAGATTTCAGATTTAATTTGAGGGTAATTACATCCAAATCAGGTGAACGGTGTAGGAATTACAACGGTTTCTATATGTGCCTCCCACTTTTTAAAGGGCCAAAAGTAATGGGACAAACTAAACAATCCTAAATCTAACTTTCACTTTTTAATACTTTGTTGCAAATCCTTTGCAGGCAATCACAGCCTGAAGTCTGGAATGCATAGACATCTCCAGATGCTTGGTTTCATCCCTGGTGATGCTCTGCCAGGCCTCTACTGCAAATGTCTTCAGTTCCTGCTTGTTCTTGGGGCATTTTCCCTTCAGTTTTGTCTTCATCAAGTGAAATGCATGCTCAATCGGATTCAGGTCAGGGGATTGACTTGGCCATTGCATAACATTCCACTTTTTAGCCTTAAAAAACTCTTTGGTTGCTTTTTCAGTATGCTTCGGATCATTGTCCATCTGCACTGTGAAGCGCTGTCCAATCAGTTCTGAGGCATTTAAGTGAATATGAGCATATAATATTGCCCGAAACACTTCAGAATTCATTCTGCTGCTTTTGTCAGCAGTCACATCATCAATAAATACAAGGAAATCAGTTTCATTGGCAGCCATACATGCCCACGCCATGACACTACCACCACCATGCTTCACTGATGAGGTGGTATGTTTTGGATCATGAGCAGTTCCTTTCCTTCTCTTCCCATCACTCTGGTACAAGTTGATCTTTGTCCCATCTGTCAATAGGATGTTGTTCCTGAACTGTAATGGCTTTTTTAGATGTTGTTTGGCAAACTCTAATCTGGTCTTCCTGTTTTTGTGGCTCACCAATGGTTTGCATCATGTGGTGAACCCTCTATATTCACTCTTGTGAAGTCTTCTCATGATTGTTGACTTTGACACATATACATCTACCTCCTGGAGAGTGTTCTTGATTTGGCCAACTGTTGTGAAGGGGTTTTTCTTCACCAGGGATATAATTCTTCTGTCATCCACCACAGTTGTTTTCCGTGGTCTTCCGGGTCTTTTGGTGTTGCTGAGCTCTCCGATGCATTCTTTCTTTTTAACAATGTTCCAAACAGTTGATTTGGCCACACCTAACGTTTTTGCTATCTCTCTGATGGGTTTGTTTTGATTTTTCAGCCTAATGATGGCTTGCTTCACGGATAGTGACAGCTCTTTGGATCTCATATTGAGAGTTGACAGCAACTGATTCCAAATGCAAATGCCACACCTAGAATCAACTCCAGACCTTTTACCTGCTTAATTGATAATGAAATAACGAGGGAATAGCCCACACCTGTCCATGAAATAGCTTTTGAGTTGATAGTCCCATTACTTTTGGCCCCTTAAAAAGTGGGAGGCACATATAGAAACCATTGTAATTCCTACACCGTTCACCTGATTTGGATGTAATTACCCTCAAATTAAATCTGAAAGTCTGCAGTTAAAACACATCTTGTTTGTTTCATCTCAAAACCATTGTGGTGGTGAATAGAGGCCAAAATCTGAAAATTCTGTCAATGTCCCAAAATTTATGGACCTGATTGTATATATATATATATATATATATATGTATATATATATATATATATATATATATATATATATACACATTTATTAAATCCATCATAAATAGACTTACATGCATAAAACACACACACACGTAGACTCACATGCATAAACACCCTACATTACGCACAGTTGCACTGTTTCACTCTACAAATAAACGCACCACGCATATTAGCAACTTTATGCAATATTCTCTTACACTTACACATACACAAATTACAGGAAAGGTTTTCTAGTATTAAAGTGGAATATTCAAGGTTTATTCAATGATTATTAATGTTGTGTAATTAAGGTTATTTGATATCTAAGGTTTAGTACGTGGTAAGCAGACCGTGTCTGGAATTGTACTGATCCACTGTCTCTCCACAGATTTCCGGTACCATCGGTGAGAAGATCGGAACCTGTGTCTGCAAACTATGGACTATAGAGAGTTAATAGTAATGTTAGCAGCTTAGATTTGCATGCAGGGGGAAAAAGGACACAAAGGGTTGTTGGAGGCTGTTTGTGTCCATTTGAAATTGTCCAATAAACAATCTTGTAACCAAGACACCTTTAAGAAGAACCAATGGAATCATGCCAAACTTACTGACTGTATGTGCACTCTCTGACCCAGTGGGGAGTCTTCTTGCTGATGCTGTTGACGGAAGTTTCTTGCTGATGCCAGTATCTGGGCCAGAGCGCGTGCGTATATAGCAACTGTACCTTGGGTCTGTATGATTTATTTGCGCTAATTGTCTTTAGATGACAGCATGTAACCATCTGTTTTTATGTTGAATAATAACTTTTTGTGCTTTGGAACACATTCAAAGTCTGAAGGCATATATTTTACTGTGCGATTACGCTAAATTGCGACAATTTAGAAGGTATAGGCAGGATTTAGAAGGTATAGGCAGGATTGTACCAAGGTTTAATCAGGATATAACAGTTGGGGGCTCTGCTGAGTGAATCACACTATCTGATACATGGTAACACTCGGTCAGTTGTCTCTCAGCAAAAGGGTGGAGGCGCCATGACAGGAGACGCATTTAGCCATCGCCTGTTACCATTTTGTTGCTGAGAGCGCACTGCCAGTTATTGTGTAAAAGGAGTGCTGAATAGAATCCAGGGACGAGGGAGGAAAAAGTATGTTTTCCTTCATCAATAGGTTTTTCTTTGTATTTTGTTTTGTGTGTTAAAAAGGGGAAGTTGCATTATTGTGTATGCGGCTAAGTCGCATTATAGTGTAAGAGTCATAATACGTGTTGTGTAGCAGTCGCATTATTGTGTATGCGACTAGTCGCTCAATAGCGTATACGTATTTCCGGTCTTGCTGCCACGTGTTTTAAACAAAGCCGTTGAATTGCATTTTCAAGTGTTGCCAATAGCTGGGTTAATGTGTATTTTCTGCGCAGAAAAGAAGTGTGTAACAGTGAGTATTTGTTTAGGGTGTAACACAGTTCTTAAATGTTAAGGGTATCGTAGGACCCTTAAGTGCTAGGCGTAAGGAATGGCCTAGTGACTCGGTAGCAGCTTACCATTTACTATATACAAGGCAGGTGTATGGGTTGTTATTTTTTTAGGGTTCGGCTCTCAGTATGATTACAATATTCAGTAATCGGTTAGGCTTATTTGAGCACTGTAATTGAACTGCATAGTTTTGGCTAAATTATGATTGTGAACTGATGATAGGATGGACGAAATCAACTGGAAAACAAAGGGTAAGTATTACCCCCTAGCAGTTGAAACGTAGTCAAAAAGGGATTTCTGCATGGAAGCAGCTTTTCTTCCATAGGTGAGTGGAGGCGTCTAGAGGTCTTCCAAAGGGTTTGTGGATACGCCCTTTTTCAAAGATGTCCACAGGTAAGTGAAAGTGTATTGAATGTCTTTCACCAGTTTATATCTTTATTGAAAAATTTAGGGGTTGTCCCAGGATGGGAGCCACGCAAATAGTAGAGATGTTACACAATGATGTGCTGCTAATGGAGGCGCCGCTTGGGTCACCACGCCATATTTTGCATTCTAAGTATGGTGCTTAAGCAATAAGGCATTGTGACGTATGGTTTAAGATGACGATGAAGAGTGTTTGACCGTTTCCCAGAATTGGTAGCTTTGATAAGGATGTATTTAACAATGTCCGAGATCACATCAGTCTGGTGTGTTCTCGAGTGAAAAAGGTAAAATATAATGAATGTTTAAAATTATGGCAGCATGAGGGAGATGTGTGGCTTAAAGGTGTGCAAGCGACGCAAACTAGCGTTGCGAGCACATTACCGGAAAGTACACCCGCAGTGCTAAATTGCAGTGTATGCGAGCCATGAGATGATGTGCACGTGCAGCAAGGTAGCATTGTGGAAGGTATTGCCAGTGGTTCACGCGCACCACCGCTGCCCTATGCTGACGGGGGTGCAGATACAGTTGTTGAAAAAAAAAAACATAAAAATGTAACAAGTAATTTGTACCATCTCTTAAGTAATCATAAGGAAAATGTTTATGATGTGGATGATGAGCTTATTGTTATGTCTGCCATTTCCAATGCTCTACACATGTTAGATGCTCCACCACCGCAAGCACACGTGGTGTTGCCATCTCCATCAGTGATAGTACAGGAAGTGTTAACATCCACTGCACCTGTAGAGGAAGTTGATAACCCTATATGTAGCAGTAACAGACTAAACCCCCAGCCAGGTAATAAGGTCAAAAGTAGCAGTGTGGCAGGTCTGCATCCCATCTGGACAATAACTGTTCCAAATGGCAATGCGGATGCAAACGGTGTAGTGCCCACAAGGGAAGTAGCAATGCATTGTCCTTGGACAAGAGCGGAGCTAAATTCCATAATGAATGATTTCCTCAATCCCAAAAAGGAATTAGCCAAATGTCAAAGATTTTTGAAAAATTTGAGTAGTTCTCACGAGCCAACCAACAAAGATTGGCGAGTGGTGTTAAGGTATTGCTTGTCTTCCACGCAATACCGATGTGACAAAATTTATAATGGATTGTGTATTGGATGGCGATGTTCCCTTAACAGATGACATTAACCAAGGTAACATGTCCCGTATTGTAACTCAATTGGGTGTATATTTTCCAGTAGTAGTTAACTGGAGCTAAATTTTCACCATAAAACAGAAAGAGAGTGAATCTGCAGAAGATTATTGTAACCGAGCTCTGCAGACTATCACCCAGTATACTGGGTTAGAAGATATTAAAGATAGCACTCACCATAGGGGAATGATTGTCACTGTACTCATGGATGGTCTTAAAGAGAACCTAAAGACCCGGGTTCAGACCTCACAGCCTGGCTGGAGGGGAGTCACTGTAGACACCCTCATAGAATCCTCAATTGAACATGACAAGAACATCTCTAAAAAGAGAGAGATCCAGAGCGAGAAACTAATGGGTGTTAGTATTCAAGCTCTAGAAGGAATGACGGTAACAACACAGCCAGCAGACACACCTGCACCTCAACAGCTACACATCCTCACTAATCCTACACCACTGCAAACACAGCCCTACCCCACTTATCACACACAACCACAACTCCCATACTATCCACAACCCCATATCTCCCTCAATATCCTTACCCATACCCACCACCTTTCCCTCCTGCTCAACCCACACAACAATCCTTTCATCCACCCCACTCATGGAAGTGCTTTAATTGCAACCAGCCAGGACATGTAAGTAGGAACTGTACAGCGAAGAGGGTAGGACCCCCGAACAAGGGAGTACCTGGATATCCCCATAAGGGATATACACAGAGACCAGCAAATGTCCAACAGGCACCAGCTCCAATTGTGGCCGTTAATGCTTTATTGGAGAGTGGGAGTCAACACTAGGGGTCAGGTCATACCAGTAGTCTACAGATAGTCAAGTTAACGGGAAGTACTAGGGAAGAACTGGTAATGATGGTTGATGTAGCTGGTACTAAATATCCTTTTCTTGCAGACACAGGGGTGAACAGGTCAGTGATAAAATCTCCCATTAATTTACAGGTAACCAACGAGAGTACCAGCAAAGTGCGTAACGGGTAAAGTGCAACATTATCCTTTAACAAAGTCCACAGAGGTCACTATCGGGCCATTGCATACCAGACATTCTTTTATCCTGGCAGCAATGGCTCCTACTTACCTACTGGGAAGGGATTTGTTATGTAAGATGGGATGTGTCATATATTGTACCCCTGATGGTGTATTTTTAGATATCCCATAGAGAGTTGCGCACGAGTTGAGGGATATGCTGGAAACTCCCCAAAGGATAATGTATCACTCTACCATTTTAAGTGAGAATCCATCTCATGTAGATCAAATGTTGTCCCAAATTCCAGATTCACTTTGGACCAAGGATCGACAGGACATTGGATTAATGGCAAACGTAAGTCCCGTAATAGTAAATTTAAAAAGCGGTAGGCAAGCTCCAAAAATTCCCCAGTAGCCATTAAAACAGGAGGTAGAATTAGGGGTTTATCCTATAATTGAGCGATTTTTACAACAGGGAATTTTAGTTCGCACAGCTAGTGTAGCCAACAGTCCCATCTTTCCTGTAAAGAAGAGTGGTGGGAGTTGTTATAGGCTGGTACAAGACCTTAGAAGGTTTAATAAGGTGGTAGAGAGCCAATTTCCTGTTGTGCCATATCCAGCTGTCATTCTCATGCAGATCCCACCAAATGCAACCCATTTCACTGTCATTGACCTCTGTTCTGCTTTCTTCTCTGTGCCTCTTCATCCTGACTGTCAGTACCTATTCGTTTTCACATACAGGGGTGTACAATACACATGGACACGATTTCCCCAAGGTTTCATAGACAGCCCCAGTATCTTTTCCCAGGCCTTACACTACTGTTTACAATCTTTTCAACCTGCCAATGGATCTGTTCTAATACAATATGTGGACGATTTATTGTTATGTTCTGATTCGTTTATGTCATGTTTAAATGATGCTAAACTTTTGTTGCTTCATCTCTCGCAAACAGGACACAAGGTTGCCAAGGACAAACTACAGCCATGCCAGTCCAGGGTTAAATATTTGGGACACAGCCTAACTCAGGGGTTACGACATCTCACAAACGACAGAATCCAGGCCATAAAGTACATTACACTGCCACAGAACCAACAGCAAATTCGTACCTTCTTGGGAATATGTGGATACTGCAGAATGTGGATCCCAGGTTTTTCTATTTTGGCCTTGCCATTACAGGACGTAGTCTCTTCCTCAAAGCCCGATCGTGTCATACACACAGAGGAATCAGAGCAGGCTTTCCTTAATCTTAAGGAGAGTCTGGCAAAGGACCTCCATTGGGAATACCTGATTATGAAAAACCTTTTGATTTGTATTGTACAGAAGCTGGTGGGTGTGCAGCAGGTGTCCTCACACAAACACATGGCCCGTAGCATACTACAGTGCACAATTGGACACTGTGGCAAGATCACTCCCAATGTGTTTAAGAACTGTAGTAGCAACTGCTCAATTGGTCAGTAAGAGTGAGGATGTAGTACTAGGCCATGATATGATTGTCTATACTCCCCATGCTGTATCTGCTTTGCTAAACTCTGCCCACACCAGACATGTCTCCTCAGCTAGGTTCACAAAATGGGAACTAGCCTTAATAGCACCTGCAAAAATCACCATCAAAAGGTGCAGTACGTTAAATCCAGCTATGTATTTACCATATGTGCAACATGATGCACAAAGGGTGAAGAGAGGTGAGCCATTGGCAGCAGGTGAGTTCTGCAGGTATATTGATGCACATGATTGTATGGAATATGCACACCAATAGCACATTCCAAACATATAAAAGGACTATTAACAGCAATCCAATTGCCAAAGACAGTGGCAGTAATTAAGCGTAAAGCCCATACATGTGAAGATGATCCGGTGTCACTGGGCAACAACAGGGCAGACGAAGCTGCAAAATAGGCAGCAGGGTTAAGAATGAATATACCAACTGAACAAATCATGACTTTTCAATAATTGATATGCTGAAATTAATTGAGATTCAAAATTTGTGTTCTAGCCAGGAAAAGTCAGTCTTGAGGTCCAAGCGATGTGAGCAAGAGTCCTCTGGACTCTGGAGGGACGAACAAGCTAAGCCAGTGGCTCCAAAGGCATACTACCTCAGCCTGGCTGAGGCAGCGCACAATCTAACTCATCTGGGAAAGCAAGGTATATGCAAATTGGTGACAGCATACTGGTGCGCACTGGGTTTCTCTTCTCAAGTAGAAAAGAGAGCAATGTCCTGTCTGACCTACTTGAGGAAAAACATTGGGAAAACGATCCCTACAGAACCATCTCACATTCCTCCAACTGATGGACCTTTCCAGGTAATACAAATTGATTTCATCCAATTACCACCCTGCAGGAATCTCACGTATGTATTAGTGTGCATTGATGTGTTTTCCAATTGGGTTGAGGCATACCCAGCTGCCACTAATACTGCTGCGTTCACTGCCAAAATAATTGTTCAGGAGTTTGTGTGTAGATACGGTATCACTAAAATTATCGAGAGTGATAGGGGTACTCATTTCACAGGTGATGTTTTTCAAAATATGTGTAAGCTGATGGGTATTAATAGTCTACTTCACACCCCCTACCGACTGCAAGCCAGTGCCAAGGTGGAGAGGATGAACGGAACTATTAAAAACAAACTAAGTAAAATCATGGCAGAGACTGGACTAGGATGGCCAGAAGCATTACCGTTGGTCCTACATAGCATAAGGACCACTCCTAGACCCCATCTAAATCTGTCCCCCTTTGAAATACTGTTTGGTAGACAACCTCATTTGATTATAAGTCCGCAGGAAGATTTGAAAGGTAACAATGAAGTAACTGTAAAGTATCTTATATCAATGAGTAAATAGTTAAAACAGCAACAGCAGAAACTGAAATTGTTGTCCCATGATATGCCTGAAACAAACTGTCATGATGTTGAACCTGTAGAATATGTTATGATCAGAAATTTCTTGCATTCAGGTTGTTTGACTGATCATTGGGAGGGTCCGTATCAGGTGATGCTGACGAGTACCACATCTTTGAAGGTGGCCGAGAGAGATAGCTGGGTCCATTCCACTCACTGCAAAAAGGTCAACCTACCGGTGGAGAAACAAGGTGGACACGAGGCATATAACGTGGACCTGTCGATCCCAAGCTTGTTCTGGGAGGGTTAAAAGGTTGTAGTGAGATACCTGAGCTAAAGAAATTTGCAGGTCCTTGCTGCAGCAATGGACTGGTCTGCTGTGTTCATTTTTATTTTCTCTTCCAGAGTTTCCATCATCCTGGTTTGTTCGGGGATTTCTGGTTTCTGTGATGGGGGACCGATAGAGGAGATGGGAGCTGATGGCAGAATTGATGGAGTAGAGTCGAAAGGGGGACTGTTATGCCAATCAGGGGAGTATCTGACCAAACTCAGTACAGTAATTGTTTATGTTATTTGGGAAGAATACTCCCAGAGATTATGACCCTCACACATGTTGAAATGCTTGGTAGTCATAAAAAAACACCATCACCATATCTTCACACACAGTATGAACACAGAGACATAAGAAATATGAAACCTGGTGATGTGCATAAAGCCACTCAGTTAATTAGTGAGATGATATATATGCAAGATCTTGCTAAATTAATAGATAAAATCACCGAGATGTATGATGACACATTCAGGTATACAGGTAGGGAGTTGCAAGCGTACAAGAAAGAACTAATGCAACACAGACTAGTGTTAAATTATTTAACAGCTGTCACTGCGTAACTTTATATAGGAATATAGGATGTTTATATCACCATATTATGCATATATAAAATGTTTATCCCGCTTTCAGAGAAGACTGTGGCATGTTGGCAGTTAATTTTTAAGAGGATTAAAAAGCGACCAATCCGGATACTCTGAGAGGGATATAATGGAGCACTAACGAGCCTAGAGCCATCCTCTGATGAAACCGCCACGTCATTGGGCGGAGAAACGCGTCAGTTGACTCGTGGAATGCAGGTGGCATGCATATTGGAAACCGGAAGTTCACCACCGGAAGTGACGGAGCGGTCACCAGCCAGCGTGTAGCAGCATGTAGCAGCCAGCGTGCAGCAGCGGCAGAAAGCAGATTGTTCATACAGCCTACTGGTTCACCGTGAACGGTTACAAGTGCCAGGATTCAGGAATAAGAGGTCCCTCTGCCTGAGGACACAAAGCGCCTCTGGACCACATGGTGCACAAAGTGGTAAAATCTTTGGCTGATATTGTTCTCTATTTGTGAGTAGGCGATCAGTACATAAGCATCCTCCCCCTGGGATTGGGGTAGAGGTTAACTGCCACAATATACTTTGTTTTTCTACCTAAATGGTTGGATGATAATATACCCATTTTAGGAATTATCTATTTACTAACACTGCAATACTAACACTCAAATCCGCGCTGAATGAGCTGTGCTACTTTTTCTTTATACATTTAACCCTCTATTAATTGAGTATAAGTGGACAAAAATATCGACAGCTATTGAATCTATGCTGGCAAATTGTGACCAATGATTTTCGATTGATGCTCCGTTATTCCAATATATATATATGTCTATATGAGAGATCTCTATACTAGCCTCTATAGTGATTTATTTATTGATATGTAATAATATTGTATGGTGGAACCGGTTTCGCATTTTAACAGTAAGGCACTAGTAGCCTAATTGATTGAATCCATCTGTATTTTTTATTAATTTTGATATTTTAAACAATAAGTTTTTGAGACTGTATTATGTGCAATTAAAATAAATGATTTTTTAAATCAGCAGCCACTGCCAGCGCTCCCATTTCCTTTCTTATTGTGTTCCCATTGTAAATAGGTGGACCTCCAGATCCACTGTGTGGGGGCAGCAGGAGTGGTATAAATTTTGGCATAATTGGTGATTTATATTGGTAGCGCCCACTTTTTCTCTTTTTGCAGTTGTCATCATAGTAATTGGCATATGTGTCAGGTGTGTTCCTACTGTGTTGAAGTGTGGAAAATGTAAAGACAAGGTAAACTGGAAGAACAAAATTATGATGGTGGTCAGTAGTGACAATATGAATACTGAGGTAAATGTAGAACTGCATTACAACCCTGAACTAGGAAATACCATCGTATAATGTATTATATTTAGACATGCATAAAATATATTGTTAAAATCTTATTTTAAAACATCTCAAATAATGTAAGTCCCTATTCTCCCTCAAGACTTCCTTTATAGGATTGGTGCATCCCCACATCTTTCCCATGATCTCCCAAGATCCGCGGTGTGCGTATAATGGTAGTTTTATGTCCCCTCCTAGAGACACATTATTGATGGACTAAGAACCACCTTGTGCCATCCCATAATATAGCATTAAAATGATATGTTATAATGTAAGCCTAAATTAATTTTAAAATCAGAGTATGATAGCATGCTGATTGGATATCAAAGGGTGGATTGTCGAAGTCGAATGATTGCATGCGACCACAATTCAACTGTTATCGGACGATTTGGTCATCCGCTGCCCGATTTATGTTGGTACAATGCATGATGTAAAATTGCGTGCGCACGCACCCAGTGTGTGCACGTATACACACATTCGCACAATACTAAATAGTGAATAATATACAACACTCTCACACTGACAAACACAATATTCATTCAAGGTTTAGTTAGTAACAAGAGACAGCTTCTGTATAGATGTCTAAGAAAAGTAATTAAAAACCAATACACCAGGATACTGTGAGTGTTTTACATATAAATTGGGAAGCCCTGAATATAGACAAGTATGGCTGTGGCAATTGAAATATAACCCAGACATTGATATGCACAATTGAATTTGTGTGAGTTAACAATGGTCAGAGGTTTGGCTTACCAGACACAGTGGCAATGACAATCAGCTGGGGGTCCCCATCCTGCTTGTAAGTGAACCTAGCTGTTTGTAACACCTTGCATTATAGATTAAAAAATATGTTAGTAAGGGATAGAATATATATATATATATATATATATATATATATATATATATACTGTATATATACATATATTAAATCCATCATAAATAGTCTGACTTGCATAAAACACACACACACATAGACTCACATGCATAAACACCACACATTATGCACAGTTGCGCTGTTTCACTCTACAAATAAACGCACCATTATATTAGCAACTTTATGCAATATTCTCTTACACTTACACATACACAAATTACATGAAAGGTCCCCTAGTATTAAAGTGTAATATTCAAGGTTTATTCAGTGATTATTAATGTTGTGTAATAAAGGTTATTTGAGATCTAAGGTTTAGTACATGGTAAGCAGACCGTGTCTGGAATTGTACTGATCCACTGTCTCTCCACAGATTTCCAGTACCATTGGTGAGAAGATCGGAACCTGCATCTGCAAACTATGGACTATAGAGAGTTAAAACATTAAAAATGTACTTTGTAATGTTAGCAGCTTAGATTTGCATACAGTGGGAAAATAGATACAAAGGGCGGTTGGAGGCCGTTGTCCATTTGAAATTGTCCAATAAACAATCCTGTAATCAAGACACCTTTAAGAAGAACCAATGGAATCATGCCAAACTTATCTATTGTATTTCCAAATCCATGCAAGGGTATATACTGTATGTGCGCTCTCTGACCCAGTGGAGAGTCTTCTTGCTGATGCTGTTGACGGAGGTTTCTTACTGGATGCTGGTATCTGGGCCAGAGCACGTGCGTATATAACAACTGTACCTTGGATCTGTATGATTTATTTGTGCTAATTGTCTTTAGATCACAGTGTGTAACCATCTGTTTTTATGTTGAATAATAACTTTTTGTGCTTTGGAAATACATTCAAAGTCTGAAAGCATTTATTTTACTGTGCGACTCATTACGCTAAATTGCGACAATTTAGAAGGTAAAGGCAGGATTTAGAAGGTATAGGCAGGATTGTACCAAGGTTTAATCAGGATATAACACTGTGAAACGACTGCACGATTACAAGGTCGTAATCGTGCAGTCGTTTCTATGTCTTGCGGTTGATGTACCCCATTACACATGAGCAATGTGACTTAGATGCATGCGCAGACCACCAATAATCGCTCAAATGCATAAACATCTGCAAAGTGTAAAGTGCTATTGAATACATCTGGTGTGCCTAATCTCCCACCAAAGAGTATGGGTGTTCAGGGTAAGATGGTGGACCAATGGTAGAAGTAAGGCAGAGTGGGGTGTGTTTTTGGTATATTTGAAATTAGCCTAATCTTCTTGACCCATACAAAAAATTGTACTCAGAAAATTTACTTGAATCATGAAAATTGCATGAATTAAATCCCAATGAATCAAATCACTGATTCGCTGGTAGAAACCATGTTTTCTACTGTACATTTGCTGTGAATTGCAAATGTGTAAATTTGGGTGAATTGTTTTGTAGAATTTCCTATATTTACACTTATAAACCTGAAAAATACATACTACAGACTTCTGCCTCAAAGTTTGATTTTCTTAAAATAATTGGCAGCTGGTACAAGCCACAGGGCATAAAAGAAAATAAAGGTGACCATAATGTCAATACAGGTTGAGTCTCCCATATCCAAATATTCCAAAATACGGAATATTCCGAATTACGGAATATTTTTAGTATGACTGAGAAAGTGAAACCTTTGCTTTCTGATGGTTCAATGTACACAAACTTTTTTTAAACCACAAAATCATTAAATACAATAACCTTCAGGCTGTGTGTATAAGGTGTATATGAAACATAAATGAATTTCATGTATGTACACAATTTTTTTTGATGCTCAAAATTATTGAAAATATTGTATAAAATTACCTGCAGGCTGTGTGTATAAGGTGTATATAACAGATAAATGCATTCTGTGTTTAAATTTGGGTCCCATACCCAAGATACTTCATTATAGTATGCAAATATTCCAAACTACGGAATAATCCGATATCCAAAATATCCCTGGTCCCAAGCATTTTGGATATGGGAGACTCAACCTGTACTTCAATTTCATAATAACGAGATGTGTTTACTTTCACCATCATTACAAGTCTACATTGTAGTACATTGGTGTACACTGATGCTTCCACTACTAAAATTGAAATATAATGTATGGATAAAGCATTATTTGATGAAAGGTATAATCTAAGTTGAACCTAGTTGTCATCACGAAGGTATGCTGTATATTTTAATGTTTGTAATGCATTTCTTTTAACTGTTCATCACATGGAAAGCATAAATATTTCATACTTTTCATTAACGATGAGTGGGTCTGGTTCTCTGAGAACCGGACCCACCCGAATATTGCAGATATGAACCGGATCCGAGTCAGGCTCGGGTCTTCCCGCCTAACTTGGATCCGAAAATTAGGCAAAACGTCTTCAATCCCGCATCGTGGTTATTGACGCCATTTGCTTCACTCCAGCTGTGCTGTACTCTGCTTGCGGGCTGTGCTGAGTCCATCCAGGGGCTGTGCTGTCCGTCCAGGGGATGTGCTTGTCCATCCAGGGGCTGTGCTGTCCATCCAGGGTCTGTGAGCTGAGTCGATCCAGGGGCTGTTCGTCCGGGGGCTGTGCTGTCTGTCCAGGGGCTGTGCTGTTTGTCCAGGGGCTGTGTTTTGCTCGGTCCATACACTCTAGTGGCTTCATCTGTGCTCAGTGCTGTGCTGTATCCATCCACAACTGTACTGCTGATGCTGCTGTCTGGTGTACATCCGCTCCAGTGTTGCCGATGCACCTGTCCGGTGTCCATCCGCTCCAGTTCTGCTGACGTACCTGTCCAATGTCCATCTGCTCCAGTGCTGCCGACTCACCTGTCCGATGTCCATCTGCTCCAGTGCTGCTGACACATCTGTCCGGTGTCCATCTGCTCCAGTGTTACAAAAAAAGTTTAAAAGAAGTTAGAAAAAGTAAGAAAAAAGTTAAAAAAACCCACTTTTATAAAAAGTTAAGAAGAGTTTAAAAAAAGTAAAAAAAATAAGTTAAAAAGTAAAAAAAATTGTTGTTTTTTTGTGCTGTACCTCAGTGTATCCATATAAGTATTGTGACACTGCAGACTGTACCCCAGTGTGTATACCTAACACAAAAGTCCTGTGATGCTGCAGGCCGTACCCCAGTGTCTCCATATACTGTAAGTACTGTGACGCTGCAGGTCTTACTCCAGTATATCCATATAAGTACAGTGATGCTGCAGACCATATCCCACTGTGTAACCCTGACACACAAGTACTGTGACACTGCAGGTTGTACCCCAGTGTATCCATATAAGTACTGTGACGCTGCAGGCTGTACCCTAGTGTATCCATATAAGCACTGTGACGCTGCAGGCTGTACACCAGTGTCTCCATATAAGTACTGTGACACTGCAAGCTGTACCCCAGTATATCCAGATAAGTACAGTGATGCTGCAGGGAGTACCCCACTGTGTATCCCTAACACACAAGTACTGTGATGTGCAGGGAGTACCCCAGTGTATCCATATAAGTACTGTGCGCTGTTTGGGGCATTGCTGACTGTCTTTTTGCGTAGAAGTAAACTGTCATCCTGTCTGCCACTGCAGTGCCACTCTTGTTTCCTAGATGTGCCATGTTGGAAGTTGCACTGCCAAAGCCGCTGAAATCTTTTACATGTGGTTGATGAATCCCAAAAATGTCCAGAAATTGTTATGGCCACAGGCAGCATCTCCTCCATGCCCCTTTGATTTGTAAAGAAATTCTGAACCATCAAGTTGATTGGGTGAGCAAAGCATGGTTAGATTTTCAAATTTATACAGTTTTTTTTAATTTCTCCCCCCCACCCAAACCGGTTGCCCCAGGACCCTGGTGAATTGATAAATAATGGATCAGCCAATAAATGCCTGCCTCTTTTGTATATAGGTGACTTTAAGAGGAATAAATGGATAATGATGGTAGGTGTCATGCGAGAGACCAGAAATATGAGCATAAGCACAGAGCATCTTCCTGCCAGGAGTTGTACAATAAAGTGCTAATATGTATAATAAAAAAAAATTGTTGTGTAAATCGGTCACATACATTTTTACATGGTACATACCGGGCGGGCGTAAAGCAGGCTGAGGTAACCTGAGGCCTGAGGCACTCCACATGTTGTTGACAGAAAACCTCCAGCAGGCCCGGCAAACAGCAACAGATGCTGGGAGTTGTAGTTCAGATGGAGAGCTACAGGCTGCTTTCCTCTGATGTAAACAGCAAGTCTTGTTCCCATTATCCCCAACAACCTCCCTGAGCACAAAGTAAATGTCTGTTTACAGTGTGTACTATTTAGCACCTCCACAAGCAAAGGCACATCATTTCTATTAGATGTATAAAAAATATACAGCATATATGGGCTGAATCAATTTTCAATCAGGAAGTGGCACAAAATGGCTGCTCTGCAGATGTCACTCAGGTGATCAGGTTTTATGTGGTTGGTTCACATATCATTGGACACAAGTGGGCTTCGGTGAGCCTGTCCCCATATATGCCCCAAGCATCTTTGTGCAATGGTGCAGACACTACATAATTTCTTTTGACAAACTATCCACTCTCAAATAGCAATCTTTCTCCAGATCAAAGATATATTTCAGGAACTGAAGAATTTGATCTTACATTGATCATCCCTCATAAATTTCTTCAGAATCAAAAAATTTAAAAATACATTTACAAAATAATCAATGCTTTCTTCCTTTCTCTGCATTCAACTACTCCATAAACATACTCCATCTCCTTCAGGCCTCTGATCTACTTCTTGATTAATGAAAACATTCTTGGTTTCTCTATGGGGTCGTATAGTTTATTAAACTGCCATACTGTCTGGCACTGCAGTGCCACTCTGTTTCCTAGATGTGCCATGTTGGAAGCTGAACTGCCACATGTTTGTGATGCCCACTGCTGACACTTAGCTTAGTCAGCCAGCTAGCTCGGTGCATCCTTTTGGCCTAAACTGTAGGAAAACAATATTGTGAGCTGTGAGGTGGTCAAAACTGACTGGAAATACATGTTATTGAGGTTAATAATACTGTTGGAACAAAAACAGGCCTAAATTATATGATTTCAGCTGTTTTTAAGATTTTTTAGAAAAAAAACAGATCCCAAACCAAAACATGCAAGGGCGCTTTTGCAAAACCAAATCCAGATCCGAGACACAAAGGAGATACAGATCCAAAACCAGCAAAAATGGCACAGCTCACATCTGAAATGTGCACTTCATGCAAAGTTCATAAGGGGCAGAATTAAAGTATCCCCAATAAATTACCGCATGAGAAAAAGGGTTGTAACCTCAAGCATTAACACCCGGAGCTATTCAATTAGAAGCCCCTTTCCTCACGTGCTTGATCTGCTGCTAACCCATAGATTCCATGACAAGTACCTGGAGCTATGGGATAACAAGTTTGCGGCGCCTGTGATAAGGGCAGAAAGGCTAACTTAATACAGATTTGTGTTTGAGCCTCATTAGGAGGTGAATATAAGTCCATGTTAAGTGCAACCTGTGGGCTTATCACGGGGAATGGGATTGAAATACAGATGGCTTAATAGCCACCGGTTCTAATCCCGACAGTGAGAGACCAACAGATGAAGATCCCGTCGGGCAACCATAATTATATATTACTAACCCACCCCTCCCCCCTCTAACCCTCCCTTAGGGGAGCCTAACCCTAACCCCCACTAGTGCCTAACCCTAACCTCCCCCCTCGTACCTAACCCTAACCTCCTCCCAGGGGTGCCTAAACCTAACCCCCTCTCCCCGCACCTTAAACCTGTCTCCCGGGGGGGTGCCTAACCCTAACCTCCCCCGTAGTGCCTAACCCCCCTTTTCCCTAGCCTAACCCTATTCTTTCCTGGGGGCATGTGCATAAACCTCAGTCCCCCCAGGGTCCCTAATCCTAACCCTACCATGCCCAGGCTAAGTACATTCCTAACCCCCCCCATCCCCGGGCTAAGTACATACTTACCCGGCAGGACCACAATTGGTTTGGCGTCCTTCGGCATTCGGGCGTCAGGATTAACATAGGCATCAGTATTTCGATGCCTATGCTAAATCCCTTGCCAGTATGACACTGTCGGGATTGAGATCAGTGGCCATGCAGCCGCCGGACTCATAACTACATCCCTATCACAGGCTGTAATTGAATATCTCTGGGCACTGCATTGTCGCGAATACTCTCTTCAAGGATGATTGAATTCGGCCCTAAGAGTGTAAATGCTCTAGATTTTGATTTGTAACTATAATGCAGCAAATTTGTAGTCATTATAAAATATTGTAATTTAAGATACATGATTTAAAGTATTCCTAAGCAATCCCAATGTTCCATTCTTATATGGAAATGTTTCAGCATGAAAATAACTGTCTCCACTTTGTTATGGTATTTTATCCATTTTTGAGTCATCTTCCTGTACATCTACCCCCAGGCTGTTTGACACAAAACTAATATTTATATTTTTAATAAAAACTAGCACCAAAGTGTAAGTTCCTGTTAGTAAACCTTAAATGCGGTTTATCAGCATTGCATACAGAATAGAAAACATTTCCCGTGTTTTACTGGCAGCTCTGATACACCTAAGTTATATCACACTGAGCTACTAATTATGCTTTGAAATGAAATATGTTGCAATCAGAGGCATTTTTTCTGTATAATGTTAGTTAAGCGACATACTGTACTTAGCAGTTTGTTTTTCTTCATGTTTTTGCACAGTAACCAGTTATCTCAAAGGTGTTTCTGGAACCTTTTACCTTTGTTCTACAATCTGTATTTTGTTATAAGCAAACAGAACATAATCAGCATTATTCAGGATATAAGTTTTATGGTTATGCTATTTCTCAATGCTTGTGCCTTAAGTTTTAAAAAAAGTGTTTTTTTTTTAGCCAAAACATGGAAGCATCACTATACATTTTATGCTAGGAAATATGGTAAACCTCTAACTTAATAAAGCTTTTTATGGAAAAACTGGTCCAATCTGCTGTGCGATTGTTTTGATTTGTAAAAAATTTAGTTTTGGCATATCAAAGCAAAAAAAGTGTAATGTACACAGATTAGTGTCATTGCCTTTTATTTATATATTTTTTGAAGATGTTTCTGAACATGATCTTATTATAGCTGAGAAACCCATCACAGTCATGGTTAAGCACCCATGGTCCAAAAATCTGACAGGGAAATACAGTATACAATCTTGCGTCACTGTTCATTTAGTAAAAAAGAAATACCATTACAGTTAAAGTGGTAAAAGTAAGGAGACTTGCCCACAGAGAAAGGTCTCAGATAATCTGCTAGACTCTTAATTGATTCAGCCTCATGTGGACATTCTGAGTAGTGCAGTTCCTTCTAATAGTAAAATATTAATCTACATTGCCATTTCCAGAATGAGTTCCAACTCAAGATATTGAGTGGAGATAAAGTACCAACTAATCAGCTCCTAGATGTCAATCTACAGGCTGTGCTTGAGAAAATTACAGTTGGGATCTGATTGGTTGGCACTTTATCTCTGTCCATAGCTTAGTACATCTACCCCTTTATCTGGTACTATTCACAGTTATAGTGCTTTTTCAGGCTTTACCCACTCTGTAATGCCTTCCCAGGCACAAAAAGGCTTTGTTCTAGTCTCTAAACCTTCAAGCGTTTCGTGAAATCTCATCTCTTTACACAAGCTTATCAGATACCAGAACACCTACTTAACCTCCATAAGCTATCCTACTCAGGGGTTTATTTATCAAGCAGTGAAAAACTTAGTGAAGCGGACCAGTGGAGAAATTGCCCATGGCAACCAATCAGCTTTGAAATAACATTTATTAAGTACAGTCTATAAAATCATAGGTAGGAACTGGACAACTTCTCCACTGTTCCACTTCACTAAGTTTTTCACTGCTTGATTAAATAAACCCCTCAATTACACCCTTTACTTTTTCTCTTGCTTCACTTTCACATCCCACAACATTCCTGTGTGACTGGATCATACAGCCCACCAAGAACCTGCAATCTGGCTGGTTCAATATGCAAAATGTAGTACTTATCCTTGTGTATTAATGTCTATTTCCCTACAGATTGTAAGCTTGTGAAGAGGGCCCTCTTATCTTTATGTCTGTCTGTTATTACTCAGTCTTGTTTTATTACAGTTTGTTACCAAATGAAAAGTGCAAAGGAATATACTAGTGCTATATAAGATAATAATAATAGTAATAATAATAATAATAATAATAATAATAACTAGGGAATCTCGGTGGTAACAACCTTGGTTACGGAATATATTATGGATATTAGTTACTGAGGATATTATAGAGATGAGTCTGTAATCTGAGGGTATTTGTCATAAAGAGTTCTGCTAATTATGGTGGAACAACCAAATTGGTCAATGAAACCTTTATATTATTACAGCAGTGAACAAATGTCCATTAATTGCCTCAACCAAGAAATGTAGTGCACCACAGTTCAAACACTGCACGTCCATAGGACCCAAAGAGTAGTGTTGTGGCAAATATGTCATGTCCAATGCAAGCGGTGTATCAGTTGATTTTATTATATTTTGTTACAGAATTTTGAACTGTGTGCTCTGGGCGACCAGTAAGGATTCTACCACGTCAACATCCTTGAGGCCGGCCTCTAGGCATGTTTGGTGGAAACAATGTAAGGTAAAGTGAATAATGAAATAACAAAGCAGTCTGTGATTGAGGTCCCCGGAAGATGTGCTGATATACTGTATGTGGCTGCAAATAACTGTCACAGTTTCCAGACTACCCAGCATGTCACATGTTCCATGCCACCCAGCAGGTGCACAGGGAAAGGTCAGTAACTGTCACAGTTTCCCATCCACCCAGCAGGTCACATGTTCCAGGTTATCCAGCAGGTGCACAGGGAGAGTTCACCAATTTTCACATTTTTCAGAGCACAATGGTGATGCATTGTAAATGGCAGGTGGACGTTTTGCAAGATAATTGCAACATCTGAAAAAAAGCAACCAATTACAATGCCAATATTTTTCTGCACATCTATGGACCAAAGGCCTGATTCATCACGAATAGCAATTGCAACCACCTATGTAGATTGGCCGATGGTGCATACTGTGCATGCGTATCCACTGCAGTGCACATACGCATATTAGCATTGCGATCACACTGCGATCAGACATGAAGATAGAAAGCCATCACAGAGTGAGTGACGATACATTAGCGTTTGGGTGACGGAAGGAGTGGTCAGAGTAACACAATCATGCATGTCTGTTTGAACGCCGTTACATGGGCATGCATAAATTAGCCACTGCAATGGCATATGCAGCTTGAGTACTCACAGCAAGTGGTGACACAGGTCAGACCTGCTATAATTCTGCATGAATGTTCAATGTTATTCGATGTTACCATTGTATACGCAGGACTTCAAGGTCTTACAGATGTGAGAAAGCAGTATGAGTGTCTCTATGCTGGCTGTACGGTTGCAAACAGCATATTTTTGCAGTGCAACTGCCTGCGATTACGCAGTCATGATCGCAATAGCAATCCGTGATGAATCAGGACCTAAGACTTTTCATTTGGAATATGATGTGCCCTTCTCAAACAACGGCATCATAGAAATATGTCAATCATAAAAGTCATCCTTAATATATACATAATAATTATTGTAACACTAGAACACCTGGTAATTTGCACAGGGTCTTGTAGTTCAGGTCTTCTCTGGTCTTATATTACAATGCCTCCATCAAAACTTCTATCTAAAATATATATTGTAACACGGGGTTTAGAAATGAGAAGTCCAGACAGGCAGGTACTTGGTAAGGCAGTAGCTTTTTAATAGCAGCAAACACTGCACCTTAGCATACATGAGGTTAGGCCTGGACACACACAGGCACATAGCAGAAAATAAGCAAACAACATAAAAGTAAATGTTCCAACACTCCTTGTGCTAATGTCTGTGGACCCTCAAGGTCCTCACACCCTAATTATAACCACCACCCCCAATATATCACCTGGCTATCTTTTTCCAGAATCAGCAGCAATGAGCTACAGGTGTGTGAGAGTTTTAAACCCTTCCTGCACTGCTGACCAGAGCCGTAACTAGACTTTTTGGTGCCCTGTGCCAGAAAGAGCATTGGCGCCCCCCTCATTTTTCAAAGGGACATAATGCACCCAAAAAAGGGTCATGGCTTCATGGGGAAGGGTCAGGGAAGAGATAGGATAGGCTAGGTGATGCTGGGGATGAAATTAGAGGAAGCTACAAGCAAGAATCATAATAAACAGAAATTTGACAGGCCCAAACAGCGCCCCCTGACCTGTGGTGCCCTGTGTGATGGCACCGTCCGCACTACCCTAGCTACAGCCCTGCTGCTGTCTTCCTGCTGGCTCTGGGAGACATGGAAAACAAGGAGTTCCATATCTCCACTTTGAGCTGTGCAGCCCAGAAAACCCAGAATTTCAATCTTCTACTGTAGGTGAAGAATGTGCTGATCTTGTTTTCCTCTCCCTTGGTGGAGCTGATCCCACCAGAATGTGGTCAGTTCAGGTGAGAGACAACCCATCTCACCACAATATCTCTCTCTCTCTCTCTCTCTCTCTCTCTCTCTCTCTCTCTCTCTCTCTCTCTCTCTCTCTCTCTCTCTCTCTCTCTCATCAGGGATAGGCTTGAGTAGTGTAAATATCAATGTAAATCACAGAAAATACAAAACTATGCATTAAAACCAATCCCTTTAGCTGCTGTTTCTACTAATTGGGACACACCTATCCCTATAAAATGCCAAACACAAATAAATATGGAGAACCCAAGTGCTAGGATAACTTTACAAGGTGAATGTCAATATGCAGTGGAATTTTGGTTTACAAATCTTTATAGAAACCTCTACAAATTCATATGAATTGCTGTAGCCAGGGTCAAGCTTGCTGCCAATATTCTCTTTTTTGACACATATGTAAATGAACCGGAATGCCCATAAATTCTCTTCCTCTCTAACCAAAGGCACCCTGCCTCCAAAAGCCTATTGATGTTCTTTTAACAACTACTGTATGTGGCAATAACCCTATGTTAAAGTTCAGATCCAGCACTCTCTCTCCCTGACTGTACTTACCCTTTATGCATTTGCGCACTTTTTCTGTCTGCTTGTGCAAAATAAATAAAATTCTGGAAGAATGGACTATGGAATTGATGGTTAAATCTCTATGGATAATAGTGAAGTTACACACATGTGTGCAGGGAGAGGGTAGGGAATGATCAGAACCATTGGTGTGGGATGAGGAGAAAATGAGGGAAGCAGTCCCTGCCCATGAGGACTTACAGTCTAAGATAAACAGCATGGTAAACTGGAAAAGAGAGTGGGAGTGTTGGCAGAGTAATAATTGGGAGGAGGGCTCATTGGCTTTTCTCCGTATGAAGAGGTGAGTCTTAAGGATTCATTGTGTGGATGCTGGCAGAGAATGAGTAATTACTTGTAAACCTAAGCCTATGGATGATGAACCTACTGTAACTTTAAATGCATAATACAAAGCTCACCTGTTTCCAAGCTATTTGGGATTTGTCAATTGTGATGGTGAACCACACTATATATGTTCTATGCGATTGACACATCATAATTTGGGTATGTCCAGATCCCTTCACTTGAATTGCTGGCATTTCACCATATGTGTTTGTGTGCCACTGGCTTTGCAACAGATTCCGCATTGAGTTTTAGCTGACCTTGCTAGTGGAGCTGTTGACTTGATTATTTGGCCTTGTGGTCTTGTTTTATTTATAGCTAGGTAAATTTGCGTATCAGGACAAGAGATCATCTCTATTCATAGTAATAGAAGTTGTACACAACTGTAGTTCAGCAGCGGCACTCATGGCTAAAACCTAGAGCTCGTAGCTACACACTGAGGCAAATAGAATTGTCACTCTGCTTAAATCTTCAACAGCTAGAATTGATAAATAATATCACTCAATCTACAGAGCAGAGCAGAGATACCAGGCAGTGTATCTGTTAGTTATACCTACTGTATGAATACAACTGATTGATTAGAATGAGAGATGGAGGGCTCAGTATGACATGGTGCAGATATGGGGTAAGGATTTGTATGGCACTGGGCAGGCCAGTATAGCACATCACAGTACAGTGTACAGCCTGTGAGAAATGGATAGTGGTATGCATGTTGTGCTCATTAGGTTTCGTGAGCACCCACATGCCAACACAATGAAATATTTTTTCATTCCTTTGAAAAATGTAGTAAGATTGGTCATTCTGATTTCTTAGCTATGCCAATAAACTCTTTTGTGGGTCATACTGTAATTACAATTTGTCTGTTTTTTATTTTTTATTTTAATATAGAAAATACAATTGCATGTATAGGGGAATAGGATTTGATGGGACATTATACTTTATTCAGAGTCAGTCTGAAACAATCACAATTAGTGATTTTTAAATAAATTACATATCTGCTACCTATTTATGGTCTAGTCACATCTACAAATCTCAATCTGTAACTCCATCCCCTTGGCTACAAGTCCTTCCCCTTGTCATACCTGGCTGAGATTAAACTGGATTGCAGCTGAGGTTGTGACTTCACTGACAGTACTGATAATGCTAAAGATCGCCATAAACAATGGAAACATATTGAAGATAATGGCATGTACAGCTATAAGTTCTAAAATGGTTTGAAGCATCTGAATTGCTCCATGAAGAAAATGCATTAACAGGTTGAGTCTCCCATTTCCAAAATGCTTGGTACCAGGAGTATTTTGGATATCGGAATATTCCGTATTTTGGAATATTTGCATACCATAATGAGATTGCTTGGAAATGGGAAACAAATCTAAACACAGAATGCATTTGTGTTTCATATTTACCTTATACACACAGCCTAAAGGTAATTTAATACAATATTTTTTAATAATTGTGTGCCTTAAACAAAATTTGTGTACATTGAACCATCAAAAAGCAAAGGTGTTACTGCCTCAATCATGCTAAAAAAAACTTTGTATTTCAGGAATATTCTGCATCTCGAAATATTCTGCATTTCGGAATATTTGGATATGGGAGACTCATCCTGTAGAAAATTTTTTAGTATTTATACAAAAATTGCAGGCTGCCCCCTCCCCAGATGTGCATGAATCATTGTTTATTTCTGTACAATGAGGGGTCCATCCAGTGTAAAGTGATTTTTAAGATCCTGTTGTTTTCATGTGTTTTAAATAAATGGGTATGTTTTTCACACATGGGACTAATGAGAGGCAGCAATCATTAGCAGCTTTGCAGTCATCACTATCAAGTTTACACTTACACCAGGGTCAGAATTGACTCAAGACTGCACTTGAGACTTTTCTATAGCCATGTTTTTTTTAACTTGAGCCTACATACCCAAAACACACCCTTACTGCACTTTCATTGGGACTGCATACCCACTGAAGTTGCATTCATGCCTACATCCCACAATTACATGCCCATTCCAACCCTGGGCTCAGCTAGTCTCAGAAAGGTGCAAGTCAGACAAGAGAAAGAAAATAGACACAGAGGGCGTGATTGTGACCCGTTCGTGAGCGCTGAGCACTCGCAAGCGGGTCGATGGTGCCCTAGTGCGCATGCGCACGATGGAGGGAGCTCCATCGTGCGAATGCACAAGACCCAAATAGCGATGGCCAAGCCATCGCTATGGATCTCGCACCAAAGGGGGCGTGCTGTCGATGTTGATTGACAGCACGCCCCCTTTGGTGGGCGTACTGGGGGCATTGCTGCCCAGATGGAGGCGTTCCCATGGGAACGCCTACCATCTAGGGCCGGCCCCACTGACATCACTAGTGATGTCAGTGGGAGTGCTTTTTGCTCTGATAGAGCCAAAAGCACTCCTGGGCTTGTAGCAGCGAGACCCTACCGCAGGGTCTCGTCTCAAGCCCGATGGTCGCGATGGTCTTGACCATCGCGACCATCTTTTTGGCCGCTCGCATAAGCTGTGGGTGGTCATCCACAGCTATGCGAGTGGCCAGGAAGCCGCTCCAATATTAGGTAGGAGGGCCCTGATTCAGAGCGAGCGCTCTTGTCAGAGCGTCCGGCTTTGAATCAGGCCCAGAAAGCAAAATGTGGTGCATTCGCAGTACAAATAAATCGAAAAAAAAGGCTCAACTGCACTTGTGATTCTGAATAAACACAACGTGATTTGGGGAACATAGTGTCATTCATCTACATGTATACTCAGGATCCCTTCTTGTATAAAACTGACTTTCTGACTAAAAATTATTAGTGAGAGGGAACTTAACTGATGCCTGACATCTGCTCTTTGATGTTGACTATTGTGTGCACCTAATATATTTTTTAGCCTTTCACATAGCAACAGGTCTGAGTTTCACAATTTTGCAATTTCTAAATGGCTCAATATTTTTGAAAGTAAGGGTAAGGGTGCCGTTTCCTGGGTTAAATGGTTGCACTTGTTGTGCAGCAACCAAGTAGTAGTACACCAGTCCAGGGCATTGGAACATGTATCCATAGCTAGACTTATTAGCAGCACAAAAAGAAACAAAACATGAAAGTAAATTCCTGCCTATCCAGCTCTAACTAACCAAAATGATTCCCTCTCGCAGAGTGAAAACAAAATGTCCATCTCACAAAACAGAAGTCTTTAGCACAGCACAGCACTTACATTCAGTTATCACATTGTCTCTCAACATGCCTCTGACCTGTTCCACAGGCAGTGAGAGACTGACTATAGAGACTGGCACACTCTTTATCATCTTCTCACAGGTGGTCTGGCAATCGAGGCTGCTAATCAGCTACTGTCTACCAGACAGAAGCTAAAAACATGTGGCATATATATCTCCCCTTGACAAACTATCCAGTGTGTTTGTCACATAATCAAAATTTTAATGAAGCCACCCAGTTCTCAAATATATTTCATATCTCAAGGCGATACACTCATCCATCCCAAACATTTAACAGAGAACTTGTCATCTGTAATGAGAATGGGAGTACTTACTAGACTATGTATTCTCAGTGGATAATAAGCCATTACTGTTTCTCCGTCATTGTGCTCTGATATGCTTTCAAAACTTTCTGAAAATATGAACATTATCTAGTAAAAGCATATGTTGCAGCTAGTATATGTTACAGAACACATCACATGGTAAATAAATAATGGTATTCAGGAGTGTTGTGGAATGGTAAAGTATCCTCGAGTTAGTCCAGTTTGACAAAAAGTGTCATCATTTGTTTCAGATAGGGACACGAATGGCACAAGACTGGGTAGTAGGGAGAAGAAAGGGGAGGGAGAAGCACACAACATAGCATAATAATACAAAAGAAATAATCATTTAAATAAGATAAGCACATTTAGAAGAAGAACTATCTAACTTTGAGGAGGCAAATAGCTAACAGAAGTCACAGGTTAGACCCAAATAGGATTAGCAATATGTGTTTATTATTTTATAGCTAGATCTAGGTTGAAGGTACATATTCCTCAAGAAACTCATACTACAGGTTATAACATTTGCTTTAACCTCAGATATGGGGATTGTTTCTCAGTTTGGAATATTGTACTCTACATAAACTTTCTCGCTAGAGACTAAAACAGTGGTTTTACTATCCAATTTATGTACAGAAATCTTGTTGGAATTGAATCCCCAAAGACATAAGATTGAAGCATAGAAAGTGGAAAAAATGAGATGCAGCTTAAATTTATTTGACACTTATATTACAAACTCTGACATCATAACCCTTTGCTGGAAATAAAACACATTTTCAATATCAACAGCGGCTGGTACTTCAGTCTCCTATATCAAAGCTTTATATATCTGTTCTAATATTTCTGTGATTCAGTTCAGCAGTGTTTTTTAATACAGATGACTACTATTCTCACTTTTGGATACAGAGGGCCTGATGGGTCCTATGCATGGGAATGTGTGCGTGCGCAGGACCCATTCTGTGAGCGTGCAAAATGGGTCCTGCTAAGACGCACACAAGCCCTTGAATATCTCTGCCTAATTGACAGGCAGGCCCATAGTGGGAGACCAATCAAAATAAAATACAAACTCCATTGTTTACTAGACCATGTCATCTACCTACTTACTTGCCCATGTGGCTTAGCGTATGTGGGCCTGACAACCCAGGTTTTTTACGAAAGGATGGCTAACCATCAGTGTTCTATCAGACAAGCCATCTCTTTGGGTACTTCTGATAAGCCAGTAACTGTACATTTTTTACAAGCGGGGCACAAGGTGGCATCATTGAAGTTTCGAATCATTGACTGGGTCCCTAAGTCCCCAAGAGGAGAAAACCGTGAATGAATCATATATAAATTAGAGGCAAAGAGGATTTTTGCCTTGAACACAGTAGCTCCTAGGGGTTTAAATGAACATAACCCCTTAAATGTATTTTTGAGATAATCACCTGCCTTGGTTATTTTATACTTCTTGAATTATTTTTGTACTTTGTGTTATTCTTTATCTGATGGTGTTTGGTATGAGCTAATGGGATGCTAAAAATTTTCGTGCGTATCCGATTTAAGGAAGTATTAGTGTTGTGAATTTTTTTTTTTTTTCACTACTGTATATATGCGAAATGTTAATCAAATATGTGGGAATTGGTGTATGTGCCTGTGATGTCTTGAGGATTATACATATAAGCTTAGTGGGTATCTGAGCCTCACTTGAAAGCCTATATTCCCTGCTTTATATCAGTGAGATATTTATTACTGATTATCTTCGCTATTTATACATACTTACTGTACTATATTATGACTATGCTTTGCAGGTTCATTCTATGTACCTGCATTGGTTATGATAAGTTGTTAGGAATGTTGTAGATTAGGTTTTGTTGCACTCAGTGGGGTAGGAAACCTTTTACTTGTGTACTTCCGGTTTTCTTATGAGACACTGGCCACACAGTGGGATGCGCCGCACGATTGTTTGTTTGACCCCATAGACTGTTTTAGTCTATAATGGGGTACACCGGACTATACTTAGTGGCAGTAGGAGTTGGCACTACACAATGCGCGCAGTTCCGGTTTCCGGCAGGATGCGTTCCAAGTTATGGAACACATTTCACTTCCGGTTCGTACACATTTTTGACTATATGCTGCTCTGGTGAGTGCCCCTTTTCTATTATTGACTAAATGATTTTGGACAAGGCTCTGTTCCAGATGGAGCACCCCGAATGCTGACTACAGTTGGAAGATGAGAGTGCAGATACTTTGTTCTACATATATATATATATATATATATATAAAACCAAAAAAAAAGCGGCACTCTCAGGCTGTAATATTACAGCCTGAGAGTGCTGCTTTTTTGTGGTTTTATGTGGAGGGGTGTTTGACCTCATAGCGTGCACCTCAGCAAGTTGATTCATCACACAGTGAGTGCCGGTCTTTCTTTATATATATATATATATATATATATATATTTGTAATATATATATATATATATATATATATATAAATATAAACAACAAAGGAAATTAGACGGCACTCAGAGACTTCGATCTTCAAACAAATGACCCCATGACCAGGGTGTTTATTAGTGTGGTCGACGTTTCGGGGAGCGTCTCCCCTTCCTCAGGACAAACAGTGTAAAAGTGAGCAAACAGCAGTGATAATAAATAATAAACCCAATGATTATTTACCCCCGCTGAAAACAGCTGCCATCGGAGTCACTAACTGGGCAGCGTCCTCTATGTACTCCGGCCGCACTCCTCGTCGTGCCGGAAGTGACATCATCGGACCAAGCTGTGAAACCAAGGCAACCGGCAATTGCGTGTATACTGTGCAAAACAAAAACAGTGTTGCACATTAATAAAAACAGCACTTATTCCTGCACATACATAAAAGGCAAATTTGAAGCTAAAAGTGTGAAAAAATGACACCTTGATAAATATGTAATAAATAATGAATATTATATCTCAAAATATTAAAAAGTGCTCCTTATTCATACTGCAGGTGCAAAATGTAAAATGTAAAATATTAATAATCACCAACCAATTTATATAAAAAATAAAATATAAAAAATCGTGACAAGCTGAAAATAAAAATAAAAAACGCCATCTAGTGGCTGAAATTAAACATCACATATATGTAACAAAAATAGAGATCAAATAGATAGGCTAAAACAGGGTAATCAGATATTACCATATTGCATATACTGTGGTATTACCATATCGCATACACTGTGGTAACAACCATATAGCCAACCTTTAAACATGTTAATACGACAACTGATGGCCAAATGTTGAAAAGAACACCAATTATGTAAATAAAACTGACTCAGCTCAAAGTAATTTCACCTACAAAAAACAATTTAAACCTAGGGTTTCATTTAATAAACGTGGGGATAAAGTATCCAGACGGTGTATCCATCTGGATTCAAGTTGTAGCAGAGTTTTAGCTCTATCTCCCCCTCTCACAGACAATGGGACATGGTCAATAATTTTATGTTTTAAAGTGGCTAGTGCATGTTTATACTGTACAAAGTGCTTAGCAACAGGTTGCTCTCCTAATCCTGTTTGTAGAGCCATCCGTATTGCAGATCTATGTTGTGCCATGCAGATTTTGAACTGGCACTCAGTTTTCTCTATATAGTATAATCTGCAAGGGCAGAAGATAACATGTAGAGGTACAGGTTAATGACCATTTAATGAAAAACTTTTTCCCAGAATGAGGATCGTGATATAATCGCCAACGCTCATGTGGGAACATGTTGTACATCCTAAACATTGAAAACATCCTCTCTTACGATTAAGAAAGGTTCTAGACGGCACTGGCATTTTAAGGAAGCCTGTGATGTCCGTGTGGACAACAAAATCGCTTATATTTTTCCCTCTACTATAGCTTGGCATAATACTTAGATCTTTGAAACATTTAAGTTCAGTATCAGACTTAACTATATGCCAATATTCACGTGCTTTGTTTTTAGTGATATTGCTATTCGTAGAGTATTGGTTCACCCATGGGATCTTATTATGGAGTTTACTAGGAGCTTTATTAGCCAATAGTCTCTCTCTAGGTAATGCCATAGCCTTTTCTTTGGCTATCATTAGATCTTTTAAAGGGTAACCTCTCTCCAAAAAACTTTTTATCATTTGTTCTAATTGTAGATGCATTGTCTCTGTGTCCGTATTGCTACAACAAACTCTTAACATCTGTGAAAACGGTAATCCTCTAATAGTCGGGGCTGGATGGAGACTCTTAAAATGCAATAAAGTATTGCGATCAGTAGGTTTGGAGTACAGTGAGGTCACTATTTCTCCATCATCAATTTTGATCAGAATGTCAAGGAAACAGATCTGTTTAAGATCATGGGACATTGGGCCTGATTCAGAGCCGCTTGCTATTTGCGGTCGTTCGTTCTAAAACAAGGGGTGGCTATTCAAATGAACCGTTCGCTAATTGCGGTCTGTTCATGCCTCTAAGTCTGAACGAGCGAGCAAAACTTGCGGTTGTAATTTTGAAAAATACGCCCCCTGGCCGCTCGCATCCTACGTCATGTCCGCTATTTATTAGATTAATCGAGCACATCGAACAGCGTATGAACTGCTCGCTATTCTTGTGGCTGGTTTTTTCAACCGCTATTTTGCGAGCAGTTCGGGGTAAAAAAAAAACAAGTGACGTGGTCAATGACGCTGCTGTATTAATTATGTACTCCCTTAAAACGCCCGTTTTGACCTTTAAGCACGCCTGCGATCGGATCTCCACTCCCCGTTTTCAAGCACCTTCCCCTGTTACCACCCACATACACCTCATTCTGTCACTCAAAATAGCAGGCATTCGCTATTTTGCGAGCACATGAATTTCGGCCGCACTGACTGGTTCGCGCATGCGTATTACGATCCGTACACATGTGCAGTTGGGCAAACATCGCTCGGAGCGAACGAGCGGCCGCTTACGAGCGGCTCTGAATCAGGCCCATAGTGAGTTTGATGGGGCTATCTGTTTGGTTATGAGTATCAATTAATCTAACCAACTTCAATATATCTCCTTGCCAAAACACCAGTAGATCATCAATATAGCAAAAGTATAAAGAGATATCACCACTAATATCCAAGTCTTCAAAGAACAGCCCCTTTTCAATCTCCCACATAAAGGCATTTGCAAAGGCCGGTGCCACAGATGACCCCATTGCACATCCTACTTTCTGTCTGTATAATATCCCATTAAACAGAAAGAAATTATTTGTAAGTGTGAACTCTAGGAGTTAAAAAAAAGGGGATGTCTGGTCCTTTATAATGTATTTCCTGTAATCAGGTGTTGTGTCGCCAACAGCCCAGCCATGTGGGATACATGTATATAAACTTGCCACATCAAGTGTGGCAAGTACTGTATTTTCAGACACCCTCTTCTTATCCATCAGAATTTTCAGAAGGCTGCTGGAATCTTTAAGATGTGAAAAAGTATTTTGTATACATGGTTGCAGATAGGTATCGAGAAAACTGGCCAGAGATTCACATTGAGACCCCCTGGCAGAGATAATAGGCCTACCAGGGGGTCTCTGCACAGGGGATGTATTCCTGTATATATATATATATATATATATATATATATATATATATATATATATATATATGCAAATCCTTAAATCTGGCACTCAAAGCTACTTGAAAATAAATTTGTACAGATCACTCCTGTTAAGGTACACTGTACGTTAAAGAGAAGTAGGTACGGCACTCAGAGAATTTAGAAAAAATACACAAAATGTCTCAGGTGGTCAACGTTTCAATGCTAGTATATTTTCATTAGGACAAAGAAGTTAAATGTGACACTTTAATTGGGATTTTTGGGGGGTCTATTCATGTAGCAGTAAAAAACCTTTTATCAGTGATACAAGGGCTTATTACTACTTCTCCTTATTCATAGAAGGGGTCACTGTGGAGAAACTTTTTGATTTCTCTAGCAGTGTCCTTGGTTAGTGCAGCTATCGCCTCTCCATACAGTAGTATGGGGACAGTGATTCATAGAAGCATGGAAAGTTCATCTTTCCGTTTTGCTTCTAAGTAAAAAATAGCCATCTCAGGGTAGCGTTAGGAGCTTCCTGAGGGGTGAAGATCAGGGAAGACTCCTGTATCCCGCCTACTCCCTGTTCTCCCCACCCCCTGCACTGACAGCTAGCCAATCACTGGGACCCAGAGAGAAGGGGGTGGGAGAAAAACTCTGCCCCAGCTCCCTGTGTGACCACGGACACTATAATGAAAGTAGAGCGCATATATAAGTGAATATACTGATGCCTGCCCGATGCCCCCAATGCCTGCCACTCTGCCCCTACCCCTACTACGGTGCTAGGTATATAGATTAATGAAATGACCCAGCATATGCCAGGTAACTTCACACTTCTGCTTCCACACCAGCCAGCACCCCCACTGCCGCGCTGTGTATAGATTAATGAAGTGACCCGGCATATGTCGAGTTCCTTCACACTGCTGCCCCCGCTACCTACATGGCTGGTCCTCACCCCTGCCGCCACACTGTATATACTGTAGATTAATGAAGTAATCTGCTGCCTGTCCGGTGCCTCCATGGCTAACCACTCTGCCCCTACTCCTGCTGCTATTATTACCCCGTGGGTCACTTCCTCCTGCCGAGTGCCCCATTCCACAGCAACCGTTGCCGCTAGGTGCCCCCACCTCCTCCTGGCTGCCCACTGCCCCAGCCAGTGCCCCCTCTCCCTGCTCCTACATACCCCCTCCACCATAAAGATTACCCAGCGCATGTGCAGAAAAAGGGAAATAGATTAAAAGCCACTGAAAAAAAATAGAGGACCATAATGCTGCACTGGGATTTACCATGCTTCTCCAAACAGGTAAGTATACATGAATTGCTACTTATCTAAGCTATAGATCACATCGAACTCATGTGATCTATAGTAATAAGTAACAATTCATTACCGCACATGTTTATAAATAGACCCATTTGTTGCTACCATTGGAGGACTATTTCACCATAAAAATCACGGAGTTCCAACTTTTGTTGTTTGTGACATTTTCCTCAAATGTGATACATCAAACTAGTTGGTTACATTCTCAGCTTATGGAAAAGCTATGCCATGATACTTCTAATATACAACTCTATGGAGTATATATTTTTCTTATCCATATAATGTTATAAATGATTGATACAATATAAATCCCTCTGCATGTGACCTTCACTCATTAATGATACAATCACAATAGGTGTCAGTGAAAAACACATTTGCATTGAGTGAGTTTAGAGTCAAGACATAAATTATGTCACATATTCTCTGGTTCCCAGAAGTATAGATACAGGCAGATAATGTGTTAATATTCTTAGAAAACAATATACAGTACATTATGCTCAACACCTGTTTCATAAAATTAAAAAGGAAACAGAGGCATGATTAAAGAGTAATATATTAAAACGCAGGTAACCTTAATATAGATGCAAATGTAAAATTATGATTCAGAAATATGTGAAAAACAAAACAAAAAACATGCAGAGGACAAAGGGTGATCAGTATTGAAGGCAAGGAACGGTTTCATCATATGGTTTTGTTTTGCCTTGCTCTGGATCACCATAATTAGAATTAATGGAAGGATGAACTTGATGAACCCCTTTGTTTTCTTGTCCTTTCTCACTGTATAAACATCTGTTTAAATCACTGCTTTCCTTTTTGTGTGCCATGTTCACAGTAATAGTAAAATAAAAAGGTGATTTTTGTTTACTACGATCTAGTGGTTTTGGAGTTAGACTACAGCTCAAAAATATAAATAAAAACATATAAATAATAGCTGTAAATCAATAAAATAATGTGTTTTTTATTTTAATGAAATTGGCACTATGCTTCAGACTCCAGCCAGAGCCTAGCAAAGCCTGTGGCAGCATTTATTACAGCAGTCAATAGCTTTCATACATAATTTTAAGTGTAGTTTAGAAAAAAAAGATGAAAAAGAAGAAGAATTAATTAGACCATTGCAGTCTCAAAAGACCACTAAATGTCATTCCGAGTCAAGCAGTGTGTATAGATGATATGCAATGTGATCAAACTAATGAAATAGTCTGTGAACCTTTACAATTGCCTATGGCTCTATCAGGGTTTTTGAAAAATATATATTTTACTCTGCCAATTACAAAATTGTGTTTCAAAAAGGGTTTTTATTTTAATCACATTTTTGTGTTTAATTTTTTTTTTTATAAAACAGGTGTTGCGAATGTTGTGCATTCTTTTAAATGGGCCATCATCTGTTATTTGCAATATATACTGTAACTGATGTTCTGCCAGTATCTACACTACTGGGAAGCAGAGAATACCTAACATAAAATGTTTTTCTGTCTTGATCTAAAAATTAATACTAACAGCATTTCACGCTTGGTAGACTTCAGTTCAAACATGCTGCATTTTACTATGCATAATACAGCAAATAGTAATTAGAATTCACTATATAAGCTGATTTGCTATAATCTTCTGGTTTGTCAACTGCTAAAATGATATTAACGAGATACAAAGTCATATCTTTAATAACATGTCAATCATTCCATTTACTGTTGTTTGCTTCATGTAACTTTACAGGTTGTCATATTCACAGTCAAAGTTGTTAATTGGATCTTAAACATAATAATAGGTGCTACCATGCTGAGACCTGTAGTTCTACAACATATTAGAAGGGGGGACAAGCAGGTGCACATTATAAGCACTAAGAATTCTAATGATGAAAATATTTATAATAAACTCCAACAATTAACATGGTTTTTTACGTAAGGTTTCTTAGTACATGTTTTGCTAAAGATGTTTAACCACCTACCATGTCACAGTGAACCTTTTAAGGTGGGTCCCTAATTTCCCTAATACTGACACATTAAATAAATTATCTAGGACTTTAATAGAGCCCATTAAATGTGTGTACTGCAATGTAGAGGACCCATACCACTTAAAATCACCTGGGGCAGATAGGAGGAGTGCCAGCCCAAGAGAAGGGGTCTCACCTTCAAATGTACCTTAAATACACACATACACATAGGAAAAAAGGAGGGGCTGGGTGGCACATCCTAATCTTAAACATAATAATAGGTGCTACCATGCTGAGACATGGTGGCACGTGGTAGTTGGAAAAACATCTTTGGCCAAACATGTAAGAAATCTTACTTTAAAAACATGTTAGTCTCCCCCTTTTATTCTGCTGTAGAACTACAGGTCTCAATAATTATGTTGGTTGTGTGGAGAATCATTATACCGTACCCTCTCTTTCTAATGCAGCTTAAAACAAAGTCCAAAACTGATGTCCTATCGAGGATGGCATTATTAAATAAGATAATATTTAAATGGTTTAATATATTTCAATACACTTCTGTATAAATAATATACCTGAAGTTGATATATAGAGGGTACTTTAATGAGAGAATATTGTATATAAAAGGAAAGAGCACAGTTCTTACTAGAGATGTGCCCCGACCCCCAGGTTTTGGTTTTGGATCTGAATCTCCCCTGGTTTTGGAACTGAATCTGGTTTTGGATTTTTTTCCTTGGTGTTTTGTTTTTAGGTTTTGGTTTTTGGATCTGTATTTTTTCCCAAAAATTATATAAACAGCTAAAACCACATAATTTGGGCCTGTTTTTGTTCCTACGGTATTATTAACCTTAATAACAATCATTTTCAGGCATTTCTAGGCATTTTTAACCACCTCACAGCTCACAATATTGATTTCACTATTTTTCATCAATACAGGCCAAAGGCTGCAGCGAGCTGGTTGGCTAAAGTAAGCAACAGAGCAGCGGCACAAAAGCACGGCAGTTTAACAAAATATAGGACATCTATGAAACATTGCCACACAGCAGTGGCAGACAGGACAGCAGTATAATAAACTATAATAATGTCAGTCAGCAATGCCCTAAATTGTGCCAAATGTAAAGGAAAAAGGTGCAAGATGGAATTGTCCCTCCCACCCACTCTTATGTGGGATATTAAAAAGGACATGTACAGTTTAACAAACCAAGCACTTTAGCCACTAGGACTGACACTTTCGTGGCTGAACTCCTTCATTTGTTTGGGCCCCCACAAAACATTTTTTGGAAGGACTACCTTCAATTATTAAGGAGTAGGTTGATGATGAGGGTGTTGGTGGTGGAGATTGCATGTGCTGGTCCAAACTGCTGGTAGCTGATACTGGACTGCTTGTTATTAATTTACAAATTATAATTTTGTTAAACAAATTGCATGAACTCGCTGCAAATGACGTAACAGGGAGGAGGTGCCTATATGGTTAACGTCCCTTCCTCTGCTAACTTTGGCTTTACAAATGGAACAGATGCCTTCACAACTATAGTCAAAATTTAGATTAAAATAATTCCACACCCAAGATGTTGCTTTTCTGGCTTTCTTTTTATCATTAGCAAGAACTGCTGCCACTGGTGGCTGATTTACGCAAACAACATCCTTATCATCAACATCCCGATTAGTGTCAGATAGGACACAAATTTCTCCCTTTTGCACTTCCTCTACACTATCATCCTCATTTTTTATTTTTTCACCATCTAATACTAGCACAGCCGTCATGGCGTTAGTGACCTGCTGTGAAACTGGGTGACAGCTGTTATACTTACTTCCTCTATCAAAGGACAGTTTAATAGTCAAATGTTTTTTTAAATTACTTCTGATCACGAATGACGATGTTGATGATAATGCAGGTGTTGGTGTTGGAGATCGAAGGCGCTTGGATCCCACAGAGAGGGAGCAGGTAAGTGACACTGGACTTATTACGTTTTGGAACTTGGCAACATACACTTTGATATTTGATGAATGCGCTCCAAGTGACGTAACAAGGAAGAGGTTCCTAGGTGGTTTAGGTCCCTCCCCATACTCACACTTGCTTTGCAATGGTTACATATGGCTTGACAACTGTTGTCCGGAATGGGGTGGAAATAACTCCATACGTGAGAAGTGGATTATTTTGTCTTTTGCCCCGGCATGACAACAATGGGCTTTGGCTTTTTCAATCCATGGGCAACAGCTGTTGCCTTACTTACACAAAGGACATCCTCTGCAACACCATCCTCATCACCAACATCTTCATCATCAACATCCTCATCATCTCTAGCACCTTCAACTACCAAAATATCCTCCTCCTCCATGTGCAACTCCACAGAAGTATCCTCACTATGTCTGCAAGATGTTGATTGCCCTTCCCCACATTTACAGAGGGCACACAAATGTTGGAACTTGGAGGATCCCCAGGACACTAGTATTTAGGTCTGGCTCACACATGGCAGCTGTGGACACACTTGCACTCTCCTCGGGGATTTACTATTTCGATTTCTCAGGGCACACAGTTGTTTTTTCCTAAGGGCTATCAGAATCAGAACCAGCAGTCTTCATATCGTGTAGTGAATGGCATATTACCAATTTTTTGTTTAGCTAAAGGCAAGTTTCCTTTCAATTTTTTTCTTAACTTCATTAAAAGTAGCTTTACCATACATGACAAGCCCTGGGGCATGGGCCTTCATAGAGGATGAGGAAGTTGATGGCCTTGCACTGCTGGTGGCAGCTACAACATGTGGTTCTTGGCAATGCTCTCATGTAATGTGACAACCCTCCATATTTTCTGCGATCTTGAAGCAGTGTCACAAGCACCAATAGTGTAGCCAAGGTGTAGTTACAAAATTCATAGACGTGCAGTCGTGCGCACATAGAAAAAAAAATAACCCAAAAATACACTATGTTTTTTTTTTTTTTTTGGCTGGTACACAACTTGGGCCCAGAGCACAGATTGATGATGACTGGAGTCGGGCAGCACTAGGTTGTGTTGCCGACTTGCTAGATCTTGTGCGGCTAAGCCTAACACGCACAGACACACAGACATTTATTTGAAAGAAAAGACAACATGTTTTTATTTTTTTTCCAGCTCCAGAACTTGGGCCCAGAGCACAGATTGATGATGACTGGAGTCAGGCAGCACTAGGTTGCGTTGCCGATTTGCTAGATCTTGTGCGGCTAAGCCTAACACGCACAGACACAGACAATTATTTGAGAAAAAAGACAATATGTTTTGTTTTTTTTTCCAGAACTTGGGCCCAGAGCACAGATGGATGATGACTGGAGTCAGGCAGCACTAGGTTGTGTTGCCGACTTGCAAGATCTTGTGCGGTTAAGCCTAACATGCACACAGACAAATATATATTACACAAAAAAAATATTTTTATTTTTTGGGGGGGTCCAGAACTTGGGTCCAGATGGATGGAGCAGACAGCACAGCAGACAGCACCAGCCCAGAAGGATCAGCAACAGCCCAGATTGACACAGCAGACAGCACAGTGACAGCAGTAGCACCAGCCCTGATGGATCAGCACCAGCCCAGATGGACACAGCAGACAGCACAACAACACCAGCCCAGAATGGATCTGCACCAGCTCAGGACACAGCAGGCAGATCAGGACACAGCAGACAGAACAGCACATAAACTCTATCTAGCCCTACACTTCCCACCCTCCCTGTTCAGTCTCCACAGCCCAGGGGCGGATCTAGACTGTTCTATTAGGGGAGTCGAGTTAATGATGAATTCACACTCCACCTCTTTCTTGTACTATCACCTCCCCTTTTTGGCCCCAGCTCCTCCCCTTCATGTATTTTTTTGCTGGCCACATTGATTTTTAAAGTCAATATATGTTTAAGTACCCTCCCACTACCCACTTTCACGGCAACCCCCCCGTGGCCACCCCACCCCCCCTCGCGGCACCCGCGTGACCCCTTCACTCCTTTACTTTCACTTACCTCCGCTGCTCCTGTTATGTTCTCCCTCCGGGCTTTGGTCAGCTGCTCTCCCATCCTGCACTGTGACCCAGTCAGCTGTTTAATGCAGCAGCTGACCAGGGTCACATTGCAGGAGCCGGGAGACCAGCTGACTGGAGGGAGGACATCACCGAAGCCCCGATCTTCGGTCCCTGGACAGAGGTAAGTTTTTTTTTTATTTTTAGCAGTGATCAGCGTGTGGTCTGTTTACACCACACAGCTGATTACAGGGTGTGAGGAGCCGGCTGTGGTCTCTTCCTTCCCGGCTCCCGGGTGACAGCCTGTCCCTGACTGGGAGATGGGAGCTCCGATCACAGCATAGCACAGCCTTTATCATCTCTCTCCTCTGAATGATGCAGAGGAGAGAGATGATAAAGGTCGGACAAAGTATGCTAGGGGGGGCGGTTGCTCCAATCGCCTCCCCCTGGATCTGCCACTGCCACAGTCGGAGTGAAATGGAACCTGCCACGTCCCTTATATATAGAGATGAAAGCTTGTGAGCCACGAGATTTCATCTCTATGGTTTTGCCTCGATTTGTGAGATCCGAGTCAGACGGGAACATCCGAGCCGGCTTGGAACCGAGTAGGATCTACAAAATTCGGGTGGGATCAGATCTCTGAAAACCGAACCCGCTCATCTCTAGTTCTTACACAGTTTATGCATCGACAAAAATGTTATTGCATAGCTTACAACTGGCTTTAGCTCCAATGTATCTGAGAATTGTCATGTCTCGTGCTTTATTTTCTATATAAGTTATAATATATCTCTGCTCAGCTTTCATTAAACACATGCTACTTTGGCTCTTGCATACAACACATCTTTAAATGTGTGATAGCTCTCTGGTTACCTTTTTCTTGCTCTTCAAGTTTATTCTATTCTATTCTTCCTTGATAAAACTTAAACACCCTAATGGATGTGGTATAACACCTTTTAAAATAAAAGCTTGATTTAGAATTCAGTGATTAAGGTGCAGAATGGTGATATGCCAAAGGGAAATTTTATTAATATTACTTGATAGACGGAGCACAGGTGTATCTATTTTCATGTATTCTAATGTTAAGGTGACAGCTCACCTGTCTTTCTATCACAAGATGTTTTCCTATAGTTTCCAAACTGCATTTATCAGTATCATTGTATGATCATAAAGCTGACAATAAAATACATCACCAATAATACATTTTCTAAATATCTTCAGAAGATTCAAGAACAGTTGTAAATGACCCTACAATACTATGTCTCTCAAAGTGGGATTTTTTGTACTGCATGATTTGTTCCTATTGGCATAGCATGTACAGAAATCTACCTGTAATTCTTAATTATCCCTGCTCCCCTTTATGGGACAAATCTGCATAATACTTTGCAGTTGCTGGCGCATGTACTTTAGATTCCTTGACACATGTTTGGCAGCATATATTTAATTAGATTAACAGGACTACTCAATGTAGCATGTCTCTGAGGCCAATCAAATCCTTGCCTAGAGGTGAGTGTAGAGTGTATAGTCCTGTTGTATGACATATACAGCAGCACTTGTATCTATGAGCTTCCGTACCGGCTGTTTTCACCTGGGAATATTGCAGTACATAGGTCCAAGGAAGAGAAGAATCACACATAACCGTCTCATGCATACATACATTATTTCCTGTGAGGGCCGGTGTGTGTGTTTTCTGTGGGAGACAATGTGTTTTCTTTCCCTGTGGGGACAATGTGGAGTTGATTCTTAGTTGGACACAGCCACGTCCATATCTGTGACTTTATGCAGGTGTCACTACAAAGACCTTCCCTGGTGTACAGCCATGTGTATGAATATGCAAGGACTGAGACGTCCACTTGCAGCACCCATAGGTGCTGAAATACAGATCGGTACTACTTTAGGTGCACCATCAAAACTTGCACTAGCCCTATGTCTGGTGCAGTGTCTCTTTCCGAGTATGGCCAACTATGTGAGCGGTCATGTGTCTGTGTATGAAACCACTTTCCCGACATGCCCACAACACTTCCATAACACACCCATAAGATAGACCACCTACTGTAGTTGCATGCACTAAGTTACTCCCAGGAACACGCACTACATTTTCAGTATACTTCCCTCTGCTTGCGCCTGAAATTACAGCTGTGGCTGTGTACTGACACAATTAAGATGCATGCGTTATGCGCCATAGACACATGCACAGTAACAAAAAATCGATCCACTGCGAGTGACATCTGCAGTGCGGCCGACTCAAAGTCAGCGCCTGTGTTTTTATAGATGTGTGCTGACCCCCGTGTTTTGGTTTTGGATCTGGATTTATCTTTGTGTTATGGTTTTGGTTTTTCAAAGCCACCCTCAAGTGTTTTGGTTTTGGATCTGAGGTTTTTTTTTTTAATTGATAAAAAGTTTTTTAAAACATCTAAAATCATGTTATTTTTGAAATCCAAAACTTGAAATTTGGATTTAAAATTAAAATTCCGAACCACAGGAAGTTTAGAACCGTGACTCGGAATCTGTACGGATCTACTCAAGAGGTTAGAAGCATGACTATGATCTGTCCAGATTCATGAACTTTGGGTGGATTCGGATATCTGGAGAACCGAACCGCACATCTCTAGTTTTTTTAATGTATAGAATTAATGGATGTTGTTGAATTGGGGGAAATGGTCCCTCCAATGTCTTGCACAGGGTGCTAGTAGATCCGGGGCCTGCTCTGACCTGCAGTTACAATATGAAGCATTAACATACTGTAGATGTGAAAATACAGTACCAGTCTTTATATGTGGGCCATAATGGAAAGAGGGAATAAGTCCATTCAATTGTGTAATGTGGGTCAGTTTTGCAAATGCAGTTCTTTGCAGCAATAATTAAAATTTTGGGACACCTTCATTTCAGAAGTGAACTGTGATTCAAATTGGTGGGAAGAGTTCCCACAAGACATTAACCTTCTATAAATGTATCTATCAATCAGAGACACTATGCTCTCTTGAATCTATTTGCTTCTCCTGGAAATCATCATCTTTCCCTACTCTGAAGACATCTATGAGTGCAGGATTGAAACTGTCTAGTCTAGCTACTTTTGTGCTCCCCCACCCCATCCCCTTAATGTGCATTGTTTAATTTACTGCAACTATTCTGAAGCCTTTGATCCTTTGCCTTAGAGATATATGGAAGGAAACACACTTTTTGAATAATTCATTTTTAGGGATCTCATCCTCATTTGTACTTTGAATGCTGTGAATGTGTCTATTTTCAGCTAAAGAAGATGTGAGTCTTTCATATTCTTATCAATGTCATCAATTCTACTAAGATCTGGCCTTCATCTGTTGGATTGATAATAATTAACTTCTCTTACATGGACAAACTATTTTATAATTCTGGTTAAACTGAAGACTACATTTAAAATTCCATTTATAAGCTGCTGAAGTTCAAGTTTAGTATTTATCTATAGCTTGTTTTTCAACAGTATATTTTTATTTGTCTAGGAACTAATTAATACAGTCAGATGACTTTGATTCACAAGTAACTTATAAAGAAATAGAATGTGTGTTCTTGTTAGCATGTATTCAGTGACGGTTCTAGGGGTGGGCTAACAGGGCAGTTGCCCGGAGCGCCGGCCCCTAGAGGGCGCCACTGAGTCCCAAAAGAAAAAAAAACCCAGAAGGAAAAAAACAAAAACAAAAACCGGACCCATCCACTAGCTGCCACAGGGAGGCTCCATATGCCGGGTGCCTGCTGAGATTTGTTACCAGCGGGCACCCAGCTCCCTCCCTGCAGTGGCAGCCGAAAGCCAGAGCTCACTCCTGAGCTCTGGCTTCCGGCAGAGAGCACAATGGGAGGGACGTCATGACGCCTCTCCCATAGATCCGTTGAGCTGCGGTTGGACCGGATGGCAGCGGAAGCAGGAGCAGTGCTAAAGGTAAGTATTGTTTTTTTTTTGTCAGAAGCACCAGCACTGGGGGCACGACTATAGGGGGCATTACTACTGGGAGGCTTTACTACTGGGGTACTACTAATGGAGGCATTACTACTGTGGGCACTACTATAGGGGGCTTTACTAATGAGGGCATTACTACTGGGGAGCATTACTACTGGGGGAACAACTATAAGGGTCATTACTACTTGGGGCACTACTACAGGGGGCATTACCACTGGGGGCACTACTAATGGGGGCACTGCATTGGGGGCACCACTACTGGGGCCATTGTGTAAGGGGCACCACTGCTGTGGGCATTGTATTAGGGGCACTACTACTGTGGGCCTTGTGTATAAGGGACACTAATTTGGGCATTATGTAAAAGGGGCACCACTGTGTGTCATAACATAAATAAGGGACTACTGTGTGGTGTAATTTGAATTGGGGATAATGTAATATAAAGGTATTTACTGTGTGTGGCATACTGTATTATACAGGGCATTACTGCATGTGGCATAATGTTTTATACTGGTTAGTACTGCATATAGCATAATGTGTTATACAGGTCATTACTGCTTGTGGCATAATATGTTATACAGGTCACTACTGCGTGTGACATAATGTGTTTATAAAGGGCATTACTGTGTGTGGCATAATGTATTATACAGGTTATTACTGCATATAGCATAATGTGTTATAGAGGTCATTCCTGTTTGTGGCATAATGTGTTATACAGGGCATTACTGCGTGGGACATAATGTGTTATACAGGGCATTACTGCATGTGACATAATGTGTATATAAAGGGCATTACTGTGTGTGGCATAATGTGTTATAAAGGCCATTACTGTGTGTGGCATAATGTGTTATAAAGGGCATTACTGCATGTGGCATTATGTGTTATAAAGGCCATTACTATGTAAGACATACTGTGTAAGGCATTTCACTGTGCATGGCAATTATTCGCCAAGAGGGGAGAGCTTGGGGGAAGCCCAGCGCCTCTGTAAGTGCTGGGCATGCCTCACAGTGTGATGAACTGGGGGTGTTCCGCAAGGACACGCCCCCTTTCCGGAAGGGCGCAGAGGAACGCCATCTAAAAAAAGTTATTTATTTTATTTTATTTTTGGGGGGGCGGGGGCGCAACTGGGAACTTTTGCCCTGAGTTCCACAATGTCTAGAACCGGCCCTGCATGTATTTTAACATCCTCAAGGATATGTCTATGTATACTCAGAATGTTTCTTCTAGATATGGCTGTACCTGGACCACTCCTGGCTCAAGAACCTCCTCTTTAAAGTCTGGACTGGCAAATGGACTTCTGTTGTGCATTTTGGATATACATTATGGAGTACGCTCCTGTGAGCTGTCTTCTGGTCCTTTGTAATAAGCATTTGTAACCTGATCACTTCATTAATATTACTGCAAACAATTCTGACTAGTTTATTTCTCCATGGCTGGGCAAGGCAATTTTTCAGTCTCATTCTTCTTATATTGCTGAATGCACCCTTAATCGCACACTATGAATATTAAAACTCTGGGTAAATTAACCTCCAACTAGGTGCTGGAATGCATAACTCTGTAAAAGGGCAAACTAGATGGGCCAAGTGGTTCTTATCTGCTGTCAAATTCTATGTTTCTTGTAATAGGTATCTGCTTTAGTTTTCCAAGACAAGGTATGAGAAAAGCACCTTGCAGAGTGATACAGAAGCAAACTGCTCAATAAATATTAAACTGTTTCTGGAACATAATAGCCTTTTTATTGCTTAAATCTATATTTTTAACATTATGGGCCTGATGCTGAGTTGAATGCAAGCAATCCGTTCTTACTCTGGGATTGCGTCCTTGGAACTAAATGCATATTTTCGCTAGTATGCAGAGTTGAATGCATGTTTGCAGCGCACCTCTCCCTTTCCATATGCTTACTATGATACTCATCACCATCATTGGGGAACACTTGCACCAGCCTATACTTGTTGCAAAAAATACATTGGATACATGAATATCTATTCTTACATCCAACTCTGCATAGCCTATAATTCTGTTGAATTACCTTCAGTGAACTTTGCAAAAATGAGACATAACAGCCCTGTGAGCCTTCCCCAGCATGAGAATTAGCAGTGGCTTCCCATTGGAAGTGCTCTCTTCTAATCACACTTCAGGCAAGCAGTCCTAGGGGAAGGTGTTTTCTCCACCTGGTACTGCCAGTCTGTACTACGTTTACCAGTGAGTGCTTCCAGTGGGAAGGCCCTCCCCGCTAATTCCTCTGCCCTTCCTGGCTTCTCTGAGCTGCAGCCGATGAAAACTCAATAAGCAAGAGGGTGAAGGAGGCAACTAAAAATGGCTGTTGGGCACAAGCTGTGGAGTCTGTGACATTAGCGAACGTGGCTCACGGTCTGACATGGTAATCCAGGTAGACACTTTTCATTGCCGAGCCAGTTTAGGTTTTACATACCCACGTATACTGCAGTCCCCCTCACCAAATTCAGTAGGAGCAGCTGTTGGTTATAATGCATATAATTCTCAATGGATTGTACATGCATATGCTTGCTTACAGAGCATGCACAGTGCAAATACAGTATATGCAAGATACACTATGCAAAGAGGCATACATCCAACTCAGCATTAGTTATATACAGTATATTTGCTGAGAACATTACATTTTCACACAAACATAACAGTGTGTGAGTGACCTGAGAATGGATAAGCAAAGTTTGTATTTACAAACTTATCAGTTTAACTTAATTGGCATCTGCTTGGTGGCACCTCCATGGTTGGCATATACAGGACTTTAGCTATCATGCTATTCTATAGATTCACTCAAAAACAGTTGTGGTGATTCACATTTTAAGCAAAGAAATACATTTAACATTTCAAGTACAACATGCCCGCAGTATCAATCGGTGTATATCACTAGTGTGCCCACATGATGCACCCAGTTCTCACCTTTTTAAACTTTTAACTCTTGTCTCAGATGATGCCTCTGCAATCTATGGGGCATTTGCTCTGGCACCCCCACAGCACCCCCCCCCAAGGTCTAATTAAGCAATTGGAAGTATCCAACTAGCTTAATTAGTCCTTAAATGCTTACCTCCTGCAGCGCTGTCTTCTGCACCCTGCGTCGGGAGCCGGCTCTTCTGCAGCAGCGGTGAGTATGTCAGTGTGTGTGGTGTATGTAAGTGCGTATGAGAGTGTGTGTGTGTGACTGTGTGTCTATGAGTGTGTGTGTTTGTCCCACTGTCAGTGTGCCCCCACAGTGTTTGTGTGGCTCCCCGGAATGGGTGCTCGGAGAACTAAATCTCCCAGCAGCCCTTGCCCCTCCCACCAGCCCCTGGAGCCTCCCAGGAGCCCCTGGGACTCCCAGCAGCCCCCTCTCCAGTAAGAAGAGAGAGGGGAGGCCACTGGGAGCTGCGGAGACCACTGGAGACCCCAAGCCAGGTAAGTAAAGTTTTTTATTTTAATTTAAAATTATGCTGCATGGGGTTTTCAGTTCTGACTCGTATTTTTAGAATTGAATACCACGGGTATCGGGAGCGCACACCCCCACGGTATTTCTAAATTGGGTGCAAGGGGCACTAGATTTTTAACTCGCTAAACCTCGCGCCCAATTGTATATGCCACTATGTGTGGAAACAGGATTAAATCTGAAGATGCAGTGCACAATAGTGTGATGCTCACATCTTTCACTTTCAAAACACCACTTTCACAGCATTCAACATTTTATTTTTTTCCAATAAAATCCTCTGCATTACTCATGGTTTATCCCTTTTACCGATGAAGATTTTTTTTCACTGTTGTGCTGAGCTGATCCCAATCAGTGATAATCATTGAAATCGTACCTAATAAATATATAAATAAATAAAATCCTTGAGAGCCCAACTATAGAATGCAGATGTCTTTCCAAAATATTTTTTTTTCTGAAGATGCCTATGGCTCTGCATATTACGCAAACTGCACATTTTTAATGAACATAATATACGTTGATATTTTTTACGTAAATTGCATTCAACTTTACATGAGCCCTAATATGTATAAAACTATATATTTTTATTAGTTATTTTATTCTCAATTTTTATATTTTCTGAGAACAGTATATAGGCCTAATAAGTTGGTTGGAGAGGTAAAGCTACTTTATCATTTCCCTGGAGACAAAGTAAAAAGGAGTTTAAGTTTCACTAAGGATTATTCTTTGCCAGCATTGCACATTGAGAAGGATTGGGATTTGTTGCTATCTTTCCTGTATATTGCTCTCATATTGTAGGAGAATTTCATCCCTCCTACATTATCTTTAATCATCTTGGTTGCAAGATTTCACTAATCACATAAAATACATTATTTACAAATACTATTTGTTTCTGCCACATTAGCAAGATGTTTTGTTTCTTTATTATTCATTTCCTCTTCTAAAGCAGACCTTTCATTTCCTTATTATACTGTACAGTAACACCTTTTTATACATTGTCTCTAAAGTTATGTTTTTATTAAGTGTTAAAGAATTATCTCATGTGCACAGATTCATACCAAGCACTACTTGTTGAGAAGTACCATTGTCAAATCTTTGGCAGTAGAGAGAGTAGATATACTGTATCTATACTTGTTAATAATGTATGACATCTAGGTATCTGTATTTTTAAGACAACATATCAAATCCATGTGTATTTGAAAGCTGTTTTCTTCAATATACATTTGAATTCTCTCCTTCAAAGTCAAGTCAAAATTGCTGCATTGAGTGGGCAGGATTATTTCATATAGGATTGTATCATAACAACTTGCCTGGCATGGTCATATCCTTTGCTGGGCATGGTCACAACCAGGCTGTCCATTATATAATCTGGTCACCAACAATACAATCAGTTGGATACACAGTGTGGGTGGCTGCAGGAAGTGAATTTTCCTGCAGCTGCTGCTCTCAGAGGGACCTTCAGGTCCCTCTGCTTCCCTGCTCCCTCCCCCAGAGTCTGCTGTGCTGCTAATCACTGCTGATCAGTCAGCACAGAATGACCCCCCAGAGATTAGCAGCCGCTGGGGAAAAGTAATCTAACCCCCCTCAGCCCTAGTGTGTACCTGGTGGCTGAAGCTGCTGGGAAAAGGAAATTCGCGATCGTTGCAATGTTTCTGATGATCCCATGGGTGTGATCCAATGATACGATGTTTAAAAACGATTTTTTACAAATATATATACATTTTTAAATTGTGAAATCATTTTGGATAACTTGAAATACATGTTCTTCACCTAATTCACTAATAAAAATTCCCCAACAATTTCTAAACGGTTTTTAGAATTTTTTTGTCAATTAACTTGTTGAGGTTCTAGAAATGTGTTAGGTAGAAAGGTAAAGATTTGGTTAAGTTCGGATCTGAAAATAGAATCTTATTGGCTATCCAGCTATCACGTGTTTTAGATAGCAATAAGATAAATTCGAACTTGCATTAATTTGGCAGAAAGAACTGAGTAAAACTGAACCGCTCATCTTTAATAGAAGGGAACTTTAAAGCAGAAAAACAATCTATATAAAAAAATCTATAGAGTGTTTCTAATAAATATTGTTATTGATTATAAGGCTCATTAATGAACATTAAAAATGTACCAACACATAATACATCTAGACAGTGACATCTGATGGGATTACAAAAGTTTTACTTTTGATCGGGGTGTTTCTAGATAAATAATTGTTGGATGTCCTTATGGGTCTTAAACCGTACCCACAATCAAATATTATGTCACTCCACAAGAAATATTAATTATATTGAAGCGGTGGGGATCACACATTTACGAGATATTAGCTAATTGACAAAATAAACTGGAAGCCGGGAATCCACCGTCATTTACTGCTGCATGCCAGCTGCCTGTTGTATAGATGTATGTTTTGTACACTGCAACAGTCACATAACTACTGTACATTGCTAATCATTTCAGTTGAACAATGTAGGAATGTGCCCATTGGGTTTCGTTTAAAAGGCAAGGAATTATTAGCCCAAATTGCAACATCTCTGTTTTAGTATAAGTAGCCCAGTCTGGCATACCCTGGTACTGGTTACCTATTTATCTCTGGAAACTCACACTGTTTGTCACCTTACATTAGCAGTAACCAGCCCAGGCTTTGTGCTCTGGTTCTACAATAGTTACACTTTTGGGGACTAGAGTATCTGTAAAAGACCCACCATAACAAGTAAATCTGAAGATGTGATACACTCAATTGGCAGCAACTCCAGGCACTTTGCCACACTTTTGTCTGCACGTCCTTACTATAAATCAATTGCATCTGCATGCTCCTAAGCCATCTCTACAGACATAGGGACATGAAGTGCCTCTTTGGCACTTATGCTACACTAGTTCCATAATGTTCTACTGAATATTCATATAACATATACAGTCATGGCTAATGGCAACCATACACTATGCGATATAGCAGGCGATCCGATGGGTATGATATCGCTGCTATAGCGTACCATGTGTGGGCATGATATCGGTCCCTATGTCTGTAGAGATGGATCTATCCAGCCAGGAAGTTCATAAATACATTCACGTAAGCACCACTGGATGACTATTAGGAAACAAGACTTTTATATTTATATCGCTACAACCGGCCGGTGAGCAATATAGTATCAATATTGTTTTATTACATCTAATACAGTGATGATATGCTCAACCATAAATTGTGGATAATATATTTAAATTGTAGAACATTTTAATTGGTATATGTGTTCATTACAACACTGTGCTTAAATTAGTTTATTTTTATAAAGGAAGCCTTTCTTTATCTATCCAACATAATATTAGTACACTACAGAATTTCATATATATATACTTTGGCAAACTGCGCAGTTCAATAGGTATTTTTGGGAAGGCATAAGTCAGGGTACAGGGTGAATTTAGACTTGGGGTTTGTTTTATTAGTTAGCTATTGTTCCAGGGTAGGAGTTTCTGGGGTTCAGGTAATAGAGAAAGTTACAGTTTTTTAACTATTACCTCACAATTGTGCCATTATACAGATAGGATGCTTCAACTTGTTGCGCAGTCTGAGTAGGTGCCTCCGGCAGGGGTTGTACTCAAGGCAACTTCACTTGGGTGCACCAAGATGGCAGTCCTTTGCAGGCGGTAGCGATGGTGGGAGTTGGGGGAAGGAAGCAGGTGTTAGCTGTGGCCGTGACCTGGGGAAAGTAGCTGGCGTTAGTTGTGATGGTGTGGGCTGAAGGACCCAGTGAATGTAGAGGGTGTTAGCTGTGGTAGTGTTAGCGGTGGTTGTGTGGGCGGCAGTGATGTGGGCTGCAGGACCCGGGGGAGGTAGTGTCAGCCATCGTGATCGGAATTTCATTGCTTTTTTAAATTTGAGTGGCAGAAATTCAGTAGGTTTTGTGAACGTTCAGATCATGTCTAAGAAGCCTTAATGGGACATGTAAAACCATAAGGTTTTTTGTCTATGGAATATATATATATATATATATATATATAGGGCACAGTATATATATATATATATATATATATATATATATATACAGTCAGGTGCATAAATATTGGGACATTGACAGAATTTTCATATTTTGGCCTCTATTCACCACCACAATGGCTTTGAAATGAAACAAACAAGATGTGCTTTAACTGCAGACTTTCAGATTTAATTTGGGGGTAATTACATCCAAATCAGGTGAACGGTGTAGGAATTACAACGGTTTCTATATGTGCCTCCCACTTTTTAAGGGGCCAAAAGTTATGGGACTATCAACTCAAAACCTATTTCATGGACACGTGTGGGCTTTTCCCTCGTTATTTCATTATCAATTAAGCAGGTACAAGGTCTGGAGTTGATTCTAGGTGTGACATTTGCATTTGGAATCAGTTGCTGACGACTCTCAATATGAGATCCAAAGAGCTGTCGCTATCAATGAAGCAAGCCATCATTAGGCTGAAAAATCAAAACAAACCCATCAGAGAGATAGCAAAAACATTAGGTGTGGCCAAATCAACTGTTTGGAACATTCTTAAAAAGAAAGAACGCACCGGAGAGCTCAGCAACACCAAAAGACCCGAAGACCACGGAAAACAACTGTGGTGGATGACAGAAGAATTATTTCCCTGGTGAAGAAAAACCCCTTCCCAACAGTTGGCCAAATCAAGAACACTCTCCAGGAGGTAGGTGCATATGTGTCAAAGTCAACATTCAAGAGAAGATTTCACAAAAGTGAAAATAGAGGGTTCACCACATGATGTAAACCATTGGTGAGCCACAAAAACAGGAAGACCAGATTAGAGTTTGCCAAACAACATCTAAAAAAGCCATTACAGTTCTGGAACAACATCCTATTGACAGATGAGACAAAGATCAACTTGTACCAGAGTGATGGGAAGAGAAGAGTATGGAGAAGGAAAGGAACTACTCATGATCCAAAACATACTACCTCATCAGTGAAGCATGGTGGTGGTAGTGTCATGGAGTGGGCATGTATGGCTGCCAATGGAACTGGTTCACTTGTATTTATTGATGATGTGACTGCTGACACAAGCAGCAGAATGAATTCTGAAGTGTTTTGGGCAATATTATATGCTCATATTCAGTCAAATGCTTCAGAATTCATTGGACGGCGCTTCACAGTGCAGATGGACAATGACCGGAAGCATACTGCAAAAGCAACCAAAGAGTTTTTTAAGGCTAAAAAGTGGATTGTTATGCAATGGCCAAGTCAATCCCCTAACCTGAATCCGATTGAGCATGCATTTCACTTGATGAAGACAAAACTGAAGAATAAATGCCCCAAGAACAAGCAGGAACTGAAGACATTTGCAGTAGAGGCCTGGCAGAGCATCACCAGGGATGAAACCCAGTGTCTGGTGATGTCTATGCGTTCCAGACTTCAGGCTGTAATTGCCTACAAAGGATTTGCAACAAAGTATTAAAAAGTGAAAGTTAGATTTAGGATTGTTTAGTTTGTCCCATTACTTTTGGCCCCTTAAAAAGTGGGAGGCACATATAGACACCATTGTAATTCCTACACCATTCACCTGATTTGGATGTAATTATCCTCAAATTAAATCTGAAAGTCTGCAGTTAAAGCACATCTTGTTTGTTTAATTTCAAAGCCATTGTGGTGGTGAATAGAGGCCAAAATATGAAAATTCTGTCAAAGTCACAATATTTATGCACCTGGCTGTATATATATATATATATATATATATATATATACCAGTCCAATTGGCGGCATTCTGATAGAATTAAATACAACTCACATAGCTGTGAAGGACCAAGTGTCTGAAATGCGTTGATTGTGGAGCTTTAAGCAGGGACTGAACCACAGGTGATATAATTTTGTTTTTCGGATGACCTTCATATGGTTTTCTCCAATGAATTACTCTTGGTCGGAGATATATCTCTGATATTTTTTAGGGTATATGGAGATATATATATATGAACTGAATTACAGACCTTCCATTGCCACCTGTGAGTTTCACACTGCTTTTTGTTTTTATGTTTTTTATTCTATTTTTTTCAATATCCATTGTTGTTTTTTTTTATGGTTCCTGTTGGAATAAAAAATCCTTTTTTTAAGAAGAACTTTCTCATTGTTTACCAATCTCCGTGAAAATTGTTTTTGTAAAGAAACCTTGATGTGCATGACCCAAGGGGGATAAACGGTGAGTGTTTGTCCAGAGATTCCTAGAAGTATGATGTACTTTAAAGAGCAGGGAAGTATGAAAGAAACTGCTTAGTGAACACCAGTTAAGTTCTCTTGGTGAGTTTCATCCAGTATATGTGAAAAGGAAGAAAATCTTATATCTGGAAGCAAATTCATACTGAGATAAAGGGGACTGCCTTGCATATCTATATAGAAAGACTGCGCTATTGACATTATCTTCTATTGTGTAAAGATCATTTTTTACAAGCGAATCTTTAAGATTTCTCCCCCGCTTGTAACAATTGATGAGGATGCGTATCTTTCAACGAAGGAATATTGGTATCCAAATTAATCAAAGGCAAAACCTTTTAGATACCTTATTCGTAACATTACTAATGGAAGAAAAAGTGGTTACAAATGGAAAGACTGGGCGTGCAGCTTTAGCTTTTGTCTTCAAACATTCACTACGTGGAATAGACAATACCTTATGTCTTGCTGCCTTCAGCTCTATTTTGGAATAACCCCTGCCAATAAATTGGTTGAGCATAATCTGGATATCAGATTTAGCCCTACTTTCATCACTCGTGATATGCCAAATCCTTAAAAACTGTGAAAAGGGCAACCCTTTCTTAAGTGCAGTCGGATGATTACTGCGGGCATGGAGCAGAGTGCTCACATCCATCGGTTTAGTATAAAGACAAGTGCTTAAAAACGTATCATGGCGGGAAATACTCACATCCAGATAGTTTACACATTTCACATCACAAGTAAAAGTAAATTTGATTGTACTGTCCATAGTGTTCATGTCATTCATGTGTGAGACAAAAGCTTCACGCTCACTAGCCCATAAAGTTTTTAAGGATTTGGCATATCACGAGTATGAAAGTAGGGCTAAATCTGATATCCAGATTATGCTGAACAAATTTATTGGCAGGGGTTATTCCAAAATAGAGCTGGAGGCAGCAAGACATAAGGTATTGTCTATTCCACGTAGTGAATGTTTGAAGACAAAAGCTAAAGCTGCACGCCCGGTCTTTCTGTTTGTAACCACTTTTTCTGCCATTAGCAATGTTACGAATAAGGCAACTAAAAGGTTTTGGCCATTGATTAATTTGGATACCAATATTCCTTCCTTGAAAGATCCGCGTCCTCATCAATTGTTACAAGCGGGGGAGAAATCTTAAGGACTGGCTTGCAAAAAATGATGTAACTGACAAACGAATTGTGCAATCACAGCATTTTCTCTCTAAGCCCCCTGGATGCTACAGATGCATGGGGTGTGTGACCTGTCGGCACCTGGACATTGGATCCTATATCACACACCCTCATTCTGGTTCTAAGATCCCCATATTTTAACATGCACTACGAGATATGTTATATATGTCATAAAATGCCCTTGTGGATTGGCATACATAGGCAAGACAATAAAGATGTTGCAATATTAAGGCAACAACCTCTCTATTCTTATATGCATCTTTTTTTCTGGAAAAAGTAGTTATACCGAATTTTGACAAATTTGTGGTTAGAAATGTATAAATGTCTTTAAATTATGAATTAATGAAATTAAATAACTGCACATTGAAATAGCATTAAGAAAATTACCACTTTTATAATGTATTGGTTCATTAATAATAATAACTCAGATTTTAGATTGGGAGTATTTTTGTAATTTATAGAGATATGCAGGGGATACTTTACTTTCTTATATGGAAAAAGACAATTGCTGTACATGTTTTATTATAACAGATATATTTTATTTCAGATGAATAGATAATTAACTGTATTGCAGTAATGAAATATTTCATAGTCGTCCAAATTGTGGTCATGAACATCAAACTCTTTAACTTGCTTCATTTTTCATACCATGGGCAGGTGCCCAAAGCAGACTTCAGTACTCACTTTTCTCATTTTTGACAAAGAAAGAGTAATGGTCATGATTAAAAAAACACTCAAAATACTTACCTATAATTAGCGTCAAAAGATTTGTTTAGTCTGTTAATTAGAGATGCATGAGATCCACAAAATGTAACAAATTACAAAAATGTTTGAATATGTAGCTAAATTCTTGATTTTCTTTCTTAATGTCTACCCACCTATCTATCTATCTATCTATCTATCTATCTATCTATCTATCTATCTATCTATCTATCTATCTATCTATCATTGTATAATTATATTCATTCCCAGATACGCTTGATCAAGATCAGTGAATCATTTATTTTAAAATTGTTTCTCTTTACTGTATTGTCATAAACCTGTGAGACTATTGCCTTTCTGCAACAGTAGCATCTGCTAAGAGGTGCTCCAGCCTCTTGAAACTCATTAAGATACACTTGAGTTTGACAATGAGATGAGAACATCTGTCAGGCTTGGCCAAGATTTCAATCATTTTTGATATTGCTTTGTCATTTTGCTAAAACAGCTTAATAAATGAGCTTGGTGCTGTCAGAGTGTAAAAAAAGTATTCTAATTGTTGTGCTGTCACTTTTTCTTAGTGTAAATATGATATTTTTTACCCTATTTTCAAATCCATGGCAGTAAATAATAATTTTAACTTGTAAGAACTTAAATATATGAATATATATATATATATATATATATATATACACAGAATATACACACGTACAGTTGGAGCATGTTAATTTCAAGCAAATGTGATCCAGAGATTCCTAAAGTAAAGCAAATGTACATGATTTTACTAAATTATTTCTGCCAAATCAAATAGAGTTGGATGAGAGTACTGTGCTTCATAGTTAAACAGAGCAACACATTGCACCGTCTAAAAGCTGAAGTGAATAGATCCCTGTACAGCACGTGATGAGACTTATAACATTTTAAAAATAAAAATGTTATTGTTTTTGCAACTTTTACTATATTATGTAAAGAGCATCTTCAACCTAATATACTCCAGCAAAGAATGAAGAGCATATAAGTCATCTCTATCTTCTGTTGTGGTATTGTAGTATTATTTTTGTTATCTAAAGTATTGTTAACAGAACAGTCATCTTTCTTCTTACCCCTTATTTCACAATGCTAAAACTAACAGAAGTATCAAATGGCCAACTTGTCACCAGTATTTGGGCCACTATAACCAAGCTAGTTATGGTCTTCTCCTTTAGAAGCCCTGTTCACATATAACTATGTAGAACATGAATCAAACCTTATAAAGAGGAAGAAGTTGCCCATAGCAACTAATTTGACTCTACCTAACATAAGCAAGTACATTCTACACACCCTCTATCATGATCCGTTCCATCAGGTACAAATCTCTCTATTCCTGAACATCCCACTAATTTATTATTGCAGTCACCTGTTAAGCTGATTAGGGGTTGTGTTTAAACACAGGCAACAGCAATTATAAATTATTAGAGAAGTCCAGGACCAGAGCTTTTTGTACCTGATGGAAGGGGTCATGTTGGAAGGTATGCATTTTATACAAAGATAAATACAAGCTTCTTGGTTTCTATGGGCAACATTTAATTTTTTCCACAACTCCACTATTTAGAAGGCTTGATACGGTACATCTTCCCTAAATCACCATCATTCAGTTGATCCCAGGTCTTGCACTTATACCTATGCTCAGATATAACCAATGTGGCTACAGAAAGGGATCATAGAAAAGACCAAAGAGATAAGAACAAAAACACAATCAATGGGCAGAGATATACAAAACCAACAGATGAAAGTTTAGTCTAAAACATTTACTAAGGGCAGCACAAACGTCAAGAAACAGTGGTCAGGAACCAAGCAAAGATCACTTATAGTTAATTGAATATAAGCCAGCTGCATGCAGAGTAGAAAGCAAAATCCAATAATGAGCAGCCTTAAGCTTGGTAAACACTAAACGTTGTGTGAAACAGCTTACGGTGCGATAACATGTAACAATACATCGTGAAACTTGGAAGGTACACTCCAGGGCCTTCTTATGCATTGGTTTTTACTAATATTTTAATTATAAAACATAACCTTTATTGATAATTTTATTTAAGATCACATACTGTGTAATAAAATTATAGATAATAAGAATGTGTGCAAAAAGATAAGAAAAAGTGTGTTTCATTTAAAATCAATAGGTTGATCTGCTGAATCACAGTTGTATTGGTATTAATTGCTCTATATTATAATTTATTTGATTATGTCCCTGTTTTTTGCCCTGAGGAAGTCAGATATCCGGTGAAATACGTATCGGTACAATGTTCTCTGACCGCTGAATCACAGTGCTAACAGTCCACACACACAGCGAACCTGTATGTATTAATGTGCAGTAACAGCGCACGATCTCAAACCTTACGGGATACTAGATAAGCAGCAGTGGGCAGTGTTAGACCCCGAGTGTACAATCAAAAATCCACGAGCCTGCTTTCTCACCTTGCGATGATAGGAAGGGGAAATTATAAGTGAGCGGAGTTTAATTCTCACAGCAGCTGCATCCATATGTAGTACCATATAGAACTGTTACCGACAGAGACAGTGACAGTACTATATGAAGCGGGGGCTCTGCACACTTACAAATAATAATAAGGATGAACATACGATACCCTGCTAATTAGGGGAACTATTAGTGAAAAAAGACAGAGCGTGGTTTTTTTCATCAACAATTAACGCAGAAAAATGAAAAGCCAATTAGTATCAGGAGATATTGCAAATTACCTTTATTTACGTTATATAACCACCACTCTCTGTCCCCCTATCCCCACCTTTGATTTCTTCCAATAAAAGGAAGATAACAGCAACATTAACATCGCCTGTGGACTGTAACAACATTGAGGCAATGTATAGCCTACAATGTTGCAAATGCTCTTCTATTACATAATATAAAAGTGACTTATGTTCTAATGAAACAGTACTGCACCATAACACTGTAAAATCATACTAACTACATACCAACAAATCAGAGTTGAATATTTGAGAATCAATTATTTGATTTTGCAGACTGTACCAATCAAGGGACATAATCAAATAAACTATAATATAGACCAATTAATACCAATACAACTGTGATTCAGTGGATAACTTATTGATTTTAAATTAAACACTTTTTCTTATCTTTTTGCACACATTCTTATTATCTATAACTTTATTACACAGCATGTGATCTTAAATAAAATTATCAATAAATGTTATGTTTTGTAATTAAAATATTAGTAAAAACCAATACATAAGAAGGCCCTGGAGTGCACCTTCCAAGTCTCACACTGGTTTTTCTTGTTTTTGATTTAAGCTGTATTTAGTGAGCTAGGTAGCACCACTTCCCATATATATAGTGGTCACAAATATATAATGGAATGCTTACCATACGTGAAATTAATTGAAATATTATGGGAGAAAAGGGACAACAAATTTGGAATTTGAAGAAAATCAGTGCGGCACATCTGTATAAATTACAGGCCATTTGTTCAGTTGTATGTAACACTGTAATACACTCTGGGGGAGATGTATGAAAGTGCGTTAGGTTCATTAGTGGTATCAGCGCACATTATGCCCTGCTGATACCACTTCTCCCCCATGTAGTTATGATGAGTGTGGAAAATGGTGCCCCTGTCAGTATTGGCGCTGCAATCTACAAGATAGCACACCGATATGCTAGGCAACGTATGACCGGTCAGTGGCTCTGTCCCTGGCTGTGGTTCCGGGCTCTGCATTGTACGTGAGATCTTGCGATGCTTGCAAGATCTCGTGCATGCCCAGTGGAGGTGGCTGGGAGGTGTGACACAGTGCATTAGCGCTAAGCTGATGTGCTGTGGGCTGTCAGGGATTGCCTGAGGGGAGGGGGGGTTTCACTCCCCCAATCAGGCAAATGAGATGTTCATACATCTAGTTGGTACTGCTTTCTGCTTTGCTTCAGTAAAGAGGCAAAGCAGGAAGACTTATAGCGGCTCGATTCATTGTGCTATAAAACATCTCCCCCTCTATTTCAAATGGAATAGTTTACTACAGAATCCTTGGCAAAGGTGATTCTTTATTAACATGATGGTTTGTATATATAAACTTCCACTACTACTGCTTGGAAAGACTTTAGTGTCAGTTTGGTTATCGGTTACAGTATCTTGAATTATTTTTTGGAAACCTAATATTAGCTAAACGGAAACATTCTTGTTTTTATTTTTATTTTATGTTGTATTACTCCTTACAGTAATTACATTCAGTAAAAATGATTTTTAATTCACATTTTACCAAATCAATTTAGGAAAATTAGTGACAATAAATCTTAAATTCTAGTAATTCTATGAAGAATCAAGCATGATGAAATTGTTTCTAAAAAAAACATTCAATTAAGGTGGAATCCAGCTTGCAACTATAAATCATCTTGTTTCACTATCATGTTAAATGTACAACACACAGCTTGAATAAAATACCTTAAATCAATACCACAACAGATGTAAATCTGCCAAATAAACTGCTGTATAGGCACAATAGTGAAAAAAATGACAATTTTCCAAATGAAAAATCAATCATAAATGTGATAAAACATTGTATTTGGGATTTATGAAATGCTACTATTTAAATTGTTTGAGAAACACTTCTTCAATTTTGATTAATATAAACTATAAACCATGACTTTTGAGGTAAAAAAATGATATATACTTTATCACTCCTTTCATTTGATATTCCATAATTTGTTAGGTTCTATTATATATAGTGCAGCACATTACACATATAGCATAATAAACACACAGAGATTTTGGGGTCTTCTTATAAAATAAATAGGGTTGACCCACTATTGCATCTCACCATAAATTGCTTCACTTCAGAGCTTACTGACAGCCCCACAATAAATGATAAAGAATAGAGATCAATTAATTTTTTATGATATTACTGTAGGTTATGTATAGGAAAAATGGTGGGACATGGCTGGTTGATACCCATTAAGGTAAGAACTCCTACTAACCAGTAATACTATGTACTGTCCATTTGCCGAATAGACAGAAAAATAAAAACAAACAAACATAAAATAGCATGTGCTGGCTCTCTATATAATTGATCTGCTGTAGGCAACATTTGGGAAAGATATGTCTAGTCAACTCCTGATGCACTGCATGTGTTGCATAATAAAATGCTCTCCAGCATAGTCCTGATGTTACTACCTGCACCAATATAATTTGGTGTGGCTCCTGGCTAGTACAAAACACCCATGATATTTGGTATTTTGTATTGAGTAGTTTAGGCCAGTCCTGGGGTGGGACACTTTTGTCTGTGGAGTCAATGGTAGGTGGAGTCTCAATGCTACCCGCTGCTCTCTGATATCAGGTATGCATAGGCTTGCCATATCATCCCTTTAATTCTGGACATGTGAATTACACAGGTTCTGTGGCTGATTAAAACGAGGTGAAATGGAGACTTGATTGTTTATTTACATTTTTTCTCTTAGTGTTTATGCCTGATAATTAAAAGGGCAGTGCTTTTACTAGCAACACATGGCTACTAAATCAACCACCTGAAGTCAGCCAGCCACAGATTCTGTGTAATTCATAAGTGTCCTGAATTATAGTGATGAGATGACAAGCCTCGGTATGCAGCAACTATGAACCTCTGAGGTTTTATGCCAAATCTTGTAGCAAGAAAAAAAGAACTCTGTGATAAATTACAATGTCAGTATGAACTAATATAGCATTTTAGTAAGAGTAGCAGTAGAGACTCACTGTATCACTAACCTAGTAAGAGGACATCTTGGCTAAAAAACTATTTTTTCACTAACTCAATTCATCTTTTTGCTTAAAGCTAGATTGTGGTGGTTCCCCAAATGTCTCTAGTGATCCAGCGTACTGCTTCAATTTTTCAAATAGGCAGAGAGGTTTTTTTTTATATACCAGCTCCATTAATTTTTAATTCCTTTTTTCCATTGTCCTCTGCTTAGACTGATTTGTTATTTAAAATTGTTTACATTAATTTATAGTTCATAATATCACATTTTACAATTATTTATTTAGTATTGTTCTTATCACCCACACAAGAAGATTTTAGCTTTCAGTACAGAAGCATTCTCTTCTTACGTCCTTGCTCACAGCTTAGATGGTGAACTTTTATATCTGCTACCAAAGTATAAACATGTAAGAATGCCATGTCTAATTCCTCATTAAGCAGTTAGTGTCCTGCATACTGCTAATATATTAACAGAATAGAGAACTGATAAAATGGAACATACTGATGTTTTTCAGATCTTTAATATTGGAGGGCAGAATAGAGCAAATACAAAAAGAATCATTTTAATACATTAAGTAATATAATTAGGAATGCAACAAAAACAAAACTCTGTGAATGTATTGTGAATATGATAGAGGAGGAGTATAGGAGCAGGATAACCTAGAGCAGGAGAGGGTGTGTAACTTCTCACAGGGGACTGGTTTCTGACAATTTATAAGCAACTGCTTAACTTTTTTGCAGCAGATGGGATGTTTGTTTGGGTGTTTAGTGCCTGCTGGTGGAACAGGTGCTCAAGTATGTGTCAAGAAAAAGATGCTCAGCCGATCCTAGTTAATTATTTTTTTTCTTCCTCTGTGGACAAGCTGTTTACTTACAGTAGGTCTATGTGTATTGCTCTTTGAAATAAAATATAAGAGGACAGTAGAGATGGGAAGGAGTTTGGTTTGGGAGCACTGCATTATTGTGAGAGATAAGTGAGTCACACTGTGTTATGATTGTATAGAGCCAAACTTTCTATATATAATCCTTTTCTTACTTTGTCTATCCTCTAAGATTTTCATCATCTGAATTATATGTACATTTAGTATTATGTATGCAGTGTATATAAAATCAAATGGCATCATCATTACAGCACAATATAACAATAAGAAAGCACTAGGCCTCAGACTATTAAACACTTGATAATGATTGTGATAATGATATAGAGTACACAATACACATTTATCTATCTTGCTTAAAACTTCACATACTGTAGACCTGAAGGCTGGTCATCTTCTGCTGGGCAGATTCTTACAATATGTCTGTCCACTAGTAACAACAGCTGCCTCCTTCTGAGGAGCCCAGCATGAACTGCTCACTGATTGGGGAACTAATAACCTAAGCCCTGTGTTTGGGCTTCTTGGAGTTATAGTTGGCTTTTTTGTATAACATTATGCACAGGTATTGAGCAGGGTTACAAATCCCAAATTCCCACAAAGTAAGAAGCCAGTACTGGCAGTAACCTAACCTCTTAATGACTGAGATCAGATCATTACATAGTGATTTGTTGGACTTGGATATGTAAAACTTGGATTGCCCTTAAACAAAACCTAATTATTGCATTTGAATACAAACACTTGGAAGGAATGTTATAGGCAGAGAACTGTTCCAAAAAGCAGTAACTGAAATGTCAGAAATATCTATGAAGATAAGTAAACAGGATTCTGTAAAATCATAGTAATTAGATTTTTATTTTAGCTGATGGGTATAAAATATTAAGATATGACAAGGGAAGTCAATTTTAAAAACTACTTATTTGACTAGGTGCAAATCTTGTACATTTAAAATAGTAACATTATCACACAAGGCTTTGCCACTAGCCACTTGTCAACACTATCATGCAGTATTAATTAGCAGTTATTTTAAATTAAATATTAAAAAATTAACTATAAAACAAACCTGTTTAATATGCTCACATGAACTCTTAGATATAATATGCACAAGTATCTGTAGATTAATGTAACTCTAATACATGTGAAAGGAAAGGTACAAAAAGTTTGGTTATTCTTTTGTCTCATCAACTCCCATGCTTGTAGTTAGGTGAAATTTGTCTTTTTAACTATACATTTGTAGATGTGAATAAAAGTGTTTTGTTATTTTGTTGCACTGTGTGGCATTTTGTGCTTTGTAAGCAGATTCCTGGTGGTGCACAGCTTTTTTGAACACTGATTGCAAAGTTAGTATAGTATGATGAACTGGTAAACAAAGCTACTATTTTCCCCAAAGCTATTTCAATTATCTCTGTAAAAAAGAAAGATATTAAAATAAAAGCACTATCAGTAACTGATATGTCAACAGGAAAAACATTTTATATATGCAGATGTACAGGGGCAGTGTCACTCATAATTATATCTAATGTATATTTTGGTACTACTCACACACCCTACTGTATTATACCAGTAAAAACTAGGCTCTCTTTATTACCATATATTCAATTAACATAGTAAGCCACAAACTTCTGCTAATCAGCACCATGGAGAGCAACGCAGGAGAATCATTTCTACTGTACTTTATGTATATTTCATCTCTCATAAAATGCCACCACTGTAAAGTTAGAATTTCGAGGCATCAGAACAGACCTATGAAACATTTGTGCACATGCAGTGCTTTTCTTCCAATGAAAACAGTAGAGAACCTCACCTAAACTGCTAAGTGTCCTGTGGCCAGGTAATTGTCTTCTTGCTATATTAAGTAGTAATAATGGAGTAGTCTGGTTATACAAGTTCTAGGAATGAACACTAAATTTTTTTAGAAACGATGGAAGAAGAACTTCCAATTTACAGGAAAACAAAAGTGTTGTTACTCAGTGCTGTTGATTAGCACCACAATAAATATTGGGATAGGTGGTGAAGACATTTCCCTGCATCAATACATTGTATGAGAAACCAAATACATCTTAATGGGTCAGAAAACACAGGTTTGTTATGATCATTGTACATTTAGCTATTCTGGGCATGATGATGATTTGGATTCAAATTGGGCTCAAATTATTCAAAAAAAAAAGCAAACACAATAATATTGTATCTACATGCATTGTCTAAGATGCACAGATCTTAAAATGCAAGCAAATCACCATATGTGCATAAATGTATATGTGTGAGTAAAGCTGTTTAAATGCCAGAAGTCATCGTTATTGGTGTAGTAGGTAATGCTGCCGGCTGCATGGTTCCAATCCTGACAGCGGAAGCCTGGCAGGGGTGAAGATCCCAATCGCTAATAAGGTAAGTATAACTAACTTTATTTCCCCCATAACCCTCCCTTAGGGGTGCCTAACCCTAACCTCCCCCCAAGTGCCTAAGCCTTACCTCCCCATCCCTGCAGCCTAAACCTAAGTCTCCCAGGGGGTGTGCCTAACCCTAACCTTCCCCAGGGGTGCATAACCCACCCTTCCCCTGGCCTAAATCTAACCCTCCCATGAGGGTGCCTAACCCTAAGTCTCCCCGGGAACCCAAAAACCTAACCCTCCCCCCTGCACTTGTCCGCGCCTTGCACCTGGCTTACCTTCGTTCGGTATGCTGGGTGTCAGGCTCCCGGCGTAGGTCTCCCGGCATAGGTCTAATGACAGGCATTGGGTTTTCGACGCCTGTCATTAGTACCTTGCTGGGATTTGACAGTCGGGAAGCCGACGGTCGGTATTTAGACCATCAGCTTCCTGACTGCATCCCATCGTTATCATATTGGTTTTAAATGTAGTTTATAAGAAATGAATTTCCCTGGCCAAAATACACTTTTCCAGCACCAAAGTGCACAGATATTTTATGGATAAATGATATTGATATGTCAGTACTGTTTGGCACAGGTTGAATTTCCTAAGTCAATTGTGCCTGCAAAAAATGCAGGCCTAAATAATAGAAAACAGATCCCTGGTGAAAGCAGTAGGGCTTTCACTAAACATGTAAGGGCTAGTGGGTGTTGGATAATAAACTTAAAATGTATAGATACATAGATTAGTATTTTTTTGCTTGTGCACAGCAGTTCCCAGCAAGCTGTGGCTCAATTAAATTGTAGGATAGATTTGAAAGCCACACTGTATCGCTTAGTACTGAATTTCTCATCAATTCAGCAATAAGCTACATTGTATAAGTCTGCATTGAAACAACATACCAGTCCTTCTGCTTTCAGGACAGAGAGGGAGCACATTTTTTAAGGCCTTGATTCCATTATTAAGGCCTTGATTCCATTAGGAGATTCAGGCCCATGCTGAAAAGATTAGGGATCGTTGAAATTAAGACAGTGGGACCCAGGCTGTGCGTTACCCTGTTATAATGACACCAGCCCAACCTGTCCTAACCTGGGGCTGAGTGGAATTTTTAGGGGGGAGCATACACTGACCCCCCACCCTGATTTTTCTGCTATTGGTGTTAGGAACATTTTGATTGGAGGTACATGCTGTTTTTTTAATTATTCAACGTTCTATCAGGTACCTGTAAAGCATGTCTTTACTAACAGGTATTATGTCATGTCCATTCAGGTCTGCCTTTGCAAAAATACTCCATTGTTATGCTATTCCTGTGCTTGCATACCCGTTGCCTCTCTTGATCCACCTGTGCAGTTGTAAATAGGTACAGATGTCAGATGCAAACAAATGAAGATGTAGCAACAAGACTATTAATATGTCGCCAATCGCACCTGGGACACTGTGAGGATGAAACCGGCATTCCAACATATTAATAATGCAATTTAAAGTGCTACCATTGTGTTTGAAGTTGTAAAGCTGACACTTTTAAAATGCTGACAATCACATTATTAACATGTGAACATGCCGTGTTCGACCTCACAGTGTCCCCATTGTGATTGGCAACATTTTAAATGCCTAACTCACATACCCAACACAAATAAACTTACATTTGTGCATATGCATGCATTCACATACAGGCATAAGTCACACTCATCACCCTACAGTATGTGAATTTTTTCTGTTTGTACTGTCGTAACCATCAAATTAACACTTCAATTAGTTACATTATCTCTGAATGACCTTTTTTTAATCACAAACACCAATTAATTTATACAAAATTAAAGATATGCATTTTCATTCTCCAAAGTCTCACTAAAAGGTGTATTTCTAAGTCTCTAATTGCCACAAGATAACTTGTTAAGTCTTAATGAGTCATACCCCAGTTTCTCAAAAACTTATCTGAAAAACTGTTCCTGAAGGCACATATTGCATTCTGAGAATGTCAGGAGACTGGCATATCACAAATGTAGCCACCTATGATCAGACACGTGTCATGGCTGGACAGTTGCACTTCAGATTGAATATGGAAGCAATGCCATTGAACCAAAGAAGTAAATAAAATAGTTCAATGCAATGCTTATACAGGCGATATCCAAGATGGAAACAGCATCCCATTAAGTTATGTAAACATAAGCTATCCAGCATCTCAGCTGCATTCACAAAAGGCAGAAACATATTCTCTACAAGAAGGTCAGATAGCTGTTTGGGTTATGAAATCTCTCTTTTTCCAACTATAAAACTGAATTATAAATGCAGTCATTTTCTTCCTGAAAGAGATTAGAACTGAGATTGTGGAGTTGAAAGACAACGCATCTCATCTTGACATTAAGCATGAGAAACTAATTAAAAATCATAATTCTTTAATTGATGCAGCTGAACACAGAGATAAGGATATTCAGCAGCTCCATCTCTAAATAGCTGATCTAAAGGATAGATCATGTTGCAACATTAGAAAGGAACAGGAGACAGTGACATAAGCACGAATCTTCACATTTCTACATGCTTTATTTTACACTCTGCTTTTATCTGCCATAGAAATGGATCTTATGGTTGACAGAGCCTTCAGGCTTCTAAAATCACAATGCCTGGATGAAACATTTGCTTCATTAAACACACACATGCTCAAACAATATGGAATACTTTATAAATGGGGAATTCCTATGAAATTGATAATGGCAACTTCATAGAACCAGAAAAAAGTCTATACATTGTAAAATCATGAGAAATTCAAGTTAGTGACTCATATTATTAGGAATGGTAACCTGTTTGGCTGATGTACATTAATACCCCATTAAGAATTATATTTTTTTACTAGCTGCGGATTCACCCATGATGAAATTGCTTCTGCCAACATATTTTTATTTCAGATTTTATAGTTGTATTGCTTTGCATAGGGGCCATGTCATGGGAGTGGCCCACATGACCAGCAGCGCTATACAGACTGGTGGCAGCAGCGCCTTCACCCACCACTCACACCAATGTTACTGTGTGCCCTGTGCACAGACTGCTATGTCGCCTATCCTAATCTAGTGAACGTAGGCCTAAACCACCTCTTGCCGGCTGCGCACGCATATGGTGCCACACGTATTTCTGACATTGATGATGTCAATAAATTTTATTTTTGTTATTGCTCAGCTTCAACTTTATGGGTTGAGGTCAATTAAAGTGCATGTTATGTCTAGGAGTTTCCTCTACAATATGATGCACTTTTCATGAAAATTGGTTCAGTAGTTTTTGTGCTAACTTGGAACAAACAGACAGACTCAATGTACTTATTATATTAGTAAAGATATGCAATGTATTACCCACAAGAAGCTCACACTGAGCCCTACAGAGTTCGGCAAAAATACATTCAAAATTACATGCCAGCTCTGGGTGAACTATTGGAAAATGCAGGTTAACAAATAGAATTATAAGCCCACCCTTGTGTTTTCCTCTAAAGTAACTTTATAGTCCCTTAACAGTTCAAGAAACCTTAGATTAGTTTAGGTCATCTGCGATGTAGAGACTTGTTAACTTTTTACTTTTATTTGACACCCTCAGCTGATTTACTGTAGAATTTGTAGTGGAGTGAATGTTATATTTTTAAAACAAATCACAGTAAAGGAACTCATCATTACATTATATTTTTTACCAGTAGGTCATGCTTAGTGTGTATGCACTCTGGACTAGAACTGCTCCTGGTGGGGAGAGGGATAGTAAACATCATGGTTGGGTTCATCTAACTTTTTCTAATATTCTTCTCAAAACTCCACCCAAGGTTTGCTACTACTCATCATCGGTGAGAACTTGTACCTACCCTATACTAGGTGAAAAAGACACATTTGTAAACATGCATACAGCTTACTCTATATAGCCCACAGTTGGCCTGACATGCCAACACTCACCTTTGCCTTGGTGAGAACAGCCCACGACAGCCCAGTTGCATCTCTTCAATTGAAGAAAAAGTCTGCCAGTAACTTCAGTTCAGAATGGTAAAGACTGAAATTCTGTGCATTCAGTACTTTGTTTGCATACACATGGAGCCAGTAATCACTGAATCTCCTTATGTTGATGCACTGTGCATTATTTGAACCATATCTAATAATATTTATTTATTAAACAAAATTTATGACTACATTGCACTATTTATTGATAATTAATCATTATGATTGATTATATATCTTGTAGATATTTTAATGTGCTAAGTGTGGGATATAAAATTATATAGAACTATCTTTTTTGGGGGGTTTTCTGTCACTGTATACTCATTTTCACATTAACTTCAGCAATAATACCAACATCCTATGATGCATACATTTCAGGGCATTAAAAGTAGTGGGTGAATATTATTTATCACCACGTTCAACATTGTAATAGAACCGTGGAAGTAATGGTCCTCTGCAGACTCTCACTACATTAGTAACACCACTAAGGAGTTTATTTGTGAAGTATCGGGTTGTAAAACCCAACACTTTTGTTCACATTTCTGCCCGTTATTTAAAAGGGCAATGCTTTTACTAGCCGTATCTTGCTAGTAAAAGCACTTCCCTTTTAAATATTGTGATGAAACATGAACAGTAAATAAACTCTGAAATGTGATTTGAAAAGACCAGTTTCCTGACCCTACAGCTCATTATAATATCCCATCCGCAAAAGAACAAAATATCATCTTTACATTTGTGCAAAAATTCAGGTAAACTGATAAGGATACCCTAACAATGGAAATATGCAGATATTATAACATTTCAATGGTATAGAAAATTAATTTTAATAGCAGAAAACAGAGTAGTGGATCAGACCCACCAAAAGTACATTGGTATTTTTATTTTAGTGCTTTAAACAATCTGGATGGCAAGAACCTGTGAGCAGGAGGTTAGAATAGATGTAGAAGAGTACCGATGTGCCCAGCTATAACGTGGCATCACAGCGTTATTTCTCACGCCACGCATGGCGCGCTACACTCTACACCATGAGTCGCGCCACATACCACGCCATGAGTCGCGCCACAAAGAAAGTTTAGTAATGAAAAAAGTCATTACGTGTAATACAACATTTTGCCCACCAGATGTCACTTTTCCTAAACTACATAGCGCATGCGTCTGATTTCATTATGTGTAATACAACATTTTGTCCACCAGGTGTCACTTTTCCTAAACTACATAGCGCATGCGTGTGATTTCCAATGTACCGTACGGTACGGTATGTTCTGTATCACCGCCCGATGATTGTTTGACAGAAGCTGTGATTCGGTACACTATACAGTATTACAGCATTTTCCACATGGAATCAGGAATGTACAGTATAATAAAGCGGTAGAAGAATGTCTAATCCAGTTTGAAATCATTAAGCTCTGTATTACCCACTGACTGTGCGGTTGAAATCATACTGTGTTTGCGCAAATGTAAATACTGTCGGCACTGTCCCAGACTTAGACATTAGACTTTACAAACTACAGAACTCTAGTAATGGGTGAAGCACGTGGCCTAGCGGTCTAATGCCTAGTTTCACTGCTTCTCCCCTCTTCTTGTTCCGTAGGCGAGCTCTTTGTCTTGCTTTGTGGCGAAAGCTTGGTTCCGCCACTTCACCAAGACAAAGAGCTCGCCGGAAGAGAAACGTCTTGCCCTCATAGCAGCCATTTTCACTAGCCAGTGACGCACATTGTACATCGCACAGCGCATAACGCATGATGCACGTCGCATGACAGGCACATTCATAGCGGCACACTAGTTGTCCTAGCAGACGGGGGATGGTGTCCTTGGCAATGGTCACTATTCATAGCATTTTTCAGGACACTAGGGCAGAGCTGACTGCTTACAATAAATGGATTAACAAAGCATCCTTTATTATGGTAATGAGAGGCTCTTGCTTGCTTTGGGGGAAGGATGCACTGTGTATGACTCTCGGCCCACTGGGCATGCGCCAGAAATCCCATCGCAACCCTCCTACTGGGCATGCGCCTGCCAGAGATGGAAATTCAACAGCATACCGACTATGCCAACTGTGCATGCTCAGTGATGGCATAGCACTACATGGCATATGGCTTGGCGCCACAGATCCCATTGTACCCCCTCCATTTCTAATCCATCGCAGATGGCTGATAGCCACCATAGCACCAACCGTGTAATACAGAGAGCACTCACTCATACAGATCCCAACAGTACTACCGTACTTAGTGTGCAAGGTTGGAACAGCAGCACCATTGTCATAAGTTTGTGATGCAACGCTATTTTGTGCTTCAAACGCACAGTCAGCTTTGAACACAGAGGGCTCTCTCACAGTCAGAAACCACTCTCAGACACAGTCCAAGAGACATTGCTATCGTGTGTAAGGCCGAGACGCATCTACGTTGTCGCATGTTTGCGTTTTGCGCTTTGGGCGCACAGTTTGTGATACAGAGCCCTCTCTTGGTGCTAAAGATCCCATTGTAACCCCTCCACTGGGCATGTGCATGAAATCCCATTGCAACCCCTCGAAGCAGACAGCCACCACAGCGCAGACATTGATGAAAGTTTTGCACTATTTAAAAACTCACAATCAGTTTGTAATGTCTTACTTTTAAGCAGCCTTTTAAACAACAACACTACAGTATTACAGTACAACACTACTAAAGTAGTTTCATTATAGTGTCCAGAGCAGACAGTGACAATAAAAAAAATATACGGTACGGTATATTCTTTTCCAGGGATCGAACCGGGACCATAATTCTACTAAAGTGATCACCTAACCACTAGCCCACATGACAGCTACAGTGAACCGCACAGAGTGGCCTCCTCCTTGTGCACTCCTCCCGCTGCTGTTTTTAATAATAAAAAAAATTTGTCATACTGTAATTCATCCCATCTCAGTGAAAGCTGTGCGTGCATCTCATTAATCTACAGTATCGGTTATACTGTGACAACAACTCGGGCAACTTCTCTACTGTTCCGTTACTGCACCATACCGTATGTACCGTACAATACTGTATAAGCAGTGATTTGCATCCTGTTATAAGATCTTACTGTATGGTACAGTACTGTACTGTATTGTACATTATGTGACATTAAAAATACAGTATTGGTTGTGCGAACATGCAAATGCTGTGTATGTGAATGTGATATCCATCCAATTTACTGTAAGTTTAACAGTATGGCATTCAGTACAAGGCATTCAGTACAAACTACAACAGTGGAGCACTCGTCACCCAGCGGTTAAGCACTGTATTGCATGCAATTACAAAAGTGGAGCACTCGCCACCCAGTGGTTAAGCACTGTATTACATGCCGTAGCATATCCTTCGTTGAAGAATACCACGGTATTCCACAAGTCCATGGCGCGACTCAGAGGCCTGCACGCCACGCCACAAGTCCATGGCGCGACTCACGCCACGCCATGAGCAACAAAATAGCTGGGCAGTTCTGTATATGAGTAATTATTTTCAGAAAATGCTGAATTGTAGCAATGTTGGTAATATTATAATAAAATGTGACAATATGGCAGAGATGTGACATCCTTGCAAAACTACGAAGAAGACAATTATGGTAACTAAACGTTGAGATAGAAAAATGGATTGTGAAATAAGAAAGCAATTGCCAATGGGAAAGTTCAGATACTTTTATAAGCTTTTCAGCTTTCATTATATTGCATTTGAGGCAATTTGCACCAGTTTGATCTGGACTATGTAAGAAAATTGATTTTAAATAACCACCCACAAAGTCTTTTGCACTTGGAGTTAGAATACACAAATTTTTTTTAAACAGCAATTGTGTTGAGCAAAACTATTTTAAAGAACTAATGAATATTTTCCATTAGGAAGTGTAAAACTGCTGTGATATTGGAAATTATAGAACAAATATCATTCAATGTCCTTATAAAAAAACACAGCATGGGAACTTTTGTTTTGCTTGTGCCGTAACATCGAGCCTTGTTTTTTTTTCAGTGATGTAAGTTAAATAAAAGAGTAATTTCCATTCATTTTTGTCTTTGATTTTTATTTTTCCTTTTCAACACTTATCCAAAAAACTATTCTACTCTATAAGATTTCTAAAAGTTCTCTAACTGCTTTGTTCATTTTAGATTAATGCATTCTTGCCAACAAAACCCACAGCTGGGATCTGACAAACATTGCTCATTGTTTTTACAATTCTTATAATTTTTTTTCATGACCACTAAAAAAACTACAAATGTAATTTGCTGACTCTAACTGTGTTTTGAATTACATTGTATGTCACAAAAAGCAAACTCCCTGGAAATCACTTGTCTTTTTTCTTGTTTTCTAATACTGCCATTTTTGATGCAAAATGTCCATTTAGATCTTAAAAGTAAATTAAACCATGCATTAGGTTATACAATGTATAGAACTTTGTACAGTATGTGTGAACATATGCAATAGCTACAGTACATTCTTTGTGCTGGATGTCTATTTCAGGTACTGGTCTTGTGTCTGTTGCTTCGATATACAGTATACGTGTGTACACAGTGGGCCTGATACAAAGTTGGTCATAAAATCAGTATAATTTACACTTAGGAAAGCTACACATAATAGTTTACTTACACTCATATGCTGAGGCATACAGACAGCAAAATGCATGCAGGTCAGCAGCAGTAGCAAATGCACACGAATGACACCATGTAAACATTTCTTACACTTAAGCCGAAATTTCAGCCATTTGTTTGCTTGCAAAATACACATACTGTATTTAATCAATTCAACTTTGGAAACCTTTTAAATACAGCATAAATAGCTCATTGTCAGTAATGTATTTGCAAATAGGCAATCGGAAGAGATCTAATACTGCTGGCAACTATCATTATCATCATTCAGTATTTGCATCTGCCCCAGTCCACCCAGGTTTTGCATGTACTTGTGATACAATAATGGAAGGATTAAGGGAAATGCAATGAGCAAAGTAAAGAACATAAAACAGGAAAATGGTTCAGTGCAATAAGTAAATTAGAATGTATGCTCTGTATGCTCCATAATATAATATAGATGATAGGACCATTGCAAAGTTAAAGACAAGTCTCCTTAGCAGGGGAATTTTGCATTGTTTAGCACTGTGCATGTTCTGTAGCTGAGCACACGCATATCTACAAGTGCTTCCAAGTCTTACACATCTCATTCACAACTCCATATCCGGCTGTATGGGCATAACTAAGTGTTTCTATGTAGTCTAAATTTATTGAGGGTGTGTAGATGGAACTGCAGGCTATACTGAGGTGTGCATATGCAAAGATTCCTCTGATATATGCCTGATACCTGGCACCAAGGATAGGGCTGGTGTACTGTAAGTGTGTGCTGATAATGATGATGGTTAGGGGAGGCATGGCCATATAGTTTTGTGCAACTCTTCATATAGGTGAATATACATATTTAGTTCAATGCACAAAGTCCAAGTGTGATTGTGGATGACTTATGTTGTGTTTTTTAATTAATTAAAAATTAACGTGCTTTAATATGCTCATATGTAAAATGCCACAATCTTTGCTTGTAAACTGTGGATTTGTATAGAAAGATAGAAGGACAAATTTTCGCTTTTATATAGTAGAGAAGATAGAAAAGAAAAAATAGTAGATAAGCTAAATCCTTTTCTAATTTCATACCTGACCTGTAGAGGGCGAATGCTATGCAAAAATGGAGGTTTTTAATTAATTAAAAATTAACAGTAATTAATTTTGATTTAGTAGATAAGATAGAAAAGAAAAAATAGTAGATAAGCTAAATCCTTTTGTAATTCCGTACCTGATCTGTAGAGGGTGAATGCTATGCAAAAATTGTGGTTTTTCATTAATTACAAATTAACAGTAATTAATTTCTATTTCAAATTTTTTTAGTTGCCTCAGCCGTGTTTTAATACGCTCGTATGTAAAATTCACGATTAAGGCTTGCAAACTGTGGATTTGTATAGAAAGACAGAAGGACAAATTTTCACTTTTATATAGTAGGTTTACTTAATACAAGTTATCTAAATATGCAAAAGGATAAACACATTTGAAATTAAAACCAGACCAACAGGTCCCCCAGTGACATGCGGTGAGGTAAATGGCTGGTAATGCACTGGCTAATATCAGAGCCAGATTTACAAATACATACAGTATATGATCCCGAAGGTTCATGTGGGCATCATACAAAGGTGCAGCAGTGTACATGCTGGGAATTTGGTGTGTTTTTTGATCAGGGATGTGTGGAAAAGGTAGTCAGGGGAGGCAGTACCTCACTTGCCATACACTTTTTATACCAGAGTTTTGACTATAAAAATGTTTAGAATAATACAGAAAAGATATTTATAAAATTTTCTTTACATTTTTCTTATAATTTTTAAAGTGAAAACTGTGGAGTATACCTAAGTATGACAGGAAAGGCTCTACCTCACCTGCCTCACCTCACCGCACATCACTGGGTCCCAATAAAAACTAGTTTAACATTAGACTTTCCAGAACTTTTCCACACTGTCTGTGATTACTGTCCACATGATCAGGGGGCTATATGATTGTGTTGTTTCTGTTTAGTAAAGCCAACAAGTCTGCAAGTCCACAACTGTAGAATAAGCCAGGCAGAGCAAACAAGCCTGCAGACCATGAAAAAATATTGTAATCCAAAAATAACAATACATCCTAGCACAATCCTCAGCACAATGGCAGGAGCCAAGACTCCAATGCCTGTAGCTTTCAGAAGCAAAGATACACACACCTGGAGCTTCCTTGCATCCTATTTTTAAAAAGGGTTCCAATTCCCACAACTAAAGTCCATACTGCAAAGGATGGTTTTAGGAATAGGTGTACCCTGATTGGCAGAGTTCAATGCAGGGCTGTACAAGAGAGCAGTCATGCCTGAGGGCCAAGATGAATTCCCTCCTGCTGTGTTCAAGACAGAATGTCTGACTCAGTCCTAGGAGAGAACAAATGGGATCTTGATGTAATTAATACCTTTGTGATGTTGGTGGATAGCAAGTCGCTTCCTGTTTTAACCCCTTCTAGTCATTTGTGACATCAGAGGGGCTACAGCTGATCCCAGTTTCCTGTTCTTAGTGTAGTTACAGAGAGTGACTGACCCAGAATAAAACAATCCTGTTTAAGAGCAAAAGCTGACTACTCAATCCTATATTCTGGATGACTGCTAAAACACTAGCAGAATGGGCCTGGGATAGTTTATTCTGTCACACTTGTAACTAATATCAACCACAAAGCCTAACACTTAGTTTCCTGTCCTGGTTGTACCTTAATTGCATGGTGGATAATCAGTCACCTCTACAGTACATCTATACAGTGTCTTCATAAACTGTACAAGTAAAACAGGCAGTATATAGATCATTATGAGGTTTTCCTGCTGTTTGTTCACCATAATGCTCAACCATCCTAATTCCAACAGGTCAGTCCATATTTAAGGCTCTATCCCACTATCACAATTGGAACTGAGCTGTCCCTATCAATGTGCAGGTGACCTTTAATTGCATTTAATGTGGCACTATATAACAGAGTAGTGGTAAACAGGTGTTACATATACCTGCCAGTTGCAAGTGGTGGTAGAAGTGTCACAGAAGAGAGATAAGATTCAGTCACCATTATGTGGCCTTGAACCCCCACCTACCAGGTTATGGTCATGCCCCTCCATTACATATGCACACCCCCAATCTGCACACATACAGTGCTGGGGATATGGAGTTTACTGTAGTATGATTTAGTCTGATTCATGATGGTTATCTGGAATTTCTAGAGGTATTGCTAATCTTGGAGATAGTTGAGCTGTATTACCATCTGAAGCTGGCAATGGTGCTCTTCCTGACTGAAAATAACATGATGGCTGCTCATCAGGGATATATAAATGTGTATCCCAGGTTTATTAGCTACTATAGTTGCAGCAACAGTCAATAGGGACCATCTCAGCATGATATGCCTTCCTATCTATACATGATGTTGAAGATTAATAGACACTAGACAGTATCAATACTTATTTTAATGTACAGTATCAAAGCTTGCTTTACTGTGCAGTAGCAATTTTTATGATGGGTGAGGCAAAACCTAAAAGAATTAATTTCTACAATTGACACATTAATTTTGAACTGAGGGCCTGATTCAGAGCCGGACGCTATTTGTGGACGGTCGTTCCTAAAAAGGGGCCGGCTATTTAAATTGAGCGCTCGCTCATTGCGGTTTGTTGACACCTCTATGTCTGAGCGAGCGAACGAAAAATGCGCTCGCTATTTTGTAAAGACGCCCCTTTGCCATTCGCATCACACGTCATCTCCGGTATTTATTTGATTAATTGGGTGCATCGAAAGGCATCTGAACTGCTCGCAGTGCTTGTGGTAGGTGTATCCTACCGCAATCACTGCGAGCAGTTCAGGCTAGAAGACAATCAAGTGACGTGGTCGATGACACTCCTTTACTAATTATGCACTCCCATTAAAAGCCCTTTTTACTGTTAGGCACACCGGCGTTCGGATCTCCACTCCCCCGTTTTCAAGCACCTTCCCCTGTTACAACCGACAAACGGTACATTCTGTCAATCAAATTAGCAGCCCCTCGCTGTTTTGCGAGTGCTCGATTTCCGACCGCAATGACTGGTTTGCGCATGTGCATTACGACCCATACGCATGAGCAGTTGTGCGAACATCGCTCATAGCGAACGAGAGGCCACTTACGAGCGGCTCTGAATCATGCCCTGAGTCCAGAATTAATGGTGTTAGAAGGAAATTTTATATAGTGGATATAAATGAAACATGAGTGGCATGATTGGGCAGTGAAGGGAAGGATACAGTATATACAGTAGCATGATCTATCTGGTGAGAAAATTGTTAGAATATAAAGGTTATAACTTATAGGTAGATATACAGCAGTAAATCAATTCATTAAATATCATATAGGTAAGCTTAGCATAAATAATTGTTCTGAATTTCAATTATTACATACTTACAAATGAATGATTTGTAACAAGCAAACTAAACAAGAAATCAATGCATTGGGAATAATACAGAAAAAAAAAGTACACATTGGTTTATTAGAGACACATATAGTATACCACTTATGTTGGTAAAAAAGCCTAAACATAAAAACATGAAATATTGTACAAAACTGGAAGAAGAAATTAACACAGAATAAACAGAATAAACAGAATAAATGTTACTCCAAGGATATCTCAAATAAAACACCTTGTAATGGATTGTCACTGTGTATATCTAATATTCCTCGGAATGCACTATAGTAATGACACATCAAGAGCTCCAATTGTAGGTTTGTATTTGGTGAGTACTCAGTCTCATCATGCAGTCTCATCATGCAATGTCTATAGTAACAAACACTACTTTAGACTACAGACAAGTGTTGTTACTATTCTTCATAACATTCTGGTATATAAGAGAACCAAGTTGAGCAGAAAAGGTAAATACATGGGTAGAAAACTAGGTTTAGGATAGAAGATAAATGGTAATTAGAAATGGAATATTTTCATATTGTGCTTTGGTTTTGGGCCTTGTATTTTTGTATTCTTTTTAATGACCCATAAAGTAGAGAAGCTGAATCAGTTTGAAAATGGTCCTGGAACTCTTTTGCCATATTTCTACAGGAAGATTCAACATATTTTAAGATTTTTTTGATGTGATATTTATTTAAAAAATGCCATATACATTCAGATCAGAGTCGGAACAATGCATCACTAAGCCAAATATCAAAATATGGGCCTCTTTTGACACATCAAGCAGCCAATAAGAATGCATGCTTACCAAATTGGTTACTCCGTCGGTTTGATGGTTGGTCGGCCTCTGGAACGGCCAGGTGTGTACCCCACTTAACTGTTAGTTTACATGCTGTGTTTGAAACATGACAGTTTTATGGTTGGTACTTTATCTCTCTCTAAGCTTTGATAAGTTTTTGCCTGTATGAGCTGAGCTGAATTTTATTTATTATTGGAACAACTAATTTATAGAAGGTAATTATAAGATTTATGTCAGTTATTTTATTTTCATGTTTAATAGTGGGGTCATTAAATTATTACTTGTAAATGCGGGAAAGTGTTATTTTTTATGTGTTGCATTTCTGTTTATAATTTATGTACAGTATGTCTAAGTAATTGAGTATGGGTGACTATGCGAAACCCTTGCTTGATTTTGATCATTTAATAAGACACTGCTTTGTAATTTTGCATAAATATGCATAGTGTTGAATAATAACAACTCAAACAAAAAATTACATATTGGGCAAATGTTTAATTTTCCAGTGCTATATTTTTGTCTCAGTCCAACTCTGTGATTATAAGCTTTGTTTTCATGGCTAGGCTGTCTGAGAAGAGGTAGCAGATATTGAATAAACACAGCTGCTTCTTCTATAGTAGCATTTGGTCTGATGGATTTACTGTAAATCTAGTTGAAACAGAACAAATCTCTATATTTCTGTGCTGGTTTTACAGTTTATTTTACTTATATTGTCTATATCATTAGGGACTTTGAGAAAAAGAGGGGCAGAGACAGAGATTTAGCATTCTACAAGAGATTGGCAGCACTCAGGTTTGTCTAGGGCACCAAAACATGTAAATATAGCTCTGCACATAGTACAATACCATATACATTCTCCTACAATGTAAAACGTTATATAAATGTATCATCTGATACTGTAGGTGCTTTTTCAACAAGATTGAATTGCTTCCTAGCAATACTTAAAATACTTTGTAAGGAAAGACATCAATGACTTCTTGGGTTTATTTGTTTATTTATGCAAAGTAAAGACAAAAAAGAAATTAAAGAAATGTAAACTTCTGAGACTATTTGATGAGCCAATTAGTAGGGGTGATTTTGTCATTATCAATACTATATTAATTTTTACATTTATTTGGAGCAGTAATTGTCCATAGGCAGCAAGGATATTCATAAATGTGTACGTCAAGATATTTGCTAGTGGTGATCAAGATAGTAATGGTGATGATTATAATACAACAGTTTAATAAAGTGAGTGTCATATACAATAAGCAGCTAGACTACAAGTAACAGAACTAGAGAGTCGCTATAGGAGATACTATAGGGGACGCTCCTGAGATGCCTGTTATGCTCTTTTGAGCCTGTGCAGAGACCAATTTTATAATGGGGAGGATATGTGTCATGTTCCACCCCTGCAATTATCTCTCCAAATGAAATTGACACATCCCTAATACACAAAGTGATGTACCATGTTTGATCGGCTCTGAGATGAACATATCACTGATCAGTTAATTTGGTAATCCTTGTGGACTCCTTCATGCTGCAACTGCTCTTGCCACGACTTTCCATTTTATGTCTCCACCTTCTACTGTCTCTCCAAATTCCAACCATAATGCACCACCAAAGCTGCACAAAAATTCCAATCACCAATGGCTGCTTTATTGATGGTGGCTGATAATGCTTCTGCCCTACAGAATCAATACAATATTTCCACATCAACGGCAATAAATGTTATTCATTTACCCACTTCCGATGGCCACATTAACCACATCATCAAAATCCCAAATATTGGTCTGCATATTGAGGATTCCTGGTACATGTTCAGTGCCTCCTGAATGTGTGTGTATGTAAATGGTAATTCCTGTTCTTTAACTATATACATTGTCAGCTGCACATCACCACTTCTTATTTTGTATAACAATTGTAATTTTCATTGCTTGCTGTTATTCTGAACTTCTACTGACTGGATTTAGTATTTACATACAAAGATACCAGTACTAAATATTTGCATTTTCACTAATACATGAAAATACATCAAAACTTATATATATATATATATATATATATATATATATATATATATATATATGTATATATTATTTCTTTTTAATGTACTGATCTGGACACAATTCAACCAATTACATGTAAAAACAGGCATTTAAAGTAACAAATGGACAAAGGTCACTATTCAATGAGTTAAATCATTATTTCTACTTACTATGCAAAACATTACCAGCCTTCCCCTGGATTCACCAATTTTCCACATAGAATTATTTATTTAATGATGTGGCTGTGTCATTGTCCAGACTCTATGTGATAAGTGTATTGTCATCTGTAGTATCATTGTCACATATCCTGTGAGTATCCATGCCTTAACCAAAATGAGGTGTCAAGAGCAGGACTTTTTGTGAGTTAAATACATTATTGTAATGTTAGGATATTCACCCACAATTTTTAGTTATATAATAAAACATTTTATATACTAAAGTCATAAAAAGTGATAATCAAGGGGCCTCTCATATTTCATGGTCTTGGTATGTGGATCCCATTTATACAACAAAATCATATAAACATTACAATACATGGATCTCTAACTCTGAGTAGTTGATCAGGTATATTATGTTTACTTATATATTTACTAACAGTGTGTCGAAGAATCATTCTAGTAATCTCATTGTATCATATGAAACAGTAAGGAATATGGAGTAGATTATCAAAAAGGAAAGGTGTAGCTCGTGTAAAAATGTATAGTTTATAAACTAGTGAAAAAAAATGTTGTCTTATAAGTATTAATATACAAAAAGCAACATTGTTGTCGCAATACTCATACAGCTACATTTTTTACTAAACATATTCCTTTTACAAAATTATATATTATATATATTTTTGCCTTTGAAGTTATACATTTCAGAAATGTTAAAGTGTCTATAGAAAAATGCCAAAGGACCGACATTTATGATATATTTTCTTAAATCCATTTGTTCTACTTGCACTTACACTTCTTTCACATTATGCTTTTCAAAACCTATTTTTGTTGCTTTAATTGGTCTGGAAGAGTTCTCATGTATGCCCCAAATGTTGTATGCAACATTAGTGCTTTGTGTACCATATTTTTATAACATCACCATTAAGAATGGGGTTAATAATGTTATAACTAGGTTGTACTGCTGCCCTGACAACTTCTTGTGCATTGTGTCCCCTCTCTGTTGATGTTACCAAATTACAGGCTCTCTATTCCATAATTGGTGAGACTGTGCTTTCATTACCAAGATTTGGACCAAATTATAGTATTGTCCTCAGAGATTCTGGGCCACTCTGTACCTTTGCTTCATGAGTTTTGGTTGCTTTTATACTTGGACATACCTCTAGCCAAATACAAAATTTTTTTTTTTTTAAACAATTGAATAATGCTGCTAGGGCAGTCCTGCCAGTTCACCGGTGCTCATATATTCCCCCTTGGTATGAGACTAGTTTCAGAGACTGGACTTTTACATCAGCTTCAGATCTTCAGATAGGGAGTTTATGGCCATTTGGTTTAACTGGATAGAATTTAAAATGTCTCAACCATACCTATCATTTATGTCTGATGCCTGAGTATCTGCCCACTGCTTTAAATGCCTACCTTGCTCCTTGAATGTACAGCAGAATCACAGTTCTCTCTCTAATATCCTTAGCCCAGTTTCTGCTCTCCCCCAAATTGTATAGTTTTTCTCTCTCTTACACCACTATTTCTCTCCCCATTTAGCTTCCCCTTTTACCAATCTCATCTGTCCCATTGTCTTTGTTTTCTTTATTTGCTTCAATTTTAAGTACTAATTAAAAATAAATATTGTGAAACACAAATACTGCAGATTTTTTTCTTTTTCTAATTATGCTTAATAGAAGCATATAGAATCTTATTACTTAAACCAAGTTAATCTCTATTGTAGATAGGATTAATCATGTACACATGGGCATATAACACATGCTGCATGAAAATGATGCAAATCTGTGTTTGTATAACACTTTTACACATGTATTTTCATGCATGTTTTTAATCAAAGACATTTTTTTAGATATCGAGATAGAAAAAAATTCTCAGAATATCATAAACAGCCAGATGTACAATAACAGAGAAGCAGCTGTTAAATCTCAAATATTACATAAGAAACAGAGATAATGCAAAAATACATAAAAAAATGCAACAAAAATAAATTTAAAACATTAAGAAGCAAAATATGGAAGAAGGTGAAAGTAATAAGAAGTGGAGGGGGTAAATTGGGGAAGGTAGATATCACCCACAGCCCATCAGACACTACCAAGCAGAAGTAACGTTATAATTGGATATGAGGATCTGCAAAAAAGAAAACTGACCGCATATCATAATGTAGAATGATAGCAACACTTAATGTATTGGTTAACTTGTACAGTATGTGCAAGGTATCAATAAAGGATTCCCAAACAGAAAAAAATAAAATTCTTTGTCCTTTATGTAAAGATGTTTCCATACAGTCCATCTTGAACACATAGAATAATTTATCCTTAAACATTTGCAGAGAGGGGCGGATGAGTCAAATGTTGGAGTATACTGTACATGTCATGGCTGAGAGTATCAAAAGAAGCTTATGGCAACCAGGTGATATTTTGGACTGTGTCTACAAAATAACAAAGACAGCCCATTTGGTAGTTAATGGCAAATAATTAACTAAGTCTGAAAGGGTGAATTGTTTAATTTAAAGCCAACATTTGTTAATGGGAAAGCAATCCCAAAAGCAATGATATAGAACAGCATCTGCTCTAAGACACTTAGGGCAAGATGAGGAAGAAGAAATACAAATAATATGAAAGTTAAAATGAGACAAATGACTGCAATAAAAATTGGTAAAACATTTCTTTGTAGGTGGCAGCTGGGAGAACAATATAAGAGTAGATCAGTGCTTGTAGATCATTGATTCACTTAAGGAAGGGAAATGTTTTTGTCATTGAGTTATAACTATAACATAATTGCCTGAAATTACCCCTCTTCTATTTATTGAGGATAGAAAAGCCATATACAATTGATTTATCCAATCTAAGGATATTACTTTGGAAACCTATTGTGTTTGTAGAAAGACTAGATCATGGGACAACAAGAAATTAAAACCGGAGTGAGTTTGGGAGAAGGGTGATAGACATCTCAATGGCAACTCTGTGAGATGACGAAGAGTAGTAATGCCTTGTGAAGCCTTCACTGATTATGAACTGGATGTCAAACTGACCAAGTTGACATTAGAAGAGGATTATCTAGTGTGGTTGGAGGTATATCAAATTTATTTAGATGTAAAAAATACACAAGATCTAAGTGATTAAGAACATATTTCTCAATTGAGTAATTGCCATAAAGATAAGAGTGTGTAATCCAAATTTTAATGTAGCTACATATGGCTGCATAATTTTAAAAGAACCACTTTAGGAAATTTAATACCTCCCTCCACTTTAGCGCTTTGGAGAAGCTGTAAGCTAAGTTTTGTTTGTTTGTTTCACCAGATAAACATCTTAAATACTGTATCAATCCTTTCATCCAACTTGGTGAAGACAATAGGCAAAATGTGTAATGGGTACAGTTTTTTATGAAAGGTAATTAGCTTAATTAGATTAGCTCTGCCTAAGGCTGGGTACACACCTAAAGATTTTCTGTCCAACCATCCAACTAGTTGATTAGTTGGAATGAAAATCTGGTAAGGTATGAAAGCAATGACAATCAGCAATTTGCTCCCAAATGCCGGAAAAAGGACACAAACTGTTGTTGGAACAAAGATCAAACATTTAACAAACTTGTCTGAACAACCATTTTCATCTGTTTTCTGGCATTTATTAGCAAATTGCTGATCATCAGTTACTCCCATATGTTACCAGATTTTCATTCCAACCAATCAACTAATTGGATGGTTGGACAGAAAATCTTTAGGTGTGTACCCAGTTTAAGTAAGATAGTTGTAAATGCTGGCAAGATTATTTAGATCTTTATCTATTATATGTTTAGCATTGAAAGTACTGTATACAGGTCATGCACATGTCTGGGAACACAAATACCAAGATAGGGGATATCTTTCTCAGCCCATTGCAGGATGCCCAGATTCAAACTGGTACAATGTAGTATGTTGCTTAAAGCCATTGCAATAGATTTATTTACATTAATTGTAAATTAGAGATTTTACCAAGGTCCTTCAATTTAGAGAGAATAGGAGTCAGACTAAGGGCCTCATTCAGAGGGGGTCGGAGGATGCAAGCGGTCACTCAGAAACTGGGCGGCTGCTTGCATCCTGACCGCCCACCTCTGTTTCGGTCATTAGGCTGTGGGTTTACACCCACAGCTCTAATGACCGCTAGGGTGATGGCCGCGATGGTGCCGGCTCCCTCTTGCGCTTGCGCATGCGCACTTGACAAACATTGAGGCGGCCGTGCGGTCGTAGACCGTACGGCCGCCTCTGAATGAAGGCCTAAGTTTCACGGTAGCGATAAAAAGAAGAAGGTTCTCTGCAAAAACAGATACCTTAACTTCATTGGTGTGTAAATGTATGCCCTTAAAAAAGGGCCAAGACTGCAAGACTAGCAGAAAATGGTCTAATGCTAAGTTAATTAACAATGGGGATATGGGACATCACTGCCTGGTGCCTCTAAACATTTGGATAGCAGTACACAAAAGGCCATATATTAAGTTTGTATAAGGAGATTTATAAAAATATTTGACCAAATGAATGAAAGAGGCGCCAAAATCATACAATTCCAAAACTTTATACAGTAAGTGGGAGCCATAAGATATTATTGAAAGCCTTTTCAGCATCAATTCTTAATATCATATTGGAGGAATGTTTTTGAGTGTAAGCGGAATATAAGCAATGGCCATACGCACACTATGGAGTAAGTGTTTACCATGGACAAATCCCATTTGATGGGGAAATAAAAGGAAGGTCTGCAAACAAGTAGAGACTATTTTATACACAATTTTATAATCCTGGCTCTATAGGAAATTAGAGATTACAGCTCATTATTAGATTTTAAAATCAAGATGGTATAAGCATTATTGAAGGAAGGGTAATGTAAGCAAGTTCAACTTACTGAATCTGTTGAAACATTTTGGTAAGAGGAGGAATTAAGTTATATTGTAACAAGATAGCTATCGAGGCCAGGATATTTATTCACTCATAAACTGTCAATGGCAGAGCCAACCTCTTCCTTTGTAATATCATTATTAAGGAATTTCCTCTGCTGGGATGTTAGCTGGGACAAGGAAGCCTTATTAAGAAAAGAATGTGCTAAAGCTTGGTCTTTCAGGGAGTTAGTATAGAGAAGTGAAAAATATGATTCAGTGATGTACTATGGCAAGCATCTCCAAATCATCCACCAATCAGCTGGCAAAGCAGGCTGGGACTTGTAGTTTCAAAACAGCTGGCCAGGTCTGTGCCATGGCATCAGGTGAAGTAGTACAATAATTCGTTTGTGAATAAAATAGTTTTGTAATAAACTGCTTTTTCTGCTGCAGTTTAACCATATAAGCCAAAACCTCCCTGGCTTTGCAATTCCAATGATAATAAGTGTTTTTTGTGTAGTAAAGCTTAATTCAGGTTTCATTCAGAAGAAAAGTTCCCAGAAGTCATTTACTGTATGTTGAAGATTAATATAATGGAGTAAACAAAAAATTCCTGCTCAGGCCATAACTAAGGGTGTGCGAGGGGCACCGCCACACAGAGTGCAGGGCTATGTAGGCTACACGAGCGCTGCCCCATGGTTCCTGCATATGGCAAGCAGAGTGCCTGAACTGGCACCCTGCAGCCAGTAAAATTGCTGCAGTGCTCCTGGGGCATCTTTTTGATGATGATCCAGACATGCACCTTGCAGCCTTTACAGTGCCCCAGAGAATCCTGAGGATGCTCCTGTGGTGCTGCTGTTCTTCCCATTGCTGAGGCTCCAACTACTCAACACAACATTGTGGCGTCATGTGGTCAGGGACATGGCTGGCATTGGGCATTGTAAAACCCTGTTATGGTGCTGCCCTTGATTTCATACAGTGTTCATATTAAACATTCTCATTTTGTTTCTGATATATTTTGAATTGTAATCCCTATACCAATTTAACAGCCTTATTCTACATTGTTTCTAGATTGTTTGTTTCTTAATGTACTTCTGGATACAGGGGCTATAAAGCTGTACTTCCCGAGAAGAGGTCTCTCCAGTGTACCAGTTATGTTAAATTTTTCTGTTTAAAATATTTACTTTATAGTTTCTGATATTTTTTATAACTAATTTTGAGATCTTTTGATATTTCTGTATTCCAAATATCATACATCCCAAAATGTTATATCCATGAAATTATGTAGTGAGCTTATCCACGTCATGATGGCGGCACCTCGAAGTTTCAGTGGGGCATTACTGCACCTCCAGGTGTTCCCCTCTAAATATGCTATAATTGCTGCAGACATCAGTGGCTGCAAATTTTGCTACCATCAGACAAAATTGCCCCAAAAAGGAATGTAGGAGACAGTCCTCACATAATGACTGTCCTGCCTAAATATTGGTAAAGAAACAGCAGCTACAGTACTTCCTTGCAGAACCATATTAACTTAAGTATATATTTTTTTTATATTGGATTCATTTTGGATACATGCTTTGCTGTCATTGAAATTGCATGTTTTAGTTCCACTTGTACCTAATTTATTCAAAACAATATGAAGAAAACATATGCACTTAAACTAAGCTGACATATCAGAGTAGAGAGGAGAAAAATAATTTGGACATTTTACTCAATTAATGTCTGGAAAAAAATACATGACTTTCACTCTTATAAGATTACATAATAAATGGAAATGCTACAACTTTTATTTATTTTTTTAAAATAGATTTTAAACAATATAGTATACTTTTAAAACATTATAAATAACTCTAGAAATAATGGATTCACAATTAAACTGTGGAAGAGTTACTTACTAGAGTTAGCGATAAACAAAATTTTGTACAATGATTTACACTGGCCATCAGAATTGTCATGTTCCTGAATGTTCATCCAAATGCAAACCCAGTATACAGATGTGTCCTCATACACCAAGCCTCAATACGCCATGTGTAGCCAGGGCCGGATTTCCCGCTAGGCATCCTAGGAGCTCGCCTAGGACCCAGCGGGACCCAAGGGGCCCGTGGACGGGCCCCTTTGCCCAAAGAAATCACCGATCACAGCGCTCCCAGAGGAGCACTGTGCGAGTACCGCGTGACGTCATGACATCATGCGATCCCGCCTCCACTCGCAGAAAACCCCACAAGGAGCTCTCTCTGAGAGTCTCTATACGCGGCCGTGTGCGCTTGGAGAAAGGACAGTGCTCCCAGAGGAGCACTGCGCGAGTACCGCGTGACTATTACGTCACATCACGCGGCCCCGCCTCCACTCCCAGAGAGCCCTGCTAGGAGCTCTCTCTGAGAGACTGTGTACGTGGCCACGTGCGCTTAGAGAAAGGAGGGTGTGCACCGGGTCCGTGGTCCACCACCCTGTCCTCCATTCCATCATCCGAATAGCCCCGCCG